>OZ012738.1:46957645-49887645 GCA_963859935.3 Lathyrus sativus
ATAGGAAGTGAGAGGGGGATCTCATATCTTGACTGTGTCTAGGTAGAAGTTGCACAAGATAGTGGTTAGGTGATAAGTAGTAAACAGGGGAGTTTAGCTTTGAACTAATATTGTCATAGTGGATTTCCTTCTTGGCTTGGTAGCCCCCAGATGTAGGCGACGTTGCACTGAACTGAGTTAACAACTACTTGTGTTATTTATCTTTCTGCCATATACTTTTCTGCATATATATGAGTATTCAAACTATCTTGATCCTAGTGTTGTGACATCTGTCTCGACATCTGCTATCCGCTTGCCTGAATTTCAGTTATAATGTTTACACTCGATTATTGGTCAGGCTCATCAAATAAATGTTAAAATCTGATCAAACATGGGATGTTTTCCTAGTTCCACTAGCATCAAGTTTCATTTTTTTCTACCATAGGAAAGGGGAGGAAGTGCAGCACCAAGAGCTGCTAGTTGTGTTGGTTTAGAAGGGGAAATAAGTTGCTCCATCACTGAAAAAATATTGGTAAATTAAAAAAAAAACACACACACACTTTTAAACATACACAAATTGGCATATTTTTTCCACACTTAACATATGAAATATTGCAACCCTCACTTATAAAAAATTCTTCTAAATTTTCTCTATTGCCTAATTTTTTTTGAAAGTTTGAACAAACAATATACTAATAGTACTGTAAACTTGAGAAAATTAAAATCCATATTACTAGCACTTGAATACCTTAACTCACTCCTTACATGTTAGCATCTCCAACCCCATGCAAACTATCATTTCCTTGCAAACTACCTTCTCCATGTTTCATGTTCCATCTTCCAATATACAAAAAACGATAGAATTAGAAACAAGAGAATGAATTTTTTTATAAAAAAATCATCTTATTTTTGTAAGCTATGTTTCTACCATATTAAACTCATGCTAACAACATAATCAAATTAATATCAATTTTATGCTAGTAACATAATTAAATTATTATCAAATTCATGCTAGCAACATTGCAAGATGATTATTCAAAATATTATTACAAGAGAATTAACTTCAATATTTGTTTTTCCAAACAACAAATAAATATAAAGAAAATCAAAGTCTACTTTTTGTTTCTATATGACATAAAGTATCTAGAAATTTTCGGCATAAAAAAAATGAAATATTCTTGCTATCCCAATTAGTTTCTAATTGCTCTTACCAAACTAGAAAAAAATTTCTCCATTTTCTATTGAAACATAAAATAAACATTGACTACATTGACTAGAATAAGTCAAATGAGAAAACATAGAGAAAAATTTGGACAAAAATTCATAATGGAGGGAGAGAGAGAGAGAGAGAGAAGAGAGAGAGAGAGAGAGAGAGAGAGAGAGAGAGAGAGAGAGAGAAGAGAGAGAGAGAGAGAGAGAGAGAGAGAGAGAGAGAGAGAGAGGAGAGAGGAGAGAGAGAGAGAGGAGAGAGAGAGAGAGAGAGAGAGAGTGAGAGAGAGAGAGAGAGAGAGGAGAGAGAGAGAGAGGAGTGAGAGAGAGAGAGAGAGAGAGAGAGAGAGAGAGAGAGACCTCAGACAGGTCCATTACTCTACCTGTCACACATACCCAATACTCCCCCTCAAGGCAAAAATGGGAAAAACCCAAATCACAAGAAATCAAAACCTCAACTGCCTTAGTTCACACATCCCTCTCAAGGGGAAAACCCAAATCACAAGATAGACAAACATGAAATATCTAAGTTCACACATTAAAACCACATACAGCAGAAGCCACACATATCAGAAACACATATAGTAGAAGCCACACATATTACTCAGAGCATCATCAGAGTAATAGATTATCATAGAGCAACCAAGGTTCTCCATAATCACAACATGTCAGAACATGTGATTTGCACCTCATTCCACACATACATCACCGCAGTAGCAATATCAGTGTCAGCAACAACAACATCAACAAGCATGACAGATTACCATGCTCCCCTTCAATAGTTGCATACAACAAGCAACCATAAGGCACACTAAAACGTATCATGATGTCACGACATCTGATCCAACATCAGGATTACAAACACACTAACACTTTACTCCCCCTTTTTAGCCAAAAATTGATAAAAATAAGAGTAAATACAAACAAACATAAATGGAAGCAAAAAGTAGCACTGGCAGCAAACAATTTTAATGGAAGCAAATAATTGAAAACACAAAGCAAAAGATGGAAGCAAATAGTGTTAGGAAATTATTACAACACAAACAACAACAAAAATTCCTTCTTTTAAACCAACTATACATTCCAGCCACGTGAGTTAATGAAATTAACCCAATCTTCATCAGCATCCTCGTCAGAGTCAAGTAGTTGAGCATGACTTTTTTTTTTGAAGGGCTTCATATTTGTCACAAAATTTTTCCCTGTCCTAGATGCTCCAGTAGATGATCCAACCGATGTTATAACTTTGGGCTCCCCCTTCATTGCATTCACACTCTTATCCTTCTTGGCATCTAGCACAATAGCCTTTTTAGCAACAATATTTTTAGGGGACTGACTCTTACTAAAACTCAACTCGATAGAAGGAAGAAGCAGTAAGGTCTTAGCTTTTAATAAAAAAACAACTTTGCTTGTATCCACCGATCAGTCAAGGATAGAATTGTTGAAAGAAGAGAAATTATCCTTGGTAACAGAGACATTCTCTTGTTCCTCTTTCTTGCTTTCCAAGCTTTGACTGCAGCATGAAATATGTCACTGTAAAACTGTTTTTTAAAAAAACGCACGCAAATTAAAAAATCATTTTCAAGCCTCCTAAATTGTAATTACTATAACTCTTAATTAATACAAATTCTCAAACCTCCCCTGACAGAGTGATGACTAGTCCCAATGAACTTGTGCGGCTGTGCAGAGTGAAAATCCTTTAAAACCCTGATTGTGAGCAGCTTGTCACAGTACAATGTCATGTCATCCTATTTGACATTGTATTCTTTTATCATCCAACTCAATTTGGAGCAAGAGCTCCCTCAACATTATACTTAGACTAGAAAAACTCAAATTATATTCTTGCTAATCCAAAAGACAAGATTGTTTCTCAAGAAGAAACATCCTTAACACACAATGGAAACAATTCAGGATCCAAATAAGAACACTACACAATGATGACAAAAACAAACTCCCTCTGAATTACACAGTTTAAGAATCCAGCAAAGTGCAGCTGAACAGCTAAACACAATGTCAAAACATCTAGTCTGACATCACATATCAACAACAACTCCTTCTGAAGACCACAACCCACTGCAGAGAAAAAAAATTCTCCCAGACAACAAACATCATTGTTCCTCAAGGACAGACCCAAGACATCATGAACTGTCCCAGTTCACATGTCAGAGGCACATGCACATCAGAAGAAAAATAAGCCTAAAAAACATTTAAGAGAAACCAGAGTTCTCCAAAACACTTTAGGCAGGCAAAATGTCATGTATATTTGGTTTAACTTCATACACATAAACCACATCAGTAGAAGTACATATCCTTTTAAGCACTAACATCTAGAATGTTGTCAGAACATGGCATCCCAGTGTTGCACCCCAAAATTTTCCCACCCTTTTCCTAACTTTTACAAGCTTTTGTTTCGCATTCATCTGCATCTTTCAGATCATAAGTTCATAATCATACTTTGCATCAGTCTTCTAAGACATGGGATCAGGAGTTTCTATGAATCAAATCATCAAGTATCATGACATTTAGACGCGTGTCCACCCACAATTGGATGATTTTCCAAATTTTATCATTTTTTGGCCCAATGAGGATGTGACACGTGGCCCTAAGATGTTTTTGTGAATATCTTAACATTTTGTTTTCCTAGTTTTTTTGATTGTTTTTTCTAAAATATTAAAAAAATAATAATTTTGTTTTTCTAATAAGTATTGTAAATGTTAGTATTTATTTTTGTTTTAATATTAATTAATTGATTAAAAAATTAAATTGAGAAAAAGAAGAAAAAAAAGAAAATGAAAAAGGAGGGGGAGCGGAGAGAGAGTGTGACGAGTGATTTAAATAGAAAGGTTTTCTTCCCCAAACAAAAACAAAAAAACCTATCCGCATGACCCTATTCCTTCTTCTCTTCAAATTGCAGGTCTATAACTCCCTTTCCTCTCCGTCATTACCATTATCGCCACCATTCCTCCACCAACACATAAAACCTCAATCACTCCGGCACCTTACCTCAAGACCTCAACGAACTCAACAACCTCTATCACTCTCATTTTCACAACCAAACCCTAACAGCAGCTTCAGAGTTTCTTCACCACCACCTCCAACTCACATCCTTCATCAACCAACATAACTCTCAAATGAGAAATCCACAAGATAGAGCTTTGTTCTCCTTTTCGTTTTCAATTGACAATTTGTTAGAAATGTGGGAAAGAGGAGAACTCAGTATTCCGAATATCTGTATTGTTGCTTTGATTGTCTTTTTCAGAAAAAGTAATGTCCAGTTGTACAACTGAGATCCATGTGAGGATCCTTTGGTCAAAAACCGCGAAAGCTTAAAGAGGGTTACAAGGAGAAGAGGCGTCATTTTAAGAAGAAAGGGGAAAGGTCTGCAGCAAAAAGGAAAACTTCTAGAGAAAAAGAATCCGCCGGTCATCATGAACGTCGCGGAAAGCACTGATTTTGAAAGAAAGTCTGAAAGAACATCGTGAATCCTATGTGATTCAGCTTTATTGCATCGAGCCTTCCACCGTGTTTTTTTATATTCACTCTCGAACCACCTTCAACACTTTTGATCTTAGCTTTCATCAACACTACGGTTTCCATCTTCGATCCATATCGTCGAGTTCATTACTGACACTGCAACTTTCACATATCTACTCCAAAGTGGTCGCGTGTTTCACTCGGTTTTAAAGGAGAGATTACGTAACGAAAAGACGAGTAGTAGCACCCTGCAACAGTAGAGTTTCGGCATTCGGTAGTGTTTTCAAACTTTTGTGTATATCTGTTACATTGTTGTTTCTATTGCAGTGTCGATTCAATCGTGATGCAATGGATGTGTTGGTTTGCTAGTCATATTGATGTTTGTGATTTGATTTTGAATGGATCATTGGTACTGATCATTTAGCTTGTAATGTGTCAATAATGTTCTCGTCGCATTTGTTTTGCTGTAGTTTATGGTTAGCATGCGGTATCCTATTGTCATATGTATTTGCAGAACAAGTTTCTGCTGCATTTGTTTTCTGTGACTATCCAAGTTCTTGTTCTTAGCATTTAGTATGTCAACCTAATTTTGTTTTCCATTTTTTAATGTTTAATTATTTGTTTTTTTTTCTAATTAGACAAAAAGTTAGGTTCCTTTTTTTTTTACTTAGATTTTATATTTTGTTCAACATTTGTTATAAATTTTTAATTCAACATCTGACTAACTCTTATTAATTCTTAACGATTTTGGATATAAGGGTCATTGGAATCTATGTGATGGTTATCAATAGATTCTGATGATGTTTTAGTTTTAGTCATAGGATTGAGGTTCCTCGGGGTGGAGTCTGAGGCCTTGGTGATGGAGGACATATGGTTGTTCAGTCAAGTTCGGCAATGAGTTAGGTCCCAAAAGATGCCTATTGGTGTACTCAAACTGTGGTAGTTTGTTGTAGAGATATAACAGTGATGTTTTTGGAAAAGCATTGGCCTACAGATTCTGCTCTGAGGGGGGGTTTCAGTCGTTCATCAGATTTGGCCTGGTGATGCTCTTGCTCATAATGTGAAGTTGTTTTCTTAGTTTGACTTTGAGGATTTTTTACTAGTTAGTTTTAATTTTAATTTAGAATTAGATTAAGATTAAATTATGATTAGATTTTGAATAGGATTTAATTAATTAACCTTCATTTAAATTAGGATTAACTTTCAATTAGAATTTAGTTAATATATACTTTGATTTAATTTTGACTATTTCTTTTCTTGAATGCGCTTGTTAATATGCTTGTATATTCTAATTTAAGTTTCAATACTTGATGTTGTCTGTGATTGCGATACTTCATGTTTTCTTATTGTTCACCACCTGTTCTCTTTACAACTTTTGTCCTAAAACCTTGGTCTCGAACCAAGTGCATTTTCAAACTCTTTTCCTAATAAAACTTGAATGGTTGTGGAGTGGTTCGGCGTAGGCCTTCTCCTATCCCGAGTGCTTGACATTACCTTTAGGGTTCACTGTCATAAAGCACTTACCATTCAAGACCAAAACATCTTTAATAAAGAGAGTAAAAATTCTCTTTGTATTAAACTAAAGAGAGAGGATTGAGTGCAAAATTCTTCCTCTCCGAGTGTCAGGATACTCACTGTAAAGTTTGTGGTCTCGATACTAGTCTCTCAATATGAAGATGCGACTGTATTCACCGCACCTTTTCATAATAAATCTTTTGAGATGCAAAATTGGGTACTACCCGCAAGGGGTTACTATCCGAGGACCTATTTCACCCCTAAAAACAATTTCCACAAATCAAATGTGACATCTTACCTCGATGGCGAGAACTCACTTTTCTAAAAGGATATGTTACGTCCGTTCTACCGCAAACAGGTAACGCCTAAGACTCCAAGAGCGAGCTGCAATACACCTAACTGCTAGAATGTGTACGTTAGCATCATCCATCAAAATACAAGTAAACCGTTCCCCGAACTATGTTTGCTCTGATTTCTCATACCAGATGAGAATACGTAAGCACATGACAGTGATGTCTTGGCGAGCACACTTTTCCACCTTTCACCCGTAGTTGGCCGAACAACGGCCGCTCTGATTCCTCATTCCCTAATGAGGATACGTAGGCACGAGGATCTCTATCCTTGATGAGCATACTAACAACTAACTTCCCCTTTCTCTTGTTCCAGTGAAATCGAGACCAATCTGTTATTCAAACCTTTTCTCTCGCCCCAGTGCAATCGAGATCTTTCTCGTAGCTTCCCGAACTACGTTTGCTCTAATTTCTTATACCAGGTGATGATACGTAGGCACAAGACGACGATGTCTTTGCGAGCAACCTTCCCCCCATCACACGTAGTTTCGCGAACTACCCTGACTCTGACTTTCTCATATCTGTTGAGAATACGTAGGCCTAGGACCGCGAAGTCCTACCGAGTCTCTCTTCTTCCCCTTTATCTCTCTTCTCCCTGTTTCTAACCCTTTTCTCTATCCCCTTGGAATAATCTTTATAGTAATAACCTTTTAGCGAATATCTTCACATATAGACAAACAAATGGTTCCCATCGAGTACGATGGATGCAAGGGGATCTAATACCTTCCCTTCGCATAACCGATTTCTGAACCCGTTCTCTTGGTTGCGAGACCATCTTATTCGTCTCTTTCTTAGGGTTTTCTCGATGTTTTCCCTTCCCCTCATGGGATAAATAAATTTCGATGGTGACTCTTCTATATTTCCGTTCTCTCCTCTCCGCCGTTGCATTTTTCGAGTAGCGACAGCTTGGTGACTCTGTTAGGGAAACAATAGCAAGCCAAACCTAGCTTGTTTGTCGCATTCATGTGTTATTTGCTTTTATTGTTTATTATGTTGTGTTCCTTTTACCTGTTGGGTTTATTTTGGATGGTTTGTAAGGATAAAAGCTTTCTACCCGAGCTTTCTAGTATACACTAAGATTAGGAGGTGGTTTCTTTCTGATTTGCGAGACTTAGGACTTGTTGAGTTGGTTTGAATTCCACCGCTCAGATGAGGCTCCTTTGGGATGATTATGTCTTACGAGTAGTCGTAATGACGTCTTTATTTCCGATCTGGGAGTCCGTGACTTTGAGGACCTTTTGTAGAACCTTATTCTGAAGGTTGCTAAAACATAACTTTGTGTTCATCCTTTGAAAGGATTACCGTCTTACGAATCTTCGTTATGATGGAAATCACTTGAGGGTTAGGGCATGGGACTTTGTGTAAAGCCTTTGGGATGCCCTCTTATAAACCAGTGGATTGCCTACCTGAGGTGAGAGATATCTCATTGTGTTGTGTTGTAGGATCTGTGACCTTGAACTCGTGTCTATTGCATTAGCATCTTGCATTGCATTAGCATCTCATTTTTGCATATCCTTCCTCAGCCAGAACAAAGAGCTCACCCATCTTTTGTTCAACCCGCAGTTGATTTCCCGACACTCGCAGTGGACTTGAATTAGCTTTTGGAAGACTCATGAGCTCAAGAGACTAAAATTCGGTTGTTACAAGGGCAGAGTTTGAATTGATAAAGAATCAGCTAGATCAGCTCATGGAAGCCATGACAGCTATGACAAGGGGAGAGGCCGACATTCAGAGGACTCCAGTTAATGAGGATGTTATTCCACCTTTAGTGAACAATGTCACTCAAGCTCAGCCTACACAGGTTCCTGTTGAAGATCAGGTTATACAAGAGCGTACCGTTGTCCGAGATAGACATTCATCTTCTCTTAATGACACCGACTATCAGAGTTTCACACTCTCTGTGCCAGACTTCCAAGGGGATGTTCCAAAGATTAATCCTTAGGACTCAAAGACTATTGAGTTTATAAGAAGATATCATTTGTTGGAGAAAAAGCTTGACACCCTAATGGGTCATGATACTCTTAATCTGAATGCTTCAAGCATGTGTTTGATGTCAGGCCTTGTGATGCCTCCAAAGTTTATGACACCGAACTTTGAGAAGTACAAAGGGGATAGTTGTCCGAAGCAGCATTTGGTGATGTTTTGCAGAAGAATGACCTTATATGTCCATAACGACAAGCTTATGATTCACTGTTTCTAAGACAGTCTGAGTGGGGAATCGTTGAGTTGGTACATGCAGTTAGAGAGTGGTTGCATCCGATCATGGTTAGACCTAGCCAACACCTTTGTGAAGAAATACAATTACAATCTCGACATGACTCCCAGTCGCATGCAGTTGCAAGACTTATCCCAAGCGGACAATGAATCCTTCAGAGGGTATGTTCAGAGATGAAGAGAGTTAGCTGCTCGCGTTCAACCACCACTTCTAGGCAAAGAATTGTTTGACCTGTTCACGGGTACTTTGCAAGGTCCTTACTTAGATAAGATGATTGGTAATGGGGCATTAAACTTTTCTGACTTGATAATAATTGGGGAACGTATTGAGAGCGGACTCAAGAGTGGAAGGATTCGAGACACCTCAGACTTCTCATTTATTGAAAGCGAGTCAGTTGTTAGTTCTCAAGAAGAATGGGAGAAAGAAAGTAATTCCATCCGGGAATCCCCGATACCTCAGATTCAGTCTTCGAATATTTCGACTGTTCAGAGTCAACAATCTTCCGGGTCTTTGTATCAGATATCGTTTCCCCTCCAAAGTCAATGACCATATCACCGACGGCTACGTCAGCATGCTCGACAAAGACTTAGGAAGCCAGAGAAGCATTTCACTCAGTTTCCGATGTCATATAGTCAGATGTTGCTAGATTTGATCAAAGGTGGATTGATAGTGCCAAAGGAGATTAATCTAATGATTCCTCCATATCCGCCAGGTTTTGATGTCAACGCCCGCTATGATTACCATGCTGGGGCACAAGGGCATTCAACCGAAGACTGTAAGGTGCTTAAGATCAAGGTTCAAGCTCTGCTTGACTCCAACATGTTCTTCGTCACACCTCAGCGTATTTAGATCAACAATCCTCCTTCATCCAGTTATGTGGGTTCATCAGTTCATGTTATGGAGGAATTCACTGAGAGCAGATGTTTAGAAGAGTATCAGACTGACTTCAACGAACAATTCTGTAGATGGCTAGCTCAGTAGCAAATCAAGATTGAAAATCCCAGTTCCCCAAAGCTGGAAGTATTTTATATCATGTCATTTCTTTGCATTTGTAGTTTCTTTTCTGTTAAAGTGTGAATCTTATCTGTAAAACTTGTCTGTTTTCAATTGATAATGATAATGAAATGAATATGCATGTTTTGATTAAATCCATTTGTGTTCACTGAATACTTTTTATTGATTTCAAACGCTTGTTTAAGCAAAAATTTGAGGGAGGATGACGAAATTGAAAGACGCAAAACTTTTGATTGTATGCTTTTGAATAAAACATTTGTTGATGATGTACAGGCATTTTCGAATTCCTAAACACCAGAGATATAAGAAAGATAATCCCTTGTCAACCCCTTTGAGCCTAGTAATAAGAGTTTCTTTTTGAAAACGAAAAACCCTCAACCTTAACCTGGGGTAGGGTAGGTGTCAGTTAATTTGACCGAGCATCCAAATTGCGAAAGGAGTATTCCCGTTCAAGGACGAATCACACCTATATAGGTTGTACCTCAAAAACGTACAGTGGTTATCCGTCACCAGCCAAGGAGTTAGGCTGTCACAACCCTGTCAGGCAAGCCGGTGTCACACGACTTGTTCCCAAAAAGAAAAGAAAAAAAGAAGCCCACTAAGTCGATAACTTGAAAACAAGTGGCTTAGGAAAAAATTAGGGCATCCCGCTGGACTTCGAAATTAAAAAGATATATCCAAAAGAGTCCGTCCAGGAAAAAAATAGGGAAATCAAAAAATGATGAAGAACAAGTTGTGTGACTCCAGACACCAAAGACGAAAAGCGAGTGACTGTCACTCCGAAAACTGGTGGTTTCCTTAACCATCACTCCTGTCATCCAACCTTTGAAAGGTAAGCGTTTGTTTCGAATTAGCTGAACAGGACTAGAGAATATCAAGGAGAATGGGTGGGTTAAAACAAAGCTTTGAGTCTTACATCCTTTATTTCTATAACTGTGAACCAGACCACGTTACAATCTTCAAAAGACCTAATTGAAGTAGGTCTGTTTCGAAAGCATACTTCGATAAAGACCGCATTATAACTGACTCCTAAAAGGATTTTCTTACCCTGTGGGTATTGATGTTGACATTTTGATAAGTGATTCATTCACTATATGTCACAACTTTTTTCCAGTGAACAGACTTGGATTTCAAAATTGTCATATGCATTGCATTAAAATATCATTTGCAAAGCGATTTGTTTCACTTGCTGGTAAGCACTTGACATCAGGAGAGTTTCTATAATGGAAAGTTTGATCGAGATAAGATGCAAAACGCCTGAGTACTCCATTGAGCAGGGGTAAGTCATGCCAAAGGATCACATAAGGGGAGTCAGCCATTCCAAAAGTCAGTTAATCTATGGCAACCAGGTCAAGATTCATCAAATCTCTCGAAAGTCAGTCAAAGACGTTATTCCAAAAATCAGAAAATCTGGGGCAATCAGGTCGAGATTCGATAAATCTCTCGAAGTTCAGTTTGTTAGAAACACTTCCTCACAGATTAGCCACTCAGGGGCAAAGTCATTTCAAGGCTGGGGCAGGCCACCCCAAGAGCACAGAAGTTATCCTTATCCAGAAGAAAATTAATCTGAAGCACCTCTCTCAGGTTCAAAATGCTAAGGCAGTTCATCTTAAACCATCAGGGTACAAAGATTCCAGGTTCCCTTTCGAGGAAGAATTTTACAAAGATCCCACAAGTTGGGGAAAAGTGGAGATGAAGGAACATTTCCTCTCCATATTTTTCAGAGCTTCTCAGAGCTATTCAAGCAGGTTCAGTCAACCTTCAAGTTCAAGATAAATGTCGGGAAGTCATGTTAATCATTCCCTAACCCTTCAACCTTAAACCTTGTATCCAGACAAGACATTTTTCCAACCTTGTATCCAGACATGACATTTTCCAACCTTGTATCCAGACAAGATATTTTCCAGCATCAGTTGTACCTGACCCATCACGGATAACCCAAAGTCCAATTCCTATTGGCAACCACCCACAACCCAATCCCTATTGAAATTCACAAAAATCCAAAGCTCAATCCCTATTGGCATTCACAGAAACTAAAGCCCAATCCCTATTGGCAACCACCAGAAGTCCAATCTCTATTAGCACCTCATTTCAAAATCCAGTCCCCATTGGTACCTAGAAAGATCTCACCTTCGAAAAATAACCACCATCAGGTTTCACCTGTCTTTACCAGTAAAGTCCAATCATACTTGGCATATCCTTCTTTCCCCGGCAGCCCAAGTCTGCATCTGCATTTCTGTATATAGTTATCATCTTTACATTACATCCTCAAATGCGTAGCATTTCCATTTCGTATGGAGAATTATGCTATATTCAAACATATGCATGCAAAGCATAGGCCAGTTTTGGTACCATGTGTGGGAGCCCGAAACTAACTTTCAGTCAAATCAGTTACATATCCTTAGAGAATGCCAAGTCATTCCTCAATAGACATTTTAGTCAACTCATCTGTTTATTTTCTTCTGGGTCTTAGATCATATGTCGATCTTGCCCTCGATCAGGCCTTGTCCATCAACCCTTTGATGACGACATCCCTAAGCAGTTTTTCTTCCCGTCAACTCTTTGACGACGTGTTTCTTCGGAAAAGTTTTCTTCCCGTCAACTCTTTGACGAGGTGTTTCTTTGGAAAAGTTTTCTCTCCGTCAACTCTTTGACGATGTGTTCCTTCGGGCAGGTTTTCTTTCCATCAACTCTTTGATGATGTGTCTCTTTGGTGAAGTTTTTCTCTTCCGTCAACCCTTTGATGATGTCTGCAATTTCTTGCCATCAACCCTTTGATGATGACATTCCAAATGTTATCCTTCCGTCAACCCTTTAACGATGTCAGTTTCTTTTCCATCAACTCTTTGATGATGTGTCCCTCTGATGAGGACGGTTTTCCTTCCGTTAACGCTTTAATGGATGTTCCTTGTAATACCCAGCTCAGTTATTTTGTGGATGCTATCCCAAATTTTGGTTGGTAGTCCGTCGTTTTGTGGATGCTATCCCAACTTTTGGTTGGTAGTCCATCGTTTTGTGGATGCTATCCCAACTTTTGCTTGGTAGTCCGTTGTTTTGTGGATGCTATCCCAACTTTTGGCTGGTAGTCCGTTATTTTGTGGATGTTATCCCAACTTTTGGTTGGTAGTCCGTTGTTTTGTTGATGTTTTGCCGACTTTTGGTTGGTAGTCCTTTGTTTTATGGATGTTACCCCAACTTTTGGATGGTAATCCTCTTTTCTTTCCCCAGCGGAATCATCTTTCTTTCAGGGTGATTCGGTTGATTGAACTTCCTGTGTATCCCAACATTTGGTTGATGAGCTTTTGGACGATCCCGAATTTTGGTTGGTAGTCTTTGTTGTTTGTGTATTCGCCCTCGGTCGGCGTCTGGGTGATCCTAACTTTTGGTTAGTAGCCTCTTTCTCATAACTTTTGGTTATTATTCTCTGGGTGATCCTGACTTTTGGTTAGTAGCCTCTTTCTCATAAATTTGGATATAACTCTCTGGCGATCCTAACTTTTGGTTAGTAGCCATTGTTATCTTCTTGACCAGTTACCTTTTCGGTTATCCCAACTTTTGGTTGGTACCCGCTACTTTTAAGTCCACCTTCGGCTGGAAAGCTTTACTCTGTATATCCTCACAGTTCGTAAATTTTTTAGTTCTTTTGTATTCAATCACCTTTTACCTTGAATGTTTAAAAGCGGTTGCTTTTCATACCTTCAGGTCCAAGTCGATTAAATAGGGGCAGCTGTTGCACCCCAAAATTTGCCCACCCTTTTCCTAACTCTTACAGACTTTTGTTTCACATTCATCTGCATCTTTCACATCATAACTTCATAATCATACTTTGCATCGGTCTTCTAAGACATGGGATCAGGAGTTTCTATGAATCAAATCATCAAGTATCATGATATTTAGACGCGTGTCCACCCACAATTGGATGGTTTTCCAAATTTTATCATTTTTTGCCCCAATGAGGACATGACACGTGGCCCTAAGATGTTTTTGTGAATATCTTAACATTTTTGTTTTCCTAGTTTTTTTTATTGTTTTTTCTAAAATATTAAAAAAATTAATAATTTTGTCTTTCTAATAAGTACTGTAAATGTTAGTTTTAATTTTTGTTTTAATATTAATTAATTGATTAAAAGAATTAAATTGAGAAAAAGAAAAAAAAACGAAAAAGGAGGGGGAGCGGAGAGAGAGAGTGTGACGAGTGATTTAAATAGAAATGTCTTCTTCCCCAAACAAAAACAAAAAAAGCTAGTCGCATGACCCTATTCCTTCTTATCCTTAAATTGCAGGTCGATAACTCCCTTTCCTCTCCGTCATTACCATTATCACCACCATTCCTCCACCAACACATAAAACCTCAATCTCTCTGGCACCTTACCTCAAGATTTCAACGAACTTAACAATCTCTATCACTCTCATTTTCACAACCAAACCCTAGCAGCAACTTTAGAGTTTCTTCACCACCACCTCCAAATCACATCCTCTGTCAACCAACAAAACTCTCAAACGAGAAACCCACAAGATCTGGCTATGTTCTCCTTTTCGTTTTCAATTGACAATCTGTTAGAAATATGGGAAAGAGGAGAACTCAGTATTCTGAATATCTGTATTGCTGCTTTAATTGTCTTTTTTTAGGAAAATTAATGTCCAGTTGTACAACTGAGATCCATGTGAGGATCCTTTGGTCAAAAACCGCGAAAGCTTAAAGAGGGTTACAAGGAGAAGAGGCGTCGTTTTAAGAAGAAAGGGGAAAGGTCTGCAGCAAAAAGGAAAACTTCTAGAGAAAAAGAATCCGCCGGTCATCATGAACGTCGCGGAAAGCACTGATTTTGAAAGAAAGTCTGAAAGAACATCGTGAATCCTATGTGATTCAGCTTTATTGCATCGAGCCCTCCGCCGTGTTTTTTCATATTCACTATCGAATCGCCTTCAATACTTTCGATCTTAGCTTTCATCAAGACTATGGTTTCCATCTTTGATCCATATCGTCGATGTTCATTACCGACACTGCAACTTTCACATATCTACTCCAAAGTGGTCGCGTGTTTCATTCAGTTTTAAAGGAGAGATTCTGTAACAAAAAGACGAGTAATAGCACCCTGCAACAGTAGAGTTTCGACATTCGGTAGCGGTATCAAACTTTTGTGTATAACTGTTACATTGTTGTTTCTATTTCAGTGTCGATTCAATCGTGATACAACGAATGCGTTGGTTTGCTAGTCATACTGATGTTCATGATTTGATTTTGAATGGATCGCTGATACTGATCATTTAGCTTGTAGTGTGTTGATAGTGTTCTCGTCGCATTTGTTTTGATGTAGTTTATGGTTAGCGTGCGATATCCTGTTGTCATATGTATTTGCAGAACAAGTTTCTGCTGCATTTGTTTTCTATGATTATCCAAGTTCTTGTCCTTAGCATTTAGTATATCAACCTGATTTTGATTTCCATTTTTTAATGTTTAATTATTTGTTTGCTTTCTAATTAGACAAAACATTAGGTTCCTTTTTTTTACTTAGATTTTATATTTTGTTCAACATTTGTTATAAAATTTTGATTCAACATCTGACTAACTCTTATTAATTTTTAACGATTTTGATTATAAGGGTCATTGGAATCTTGGTGATGGTTATCAATAGATTTTGATGATGTTTTAGTTTTTATCATAGAATTGAGGTTTCTCGGGGTGGAATCTGAGGCCTTGGTGATGGAGGACATATGGTGTTCAGTCAAGTTTGGCAATGAGTTAGGTCCTGAAAGATGCCTATTGGTGTACTCAAACTGTGGTAGTTTGTTGTAGAGATATAACCGCAATGTTTTTGGAAAAGCATTGACCTACGGATTCTGCTCTGAGGGGGGTTTTAGTTGTTCATCAGATTTGGCCTGGTGATGCTCTTGCTCATAATGTGAAGTTGTTTTCTTAGTTTGACTTTGAGGATTTTTTACTAGTTAGTTTTAATTTTAATTTAGAATTAGATTAAGATTAACTTAGGATTAGCTTTTGAATAGGATTTAATTAATTAACCTTCATTTTAGATAGGATTAACTTTCAATTAGAATTTAGTTAATATATACTTTGATTTAATTTTGACTATTTCTTTTCTTGAATGCGTTTGTTAATATGCTTGTATATTCTAATTTGAGTTTCAATACTTGATATTGTCTGTGATTGCGATACTTCGTGTTTTCTTGTCGTTCACCACCTGTTCTCTTTACAACTTTTCTCCTAAAACCTTGGTCTCGAACCAAGTGCATTTTCAAACTCTTTTCCTAATAAAACATGAATGGTTGTGGAGTGGTTAGGCGTAGGTCTTATCCTATCCCGAGTGCTTGACATTACCTTTAGGGTTCACTGTCATAAAGCACTTACCATTCAAGACCAAAACATCTTTAATAAAGAGAGTAAAAGTTCTCTTTGTATTGAACTAAAGAGAGATGATTGAGTGCAGACTTCTTCCTCTCTGAGTGTGAAGATACTCACTGTAGAGTGTATGGTCTCGATATTCGTCTTTCAATATGAAGATGTTAGATGCCCAATTTGGCTTATTTGAGCTATCAGATGTGGGCATCTTTCACTCTTTTTTGACCATAAAGTTTTCAAAACCGCCCTTGCTTTTGTTGATTTGCAATATTATGTGAGATGATCTTGGTACCTTTAATTTGTGTGTTATTGTGCAGTAATCAGACATGAAAGAATAGAAATGGAAGACATAAGAAAGATGATAAAGGAATCAAGAAAGAAGGCAAGCAAAAGCGAGTTTGCTAGGCGAATCACTGGCGAGTAAGGTAGCGAGTTGTTCGCTAGGCGAGCACATAGCGAGCTGCCAGCGAACACTCCCAGACTTGGGCAGTAGCAAAAAGAGCTGATTTAGCTGGAGCGAGGCAGGTAGCGAACTGCTCGCTAGGCGAATCTCCAGCGAGCAGGTAGCGAGTGCTTCCAGAATCAAAAAGTCCAAAACTCGCTGGAGCGAGTGTAGCAGCGAAGGGCTCGCTAGGCGAAGCATTTTGCTCGCCTAGCGAGCAAGACAACACATCATTTCTTTTTCTATAAGTAGCATGGGCTACTTTTTGTAAAATATCTTTTTTTCATCTACTTTCTTTTGTTTTTGCTCCAAGGTAATTTTTGTGACCTAGAAACCTAATATCTTATTATTCTTCATCTCTTAACAAGATTTTCCAAAAAGAAAGTGGGTTCCCATCCAATATCGATTCTTCGACTCGGATGTTGATCAACCTTCTCCCGAAACTTCTTGTGCAAGCTACCATGAAAATGAGTAGCTAAGTCTTCCATTTTGTCAAGGTTAGATGTAGATGATCATAAGCTTTGTGTGTAAATGGGTTGATCTTCATTTGTAAACTCTTTGATGATGAATGTATGGTGAAAACCTTGTTTTATTGTTAACTCTTTGTGTTGGTTTATTATTGAAAGGTGTTTTCCAACTCTTTATCTAGGTTTTCATCCATTTATGTTCTTGAGCTAGAGATAGTCTTGAATGTGTTTGTTCACTAAAATGTCAAAACCTAAAAGTTGTCATTTTGATAGATTGTGAGAGAAATCAACCATGGATCAAAATGGGAAAACCCACAATGTATGTTAGGAGTAATCACATTGGGAGAATATTGTGAATGTGTTTATCATCTAATAAAGTTCATGAGTTTTGTTGATCGAACATATACATGCAAAGTGATCGTCGAACCCTAACTTTGACAATATTTCTCAAATCGTAAAACCAAAACTTTTACCGCAATTTATTACTTCTTTTTATGCAAGCTGCCATAACGAAAAACCAAAACCCCCTTGTTATTATAAGTTAAGAACTTAACAACTGCCGAATGGCGGCAATATCACAGATTCCTTGTGGAGACGATAACAAACCCCGATACTCGAACATTGTTCTAACAGAAGACGCGATTGTATTCGCCACACCTTTTCATAATAAATCTTTTGAGATACAGAATTGGATACTACCCGTAAGGGGTTACTATCTGAGGACCTATTTCACCCCTAAAAACAATTTCCACAAATCAAATGTGACATCTTTCCTCGATGGCGAAAACTCTCTTTTCTAAAAGGATATGTTACGTTCGTTCTACCGTAAACAGGTAACGCTTAAGACTCCACGAGCGAGCTGCAATACACCTAACTGCTAGAATGCGTACGTTAGCATCACCCATCAAAATACCAGTAAACCGTTCCCCGAACTACGTTTGCTCTAATTTCTCATACCAGATGAGAATAAGTAGGCACAAGACGGCGATGTCTTAGCGAGCGCACTTTTCCACCTTTCACCCGTAGTTGGCCGAACTACGGCTGCTCTGATTCCTCATTCCCTAATGAGGATACGTAGGCACGAGGATCTCTATCCTTGACGAGCACACTAATAACTAATTTCCCCTTTTATTTTTCCCTAGTGAAATCGAGACCAACCTGTTATTCAAACCTTTTCTCTCGCCCCAGTGCGATCGAGACCTTTCCTGTAGTTGCCCGAACTATGTTTGCTCTGATTTCTCATACCAGATGAGGATACGTAGGCACAAGACGGTGATGTCTTGGTGGGCAACCTTCCCCTCATCACTCGTAGTGTCCCGAACTATGTTGACTCTGATTTTCTCATATTTGTTGAGAATACGTAGGCCTAGGACCGCGAAGTCCTACTGAGTCTCTCTTCTTCCCCTTTATCTTTCTTCTCCCTGTTTCTAACCCTTTTCTCTATCCCCTTAGAATAATATTTATAGCAATAACCTTTTAGCAAATATTTTCACATATAGACAAACAAATGGTTCCCATCGAGTACGATGGATGCGAGGGGTGTTAATACCTTCCCTTCGCATAACTGGATTCCGAACCTGTTCTCTTGGTTGCGAGACCATCTTATCCATATCTTTCTTAAGGTTTTATCGATGTTTTCCCTTCCCCTCATGGGATAAATAAAGTTCGATGGCGACTCTTCTGTCTTTCCGTTCTCGCCTCTCCGTCGTTTCATTTTTCGAGTAGCGACACCCTACACCACCAAAAATCACATAGAAGTATAGAGATCATTTCCATGCTTCACACCATAACATCATAATAGAAATCCCAGAGAAATCATGAGTCTCTACAACATCAGGCCAGATGTCAAGACATCAGATATGTCATCCTGCACTACACAGTAGATTAATCCTTTCAGCACTGTTAAACCCACTATCACCACCAGACTTGGCCAATAATTTACTCCAAAAATTCACCAGGATTAGATATTTCATTTTGAATTTATTGGTGAACACAAACTCCATATGATTAGCTCCATGTATAATCTACTTCACTTATGGAGAGTTAATCTGCTGCGATGATGTTCCAACATTTTCTTGGACATCAATCCCTTTTACAACGATTGAACCATTATCTTTAGTTCTGGAGCTAATATTCATTGGTTATGCTAACATCATAGCAACCCAGATACATCCCTTTGCTTGAAATACTTGAGAGCCACATATTAAAGACATCAATAACAGAACAAACTGCAAGGGCAGATCAGAGACACAAAAACTTCACAGAGAGAAATAAACTCTCAGAAGCACAATGTCAAGACACCCTGTATAACATCACATAACCACTAGCAAACCTTATGCAAAAAAGAAGAGATTCATTATCCCAAGTACCATTGGGGATGACAAAAAAACAGAGTGCTGACTGAGCAAATCACCATTATCAGTATTTTCCACCTCAGTCTGCTCCTCTTCTCCCCTTTGTTCCTATATCCATTTGGACTTCACCTTGCACTAGCCTCATAAGAACTATGAGAGGAAGTTCTATAACATTTGCATAAGTCTTATGTTTCATCTTCTGGCATGACATCTTAACTACATCTTCCTTGATTTTTAACCACTGCTTGGTTAACTCCAGGCTGAGTTGGACCCATGAGATAGCCATACAAATTGAAACAAAAAGAATGCCTAATATGACCAACCTAACCCTATAAGAGACATATTAAGAGTAAGTTTTTGCCTTTAGCATGAATATTCTGATGTTCAGTATAATGTCGAGACATGACATCACTGACTCAACTTGCCTCTTGGTGGAAACAACATTTTTGACATTTGAGCTCTACTTTGCTTGATATAGCCTTAAGAACCCCTATCCCTTTTAGGCTTCCAGTCAACTTCTCAAAAAGAATAACTTTTTAAACATATCAAAACAATTGTTCACATCCACATAGACTTGATCATGATATCAAGATTGGAGGTCAAGACAGTCACCTCATGCTGGAGGTGATAAACAACCATTTTTTCCTTATAAACACTAGATAGAAGATAGTTACCTTCTATATTCCTTCTTGTTGATATCCTTCTTTACTCTTGATGCACAAACCTTGAAAAAGCAACTAGCTCATCATGAATTAATTCTCCGATACAGGGGACTACATAAAAAACCCGTCTTCTAGAGAAGACAATAACAAACTTAGACATATTCATCATTAGAATCAGTCCAAAAAGAAGAGAACTCCTTAAGAAACTTCTTGATGTTGGGTAGGGATTCAAAAAAAACTTTCAAATACATGACACTGAGTGCCTCTACTCAGAACATCCTAGTTCTTACAAATGTCAGGTCTGATGTTCAACACATTTGATCTTGACCTTCTATCCAATTCCCTCAAATCTTGGTAAAATTGCCTCTCAAGCAACATAAGGTACTGAGTAACCCTTCACAAGGTCACAAGCTCTTACAGAGTTGGAGACAAAACACATGTTCTTGTCCTCTTGTTCAAATCTGTGCTTTTAAAGACAAATATGACCCTCACAGATCCATCTATGTTGATGATGTCTATATCTTCTTCCACAAAGCAGTCACATTCAAGACAAACCTATTGAGTAGAGACCTCAGAATCCTGCTGACCAGATGAGCCTTTATGAGAGGTATTGAGAAGTTTCTAAGCAATATTGTCCATCACACATGTGTTTAACAATCTGAACCAATTTTTATCAACACCATTTGATATGGCATTCATAACATTTAGAGTTAACAAAAGCCAACCCATACTCTTCCCCATAAGGAACAATCCACACACACCATTTGGTGACAGATTTCCAAGAGCTACTGTCTATTGTAGCCTTTCAATGATCATAAATTACCAGAAAGAATCTCGCTGAAGCTCACCCAACAATTGACTAGGGTGTTAGCTCTGATGCCAATTAAAATTCTGGCACTCTAACACATGCTAATACCGATGTCCTCACATCAGAACATAATGTCAAGGCAGATGTTACAACATCTTTTGTCTGACATAAAAAATAAAACAAACTGAAAATAAATTGCAGAAAGATAAATAACATAATCAATTGTTAACCCAGTACGGTGCAACATCACCTACATCTGGGGGCATCCAAGCCAAGAAGGAAATTCACTATGATAGCATTAGTTCAAAGCTAAACTCTTCCGTTTACAACTTCTCGCCTAATCACTACCTTGTACAATTTTTACCTAGAAACCCTCTAGATATGAGATCACCCTCTCACTCTCTAACAGTTACAAACCAGTTACCGTTTAACAACTACCCAAAATAGAAGTACCAACCCTTCCAAGTACAATATTTATTTTTTCTTAAAAGTTTAAAAAAAGGACAATACACTCTTGCTTAAAATCTCATGAGTGAATAATAAACAACCTACACTTCATCTACCTTAATGTATCAAAAGATACTTGGGTGACTTACAAAGTCACACTAAAGAGACTCTAAAAACCTAAGACTCTAAAACCTCCCCTTACTTTTACAAAAGTGAAAGCCGTAAAAACATTAAGTATAGGTTGCTCATTAAATACTCCTCAGTAGTTCATGGGTTTCAAAATCTTCACCCCGATATTGCTTGATCCACACATTGAGGGCTGCATCAATTATGCAGAAAAATATTCTTAAATCTTGGAATAAATCATCAAGTTTCCTAAATTGTCTCAACATCCAATTTTAGAAACTTATGAACAGTTAGAGATCAAATCAAATGTTCCAGATTAAATCTTCTTGACCTGCGAAAGGGAGTGAGATATATCCAAAATAAATATCACAAATACAAATCAAATATGTCAAGAATAAACCTATAACATGTACTGATGTTCTGGTATAGCATGTCAGAACATTTATCTTCAATATTGACAGACTAACAAATTAGGACATTTCTCCCAACATCTTTCTGTGAACCATGTTTTAGAAAAAATGATGTCAATCCTAAAACCATGGAACTAACAAAACCCACATAAAATCAGTAGCGAGAAACCTGGTAACCCGAAAATTGGCCAAACCGAGTTGTGCCCACGCGGGCCTTATGGGTAGGATGATTTAGGCTGATTTTTAAAATTTTGTCCAGCCCTAGAACTACTTGGAAACAGATAGTTACCTTCCTTTAGCTTTCTCCTTCTCCGAGCAGCAATGGTAGGTTTGTAACTCCACAAGAACGAGTCACAAAATCATTGAATGCGAGAAGACTTTCGTCATCGCACGAATCCAGATCTGGACGATGGTGTCAATGGAATTGATTATAGAATATTGGTTATTATTAGCAGAATATTGACATGATAATTTCCTCATTATTAGCTGAATATTAGTTATTATTAGCTTTAATTATGTAATTATTAATAGCATCTCCTTAATTATGGAAATAGATTGTATACACAATATATATATATATATATATATATATGTAGAGAGAGAGAGAGAGAGAGAGAGAGAGAGAGAGAGAGAGAGAGAGAGAGAGAGAGAGAGAGAGAGAGAGAGAGAGAGAGAGAGAGAGAGAGAGAGAGAGAGAGAGACTTGATCAAATAATTCCTAAACCAAAAGATTTTATGGGTTTAGCTTCTAACCCAAACAAATCCTAAATAGATATTATTTAACCAAGGTATATATGAAATATTCCCCTAGTGAAATTTACAATTCCACCTTCCAGAATTACAATTTATTCTCACTCATAAAAGAACTTTCTTACAAAAGCACTTCGCATAAAATATTAGCGAGGGGAAGTAAGAGAATTACACACACACACACACACACACACACACACACACACACACACACACACACACACACACACACACACACACACACACACACACACACACACACACACACACACACACACACACACACACATATATATATATATATATATATATATATATATATATATATATATATATATATATATATATATATATATATATATATATATATATATATATATATATATATATATATATATATATATATATATATATATATATATATATATATATATATATATATATATATATATATATATATATATATATATATATATATATATATATATATATATATATATAGAGAGAGAGAGAGAGAGAGAGAGAGAGAGAGAGAGAGAGAGAGAGAGAGAGAGAGAGAGAAATGATACAGTAGGAGGACACAGTTTATGATACATTTTATGTTTGACATGGTATCAGTCTAGGTTTCGATCTTTCTCTATTTCAGTCCAAAAGTCTTAGTCTCTTGTATTTCTCAAGTCTGTCTAAATCTAGCTTTTTTGTACTTGTCAATTTTTTTCTCGGCCTTATGTCTATTGAAAAGTATGACAAATATGATATTTTGTTCATTCGCCTGAATGACAAGAACTACTCAGCTTGGGCATTTCCGTTCCAGATATTTGTCACTGGTAAGGACCTTTGGGTCATGTTGACGACACCAAACCTTGACAAAGAGAAGCAGAAGGAAGAACATGCCAAATGGGTAGTCAAAGATGCTCAAGTCATGGCATGGATCATAGGACTTGTTGATTCTACCACTGTTCTCAATCTTAGGCCATTTAACACTGTAGCAAAGATGTGGGCCTATATGAAGAAAGCATACAACCAAAATAACAAAGCTCGCAGATTCCAGCTAAAACACGACATTATCATTTCTCAACAGGATGGTCTCTCAAATTCTGAATTTTATTCTCATTTCATCAATCTTTGGGCAGAATACACTGACATTGTCTATGAAGATTTGTCAGCTACCGATCAAATTGCAGTGCGAAAAGTTCATGCAACTAGACAAAGAGATCAATTTCTTATGAAATTGAGATCTAACTTTGAAGGTATCCATCCCAATCTCATGAATAGAGCTATTGTCTTCACCTTGGATGCATGCTTTAATGAGCTTCTTCGTGAAGAACAGCGCCTCCTAACTCAAACAACAATGGAATAACATAAATCTTCTTTTATTCCAGTTGCATACGCTGTACAAGGCAAGCCTAGAGGACGAGATATAAGTGATGCCCAGTGTTTCTACTGTAAAGGACTTGAACATTTTGCTTCACACTGTCCTAAATTTTTTTGTAATTAATGCAAAAAAGAAGGTCACATCATTAAGGAATGTCCTATAAGACCACCAAAGAAAACTGTACCCGCATTTACTGCCTCGGTTGGTTCCTTTTCTGCTACTGGTAGTATGGATCAGATTGCTTCCACTAATGTCCAGAACCTGACTCCTGAAGTGGTTCAACAAATGATAATTTCAGCTTTTTCTGCTTTAGGAATTTCAGGTAAACCTTATCTCTCCTATTCTCCTTGGTATTTTGACTCTGGGGCCTCCAATCATATGACCAACAATGTTGATACTCTTACAAATGTTACAAGATATTCTGGTGATCTTCAAATTCAAACTGCTGATGGGAATAACTTACCTATCACAAAAATTGGTGATATTTATTCATCTTTAACCAATATTTATGTTTCCTCTTTATTTATCTTTGCCTCCATGCTCTTTATTACAATCTGTTTCTTGTAATTATGCTACTGTTGATTTTCAAATATAGCATAAGCGTCTTGGTCACCCAAATTCATATGTACTTCATGACTTAGTGAGATTTAGTCTTCTTGGTAATAAAAATTCTCCTTTTAGTGCTATTCAATTTGATTTCAATTCTTGTAAACTTGGTAAAAGTAAAAGTCTACCATTTCTGATTCATCAATCAAATACAAATCAACCTTTTGATATGATTCATAGTAATTTATGGGGGATAGAACCTGTTGTATCTCATGCAAATTACATATATTTTATCACTTTTATTGACGACTATAGTCATTTCACATGGGTCTATTTTTTGCACTCTAAAAATGAAGCATTTTTCGCTTTCACAAAATTTCATGCTTATGTTCAAACTCAATTTTCTTCAAAAATTAAAATTTTGCGTTCTAACAATTGGGGGGGGGGGGATACACATCTCATTTATTCCAAGAATTCTTACAGGTCAATGGTATTTTATCTCAGAGGTCATGTCCTTCCACACCTCAACAAAATAGGGTAGCTGAAAGAAAAAATTGACATCTTCTTGATGTTGTTCGCACTCTCATGTTGGAAACCTTTGCACCACCACAATTTTGGTGTGAAGCTGTCTCCACCGACACCCACCTTATTAATCAGTTAACGTCTCAATATTTAAATAATGATTCTCCTTTCTCATGACTTTTTGTTCACACACCCATTTATTCCAATCTTCGCACTGTTGGTTGTGTATGTTATGTTCATTTCCTCCCATGAGAATGCACTAAGCTCACGACTCAATCTGATAAATGTGCTTTTCTTAGTTACTCAACCAACCAAAAAGGTTTTCTATGCTATGATCCTAGTCTATGTAGGATCCAGGTTTATAGAAATGTCATATTTCAAGAAGATACATATTTTTTTGCAACTAATCAAGATATTCTCTTTTCTACATGAAAGTCTATTTTGCCACTTTTTTCTAATGTTTATGTAGAAGAATCAACACCTAAACCTCTATTGGTTTACCAAATACGTCTGACTGTTCTACCCAATATTAAGCCCCTTCTTGATCAATCTGGTTGTTGGTCCAGTACTTAATCCAAAACCAGCTCCTATACGTCGCAGTACTCATGTTGGTAAACCTCCAGAAAAATACAGTTTTTCTTCTCATTTGTCTTTAATAGCTACTTTAGCATTTGTTCCTATTCCTTCTTCCTATAAGAAATCCATGGAGCATAACTCATGGCGAGAAGCTATTGAAGTAGAACTTCTAGCACTAGAAAAAAATCAGACATGAGATGTTATTTCTTGTCCTCCATCTATTAAACCTCTTGGCAGTAAATTTGTGTTCACTATAAAGCTTTGTTCAGATGGATCGATAGATCGTTACAAGGCTAAGTTATTTGTTCTTGGAAATAAGCAAGATTTTAATCTTGACTATAAGACTTTTGCACTTGTGGCCAAGATGACTATTGTGTGCATTATTCTTGCCATTGCTGCATCCAAATCTTGGCACCTACACCAGATGGATGTAAAGAATGTGTTTCTACATGGTGACCTCAAAAAAAAAGTTTACATCAAACTCCCTACAGACATGCCTTATCCATTGCTTAATATTGTTTGCAAACTATAGCGTTCTTTATATGGATTGAAACAGGCCCCAAGAGTATGGTTTGAAAAATTTTGAACAACACTCCTTGGCTTTTCATTCACACAAAGTCAGTATGATCCCTCTCTTTTTATATAAAAGACCTCCAAGGAATTGTGTTACTCCTTGTATATGTGGATGATACTGTAGTTACTGGATCTGATCAAGAGTCTATTTCATCAATCAAGAAATTGTTGCAGTCCACTTTACACATGAAAGATCTTGGCCAACTAACTTACTTCTTGGGATTACAAGTACAATATCAATAAGAAGGCATTTTTGTTAACCAACACAAATATGTTCGTGATCTAATTAAGCCCGCTGGTATTACCAATGCAACTATAGTTGACAACCCTATGGAAGTAAATATGAAATATCAACGGGATGAAGGTGAACTTTTACAAGACCCGACTATTTATATAAAACTTGTGAGAAGTCTTATCTACCTAACCATTACACGACCCGACATCTCTTTTGTTGTCCACATGGTAAGAAAATTCATGCAATCTCCTCGACACTTGTATCTTTCAGCAGTCCACTGTATTATTAGATACCTCATCGGCACCTCCAATCATGTTCTATTCTTCCCCGTTGGTGCATCTCCATAACTCTAAGCCTACATCAATGCTGATTGTGATGGATGTCCAGGAACTAGAAAATCTACTACCAGTTGGTGTATGTTTTTAAGCAATGCACCAATTTCATGGAAATGCAAGAAACAAGACTCCATCTCCAACTCATCCACTGAATCAGAATATCACGCCATGTCTGCAGCATGCTCTGAGATTATTTGATTGCATGGTCTTCTTTCGGAGATTAGTATTTCTCAAACACAACCAACTCCCCTGCATACTGATAATACAAGTTCCATGCAAATTGCCGCAAATCCTATTTACCATGAACGAACAAAGCACATAGAAGTTGACTGTCACTCCATCCGAGAAGCTTACAACCGTAGAGTTATCATTCTACATCATGTCTCCACCTCTATTCAAATTGCATACATATTCACCAAATCTTTGACATGTCAGCAAATTGATGTTGATAGATTTACCAACATCAATTTGAGGGGGGGTGTCAATGGAATTGATTACAGAATATTGGTTATTATTAGCATAATAATGACATGATAATTTCCTCATTATTATACAGCAGGGGGACACACGGTTTACGATACATTTTATGTTTGACATATGGAGTCCTAACCGCTTCAATATGTTGACGTAGATGATGTTGCACGAACTCATATCGTCTACGAGGAAATCATATATATATATATATATATATATATATATATATATATATATATATATATATATATATATATATATATATATATATATATATATATATATATATATATATATATATATATATATATATATATATATATATATATATATATATATATATATATATATATATATATATATATATATATATATATATATATATATATATATATATATATATATATATATATATATATATATATATATATATATATATATCATTTTCCAAGGTTGCTACTATGACCAACGATAGACTAGCATTGTGGATTCCATCTACCTTCTCGCGAATAGGTGTTAATCGTTGTTTGGAAGAGGCATTGCAGTAGAGGATATTCGTCACATTGCATTTTTTGGCATATCTCATCGATGATGAAGGTTAGAAACGTTGTGAAATCCAGAGATTCTATGCAAGTCTTTAGAGAAATCTTCTTCATTTTAATGCATTCATGATGGAAATCTTGTTGGATCTAAGGCAATCTGATCATAGAATTTCGAGGGAATTAAAAGTCGAATCCCACAAGTGTGTAACTTTTATGTATTGGAACCAAAATTGTGATTGATTGATGATGATGGACTCTTGATGCTATGGGTGTTCGTGAGTGCAGGTTGACTCGCAAATCCTCCAAAACAAACTGAACCAACCCATAAATTACTCAAACCCGTTCATTTACAGGTATAACCGACCCAATCATAATAACCAACATAGATTTGGTTCGGGTTCGGGTTTGAGTTTCTCAACCCCTAGACTTATTGACCCAATTTGTTGACGTGACATTATTGATTTCTTTTTTTTTGGTATTTTAAATGAAAATATAAAATTAATATATCACTACAGACCATAAATTTTCCAAAAAAGTTTATTCACCAGCAATATTACTACTAGAGCAATGAGTTTATGCAATTTTAAGACTAAGTGTCCTTTCTTATTTTATTTTTTTTGTATCATTTTTAACTTATATATTTTATTAAAATTAAGTGTTTTATGAAATTTTCTACTATTATTAAGTGCTATGGCATATGGATGCATTTTATTATATATTATCTGATTTGTTTATTCCAATTTCAATGTTAGAAATGTGTGTAATCCAACCAATTTTATTATATGGATGCATTTTAATAATTGAAAGAAAAAAAACTCAACAAAAAATATTTTTTAATTGAAACAAAACCCGCGAGCCTAATCCAACCTAGCTCATAAATGACCTGGTCGGTTTGGGTCGATTTTAACCGTGGAATTATAGGTTGAATGATGAACCCAACCCATTGAAGTCTGAAAGGGTTGGGTAATGGGTTAGGTCAAACTTAGTCCAACCCAACATGTATACACCCCTACCTGATACAGTGATGTTGATCTCTTTCACGGTGGTGCATAGTTGGATCTGCAAGGTTAGTACTCCAACGCCAAGCTAGTTAAAAGTCCAAGATAAGAGAAGTGAAATTCTGAGATCAGAAAGTCTCACGTGCATTGATTTTATACGTCAGATAATTTTAACTGGACTTTGCACTATTAGGATGGATGTTTTGATCTTATCTATACACAGTCTTTGGTAGACCCATAACATATTCAATTATAATTAACAAACATGTTTGGAGCATTGAGGCTATTAGAAAGTACTCAATAAGAAGTTTTTTTCTAACTATCCACAAATTTATTGATGAGTTTTCTTAGATGCCCTGACAATTGGTCCCTCACGTGGAAGATCCACGCACCTCCAAAAATTAAGAATATGATATAGAGGATTTGTAGAAATTGTCTTCCTACTTGTTAGAGGTTACAAAACAAAGAGGGGTCAATTGTTCCATAACTTTTGTTTATGTGATGATGGTATTGAAGACATTCTGAATGTGAGTGTTGTTGGGAGAGTTTTTCACTAGATTGTATTGAACACTGTGAGACTTTACTTTCTAGAGCAACGTATTTGTGAGAGACACACCATATATTCATCCAAAACTTTAAGGTGATAGGTGTATGAGTTCTTCCACTTATAAATACTCAAGTCTCTACATTTCTAGTCAATGTGAAAGTATTACCCATACTACTCACACCTAATATACTCAACAAGTGTCTCTTTCACTTGTTCTAACCGTTGAAATTTTTGGCTTCAAATATCTTTTAATTCAGTAATTTCTAAAAAGTGGTCAATGATCATGATGCCATCACCGTTTTTAATTCGTTAATTTGTGAAGAGTTATATATATATATATATATATATATATATATATATATATATATATATATATATATATATATATATATATATATATATATATATATATATATTATTTTTTTCTACTATTTTTTGGAGTATTTAAAAGAAAATAAATAACAAAACTTGAAACAATGTTTTTGCGCACAATATGATACTATATTTCTTGGAACGTGTCATTTACTCCATTCTTGGAAGCCAAGGAGCTAAAAAACACTCATTCTCATTCTTCTCAAAGAAGGCCTTGTAATAAATAGAGCAAGTCATCGACTAATAGAATTAAATGAATTATAGGTAATATGGATGCAACTTTTTTTCCTACCAATTATAGAGTAGGAATTGAAATTTGTATCATAGATGAAAATGATGTTTTTGTTATAGCTAAAATAGAATGGATTTCTCTCTTGTATGATGTTCGTCAGGGTGAAACTCTTAGTTTATTTTAGAATTCAAGTGAGTTCGTGAATTTAATATGGGTCCTGTTTATTTTGAATTAGAAGCTAAAATTATAGTGGATAGTTTTCTATCTTCCAAAAAAGATCTCACATAATTTAAACATATTATTAATCATTATAGAGAGTAGTTCTCTACTTATTAATCTCAATAATTTAAATGTTAGAATGTGAGAGAAAGTTATTATTGAATAATGTAACTTCAAATTTCATGTATACATGAATGATCGATTATTTATATAATAAAGAATAACACTCATAGATAATTACCTTATAACTAACTCTTAGTTATTTATTTCATTAGCCAACTATATTCTATCATTAGGGTGTTTAACACACTGCTTCAACATTTTGTTTGACATTCTAACAAACACTTCTCTAATCTGAAACTAGTAAAAGAGACCGATTATAACATGATGCATACATTAGATTCATGCACATTGTTGAGCAAGACTCAAATGACATAAATTCCAATTCTTGTTCTAATGTAGTTGAAAGACTCAAGCTTCATATGTTTAGTTAACACATCTGCAAGTTATTCTCATGTGTTGCAATGCTTCATCTCAATGTACCATCTTTGGTCAAGTCCCTAAGAAAGTGAAACCTTGCATCTATATGTTTACATCTTCTATGCATCACCAGGTTATTTGACAACTTGATTATGGAATTGTTGTCACACATGATGATTGTACCTTGGCTATGAGTCTGGCCAAACTTGTGAAGAATGCTTCAAAGTGACACTACTTGACAAGCACATGAGGCTGCTACAACAAACTCAACTTCAGTGCTTGAAAGAGTTACAATTAGTTACTTCTTTGAAGACCATGATATAAGACCTGATCCAAGCTTGAACACATACCCTATAGTGTTTTTCTGTCAATACTATCTCTTGCATAATCAGAGTTTGACCACCCTTGCAAGACCATCTCATCATTCATCTTGTACAAAACTCTCAGGTTCGTAGTTCCCTTTAGATACCTTAGGATTATTTTTGTAGCTACCAGGTAAATTACATTTGGTCTCTACATGTATCCAGCTACCAAGCATACTGAATAGGAAAGGTCAGGCCTAGTAGCAAGCAAATACGTTATGCTTCCCACCATCTTCTTGTAGCTTGTGGCATCAACTGGCTTGCCATTTTCATCCTTGTTCAACCTGCAACCTGACACAATAGGGTTAAAAACCTTATTGCATTGATACATGTCAAATATTGTGAGTATTTCATTGACATATTTTTGTTGGCAGATGAAGATTCATGCACTTTCTTGCTTTACTTCCACCCCAAGAAAGTGTCCCATCTTTCTCATTCCTATCATGGCAAACATCTTCATCATTGATTCCTTGAATCCTTCAAACATTTATTGATTATTGCCTGTGTAGATTAGATCATCTACATAGAAGTTGATAATCAATGTCTTGTCCTCACTATGCTTTAAAAACAGTGTATGTTTATGAGGGCACTTTTAAAAATTCTCTTGATTGAAATATGTTTCAATCTTGCTATATCATACCCTTAGAGCATGCCTAAGTCCATATAATGTCTTTCTCATCTTGTAGACCTTGTCTCTTCCTCCTTTCTAATAACCAAGTAGTTGATTTACATAGACATTTTCCATCACTGTCTCTTCCACCATGCAGGAATGCACTTTTAACATCAAGGTGGTATACTTGCCATTTCTTGCATGCTGCAAGTGCTAAGACATTCCTGGTAATATCTCATCTTATCACAGAAGCAAAAACTTCATTGTAATATATACCATGTTCTTGTGAGTACCCTTGAGCCATAAGCCTTGCTTTGTATTTCTCCATTTCCCCCTTTTCATTGCATTTTGTTTTGTATATCCATTTCTTAGCTCCTGGTTGTAGATTAACAAGGCTCCAAGTATCATTTTTCTCAATACTCTTAATTTCCAAGTCCATAACTTTCATCCACTTCTCATGTTTCACTGTTTTATCATGATTGAGAGGATCGTTGCTGCTAAAAAACACTGATAAGTTGTGTATCTGCTCTTCTTCCTTCCTATGAGTTTCTAACATAGTCATTCAGGTACACTGGCCTTCTTCTTTGCCTCACTGCTGGCTCTGTATGCTCTTGCCTTTAAGAATTATTTTCTTCTTCAGTAGCAATATCCTTACTAGCACTTTCTACATTGCTTCCCTCATGTTGAGAGCCATCATTTTCAACATACACTCCATCATTAATCATTTCAACTTCATCATTCTCCATGTCTACTTATTCTTTATCAACATTTTTGGTTGATCGAGTTTTGTCTTCTTTGTCATGCCTGTTCCATTCCTAAATTTTTTATTCTTCAAAAACCACGTCTTTGTTAATCATAACCTTGTTATTCATAGGATCATTGAGCTTGTAAGCCTTTGATTCTTCAGTAAATCCCAAGAGAACACAGTTTGTACTCTTGACATCTAGCGCTTTTCTATATACACCGGGAATGTTTACAAAAGCTACGCATCCAACCACCTTGAAATGAGGCACGAAGGGCTTTAAACCACTCTATGCCTCTTCTAGAGTCATGTTCTTCATAGATGATGTTGGACTTCTATTGATTACATATGCTGCCAATTTAGCTGATCCAGACCAAAAGCTCGCAAGAACATTTCTACTTGTCATCATGCTTCTGATCACATTCATCAGAGTCTTATTCTTTCTCTTTGACACTCCATTTTTGTGTGGAGTATAGGCAGTTGTCAATTTTCTATTGATTCCATGAAGACTAAAGAAGTCACAAAAAGCATTTGATGTAAACTCTCCTCCTCTATTTGTCCTAAGACATTTGATGTAGAGGCCTTACTCTTTTTCTACTAAGGCTTTGAATTGTTTAAAAACATCATAAGCACAAACATTTTTATGCAAAAAGTAAATCGATGTCTTTCTACTAAAGTGAGTTGTGAGTGTAATAAAATATCTGCTCCCACTATTTAACGTAGGCCTTATAGGTCCACACACATCTGATTGGGTTAATTCAAGATTTTCTTTGGCTCTCCATTTGCCTCACTTTGGTATGGTTTTTTATGTTGCTTTCCCATCAAGAAATATGAATAAGTATCCTCCAGGTCCTTCAAACTAGGTGTTGCCTTCACCATATACTTCTTGATGAGTGTGTTAAGGACTTTAAAGCTCAGATGGCCACATCTGCAATTCCACATGTGTGTGACATTACTTGAAGAAATCTTCATGCACATAGGAAGAACCACACATGCCGACACAACAAACATTATGTTGAATGAGATCTTTATGCTCATGATTAATCCTCTATCAACATGATGTACTTTGCAACCTTCATCTTTGAACACTATTGTTAGTTCGTTTTGCATTAGTTGACCAATACTTAGAAGCTTATTCTTGAAATCCTAGAAAGTAATACACATCAGTGATTACTTGAGTGATTACATTCATGCGAGACTTCAAATCTCTTTCTCATTACTTGCATCTTGGAATTATCCCCCCCTCACTTGACAGATTCACGAAATATTTCATCAAAATTTAAAAAAAAAAATCATTATTTTGTTCCAACCATATAGTTATTGCATCCAAGTCAAAGATACCACATCATATTGTTGGGTTTTGTGTCTTCTTTTTTAGCTATGAGTAATAGCTATTGAATTTCATCAAATTCAGCAAAGTTAGCATCACTCTCTTGATAACTTGGAAATTCACTTCGGTAGTGGACTATCTCATGGAACTTGTAACATTGGATCTGATCTCAACTCAGTCTTCCTCTGCCATGACCACAAATTCCACCATGTCCCCTACCTTGATTGTTGATACCGCACAACCATAACTTGCAATCTTTAACACCTGTTCATCCTCCCTTTCTATAGTGATCTTCATCCTTTGCTCATGCACCAAGAGACTAATTTGTAGCTCATGAATGGACAAGGTTGTGACATCATTCGATTCTTCTATGGAGCACACCACATAATTGAATTTTATGGTCATAGACCTCAACACCCTCTCAACAATGGTGGTTTGCTCCATCTTCTCACCTTGATCTGTCATCTTGTTTGAAATAGCCAAAGTTCTTGCAAAATATTCATCAACTGTTTTGTTATCCTTCATGCAAATAACTTCAAACTATCGATGCAAAGCCTACAATTGAGCTCTCTTCACTTTAGTGGACCCTTTGTACTTCCTGTGCATGGAATCCCAGATTTTTTTCTGTGTCGTGATTCATAATTGTTTCAAGAATTGTTGGATCAATTGCTTGAAACAAATAGTTATTGGACTAGAGATCTTTAAGCTTGCTTTCTTCTTCAAGTTTTCTTTGTCCCGGCGTTGTATCTGGTGGTGCAACCGTAACAACCTTCTCTGCCAATTGCAAATAATCCTTGGACCTAAGATGATTCTCCATAACCATGGCCCAATGATCACATAATCCGTCAAATTTTGGAATTTTCGGTGTCAAGAATTTTGATGAATCAACCATGGAGATGATTCAGATAAGGGACTGGTACATGAGGATAATGGAAATAATGACTTCCTCTCACCATGATATCGAAATTGCATTTCTTGAATGAAAGAGGCACACTTGGATTTTCAACCAGTGCTCTAGATATCACTTGTTAGAATGTGAAAGAAAGTTGTTATTGAATAATGCAGCTTCAAGCTCTATGTGTACATGAATGATCTATTGCTTATATAACAAAGAATTACACTCATAGATAACTTACCTTATAACTAACTCCTAATTAGTTATTCTATTAGCCAAATATATTCTAACATTTACATGTTGAACACAATGCTACAACATTTTATTTGACATTCTAACATTGAAGATATTATTAATCATTATAGAGAGTCGTTCTCTCCTTATTATAACAATTCTAGTTAAGACAACCATATCCCTAACTAGTTTTCACTGGTAAGAATACCATATTATATTGAACACTCTTTTTAAAATATTATAAGTTAACTTAAATGCACTTTTGGTCTCCCTACTTTGATAATTTTTAACTTTTAGTCTTCCTATTTTAAAAACCAGTTTTTTGATCCCTAAACCTTACATCACTTAGGATTTAGTCGATCCCCTCCAGATTTGCAAACATGGAACTGATGACTAGGATATAAAAAATTAATGAGGGGGAAATGATTAATAGGATAACTTATTAATTAATATTTTTTACAAAATCAATTAATAATTAATAATTTTAATTAATTTTTTTTATGAAATTATGAAATTATGAAATTAATTAAATAAAATTTTGCTAAATATTTATTGGGACTAAATCCAATACTCATAGGCCCATTGTCATCGCAACCTACTTAACCAATTTCGTACATGCTTAAGGTTTATAAAACCCTTATAGAAATTTTTAAACAACCAATTTCGTACATGCTTAAGGTTTATAAAACCCTTATAGAAATTTTTAAAACAACCAATGTGGGACTTCGTGCAGTTGTATTGAATAAGCTTTTTATTTTTCTACAAATTCTTTGAATGAGTGGAAGAGGTTGCAATTCCACGTGTTTAAAACTTGGTACTTTCAATGGTTTGTGTGAAAATTTAAGTATTGTTCTATCTAAATATGGTAATTCATTAGGCTCTAATGTTTATCCTCTTGCTACTTTGGCCCATGAGTTGATGAATCCAATGGCTCCAAATCCATCATATAAAGGGTGGGAAAGAGCAACACCAATTGCGAAACCTTCACTGTTTTGAAACCTTGTGAGTTGAACCAGAAACAATGGAATATTTTCAATAGGTTAGGTGTAATCAACTATTAGAACAAGCTCTTTGGTTGAATCAGAAGATGAAAAGTCACCATAATCATTCATTTCTTCTGTAGTTTCTGCTTCAAGCAAAATAACTCCTTTTGCATTGTGATTCAAGTCTATTCGAAGACTAGCTTCTTTTGCGTAACACAATCTTCCAGCTATAGGATATGCTATAGTGAACTAGAATCTTATTGAGAAAGTTTTTCAACGCTCCTTCTATGTAACACGATCTTCCAGCTATAGGATAGTAGTGAACTAGCTTCTTCAATCTCAAACAAAGTTAAGATGCAAAATACACACAAATATCTTAGAACACTGCAAAATTTGATTAAGTTTTTTTTTAAGAAGCTCTTATCATATGAGAGATTGTGTCATAAAAGCAATTTCATGTTCCATTGATACAATTTTATAACTATGAATCAATAATGAAAAGACCTTGCTATAGAAAGAATAAGAGAAGGTTTAGGTAGAAAAATTATAGTGGATTGTAATGGAGAATGTATTTTGTTAATTAAAGTTGATGCAAATATTACTCTTAATAAAGTTCCACATCAATTTTTTTCTTCAAATTATATAAGACTTTATAAAGTTTAAACATGAATAGCATTATTGCTTTAAGTGGTTTGGGGTGATAATTGGCCTTAGAATGTTAGCCTGTAATTAAATGAGTTTTTTCTCCATAAATTTGTTTTCAATACTTATCATATTTAAATTACCTTAATAATACTTTAAAATGAAATTTAAAAAATTATGAATAATTTATAAAATGAAAAACAATTAATTACAACTAAAAATTGCATAAAATATCCCGTTAAGTTAGATTAGATGGTAGTTGTGCAGGGACATCAGGTGCAACGTTATTGTAGCATTTCTACGTCATTAATAAGGATGCCACGTCTCCAAATATAAAAGAGACCAACTAAATATCAAGTGATGTACAATTTAGGGACTAAAAACTAATTTTTAAAATGGGAAGACTAAAAGTTAAAAACTATTGTAAGGAGACCAAAAAGGCATTTAACCCTTATAAGCTTTACTATAAAAGACATATATAACTTAAAACAAAAATTTTAGGGAATTTCTTAATGCACCATATATGGTACTTAGGTACCACGCGAAGATACTTAAATGCCCTCAAATTTCAGAGATGCATCTCCAGAAGCACCCAATTCTTAGTTAACGTTAAAATATTTCGGAGATGCATCTTCGAACTTATTTCGAAGATGCATCTCCAGAACGTTTTAGAGCTTAAATCGCACAAGAACCTTTCTCCTTCCTCATTTCTAATATTTCTCAAAACTTCTTCAAACTCTCTCAAACTTTTTCTCATCACCAAGTCCAAAATCAAACAACAAAGTTCAAGGGAACTTCAATCAACATCAAAAATATCATCCAACATTGAAGCAAAGTGGAAAATTGTAAGTTTTTTCATGTTTTTAAAAGTTTTTTTAGTTTTTGCGTAAATGAGTAGAAATTGGTCATTAAGGTTAGAATTAAGTAGAAATTGCATGTATGATAGTTTAGACATAGTATAAAACACATTTGTTGGCTGAAAAGGATAATCAAAATATTATTTTTGTGCTTACATGTGTACATTGGCACCATTGATGCACTTGCTGTGTTGCAGAAAATTCTGGAGACGCTTCTCCGAAGTTTTTCAATGTTTCACTTTTCCATTAATCGGAGATACATCTCTGTAATTTTCTCAGACTTTTTTTTGGATTTTCTTGCCTGTGGTGTTGCTTTCATGCACTAATTGTCTGTTTCAATTTAACTTTCATGCATTATGGATGATAGACATAATAGGATGAGGCACAGTAGGATTGCACAACATGCATCAGTGCGGCGGGAGAAGAGTCAGGTTCCAAAGGCCCCTGCTCCCTCTGGACATGCAGAGTCATCTACTTTTAAGGTTCATGTTTCTCCTTATGCTTCTACATCTTCTTCCCGTATGAGACGGGTTTCACCTACTGATGCATCACTCCCACCATCCTCTCGTAGGCGTCAGGTTTCACCTATTTAGGTGTATGAGATACCCGAGTCCCGATGGTACCTCCTACTATTGATGTTGACGAGCCAATGCCACCTCCCACTGAGCTAGTGTCACCTCATACTAATGATGCTATTAAGTCAGTGCCACCTCCTACTGAGCTAGTGTGACCTCCGGATAGTGAGACTACTGAGGATACTAAGCCAAAGGAATTTGGAGGAGGCCTTGTAGATTTGTTACTACTACTGTGTAACAAAACCATATTGTCATGCATATTTAGAATGAAGAGGTAGCATTAGTTGGTTTCATTCTTTTAATTTACGTTTATTTTAATTTACAAGTTTCTAAAAAAAATTATTTTTCTGCACGAACGTGATCCACTGAAGATTATTAATCACAGACGGAAGATTACTGGTTTGCTTCAGCTGAATGAGGAGTAGTGTTATACAACTTTGTCCCTATCTAGGATGAAGGACTTGTGCATGACCGGTTATATTTCGGTCAACCACGAGGTGCTTAATGCATTCGTGGAGATATGGCACTATGAGACCTCGTCATTTCATCTCCCGCATGGTGAGGTTTATCACACTCAACAATGTGTCGTGTTTTCTACATCTTCTTATCAGGGAAAAATTTCTAGATAATGGGAGGATTACCAAAGACGAGGCACTTGAGATGATGGTAGACTATCTGGGAGTTAACCCAATGGCAACGATGAAGGAGTTGGATAGAACCAGGGGTGCTCATGCTAGGTTTGAATTCTTGAAAAAGGTATACACAAATGAGATCGTTAGAGCACAACAAGCTACAGGGGATGACGAGCAGGCGGGGCTCCATAGAGCGTATGCTATGAGAGCATACATGTTATATTTGGTTGGCACTATAATTTTTGTGGACATGAGTACCACTTATACAGATGTTGTCTATCTATGGTACTTCGAGGACTTCGAGCAAATCCATGAGTACAAGTATGGGGCCCTTGTTTGGTCTACATGTATTTAAAGTTATCGTTGCGGTGAAAATTGGATATCAAGCTATTATATTAACTTGAATCTTAATTCTTTTACAACCGAACTTTATTTTATCCAAAGGAAATGTCTAAAGAAAGAAAAACCTTTTTCACGATGTAACGACAACGCTTAAGAGATTCGGGGATTGGGGGTTGGTTATACCTAGGGAAGGTGTTAGCACCCTAAGCATCTGTAGTACTCTACAGGAACCTCTTGTTTGATTGCTTGCTAAGTTTGTGAGTATGTACTATGGATTAGGGATAAGGTATAAGTTGAAACCTAAGGTTATATACACTAAGTTTGCTTGTAAAGACATCGCGTCCTCTGCCTAGGATAGAATCAGAGAAATCGTAGTTCACCTCGCAAGGGATAAAGAACATTTGATTATGATCAAGGTTCAAGGGGGAAAAACATGACAATTTTTGTGTGGAGTTTGACAAAACTCCCTATTCTAAGTTGTAACACTCAAAAGGAGAAGTAAGAAATCATGACGATGATTCTTACATATAGTTGACAAACTCTATCCTAGGGTTCTAGTTGAAGAGCACTCCTAGTACAGGTGGGTTTCTTAGACTTAAAGCAAAGTCTAATGGTTTCTGAATTAAGGTTAAAGTGACTTAACAAAGTCAAGAAATGGTGAATGAGCTATCCATAACACAAGGGTTAATGGAAATACTTTTCCTTTGGAAGGAGAGAGGGGAGGCAACTGGGATGAGAGCTAACCAGCTTCATCACTTGGGAAAAAGCAAATAAACAAAATAACAACATAATATGCATTCATGGTGACAACCATTAGGTGAACTTGTGAAACGATACAATGAAAATGCATTGATGACAATCAAAGCAGTTGATTAAGCAGGAAGTGTGACAACAGATCAAGCTTCGGTGCATTTAGCAGATGAGGTAAAAATGAATATGGTAACAACCACAGATGAGATCCTAACATATTAGATAACATTTAATAACATGAATGCAAACAAATATCACAAGCAATCACAAGTATAGCAAGAGAAAAAATTCATTTGCATACGCGAAAACGATCACAAAACGTACATAACTTGCACATAGTCAAAAGAGATGAAAAATTATGCAAACATGGAAATAAAAAATATTACATGAAAATAGACCTCAAGATGAATAAAATGCAAAAAGAATGGGTGAAAAATGATTAAAATTGAGAGAGATATGATTTTTTGAAGTTTGGTTAAAAATGACAAAAATAAATAAAAGGGTTGCCCTACTCAGGGGTCGAACCCAGGTTCATGGCATGCAAGGCGTGTTTTGGCTAATGTTCTTACCACTGGGGTGGCTATACATCCGTTGATGAAAGCCACCCCATAAACATATAAGGGAAGTTTAAAAACCAGGTTGGGCAAAACAAACACACAAAATCCTGATTTGCATTTTCATATGTAACTTGGTCATTTCTTGATGGATTTTAGCAAACCTTTAGTGTAACTTGAGTATTTTTCCATGAGGAACAAGATAGCACTTTTAGTTTTTTGAAATTCTTCCTCTGTTTTAAAATCCGGTAGTGCTTGTGTTTTGGAAGTTTTGATGCATTTTGATGTGAAACTCATGCTATCACCAGTTCTTAATCAAGGAAATTATGCACACATACCACATAAATGATAATGAGTGAGTTCAAACAAGCAATGGAATTCAAATCATGTTGTGATGCAAAATGTCATGTGAGTTGTAAGATGTTCATGAATGAGAGGCAAGTTGATGTCCAGTTCAGTTTCCAGGATCAATTTGGTTAAGTTAAACACACATATACATCACATACATAGTTTTAAATGAATTTGAACATATGGTAAGACTCTATACTGACTGTTGTAAATTGTGGTGTTCAATGTGCAAGTGTGTTTGTGAGATGCATGAACATGCTCAATTTCAGTTCAAAACCAATTCAGATCAATTTAATCACCTACACATTTCATATTCATGATATTGAGGGGATTCAAACACCAAAATAAGTTGGAAGCAGACTGTCATGAAAAATGATTCACAAATTGTAAGTTGTCATGGAAATGATGCATGAGCATGTTTAATTTCAACTCAAAACAATTTCAGACCAATTCAGTCACATACACACCTCATATTCATGATATTGAGTGAGTTCAAGCACAAAAATGGTTTCAAAATAGGCTGTGACAAAATATGACCTTCAAACTGCAGTTTGGTGTTTTGATGAATACATGAAAAATTCAAAATCAAGTTTAATGCATATTTAAGTCAAACAAACTACATACACAGCTCATATACATGTTATCCAATGATTTTAAACACAAAGATCATATATAAAGTCAATTGAAATGAAAATGGCATGCTTGATGCAAGTGACATATTGAAAAGCAAGTTGGAAATTCAAAAACAGGTTCTATGTGTTTTCAGGCCAAAGCAACATTTCAGCCAAGTTGTAAACATGCATACCATTGATTCCAAACACACAAACAAGTCCTAAAGCCAATAAGAGTGAAAGTGACCTACTCATAGCAACAAAGTGACATTTTGAAGGGCAATAAGAAGTTCAAACAGGTTTGGAAGCATGTTCATGTAGAGCATTCATTTCACAAAAATTACATATCAACTAAATGAGACTTTTACATTCCAAAACTAATCAAAAACTAAGAAAATCCAAAACTGGTATGATGCTGCTCATTTTTATTGAAAATGCATTTTGGGGGCAATGGATCAAATTAGATGCAAACAACTCATGCTAATCATTCACACACATTACAGATATGGTATTAAAGATGATTGAGTTTACAAGACAAACACATATCGAGTATAGCAATATTTTGACATTTTGATGCAAAAGTAATTCAAAAATTGACAGCAACAGGGTGTTTTTTAGGGATGATGCAATTTCATGATATTGCAATGAATAAAAGGGGATTCAATGATGCATACCTCTTGTAGACAGACTTGAATAAGCAAATTAAGCTGAGAAACCCAGAGAACTTCAACCACCTCCTTGCTTTGAGACTTTCCTTTTTTGAAGCAAAATGAAAATGTTGTGACAGTTGGAGAAATAGGATGTGCCAATGATTCTCAATGCTTTGGACAGTTGATAAATGATATATGTGAGGTGTTTGAGTGATTAAAACACCAAGGAAGTATCTAAAACAAGTTTTGACTGATTTTGTGGCTTTTGGTCAAAGTAACTTGGTATGGGAGTTGACTTTTTGAATGGTGAGGTTTTTGAGTGGTTTAAGGTCTTGGACACTTTCTATATCATATTTAGAGATTGTGTGGATGATTGTTGGGGTGTTTGAATGGAGAGAAATGAGTTTGGCAGCAAATGTACCAAGACAGATTTTTGAAGCTTTTGGCAATTTTGTGATTTAGGTGATTTTGAATCAAGGTGTGAAAGAGCCAAGGCTTGAGCTTTCTCTGATTTTTAGAATCAATATTGTGTTTAAAATGAAGTGATGAGGGCTCCCTTTTATAGGCAAATGAAGAGAGGGGCAGATTTGGAGATTTCTTCACATGAAAGAAAGGTTTTACCCCTTTGGATCAAACCTCCACAAAGGGGTTTTCTTGGCAGATATGTAAGCCCAATAGTCAAGAAAAATGATGATTTTGAAAGGGCTAAATGCAGGATAGAGGCATATCTTGATGGTTGTGGCAGATTTCACTTTACACCTCTTGCTTGGTTTAATCAATTTTTAAATGCAAGTTGCAAGGCAACTTGCAAGCTTGGAGAATTCACTTCCTCTGCATAATCTTCTCATTTCTAGGCTTCATAATCTCTACATGTCAAAAATAATATCATTCAAAGGCTGTGATTGGCCAGTTTGATCAAAGGAATGATTTTTGAACTTTGGACAATGTGGGACTAAAGTGTAAAACCACCAACTTGCCATAACCATAACTTTCAGCTCACAAATCCTTTTGAGATGTGCTAGTACTTTTTAGAAAGCCCTCAAATAGATATAAAACATTCATGTTTTCATGAGTTTCAATTTCCCAAAGGAACTTGGCCAAAAAGTCTCTCAAAGTTGCTAAAAAATGAACTTAAAAGTGAAATTTCTCTGTCTTTTTCCCTTCTCAAAATGAATTTGATCATAACTCCAAATTTATGCATTTTCTGATCATGGACTACTTAGGGACTTTTGTAGGTTTTGTCAAGAGCTTTCAAATGAGCTTTCAACCACTTCATTTGGATGTGTGGTTAAGGAGTTATGGTTTAGCCCCTTTCAAAACCCTAATTTCCCGATTTTTCGATTACTCCTTCATCCTTGATTCAATGGTCATGAAAATTGATAGGCAAGTGAAACATGATATAAGGAACATTTTTTATTCACACTTTGAAGTCCAATTTCTTAAATTTGAAGAGTTGACTTTCTGGTCAACCGTACGATCGATCAGTGACTATTGAGTCGCCTGTTGACACTCTGGACCTCCTGTGACTTTGAAACTTCTTGAATGAACTTTATTAAGCTATATGAACTCCATGTATCATAATCCCACCATTAGAATACCTTCCAACATCAAAGTCAAACTACAGTTGACTTTCACTAGTCAAAAACCCTAATCGGGTGCCCTGAAATACATTGTTCTTGATTCTGGGGTAACAACCTCAAATTGGATTCTCAATTGGAATTATATGATACCCTTGCCCTTGTTTCATAATTGAATTAGCCTAAAACTTTGATTGGTCACAAACCCTGAAGCTTCGATTTGACTGCACCAAACCCTGATTCATCTGTAACTTGAAAAAGACAAGCTTGTACTGGGTTAAGATTAGATAATTTATGAGTATGCTCCTAAAATGATAATGAGAATCTAAGGGGTCAAAATTTGGGGTGCAACAGTTGCCCCTATTTAAATATCTTCACTAGATGGAACTGAGAGATGACAATCCTCATAGAATTGCAGTGAAAGGTATTTAAATATAGAAAACCAAAAATTTTGTCCCTTAGATCCGATGATATGCAAAAAGACAGGTCATGATATGCCATGAATTCTAAATGATGCTTCATGATGCTTGGATGCAAGACATATGCAGAAGACAGAAAAACAAAACAACGAGTAACTACTCATGGGACCTGGTTTTGTGGATCCGACACTGGGGAAAACTGAGATATAACAATCAATAGTTCAAACGTAACTAGTGATAACTGAGAGGAAAATTTCACATGAGGATGCACAAAGTCCAATGAAGATGACAATCTCACTGGGGAAGAGCAAACACCCCACTGGGGAGAGGGATAGATTTCCACCAGGGAAAGGAACGACTTTCTACTGGGGAAATGAAGAACTAAAACACGAACCTCACTGGGGATGATCAGATGAGGAACTTCCTATAGTGAAGAGTTCAAACGGGATCTTCAGGAATGGACTAGAAACAAAGACCAAATACATTGGGGATACTAGTGACGACTAGATCTCCGAGACTTGTCTGGGGAGGAAGATTTCACTAGGGATAATGATGTCACCCAGTTTTGACAGATGGTTCAACACAGTGCTAGTAACCACTAGACTTTCCGGAGGTAATGGCAACGGCCAACCTGAGATAAAAAATGAGATTTCTCAAATCCAATCGAAAATACGTAAGATTTCGACTGGGGAAATTGGTGATGACCAAATTTCAAGCGATGCCAGTAACTACTGGACTTAAAGGAGATTAGTAACGACCAAGTTCGGGTACCAATGACGATTGGGTTTCAAGTAATGCCAGTTACGACTAGACATTGAAAGAAAACATGGTGACGACCAAATCAGGGTATACCAACGCATGTAGTAATGAGAATGCTAGCAAGCTACTAGGCTTTAGCTGGGGAGGTTGGTAATGACCAAACCAAAAGATACTAATAACGATTGGATTCCAAGTGACGCCAGTTACGACTGGACCTTCTTGGGGAAGGTTGGTAATGACCAACAAGATATAAATGCCGATAGGACTTCACAGGGGATTTGCTAATGACGACTAGACTTCAGAGGGAAAAGGTTGGTAACAACCGAACCAAAAGGTAATAACGAGTGAAGTTAAGACAATGCCAGTTACGACTAGACCTCAAAGTAAAATATGGTGACGACCAAAAGAAAACCAATAACGATTGGATTTCAAACACTACCAGTTACGACTGGACTTCGAAGGAGAAGGTGGTGACGACCGAATCAAAAGATACCAACGAGTGGAGTTTAAGATAATGCGAGTTACGACTGATCTTAACAAGAAATATGGTGACGACCAAAAGAATACCAATAACGATTGGCTTCTAAAACAATGCCAGTTTCAACTGGACTTTAAAGGACATTCACTAGCAGTGATTAGGCATTCACGGGAAATCAACAAATAGCACACTGACCCCGAGAAACAAAACGAATCACACTGAACCCAGGCTTGAGGGTGTATGTAGTCTTGAAAATAGATCCACTCTTAACAGGGGAACAGAGCTTTAAACCAGCTAGTCAGAGATGACGAAGCAAATTCAAACAAAATGCTCAGAAGTCTTCTACTGGGGATGAGTCTCCACATCATCATAAGAAGTTCTTGAGAGGCATTCTTCAAGCTTGATAACCACACATGACCAAAGGAACATCCGCAGTTCAACTTGCTTACACTTCACCAGGGAGTGCGATAGGATTGCGTATCAAAGTTTCCGCTACCCTGAGGTTTCAGGGAAGTATGATTTTCCTCGATTCTCTTCATGAGTCGACGTTTTTATGTTTGTTAATCTTTTCAAGTTTTATTCAATAATTTGACCCTAATGCTTTCAAAATTATCGTTGGTCAACGAACAATATTTTGCATAACAACGAAAATAAAGGAAATGATAATTTTGCAAAAGAAAGAATGGCTCAAAACTGATTTTATTCAAGGATGAAATATTGCAAATGACAAAATTCCATAGAAGTTTTACAAGTGAAAAATGGCATTGTGAACAAGGTTACATTGAATCCCATGACCAAACTATCCCTAAAGACTAAAACTCCCCAAAATCCTCGCTTCTGATTGGAGTGTATTCTTGTAGGATCTTTTGCGGTAGTGATAACTCATCTGATACAGTGAAACGCCTTTGTCCCTAACTTTTTCCTGGACCATCCTTTCGGGTTTTCAATCCACCGGGACGCTCATTTTTGCCTAAGCCGCCCTATCGGGTTTTCAACTTAGCGAGCTCTTATTTTTCTTTCTTTTTCTCTTTTTCTCTTTTCTTTTTCTTCAACCCTAACTTTTGCACAAGCCGCTCCCTTGATTTTTTGGCTTATCGGATTCTTTTAGGCATAATATTTTCGTACTGCATAAGAATTCACTAGATGAGTAAGCTGCTCTCCATCCATGGTAGTGTGAATCAACGAGCCTCCTGAGAAGACTATTTTCACAACAAACGGGCCGTCATAGTTAGGCATCCACTTTCCCCGTGCATCTTTATGAACTAGTAAAATCTTTTTGAGTACAAGTTCCCCTTCTCAGAATTCTCGGACACGAACTTTCTTTTCAAAAGCCCTCTTGACCCTTTTCTGATATAACTGACCATGAGACATTGCAGACATGCGCTTTTCGTCGATAAGATTCAACTGATCAAACCTTTCTCTTACCCATTCTGCTTCTTCAAGCTTGGTTTCCATTATGACTCTCAAAGAAGGTATCTCGACCTCAATAGGAAGTACCACATCCATTCCATATACCAAAGAAAAAGGGGTTGCCCCTGTTGAAGTGCGGACAGACGTTCTGTACCCATGCAAGGAAAATGGTAGCATCTCATGCCAATCTTTGTAAGTTTTCACCATCTTTTGCAAAATCTTTTTGATGTTTTTATTTGCAGCTTCTACAGCTCCATTCATCTTGGGACGATAAGGAGAAGAATTGTGATGTTCAAATTTGAAGTCATCGCACAACTCTTTCATGATTTTGTTGTTCAAGTTGGTACCATTGTCCGTTATGATCCTGCTTGGAATTCCGTAACGACAGATAATCTCCTTCTTGATAAAACGGGCCACCACTTGCCGAGTAACATTAGTGTAGGATGTGGCTTCAACCCACTTTGTGAAATAATCGATTGCAACCAGAATAAATCGATGTCCGTTAGAAGCTTTTGGCTCAATTGCCCCAATCATATCGATGCCCCACATAGAGAAAGGCCACGGTGATGACAACACATTTAGCAACGTCGGAGGTACATGCATCTTGTCCGCATAAATCTGACATTTGTGACATTTCCTGGCATATTGAATACAGTCAGTTTCCAAGGTCAACCAGTAATAACCAGCCCTCAAAATCTTTTTGGACATAGCATATCCACTGGCATGGGTACCAAACATTCCTTCGTGAACATCTTGCATTAACAACTATGATTCTCGTCTGTCGACACATCTAAGCAGGACCATATCATGATTTCTTTTGTAAAGCACATCATTGCTGAGAAAGAACTTGGATGCTAATCGTCTCAGAGTTTTCTTGTCAAGTGACGTAGCATCTGCTGGATACTCTTGTTTTAACAGGTAATTCTTTATGTCGTGGTACCAAGGCTTATCATCAGTTTCTTCTTCAATCATCTGACAGTAGGCGGGCTCGGTCTTGCGTTCAATTCGGATGAGAGTGGCATCATTGACATCCCTGACTTTCCACATTGAGGCTAACATGGCTAGGGCATCGGCAATGTGATTCTCCGATCTCGGGACATGCTTGAAAGTGACTTCATCGAAACACTCCATCATTTTGACGATGTAGGCTTTATAAGGGGTCAAGTTCTCATGTCTAGTTTCCCATTCTCTAGTAACTTGATAAATAACCAAAGCTGAATCCCCATTGACTTTAAGAAGTTTGATTTTGAGGTCGATAGCTGCCTTGAGGCCGAGAATGCACGCTTCATATTCGGCGATATTGTTTGTGCAGTAAAAATCCAACCTGGCTGTGAATGGGGTGTAACCACCTTCTGGATTCATTAAGACGGCGCCTACGTCATGCCCACTGTAGTTGGAGGAACCATCAAACATCATTTTCCACCAAAGATCTTCCTGCGGACCCTCATCAAGACCTGGCTCTTCATAATCTTTTACCACCATGATATCTTCATCTGGGAAATCAAATTTGAGAGACTCATAATCTTCCACTGGTTGATCTGCAAGATATTCTGACAACACACTACCCTTGATAGACTTCTGAGCTACGTACTAGATGTCGTATTCTGATAATAACATATGCCAACGGGCGAGCCTTCCAGTCTAAGCAGGCTTCTCAAAAATATATTTTATCGGATCCATTTTTGAAATCAACAAAGTGGTATGACAAATCGTGTACTGCCTCAAGCGTCTAGCAGCCCATGCCAAAGCACAACAAGTTTTCTCCAGAAGTGAATATCGGCTTTCACAATCAGTAAACTTCTTACTCAAATAATAGGTAGCATGTTCTTTTCGTCCAGACTCATCCTGCTGACCTAACACACAACCCATTGAATTCTCAAGCACTGTCAAATACATGAAGAGCGGTCTTCCTGGAACATGAGGTATCAAGATTGGAGGTTCTTGTAGGTAACCCTTGATCTTATCAAACGCTTGTTGACAATCTGAATTCCAAACAACCGTCTGGTCCTTGCGTAATAATTTGAAGATGGGCTCGCAAGTAGGAGTCATATTGGAAATAAACCTGGATATGTAGTTCAGTCTTCCAAGAAAACCTCTGACTTGCTTCTCAGTCCGCGGAGCTGGCATATCTTGAATGGCTCGGGCTTTATCTAGATCCACCTCAATCCCTCGGTGACTGACAATGAAACCGAGTAACTTTCCAGATCTTACTCCAAAGGTACACTTGGCTGGATTCAGTCTCAACTGATATTTTCTGAGTCTCTTAAATAGTTTCAAAAGATGTTTCAAATGGTCCTCCTCGCTTTGAGATTTGGCTATCATGTCATCAACATATACCTTTATCTCCTTGTGCATCATATCATGAAATAAAGTCACCATGGCCCTTTGATAAGTAGCACCTGCGTTCTTCAGACCGAAAGGCATAACTTTGTAACAGTAAGTCCCCCACGGAGTAATGAAAGTAGTTGTTTCCATGTCATTGGGATCCATCTTAATCTGATTGTAACCGGAGAACCCATCCATAAATGAGAAAACTGCAAAACGAGCTGTATTATCCACCAAAGTATCGATATGTGGCAAAGGGAGATCATCCTTCGGACTGGCCTTGTTTAGGTCCCTGTAATCCACACACATTCTGACTTTCCCATCCTTTTTCGGCACAGGTACAATATTGGCTACCCATTCGGGGTATTTGGACACTGCTAAGAAACCCGCATCAATCTGTTTCTTCACCTCATCTCGAATCTTGAGAGTCATGTCAGGTCTTGTTCTTCGGAGCTTTTGTTTAACCGGCGGGCATTCTGGTCGAAGCAGTAACTTGTGAACCACTATGTCAGTGTCTAAATCCGGCATATCTTGGTAGGACCAAGCAAATACATCCACGTACTCTTTTAGAAGCTTTTCTAGTTGCTGCTTGACTTCTGCCCCTAGAGCTGCCCCAATCTTGACTTCTTTCTTGTCTTCTTCGGTGCCAAGATTAATGACTTCTACCTGTTCTTTGTAGGGTTGAAGCTCTGCGTACTCATGGTGTGCCAATTTTACCAGTTCATCAGGGATTTCGAAATCTTCATCCTCATCTCCTGCTTGGTATATTGGTGAATCAAAGTCAGGAGGGAATGCAAAGTCATAGGATTCAACGGGTTTTAGGACATCACTGCATGTTGGAATGGCTTAATTTATTAAAACACACAAAGACAAATGCAACACACAAAAGAGAAAATTGTTTTGGGTTTTTTAAGATTGCCATTTTTCTTTTAAAATGAAAGCAAAAGCAGTAGAGGAAATAACACAAGGAATTTAACAAAATAGTTCGTTTTTCATTGATTTTCTTGAAATCTCGGGGCCCTTACAAAACATTCCTGTAGCCTTGGGCATGGCTATGGAGATTCAGAACAAGAACAAGAAAAGACAGACAAACAAATACTTTAACTCAGGGACAACCAAAGGAATCTCAATAGCTTCCCAGTTTCTCAAGGTAGCGTTGCAATGATACACTAACTGTTCAAGGTCTTCATCTTTAAAATCTTCTTTCACATTGCTGACTTGGAAACCTCCACTGATGAATACTTCTTGTATAGTCTTTGGGCGTCCTTTGTCCTATGTCGACGCTTCATCATGAGTTGGTTTGTAACCCAACCCTTGGCGATCCATCTTTGGCTTCACTTCAATAACTTTTCCCCAACCTGCAAGAGTACCTTCTTCCAGTGCAGACTTGATGTTCTGAGCGGATGCAAAAGACGGACCACTCTTAGCCACTGTTTCTTCCAACATCACTGCATTAGCTATCTCGAGTGCCTGGAAGGAAGTTTCTAACACGCCCTCATCTGCTTCAATATACTTGAATGACGACAGATTGCCCACCATTAGGTCCTCTTCACCGTGTACAATCACTAACTTATCATTCACAACAAATTTCATTCTCTGATGCAATCTGGAAGTCACTGCCCCAGCGGCGTGAATCCACGGTCGTCCCAACAAACAACTATAAGTTGGGTTAATGTTCATGACTTGGAATGTAATATCGAACACATGAGGTCCGATCATGATTGGCAATTCTACCTCTCCAACAACCGTTCTTCTTGAACCGTCAAAAGCTTTTACAATCAACGACGTCGGCTTCATTTCTGCCCCTGCATATGCTAACCTTGCGAGAGACCTTGCGGGAAATACATTCAATAAGGATCCAGTGTCGACTAAAACTCGTGCCATTGTGTCTTCTTGGCACCTGACAGATATGTGCAACGCATGGTTGTGATTACGTCCTTCTTCTGGCAACTCTGCATCACTAAAGCTCAGGGTGTTACAGGCTGTAATGTTGGCTATCACTGAGTCAAATTGGTCGAGAGTTATATCTTTTGTCACATGTTCCTGCCTCAATACTTTTTGCAGAGCCTCTCTATGAGCTGGAGAGTTCATCAAGAGAGACAAGATCGATATCTTCGATGGGGTTTGGTGAAGCTGATCAATAACCCTGTAATCACTTTTCCGAATAATCCTTAAGAATTCCTCGTCGTCTCCCTCATTACTTGGTACCTCTTTTTCTCTTGTCGCAGCAGGGGTAACCTCTTTTGGAGCGGTTACTGTTGTCTTTGGCTGATAGATTCTACCACTACGGGTCATTTTGCTTGTACTTGCAATATTTGTCACGTCTACTTGGTCGTCTTTTACTGTCTCTTTCTGACTAACCTTCCCGGATCCTCGGTCTATCACAGTCATGTCATACTTCCATGGAACGGCCTTTGTGCTTTCAAAAGGGAATGGTCTTGGTTTCTGAATAATAACCGGTTGAGGTTGATCGATAGCCGACTTGTTGAAAACAGGCTTCACACTTTTGTTGATCATTTTGAACACCGGAACTTTCTCACCTTTCTTTGGCAAATTAAAAACAGGCTCAATTACTGAAACTTCTTCTTTCCTTGCCTTACTACACACTTGTAACACTCCCTCATCAATCAATCTTTGTATATCTCTTCGTACCTCGTCACACCCTCTAGGATCACGAGAACATTCTTTACAATCATTATGGGTATCTTCTATCAATCCTGCTTTCAGCAGTTTCCCGTGAAGTAACCTCAACGGGGTTTTGATCTCTGACACACCTCGGACCATCCTTTCATCTGACACTTCTTCTACCGTATTAACCCCTCCATGATTCGGCAACGGATTACTTTTAACATTTGGGGGTATATCATCAAAATACAAGATCTTCTTTTCCATCAACTCCTTGACAAGATGTTTTAAAGCAAGACAACCTTCTAAATCATGACCGGCAGCGCCTTCGTGAAAGGCACAATGAGCGTTTGGATTATAGTGAGGAGATGTAGTGTCTGGATTTAATGGTCGTGTTGTTACCAATCCCTACTGCACTAAGGAGGGGTACAACACGGTGTAAGTCATCGGTATCTGAGGAAGTGGAGGTTTTATTGTTGGTCTTCGATTCTGGTAGTTCTGTCTGGGTTGCTGAGCTCTCGGCTGATGATGTTGCTGATAGGGTGGAGCGTTGGGCGCTCGTTGATACCCTGGTTGAATTGGCTGATATACAGGTGCTGGTACTGCCTGATAGCTGGGAATAGGATGATTGAAAGCTGGAGTTACAGCTGCCACGTATGGTTGTTGGGCATACTGCAACGGATACATTGGTTGTTGTTGCTGAGATTGCTGAACGTAACTTGGTTGAGGCTGCTGAACAAAGCCTTGCTGAGGTTGCTGATATTGTTGGTAAGGCTGTCTCCAGGTGCGACTCTTTCTTCCCATGGTCACTGCATTTGTTTCCCCTTCCTTCTTTTTATGAAAATTACTGCCGAACTTCTTGACATTGTTGTTACCAGAACTGCTGAAACCACTAGCCACCTTTCCATTCTTCATTCCTAACTCCACTCTTACCCCCACTGCTACTATATCAGAAAAACTTGCGGTTACACTACTGATCATCTTCTCATAAAACTCCGGTCTCACGGTATCGACGAACCAATCTGTTAACTCTTTTTCACTCAAAGGAGGTTCGACCTGAGAGGCAGTTTCCCTCCACCTTTGTGCATACTCTTTGAAAGATTCCGAACTCTTCTGTGACATACTCAACAACTGTCTTCTATCAGGGGCTAAATCCATGTTGTACTTGTAATGTTTCACAAAAGCATCGGCCAAGTCTTGTAAACTATGAATACGAGACTGATCCAAACCCAAATACCATTTAGCGGGAGCTCCTTTTAAACTATCTTGGAAACAGTGAATCATCAATTTGTCATCTTCTACGTGAGCGGCCATTCTTCGGTAATACATAATCAGATGCGTCCGAGGACAAGTAGCCCCAGAATATTGATCAAAATTAGGAACTTTGAATTTCGGTGGAATTACCAATCCAGACACTAAGCACATATCTCTGGCATCAGTACCAAAGATGTCATTTCCTTCCATTGCTCTGACTTTCCTGCCGATAGTCTCTACACTTTCTTTCAACTTATCATATCGTCCACTATCTTCTTCATACCCATCAAGACCTTCGTACACTGGTGGACGATTATGAAAAACAGAGCGCGCTTGAATCTGAACAGAAGGTTGAGTGTAAGTAGGAATAGCTTGAGGAAGCTTTGCCCCTAGGGTAACTGCTTGTTGATTGACTACTGGTGGAGGTACGAAACCAGGTGATAATCCATATGGGGGAACATTTACAACAGTGACTACCGTTGGGATCGGCTCTACAGCTATGCCAGTGATTTCAGAAACAATAGTGGCTTGAGTGTCCAACTTTGCACGAATGACTTGTAGGGCTTCCATGATCTGCCCCATGCCTCCTCGTAGCTCTCCAAGTTCATTATCAATCCTGTCCACATCCAAATTCTGTCCTTCCATTCTTAGGCGAGCTTGGGCTCGGGTGTTGTATCGGTGTTGAGGATTCAATGTGATTCTTTCTGGAGACAAGACAGCGAGATGAGACACAACACAAGAACGTGTACATGCGATGCTTATGAATGCAAAATGCAACCATGCAAAATTAATCATTCAAGGAATCCAAAGAAATATTTACAAAAATTATAACAATGGGGAAATAAGCAAATTCAAAGTATTCATAGATTAATAATTGAGAGTTTTACAACAACGATTCTGAAACTGAAATACAAGTCTTTAATACAGATACATGATGAAATAAAACGGAAAACAAAAGGATTTTAGATCTTCTTGTTGGATGGCCCTTCGTCTTCTGGCTGACTTCTCTTTCCATCTTGACGGATCAACTCTTGAAGCTCTTATTTTTCTAGCATAGCCTTGAAATATTTATCCCTCCAAGCCTTTCCTTCTTTTTCAGCTTTTGCCAAAGTAGCCTTCAATTCTTCTATGAGGGTAGGTTTGGGTGAGTCAGGCTCGAAGCGAGTATAGAACATCTTCAATGCTGCTTCTTTTACCCATGATAAGTAAGATTCTGAAACAGTAGTGTCGTGGTAACCTAGGGCAGTTACTCCCCTCGTGTGGACATAACGCCAAGCATACACAATTCGAGCCCTGTAAGCGGGATTCTTCCCCTCTTCAATGTAAAAGCTTCTCAAAAAGTCTGGGTCTGGTTCATCCTCCATGGGGTTCCCCAACTGGCAACGAGCTAAAATAGGATTATAGCTTATGCAACCATTAATGCTGATGAGCGGTACATTCGGGAAATCTCCACAGCTTTGGATCATGGCAATCCCTCCATACATAGGGTCATACCACTTAATATCTGAGTGTTAGAGCAACAAGACTTTTTCTGTCCACGAGAGCTCATTTTGCTTATCCCAGAGGGCTGGAATTTTTGGCAAGTGCAAAATAAACCACTTGTGCAAGAGAACGGTGCAACACTCAATCTGCCCAACTCCATAACGGTTCCTACGGTGGATGGAAAAGTACACATCAGCCAACAAGGTAGGTACAGGATTCTTGATTAAGAAAAGGTTGATTGCATTTGCATCTACAAAATCATTAGCAGTCGGGAACAGGAACAATCCATAAATTAGTAAAACCAGGATGGCCTCAAAGGCTTCAGAATTCTTCGACACGACATAGCTTTGAGCTTTTTCATATAGGAACATAGCTGGAAATCCATATAGCCCTCCTTTAGCAACCATATGAGATCGGACTTCGTCCACCTCCAAATATGCGGCCTCTACAACTTCTCTTTCATTAGGAGTCCCTTCTCTTCCAGAAAATGGTCTAGGAGTGACGCCTACTCCCATCAGGGTGGAATATTCTTCCAAGGTTGGCAGCAACTGATAATCTGGAAATGTGAAACAGTGATAGGTTGAGTCATAGAACTGCACGAGTGCGGATAACATCTCTTCATATACTTGAACTTCTAGCAAAGACAGCATATTCCCATACTTCTCTCTGAATGCCTCGGGGTCTTCTACTAAACTTCCCAGTTTCTTCAAGTTCTCCAATTTTGGGCTTCGGAACACAATCTCTGGTTTCTTTCCAGAATCCATCCTATAATATCTGCAAAATAATCTTTAGTTCCTTGAATGATTTAATTAATGAGAATGCAAATGCAAAGGTTTTATGGAACTCAGATCAAAACATCATTTCATTTCATTGATTTTCAAGTTTTGAATTACAAAATAGTACATCTTACAAAAGTCCTAAACATAGAGCTAAAGATTTAATAAAAGTCCTTTCTTGCTTTGATCCTCTTGAGTTCTTCTTCTATCTGTGTCTTCTCAAGAATGAGCTTGTCCACCCTTAACTTCCATGGAGTTGACTGATGGTTGGAATAAAATAAATCTTCTTGCGCCTTCCTCTTATTACAAGCATTCATTTCTTCATCCTTCATCTGAAGTTGTCTACGGAGTTCTATTTTCTTCCACGGCCACTTGGTACTTGTATCTCCAGGCTACTTCAGTTTGTTGTGATTTTCTCAAAGCAATCTTCAACTTCTCCTCTTCAGACATAAAGATCATTGGGGGTTCCTCCTTCAACACCATGGGTGCCTGCTGAGGATAAGGCATCTTCAGCTGAATAGCTCTCCTTCGGACCCATTGGAGATAAGGTTCGAGAGAGGTGTAATTAGGTTTCCCTAAGTCTTCTTTTCCTTTCTTATGCACATGACCCCCAAGCTTTTAGAATTTCTCCTTTCAATTCAGAGCTTCCCTTAAAGAAAATATTCTCCACATGAGCGCTATTTGGTTTGTCCTTCAAAGGATATCCAAGCTGTCGGCGAGCGAGAACAGGGTTGTAACTGATTCCTCCATTTGTACCAAGAAGAGGTACGTTACCAAAACTTCCACAACTGTCAATGATCTTTATCCCATCATAATTACGACTGTACCAATCAATATCAGAGTGAGTAAGAGCCATAACCTTCTGAGACCACCAACCTTCCTTCCAAAAAGCATGAGCTTTAAGTAAGTGAGAAATAAACCACTTGTATAACAAAGGGACAAAACAGGTAATCATTCCTCCTTTATGCAGATTCCTCAAGTGAACAGAATGATAGGCGTCAGCTAGTAAAGTGGGCACAGGGTTTTTCTTCAAGAAAATATTAACGGCGTTGAGATCCACAAAATTATCAAAACTTGGAAATAAGAAGATCCCATAAATGAGCAAGGCAAAGACGGCCTCGAATGCATCCGCACTTAAGTGATCAGCATAGTATTGGGCTTTCCCAACCAAGAACTTTGCAGTCAAACCAAAGATTCCTCCCTTAGTAACCATATTTTTCTGAATATCCACCAATCCCAAACGTGTAGCTTTAGCAATTTCTTCCTCCTTAGGGTCCTTCTCCATGATTGGAAAAGGAGAGTCTTCAAGAATAGGCAAACCAATCGAGCAAGAATATTCCTCAAGTGTAGGTACCAGCTGGTAATCAGGGAAAGTGAAATAATGATAGAGTGGATCATAAAACTGAATAAGTGTGGAGAGAAGTCCCAGATCCATCTTCCTTTTTACCCTCAACAATGACAATAAGTTCCCATACCTGCTCTTGAATCCTTCTAAATCTGTTATCAAAGTGCTCAACCTTTCTATGTCATCCAAGTTAGGACTTTTGTAAGTGTACTTCATAGTTTTCTTTTTTCCACTATCCATGATGATACTAATGTTTACAAACAAGAGATCTGAGTTCCATGAAACTTTTATGATATGATGTTCATGAATGCATGAATGCACAAACACAGGTAAGCACAAATTCACATATACACATGGGTAAAGGTTTTAGGTTTGGAGAACATGAGCATGGAGTCAAGGTCTACCCACCCCAAAGGTATGTACTAAGGATTTTAAAAAATGTAGAACAAGGTTCTAAAAGAGTTCCCAGAGTCCTCGACCCATCTTTCGGATATTATCAATTTCCCAAATACTTGGTGGTCGATAATATTCTCAAGAGAGTCTCGTCCAAGTGTAGTATCGCGTATCAACTATTTTGGAATTACTTCCTTATAGTCATCGCACTACATCCTAATAAAGCCATAGTGGGGAAAAGGTAATCTAAAGGTCCTCAGTATCACGGGCTCCCATGTAGAAAGTAGCATTGTTTTCACGAATACTCGATCAACAGTACTAACTCTTAGAAGGGCCTCTACTGAGCGGTGGTTTTCTCAAGTCAACTTGGTCGGGAATCAACTCCCTATAAGTCTCTTTGAATATACCACCATCCTATCATAAGTACGCTCAAACACGGGTATAGCGTTGTCTCACCGCTCAAAGTTCCCAAGATCCAACAGTGCATATAGGTACATATTTACAAGTATTCACAAATAAGCAAGTATTCAAACAAGATAGGCTAAACCCTCAAAGCAATGTTCACCAGTGAAGTCGCCATTTCTGTTGCGGTGAAAATTGGATATCAAGCTATTATATTAACTTGAATCTTAATTCCTTTACAACCGAACTTTATTTTATCCAAAGGAAATGTCTAAAGAAAGAAAAACCTTTTTCACGATGTAACGACAACGCTTAAGAGATTCGGGGATCGGGGGTTGGTTATACCTAGGGAAAGTGTTATCACCCTAAGCATCTGTAGTACTCTACAGGAACCTCTTGTTTGATTGCTTGCTAAGTTTGTGAGTATGTACTATGGATTAGGGATAAGGTATAAGTTGAAACCTAAGGTTATATACACTATGTTTGCTCGTAAAGACGTCGCGTCCTCTGCCTACGTATCCTAACTAGGATAGAATCAGAGCAATCGTAGTTCACCTCACAAGGGATAAAGAACACTTGATTATGATCAAGGTTCAAGGGGGAACAAACATGACAATGTTTTTGTGGAGTTTGACAAAACTCCCTATTCTAAGTTGTAACACTCAAAAGGAGAAGTAAGAAATCATGACGATGATTCTCACATAGAGTTGACAAACTCTATCCTAGGGTTCTAGTTGAAGAGCACTCCTAGTACAAGTGGGTTTCTTAGAATTAAAGCAAAGTCTAATGGTTTCTAAACTAAGGTTAAAGTGACTTAACAAAGTCAAGAAATGGTGAATGAGCTATCCATAACACAAGGGTTAATGGAAAGACTTTTCCTTTGGAAGGAGAGAGGGGAGGCAACTGGGATGAGAGCTAACCAGCTTCATCACTTGGGAAAAAGCAAATAAACAAGATAACAACATAATATGAATTCATGGTGACAACCATTAGGTGAACTTGTGAAATGATACAATGAAAATGCATTGATGACAATCAAAGCAGTTGATTAAGCAGGAAGTGTGACAACAGATCAAGCTTCGGTGCATTTAGCAGATGAGGTAAAAATGAATATGGTAACAACCACATATGAGATCCTAACATGTTAGATAACATTTAATAACATGAATGCAAACAAATATCACAAGAAATCACAAGTATAGCAAGAGAAAAAATTCATTTGCATACGCGAAAACGATCACAAAACGTACATAACTTGCACATAGTCAAAAGAGATGAAAATTTAGGCAAACATGGAAATAAAAAATATGACATGAAAATAGACCTCAAGATTAACAAAATGCAAAAAGAATGGGTGAAAAATGATTAAAATTGAGAGAGATATGATTTTTTGAAGTTTGGTTAAAAATGACAAAAATAAATAAAAAGGTTGCCCTCCTCAGGGGTCGAACCCAGGTTCATGGCATGCAAGGCGTGTTTTGGCTAATGTTCTTACCACTGGGGTGGATATACATCCGTTGATGAAAGCCACCCCATAAACATATAAGGGAAGTTTAAAAACCAGGCTGGGCAAAACAAACACACAAAATCCTGATTTGCATTTTCATATGTAACTTGGTCATTTCTTGATGGATTTTAGCAAACCTTTAGTGTAACTTGAGTATTTTACCATGAGGAACAAGATAGCACTTTTAGTTTTTTGAAATTCTTCCTCTGTTTTAAAATCTGATAGTGCTTGTGTTTTGGAAGTTTTGATGCATTTTGATGTGAAACTCATGCTATCACCAGTTCTTAATCAAGGCAATTATGCACACATACCACATAAATGATAATGAGTGAGTTCAAACAAGCAACGAAATTCAAATCATGTTGTGATGCAAAATGCCATGTGAGTTGTAAGATGTTCATGAATGAGAGGCAAGTTGATGTCCAGTTCAGTTTCCAGGATCAATTTGGTTAAGTTAAACACACATATACATCACATACATAGTTTTAAATGAATTTGAACATATGGTAAGACTCTATACTGACTGTTATAAACTGTGGTGTTCAATGTGCAAGTGTGTTTGTGAGATGCATGAACATGCTCAATTTCAGTTCAAAACCAATTCAGATCAATTTAATCACCTACACATTTCATATTCATGATATTGAGGGGATTCAAACACCAAAATAAGTTGGAAGCAAACTGTCATGAAAAATGATTCACAAATTGCAAGTTGTCATGGAAATGATGCATGAGCATGTTCAATTTCAACTCAAAACAATTTCAGACCAATTCAGTCACATACACACCTCATATTCATGATATTGAGTGAGTTCAAGCACAAAAATGGTTTCAAAATAGGCTGTGACAAAATATGACCTTCAAACTGCACTTTGGTGTTTTGATGAATACATGAAAAATTCAAAATCAAGTTTAATGCATATTTAAGTCAAACAAACTACATACACAGCTCATGTACATGTTAGCCAATGATTTTAAACACAAAGATCATATATAAAGTCAATTGAAATGAAAATGGCATGCTTGATGCAAGTGACATGTTGAAAAGCAAGTTGGAAATTCAAAAACAGGTTCTATGTGTTTTCAGGCCAAAGCAACATTTCAGCCAAGTTGTAAACATGCATACCATTGATTCCAAACACACAAACAAGTCCTAAAGCCAATAAGAGTGAAAGTGACCTACTCATAGCAACAAAGTGACATTTTGAATGGCAATAAGAAGTTCAAACAGGTTTGGAAGCATGTTCATGTAGAGCATTCATTTCACACAAATTACATATCAACTAAATGAGACTTTTACATTCCAAAACTAATCAAAAACTAAGAAAATCCAAAACTGGTATGGTGCTGCTCATTTTTATTGAAAATGCATTTTGGGGGCAATGGGTCAAATTAGATGCAAACAACTCATGCTAATAATTCACACACATTACAGATATGGTATTAAAGATGATTGAGTTTACAAGACAAACACATATCGAGTATAGCAATATTTTGACATTTTGATGCAAAAGTAATTCAAAAATTGACAGCAGCAGGGTATTTTTTAGGGATGATGCAATTTCATGATATTGCAATGAATAAAAGGAGATTCAATGATGCATACCTCTTGTAGACAGACTTGAATAAGAAAATTAAGATGAGAAACCCAGAGAACTTCAACCACCTCCTTGCTTTGAGACTTTCCTTTTTTGAAGCAAAATGCAAATGTTGTGACAGTTGGAGAAATAGGATGTACCAATGATTCTCAATGCTTTGTACAATTGATAAATGATATATGTGAGGTGTTTGAGTGATTAAAACACCAAGGAAGTATCTAAAATAAGTTTTTGCTGATTTTGTGGATTTTGGTCAAAATAACTTGGTATGGGAGTTGACTTTTTGAATGGTGAGGAATTTGAGTGGTTTAAGGTCTTGGACACCTTCTATATCATATTTAGAGATTGTGTGGATGATTGTTGGGGTGTTTGAATGGAGAGAAATGAGTTTGGCAGCAAATGTACCAAGACAGATTTTTGAAGCTTTTGGCAATTTTGTGATTTTGGTGATTTTGAATCAAGGTGTGAAAGAGTCAAGGCTTGAGCTTTCTCTGATTTTTAGAATCTATATTGTGTCTAAAATGAAGTGATGAGGGCTCCCTTTTATAGGCAAATGAAGAGAGGGGCAGATTTGGAGATTTCTTCACATGAAAGAAAGGTTTTACCCCTTTGGATCAAACCTCCACAAAGGGGTTTTCTTGGCAGATAGGTAAGCCCAATAGTCAATAAAAATGATGATTTTGAAAGGGATAAATGCATGCTAGAGGCATATCTTGATGGTTGTGGCAGATTTCACTTTACACCTCTTGCTTGGTTTAATCATTTTTAAATGCAAGTTGCAAGGCAACTTGCAAGCTTGGAGAATTCACTTCCTCTGTATAATCTTATCATTTCTAGGCTTCATAATCTCTAAATATCAGAAATAATATCATTCAAGGGCTGAGATTGGCCAGTTTGATCAAATGAATGATTTTCGAACTTTGGACAATGTGGGACTAAAGTGTAAAACCACCAACTTGCCATAACCATAACTTTCAGCTCACAAATCCTTTTGAGATGTGCTAGTACTTTTTAGAAAGCCCTCAAATAGCTCTAAAACATTCATGTTTTCACGAGTTTCAATTTCCCAAAGGAACTTGGCCAAAAAGTCTCTCAAAGTTGCTAAAAAATGAACTTAAAAGTGAAATTTCTCTAAGTCTTTTTTCCTTCTCAAAATGAATTTGATCATAACTCCAAATCTATGCATTTTATGATCATGGACCACTTAGGTACTTTTGTAGGGTTTGTCAAGAGCTTTCAAATGAGCTTTGAACCACTTCATTTGGATGTGTGGTTAAGGAGTTATGGTTTAGCCCCTTTCAAAACCCTAATTTCCCGATTTTTCGATTACTCCTTCATCCTTGATCCAATGGTCATGAAAATTGATAGGAAAGTGCAACATGATATAAGGAACATTTTTGATTCACACTTTGAAGTCCAATTCCTTAAATTTGAAGAGTTGACTTTCTGGTCAACCGTACGATCGATCGGTGACTACCGAGTCGTCTGTTGACACTCTGGACCTCCTGAGACTTTGAAACTTATTGAATGAACTTTATTAAGCTATATGAACTCCATGGATCATAATCCCACCATTAAAACACCTTCCAACATCAAAGTCAAACTACAATTGACTTTCACTAGTCAAAAATCCTAATCGGGTGCCCTGAAATACATTGTTCTTGATTCTGGGGTAACAACCTCAAGTTGGATTCTCAATTGGCATTATATGATACCCTTGCCCTTGTTTCATAATTGAATTAGCCTAAAACTTTGATTGGTCACAAACCCTGAAGTTTCGATTTGACTGTACCAAACCCTGATTCATCTGTAACTTGAAAAAGACAAGCTTGTACTGGGTTAAGGTTAGATAATTCATGAGTATGCTCCTAAAATGATAATGATAATCTAAGGGGTCAAAATTTGGGGTGCAACAGTTATCATAGGACTATAGGTGGAAGCAAGGTTGTCAAACTCGCGAGTCTACTCAGACTCGTAAAGGGTCCGTAGACCCGACTCGCAGACTCGACTCGCAAACTCGTACGAGTCTATGGAAAATTTAAAATGACTTTTAAAAACCTATATGTGACACATGCATGACACACACATGTACTTTAAACTTGTAAATACCTCATATATGATACAAATATATATATATATATATATATATATATATATATATATATATATATATATATATATATATATATATATATATATATATATATATATATATATATATATATATATATATATATATATATATATATATATATATATATATATATATATATATATATATATATATATATATATATATATATATATATATATATATATATATATATATATATATATATATATATATATATATATATATTAGAATACCGATTAACATCAAAATATAAATTTCATACTCCATAACAAAGTTCTTAATAAAAAAATTTCAACAATAAAACAAACAAAATAGTAAAGTATGTATTTAAAGACTTAAAGTATCAATTTCTTCTTAATTGACTACTACATAAAGCAAAAAATCATAAAACAAATATACTAATGGCTTTAAACATGCAAAACTCCAGTAAAATCATCACCATCATCTTCATCGGTATCTTGAGTATCATCATAAAATTCTATCCCGGATGAAACACCTTCTTCATCGTTAACCAAAGTTGGATTGCTTGAATTTCCATTTCCACCTAATTCAACATTTCCACCACCACCACTACTTTGCACAATATTAGTAACAACAATATCAACTTCCACAATATTGTTAACAATAATATCATCTTACTCAACATTAACTTTAGTTTACATATTTTCTGCATTAGGATCTTCAATTATCCATTTATCACCTTTACCCAAGAGAATATACAAGAGAAGCATCCAAGTAAAACATATAATAAAAATAATTACACAATAAATGATTGATTTACGGGAACGAACGCAAACAAACCGAGAGACATAATAAACGCACGTCATTTATTAAGGCATAAAGGGAGGAAGAAACTTTGCTAAAACAAGAGACTAGGAGAGAGACTTTCTAATCCTCGTACAAGCAAAAAGTAAAAGTTTTTTTAAATAAAATAAAATCTTTTGGGAAATTTGGGCCCTTTTTTGGGTTAAAAAAAACAAAATTCAAAAAATTTATAGACTCATAAACTCACCATGGAGTCGCGAGTCTATACGAGTTTATGCGAGTCTACCTGAGTCTACTCGAGTTTATTAAAAAAAGATTCTACGCGTGAGTCTACTCGTTTTCGCTTCATAGACTCGTAAACTCGTACGAGTTTACGAGTCTACCCGCGAGTTTGACAACCTTGGGTGGAAGACGAAGCAGGTTACCGGAAGCATCACACAACTGACGGTAATAATTATTTGTCTTTTAATGTTTCTGTTTCATTTTCATTTCATCTTTGTAACGTAATTACCGATGATTCGTGTGTTCCAAAATTTTCAGGCTTGAATCCTGCAGCACTTCCCGCGCATCTTCGATTGGACGAGTGTATTGACTTACAATGAGGAAATGTCGCGTGCTACTGCATTCCCCATCCCCCTCCCCCCTCAAAGGGAACCAGGAGACAGAGTCGTTCAAAGTGTACTATGACCGCTTGATTTCTAAGGACATACACTTCAACTGCTATGAGGATCACCATGAAATGTAACTATTTGACGAGATAGTGTTACACTCAGGATGGCCGCCCTACGGATCACGTCTCACTACTCCTCATCTTCTAGACCGCATCATGCAGTAGTTCGGCTACACACAGACTATTCTCAAACACCATGTGGTCTCTTTTCCTCCTACTTTGACACGTAGATAGATGGATAAGACGTTTGATGATTACGAGAGTCATCTGATATTGGAGGAGTCACGAAGTATCATAGTTAAGAGCGATTGGAGCTATGTCGACGGGTACATCAGATGGTTCTTCAGGGTGTCACATATGTATATGGTGCATGCTGCTTCAGGAGATCCGCTGAGGCCAACTCATCAGAAGATACTAGAGGAGGAGCAGTTAGATCATGTTGATGATGTCTTGCTTAGATGTCATCGCATAGTAGAGATTGCGTAGGCAGGCATTGAGAGAGGTATCTTCCTTAATGGGTCTGATGTGAGGCAGGTTCTAGAGGCCATTATGACGAAGGCATATGGGACATTTATGTACTAGAGGCAGCGCCGGAGGACGAGAGAATTGATGGTCGAAGAGGCAGATGAGATGTAATCTTGACATACACAAGAGTGTTTTTGTATATAGTAGTATATGGATTGTATTTAATTTTCACATCATGCCACTTTATCGTTGTTCTCAACTTTATTTATATGGTCTTTTTTAACTATCTGAATTTATGTCATTTTTTGCATGGTAGTTGTATGGTTTAAATCTCGTCACATAACATAGTACATAACGCTTCTAAATCTGCATCTAAATACACGTACACAAAACATAACATGAACTATTTTGTTCTTATATGTTACATTTTAACATTTAACTAGAATTTGGTACATCCGAAAATGCATCTTTAAAATTTAAAAAATATTTTAATATTTTCGGATGGTATATAAATAACATATAGTTCATTAAAAAATTCCTAAATTTTAAACTCATTCTTCAAAACTCTAACTCAATTTTGGTGGCCAGAACAAAGTGGGCGAGGGGTTGAAAAACTATCCTCCATTGACTCTATCAACACTTTTTCCTTTGAAAATAAATGTAATATAACTCTAAAATCTCTGCTATTCGTACGTATGAATTTCTACAAAATGAGAAGCGATTCAAATTCATTTTAAGTGATAATAAGCCAAATATATTTTTAATACGTATATTTTGAAAAATTCTAACCAAACTCAATCCTTGTAATATTTCTAGTTATAAATTTGTAAACAATTCAGGTGGCTCCATCCCACCAATACATACATGTGTTTACTGGAGCTACCTTTCTAGAAACCTTCAAACACTCTTCTTGTGCTCTCATATATCTTTTTTTTATTTTTATAAGACTTGTGCTCTCATATATCAATGTGAAGCAATAAGTACTTTTCCAGCATATCTGTGAAGCAATTAGTACATTTTAGCATATAACTTAGTGACCATATATCTCAAGGAAAAACCACAACATGTTAATTAGTGAGAACATGTTTGTTCTGATGTGAGAAGAACTAAGTGTTATTATCATCTTTACATCACAGCTTTGGTCTGGGGAAAAACAATCATAGTACAGTGAAAAACTGTAGGGAGATAGAACAGTTTATTCAAAAACAATGCTCTAATTAAATATGAAACAGCTCATATTTAGTTAAACAAACACGCATGTAAACTCGGTTATAAGAATACTACAACATACTTTTCTTCATGAAGTTCCGAGCTCCCTATTCAAGTAATCAATAAACATCCTTTTAGCACTATCAGAATCCGAAGGAGGAGCTCTCCCGCTCAAACTTGTTTGCCCTGTTAGTTTCATGAACGTCCGTCGCAACCTACGAAGCTCTGGCAACCCAACTGATCTTGAAAGATTGATTGGAGGCAAATCTTTCCCTATAGAAACACCATTAGCCGGTAGCATACCAAGATCACGAGATTGCGCTTCTGCAATAGCACTAGTAACCTCTTGCGTTGCTTTGTCCAGCTCATACAGAGAATTAGCATCGGAAAAACGTGAAGTTTGAGTTGCAATTGTCGGTTGCAATATCTTCACATCACGGGTTTTCGAGTCCACTTTTTTGGTAATGTAGGAAACAACATCATCTATAATAGAACCAAAATCAGAAGATCTCAACTCAAACAAAGGCGAATCCCACCGGTTTCTTCTCTCTGGTTTCTCAAACCTCCTCACCAAATCTTCAAATATTACATCATCATAACCATCTCCACCTTTCTCCCTACGCTCTTGATTCCATTTTCTACAATCGCTATCTTCAACATCACAATAAACAACACAGTATCTAATCCCCGCAGCACGAGCCAAACACCATAGCTCATATCGATAACCCTTGATGCTATTCAAAGAATCAACAATAATAACAGTATCTTTTGACAGAGACCTATCCACTTCTGACCTAAGAACCCCTCTTAAATTCTTCTCCGATGGCATATTCGCATAAATCTGATTCCGATCAAGATGAAAACAAGCTTCATCTATGATTCTCACTTGATGTTTCAAGTCCGGTGATTGTCTAAGAGCTTCAGCTAGAGTTACTGCAGCTTTAGATTTTCCACTGCATGGTTGACCACAGATTACTACCAGTGCCATTCGATTTTTATTTTTTTCGTGTAACTCTCAATTAATAAAATGATATCTCTTCAAAAATACTACCTGCAATAGATTGAAACATAAGCTATTTCTATAATAAAAGATAAAATACAGTTAAACTTGGTTTTTTTTTTCCTTTCTAATAAGCTATAATCTGTTTTCAAAAGCTATTGTGTAAATAAGCTGAAAAACGTGTTACGCAACTTAAATAAACCAATCGAAACAGTAGTCAAGTTCCAGAATAGCTATTCAATCACATCTAAAATTCTTCAGTAACCGAATCAAAATCAAAATCAAATGGTTACAGAGATTAGGGCTAGGTTAGGATCAGCTTCGATTTCGTTGAGAATTTCTCAAATGAAATAATTGTATTTATGCTATTTCAGATATGAAAAAAAATGAGAAAATTTATATAGAAAAGAACCCTAGAGAAATTTCTCACTGATTGTGGCGGCGAAGAACTTGCTCCGGATGGATTTTGCTCTGAATTGCTGTGATTTCTCTCGGGAAGTTTGTGTGAAGGTTGGGAAGGAGGCAATTAGGGCTTTTGAGGGAGAGACGACAACTTTAGTTATTTTATTTTATTGTTGCGAGTTTAAAATTAGAATAATTTTTTTAAAAGAATAACCTTTTTTTTTTTATACACCATTTTTTCCAACTTAAATTTTTAAATAATCGTATTATTCAATTATATATTAAAATACTCGTATTTAAAAAAAATTGCAGCAAAAAACATATGTCAGATCAATAAGTGTCTATGGTATGGCTTATGTATGGCGTTATATTCACGGTGTGTGCATTTGCTATATGCTAATTGGTTTGGCGTTAATATATATATTTATTTATTTTATTTTAAAAAAAAATTTACAATTAAATAATAATAAAAAATTGAGAAATTAAAAAGTTAAATACTAATATTATTTAATTTAAATAGAATTACATGTGATAAAATTTTGCACACATATTTTAACGACCCACTTGATCATAACGGTCATCGGTTCCATACCCCTGCGGTGTTTTTTGTCGTTGAAGCCTCCCATGATTCACCTAAAATGTTTGGTGTCTCCTATGATTCACCTAAGGTGTTTGGTACTAGGTCCCTGGGATATCAATTTCATCCACCCATCCTCACATCTTTTCCCAAGTCAACATAGTTTGGCCATGTTGGTTAGGTTACGTGTGTCCGTGTTAGTTGGTTGAATTGGAACTGATTCGTTTTAGAAAGAAAAAAAAAAAGCAATGGTTGTCATGGTGTTTGGTAGGCATGTGTTGGTTGGATGCTTTGGTGAGGTGATATTTGGGTGCTTTAGTGGTGTGATGTTTTAGTATATGTTGGTTGGGTGTTGTGGTAGGAAGTGGTGGTATCATATGCCTTTTTGGTGTTATGGTAAGATGTGGTGGCGGCATATGTTTGTCGGTGGTATGGGTCATGTTCTTAGTTTTGTGTTTGGGTGTGTGACATGTATTGGTCGCGAATTTAAGTGTATGTGGTTTGCTAATGTTGTCGGGTTGGTTGTTAGGTGTAGGTAGGTTGGTAATCATGTTGGGTTGGTTGTTGGGTAAGGTGGGTTGGCCATTTTGTTAGGTTAGTTGTTAGGTATAGGTGTGTTAGTAATCATGTTGGACATTTGATGACGAAGCTCATTGGTGTGGGTCGATCAAATACCTTGTTTCAGATACAAACTGAGATGTTGTAACCGATCTATACCAATTCATATAATTATGAGTCAGTTTAGATTCGGATGGCATGGCAAGTTTGTTTATGACTTGCTGATGACAACACTTCCACTGACGGCATGCATCTTTAGAGAAGTCTTTTTAATCGAGAAATTTATATTGAGCATTGACTCTAAGTTGATACCATTGTCCTAAACACGTCAGGGAATCTAGGATTTGATGAGTCATGCCTAGCTGCAGTTTGATACAGTCACTATGTGTTGGCTAGGATTTTGACACTCATTAATGTTGGAAGTAAGTTAGAGTTTTCAAGGTCATGTCCTGAAGAAGAACACGGTGAATTCAACAACAAACTGTGACAAGGATGTTTCGCCGGTAGTGAAGATTTGAAATGGACTGCTGGAGTTTGAAGAATCATTTTTGAGAAATTATGCACGTTTCGACAAGGAAATGGTGAAGATCTAGTTGAAGAAATCTTTGTATAGAAGACACTATGATCTAAAACTTAGAAGAATTTTAGCTTATATTGGAGTCCGACTTAGTTAACTTGGAGAAGCGTTTTGACCGATGGAATTCAAGTAAGGCTGGTAACTACCTTTTAGCCTTATCCATTTCTCAAGACACATAGAGGATTTTGAGGCAACGAATTGCATGTTGTGTGGAATGTGACGCACTCTGGAAAAATAATCGTTAGATGACGGTTATTTTTCATTTAGTATAAATAGAGCACTTAGCATTTAGAATATGTGTGTTCAACAATTGTACAAAACTCTACATTTTACTCCCAGTACCTGCGTGTGAGAAAATAGTGCTTTTGAGATAATGTACGTTTGAATACCTTTTCTTTATAATCAAATTCATTTAAATTTCAGTCGTTTACCTTTACTTGCAATTTATTTACTTGTCATTTATCTTCAATTAATTTACATTTTTGCAATTTACATTAATTTCCTTACTTAAAAGAAATCACAACGTCCTCTTAATAACTTTGGAGAATATTTGAAGAATATTGTATAAATGTTCATGATCATTAAAACCAAAAACTAAATAACAACACATGTCCTAGGATCAATCTAGTTGATCCTGTAAGTGACCAAAGACTTAGTAACTTTGGAGGGCTAGCGTTTGTTTGTCATTTTCGACAGTAAACACTATGGTGTATCTCTACAGTAGTGAACCTGATGATTGTTGTTTTTGCAGTCCAAACGACAACATCTTCGTGGTTAATTTCATGGTCCATACTCAAATATGGCCTTCAAATAAACTGTAAAGGAAAAATATATTATTAGATTATTAATGTTTAATATTAAAACTAAATGGATCAAGTCCCTCTCAAGTTACTCAAAACTCTAGATGTTTCAAAAACACATATTCATCGTAGGCTTGAAAATCAAATAATAAACATACACATTTCTTTTAATAATCATGTTAGACAAAATGAAGAAAGACTTAAGAAGAAAACAAGAAGAAGTGTGAAAATGGTGGAGAGTGAATGACTTATTTATTAAAAAATGGAAATACACATATGTGTCAAACCTACTGGCGCCTCCTCTTTGTTGCCAATTGAATTGGTGTCAATTGGATTGGTGCATGGGTGGTGCAGTCGCCACTTTGGCCGGCGCCTAAGTACAGTTTTGAGAGCATTCTCCAATTGATGTGGCGCATGCTCTTTGCTGCAAAAAAAAATTGTTTGAAACATGAGTAGTTTACTATATAGTTTGGAAAGATGGTTATTTTGGAAATTCAGTTGAAAAATTGGTTACTTTGAAGGAAAAAATCATATATGTCATGTCAATTGACTATAAAAATTAATCTCAAATAATAATTAGTTCAATTCAATGTTTTAAGAACCGAAATGGGTCGGTCGATTCAATCAATTGAACCAGAAACTGAACATGATTCCGGTCCAAATATCCTTAAAAATTATGGTCAATTAAACGGGTAAAAACAGGATCAGATCGCCCATAATTGAAAAAATCAGTAAACAAGACGCATAAACTTGGGTTTCTTTGCTTTATAGCAACTCAGCTCCAACCGCACCCATCATAACAATTTAGAATTAATATTTACTTACGTCAATTTTTGTGTGTTCGTTAATTTTTTTTTTTTTTATGTTTATTGATATAAGTAGAGATGATGAATGAGTTCTTATATTGTGAAAATTTCATTTAACTATAAATTTTATTCCTCTTAAATTTTTATAGATACTCTCTTTTCTATCTTTTTGAAGATTTTTTTTAGAGGTTTTTATCCTATTAATTTTGTAATTTAAGTGAAAATGGAATTTGAAATGTTGGCATAACATACTGTTGAAGCACGTTAGGTGAAAACTCATTCTCATTATTGTGTAGAATAGTTTTCTCATTACATTCAAAAGAGAAAGCTTTAGCTTATATAGCTTAAGGCTTCTATGAAAAGAAAAAATACAGTTGAGATAACCAACTGCCTAAACAAGCTTCTAAGAGAAAAAGAAAGTGGGTCTTTAAAAGAGCTAAACAAACTAGAGAGGGCCCAATACACTTAACACCCCCTCAAGGTGGACTGTATATGTTACAAAGTCGTAGTTTGGAAAGAATAGAAAGCAAAGCATGAACGTGTAAAGGCTTAATTAACATGTCTGCTAACTGATTGTTGCAAGAAACAAGTAAAAGATGAAGAAGTTTGGAGTTAATCTTCTCACGAATAACATGACAATTAAGCTCAATATGCTTTGTTCTTTCATGGAAAGTAGGATTTTGAGCTACGCAGATAGCACATATTGGCTATCACAATAAACAGAGAGACAGGAGAAGAGAAATGAATTTGAAAATCCTTGAACAGGTTGTGTAACCATTGTAACTCACATGTGAGGGATGCCAATGATCTGTATTGAGCCTTTATAGAAGATCTAGATACAATATGTTGCTTGTTTTGTTTCCAGCATATCAAATAAGAATTAAGGACGACACAAAACCCTGTAACATATTTTCTTGTGTCAAGACATCTAGCCCTACTAGAGCCTGCCAAGGCAAAGAGTTTAAGAGTATTGGTAGGTAAGAAGAAAATTCCTCTAGAAGGAGAAGATTCAAGGTATCTTATAATGCGTATGGCTTCATCATAGTGTGGTGTGAGAGGTTTAGAAAGGACTTGGCTAAGATGTTGCATTACAAAGGAGATATATGGCCATCTATTTGTGAGATAAATTAGTCTACCTATGAGTCTTCTATAAATGGTAGGATCAACAATAGGAGTGCCTTCAAAAGTAGAAAGTTTGAGTGAAGGGTCAAAAGGAGTGGCAGAATTTTTGGAAACAAGATGTCTTATGTCTTATAACTACTAAAAAGTATAATGTCTCTGATTAAAGAAGATACATGAATTGTTTATAGTAATTTCAAAACCCAAGAATTATCTCAATGCACCTAAATCTCTGATTTTAAACTTGTTATCGAAGGCTTATTTGACAAAATTGATTTCACCTTCAGAGTTTCCAGTTAAGACTACTTCATCCACATAAACAAGCAATGTAGTAAAATCGTGTGAAGATGACTTTGTATAGAGAGAGTGATCAACTTTAGAGTATTTAAAATCAATAATACCACTGTCTGCTTTCTTATTTTAGACCATAAAATTATTTATAGAGCTCACAATTAAGTTTAGACCATAAAATATATTTTAAACTCAATTAATTTGGAAAAAAAAATTAAGTTTACTTAAGAAACATGTCAATATTACATATACGTTTGGCTCATCCAATATATTCAATACACTTTCTCTGACACAAAATTTATCCTCATTTTTCTGCAAATTTTGAATAAAACTAGTCATACACTAAAGATAAATTGCATCCGATATAATTTATCTAGTTCTAGAGTGATGGAATCAAGAGCCTTTCCCATTGCACAATGTTTGGCCGTATTGAACATTAAATCCCTCAAGTCCACATCATTACAATTTCACAAACATGCCTCCCAATGTTGTTCCTTGAATACTTGGAAGATTTGCATATCAACAACCACCATTTGTGTCATTTTTTGGTTATAATGTAAGTTTTCACATATCAGAGACAGACCAAAGATAAGCCTCTTTGTCTTTAGCTTGTCTCTCATTTGTTCTCTTGAACATTCCCTTCTCAAACCCTACAAGCAAAAGTCAATAATTTAGAACAGTTTTCTGATATTTCTATGACAAATATGAATAGAAAATCCATGTTTAAAAAAATACTGCTAATATGTAACTAACCATTACTACGATCAACACCATCCCAATGTCGTCCCGGCCTAATCCCATAGCGATTTGGAGCAGCATCTAAACCCCTCTTCAACCAGCTGTGATCAGGAATATCTTGAGGGACAACAAAACCAGATGCCTTCATTTTATCACTATCCCCCAAGTTTGGAAGAACCGGCTCAGGATATTTCTTCTACACAAATGATAATTGACACGGAAAAAAAAACATTTCAGTCATCAGAACATATCAAACTCCTTCGATCATAAGTGGCCGGCACTAAGAATTGTATTACATTACCTTTACTAGATGTGCCATAGGATCACCCCATCTTATCCTCTCCTTCAACGATTTTTCAAGCTCGGGATCATCTCTATAAGAAAACAACAAATGCAACATAAGAGTTAGGGTAAGAGAATGAAAAACGAACATTCAAAGACAAGAGTACTTGTGGAGATTAAATACACGGCACTCGAGAAGAAAGTAATAGGTTACTACAGTAATAAGATAACAAATTTAGACAGTCCATAACACTAATTTCTTTCTGTATACCTGGTCCGCGCAAAAGGCTTTTCCTTCTCAACTTCTAGTTCTTTTTGCTTAGCCTCAAATTCCCGTTTTTGAGCCAACCCCTTTCCCCATTCTATTTCAATCTCCTGGAAACCAAGATAGCCAATAACTCAACTTGCCATTTTTCTTAGGAAAACAGGAATAACATTAATGTTAAAGAATCTATACAAATAACTTTCATACTTCAGTTACAGCATAGGAACAAAATGACTAATACAGATGGTTTCTTATCCTCTAGATGCAATTATCTTTCAGCGAACATGTGTACAAGGAAAAGCTAACTTATATTATATCTCAAATTCATCATCTTACGCTAAATATTTTGATTAAAAAAAAGAGACTTTAAGAGATTTAAAGTGAAAGAAAAAGGATGATGTGACCATATTTGATTAAATTTTAAAAGAGACTAAAAACACAGGAAAATGTAATTAAATCAAGAATATTCATATTTTGAACCTTTATAATATGCAGCCCATTGCATATAGAAAGCTACAGCCATATAAAGAAACACAGTGCTAGACAAAATATGCAGTACTCAACATACCTTGGGCTTTTCTTCTACTTTCTGTTTTGACTTTAAGTATTCCTCTTTGGTAATGCGTACTCCTGCAAAACTCAACTTGATTCAATAATTCAAGTTATTGTAAAATTCAGCTTTACCCAAAAGAAAATGGGTATATATTTACAAGAATTGAAAAAATATATTTACAAATATACATGTTGAGCAAATATTCATAAATATATCATGCGATCAAACAAAATTGGCTAAACCCTTAAGCTTTTGCTTTTCCCAGTGAAGTCGTCATTTCTGTTGCAGTGAGAATCGTGATACCAAGCTATTGATTAACTTGAATCTTAATTTTTAAAATTCACAATCGGTTTTTAATTTATCCAAAGGAAAAGTCTAAAGAACGAAAAACCCTTTTCGCGATGTTACAACAACGCTAAGAGATTCGGGGATCGGGGGTTGGTTATGCCTAGGGTAGGTATTTCACATCCTAAACATCTGTAGTACTCTACAGGAACCTTTGTTTGTTTGTATGCTAATACTTGTTAAATGTTTGCTTATGGTTTGAGATTGGGTAAAAAGGGCAAAGGGTGAAGACCTAAGGATAGTTTCTAAGTTTGTTCGCAAAGATATCGCATCTTCTACCTACGTATCCTTACTAAGATAGAATCAGAGCAATCGTAGTTCACTTCACTAGGGATGAAGAACACTTGATTATGGTCAAGGTTCCAAAGGGAACAAACATCACAATGCTTGTATAGAGTTTATCCCAACTCTCTAGATCTACATTATACACTCAAGAAAGGGGAGTAAGTAATCATTTCCATGATTCTTACATAGAGTTAACCAAACTCTACCTATCTCTATGGGTCTTTTAGACTTAAGCAAAGTCCAATGGCTAGGGTTCTAACTTAACTAAGTTAAGGTTCAAAATTACTTCACAAAGTCATGGGGGTAATGAGCTATCTATGACACTAGGGTCAATAGAAAGACTTTTTCTTTGGAAGGGATGAGATGAGGAAACTTGGATGAGAACTAAAGAGTTTCATCACTTGGGGAAGAAATACTTAACAAAGCAATAAACATTCACACATGATGAATACAAGAGGCATGGTTACAACCAAGCAAACAAGCATATATTACAATAAGCAAGGATTTCAATCAAGATAAATGGTTACAACCAAGAATCATGTATCTTAACAAAGGTGAAGGTAACAACCCAAGAGAGACATATTATCAAATATGAAGGTTACAACCGTGCAAACAAGTCACAACTTAAGGTAAGCATGCCATAGGTCAAAGTGTATCAAATGTAACAACATTAGACATTGATGACAATCAAATACAAGCAAGCATGCAAGAAATGTTACAACAGTTCAAGCTCAAAGTTTTAGGAGGAAAATATGTAAGTCCATGGTAACAACCAAAGGCAAACAAGCCCTAACATGTTAACTAACACATGGGAATCAATCACAAACAAATCTTACAAGATAAGTCAAGCATGGTTTAAGAGAAATTCAACAAGATGCAAGGTAACGATCCTAACAAGGAACCAACTTTCAAGTAGGCAAAAGGCATTATGAATATGAACAACTTGAAATCTTTTTTCATCACATGAAACTGGACAATGTCATGAACATTTTTCAAAAAGGATGAATCAAAAATAATAAAGCATGCAAAAGTTATGAATTTTTTGAATTTGTGAAGAAAATAGGAAATAACAAGTGATAAAAATAATGGAAGTGCCATGACAAGGATTTAACCCACGCTCTCACATTTACCAACCCAAAACCTTACCATTCATCCACTAAACGCGCGCATTGGCAAGGAATGGAAGTGCAAGAAGAAAATATTAAAACAAAGCAATTGAAATAAAAACAAAAGAGTTGATCTCCACCCGGATCAAACTCAGGACTGGTAGGTACAAAGGGTATAAGGCGCGCAAGTTACAACCACTGGGGTGGCGATACATCCGTGTATTTAGCCACCCCAATTAATACAAAAGGTATCTTTTTGAAATATTTCTGGGCCAGGGCAAGGCAAATACAAGTGATAATGCAAAAACGGTTTGATCCATAACTTTGTCAAAACTTAGTCTTTTTTCATGAAATTTTAGTCTAAGTTGATTGATTTTTGATGAGGATTAGGATGGTAACAACCATGTTGTGAAATGAAGTTCTCAATTAAAAACACGATGGCAAGTGCAATTTGGCATGTTAAAATGCAATTTTGAAATCAAAGCATGTATTGAGTTTATACAGACCAAGCAAACATCACACACAACCTTCAAATATGATAACTAAAGTTTCTATCCTCATGGCTCAAGTTAAAACACCTTAAAACAAGAATGGATATGATGTTGGCAAGCAATGACTGAAAATGCAATTCTGTTTTGGAAAATGAGTTTAAATGCAACATGGTACATGGCATGAACAAGTCAGTTAGCATCAAACACAAGTCCTAAACATGTTAAATATAGGTCTTATGCCCAAAGATCAATCAAAATCAGCTTAACACAGAAATTGGTATGCTAGCAGCTATGAAATGCAAAGGCAAATTGATTATGCAGCAAGAGAGGTCATGTCATGAACAAAACAATTTCAGGTTATGCAAACACCATACACAAGCCCTAAACATGCTAGCTAATAATTCTATGCTCAAAGATCAATGAGAAACTTCCTAAAACAGAATTTGGTATGCTGTTGCAAACACATAGTTGAAAGTGTAAAAATGATTTGGAAAATGTAGGACAGGCTAGCTCATGCTAACATCACACATCAATTCTAAATATGTTAACCAAAGGTTCTAGGCTCAAAGATCAGTTAGAAACATTTTATAACAAAAACTGGTATGCTAATGGCAAATGCAGGGCTGTTTTGAAAAATGGAAAGCAGGTTAATGATGCAGCAAGGTACTGGTTATGTAATAACAATCATCAATATTCTAAGACAACAAAGATACAACATGTTATGGCATGATTCATGGTGAGTACAAAAACCTTAACAGCCACTTTCACAACTTCATTTCAAATAGGGCATTTTGCAAAATCTTAACAAAGATTAGATGTCAATAGTAGCATGATGTAGCATTTACAAACTAGAAACAGTCATAGTTGAACACCAATACTCATGTGCTGGACAGAACTGACTTTATTCAAATATACATACCAAACATGAAACAAGACCAACATTTTTCTTTTCACAACAGTTAACACATGGAATGATAGCAAGTCAGTTTGACACACAATGGCATATATTGCATATTTTTCACATGAATACACATCAGTAATGCAGCAAACTTGATCAAGGCATACACATACATATTTCACAATAATTGTCCTATGCTAGCAGAGATCAAACACTTCAAAAATCATGTTAGGCACAAGCACATAAGATGCTCAGAAACAAGCCAAAATCCTATCTTGAACTAAACAGCACCATTGGTAAAATGTTCATGACAACAAACTTGATATTCCAACCAAAACAGGCTCAACAGCTGTGAACTGAAAAACTCCTAGAGTTCAAACATGACCTAGGTGCAGAGATACATCATGAAATGGTTGACAAACACCTAAACATGATATGATCAAGACAAGCATGAAAAACTGGCAGATTTGCATATAAGCTACATTTTGCATTTAAGCACCAAGCATGGCAAATGAGTTTATGACAGAAATAAAAAGGATAGTGACCACTAACCTCTTGTAGACCTCCAAACAAGTATGTTGCAGTAAGGAATGCCTTGAGGAAGCTTCAACTGTTGTCCAGCTCTACCTTGATGGAAACAGCCCTTGCTTGCACTTGAAGTAATTTGTGATAAAACTCAAAATAAATGAGGATTGTGTTGTTTTATGTCATGGACAGTTGATACATCATATATCAAGGGTGTGTGGATGATTAGAATGGTTAAAACAGGTCTGGACAGAGATTTGCTTGAGTTTGTGTATAAAGTCAAACTTGGTTTGGTTGAAAGTTAACTTTTGGGAAAATGATGATTTTGGGTGGTTTAAGAGTATGGACACCTTCTATACATCATTTGTGGATTGTGTGGATGGTTTTTGGTGAGTTTGAATGGGTGAAAATGATTTTGGAAGATGTTTTGCTTCAAGGCAGATTTTTGGTGTTTTGGATGATTTTCTTCACTTGTAAGAAAATGCAAAGCAAAATGAGAGCAAGGGTTTTCTCTTAGGTTGTAGAGTTCTCTGGTGTGGTTTTTAGAGTGTGAGGATGTCTCTATTTATAAGCCATGAGAAGCTTGGGGCAGATTTGGTTTTTCCACTTTTGGAGGGAAATTTTGAAGAAATCTTGCCAAGATCTCATGGCAGCTCCATCCATCATGCTCTTGGATCAAGGCAAGCAAGAAATCAATTGGAATGATGTACATGAGGTGACTGAATAGAGCTTAGAGTGTAGAGATTGCAGCTGCTACAGTTTGAACCATAAAGTTTCTCTTTCCTCTTTTGGATTTCTTTGAATATTTTAATGCCATTTGTTTGCAACTTCCTCCTCTCTTCAATTTCTGTCATTTCTCCTGCATTTTCACTCATCTAAACCTTTAATTATCAGAATGAAGCATGATCCAATGGCTGAGGGTGGTCCAAGTTGTTGAAAATTGAATTTGGGAAAAAGTTGACATGGTGATTTCAAGTGTTGCAGCCCCAACTTCCATGATCCATAACTCTCAGCTCACAAATGCTATTGAGGAGTTCTAGTACTTTTTGGCAAGCCCTCATGGAGCTCTAAAACTTTCATGTTCATAAGATATTCATATTCTATGTAGAAATAGGTTGAAAAACCCCTCCAAGTAGGCTGAAAATGTGAAATGTACAGCCAGAATACTTAGAATTTTTCCAAGTGTTTTGCACTCTTGAAATGATTTTGGCTATAACTCCAATTCTATCCATTTTTTGAACATGGACCACTGTGGGACCTTTCCAACAAGCTTTGAACCACTTCAATTAGATGTGTGGTTAGGGAGTTAAGGTCTTGCCCCTTTCAAAACCCTAATTTCCCGATTTTTCGATTACTCTTCAATCCTTGATCCAATGGTCATGAAATTTTATGATCATGTGTAATATGACATAAGGAACATTTTTTATTCATATCATGAGGTCAAATTCCTTATGGTTGAAGAGTTGACTTTTCGGTCAACCGTACGATCGATCGTTGACTAACGAGTCAACTGTTCGTGTTCCGGGTCTTCCAAGAATTTGAAACTATTTGAGTGGACTTCACTAAGCCATATGAACTTGATGGACCAATATTGCATCATTAGAACACCTTTTAAATCAAAAGTCAAACTACAGTTGACTTTTTCGCTCGAAAACCCTAATCGGGGATCCTGAATTGCACCGTCTTCAATCTTTGGGTGACAACCTCAAATTGAATTCATACTTGACCTCATGTAGTATCCTTGCTCTTGTTTTATAGAGAATAAATCCAAAATATTGATTGATCAAAACATTGGAGCCTCGATTATTGATGGTACGGAACCCCGATTAATCTGCATCTTGACAAAGATAAACTTGAAATAGGTTAAGGTTAGATAATCAAATAAATATGACCCTAAAATGATAATGAGGATCTAAGGGGTCAAAATTTAGGGTGCAACACCTAGCAATCGAGGTTAGTATTTGGAACTTCACAAAGGGGGTCCTCGACAAGGGCAAGCTCTTCCCTCTCTGTCACGACCCTTGTGCTGAATGAGGCAGGGTGTTCTTCGGAGGACCTAGCTGTTGTGAAGAGCGAGCTTGTGATGTCCAACGAGATCCGGGCCAAGCTGACAGCCGATCAGAGAGAGTTCTAGACGCAGGTCAAACTCCAGCAGGATCGCCTTGGGGAGTTGGAGAAGGCTTTGAAAGAGCGAGATGAGGAGCTGAAGGGTGTATGGGGTCGTGTTACGGAGCTCGAGTCACTGGTCGCTCCCGCCGAGGAGGAATCTGAAGAAGAGCGGCAGCTGAAGTCGATGGGGGAGCTCGTAGTGAAGATTCGACAGCTCGAGGATGTCTGTCTTGGGGCTGTCGAGGTAGGCTTCAAGCATGCTGTCTAGCAGCTCCGACTCGTGAATGCTGACCTGGTGACCGACGGGACTGGCCCTTTCCACCATATCCAAGATGGTCGGATCGTGGTGCCTGACAGCTCGGACAACAAGGAAGGGGACGACGTTCATATGTGGAGGAGGAGCCTGTAGAGTTGGGATGGTGGCCTGTGTGTCTGGGTTGTTTTGGCCTGCTTGCCATGTTTCGTTTGAATTTTGGGCTAGCGCCCGTTATTTTAATGATTTGAACTTCCAGGCTTGTACTCGTTTAATTGAATTTCATGCTTGTTTTTCTTTCTAAGTCTGTGTGGGTGCTCGTATATTTATGCATGATAATTATTTTTTTGCTTTGTATGTTCGGTTGCATGTTTATTATGCTTTTTAATGTATATTTCACTAAGTTGGAATGTCGCTCGACATTTGTTTCCCGGTAGTGTAGGGAACTGACCGGTTGATCGGGTGGTTACCTGGTCGGAAAAGGGGGTGGACCACGGTCGTGGACATGTTCCTGAGGCGTGAACGTCCCATCGCGAGCGGGGTGTTCTTCCAGTCATGGTATGTGGCGACTCTCGGTCGAGGGGTAGCCATCGAGTAGAGCATTGTGCCTTCACACACAAAGGGCAGGAGCTCGCTATATCGTTGTTTTCGAGGAAACACGGTCATACCACGCCGCGCTCCTGTGGTCGCGAGGATGGTTCGTGCGGGAAGTGTTTAACTGTAGTATTTTTTTAGCTTTTCAGCATTCCATGGTCGAGCTATCTGATCCCTGTGTAGGTTTTCGAGGTAATTGGCCCCATGCTCGGTCTTGTCCCGAACACAATAGGGGCCTTCCCAATTTGCGGCGAGTTTGACCTTGTGTGAGTCTTTTTTTATTTCTGTGAGACCTGGAACTCGCGCTTCAGGACCCTACTGTCATGACGAAGGGCGATCTTTTGTTTTAGCCGGGCTTCGCGGATAGTTGCTCCTGATCGGATCTCCTTGACTAGGTTGAGCTCTTCTCGGAGAGTTTCATCGTTGGCTTCCTCCTCGAGGGAAGCTTCGGTCCTTCTGGACGACTCTCTTATCTCTACCGGGATCACCGCCTCGGTTCCGTACGTGAGGCGGAATGGGGTTTCCCCTGTGGTCGAATGAGGCTATTGGTTAACTTGAATCTTAATTCATAGCTTAATTAATGTAAGGTTCTCAAATCACAACCAAAAATCCAATTTTCTTAAGATTCGAGTTAAGATTCTGGTTGTGAATGAATTAAGATTCGAGTTAATCCGTAGTTTGGTATCACGATTCTCACCGCAACAATAATAGTCTTAAGAACTTCTTTTTTCTATATCTTAATTAATGTAAGGTTCTCAAATCACAACCAAAAATCCAATTTTCCATTTTGAAATGGCTTACATGACCACATAATTCATCAATCTTCATGAACCTTGAGTCCAATGTGGAGTTAATACCCTTAGACATAAATTTCATGTTGGTTGGAATTGCATTCGAGGTCCCTAAAATCATGTAATTGACCATTGAAACAAATTACCTATAATGAACTTTCCAAAACTACCCTTGCCTTGTGAGGTCCATAACTTGAGATGTACACATGATAAAAAATACTTCTAGGACTTTTTGGAAAGCTAAGATCATGAAAAACAACTTTCATGTTCACTTGAAGTTGAGGAGAAACTTGATTCTAGGCCAAAAATTCCTTGGAAGTGAGTTGACTTTTAGTTGACCAAAAATAACTTCATTTGAGGATCCTAACTTGTTGGCATCATAACTTGAGATGTACAAACTCAATGGATGAGTTATTGTACACAAAAGAAAGCTTGGAACATGTCTACATGTTTCATGTTTGCATGAAAATGAGATTGAGCTTGTATCATAGGTGAAGATGTCCTTGAAGTTGGGCACTAGAGAATGATATTTTACACTAAAATCATCTGAAACCCTAATTTAGTAACATCTTGAACTCTTGACTCCTCTTGATTTGATCTTAACATGACATCCTATATGCTTTAATATAAATTCCTATGGACTCAATGACTTAAAACCAAGTTATAAACCTTCTCAAGTCCACAGCTGGCCTTGGGTTGACCAGATGAAACCCTAGTTCAATGTCCTTTGTCTATGCCCTTTGCAGATGAATTAAATGACCACACAAACTCCACAATGACCTATAAGGTAATCAATGAACTTTTGAACCATGTTCAAACCAAAGGCAAGATCTCATGAACCCTTAATGATTCTTTGGTGATCCTCAAGATAGGAGGCAATGCAAACCTCTCCCCTCAAGGAGCTTTAACACTTTCAAGGTGATGATGAACCTTTGATGACTTACACAAATGCCTATGCTTGAGCTTGAAACCAAGGAGACTCTCCTCTTGAATGGCACAACATAACTCTTGATCCTATGTTAAGAACAATACTATGCAAATTCTAAAAAAATGAAATGAAACAAAAGCCAAGCAAGAAAAAAGGTTGGTCAAATTTTGGGGTACAACAGCGAGTACTTAGCCCTCATAAGGGAATGAATGAAGAGTTTCGACTCCGCGGAGGTCTTGCACGTACCACGTGAGCAAAACACGCGAGCGAACATCCTGTCAAAGTTGGAAAGCACCAAGAAGAAAGGCGGGCACAAATTCGTCGTTCAGGAGATCCTCGCGCAGCCAAGCACGGAGAGGGAAAAAGTGATGCTCGACGTCAATGCCATCAGGGATGCTAACTGTTGGATGACTCTCATACATGCCTACCTCGATAGGGGGAGCCTTCCCGATGATGCTAAGGAGGCCAGTACGGTCAAACGGCGCTCTTGCTCATACGTCCTGCTTCAACAAGCTCTATCGCAGGGGCTTCTCGATCCCCCTCCTCAAATGCGTCGACCGAACTCAAGCCTCTGCCGTCTTAAAAGAAGTCCACGAGGGCATCAATTCACAAACCCTCAAAAGACGATCTTTGGCGAGGAAATCCCTACGAGTTTGGTACTTCTGGCTGACAATGCAGGATGACGCGAAAGAACACGTCAAGAAGTGCGGAAAGTGTCAACGACACGGGAACATGCACCTCGCTCTATCGAGCGAACTCAAGTCCCTCTCCTTCCCTTGGCCATTCGCCTGGTGGGGGATGGATATCCTTTGACCTTTCACCCTAGGCTCCTACCAGAACAAGTATCAGATAGCGTGCGTCGACTACTTCACCAAATAGATCGAGGCCGAAGCCCTCGCCAAGATCACGGTGCACAACATACTCTGTTTCTACAAGAGGAACATCCTCACCAAGTTCGGCGTCCCGCTCTCCATAGTCACGGACAATGGGACACAGTTCACCGACAGGAACTTCCAGGACTTCGTCACCAAACTTGGTACCAAGCACCACTTCACCTTGGTCGAGCATCCACAAACTAATAGCCAAGCCGAGGAAGCGAACAAAGTAATCCTCCAAGGGCTGAAATTAAGAATTGACGACGCTAAGAGAGGATGGGTCGAGGAGCTCCACATCGTACTATGGGCCTACCGAACAACGCCTCATTCGACCACTGGGGAATCCCCATTTCGCCTCACGTACGGAACCGAGGCGATGATCCCGGTAGAGATAAGAGAGTCGCCCAGAAGGACCGAAGCTTCCCTCGAGGAGGAAGCCAACGACGAAACTCTCCGGGAGAAGCTCAAGCTAGTCAAGGACATCCGATCAGGAGCAGCTATCCGCGAAGCCCGGCTAAAAAAAAAGATCGCCCTTCGTCATGACAGCAGGGTCCTGAAGCGCGAGTTCCAGGTCTTACAGAAATCAAAAAGACTCACATAAGGTCAAACTCGCCACAAATTGGGAAGGCCCCTATCGTGTTCGGAACAAGACCGAGCATGGGGCCTATTACCTCGAAAACCTACACAGGGATCAGATATCTCGACCATGGAATACTGAAAAGCTAAAAAAATACTACAGTTAAACACTTCCCGCACGAACCATCCTCGCGACCACAGGAGCGCGGCGTGGTACGACCGTGTTTCCTCGAAAACAACGATATAGCGAGCTCCTGCCCTTTGTGTGTGCAGGCACAATGCTCTACTCGACGGCCACCCCTCGACCGAGAGTCGCCGCATACCATGACCGGCAGAACACCCAGCTTGTGATGGGACGTTCACGCCTCAGGAACATGTCCACGACCGTGGTCCACCCCCTTTTCCGACCAGGTAACCACCCGATCAACCGGTCAGTTCCCTACACTACCGGGCAACAAATGTCGAGCGACATTCCCAACTTAGTGAAATATACATTAAAAATCATAACAAACATGCAACCGAACATACAAAGCAAAAAAATATTTATCATGCATAAATATACGAGCACCCACACGGACTTAGAAAGAAAAACAAGCATGAAATTCAATTAAACGGGTACAAGCCCGGAAGTTCAAATCATTAAAATAACGGGCGCTAGCACAAACTTCAAATGAAACATGGCAAGCAGGCCGAAACATCCCAGGCACACAGACCACCATCCCAACTCTACAGGCTCCTCCTCCACATGTGCAACATCATCCCCTTCCTCGTTGTCCGAGCTGTCAGGCATCATGATCCGACCATCTTGGATCTGGTGGAATGGGCCAGTCCCGTCGGTCACCAGGTCAGCATTCATGAGCCGGAGCTGCTAGACAACATGCTTGAAGCCTACCTCGACAGCCCCAAGATAGACATCCTCGAGCTGTCGAATCTTCACTACGAGCTCCCCCCTCGACTTCAGTTGCCGCTCTTCTTCAGATTCCTCCTCGGCAGGAGCGACCAGTGACTCGAGCTCCGTAACATGACCCCATACACCCTTCAGCTCCTCATCTCGCTCTTTCAAAGCCTTCTCCAACTCCCCAAGGCGATCCTGCTGGAGTTTGACCTGCGTCTAGAACTCTCTCTGATCGGCTGCCAGCTTGGCCCGGATCTCCTTGGACATCGCGAGCTCACTCTTCATAGCAGCTAGGTCCTCCGAAGAACACCCTGCCTCATTCAGCACAAGGTTCGTGACAGAGAGGGAAGAGCTTGCCCTTGTCGAGGACCCCCTTTGTAAGGTTCCAAATACTAACCTCGAGTGCTAGGATCCCATACTGGATGCAAAAGTTGAAAGACTCACACCCATGGAGAACTTGCAGGAAGTAAAAATAGGCTTTCTCGCCCATCAGGTCACAAAATCATACCCAGAAAAATCCTCATAAGGTGTCCAATAAGGTAACTTTTGCCACTTCCACATTGCAATCCTAAAATACTTGCTTATCTTAAAACCAGGTGGAAAATCAATCAAAAAAGAAAACCTAACATCTTCAGCATCCATACCTTTCTCTCTATAAACTTTCTCCCTAGCATCTTCAATTGCACATATTCCTAGCTTAGGGTCAAATTCAACAAGTTCAATGTACTTGTTCCTAGTTTCTTTAGCATCAATTAACCGGAAAAATTCAGGGTACCTCAAAACAACCGAGTATTCAAAATCATCCGGTAGCCCAAGGGCTGATCTCGCAATCCTCACATGCTCGAGGCGTAATCGGAGACCATTTGACATCATGAGGAGCTTGCGGAGGTGTGTGACAACTTGAGAGACTTGATCTGCAAGCACGAGACGCTCCTGTTCAATCTGAAGAATAGCCTTACGGGTTAACCTACATAAGAGGATGCGCTGAACGGGGTGCTCGAAGATTTCAAACACGTGCGAGAATTTAAGAAGAAACACGCTGGATTCATGGCGCGTGAAGCCTATGCGATGAGCTAGGGTTTCCAGATGAGGGATTGGGATTGATTGATTGGGTTCAGAGAGGATAAGGTTCTGAAATTTGAGGACTTTTCTGAAGGTGAGAAAATACTTAGAAGGGGGTTGAATAAGTATGAAGATTAAAACTTAGAAATAAAAACTCAAGTATTTTATCCTGGTTCGTTGAACTCAACTACTCCAGTCCACCATTCCTAGAGTGATTTGCCTTTCTCAATCAAGGACTTAATCCACTATTTAATCAACTGATAACAATAGTAAGCACTAAGAACAACTGTTCAAAGTCTTCTCAAGAACTACTGATCCTAACTGGATCTTCTTAAGGTTTACAATCAAATGTAATACAAATACAAGTGTTTAAATTGCTTCTAGAAAGCTTTATCACAACTGTGATTTTTCACTCAAATATTAAGAACAAAGAAATAAATTCTTGAAAGAATATGAATAGTATGAGAGCTTTGAATATTGATTTATTTTGGATAAAACGTCAAATGAAGAAGATGGGTGAAGACTTACTTTTATAGACAGCTGATCCAAGGAGAGCTTCACGTTGAGAAGAGTGTCCAAAAGGTCTGAGCCTTTTTGTCTTCACATCAAGTGACCTTTCCTAGAAGAAGAAAGCACAGAAAAATTCTTTTTGTCTGTGTTCTTGTCTCTAGCATAAATAAGGAAAGAGTCGTTTGGATCATTCCAACGGATATAATCTTTGAATAAATCTTCTTCAATTTTCAGCAAATTTCATCAGAGTCTAATTTGATCAGAGCCTTTTGATGTTGATCAGAGTTTTGCTGAATCAGAGTCTTCTGCAGCAAGTGTGCTTTTAGCGTGTTTAAGATCAGAGCATATTTGAGTCAGATCCTCAGTACTGGCAGCTTTAGTACTTTCAGAATCTTCTGTAATAACTATGCTTTGAAAACTCTTCATACAGAATTCTTCTTTGGTTCAGATGTTTCTGACTTGCTTCAGATTCTTCTGGAGCTTCTGCTTCAGAATCTTCTAGAGGCTACGCTCAGGATCTTCTGTTGGCAGCAATCAGAATCTTCTAATGGATGCATCTGGCGCTTCAGAGTCTAGCAAATTTCTTATGTTCAATTCTGATTTGCTTCTGGAGTGTTAATTCCTTTACTATCTGCAGTAAAAACTCTCAAGCAAATTTTAGAGTATATAATTCTTAATTACAAAATTTCATAATAGTTATCATCAAAACATAGAGATATAATTAAAAACCAATCTGTGTTCTAACATTTTCAAGTTTTCTTCTCGATTTCCATGTAATTGTCGTAGCCATGATCGCGGATTCTTAGTTGTTTTTTAGGGATTGAGGTAGATTGTGACATTTCTCTGATGGGATTGGAATTGGGGTTGTGTTGGTGGTGAAGAATCCATTGTGAATTTTGCAGATTCCGCTTTATGAAACTGTGGATGCGAAAAATGAAGATCGGCGTTTTTAGGGTTTTGGAGGAAGGGGATGCTCCATGGGATTGTACAATTTTACATCCCAAACTCCATATGGTATGCTGTGATGGTAGAATCGAACCTGGGAAACTCGCCGAACTAAGTCAAGTACGGAAAGCAAACTTGTTATGAGTTTTGTGACTGCAGTGTTTTGTTTTGAAAAAAATCTTAACTTTTAAGATGCCTGGTTATGACAAGGATTTGTAGTAGTAGACAACATAACAAGTATTGTAGTTTTTGTTTTATAAGAAACATAACTGTGGGGGTGTCTTCATCTCCTGTGTGTTTGTGATTGTCCCTCTTGTGTATTCTTCATTCCAAAACTTCCATTTTATTATTCTCTTTTTCTCTCCTAAGCTATTTATTAGTTTCAATTCTCCCAAAAATACCAATTAGCATCGATGGAACTGGGCTATTTCACCTTGATTTTCATCGAAACATGGGAATTATTTTTTCCATCTTTAGGGGTGCTCCCTTCCCTCATGAAAAGTCGACTCATGACCGTCTCTAAAACTTGAAAATGCTCTCCAAACGCATTGAGAATATTTTATAAAAAAAATTAAAGTTCTACCCACAATTTTTTAGCATTATTATATTAAAAAATAAATAAAATGTATATTCTAACTCTATAGAAATTTACTTTATTTTCTACACCAAAACTTGATATAAAACATGTGGCAAATTAGAACAAGAGTATTCATCTTCTAAATCAGTATCCTTATCCCCCTCACTTTCAAGTGATCTCTCCTGTGCCTCACGGTGTATAAACTTCTCTAAACTCTCCATTAAAAGTTGTTCAAAAGCTTGGTGATTTTCTTTGCGAACATCTTTGTAACCATACCTGTCAGTATTATAAATGTTCAGATCAGACATATAAGATAACAAAATATTTTAATGACAAGGAATGTACTGAGAAAATTACTAAACTTGATAGTTTCATAAAAAATACTGTATTTTCATGAGCTAACTGACTACCCAAAAGAGTGGCTAATATATCTGTAAATTTTCCCATATTACATCACTAGCCTATTCCTTTGAGATATTTATTTGAATCTATAGCATTTTTAGCATGTTACTAAGAAGTATTATGGACTTGTAGCACTTGTTACCTGACAATACAACAAAATAAATGATAGCTTCTCTGGCAGACTCGTCGAAATAGAAACCTTTCATTTTGAGGCACCATAGCAACCAGAACAAACTTGATACTCACAAATATAACCATGGAGTGTATTGCTGGAAGTGTAGTAAGAAAATGCCCAAATATTCCTGGAATTCCTTTGACCAACTCATTATAAAGTAGACCAATTCCAGGAGCTCGTATTGTCCCCAGATTGCAGCCCAATTCTCGCATTAAATCCGTCGATAGCTTTTGCTTGACTTTAGTTTCATACTTAAGCTTGCTTCCATAGTTCCAGACGAACATTATAAAAAATATTATTGCAACAAAGACCAATATAATCCAACTTCCATCTATTATGCCCCACAAAACAGATGAAAAGAAAACCAACTCCAAACCCAAGAATACTACCAGGAAACTCAGCACTACGATGATGTGCATCTGCCATATAAGAAGCATAACGAGAGTGACTAAAATGGTGGTCATCATCGTTACCCCCAGTTTAGCAATGCCTGAAAGATGACAAAGGAACAGGCTGAAAATAAATACTCTTTTATATAATATATATGATATATTACAACAATATTGAAGGTAGAACCAAAGAATTGGGTCCTCTTAAACAAGGCTCTGCCTTGCCTCCATTATTAGTATTCTTCCACTATAGTCAACAGCATCCAAAGAGAAATATTAAGAGTGAATTTCAGTGTTTTCGAATTAATAGCTGCACCATAAGTTTCGCAAGAACCTATTCTACATAGTCAATCCCACTAAACTTATGGCATCACTTACATTTTTACAAGTATTTAATGCATGTGTATGTGGCTGATAAATTTGAAAAATCCATGGAGATAAAATAAATATTTTGAAATAAAATAATTACCATATGCATTTCCAATCTCATCAATGTTGGATATAGAGCAGACAAACACCACAGAAACAGCCAACAGGAACCAGTTTATAACAGGAATGTAGATTTGACCCGTAAACTTCCGAGATGTGTGAATTATTTTAAGACGCAGGAAACAACAAAGAGCAGTTGACTGTTTTATGCAAGAAAATGTAGTTGTTGTCATAGTCCTACTTGCAATAAGTGCAGCAATATTAGCAATGACAAAAGTTGGCCAGAATACACCACCTATAGACAAAGAACAATATTACACCGAAGCTTATGGGAAGTGTAGAGACATTGTAAGGAATGCAAAACACAAATATATATATATATATATATATATATATATATATATATATATATATATATATATATATATATATATATATATATATATATATATATATATATATATATATATATATATATATATATATATATATATATATATATATATATATATATATATATATATATATATATATATATATATATATATATATATACACACAGACACACACTGACACCTACTTGGAATAAAAGAAAAAAAGGCCTCGCCAGCATCAGCATGGCGTTCTATAAGGTATGCAGCTTGACCCAAATAACCCAATAATAGGCACGGCAAAACAAGGAACACAAATTTGAGCTACAAACAAACCAGCATCAGTTTCATCAATGTATAATTTGATATTACCAAAGAAATAAATGAAGTCTAACCAGAAGCCATGATAGATGATTCATTACCTAAACTGCTCCAATAGAAAAGTACTTACATATGACCTCCCAATAAAAGACCCCTGACTAGAATCAAAACTACAAATTTATCAGCATTACCTAATCCTACTAATACAGCCAACTCATGGGAATAATACATGCTTCTCAAATAATAGTAAAACTTGCCCATGAATTTCACAAAATCATACTACATTTGCAATCAAGGAAAATCTTAGCTATCGGTTAAAAATGAGATGGGTGAGAGTGAGGTTAAATAGTGAAGAGTTGCAGTTTCCCTTCAGTTAAAATTGCCACGGGAGAGACCATTTCCTTCAAACATACTTCTCAACAGCATAACTGGAAGATAGAAAAGACTCTTGTAATTCTCTCACTCGAGCGATTTCCTTTGCATTGATACACTACCATCAAAATCATCATCCTCATCTCCGGAATCAACAACAGAACCAATATCTGATGACAAATCATCTTCTGCATCCTCACCTTGTCCAACACCATTTCCACCCTTAAAGTCTTCACAAGCATCCTCAACATATGCTCTTGTTACTTGCCCCATTTCATCATCTAACTTGCTCCTCCTATATCCAACCAATTCCCTATCAACCCTGGCTTTCCGGGGGCTCAAAATCACAAGCTCGGCAAGCTTCCGTCGCGCCAAATACAAATCATTAGGTTCAACCAACTAACCTTTCCTATAATCCTCTCTAAGAAAAATAGTGTGAAGCTTCCAATGATTCCCTCGGGTGGAGACGTAGAAAATCCCCTGATGCTAAAGCGAAAATTCCTTCAACTTTTTTGGCAAGTACATTGCCATCCGAAAATGCGCAATCCTCTCCAAAGTAATCTTCTTATCGACAATCAAAGATAATAATTCATGAATGGAAGCAATAGACCTTTTCTCCATTCTCTTCTGTGCCTCAATTGACCTCAAATCATACCCAGAAAAATCCTCATAAGGTGACCAATAAGGTAACCTTTGCCACTTCCACATTGCAATCCTAAAATACTTGCTTATCTTAAAACCAGGTGGAAAATCAATCAAAAAAGAAAACCTAACATCTTTAGCATCCCTACCTTTCCCTCTATAAACTTTCTCCCTAGCATCTTCAATTGCACATATTCCTAGCTTAGGGTCAAATTCAACAAGTTCAATGTACTTGTTCCTAGTTTCTTTAGCATCAATTAACTGGAAAAATTCAGGGTACCTCAAAACAACCTTGTATTCAAAATCATTTGGTAGCCCAAGGGCTGATCTCGCAATCCTCACATGCTCGAGGTGTAATCGGAGACCATTTGACATCATGAGGAGCTTACGGAGGCGTGTGACAGCTTGTGAGACTTGATCTGCAAGCGCGAGACGCTCCTGTTCAATCTAAAGAATAGCCTTACAGGTTAACCTACAGAAGAGGATGCGTTGAACGGGGTGCTCGAAGATTTCGAACACGTGCGGGAATTTAAGAAGAAACGCGATGGATTCATGGCGTGTGAAGCCTATGCGATGATCTACGGTTTCCAGACGAGGGATTGGGATTGATTGATTGGGTTCAGAGAGGATAAGGTTCTGAAATTTGAGGACTTTTCGAGTTTTCTTCTCGATTTCCATGTAATTGTCGTAGCCATGATTGCAAATTCTTAGTTGTTTTTTAGTGATTGAGGTAGATTGTGACATTTATTTGATGGGATTGGAATTGGGGTTGTGTTAGTGGTGATGAATTCATTGTGAGTTTTGGAGATTTTACTTTATGAAACTGTGGATGCGAAAAATGAAGATCGACATTTTTAGGGTTTTGGAGGAAGGGGATGCTCCATAGAATTGTACAATTTTACATCCCAAACTCCCTATGGTGTGTTGTGATGGTAGAATCGAACCTGGGAAACTCGCCAAACTAAGTCAAGTACGGAAAGCAAACTTGTTATGAGTTTTGTGACTGCAGTGTTTTGTTTTGAAAAAAAATCTTAACTTTTAAGATGTTTGGTTATGACAAGGATTTGTAGTAGTAGACAACATAACAAATATTTTAGTTTTTGTTTTATAAGAAACATAACCGTGGGGGTGTCTTCATCTCCTGTGTGTTTGTGATTGTCCCTCTTGTGTATTCTTCATTCCAAAACTTCCATTTTGTTATTCTCTTTTTCTCTCCTAAGCTATTTATTAGTTTCAATTCTCCCAAAAAACCCAATTAGCACCGATGGATCTGGGCTATTTCACCTTGATTTTCATCGAAACATGGGAATTGTTTTTTCCATCTTTAGGGGTGCTCCCTTCCCTCATGAAAAGTCGAGTCATGACCGTCTCTAAAACTTGAAAATGCTCTCCAAATGCATTGAGAATATTTTATAAAAAAAATTAAAGTTCTACCCACAATTTTTTAGCATTATTATATTAATAAATAAATAAAATGTATATTCTGACTCTATAGAAGTTTACTTTATTTTCTACACCAAAACTTGATATAAAACATGTGGCAAATTAGAACAAGAGTATTCATCTTCTAAATCAGTATCCTCACCCCCCCTCACTTTCAAGTGATCTCTCCTGTGCCCCACGGCGTATAAACTTCTCTAAACTCTCCATTAAAAGCTGTTCAAAAGCTTGGTGATTTTCTTTGCGAACATCTTAGTAACCATACCTGTCAGTATTATAAATGTTCAGATCAGACATATAAGATAACAAAATATTTTAATGACAAGGAAAGTACTGAGAAAATTACTAAACATGGTAGTTTCATAAAAAATACTGTATTTTCATGAGCTAACAGACTACCCAAAAGAGTGGCTAATATATCTGTAAATTTTCCCAATATTACATCACTAACCTATTCCTTTGAGATATTTATTTGAAGCTATAGCATTTTTAGCATGTTACTAAGAAGTACTATAGACTTGTAGCACTTGTTACCTGGCAATACAACGAAATAAATGATAGCTTCTCTGGCAGACTCGTCGAAATAGAAACCTTTCATTTTGAGGCACCATAGCAACCAGAACAAACTTGATACTCACAAATATAACCATGGAGTGTATTGCTGGAAGTGTAGTAAGAAAATGCCCAAATATTCCTGGAATTCCTTTGACCAACTCATTATAAAGTAGACCAATTCCAGGAGCTCGTATTGTCCTGAGATTGCAGCCCAATTCCCACATTAATCCGTCGATAACTTTTGCTTGACTTCAGTTTCATACTTGAGCTTGCTTCCATAGTTCCAGACGAACATTATAAAAAACATTATTGCAGCTAAGACCAATATAATCCAACTTCCATCTATTATGCCCCACAAAACGGATGAAAAGAAAACCAACTCCAAACCCAAGAATACTACCAGGAAACTCAGCACCACGATGATGTGCATCTGCCATATAAGAAGCATAACGAGAGTGACTAAAATGGTGGTCATCATCATTACCCCCAGTTCAGCAATGCCTGAAAGATGACAAAGGAACAGGATGAAAAAAAATACTCTTTTATATAATATATATGATATATTACAACAATATTGAAGGTAGAACCAAAGAATTGGGTCCTCTTAAACAAGGCTCGGCCTTGCCTCCATTATTAGTATTCTTCCACTATAGTCAACGGCATCCAAAGAGAAATATTAAGAGTGAATTTCAGTGTTTTCAAATTAATAACAGCTCCATAAGTTTTGCAAGAACCTATTCTACATAGTCAATCCCACTAAACTTATGGCATCACTTACATTTTTACAAGTATTTAATGCATGTGTATGTGGCTGATAAATTTGAAAAATCCATGGAGATAAAATAAAGATTTTGAAATAAAATAATTACCATATGCATTTCCAATCTCATCAATGCTGGATATAGAGCAGACAAACACCACAGAAATAGCAAACAGGAACCAGTTTATAACAGGAATGTAGATTTGACCCGTAAACTTCCGAGATGTGTGAATTATTTTAAGACGCGGGAAACAACCAAGAGCAGTTGATTGTTTTATGCAAGAAAATGTAGTTGTTGTCATAGTCCTACTTGCAATAAGTGCAACAGTATTAGCAATGAGAAGAGTTGGCCAAAATACACCACCTATAGACAAAGAAAAATATTACCCCGAAGCTTATGTGAAGTGTAGAGACATTGTAAGGAATACAAAACACAAATATATATATACACACAGACACACACTAATACCTACTTGGAATAGAAGAAAAAAAGGCCTCGCCAGCATCAGCATGGCGTTCTATAAAGTATGCAGCTTGACCCAAATAACCCAATAGTAGGCACGGCAAAACAAGGAACACAAATTTGAGCTACAAACAAACCAGCATCAGTTTCATCAATGTATAATTTGATATTACCAAAGAAATAAATGAAGTCTAACCAGAAGCCATGATAGATGATTCATTACCTAAACTGCTCCAATAGAAAAGTACTTACATATGACCTCCCAATAAAAGACCCATCACTAGAATCAAAACTACAAATTTATCAGCATTACCTAATCCTACTAATACAGCCAACTCATGGGAATAATACATGCTTCTCAAATAATAGTAAAACTTGCCCATGAATTTTACAAAATCATACTACATTTGCAATCAAGGAAAATCTTAGCTATCGGTTAAAAATGAGATTGGTGAAAGTGAGGTTAAATAGTGAAGAGTTGTAGTTTCCCTTCAGTTAAAATTGCCATGGGAGAGACCATTTCCTTCAAACATACTTCTCAACAGCATAACTGGAAGATAGGAAAGACTCATGTAATTCTCTCACTCGAACGATTTCCTTTGCATTGATACACTACCATCAAAATCATCATCCTCATCTCTAAAATCAACAACAGAACCAATATCTGATGACAAATCATCTTCTGCATCCTCACCTTGTCCAACACCATTTCCACCAAGCATCCTCAACATATGCTCTTGTTACTTGCCCCATTTCATCATCTAACTTGCTCCTCCTATATCCAACCAATTCCCTATCAACCCTGGCTTTCCGGGGGCTCAAAATCACAAGCTCGGCAAGCTTCCGTCGCGCCAAATACAAATCATTAGGTTCAACCAACTAACCTTTCCTATAAGCCTCTCTAAGAAAAATAGTGTGAAGCTTCCCGTGATTCCCTCAGGTGGAGACGTAGAAAATCCCCTGATGCTAAAGCGAAAATTCCTTCAAATTTTTTGGCAAGTACATTGCCATCCGAAAATGTGCAATCCTCTCCAAAGTAATCTTCTTCTCGACAATCAAAGATAATAATTCATGAATGGAAGCAATATACCTTTTCTCCATTCTCTTCTATGCCTCAATTGACCTCAAATCATACCCAGAAAAATCCTCATAAGGTGACCAATAAGGTAACCTTTGCCACTTCCACATTGCAATCCTAAAATACTTGCTTATCTTAAAACCAGGTGGAAAATCAATCAAAAAAGAAAACCTAACATCTTTAGCATCCCTACCTTTCCCTCTATAAACTTTCTCCCTAGCATCTTCAATTGCACATATTCCTAGCTTAGGGTCAAATTCAACAAGTTCAATGTACTTGTTCCTAGTTTCTTTAGCATCAATTAACTGGAAAAATTCAGGGTACCTCAAAACAACCTTGTATTCAAAATCATTTGGTAGCCCAAGGGCTGATCTCGCAATCCTCACATGCTCGAGGTGTAATCGGAGACCATTTGACATCATGAGGAGCTTACGGAGGCGTGTGACAGCTTGTGAGACTTGATCTGCAAGCGCGAGACGCTCCTGTTCAATCTGAAGAATAGCCTTACAGGTTAACCTACAGAAGAGGATGCGTTGAACGGGGTGCTCGAAGATTTCGAACACGTGCGGGAATTTAAGAAGAAACGCGATGGATTCATGGCGTGTGAAGCCTATGCGATGATCTACGGTTTCCAGACGAGGGATTGGGATTGATTGATTGGGTTCAGAGAGGATAAGGTTCTGAAATTTGAGGACTTTTCGAGTTTTCTTCTCGATTTCCATGTAATTGTCGTAGCCATGATCGCAGATTCTTAGTTGTTTTTTAGTGATTGAGGTAGATTGTGACATTTCTTTGATGGGATTGGAATTGGGGTTGTGTTGGTGGTGATGAATCCATTGTGAATTTTGGAGATTTTTCTTTACGAAACTGTGGATGCGAAAAATGAAGATCGGCATATTTAGGGTTTTGGAGGAAGGGGATGCTCCATAGGATTGTACAATTTTACATCCCAAACTCCCTATGGTGTGCTGTGATGGTAGAATCGAACCTGGGAAACTCGCCAAACTAAGTCAAGTACGGAAAGCAAACTTGTTATGAGTTTTGTGACTGCAGTGTTTTGTTTTGAAAAAAAATCTTAACTTTTAAGATGTCTGGTTATGACAAGGATTTGTAGTAGTAGACAACATAACAAATATTGTAGTTTTTGTTTTATAAGAAACATAACCGTGGGGGTGTCTTCATCTCCTGTGTGTTTGTGATTGTCCCTCTTGTGTATTCTTCATTCCAAAACTTCCATTTTGTTATTCTCTTTTTCTCTCCTAAGCTATTTATTAGTTTCAATTCTCCCAAAAAACCCAATTAGCACCGACGGATCTGGGCTATTTCACCTTGATTTTCATCGAAACATGGGAATTGTTTTTTCCATCTTTAGGGGTGCTCCCTTCCCTCATGAAAAGTCGAGTCATGACCGTCTCTAAAACTTGAAAATGCTTTCCAAACGCATTGAGAATATTTTATAAAAAAAATTAAAGTTCTACCCACAATTTTTTAGCATTATTATATTAATAAATAAATAAAATGTATATTCTAACTCTATAGAAGTTTACTTTATTTTCTACACCAAAACTTGATATAAAACATGTGGCAAATTAGAACAAGAGTATTCATCTTCTCTAAACTCTCCATTAAATGTTGTTCAAAAGCTTGGTGATTTTCTTTGCGAACATCTTTGTAACCATATCTGTCAGTATTATAAATGTTCAGATCAGACATATAAGATAACAAAATATTTTAATGACAAGGAAAGTACTGAGAAAATTACTAAACATGATAGTTTCATAAAAAATACTGTATTTTCATGAGCTAGCAGACTACCCAAAAGAGTGGCTAATATATCTGTAAATTTTCCCAATATTACATCACTAACCTATTCCTTTGAGATTTTTATTTGAAGCTATAGCATTTTTAGCATGTTATTAAGAAGTACTATAGACTTGTAGCACTTGTTACCTGGCAATACAACGAAATAAATGATAGCTTCTCTGGCAGACTCGTCGAAATAGAAACCTTTCATTTTGAGGCACCATAGCAACCAGAACAAACTTGATACTCACAAATATAACCATGGAGTGTATTGCTGGAAGTGTAGTAAGAAAATGCCCAAATATTCCTGGAATTCCTTTGACCAACTCATTATAAAGTAGACCAATTCCAGGAGCTCATATTGTTCTGAGATTGCAGCCCAATTCTCGCATTAAATCCGTCGATAACTTTTGCTTGACTTCAATTTCATACTTGAGCTTGCTTCCATAGTTCCAGACGAACATTATAAAAAACATTATTGCAGCTAAGACCAATATAATCCAACTTCCATCTATTATGCCCCACAAAACGGATGAAAAGAAAACCAACTCCAAACCCAAGAATACTACCAGGAAACTCAGCACCACGATGATGTGCATCTGCCATATAAGAAGCATAACGAGAGTGACTAAAATGGTGGTCATCATCATTACCCCCAGTTCAGCAATGCCTGAAAGATGACAAAGGAACAGGCTGGAAAAAAATACTCTTTTATATAATATATATGATATATTACAACAATATTGAAGGTAGAACCAAAGAATTGGGTCCTCTTAAACAAGGCTCTACCTTGCCTCCATTATTACTATTATTCCACTATAGTCAACGGCATCCAAAGAGAAATATTAAGGGTGAATTTCAGTGTTTTCCAATTAATAGCAGCACCATAAGTTTCGCAAGAACCTATTCTACATAGTCAATCCCACTAAACTTATGGCATCACTTACATTTTTACAAGTATTTAATGCAAGTGTATGTGGCTGATAAATTTGAAAAATCCATGGAGATAAAATAAAGATTTTGAAATAAAATAATTACCATATGCATTTCCAATCTCATCAATGTTGGATATAGAGCAGACAAACACCACAGAAATAGCAAACAGGAACCAGTTTATAACAGGAATGTAGATTTGACCCGTAAACTTCCGAGATGTGTGAATTATTTTAAGACGCGGGAAACAACCAAGAGCAGTTGATTGTTTTATGCAAGAAAATGTAGTTGTTGTCATAGTCCTACTTGCAATAAGTGCAACAATATTAGCAATGAGAAAAGTTGGCCAAAATACACCACCTATAGACAAAGAAAAATATTACCCCGAAGCTTATGTGAAGTGTAGAGACATTGTAAGGAATACAAAACACAAATATATATATATATATATATATATATATATATATATATATATATATATATATATATATATATATATATATATATATATATATATATATATATATATATATATATATATATATATATATATATATATATATATATATATATATATATATATATATATATATATATATATATATATATATATATATATATATATATATATATATATATATATATATATATATATATATATATATATATATATATATATATATATATATATATATATATATATATATATATATATATATATATATATATATATATATATATATATATATACACAGACACACACTGACACCTACTTGGAATAGAAGAAAAAAAGGTCTCGCCAGCATCAGCATGGTGTTCCATAAGGTATGCAGCTTGACCCAAATAACCCAATAGTAGGCACGGTAAAACAAGGAACACAAATTTGAGCTGCATCACCATTATAGGGTCATTTTCATTTGATTGTCTAACCTTAACCTGTTTAAAGTTTGTCTTTGTTAAGATACAGGTGAATTAGGGTTCGGTATCGTCAAAAATCGAGGCTCCAATGTTTTGATCAATCAATGTTTTGGATTGATTCTCTATAAAACAAGATCAAGGATACTACATTGGATCAGGCATGAATCCAATTTGAGGTTGCCACCCAAAGATTGAAGACAGTACAGTTCAGGATACCCGATTAGGGTTTTTCAATCGGGAAAAGTCAACTGTAGTTTGACTTTTGATTTAAAAGGTGTTCTAATGATGCAATCTTGGGCCAATAAGTTTATATGGCTTAGTAAGGTCCACTCAAGGATTTTCAAAGTCTTGGAAGACCCGGAACATGAACAGTTGACTCGTTAGTCAACGATTGATCGTACGGTTGACCAAAAAGTCAACTCTTCAACCATAAGGAATTTGACTTCAAGATGTGAATAAAAATTCTCCTTATGTGATATTACACCTTCCCATAAAATTTCATGACCATTGGATCAAGGGTTAAGAAGTAATTACAAAAATCGGGAATTAGGGTTTTGAAAGGGGCAAGACCATAACTCCTCAACCACACATCCAATTGAGGTAGTTCAAAGATCATTGGAAAGATTTTGACAAGTCCTACAAAAGTCCCAAAGTGGTCCATGATCAAAAAATTCATATATTTGGAGTTGTGACAAAATTCATTTCAAGAAGGAAAATAACTTAGAAAAATTCTAAGTTATTTGGCCTTTTAAGTATGTTTTTTCAGCAACTTGGAGGGGTTTTTCAACCTAGTTCCATCTAGAATTTGAAAATCTCAAAAACATGAAAGTTGTAGAGCTACTTGAGCGCTTTCTAAAATGTGGTAGAACTCCTCAATAGCATTTGTGAGCTGAACGTTATGGATCATGGAAGTTGGGGCTGCCACACTTGAAGTCATCACTTCAACTCTTTCCAAAATTCAAAATTCATCAACTTGGGCTACCCTCAGACATTGGATCATGTTCTATGCTGATAATGTGAAGCCTAGGTGAAGCAAAAACCAGAAGAAAGGAAGTATTGATGGGCTGTTGCAACTTGGAGCAAGTGGCCAATAAAATAATCATTTAAAAGACTATGAAAGAGAAACTTTTTGAAGGTTTATGCAGCTGCAGTCCCCTACCCCTCCTAGCTTCACTTCAGTCATCTCATATCTCCCGTATCACTTGATATTTTGCTCAGCTTATGACCAAGAACTGATGTGTAGAGCTGCCACAAGATCTTGGCAAGATTTCATTCAAAACTTCACAATCTCCCTCCAAAATGTGGAAAAACCAAGGCTGCCCTCACCCTCACTTTACCTATAAATAGAGACCCTTCTCTATGTTACAAACCACACCAGAGCTATCAAGAACACATAAGAACTCATAGCTCTCTCATTCCTATCCTTGTTTGAAAATTGCTTGAGTTCACAAAATCACAAAAACACCATTTTCCACTTTTCATGCTAGTTCTTTTTCCAAACATCAAAACACTTCAAAGACCATCTATACACCCTTAAAATGGCCATTTGAAACTGTTCCCACCATTACTTTCATCAAAAAACTCATCAATCTAAAAGTCAACCTTCATACCTTAATATGTTGACTTTCATGCACTTTGGAAGCCAAGTCTCTACTTAAGGCATTTTCTACCACTTCAACACTCCCAACACCTCATATATATATATCATATTTCAACTGTCCAAAGTCTCAAAAACCAGTTGGAAAGTTCATAACTCAAACTGTCTTGAAGGATTGCTTATTGCTTCAAGAGGAAGAAAGCTCCAAATCTTTGCCAAAGAAGAAGATCTATGGGTTTCTTAGCTTTTTAGCTTGTTCAAGAAAGTCTACAAGAGGTATGTAATTCTCAACCTCTTCATTATACATACATTGTCATGTTTTGCAATTTTGAGGCTCTTGTTGTGAAAACCATAGTTATGCTGTCCCATAATGGTTCTTTGTCAAGAACTTATGTTTTATGGCTATGATATTGCTTTTGTTAAAGTATGTTGCTCATGTGTGATGTGTGGATAATTTTCTGTCAATGTTAAACTTTGTATGTTGTCTACAACTATTATGAGGATTTTGTCTATAAGGTAGCTTTAGAGATCCAAACATGAAATGTTGTTATGCTTAATACAATCTAGCAGCCCTGGTTTATTGGTGATGTTTGAATAACTTATTAGTTGTTTCATGAGTTTCCCCTGCCCCTAGGTCATGTTTGAATTTAGGTTGGCTTGTTGTGATATTTGCTACATTTTGCTATACCATTGTCATGAGTTTTGTGTTGAAATGATATGTGCCTGCAATGTTTCATCTCAAGTGTTTAAACTGTTGTTTTGGTCTGAGTTGTTCTTGCTTGTATTATTTGAAACTTGTTGAAAATGATTGTGAAAAGCATGAAACTTAGCTATAGGGCCTGCTGTGAGGTTTTGTTTGTTTTTGCTGCCAAGGTTTGAAACAGCATACCAGTTCTTATTTTGAACAGCTTGTGTGTGATCCTTAAGTATGAAAACATCATTTAACATATTTAGAGGTTGTATGTGGTACTTGTATGTTCAAACTGGTTCTGCATTTCAAAAATAGTTTTTCACTTTCACACTTGCATTTTCAAAGCTTCATGATACCAACAATATGCCCTATTCTGTTCCAACTTGTTTTTGCTTGATCTATCAACCTAGAATCATCATTCTGCATGTTGTAAATTTGTATGTGATGCCTATCTGTCTCAACTGCCATGACCTATCCTACTTGCTTTTGAATTGTGACAGTCTTGCATTTTCATGTTTTGATGCCAACCAATATGCCATATTCTGCTTGGTGTTGTTTTGGACTGATTTTTGAGGCATGATCTCATCTATTAGCATATATGTGGTGTGTGTATGTCATCGTTGTGGCATGAATCTCATTGTTTTGAAATATACCCTGCTGCATCATAACTTGTTCCTTATTCCAACAACATTTCAGTTTTGATCTATGGCTGTCATTCACATACCAGTTCTTGTTTTGAGTAGTATTTGATTGTTCTTTGAACCTCAAATCTTTGGTTTACATGTTTAGAGTTTGTGTGTAATGATTACATGGATTGAATGCATTTGTTTTAGACATTGGTTTCCTTTATGCATCACAAACTTCCCATTTGAATTTACTATCGGGTTCCTTCATATGTGCATGATTTTGAAAAATTATGAGCACCATCTTGTTCCTTGTTTAATTTCAAGTGTGTTAGGCTTTTATTTTGCAAAAATTGATGGAGTTTTGGCCTGTTTTGATCCTTCACGCATTTGGCCTTGGTTTGCTTGTGAGGCCTGGCCCAGGTTTATTCACTTGGCGAGGTTTATGTGTTTTTAGGGGTGGTTTAATACGTATTGCCACCCCAGTGGTTGTTACCTGCGCGCTATGTACCTTGTTTTCCCATGTGTCTTGTGATCGATCCCTGAGTGGGACATTTTTTTTGTGTTTTATTTTGATTGTCATGTTTGATTATTTTCTTCTTCATTTCCACTGATATTACATGCCCGTGCATTAGTTGTGTTGGTAATGTTTTGAGCTTGTAAGCATGAGGGTGTGGGTTCCACACCTACATTGACCATTCCATTTATTTTTATTACTTGTTTTCATGGTTTTCTTCACCAAATTCAAAAACCTATAACTTTCTCAATTTTGATCATTTTTAAATGATTCTTTTTGCTAATCTCTTGTTTTATTGCATATTTTCATTTGATTTTGGATTGCTAGCATCCTTGTGTACGTAATTTTCACCTTATACCTTTGCTTGTAAGCATTTGTAATTGATTGATTCTTCCTTTCTTTTTGAAACTTGAAAGTGTTAGAACACAGATTGGTTCTTAATAATTACTCTTTGTTTTGATGATAACTGTTAGGAAATTTATATTTAAGAATTATATACTCTAAAATTTGTTTGAGAGTTTTACTACAGATTAAAATTATATTAACTCTCTAGAAGCAAATCTGCCCTGAATACAAGAAGTTATCCTGACTCTGAAGCGCCAGATGCACCTTACAGAAGAATCTGCTTGCTCCTTACAGAAGATCCTGAGCGTAGTCTCCAGAAGGATCTGAAGAAAGAAGCTCCAGAACATTCTGAGTCAGAAGCATCTGAAGATAGTCAGAAGCATCTGAAGATAATCAGAAGCATCTGAAGCTGAAGCATCAGAAGTATAGAAGAATATTGATTGAAGAGTTTCTCAAAGCACTTAGTCTACAGAAGTTTCTGAAAGTACTTATGCTGCCAAGTACTGAAGTTCTGTGTCAAGATGCTCTGATGATCAACACGCTAGAAGCACACAAGCTGCAGAAGACTCTGATACAGCATAGTTCTGAATCTCATCAGAAGACTCTGATCCATTCAGACTCTGAAGAACTTGTTGAAACTGAAGAAGTGTTTTCAAGAATATATCTGTTGGAGCTATTCAACGTCTCTTTCCTCATTTGTGCTAGACACACTTACACAGACAAAAAGGATTTATCTGTGCCATCTATTTCAAGGAAAGGTCAGTGCATGTGAAGACAAAAAGGCTCAGACCTTTTGGACTCTCTTTTCAACGTGCTTGAATCAGCTGCCTATAAAAGGAGTCTCTCACTTCATTCTTCAGTGCTACACTCTTGCTGAAAAGAAATCACATATTCTATAAGCTCTCATTCTTATTCTTCATAGAATCTTTGTACTTAAAACTTAAGAGAAAAATCACTGTTGTGATTATAGCTTTATAGAAGCATTAAAAACTCTTGTATTTAATTTACATTGTTTGTAAAGGATTTTCCTTAAGAGGATTCAGTGTGAATCAGTAGCTCTTGAGAAGACTAAGAACTGTAGTTCTTAGGTGATACTATTGTAATCAGTTTGATTTAATAGTGGATTAAGTCCTTGTTGAGAAAGGCAAATCACTCTGGAAGGGTGGACTGGAGTAGTTGTTTAACGAACCAGGATAAAAATAATTGTGTGATTATTTTCTTGTATTAATTTTCCAAACTTATTCAACCCCCCCCCCCCCTTCTAAGTTATATCTCACCTTCAGTTGGCATCAGAGCTCCGGTTCTGAGTGTGCTATCACTTAACAGTATCAGTAAAGATCCAGAGGAGATATACTTTGATCTATATATTTATTTGTTATCATGGCTGATAATTCAATGTCAAATATCAACAATAAATATGAAGAGAGGGATAGGATCAGTACCAAACCTCCAATGTTTGATGGAGAAAAATTTGACTATTGGAAAGATAGAATAGAAAGTTTTTTTCTTGGGTATGATGCTGATCTTTGGGATTTGGTCATTGATGGATATGAACATCCTACTGGAGAGGATGGCAAAAAGATTGATAGAAAATCAATGACTGAAGTGCAGAAAAGAGACTTCAAGAATCACCACAAGGCCAGAACTATATTGCTTAATGCAATCTCTCATACTGAGTATGAGAAGATTACTAACAGAGATACTGCTCATGACATGTTTGAATCACTCAAAATGACTCATGAGGGAAACTCTCAGGTTAAAGAGACAAAGGCTCTGGCGCTCATACAGAAGTATGAGGCATTTAAAATGGAAGATTCTGAAAATGTAGAAACTATGTTTTCTAGATTTCAGATTCTTACAGCTGGTCTGAAAGTTCTGGACAAGGGCTACTCAACGTCAGATCATGTCAAGAAAATCATCAGAAGTCTTCCCACCAGATGGAGACCAATGGTGACTGCATTGAAGATGGCAAAAGATCTGAACAAGATCTCCTTAGAAGAACTTATCAGTTCTTTGAGAAGCCATGAAATTGAGCTGGAGGAAGATGAACCCCAGAACAAAGATAAAGGTAAATCCATAGCTTTAAAATCTAACAAAACTGCTAAAGCTTTGCAGGTTATTCAAGAAAGCTCTGAAGAATCTTCTTCTGAAGAAGAAGATGAGTTGTCCATGATGTCCAAAAGGATTAACAAACTCTGGAAGCACAAGGGAAAGAAGTTTAACAACTTCAGAAGATCTGACAACAGAAAAGAATCTTCTAGTCACAGAAGATCTGCCAAGAAAGAAGTGGTGTGCTATGAGTGCAAAGAACCTGGGCACTACAAGAATGACTGCCCTAAACTTCTGAAAGAAAAACCTAAGAAGAAGTTCAACAAGAAGAAGAAGGTTCTGATGGCAACATGGGATGACTCAGATGAGTGTGAGTCATCTTCTGAATCAGAAGAAGAATGTGCAAACGTTGCACTGATGGCCAGGACAGAGGATCAAGAGGAAGGTACCTCTGGATATGAATCAGAATCTGAATCTGATGATGATGCAGAAGAGGTAATGGCTAAACTTACCAAAGAAGAACTCATTAAAGTTTTAACAGAAGTTCTTAAAAGTTACAACAACATCAAACTCAAATACAAGAAGCTGAAAAGCAATCTTGAATCTGAGATTGATCTTCTGAAAACAGAACTTGTTGAGCAGAAAGAAATAAATTTAAAAATCAAAAATGACTTTGATAGAACTCAACAAGAATCTGATTCTGAAACTAAGTCTTGTGAAAATATTTTAGAAAAATATGACTCTAGTTTTCAGAGGTTTCTCACTAAGAGCATAGACAGAAGCAAGATGGCTTCCATGATCTATGGTGTTAGTGGAAACAACAGAAGAGGGATTGGATATGAGTCTTCATCTGGAAGCAATCCAAAACCTGTTGACAAACTTTTCATCAGGAAGACACCTCTGTACTCTCAATTCAAATTTGGTCATCTGAATGACATTAAACACACAAGCTCTGAGAAGAGTACTTATGTGTTTAAACCAAAGGCAAGTCAGAATAAACATTATGTTGCAAAACAGAAGTTTAGACAAACTTGCAAACCAACTAACCCCAAAGGACCCAAGAAGATCTGGGTACCTAAAGACAAAATAATTCCTGTTGCAGATGTTCTTAGCAGCAAAGTCAGGACACCAATCATGGTACCTGGACTCTGGATGCTCACGACACATGACAGGAGAAAGGTCTATGTTCCAAAGCCTGGAACTTAGATCTGGAGGGGACGTGAAGTTTGGAGGGAACCAGAAGGGCAAGATCATTGGATCTGGCACTATTGGAAATGGTAAGCTTCCCTCTATTACTAATGTTCTGTTAGTTGAAGGATTGAAACATAATCTATTGTCCATAAGTCAATTAAGTGACAATGGTTATGATATAATCTTTAATCAAAAATGTTGCAAAGCTGTATGTCAAAAGGATGGCTCTATTATATTCAGTGGAAAGAGGAAACACAACATTTATAAAATTAACCTTTCAGAACTTAAAGTTCAAAATGTAAAATGCCTCTTATCTGTGAATGATGAGCAATGGGTCTGGCATAGAAGATTGGGGCATATTAATATGAGACGTATATCTCAGATTAATAAACTCAATCTGGTCAGAGGACTTCCTAAGTTGAAGTTCAACTCAGATGCTCTGTGTGAAGCATGTCAAAGAGGTAAATTTTCAAAATCACATTTTAAATCAAAAAATGTTGTGTCTACCTCCAGACCATTGGAATTACTTCACATTGATCTGTTTGGACCAGTGAAAACTACATCCATCAGAGGCAAGAAGTATGGGTTAGTCATTGTAGATGACTACAGCAGATGGACATGGGTAAAGTTTCTAAAACACAAGGATGAGTCTCATTCTGTGTTCTTTGACTTCTGCAATCAAGTCCAGACTGAAAAAGATTCCAAAATTATTAAAGTCAGAAGTGATCATGGTGGAGAATTTGAAAATAAACATTTTGAAAAATATTTTTCTGAAAAAGGCATTGCACATGATTTCTCCTGCCCTAGAACTCCACAACAAAATGGAGTTGTAGAGAGGAAAAATAGAACATTGCAAGAGATGGCCAGAACCATGATCAATGAGACAAATCTGGCAAAACATTTTTGGGCAGAAGCAATTAACACAGCTTGTTATATTCAGAACAGAGTGTCTGTAAGACCTCTTCTGGAAAAGACTCCCTATGAATTGTGGAGAAACAGAAAGCCTAACATTTCTTATTTTCATCCTTTTGGATGTATTTGTTATATGCTTAATACTAAAGATAATCTGAACAAGTTTGATTCCAAAGCACAGAAATGTTTCATGCTTGGTTATTCTGAACGCTCTAAAGGCTACAGAGTATTCAATACTGAAACACAGATTGTTGAAGAATCTATTCATGTTAGATTTGATGATAAGCTTGGCTCTGAAAAGCCAAAGCAGTTTGAAAGTTCTGCAGATAGAGAAGTGATTCTCACAGACTCTGAAGGATCAGAGGCAGAAAAGGCATATATCAAAGAATCTGAAGCAACTCCAGATGCTACACCTTTGACTTCCCAACTAAACAACTTGCAAATTTCTGAAAGACCAACTGTCAGAGGATCTTCTTCCAGAATCAAAGCTTCTCATCCAGAAGATGTGATAATTGGAAAGAAAGATGATCCAATAAGGACAAGATCATTTCTCAGAACTTCTGAATCTTCTTTATTTGGCTTAGTGTCAATAATAGAACCAACATCTGTAGATGAGGCTCTAGAAGATAATGAATGGATTATAGCTATGCAAGAAGAGCTGAATCAATTCACCAGAAATGAAGTATGGGATCTGGTTCCTAGACCTAAAGGATTCAATATTATTGGAACAAAATGGGTCTTCAGAAATAAGCTGAATGAAAAGGGAGAAGTAGAAAGGAATAAGGCAAGGCTGGTTGCTCAAGGATACAGTCAGTAAGAAGGTATTGATTACACTGAGACATATGCTCCAGTGGCAAGGTTAGAATCTATACGCCTTCTTATTTCTTTTGCTGCACAGAATAACATCACTCTGTATCAGATGGATGTTAAAAGTGCTTTTCTTAATGGAATTATAGAAGAAGAAGTATATGTCCACCAGCCTCCTGGTTTTGAAAGTGAAAACTTTCCAGATCATGTTTTCAAATTAAAGAAATCTCTTTATGGATTAAAACAAGCTCCCAGAGCTTGGTATGAGAGGTTGAGCAACTTCCTTCTGAAGAAAAATTTTATCAGAGGAAAAGTGGATACAACTTTATTCTGTAAAACTGTTAAGAAAGATCTGTTGATTTGTCAAATTTATGTAGATGACATTATTTTTGGATCAACAAATATTACGCTTGGAAAGGAGTTTGCTAAATGTATGCAGGAAGAATTTGAAATGAGCATGATGGGAGAATTGAGATTCTTCTTGGGAATCCAAGTCAATCAGACTCCAGAGTGTACCTACATACATCAAACCAAATATGTTAAAGAGCTTCTGAAGAAGTTCAACATGGTTGATAGCAAAATGGCAAAGACTCCAATGCATCCTACAAGCACTCTAGGTAAGGAAGAGGTAAGTAAGAAGGTAGATCAAAAACTCTACAGAGGTATGATAGGATCTCTTCTATACTTGACTGCTTCTAGACCAAATATTCTGTTTAGTGTCTGCTTATGTGCTAGATTCCAATCAGATCCTAGAGAATCACACTTAACAGCTGTTAAGAGGATTCTAAGGTATCTGAAAGGTACTGCTAACATGGGTTTGTGTTACAGAAGATCTGATGAATTTTCATTAGTTGGATTCTGTGATGCTGACTATGCTGGAGACAGAGTTGAACGTAAAAGCACTTCTGGAAGCTGTTAGTTTCTTGGAAGTCATCTGATCTCATGGTACAGCAAGAAGCAACCTACCATAGCACTATCAACTACAGAGGCAGAATATATTGCTGCTGCTGGATGTTGTACTCAGATGCTCTGGATGAAGAGTCAATTAGAATATTATCAAATCTATGAGAGTAATCTTTCTATCTTTTGTGATAATACTTCTGCTATATGTTTGTCAAAAAATCCAATCTTGCATTCTAAGGCAAAACATATAGAAATTAAACATCATTTCATCAGAGACTATGTTCAGAAGGGAATCATAAATTTAGCCTTTGTTGATACAGATCATCAATGGGCAGATATTTTTACAAAACCCCTTGCTGAAGATAGATTTAAGTTCATTCTGAAAAATATTTGTATGGATTTGTGTCCAGAGTAATATTTATCAGAAGGAACCCTTCAGATGCAAAATGTTTAATGATCTGAAGTATTTCTTCTGTTCATTTATTCTATTCTGATTATTATTTCTGATGTGAAAATCTGAACTGACCATCTTTAGAAGATCTGAACGTGGCTAACGTTTCATTTCTTGAGAGAATTCAGAACAGCATGCAAGCATACACGTGTCCCACAAAATCTGAAGAGGTGGCGTGTGGACAACTGAAAAGACATTTGAGGTGAAATTTGAATAGTTAAATTCTTGATTTTCCCCCCAAATCTGTCAGAAGCATTTATTATTTGAAATGATTTTATTCTTTTCATTTAATGCTGCTCCAACGTGTTTTATTTCTGTCTCTTGGTGTGACTATGTGTTTAGTATAAATACTTGAAGTGTATTCACTTTCACACTTTTCACTCTCAGAATTTATATGCATTTTCATCTCTTGTTCTCTCTTCACAAAAACTCAAAACCTAAGTGTTCTAAAAGGCATTCTTCAATGGCGTCTTCTTCATCAACAACTGCTCAGTTTCAATCAACTATGGCTGCTGTAACTTCAGATAATCTAGGTGCTAATCCATACATTCCTCCACAAAGAACTCTTCTCACACCTGTTGAAAAGTTAGAAGTGTTGTGTGAATCCATGGTTGAATTTGATTCACTGGCTGAAAATGGGTTTGATTTTCGCTCCATTGTTAGAGCTCAAGGTTGGGTAAAATACTTTGATAGACTGTTTGGACCAGTTTACCCTTTGCTTGTTAAGGAATTCTAGATTCATGCATCTGTGTATCCAAAGTTTATTCTATCATCTGTGCTGGGAAAGGAGATCATCATCACAGAGGATCTAATTAGAAAACTGATTGGTTATGAAGAAACAGATGGTGTTTCACATCTGCCAGTTGGACGTGTTGATATGGATGAAGTCTATGAAGAGGTTATGACTGCTGGACAAGCCTCTAACAGATTCAAAGATCTGAAGCCAGATTACAAGATCTGGGCCAAGATTTTCATGGGATGCATTCATCACAGAAAATCAACAAATTCCCCAGATTATGTCAACAATGAACAAATCTATTTTATGTACTGCCTGAGTCAGAGCAATAAGGTAGATCTGCCTTACTTATTGTTCATGCATCTGTGGAATCACATAAACGCATCCAGAGAATCTGTGAAAGAAAAGAACCAGAAGATCAGTAATTGGATACCTTTTGGAAGGTTGCTCTCAGATCTTCTCACTGAAAATGGTTTAGTGGCTGCTCTGTATGATGCTGGTGTAACAGAGGAACTAGAGTTCATTATGGGAAAGCCTCTGAACGCTAAGAGCCTTCTGAGACTCAAGATTGTAGATGAACTTACCAGTGCTCCAAAGAAGTTAAACATGTCTGATCTGAATAAAAGGATTCCAGTATCAGATTTTCCTCTATTTTTTGCTGAAGAACCTAGACACATTGTTCTGATGTATATAGAGGAATGCAAAAGGGAAGGAGTGCCTGTTCCTGCCAATGTGTTTCAACTTGTCAAGCAACCCCTGCCAGATGCAGGAGAAGAAGAAGAAGAAGCAGAAGTTCCACTTCAGAGGAAAAGACCTCAACCTGCAGCAGAATCTGAACCTGTCCAGAAGAAGGCTAAGATTGCTGAGAAACCCAAGGATCTTCTGAAGAGAAAAGATTCTGGAGAAGCTGTCTCTGCTAAAAGGATTAAACTCAAAAGTACTAAAGCTTCTGTCTCTTCTAAAAATGTTGTTATAAATGATTCTTCTATTAAGTCTGTTCCCAAACCCCCTGTCACTCAAACAACATCTGTTGCTGCCCCCAGTTCTGTATCACCTCAGAAACAACCCACTGCTTCTGTATCAAAACCACCTCAACCAAAACTACACATCAAACACTTCACTCCACGTCCATCACAATCTGTTCCACAACCATCAGAACCACAACCTAAAGAAAAACAACCAACAGAATCACAACAAACAGATTCACAACAACCAGAACCACAACCATCAGAACTACCACAAAATTCTGACAAACAAAAATCTGCTCAACCAACAACAGAAAATCAACCAATAACTTCAAATCACCCAGAAAAACAAACCACAGTAGATCAACCACAAAAAGAATCTGTCATTCCACCATCACAAATTCCATCTTCTGAACCTGTAGCAACTGTTACTTCTGAACCCACTCAAGTAACTTCTGCTCCTGTTTCATCTGAACCACCTACTCAACAACCTGATATTCCTTCAGAACCATCTCATATCCCTGAGACAGAAGTTCTTGATATCACTCCATTAAAAACAGTGTTTCAAGTTTCTTCTACCTCTTGTACACCTGAAACATCTTCAAATTCATCTGAATCAGAAATTCATCCTGACTTTCTGATTAATCCATCTGACAAATACCCTGTTCATGACCCTGAACCTGAATCATCTGTACCTACCAAAACTACCATTCCAGAACCTATACCTCCACCTGAACCTTCATCTGAGATGATTGTTCCTTCTTCCAATCCATCATCATCTGGAATATCTTGTGCTCAAGTGTCTTCTCTGTATCATAATTTATCTTATGGTTTCAAACTTAAAGATTCTTATGATAGAGTTGAGCCATCTGAACCCTTGAAACCTCTGAGACCTAAACTCAAACCAACCCTTCCATCTGTAATCCTTTCATATATTAAATCTATGGAAAATGAAGGATCCTTAGCCCCCATTTCTGCTACATCTGGTAAAGTTGTTGTTTCAGCTCTGCATCCTGCATCTGATAACACAGTTGCTTCTGATAAACCATCAAACTCTGCTTTCGTACCATACTCTAATGCAGTCTTTGATGATGTTTACCCACGCACCAGACCTCAACCAAATCTGCTTAATGCTTTAAACAGATCCCTTCCTCAGAAACCAGAAATTCCATTCTTTCCATATGTTCCCCCTCCTCTGATTTCCATTCCAAAATCATTGATACCACCAACTCCAAAACCTAAACAGATGACTCTGGAAACCTTGCTTAAACCTCCACCCAGACTTAATATTGAACATTTATTTCAAACGTTTTTGCAAGAAATACAGATGTCTTTAGGTACTGTTCAGAAAAGATGTTCTGAAACTATGGATGCAAATGAGACTGAAATCATATGGAAAAGATTTCTGAATAGATTCAACACTGTGGCTTCTAATCTGAAGAACATCTGTTCTGATGATGCAAAGCTCAGAGCTGAAAGAACTCAATTCTGGATTGTCAACAAGACTGAACCTCTGCTGTGTTTGGATGCTCCTCCACCAGAACCAACTGCCCCTACACTAACTATGACTCTGGTAGAACCCTCTTCAGGATCTCCAGAACATATGGCAATTGACTCTGTTCAGGATACAGAACCTCCATCATCAGAGATCAAGACAAAAAATCCAGATTTGGCAAACAAGATTGCTGCTCTGGAAGCTGGTCAATCTGAAATCAGATCTTGGATGGCGAAGCAAGACAAGAAATCTGAGGACATGTCAGAATGGATGTCCAAACAAGATGAGAAGAATGAAACAATCACTAAGTTCATGTCAAAGCAAGAGCAATCACAATCTGAGATCACAGACCTATTGAAGATGCTTTTGTCTAAACACACTTAGATTTTTTTTCTCATGTTTGTGCATCTGTTGTTTTTGCATCTGTTGTTTTTGCATCTGCATGTTTTGTTATATCTTCTGATGTACTTTTTGCTCTGTTATAATTGAATGAAACAGTTTGTTATTCCCCATTGAATTATCTGCTTTTATTCCTTTTAATTGTCTTTATTAAAAGTTTTTTTTTCTTTTTGCTTATGACAAAAAAGGGGGAGAAAATAAAGATCTGAACTATTTAATATAATTTCACTAGAATGAATCTTCAGACATATCTATTCTTTCTAATATCTAAATTGACTATTTCAGAACTTTTGATAAGAACACTCTATAAAAGAACCTCTGAGTTTCTCAGATCATTTATCTTTTATCAAACTCTGAATCTTATATCTGCAAGATATTCTGACCATTGATTATTACAAGACAAACAAGATCTGACTCTGAAGATTACTCAAGATAAAAAGGGAAGTTTCTATTCCTTTTTCATATTTAACTCAGAGGGAGATTCATCATCTCAGGGGGAGTTATAATTCTTTAAGTTCAATTAAATAAAATTTCTGATACTTTTTGTCATCATCAAAAAGGGGGAGATTGTTAGAACACAGATTGGTTCTTAATAATTACTCTTTGTTTTGATGATAACTGTTAGGAAATTTATATTTAAGAATTATATACTCTAAAATTTGTTTGAGAGTTTTACTACAGATTAAAATTATATTAACTCTCTAGAAGCAAATCTGCCCTGAATACAAGAAGCTATCCTGACTCTGAAGCGCCAGATGCACCTTACAGAAGAATCTGCTTGCTCCTTACAGAAGATCCTGAGCGTAGTCTCCAGAAGGATCTGAAGAAAGAAGCTCCAGAACATTCTGAGTCAGAAGCATCTGAAGATAGTCAGAAGCATCTGAAGATAATCAGAAGCATCTGAAGCTGAAGCATCAGAAGTATAGAAGAATATTGATTGAAGAGTTTCTCAAAGCACTTAGTCTACAGAAGTTTCTGAAAGTACTTATGCTGCCAAGTACTGAAGTTCTGTGTCAAGATGCTCTGATGATCAACACACTAGAAGCACACAAGCTGCAGAAGACTCTGATACAGCATAGTTCTGAATCTCATCAGAAGACTCTGATCCATTCAGACTCTGAAGAACTTGCTGAAACTGAAGAAGTGTTTTCAAGAATATATCCGTTAGAGCTATTCAACGTCTCTTTCCTCATTTGTGCTAGACACACTTACACAGACAAAAAGGATTTATCTGTGCCATCTATTTCAAGGAAAGGTCAGTGCATGTGAAGACAAAAAGGCTCAGACCTTTTGGACTCTCTTTTCAACGTGCTTGAATCAGCTGCCTATAAAAGGAGTCTCTCACTTCATTCTTCAGTGCTACACTCTTGCTGAAAAGAAATCACATATTCTATAAGCTCTCATTCTTATTCTTCATAGAATCTTTGTACTTAAAACTTAAGAGAAAAATCATTGTTGTGATTATAGCTTTATAGAAGCATTAAAAACTCTTGTATTTAATTTACATTGTTTGTAAAGGATTTTCCTTAAGAGGATTCAGTGTGAATCAGTAGCTCTTGAGAAGACTAAGAACTGTAGTTCTTAGGTGATACTATTGTAATCAGTTTGATTTAATAGTGGATTAAGTCTTTGTTGAGAAAGGCAAATCACTCTGGAAGGGTGGACTGGAGTAGTTGTTTAACGAACCAGGATAAAAATAATTGTGTGATTATTTTCTTGTATTAATTTTCCAAACTTATTCAACCCCCCCCCCCCCCCCCTCTAAGTTATATCTCACCTTCAGAAAGTTTTTCCCCATTAAAGTTTTGAACTTCTCTCTCCTTGTTGTGACATTATTTGCGTAGGCATGATGCCTGTAAGTATACACGTCATCTTGTAAGCCCTATTAAACTTCATCTTTGTTAAGATGCATCTTTGTTAAGATCCCCTTCCATCTCTATTAAGATGTACCCCATGCTTCGTTAAGATATGCTTTGGTTTTCACCTCTTGTGCTTAAGTCTTGTAAGAACTTCCCCCTTGCCTGATATTGTAATATCTTGAATGTTTTCTTTGGTCGTAACCATTTACCTTGATTGAAATCATTGATATCTTAATATCTTGATGTTTTCTTTGGTCGTAACCATTTATGATTGAAATCCTTGCTTGATATTGTAATATGCTTGCATGTTATTGGTTGTAACCACATCTCTTGTATTCATCATGTATGAATGTTTATGCTTTGTTAAGTTTATATTCCCCAAGTGATGGAACTCTTTAGTTCTCATCCAAGTTGCCTCATCTTTTCCTCTTCCAAAGGAAAGTCTCTCTATTGACCCTTGGGTCATAGATAGCTCATCACTCTCATAGGTCTGGATAGAACCTTCTCCCCCTTTTGGTATGGATAGAACCAATAGGAGTTAAACTCATAGGTATGTGTAATACCCCAAATTTTGCCCTAAGATTTGTCGTTGCATTTCATTGCATTTTTATTGCATTTAATCAATTACTAACAAATTTGTGTAGTCGTTTGACTTTTTGCAGGTAAATATCATATGGCATGCATTTTTTTTCTAAAAAGTAAAAATGGCACAATTGGTAGGAGGACATGTGTAAGGAGTTATGAGTGTGAGAGGTTGAGAGTTTGAATCTCACCTTTGTCACTTTTTTGTTTTTTATTATTTTTACTCTAAATTTTTCTATCTTTCATTAAAAAAATAACAAAAATAGTTTTTTATTATTATTTAATTATTATTTTCGTATTTTAATTGAATCATTTTTTAAAATATTATTTTTTTCACTTTTTTCTAAATTATTCATAAAAATATCCAAAAAATCATAAAATAAAAAATATTGAAAAAAATTTTGTTCTTTTTATAATATTTTTGATTTTAGGAATCAATAGCATTATTAGTTTTTATTTTAATTATTTTAAATTATTTAAATTTTATTTTTTCTTAACTAATTATTTAGTTTGGGCTTTAAAATGGGCTTTAGGGACATTATTGACAATTTGGTGTTAACCCTAATTTGTTCCCTATATATACATGTGTTGCCTTGTTGGAAAAGAGGGGAGAATGAAAAAAACCTAAGAGGAGTGAGTGTCGTTTGCCGTTATTTAGTTTTCTTCTTCATCCATTACTATTGTTTCTTTTTCTTCATCGTTTATCGTTATTTCTTTTCCTTCATCTATTACCGTTATTTCTTTTCCTTCATCTATTACTGTTGTTTCTTTTTCTTCATCTTTTACCGTTATTTCTTTTTCTTCATCTATTACCGTTATTTCTTTTTCTTTATCTATTATTGTTACGTTTATATATATATAATTTTTAAATTGTTAGAGTTTATATATATAAGATTAATTTTTGATCGAATTATGTCGATACGATGTTTGCACATTTGTGTGCATGACGCGTGACATTTGTGTTAGTTTGATCTGGTTGCGATGATCGCATTTTTGTGTGAGCAATAATACTATTTTTTGCTTAATTTCTTTTTCTTTGCGATAAATTTTGTTTCGTCCGATTTAGATCTGGTTGCGATGAGCGCATTTCTGTGTTAGCAACATTGTTGGGTTATTTGGCACATTTAAAATTCATTATTGCTTTATCATTATTATTATTATTATTATTATTATTATTATTATTATTATTATTATTATTATTATTTATTATTATTATTATTATTATTATTATTATTAGTATTATTATTATCATTATTTATTATTATTATCATTATTATCATTATTATTACCATTATTATTATTATTGTTATCATTAATTTATTAAAACTTGTTATAATATAAAAATCTGTTTTTTAAAATAAATAACATTAACATCTTTTCCAAATTAATATGAAAACCTATTATTTTTAAGAAAAACTTTTTTTTAGATAAATTTAAAATAATAACTAAAATCTTTTTTTTTTAAAATAATAACTAGAACCGTTATTTATTTTATTTTATTATTGTTCAATTCAAATTTCATTATCATATTGTATCTGTTCCTCTCATGTAACCTCGCGAACTTAACAATCTCTCTTTAAATTCTGCCTTTAAATTTCTGCTTGCATGGTTTAAATTATGACATTATCTCTCTGTTTGCATGATTCAATTATCTCACGCGTTTACCATTATTTCTGTCACATTGCACACATCCGAAGGTTAGGTCTAACTGTTTGGCCGCCGCGCCAATAGTCCGTAAAATTTCACACATTCAATTTCAAATCCTCAAAACTACAAACTACAAACCCTAATTTTCACAAATGCCTCGCCGCAGGCAAGATTACAATTTTACCCCTAGCATTAGGTCAAAGAGCCGCCGCGCTCATTTTAGGGTTTCCCGCCGCGGAATCCCTAACCTAATTTAACCCTAATTACAACTTAACAATTCAACGTAGAGATTTGGAGTTTCTACACTCCACGTAAGCGTGTCCTTAAGATGCGTTTATTCCCCTTGAGACCTTGACCACAGTCAAGAAGTCTCTAACCTCCCTTTTGAGGGGAACTACGATTACTCTGATTCCATTCCCGTAAGGATACGTAGGCACAAGATGCGATGTCTTGCCGAGTAAACTTAGAATTAACCCCTTAGGTTTATTTTCTCACTTTTAATCCCTTTGTACATATACCTTAAGCAAATAAATAAAGCAAATAGTAAACATCTGAACAAAAGGTTCCTGTAGAGTACTACAGAAGTTTAGGGTGCTAATACCTTCCCTAAATTTAACCAACCCCCGAACCCTAGATCTTTCCCCGCATTGTGTTTACGATGCAAAAATAGGTTTTCCCTCTTTTGACCTTTTCCTTCGGATAAATCAAAGAGCGGTTGTGAATTGAATTGCGATTCAAACTCATTAATAGTTTGTGATCCTATTTCCACCGCAACAGTATGGATAGAACCTTCTACCCTTCTTTTGGTCTGGAAAGAACCAATTGATCCTTTTTCTGTAGTTCGTGCCCGAACTACGACCGCTCTGATTTCTCATTGGACAATGAGAATACGTAGGCACAAGATGCGATATCTTGACGAGCAACCTTCCCCCTTTCTCCTCCCACCGTTTGGTCTGGATAGAACCAATTGGTCTTGCAACATAGAGATAGGTAGAGTTTGGTTAACTCTATGTAAGAATCATGGAAATGATTACTTACTCCCCCTTCTTGAGCGTTCAACATAGATCTAGAGAGTTTAGATAAACTTTATACAAGCATTGTGATGTTTGTTCCCTTTGGAACCTTGATCATAATCAAGTGTTCTTTATCCCTAGTGAGGTGAACTACGATTGCTATGATTCTATCCTAGTAAGGATACGTAGGCAGAAGATGCGATATCTTTGCAAGCAAACTTAGAAACTATCTTTAGGTTATAACCTTCACCTTTTTACCCAATTCCAAATCATAGCAAACATTTAACAAATTTAGCATGCAAACAAACAAAAGGTTCATGTAGAGTACTACAGATGTTTAGGATGTGAAATACCTACCCTGTGCATAACCAACCCCCGATCCTCAAATCTCTTAGCATTGTTGTTACATCTTTAAAAGGGTTTTTCTTTCTTTAGACCTTTCCTTTGGATAAATTAAAGTCCGGTTGTGAGTTTAAGAATTAAGATTCAAGTTAATCAATAGCTTGGTATCACGATTCTCACCGCAACATAAATGGCGACTTCACTAGGGAAAAGGCAACTTGACGGTTTAGCCTATTTTGTTTGATTGTATGCTATATTTGTGAATATTTGCTTACCATGTATATTTGTCAATATATTTGTTTGTGTGTTGGATATTGGGTGCTTTGAGTGGTGAGACAGTCCTATACCCGGACTTGAGTGCACTTGTGATAGGATGGTGGTATATTCAAGAAGACTTATAGGGAGTTGATTCTCGACCAAGCTAACTTGAGAAACCACCGCTCAGTGGAGGCCCTCTTGAGAGTAGTTTTGTTGAACGAGTATTCGTGAAAACATTACTACTTTCGATCTAGGAGCCCGTGACTCTGTGGACCTTTAGATTACATTTTCACCCCACTTTGGCCTTATTAGGACGTAGTGCGATGACTATGAGGGATTAGTCCCGAAGTAGTTGATACGCGATACTACACTCGGACGAGACTCTCTTGAGAATATTATCGACTACCGAGTGATTTGAGAAATTGATAATATCCGAAAGATGGGTTGTTGACCCTGGGAACTTTATTAGAACCTGTTTGGCAGGTACAAAACAACTCATAGTACAAATCCTTAGGGAGTGGTAGACTTTTGACTTCATGCTTTGACTTTAAGCCTAGGGAGCCTTTGTGTGTGCATATGCATTGTATTTGTGAATACTTACCTTTGTGTTGTGTGTGCATCATCCCATCATTTTTATCAGAAGCATATAATGTCGCAACTAGTTTTGTAAGACTCAGTCGATCTCTGGTATTTTTAAAGTTGTAACTTTTCCAACGATTGATGAAATGAGGGTTTTGACCTAATCAATCTTCTAGGTTTTGTAAAACCAATTGCGTTTTTGCACTTGCATCAGCATTTTGCATATCATTCTTCGTTGCGTCGGTCCTTTGGTTCATTCTGTGTTCCGTTGATATCAGAAGAAAAAGGGAGAGAGTATAACACAAGGGCTAACACTCAAAAAGATGGACCGCCTTGAGCAAGAAAACCAGCACTCTGAGAAGAGGTTTCTCTTTTAAAGAAGAAAAAAATCCCTTCACTGCTTATGGTGGATTAAAGAAGAAGACCCTAAACTCATGATGTCAGAGGATAGTGATTTTTCTATGTTTTGTTAAACAATTTCAATTCCCTAAGGCTGGCAGTTGTAGACTGTTTCGGAATTTTGTTGTATTTTCTTTGCATTTGAATTTACTTGTAAGTTGTTGTTCATTTTGAGTTGGCAAGATTAATGAAATGTTTGTGCATCTTTTGATTAAGTCCATTCGTTTCACTCTTTCTCTTTCCTTTCATTGTTATAGAAAATGAAAAATGCAAAAAATTTATTTTCTTTACTAAATTGTTGTTTAAAGCAAAGATTGGGGAGGATGATGAAAACTATATCCATATTTGCTGTTGATATGCTTTCAATTTAACTTTGCCGAAGATGTAAGACATTGTTTCAATCCATAAACACTGGAGTAATAAGGAAGATAATCCCTTGTTAACCCCTTCGAGCCATAGAAGTAGGAGTTTTCTTTCTTTATAAAAACAGAAACCTTAAATCTCAAACCTGGGGCGGGTAGTTCTCGGTTAACTTGGAGATATGTAAGGCACTTTCATATAAAAGTGGTGCGTTTAGGTTTTTCCTTCGTACACAACAAGTAAGTGTCGAGGTTTAAAAGACAATGATGGTTCACCGTAAGCCATTAATTAAGGTAGTCACCTCCTTTCTAAAAAAAGAGAGAAGAAGAAAAAAAGAAAAAAATCAAAAAGCCCGCTAAGTCAAAACCTATGAAGGAGACTTAGGCAAAATGGGGCATCCCGAAGATTGTATATTTGAACAAAACAGTTCAGTTCAAAAGTCAGGGATAACAAAAGAGAGGAATTCTGTAAGAGTTATCACTCTTAAAAATCCTTAAATAGAAAAAAGCTATCGAATGCTGTAAGGGAGTTGTGACTATCCTAGGTTTGTAAACCATCACCAACTATCATCAGTTCAATTCTTAAGTCTGTAAGAACCTGAATGTATAGTTTGAGTTAACTGAGCGTAGGATTGGAGTTCATCATGAAGAGTGGGTGGGACAAATAACTTTGAGCCTTTATCCTTTGTCTCATGAACCATGAACCAAGCCACATTACAACCCTTAAAAGACCTAATTGAGGTAAGGTTGTGTTGAAAGCATATTACAGCAAGTGTGAATGTTTATACTTTATTAAGTTTATATTCTCCAAGTGATGGAACTCTTTAGTTCTCATCCAAGTTGCCTCATCTTTTCCTCTTCCAAAGGAAAGTCTCTCTATTGACCCTTGGGTCATAGATAGCTCATTACTCTCATAGGTCTGGATAGAACCTTCTCCTTCTTTTGGTATGGATAGAACCAATAAGATTTAAACTCATAGGTCTGGATAGAACCTTATACCCTTCTTTTGGTCTGGAAAGAACCAATTGATCCTTTTTCTGTAGTTCGTGCTTGAACTATGACCGCTCTGATTTCTCATTGGACAATGAGAATATGTAGGCACAAGATGTGATATCTTGACGAGCAACCTTCCCCCTTTCTCCTCCCACCGTTTGGTCTGGATAGAACCAATTGGTCTTGCAACATAGAGATAGGTAGAGTTTGGTTAACTCTATGTAAGAATCATGGAAATGATTACTTACTCCCCCTTCTTGAAGGTTCAACATAGATCTAGAGAGTTTGGATAAACTCTATACAAGCCTTGTGATGTTTTTCCCTTTGGAACCTTGATCATAATCAAGTGTTCTTTATCCCTAGTGAGGTGAACTACGATTGCTATGATTCTATCCTAGTAAGGATACGTAGGCAGAAGATGCGATATCTTTGCGAGCAAATTTAGAAACTATCTTTAGGTCATAACCTTCACCTTTTTACCCAATTCCAAATCATAACAAACATTTAACAAATTTAGCATGCAAACAAACAAAAGGTTCCTGTAGAGTACTACAGATGTTTAGGATGTGAAATACCTACCCTATGCATAACCAACCCCCGATCCCCGAATCTCTTAGCGTTGTTGTTACATCGCGAAAAGGGTTTTTCTTTCTTTAGACCATTCATTTGGATAAATTAAAATCTGGTTGTGAATTTAAGAATTAAGATTCAAGTTAATCAATAGCTTGGTATCACGATTCTCACCGCAACAATTTGCAATCAAGGAAAATCTTAGCTATCGGTTAAAAATGAGATGGGTGAGAGTGTGGTTAAATAGTGAAGAGTTGCAGTTTCCCTTCAGTTAAAATTGCCACGGGAGAGACCATTTCCTTCAAACATACTTCTAAACAGCATAATTGGAAGATAGAAAAGACTCCCGTAATTCTCTCACTCGAGCGATTTCCTTTGCATTGATACACTACCATCGAAATCATCATCATCATCTTCTGAATCAACATCAAAACCAATATCTGATGACAAATCATCTTTTGCATCCTCACCTTGTCCAACACCATTTCCACCCTTAAAGTCTTCACAATCATCCTCAACATATGCTCTTATTACTTGCCCCATTTCATCATCTAACTTGCTCCTCCTATATCCAACCAATTCCCTATCAACCCTGGCTTTCCGGGAACTCAAAATCACAAGCTCGGCAAGCTTCCGTCGCGCCAAATACAAATCATTAGGTTCAACCAACTCACCTTTCCTATAAGCCTCTCTAAGAAAAACAGTGTGAAGCTTCCTGTGATTCCCTCGGGTGGAGACGTAGAAAATCCCCTGATGCTGAAGCAAAAATTCCTTCAACTTTTTTGGCAAGTGCGTTGCCATCCGAAAATGTGCAATCCTCTCCAAAGTAATCTTCTTCTCGACAGTCAAAGATAACAATTCATGAATGGTAGCAACATTCCTTTTCTCCATTCTCTTATGTGCCTCAATTGACCTCAAATCTTACCCAGAAAAATCCTCATAAGGTGACCAATAGGGTAACCTTTGCCACTTCCACATTGCAATCCTAAAATACTTGCTTATCTTAAAACCAGGTGGAAAATCAATCAACAAAGAAAACCTAACATCTTCAGCATCCCTACCTTTCTCTCTATAAACTTTCTCCCTAGCATCTTCAATTGCACATATTCCTAGCTTAGCGTCAAATTCAACAAGTTCAATGTACTTGTTCCTAGTTTCTTTAGCATCAATTAACCGGAAAAATTCAGGGTACCTCAAAACAACCGAGTATTCAAAATCATCTGGTAGCCCAAGGGCTGATCTCGCAATCCTTATGCGATGAGCTAGGGTATCCAGAAGAGGGATTGGGATTGATTGATTGGGTTCAGAGAGGATACGGTTCTGAAATTTGAGGACTTTTCGAGTTTTCTTCTCGATTTCCATGTAATTGTCGTAGCCATGATCGCGGATTCTTAGTTGTTTTTTAGGGATTGAGGTAGATTGTGACATTTCTCTGATGGGATTGGAATTGGGGTTGTGTTGGTGGTGATGAATCCATTGTGAATTTTGGAGATTTCGCTTTACGAAACTGTGGATGCGAAAAATGAAGATCGGCATTTTTAGGGTTTTGGAGGAAGAAGATGCTCCATGGGATTGTACAATTTTACATCCCAAACTCCCTATGGTGTGTTGTGATGGTAGAATCGAACCTGGGAAACTCGCCAAACTAAGTCAAGTACGGAAAGCAAACTTGTTATGAGTTTTGTGACTGCAGTGTTTGGTTTTGAAAAAAATCTTAACTTTTAAGATGCCTGGTTATGACAAGGATTTGTAGTAGTAGACAACATAACAAATATTGTAGTTTTTGTTTTATAAGAAACATAACCGTGGGGGTGTCTTCATCTCCTGTGTGTTTGTGATTGTCCCTCTTGTGTATTCTTCATTCCAAAACTTCCATTTTGTTATTCTCTTTTTCTCTCCTAAGCTATTTATTAGTTTCAATTCTCCCAAAAAACCCAATTAGCACCGATGGATCTGGGCTATTTCACCTTGATTTTCATCGAAACATGGGAATTGTTTTTTCCATCTTTAGGGGTGATCCCTTCCCTCATGAAAAGTCGAGTCATAACCGTCTCTAAAACTTGAAAATGCTCTCCAAACGCATTGAGAATATTTTATAAAAAAATTAAAGTTCTACCCACAATTTTTTAGCATTATTATATTAAAAAATAAATAAAATGTATATTCTAACTCTATAGAAATTTACTTTATTTTCTACACCAAAACTTGATGTAAAACATGTGGCAAATTAGAACAAAAGTATTCATCTTCTAAATCAGTATCCTCATCCCCCTCACTTTCAAGTGATCTCTCCTGTGCCTCACGGTGTATAAACTTCTCTAAACTCTCCATTAAAAGCTGTTCAAAAGCTTGGTGATTTTCTTTGCGAACATCTTTGTAACCATACTTGTCAGTATTATAAATGTTCAGATTAGACATATAAGATAACAAAATATTTTAATGACAAGGAAAGTACTGAGAAAATTACTAAACATGATAGTTTCATAAAAAATACTGTATTTTCATGAACTAACACACTACCCAAAAGAGTAGCTAATATATCTATAAATTTTCCCAATATTACATCACTAACCTATTCCTTTGAGATATTTATTTGAAGCTATAGCATTTATAGCATGTTACTAAGAAGTATTATGGACTTGTAGCACTTGTTACCTGGCAATACAACGAAATAAATGATAGCTTCTCTGGCAGACTCGTCGAAATAGAAACCTTTCATTTTGAGGCACCATAGCAACCAGAACAAACTTGATACTCACAAATATAACCATGGAGTGTATTGCTGGAAGTGTAGTAAGAAAATTCCCAAATATTCCTGGAATTCCTTTGACCAACTCATTATAAAGTAGACCAATTCCAGGAGCTCGTATTGTCCCAAGATTGCAGCCCAATTCTCACATTAAATCCGTTGATAGCTTTTGCTTGACTTCAGTTTCATACTTGAGCTTGCTTCCATAGTTCTAGACGAACATTATAAAAAACATTATTGCAGCAAAGACCAATATAATCCAACTTCCATCTACTATGCCCCACAAAACGGATGAAAAGAAAACCAACTCCAAACCCAAGAATACTACCAGGAAACTCAGCACTACGATGATGTGCATCTGCCATATAAGAAGCATAACGAGAGTGACTAAAATGGTGGTCATCATCATTACCCCCAGTTCAGCAATGCCTGAAAGATGACAAAGGAACATACTGAAAACAAATACTCTTTTATATAATATATATGATATATTACAACAATATTGAAGGTAGAACCAAAGAATTGGGTCCTCTTAAACAAGGCTCTGTCTTGCCTCCATTATTACTATTATTCAACTATAGTCAACGACATCCAAAGAGAAATATTAAGAGTGAATTTCAGCATTTTCCAATTAATAGCAGCACCATAAGTTTCGCAAGAACCTATTCTACATAGTCAATCCCATTAAACTTATGGTATCACTTACATTTTTACAAGTATTTAATGCATGTGTATGTGGCTGATAAATTTGAAAAATCCATGGAGATAAAATAAAGATTTTGAAATAAAATAATTACCATATGCATTTCCAATCTCATCAATGCTGGATATAGAGCAGACAAACACCACAGAAACAGCCAACAGGAACCATCAATCCTTGAATTATTTGGTGATGCCTTGAGTGGAATTATTTCATGAGGTTTTGGCTTAAGTTTTTCATTTGACTTAGCTACTTTGTGTGATTTATTTGGCATTTATTGAACCATTCTTCCATTTTTAGTGAACCTTGCAAGTCAAGTCACTTTTGAAGGTGTTCATACAAGACAACTCGACCTAGTTTCTTTGGGAGATGATTCCTAATGATCCCTTGTGCATCTTGTGAGTGTTGTTGCTTGTTTATAACTTGATCAAGGTGCTGGTTTTCCTTTGTTTAGGTCATACATTTATTTTACTTGCATCACAAGTCACCTTTGGATCATGCTTCTCCATTTGTTTTAAGTGTTGAGATTGTGTTAGGACTTTGGTTCCTTCACTTCATATGATTTTGCTTGTGCTTTGCTTCTTGTTTTATGTTTGAATTTGGATTTTTTTTTCCATTGTGTTTCACTTCTGCCCCGTGTGGTTTAGACACTTGTTCATGATAATTTGATGCTTATGTTTGCATTTTGAGTTTGTCATGAACATTAGTGTTTGTTTTGCATTGTTTGCTTGCCTTGTTTTGTTTAAAACTTAAGAATTGTATGGTTGATATGTGCTTGTGGTGGTGGCTACCCCACACTTTTTCCTCCCTCTTTCCTTTATGTGTGAATCTTAGGATAGCATCATCCTCTCTTGGTGATTGATGTTTGAATGGTTGTAGGAGTTTACTTCTCCCATTTCATCTCACTCCTTTTGACTTGTTTAAGTCCTTTTGTCTAAGTCTTCTGCTTCATCTTTATTGCATCTTTTGAGTCTTGCATTTCATCTTGTCACTCTTGCATCTCATGTTTGCATTGACCTTTGACTTGTTTAAGTCAATTTCTTTTCATTTCATCTGTGAGCGAATTATTTAGTGTTTACTTGACCTTTTGCCATGATCCCCTTAGGATTCCTAGTCCCTCTGTTTAATATGGGAGTAGGAGAGACATTAGATGTTCAATCCTTTGTATGATAACATTAGGATAGTTTCTTCCCTCTTATCCTAACTTTAGGAGCATTGTGTATGACAACATTAGGGTCTAGTTTCCCCTTAGTTTGTATCTTTCACTTCTCATCTCCTAAACACTTTAAAACACTTAATAAAGAATAACATGTATTGTACACTACAAGCCTTAAGTACTTGAGGAATGATGGTTGGGGGGCCTCCTCTCAACTGTCTAAAGTGTTTAGTATATGCCCTTTGGTAGATATGTGACGCATTCGCTCTCAAGTCATAGTCTTTAGTGCAACATGAGTTACAAACATAACTCAATTCACTTCTTCATAAAAAAACATAAAAACACAAAAACATCAAACCTTTTTATCCTTCGGGATTAATTGAAAACCATTTTCAGAAAGAGTGTGTTAACTCTTGGTTCTACTGCAAACAGGTAACGCCTAAGTCTCCAATGGTCGAGCATCAATACACCTAACTGCTAGAATGAAGGTTTAACCCTACTCAATTAAAACACTTGAACCAATTTGTGGTCGTGTCAGCCCGAACTACGTTTGCTCTGATTTCTCATACCAGATGAGGATACGTAGGCACAACACGACGATGTCTTGGCGAGCAACCATCCCCACCTTCACCCGTAGTTTTCCGAACTACGTTGACTCTGACTTTCCCATTGCACGAGGGAATACGTAGGCATAGAGGGGCGATGATATATCGAGTCTCTTTTCTTTTCTTTTTGTCCCTGTGAGCCTGTAGCTTAGATAGTTTAACACCCTTTTAGATAGACAACAAGCGTGGATCCTATTGAGTACAACAGACGTGAGGGGTGATCATACCTTCCCCTTGCGTAACTGACTCCCAAACCCGAGATTTGGTTGCGATAACCTGTCTTCTCCCCTTTTCGTAGGTTTTCTCTGATCGTTTCCTTTCCCTCTCTTTGGAATAAATAATGAATGGTGGTGACTCTTCTGTCTTTTCCGGCCCTCCTTTTTCGCAGTTGCGACAATATGAAAAGAAACGTCAAGCCAGAACTTTAACAAGAAAAACAAGGCAAGCTAATAGATTCACAATAAATTGCACAACTAGATAAAGTAACAACCAATGAAACATTTCTTTTCAACTTGTGATGAAATGGCAAAACAAAACAAAAAAGACAAAAACATTTTTTGATATTCTTTTAATACTTAGTAATTGATTAAATTAAAAAGTAAAAGTGTTAATTATTAAAAAAATTTTTTTGCATTTTTTCTTATTTATGAAAACGAAACATGTGAATACTTTCACACTTTTTGTTTATCATACCAATAAACCTTAATAAACAAATAATTAAAAGTTGACGACAGTTTAAAACAAACATATGCAGTTGATACTTCATCGTGGCCATCATGAAAACAATTTGTTTTAAGCGATACCTAAGACCCCTAGACTCTCAAAAGCTTTAACAAGAAGGCAACTTTCAAGTCTCCATTCATAATATACATCTTTAGGCTTGATGCAGTCACTTAAAAAATGAATTACAACTGAAAAGAAAACCAAGCATGAACGTGAAACCACTCATAATAGACCATACTCGAAACTTTAACACAACAGAACCTCGTATTAAGTAAGAAGGGAATCATAACCAACAAAATTATGATGAAAATGAACAACACAGTCAACACATTAAAATTATACAATAAAATACTATGCATAGAGCAGAACGAGTAGCTAACATGACGTAACTCTTGAGGAAGAATCGCAACATATTCTCCTTAACTACAACAAACTAGGAAAATCAACATGAACGACAAACATAAACAAACCGAAAAGATACTAAGGAAAATAGCCTTCATTTGTTGAGCTAAAATATCACTGTTAAGTTGAAATCATCACTACTGTTGAAACAAACTATGCGTTGGCTAGGTATTTGATGATGCTTGCATGAAGGTTGATGAATAAGGACTAGGATAAGTTGTAAGAGCACAGATTGTGTCTTAGTAATATCTCTAAGTTTTGATGATAACATTAATGATAATTTGTATACAAGAATTATACTCTCTAAATTTGTTCTAAACTGTTTTCTACAGGCACAAAAGATTTTAATCTTAAAGAGCAAATTTGATGTGAACAATAAATTCTGAATGGCTCAAGAGCATCTGAAGATTAGAAGAATCTGAAGTATAAGAGCTTAGTCATCAAGATTCTGAAGATACAACACGCTGCATATATTATCAAGAATCTGAATGAAAGAAGACTCTGAGTGAAGAGACTCTGAATGAGAGAAGACTCTGATCTGAGTGAAGACTCTGATCTAAGAGCATGTTACGCTTCAAGCACACAGCTGCACCAGACTCTGATTCAGCAACATCTGAAGAACATCTTAGGCTCTGAAGTTTCCAGAAGATTCTGAAGACTGAAGACTCTGATATTGATTGTTGATCTGAACTATCTGAAGAATTATTTGAAGAAGATTATTTTAATATATCCGTTGGAATATGCCAGCAAATCTTTCCTTAATTGGGATAGACATAAATCTCTGCAAGAAGATTATTCCTCTGATACATTCCATATATGGTAAATTCACAGCTCAGCAGACAATTGCTACACCCACATTTTGTGCGCCGTCTCTCTGCTGCAATAGTACAAAGGACAGTACTATTTGATATTGGAAATATCTTCTCCAACGGTATTATATTCTCTCCAATATTCAAGTGGCTATATAAAGGATATCATAGCACTTTCTTCAGTGACGAATTTTGAAAAACTTACTCTCAAGCGAAGAAACTCTCAAGCTCTCATATTCTTTATAGTTCATACTTTGTTCTAAACTTAGAGAAATAACACAGTTGTGTTTATAGCTTTCATAGAAGCAATTTATTACTCTTACATTGTATTACATTAATTTGTAAAGGAAGTTTTCCTTAAGAGGATCTAGGTTAGATCAGTAGCTCTTGAGAAGACTAAGAACAGTTGTTCTTAGGTGTTGCTATTTGTAATCAGTTGATTTGAATAGTGGATTAAGTCCTTGTTGAGAAAGGCAAATCACTCTTGAAAAGGGTGGACTGGAGTAGTTGAGTTCAACGAACCAGGATAAAAATACTTGAGTTTTTATCTTTGATTATTTTCTGTCATACTTATTCAACCCCCCTTCTAAGTATTTTCTCACCTTCAGTTGGCATCAGAGCTCCGGTTCTGCGTGTGCATTCACTTAACCGTGACAGATAAAGATCCAGTGAGAAGAATACTCTGTTATTTATTTGGTTGCTAATATGGGTGATATTCCTACATCAAGCAACAAATATGAAGGAGACAGAATTAGCACCAAACCTCCAATGTTTGATGGAGAAAAATTTGATTATTGGAAAGATAGACTTGAAAGTTTTTTCTTGGGGTATGATGCTGATCTCTGGGATTTAGTCATTGATGGATATGAACATCCTACTAAGGATGGCAAAAAGATTGATAGAAAATCAATGACTGAGGAGCAGAAGAAAGAATTCAAGAATCATCACAAAGCCAGAACCATACTTCTTAATGCAATCTCTCATACAGAGTATGAGAAGATTACCAACAGAGACACTGCTCATGATATGTTTGAGTCTCTCAAAATGACTCATGAGGGAAACTCTCAGGTGAAAGAAACAAAGGCTCTGGCGCTGATACAGAAGTATGAAGCGTTCAAGATGGAAGAATCTGAGAACATTGAGACTATGTTTTCCAGATTTCAGATTCTAACAGCTGGGTTGAAAGTTCTGGACAAGGGCTACTCAACATCTGATCATGTCAAGAAGATCATCAGAAGTCTTCCTACCAGATGGAGACCTATGGTGACTGCATTGAAGCTGGCCAAGGATCTGAACAAAATCTCATTAGAAGAACTCATCAGTTCTTTGAGAAGTCATGAGATTGAGCTGGAGGAAGATGAACCCCAGAAGAAAGATAAAGGTAAATCCTTAGCTTTTAAATCTAACAAATCTGTTAAAGCTTTGCAGGTAAATGAAGAAAGCTCTGAGGAATCTTCTTCTGAAGAAGAAGATGAACTATCCATGCTGTCCAGAAGGATCAACAAACTCTGGAAGCACAAAGGGAAGAAGTTCAACAACTTCAGAAGATCTGATCAAAAGAGAGAATCTTCTGGACACAGAAGATCTGGAAAGAAAGAGGTCACTTGCTATGAATGTAAAGAACCTGGACACTACAAGAGTGAATGTCCCAAACTTCAAAAGGAAAAACCCAAAAGGAAGTTTGATAAAAAGAAAAAGGTTCTGATGGCTACATGGGATGACTCAGATGAATCTGAATCATCTTCTGAATCTGAGGAAGAATGTGCAAATGTTGCGCTGATGGCCAACACAAATGATCAAGATGAAGGAACGTCATCATCTGAATCTGAGTCAGAATCAGACTCTGACTCTGAAGAGGTATTTTCTGAACTCTCCAGAGCTGAACTTGTTGAAAGTTTATCTGACATGTTGGAAAGCTACAGCAAGATTAAACTCAAATACAAGAAGCTGAAAAGCAATCTTGAATCTGAGATTGATCTTCTGAGAACAGAACTTGTTGAGCAGAAAGAAATAAATTTAAAACTCAAAAATGATTTAGAAACAACTCAACAAGAATCTGATACTGAAACAGAGTCAAGTGAAAATATTTTAGAAAAATATGACTCCAGTTTTAAAAGATTCCTCACTAAAAGCATAGACAGAAGCAAAATTGCTTCTATGATCTATGGTGTTAGTGGGAACAACAGAAGAGGCATTGGATGTGAATCTTCCTCTGGAAGCAATCCAAAATCTGTTGATAAACTCTTCATCAAGAAGACTCCTCTGTATTCTCATTTTAAGTTTGGTCATCTGAATGATATTAAACATACAAGCTCTGAAAAGAGTACTTATGTGTTTAAGCCAAGGGCTAGCCAGAATAAACACTATGTTGAAAAACAGAAGTTTAGGCAAAACCACAGAACATCTAACCCCAAAGGACCCAAGAAGATCTGGGTACCTAAAAGTAAAATAATACCTGTTGCAGATGTTCTTAGCAGCAAAATCCAGACACCAATCATGGTACCTGGACTCTGGATGCTCACGACATATGACGGGCGAAAGGTCTATGTTCCAAAGCCTGAAACTTAGATCTGGAGGGGACGTGAAATTTGGAGGGAACCAGAAGGGCAAGATCATTGGCTCTGGTACAATAGGTAATGGTAACCTACCCTCTATTTCTAATGTTCTGTTAGTTGAAGGATTGAAACATAATCTATTGTCCATAAGTCAATTAAGTGACAGTGGTTATGATATCATCTTTAATAAAAAATGTTGCAAAGCTGTATGTCAAAAGAATGGTTCAATCCTATTCAGTGGAAAGAGGAAAAACAACATTTACAAAATTAACCTTTCAGAACTTAAAGTTCAAAATGTAAAATGCCTTTTATCTGTGAATGATGAGCAATGGGTCTGGCATAGAAGATTGGGACATATTAATATGAGACGTATATCTCAGATTAATAAACTCAATCTGGTCAGAGGACTCCCTAATCTGAAGTTCAATTCAGATGCTCTGTGTGGCGCATGTCAAAAGGGTAAATTTTCAAAATCTCATTTTAAACCAAAAAATGTTGTTTCCACTTCTAGACTATTGGAATTACTTCATATTGATCTGTTTGGACCAGTGAAAACTGCATCCATCAGAGGCAAGAAGTATGGGTTAGTCATTGTAGATGACTACAGCAGATGGACATGGGTAAAGTTTCTAAAACACAAGGATGAGTCTCATTCTGTGTTCATTGACTTCTGCAATCAAGTCCAGACTGAAAAAGAATGCAGAATTATTAAAGTCAGAAGTGATCATGGTGGTGAATTTGAAAACAAATATTTTGAAAAATATTTTTCTGAAAAAGGAATTGCACATGATTTCTCCTGTCCTAGAACTCCACAACAAAATGGAGTTGTAGAGAGGAAAAATAGAACATTGCAAGAAATGGCCAGAACCATGATCAACGAGACAAATCTGGCAAAATACTTTTGGGCAGAAGCAATAAATACAGCATGTTATATTCAGAACAGAGTGTCTGTAAGACCTCTTCTGGAAAAGACTCCCTATGAATTGTGGAGAAACAGAAAGCCCAACATTGCTTATTTTCATCCATTTGGATGTATTTGTTATATGCTTAACACTAAAGATCATCTGAACAAGTTTGATTCCAAAGCACAGAAGTGTTTCATGCTTGGTTATTCTGAACGCTCTAAAGGCTACAGAGTATTCAATACTGAAACACAGATTGTGGAAGAATCTATTCATGTTAGATTTGATGATAAGCTTGGCTCTGAAAAGCCAAAGCAAGTTGAAAGTTCTGCAGATAGAGAAGTTATTCTCACAGACTCTGAAGGCTCAGAGGCAGACAAGACTGAAGACAAAGACTCTGAAGCAAACCCAGATGCTACGCCTCTAACTTCCCAACTTGACAATCTGCATATTTCTGAAAGACCAACAGTCAGAGGATCTTCTTCCAGAATGAAAGCTTCTCATCCAGAGGATGTGATAATTGGAAAGAAAGATGATCCAATAAGGACAAGAGCATTTCTCAGAACTTCTGAATCTTCCTTCTGTGGCTTAGTGTCAATTATAGAACCAACATCTGTTGATGAGGCTATGGAAGATAATGAATGGATTTTAGCTATGCAAGAGGAGCTGAATCAATTCACAAGGAATGAAGTCTGGGATCTGGTTCCAAGACCTAAAGGTTTCAATGTCATTGGAACAAAATGGGTTTTCAGAAATAAACTTAATGAGAAAGGAGAAGTTGAAAGGAACAAAGCAAGACTGGTTGCTCAAGGCTACAGTCAACAAGAAGGCATAGACTACACAGAAACATATGCTCCTGTTGCAAGGTTAGAGTCTATACGCTTGCTTATTTCATTTGCTGCACAACATAACATCACTCTTTATCAGATGGATGTTAAAAGTGCTTTTCTTAATGGAATTATAGAAGAGGAAGTGTATGTCCACCAACCTCCTGGTTTTGAAAATGAAAATTTTCCAGATCATGTTTACAAACTGAAAAAATCTCTTTACGGACTAAAACAAGCTCCCAGAGCTTGGTATGAGAGGTTGAGTAATTTTCTTCTGAAGAAAAATTTCATCAGAGGAAAAGTGGATACCACACTATTTTGTAAAACCATTAAGAAAGATTTGTTGATTTGTCAAATTTATGTAGATGATATTATTTTTGGATCAACAAATATTATGCTTGGAAAGGAGTTTGCTAAATGTATGCAGGCAGAATTTGAGATGAGCATGATGGGAGAACTGAGATTCTTTCTGGGAATCCAAGTAAATCAGACTCCAGAGTGCACCTACATACATCAGACCAAGTATGTTAAAGAGCTTCTGAAGAAGTTTAACATGCTGGATAGCAAAATGGCAAAGACTCCAATGCATCCTACAAGCACTCTAGGTAAGGAAGAGGTAAGTAAGAAGGTAGATCAGAAACTCTACAGAGGTATGATAGGATCTCTTCTTTATTTGACTGCTTCTAGACCAGACATTCTGTTTAGTGTTTGTTTATGTGCTAGATTCCAATCAGATCCTAGAGAATCACACTTAACTGCTGTTAAGAGGATTCTAAGGTATCTGAAAGGTACTGCTAATGTTGGTTTGTGTTACAGAAGATCTGACGAATATTCACTAGTTGGATTCTGTGATGCTGACTATGCTGGAGATAGAATTGAGCGCAAAAGTACTTCTGGAAGCTGTCAGTTTCTTGGAAGTCATCTGATCTCGTGGTACAGCAAGAAGCAACCAACAATTGCACTATCAACCACAGAGGCAGAATACATTGCTGCTGCTGGATGTTCCACTCAGATGCTCTGGATGAAGAGTCAACTAGAAGATTATCAAATCTATGAGAGTAATCTTTCTATCTTCTGTGATAATACTTCTGCTATATGTTTATCCAAAAATCCAATTTTACACTCTAAGGCCAAACATATTGAGATTAAACATCATTTCATCAGAGACTATGTTCAGAATGGTGTAATAAATTTAGCCTTTGTTGATACAGATCATCAATGGGCAGATATTTTCACAAAACCCCTTGCTGAAGATAGGTTTAAGTTTATTCTGAAAAATATTTGTATGGATTTTTGTCCAGAGTAATATTTCTCAGAGTCAACTTCTCAGATGCTAAGTGTTTAACACTCTGAAGTATTTCATCTGTCTTGCTTGTTTAATTTATCTGTGAATTTTTTTTGTGTGAAACTCTGAACTGACCATCTCAGAGGATCTGAAAGTTGAAAACGTTTCATTTCTTAAGAGTTATAGAATCACATGCAAGCAAACACGTGTCACTCAGAATCTGAAAAGATGGAGTACACCTACTGATTATGACGTTTAAGGTATTGCTTTGAAAATCTCAATCTGTCTTGATTTTCCCCCAAATGTCATATCATAATTAAAAATGATTACTTTTCATTTAATGCAAACGTGCGTATGTGTCCTATGTGTGTCTGTTGTGTTTCCCATGCTTGCTTTATTTGTCTATATAAACCATTCTCATAACACATTCACACTTTTCACATTCTCAAACACATATGCGCTTTTGTTTGTTGTTCTCTCTCTTTGCAAACCCTAAAAGAACTCAGAAACCTTCATCTTCTTCATCATCGTCAACAATGGCATCTACTTCAAACGCTGTTACTACCAAGAATGCTACCACTTTCAAAGAACCAGTACGCACTCTCCTAACTGCTGTTGATTCACTAGAAGTTCTGTGTGAAAGTTTCGTGGACTTAGAAGATCTTGCTGAAAATGGGTTTGATCTGATTTCTTCAATCAAAGCACAAGGCTGGGACGGTTACTTTGACAGGCTTATGGGTCCTGTGTATCCAACGTTAGTGAAGGAGTTCTGGATCCATGCATATGCTACTCCAAAGTTCATTCACTCCTCTGTGCTGGGAAAAATGATAGTTATCACTGAAAACCTGATAAGGAAACTCATAGGTTTTAAGGCAACTGATGGAGTAACCTCTCTGTCTTCTGCGCGTGAAGACCTGAAAGATGTATGTCAAGAAATCTGTACTACTGGTGAACCTTGTAAGAAGGTTAAGTTCTTGAAACCCACTTACAAGATATGGGCTAAGATTTTCATGAGCACCATCTTTCACAGACCCTCTTCAAACTCTTCTGATTATGTTAATGCTGAACAACTTTACTTCATGTATTGTTTACACCAAAACATTCAGATTGATCTTCCATATCTGTTGTTTAATCATCTGGTGTCTCACGTCAAGGAAACAAGGGAAACAGCCAGAGATAAATCTGGAAAAGTCAGAACATGGATCCCTATGGGAAGGCTGATTTCAGATATTCTGATAGAAAACCAACTTGTGGCGCATCTGCAAGAGGCTGGGTTGACAGAAGATCTGACTTATATCATTGGCTCTGAAATAAACGGTTTAACTCTGAGAAGGATGAAACTGGTTGATGATTTATCTGAGAAACCAAGGAAAACTAACTCTGAAGAAGTTAAGGGAAGAAGGATTCCTGTTAAGGATTTTCCTTTATTCACCTCAGATGAATCTAGAGAAGTTATTGCTGAGTATGTTGCTCGCTGCCTAAGAGATGGTGATGAGATTCCTGCCAATCTTTTGCAGAAGGAAGGCCAAGTTCTTCCTGATTTGACAAGGGAAAGAAGACGTAAGAGAAAAATTGATAGTGAAGGTCATCAGAAGAAAAGGAAGCATTCAGATGCTGAAAAGAAGAAGAAAAGGAAGAAGTTGAAGAAGGTTCAACCAAATCCTCCTGCAGCAATTTTTGAAGAAATTAGAGATACTCTGAAACAGGTATTTAACACTGATTCTAATCCTGTTCATCATTCTGATACCCCCACACCCTCTGACTCCCCACTTAGATTTAGAAGATCCAGACCTTCTAAAACTATTATCTCTAAACCATCTTCTGTCCCCCCTCATACACCACAATCCAAGCAACCAACAAACATACAAACAGAAATTCCACAACAAACTCAACAAACAACACCACAACCACAAAACACTATCCCAGAATATACCATTCCAGAGGATGTTCACCCTGAACACTCTGACCAACCTGAATATCTCATTGATCCTGATGAGATATTAGATGTCACACCTTTAAACCAGTCTGTCAATTTATCTTCAACTTCTGAAAAATCTAACCACTCTGATGCATCATCTGATGATGAATCATCTGGCTACATTAATGAATGCTTGAATGATCTCAAACAACCTCGTTCTGAGAGTGTTTGGAAACAGCTGTTTAAATCTCCAACTTCTGAACATCCACCTTCTCCACAAAATTCCCCAACTCAAACTCTCACTCCACAACCTCTTGAAATCCAAAACACTCCACAACCAACAGAAACCCAACCAATTCCCTCAATACCTCAACCACAACATTCTGACCAACAAACATCTGAACCACAAACCAACCAACCAACATCTGAACCACAAATCAATCCTCAACCTTCTGAACCACAAACATCTGAACATCCATCTTCACAACCTCAACCTTCTGAACAAACACCACAAACACAACTAACCCAACCAAGCAAACCCAGAATCCCTGATGAAGCAGAATTGGGATCACGTGTTTATACTCTGTTAAGAGATTTTGATAAGGATAATGTCTCAGACTTTGCTGACATTATGGATGTTTGCATGACTACTATGGACAAAGAGGCTGCTGACGCTGTTTGGAAGAAATATCTTTACAGACTGAATAGGGAGGCTTTGAAAATCAGGACTCAATGTCTTAGATTGTCAAAAGTAAGGTTTGCTGCTTATCAAAAACGGATTAAGAGAAACACTCCTCCTATTCTTCTTCTAGAAGCTCCTCCACCTCCAGAAATTCCTGCACCTGATGTTACTCAGCCTGTTTCAGAATCTACTGTTTCAGAATCTACAGATCTTCAGAAGGATGTCAAAGAACTTAAGGATTTTATGGTTGATCAAAAGAAAACAAATGAAGAAATGAAAACTTGGATGGCTAAGCAAGATGAAAATTCAGAAAGGATTACAGCACTGCTGCAACTCATTGCTTCTCAACAAGCCTCATCTGCTAAACCTACTTGATGTTTTGCACAAGTTTTTCATGTTTTGCTTTGTTTTGATTTTCTTCTGATATGTTTTGTATGCTTTTATCTGAATCTGGATGTTCTCTTGACTTAATGACAATGATCTTTTTGCTTATCTGGATTTGTGTTTCTTCTGCATCTTTACTGTCTTTTAAAATTCTTTTTGATTATGACAAAAAGGGGGAGAAACAAAATAGAATCTGATTGTTCAAATCTATAAGCAATTATCTGAACTAAGTCAGACATGTTACTAACATTCTTTGAATTTAAGTGTCCCAGATATTATTAAAAAATCTGACAAATTTCATTGAAGTTTTTCCTGAGATCTATCTTTTCAGAACCTGATCAAAAATAGCTAAATCTGAGTAGACCAGACTCTGATATCTAACCTTGAGTACTATGATCTAAAAGATAACTCAAGACAGGAAATGGCAAGATAAACAACCAGGTGTTCTGAAGTTGTTCATCTGGCATCAAGCTTTAATATGGCATCAAGCTTTGACTCTAGAAGTCAAACATATGTCAACCAGGCTTCAATCAGGCTCTGAATCTGAAATGTACTCAACCAGAAAGGGAAGTATCTAATTCCATTAGAGTATTCATTTCAGGGGGAGATTGTTAATCTCAGGGGGAGTAATTTTAATTCATATTTTTATTGAACAAATTTCTCATGTTTTGTCATCATCAAAAAGGGGGAGATTGTAAGAGCACAGATTGTGTCTTAGTAATATCTCTAAGTTTTGATGATAACATTAATGATAATTTGTATACAAGAATTATACTCTCTAAATTTGTTCTAAACTGTTTTCTACAGGCACAAAAGATTTTAATCTTAAAGAGCAAATTTGATGTGAACAATAAATTCTGAATGGCTCAAGAGCATCTGAAGATTAGAAGAATCTGAAGTATAAGAGCTTAGTCATCAAGATTCTGAAGATACAACACGCTGCATATATTATCAAGAATCTGAATGAAAGAAGACTCTGAGTGAAGAGACTCTGAATGAGAGAAGACTCTGATCTGAGTGAAGACTCTGATCTAAGAGCATGTTACGCTTCAAGCACACAGCTGCACCAGACTCTGATTCAGCAACATCTGAAGAACATCTTAGGCTCTGAAGTTTCCAGAAGATTCTGAAGACTGAAGACTCTGATATTGATTGTTGATCTGAACTATCTGAAGAATTATTTGAAGAAGATTATTTTAATATATCCGTTGGAATATGCCAGCAAATCTTTCCTTAATTGGGATAGACATAAATCTCTGCAAGAAGATTATTCCTCTGATACATTCCATATATGGTAAATTCACAGCTCAGCAGACAATTGCTACACCCACATTTTGTGCGCCGTCTCTCTGCTGCAATAGTACAAAGGACAGTACTATTTGATATTGGAAATATCTTCTCCAACGGTATTATATTCTCTCCAATATTCAAGTGGCTATATAAAGGATATCATAGCACTTTCTTCAGTGACGAATTTTGAAAAACTTACTCTCAAGCGAAGAAACTCTCAAGCTCTCATATTCTTTATAGTTCATACTTTGTTCTAAACTTAGAGAAATAACACAGTTGTGTTTATAGCTTTCATAGAAGCAATTTATTACTCTTACATTGTATTACATTAATTTGTAAAGGAAGTTTTCCTTAAGAGGATCTAGGTTAGATCAGTAGCTCTTGAGAAGACTAAGAACAGTTGTTCTTAGGTGTTGCTATTTGTAATCAGTTGATTTGAATAGTGGATTAAGTCCTTGTTGAGAAAGGCAAATCACTCTTGAAAAGGGTGGACTGGAGTAGTTGAGTTCAACGAACCAGGATAAAAATACTTGAGTTTTTATCTTTGATTATTTTCTGTCATACTTATTCAACCCCCCTTCTAAGTATTTTCTCACCTTCAGTTGGCATCAGAGCTCCGGTTCTGCGTGTGCATTCACTTAACCGTGACAGATAAAGATCCAGTGAGAAGAATACTCTGTTATTTATTTGGTTGCTAATATGGGTGATATTCCTACATCAAGCAACAAATATGAAGGAGACAGAATTAGCACCAAACCTCCAATGTTTGATGGAGAAAAATTTGATTATTGGAAAGATAGACTTGAAAGTTTTTTCTTGGGGTATGATGCTGATCTCTGGGATTTAGTCATTGATGGATATGAACATCCTACTAAGGATGGCAAAAAGATTGATAGAAAATCAATGACTGAGGAGCAGAAGAAAGAATTCAAGAATCATCACAAAGCCAGAACCATACTTCTTAATGCAATCTCTCATACAGAGTATGAGAAGATTACCAACAGAGACACTGCTCATGATATGTTTGAGTCTCTCAAAATGACTCATGAGGGAAACTCTCAGGTGAAAGAAACAAAGGCTCTGGCGCTGATACAGAAGTATGAAGCGTTCAAGATGGAAGAATCTGAGAACATTGAGACTATGTTTTCCAGATTTCAGATTCTAACAGCTGGGTTGAAAGTTCTGGACAAGGGCTACTCAACATCTGATCATGTCAAGAAGATCATCAGAAGTCTTCCTACCAGATGGAGACCTATGGTGACTGCATTGAAGCTGGCCAAGGATCTGAACAAAATCTCATTAGAAGAACTCATCAGTTCTTTGAGAAGTCATGAGATTGAGCTGGAGGAAGATGAACCCCAGAAGAAAGATAAAGGTAAATCCTTAGCTTTTAAATCTAACAAATCTGTTAAAGCTTTGCAGGTAAATGAAGAAAGCTCTGAGGAATCTTCTTCTGAAGAAGAAGATGAACTATCCATGCTGTCCAGAAGGATCAACAAACTCTGGAAGCACAAAGGGAAGAAGTTCAACAACTTCAGAAGATCTGATCAAAAGAGAGAATCTTCTGGACACAGAAGATCTGGAAAGAAAGAGGTCACTTGCTATGAATGTAAAGAACCTGGACACTACAAGAGTGAATGTCCCAAACTTCAAAAGGAAAAACCCAAAAGGAAGTTTGATAAAAAGAAAAAGGTTCTGATGGCTACATGGGATGACTCAGATGAATCTGAATCATCTTCTGAATCTGAGGAAGAATGTGCAAATGTTGCGCTGATGGCCAACACAAATGATCAAGATGAAGGAACGTCATCATCTGAATCTGAGTCAGAATCAGACTCTGACTCTGAAGAGGTATTTTCTGAACTCTCCAGAGCTGAACTTGTTGAAAGTTTATCTGACATGTTGGAAAGCTACAGCAAGATTAAACTCAAATACAAGAAGCTGAAAAGCAATCTTGAATCTGAGATTGATCTTCTGAGAACAGAACTTGTTGAGCAGAAAGAAATAAATTTAAAACTCAAAAATGATTTAGAAACAACTCAACAAGAATCTGATACTGAAACAGAGTCAAGTGAAAATATTTTAGAAAAATATGACTCCAGTTTTAAAAGATTCCTCACTAAAAGCATAGACAGAAGCAAAATTGCTTCTATGATCTATGGTGTTAGTGGGAACAACAGAAGAGGCATTGGATGTGAATCTTCCTCTGGAAGCAATCCAAAATCTGTTGATAAACTCTTCATCAAGAAGACTCCTCTGTATTCTCATTTTAAGTTTGGTCATCTGAATGATATTAAACATACAAGCTCTGAAAAGAGTACTTATGTGTTTAAGCCAAGGGCTAGCCAGAATAAACACTATGTTGAAAAACAGAAGTTTAGGCAAAACCACAGAACATCTAACCCCAAAGGACCCAAGAAGATCTGGGTACCTAAAAGTAAAATAATACCTGTTGCAGATGTTCTTAGCAGCAAAATCCAGACACCAATCATGGTACCTGGACTCTGGATGCTCACGACATATGACGGGCGAAAGGTCTATGTTCCAAAGCCTGAAACTTAGATCTGGAGGGGACGTGAAATTTGGAGGGAACCAGAAGGGCAAGATCATTGGCTCTGGTACAATAGGTAATGGTAACCTACCCTCTATTTCTAATGTTCTGTTAGTTGAAGGATTGAAACATAATCTATTGTCCATAAGTCAATTAAGTGACAGTGGTTATGATATCATCTTTAATAAAAAATGTTGCAAAGCTGTATGTCAAAAGAATGGTTCAATCCTATTCAGTGGAAAGAGGAAAAACAACATTTACAAAATTAACCTTTCAGAACTTAAAGTTCAAAATGTAAAATGCCTTTTATCTGTGAATGATGAGCAATGGGTCTGGCATAGAAGATTGGGACATATTAATATGAGACGTATATCTCAGATTAATAAACTCAATCTGGTCAGAGGACTCCCTAATCTGAAGTTCAATTCAGATGCTCTGTGTGGCGCATGTCAAAAGGGTAAATTTTCAAAATCTCATTTTAAACCAAAAAATGTTGTTTCCACTTCTAGACTATTGGAATTACTTCATATTGATCTGTTTGGACCAGTGAAAACTGCATCCATCAGAGGCAAGAAGTATGGGTTAGTCATTGTAGATGACTACAGCAGATGGACATGGGTAAAGTTTCTAAAACACAAGGATGAGTCTCATTCTGTGTTCATTGACTTCTGCAATCAAGTCCAGACTGAAAAAGAATGCAGAATTATTAAAGTCAGAAGTGATCATGGTGGTGAATTTGAAAACAAATATTTTGAAAAATATTTTTCTGAAAAAGGAATTGCACATGATTTCTCCTGTCCTAGAACTCCACAACAAAATGGAGTTGTAGAGAGGAAAAATAGAACATTGCAAGAAATGGCCAGAACCATGATCAACGAGACAAATCTGGCAAAATACTTTTGGGCAGAAGCAATAAATACAGCATGTTATATTCAGAACAGAGTGTCTGTAAGACCTCTTCTGGAAAAGACTCCCTATGAATTGTGGAGAAACAGAAAGCCCAACATTGCTTATTTTCATCCATTTGGATGTATTTGTTATATGCTTAACACTAAAGATCATCTGAACAAGTTTGATTCCAAAGCACAGAAGTGTTTCATGCTTGGTTATTCTGAACGCTCTAAAGGCTACAGAGTATTCAATACTGAAACACAGATTGTGGAAGAATCTATTCATGTTAGATTTGATGATAAGCTTGGCTCTGAAAAGCCAAAGCAAGTTGAAAGTTCTGCAGATAGAGAAGTTATTCTCACAGACTCTGAAGGCTCAGAGGCAGACAAGACTGAAGACAAAGACTCTGAAGCAAACCCAGATGCTACGCCTCTAACTTCCCAACTTGACAATCTGCATATTTCTGAAAGACCAACAGTCAGAGGATCTTCTTCCAGAATGAAAGCTTCTCATCCAGAGGATGTGATAATTGGAAAGAAAGATGATCCAATAAGGACAAGAGCATTTCTCAGAACTTCTGAATCTTCCTTCTGTGGCTTAGTGTCAATTATAGAACCAACATCTGTTGATGAGGCTATGGAAGATAATGAATGGATTTTAGCTATGCAAGAGGAGCTGAATCAATTCACAAGGAATGAAGTCTGGGATCTGGTTCCAAGACCTAAAGGTTTCAATGTCATTGGAACAAAATGGGTTTTCAGAAATAAACTTAATGAGAAAGGAGAAGTTGAAAGGAACAAAGCAAGACTGGTTGCTCAAGGCTACAGTCAACAAGAAGGCATAGACTACACAGAAACATATGCTCCTGTTGCAAGGTTAGAGTCTATACGCTTGCTTATTTCATTTGCTGCACAACATAACATCACTCTTTATCAGATGGATGTTAAAAGTGCTTTTCTTAATGGAATTATAGAAGAGGAAGTGTATGTCCACCAACCTCCTGGTTTTGAAAATGAAAATTTTCCAGATCATGTTTACAAACTGAAAAAATCTCTTTACGGACTAAAACAAGCTCCCAGAGCTTGGTATGAGAGGTTGAGTAATTTTCTTCTGAAGAAAAATTTCATCAGAGGAAAAGTGGATACCACACTATTTTGTAAAACCATTAAGAAAGATTTGTTGATTTGTCAAATTTATGTAGATGATATTATTTTTGGATCAACAAATATTATGCTTGGAAAGGAGTTTGCTAAATGTATGCAGGCAGAATTTGAGATGAGCATGATGGGAGAACTGAGATTCTTTCTGGGAATCCAAGTAAATCAGACTCCAGAGTGCACCTACATACATCAGACCAAGTATGTTAAAGAGCTTCTGAAGAAGTTTAACATGCTGGATAGCAAAATGGCAAAGACTCCAATGCATCCTACAAGCACTCTAGGTAAGGAAGAGGTAAGTAAGAAGGTAGATCAGAAACTCTACAGAGGTATGATAGGATCTCTTCTTTATTTGACTGCTTCTAGACCAGACATTCTGTTTAGTGTTTGTTTATGTGCTAGATTCCAATCAGATCCTAGAGAATCACACTTAACTGCTGTTAAGAGGATTCTAAGGTATCTGAAAGGTACTGCTAATGTTGGTTTATGTTACAGAAGATCTGACGAATATTCACTAGTTGGATTCTGTGATGCTGACTATGCTGGAGATAGAATTGAGCGCAAAAGTACTTCTGGAAGCTGTCAGTTTCTTGGAAGTCATCTGATCTCGTGGTACAGCAAGAAGCAACCAACAATTGCACTATCAACCACAGAGGCAGAATACATTGCTGCTGCTGGATGTTCCACTCAGATGCTCTGGATGAAGAGTCAACTAGAAGATTATCAAATCTATGAGAGTAATCTTTCTATCTTCTGTGATAATACTTCTGCTATATGTTTATCCAAAAATCCAATTTTACACTCTAAGGCCAAACATATTGAGATTAAACATCATTTCATCAGAGACTATGTTCAGAATGGTGTAATAAATTTAGCCTTTGTTGATACAGATCATCAATGGGCAGATATTTTCACAAAACCCCTTGCTGAAGATAGGTTTAAGTTTATTCTGAAAAATATTTGTATGGATTTTTGTCCAGAGTAATATTTCTCAGAGTCAACTTCTCAGATGCTAAGTGTTTAACACTCTGAAGTATTTCATCTGTCTTGCTTGTTTAATTTATCTGTGAATTTTTTTTGTGTGAAACTCTGAACTGACCATCTCAGAGGATCTGAAAGTTGAAAACGTTTCATTTCTTAAGAGTTATAGAATCACATGCAAGCAAACACGTGTCACTCAGAATCTGAAAAGATGGAGTACACCTACTGATTATGACGTTTAAGGTATTGCTTTGAAAATCTCAATCTGTCTTGATTTTCCCCCAAATGTCATATCATAATTAAAAATGATTACTTTTCATTTAATGCAAACGTGCGTATGTGTCCTATGTGTGTCTGTTGTGTTTCCCATGCTTGCTTTATTTGTCTATATAAACCATTCTCATAACACATTCACACTTTTCACATTCTCAAACACATATGCGCTTTTGTTTGTTGTTCTCTCTCTTTGCAAACCCTAAAAGAACTCAGAAACCTTCATCTTCTTCATCATCGTCAACAATGGCATCTACTTCAAACGCTGTTACTACCAAGAATGCTACCACTTTCAAAGAACCAGTACGCACTCTCCTAACTGCTGTTGATTCACTAGAAGTTCTGTGTGAAAGTTTCGTGGACTTAGAAGATCTTGCTGAAAATGGGTTTGATCTGATTTCTTCAATCAAAGCACAAGGCTGGGACGGTTACTTTGACAGGCTTATGGGTCCTGTGTATCCAACGTTAGTGAAGGAGTTCTGGATCCATGCATATGCTACTCCAAAGTTCATTCACTCCTCTGTGCTGGGAAAAAAGATAGTTATCACTGAAAACCTGATAAGGAAACTCATAGGTTTTAAGGCAACTGATGGAGTAACCTCTCTGTCTTCTGCGCGTGAAGACCTGAAAGATGTATGTCAAGAAATCTGTACTACTGGTGAACCTTGTAAGAAGGTTAAGTTCTTGAAACCCACTTACAAGATATGGGCTAAGATTTTCATGAGCACCATCTTTCACAGACCCTCTTCAAACTCTTCTGATTATGTTAATGCTGAACAACTTTACTTCATGTATTGTTTACACCAAAACATTCAGATTGATCTTCCATATCTGTTGTTTAATCATCTGGTGTCTCACGTCAAGGAAACAAGGGAAACAGCCAGAGATAAATCTGGAAAAGTCAGAACATGGATCCCTATGGGAAGGCTGATTTCAGATATTCTGATAGAAAACCAACTTGTGGCGCATCTGCAAGAGGCTGGGTTGACAGAAGATCTGACTTATATCATTGGCTCTGAAATAAACGGTTTAACTCTGAGAAGGATGAAACTGGTTGATGATTTATCTGAGAAACCAAGGAAAACTAACTCTGAAGAAGTTAAGGGAAGAAGGATTCCTGTTAAGGATTTTCCTTTATTCACCTCAGATGAATCTAGAGAAGTTATTGCTGAGTATGTTGCTCGCTGCCTAAGAGATGGTGATGAGATTCCTGCCAATCTTTTGCAGAAGGAAGGCCAAGTTCTTCCTGATTTGACAAGGGAAAGAAGACGTAAGAGAAAAATTGATAGTGAAGGTCATCAGAAGAAAAGGAAGCATTCAGATGCTGAAAAGAAGAAGAAAAGGAAGAAGTTGAAGAAGGTTCAACCAAATCCTCCTGCAGCAATTTTTGAAGAAATTAGAGATACTCTGAAACAGGTATTTAACACTGATTCTAATCCTATTCATCATTCTGATACCCCCACACCCTCTGACTCCCCACTTAGATTTAGAAGATCCAGACCTTCTAAAACTATTATCTCTAAACCATCTTCTGTCCCCCCTCATACACCACAATCCAAGCAACCAACAAACATACAAACAGAAATTCCACAACAAACTCAACAAACAACACCACAACCACAAAACACTATCCCAGAATATACCATTCCAGAGGATGTTCACCCTGAACACTCTGACCAACCTGAATATCTCATTGATCCTGATGAGATATTAGATGTCACACCTTTAAACCAGTCTGTCAATTTATCTTCAACTTCTGAAAAATCTAACCACTCTGATGCATCATCTGATGATGAATCATCTGGCTACATTAATGAATGCTTGAATGATCTCAAACAACCTCGTTCTGAGAGTGTTTGGAAACAGCTGTTTAAATCTCCAACTTCTGAACATCCACCTTCTCCACAAAATTCCCCAACTCAAACTCTCACTCCACAACCTCTTGAAATCCAAAACACTCCACAACCAACAGAAACCCAACCAATTCCCTCAATACCTCAACCACAACATTCTGACCAACAAACATCTGAACCACAAACCAACCAACCAACATCTGAACCACAAATCAATCCTCAACCTTCTGAACCACAAACATCTGAACATCCATCTTCACAACCTCAACCTTCTGAACAAACACCACAAACACAACTAACCCAACCAAGCAAACCCAGAATCCCTGATGAAGCAGAATTGGGATCACGTGTTTATACTCTGTTAAGAGATTTTGATAAGGATAATGTCTCAGACTTTGCTGACATTATGGATGTTTGCATGACTACTATGGACAAAGAGGCTGCTGACGCTGTTTGGAAGAAATATCTTTACAGACTGAATAGGGAGGCTTTGAAAATCAGGACTCAATGTCTTAGATTGTCAAAAGTAAGGTTTGCTGCTTATCAAAAACGGATTAAGAGAAACACTCCTCCTATTCTTCTTCTAGAAGCTCCTCCACCTCCAGAAATTCCTGCACCTGATGTTACTCAGCCTGTTTCAGAATCTACTGTTTCAGAATCTACAGATCTTCAGAAGGATGTCAAAGAACTTAAGGATTTTATGGTTGATCAAAAGAAAACAAATGAAGAAATGAAAACTTGGATGGCTAAGCAAGATGAAAATTCAGAAAGGATTACAGCACTGCTGCAACTCATTGCTTCTCAACAAGCCTCATCTGCTAAACCTACTTGATGTTTTGCACAAGTTTTTCATGTTTTGCTTTGTTTTGATTTTCTTCTGATATGTTTTGTATGCTTTTATCTGAATCTGAATGTTCTCTTGACTTAATGACAATGATCTTTTTGCTTATCTGGATTTGTGTTTCTTCTGCATCTTTACTGTCTTTTAAAATTCTTTTTGATTATGACAAAAAGGGGGAGAAACAAAATAGAATCTGATTGTTCAAATCTATAAGCAATTATCTGAACTAAGTCAGACATGTTACTAACATTCTTTGAATTTAAGTGTCCCAGATATTATTAAAAAATCTGACAAATTTCATTGAAGTTTTTCCTGAGATCTATCTTTTCAGAACCTGATCAAAAATAGCTAAATCTGAGTAGACCAGACTCTGATATCTAACCTTGAGTACTATGATCTAAAAGATAACTCAAGACAGGAAATGGCAAGATAAACAACCAGGTGTTCTGAAGTTGTTCATCTGGCATCAAGCTTTAATATGGCATCAAGCTTTGACTCTAGAAGTCAAACATATGTCAACCAGGCTTCAATCAGGCTCTGAATCTGAAATGTACTCAACCAGAAAGGGAAGTATCTAATTCCATTAGAGTATTCATTTCAGGGGGAGATTGTTAATCTCAGGGGGAGTAATTTTAATTCATATTTTTATTGAACAAATTTCTCATGTTTTGTCATCATCAAAAAGGGGGAGATTGTAAGAGCACAGATTGTGTCTTAGTAATATCTCTAAGTTTTGATGATAACATTAATGATAATTTGTATACAAGAATTATACTCTCTAAATTTGTTCTAAACTGTTTTCTACAGGCACAAAAGATTTTAATCTTAAAGAGCAAATTTGATGTGAACAATAAATTCTGAATGGCTCAAGAGCATCTGAAGATTAGAAGAATCTGAAGTATAAGAGCTTAGTCATCAAGATTCTGAAGATACAACACGCTGCATATATTATCAAGAATCTGAATGAAAGAAGACTCTGAGTGAAGAGACTCTGAATGAGAGAAGACTCTGATCTGAGTGAAGACTCTGATCTAAGAGCATGTTACGCTTCAAGCACACAGCTGCACCAGACTCTGATTCAGCAACATCTGAAGAACATCTTAGGCTCTGAAGTTTCCAGAAGATTCTGAAGACTGAAGACTCTGATATTGATTGTTGATCTGAACTATCTGAAGAATTATTTGAAGAAGATTATTTTAATATATCCGTTGGAATATGCCAGCAAATCTTTCCTTAATTGGGATAGACATAAATCTCTGCAAGAAGATTATTCCTCTGATACATTCCATATATGGTAAATTCACAGCTCAGCAGACAATTGCTACACCCACATTTTGTGCGCCGTCTCTCTGCTGCAATAGTACAAAGGACAGTACTATTTGATATTGGAAATATCTTCTCCAACGGTATTATATTCTCTCCAATATTCAAGTGGCTATATAAAGGATATCATAGCACTTTCTTCAGTGACGAATTTTGAAAAACTTACTCTCAAGCGAAGAAACTCTCAAGCTCTCATATTCTTTATAGTTCATACTTTGTTCTAAACTTAGAGAAATAACACAGTTGTGTTTATAGCTTTCATAGAAGCAATTTATTACTCTTACATTGTATTACATTAATTTGTAAAGGAAGTTTTCCTTAAGAGGATCTAGGTTAGATCAGTAGCTCTTGAGAAGACTAAGAACAGTTGTTCTTAGGTGTTGCTATTTGTAATCAGTTGATTTGAATAGTGGATTAAGTCCTTGTTGAGAAAGGCAAATCACTCTTGAAAAGGGTGGACTGGAGTAGTTGAGTTCAACGAACCAGGATAAAAATACTTGAGTTTTTATCTTTGATTATTTTCTGTCATACTTATTCAACCCCCCTTCTAAGTATTTTCTCACCTTCATAAGTGACTGCCTAGCCTTTCCTTAATTTTTAAAGACCTTTCAAGCTCAGGGGATAACACCTTTAGCCTAAAGCCTGATATACGTGCATCTGATGGCAACTGATTGGGAAGAAGACTCACCTTAGCATTACGACAAATCAAGGAATACAATGCAAATGTACCACTGTAGCGGTAAAAATCGTGAGTTTAAGCTATTGATTAGCTTAACTCAGAAAACAAGAGTCGTCACCGCACTTTTATTTTATCCAAAAAAAGGAAAGGAAAAAGAGCGAACAAAACCAAAGAGTTCTAAAACAAACAAGAGACAGAGATCGGGGTAAGGGGTTGGTTACGCAATGGGAAGGTGTTAGCACCCAAAACGTCTATAGTACTCTATAGGAGCCCTTTGAAATATTTACGCTTTTTGGTTTGAAAATTGTTTGTTTGAAAAGAGATTGGGGAGATGAGAAGAGAATTATTTTTTAGATTTTTGTGTTTGGAGAGACTTATCGCCTCATGCCTACGTACCCACAAAGTGCAATATAGGATCATAACCCCGTAGTTCGTGGTACAAATAACAAAAGTTTGTTGGTTTTGATTGATTTTAAATGTAAAGTTTTAAAGTTAAAAGTGCACAAAGGCACAAAAATTTGAGTGAGGTTGATCTCTTTTAAAGTCTTTTTGAAATTCGTCAAAATTTGATTAACATTGATTGACTTTTATTGAAGAAAAAAAATAAAGTTTGAAAATCACTTGAAGAAAGTCAAGGTTTTATTGCGAAAGCGGTTTTGAAGTTTGAAACCGAGAAGGTTTTGAAAGAGGGAGAAAGTTTTGAAAATTTAAGAAAGGGAGGAGATGAAGTGACTATCCTTAAAAACAAAATAAAAGTTAGAGGTAAGAAAGATCTAACCAACTTGTAGCACACTCCATAGCTAGCGAAAGAATTCCATCCATTTTGAAGCATAAGCTAATGAGCGAGCCAAATAAAGGCCAAGATCATCACCATTCCAAGCATAGGGAAGAAAGTCCTAATTCTAAGTCCAAAGGTCCAAGAACGGTCCAAAAGCATAACCACCAAATTTATAGCACCAAGTTTTTTAGATGTTTGGATTTTTTATTAGTGTTTTGAACAAAGTATGGTCCAAGTGGACAAAAGAGAAATGACATAAACATAAACAAAGATATGATATGAAATGATAATATTGAAGCATAAAAGTAAAGAGATAAGAAGGAAATATAAACAAAATTATACAAGGATATTGTTAGTGAATTAGTGGTTCGTAGTTAGAACATATGATCAACGATGGTTAATTCTTGCACTTAGACCAAGGTTAACGAAAATTCATTAGAGGATTGATATAATCAAAGCCTCCTAATAATGATTTTCATAGGTAGTGGACTTAAGACAAGCAACCAACCATACTTGGACTTTCAAACTTAACAATTATTTTCATAGGTAGTGAACTTAAGACAAGCAACCAACCATACTTGGACTTTCAAACATAAGTTTGAGCCACGAATGATCATTTTCCGATCAAGGGACAATTTAGCGCTATGTTAAGCAATCGTAATCAGGTTTATGTAGAAACCACGACTATCTGAGGTCGGTCAATAAAATGTTAGTGTTAACACATGTTAGAGAAGTGATATGTAAATCACCTCCTAAAACATGCCACACAAAGAGAAAAAGAGGTAGTGATCTCATCATAATCAAGACTTTTCATCGATTAATCAAAGGTAATCTATCACTATTCCAAAGTACGGAGAATTATCTCAATGATTATTCATCCATAGATTTGAAATAATGAAGATTAAACAAACTTGATAATCAACAATATATGATCCATAGATTTCATCGATCAAAAGAAAAAAGAAGAAGAAAGAGAACTAAAATGAACCTTAATTCGATTAAATCGTCATTAATATCAATCACCTCTCTTGGCGGATTTGGAATTTATCCTATTGACGCCCATGGTCCATTGAGATTAACAAGATCATATTCAAAATTTAAGATCCAACCAAATCAACCAACAAGAAATTCAAAAGGAAACATAAACAAAAAAAAAGGGAGGTTTATAAACAAAACATGGTGATGGTAATGGTAAAAGGCCACACGGCCCAAAATCTATTTGTTTTTTTTTTAAAGAAAAAAATTAAAATAAAACAAAAGTAAAGTAAATGGAATCAGAAGCTATAGAACTTCGTCATCTTCTTCAATGGTGTGTCACGACTACTGTTTACAAAGCCATGGATGCTTCGGTGCTCTCTCAAATCGGAGCGGCGGGACACAAAAAGTACGCGGTTACAGTCGAAATGCAAAGTGGACTCCAAATATGTTCTCGATTTCAAACGAAACTCAAACATAGAGGCACATTCAGAAGATGAAGTTTCGACGAAAACCGGTAACTACCTTCAATTGAAGTGAACGACGATTGGATTTCTCTTCTTCCCTTTCTTCTTCTTCTTCTTCAATTCTGGCTGAGTTTGTTTTCAACTGAAGTGAATTTGGTGGAAGGAATTAGGAGAAGAAAATGTGAGCAAAAAGGTTTCGTAGTGAGGAATTGAAGAAGAAAATTAGCAAAGGTTTTTTGGCTTAAAAGCTTGAATGAAAATGAGTGAATGAGAGTTGTATTTATAAATGAGAATGAGTGAAAATGATTTGCCGTTTGTGATATTTTTCTGCGTTTTGAAAATTTGATGCGGGTTGTGCGTGAACTGTGGTTGTATTTTTTCATGTCGTTTTGGACTTTTTCTTTGTAGCTCACGTGTTATTCTTTCTTTCTGATTGCAACTCAAATTCAAATACGTGACGTGGATTATTTTGCTCATGGCTCACATGCTATTCATTTTTACTGCAACTTGTGAATATGGCTTGGTTGATGGCTTGGATACGTGAAAATAGTCTGGATAAAAACAAAGCTTCTGCTACCACAGAACTCTATTTGCTGCCGCTTCTTGATGCCGCCATTGCCTTAGCTTCTGCTAGCTGACAAATTACAACCCAAAATAATGACATCAGTGCACACGCTTGAGCCTCATCTTAACAATTGCACCAAAACTTTGAACGGTTCAGATTATAAGGGATTGTTGATCTTTTGCAGTGGAAATGTAAGAGTGTGAAGCTGAGAGTGCACTGGCGACGACAATCATTTTCTTGTTCTGCAACCAGTTTATTAAGTCTAACTCAATGTGAGGGATGCGCCACTTAAGCACTTGTCTCAATGCATTAATTTCACCCGCAGGACATGTTGCCGTAGCAGTATGGCGAAGAGCTGCACTTTAAGTGTATGGTTAATCTTTTGATATTATCGAACAGAAACAATAGCAGCAGCAAGCTCTTCAAAAGTGGTATGTTGTATGGCTCGTGCGCCACCTGCTATACAATCAAGAAACTCAGTAATTGACCGTAGTACATTCTTCTGCACTTCAATATTGATACACTTCCACTACTTATTGAAAGATGATGTTGTTGCGGTTGGGTGCGATGGGATGAATATGTTGTTTCCCTAAGCTGAAACCACCTGCTGGACTTTTTGTACACGATCATCTTCTCAACCCTGGTATGAGCTTCCAAAATATCATCAGATACTTCTACAGCCTCTGTCTGATTAACTGCTTTCAAAACTTCAAATAAAACAGCAGCTGTTTGATATGCTTTTGTAAGCTGGGCACGGTCCTTATCAGCAGCATTTTGTAACGCTTGAATATACTTTTGGTGGTAATGCCGATAAAAGCTCTGCATTTCACGAGCATCGCTCTTTGCTCTTCCCTCCAGCGCGATGTCATTTTCCCTTTCTAAACATTGAAGAAGAGTTCTTTTGAATTGGTGCACATCATGTCCACTAGATGGGGATCCAGTCTGTGAGCTTTTTCAAAAGCATAAAACCAACAGAGATAAGCAACTTTTTTTATTGCTTGCTTGCTTCAACTTCGAAGAAAAGGAGCTATCTCTACCAATGAGGAAGGAACCACTTCACTATCCAAAATCGGGTCTGCTCCTAATATTACCGACAGAATTTCCGCAACATGCTTACTCAAATCAAGGTTAACCAACTTCAAAAGAATTCCAACAGACTTTGACGCAATCTCCAGGTTGTGCTTAAGCGTTTTAATAACGGTCGGTAAAACGATAATTCCGAAATCATGTGATATTGTGATGAACAGCTCGAAGCATTGAGCAATATATGATGAAAACTTAATCCTAGTGATTGGAAATGCTACCAAAATCTGAAGAGATAGGAGCTGATCCAGGCATCTGTTGTGGGGACCAAAAGTAATACCAATCAAGACCAACCATTAAACATAAGTTTCCTCAGGTCATTGTATATTCTATGTAGTACATTGATAGCCATCTCATTCCTCTCAAGCAGGTGATCACATTTCGTGGTCATTTCTTTATGTGACATGGAGATTATTTCCTGATCTGCATCAGAAGCTTCAAGTTTCTAAATAGTGACGTTTGGCATCACCAACACATGAGCGACGTTCCCTTTGCATGCTAACTGCCATTTGCGGATGAATTCTTCATCATGTGGCCGCTCAAATACAACTGTGCTGCTAAGCTCGTTAAGCATTGCACCGATCCCAGCATCGATAAGGTGGTCTTTGCGTTTCGTAAGCGTTTCTGTACTTCTCTTCAGAACCAGTAATGATTATAGGAAGTTCAGGATGAAAGCATACAGCAGAAACATTGTGTGTGTGACCATCTAGGGTCTGGACACAACTTTTGGTCTGATAGTCCCATACCTTGGCAGTGTGATCATCAGAACCAGTAATTAGATAAGGTTTGTTGGCCGGCTGAAAAACATTGTTCGGTATACATGGTCAAAAACTGCATTGCGACGACTAACTGCATCTAAATGTGCAGCAAAATGGCAATTTGCAAAGCACATAATCCGATCAAACACTATTACCCTCAAACCAACAGCGCCTTTATTTCCAATAGCACGACCAAAGCCACATGGAACTGCTGCTGCATCAACATCCCCAACGTGAAAACCTCATTCCTTAGAGTTGGAACTGCAACATGATATGCACCAAAATATACCTCCTTCACAAAACTCTTTGACAGTTTTCCTTCCACACGGGTCGGTAGCTTCCCATCTACTTGAGGATGTCCTAACTGGCCAAAGACAGAACTTCCCATTGCATAGACATGGCCTGCAGTTGTAAGTGCAACAGTGAGACAGTGTCCACAAGCAACTTGACAAAAGTTATGTTCAACAAGGGCAACACATAGTGGAACAAGTTTTGCTTCCTTATCACCGTGACCAAGTCGACCTTTGTCTCCGTCACCCCAAGTAAACAGCTTCCCTGACGAGCATTTGCTGGAACTTGAATTTCCAACCATATGTGCACATGTACTAGATTCAAAATTTTCATCTGGCTGCTTTCCACCATTTTCAACATGAGAGACTTCAATCCAAGTTTTGGAGAACAAGGCACAGGCTAACAGTATAAGTAACAGGTATAACAATGCATGGAAATGATTGACTGCCATATCACCTATGTTGCATGGTGTAGTTAGATAGTATGCAATGCCACCAACAAGAATAGAAAATGACCACTGCCAAAATCAGATTCCTTCCATCAACAGATCCACAATGAAGTTTCGGCATACTTTCTGTGTATCAGCTGGGAAAGGATGTAGAGATTAGGAACAAGAGCAGGCTGAAGAATAATGGGCATGTTGGAGGTGTAAAAAAACTTGATTGGATATGAGCCCTGTTGTCCACGAGCCTTTTTTGACCTTATAGGAAAAAACCACACGGAAACCTTGGAAGTGAATCACAATTAAGAAGATCAAGACAATAGCTAGCAGATTTACGGTGAGAGATGTTGAATTGGCATTATAATTCCCAGGAGCACCAAATTCAGTTGAGAGATTAATTGTCTTTGCTCTTGACTGACCAGCATGGAAGCATAACTTGATCAAATGGTTAATCAGGCTAGCAAAATAAACTGTTGGCATTACTTCCTGAATTGAAACCATTACGCACCGCTTGTATGATTACAGTTGTTGCTTCATGTTGCTGCGGATGAGGTTGCCACTGTGAACCGAAATTATGAGAAGGCAAGTTAACCAATGACTGTTGTGGGATCAATTTCTTCAAAATACCATACCGCCGCCATGGATGTGTCTTTGCAATGGAGTCTAAGTCTCTGCAAGATGCAAATCAGATTCAACAGCAGGAGGCAATAATTGAGAAAGCGCATTGACAATTGCAACTGAAGTAGGAATTGGCTTAGTCTGGCGTTAGCATGCTGATCAGTATTATCGAGCCTATTTACTTGTTCCAACTTTGAAGTTTTACCAATCTGTGTTGTCAACATCACCATATTGGGATACTACACAAAGAAGCTCCTCAAACCACCATCCTAAAGAATTTGATGAAGGCAACGTATTCAGAATATCAAGTGCAAAAGACAATTGACTGTGGTGCTTGCACAGCAGACGAAATGAATTCCATGTCTCCTAGGAGTCAACCAAAGTGGCTGAGTTTGAATCTGTTAACGTGACATCATCATCATGCAGAACCAAGGGAATCCTAAGCCACAGCTGCATATTACTCAGGTCCTGTAAGATTTGATTCACACACCGTGCATAATTAGCACAAGTGGATCCTTTAAGGGTAGGAAGCAGGCAACACAAGGTTTACTCTCAAGATAGTATCCATCGAATTCCACTAAGCCACTCAAAGTTTTATATTTGAGAGTTTTGATGGTCATCTCTATAGCAAGCTGTAACCCTTCAATTTCCATGTTTTTGAGCTATTAGCTTTCCTTTCCATGTAAACAGCACCTTGGAATTGTTGTAATTTGACCGGTGTAATAGCCATCTTGGCCCAGTTAGATATAAAGGCATAAATGATTTTTGCAGCCTCATATAATACTTCATCATACAACCGGTCCCCAATACTTTGCAAATTAGCAATATTTGGCATCATAATGAACTCTTCAATGTCACTAAGCCTATCAATCTTTGCATATGCATAAATGAGCTCGCCGTCAACCTTTGGTTCTTTTGTCATAATTCCCCGAATCTCTTCAATCATGCTTTAGAATCACTTGGAAATGGCACACTTGAATAAACACTTTGTACTTGCATCCCAAAACAAACATCTTGATTGAGCATCCACCAAACTTGACTTGTACAGACAAAACTCTGAATCTCTGGTTAAAACTGAATCACTTACAAAACGTCTGAGTTAAGATCTGGGAAAATAAATCCACAAATGAACACAACCCAGACTGATGAACCTTGATCATGATAACCTAGACAAAACTTCTCATAGAACACTGCTTGATAAACCAATGAATTTCAACACAAGACAATTTGATCGTGAACAATCACATTTTCCAAGAAAATATCCCACCACCACGGGTAACTTATAGTTGAAGCAAACTCTTGATAGTTTGACCAAGATGAGGTCAAACTTCCATCTAATTTAAACTTGAATGAATGTCTTTGCCATCAATCTCCTTGCAAAACCCTAAACACACAGAGAAGGAGAAGAAACAAACAAATTGAAAAATATTTTTGGTATTTTGGTTAGAGGTTAGTAAACAGAAACAAACATGAAGTAAGTAAGAAACAAAAGGGGTGGGAAAACCACAAAGTATGATCTTGTTTGTGTATGTGATGATGTAAATGAAATGTGGGATCTTAGGGGTAAAAATTAGGGTATTACAACCACCTGCAGTGATTTCAAAATAATCAAATAAACCCGATCAGGGACAGAACATATGAGGAGAAAAGAGAAATAGGAGTGAATATTTTAGCTTTCTTTAAAACATAATTCACCACCATACCTTCACCGTCGTCATTTGCCCAAAGAACAACAAAAACATACTTGAGCAAAGGAATCAAGATTAAAGTGTACAAGACAAGTGATAATTCCCCAAGAATATCTTCATTGTCTTTAATAGGAGCCTTTCTAAACATAACACTGAAGGTATATAATGGACTTGTTCCAACATCACCAAAGACAACACCAAGAGTTTGAAAAGCCAACAAAATTTTCTTTCCCACGGTCATATCCTGCAACAGCACAACAAAATGAAGAAAGCAGATACAAAAAACAAACTCAAATTGACAAAATGATTTTAAACTTGTTTCCTGTCAATCTTGTGTCAACACTGTTGTCAAAGATATCGGTCAACATTGTCCGAGCAGCGTCTCAGCTATCAGATGGTATGACCTATGCATCGTAAGATTTCCTAATCACAATATCCCAGGAAAAATTAATACAACCCCAGCATGGAATTTTACTAGAACCAAAACGGTTAGGACTCAACTGAACTTTGAAAAACAGAAAACGACATGAGGAATTTGATAGTTAAAGTGACTTCAGAAGAAGCCAATTCGAATTGGGTAATGGGTGAGTTTGACTTGAGTGACACTGAGAAAAGGTATGGCTGGGTGCAGTGTAGTAGGAACATTAGTAAGGATGGTTGCAGACAATGTTTGGAAGCTATGTTGGATATAGTTCCTCATTGTTGTAGAACAAATGTAAAATGGGCAGTGTTGTCTCCTAGTTGTGGGATGGAGATTGAAGATAACAAGTTCTACAACCTGCAAACAAGATCTCTTTCTCTGTTTCCAAATCCAGGTAATATCAATTGAGATAGTATAAAAATACCACATAACTTAAAGATGAAACTTTTTTGTATATCTGCGTTGAATATATGCATTCTATGTAAGGATACTCAGAGGTCACCAACTCAAGCATGCAGATACCAAATGAGTATATGTCAGCTAATTCGTTGTAATTTTCATCATACATTTTAGGTGCCATAAACTCCGGAGTTCCTACCAGGATTTTATCCATAAGTTTCGCAAGAACCTATTCTACATAGTCAATCCCACTAAACTTATGGCATCACTTACACTTTTACAAGTATTTAACTAGTAGAAGACCTGTGCGTCCGCACGGGTATGAGAAAAATAATGAGATATAGTATTAAACATGTTGATAGTTGAATTATATTCAAATGCACATTAAGAGCAGTATTTATGTATGTTTTTTTATTCGAATCTAACGGATTGTATCTCGGGTAACTTTATGAAGTATTTGAATAAGATTTTAAACATTACAGTGAAAAGATTGAAATATATAATAATCAGAATTTTAGACTTTTCATTTTTTAGAGCAATATTTATACATGATTTCTTATTTGAATCTAATTGATTTTGTCTCGTTAGTGTTAATTTTGTTTTCATATATAAAAATAGTTTAAATTCAATATTAATATTTATTATTTTTATAAAAGAAATACCCATAAATGACAATTAAATCGACAGTAGTGTTTAACCTATGCATGCAATCACCAATTAAATTAATAACCCTACATTAACCATCAGTTCAATTGGCACCATCACTTAATAGTTCAATTGGCATCACCACTTAATTTTTAATTGAAGTCACAAATTTGCCTTACAGTAGCTCTTTGTTTTTATTTAATTGTATTTGAAAGTGAATCATTTTAAAATTTTGTAAAAAATGTGATTATTATGAAAATTTATTTAAATAAATGGTTATTTAGATAAAAATTTCTGTATTGGGACGTGTTTGATTTTCCATCGTGATATACTTTTATAAGCAACTAACTTTATTTTATTTCTAAAAAAAACAATTTACGTAAAATTGGCATTATATTATAAATATACACTTTATAAAGTACAGACGTTTACTCATAGCTCTTTGATTCACATTAATAATTATAGTAAAAAATTAACTGCACAATCCTTTAATTTATCAAAGTACTGTAAATTTATTTAATAATTCACAAGAATAAACTTATTTGATACGATATAATTGTATTTAAATGTACATGTAAATTTAAAATAAATTATTTAATTAATATCAGCATTAAACAATATTTCATTCAATCAATCACTTATTATTAGTAACAATAAATTAGAATGATCAGCACCATATTTCATGCCACAATTATATTTGTTCCCTCTCATATACAAAATTAAGAAACACTTTCACTTTTGATAATGGTAAAGATAGAAATTAAGTTGAAGGATTTTTGCAGTTGAATCTAGCCTCAATTTTCCCTCAAACCCCCTCATTTGGCCCTCACGTTTGACTAATACTACCCCCTCATTTGGCCCTCATGTTTGACTAATACTACATTCAATGGCCACACTCTTTTGATACGTTTTGGAGAAAAAGGAAAGATTGAAAGCATTCATGCAAAGTTAACTTTAGGTTGACCTAGTCATATTGGTCTTTCTCATGTGCTTGATCATAGTTATTTTCTAATGACATATTTTAAGGAGAGTTCCATTCAAAAAAGAGGATTCAAATTCAAGATGTAAATGGAGGGAAAATAGTCATATACATTTAGTTTAAAAATCAAATCCAAGTCACTTTGCAAATATCATTACAAAGTCAGATTGGTCCAAATACAAGTTATACAAGAAAAGGTTACAAAAAGAAAATTATAGAAATACAACTTTGGATTTTGCTCAATTGTTGACCAAGTTTAACCCTTTAATTAAGACTCTCTAAAGACCTGATTCAATGCCATTTGCTTCCTTTCTTCTTCCATCTCCATCTTCACATTTGGGTAGTCTCATAATGTGGTCAAGTAGGCTTTATGCTCTTGCCAACATTGGTCCATCAAACTTGCCACACGCAGCACGCATCAAACCGTAACTCAACAATACAACATAACCTGCCATGAGAATAAGAAAGGAGAAGATACTTTATGGATATGCAGAATTCGAAGGTGTTTCAAAACAAAATTGGAGTTTAAAAATTGCACCACGCAGCGCAATTCATGACAGCGGAAGAACAATGATGGTATCCATGAAGATAAATTTTGAAGCATACAAGCTTACCTCAATCAAAACATGTTTGTCACGAGTGCTCAAATGTCATCTAAACCTGGACTAATGATGTGTTGCAAAGTGAAAAGATCCTGGAGAAAATCCCAGTCCTGGAACATTAGTAGAGGCAAGAGCTAGTGAGCTTGATATGTCAACCTTTCCTGCAGAGGAGATTCCTAAAAAAAGCAAAGCACAACATCATCACGTGAGCAGATCCAAATGTATCACATATTATTCAATAATTCAAAAGTAAATTTTGAAGCTCACTCATTCGTGTTAGAAGCCATTTATCACAATTTAAATCATACCAAGTCAAGTCATTCAAAGAGCCTTACATATTCAAAGTTCATCCTAGTTTGCATCCAATTTACTCAAACCTATCATGTTTCATCCAAACATTTTAAACCAGAATTCATTCATCACAACCTAATTCGGAGTTCATTATTTAATTCAGTTTCAAACCATTTCAGTCATATCATAGCAGCATATGAGCAGCATTTCTACCATTTACAGTAGTAGAATTTCAAAGTACCTATCAAACTCAGCAGCATCACCACCTGTTTCAACACCGTCAATGAAAGAAAGTGAATAGTTCTCATTATCAAACTCCGCTTTCATCATTTTTGCAATACTCATAACCTTCCCAAGGGTGATCGGATGGACCGCCTTCTAAGAATAATCGCCTGGAGTTGAGTACCTGACATTAAAATTTAGAGAAATCAGGTGATTGAAAAAACAAAGCAGATAACACAGAGCTATAACACAAATATTAGCATATCTAGTGTTTCAAGTAATTTCTTAGTACTTCTTGAAAAGATCGTTAAGCAGGTAAAAAACTACACTACAAACAGATTGACACAGTCAATTTGATGATTCTGAACAAACCTTCTAATCATGTGAATCAAAAAATACACTGCAAATAGCCCGACACAAACCTTCTAATCATGTGAATCAAAAGGTACAAATATCATGTTTGCAACCGACATAACAAATAAGTAAATATTTGAGAGAATTACCTCATCAAAATCAGCTGCTGCACCAGTTGGAGTTGAGATCGCCAGCAAATGAAGCCTTGTTGCCAGTAAATGATAAAAATGGCAAAGGAACTGGAATAGGAACACATTAAGACAATGAATTTTCACTGCAGGAGGAACACAATACCTCCTAAATGAGAAAAATAAAGGATGAACTAATCATATCAGAAAAAGAATAGACATCACCACAAAGGAGTCTACATTGCTTGAGGTATACAAACATTCAGACAAAGCTTAATAGCTAACCTTGGCAAGAAGTTCGTCTCTTTGACGAACACGTTCAACATCCTTCTCTAATTCAGCATTACGTTCCTTCAACTGATTTAAAGTTCCTTCGTTTTTCTCAAGAGACTGAAACAAAATTAGTAAACCAATCCTGAAGTTATCGAGCAACTATGATTTAGGAGATTTCTATAATTTCTTAGCAAAGGGTGAACTTACCAGCTCGACATGCTTCAATGCACGACTTTTATCAATTATTGCACGATGTTGCTCAGGAAGTTGTGGGTCACCAACAGCCTTTTCGGTCTCTTCCAGAAGTTGCACGGGAGTTAACTTTGCAAACTCACAGACCCTGTCTTGCGGTAAGAACTACCAAAAAGCCAAGTATTAGCCGATCATAGATTTGAGCATCACAATAAACATAACACCTATAGCAATATTCCTCAAAACTAATACATAAAATAACTAAATCACATGGAGCAATGTTGTTAAATGCCAGTATTGAAGATGGCAGTGGTAGAAATTTGACAAACTACCATACAATGGCACTGGCATTGCAGATTATGATTTCGTTTTATTTAAATCCAGCGGTGAGGCTTATATTAAGCCTCTCTTTGGATATGGAATAAGACATGTTTTCTTTTCTGGACTTTGCTTAAAACAGCTAAAATTTTAAAATTATTAATCGTACAACTAATAAAGCATTTGACCAAAAGTCAAGACCCCTCCCCCAACTTCAGCCGCTGCTAAAATATAAGCAACTTTCTCGTCTAGCAATTCAAATTCTAAGAAGCTTAAAATTTAAACAATTACTAACATGTAACAAAGTAAGAAAAGACACATACTTAATAGGCTCTTTAACTTCATTTAATAATTTTGCAGCCTTTTCAAACTCTTTGCAGCGGTCTTTTCTCGCTCCTTAGCTTCACGATACTCTGCCTGCTTCATATCATACCTCAGCCATGGCAATTTCTTTTTCATTGATTCGGCCTACAAAACAGATACAGGCATGTTTTTTTATCTTTTCCATTAAAAAAAATACATTAAGACAGTGAATTTTCACTGCAGGAGGAAATAAACACAGCCATCATACCTTTCTGCTCTTCAAATGGTAGAAATCAATAAGGTCATCAGGCTGTGCATTAGAAATTTGAGCCTTTGCTTTAATCTCCTCTGTCTCACGGCGCTGCTTATCAGCAAGCATTTTCACAAAGCTCTGCCTGCAAGATTGCATCCATATCTTCCTTATCTCATCACCAGTATTGCATAGCAATCTCATGCAAAGGACAATCCTGTCATGAGAATCATTATCAATTGGATGTGGAAGAACTGAAGACTGACCAGGCTGCATCATTGAGACTGTGATCAACAAAGTCTGTGAAGTTGCCTTGTTAACTTCAACTTTTAATTTGAAGAAAAACCAGATGAGCAGGTGTACCAACATTATCCACAGAAAAACCAGATGAGCAGGTGTACCAACATTATCCACAGATGAGGAGGTGTTGAATGAGAAAGAGAAGAAATGAATCAATCACCATGATCATTAATAACTGATTGAGCATGTGACTAAGGTATATTTTGCTTGCTGAATTTATAATCAGTTTCCGGCGTCTCGACTGTAGAACTGATCGAGTGTCTTTGCTGGTATACGGTGAAGAAGCTCGCGAGGGAAAATACGAAGCAGAGTCCATGCAAGATCTAGAGACTGGAAGATGTTCCGGGTATCATAAGCTCCTTGTGCAACAAACTTCCTCTCAAACTTGTCCAGAAATTCCAGATACAGCTGTGAATAAAAAAAGAATTTAATTAATGTGGTTACTTCAAGATTAAACTTTGGTATAATAAAAAGAAATTATCCGTAGAGGGGAAATATTAGAGACCAGTTCCTCAGACGAAAGTGCTTCTTCTCCGACCACAGCTTTCATTGCTTGGACGTCTTTTCCAATGGCATAATTTGCATAGAGCTGGAGAAAAACATAAGGACGCCAATGAGATAGTTTAGAGATGGAAATTTTGCAATATGATAAACAAAAACATAAAAGACGTAAAAAAGAAGACCCGGTTGGACACATCAGAGTGATCCTTTCGTGTCATTCCCTCCCCAATGGCACTCTGCAGAAGTAACAGCAACTATGATGCATAACAACAATATAATAAAACCTCATAATTTTTAATTGAAGAGAACAATTTTACTTTTGCTAGACAGGGCCGGAATCATGATAAATTTCGGAGAGAATTATCAATTGATGGCATCTTGTGACATCAAGCAGACAAGATTAACCTCACCTTCATTAAACGGGAGAGCGATGGAAGAACGTTGATTGGTGGATATATCTGTTCAAAACAAACAAAAAGGAATCGTGTGTTCAGTTTCGGTCTGAACGAATATGATACAAATTTCAAACAATGCGAACGAAAATTATAACAGCCAGAACGTTCAATATAACTGACCTGCTTGTTATGCAGCTGCCTGTCAATATATATCTGCCCCTCAGTGATATATCCAGTAAGATCAGGAGTTGGATGTGTAATATCTGTGTAAGACGTTCAATAAAGATAATCAGACATGATTAAGAGACATGATTAAGAGTGCATTATGCAAGAGAGCTGAAAAGGTTTAATAATATATTTCATTACCATCGTTAGGCATGGTTAGAATTGGAATTTGCGTGATAGAGCCTTTTCGCCCCTCGATTCTTCCAGCACGTTCATATATTGTTGCAAGATCTGTATACATGTAACCAGGATATCCACGTCTACCAGGCACTTCTTCACGGGCAGTAGATACCTACAGAATTCAGAAGTGATCAATAGTCTCATTGACAATCAAATTGTTTCAGGCATTTTTTGTAGACAAACAAATCATAGTTGAAGGTATATTACCTCACGAAGAGCATCAGCATAAGAACTCATATCTGTGAGTATCACAAGAACATGCTTGCCGCATTCGTATGCCAAATATTCAGCAGTGGTAAGAGCAATACGAGGAGTGATGATACGTTCAATTGTAGGATCATTTACCTGCAATATATCATGGCAGAAAAAGAACAAGCATCTTAAGTATCAGATCTCCATGCACATAAAGAAATCAAACATAATAGGACGGCAATAGAAAAAACCAATGAAAATAATAGAACACTTGCATACTGATTCTAAAGATTACCAGATTAAGGAAAAGGGTCACTCTCTCCATAGAGACGTTCTCTTCAAAGTCACGTTTGAAAAACTGAGCAGGTGTACCAACATTATCCACAGACAGCTGATTCATTTGAGTTTATCTACTGAAAAATGTATGGTGACATTGTTTGAAGGAAGGAGAACATGATGATAAACAAATGAACCAAAACACTTACAGCCCAATAATGCTGATTTGAAATATCCCAACCACCGTGATAACGATGAAATCGCCGCCAGAATAAGAGTATTATCACCTTGAGGCCCTGGTGCTGGAGCCACTTGTGTAGCTTTGTTCTGCCATGAACCTATATTCACTTCTCCTCCACCTCCTGAAAATATTCAGAAAAATCAAACATCAAAACAAAATGAACCAAAACCAGAAACAATGGAAATAATGGATCTTGTGTCTGAAGTAGATCTTTTGAAAGACTACAACCAGAAACAATGGAAATAGAAGACCAGTAGCTAGAATGTTAGGTCAAGAAACTAACCTGAGTGTTGGTAATACGAATGGAACAACAAACAACAAACCACAGTGCGTCATTACAAACAAAACGATGGTGATGAGGATAAATCTGAATCAAAAAACAAAGCGAAATCAAAAAAATGAAATCATGTCATTACAAAACGAATACACAGACGAATAACGACATACCTTGTAGCTTGCAAGGAATGCGATGAACTGCCTGAAATGAGCTATTAACAAAAATGGAAGAGAGAAAGGCGAGAGAAAGGAGGCGGAGGCGGTAGGGTTTTAAGAGAAAGAGAGAACTTCGGAAGAGAGAAAGGCGAGAGAGAGAAGGTGAGAGTGGGAGGGAAAGGGAAATGGTGCCACTTGGCAAAATGGATTCTTCTGATTGGATGAAAGAATAGAATTTGTTAATTACTGTTATGACCTTGAGTTGGGCATAATAATTTTAAGTGTGAAGGGTATAACCGGTAGAATGGTGGCAATCCCTTGTAATGGGTAGGTAGTTGATGCATGTGTATGTGGCTGATAAATTTGAAAAATCCATGGAGATAAAATAAAGATTTTGAAATAAAATAATTACCATATGCATTTCCAATCTCATCAATGCTGGATATAGAGCATACAAACACCACAGAAACAGCCAACAGGAACCAGTTTATAACAGGAATGTAGATTTGACCCGTAAACTTCCGAGATGTGTGAATTATTTTAAGACGCGGGAAACAACCAAGAGCAGTTGACTGTTTTATGCAAGAAAATGTAGTTGTTGTCATAGTCCTACTTGCAATAAGTGCAGCAATATTAGCAATGAGAAAAGTTGGCCAGAATACACCACCTATAGACAAAGAACAATATTACACCGAAGCTTATGTGAAGTGTAGAGACATTGTAAGGAATGCAAAACACAAATATATATATAAACACAGACACACACTGACATCTACTTGGAATAGAAGAAAAAAAGGCCTCGCCAGCATCAGCATGGTGTTCCATAAGGTATGCAGCTTGACCCAAATAACCCAATAGTAGGCACGGCAAAACAAGGAACACAAATTTGAGCTGCAAACAAACCAGCATCAGTTCCATCAATGTATAATTTGATATGACAAAAGAAATAAATGAAGTCTAACCAGAAGCCATGATAGATGATTCATTACCTGAACTGCTCCAACAGAAAAATACTTACATATGACCTCCCAACAAAAGACCCCGACTAGAATCAAAACTACAACTTTATCAGCATTATCTAATCCTACTAATACAGCCAACTCATGGGAATAATACATGCTTCTCAAATAATAGTAAAACTTGCCCATGAATTTTACAAAATCATACTCCATTTGCAATCAAGGAAAATCTTAGCTATCGGTTAAAAATGAGATGGGTGAGAGTGAGGTTAAATAGTGAAGAGTTGCAGTTTCCCTTCAGTTAAAATCGCCACGGGAGAGACCATTTCCTTCAAACATACTTCTCAACAGCATAATTGGAAGATAGAAAAGACTCCCGTAATTCTCTCACTCGAGCGATTTCCTTTGCATTGATACACTACCATCAAAATCATCATCCTCATCTCCGGAATCAACATCAGAACCAATATCTGATGACAAATCATTTTCTGCATCCTCACCTTGTCCAACACCATTTCCACCCTTAAAGTCTTCACAAGCATCCTCAACATATGCTCTTGTTACTTGCCTCATTTCATCATCTAACTTGCTCCTCCTATATCCAACCAATTCCCTATCAACCCTGGCTTTCCGGGGGCTCAAAATCACAAGCTCGGCAAGCTTCCGTCGCGCCAAATACAAATCATTAGGTTCAACCAACTCACCTTTCCTATAAGCCTCTCTAAGAAAAACAGTGTGAAGCTTCCCGTGATTCCCTCTGGTGGAGACGTAGAAAATCCCCTGATGCTGAAGCAAAAATTCCTTCAACTTTTTTGGCAAGTGCATTGCCATCCGAAAATGCGCAATCCTCTCCAAAGTAATCTTCTTCTCGACAGTCAAAGATAACAATTCATGAATGGTAGCAACAGCCCTTTTCTCCATTCTCTTCTGTGCCTCAATTGACCTCAAATCATACCCAGAAAAATCCTCATAAGGTGACCAATAAGGTAACCTTTGCCACTTCCACATTGCAATCCTAAAATACTTGCTTATCTTAAAACCAGGTGGAAAATCAATCAAAAAAGAAAACCTAACATCTTCAGCATCCCTACCTTTCTCTCTATAAACTTTCTCCCTAGCATCTTCAATTGCACATATTCCTAGCTTAGGGTCAAATTCAACAAGTTCAATGTACTTGTTCCTAGTTTCTTTAGCATCAATTAACCGGAAAAATTCAGGGTACCTCAAAACAACCGAGTATTCAAAATCATCCGGTAGCCCAAGGGCTGATCTCGCAATCCTCACATGCTCGAGGCGTAATCGGAGACCATTTGACATCATGAGGAGCTTGCGGAGGCGTGTGACAGCTTGCGAGACTTGATCTGCAAGCGCGAGACGCTCCTGTTCAATCTGAAGAATAGCCTTACGGGTTAACCTACAGAAGAGGATGCGCTGAACGGGGTGCTCGAAGATTTCGAACACGTGCGGGAATTTAAGAAGAAACGCGCTGGATTCATGGCGCGTGAAGCCTATGCGATGAGCTAGGGTTTCCAGACGAGGGATTGGGATTGATTGATTGGGTTCAGAGAGGATAAGGTTCTGAAATTTGAGGACTTTTCGAGTTTTCTTCTCGATTTCCATGTAATTGTCGTAGCCATGATCGCGGATTCTTAGTTGTTTTTTAGGGATTGAGGTAGATTGTGACATTTCTCTGATGGGATTGGAATTGGGGTTGTGTTGGTGGTGATGAATCCATTGTGAATTTTGGAGATTTCGCTTTAGGAAACTTTGGATGCGAAAAATGAAGAACGACATTTTTAGGGTTTTGGAGGAAGGGGATGTTCATTGGTTTTAATTAAATTCATATTTTAGATATATTATTAATATGATTTTAATTAAATTTATAATTTAGATATTTATATTTAAAATAAAAATTAGATTAATCAAATTTTATATATAAAAAAAAATTAAAACAAAATCTATTATTCAGAAAATATATATATTTTTATGAAAAAAAATTAGTTTTGTGGAAAAATATTGTTTTAGACAAATATTTTTTTAATAAATATAAAAATATTGAAAAATAAAAATAATATAATATTTTTTCCAAAAATTAAAAAAAAAATTGAACATAAATATTTTTTCTTAAAATAAAAAAAAAAATTAAAAAATTAAAAAATTCTTTAAAAAATGATTTTAAAATAAAATTAATTATAAAATTGGAGATGGATATAGCTGGTTAATACTGATTTATAATCATTTTACATAAATGAAAACCGATTATTACAATTGATTTTAATAACCAGTTATAACATATGGATTATTTATGGTTATGGATTGGTTATGAAAAATTAATCATCAATGAGCATCCCTATTTGGAGATGTAGGGTTTATGCAGTGATTTCGGCTATGGAAGATGGATTCGAGAAATGCACACAAGTTAGAGCGAGAAAGGGCATTTTGCAAAATAATTAGAGCATAAAGGAGAGTTTAATGAAGTTATTTTCAATTTTGGGTCGGATTGTAAGTGATAACAAAATATATTGATTATTTATGTAATTTTAAGTTTATCATAAAAAAAATGGAAAGAGAATTAACTATGTTGATTTTTTTATGGTGCCTTCTAAGGTGAGGGCTCTAAGAAGTCCTTCACCATGGACCATCATTAAGAATTGTTGGATTATTGGATCTTACAATAAACTCTTCATATTGGATTTTTTTTTTACTAAAAAAGACTTTCTCACTGCCTCATTTTCCATTTTCTTGTAACCGCAATGATGGAAGAAGCTGCTGCAAATCACAATATCATATTTAACCGTAGTGGATTGTGGCCTTTTGATTTATTAACTAAGATCAATCTCTTAATCCATATGATACCTTTATTTGCATTGACAATGGTGATGTCTTCAAATTTGTAGAAACTGATCCATATTTTTAATTAGGTTGAATCAAAGAATACAAAACAAAAAATTATGAAAGGGATATTAAGATGACTCCATTAACACGTGATTGGATAACTATACTGAACATTACAAAAGAAAATATAGGCAAATACTAAAAAACAATCATTGCCGAGGGGTTGATGGATTTTTCATAAGCTACAGAATGAAAAAAAAAATGTATTACACTTTAAAATGAAAAGCTGACTAACAACATGATTGTAATTCTAGAAAATACTATAATTTTTACTGGAGGAAATTACTAATTTTGGGTATGCATCAATAACATTAGAGATGAATGTATAACTAAAAGAAAATACATGTTAGAAATAACATAACATGATTGCTTCACAGCTCTGATACTCCATGATATTTTTGAAAACTACTTTGATGTACTGCATTGTGTTTATATTTCTAAAAGTAAAAAAGGCATTAAGCAGAACATGTTCATCAATCTCTAGTACACAGATCTCAACAGTAAACTAAATATACAAAAGTCAAGATTATTCCATTTAAATAAAATAAAATAAAATAAATAAGAAAGAACCTTTAAATCACTAAAATATAGCAACATGTTTGAACAAAATCCTTTTTTGATTTGTACATTTCTCTGTAGAAGACAGAACAGAGAAATATCAGAAAAATCAAAACCCTAAAATCGAAAAAAAATGTACAAAGTTAAAGCTATGTTAAAAGTTAAAACAGAAAACCAGAAACCAGAAAAACCATAAACCAGAAACTTAGAAATTATTCTTCCATTGTTTCTTTCCCAATCCATAATCACAAACCGTCAAAAACCACTTCAAACACTCACCACCATCTAACAAATTCCACAATCGTGTAACCATTCCTTCCAAGCCACTCATTTCAATGAAACTCTACAAAAATCAAAGAACATAACAACAATTTTTTTCCAACAAAATATACTATGAATACAAGAAGAAGAGGACATGAAAGAAAGAACAATATAAGAGGGGAAAAACGTACCTTTTGCGATCGAGATGGTCGTGTAGCACCAATGAGAGTGATGAACCCGCTATGGTTTAATAGGAAAAGAGAAAGGGGTAGAGAGAAAATGGAAGAAATGTGGAAAGAGAAAGAAAGAGTAACTGGGAAAGAGAGAGGAAGAAAATTGGAAAGAGGGAGAAGGTGAGGGAAAAAGGGAAGACAAGAGCTTTAAAAAAACTTCTGCCACTTGGCAAAATTGAACCATGTTATTGGTCAGTGTTTTTGTATTTAGTAAATTACCAAAAAGGGCATGGTGGTAATTTCAATTGAAGGGTAAATTAGGGAGAATGGTGGTAATTTCATTAATGGGTAGATAGTTGATACGAAAATTATGATAAAGTATGTTGCTCAATCTATACTAACAGGTGCGGAGACATTTGACTGGTTGGTACAACTCTGATGCAACGTGTTTTCTAAAGCAGGTACTATCCTCGTGGCACAATCAAGGAAGCTCAAATTGATTACTCCCTAAGCTTTGTGTGGCATAGTATGCTTGGAGCTAGAGACCTGGTTCTAGGAGGTTCAAGGTGGAGAGTGGGGAAAAATTAGGGTGTTCGAGAAGCGCAGATCCTTTTGGAATCCAACTTGTGGCCTACACTCTTTACATCATTTGGTTTTGTAAGAATCAGGTGATGTTCAACAATGGCAAAGTTATTATGTCCATAGTATCAGCGGAGCCAGTGGAAAGAGTGCAGGAATTCAATTGTGCCAATCATGGATTAAATTGAGAAAGAAGATTGTGGCTCAAAGCGATATTCCTAATAATTTGAAGTGCCATATTGTGGTGCATGTTAATGCAAGTTGTTCTTGTGATGGGACTATGGCTATAAGGTGTATCCTAACATATAACAAGGGTGGCATTATACTGTCAACAACAAAGGACATCTCATCCTACTCTTGTTGAAGTCGCCATTAGGCAGGCATTAGGAAATAGATTTTTTCGAAGAAATTTAATGACTTCGACTGAAGCCATATTTTTGGAATTTGAGTCGAAGGCGTCTTTCGCCATGAGAATCTATGTTACAGACTTAGAGATATTTCTTAGCAGTTGGAAGACTCGATTCGACAGAAGTGCCACTGAAGGCATTTCGACAGGAAGATTTGAATTTAAATAAAGGAGGGAAAGTTCAGTCTCATCCATTCCTCAAAGAATCCACGTGGAACACTTATAGGATTCGAAGGCATGCAGAGCGACACTTGTCTAATTTCGTTTGCTAGCCATTAATGGCAGTTATTTTCAATTAGTATAAATAGAAAGTCTTAGTGTTAGGATTTGTGTGTGATCAATTGTGTACAAATTCTTTGGTATACTCCAAGCACCCGTGTGTTGGGAGAAACGAGTTTATAAGAATGTACATTGATGTAACACCATCTTTTCATTTCAGTGCAATTTAATAAATATTTTTCCTTAAGAATTTACTCTTTCTTTATGCAAGTTCTTGTCTTTATCATTTACCAGTACTTCGATTTTACTTCTTTTTTTCCCAAATCTGTTTACACTTGAAATTAATTATTTTATCATGAACTATGTCGAAGTGTTCAGCGTATTTATAAACTTTATTAAAGATCAATTAGCACATGTTCTAGGATTTGTGTGGTCGACACTGCAAGTAAAACAAATCTTTTTCGATTTGTAAGACCGACCGTTGTTCACCAATTTTCACGGCGAACAGTTGAAAATTGAGGAAATCCTATTATTCTCTAATGCACAAGTGGTGATTGATAACTTGAATGACAGTGATTGATAGCTTAAATGACATTGATACACTGGTTTCCTTTGATCTGATAATTCTTTACTGTCTAATGCTTAATAATTGTTGCACCCCAAATTTTGACCCCTTAGATATTCATCATCATTTTAGGATCATATTTATTTGATTATTTAACCTTAACCTGTTTCAAGTTTGTCTTTGTTAAGATACAGGAATCAGGGTTCCGTACAACCGAGAATCGAGGTTTCAATGGTTGATCAGTCAATGTATTGGATTGATTATCCATGAAGAATGTCTCTACACCATCATTAATACTCCATTGGGTCAAGCATGAGTCCAATTTGAGGTTGTCACACAAAGATTAAAAAACAGTGCAGTTCAGGATCCCCGATTAGGGTTTTTGATTAGGAAAAGTCAACTGTGGTTTGACTTTTGATTTTAAAGGTGTTCCAATGGTGGAATTATGGTCCATGTGGCTCATATTGCTTAAGGAAGTCCACTAAAGAAGTTTCAAGGCCTCAGGAGACCCAGAACAACAACAGTCGATCCGATCGTCATCGATCGATCGTTCGTCGATCAAAAGTCAACTCTCCAACTATAAGGAATTTGACCTCAAGGTGTGAAGCAAAAATGTTCCTAATAACATATTACACCTACCCATGATATTTCATGACCATTGGATCCAGGATTAAGGAGTAATCGCAAAAGTCGGGAATTAGGGTTTTGAAAGGGGCAAGACCATAACTCCTTAACCACACATTTAATTGAGTTGGTTCAAAGCTCATTGAAAAACTCTTGGCAAGTCCTACAAAAGTCCCAAAGTGGTTCATGAGCAGAAAATGAATAGATTTGGAGTTATGACCAAATTCATTACAAGAAGGGAAAACACTTAGAAAAATTTCTAAGTTTCTGGCCTTACAAATCATGGTTTCAGCCAACTTTGAAGAGATTTTTGACCTAGTTCCACTTGGAATATGAAGTTCATGTGAACATGAAAGTTGTAGAGCTACATGAGGGATTTCCAAATAGTACTATAACTACTCCATATCCCTTGTGATCTGAGAGTTATGAATCCAGCAAGTTGGGGTCTCAACACTTGAGCGCACCGTTTCGACTTTTTCGCAAGTTCACTTTTTGATCACTTGAACCATTCTCAGCCCTTGAATCTTATTTCTATATGATATTTAGAGGATTTGAAGAGGAAAAATTCATAAAATTAAGAGGTTTGATGAGTAAGGCAAGTTGCATTATTTTATTCAAAGAAACATCAAATGGAAAGAGAAACTTTTTGGCACACTTGCAGCTGCAGTTCCCCTATTGCCTAGCCACTCCAATCACCATTATGTCATTCTTTCCACTTGAGTAATGCATCAGAGGAGCAAAAGATCAGACTGGCAGCTGCAACAAAACCCCAAGCAAAGGGTTTACTTTATAAAATCCCTCCAAAAGGCAAACTTACCAATCTGCCCCAAGCCTTGATTTTCCTATAAATAGAGGCTCCCTCTATGTCATTTACACACCAGAGAGCCATCCAAAACACAAAGAACACACATCTCTCACTTCTTTCTCCCTTTACTTAAAATTGAAGAAATCTCACAAAACCACCAATTTCACCACTTTACACTTTTCACACCAGATCTTGTTGCAAACATCCCACCACTTCAAAAACCATATACACACCCTTAAAATGACCCTCTGAAGATGTTCCAACCATTGGTTTCCTCAAAAAATACATGGATCAAAAAGTCAACTGTCTACACACCATAGTTTGACTTTTATGCTCATTTCAAGCCAAATCACCACACGAACATTCTTCCATCAAAACAACACTTGGAGCACTTCATGTTTGTGATATTTTAACTGTTCATAACATCAAATACCAGCTGGAAGCTTGTTTTCTCAAACTGTCCTCAAGAACCATTTGTTGATTCAAAAAGAAGTAACATCACAAGGTTGCTCAAAGGGAAAGATCTCAGGATTTCTTGGCAGTTGTCTTGTTATTGGAAATCTACAAGAGGTTAGTGGTCACTGTAAACATCTTGAACTACCATGAATATGTTAGTGTGTTTGGATTGAAGCATGCTTAAAATGAATGCAGTCATGCATGAACTGTTAAACTTTGTTTTACTTTGCTCATCAACATATGTTTTGCTCTTCTAGTCATTATATGTTATGGTGGTGATTGTGTGTTTGTGCTTTTCAAAACCCTTTACCTTAAGACAGGTATGAACATTAGGGAGATTTGTCTACCATTTTTATGGATGATGAATTTAAGCTGTTCCATTTGTAACTGCTGTTGCTGGTTTTGTTAGTTCAGGTGCAATGTTTTGGTGATAAAGCAGTTTTGCATTTGAAAGGTTTTGATTGGTTTGTAATGGCATGGTATGGTAGGAACAGTTTATGTAGGATTTGCTCATGGCTATATTTTGTGTTGTGCCAACCATTTTGAACATGTGTATGTCTTGAATGTACTTTTGCCTTGTTATTTGCATTTTCACTACTGTAGGATTGTGTGAATTAGAGTTTGTCAACTCTTGATGGTATGTAGAGGGCTGTTTTTTAGGATTGATGTTTAGGCTGGAATAGCTTCTGCATTTATGTAACCAGTTGTAAACAGGCCTTGGTGATCAGCAGTTGTTTTGGAGCACACAAGTGTGGGGTGTATGCTCTGAGCAGACCTGTCTTCATTGCTTTAAAATCATGTTGGATCCTGCCTTGGATCACTTGTAAACATCTTAATGTCTCAATGTTCTTGCTTCTTGAAAGCTTACTGCCATAGTTTGACAGTCTCACCCTGGAGCCTAGGATTTTGGCCAACTGCTTATTTTAGAGGCATTTAATTGGTGATGTTTCTGGATCTGTCTAACTGAGTTGCTTACATTAGTAACTGCCGCCAAAACTTTGGTTTGAATTAGTGTTTAGAATTAGAACATGTTGCTTGAGTTTCCTTAGGTTGGTTTTTAAGATTGGACATGGTCATGATCATTTACAGTTGCTGCCAATTTGTTTGGAAGTGTGAGTTTGTTTAACTCATGACAGTGGCTGTTAAACTTTCATTAGGGAAACATAAGTCGGTTTGTTGCTTTTGTGAAAGTGCTGATATGTGATGTTTCAATATGGTGCATTAAGGTTTGACATTGTTATATCCAAGATTGTCATTGCTTTTGTTTAGATTTTATGTTTGAAGCTTATTGACTTTCAGTCAAGATACTTTGCTGATATTGTAATGACAAGCCTGTTGTTTTTGGATGTGCAAACATTATCATGTATGACTATGTGAATTTATGCCAAGGCTGAATTTCAAACTTTGATGATGTTGGTTGAAATACCATACTTGTTGTCCACTACTGTTTTGAGGTTCCTAACCTTTGATTCTTATCTAGTGCTTCAAGTTTCCTTTGTAGGATCCTTGTATGTTTAGTTCATATCATAATCACTTGAGTTGTGAATTATGTGCAATGTTGTCAAAACACATTTGCCAGCTTGCTATTGGTTTCTGTTATTGAGGAGTGGTCACTTTTGTGTTATCAATTTGATTTGAAAACTCCTACAATCTGTGTATGTATAAGCCCCATTGAGAAGTGCAGTTTGGTTGTTGATGTCATAAAGCTTTGTTTTAACATTGGTTAGACTAAGACAAACACCATTTCAATAACTTGCAATTGATTGGTCATTTTTTGTTCTATCATGTTTTTAAACCTCACTTCTATTTGAACTTCACATATGTGATATTTAGAATTTGTGCAGGCTCTTAATTTGGTTTAAACATGCTTGATTTGATTCACAACTTCCAAGATGCATTTTCAAGGCAATATGTGCAACTCACATGCTCTTTTTTGTTCTATTGATTTTTGAACAGCATTTCATGTTGAAACTCATTTCATAACACATTTGTAACTTGCTCAAACCATTTTCTACCTTCATTGCATCTGTTTCAACTCATTATGCTTCAAAACGCATCTCAAAGCTTTCAAATGCATGTTCCATCGAAATTTCTTTGTAGGTACATTATTTGAAAAAACCAACTGCACCATTGTGTTCCTCATCAAATTTCAAGTGAGATTGACTTAAATTTCATAAGATTTGGTGGAGAAATGAAAGAGTTATGATCAAACCGTTTTTGAGTTGTCACTTGGTTTGCTTTGAAACTTGCCCAGAAAATCACACGCTTTTTAGGATTATGTTTTATTTGGGGTGGCATAATCAATGGATGTATCGCCACCCCAGTGGTTAAAGCCTCCACTCTTTACACGCCTTGCACTGCCTGAACCTGGGTTCGATCAACAATGGAGATCAACCCTTTTATTTATTTTTCATGTTTTGTCATGTTATCATATTTTATTCTTTTTTTCCCTCCACTTACACACGCGCACATGTGGTTGAATGGTTAAGTGTTGCACTTGTGAGGCAAAGGTGGTGAGTTCAACACCCACCTAATGCACTTTATTTTTAATTACTTTATTTTTCATGTTTTCTTCACAAATTCAAAAATCCATAACTCCTTCAATTTTAATCCTTTTTTAGTGATTCTTTTTGCCAAATGCTTGTGTTAATGTATATTTTCACATAATGTTTGAACTTTTTGTTTACATTGTTGGTTTATGTTTGTTATCCTTTACTTTTTATCCTAAACTTAGGATTTGAGTCGTCGTACTCACTTTTAGTGTCCCGCCGTGGACATCCTTTATCCAGTTATCCTAACCTTAGGATTGGAGTCTCCGTGCTCTATTTAGCGTCCCACCGTGGACATCCTTTCCCCATTATCCTAACCTTAGGATTTGAGTCTCCGTGCTCATGTTTACCGTCCCTCCGTGGACATCTTTTACCCTTTTACCCTAACCTTAGGATCCGAGTCGCCGTACTCACTTTTAGCGTATCGTCGTGGACATCCTTTCCCTTTACCCTAACCTTAGGATTTGAGTCGCCGTACTCACTTTTAGCGTCCCGCCGTGGACATCCTTTCCCCTTTATCCTAACCTTAGGATTTGAGTCTCCGTGCTCATGTTTAGCGTCCCGCCGTGGACATCCCGTACACCTTTATCCCTTTTATCCTAACCTTAGGATGTGAGTCGCCGTACTCATGTTAAGCGTCCCGCTACGGACACCCTTTACCATAACAATCTCAATGTAGATTTAGGAGTCGCCGCACTCCATGTAAGTACTTCCATATGAATGCTTACATCCCCTTGGAACCTTGACCATAGTCAAGAGTTCCTCACCCTTAGTTAGGGGAACTACGATTGCTCTTATTCCATTCCCGTAAGGATACGTAGGCACGAGATGCGATTCTTTGCGAGCAAACTTTGTACATACCTTTGTATATCCTTTAGAATTTTCCCTTAGCACTTTTCCCTTAGCAAGCAAACTTTAGCATAAACATAAATATTAACAAGAGGGAGCCTCCCCGACGATGCTAAGGAGGCCAGTACGGTCAAACGGCGCTCTTGCTCATACGTCCTGCTTCAACAAGCTCTATCGCAGGGGCTTCTCGATCCCCCTCCTCAAATCCGTAGACCAAACTCAAGCCTCTGCCATCTTAAAAGAAGTCCACGTGGGCATCAATTCACAAACCCTCAGAGGATGATCTTTGGCGAGGAAATCCCTATGAGCTGGGTACTACTGGCCGACAATGCAGGAGGATACGAAAGAACACGTCAAGAAGTGCGACAAGTGTCAATGACACGGGGACATGCACCTCGCTCCATCGAGCGAACTCAAGTCCCTCTCCTTCCCTTGGCCATTCGCCTGGTGGGGGATGGATATCCTCCGACCTTTCACCCTAGGCTCCTACCAGAACAAGTATCAGATAGCGTGCGTCGACTACTTCACCAAATAGATCGATGCTGAAGCCCTCGCCAAGATCACGGTGCACAACATACTCTGTTTCTACAAGAGTAACATCCTCACCAGGTTCGGCGTCCCGTTCTCCATAGTCACGGACAATGGGACACAATTCACCGACAGGAACTTCCAGGACTTCATCACCAAACTTGGTACCAAGCACCACTTCACCTCGGTCGAGCATCCACAAACTAACAGCCAAGCCGAGGACGCGAACAAAGTAATCCTCCAAGGACTGAAACGAAGACTCGACGACGCTAAGAGAGGATGGGTCGAGGAGCTCCACATCGTACTATGGGCCTACCGAACAACGCCTCATTCGACCACTGGGGAACACCCATTCCGTCTCACGTACGAAACCGAGGCGGTGATCCCGGTAGAGATAAGAGAGTCGTCCAGAAGGACCAAAGCTTCCCTCGAGGAGGAAGCCAACAACGAAACTCTCCGGGAGGAGCTCAACCTAGTCAAAGAGATCCGATCAGGAGCAGCTATCCGTGAAGCCCGGCTAAAACAAAAGATCGCCCTTCGTCATGATAGTAGGGTCCTAAAGCGCGAGTTCCAGGTCTCACAGAAATCAAAAAGACTCACACAAGGTCAAACTCGCCACAAATTGGGAAGACCCCTATCGTGTTCGGGACAAGACCGAGCACGGGGCCTATTACCTCGAAAACCTACACAGGCATCAGATAGCTCGACCATGGAATGCTGAAAAGCTAAAAAAATACTACAGTTAAACACTTCCCGCACGAACCATCCTCGCGACCACAGGAGCGCGACGTGGTACGACCGTGTTTCCTCGAAAACAATGATATAGCGAGCTCCTGCCCTTTGTGTGTGAAGGCACAATGCTCTACTCGACGGCTACCCCTCAACCGAGAGTCGCCGCACACCATGGCCGGCAGAACACCCAGCTCGCGATGGGACGTTCACGCCTCAGGAACATGTCCACGACTGTGGTCCACCCCCTTTTCCGACCAGATAACTACCCGATCAACCGGTCAGTTCCCTACACTACCGGGCAATAAATGTCGAGCGACATTCCCAACTTAGTGAAATATACATTAAAAAGCATAACAAATATGCAACCGAACATACAAAGCAAAAAAATATTTATCATGCATAAATATACGAGCACCCACACGGACTTAGAAAGAAAAACAAGCATGAAATTCAATTAAATGGGTATAAGCCCGGAAGTTCAAATCATTAAAATAACGGGCGCTAGCCCAAAATTCAAACGAAACATGGCAAGCAGGCCGAAACATCCCAGGCACACAGGTCACCATCCCAACTCTACAGGCTCCTCCTCCACATGTGCAACGTCGTCCCCTTCCTCGTTGTCCGAGCTGTCAGGCACCACGATCCGACCATCTTGGATCTGGTGGAAAGGGCCAGTCCCGTCTGTCACCAGGTCAGCAATCACGAGCTGGAGCTGCTAGACAGCATGCTTGAAGCCTACCTTGACAGCCCCAAGACAAACATCCTTGAGCTGTCGAATCTTCACTACGAGCTCTCCCCTCGACTTCAGCTGCCGCTCTTCTTCAGATTCCTCCTCGGCGGGAGCGACCAGTGACTCGAGCTCCGTAACACGACCCCATACACCCTTCAGCTCCTCATCTCGCTCTTTCAAAGCCTTCTCCAACTCCCCAAGGCGATCTTGCTGGAGTTTGACCTGCGTCTAGAACTCTCTCTGATCGGCTGCCAGCTTGGCCCAGATCTCCTTGGATATCGCGAGCTCGCTCTTCACAGCAGCTAGGTCCTCCGAAGAACACCCCGCCTCATTCAGCACAAGGGTCGTGACAGAGAGGGAAGAGCTTGCCCTTGTCGAGGACCCCCTTTGTGAAGTTCCAAATACTAACCTCGAGTGCTAGGTGTTGCACCCCAAATTTTGACCCCTTAGATCCTAATTATCATTTTAGGGTCATATTCATTTGATTATCTAACCTTAACCTATTTCAAGTTTATCTTTTTCAAGATACAAATTAATCGGGGTTCCGTACCATCAATAATCGAGGCTCCAATGTTTTGATCAATCAATATTTTGGATTGATTTTCTATAAAAAAAAGACCGAGGATACTACATGAGGTCAAGTATGAATCCAGTTTGAGGTTGTCACCCAAAGATTGAAGACAGTGCAATTCAGGATCCCCGATTAGGGTTTTCGAGCGGAAAAGTCAACTGTAGTTTGACTTTTGATTTTTAAAAGGTGTTCTAATGATGCAATCTTGGTCCATCAAGTTCATATGGCTTAGTGAAGTCCACTCAAAGAGTTTCAAAGTCTTGGAAGACCCGGAACACGAACAGTTGACTCGTTAGTCAACGATCGATCGTACGGTTGACCGAAACGTCAACTCTTCAACCATAAGGAATTTGACCTCATGATATGAATCACAAATGTTCCTTGTGTCATATTACACCTGACCATAAAATTTCATGACCATTGGATCAAGGATTGAAGAGTAATCGAAAAATCGGGAAATTAGGGTTTTGAAAAGGGCAAGACCCTAACTCCCTAACCACACATCTAATTGAAGTGGTTCAAAGCTTGTTAGAAAGGTCCTGCCAAATCCTACAAAAGTCCCACATAGGTCCATGTTCAAAAAATGGATAGAATTGAAGTTGTAGCCAAAATCATTTCAAGAGTGCAAAACACTTAGAAAAATTCTAAGTATTCTGGCTGTACATTTCACATTTTCAGCCAACTTTGAGGGGTTTTTCAACCTAGTTCCACATAGAATCTTAAGATCTTATGAACATGAAAGTCTTAGAGCTCCATGAGGGCTTTCCAAAAAGTACTAGAACTCCTCAATAGCATTTGTGAGACGAGAGTTATGGATCATGGAAGTCGTGGCTGCAACACTTGAAGTCACCATGTCAACTTTTTCTCAAATTCAATTTTCAACAACTTGGACCACCCTCAGCCATTGGATCATGCTTCATTCTGATAATTAAAGGTTTAGATGAGTGAAAATGCAGGAGAAATGACAGAAATTGAAGAGAGGAGCAAGTTGCAAACAAATGGCATTAAAATATTCAAAGAAATCCAAAAGAGGAAAAAGAAACTTTATGGTGCAAACTGTAGCAGCTGCAATCTCTACACTCTAAGATCTATTCAGTCACCTCATGTACATCATTCCACTTGATTTCTTGCTTGCCTTGAGCCAAGAGCATGATGGATGGAGCTGCCATGAGATCTTGGCAAGATTTCTTCAAAATTTCCCTCCAAAAATGGAAAAACCAAATCTGCCCCAAGCTTCTCATGGCCTATAAATAGAGACATCCTCATACTCTCCAAACCACACCAGATCACCCTACACCCCAAGAGAAAACCCTTGCTCTCATCTTGCTTTGCATTTTCTTACAAGTGAAGAAAACCATCCAAAACACCAAAAATCTGCCTTGAAGCAAAACATCTTCCAAAATCATTTTCACCCATTCAAACTCACCACAAACCATCCTCACAATCCACAAATTATGTATAGAAGGTTTCCATACTCTTAAACCACCCAAAATCATCATTTTCCCAAAAGTCAACTTTCAACCAAACCAAGTTTGACTTCACAGACAAACTCAAGCAAATCTCTGTCCAGACCTGTTTTAACCATTCTAATCATCCACACACCCTTGATATATGATGTATGAATTGTCCATGACATAAAACAACACAATCCTCATTTATTTTGAGTTTTGTCACAAATTACTTCAAGTGCAAGCAAGGGTTGTTTCCATCAAGGTAGAGCTGGACAGCAGTTGAAGCTTCCTCAAGGCATTCCTTACTGCAGCATACTTGTTTGGAGGTTTACAAGAGGTTAGTGGTCACTATCCTTTTCATTTCTGTCATAAACTCATTTGCCATGTTTGGTGCTTAAATGCAAAATGTAGCTTATATGCAAATCTGTCAATTTTTCATGCTTGTCTTGATCATATCATGTTTAGGTGTTTGTCAACCATTTCATGATGTATCTCTGCACCCAGGTCATGTTTAAACTCTAGGAGTTTTTTAGTTCACACTTGTTGAGCCTGTTTTGGTTGGAATATCAAGTTTGTTGTCATGAACATTTTGTCAATGGTGTTGTTTAGTTCAAGATAGGATTTTGACTTGTTTCTGAGCATCTTATGTGTTTGTGCCTAACATGATTTTTGAAGCGTTTGATCTTTGCTAGCATAGGACAGTTATTGTGAAATATGTATGTGTATGCCTTGATCAAGTTTGCTACATTACTGATGTGTATTCATGTGAAAAATATGCAATATATGCCATTGTGTGTCAAACTGACTTGCTATCATTCCATGTGTTAACTGTTGTGAAAAGAAAAATGTTGGTCTTGTTTCATGTTTGGTATGTATATTTGAATAAACTCAGTTCTGTCCAGCACATGAGTATTGGTGTTCAACCATGACTGTTTCTAGTTTGTAAATGCTACATCATGCTACTATTGACATCTAATCTTTGTTAAGATTTTGCAAAATGCCCTATTTGAAATGAAGTTGTGAAAGTGGCTGTGAAGGTTTTTGTACTCACCATGAATCATGCCATAACATGTTGTATCTTTGTTGTCTTGGAATATTGATGATTGTTATTACATAACCTGTACCTTGCTGCATCATTAACCTGCTTTCCATTTTTCAAAACAGCCATGCATTTGCCATTAGCATACCAGTTTTTGTTCTAAAATGTTTCTAACTGATCTTTGAGCCTAGAACCTTTGGTTAACATATTTAGAATTGATGTGTGATGTTAGCATGAGCCAGCATGTCCTACATTTTCCAAATCAGTTTTACACTTTCTACTATGTGTTTGCAACAGCATACCAAATTCTGTTTTAGGAAGTTTCTCATTGATCTTTGAGCATAGAATTATTAGCTAGCATGTTTAGGGCTTGTGTATGGTGTTTGCATAACCTGAAATTGTTTTGCTCATGACATGACCTTTCTTGCTGCATAATCAATTTGCCTTTGCATTTCATAGCTGCCAGCATACCAATTTCTGTGTTAAGCTGCTTTTGATTGATCTTTGGGCATAGGACCTATATTTAACATGTTTAGGACTTGTGTTTGATGCTAACTGACTTGTTCATGACATGTATCATGTTGCATTTAAACTCATTTTCCAAAACAACATTGCATTTTCAGTTATTGCTTGCCAACATCATATCCATTCTTGTTTTAAGGTGTTTTAACTTGAGCCATGAGGATAGAAACTTCAGTTAGCATATTTGAAGGTTGTGTGTGATGTTTGCTTGGTCTGTATAAACTCAATACATGCTTTGATTTCAAAATTGCATTTTAACATGCCAAATTGCACTTGCCATCGTGTTTTTAATTGAGAACCTCATTTCATAACATGGTTGTTACCATCCTAATCCTCATCAAAAATCAATCAACTTAGACTAAAATTTCATGAAAAAAGACTAAGTTTTGACAAAGTTATGGATCAAACCGTTTTTGCATTATCACTTGTATTTGCCTTGCCCTGGCCCAGAAATATTTCAAAAAGATACCTTTTGTATTAATTGGGGTGGCTAAATACACTGATGTATCGCCACCCCAGTGGTTGTAACTTGTGCGCCTTATACCCCTTGTACCTACCAGTCCTGAGTTCGATCTGGGTGGAGATCAACTCTTTTGTTTTTATTTCAATTGCTTTGTTGTAATATTTTCTTCTTGCACTTCCATTCCTTGCCAATGCGCGCGTTTAGTGGATGAATGGTAAGGTTTTGGGTTGGTAAATGTGAGAGCGTGGGTTCAATCCTTGTCATGGCACTTCCATTATTTTTTATCACTTGTTATTTCCTATTTTCTTCACAAATTCAAAAAATTCATAACTTTTGCATGCTTTATTATTTTTGATTCATCCTTTTCGCAAAATGTTCATGACATTGTCTAGTTTCATGTGATGAAAAAATATTTCAAGTTTTTCATATTCACAATGCCTTTTGCCTACTTGAAAGTTGGTTCCTTGTTAGGATCGTTACCTTGCATCTTGTTGAATTTCTCTTAAACCATGCTTGACTTATCTTGTAAGATTTGTTTGTGATTGATTCCCATGTGTTAGTTAACATGTTAGGGCTTGTTTACCTTTGGTTTTTACCATGTAATTACATATTTTCCTCCTAAAACTTTGAGCTTGAACTGTTGTAACATTTCTTGCATGCTTGCTTGTATATGATTGTCATCAATGTCTAATGTTGTTACATTTGATACACTTTGACCTATGGCATGCTTACCTTAAGTTGTGACTTGTTTGCACGGTTGTAACCTTCATATTTGATAATATGTCTCTCTTGGGTTGTTACCTTCACCTTTGTTAAGATACATGATTCTTGGTTGTAACCATTTATCTTGATTGAAATCCTTGCTTATTGTAATATATGCTTATTTGCTTGGTTGTAACCATGCCTCTTGTATTCATCGTGTGTGAATGTTTATTGCTTTGTTAAGTATTTCTTCCCCAAGTGATGAAACTCTTTAGTTCTCATCCAAGTTGCCTCATCTCATCCCTTCCAAAGGAAAAGTCTCTCTATTGACCCTAGTGTCATAGATAGCTCATTACCCCCATGACTTTGTGAAGTCATTTTGAACCTTAACTTAGTTAAGTTAGAACCCTAGCCATTGGACTTTGCTTAAGTCTAAAAGACCCACCTTTACTAGGAGTGTTCTTCAACATAGAGATAGGTAGAGTTTGGTTAACTCTATGTAAGAATCATGGAAATGATTACTTACTCCCCTTTCTTGAGTGTATAATGTAGATCTAGAGAGTTGGGATAAACTCTATACAAGCATTGTGATGTTTGTTCCCTTTGGAACCTTGATCATAATCAAGTGTTCTTCATCCCTAGTGAGGTGAACTACGATTGCTCTGATTCTATCCTAGTAAGGATACGTAGGCAGAAGATGCGATATCTTTGCGAGCAAACTTAGAAACTATCCTTAGGTCTTCACCCTTTGCCCTTTTTACCCAATCTCAAACCATAAGCAAACATTTAACAAGTATTAGCATACAAACAAACAAAAGGTTCCTGTAGAGTACTACAGATGTTTAGGATGTGAAATACCTACCCTAGGCATAACCAACCCCCGATCCCCGAATCTCTTAGCGTTGTTGTAACATTGCGAAAAGGGTTTTTCTTTCTTTAGACCTTTCCTTTGGATAAATTAAAATCCGGTTGTGAATTTTAAGAATTAAGATTCAAGTTAATCAATAGTTTGGTATCACGATTCTCACCGTAACAGAAATGGCGACTTCACTGGGGAAAGCAAAAGTTTGAGGGTTTAACCTATTTTGTTTGATCGCATGCTATATTTGTGAATATTTGCTCAACATGTATATTTACAATAACTTTTGCTTCATTTTTAAACTCTTTGGTCAGATTCTAAACACAGGGTATAGAATCTGATTCAATCAGAGGTACACAGCAGATATGGAATGCAAGAAAGAAAGAGTGACACGTAGAATTGTCTCGGTTCCTCTCACAACTTGAAAGTAATTTTGTCCCCTTATGCTTACAAGAGATTTTTATTATAATCACACAAGATTACAATTTACTCAAACCCACAAGCAAAAGACTTTTCAATGCTCAAACACTAAAGTAAGATACTTTTATTCTCAAGAAATCAAGTAAGAGACTTCCAATACTCAAACATTAAAGTAAGAGACTTATATGCTCAAACACACAAGAAAGAGACTTTCAATGTTCAAAAATTAAAGTAAAAGACTTATATGCTCAAACACATAAGCGAGAAACTTCAAATGCTCTAACACTTAGTAAGAAACTTCTAACAATCTACCTAATAGATAAATGATTGTTTGAGATAATAAATTTGATATACAATTAGGGGTGTACAAAGAATACAATGCAAATAGATTCTTTAAGACTTAAAAATTTCTAAAAAATACAAAGATTTTTCTAAAAAATACAGACTTAGAAATTTTGAAGGATAGATTCATAAAACCTATTTTTAAAAATTAAAAAAAAAAATTCAATTTTTTAAAATTGAAACAAATAGACTCTTAATTTAATTTGTATAACTAAAGCCAACGTGTCAAACTCTTCAACTATTATTGATTCAATCGTGTAAAGCAGTATATGGATATTATTTATGAAAAAAACATATCATACATTGTTAACTAATAAAGAACATAGATTCTAGAAAATGGTATTTTTAATTTTAAAATATTGATAATATAAATATAGAAACTAACAAAGAATATGTATTTTGAAAAATCACATTTTTAATATTATTTTATTATCTTGTTTATGTACTTCCTTTAAACTCTTATTCTTTATTTTGTCGGAAACTCTTATTCTTTATAGTATGTTGGAAACTCTTATTCTTTATATTTTGTCAGTATCTTTAAATTTGCTAATTTATATTAATATTTTATAAATAAAAACGTGAAATCACTTCATACAGGTCCTTTATTGGTGGCTGGTGGCACACGTAAAATGTCAATACATACTCCATTTTGCAATTTCCACTTTTTAACTTGAAAAAACAATGTCACTTTAAATCAAACAAACAATTAAACTACTCAATTAATTTGGAAAAAAATTTTAAGTTTACTTTAAGAAACATGTCAATATTACATATACGTTTGGCTCATCCAATATATTCAATTCACTTTCTCTGACACAAAATTTATCCTCATTTTTCTGCAAATTTTGAATAAAACTAGTCATACACTGAAGATAAATTGCATCCAATATAATTTATCTAGTTCTAGAGTGATGGAATCAAGGGCCTTTCCCATTGCACAATGTTTGGCCGTATTCAACATTAAATCCCTCAAGTCCACATCATTACAATTTCACAAACATGCCTCCCAATGTTGTTCCTTGAATACTTGGAAGATTTGCATATCAACAACCACCATTTGTGTCATTTTTTGGTTATAATGTAAGTTTTCACATATCAGAGACAGACCAAAGATAAGCCTCTTTGTCTTTAGCTTGTCTCTCATTTGTTCTCTTGAACATTCCCTTCTCAAACCCTACAAGCAAAAGTCAATAATTTAGAACAGTTTTCTGATATTTCTATGACAAATATGAATAGAAAATCCATGTTTAAAAAAATACTGCTAATATGTAACTAACCATTACTACGATCAACACCATCCCAATGTCGTCCCGGCCTAATCCCATAGCGATTTGGAGCAGCATCTAAACCCCTCTTCAACCAGCTGTGATCAGGAATATCTTGAGGGACAACAAAACCAGATGCCTTCATTTTATCACTATCCCCCAAGTTTGGAAGAACCGGCTCGGGATATTTCTTCTACACAAATGATAATTGACACGGAAAAAAAAAAAACATTTCAGTCATCAGAACATATCAAACTCCTTCGATCATAAGTGGTCGGCACTAAGAATTGCATTACATTACCTTTACTAGATGTGCCATAGGATCACCCCATCTTATCCTCTCCTTCAACGATTTGTCAAGCTCGGGATCATCTCTATAAGAAAACAACAAATGCAACATAAGAGTTAGGGTAAGAGAATGAAAAACGAACATTCAAAGACAAGAGTACTTGTGGAGATTAAATACACGACACTCGAGAAGAAAGTAATAGGTTACTGCAGCAATAAGATAACAAATTTAGACAGTCCATAACACTAATTTCTTTCTGTATACCTGGTCCGCGCAAAAGGCTTTTCCTTCTCAACTTCTAGTTCTTTTTGCTTAGCCTCAAATTCCCGTTTTTGAGCCAACCCCTTTCCCCATTCTATTTCAATCTCCTGGAAACCAAGATAGCCAATAACTCAACTTGCCATTTTTCTTAGGAAAACAGGAATAACATTAATGTTAAAGAATCTATACAAATAACTTTCATACTTCAGTTACAGCATAGGAACAAAATGACTAATACAGATGGTTTCTTATCCTCTAGATGCAATTATCTTTCAGCGAACATGTGTACAAGGAAAAGCTAACTTATTTTATATCTCAAATTCATCATCTTACGCTAAATATTTTGATTAAAAAAAGAGACTTTAAGAGATTTAAAGTGAAAGAAAAAGGATGATGTGACCATATTTGATTAAATTTTAAAAGAGACTAAAAACACAGGAAAATGTAATTAAATCAAGAATATTCATATTTTGAACCTTTATAATATGCAGCCCATTGCATATAGAAAGCTACAGCCAGATAAAGAAACACAGTGCTAGACAAAATATGCAGTACTCAACATACCTTGGGCTTTTCTTCTACTTTCTGTTTTGACTTTAAGTATTCCTCTTTGGTAATGCGTACTCCTGCAAAACTCAACTTGATTCAATTATTCAAGTTATTGTAAAATTCAGCTTGACCCAAAGAAAAGGGGTATATATATTTTTACTGAAACTAAAGATTAACTTGATGTAAAAAAGCAAAGGCATCCAGTAGATCGGACAAACATAAACTATAAATTAACTTCAACTCCTTTACCTTTGTTATCACGAAATACAGGTTCAGCACCACGCCCACTGATGACAGGGTCCATCTGTTTAAGTCTGCATATAGGAATAAATATTCAAAACAACATTTTCCTGGGCATATTAGCAATATTATACAGATAAAGCTATTCTGGAACCTCCGCTTAATATCGTAAGATTTAGAAGAATTAGTTCTTGACATGTATATTTCTATTGGCTTTGTATATTCATAATTGAACAGAAAAAGTTAGGATTATTACATGCCACAGTAAAGGAAACAAACTTTATAAATGAATTACAGCTTGGAAATGCATTTGCTTTAGTTGTGCCTTTTTTCTTTGCTAGCATTAATTAATATCTCTTTTTCAAAAATTAAAGGAGCTAATTTAGATGTTGCTCCTGTTGATATTCCTCATAATTAGTCTATATCTTTTGCAAATAGAATAGAAAACACATTGCAAACATGTTTTTAGTTTAGCAATCCCTATAAGTATGGAATTTAATTGTTTATGCTGCAAATTGTAACTATAGACTCATGACTCGTGAGACTAAGCAAGGATTACTCTCATGTCATTCACACCAGAAGAACTCTTATTCAAGTGTAGCCATAATCAACAAAAAAAAAAGAATAGCCTTTGCTGCTGAACTTTGTGATGAGACATTTTTTTGAATTGTCTACAGAAAGAACTAACTCAATATTCCATACTACCATAACCACTTAGAAAACATGTTTGTTTCAGCACTAAACAAAAAAAAAAAAAAAACAGAATCACAGGATTATGGCATTAAGCATGAGAATTAAAGAGAATTCATCGAGTACATAAGAATATGTGCTTTTGAAAAAATGATAAATTAACTGAACATTTACTTACCTCAACAAATCATCCTTCTTCTTTCTGTCAATCTCTTTTCTAATATCTTTACCAGAAATCAAACCTGTTTTTCTTTCATTAACAGATGCTGGAATGGAAAGCTCCTTCGGATTTTTCCTTGGTGGAGAGAGGTCACGATCCAAAGATGGATGTGAACCACGGTGAGAAACATCAGATAAATTTGATCTTGCACCACTATGCTGGCGTTTCCTCGGTGGTGAAAGATCAGATGACACTGATCCATGTAAAGTATCTTGAGAGGGAGAATCGTGTCGACCTCGTCTAGGTGGAGAAAGATCATCCAAATCATAAGTGTCATGTTTTTTTCTCCCATTGTATTCAAATGTTTGATGACTACCACGGCGAGGGGGGGAAATATCTGGACTTGGATTAGTAACATGTTTCCGTCGAGGAGGTGACATGTCACTATCCCTTTGTTTACGAGGAGGAGATAAATCAGGGTTCAGTTTCCGTCGAGGAGGAGATAAATCCGGGTTCAGTTTCCGTCGAGGAGGTGACATGTCACTATCCCTTTGTTTACGAGGAGATAAATCAGGGTTCAGTTTCCGTCGAGGAGGTGACATGTCACTATCCCTTTGTTTACGAGGAGATAAATCAGGGCTCGGTCCCTCAGAACGTGCGGGCTGTGAGTCACGTTCAGGTGATGGAGTGTCATTGCGCTTCAACTGCCGGCGCGAAGGGGATAAATCAGCATCCATTCTATTAGAGTCACTAAGATTCTCAGATTTGGAAGAAAGTGGAATCCAACCACTTCCATCTTCAGATATATCATGATAAGATCGCCTGGCCTTCAGCTGCTCAAGCCTCTTCATACGCTTTACTTCAATGTCTTCATCAACTATTGGCTTCTCCCCATCTACATTGACAAATAAAATAAGGTTTACTGTGAATAAATAGCATACTACAATATAAAACTTCCTTTAAAAAAATACATGATACCGGAAGCCAAACATATGGGTTTCTATATTATTCACCTGACAAGTTGTCATCGTTTTCTTCTGCTAGATCTATGGGTTTCTGCCAGGCTGGATCTTCATCTACAACTAATAAGCCAGTTGCTTGCGGTAGAGTTTTCTTCTTTCTCTTCTTCTTTTTCTTGTCTTCTTCAGGTTTACTCTCATATCGCTTTAGATAATCCTTCAACGAGTTAGATCCCATTGTTTAAGCCACCAATATCTACACTTCAACCTTAGTACTTACCTACCGCAATGTTTAAGTTCCATCAGGTGATGCTTAAAAGATAGAAAGTTTGTTATTAAAAAAAAAAACTAAGCGACATTCAATATAACATCCAAAATGAGTTCATAGCATAAATGCTTATGTTTAAGCTATTTTTATTAAAATAAGGTGCTACTTAGATAAACAACTTAATTTGCAGCTTATAGAAAAAGTGCTTATGTTTAACCTATTTCTACAACAAAAAATTAAATAAAGTTAAATTTGTTTTATAAGCTATAATCCTCTCTCTTATGCCATTGTGTAAATAAGCTGAAAAACATCTTATGAGGATATCATAACCTAATTTCAAGCTATTTCTATTAAAATTTACTGAACTATCGATGCAGAGTTGAATAAGGATTAGAAAGAGAGTAAAATTTAAATAACTTGAGATTTGGGGTTCTAACCAAAGAGATTGGTGCGATGCCGGAATCAAAGGACGACGGCGAGATTAGTGCAGCCCCAGAATCGAAGTAATACGGCGAGGTTGGTGCGGCCGAAAGCGGAGGATGGCGGCGAGGTTGGTGCGGTCGTAAGTGAAGGACGCCGGCAAGCGAGATGGTTAACCGAAAGGAAGGAAAAGAAAGACTATCGTGTTTTGTTTAGATTTTGTTTTGTGCATTGTTTTGTATAGAATTTTAGAAATAATTAAAAAACATGAAAGAATAATAATACAAATAATAAAATACATTTAAATGATTACGTGGCAATAATTATTGTTTGTTGAATCAGTAATAGGAAATATTTAAAAAGGGTTAAATAATTTTTTGACTTTCAAAAATAAAAATTTTCACCTAAATAACCAACATTTCACTCCCTAAATTTCAATATACCCAACATTTCACCTAATATACCAATTAATGTTTCACTTTTTTTTAAAATTTATACAGGGGCGTCATCCCTTTTAGAGTCACCCTTATAAATTATAGGGGGGCGCAATCTCCTTTGGAGTCACCCTATAATTTACAAGGGACACCATTGGTGTTGGAGTCATACCTAAACGATTTTTTAAATTAATTTTAAATATATAATAAGTTTAAAAATATTTAATAAATAATATTTAATAAATAATATTTTTATAAATAATAATTTCTAAATAATTTTTTATATTTGTTAACAATTAATAAATAAATAATAATTAAAAATAAAAACTAAATTGTATTTAATAAATTTAATATTAAATAATAATTACATTTTTCATTTAATCACAAATGGGTACATATGAGAGATATGATACACTAATTTCTACGACTAGGTCGGTTTAAATGTTCGCCTGTACCGCATCATCGATTACGTACGTTTCTTGGTGGTCTTTAAGGTGGAGTCGGGTCCACCTGTCGTACCTCGAAAAATACGATCCTCGCGATGGACGCAGAAAATACTTTCGAACAGAGTCGCCACCGAACTTTATTCATTCCAGGGATGGAAGAGGAAAATATCGATAAAACCTTTAAGGAGATAAGAACATGGTCATCGCAACCAATATTCTAGGTTCGGGAGTCGATTACGCAGAGGAAAGGTATTAGCAACCTCTACGTCCGTTGTACTCAACGGGAACCTCTTGATCGATTCGAGAGTAAAGTTATCTACGCTTGTTTGTTTTCTTCTAATGTTTCTCCTATAGGGGGAATGAGTGGTTTATAGATAGAGTGATCGCCAAGGATTGGAGCCCTTGTGCCTACGTATCTTCACTTGTAAGAAGTGGAAAATCAGAGCATTCGTAGTTCGTGGGACTATGGGTAAATAGGGGATTGTGCTCGCTAGGATCATCGCAATCCTATGCCTACGTATTCTCATTGGGAATGAGAAATCAGAGCAGCCGTAGTTCGGCTAACTACGGTAAAAGGGTTTGAAACTGAACGAGTGTTTAGGTCGCATTCTAACTGCTAAACGTTGGCTTGTCTGCTCGCTAGGGGAGGCTGAAGCACGAGTTCATATGCGCGGAAGAAAGGACTAAATAATGTTCTTTGAGAAAAGGTGTATTTGAGTTGGAAATCGCACGAGGGCGAGGAATTTAGTGTTATCGTATTGGATGTTTTGGTTTGGGAAAGAGAATGGATTTGAATAGGTTTAAGGTTTCGATCGCACGGGGGCGAGAAAAGGATTGGAATGGTTGAATATTTTAAGGGAGAATGACGACTACTCGATAAACGAGACGTCGGCCTCGCAACCAATTAGTCGGGATATCGTTGGAATGCTAGATCCCAACGATACCTTTTTCATTCCATTAATTATGAAATATGTTCGTTGGACAATGAAAGTACTTGTCCAAATAATTATGGGAAGTGTTTTAAGAACGAAAGTTCGAATGACACTCTACTCGAGGCGTACGCCTCAATAGTTGTCACTCATGAATTCAAGGAGTGCAAGACCCCAAAAACTCAATTCTTTCGTGATTTGATTTAGAAAATAATTTGAATAGTTTAGCGTACTCGGACTAGGCGCGCTAGGTATTCTAGAAGTAAGATCGGAAGGATCACAACTCAAGGTGTGCACCTCGAGAGCGGTCGCTTAAAAATCCAAGAAAGGCGAGATCCAAGAATTCAATTGTTTTGAAATTTGATTTAGGAAGATTGTATAATTTGATTAAGAAGAATAATTTTAATTTTCATATATAAAATAAATTAATCAATTATGAAAAGGTTTTATGAAAAACTAATCATAATTAATTGTTTTGAGAAAATTTTATTATTTTAGAAGAAAAGTTTTAACTTAATTAATAAAGTAGTTTTTTTTAAGTTTAATATTTAAAATATTATTTGGTAATAATTTTGAAATATATTTTTTTAAAAGAATAATTTGAGTTTTCTTATAAAAATGTCTAAAAGTAATTAAAAATATCTTTTGGAAATTTCAATTTAAATTAAATGAAAAAACAATTTAAAAACCGAAAGACGGAACAACCACAACTCAAGGGCGAGTGCCTCGAGAGCGGTTTTTCAAGGACTCAAGGGATGCTAGACCCCAAGAGCCCACAAATTTCGATAAATTAATTAGGAAAAATCTAGATTAAATATGTTGAGAAATAATTAGTCGAATTTTGAAAACACTACTCTTGTTAAAAAAAATTTTTTTTTTTAATTGTCTTGTTAAGAAAGAGTTAAGCATAACATTTGGAAACCTTCCCAAACATCTGGCCGGAACATAAATACTTTTCAAGTGAGTATTTCTTTACTTGAGTTAATATCACCCTGTACTCCCATATGCTATTGTTCTTCAATAAAAACTTTTAGAACATAAAACTCTCGTATCGATATAATGGCTTAAATTGGACCCAGCAAAACATTACCAATTAGTTGAACTAATTATAGACAAATGAACTTCAAATCTGCAACAATATTTGCGACCATCCAATCCTTGTAAACAAATAATTCACAAACCGTAAACAAGCCAATAACGGATATAATATAAACTCAATCACGAAACAATGCATAAACAAAATTAAGTTATATTTAGCCAGCCGACATAAACCGAAAATAAACAATTAGCAACCAACACTCAAATTATCTGGGCATGCGTATAGCACTACTACCAATTTAGAGCAAAATTTGCAATTCAATACGGCTACCGTTGAAAACCAACAAAGGCCAAATCAGAACCCGCAAGCATATAAAAAATCGACAAGGAAGAAATTGAGGAACAGATTGCAAAAACAAGGCTAGAACAACAATACAGACTATCACAATGCTCAGAATTTAACATGAACATAATGTAGTCAGACCTCAAATCATACATAATTGAAGTGATTAGGGATACAATTATACTTTGCACTATTTTTTCAATACATTATCAAACAGACCACCAGTATGCAGCAAATGTAATATTTATCTTTACCAAAATACAAACTGCAGTAGAACATTTACAAACTGCTATGTCTATAACATCTAACTCAGCACAATACTCTGATGAAACAACAAATATGAAATCACTTTATTTTGGTCTCCTCACCAGCAACCAAACTAAATGAATGCACATGAAATCAAATGCATAGAAACGGAATCGATACACAAAATAAACTACACACTCTACTACTCGCAACAGAACTTTTGAAACAAAATGCTGCCGCAATGTAACAACTATACTGAATTCAAACAGTGAAGTACACCAGCAATGATTCAATAATATTTACATGGGTGCAGGATTTTTAGTAGTCAGGAATATAATCAAAATTTCACAAAACAACAAAGGATTCAAATCGGGAAAATGCCATAACAGTGTATTCATCACCATAAACAAGTCTAAGATAGTGTTACCCGACTGTGGTTGTTGTAATAACGAGTTCTCGTTGGAAGTATAAGCGAAACTGAATCAGATAATGCAATGAAACTGAAACCGAGTAGCAGCAGAATTCAGACACAATATTTCACCCAAAACCTGTCGCACTGTTGAATTGAGCATATCAATGATTATCGACATATCTTCGATACTTTATCCACGCACATCCGACCCTGCTACACACTTCTTCAGGACACTCTGCAGGACGTTGTTGAGTTTTGTGAATGAAACGTAAGTTGTGGATGCGTGACGGCACACCGCAGAACAAGATGTGAGAGCTGCTGCTGAGTTTATGTGAAAATGAATCAATGTTATCGATGCGTGGACACTTTGGCTTCAACTTGCGGCCATGGTAATCTTGAACTTTTTTGTGCCTTCCTCCTAATGTTTTATGGAGTCGTTGCTGGAGTTGTCGCAACTCGGCAACATTGGCAATGAAGAGAGGTTGATCTCAATTGAGACATAGGTTTTCACTGCTACAAACTGCTCTGTTGTTGATGAACTGCTGTTGTACATGTGTCAACACTGATATGGTTGTAGTGTCAAAGTTGTTGTTGTATCAGAGTTGCTTGTTGAAATTGAAACGAACCAATATCGCTAATCGCCTCTCAACCTGCACATAAATAATCACACAGAAAAAGCAGTACAGGGAGCCAAAACGAAAATTGAATTTAAAGAGAGCAGTCTAAGCATATATGCAATCCAGGTTCTCCTCTTTCCAATGAATCGAGTTAAGGTTATTGTTGATGCGGCTGCGGTTCTGTCTAATCTCCTCAGTATGCATTATCATCACCTTCCTCATCTCGGCATGGCCATGACATTCATCTGCTTACCGACTTATGATGACAACTCAAAAGGATCCCAAACAATGATGCTTCAATCTCCTCTGCATAATCGAAATTCCGGCGATGGCGCAACCTGCATAAAATCAACAGTCTTTGCTAAACATGTTAAAGCTCATCTATGAATGGGTCAAACTTCTCGCTGTTAGTTGCTCATCAACCTGTCAAAAAGAGAACAAAACACAACAAATGTCTAATAGCAGCTAGGAGTAATAGCCGACATCGGTGAATAGTGTGATTGATGTCTTTGTTGTTGTTTGTCAGAAAATAAGAAAATGCAGGTCCTGCTTCTGAAATGTCATTGTAGCTGCAGCTCCTGTTATCGCCGTGGCATTGGAATGCTTCAAAGCGGAACCCTTCTTTTGAGTAGAACACAACATCAGCCGCGATTGTTGCTGTCAGATGAAGTACTGGAGATTATTATTCTGAAATTTGTGGCGAGTTAGTGATGAAGCCATAGATTGAAATGCTGCCTCAAGCCATGTGGTTCATTGATACCCCCAGCGTCGAGCAAATAGCACAACAACCACACATCATACCTAAGTTCTATCGAACCAAAATCGCAACCGCAATGCCATGATGTGGTCGTCGGATTCACGCTACTGATTTTCTGCAGGTCAGAGAAAATCTGGTACGACCTATCAAACGGCTGCTGGGTTAATTCGTGCTTAGAATGATGACGAACACTCGTGTTTGATTTGAAGCTTGGTGGTATAGATCTGATGAGAAATAGTGATGATGGTAGTGAAGGTTTTTTCGGCGGGTTTTAGGCGTTGGGAGGAGGAAAAGAAGAAGACGATGGAGGTTGATGAAAAGAGGGGCGGAGATGGTGTTGGTGGCTAGGGTTACCCTTCAAAATTGGGGGGCGGTCGATTAAGGTTTGGAAGGGTGGTGAACAGTAGCTTAATTTAGGGTTTTTGTGAACAGTCATTCCCCTTTTCTCATTCTGAAATTTTCTTAAATGCTAGTGAATCCATAACCGGGCCGTTGAATATGGGCCTGATCTCCTTCGAAATTCTGAATCCTTTTTTTTTTATTTTCATTAACATTAAAGCTATTGATTTAATATAATTATAGAAATTAATATCTAAATTTAAAAATAAACATTTACAAAATACAAAAAACAAATTAAAATAAAAACAATAGTAATCATTTATTATTAACAATTAATCAATAATTTTCTCAAATTTTAAATATTAATAAGATTAACAAGATAACAAAACTGATATTAACAAAACTTTAAAATAAACAAAATTAATATTATGTACCTATATATTTTAACACATAACTAAAATATTTCTAATTATAAAAAAAATTGAAAAAAGAAGAAAATGCGAAAACACAAATAGAATAATAAAAAAACTCAAGGACAACTCTAAGCCACGTGTCACACTTTTACTGGGCAAAAAAGTGAAAAAGTTATTTTTGCTGAAAAATACGCTACGCTGTATAAGCGAGGTAAATTAAAAACAAAGTCGGGCAAATGAGAATTTTGAAAAAGGTAGGACAAATTTGGGGTATAACAGATGCCCCTATCTAATTGCCTTGAACCTGAGAGAATGAACAGCTGCATGGCGTTCATTTTCAGGGTGGAAGTCAATTAGATACAAGAAGACCCCGAAGTTTGTCCGATAAGGGAAACAAGTGCAAATGAAAAAAGAAATAGAAATAACAGCAGGGGAAAAGATCATAAGTAACTCTTAAAATAAACTCTGCTTGGGGAGAGATCAGAGTAACAACTGCTGGGAACCATCATCATCAATTGTATGGTTGAAGAATGACTTGTTGGGGATAGAATTCTTTGAACACGTGCGGAGTATCGACTCTGTTCAGAGAAATATTGATGACTTCGAAAGAGGACCGGTCAAGATGCTTGCGAGCTGATCCTGGACCCTGTTGTGATATGTCGCTGGGGACAGGAATGTAATGCTTGATGATGCACAAATATGCAAATGATGCAACTGCTAGGGAAATAAGATGTGTATGCAAGTGATATGCTAATGCTTATGAGAATGCAACCGGGTAACAGAATTTTGGTAAGGCTTTATTTCTGGTTTCCCATGAGGGATTATTGGGATTAAGTGCAGCAGGGTGAAAATATCTACGGGGTATATTGGTATGTCAACCCGGGGGTTGAAAAAGGTAAATACCGACTTGAGGGTCGAGAGAAAAAAGATAACAAAGATATCGACTCGGGGGTAGAGAAAATAAAGACATATCAAATCGGGGGTTGAAGAAAGATAAATATCGACTCGGGGGTCGAGAAAAAGGAAAATATCGACTCGGGGGTCGAGGGAAACAAGGCAATATTGACTTGGTGGTCGAGGAAAGGTAAATATCGACTCGGTGGTTGGAGAAAAAGGAAAACATCGACTCGGGGGTCTAGAAAACAAAAATATCGACTCGGGCGTCGAGGAAAGGTAAATATCGACTCGGGGGTCGGAGAAAAAGGAAAACATCGACTCGGGGGTCGAGAAAACAAAAATATCGACTCGGGGGTCGAGGAAAGGTAAATATCGACTCGGGGGTCGAGAAAAACAAAATATCAACGCGGGGGTTGAGAACATAAAGAATAACATCGACTCGGGGGTCGGAAAAAACAAAATATCAACGCGGGGGTTGAAGGAGGAAAAGGAAAATATCGACTCGGGGGTCGAGAAAATAAAGACATATCAACTTAGGGGTTGAAAGAGGAAATGATCGTGCTATGTATGCGTATGATACATGTCAATTATATGATGCATATGTGAATGCAAGTAGGAGATTGGTTTTATTAAGGTGCCAACAAGGGTGGACTTTGGTAGTTGCCAATAAAGGATTGGACTTTTAAGAGATGCCAAGCGGGGTTGGACTTTTAATGGTTGCCAATACAAATTGGACTTTAGGAGATGCCAAGCGGGGTTGGACTTTTAATGGTTGCCAATACAAATTGGACTTTAGGAGATGCCAAGCGGGGTTGGACTTTCAGGAGATGCCAATCGGGGTTGGACTTTTAATGGTTGCCAATACAAATTGTACTTTTATTTGGTTGGTTGCCAATCAAGGTTGAACTTTTATTTGGTAAAAGTTTTTGACTTCCCGACACACGGTATCTGATAATGATATGCTCATAAGACAGATGTGGATGTTCTCGGTGCTCCAAGTTAGATCCTTGCAGAAGTTGGCTGCTTATTCCTGAGAGAACCTTAACTTCTAGCCAATGTGCCATGACGGCTTACAAATGTTGAGCGTAGCGACATAACCAAAGCATGTTGAATATGCGAGCGTAACGACTTAACCAATGCATGTTGATCGTGCTTTTGCTCTGCCCCAAGGCTTTTGACGCTTGTTGTGAACTCAACAGTTACTGATGTCTGGCATGGTCAGCTTGACCAACTTTGAAAGTAAGGAGGGAAACTGCCCCTGTTCAACTAGTCTGCCTCAGTCTACTGGGTATTTGATACTTTTTTCTTAAAGGTTTATACCATGACATGGTCTACGATGATTGCCCCAGTGTCTAGATTTTGCAACAATATACCCCTGTTTGAAACTTGGAAGAACTTGCCCCAGTCTGCAGGGTCATGAGAAATTCTTGATTCAGGTCAACACCAATGAGTGATCGAGTTCCTCTTTGATTGTTCTTTTGTTGGAATTTCCATAATGCCAAGTACTGACTTGCAGTTAAAAGTGTTTATTCAAAAATGGTAATTTTAATGCGACAGTCATGCAAGTTTTGAAAAGATCATTTATTAAAATGATATAAAAATGTGTGACGAGTGGATTATTAGTCCAACGCAGTGCTAATTTAGCTGGTGTGTGAAATATATAGCAAGAATATGTTACCAATACAGATGATTAGCAAAATATGTAGGAGTCAGTTTACGCAACCTTACTGTAGTATGCTTCCAGAATAAACCTCGCCTCAATTAGGTCTTTTGAGGGTTGTAACATGGTCTGGTTCACGGTTATAGAAACAAAGGATATAAGGCTCAAAGTTTGATTTGTACCCACCCCTTCTTCGTGATAATCTCCACACCTACGTTCAGTTAGTGCTACGCGCACTTGGAGCTTGACGATGTAAGCTTGATGATTCAAGGTATGCTTGAAATAGCAGTCACCCTTATTTTGTTTTTTTGATGGATGTCAGTGACCTTTTTGGTTCTTGATATGGTGGCCACTGATCTTATTTTGTTTTTGTTGAGGGTTTGAGAACCTCTTTCGTTTTTCTTTTGATCCCTAACTTTTGCATGGGCTGATTTTGCTCTTCGAGTCCATCGGGATTGCCTTGATTTTTGCCTAAGTATCCTTTTGAGGTGTTTGACTTAGCAGGCTTTTGAAATTTTTTTGAAGGACTTGTGACTGCCAAGTCATTGGTCATTGACAAACAACCGTCCTATCTTTTGGATTTTGTCTCGAGTGCGGGATTGGATTAACTGAACAACTACCCATGCCCCAGGTTAAGTGTAATGGTTTAGAAATCCGAAGAAAACTCCTACTTCTAGGCCCGAAGTGGTTGACTAGGGATTAACTCCTTATCTCTCCAGTGTTTGGGGATTTGAAACAATGCATTTACATCATCGGCGAGATTTTATCCGAAAGCATACCATCAACAATTATGGGTATTTAGTTTTTGTCATCCTTCCTCAAATCTTTGCTAAACAACAGTGCGATAAAGGAAGTGGAGTAAAAAAATTTTTTTTGTAATTTTTTGCAATAAGTGAGTAAATGTGAGTGAATACGAATGGATTTGACAAAAACATGCATAATTATCACATTAACAATACCATTAATAAGAAACAATGTCTAAAAGCAAGTAGCACTATAACAGAAAAGAAAACTACAAATGCGTAAAAACAATATGGAAATTGCCAGTATTGAGGAACTGGGCTTTTCTCTCTTGCATCACAATTGAGCTACCCTTCTTGCTCATCAAGACTAATATGATAACCTTCTTCATATCTACTCTCTGCAGCTTCTTCCATGTCATAGACTGAGGAACCCACTTGACCAGATGAAGGTTTGATGTTGATATAAAGTCCTTGAGGTGTGAACGAGATTAGCTTGGACTCGATCAGATCTTGACATCAGCATGGTAGCCGCATCGTGCATTGGTGTCAAAGCTTGGTGGATATGGTGGGATCACAGGATCTAAGCTCTTTGGCACTATCAGTCCACTACTAATCAAACGTGGTAGCACGTGATTGTATGGCATTGGTAATGGATCAAAGTGTCTCTTTGGTCTTTGCTTATAGTAACGTCGTTGTTGCGGAGCATGTTGATGTACAACCTGCTGTTGATAATGGGGACCTCTATTGATAGGAGGATATTGACCATGTGAAGAGACCGGAGTCCCACAGGTAGACCCATAGGATTGCTCACTTTTAACAGTTGAGATGCTTGGGTACGGAGGATAAGGCACTGAGGATGGAGCTTGTGGAGTTTCCCAGATTGTATTGACTGAAGGTGAGAAAATACTTAGAAGGGGGGTTGAATAAGTATGAAAGATTAAGACTTAAAAAAATAATCACACAATTATTTTTATCCTGGTTCGTTTAAACAACTACTCCAGTCCACCCTTCCTAGAGTGATTTGCCTTTCTCAACAAGGACTTAATCCACTATTAAATCAAACTGATTACAATAGTAACACCTAAGAACAACTTGTTTTTAGTCTTCTCAAGAGCTACTGATTCCAACTGAATCCTCTTAAGGAAATCCTTTACAATCAATGTAAATCAAATACAAGAGTATAAATGCTTCTATAAAGCTTTTATCACAACAGTGATTTTTCTCTTAAGTTTAAGTACAAGAAATTCTAAGAAGAATATGAAATAATGAGAGCTTAGAATAATATGATTTCTTTTCAGCAAAATTGTGTAACTGAAGAATGTGGTGGAGTTCTCCTTTTATAGGCAGCTGATCCAAGGATGCTGAGCGTTGAAAAGAGAGTCCCAAAAAGTTCTGAACCTTTTTGTCTTTACATCAAGTGACCTTTTCTAGAAGTAGATAACACAGAAAAATCCTTTTTGTCTGTGTAATTGTGTCTAGCACAAAAAAGGAAAGAGACGTTGATTTTCTCCAACGGATATATTCTTGAAAATTTCTTCTTCAGTATTCAGCAAGTTCTTCAGAGTCTGAATGGATCAGAGTCTTCTAATGATATTCAGAACTTTGATGTATCAGAGTCTTCTGCAGCATGTGTGCTTTCAGCGTGTTGATCATCAGAGCATACTTTCAGAAACTTCTGTAAGATTATGCTTTGAGAAACTCTTCAGACAATATTCTTCTTTTCTTCAGATGCTTCAGCTTCTGATGCTTCTGACTATCTTCAGATGCTTCTGACTCAGAATGTTCTGGAGCTTCTTGCTACAGATCCTTCTGGAGACTACGCTCAGGATCTTCTGTAAAGAGCAATCAGAGTCTTCTGTAAGATGCATCTGGCGCTTCAGAGTCAGGATAACTTCTTGTATTCAACAGATTTGCTTCTAGAGAGTTAATTTCATTTCAATCTGCAGTAAATCTCTCAAACAAATTTTAGAGTATATAATTCTTAAATATAAAATTTCCTAACAGTTATCATCAAAACAAAGAGATATTATTAAGAACCAATCTGTGTTTTAACATTGACTTCATCCTCATCTTCCTCTTGGTAGCTAACAACTGATTCACCTTCACTAGCTCTGATGTTCGAGACGTCTCGAACCTTTCCTTTCTTAAGATGGCTCTCGATGCGTTCTCCTACTGAAACCAAGTCAGAGAAGTCGGATGTCCCATTTCCCATCATCTTTTCCAAAAATGGGCTTTGCAACGAATTTATGAACATGTCAACCAATTCCTTGTCTAAGAGCGGTGGTTGAACGCAAGCAGCTACCTCTCTCCATCTCTGAGCATACCCTCTGAAAGACTCGTTTTCCTCTTGAGATAGGCCTTACAACTATATGCGGTTGGGAGCCACATCAAGATTGTATTGGTATTGTTTCACAAAGGCGTTGGCTAAGTCCGACCATGACTGGATATGGCTACTCTCTAGCTACATGTACCAACTTAGCAATGCCCCACTCAGACTGTCTTGGAAACAGTGAATCATGAGTTTATCGTTGTGAGCATATGAGGTCATTTTTCTGCAAAACATTACTAAATGTTGCTTCAGACAACTATCTCCTTTGTACTTCTCAAAATTTGGCATTTTGAACTTTGGAGGTATTATAAGTCCGGGTACCAAACACAGGTCCAAGGCATTCAGCCCAGAAGCATCACGCCCCTTCATGGCCTCAATTTTCTCTTCCAACACACAGCATCTTTCAGCAAACTCAACATCCTGAGGTCGTTCATTATTCACCACTAGGCTTTCCCCTTGGGAATTTGGCGTAGTGAATGAAAAGCTATGGTATTCAACAACATCATGAGACGAGGCATGCTCATCCCGAATAGTGTGACGCTCTTGTATAACCTGGTCTTCAGCAGGAATCCGCACAGGCTGAGGTATGACGTTCTCAGTGACTATAGGCCTTTGAAAGTTGTTCTCTCTCCTTGCCAAGGCTAACATAGGCTCCACAAGCTGGTCCAACTGGTTCTTCATCAAGTCAACATCTGCTCTTGACACAAACTGGTTTTGTTCTTATGAGCTCATGATTCTTCCCAAAGTTGCTTCAAGTCCGATATGGGTGTCAGGAAATCAACTGCGGATTATGGACAAAGGATGGATGAGCTTTTTGGTTTTGGAAGGCGATATGCAATGCAAATGAAATGCAAATGCAATGATATGCGATGCAATGCAGGCACAAACAAGATCCAGGAAAACATAAGCAGGTCAAAGTGCCCTAACCGGTAGACTATACAAGGAAAGTTCTAGATTTTGTACCCACATATCCACTCACGGGATAACTTCTATGTTAATGGATAAGGTTCCCAAGATCACGGACACCGATCGCATCAACATTACGCAACAGGCTAGCTGTATTATAACGAGAGTACGATAGGGTCTCTCCTGAGCGGAGTCCTCATGCCAGGCACACGAGGAGCGGGTCCTCGGAGACTAACACTACACGACTACCAATATAGAAATTGGTTCTAAGAGTGGTTCCCAGAGTCATGAACCCTTCATGAATCAAATCGTGCAACAGACTAGCTGCGTTATGATATGATCTACGAAAAGGTCTATTCTGGAGGAGCTTTCATGCTAGGCACACAAGGAGCGAGTCCTTGGGGACTAACACTAATTACTACCAATTCTAAACTATGTTTTCTCTCTTCGTTTTCCAAAGCTCGGGTGTAGAGCTTTACTTGCAATGCTATCCCTGAATCCAGCAGGCAGATATAATAAACAACATACGATAGAAAGAGAAAACAAGAAATAAACAATAGGAGAAAATAAGCATAAAGAAAACACTTAAGCAAAAGGTTAATACTCTCAAATCGAGTCAAGTTAGGCTTGACTCTCTCTTGCATAGGGCAATGACAATCCCCAGCAGAGTCGCCATCTGTCGTACCTCGAAAAATACGATCCTCGCGATGGACGCAGAAAATACGTTCGAACAGAGTCGCCACCGAACTTTATTCATTCCAGGGATGGAAGAGGAAAATATCGATAAAGCCTTTAAGGAGATAAGAACATGGTCATCGCAACCAATATTCTAGGTTCGGGAGTCGATTACGCAGAAGGAAGGTATTAGCACCCTCTACGTCTGTTGTACTCAACGAGAACCTCTTGATCGATTCGAGAGTAAAGTTATCTACGCTTGTTTGTTTTCTTCTAATGTTTCTCCTATAGGGGGAATGAGTGGTTTATAGATAGAGTGCTCTCCAAGGATTGGGGCCCTTGTGCCTACGTATCTTCACTTGTAAGAAGTGGAAAATCAGAGCATTTGTAGTTCGTGGGACTACGGGTAAAGAGGGGATTGTGCTTGCTAGGATCATCGCAATCCTATGCCTACGTATTCTCATTGAGGAATGAGAAATCAGAGCAGCCGTAGTTCGACTAACTACGGTAAAAGGGAATGAAACTGAACGAGTGTTTAGGTCGCATTTTAACTGCTAAAAGTTGGCTTGTCTGCTCGCTAGGGGAGGCTGAAGCACGAGTTCATATGCGCGGAAGAAAGGACTAAACAATGTTCTTTGAGAAAAGGTGTATTTGAGTTGGAAATCGCACGAGGGCGAGGAATTTAGTATTTATCGTATTGGATGTTTTGGTTTGGGAAAGAGAATGGATTTGAATAGGTTTAAGGTTTCGATCGCACGGGGGCGAGAAAAGGGTTGGAATGGTTGGATATTTTAAGGGAGAATGACGACTACTCGATAAACGAGACGTCGGCCTCGCAACCAATTAGTCGGGATATCGTTGGAATGCTAGATCCCAACGATACCTTTTTCATTCCATTAATTATGAAATATGTTCGTTGGACAGTGAAAGTACTTATCCAAATAATTATGGGAAGTGTTTTAAGAACGAAAGTTCGAATGACACTCTACTCGAGGCGTACGCCTCAATAGTTGTCACTCATGAATTCAAGGAGTGCAAGACCCCAAAAACTCAATTCTTTCATGATTTGATTTAGAAAATAATTTGAATAGTTTAGCGTACTCGGACTAGGCGCGCTAGGTATTCTAGAAGTAAGATCGGAAGGATCACAACTCAAGGTGTGCACCTCGAGAGCGGTCGCTTAAAAATCCAAGGAAGGCGAGATCCAAGAATTCAATTGTTTTGAAATTTGATTTAGGAAGATTGTATAATTTGATTAAGAAGAATAGTTTTAATTTTCATATATAAAATAAATTAATCAATTATGAAAAGGTTTTATGAAAAACTAATCATAATTAATTGTTTTGAGAAAATTTTATTATTTTAGAAGAAAAGTTTTAACTTAATTAATAAAGTAGTTTTTTTTAAAGTTTAATATTTAAAATATTATTTGTTAATAATTTTGAAATATATTTTTTTAAAAGAATAATTTGAGTTTTCTTATAAAAATATCTAAAAGTAATTAAAAATATCTTTTGGAAATTTCAATTTAAATTAAATGAAAAAACAATTTGAAAACCGAAAGACGGAACAACCACAACTCAAGGGCGAGTGCCTCGAGAGCGGTTTTTCAAGGACTCAAGGGATGCTAGACCCCAAGAGCCCACTACTTTCGATAAATTAATTAGGAAAAATCTAGATTAAATATGTTGAGAAATAATTAGTTGAATTTTGAAAACACTACTCTTGTTAAAAAAAAGTTTATTTTAAATTGTCTTGTTAAGAAAGAGTTAAGCATAACATTTGGAAACCTTCCCAAACATCTGGCCGGAACATAAACACTTTTCAAGTGAGTATTTCTTTACTTGAGTTAATATCACCCTGTACTCCCATATGCTATTGTTCTTCAATAAAAGCTTGTAGAACATAAAACTCTCGTATCGATATAATGGCTTAAATTGGACTCAGCAAAACATTACCAATTAGCTGAACTAATTGTAGACAAATGAACTTCAAATCTGCAACAATATTTGCGACCATCCAATCCTTGTAAACAAATAATTCACAAACCGTAAACAAGCCAATAACGGATATAATATAAACTCAATCACGAAACAATGCATAAACAAAATTAAGTTATATTTAGCCAGCCGACATAAACCGAAAATAAACAATTAGCAACCAACACTCAAATTATCTGGGCATGCGTATAGCACTACTACCAATTTAAAGAAAAATTTGCAATTCAATATGGCTACCGTTGAAAACCAACAAAGGCCAAATCAGAACCCGCAAGCATATAAAAAATCGACAAGGAAGAAATTGAGGAACAGATTGCAAAAACAAGGCTAGAACAACAATACGGACTATCACAATGCTCAGAATTTAACATGAACATAATGTAGTCAGACCTTAAATCATACATAATTGAAGTGATTAGGGATACAATTATACTTTGCACTATTTTTTTCAATACATTATAAAACAAACCACCAGTATGCAGCAAATGTAATTTTTATCTTTACCAAAATACAAACTGCAGTAGAACATTTACAAATTGCTATGTCTATAACATCTAACTCAGCACAATACTCTGATGAAACAACAAATATGAAATCACTTTATTTTGGTCTCCTCACCAGCAACCAGACTAAATTAATGCACATGAAATCAAATGCATAGAAACGGAATAGATACACAAAATTAACTACACACTCTACTACTCGCAACAGAACTTTTGAAACAAAATGTTGCCGCAATGTAACAACTATACTGAATTCAAATAGTGAAGTACACCAACAATGATTCAATAATATTTACATGGGTGCAGGATTTTTAGTAGTCAGGAATATAATCAAAATTTCACAAAACAACAAAGGATTCAAATCGGGAAAATGCCATAACAGTGTATTCATCACCATAAACAAGTCTAAGATAGTGTTACCTGACTGTGGTTGTTGTAATAACGAGTTCTCATTTGAAGTATAACCGAAATTGAATCAGATAATGCAATGAAACTGAAACCGAGTAGCAGCAGAATTCAGACACAATATTTCACCCAAAACCTGTCGCACTGTTGAATTGAGCATATCAATGATTATCGACATATCTTCGATACTTTATGCACGCACATTCGACCCTGCTACACACTTCTTCAGGACACTATGCAGGACGTTGTTGAGTTTTGTGAATGAAACGTAAGTTGTGGATGCGTGACGGCACACCGCAGAACAAGATGTGAGAGCTGCTTATGAGTTCATGTGAAAATGAATCAATGTTATCGATGCATGGACATTTTGGCTTCAACTTGCGGCCATGGTAATCTTGAACTTTTTTGTGCCTTCCTCCTAATGTTTTATGGAGTCGTTGCTGGAGTTGTCGCAACTAGGTAACATTGGCAATGAAGAGAGGTTAATCTCAATTGAGACATAGGTTTTCACTGCTACAAACTGCTCTGTTATTGATGAACTGCTGCTGTACATGTATCAACACTGATATGGTTGTAGTGTCAAAGTTGTTGTTGTATCAGAGTTGCTCGTTGAAATTGAAACGAACTAATATCGCTAATCGCCTCTCAACCTGCACATAAATAATCACACAGAAAAAGCAGTACAGGGAGCCAAAACGAAAATTGAATTTAAAGAGAGCAGTCTAAGCATATATGTAATCCAGGTTCTCCTCTTTCCAATGAATCGAGTTAAGGTTATTGTTGATGCGGCTGCGGTTCTGTCTAATCTCCTCAGTATGCATTATCATCACCTTCCTCAGCTCGGCATGGCCATGACATTCATCTGCTTACCGACTTATGATGACAACTCAAAAGGATCCCAAACAATGATGCTTCAATCTCCTCTGCATAATCGAAATTCCGGCGATGGCGCAACCTGCATAAAATCAACAGTCTTTGCTAAACGTGTTAAAGCTCAGCTATGAATGGGTCAAACTTCTCGCTGTTAGTTGCTCATCAACCTGTCAAAAAGAGAACAAAACACAACAAATGTCTAATAGCAGCTAGAAGTAATAGCCGACATCGGTAAATAGTGTGATTGATGTCTTTGTTGTTGTTTGTCAGAAAATAAGAAAATGCAGGTCCTGCTTCTGAAATGTCATTGTAGTTGCAGCTCCTGTTATCGCCGTGGCATTGGAATGCTTCAAAGTGGAACCCTTCTTTTGAGTAGAACACAACATTAGTCGCGATTGTTGTTGTCAGATGAAGTACTGGAGATTATTATTTTGAAATTTGTGGCGAGTTAGTGATGAAGCCATAGATTGAAATGCTGCCTCAAGCCATGTGGTTCGTTGATAATCCCAGCGTCGAGCAAATAGCACAGCAACCACACATCATACCTAAGTTCTATCGAACCAAAATCGCAACCGGAATGCCATGATGTGGTCGTCGGATTCACGCTACTGATTTGTTGCAGATCAGAGAAAATCTGGTACGACCTATCAAACGGCTGCTGGGTTAATTCGTGCTTAGAATGATGACGAACACTCGTGTTTGATTTGAAGCTTGGAGGTATAGATCTGATGAGAAATAGTGATGATGGTAGTGAAGGTTTTTTCGGCGGGTTTTAGGCGTTGGGAGGAGGAAAAGAAGAAGACGATGGAAGTTGATAAAAAGAGGGGCGGAGATGGTGTTGGTGGCTAGGGTTACCCTTCAAAATTGGGGGGGCGGCCGATTAGGGTTTGGAAGGGTGGTGAACAGTAGCTTAATTTAGGGTTTTTGTGAACAGTCATTCCCCTTTTCTCATTCTGAAATTTTCCTAAATGTTAGTGAATCCATAACCGGGCCGTTGAATATGGGCCTGATCTCCTTCAAAATTATGAATTTTTTATTTTATTTTCATTAACATTAAAGCTATTGATTTAATATAATTATAGAAATTAATATCTACATTTAAAAATAAACATTTACAAAATACAAAAAACAAATTAAAATAAAAACAATAGTAATCATTTATTATTAACAATTAATCAATAATTTTCTCAAATTTTAAATATTAATAATATTAACAAGATAACAAAACTGATATTAACAAAACTTTAAAATAAAAAAAATTAATATTATGTACCTATATATTTTAACACATAACTAAAATATTTCTAATTATAAAAAAAAATTGAAAAAAGAAGAAAATGCGAAAACACAAATAGAATAATAAAAAAACTCAAGGACAACTCTAAGCCACGTGTCACACTTTTACTGGGCAAAAAAGTGAAAAAGTTATTTTTGCTGAAAAATACGCTACGCTTTATAAGCGAGGTAAATTAAAAACAAAGTCGGGCAAATGAGAATTTTGAAAAAGGTAGGAAAAATTTGGGGTATAACACCACCGTGTCGTCTTCAAGAAATTGGATCATTTCGGCCCATGAAGACGAGTCGAGCTCTTCAAAGTCATCCAAATTAATAGGGTTGCCCATGCCTTCATAATTATGTTGGGGTGGTTGGCTCGATGAGGCAATATCAGGATGATAGCCTTCCTGATCGTAGGGTGGCATGGGTGTAAATGTTTGGGTGGGTAAGGGTTGATTGGGTGTTTGATATTGCGTGTTAAATTGGTTTGTTGTATCACAGGAGTATGTTTGGTATGGTGGTGGATATTGTTGGTATTGGGACTGTGAATAAGTTTGTGTGATTGGGGTGTATTGGGTAGGGGTATGTTCATGGATTTGTGGTTGCGTGAGTGGGGGTTGGGTTGGCGGTTGGAAATGGGGCGAGGTAGGTTGTTGGGGTCTTGATGATGATGCTTGTTGGCGTGGGTCAACAAGATATCTTGGATGCGAAATGAAACCAATGGATACCGACCTATACCAATTCATGTATTGGATAGATTGTTTTCTCTCGTATAGAAACACAGTGTCGGACAAAATAAAATGGTTGCGATGCTTCCATTCACGACACTCATGTTTTGCATACTTGGTCCATGGAGTATATTCCCATTGGTCAGAGACTTTACCCGTGTGATATTTGTCGGGAATGCATTTCGGCGGACACGAAATATCTTGAAGCATTCCAAACTGAAGCTTGACACGATCGTTGTTATGCATTTCCACGATGGTGAAGTTGATAATCGGCACCTTTGCACTCCACACTACAGAGTCGTGTTGGTCAACTTCATGAATGGATTCCAAACCAAGATATGGCCGCCAAATAAACTGTAGGAAAAAAATATAATTTAGTATTTTCTAATAATATTTAAGGAGACTATAATATAAATAGGTAGGTTAGTGAGGGTACATCATCTTGACCCAAATGATCTATGAGATTTCGGTACTGGGTGATACTGAAATGGGGACAGTTGTCGTAATTCAACCCAAGTGAAGACCACCTACAATTCGAAAAGAAAACACTTGTTAATAATAGGATTGATTAAGTAAGTGACTATGAAAGAAAGCAAATAATTCTTGGTCTAAGTAATTACCTTGTAGCGTATGGGAATTCGAAATTATTGTGTTAGGTAGGTGCTAGATTGGTCATTCTTGATCAACCCCATGCTCGAAGAAGAACCCCACATCCGGTAAAATTTCCCAAATTTGCTATTGCATTGTTACACAAAGACGGATATAGGTGCGCTAGTGTAGCGGATCCCCAACTATATGTTTTTATTTTATCTATGTCATATAATAAAGCTAAATACATAGAGTGAACAACGCTACCACTTGTATCCGGACATAAAAATAAACATTAATAGCATAATATAAATTCTTGTTTTTCTAATTTTGAATATTTCTTGAGAATCTTGGGTTAACCCCATGTCTCTAAAAAAAAATATGAGCCATGATAATGGTATTTTTTGACCCTTCAAATCGCGTGGGGTTGGTTCAACCCCTAAAAGTTCTTCTATCACACTACCCCTAGGATTGGTGAGACCATTTACCGCCTTACCATTAATGGGTAAACCCAATAACATGTGAGTGTCCTCGAGAGTAACTGCACATTCACCTATTGGAAGATGAAATGTATGTGTCTCGGGTGTCGCTTGCGCGAAAATAAGGTGCCGGCACAACAGAAGAGTCGCCACCTTTCGTTATTTATCCCTCAGAGCGGGAAAGGAAACGATCGGAAAAACCTAACGAAAAAGGGGTAAGACAAGGTCGTCGCAACCGTTGTCTGGATTCGGGAGTCGGTTACGCAAGAGGAAGGTATTAGCACCCCTCACGTCCGTCGTACTCGACGGGATCCTCGCTTGTTGGTTTACTTGGACGGGTTGATTTTATTCTATCTACCTATCAAGGCTGGCTGAAAAAGAAAAGAAAAATGACTCGGCAAAGCGTCGCGCTTTATGCCTACGTATTCTCATCAGAGAATGAGAAATCAGAGTCAACGTAGTTCGACCTACGAAGGGTTATGGGGAAGGTGGCTCGCCAATACATCAGTATTGTGCCTACGTACTCTCAACAGGTATAAGAGATCAGAGCTTACGTAGTTCGGAAGACTACGGTTTATTTCCTGTCTTTTACGAAAGAAGTGTTTTTTTATTGTGTTTGCGATTTCAACCGCACTAGAGACTATGACCTGATAGTGAATGCGTCGCATGTCACCCAAAGGGTACCATACTAAACATCCAGACTATGGAAAAGAAACTCTCCCACAATCATTTCTCAGATAGCTTAAGGCTCGTAACGTACGAAAGAAATCATTCATGATTACTGTATCTTAAACTGTTTTGAGACGAGAAGAGAACAGGCACAACTAGGAGGGAGACTATCAAGTCCTACTGTTGTCATGCCATGGATTCATCCTATGGTTGAGGTTTGAACAGGGAACTCCTAGAAGTTGTCATGCAAAGGTTTCAACCTAAAATTATATCATCAAATCCTTATCAAAAGAAATGAGAGTCCTAAGGGATCATGTCAATGATACACCAAAACAGACAAAGCATCAGCTTAACAGTAAAATGCATGCAATGCAAGTGAGGGAGGAAGTGTGTGTGGGGCTTCAGCCTCCACAAGATCATCTCAACCTCAAGCCAGAATGAAATAACAGTAATCATACTGAAATATAAACAACATGCTATCAAGCAATAAACAGTAAACTGCAATCATACAGATAAAATGAAATGAAATACCATCAGGCAAACAAACCACCTAGGCAAGGGAGTTGGGCTCTACCGAATACCCGCAAGCAAAGCCACACAGTAACAGTACAAGCAGAGGGAGCAACTCAACCTCTAGTGCAATCATGATCCTAGATCCTGCCTACTCTAGATATGAACTTATTCTAATGCATCAAACAAGTCAAACAAAACACATCAATACAAAAAAGAAAACAGAAAGGGAAGCAGATCAACTCCTCTCTCAACTCCAAGCTTCAGCTTTTCCAACAGCAACTCAGTTTTTAGACTTCAATTACTTTTGACAAACATCAGTCTGCTTTTCCAGGTTTCAACCCTACAACATAAGTCTCAACTTATCTTCTCCTTTAAGCTTCAGCTTCTTGATCAGCTCCACCTTCAGGCTTCACCTAATCTTCAGGGATCTTCAAGTATCAACTTCCTTTGCTCTTCAAGCTTCAGCTGGAATGACAATACTCAGGGATTCATCCTCTTCAATACTCTTCAATGAAGTCTTCATCTTCAAACTCAAGCTCAACATCTCCCAAGACAATCAAACCAGAGGAAATTACTTACTGGATAGGCTGGGGGATATTGAACTGCTTATTGACCACCAAAGGTGACCTATAAGGGTTCAACATCAAAGGAATGGTTCCCTCAAAAGTTCTACTCCCTAGGTACATCACTTATCCCTCCAAAGGAGAGAGGTGTATACCATGGAAGGACTTTGAATCATAGGGAGGAATGGAGGTGAAAGATACCATCCATGTTTGAGAAAGAAGTTATCTACATCTAAACTCTTCCTAATCCCTAACCCTAAAACAAAACAAAAACAAATAAAATCAAGCTCTCAAGCTCTTCAATGCATCTTCAAATCTTCTACTATGCTCCTCAATGCTCCTTAGAACAAGATCAAGCTCTCCAAGCCCATAAAGCAAAGCAACTAAAGCAAACATGCCCTAAAGGCAACACAAACAATCAACCAATACAAAAATCAACTAAAAATAGCATACTACTATATTAAATCCTAATATATTTTCTAAGGGATCCTACATACCTACCCTTAATACCCATATATTCCCCATAGTCTAAATTGTCCTAAAAACCCAAAATCTAAACTTATTATGGACCTATGTTGAAGTTTTAACCTAATTCTACACAACCTAATAGCATCTAATCAAAACTATACTAAAAATCATCACAAAAATATGGAATTAATCCAGGGGGAAGCTAAAACCTATATCTAACTATTCTAAAAAGAATGAATTAAAAATATTAAGGGAGCTACCTAAACTAAAATCTACAAAATCATATATCAATATAAAAGAATTAAAAAGCAATTAAAGTAAAAAATATGCAAAAAATATTAAAATGCATGAGATGAAAATTGTTTTTATTTTATATTTTTCTAGACAAAAATATGAAAAGGGAGAAAAAACTCCCATTAAAAAATATTGATTTTCCATTTTATTATGAATTTTCTAAAATATGAAATAAAATGGAGAAAAATAAAATGACAATTATGAGATGGGGTACAAATAGGAATGATATGTAGTTAAAATCACACATGGGCCCAGAATGAGGGGTGGGAACAGCAAGCGCGCTGGGCCCAAAACCAATCAGAAAATCAAATAATAAAATCAAAAGAAAAAGAAAAAATGAGCGGTGTATTAAGAAACAATATTCAGTTCAAAATGGAATTGGGCCTTAAAGGGGGGTGGGATTAGGAATCAAATTCACTTAAGCCCAAAATAGCGTTTAATGAAACGCTTCGTTTCATGGTTACTCAGACTCTCTCTCAAATGAAATTAAACGTGAGCCTTTGGATCATGAGCAAGTCAACTGGTCAGCGCTTCATCCAACGGCTTGGAGATCGTCTTCAACCTTGGACCTAGGGTTTCTGCAACTTCCATTAAAACACAGCTTCCATGCACCAAACTTCTACCAACTCGTATGCACTCATTTCTTGACCAAATTCCAAAATGTAAAGCACAAACTTAATCCATTTTTGACCCTGAACACGATCATGGTATTGGTTTTCATTAAAATGATCTCTATCATCAAACCCGAAGGTGAAACTCCATGAATCTCAAAATATCATCAATCTTCGACCTCAACCAAACTTAGATTCCTTTACATCAAAATGATCCTCACGTTGCCCTAATTAAAATCAGCTAATAATCTTGCATTATCACTCACAAAATCACACGTTCTTGCTCCATCAAGAAATGGCATCCATGAATGAAACTTCACCAATTACTCCCAAACTCATCAGAATTGATCACCTAGTTGTCTCTAACAACTCTACACTAATAACTTAACCTAACCATGCCTAGATTATGAGATGAAAGGGATTTTGCAAACCTGGCTTCTTGGTATGGTAGATGATGAAACCCTTGCTTTCAAGGCTTGAAACTCTTCAAGAATACTCCTTGGATGATGAAAACTCTTCTGTTTGCAAAAGATTTGAGGGAGAGAGCTTGTACTTCAAGATTCGAATGTAAATGCTTCTTTGCAAATCCAATGTGAACACCTTCAATCTTCCATCAATGGAGCTTCAATTCAGCATGCACACACTCAGAAAGATCTATGGAGAAGGTTTGTGGAGAAAAAATGGAGGGAAATGAAGAAGAATGAAGAGATTGAATGTGACTTGTAATGGAAGCTTTTGGATTTCACTCTCTCTTCTCTACACCAATTAACACCAACCTTGCATCTGAGCAAGTTGCACTTGATATATATAGAGGTTTAGAATCATCTAGAACCCCCTAGAACAATCCAATGAGAAATTCATCCTTTCATGTTATGGTATTTTGAATTCACATTCTCCTTACATGGTATCTCATGCCAAGCTTCATGTAACTTCCCATTCTGACTTGAATTTATCCCCACATGAGATTTAGGGTAAGTTACAATGCATATCTTCCTTGTTTATTGAGTTTTGTGGAGTTTTGGTTTGGTACCTTAATATGCAAGTAATCAAATTCCAAAGCAGCCCTATGATGCAAGCCTCAAATCAAAATTGTGGCTGAACCATTGTTCTTAGAATGTCATTTGGAGTCAAAATGTCCTATTACATGACATGGTTTGGACTTATAACTTGGGATTTATGATTTTCAACTTCACTTGAATTAACTTATGCCTCATTTTTAGGCCATTTTTATCACTTTTTGATATGAGCCTTTTCAACATCTCATGACCTCCCTAATAGTCATAAAACATCATTCTAAGCAAGTTTGATGTTGAAGATTTTTCCATTTGAAGCTTGGAAGTAGGAGATATGGCCTTATGCTTGAAATGACCTATAACCTCCAAATGACCAAAATGCCCTTGGCTTGTCAAAGCCATAAGTTGAGTTCTACAAATCCTATCAAGGACTTCTAGTACTCTATAGAAAGCTAATAAGATGCTATTCAACATTCATGTTGACCAAGAGTTCATAGGAATCATCCTACTAGGGCAAAAGTTGTCTGTAAGTTGGGTGACTTTCAAGGACCCAGATTCTCATACCTCAGATGACCTGTAATTTGTCAAAACCATAACTTGAGCTCCACAAATCCTATCAAGGACTTCTACTACTCAAATTAAAGCTAAGAACAAGCTCTACAACATTCATGTTGTGGGGAAGATGAGATGACAACCACATCTTGAGCTAAACTGCCTTGAAGATAAGGATCAAACTAGGGGATTTTACATTGTCAATCCTTAGAAACCCTAGCTTGAAACTTCTCAAACTCCTCAATCATGATGAGTTGGTCTAGGAATCATCCTTATAGTATCTCAATACATCATTCCATGATCACATGGCTCTTGGATTAGGTCTCAACCTTCTCCAAATCATCAGTTGACCTAGGGTTGACCCAGTCAAACCCTAATTCTACCACTCATGGCTGAATCTTCTGAATTCTTGTTCAATGACCTCTCTAGGCTTCATGATGGCTTTCAATACATCTCACAAGCTTTCTCAAAGCTTCAAGTTCATTCTCATAGTCTCAGAATCATCTGAGGGAGCTCCCATAACTCTCAAGTTATGAGACACATAACCTTGGTTTCAACCAAGCTCTCTGAGGATCTCTTGAGTTCTCTGACAAAGGTATCAACCTTTGAACACTTGAACAACCTTCTTGTCTAGCTTCATAGCCTCATACAACTCTTGATGGGTAAATAAATGTTGGTCAAATTTTGGGGTGCAACAGCTGCCCCTATTCAAACGGCTTGAACCTGACTGGGTGAAGAGCGAACGACTCTCAGCCAATCAAGGTGCGAGACGGTTGAATACCGATAAACCCGGAAATTTGCCAACTGCACGAGCACACGGTACTCTGAGGGGAACAAATCTCCAAAAACTGGAATAGTAGCTGCACGACAACTAGCTGGAGAAATACTGATCTGACATCGCCGTCAGTTATCCACATTAAATTCCTCTGACAATGTCATCAGACAACCAAAACACCCAACATCGCCGCTGGAAGACTAAATCACCTGACATCGCCGTCAGAAACAAACATACCCAACATCGCCGTCAGAAATAAACATACCCAACATCGCCGTTGGAAACCAAATCACCTGACATCGCCGTCAGAAACAACCATACCCAACATCGCCGCTGGAAAACTGAAAAATCTGACATACCCGTCGAACAAACATCCAACATCGCCGCTGGAGAAATAGAGGCTCTGACATCGCCGTCAGAAACGAACATCCAACACCGCCGCTGGAAACAAACACCTGACATCGCCGCCAGAAACGACCGTTCAACCTCGCCGCTGGAGATACAAAGGATCTGAGAACCACCCAACATCGTCGCTGGAAAACTAAACTATCTGACATCGCCGTCAGAACAAACAAAACACCCAACATCGCCGCTGGAGAAATAGAGAATCTGACATCGCCGTCATAAACAAACATACCCAACATCGCCGCTGGAAACAAACAACCAACATCGCCGTCGGACAACTACAGAATCTGACATACCCAACATCGCCGCTGGAAAACTAAAGAATAATCTGACATACCCAACATCGCCGCTGGAAAACTAAAGAATAATCTGACATACCCAACATCGCCGCTGGAAAACTAAAGAATAATTTGACATCGCCGTCGGGAACAAAACACCCAACATCACTGCTGGAGCACTAAAGACGCTGACATCGCCGTCAGAAACAAACAAAATACCCAACATCGCTGCTGGAAAACTGAATCACCTGACATCACCGCCAGACACAAACATCCAACATCGCCGCTGGGACAACAAAGAGGCTGACATCGCCGCCAACCAAACCATCCAAACCACCCAACATCGCCGCTGGAAAGATAAATCGACTGACATCGCCGTCAACCAAACAAACATCCAACATCGCCGATGGAGAACTAGACCACCTGACATCACCGTCAGAAACAGACATCCAACATCGCCGCTGGAGAACCAAATATCCAACATCGCCGCTGGAGAACAAACATACCCTGACATCACCGTCAAAACAAACATCCAACATCGCCGCTGGAGACAAACATAATCTAACCTCGCCGTCAAAACAAACATCCAACATCGCCGCTGGAAACAAACATAATCTGACCTCGCTGTCAAAGTGAAGAAACTTCATTGGGGAATTGGTCACACGGTAACCGGTAGTACATAGTCGATCATGCCATCAGGCACTCAAGGAACACTGTCGGGCATCAGCCGGACTTCAACCATCAGGTTAATCATGCCATCAGGCATTCAAAGGGATTGTCGGGCATCAGCCGGACTTCAACCATCAGGTTGATCATGCCATCAGGCATTCAAAGAGATCGTCGGGCATCAGCTGGACTTCATTAACACTATCAGACTTCAATCATGGAGTCTTCAAAGGGGACCTCAACTTCGCCGTTGGAAAACCTGTTGGGGATGACACTTCGCCGCTGGGGAATCTGGAGAACTATCAAGTAACTCCGCTCCGGGGGTCCAGAAATCATTCTGGAGGAATCATCTCTGCTGAGGACTTCAAGAATCGTCTTGAACAAATAACTCCGCCGGGGACCTTCAAGAATCATCTTGAACTGATAACCATTTTGGAGATTTTCAGGAATCATCTTGGGCGAACACTCTGTTGGGGATTCCAGGAATCATCCTGGGTAACTCTTGTCGGGGAGCTCTACTGGGGTCTTAAGAATCATCTTAAGCAAACGGCCCTGCTGAGGAATTCAAGAATCATCTTGAACCGAAGACTTTGCTGGGGATCTCAAAAATCCTCTTGAGCAAGCGACTTCGTTGGGGAGAATGTCAGGAATCGTCCTAAGCAGCTGATCCTTCGGCGGAACACCTACAAAACAAGAATGGTAGCAACCTAGATCATGTTTATTATGCATATGCTTCGGCGCCATGCTCCACACGGTGGAAATGCTATGCGTTTATGATACATGCTATGCAATCATGCACAATGATGCGATCCCGTCAGCAAAATAAATGCCGAGGGGGAAATCCTCATGTCAAGGAGAAAGAACTACTCAGATAGAGGAATCATCCTGCTGAGGAGAACATGGCCACGCCAATATCAATTGGACTCCGTACGGGACACAACTTCAGTTGACTGCTGCGGGGAAAACAACTTCAGTTGATTGCTGCAGGGGGACGAAGCTCTACGAGAACTTGGACCTGCTGAGGGGAAGCGATGTCAATCGCGGGATTAAACTGCATGGCCTTCATGGCTACTTATCTGGGGATAAGACTCTGTGGGGAAACAACTTCAGCTGCTTAACACTCCACTGGGGAAAAAACCAATCATGGTCTGATCAACTTCCAAGGACTCGGCTCTCTTGGGCATCTGCAAACTCGGCTGGGGAAGGAGAAATCATTCTGCTTCGCTAGAGAGTACGACTCTAGGGAAAATACAGCATCAGCTGTTCAACGCTCTGCTGGGGAAAACCAATCATGGTCCCTACTGCTTCCAAGGATTCGGCTCTCTTGGGGGTTTGCGAACTCAGCCGAGGAAGGAGAAATCATTCTACTTCACTGGAGAATACGACTCTGATGAGGAATTTCAATTCCGCTGGGGAAGAAGGAATCATCCGACTTCGGGGAGAGTACAACTCTGGTGAGGAATCTCAATTCCGCTGGAGACTTCAGTCTAGCACCATCAGTTGCCGCATACTTCGGCGTACGAATAGTTTCCTACGAAACCTGCACTTGTGACCTGGTGCTGGGGAAATGAGCTCATGCTTCGGCGCGTGACTCAGCTGAGGAGGCGACGTTCCTTCAGGATGCGTCTGCTTGGGGAAGAGAATCATCTCTGCCTAGGGATACATATCAATGCTCATTATCTTGCGTTCAGACTCTGCGGGGAGAGGCTACTGAACTCTGCTGGAGAAGGAGGAATCATCCTGCTTCGGGGATGCGCACGATGCACTGTCTGGAATATGCTACACCTGTAACAACACAAACAAACAGACAAGATACCCTTCTCAAAGGGACCTATCGAGGTTATTATCTCGTGACAATATTCAAGTATTTAATTGTTTCAACAATCAGTGGCCTAAGCCAGTAAGTTTATGTATGCGCATTTTATCAAAAACATCGGTGTTCTTTTTCGCAAACAAAACAGATAAATGCTAAATAGGCAAACAGAATTGCTGAATAGTATGCATTTTATTGATAACGAACCCCTGAATGGGTAAAAATGTTTTACAACAGAGGCCAGCTCCTGGAATGAGGAAGCCGTGCAAAAATAAAACATAAATATACATCAGTATATACAAATGTCGGCAACGAGGCGTAGACGAACACCATGAGTTGATCCCTCTAAGACCCACTCGACTTTGATACTTCTCCGACGCTTCAGCTTCGGAAGAGATTGATTCAGATGAACGGCCCTCAGGTCCTCTAAACCGCTAAATAATGAAAGTCCACACGCGGAACGCAGTCATTTGCTTTTTCAAATCCCTAACTTTTGCGTGAACCGCCCTTTGCGGGTTTTCAGTTCACCGGGATACCCTTTTTTGCCGAAGCCGCCCAGTGTAGGTTTTCGACTTCGCGGGTGTATATTTTTTCAATTTATATCCCTAATTTTTTCCCGAACCTTTTATTCTGTTTTTGGTTCGCCGGGATGCCCCTTTTTTGCCTGGACTCTCCTTTTTTGTCCAGCGGGTCGCTTTCAAGCAAAGTATTTTTTAACTGCGTCCGCGTTCACCGGGGATGCAAAATCTTCACCATCCATCATGGATAACAACAAAGCTCCTCCCGAGAAGACCTTGCTGACGACGTACGGACCTTCGTAATTCGGAGTCCACTTGCCCCGGTGATCGGAGTGTGGAGGAAGAATCTTCTTCAGGACGAGATCACTCGTCTGAAAGCTTCTAGGACACACCTTCTTATCATAAGCTTTCTTCATTCGGCTTTGGTACAGACGACCAAATGCAATCGATGCTAACCTCTTCTCGTCCATCAGGCTGAGTTGGTTCAGACGATTTGTAATCCATTCTGCCTCGTCGAGTTTCACATCAACCAAAACTCGCAAAGAAGGGATCTCCACTTCTAACGGCAGGACATCTTCCATACCGTACACTAAGGAGAAAGGAGTTGCCCCGGTCGACGTACGGACCGTCGTATGATAACCGTGCAGTGCAAACGGCAGCATCTCGTGCCAATCTTTGTAGGTCACAACCATCTTCTGAACAATCTTCTTTATGTTCTTGTTGGCGGCTTCGACGGCGCCATTCATCTTCGGCCGATAAGGAGATGAGTTGTAGTGTTCGATCTTGAAGCTCTGGCACAACTCCTTCATCATCTTGTTATTCAAATTCAAACCATTATCGGTAATGATCCGCTCGGGAACTCCGTAACGACAAATGATGTCCCTCTTTATGAATTTAGCCACCACCTGCTTGGTCACATTAGCGTACGAGGCTACCTCCACCCACTTGGTGAAGTAGTCGATAGCTACCAGAATGAAGCGATGACCGTTGGATGCAGTAGGCTCGATCTTGCCTATCATGTCGATGCCCCATATGGAGAACGACCACGGGGAGGACATGACATTCAATGGGCACGGCGGCACATGAACTTTGTCAGCACAAATCTGGCATTTATGACATCTTTTCGCGAATCTGAAGCAATCCGACTCCATCGTCAGCCATTAGTATCCTGCTCTCAGGATCTTTCTCGTCATGGCATGCCCGCCGGCGTGCGTACCAAATGTGCCTACATGGACTTCCTCCATGAGCATACTCGCCTCTTTCTCATCTACACATCTGAGTAGCACGAGATCGTGGTTTCTCTTATACAACACTCCATCAGGATTGAGATAAAAGTTTCCAGACAGCCTCCTCAGAGTCTTCTTATCCTGGGTTGACGCACCCGCAGGATACTCCTTAGTCATAAGGAAGGTCTGGATGTCGTGGAACTATGGCTTGCCGTCTGCGGCATCCTCGATTGCAAAGACAAATGCCGGTCTATCAAGATGCAAAAGGACAATTCTTGGAGCCTCATTCCAAAAATTGACTTTATACATTGAAGCCAACATGGCTAAGGCATCAGCCATCTGATTTTTAGCTCTGGGCACATGATGGAGTTCCACTCGATCAAAGAACGGAAGCAGCCTTCTGGCGTAATTCATGTACGACACCAAATTCGATTGACAAGTCTCCCACTCCCCTTTAATTTGGTTGATCACAAGCACTGAGTCACCATATACGTCTAGACTCTTGATTCTCAAATCAATTGCCTCTTCTAGACCCATGATGAATGCTTCGTACTCCGCCTCATTGTTGGTAACTGGAAACATCAGTCTCGCAATAAACGGGATGTGAGATCCGTGGGGAGTCGTGATGATAGCTCCAATGCCACTTCCATAGGAATTAACCGCCCCATCGAATATCAATTTCCACTGGGATTTCTTATTTGGCCCCTCGCCGGGCAACGACTCATCGCAATCCTTCGCTTTGAGAAACATAATATCCTCGTCAGGGAATTCAAACTTCATCGGCTGGTAATCCTCGATTGGCTGTTCGGCAAGGTAATCAGACAATACGCTTCCCTTGATGGCTTTCTGGGACACGTACTGAATATCATATTCTGTTAACACCATTTGCCATCTGGCAATCCTGCCCGAAAGAGCCTGCTTCTCGAAGACGTACTTGATCGGATCCATCTTCGAAATTAGCATAGTGGTGTGATTGAGCATGAACCATCGTAGACGTTTGGCAGCCCAAGCTAGTGCACAACACGTGTTCTCTAGCATCGAGTATCGAGATTCACACTCAGTGAACTTTTTACTCAAATAGTAAATGGCATGCTCTTTTCTGCCCGTCTCGTCGTGACCGAGAACACACCCCATATTATTCTCAAGAACTGTCAAGTGCATGATTAATGGCCGTCTAGCCACTGGGGGTATCAATATTGGAGGTTCTTGAAGATACTGCTTTATCTTGTCGAATGCCTTCTGGCAATCCTCATTCCAAGTAATTGCCTGATCTTTCTTTAAAAGCTTGAACATCGGTTCACAAGTGGCCGTGAGCTGAGAGATAAACCTTGCAATGTAGTTTATTCGGCCCAAGAAACCACGAACTTCTTTTTCTGTTTTCGGCGCTGGCATTTCTTGAATGGATTTTATTTTCGCAGGATCAACCTCGATGCCTCGTTCGCTAACGATAAACCCCAGTAACTTTCCGGACCGCACTCCGAAAGTGCACTTGTTAGGATTCAGCCTCAACCTGAATTTCCTAAGCCTCTCAAAAAGCTTCAACAAGTTGACCAGATGCTCTTCCTCTGTTTGGGACTTTGCAATCATGTCATCAACATAGGCCTCGATCTCATGATGAATCATATCATGAAACAAAGTTACCATCGCTCGCTGGTAAGTGGCCCCTACGTTCTTCAGACCGAAGGGCATTACCTTATAGCAAAATGTTCCCCAGGGGGTGATAAACGTCGTTTTCTCCATGTCCTCCGGCGCCATCTTGATCTGGTTGTAACCGGAGAAGCCATCCATGAACGAAAACACGGAGAACTGGGTTGTGTTGTCGACCAACACATCGATGTGAGGTAACGAGAAATCATCTTTAGGGCTCGCCCTGTTCAAATCCCGATAATCGACGCACATGCGTACCTTACCGTCCTTCTTCGGTACAGGCACTATGTTGGCAACCCACGGAGGGTAAGTGGTGACCGCTAAGAAGCCAACATCAAGCTATTTCTGCACTTCTTCTTTGATCTTAACGGCCATGTCTGGTCTCGTCCTCTTAAGCTTCTGCTTGACGGGAGGGCAATCTTCTCGTAGCGGCAAGTGGTGGACCACGATATCCGTGTCAAGTCCGGGCATATCTTTGTATGACCAAGCAAAGACGTCATTATACTCTCGAAGCATCTCGACCAATCTCTACTTGACATCACTCTGCAGCGCAACCCCTATCCTGACATTTCTGACGAGCTCTTCAGAACCCAGGTTTACGATCTCAATCTCCTCCTCGTGAGGCAGAATAACTTTTTCCTCTTGTTTCAGCAAGCGGGCCAACTCTTCAAGAAGGTCTTCGTCTTCATCAATCTCTTCCTCGGCTTGATAGATCATGCAATCGAAGTCGAAGTGAGCCGTAGAAGGTCCAGAGTTGATGTCATCTGTTATGTGGATCCTGCAATAACAAGGGTTAAGTTTAAAACAAGAATATGCAGGTTAGCACAAACCCCGTTGCCATTTTACTGTTTTTCAAAACAAATATAAAGCAGGAATAACAGAGATCACAATATTTGAATACGAAGAAAACGCCTTTGATTTATCAACAAAATGCATGTACATAATCCAACAAGGCCCTAACAATAGAACCGCTATGCCCCGGGTAGGACATAGGGTTGTACAATGATTGAAAAAAGTAAATCATTACTCTTCACTTGTCAGCTGGATGATATCCTTGATGGTCCAATTGTTGAGGCGCTCGCCTGGCTTGCTTGGCTGAATCCAAGAGTCGAGATCACAATCGTTATCCCCGCTGTCTTCAGACGTCGCATTGATGCTTTCGAAGATCACTCCGCCACTGGTAAATAGGATCGGCCCCTTACCCCGTGACGCACTGCTAGACGAAGAAGAAGAAGCTTCAGCTTCAGGAGAATACCCCAATCCAAACTTATCCTGCTTGTTCGGTATCTCCAAAATATGCCCCCAGCCTGGGGTAGATCTGGCTTCGACGACGTCCCGAGCTTCTTTGAATGAGGAGAGATTCATCTCTGGCTTCTCTGTGACCACAGGAGCTACTTCCTTCACTTTGACGGCTTCAAATGCTTGGCAGAGAGTTTCATGGATTTCGCCATCCATTTCAACATACTTAAAGGATGACAAATGGCTCACCATTATGTCCTCCTCACCACACACGGTTACTATGCTTCCTCCGATAACATATTTGAGCTTTTGGTGCAACGTGGAAGTCACGGCACCAGCAGCATGAATCCATGGCCGGCCCAAGAGGCAACTGTAGGCAGGCATGATGTCCATGATATAAAAGACCGTGTCGAACCTTTCCGGACCAACTTGGATCGGCAGGGTCAACTCTCCGAAAACGTGGCGCTTAGTTCCGTCAAACGCTTTCACCACCAGATCATTGGGTGTGCAAAGCAATCCACGAGTGTCCAACTTCATTAATGCCTTCTTTGGAAGCACATTAAGTGACGAACCTGTGTCCACCAGGACATGCGACATGATTGTGCCTCTGCACTCTATCGAGATGTGCAAGGCGCTGTTGTAATCTCTCCCTTTAGGCGTCAGCTCTAAATCTGTGAAACCTAGCCCATTGCCAGCATTAACATGGGCTACCACCTCTTCTAGCTGATTCATTGATATCTCTTGCGGTACGTAGGCAGCGTCCAATACCTTTAGTAGCGCGTTGCAGTGTGCTTCAGAACACAGCAACAAGTTGAGAATAGAAATCTTCGAAGGCGTCTGATGGAGATGGTCTACAATCTTGTAGTCGCTCTTTTTGATTAACCGCATAAACTCCTCGGCATCTTTGACCAGCAAATCTTTCTCTACCCCACATGAGGCCTCTTCGAAGACTTTGCTTTTACCCTTATCAGCAGCATCATCTCTGACCACCTTATCTGCCACGACCTCCGGCGGTGCAAACACTCTCCCGCTGCGGGTAATACCACTGATTCCTGCGAGATTCTCCACAGTTGACCCATACGGTTCCAGCTCTAACTTTTGACCGTTGCAATAGACTTCAGCTCCATAATGCCACAGAACGGCGTTAGTGCTCTCGAATGGGATCGGCCCAGCTTTGGTAATAGTGATTGTAGGCGGTCGAGGCGCAGAAATAGTAATTGGTTGGCGAGGGATGGTGATGGTGGCGACTTCATCGGCCTGCTTCAACACTACCTTTCCTGATACACTTTCAGCCCTCCGGCTGAACTGTAAAACACCCTCAGTCATCAGACTTTGGATTCCTTCTACCAGCTGCTCACATCCATCAGAATGTGTAGCACAGTCCATGCATAACTCTCCGCATCCTGGAAAGAACCCTTTCTTCAACAACTTAGCTTTGACAAAACTAAGCGGCGTCTTTAGGTCTTTGACATCAGTCAACAGATCTGCACTCTCTTCTTTGATAATGGCGTTCACTCCGCCTCCCCTATGATTCGACATAGGGTTTTTTGTGACATTGGGCACATTGTCGGAGAAGTTGATAATCTTGGCATCTACCAGGTCCTGCACCTTGTGCTTAAAGGCTTTGCAGTTCTCGATTGTGTGGCCTGGTGCCCCTGTATGGAAATCGCAAGTGGCATTTGCGTCATACCCTGGTGGAGGTGCCCCTGTCAAGGGTGCCATCGTCCTCTTCTGAACCAACTGAAGCTGAAGCAAAGTCTGCAAGAGCTGCGCATACGACATGGGCGGTGCCTCGAAGTGACGGTTTGTCAAAGGTGCCCGATTCTGGTACTTTCTATATCCCTGCTGATTCGGTTGCTGCTGCTGCTGCTGTGGAGCTGCGGGGATATTTATACTGGCTATCTGCTGTTGAGGGCCTTTGCCCTTCCTTCGAGCATTAGTCACAGCGCTCGCATCTCCTTCTCGTCGTTTACCAGCATAAGGTTTCTTTCCACCTCCTCCAGCTGAGGATGATTCACCTTGAATTTTCCTGATCTTGATACCATTCTCGACGTGCTCGCCCATGGTAATGAGAGCCGAGAACGTCCCAGACATACCGCTGACTAACTTTTCATAGTAGACCCCTGGGAGGGTAGCCACAAACATCTGCACGAGCTCGCGTTCAACCATCGGCGGTTGAACCCGGGCTGCCTACTCACGCCACCGCTGGGCGTACTCCTTAAATCCTTCATTATTTCTCTGCGAAAGGTTCTGGAGCTGGACTCGGTTCGGGGCCAAGTCGTTGTTGTACTGATACTGGTGGACGAACGCTTCAGCGAGATCCTTCCATGTGCGCACGCTAGTGGGCTCCAAGCCTATGTACCACTCGAGGGATGGCCCAAAAAGACTATCTTGGAAGAAGTGCATCAGCAACTTCTCGTCTTCAGAATAGGCAGACATCTTCCTATAGTACGATCGCAGGTGGACACGAGGGCAAGTAGTGCCCTTATATTTCTCAAAGTCAGGCACCCTAAACTTAGGAGGTTCCTTGAAATCAACAATTAACCCCAGCTTGGACATATCAACGCCCAAAGTATTCTGATTCTCAATGTCTCTCATTTTATCTTCAAGTTCTTTGAACCTGAGCCGCGCTTCAGCATTCAGCTCCGCTTCCGCACCCCTTTGAGAAAAGACATCATCCTGATGATCCTCAAGCCACGGTTGAGGCACCAACAGATTTCCAACGCCAGCATTGCCGTTGACCGGCCCGATGTTGACATTAGCTCCCAGACTCCCATTGCCGACGCCCGTCGTATTGAGTCCGATGTTGGCCATCACATTGCCATTAGCACTGCCGTTGCCCCCGGCCACGGGGACACCATTCTGCGGAGTATCAACTGGTGGAGGAGTAGGCACAGCCCCGCCATGAAGTATGCCGTTGCTATCGACCCTGGAGATCAAAGGTTGAACCAAAGTCCGGAGCTGGTCCTGGCCATTAGCGACCACCTGCATCAGTTCCATAAAGCGATCCATCCGCTCACGGAGCTCCTGAACATCTGTCTGCACTTGATCCATGATCCTGGTCTGATTAGCTCGAGTTGGATAACGGTGAATTAGTCTCTGATCAATTCTGGAATCACCGGAAACAGCCTGGGACCTGTAAACCTGAAAAACCTGTAAACACTAAAGGTTAGGAAAAACAACAAAATGTACGCCATGCAAATGCTTCATGCAGATGCATGCGTGTGTCTGTGTGTTTGGGAGATTTCCCCCGATCCTAGTGCCTGAGTGCCAGTACTGATGATAATAAGGAGAAGAAGTCTGAGCCCAATCATGGAAACATCAATCTCATATATAAGGAAAGCCTATCAAGGCAGTACATAGCATCAGCGAGTACAAGACAAATCAACAGCGTGACCTCAGCCAACAAGCCTGGTGATGGTCAGCATACAACAAAGATCAAAACAAAAGGAATACAACTAGTCAAGTACGGCCACAGGCGCGATACTCTGCTAATAACTCCTTCGTCTCTGGATGATCTGGCAAAGTGAGCAACCCCTCGACGAGTAGTTCCCTCTGCACAATGGTATACTAAAGTCCCTGAACTGAACTTTCCCATGCTCCTTCGCCGAAGCAATCTTCTAATTTCCGCTTTTTGGACTCAAACGATAGCTTGCGCTCCTTCAGGTTGGCAAGAGCTTTGTTGAGTTGGCCTTCGGCGGCGTATCCGCGGGCGGTTTCTTCATCAAACCTCTTTTCACTGTCCTTCACCTCGGCTTCCAGCTTGGAGATCTGCAGCATCAGCTTATCCTCCGGCTCTTTCCTGGTGGCCAGGGAAGCCTTCCAGTGCTGGTCGAACTTGGATATCCTCCGATATGCCTCGTCCAAATGCTGCTTCTTCGTAGCTAGTACGTCGTTGACAGCCCTGAAGTCTTGACCCATGCGTTCACGCTCGGCTATCTGCTTCGTCAGGTCTGTACCTAGCTGGTTTACCAACTCTGTCTGCTTTTTGAAAGAGTGAACGACCTCGTTCCTTTCACTTCGAAGCTGAGCTAGCTCCTTCTCCAGTTCTGCGTTTGCCCGCTTCAATTCATCCCGCTCAGCTAATACCTGGTTATGTTGATGAGTGGGTACAGTAGTAGGCTCTTCGATCATTGGAGGGCTTTCTGGCTTGGCATGAGGAAACGGCATCCCTATAGCGTTGGCTCTGGCTCTGATCCAAGTCAAATACGGAGGGTAGGCTTGATTGTTGCTTTTTCCCAGCAAAGGCTTTCCTCTCTTACTGATACAATTCCACGCGCGCTGAAGCTTGGACAACAGATTCCCCTCCAGAATACCAGTGAGGTACAGAGATTCCTGTACCTCTTCCTCCTTCGGCGGAGTTCTCAAAGCATACGCGAACTGTCGAACCAGCAACGACGGATTGTAGTTTATGCAGCCCTTCCTACCTATCAGAGGCACATTAGGAAACCCGCTGCAACTGAAGATCACCTCAGTACCCAACCTGTCCCTGTCGAACCAATCAATATCCTCTGCAGATAAACTCATCAGACGCTCAGGCCACTCAGCTGTGGCTGCAGACAAAACAAAAGGACCCCTCTTGGGCAGATGACTATCAAGCCATTTATACAGCAAGGGTACGCAGCAAGAGACATTCTTCCCCCTCCTGTTCTCATTCTTGTAGTGGACTGAGTGATAGACATCTCCTATCAGGGTAGGGACTGGATTCCCTGAAGCAAAGATGTGAAACGCATCAAAGTCTACAAAATCAGGCATGTTAGGGAATAGGATAATGCCATATATGCATAGAGCGAGGATGGCATTGAACGCGTCCCAACATCTGTCCTTGGCACACTGCTGAGCCTTAACCACCAGAAACTGCAAGGAGAACCCAGGAACCTTGTTCCAACTAGTCAATACTAACTCGGAGGCGTCCAAGTGAAGTGAAGGAGCTAAACCAGCCAGATCAGGCTCAGCCTCCATGTGGACAAAAGGCATCTGCCTTTTGATAGGCACACATAGCAAATCAGCATACTCTTCCAGCGTAGGTGCGAGAACGAAGTCCTGGAAAGTGAAACATCTCAGTGAAGGGTCGTAGAACTGCAGCAGAGCATGCAACCCATTCAACTCGAACGCAGAAGGCTTGCAAACCAAACTGAGCAACCTGCCATAAGATTTTCTGAACTCATCCCTCACAGACTCATCTGCTAGAGCTACCAAACCAGTCAACTTAACCACATCAGGGGTAGGAAACTTGTAAGCCACGGTCTTCCTCAGAGAGGCCATAACAATGCAATAGGAGACAAGAAATCCTGGATCGGGGAAAACGACACCTGCAACACAGACACACGTTAATAAAATGCAAATGAACATGCAAACTAATGCAAAATGCAGTCATGCAATAATATATCCGGGTAACTGCTGCTGTGGAGATTCTGTATCAACAGAACCACGACCACTGATGAGAAGAAAACCCTGGTGTAGGACCACAAATCTGATTTGCCAAGAACAATCATCTGATAGGACCATATACACAGGATCATAATTCTGCTCTGTCAAGAACAAATGTCTGATAATAAGGACCTCTAATGTATGACCAAGAAATATCTGCTGATGAAGTCTTCAGACCCCAAATCAAAAATCTGCCCTATCAAGAACAAACATACAGCTGCTGATGAGATCTTCAGACTCCAAAAATCTGCTCTATCAAGAACAAACAACATCTGCTGACGAGATACTCTGATCAAAACCTGCTCTATCAAGAACAGACATACACCTGATGATAAGATCCTCTGATCAACACCTGCTCTATCAAGAACAGACATACACCTGATGATAAGATCCTCTGATCAAAACCTGCTCTATCAAGAACAGACATACACCTGATGATAAGATCCTCTGATCAAAACCTGCTCAGACAAATCTGCAACTGAGAAACCCTGGTACCAACAAAACTGATTCACTGTCAAGAAAACCAGGTGGTCTGAAGGTCAAAGTTTCCTGCAATAAACCCAATCCCACTCACAGGTATGGACCTAAACTGACTCAAGGTACGACATCCTATGCGTTCATCAGCGTCACAGACTTTCAAGAGGGGTGATAAGATACCCAGAAGGTGTGGCATCACCAGCTCATGAAGCGGCCTCACTTAGCTGAATCACAAATGATCGGTCCCCAGAGTCGACAATCCACCAAACCAGCAACCGTCTCAACCCAAAGGGTTGAAAGTGAAGCCAACCAGATAAACCTCGTCTAAGCGTGGATTTCATGAGACACTAGTGCCTGCAAAGCAAGCACGCACCCACTAATTTCCACTCTAAGTCTATAGTGCACTCAAGCCTGGGTCTGGCTTCTCACTCATCAGAACGCCCATCCCACAACAGCACTAATAATCATATTATACTGAAAATAAAATGCGGGAAATAAAGTGCGAGAAGTAAAAATGCGATAAATAAACGCAACTCAGCAAGTAAACATACAAGCATTAGGATTGACTATCACAGGGAACCGAAGAAGTCCCCAGCAGAGTCGCCAGCTGTCGCTTGCGCGAAAATAAGGTGTCGGCACAACAGAAGAGTCACCACCTTTCGTTATTTATCCCTCAGAGCGGGAAAGGAAACGATCGGAAAAACCTAACGAAAAAGGGGTAAGACAAGGTCGTCGCAACCGTTGTCTAGATTCGGGAGTCGGTTACGCAAGGGGAAGGTATTAGCACCCCTCACGTCCGTCGTACTCGACGGGATCCTCACTTGTTGGTTTACTTGGACGGGTTGATTTTATTCTATCTACCTATCAAGGCTGGCTGAAAAAGAAAAGAAAAATGACTCGGCAAAGCGTCGCGCTTTATGCCTACGTATTCTCATCAGAGAATGAGAAATCAGAGTCAACGTAGTTCGGCCTACGAAGGGTTATGGGGAAGGTGGCTCGCCAATACATCAGTATTGTGCCTACGTACTCTCAACAGGTATGAGAGATCATAGATTACGTAGTTCGGGACACTACGGTTTATTTCCTGTCTTTTACGAAAGAAGTGTTTTTTTATTGTGTTTGCGATTTCAACCGCATTAGAGACTATGACCTGAGAGTGAATGCGTCGCATGTCACCCAAAGGGTACCATACTAAACATCCAAACTATGGAAAAGAAACTCTCCCACAATCCTTTCTCAGATAGCTTAAGGCTCGTAACGTACGAAAGAAATCATTCATGATTACTGTATCTTAAACTGTTTTGAGACGAGAAGAGAACAGGCCCAACTAGGAGGGAGACTATCAAGTCCTACTGTTGTCATACCATGGATTCATCCTATGGTTGAGGTTTGAACAGGGAACTCCTAGAAGTTGTCATGCATAGGTTTCAACCTAAAATTCTATCATCAAATCCTTATCAAAGGAAATGAGAGTCCTAAGGGATCATGTCAATGATACACCAAAACAGACAAAGCATCAGCTTAACAGTAAAATGCATGCAATGCAAGTGTGGGAGGAAGTGTGTGTGGGGATTCAGCCTCCACAAGCTCATCTCAACCTCAAGCCAGAATGAAATAACAGTAATCATACTGAAATATAAACAACATGCTATCAAGCAATAAACAGTAAACTGCAATCATACAGATAAAATGAAATGAAATACCATCAGGCAAACAAACCACCTGGGCAAGGGAGCTGGGCTCTACCGAATACCCGCAAGCAAAGCCACACAGTAACAGTACAAGCAGAGGGAGCAACTCAACCTCTAGTGCAATCATGATCCTAGATCCTGCCTACTCTATATATGAACTTAATCTAATGCATCAAACAAGTCAAACAAAACACATCAATACAGAAAAGAAAACAGAAAGGAAAGCAGATCAACTCCTCTCTCAACTCCAAGCTTCAGCTTTTCCAACAGCAACTCAGTCTTCAGACTTCAATTACTTTTGACAAACATCAGTCTGCTTTTCTAGGTTTCAACCCTACAACATAAGTCTCAACTTATCTTCTCCTTTAAGCTTCAGCTTCTTGATCAGCTCCACCTTCAGGCTTCACCTAATCTTCAGGGATCTTCAAGTATCAACTTCCTTTGCTCTTCAAGCTTCAGCTGAAATGGCAATACTCAGGGATTCATCCTCTTCAATACTCTTCAATGAAGTCTTCATCTTCAAACTCAAGCTCAGCATCTCCCAAGACAATCAAACCAGAGGAAATCACTTACTGGATAAGCTGGGGGATATTGAACTGCTTATTGACCACCAAAGGTGACCTATAAGGGTTCAACATCAAAGGAATGGTTCCCTCAAAAGTTCTACTCCCTAGGTACATCACTTATCCCTCCAAAGGAGAGAGGTGTATACCATGGAAGGACTTTGAATCATAGGGAGGAATGGAGGTGAAAGATACCATCCATGTTTGAGAAAGAAGTTATCTACATCTAAACTCTTCCTAATCCCTAACCCTAAAACAAAACAAAAACAAATAAAATCAAGCTCTCAAGCTCCTCAATGCATCTTCAAATCTTCTACTATGCTCCTCAATGCTCCTTAGAACAAGATCAAGCTCTCCAAGCCCATAAAGCAAAGCAACTAAAGCAAACATGCCCTAAAGGCAACACAAACAATCAACCAATACAAAAATCAACTAAAAATAGCATACTACTGTATTAAATCCTAATATAATTTCTAAGGGATCCTACATGTCTACCCTTAATACCCATATATGCCCCATAGTCTAAATTGTCCTAAAAACCCAAAATCTAAAGTTATTATGGACCTATGTTGAAGTTTTAACCTAATTCTACATAACCTAATAGCATCTAATCAAAACTATCCTAAAAATCATCACAAAAATATGGAATTAATCCAGGGGGAATCTAAAACCTATATCTAACTATTATAAAAAGAATGAAATAAAAATATTAAGGGAGCTACCTAAACTAAAATCTACAAAATCATATATCAATATAAAAGAATTAAAAAGCAATTAAAGTAAAAAATATGCAAAAAATATTAAAATGCATGAGATGAAAAATGTTTTTATTTTATATTTTTCTAGACAAAAATATGAAAAGGGAGAAAAAACTCCCATTAAAAAATATTGATTTTCCATTTTATTATGAATTTTCTAAAATATGAAATAAAATCGAGAAAAATAAAACGACAATTATGAGATGGGGTACAAATAGGAATGATATGCAGTTAAAATCACACATGGGCCCAGAATGAGGGGTGGGAACAGCAAGCGTGCTGGGCCCAAAACCAATCAGAAAATCAAATAAGAAAATCAAAAGAAAAAGAAAAAACGAGCGGTGTATTAAGAAACAATATTCAATTCAAAATGGAATTGGGCCTTAAAGGGGGGTGGGATTAGGAATCAAATTCACTTAAGCCCAGAATAGCGTTTAATGAAACGCTTCGTTTCATGGTTACTCAGACTCCCTCTCAAATAAAATTAAACGTGAGCCTTTGGATCATGAGCAAGTCAACTGGTCAGCGCTTCATCCAACGACTTGGAGATCGTCTTCAACCTTGGACCTAGGGTTTCTGCAACTTCCATTAAAACACAACTTCCATGCACCAAACTTCTACCAACTCGTATGCACTCATTTCTTGACCAAATTCCAAAATGTAAAGCACAAACTTAATCTATTTTTCACCCTGAACACGATCATGGTATTGGTTTTCATTAAAATGATCTCTATCATCAAACCCGAAGGTGAAACTCCATGAATCTCAAAATATCATCAATCTTCGACCTCAACCAAACTTATATTCCTTTACATCAAAATGATCCTCACATTGCCCTAATTAAAATCAGCTAATAATCTTGCATTATCACTCACAAAATCACACGTTCTTGCTCCATCAAGAAATGGCATCCATGAATGAAACTTCACCAATTACTCCCAAACTCATCAGAATTGATCACCTAGTTGTCTCTAACAACTCTACACTAATAACTTAACCTAACCATGCCTAGATTATGAGATGAAAGGGATTTTTCAAACCTGGCTTCTTTGTATGGTAGATGATGAAACCCTTGCTTTCAAGGCTTGAAACTCTTCAAGAATACTCCTTGGATGATGAAAACTCTTCTGTTTGCAAAAGATTTGAGGGAGAGAGCTTGTACTTCAAGATTCGAATGTAAATGCTTCTTTGCAAATCCAATGTGAACACCTTCAATCTTCCATCAATGGAGCTTCAATTCAGCATGCACACACTCAGAAAGATCTATGGAGAAGGTTTGTGGAGAAAAAATGGAGGGAAATGAAGAAGAATGAAGAGATTGAATGTGACTTGCAATGGAAGCTTTTGGATTTCACTCTCTCTTCTCTACACCAATTAACACCAACCTTGCATCTGAGCAAGTTGCACTTGATATATAGAGAGGTTTAGAATCATCTAGAACCCCCTAGAACAATCCAATGAGAAATTCATCCTTTCATGTTATGGTATTTTGAATTCACATTCTCCTTACATGGTATCTCATGCCAAGCTTCATGTAACTTCCCATTCTGACTTGAATTTATCCCCACATGAGATTTAGGGTAAGTTACAATGCATATCTTCCTTGTTTATTGAGTTTTGTGGAGTTTTGGTTTGGTACCTTAATATGCAAGTAATCAAATTCCAAAGCAGCCCTATGATGAAAGCCTCAAATCAAAATTGTGGCTGAACCATTGTTCTTAGAATGTCATTTGGAGTCAAAATGACCTATTACATGACATGGTTTGGACTTATAACTTGGGATTTATGATTTTCAACTTCACTTGAATTAACTTATGCCTCATTTTTAGGCCATTTTTATCACTTTTTGATATGAGCCTTTTCAACATCTCATGACCTCCCTACTAGCCTTAAAACATCATTCTAAGCAAGTTTTATGTTGAAGATTTTTCCATTTGAAGCTTGGAAGTAGGAGATATGGCCTTATGCTTGAAATGACCTATAACCTCCAAATGACCAAAATGCCCTTGGCTTGTCAAAGCCATAAGTTGAGTTATACAAATCCTATCAAGGACTTCTAGTACTCTCTAGAAAGATAAGAAGATTATCTTCAACATTCATGTTGACCAAGAGTTCATAGGAATCATCCTACTAGGGCAAAAGTTGTCTGTAAGTTGGGTGACTTTTAATGACCCAGATTCACATACCTCAGATGACCTGTAATTTGTCAAAACCATAACTTGAGCTCCACAAATCCTATCAAGGACTTATACTACTCAAATTAAATCTAATAACAAGCTCTACAACATTAATGTTGTGGGGAAGATGAGATGACAATCACATCTTGAGCTAAACTGCCTTGAAGATAGGGATCAAACTAGGGGATTTTACACTGTCAATCCTTAGAAACCCTAGCTTGAAACTTCTCAAAATCCTCAATCATGATGAGTTGGTCTAAGAATCATCCTTATAGTATCTCAATACATCATTCCATGATCACATGGCTCTTGGATTAGGTCTCAACCTTCTCCAAATCATCAGTTGACCTAGGGTTGACCCAGTCAAACCCTAATTCTACCACTCATGGCTGAATCTTCTGAATTCTTGTTCAATGACCTCTCTAGGCTTCATGATGGCTTTCAATACATCTCACAAGCTTTCTCAAAGCTTCAAGTTCATTCTCATAGTCTCAGAATCATCTGAGGGAGCTCCCACAACTCTCAAGTTATGAGACACATAACCTTGGTTTCAACCAAGCTCTCTGAGGATCTCTTGAGTTCTCTGACAAAGGTATCAACCTTTGAACACTTGAATAACCTTCTTGGATAGCTTCATAGCCTCATACAACTCTTGATGGGTAAATAAATGTTGGTCAAATTTTGGGGTGCAACATCGGGTCGCCACCTTTCTTGAAGTGCTAAAATGAACTTGGTATCAAGGAGATAATTGATGTAATTAAATTTGTGTAGTTGAAATATTAATTGATGTGTATAGAAGTAAATGAGATGGTTGAACTGTGTAGAAAATATTCCACACTTGTCATTCTGCATGCATGCAAATATCACTTTTCATACACATGTAAAGGGGAGCCAACCCCTATGGCGCCCCCTTTAAAATTAAGGAAGGGGAGCCAACCCCTATGGCGCCTCCCTTTAATTTTAAAGAAGGGGAGTCAACCCCTATGGCGCCTCCTTTTACAATTTATTAATATTTTATTCGTGCACTTTTATTATATATGTATACATTCAAGAAAAAATAAAATACATCTCATTTTATGCAAACACATCACTTACAGTTTTATTCAAATATGTCTAGAAAAAATAATTATATTGTTCATGCCCATTTTAAGGGAGACACTCACATCTCTGAGGATTCGGGTTTTGGGTTTTAAAATACCGATGTAACCCGATTAATAATGAGTAGAAAATCAATTTTTTGCATTTCAAAGAGCGAATAGAGTCGAAGATATTGTCTGGTCCAATCTCTCAAATCATATACAAAAGTCTCGTTTTCTTTGACAACAATCAGGTCAAGTATTTTCAATAGAAAATACAAGACGGCAACGATGTAGATCAAATGTTTGATAGTCATGAACACTCTAGGTTCGACTTATCGAGGTTTATCTATTACTCTGCCAGACTCAACATGAAATTTGTGAAACAACAGATGTAGATGACGTTGATGTTGTGGACGAGGAGGAAGAAGAACCTGAGGCCATGGTTGATCAAATGGTTAATTTCTTCGGGACTGGGGACTACACTGCAATAACTCCGCTTTAAGACATAGATGAGGAGACACTACCATTAAGTTATGTGTATTGTCCTCCTCAACACATGATGAACTTGCAATTGAGTGGAGACGATACTTCCTCAGATTTTTTCTACAATCCTTCTCAACAAATTGAAGGTGTTTTGAAGGTGGGAAACCAGTACCGCACAAAAGATGAGTGCATGAAAGCTATAAGAAAGTTTCATATGGATAACTTCGTTGATTTTTACATCAATCGCAACGACTCAAAACGCTATGTCGTAGTTTGTCGTAACGAAGGTTGCAGGTTTCAGTTAGCAGCGTCCTATCGGAAAAGAAGTGATTGTTAGGTGATAGGTTCGATGGATCCACCTCATGGTTGCACAACCAACATCAATCGGCAAGATCATGGAAAACTAAGCTCTTACTTGATATCACAAGAGATTTTGCATCTTGTGGGCGTAGATCCATCTGTGAAGGTGAGCACAATTATCTCTCATGTTGTTGCATGGTTCAACTATACCCCATCGTATAGGAAAGCTTGGATTGGAAGAATAAAAGCGGTTGAACATGTATATGGGAATTGGGAAAAATCTTACAATCAACTTCCACAGTATTTACTAGCACTGCAAAAATATGTTCCTGGTACAGTTGTAATATTGGAGTCACTACCAGCATACACTCCTGAAGGAACATGTGTTGATGGAAGTAGGATATTTTCTCGTATCTTTTGGGCATTTCAACCATGTATCAAAGTTTTGCATTCTGCAAACCGGTTATTCAAGTCGATGGAACATGGTTGTATGGAAAATACAAAGGAAAATTGTTGATGGCGGTTGCACAAGACGGAAATAATAATATATTTTTGATTGCCTTTACCTTGGTCGAGGGTGAGACAGGTGAAGCTTGGAGTTTCTTCCTCAGAAATCTCAGAACACATGTCGCTCCTCAACCCAACTTATGTCTGATTTCCAACAGACATGCTTCTATTGTGAGCGCCTACAACAATCATGCTAATCTTTGGCACAATCCTCCTTCTGTCCATGTCTACTGTATAAGACACATTGCTCATAATTTTATGCGGGAAATTAAAGACATAAATCTCCATAAAAAATTTATGAATGCTAGGTATGCCTTAAACCAACCATCGTTCATGTATTACCGCGAAGAAATAAGATTGTCAAGCGCAGAAGCATTAAGGTGGGTGGATAGCGTTCCAGTCGAGAAATGGACAAGGGCTTTTGATGAAGGATGCAGATGGGGTCACATGACCACAAATCTTGTAGAATCCCTAAACGGCGTATTTAGGGGAACTAGGAACCTCCCTATCACTGCGTTGGTAAGAGAAACCTATTACAGATTAGGGTCACTTTTTACGGCAAGAGGCAAAAAATGGAGCGCTGTTTTGGAATCAGGGCAAATATTCAGCGAATCAAGTATGAAATATATGAAGGATGAAACTTCTAAGGCGGCCTCACATCGAGTTAGACCATTTGATCGTCACAATTACAACTTCATTATTGATGAGACAATGGATCACAACGAGGGTCTCCCAATGGGATACTACAGGGTGGAGCTTCATAAAAATTGGTGCGACTGCGGAATGTTTCAAACCTTCCGCGTGCCTTGTTCACATGTCTTTGTCGCATGTTCCAGTGCTCGTCACGATCAATTCTTGCAGCTATCAGAAGTTTACAAGGTCGTGAACTTATTCGGTATCTACAATAACAGTTTTCCAGTGGTAGCTAGTGAGGAATATTGGCCAACCTATCATGGCTACACAATCTACCACAACGAAAATATGAGAAGAAACTGTAAGGGAAAACTGTCATACAACATACGCTCATAGGTTTCGATGATAACAAATTACAACCATGGATGAATCGGCGTTATCGATTCCACCTCTACAAGACAAATGCAATATTTCACCTACCATATCCTTTTTATATTCATCTAAACTGTTATATTAAATACAATATATGTGGATAAGATGTGGTCATGACAAAATGCATGAAAACCACAAAAATCTCAATTTTTACAGATTTACAGGGTTTGAGTCGACCGCAGGGTCGGCGCATGCAGTAGTGCATTTTCTCACGGGTCAGTGCACGCCGACCTATGGTCGATCATAGAGTCGGCGCATGAAGTTTTCACTTTCCCACGGGTCAGCGCAAGCCGACCTATGATCGACGCATACTAATATGTTTTTCAGATTTCCTAAAACTGCAGGCTATGCGTCGACACATAGACCTGTTACGGTCAATCGTTCGCGCGTAAATGCAGTTTTTTAAATGATTCCCACTTTGTTTGAATAGCTGTTAAGTGGGTTGGTTGGTTTGTTACTATAAATAAATTTTTTGTTACTTGTATCAACCAACATTTGACATTTTGATTCAAGTGTGAAAAAATAAGAAAAAGTGAAATAGGTGTCCAAGATTCATCATCTTCATCTTCAACATCTCGCAACACATCAATTACACACAACCATTTTTGAAGTGCTTTGTGATTGGTTAAAGGTGATAACGTTCGAAGCCGTGATTGGGGAATCCAGTTCGGGTTGAAGCTTGTGATAGGTTTTTTCTTGAATAAAATCTTTAGGGTTTTGTCCTCCAAGATTAGTTTGATTTTGGGGGGTTTTGGACGAATTTCTTCATCAATTTTCAGCTGAGTGAAGGTGATTGAGAAGAGGAAGTCTTCATCAATCTAGTAGCGCATTCAGTGATATTGAAGGGAAGAATTTGAGTTCGATTGGTTGTAGTTGAGATCAGTTGGGCCGAGGGTTTGAAGAACTGAGAGTTATTCAACAAAGGGGCTGGAATTAGAGGTCTATCAACAACAATTGGAGGACTTGATTCACCTTGAATCAAGGAACAAGGAGTGCAAGCAATATTCAACGTCTTGAGAATTCTGTTGTAAATTTGCTTTTCAATCCTTGTAAAAACTGTTCTACTCAACAGGTGATATCTATTAAAGCAATCTCAATTCTAGTTTTAGAATTGAGGGCAGACGTATCCTGAAGCGAGAACAACGAGGGAACTGCCTCATCAAATCTTTGTCTTCTCTATTTTTCAGCATTTTCATTTTGACTTAAAAATAAGTGATTTTTGTATAAGCACTTTTGTCAAGCTCTGATATTAATTGAGTAAGAGGTTAAAACTCTGTTTTTGAATCCAAAGTACAATAAGGTATTGTACTAGGCTATTGGAATCACTTACTCAATACAAATATCACTTGGAGTGCTTTGCACACCTAGTGTTTGATAATTTGCCTAAACCAAAATTATCTTAGATTGTGTATCTAGTTTGGTTGGGTTTTTGAATCATTGTAACTAGGCATCCTAGAAAGTGAATTAAGTCATTGATAGTGTGACTAGTGTAGCGATTCTTCTTATACATTATCATTAATCCATAGGCTAGACACATATCCGGTTTTCCAATAACCGTTCGTTTTAGACTGTATTTTCCATGGCCGCTTCCGCACTTAAAACAATTTTCAAAACCAAGTTTTAATTGGTAGCGCCGACTCAATTTTTAATTGGGATCTATTCAACCCCCCCTTTCTATATCCATGCCATAGTCTAACAAGTGGTATCAGGAGCACGGGTTCACTATGTGCTTCAAAATATAACTTTGATAGAAAATAGCTAACGAACCTAAAGGGGCTTATAATAGAGTTCCCGTTTTCAATGGTGAAAATTATAGTTACTGGAAAGACTGTATGCGGGTGCACATAAATTCCATAGATAGAAGAATATGGAACTTTATTCTCAATGGTCCAATTGAAATAACCATGACCAATGAGAATAATGAATTAGTGCCAAAGCCCGAAGCACAATGGACCGATGATGATGAAAGAATATACAATTATGATTGGAAAGCCAAAAATATCTTAATCTCTTCATTAGGTGTAGATGAATATTATCGTGTATCCCATTGTCCTACTGCTAAGGCCATGTGGGATTTGTCGCTACTGCGAAAATCGGTGCCGGCAATGACAGAAGAGTCGCCACCGTGCGTTATTTATCCCAAAGGAGGGAAAGGAAACGCTCAGAGAAAACCTAATGCAAGAGGGAAAGGAATGGTCATCGCAACCAAATCCTGGGTTCGGGAGTCGGTTACGCAAGGGGAAAGTATTAGCACCCCTCACGTCCGTCGTACTCGACGGGATCCATGCTTGTTGTCTATCTAAGGGTGTGTTTACTATCTACTCTACAGGCTTAGGGACAAAAGAAAAGAAAAATGACTCGGCAGAACACAGCAGTTCTATGCCTACGTATTCCCGTCTGAAACGAGAAATCAGAGTCAACGTAGTTCGCCTAACTACGGGTGAAGGGGGAAGGTTTCTTGCTAGGATATCGCCTCCTATGCCTACGTACTTTCATACGGCATGAAAGATCAGAGTAAACGTAGTTCGGGCGACGGAAGACACAAGTTTGTCTGACAGTTTTTTATCTCCTTGTGAAAGGGTTTTCTTGAATTAAGGGTCCAAGAGGACAAAATGAGTTTGAATGTTTGTTTTCAGTCTTTTACAGAAGAAATGATTTTTAGGATGTTTGCAATCTCTGTCGCACTAGAGACTATGACCTAGGAGTGAATGCGTCGAATGTCACCCAAAGGGTACCACACTAAACATCCAGATTACTGAAGAGAGACCCTCCAATAACCCTTTCCTAGATAGCTTAAGGCTCGTAACGTACAACGTCAATTAACCTTATTACTGTGTTTTTGAATTGTTTTAAGATGAGAAGAGGAAGACGCTCTAAAACCTATGGTTGAAGGTTAGAAAGGGGAATCTACCTAATGTTATCATTCATGGTTAGAATCTAATGTCTGTCATAACTTCCTCTTGCACAGAGGAAGCCAGAGTTCCTAGGGGAATACAGTAAAAGAAAGCAACAGTCAAAATAAAATGCATGTTATGCAACAGTACAAGCAAGGCAAGGGAGACCCGCTCTACCTCGAACCTAACAAACAACACGCAAGGGGAGACAAGCTCCACCTCAAACCTACAGGCAAGCCACACAAGCAAAACAGAAAATACAGAGAAAACAACAAAAAGAAACAGAGAAGCAGCCCAAGCAACAACAACAATCTTCTACAGCAAACAGCAAACAGCAAGCTTCAAACAGCAAACTCTTGACAACAAGGTTGACAACAAGTTGACTTGATAGTAATTCTCATGCTAGCTCCATGGAAGACATCTTCAAGCTTTCAATCTTCATCCTCAATCTTCAAGCTCTAGAAAGCTCCACCAAGAAGAGATTCATCATAGAGATCAAACTACCATGATGGGAAGCCTGATGAAGACCAAAGGAGTTCATCAGGACACTCAACCAAACATTGGGAAGAAAGGGCATCCTCAAAAGTTCTACTCATTATGACATGTCATTCATCCCTCCAAAGGAGAGATGGGGCTTCCATAAGAGGACTTTGAATCATAGGATAGGATGGAAGCAAACAAAGCATTCCATTTTTGTTGAAAGAAGAGAAATTACTTCTAAGGCTCTCTCCTAAAACCCTAATTTCTACAAGCTTCTAGAAAGCTCCTAAAAGAAAAGAAAAGCTCCAAGCCAAGCGCCACAAGCAACTCCACAGTAGATACAATAATCCCAAAGCATCATCCAATAAGATCCACAAGCTCACCAAGCACCAAATCCACCAAAGAAGGCAAACAAGGCAAAGCACCAAACAAGGAACACCAAAAGCACAACCTACTTGTCAATTCTATCTAAAATAGCAAACTAGATTCTAAAAATCTACAAATTTTCCTAAGGGAACATGCATGTGTTAATAGCCTATAGTTAAAATATCAGAGCCTAATTTAACTTCTAAGGCCACTAATAAAATCATAAGTTAGAAGGTGTCAAAGGGAAACCATAATTGGGAAGGCTCTAAAACCCTAATCCAAAACAAAACCTATAATTGTCTCAAAAATATGAGAAAATTCCTAAGGGAACATACATCTCTAATCTAAAACCTATCCAAAAATCAAAGCAAAATTCCAAACCAAATGATCAAACAAAAATCAACAAACAGAAGGGAGAATTAGGCAAAATTAAAGAAATAACACAAAATAGAAAAATGCAAATTAAATTGAAAAATACATGAAAATGAAATCTATTAATTCCAGAAAATCACAAATAAAGAGAGGATCATGGAGATATTTTTAGATTATTTTTCTGATCAAAAATGGATTTTATATAATTTTTAGAAGTGAAAGTGAATTAAAATAAATCAAAAAAATAATAAAAGAAAATAAAAACTGAAGATAAAACATGGAGCGTAGGATCAGTGGACTGGTCAATCTATCTAATGGTCTGAGAAGCTGCCAACGCATTAAGTGAAACGCTGCATTTCACTTAGTCAAAATCAGACAAAATGAAAACGTATCGTGGCCGTGAGATCTGATTACAAAGTCATCCAAATTGAATGATCCAAGGGTTGATGACTCGTCTTCTACATTTGAATTGGCCGGTGGAGGGAAAGTGTCTCAGGTTGCCGGAGAAGACCTCTGGTTGTCTTCTCCGGCGAGCAAGCACTCACAGGCAACCAAAACTCATCAAACCTTACATGATTTCACTCCAAATTCAACAAGGATTCCAAATATCACCTTCATTTTCTCTAGATCAAGCTAGGTTTCAAAATCCGATTCAAAACTCAAAATGCACTTCAATTCTGATCATCATCAAACCTAAATCTAATGGTACAAAATTGTTCCTCATGCTTCAGAGATCAACCTGATCTATCTAATTCATGCTAATTCCTCATGATCAAGCCAAATCGTGCCTCAACAGAATTCATACATGATCCAACGTTGTCTCTAATTGTCCAAATTTCTATCCAGAAATGATCTAGGTCTCTTCCTGATCCTAACAGCATGTGCAAATTGGTCTACATCTTCCTAGAACTACGAGAAAGTGGAAGTTTACATACATGGTGTAGATCTCTGAATTGAAGTGGTTAGAGCACGATTCAAGCTTCAAAAGTTTCCAGAATCACTCAATGATGTATGAGGAAGCTGTTGGAACCTTCAATTGCTCTTGAAATTGCCTTGAACTCAAAACCCTATCTTCACTTGCTTGCTTGCAACTTCACTTGCTCTCTCTGTTTCAGCCACGAATTACACACCAAAATGATTCTAAAATCATCAACGGACTTAAATAGAACACGTTGATGGGCTTTTGAGGTCCAAACTGAGCCCAATTTAGAAGATCCATAATTCTGTTTTCATTCCAAAACTCACATGTGACAGTCACAAATTTTCACTCCCAGCTTGCTCTAGAAGCTTCAAATCCCTTGCACGTGGCCTTGGGAGTGATTCTGAACCAAAAGGAGTGTTGATTTGTGCATTGTACATGATCTTTGATGTGTGACTTGCTTGTGAAGAAACACATGGAAACTCTTAGAATTCTGCCTCAAATCCAAAATCTAATAATGCCATTGTCTTTAAAATGCAATTTCCACTCAAAATGAATATTCATTTGACATGTTTTGAACACTTATCAATTATTTTGAATTTTCACCTTTTAATTCATTCTTTTTCAAGCCATCTTGAATCAAGTCTTGCCTCAAGCCAATTCAATGCATCATGAACACTTGGTTAACCTTAAAATCACATTTTGAGCAAGTTCCATGTTGAACAAAACTCCATTTGAAGAGTGCAAGTTGGAGATTTTGACCTATAATCCAAAATGGCCTATAATCTCACTTTCCCAAAATACCCCTGGCTTGCAAAGATCATAACTTGAGCTCCACAAATCAGAATGAGGACTTCTATACCTTTTTGGAAAGCTAAGATCAAGAGGAACAACTTTCATGTTGGCTAAAAGTCCATAAGAAACTTCCTTCCAGGTCAAAAGTAGCTTGGAAGTCAGATGATTTTCACAGACAAATTTCACATTCATCTGGTGACCTGTAATTTGTCTAGACCATAACTTGAGTTCTATAAATCCAATGGAGGACTTCTAGTACTCAAATTAAAGGTATGAAGATGCTTTACAAGTTTCACATTGACTAAAGATGGAGATGAAACTTGTATCTTGACTTATGTGGTCTTGAAGTTAGGCACTAAATAGGGAATTTTGCACTGAAACCCTAATTTAGCAACTTCTCACACTCTTGATTCTTCTTGACTTGATCTTGACACAACATCACAAATGTCTCAACATATAATTCCATGAATTCCATGACCTAGAGATAGGCTTTAATACTCTTCAAATGCACAGTTGACTTAGGGTTGACCCAGATGAAACCCTAATTGCTGGCACCTTCAACTGTGACTCTTGCATTTGACACAAACACTTGATTGATCTCCACCATGGCCTTCTAGGCACTCCATGAGCTCTATCCACATCCTATATTCATAATCAAGACTTCACACCCCACTGATGATCTTCAGATGGCCCTCAAGTTAGGAGAAAATCCACATGCAAGCATTCAAATCTCTCAAGACCTCAAACCACTCCATGATGAGCTTGGTGACTTCTCAAGCTTGGATAACACCTCTAGATAGGCTTCTCTTGATATGAACCACACTTGATCCCCTGATAGATGAATGATATTATGATATTCACATGATAAAACTATGTTATGCTAATGCAATGAAACATAAACCAAGTAAGAAAGAGGTTGAGCAAATTTTGGGGTGCAACAACTGCCCCTATTCAAACGGCTTGGACCCAAATGGGTGAAGAGAGAACGACCTTCAAACAATCGAGGTAAAAGACGGTTGAATACCAAGAAACCCGGAAATTTGTCAACTGCAAAAATAAACTGCACAAACTGTTTGGGAAACAATATTCCCAGAGAACTGAATCTGGTTGTTATGGCAACAACTGATCAATCTTCTGATAAAAACCCACGATTCTAACATCAATCGCCTGTGTGACGCCACAGGCATTGAATCAACAATCAAACTTCGAAAATGTGCTATAGAAAGTAGGCACTAAGTACAAATACAGTTATTCCATCCTTGCTATGGGGACTGATCTGGTCAATACGAAATACAACTTCTCTGCCTATCACTGTAGGAGCTAGCTCCGAAAATCACTACGGGTAACAAATTCTTTGTTAACACGAGTACAGTTTCTCCATTAAACCGGGGACTGACTCTGTCAATTCAACATACCCATATACAGATTCTCTGTCCATCTACAGCAGCTGACTCTGACAATCAAAACGGGTACCAATCACGTTAACGCAAGTACAGTTTCTCCATCAAACCGGGGACTGACTCCGCCAACTCAAAATACAGCTTCTCTGTCTATCTACAACATCTAACTCCGACAACACAACGGGTACAAATTTTTTTGCCAACACGAGTACAGTTTCTCCATCAAACCGGGGACTGACTTTGTCAACACCAAAAATACAACTTCTCTGCCCATCACTACAGCAGCTGACTCCGACGATCAATACGGGTAACAAAATGTAAGAATACATTCTTCAATTGTTCCCACGTCGTAACGGAGTTGGATGGTAAGGATTGTAACCATGTCCACGCTCTATCTCTAAGAGAGAAAGGGAAAAGATGAAGTCTTATTGCGTCTAAAGTTACTCCATTTGCTTTCACTGTGTCTGTGTATTGTACAAACTTCGTTAAATGTTCGTTTGGATCCTCAGTTGCATTTCCTGAGAATTGGTTTTGTTGTACAGCTGACAACAATGAGTGTTTCAGCTCAAAATCGTTTCGAGTAATAGCTGGGGCAGCAATGCTACTTCTAGGCTCCACCTGAGAGGGTGTAGCGTATGCCTTCAGCGGTTTGTTTTGAGGTCCTTCAGCCATCTTTGGTTCTTCTTCGGATTTGGGAATGTGAGTGAGAGGATCGGGAATGTTATGTTTTTGTTGGTACTCAATTATGCGACTTCTTAAATGTAAGAAGCGCTCTAGTTCTACGACTGAAGGTTTTAAGATATCGCCTTGTGGGTGATTACTTGGCATACAATCGACAGAACCAGTAAAGGGAAAATAAAAATAGTTAACCTAGTCTATACGGCGTAACAAAAGGTTACACTATTGACTAAACGGGTCCCTGGCAACGACGCCAAAAACTTGATCGCGACTTTCTATGTCTAATACAACTTAACTGCAAGTGCATAGTCTATCGCGTAGTAATAAAAGATATGATCCCACAAGGACTCGTAATCAAACTAGTGTTCTCGGGAGTTACTATGTTTAGCTAGGTAGATACTGCTTAAGGGAATAATTTCTATCACTAAAGGGAACTAAAAAAAACGTTACTTGAATTATAATTACGCGAATCGATATGCAATAATTATGTTCTTCGGGGATTTGACAAGTTACCGGTATATAAAATATTTTTCAGAATTTATTTAAGAAGAAAAATAGTGATCTAAAGACCTTCGTCTCACGATGGTTGTTGACGCTAGTCGCAGTTTTAAGGCGGAACGTATGCTATCGCTATCCCGTTCGGGGTTAAAATCGCTTTTTGGAAATCTCTAAGTTCTAATCTATTTTAAAGTGCTTTCGCTGTTATTAAAACAAATGCCTAGTGTTTACTATCTGGTCTTAACCGCAGCTATCGCTTGTTGGTTCGTTCCTTAATTAATTTCCCACTGTCGTGGCAAAACTACTTTTAAATAAGTTCTCACTGTCGCGACGAACGTTTATTCAGGAAATAAGTTTAAACACTCAGGCCATAAACAATTTTTGAAAAAGAAAGTTTTTAACCGGTTATTATCGAATCCCGTCTGAATTATTATTACATATCGATTACTTTGGTTTAGCTAGACATGGATTTTGAATAAGTAAAACATAAATAAAAGTAGAAACTTAGAACATTCATATTACTGAGAATTAAAGTTACAATTAACGAAATAATAAAAACCTGTAACGTATCCAATTGGCTTTTGGCCAAATCCCAATGATGTCGGCAGGATTGTGTCTTCAAACCAATAGAGCGCACAAATGAATATTGTAGAAATGGAATACAGGAATAAGGAAAGGAAACAAAAACAAAAAAGAATGAAACTAAATTTTGCTCTGGAAAATAATTTGGGCAGCACTTCGTTATCTGAATGCGGCTCCCTTTCTCAGCTCCCCTCCTTCCCCTTTTATAGAGGTAAAATGCTAACAGTTGTAATTTGAAGAAGGTGGACTTGGAGTCAGAAAAATTAGGGAGTAGTGGTCCATTATTTGGGACTTGGAACTGGTATTTGCACGTTTAATTGAAGCTTTGCGTTTTTGCCTGCATGACGGTCGTCATGGTGTGTGACGGTCGTCACCCGTGTGACGGTCGTCATGGAGGTGTGACGGTCGTCACAGTAGCAAAATGCGCATTCTATGTTTTTCATGTTGTTTTCATCTGGTTTTCGTCCATATTTCATCTGTAATTGCTTCTTTTCTTAATATTGCTTTGTTTGGACATGATCTTCGAATACCTGCAAAATATCAGACAAATAACATGGAAAAAAACCGAAATCGGATTGAAACCAGTCAAACATTAGTTGAGTTATGCGTCAATATATATATACGATTTTGCGTTATCACCCACCAACCTTCACTCTGAACCACTTCATAATCATATATAGGACATGAATGAATGATCTTGAAAGTTCTAGATCAATCCAATGAGTATTTCAATATCTCATCTCACTTGAAATCTCATGATATGCTATGTGTATGACAATCCTTGTAGCAGCTTGTATTCATCATGCTTTTCATCCAAATTCTCTCCAAATGAGATTATGAAAGTGCTAGGATGTGTTTGTACTTTGGTTTTGATCTTATGAGAAGTTTGGCATATGTTACTTAAACCTTAAGCAAGCAAAAGCAACTCCATGATTTTGAGCTCAAATGGGAAAAGTAACATTGCCATTGTCTTTAAAATGTCATTTCTGATCAAAATGACATATTACATGCCTTATCTTGGCCTTGAAATGAAAAATCCCAAATTTGGTCCTCTTAATGAACTTTAAATCTTCCTTTTTAAGTCAATTTTGCAATTTTGAGTTACAAGCAATTCCAACCTCTCATGACCTCTTGGCTAGCCTTAAAACATCATTTTGAACAAGTTTGATGTTGGACATTTTCCCATTTGAAGCTTGGAAATAGGAGTTATGGCCTTATGGTTGAAATGACCTGTAATCTCCAAATGACCAAAATACCCTTGACTTGTCAAAGCCATAACTTGAATTCTAAAAATCCTATCAAGGACTTCTAGTACTCTCTATAAATCTAAGAGGATAAGGAACAACATTCATGTTGACCAAAAGTTCATAGGAATCATCCTTCTAGGGCAAAAGTTCCATGCAAGTTGGGTAACTTTCAAGCTCCAAATTCACATTCCTCAGATGACTTGTAACTTGTCAAAGTCATAACTTGAGTTCTACAAATCCTATCAAGGACTTATAGCACTCAAATTAAATCTAAGATCCTGCTCTACAACATTCATGTTGGGGGAAAAATGAGATGACAATTACATCTTGAGCTAAATTGCCTTGAAGATGAGGGTCAAACTAGGGGATTTTACACTGTCAAGTCTTAGAAACCCTAGCTTGAAACTTCTCAAACTCTTCAATCATGATGAGTTAACCTTGGAATCATCCTTATAACATTTCAATGTGTCAATCCATGATTACATGGCTCTTGAATTAAGTCTCAACCTTCTTCAAATCATCAGTTGACTTAGGGTTGACCCAGTCAAACCCCAGCTGCACCACTCATGGTTGAGCCTTCTTAATCTTGCACAATGACCTGTCTAGGCCTCAAAGTGATCTTCAACACTTTATCATGAGCTCTATCAAGACCTCAAGTCCATCTTTATGGCCTCAGAATCATCTGATGGTCTTCCCCATAACTCTCAAGTTTGGAGGCCCACATTCTTGGTTTCAATCACTCTCCCTGAGGATCTTCTACCTTCTCTGACAAAGATATCAACCCTTGAACACTTGAATAACCTTCTTAGCTAGCTTCAAAGTCTTGTGTAGCTTTTGATTGGTAATCATACCCCTTGATCTCCTGCATACATGTCAATGAAATGCAAATGATAATGCTAATGTGCATGAAATGAAACATAAGCTAGGTAAAGAAATGTTGGGCAAATTTTGGGGTGCAACAGCTGCCCCTATTCAAACGGCTTGGACCTGACTGGGTGAGAAGCGAACGACTCTCAAATAATCAAGGTAAAAGATGGTTGAATACCAACAAACCTGGAAATTTGCCAACTGCACAAGTACACGGTACTCTGGTGAGACAAATCTTCGGAACTTGAAATAATAGTTGCACGACAACTAGCTGGAGAATTGGTCACACGGTAACCTGTGAAATGTCTAATCTCAAATCTCCGTCAGGATGGTCATCTGATTTTGTTGTAGATATTCGTCCTCAAGTCATCAAGGGATCACGGGTCACTCGGTAACCGGTGATAAATGGTCGATCATGCCGTCAGGCATCAGAATTCCTCGGGACTCATCAGGTCATTGGGAACTTTTCAACAATCAAGTTAATCATGCCATCGGGCATTCAAGGAAATTTTCGGGCGTCAGCCGGATTTCATCAGTAAGTAGGGAACAGAACCCTTGGTCAATCATGAACCAAGTTGGGATACACAATCTTTTGCCGTCAGGCGCTCTGCGTCAGCTGAGATAACTGCTTCAGTCTCGCAGTTAGACTCCGTCAGTAAGTCTGGGGTTTCGGCACTACCGCTGGACTTCGATCACCAAGTCTTCAAGGGAAGTTTCAACTTCGCTGTTCAGAAACCTGCTAGGGATGACGCATCTCCGCTGGGGATTCTGGAGAACTATCAAGTAACTCTGCTTCGGGGATCCAGAAATCATTATGGATGAATCAACTCTGCTGAGGACTTCAAGAATCATTTTGGACAAATAACTCCGCCGGAGACTTCAGGAATCATCCTGAGCAAACACTCTGTCGGGGACTCTAAGCCTCAACTTGAGCAACCAACTCTGGCGACTTCACTGGGGATTTTAAGAATCATCTTAAGCAATCAACTTCGATGGGGAGTTCAAGAGTCATCTTGGGCAAACGACTTTGCTGGGGAATTCAAGAATCATCTTGAGCCACCTAACTCTTCCGAGATTTTAGGAATCATCCTGAGCAGACACCCCGTCGGGGAACACCTGCAAAACAAGAACGGTAACGACCTAGCTCATGTTTCGTATGCATATGCTTTGGCAATGGCGCAATGCTCCACACGGTGGAAATGCTACGCGTTTAGGGTAAATGCTATGCAATCATGCACAATGCTACGATCCCATCAGCAAAATAAATGCTGAAGGGAGAATCCTCCGGTCAAGGAGGGAGAACCACTCTGGTGGAGAGGAGGAATCATCCTGCCGAGGAGAAAAAGTCACACCAATCTCAATTGGATTCCGCCTGAGGAAACGAACTTCAGTGGACTGTTGCAGGGGAATAAAGTTTTACGAGAACCTGAACCTGCTCATTTGGGTATTCAAGCCACAACCATCGAGGAGACGATATCAATCGCAGAAATAAACTACATAGCCTTTGCGGCAAAACTTTCCTGGAGATAACGACTCCGGTGGGGAAATACAACATCAGCTATTCAACCTTTTACTGGGGAACAACCAATCATGGTCTGAACAGCTTTCCGAGACTCGGCTCTCTTGGGGAACTGCCAGCTCGGCTGGGGAAGAAGGAATCATCTTGCTTACTGGGGAGAGTACGACTCTGTAGGGAATTTCAATTTTCCTGGAGACTTCAGTCTGAACTATCAAAGCTGCATATTTCAGTATATGACTCAGCTGGGGAAGTGACGTTCCTTTAGGATGCCTCTGGTTGAGGGGGAGGATCTTCTCTGCTTGGGGAGACATATCAATGCCTACGATCTCATGTTCAGCCTCCACGGGGAGGTGCTGCTGAACTTGCTGGAAAAGAAGAAATCATCCTGCTTGGGGAGGCATACCGCGTACTGCCCGGAACAGGCTATACCTGCAACAACACAAACACACAGACAAGATACCCTTCTCAAAGGGACCTATGAAAGTTATCATCTTGTGACAATATTTAAGTAATTCATTATTTCAACAATCAGTGGCCTAGGCCAGTAAGTTTATGTATGCACATTTTATCAAAAACATCGGCGTTCTTTTTCGCAAACAAAACAGATAGATGCTAAACAGGAAAACAGAATTGCTGAATAGTATACATTTTATTGATAACGAACCTCTGAATGGGTAAAAATGTTTTACAACAGATGCAAGCTCCTGGAATGAGGAAGCTGCGCAAAAATAAAAACATAAATATACATCAGTATATACACAAATGTCGGCCATGAGGCGTAGACAAACACCATGAGTTGATCCCTCTATGACCCACTCGACTCCGATACCTCTCCGACGCTTCAGCTTCAGAAGAGATTGATTCAGATAAACGACCCTCAGGTCTTCCGAACCATTAAACAATGAGAGTCCATACGCGGGACGCAGTCACTTGCTTTTTCCAATCCCTAACTTTTGCCTGAATCGCCCTTTCGGGTTTTCGATTCACCGGGATACCCTTTTTTGCCAAAGTTGCCCATCCGGGTTTTCGACTTTGCGGGTGTACATTCTTTTCTTTATATCCCTAATTTTTGCCCGAACCCTTTTCCTTTTTTATGGTTCGTCGGGATGCCCCATTTTTGCCTGAATATTCTTTTTCTTTCCAGCGGGTCATTTTTTAAGCAAAGTATTTTTTAACTGCGTCCGCGTTCATCGGGGATGCAAAATCTTCACCATCCATTGTGGACAACAACAAGGCTCCTCCCGAGAAGACCTTGCTGACAACGTACGGACCTTCGTAATTAGGAGTCCACTTGCCCCGGTGATCGGAGTGTGGAGGAAGAATCTTCTTCAGAACGAGATCACCCGTCTGAAAGCTTCTAGGACGCACCTTCTTGTCATAAGCTTTCTTCATTAGGCTTTGGTACAGACGACCATATGCAATCGATGCTAATCTCTTCTCGTCCATCAGGCTGAGTTGGTTTAGTCGGTTCTTAATCCATTCTGCCTCATCGAGTTTCACGTCAACCAAAACTCGTAAAGAAGGGATGTCAACTTCCAACGGTAGGACAACTTCCATACCGTACACCAATGAGAAAGGAGTTGCCCCGGTTGAGGTACGTACCGTCGTACGATAACCGTGCAGTGCAAACGGAAACATCTCGTGCCAATCCTTGTAGGTCACAACCATCTTCTGTACAATCTTCTTAATATTCTTATTGGTCGCTTCAACGGCGTCATTCATCTTCGGCCGGTAAGGAGATGAGTTGTGGTGTTCAATCTTGAAACTCTGGCACAGCTCCTTCATCATCTTGTTGTTCAGATTCGAACCATTATCAGTAATGATCCGCTCGAGAACTCCGTAACGACAGATGATGTCCCTCTTTATGAATTTAGCCACCACCTGCTTGGTCACATTAGCATATGAGGCTGCCTCCACCCACTTGGTGAAGTAGTCGATAGCTACTAGAATGAAGCGATGACCGTTAGATGCAGTGGGCTCGATCTTGCCTATCATATCGATGCCCCACATAGAGAACGACCACAGGGAGGACATGACATTTAACGGGCACGGAGGCACATGAATCTTATCAGCATAAATCTGGCATTTATGACATCTCCTCGCGAATTTAAAACAATCTGATTCCATCGTCAGCCAGTAGTATCCTGCTCTCAGGATCTTTCTCGTCATAGCATGCCCGCCGGCGTGCGTTCCAAATGTTCCTTCATGGACTTCTTCCATGAGCATACTCGCTTCTTTCTCATCTACACATCTGAGTAGCACGAGATCATGGTTTCTTTTATACAAAACTCCATCAGGATTGAGATAAAAATTTCCAGACAGCCTCCTCAGAGTCTTCTTATCCTGGGTTGACGCTCCCGCAGGATACTCCTTAGTCATAAGGAAAGTCTGGATATCATGGAACCATGGCTTGCCGTCGGAGGCTTCCTCGATCGCAAAGACGAATGCGGGTCTATCAAGACGAGCAAGGACAATTCTTGGAGCTTCATTCCAAAAATTGACTTTATACATCGAAGCCAACGTGGCTAAGGCATCAGCCATTTGATTCTCAGCCCTGGGCACATGATGGAGTTCCACTCGATCAAAGAACGGAAGCAGCCTTCTGGCATAGTTCATGTACGACACCAAATTCGATTGACGTGTCTCCCACTCCCCTTTAATCTGGTTGATCACAAGTGCCGAGTCACCATATACATCTAGGTTCTTGATTCTCAAATCAATTGCCTCTTCTAGACCCATGATGCATGTTTCGTACTCTGCTTCGTTATTGGTGACTGGAAACGTCAGCCTCGCAGTGAACGGGATATGGGATCCGTGGGGAGTCGTGATGATCACCCCAATGCCACTTCCGTAAGAATTAACCTCCCCGTCAAATATCAATTTCCATTGGGATTCCCTGTCTGGACCCTCGTCGGGCAACGGTTCATCGCAATCTTTCGTTTTGAGAAACATGATATCCTCATCAGGGAATTCAAACTTCATCGGCTGATAATCCTCGATTGGCTGTTCGGCCAGGTATTCAGACAATATGCTTCCCTTGATGGCCTTCTGGGAAACGTACTGAATGTCATATTCTGTCAACACCATTTGCCATCTGGAAATCCTGCCCAAAAGCGCTTGCTTCTCGAAGACGTACTTGATCGGATCCATCTTCGAAATTAGCATGGTGGTATGATTGAACATGTACTGTCGTAAAGGTTTGGCAGCCCAGGCTAGTGCACAACACGTCTTCTCCAGCATCGAGTAACGAGATTCACAGTCTGTGAACTTTTTACTCAAGTAGTAGATTGCATGCTCCTTTCTGCCCGTCTCGTCGTGCTGACCGAGAACACACCCCATACTATTCTCAAGAACTGTCAAGTACATGGTTAAAGGTCGTCCGGCCACTGGGGGTATCAAGATCGGAGGTTCCTGCAGATACTGTTTTATCTTATCAAAGGCCTTCTGGCAATCCTCGTTCCAGATGATCGCCTGATCTTTCTTTAGTAGTTTGAACATCGGTTCACACGTGGTCGTGAGCTGAGAAATAAACCTTGCAATGTAGTTTATTCTGCCCAGGAAACCACAAACTTCTTTTTTAGTTTTTGGCGCTGGCATTTCTTGTATCACTTTTATCTTCGCAGGATCAACCTCGATGCCTCTTTCACTCACGATAAACCCCAGTAGTTTTTCGGACCGTACTCCGAAAGTACACTTGTTAGGATTCAGCCTCAACCTGAACTTCCTAAGCCTCTCAAAAAGCTTCAGCAAATTGACCAGATGTCCTTCCTCCGTTTGGGACTTCGCAATCATGTCATCAACATAGACTTCAATCTCATGATGAATCATATCATGAAACAAAGTAACCATTGCTCGTTGGTAAGTGGCCCCTGCGTTCTTCAGACCGAAAGGCATTACCTTGTAGCAGAAGGTTCCCCAGGGTGTAATAAACGTAGTTTTCTCCATGTCCTCCGGCGCCATCTTGATCTGATTGTAACCGGAGAAGCCATCCATGAACGAAAATACGGAGAGCTGAGTTGTATTGTCGACCAACACATTAATATGGGGGAGCGGGAAATCATCTTTAGGGCTCGCCCTATTCAAATCCCGATAATCGATGCACATTCGTACCTTACCGTCCTTCTTCGGTACAGGCACTATGTTGGCGACCCACGGAGGGTAAGTGGCGACCGCTAAGAAGCCAGCATCAAGCTGCTTTTGCACTTCTTCTTTGATCTTAACGGCCATATCTGGTCGTGTCCTCCTAAGCTTCTGCTTAACGGGGGGACAATCTTCTCACAGCGGCAAGTGATGGACCACGATGTCAGTATCAAGTCCGGGCATATCTTCGTATGACCAAGCAAAGATGTCACTATACTCTCTTAGCATCTCGACCAATCTTTGCTTGACATCATTCTGCAATGCAGCCCCTATCCTGACGTTCCTGACTAGTTCTTCAAAACCCAGATTCACGATCTCAATCTCTTCCTCATGAGGCAAAATAACTTTCTCTTCTTGTTTCAACAAGCGGGCAAACTCTTTGGGAAGGTCTTCGTCTTCCTCAATCTCTTCTTCGGCTTGATAGATCGGGCAATCGAAGTCGAAGTGAGTCGTAGAGGGTCCAGAGTCGATGTCATCTGCTATGTGGATCCTGCAATAACAAGGGTTAAGCTTAAGACAAGGATATGCAGGTTAGCACAAACCCCGTTGCCATTTTATTGTTTTTCAAAACAAATATAAAACAGGAATAACAGAGATCGCAACATTTGAATACGAAGAAAAACGCCTTTTGATTTATTGATAAAATGCATGTACATAATCAAACAAGGCCCTGACAATAAAACCCCTATGCCTCGGGTAGGACGTAAGGTTGTACAATAATTGGAGAAAAGTAAACCATTACTCTTTTCCTGTCACTTGGATGATATCCCCGATAGACCAGTTGTTGAGGCTCTTGCCTGATTTGCTTGGTTGGATCCAAGAGTCTAGGTTGCAATCGTTGTCTTCGCCATCTTCAGACACCGCGTTGACATTTTCAAATATCACCCCGCCACTGGTAAATTGGATCAGCCCTTTACCTCGTGACGCACTGCTAGAAGAGGAGGCTTCAGCCGCAGGAGAATACCCTAACCCAAATTTGTCCTGCTTGTTAGGTATCTCTAGAATTCGCCCCCAGCCTGGGGTAGATCCGGCCTGAACAACGGCCCAGGCTTCCTTGAAGGAAGAGAGAGTCATCTCTGGCTTCTCAGTGATTACAGGAGCCACGTTCTTGACTTTAACAGCCTCGAACGCTTGACATAGGGTTTCGTGGATTTCCCCATCCATCTCAACATATTTGAAGGACGACAAATGGCTCACCATTATGTCCTCCTCGCCACATACGGTCACGATGCTACCCCCAACAGCATACTTGAGCTTCTGGTGCAACGTGGAGGTCATGGCTCCAGCAGAATGGATCCATGGCCGGCCTAGGAGACAGCTGTAGGCAGGCATGATATCCATAATGTAGAAAACTGCGTCGAATGTTTCCGGCCCCACTTGGATTGGCAACGTCACCTCCCCGAAAACATGATGTTTGGTTCCATCGAACGCTTTCACAACCAGATCACTGGGCATGCAAATCAATCCTCGAGTGTCCAACTTCATCAATTCTTTCTTCGGAAGAACATTGAGCGACGACCCTGTGTCCACCAATACATGAGACATAATCGTTCCCCTACACTCTATCGAGATGTGCAGGGCACTGTTGTGGTTTCTTCCCTTCTGCGTCAGCTCCAGGTCAGTGAACCCTAACCCGTTTCCAGCATTCACGTGGGATATGACCCCTTCCAACTGGTTGACCGATATTTCCTGCGGTACATACGTGGCATTCAACACCTTCAGCAGTGCATTGCGATTTGCCTCAAAACACAGCAACAAATTCAGGATGGAGATTTTCGAGGGTGTTTGATGGAGATGATCCACGATCTTGTAGTCACTCTTCTTAATCAACCTCATAAACTCTTCAGCGTCTTTAACAAGTAAGTCCTTCTCTACCCCACGAGGGGTTTCTTCAACGACTTTACTCTTTCCTTTATCAGTTACATCCGCTTTGTCTGCCACGATCTCAGGTGGAGCAAACACTCTCCCGCTACGAGTGATTTCGCCAATTCCCACTAGGTTATCCACAGATGACCCAGATGGTTCCAGTTCCAACTTCTGTCCATTGCAGTAGACGTCTGCCCCATAATGCCATGGGACAGCATTGGTGCTTTCAAAAGGTATCGACCCAGCTTTGGCGATGGTAATCGTGGGTGGTCTAAGTGCAAAAATGGTTATCGTCCGACGAGGGATGGTGATGGTGGCAACCTCATCATCTTGCTTCAGCATTACCTCTCCAGATCCACATTCGGCCCTCCGGCTAAACTGCAAGATTCCTTCGGTCATTAGACTCTGAATCCCCTCTATCAACTGTTCGCATCCATCAGGACGAGTCGCACAGTCCATACATAGTTCTCCACAGCCCGGGAAGAAACCTCTTTTCATCAGCTTGGCCTTAACGAAGCTAAGCGGTGTCTTCAGATCCTTGACATCAGTCAACAAATCCAAGCTCTCGTCTTCAATAATGGAATTTACCCCACCTCCCCTATGATTCGGCATAGGGTTCTTCGTGACGTTTGGCACATTATCTGAGAAATTGATGATCTTAGCGTCCACCATATCTTGCACCTTGTGCTTGAAGGCTTTGCAGTTTTCTATCGTGTGGCCTGGTGCCCCCGAGTGAAACTCACAAGTTGCATTCGCATCATAACCTGGCGGAGGTGCCCCTGTCAAGGGAGCCAGGGTTCTCTTCTGGATTAACTATAACTGAAGCAGAGTCTATAACAACTGAGCATAATACATGGGCGGCGTTTCAAGGTGACGACTTGACAGGGGTGCCCTGTTTTGATACTTCCTATACCCTTGCTGATTCGGCTGCTGCTGCTGCTGCTGTTAGACCGCGGGGATGGTTATGCTGGCCACCTGCTGGTGAGGGCCCTTGCCTTTCCTTCGGGCGTTGGACACGACGCTCGTCTCTCCTTCCCTCCTTTTGCCACCATAGGGTTTCTTTCCTCCTCCAGCTGAGGACAGATCCCCTTGAATTTTCCCCAGTTTGATCCTATTTTCAACGTGCTCACCCGTGATAATGAGATCTGAGAAGCTTCCAGACATACTGCTGACCAATTTCTCGTAATAAACCCCTGGGAGGGTGGCTACAAACATTTCAACAAGTTCCCGTTCAACCATCGGCGGCTGAACCCTGGCTGCCAATTCACGCCACCTCTGGGCGTATTCTTTGAACCCTTCGTTGTTCCTCTGCGACAAATTTTGCAGTTGAACCCGGTTCGGAGCCAAGTCACTGTTATACTGGTAGTGGTGCACGAATGCTTCAGCAAGTTCCTTCCACGTGCGCACACTGGTAGGTTCCAGACTCATGTACCACTCCAAGGATGGCCCGGACAAGCTATCCTGAAAGAAGTGCATCAGCAACTTTTCGTCTTCAGAGTGAGCGAACATTTTCCGGTAGTATGATCTCAGATGGACGCGAGGGCGAGTGGTGCCCTTGTACTTCTCAAAGTCGGGTACGTTGAATTTGGGAGGCACCTTGAAATCAGCAATCAATCCCAACTTGGACATGTCAACACCCATAGTGTTCAGGTTCTCGAAATTCCTCATCTTGTCCTCGAGTGCTTTAAACCTCAGACGTGCTTCAGCAGTCAACTCTCCTTCAGTACCTCTTTGGGAGAACACATCGTCTTGACGGTCTTCTAACCATGGCTGAGGACCATACAGATTTCCAACACCTGTGTTGCCGCTGCCCAGCCCAACATTGACATTAGCTTCGAAATTCCTATTACCGACGCCAGTCGTATTACCATTGAGCCCCATGTTAGCGATCATATTGCCGTTGGCGCTGCCGTTCCCCCCAGTCACGGGGATGCCGTTCTGAGGAGTTTCAACAGGTGGAGGGGTTGGGACAGTCCCACCATGGAGTACACCATTGCTGTCAACCCTTGAGATCAGAGGCTGGACCAATGTTCTGAGCTGGTCTTGGCCGTTGGCAACCACTTGCATGAGCTCCATGAAGCGGTCCATCCTCTCTCGGAGTTCTTGAACGTCAGTCTGCACTTGCTCCATAGCTCTAGCTCGATTTGCTTTGGTCGGATAGCGGTGGATAGGCCTTTGATCAATCCTGGAACAACCTGCATGCACACAAGGGTTAGAAAAAACGACAAAGTGCTCGTTATGCAAATGCTTCATGCAAATGCAAACGTGTGTCTGTGCGTTAGGGAGTTTTCCCCCGATCCTAGTGCCTGAGTGTCAGTGCTGATAATAAGAAGGCCGAGTCCAGTCATGGAAATAACATCTCATATATATAAAGAAAGCCCATCAAGGCGATACACAACGTCACTGAGTACAAGCAGAATCAATAGCGTGACCTCAACCAACAAGCCTGATGATGGTCAGCATACAACAATGATCAAAACAAAAGGATTACAAATAGTCAAGCACAACCACGGGCGCGAAACTCTTCTAACAACCCCTTCGTTTCTGGATGATCAGGCCGAGTGAGTAACCCTTCGACGAGTAACTCTTTCTGCATAATGGTGTATTGAAGACCTTCAATCGAATCTTCCCATGCTCCTTCGCCAAAACAATCTTCTAACTTCCGCTTCTTGGATTCAAACGTCAGTTTACGCTCCCTCAGGTTAGCAAGGGCCTTGTTCAGCAGGCTTTCAGCGGCATATCTGCGAGCGGTTTCTTCATCAAACCTCTTCTCACTGGCCTTCACCTGGGCTTTCAGCTTGGAGATCTGTTGCTTTAGCTTATCCTCCCGTTCTTTGCCGTTGGCTAGGGTGGCCTTCCAATGCTGATTAAACTTGGATATTCTCTGGTACGCTTCATTCAAGTGCTGCTTCTTAGTGGCCAGTACGTCATTGACAGCTTTGAAGTCTCGACCCAAGCGCTCACGCTCAGCTATCTGCTTAGTTAAGTCCGTCCCTAACTAGTTCACCAGCTCTGTCTGCCTTTTGAAGGAATGGACGACTTTGCTTTTCTCGCTTCTGAGCTGAGCCAATTCTTTCTCCAGTTCTTCATTTGCCTTCTTCAGCTCCTCTCGCTCAGCTAACACCTGATTGTACTGCTGAATAGGCACGGTGGTAGGCTCTTCAATCACTGGAGGGCTTTCTAGCTTGGCAGGAGGAAACGACATCCCTATGATATCTGCCCTGGCTCTGATCCAGGTCACATATGGAGCGTAGGCTTGGCTATTACTTTTTCCCAGCAACAGTTTCCCCCGCCTACTAATACCATTCCAAGCGTGCTGAAGCTTAGATAACATATCCCCCTCTAGAAGACCAGTGAGGTACAGAGATTCCTGCACCTCTTCATCCTTCGGCGGAGCTCTCAAAGCATAAGCAAACTGTCCGACCAGCAGAGATGGATTATAGTTGATACAACCCTTCCTGCCTATCAAAGGCACATTCAGAAACCCGCTGCAGCTGAAGATAATCTCAGTACCCAACCTATCTCTATCAAACTAGGCAACATCCTCCGCTGACAGACTCATCAAATGCTCAGACCACTCAGCTGTGGCTGCAGATGAAACAAAGGGACCCTTCTTGGGTAGGTGACTATCAAGCCATCTATAGAGCAGGGGCACACAACACGAGACATTCTTGCCCCTTCTGTTCTCGTTTTTGTAGTGGACAGAATGATAGACATCTCCTATCAAGGTAGGGACTGGATTCCCTGATGCAAAGATGTGAAATGCGTCGAAGTCTACAAAGTCGGGCATATTAGGGAACAGAATGATGCCGTATATGCAAAAAGAAAGAATAGCGTTGAACACGATCCAACAATCGTCCTTGGCACACTGCTGGGCCTTTCCCACTAAGAACTGCAAGGAGAAATCGGGAACCCCATTCCAACTAGACAAGACCAACTCAGAGGCATCCAGATGAAGCGAAAGAGCTAGACTAGCCAAATTAGGCTCAGCATCCATATGAACAAAGGGCATCTGACTATTGATAGGCACACCTAACAAATCAGCATACTCTTCTAGTGTAGGTGCGAGAATAAAGTCCGGGAACGTAAAGCATCTCAAAGGAGGATCGTAGAACTGCAGCAAGGCGTACAACCCATTCAACTCAAACACAGAAGGTTTACGAACCAAGCTGAGCAGTTTCCCATAAGACTTTCTGAATTCACTTCTCACATAATCATCTGCCAAAGCAATCAAACTAGACAGCTGAACAACATCAGGAGTGGGGAGCTTGTAGGCCACAGTCTTCCTCAGAGAACCCATAATAGCACAATAGAAGGCAAGAAAACCTGAACCGGGGGAAACGGTACCTGCAACACAGACACACGTTAATGATATGCAAATGAGTATGCAAAACAATGCAAAATGCAATCATGCAGCAGGAGATCAAGACGACTATGCTGTTGAATAGATGAAGGTTCTGTATCAACAAAACCACAATACTGCTCTGTCAAGAACAACCCTATCTCTGATGCGAAGAAAACCTTGATATCGGACCATAAATCTGCTCTGTCAAGAACAACCATATATCTGATAATGAGAACCTCTGATACAGGACCATAAATCTGCTTTGTCGAGAACAAACACCTATCTGATGATGAGAAGAAACCCCTGATACCAACAAAACTGATCCACTATCAAGAAAACCAGGTAGTCTGAAGGTTAAGGTTTCCTGCAACAAACCCGACCCTGCTCACAGGTATGGACCTAAACTGACACAAGTTCGGCATCCTATGCGGTCATCAGTGTCACAGACATTCAAGAGGGATGATACGATACCCAGAAGGTGTGGCATCACCATCTCCTGAAGCGGCCTCACTTAGCTGAATCCCAAATGATCGGTCCCCAAAGTCGACAATCCTCCAAACCAACAACCCCTCAGGCCCAAAGGGCCGAAAAAGAAGTCAACCGGGAGAACCTCGTCTGAGCGTGGATTTCATGAGACACTAGTGCCTGCAAAGCAAGCACGCGCCCACTAATTTACACAACTAATGCTAAGTACACTCAAGCCTGGGTCTGGCTTCTCACTCATCAAAATGCCCCTCCCACAATAGCACAGATAATCATATCATACTGAAAATAAAGATGCGGGAAATAAAATGCGATAAATAAACACAACCCAACAAGTAATCATACAAGCGCTAGGATTGACTCTCGCAGGGGACGTTGGATCCCTAAACTGACTCGCACAGGGGACGTTGGATCCCCAGGAAACTATCAAGTCCCCAACAGAGTCGCCAGCTGTCGCTACCGCGAAAATAAGGTGCCGGCAAAATAGAAGAGTCGCCACCTTTCGTTATTTATCCCTCGGAACGGGAAAGGAAACGATCGGAAAAACCTGACAAAAAGGTATAAGACAAGGTCATCGCAACCATTGCCTGGGTTCGTACTCGATGGGATCCATGCTTGTTGTGTTTATCTGACGGGTTTGTTTACTATCTACCTATCAAGGCTGGTCTGAAAAAGAAAAGAAAATGACTCGGCAAAGCGTCGCACTTTATTACTACGTATTCTCATCAGAGAATGAGAAATCAGAGTCAACGTAGTTCGACTAACTACGGGTTACGGGGAAGGTGGCTAGCCAATACGTCAGTATTGTGCCTACGTACTCTCAACAGGCTTAAGAGATCAGAGCTTACGTAGTTCGGGATAATACGGATTACAGGAATTCAGATTCATCTGTTTTATCGAGTAGGGTTAACAAACAGTTCCAGCAGTTAGATGTACGCAGCTCGACCCTTGGAGACTCAGGCGTTACCGTTTGCGGTAGAACTGGGAGTTAACAACACTCTTTTCTTCAGAAAAGCTTTCCTTTGAATTACGGGCCCACGGGGCAAAAAGGTTTGAAGTTTGTTTTCTGCCTTTTACGGAAGAACTGTTTTTTATGGATGTTTGCAACCAATATCGCACTAGAGACAATGACCTGAGAGTGAATGCGTCGCATGTCACCCAAAGGGTGCCATACTAAACATCCAGACTGTTGAAAAGAACTCTCCAACAATCCTTTCTCAGATAGCTTAAGGCTCGTAACGTACGACGTCAGTTAACCTTTATTACTGCATTTTAATTTGTTTTGAGATAAGAAGAGAGAATGAATAGGTTCAACTAAGAGGGGGACTATCAAGTCCTAATGTTGTCATGCCAAGGATTCATCCTATGATTGAGGTGTGAAACAGGGATCTCCTAGAAGTTGTCATGCATAGGTTTCAACCTAAAGTTCTAATCATCACTTCCTTATCAAAGGAAGTGAGATTCCTAGGGGATCATGTCAATGATAAACAGAAATAGGTAAAGCATCAGCTTAAACAGTAAACAGACATACAGTACAGGAAACAACTGTAAAATGCATGCAATGCAAGTGAGGGAGGAAATGTGTGTGGGACATCAGCCTCCACAAGCTCATCTCAACCTCAAGCCAGATGTGAATAACTGTAATCATACAGAGGGAATGAAATAAAATGCCATCAAGCAAACACAATAACTGCAATCATACAGAAGAAATAACACGCTATCAAGCACACACAAACCACATAGGCAAGGTAGCTGGGCTCTACCGAATACCCGCAAGCAAAGCCATACAGTAAAAATACAAGCAGATTGAGCAATTCAACCTCTAGTGCAATCATGCTCCTAGCTTAAATCAGTCTAAATATGAACTTATTCTAATGCATCAAGCAAATCAAACAAGTCACACCAATACAGTTGCACAGAAAGCAAACAGACAGGAAAGAAAGCAGATCAACAGCTTCCACAACTTCACAACAAAGCTCTTCTGACATCAGCTCAATCTTCAGTCTTCAACAGCTCTTCAGGGCTTTCACCTTTATTAGCAAGTATCAACTTGCTTCTCTGAACTCCCAACACATTAACATAAGTATCAACTTATCCCTCTCCTTCAACTTCAAGCTTCAGCTCTTCAGTAAATTCCACCTTCAGGCTTCACTCCTAATATCAAGTATCAACTTGGCTCCTTCAGGCTCTCAATGTATCAACATAAGTATCAACTCAAACTTTTCTTCTTCAAGCCTCAGCTCTTCACTCAGTTTCAATTTGATCTTCTTCACAAGTGTCAACTTGTTCTTCTGGACCTTCAAGCTTCAGCTCCCTCCTCCTTACAAGTATCAACTTGCTCTTCCTGATCTACAAGCTTCAGCTTCAATGGCAGTCTTCAAACACAGGGAAGTATCAACTCCTATCCTTCAATCTTCTTCAAGCAAGGAACTCCATCCTCTAGCAAGGGAGGAAGATTCATCTAACAAGAGCAAAGTTTGGATGATTGGTAGCAGAGTGAAGACCAAAGGTCACCACTAAGCATCCTATCATCAGAGAAAGGGACCCTCAAAGGTTCTACCAACTTGTAAAGAGCCACACATCCTACCAAAGGAGGGATGAGGCCTTTACAAAGGGACCTTACATCATAGGGAAGAATGGAAGTGATCAACATCTTCCATGTTTATGAAGGAAGAGAATCTATCTAGAAGCTTTGCCTACAAAACCCTAATCTTAACACCTAATCAACCCTACACCAAAAGAAGGGAAGATCTTCACATCCAAGCTTCTTCAAGCACTACATTACATCTTCAACTTGCTTTCATCATCCACCAAGGGTAAAAACAACACAAGCTTACTCTAAGGGAACCTAAGGGGTTAATCTAGTCAAATTAGTGCATTAGAATCATCCAAAGTTAGCACCTAAACTAAAATCAAACTAAAATAGTAAAACACATTGTAAATTCCTACCAAAAATTCCTAAGGGACCCTAGTTCAATCATGAATCTACCATACCAAAAATCAGAGGTTGGATCATCCACCAAGTTCTAGAAATAAAACCTAAATCATAAGGTATCAACCATAAACCCTAAAAATGGAGCTCCTAAAGTTTCAACCTAAAACTACCACTTACATTCATCACAAAAATGTGAGAAAAATCTAGGGGGAACATGCATATCTATGCTAGCTACACACAAAAAATCAGGGCAAGAATCATCATCAAATGATCAAACCAAATTCAGCAAGATCAAGCATCAACCATGGTTATTTTAATGTCAATTAAAATGCAAAAAATACTAATAAAATCAGAAATGCATGAAATATTAATATCTTTTCTCTAAAAAAACTAGATTCAATCATGAATCCATGGCAAAAAGAATGGAATTAATTGAGTTATTTTTCAATTTTTTTTATGAATTATTCAATAACCATGAATGAAATGAAAAATAAAATGAAAATCCAAAGAAAATAATAGGCGCGTGGTGCAGGTAGCAAATTAATTCAGTTAATTTCAGTGTTTGGGCCCAAAAGGGGGTGTGAGTATCAACTGGTGACTTAAGCCCAAAACCAAAAAATAAATGAAACACATCGTTTCATCTCAACTCAGAAATCCTTCACAAAATTTCCTTCACGCGTGGCCGTTGGATCTTCATCTGGTCAAAGGTCCTCCCCTAATCCAATGGCTCTGGGATCATCTTCCTCATTTCAAATTTCTAAGTTCAGTTCACCTGCGCGCGCTAGAGTCACCGCCGGTGACTTCTCTGATCAACCATCCACAACCCTAACTCTCTCTAGAACCCTCCATTTCAAATGGTCTCTACACGAAACTTGTCCCAAATTTTACACGGAATTCACTCATGCCACTTAATCATTCTAAAAGTTCAAAATTTGCAAGAACACGATCTCAACCAAAAATTGAAACAACCCTAATTGGTCACTAATCTCCAAATTAACGATCCAGAAACCTTCCTACCTCAATCTACAATGCATCTAACATAACAATTCCTATTAATTCCACTTAAATTAAGCTATGGAATGAGGTTTGCATACCTGGTAAAATTGAGTGAACAGAGTGGTTAAATCCTCAAATCAACCCTCAAGATCTTGCAGATTCCTTCACTAGCCTCCAATCAATCTTCTGTATGCAAAGAAAAGATCTGAAACCTCGTGGATTCTTGAACCCGATTCTGAGTTGCAAGCTTCCAACTCCAATGGCTAACTCACGATTCCTCCATAATTTGGCCTTGAATTTGATCTGGAATTGATCACCAACCTCAGAGCAAGCTATTGGGATCAATATCTTGGATTGAAATAGCTTCAAACCTTGTAACAGATTTTGATTTGCAAGAAGAAATTTCCAAGTGCAATCTCACTCTCCTCTCTCAATTCTCACTGATCGCGACTTTCTATGTCTAATACAACTTAACTGCAAGTGCACAGTCTATCGCGTAGTAATAAAAGATATCGATCCCACAAGGACTCGTAATCAAACTAGTGTTCTAGGGAGTTACTATGTTTAGCTAGGTAGATACTGCTTAGGGGAATAATTTATATCACTAAAGGGAACTAAAAAAAACGTTACTTGAATTATAATTACGCGAATCGATATGCAATAATTATGTTCTTCGGGGATTTGACAAGTTACCGGTATATAAAATATTTTTCAGAATTTATTTAAGAAGAAAAATAGTGATCTAAAGACCTTCGTCTCATGATGGTTGTTGACGCTAGTCGCAACTTTAAGGCGGAACGTATGCTATCGCTATCCCTTTTGGGGTTAAAATCACTTTTTGGAAATCTCTAAGTTCTAATCTATTTTAAAGTGCTTTCGCTGTTATTAAAACAAATGCCTAGTGTTTACTATCTGGTCTTAACCGCAGCTGTCGCTTGTTGGTTCGTTCCTTAATTAATTTCCCACTGTCGTGGCAAAACTACTTTTAAATAAGTTCTCGCTGTCGCGACGAACGTTTATTCAGGAAATAAGTTTAAACACTCAGGCCATAAACAATTTTTGAAAAAAGAAAGTTTTTAACCGATTATTATCGAATCCCGTCTGAATTATTATTACATATCGATTACTCTGGTTTAGCTAGACATGGATTTTGAATAAGTAAAACATAAATAAAAGCAGAAACTTAGAACATTCATATTACTGAGAATTAAAGTTACAATTAACGAAATAATAAAAACCTGTAACGTATCCAATTGGCTTTTGGCCAAATCCCAACGATGTCGGCAGGATTGTGTCTTCAAACCAATAGAGCGCACAAATGAATATTGTAGAAATGGAATACAGGAATAAGGAAAGGAAACAAAAACAAAAAAGAATGAAACTAAATTTTGCTCTGGAAAATAATTTGGGCAGCACTTCGTTATCTGAATGCGGCTCCCTTTCTCAGCTCCCCTCCTTCCCCTTTTATAGAGGTAAAATGCTAACGGTTGTAATTTGAAGAAGGTGGACTTGGAGTCAGAAAAATTAGGGAGTAGTGGTCCATTATTTGGGACTTGGAACTGGTATTTGCACGTTTAATTGAAGCTTTGCGTTTTCGCCTGCATGACGGTCGTCATGGTGTGTGACGGTCGTCATGGAGGTGTGACGGTCGTCATGGAGGTGTGACGGTCGTCACAGCAGCAAAATGCGCATTCTATGTTTTTCATGTTGTTTTCATCTGGTTTTCGTCCATATTTCATCTGTAATTGCTTCTTTTCTTCATATTGCTTTGTTTGGACATGATCTTTGAATACCTGCAAAATATCAGACAAATAACATGGAAAAAACCCGAAATCGGATTGAAACCAGTCAAACATTAGTTGAATTATGCGTCAATATATATATACGATTTCGCGTTATCAAACTCCCCTAAGCTTGAATCTTTGCTTGTCCTCAAGTAAAACAGAAAGAATAAAAGTCAGCAAGCACGAGGCAGCTTCCTCATTTAGAAAGTTGGGCAAAACCGGGATTCTAAATAGGAACAAAACGAGTACGGTGACGACACTGGACTATAAGTCTTCGGAGGTCTCCTTTTTATGCAAATCGGTCCTAATCACGCTACTGCAGCTCGGTATCAAGGTTCTCGCGTCAAGTTTACCCTATTTGTTCTAGCGCAATCACATTAAGCCCGTTGTCCATACACTTTCATGGCAAGTCAACCTGTTAGTGAATATGATCTCATTGCTGTTTTGGTCTTTTCATTGCTCATAAGCTTATACTATTGATCTTTCGATGAGTTTTTGTACCGTTGGGCTAAATGCTCGGGTGAGAAGCACCTAACTTAGAGGGAACATGTCTCTATCCTTGGGCTATATGGCTTTCTTTTCATGATTTTCCATCTTTTTGGAGATCATACACTTATTTGCATTGGTCGCCTGCTTAGAAGTGTTTAGGATGGTGCTGACTGCTTGTATAAACTACTTGGGGCTGAGTTTGCGTAGAAACTTGAAACTTTGGTACACGTAGGTAGTGAAACCGACTCGCATAAACCGGAGGTCTAAGGTGTCAGGACGGTACTGGTTTTGTTAGAATTTTCGTCTCGGAGTTTCAAAACTTGGTTTGAACTTTGGCGCATTCTCGTGATGCTTTTGCTTTTGAGGAACGACTGAAAAATTTTGTTTATGTCGAATAAAGTAGGGATATTTGCGCAACGGAAGAAGATATATAAAAGAGCTTTTATTTGCTAAAATGGGAAAATGTTTGAATTGAAATTACTGAATTAAAAGTACAAGGGAAAGGGAAATAAACGCTCCGCTCCCACACTATCTCAATCAGTGTCCCCACTGATTTGAAAGAATGCGAGAGGGAAATACAAGGGAAATGAAAATACAGGAAACGGAAAATATAGTAAAATAGAGAAAGAAAGAACTAATCACGGCCTCTGTCTCGGTCACGTCCTCTGTCTCGTCCTCTACCTCTGGCTTGGTCGACTCGGGCCTCAAAGTTCAGTGCTCCGGTGTGATAGACATAATCTCGGAGTCCTTCGAACTGCAAGGTAAGATTCGCCAAGTTCTCAGTGATGGTTTCCTGGCCAGTTTGGAGCTGTTGCATCGTGGTCTGATGCCAAGCTTCGAATTGCTCTGCTCGCTGATTTTGTTGCTGCATCATAGCGTGCATCTGTGCTTGCTGGTCGAGGGATCGGCAGAGGTCTTCTTCAGAGTAGTCGGGCTCTGGACGGTGGCGGCGGCGACGGTAGGATGTGCCTTCAGAAGGAAGTGGTTGCGATGCCTCAGGTTGCTCAGTTCTGTCCAACTCATCTTGCATTTCGTCAACAGAACCTTGGGTGTGGGTTTGAGTTGGGGCAGCGGTGGCAGCAGGGGCATTGAGGTCAAAAAGCCAGTTGGCACGATCCTGTGGGTGCATCCGGGTACATGACGGCATGATGATACTTCTGACGGTTTTGCCACGCACGACCGGATGGTACTTTCCATCGGCCCTGGAACGGAGGAGGTGAGAAGCTCTGCAATGGTCGGTGTCAAGAAATACCGAGGGAATTGTATGGAGATTCTGGAGTTGGTTGCCGAGGTTCAGCCCGAGTGCAATGGAGGTAACAATCCCGCCAAAGTAAAATGGCTTAGAGCCACGGTTGCAGTTGGCCTGAATGTGGGCCAAGAGGAACGGAGCGGCGTTGATGGGCTCGGAATTGAACACGCAGCGGAGAAAGAAGAGTTCTTTGGAGTTCACCTTATGGTTGCTATCCCTTGCGAAGATGGTATTGCTCAGTGCTCGGTGGAAATACCAGATGGTCGGGTTGTGGATGTGTGTTGCATGCAGAGAATCCCAGCCGTCGGCATTGATTCCGGTCAGTTGGTACCAAAGCGTAAAGGCTTCATGCTGGAACTGATCGGTGATGCGGCGGTGAGCATCGTCGCTGCGAGGGAAATGTAGGATGTCGGCGATCTGATTTTGATTCAGTTGGTAGTTCGTGCCGAACATACGGAAGCAGGCGGCGCCGAAATGTTGGCTGAGGTCGCCGCTGGAAGTGAAGTAACTGAACGAACTGAGGAACTCAAGGGTGAGTTGTTCATAAGTCGGCTGCGGATTTGTGCATAGATGCCAAATGTCGGCTCTCTGGAGCATCCAAGTGACGCCGTCAAGGAGGCCGAGCTCCGTGAGGGATGGTATGTGCGGATAGTGTGTCGGCTGTAGCGACCGTTGATGGAAAGCGATATAGTTTGCTCTCTGTTTCTCGCCGGAGTCGCCATTGCTGAACACGATATTGCTAAGGTCTGGGGTTTCGTTGTTTCTCGCCATGGTTGGAGGATTCCGAGGAAATGGGGATTAAGTTGTTTCTGTGGAATGAGAAAATGTCACAGAAGTGGATTAGAAAGATGAAATGGGAGTTGGGATTATATGTAGCAAGGAGGGAAAACGAAAGTTGGAAGTGGGGTTTGAGTGTGTGATGATTGGAAGTTGAATAGATGGGAGTGGGGGAGAAAACGTAACCTCTGTTATAGGAGATAACAGGTTTTGGGCTCGTGATGGCCGTCACGCATCTGTGACGGTCGTCACCCGTATGACGGGCGTCATGCTTCTGTGACGGTCGTCACACTAGCAAATTCTGCAGAACGCAGAATTTTGCTATAGGGGTGCTCTTGTCATGGTTTTAAGGCTTATAATTGATATGGCAATGTATTAAATCAGCCAAGAAACATATGATAACGTAAAAACAGAATAAAGGAATAAAGAGTAAAATTGAAATAACATTTAATTAAAATGATTGTTTTAAATGTAATACATAAGTGAAATGAAACAATGCGAAAATCAAAATAATTGAAAACGGACGGAAAACAGAAAGAAATAAACTAAACTAAAGCTAAATCTCAGTCCTTTTGTGCCTTCAATTCGTCAAACTTCCGGGAGTAGTAGTCGAGCTGGTCACAAACTAAGTCCATGAAGACTGTGAGTTCGCTGTGTATGCTTGTGATGTCTTCTCTTACGGTGGTCAGGGTTGCGTCGACGTTGTCTAATCGGTTCAGAACAGTATCCATTTTGTCTGTGGTTTCCTCAGGAATGGGCTCAGGATAGGTGCTGTAATGCGGAGGGGTCTCAGGGTCTACCTCAGCTTCTGATACAGCATCCTGATAGTACATATAATCATGTGCTTCAGAGATGTGATCACTGTCGTACATGTAATTCTGTGGTGTTGATTGAGGTGAAGGAGGTCCCATGGGCTCATCCAATTCATAAACCCAATTGTCCTTGTTATGGATACTTGTCATCTGATGATTTGGCAATGTGAATAGCTGGACAGGTTTGTCATTGATGAGGTACTCGTAAGGTCCAGGTCCCATGGTTCTTAAAATGCGGCTGTTAAAGCAAAACTGGATATTCATGTGTCGGATGGTGCCAAAACTAGTGCTTGCATTTAGGTGGAATCTAAGGCCAAGCTCGTGGGCAATCATTGTCACGAGGCCTCCTATTAGAATAGGTGATTGTGGTTCCTGAGTGAGGCGTAGGAAGGATCTCATCATAAAAGGTACGACATTCACTGTACGGCCCTGAGAAGCACAGAACATGATAAATAACTCTTCTTTAGATACTGTAGCAATGTTTTCTTCTTTTCCGAAAATGGTGTGAGCTAGGATCTTATGAAAGTATCTGAAAGCGGGGTTATGAATCTCATCGTTATACATGCCATTCGGGTCAGGGTAATAGTCGCCTGTGATTCTACCCCAGAACTGGTTTAGTTCAAAATTAAGATCGTCATCTTCGGCACTGATGAACACATGTGGTCCGCTAGGAAATCCTAGGAGGTTAGCTAATGACATACGGCTATGGGTTTGGTCCATTCCAAACATCCTAAAGGTGATCAGCTCTGTGTTTGATCCAAAACCATAGTTGGGTAAGTACCTGAAGGAACTAAGGAATTCGTAAGTGAGGTCCTTATAGGTAGCAAACCGGGTTTTCAAGGAGGTGTTCTCCCAGCCTAATTGATTAAACAGGAATTGGATGCTATCACTAATTCCTAGTTTCTCCATGGTAGACTTATCATAATACAGTGTTAAGGCTATGTCTCTCTCAGTTAATGCTTCAAATCTTGCCTTTTGAGCTAATCCTCGGAAATGAACCTTTGTGAAGTCGTACGCGGCCATACTCGCAGGTTAGTCGGAGAAAAACAGGAGGAAGGTTTGAAGGCTTTTAAAATCCTGAAAAGTTTAAAACAGAAATTTTAAGTCAGAATTTTTTAGAAACAAAAGGTTGTAAAAAACAAAGTTTAAATAAAAGAGAAAAATAAAATAAAATAAAATAAAGTAAAAATAGTAGCAATTTTAAGTTTATAATTTTTGTTAAAATTTCAAAGTAAGATTTCAAATAAAAATGAGAATGAAATACAGTAAAGAGGGAAATACGGGAAAATTGGGTTGCCTCCCATTAAGCGCTGTTTTTAACGTCTAAAGCCTGATGATAGCTTGGTGACAAGCTATTCGGGTGTTTGAGCAGGAAGCTCGATCAATGTTATACTGATGACTTGAGGGCTGGTTTCGTGCTTATTATAATGTTTTAGACGTTGCCCATTTATGATAAACGGTGCATTTGTCTTATCAGTGATTTCAACAGCTCCACTTTGAAGTACTTTAGTCACTTCAAATGGTCCAGACCACCTAGATTTTAGTTTACCTGGGAAGAGTTTTAATCTTGAATTAAATAGAAGTATGATGTCTCCTACACTGAATTGTTTCCGGACTGAACGTTTATCATGCCATCTCTTAGTTCGTTCTTTGTAGATACGAGCATTTTCGTAGGTGTCCAATCTAAGTTCTTCTAATTCGTGTAGGTTCAAGATTTGTTTCTCTCCTGCCTCAGTGTAGTTGAAATTAAGTGTCTTAATGGCCCAGAAGGCTTTATGCTCTAATTCTACAGGGAGATGACAGGATTTACCGTAAACTAATTTGAAGGGTGTAGTACCTATTGGTGTCTTAAAAGCGGTCCTATAAGCCCATAAAGCTTCATTTAGCTTTGATGAACAATCTTTCCTTGAGGTAGCGACAGTCTTTTCCAGTATTTTTTTATTTCCCTGTTCGAGACCTCTACTTGTCCACTAGTTTACGGATGATAAGGTGTAGCTACTCGGTGTCGGACTCCATATTTAGAAAGAAGTTTGTCAAAGATTCGCGATATGAAGTGTGATCCGCCGTCACTAATGACGAGTCTGGGTACACAGAATCTAGGAAAGATTGTGTTTTTGAAGAGTTTGATTACTACTCGTGCGTAATTTGTTGGAGCAACAATGACTTCTATCCATTTAGACACATAGTCTACAGCGACGAGTATGTAGTTATTACCAAAAGAAGATGGGAAGGGTCCCATGAAATCTATTCCCATACGTCAAAGATTTCTACCTCTAAGATTCCTTTCTGAGGCATTTCATCGCGTCGTGAGATGTTGCCCGTTCGTTGGCATCGATCATATTTTAGCACAGCGATGTGAACGTCTTTCCAGAGGTTAGGCCAGAATAAGCCGACTTGGAGAATCTTAGCGCACGTCTTGGATGTACTGGCATGACCACCATATGGTGCTGAATGGCATTGGGAAATGATATTTTCTATTTCTTCCTCTGGGACACAATGACGATATATGTTGTCGGCCCCTCTCTTGAAGAGTAGAGGTTCGTCCCAATAATAGTGTTTCAGATCGTGGAAGAATTTCTTCTTTTGCTGATAAGTGAGATCCGGTGGAAGTACGCCTGCAGCTAGGTAATTAACGATGTCAGCATACCAAGGTAATGTGACTTGGGCATAGACGGCTTCTACGGCTTTTTCGAGTTCTGGATCTTCCGAGATTAAGTTAGGCATGTCACTTTCTAATTTGGCTATCAGATGTTCGTACGGAAAATCGTCATTTATCGGTACTGGTTCATGTTTGATGCCTTCTATTCGGGATAAGTGATCTGCAACAACGTTCTCGGTTCCTTTCTTATCTTTGATTTATAAGTCAAACTCTTGTAATAATAGGATCCATCTCAATAGTCTTGGTTTGGCATCCTTTTTGCTTATTAGGTACCTAATGGCAGCGTGGTCTGTGTATATGATAATTTTTGCTCCTACTAAGTAAGAACGGAATTTGTCAAGCGCAAATATAACTGCTAGAAGTTCCTTTTCTGTTGTAGCATAGTTCATTTGGGCAGGGTCTAAGGTTCTACTGGCATAGTAGATGGCATGGAGCTTCTTGTCCTTCCTTTGTCCTAGAACTGCGCCTACAACATAATCACTCGCATCGCACATGATTTCAAACGGTAGTCGCCAATCGGGTGGTTACATAATTGGTGCGGTGATAAGGGCTGATTTTAATGTTTCAAATGCTTTTAGACAGTCGTTGTCACAGACGAACTCAACATCTTTCATCAACAGGTCGGTTAAAGGTTTTGTGATTTTTGAAAAATCTTTTATAAATCTGCGGTAGAAACCGGCATGTCCTAGAAAACTCCGTATTTCTCGTATGGATTTTGGAGGTTGGAGGTCTTTTATAATTTCTATTTTAGCTTTGTCGACCTCAATTCCTTTATTTGATATGACATGTCCTAGAACTATTCCTTGTCGGACCATAAAATGGCATTTTTCCCAATTTATGACGAGGTTCACTTTTACACAACGTTCTAATACCATTTCTAAGTTTTGTAGGCATCCTTCGAAACTTTGTCCACATGCTGAGAAATCGTCCATAAATACTTCCATGATGTCGTCTATGAAATCTGCGAAGATTGCCATCATGCATCTTTGGAAGGTTGCTGGAGCATTACAGAGTCCGAATGGCATTCGGCGGTAAGCAAAAGTACCATAAGGACATGTGAATGTAGTCTTTTCTTGGTCATCAGGATGTATGGGAATTTGGAAAAATCCTGAATAGCCATCTAGATAGCAGAAATATGAATGTTTGGCTAATCTTTCTAACATTTGATCTATGAAGGGTAAGGGGAAGTGATCTTTTCGTGTGGCTTTGTTAAGCTTTCTATAATCAATGCACATTCTGCTTCCAGTCACGACTCTTTTTGTTATTGATTCGCCTTTTTCGTTCTTAACTACTGTGACTCCTCCTTTCTTAGGTACTACATGAACTGGGCTGACCTATTCACTATCGGAGATTGGGTAGATGATTCCTGCATCTAGCAATTTCTTTACTTCGTCTCTGACTACAGTGCTTAGGATGGGGTTCAGTCTCCTCTGATGCTCTCTAGAGGTTTTACAGTCTTCCTCTATTGTAATTCGATGCATACAGATCGAAGGGCTTATACCTTTTAGATCGCTTATGTTATAGCCTAACGCGGTGGGGTATTTCTTTAGGACTTCTAATAGCTTTACGGTTTCTAATTGTCCTAAGTCGGCGTTGACTATCACTGGTCTTTTTAGTTCATCGTCTAGGAATTCATATCTAAGGTTTTTGGGTAGTGTTTTAAGTTCTAAAGATGGGTTCTTCGGACCTGGCATATGGTTTGGGGTTAGTGCTAAGCTTTTGCTTAGGCTGTCGTCTTTATACGGTTTACGCCAATCATCGTCTTCAGAAATATCGGGTATTTGAATCTTTATTATTTCTGAATACGTGGTTTCTTCATTTTCAAGTTCTCTTATGCATTCGTCAATTACGTATACTAAATAGCAGGTATCGTCTATGGCTGATGCTTGTAAGAACTTGGTGAGAATGAACTCTATCTTTTCTTCTCCTACTTCGAATGTTAGCCTTCCTTTCTTCACGTCTATAATAGCTCCGGCTGTAGCTAGGAACGGTCTTCCTAGGATAATTGGGGTAACAAAGTCCTCTTTGATGTCCATGATTATGAAGTCGGTTGGAATGTAGAATTGTCCTATGCGTACTGGAACTTTTTCCAGTATTCCGACGGGGTATTTTACTGATCGGTCAGCCAATTGTACGGACATTTTGGTTGGTCTTAGGTCTCCCATATTCAGCTTTTTGCATATAGATAGAGGCATAACACTTATACTGGCTCCTAAATCGCATAGAGCTTTGTCTATTACGAACTTTCCTATGACGCAGGGTATGGAGAAACTACCTGGGTCTTTTAATTTAGGAGGCATGTGGTTTTGAATAATAGCGCTACACTCTACAGTAAGTGTAACTGTTTTGTTATCCTCGATCTTTCTCTTATTTGACAGGATTTCTTTAAGAAATTTAGCGTATGACGACATTTGAGTGATTGCTTCTGTAAAAGGAATAGTGATATTCAACTGTTTAAGGAGCTCTACAAATTTCTTAAATTGTCCTGATGTTTTGGAGTTTATTAATCTTTGAGGATAAGGGATAGGTGGTTTATATGGCGCTGGAGGTGCTTGTGTTTTTTCACTTGCGGTATCCTCCTTCTCGTTGTCTCCCTTCTTCTCTAACTCGGATTCCTTTTCTGCTTGTTCAGTTGGTTTTTGTTGCATGGCTGAGTTTTCGGTTCTTGGATCGATCGGTTCGTCCAATTCTTTTCCGCTTCTTAATATGACAGCATTTGCTTGTCCTTTTGGATTTTGTTCGGGTTGTCCAGGAAATGTGCCAGCGGGTGCAGCAGCAGAGGCTTGTTGTTGAGCCACTTGTGATATCTGTGTTTCTAACATTTTGTTGTGGGTGGCTAAAGCGTCTACTTTTCCGGTCAGCTGTTTAATTTGCTCGCTAGTGTGTATGTTTTGATTTAGGAATTCTTTGTTTGTTTGAGCTTGAGTAGCTATGAATTTTCCATCATCAACTTGAGGTTTGATTTCCTAGGTGCAGTCTGAGCAGCGGCTGGTTTCTGATATCCTGGCGGAGCAGCAGGCATCTGCAATGCATTATCGCTTTTATAAGAAAAGTTTGGATGATTTCGCCAACCTGGGTTGTAGGTATTTGCGTAAGGATTTCCTTGAGCATAATTTATTTGGTCTGGTGGGATTCCGACCAGCAATGGGCATTCGGGCGCATTATGAGTGGCGATTCCGCATAACTCGCAGTTTGGAGTTACGGCAGCGACGGTTGCAGTGGGGTTAACGGTCAGACTGTCAATTTTCTGTGCTAGAGCATCTACTTTAGCGTTGAACTTTTCAAGGCTGCTGATCTCGTACATCCCACCTTTCGCTGCGGGTTTCTCTGCTGGAATGCGTTCACCTCCCCATTGGCAGTGGTTCTGAGACATGTTTTCGATTAGTTGATAGGCTTCGTCGTATGGCTTATCCATAAGTGCACCGCCCGCGGCGGCGTCTACCGTTAATCTGGTGTTGTATAAAAGCCCATTATAGAAAGTATGGATCGTCACCCAGTCTTCTAGACCGTGGTGAGGACATGTTCTCATCATATCTTTGAATCGTTCCCATGCTTCATAAAAAGATTTTGTATCTTTTTGTCGAAATCCGTTGATTTGAGCTCTAAGCATAGCAGTTTTGCTTGGCGGAAAATATCTTGCTAAGAAGACGTTCTTCAATTGTTCCCACGTCGTAACGAAGTTGGATGGTAAGGATTGTAACCATGTCCACGCTCTATCTCTAAGAGAGAAAGGGAAAAGACGAAGTCTTATTGCGTCTGGAGTTACTCCATTTGCTTTCACTGTGTCTGCGTATTGTACAAACTTCGTTAAATGTTTGTTTGGATCCTCAGTTGCATTTCCTGAGAATTGGTTTTGTTGTACAGCTGACAGCAATGAGGGTTTCAGCTCAAAATCATTTCGAGTAATAGCTGGGGCAGCAATGCTACTTCTAGGCTCCATCTGAGAGGGTGTAGCGTATGCCTTCAGCGGTTTGTTTTGAGGTCCTTCAGCCATCTTTGGTTCTTCTTCGAATTTGGGAATGTGAGTGAGAGGATCGGGAATGTTATGTTTTTGTTGGTACTCAATTATGCGACTTCTTAAATGTAAGAAGCGCTCTAGTTCTACGACTGAAGGTTTTAAGATATCGCCTTGTGGGCGATTACTTGGCATACAATCGACAGAACCAGTAAAGGGAAAATAAAAATAGTTAACCTAGTCTATACGGCGTAACAGAAGGTTACACTATTGACTAAACGGGTCCCCGGCAACGGCGCCAAAAACTTGATCGCGACATTCTATGTCTAATACAACTTAACTGCAAGTGCACAGTCTATCGTGTAGTAATAAAAGATATCGATCCCACAAGGACTCGTAATCAAACTAGTGTTCTCGGGAGTTACTATGTTTAGCTAGGTAGATACTGCTTAAGGGAATAATTTCTATCACTAAAGGGAACTAAAAAAAACGTTACTTGAATTATAATTACGCGAATCGATATGCAATAATTATGCTCTTCAGGGATTTGACAAGTTACCGGTATATAAAATATTTTTCAGAATTTATTTAAGAAGAAAAATAGTGATCTAAAGACCTTCGTCTCACGATGGTTGTTGACGCTAGTCGCAACTTTAAGGCGGAACGTATGCTATCGCTATCCCGTTCGGGGTTAAAATCGCTTTTTGGAAATCTCTATGTTCTAATCTATTTTAAAGTGCTTTCGCTGTTATTAAAACAAATGCCTAGTGTTTACTATCTGGTCTTAACCGCAGTTGTCGCTTGTTGGTTCGTTCCTTAATTAATTTCCCACTGTCGTGGCAAAACTACTTTTAAATAAGTTCTCGCTGTCGCGACGAACGTTTATTCAGGAAATAAGTTTAAACACTCAGGCCATAAACAATTTTTGAAAAAGAAAGTTTTTAACCGGTTATTATCGAATCCCGTCTGAATTATTATTACATATCGATTACTCTGGTTTAGCTAGACATGGATTTTGAATAAGTAAAACATAAATAAAAGCAGAAACTTAGAACATTCATATTACTGAGAATTAAAGTTACAATTAACGAAATAATAAAAACCTGTAACGTATCCAATTGGCTTTTGGCCAAATCCCAACGATGTCGGCAGGATTGTGTCTTCAAACTAATAGAGCGCACAAATGAATATTGTAGAAATGGAATACAGGAATAAGGAAAGGAAACAAAAACAAAAAAGAATGAAACTAAATTTTGCTCTGGAAAATAATTTGGGCAGCACTTCGTTATCTGAATGCGGCTCCCTTTCTCAGCTCCCCTCCTTCCCCTTTTATAGAGGTAAAATGCTAAAGGTTGTAATTTGAAGAAGGTGGACTTGGAGTCAGAAAAATTAGGGAGTAGTGGTCCATTATTTGGGACTTGGAACTGGTATTTGCACGTTTAATTGAAGCTTTGCGTTTTTGCCTGCATGACGGTCGTCATGGTGTGTGACGGTCGTCACCCGTGTGACGGTCGTCATGGAGGTGTGACGGTCGTCACAACAGCAAAATGCGCATTCTATGTTTTTCATGTTGTTTTCATCTGGTTTTTCGTCCATATTTCATCTGTAATTGCTTCTTTTCTTCATATTGCTTTGTTTGGACATGATCTTTGAATACCTGCAAAATATCAGACAAATAACATGGAAAAAAACCGAAATCGGATTGAAACCAGTCAAACATTAGTTGAGTTATGCGTCAATATATATATATATATATATATATATATATATATATATATATATATATATATATATATATATATATATATATATATATATATATATATATATATATATATATATATATATATATATATATATATATATATATATATATATATATATATATATATATATATATATATATATATATATATATATATATATATATATATATATATATATATATATATATATATATATATATATATATATATATATATATATATATATATACGATTTCGCGTTATCACTCACCAACCTTCACTCTGAACCACTTCATAATCATATATAGAACATGAATGAATGATCTAGAAAGTTCTAGATCAATCCAATGAGTATTTCAATATCTCATCTCACTTGAAATCTCATGATATGCTATGTGTATGACAGTCCTTGTAGCAGCTTGTATTCATCATGCTTTTCATCCAAATTCTCTCCAAATGAGATTATGAAAGTGCTAGGATGTGTTTGTACTTTGGTTTTGATCTTATGAGAAGTTTGGCATATGTTACTTAAACCTTAAGCAAGCAAAAGCAACTCCATGATTTTGAACTCAAATGGGAAAAGTAACATTTCCATTGTCTTTAAAATGTCATTTCTGATCAAAATGACATATTACATGCCTTATCTTGGCCTTAAAATTAAAAATCCCAAATTTGGTCCTCTTAATGAACTTTAAATCTTCCTTTTTAAGTCAATTTTGCAATTTTGAGTTACAAGCAATCCCAACCTCTCATGACCTCTTTGCTAGCCTTAAAACATCATTTTGAACAAGTTTTATGTTGGACATTTTCCCATTTGAAGCTTGAAAATAGGAGTTATGGCCTTATTGTTGAAATGATCTGTAATCTCCAAATGACCAAAATACCCTTGACTTGTCAAAGCCATAACTTGAATTCTACAAATCCTATCAAGGACTTCTAGTACTCTCTAGAAAGCTAAGAGGATAAGGAACAAAATTCATGTTTACCAAAAGTTCATAGGAATCATCCTTCTAGGGCAAAAGTTCCATGCAAGTTGGGTAACTTTCAAGCTCCAAATTCACATTCCTCAGATGACTTATAACTTGTCAAAGTCATAACTTGAGTTCTACAAATCCTATCAAGGACTTCTAGAACTCAAATTAAAGCTAAGATCCTGCTCTACAACATTCATGTTGGGGGCAAGATGAGATGACAATCACATCTTGAGCTAAATTGCCTTGAAGATGGGGGTCAAACTAGGGGATTTTACACTGTCAAGTCTTAGAAACCCTAGCTTGAAACTTCTCAAACTCTTCAATCATGATGAGTTAACCTTGGAATCATCCTTATAACATTTCAATGTGTCAATCCATGATCACATGGCTCTTGAATTAAGTCTCAACCTTCTTCAAATCATCAGTTGACTTAGGGTTGATCCAGTCAAACCCCAGCTGCACCACTCATGGTTGAGCCTTCTTAATCTTGCACAATGACCTGTCTAGGCCTCAAAGTGATCTTCAACACTTTATCATGAGCTCTATCAAGACCTCAAGTCCATCTTTATGGCCTCAGAATCATCTGATGGTCTTCCCCATAACTCTCAAGTTAGGAGGCCTACATTCTTGGTTTCAATCACTCTCCCTGAGGATCTTCTACCTTCTTTGACAAAGATATCAACCCTTGAACACTTGAATAACCTTCTTAGCTAGATTCAAAGTCTTGTGTAGCTCTTGATTGGTAATCATACCCCTTTATCTCCTGCATACATGTCAATGAAATGCAAATGATAATGCTAATGTGCATGAAATGAAACATAAGCTAGGTAAAGAAATGTTGGGAAAATTTTGGGGTGCAACAGATGCAAATATGATGATATATGCAAATGCAAATGCAGACTCAAGCTGCTGGAGAAAATTGGTTACAGAACCACTTTCAGCAAAATAAATGCCTGAAGACAAAGTCAACTCCTCCGGGGGATAACCGGGTATCACAGAATTATTCCAGCAAAATAAATGCTGGAAAGGTGAAACCAACTTCCACTGGGAGGAAGAAACAACCCTACTGGGGAACAAAACAACCCTGTCGGGGAATAGTTTACAAACTTGGAGTTACGAACTCTGCTAAGGATGATCATCCTAACGGAGGAATGACAACCTGCTAGGGAGAAGGAAGGAACAATCCTGCACAGGACGATCCTTTCGAACCAAAGACGACTTGGTCATACTCTGCGGGGGTTACCCGTGTTGGAAATTGATTGTGCACATATTCAACTGCTGGGAATGCACTTTCTGTCGGACATATCAATCTTAATCCACTGAGGATACTCTCTTGGGGGAGGAAAAATCCCAAATCTAATAGGGATAAGCGTCATCTCAACTCTTCTGGGGACAAGATGCAACTTCATCTGCCGAGGAGGAAAACATTTACTTGAAACCTGCTCCTTCATCAAGGGACTCTGGCTGGGGAAACCAAATTCCCTGACTGTTTGCTTCAAAGGTGAGAACCTGCAAAACACAAACGAGACAAGACAAATCTACACAACAAGAACTGTTCCAGTTAGTATCTGTGACATTCGTACAGTCAATTCAAATTTTTAACAATTATTGGCCAGGGCCAGCAAGATTATGCACGTGCCAGTTTATCAAAAACATCAGCGTTTTCACAAACAAAACAACAAAAGTTAAAATAAGAAACAAGCATCAAGTACTGAATAACATGCTTTATTGATAACGGGCATGTAAATAGGCAAAGTTCTTGTACACTAGATGCAACTCCTGAAAAGAGGAAGTTACGCACAAGCAAATACAAATATGTACAGAGATACAAAAGAAATACTTGTATACATGTCGGCAACGTGGTACAGACAAGCACCATGAGCTGATCCTCCTATGACTCGCCTGACTCTAACGCTTTCCCGATACTCGATCTTCGAAAGAGATTGTTTTGGATAAACGACCCTCAGGTATTCCCAAACCACTAAGCAATGCAGTATCAAACTCGAACCGCAATCATTTGCTTTTTCAATCCCTAACTTTTGCGTGAACCGCCCTTTGCGGGTTTTTAATTCACCGGGATAACCTTTTTTGCCGAAATCGCCCTTTTCAGGTTTTCGACCTCGCGGGTGTACATCTTTTCAAATTTTATTCCTAACTTTTGCCCGAACCTTTTATTCCTTTTTTATGGTTCACCAGGATGCCCCATTTTGCCTGGACTCTCTTTTTTCTGTCCAGCGCGTCTCTTTAAGCAAAGTATTTTTTAACTGCGTCCGAGTTCACAGGAGATGTAAAATCCTCACCATCCATGATGGATAACAACAAGGCTCCTCCGGAGAAGACCTTTCTAACGACACATGGACCTTCATAGTTGGGAGTCTATTTGCCCCTGTGATCTGATTGTGGTGGGACAATCTTTTTCAACACAAGATCGCTCGTCTAAAAGCTTCGAGGGCACACCTTCTTGTCATAAGCTTTCTTCATCCGACTCTGATACAACCGACCATATGCTAGAGATGCAAGTCTCTTTTCATCCATCAAACTGAGCTGATTCAGTCTATCCTTTACCCACTCTGTCTCATCAAGTTGGACATCGCGCAACACTCTCAAAGAAGGAATCTCAACCTCCAATGGTAGGACAACTTCCATGCCATATACCAGTGAGAAAGAGGTTGCCCCGGTTGATGTGCGTACCGTCGTACGATAACCGTGCAAAGCGAAAGGAAACATCTCATGCCAGTCTTTGTATGTCACAACCATCTTCTGAACGATCTTCTTAATGTTCTTATTGGCCGCCTCAACAACGCCATTCATCTTGGGCCGATATGGAGATGAATTGTGATGCTCGATCTTGAAATTCTGGCACAATTCCTTCATCATCTTATTGTTCAAATTCGAACTATTATCAGTAATGATCCGCTCGGGGATTCCGTATCTACAAATGATGTCCTTTTTGATAAATCTGGCTACCACTTGCTTGGTAACATTAGCATACGACGCTGCTTCAACCCACTTGGTGAAGTAATCAATAGATACCAAGATGAAACGATGTCCTTTAGATGCAGTAGGCTCAATCTTTCCAACCATATCAATTTCCCACATGGAGAAGGGCCACGTGGATGACATCACATTCAAAGGGCTTGGAGGCACATGAATCTTGTCTGCATAAATCTGGCAATTATGGCATCGCTTTGCAAACTTGAAACAATCTGTTTCCATTGTCAGCCAATAATACCCTGCTCGTAATAACTTTCTCGCATAGCATGTCCACCGGCATGCGTACCAAAGGTACCCTCGTGGACCTCTTCCATGAGCAACTTAGCCTCTTTCTCATCCACACATCGCAACAACACCAAGTCATGGTTTCTCTTGTATAGGACACCATTCGGATTCAAATAGAAATTGCCAGCCAATCTCCTAAGAGTCTTCTGATCACGACTGGATGCCCCAGTCGGATACTCCTGGTTCTTCAGGAAATTTTGGATATCAAAATACCACGGTTTACCGTCAGACTCTTCCTCAATGGCGAATATGAAAGCAGGCCTATCAAGGCGAGAGATAACTATTCTGGGAGCATCATTCCAGAAGTTAACTTTGTACATCGAAGACAACGTCGCAAGAGCGTCTGCCATCTGGTTTTCTACTCACAACACATGATGCAATTCTACCTTGTCAAAGAAAGGTAACAATCTCCTTGCATAATTCATATACAGTATCAGATTGGGCTGACGTGTCTCCCATTCTCCCTTGATCTGGTTCACGACTAGCGCGGAGTCTCCATACACATCAAGATTTTTGATTCTCAAATCAATAGCTTCCTCGAGACCCATAATGCACGCTTCATATTTGGCCTCGTTGTTGGTAACTGGAAAGGTCAATCTGGCAGTGAATGGGATGTGGGTCTCATGAGGAGTAGTAATGATTGCACCTATTCCACTTCTGTATGAATTGACAGCACCGTCGAATATCAATTGCCATTTTGAACCCAACTCCGGACCTTCATCAGGCAACGACTCTTCACAATCTTTCATCTTTAGGTACATGATATCCTCATCAGGAAAATCAAACCTTATCGGCTGGTAATCATCAATTGGTTGTTCATCTAGGTACTCTGACAGAACGCTACCTTTGATAGCCTTTTGAGAAACATACTGAATATCGTACTCTGTCAGTACCATCTGCCATCGGGCAATCCTTCCGGAAAGTGCTTGCTTTTCAAACATGTATTTGATCGGATCCATCTTTGAAATCAGCATAGTTGTATGATTTAGCATGTATTGTCTCAAACGTTTGGCAGCCCAAGCGAGTGCACAACACGTCTTTTCGAGCATTGAGTAACAGGACTCACAATCTGTGAACTTTTTACTCAAGTAGTAAATCACATGCTCTTTACGTCCAGTCTCGTCATGTTGACCGAGAATACAACCCATGCTATTCTCAAGAACCGTCAAATATATAATCAATGGTCTCTCGGCTACTAGGGGTATCAATATTGGAGGTTCCTACAAATATTCTTTTATTTTTTTCAAACGCCTTTTGGCAATCCTCATTCCAGGTTACAGCCTGATCTTTTTTCAACAGTTTGAATAACGGCTCGCAGGTGGATGTTAGATGAGATATGAACCGAGCAATGTAGTTCAACCTCCCCAAAAGACCACAAACTTCTTTTTCTGTTTTTGGCGTTGGCATTTCTTGTATTGCTTTTATTTTAGCAGGATCAACCTCAATTCCTTTTTCGCTAACAATAAACCCCAATAGCTTACCAGATCTCACCCCGAAGGTGCACTTGTTAGGATTCAGCCTCAACCTGAATTTCCTAAGCCTCTTGAACAATTTCAGAAGATTCACCAGATGCTCTTCCTCCGTCTGGGATTTGGCAATCATATCGTCAACATGGACTTCAATCTCTTTATGCATCATGTCATGAAAGAGCGTCGTCATAGCATGCTGATATGTTGACCCAGCGTTCTTCAAACCAAAGAGCATCACCTTGTAGCAAAACGTTCCCCACGGGGTAATAAAAGTTGTTTTCTCCATATCCTCCGGCGCCATCTTTATCTGATTATAGCCCGAAAAGCCGTCCATGAAGGAAAAAACAGAAAATTGGGCAGTATTGTCGACCAATACGTCAATGTGAGGAAGCGGAAAGTCGTCCTTAGGGCTCGCCCTGTTCAAGTCTCGATAGTCAACGCACATCCGTACCTTACCGTATTTTTTTGGTACAGGTACTATATTGGCGACCCAGGAAGGGTAAGTTGTGACAGCAAGAAAACCAGCGTCCCACTATTTTTGTACTTCCTCCTTAATCTTCTCAGCCATATCTGGTCTAGTTCTTCTGAGCTTTTGTTTAACCGGCGGACATTCCTCACGCAATGGAAAACGGTGGACTACCATATCAGTATCTAACCCAAGCATGTCTTCATAAGACCAAGCAAAGATATCGCTGTATTCCCGAAGCATCTCAATCAGACTTTGCTTGATATCGCTTTGCAGTGCAGCCCCTATCCGAATATTCCTGACAACCTCTTCGGATCCCAAGTTAATGACTTCAATTTCCTCCTGATGAGGCAAAATGATTTTCTCTTCTTGTTTCAAAAGTCGAGTCAGCTCTTCTGGTAAGTCATTATCTTCAACAATCTCTTCTTCGGCTTGAAATATTGGGTGCTCAAAGTCGAAGCGAGTCATAGGAAGTTCTTGGTCGGTGTCATCTAAAATAAGGATCCTGCAAAGGAAATGGTTAAATGCTTCAAATGAAAGCGCAAACAAAGCACATAACCTACGTTGCCATTTTATTGTTTAAAATAAACAGAAAGACAGGGATCACAAAATTTGCATGAGAAAAACGCCTTTATTTAATGCTTAAACAATGCATACACATAAGCAAGTAGGCCCTGAAAGTAAATCACTATGCCCCGGGTAAGACACAGGATTATACAATAATCGAAAAATCAAATCATTATTGTTTCGTCGTTACTTGGATAAATTCCTGGATAGACCAGTTGCATAGGCTTTGTCCTGGCACGCTGGGTTGAATCCACGAATCCATATCACAGTCGCTATCTCCGTCTTCAGCATCAGACACAACATTATTTCTTTCATAGCAGACTCCTCCCGGAGCAATCACAACCGGCCCTCTGAATCTTGGTGCGCTCTGTGACGAAGATGCTGACGTTGGGCGATATCCCAATCCAAACTTGTCCCGCTTGACAGGAATCTCCAAGACTTGACCCCATCCTTTGGTCTCCCCGGCCTGAACTACCGCTTGGGCTTCTTTGTACGAAGACATGGCCACCTCTGGCGCTTTGCTTACGATAGGAGATTTATCCTCGATCCGCAATCCTTCAAATACCTGGCAAGGTGTCTCGTGGATCTCTCCCTCCACTTCGACATACTTGAACGATGAAAGGTGACTCACAAAAATATATTCTTCACCGCATATGGTAACAAGACTGCCACCGACCATGAATTTGAGCTTCTGATGCAACGTAGACGTTACAACCCCTGCATAATGAATCCACGGTCGTCCGAGCAAACAGCTGTACGCTGGTTGAATATCCATAATGTAGAACTCAGAGTCGAACACCTCAGGACCAACCTGGATTGACAAAGTTATTGCCCCAAACACCGACCTTCTGGTCCCATCAAAAGCTCTTACCACCAAATCGCTTGGCGTGCAAACTATTCCTTGGATATCCAACTTCATCAGTGCCTTCTTAGGCAAAACATTCAGGGATGATCCGATATCAACCAAAACATGCGACATAACAGTGCCCTGACACTCCACTGAAATGTGCAAAGCCATATTGTGATCACGACCCCTGGGCGTCAAATCATTATCAGTAAAACCATGTCCATGCCCCGCACTCACATGCGCCATCACCCCCTCCAACTGATTAACAGATATTTCCTGGGGTAGATAGGAAGTGTCCATGACCTTCAACAAAGCGTTCCGATGAGCTTCAGAACAAAGCAGCAAGGATAGAATTGAAATTTTGGACGGCGTCTGCTGCAAGTGTTCCACAATCTTATAATCGCTTTTGCGGATCAATCTCATGAATTTCTCTACATCCTTGAGCGATGTTTCTTTATCTTTCTCTTGAGAAGGTCCTCCTTCATTAACTTTGGCTTTGCCCTTGGCGATCCTCTCAGCTTCTACCTCAGGCGATGTGAAAATTCTACCACTGCGGGTCATGCCTCCCGCTTCCACGAGGTTATCAACTGCCCCGACTGGCGGGCTATCCAAATTAATCTTTTCTCCATTGCAATAGGCTTCCATCCCGTAATTCCATGGAATGGATTTTGTACTCTCATATGGAATGGGTCTTGCTTTTGTTATAGTGATAGTCGGTCGCTTGGCAGGCGCCGATATCGTAATAGTTTTGAAGGGAATTGTAACTGTTGCAATTTCACCCTGCTTTTCAATTATTGCCTCAACAGGCTTCTCAACAGTAGAGCGATCAAACTGCAATGTTCCTTCATCAATCATGTTCTGAATACCTCTTCTCAAACTAGTACAACCCTCAGGCCGCGCTGAACAATCTACACAACCATTATCACACCCAGGGAAGACTCCCCCTCTCAGCAATCTGTTCTTTACATAGCTCAACGGTGTTTTCAGTTCATCCACATTCATCACCAAGTCCAAACCCTCATCCACCAGAATGGCATTCGCTCCGGCCGTCCCGTGATTCGGCATCGGGTGCTGAACAATATTGGGCGCTTCATGGCTGAAGTTTATGGCCTTACTATCAATCAAATATTGTACTTTGTGCTTAAAAGCATGGCAACTCTCGATATCATGACCGGGGTGCCCCGGAATAAAATTCACAATGCTTACTGGTGTCATAACCAAAAGGTGGTGTGCCCGTTGGCGGGGCCATCGTTCTCTTTTCAACAAGCTTCAAACTTAACAGAGTCTGAAGAAGTTCAGCATATGTTGACGGAGGTGTATCAAATACTCTCTTTGGCCTACCCTCTTGAATTCTCCGCTGAGCGGGATGCTATCTTTGTTGCTGCTGCGACTGCTGTTGGGGTTGTTGCCGTTGAAGTATAGGAATTTTCACACTAGCAATCTGCTACTGATTATACTGATCCCTACCTCTTCCTCGTCCTCGACCACCATACACTGAATTGGCATCTCCATGCCTTCTACCACCAAAGACCTTTTTAGCACCTCCAGCTGAGGTTGATTCACCAGCTTGAATCTTTCCTATCTTAATGCCGTTCTCAATACGTTCTCCCATGAGTATCATGTCAGAGAAACTGCCCATTGAGCAATTGAGAAGCTTGTCATAGTACATCCCAGAAAATGTACCCACAAAGAGATCAATCAACTCCCGTTCTACCATAGGCAGGTGCACCCTCGCTGCCAGGTCGCGCCAACGCTGGGCATATTCCTTGAAACTCTCGTCGTTCCTCTGAGAAAGACTTTGAAGCTGGACCCTGTTTGGCGCAAGGTCGCTGTTATATTGGTAGTGTCTTATGAAAGCTTCCGCCAGCTCTTTCCAGCTTCCAATCTAAGCGGGCTCTAATCCCATGTACCACTCTAATGATGACCCAGACAAGCTATCTTGGAAAAAATGCATCAACATCTTTTCATCATCGGAATAAGCAGACATTCTCCGATAGTATGACCGCACATGAACACGTGGACATGTATCTCCTTTATACTTATCGAAAGCAGGCGCTTTAAACTTGAGCGGCACCCTCAGCCCAGGAACCAACCCCATGTTAGCCATATCCAATCCCACAGAATTCTGATTGGCTATACCTCTTATCTGTTCTTCCAGCATCTTGAATCTCCGGTCATTGTCTACTGGCCTTTCAAGGCTCATGCCTTGTCCAGAGAAAGCATCCTCTTGGCGATCCTCGCCCCAGTAAGAACCCTCGTTACCATATCCGTCGTAAGCAGCATTACGACCAAAGCCCTGCTGGTTAAAATTGGGACCACGTCCTCTATTGCCTAGACCATGATTAGCCCCACCTGGCCCGAAGCCAGCATTATAAGGACCCATTCCTACACCGTTGGTACTCACGTTGCCAAAACCCGCGTTACCATAGCCAGTGTTTCCAAAACCTTGATTAGCATCGCCAAAGCCTCCGTTGCCGAAACCCTGATTAGTAACACCAATATTGCCACAGTCCTGATTGCCAAAGCCAAAACCCTGATTGTTATCACCAAGACCAGCATTATTACCGAAGCCCTGGTCTCCAAAACCAGTATTGCCACCATTCCCATTGATCTCCACATTCCCATTGCCATTACTAGCGTTTTCGTTACCAGCATTTCCGTTACCATTACCAGTACCAGTCTCACCAGCTTCTGGTATCCCTTCCTCTCTGCGAGGAGTCCCGACATGAAGAGAATTACCAGACGTATTACCCTCCGCCCGTGCAATCAGCGGTTGCACGAGGGTTTGTAGCTGCTCTTGGCCCTTGGCCACAATTTCCATAGCCTGCATGAATTGTGCCAACCGGTCACGGATCTCCTGCATCTCAGCTTGTACCTGGTCCATGATCTTCTTACAATTGATTCTCATAAAGTACCGATGAGTTCTCCGTTCGTCAATCCTGAAACAACCTGAAAGATGCAGGAGATAAGATACGAGCTTAAAAAGGTACCTGCAATGCAATATGAATATGCAGAATGCTAACATGTAAATATGTGACAGGTTGATTCCCCCCCGATTCTAGTTCCGGAGAAGAAACCATAACGACAATGGAGCCCCAAACAAGCAAGCACAGAGTCAGAAAACCTCATATATAAACAAAAGCCAAGAGGCAAAGTACAAGGTACAACTGAATACAACTTAGAAGACCTCGGCCAACAAGCCTGGCGATGGTCAAATACAAGCAAATAACATAATACAAGGGAAATATCAAAGCTAAATCAGGATGGATGACGCGCCTGGAAATCCTCCAATAATCTCAACGTCTCGGGATGGCCCGGCCTGGAGAGTAGTACCTGTATCAATAATACATGTCGACCAATAGCGAACCTCAGCTTCCTGGCGTCTTCTACACAGGTTCCCTCGCCAAAACATGCATCAAGCCTACATCTCTTGAAGTCAACCCTCAGCTCATAACTCTTCAGCTCTTTGACAATGTCACTCATTCTGTACTCAGCGTCACGCCTAAGAGATGCTTCTTCAGCAATCTTCGCATCCTTGGCGTTAAGTTGCGCCTCTAGCTTGGAAATCTACAGCTTCAACTCGTCTTCACGCTCCTTCCGGCTAGTAAGCGTGGCATTCCACAATGATTCCCATTTAGAGAGTCAAGAATAAGCTTTGTCTAGAAGCTCCTTCTTAGTAACAAGCACGCTACTAACACCATTCATGGCTACTCCCAACCTCTCTCTTTTGTTGATCTCTTCAGTCAGATCTGTGCCCAGTCTATTGATCACTTCAGTCTGCTTCTTCAAAGAAAAGGTTGCCTCATTCTTCTCATGACGAAGCTGGAAGATCTCCTTCTCTAACTCTTCATTTGCCTTGCGCAAATCTTCCTTTTCGGCCAACAACTTGTTATACTTCTCAATCTCCACTGAAGTGGGTTCCTCAATCACTGGAGGATACAATGATTCTACAACAGGATATGGCATCAAAGAACTCCTAGCTCTCTCATGGATCGAAGTCAAATAAGGATCATAGGCTCTACTGTTGCTTTTACCAAGCAAAGTCTTCCCTTTCCTGTGAACATTACTCCATGCATGCCTCAATCTGACCAGAATGTCCTCCTCTAATAAGCCTGTGAGATACAAAGATTCCTGTATCTCGTCTTCAATAAGAGAATCCCTCAAAGCGTATCCAAACTGTCTCACAAGCAGAGAAGGGTTATAGTTAATACAACCTTTCCGTCCAATCAGCGGGACATTTGGAAAGCCACTGCAACTATAGATAATATCAGCTCCGAGCATGTCCCGATCAAACCATACCATATTCTCCGCAGACAAACCCATCAATCTGGAAGGCCAATCTAAAGTACTGGCAGTATCAACAAAAGGTCTTGTCTTTGGAAGATGTCCATGGAACCACCTATACAGAAGAGGTACACAACAAGAAACATTCTTACCCCTACGCTTCTCATTCTTATAGTGGATAGAATGATAAACGTCTCCCAAGAGGGTAGGCACCGGATTCTTCGAAGCAAGAATGAAGAAGGCATCTGAATCCACAAAATCAGGCAAATTGGGAAACAAAATAATACCATAAATGCACACAACCAATATAGCACTGAAGACGGTCCAACATCCATCCTTCGCACACTGCACAACCTTATCAACCAGGAAAGAGAGATGAAAACCATACGCTCCGTTCAGCTTAACCAAACCTCCTGGGAACTCAAAAGCATCTAGACTAACAACCTCAGCAAGCTTAGCCAGATCAGGCTCAGCATCATCATGGACAAAAGGCATCTGATCTAACACCTGTACTTCTAGCAGAGCAGAGAACTCCTCCAAAGTAGGGGCCAAGATATAATCAGGAAACAAGAAGCATCTCAACTAAGGCTCATAAAACTACATCAAGGCGTATAATCCATTCAGCTCAAACACAGAAGGTCTACACACTAAACTGAGCAGCTTCCCATATGACTCTCTGAACTCAGCTCTCACTCTCTGGTCAGCCATAGCAACTAGCTTCAACAAGGAACTGATGTCAGGAGAAGGCAGCTTGTACGCAACGGTCTTCTTCAAGGACTCCATGTCAGGCAAGAAGAACACGAGAACCTGGGGGAAAACACACCTGCAACATAAATACATGTTAATGAAATACATACATGAAAATGCAAATGCTTATGCAAACAGGGGATCAAGTGTAGTGTTGTGCTGAGCATAATCAGAAGTGTTATGCTGTGCTGTAGTTTGAGAATAACCAGATCTTTGCCTCAAACCAAACCAACCACAAAAGGAACCCTTATACCCAATTCACACTGACAAAGAAGAACCGAGTTTTCTGAAGCCAAAGTTTTCCTGCAAAAAGACCCCCTACCCCTCACAGGTATGGACTTAACTCGCCGACGAGGTACGACATCCTATGCGGTCATCAGCGTCACAGACTTTCAAGAGTGATGATACGATACCCAGAAGGTGTGGCATCATCATCTCTTGAAGTGACCTCACTTAGCTGAATCCCAAATGATAGGTCCCCAGAGTCGACAACCCTCAGATCCAACAACCTGTCGAGCCCAAAGGGCCAGGCAAGAAGCCATCAAAGAGAATCTCGTCTGAGCGCATATTTCGTAATTAGTTGGTGCGAGCAAAGCAAGCAGGCTAACCACTACTTTCCACTTCTAAGTCTATGTGCATACTCAAGCCCAGGTCCAGCTTATCTTTCAAATTAACCCTCTACCCACATGTTCCTCTATACATTTCGCCCAATGTTAACAGAGACATTTCTTCTATAGTGTGAATATATAAAGAAAATATTGGTAGAATTTGAATTGTTGGATATATTTGATGAGTTTTTGACAATGAGGAGGAGAAGTATTTATAGTAAAATTTTTGAATTTGAATTTTGAACTTATGGTAGAGTGAAAAATTAAATTTGTGTAGTTGAAATATTAATTAATGTGTATAGAAGTAAATGAGATGGTTGAACTGTGTAGAAAATATTCCACACTTGTCATTCTGCATGCATACAAATAGCACTTTTCGTACATATGTAAAGGGGAGCCAACCCCTATGGCGCCTCCCTTTAAAATTAAGGAAGGGGAGCCAACCCATATGGCGCCTCCCTTTAATTTTAAAGAAGGGGAGCCAACCCCTATGGCGCCTCCTTTTACAATTTATTAATATTTTATTCGTGCACTTTTGTTATATATGTATACATTCAAGAAAAAATAAAATACATCTCATTTTATGCAAACACATCACTTACAGTTTTATTCAAATATGTCTAGAAAAAATAATTATATTGTTCATGCCCATTTTAATGGAGACACTTACATCTCTGAGGATTCGGGTTTTGGGTTTTAAAATACCGATGTAACCCGATTAACAATGAGTAGAAAATCAATTTTTTGCATTTCAAAGAGCGAATAGAGTCAAAGATATTGTCTGGTCCAATCTCTCAAATCATATACAAAAGTCCCGTTTTCTTTGACAACAATCAGGTCAAGTATTTTCAAGAGAAAATACAAGACAACAACGATGTAGATCAAATGTTTGATAGTCATGAACACTCTGGGTTCGACTATATCGAGGTTTATCTATTACTCTGCCAGACTCAACATGAAATTCGTGAAATAACAGATGTAGATGAAGTTGATGTTGTGGACGAGGAGGAAGAAGAACCTGAGGCCATGGTTGATCAAATGGTTAATTTGTTCGGGACTAGGGACTACACTGCAATAACTCCGCTTTAAGACATAGATGAGGAGACACTACCATTAAGTCATATGTATTGTCCTCCTCAACACATGACGAACTTGCAATTGAGTGGAGACGATACTTCCTCAAATTTTTTCTACAATCCTTCTCAACAAATTGAAGGTGTTTTGAAGGTGGGAAACCAGTACCGCACAAAAGATGAGTGCATGAAAGCTATAAGAAAGTTTCATATGGATAACTTCGTTGATTTTTACATCAATCGCAACGACTCAAAATGCTATGTCGTAGTTTGTCGTAACGAAGGTTGCAGGTTTCGGTTAGCAGCGTCCTATCGGAAAAGAAGTGATTGTTGGGTGATAGGTTCGATGGATCCACCTCATGGTTGCACAACCAACATCAATCGGCAAGATCATGGAAAACTAAGCTCTTAATTGATATCACAAGATATTTTGCATCTTGTGGGCGTAGATCCATCTGTGAAGGTGAGCACAATTATCTCTCATGTTGTTGCACGGTTCAACTATACCCCATCGTATAGGAAAGCTTGGATTGGAAGAATAAAAGCGGTTGAACATGTATATGGGAATTGGGAAAAATCTTACAATCAACTTCCACAGTATTTACTAGCACTGCAAAAATATGTTCCTGGTACGGTTGTAATATTGGAGTCACTACCAGCATACACTCCTGAAGGAACATGTGTTGATGGAAGTAGGATATTTTCTCGTCTCTTTTGGGCATTTCAACCATGTATCAAAGTTTTGCATTCTGCAAACCGGTTATTCAAGTCGATGGAACATGGTTGTATGGAAAATACAAAGGAACATTGTTGATGGCGATTGCACAAGACGGAAATAATAATATATTTCTGATTGCCTTTGCCTTGGTCGAGGGTGAGACAGATGAAGCTTGGAGTTTCTTCCTCAGAAATCTCAGAACACATGTCGCTCCTCAACCCAACTTATGTCTGATTTCCGACAGACATGCTTCTATTGTGAGCGCCTACAACAATCATGCTAATGGTTGGCACAATCCTCCTTCTGTCCATGTCTACTGCATAAGACACATTGCTCAGAATTTTATGCGGGAAATTAAAGACAGAAATCTCCGTAAAAAAGTTATGAATGCTAGGTATGCCTTAAACCAACAATCGTTCATGTATTACCGCGAAGAAATAAGATTGTCAAGCGCAGAAGCATTAAGGTGGGTGGATAGCATTCCAGTCGAGAAATGGGCAAGGGCTTTTGATGGAGGATGCAGATGGGGTCACATGACCACAAATCTTTTAGAATCCCTAAACGGCGTATTTAGGGGAACTAGGAACCTCCCCATCACTGTGTTGGTAAGAGCAACCTATTACAGATTAGGGTCACTTTTTGCGGCAAGAGGCAAAAAATGGAGCGCTGTTTTGGAATCAGGGCAAATATTCAGCGAATCAAGTATGAAATATATGAAGGATGAAACTTCTAAGGCAGCCTCACATCGAGTTAGACCATTTGATCGTCACGATTACAACTTCATTGTTGATGAGACAATGGATCACAACGAGGGTCGACCAATGGGACACTACAGGGTGGAGCTTCATAAAAATTGGTGCGACTGCAGAAAGTTTCAAACCTTCCGCGTGCCTTGTTCACATGTCATTGCCGCATGTTCCAGTGCTCGTCACGATCCATTCTTGCAGCTATCAGAAGTTTACAAGGTTGTGAACTTATTCGGTATCTACAATAACAGTTTTCTAGTGGTAGCTAGTGAGGAATATTGGCCAACCTATCATGGCGACACAATCTACCACAACGAAAATATGAGAAGAAACTGTAAGGGAAAACTATCATACAACATACGCTCATAGGTTTCGATGATGACAAATTACAACCATGGATGAATCGGCGTTATCGATTCCACCTCTACAAGACAAATGCAATATTTCACCTACCATATCCTTTTTATATTCATCTAAACTGTTATATTCAATACAATATATGCGGACAAGATGTGGTCATGACAAAATGCATGGAAACCACAAAAATCTCAATTTTTGCAGATTTACAGGGTTTGAGTCGACCGCAGGGTCAGCGCATGCAGTAGTGCATTTTCTCACGGGTCAGCGCACGCCGACCTATGGTCGACCGTAGAGTCGGCGCATGAAGTTTTCACTTTCCCACGGGTCAGCGCACACCGACCTATGATCGACGCATACTGATATGTTTTCAGATTGCCTAAAACTGCAGGCTATGCGTCGACGCATAGACCTGCTATGGTCGATCGTTCGCGCGTAAATGCAGTTTTTAAAATGATTCCCACTTTGTTTGAAAAGCTGTTAAGTGGGTTGGTTGGTTTGTTACTATAAATAAAAGTTCTGTTACTTGTATCAACCAACATTTGACATTTTGATTCAAGTGTGAAAAAATAAGAAAAAGTGAAACAGGTGTCCAAGATTCATCATTTTCATCATCAACATCTCACAACACATCAATTACACACAACCATTTTTGAAGTGCTTTGTGATTGGTTAAAGGTGATAACGTTCGAAGCCGTGATTGGGGAATCCAGTTCGGGTTGAAGCTTATGATAGGTTTTTTCTTGAATAAAATCTTTAGCGTTTTGTCCTCCAAGATTAGTTTGATTTTGGGGGTTTTGGACGAATTTCTTCATCAATTTTCAGCTGAGTGAAGGTGATTGAGAAGAGGAAGTCTTCATCAATCTAGTAGCGGATTCAGTGATATTGAAGGGAAGAATTCGAGTTCGATTCGTTGTAGTTGAGATCAGTCGGGCCAAGGGTTTGAAGAACTGAGAGTTATTTAACAAAGGGGCTGGAATCGGAGGTCTATCAACAACAATCGGAGGACTTGATTCACCTTGAATCAAGGAACAAGGAGTGCAAGCAATATTCAACGTCTTGAGAATTCTGTTGTAAATTTGCTTTTCAATCCTTGTAAAAACTGTTCTACTCAACAGGTGATATCTATTAAAGCAATCTCAATTCTAGTTTTAGAATTGAGGGCAGACGTACCCCGAAGCGAGAACGACGGGGGAACTGCCTCATCAAATCTTTGTCTTCTCTATTTTTCAGCATTTTCATTTTGACTTTAAAATAAGTGATTTTTGTATAAGCACTTTTGTCAAGCTCTGATATTAATTGAGTAAGAGGTTAAAACTCTGTTTTTGAATCCAAAGTACAATAAGGTATTGTACTAGGCTATTGGAATCACTTACTCAATACAAATATCACTTGGAGTGCTTTGCACACCAAGTGTTTGATAATTTGCCTAAACCAAAATTATCTTAGATTGTGTATCTATTTTGGTTGGGTTTTTGAATCATTGTAACTAGGCACCCTAGTAAGTGAATTAAGTCATTGATAGTGTGACTAGTGTAGTGATTCTTCTTATACATTATCATTAATCCATAGGCTAGACACATATCCGGTTTTCCAATAACCGTTCGTTTTAGACTGTATTTTCCATGGCCGCTTCCGCACTTAAAACAATTTTCAAAACCAAGTTTTAATTGGTAGCGCCGACTCAATTTTTAATTGGGATCTATTCAACCCCCCCTTTCTAGATCCGTGCCATAGTCTAACAAGTGGTATCAGGAGCACCAGTTCACTCCGTGCTTCAAAATATAACTTTGATAGAAAATGGCTAACGAACCTAAAAGGGCTTATAATAGAGCTCCCGTTTTCAATGGTGAAAATTATAGTTATTGGAAAGACTGTATGCGGGTGCACATAAATTCCATAGATAGAAGAATATGGAACGTTATTCTCAATGGTCCAATTGAAATAACCATGACCAATGAGAATAATGAATTAGTGCCAAAGCCCGAAGCACAATGGACCGATGATGATGAAAGAAAATACAATTATGATTGGAAAGCCAAAATAATCTTAATCTCTTCATTAGGTGTAGATGAATATTATCGTGTATCCCATTGTCCTACTGCTAAGGCCATGTGGGATTTGTCACTACTGCGAAAATCGGCGCCGGCAATGACAGAAGAGTCACCATCATGCGTTATTTATCCCAAAGGAGGGAAAGGAAACGCTCAGAGAAAACCTAACGCAAGAGGGAAAGGAATGGTCATCGCAACCAAATCCTGGGTTTGGGAGTCGGTTACGCAAGGGGAAGGTATTAGCACCCCTCACGTCCGTCGTAATCGACGGGATCCACGCTTGTTGTCTATCTAAGGGTGTGTTTACTATCAACTCTACAGGCTTAGGGACAAAAGAAAAGAAAAATGACTCGGCAGAACACAACAGTTCTATGCCTATGTATTCCCGTTTGAAACGAGAAATCAGAGTTAACGTAGTTCGCCTAACTACGGGTGAAGGGGGAAGGTTGCTCGCTAGGATATCGCCTCCTATGCCTACGTACTTTCATACGGCATGAAAGATCAGAGCACACGTAGTTCGGGCTACGGAATACACAAGTTTGTCTGACAGTTTTTTATCTCCTTGTGAAAGGGTTTTCTTGAATTAAGGGTCCAAGAGGACAAAATGAGTTTGAACGTTTGTTTTCAGTCTTTTACGGAAGAAATGTTTTTTAGGATGTTTGCAATCTCTGTCGCACTAGAGACTATGACCTAGGAGTGAATGCGTCGCATGTCACCCAAAGGGTACCACACTAAACATCCAGATTACTGAAGAGATACCCTCCAGCAACCCTTTCCTAGATAGCTTAAGGCTCGTAACGTACGGCGTCAATTAACCTTATTACTGTGTTTTTGAATTGTTTTGAGATGAAAAGAGGAAGACGCTCTAAAACCTATGGTTGAAGGTTAGAAAGGGGAATCTACCTAATGTTATCATGCATGGTTAGAACCCTAATGTCTGTCATAACTTCCTCTTGCACAGAGGAAGCCAGAGTTCCTAGGGGAATACAACAAAAGAAAGCAACAGTCAAAATAAAATGCATGTTATGCAACAGTACAAGCAAGGCAAGGGAGACCCGCTCTACCTCGAACCTAACAAACAACAGGCAAGGGGAGACAAGCTCCACCTCAAACCTACAAGCAAGCCACACAAGCAAAACATACAATACAGAGAAAACAACAAAAATAAACAGAGAAGCAGCCCAAGCAGCAGCAATAATCTTCTACAGCAAATAGCAAACAGCAAACAACAAGCTTCAAACAGCAAACTCTTGACAGCAAGGTTGACAACAAGTTGACTTGACAGTAATTCTCATGCTAGCTCCATGGAAGACATCTTCAAGCTTTCAATCTTCATCCTCAATCTTCAAGCTCTAGCAAGCTCCACCAAGAAGAGATTCATCATAGAGATCAAACTACCATGATGGGAAGCCTGATGAAGACCAAAGGAGTTCATCAAGACACTCAACCAAACATTGGGAAGAAAGGGCATCCTCAAAAGTTCTACTCATTATGACATTCCATTCATCCCTACAAAGGAGAGATGGGGCTTCCATAAGAGGACTTTGAATCATAGGATAGGATGGAAGCAAACAAAGCATTCTATTTTTGTTGAAAGAAGAGAAACTACTTCTAAGGCTCTCTCCTAAAACCCTAATTTCTACAAGCTTCTAGAAAGCTCCTAAAAGAAAAGAAAAGCTCCAAGCCAAGCTCCACAAGAAACTCCACAACAGCTACAATAAGCCCAAGCATCATCCAAGAAGATCCACAAGCTCACCAAGCACCAAAGCCACCAAAGAAGGCAAACAAGGCAAAGCACCAAACAAGGAACACCAAAAGCACAACCTACTTGTCAATTCTATCTAAAATAGCAAACTAGATTCTAAAAATCTACAAATTTTCCTAAGGGAACATGCATGTGTTAATAGCCTATAGTTAAAATCAGAGCCTAATTCAAATTCTAAGGCCACTAATAAAATCCTAAGTTAGAAGGTGTCAAAGGGAAACCATAATTGGGAAGGCTCTAAAACCCTAATCTAAAACAGAACCTATAATTGTCTAAAAATATGAGAAAATTCCTAAGGGAACATACATCTCTAATCTACAACCTATCCAAAAATCAAAGCAAAATTCCAAACCAAATGATCAAACAAAAATCAACAAACAGAAGGGAGAATTAGGCAAAATTAAAGAAATAACACAAAATAGAAAAATGCAAATTAAATTGAAAAATGCATGAAAATGAAATCTATTAATTCCAGAAAATTGCAAATAAAGAGAGGATCATGGAGATATTTTTAGATTATTTTACTGATCAAAAATGGATTTTATATGATTTTTAGAAGTGAAAGTGAATTAAAATAAATCAAAAAAATAATAAAAGAAAATAAAAACTGAAGATAAAACATGGAGCGTAGGATCAGTGGACTGGTCAATCTATCTAATGGTCTGAGAAGCTGCCAACGCATTAAGTGAAATGCTGCGTTTCACTTAGTCAAAGTCAGACACAATGAAAACGTATCGTGGCCGTGAGATCTGATTACAAAGTCGTCAAAATTGAATGATCCAAGGGTTGATGACTCGTCTTCTACATTTGAATTGGCCGGTGGAGGGAAAGTGTCTCAGGTGGCCGGAGAATACCTCCGGTTGTCTTCTCCGGCGAGCAAGCACTCACAGGAAACCAAAACTCATCAAACCTTACATGATCTCACTCCAAATTCCACAAGGATTCCAAATATCACCTTCATTTTCTCTAGATCAAGCTAGGTTTCAAAATCTGATTCAAAACTCAAAATGCACTTCAATTCTGATCATCATCAAACCTAAATCTAATGGAACAGAATTGTTCCTCATGCTTTAGAGATCAACCTGATCTATCTAATTCATGCTAATTCCTCATGATCAAGCCAAATCGTGCCTCAACAGAATTCATACATGATCCTACGTTGTCTTTAATTGTCCAAATTTCTATCCAGAAATGATCTAGGTCTCTTCCTGATCATAACAACATGTGCAAATTGATCTACATCTTCCTAGAACTATGAGAAAGTGGAAGTTTACATACCTGGTGTAGATCTCTGAATTGAAGTGGTTAGAGCACGATTCAAGCTTCAAAAGTTTCCAGAATCACTCAATGATGTATGAGGAAGCTGTTGGAACCTTCAATTGCTCTTGAAATTGCCTTGAACTCAAAACCCGATCTTCACTTGCTTGCTTGCAACTTCACTTGCTCTCTCTGCTTCAGCCACGAATTACACACCAAAATGATTCTAAAATCATCAATGAACTTAAATAGAACACGTTGATGGGCTTTTAAGGTCCAAACTGAGCCCAATTTAGAAGATCCATAATTCTGTTTTCATTCCAAAACTCACATGTGACAGTACCGAATTTTCACTCCCAGCTTGCTCTAGAAGCTTCAAATCCCTTACACATGGCCTTGGGAGTGATTCTGAACCAAAAGGAGTGTTGATTTGTGCATTGTACATGATCTTTGATGTGTGACTTGCTTGTGAAGAAACACATGGAAACTCTTAGAATTCTGCCTCAAATCCAAAATATAATAATGCCATTGTCTTTAAAATGCAATTTCCACTCAAAATAAATATTCATTTGACATGTTTTGAACACTTATCAATTATTTTGAATTTTCACCTTTTAATTCCTTCTTTTTCAAGCCATCTTGAATCAAGTCTTGCCTCAAGCCAATTCAATGCATCATGAACACTTGGTGAACCTTAAAATTACATTTTGAGCAAGTTCCATGTTGAATAAAACTCCATTTGAAGAATGCAAGTTGGAGATTTTGACCTATAATCCAAAATGGCCTATAATCTCACTTTCCCAAAATACCCCTGGCTTGCAAAGATCATAACTTGAGCTCCACAAATCAGAATGAGGACTTCTATACCTTTTTGGAAAGCTAAGATCAAGAGGAACAACTTTAATGTTGGCCAAAAGTCCATAAGTAACTTCCTTCCAGGTAAAAAGTAGCTTGGAAGTCAGATGATTTTCACAGACAAATTTCACATTCATCTGGTGACCTGTAATTTGTCTAGACCATAACTTGATTTATATAAATCCAATGGAGGACTTATAGTACTCAAATTAAAGGTATGAATATGCTCTACAAGTTTCATGTTGACCAAAGATGGAGATGAAACTTGTATCTTGACTTATGTGGTCTTGAAGTTAGGCACTAAACAGGGAATTTTGCACTGAAACCCTAATTTAGCAACTTCTCACACTCTTGATTATTCTTGACTTGATCTTGACACAACATCACGAATGTCTCAACATATCATTCCAATTCCATGAATTCCATGACCTATAGATAGGCTTTAATACTCTTCAAATGCACAGTTGACTTAGGGTTGACCCAGATGAAACCCTAATTGCTGGCACCTTCAACTGTGACTCTTGCACTTCACACAAACACTTGATTGAACTCCACCATGGCCTTCTAGGCACTCCATGAGCTCTATCCACATCCTATATTTATAATCAAGACTTCACACCCCACTGATGATCTTCAGATGGCCCTCAAGTTAGGAGAAAATCCACATGCAAGCATTCAAATCTCTCAAGACCTCAAACCACTCCATGCTGAGCTTGGTGACTTCTCAAGCTTGGATAACACCTCTAGATAGGCTTCTCTTGATATGAACCACACTTGATCCCCTGCTAGATGAATGATATTATGATATGCACATAATAAAACTATGATATGCTAATGCAATGAAACATAAACCAAGTAAGAAAAAGGTTGAGCAAATTTTAGGGTGTAACAGGATTCACTACAAATCGCCCATGAGGGGACGAACGATGTTAAGTTGGCTAGAATCAACACACTAACACAAGAGTTTGATCTCTTTTTCATGGAGCAAGGGGAAACCATTGCTGACATGCAAAAGAGATTTACTCATCTCATAAATTGATTACATTCATTAGGTAGGCCGGTTTCCAATGATGTTGCTACTAATAAGATCTTGAGATGTCTTAACAGGGAATGGCATCCGAAAGTGACCGCCATCAAAGAAGCAAATGATCTCACCATATTAGACTTGACAACATTATTTGGTAAACTACAAGAGCACAAACAAATACTCTTAAGCCTAGAACAACACGAAAAGAAAGAAAAGAAGGACAAAACAAAGATGAGTGAAAAGAAATCTACAGCTCTTAAGACTTCCTCCTCGAAGTCTCAAGCAAAAGATCAAAGTGATTATTCCTCGAGCGATGAAGAAGAAGAGGACAAAAGCGAAGATATGGGGTTGTTCGTTAAACGTTACAACCGTTACGTGAGAAAGAACGACATCCAACATTCTGAGAAGAACTTAGTAAACTTCCGGAAACAATCGAGGTACTCTAAAAATGATGACTCAAAAGGTAAAAAGACTAGAGGATCGTGCTACACTTGTGGGAAGCCCGGTCATTACAAATCGGACTGTCCGATGAACAAAAAAGCAAAGGAAAAGGAATCAACCAAATCACATAAGAAATCATCAAAGCCAAGGAGAGCATACATAGCTTGGGAAAGCGATAACGACTCCTCCGAAGATGAAAGTTCTAGTGATGAAGATGAAGCTGTAAACTTATGCCTTTTTGCTCATCAAAAGAACAAGAAAAAACAGGTACGACATGCTAAATAAAAAAAATCCTCTAGTATGTCTCATTATGAATTACAAGCTGCATTTGATACTTTACACTGTGAAGCTAAAGAGGCCTTTAAAAGTCTTGCCTCAAATAACCAAATTTTTATTCATTTGGAACAAAAAATTCGAGAATCCGAAAGGAAACTTGAGGCACTTAAAGCTTCTATAGTAGAAAGCACAAAAGCAGGTTGTGAGGACCTTAGAAATACGATAATTAACTATGGGTGTGATACTTGTTATATTTGGCAAGGTGAAGTAAGAAACCTAAAGGCCAAACTTGACAAGCCTCTTGAGCCCAAGATTACCTTTGCAATCGATAAATCAAACTTTCGAAAAAGTATGGTTAATCCATATCAAAAGTATAAATATGTTATAAAGGATGAAGATAGCAAAGGCAATCAAAATGTTAATTTCTCTTGTCTCTACTGTTGCAAGAAAGGCCACTCCATTGCTAAATGCCGGTTTAGGAGATTCTTAGTTCCTAAAGGCATATATCAATGGCTGCCCAAATGCAACCATTTCGTTACTCACAATTCAGTACCCAATAAGCCATTAGGTACTTTCTCGTGTTAATTGAATTTCCATAGGTACAATGTCTCGAGATCACCGAGAGAAGATGGGTTCTCGACAGTGGATGCTCAAGGCATATGTCAGGAGACATATCACTCTTCATTGACTTCGTGGCTAAGAAGAAAGGATATGTAACTTATGGTGACAACAACCGTGGTGCAATACTAGGTAAAGATAGTGTAGGTAACCCTTCTTCCTCTACTATTTCTGATGTATTGCTTGTCGAAGGTCTTAAACACAATCTACTTAGCATTAGTCAATTATGCGACAAAGGATACAATGTATCTTTTTCAAAATATTGTTGCAAAATTGTACATAATGATGATAAGAAGAGTATGTTTAATGGCCTAAGAGTGAATAATGTCTATATGTTAAACTTGAACGAAGTATCGTTAACAAGTGACAAATGCCTTGTAACAATGAGTGAAGATTCATGGTTATGGCATAGACGTTTAGCACATGTTAACTTTGACTTACTAAATAAAGTAGTCTCAAAAGACCTAGTTTTAGGACTCCCTAAAATAAAGTTCACCAAGGATCACCTTTGTGATGCTTGTCAAAAAGGGAAGCAAACGAGAATCTCCTTTAAATCCAAAAATATCGTTTCAACAACGAGACCTCTCGAGCTGCTCCATATGGACTTATTTGGGCCGTATAGGATTAAAAGTCTAGAAGGAAACTATTACGGTTTCGTAATAGTGGACAATTTTTCTAGGTTTTGTTGGACTATATTTTTAGTAAGCAAGAGCGATACGTTCGCCGCCTTTAAAAGGTTTGCTAAGCTTTCCCAAAATAAATTGAATACAAACATTGTCTCAATTAGAAGCAACCACGGGGGTGAGTTCGAAAATCATTTATTTGAAGAATATTGCGGTAACCATGGTATCGACCATAACTTCTTCGCTCCATGTACTCCTCAACAAAATGGGGTTGTGGAGCGTAAAAATCGGATTTTTGAAGAATTGGGAAGAACAATGATTAACGAAAGTGGTTTACCGAAATATTTTTGGGCCGACGCCATTAGTACGGCGTGTTATGTTTTGAATAGGGTGCTCATTCGCCCCATTCTAAATAAAACACCGTATGAGCTTTTAAAAGGGTGGAAGCCAAATGTTTCTCACTTACATGTTTTCGGGTGCAAATGTTTTATATTAAATAATGGAAAGGAAAACTTGGGCAAATTCGATTTCAAGGCCGACGAAGGTATCTTCCTCGGATACTCTCAATCGAGTAAAGCATATAGAATATATGATAAACGATTATTTACTGTGGAAGAGTCTGTACATGTCACTTTTGATGAATCTTATCCGAGAAATGTCGGAAAGGGTAGTGTTGTTCATGGTGCAGGTACATCTATGGAAGACATACTCAAAGGTGGCGAGCCGGGAATTGATCAACCCGACAAAGTCAAAGTTGAGGAGGATAATGATGTACACCATGAGGAAACTGAGGAAGCTCATCCGCCTACAAACGATGATCTCCCTCAAGCTTGGAAGTCTCCCAAAGACCATCCAATTGACAACATTCTCGGAGATATCTTAAAGGGTGTTACAACTCGATCGAAGCTAAGTAATTTTTGTTATCACTTCGCTTTCGTTTCACAAATGGAACCTAAAAACCCTAAAGAAGCCCTACTCGATGAACACTGGTTTTTGTCAATGCAGGAGGAACTTAATCAGTTCACTAGAAACGAGGTTTGGGACCTTGTCCCTCCTCCGCGAGGTCATCGAGTAATTGGCACCGATGGGTGTTTAGGAACAAGTTGGACGAAAACAGGGTAATAACCCGTAACAAGGCGCGTTTAGTCGCGCAAGGGTATAACCAAGAGGAAGGCATCGACTATGAGGAAACTTATGCATTGGTTGCCCAACTCGAGGTTATACGCCTTCTCCTTGCCTTCGCTTGTGCGAAAGACATTAAACTATTTCAAATGGATGTTAAGAGTGTGTTCCTTAACAGTTACATAAATGAAGAGGTATACGTTGCACAACCTCCGGGTTTTGAATCTCATGAGTATCCGGATCATGTTTACGAACTAAAAAGGGATTTATATGGTCTCAAACAAGCTCCTAGAGCTTGGTATGAGCGACTAAGTAAATTGTTACTTGATAAAGGTTACTCAAGAGGAAAGGTTGACATGACTCTCTTTATTAAACGTCAAGGAAAGCACTTGATATTGGTACAAATTTATGTTGACGATATTATATTTGGGTCTACTAACATGAATCTCGTGAGAGAATTTTATGATCTTATGCAGGGTGAATTCGAGATGAGTATGATGGGGGAGCTCACATACTTTCTCGGGTTGCAAATTAAACAACTTAAAGATGGAACATTCGTGAGTCAAACAAAGTATTGTTTGGATCTTATCAAGAGATTTGACATGGAAAAAGCCAAGGCCATCGACACACCCATGCCAACATGTGCAAACTTGAATAAAGATGAAAGCGGTAAGGACGTTGATCGCGACTTTCTATGTCTAATACAACTTAACTGCAAGTGCACAATCTATCGCGTAGTAATAAAAGATATCGATCCCACAGGGACTCGTAATCAAACTAGTGTTCTCGGGAGTTACTATGTTTAGCTAGGTAGATAATGTTTAAGGGAATAAGATTGTCACTAAAGGGAACTAGAAATGTTACTTAAATTATAATTACGTGAATCGATATGCAGTAATTATGTTCTTCGGGGATTTGACAAGTTACCGGTATATGAAATATTTTTCAGAGTTTATTTAAGCAGAAAATAGTGATCTGAAGACTCTCGTCTCACGATGGTTGTTGATGCTAATCATAATTCTAAGGGGCAAATGTACGCTTTCGTGTCCCATTCAGGGTTAAAACTATTTTTTGGAAATCTCTAAGTTCTAATTCATTTTAAAGTGCTTTCGCTGTTATTAAAACAAATGACTAGTGTTTACTATCTGGTCTTACCGCAGCTTTCGCTTGTTGGTTCGTACCTTAATTAATTTCCCACTTTCGTGGCAAAACTACTTTTAAATAAGTTCTCGCTTTCGCGACGAAGTTTATTCAGTAAATAAATTTAAACACTCAGACCATAAACAATTTTTGAAAAGGAAAGTTTTCAACCGGTTATTATCAAATCCCGTCCGAATTATTATTACATATCGATTACTTTGATTTAGCTAGACATGGATTTGGGAAAGGTAAAACATAAATAAAAACAATGAATAATAATATGCATCATAATGAAAACTGAAATTACGATTAAAATTTAAAACCTGTAAATATTCCAATTGACCTTTGGGCAGATTCTCCACAAATGTTGGCAGGATTCTGGTCTTTGTGCCAATTGATCGTACAAGGGAAATAGGAATTACAGAAGAAATGAAAGGCAACAAAAAAAATAGAAAGAAATAAAACTGAACTTTTGCTCTGGAAATGAAATTGGGCAGCACTTCGTTTTCTGAATGCGGCTCCCTTTCTCAGCTCCCCTTCTTCCCTTTTTATAGAAATAGAATTCTAACGGTTATAACTTGAAGAAGGTGGACTTTGAGGCAGAAATATCAGGGAGTAGTGGTCCACTATTTGGGACTTGGAACTGCACTTTGCACGTGCATTTGAAGTTGGGCGTTTTTGCCTGCATGACGGTCGTCACGGTGTGTGACGGTCGTCACCCGTGTGACGGTCGTCATGGAGCTGTGACGGTCGTCACAGCAGCAAAATATGCATTCTGCGTTTTTCATGTTGTTCTCATCCGGTTTTCGTCTATATTTCATCTGTGATTGCTTCTTTTCTTCATATTGCCTTGTTTAGACATGATCATCAAATACCTGCAAAATATCAGACAAATAACACGGAAAGAACCCAAAATCGGATCGAAAACAGTCAAACATCAGTTGAATTATACATCAATATATATATATACGATTTCGTGTTATCAAACTCCCCTAAGCTTGAATCTTTGCTTGTCCTCAAGTAAAACAGGAAAAAGTCGGCAAGCACGAGGCAGCTTCTTCGTTCGAAAAGTTGGGAAAAACCGGGATTCTTAGTAAGAACAAAACGAGTACGGTGACGACACTGGACTACAAGTTTTCGGAGGTCTCCTTCTTATGCAAATCGGTCCCAGTCATACTACTATAGTTTGGTGTCAAGGTTCTCGTGGCAAGTTCACCCTGTTTGTTCTAGCGCAATCACATTAAGCCCGTTGTCCATACACTTTCATGGCAAGTCGACCTGTTAGTGAATATGATCTCCTTTCTGTTTTGATCTTTTTCATTGATCATAAGCTTATACCATTGATTTTTTCAATGAGTTTTCGTACCGTTGGGCTAAATGCTCGGGTGAGGAGCACCTAACTTAGAGGGAAACACGTCTTTATATTTTGGCTAAATGGCTTTCTTTTCATGATTTTTCATCTTTTTGGAGATCATACACTTATTTGTATTGGTCGCTTGCTTAGAAGTGTTTTTTTGGATGGTGCTGACTGCTAGTATAAACTACTTGGGGATGAGTTTGCGTAGACACTTGAAACTTTGGTACACGTAGGTAGTGAAACCGACTCGCATAAACCGGAGATCTAAGGTGTCAGGACGGTATCGGTTTTGTTAGAATTGTCGTCTCGGAGTTTCAAAACTTGGTTTGAACTCGGGCGCATTCTCGTGATGCTTTTGCTTTTGAGGAACGAACGAAAAAAATTTTGTTTACGTCGAATAAAGTGGGGATGTTTGCGTAACGGGAAAAAGATATATAAAAGAGCTTTTATTTGCTAAAACATGAAAATGTTCGAATAGAAATTACGGAATTCAAAGTACAATGGAATGGGAAATAAACGCTCCACTCCCACACTATCTCAATCAGTGTCCCCACTGATTTGAAAGAATGCGAGAGGGAAGTACAAGTAAATGAAAATACAAAGAAACTGAAAATATAGTAAACAAATAAGGAAAATGATAACTAATCACGGCCTCTGCCTCGGTCACGTCCTCGCTCGCGTCCTCTGGCTCTGACTTGGTCGACTCGGTCCTCAAAACTCATTGCTCCGGTATGATAGACATAGTCGCGGAGTCCTTCGAACTGCAAGGTCAGATTCGCCAAGTTCTCAGTAATAGTTTCCTGGCCGGTCTGGAGTTGTTGCATTTGGGTCCGATGCCAAGCTTCGAACTGCTCTGCTCGCTGATTCTGCTGCTGCATCATAGCGAGTATCTGTGCCTGCTGGTCGAGAGATCGGCAGAGGTCTTCTTCGGAGTAGTCGGGCTCTGGACGATGGCGGCGGCGGCGGTAGGATGTACCTTCGGAAGGAAGTGGTTGCGATGCCTCCGGTTGCTCTGGTCTGTCCAACTCAGCTTGGATTTCGTCATCAGAACCTTGGGTGTGGGTCTGAGTTGGAGCAGCGGCAGCAGGAGGGGCATTAAGGTCAAATAGCCAGTTGGTACGATCCTCTGGGTGCATCCAGGTGCGTGATGGAAGGATGATGCTTCAGACAGTTTTGCCACGCACTACCGGGTGGTACTTGCCATCGGCTCTGGAACGGATGAGGTGAGAGGCTCTGCAGTGGTCGGTGTCGAGGAACACCAAGGGAATGGCATGGAGATGCTGGAGGCGGTCACCGAGGTTCAGCCCAAGTGCAATGGCAGTGACAATCCCGCCAAAGTAAAATGGCTTAGAGCCACGGTTACAGTTGGCCTGAATGTGGGCCAGGAGGAAAGGAGCGGCGTTGATGGGCTCGTTGTTGAAGACACAGCGGAGAAAGAAGAGCTCTTTCAAGTTCACCTTATGGTTGCTATCCCGGGCGAAGATGGTGTTGCTCAGTGCTCGGTGGAAGTACCGAATGGTCGGGTTGTGGATATGCGTTGCGTGTAGAGAATCCCAACCATCGGCATTGATGCCGGTTAACTGGTACCAGAGCGCGAAGGCTTCGTGCTGAAACTGGTCGGTGAGGCGGCGGTGAGCATTGTCGCCGCGAGGGAATTGTAAGATGGCGGCAATCTGGTTCTGGTTCACTTGATAGTTCGTGCTGAACATTCGGAAGCATGCGGCACCGGAGTGTTGGCTGAGGTCGCCGCTGGAAGTGACGTAGGTGAACGAACTTAGGAACTCGAGGGTGAGTTGTTCGTACGTCGGCAGCGGATTGGTGCAGAGGTTCCAGATGCCGGCTCTTTGAAGCATCCAAGTGACGCTGTCAAGGAGTCCGAGCTCCGTGAGCGATGGGATATGTGGATAGTGGGTCGGCTGTAGCGACCGTTGATGGAAGGCGATATAGTTGGCTCGCTGTCTCTCTCCGGAGTCGCCCTCGCTGAACACAATGTTGCTGAGGTCTGGGGTTTCGTTGTTTCTCGCCATTGTTGGAGGATACGGAGGAAATGTGGATTGAGGTGGTTCTGTGGAGTGGGAAAAATGTGACAGAAGTGTAGTAGGAAGTTGAGATGGGAGTTGGAATATATGGTGCAAGGTGGGGAAAACGAAAATTGGGAGTGGGGTGTGAGTTTTTTGATGATTGGGAGTTGAAAGGATGGAAGTGGGAGAGAAAACGCAACCCCTGTCATATCAGATAACAGTTTTGGACTCGTGACGGTCGTCACGTATCTGTGACGGTCGTCACCCGTGTGACGGTCGTCAGGCTCCTGTGACGGTCGTCACACCAGCAAAATCTGCAGAACGCAGAATTTTGCTTTGAGGGTGTTCTTGCAATGATTTTTAGGCCTATAAATGATATGGCAATGTATTATATCGGCCAATAAACAAAGAATAACGTAAAAACAAAATAAATGAATAAAGACTATAATTGAAATAACAAGTAATTAGAATGATTGTAATGTAATACATAGGGAAATTAACAATGCAAAAATCAAAATAATTGAAAACGGACGGAAAGTAGAAAAGCTAAACTAAACTAAGTCTAATGCTAATACCTAGTCTTTTCGTGCCTTCAACTCATCAAACTTCCGGGCGTAGTAGTCGAGCTAGTCACAGACTAAGTCCATGAAGACTATGAGTTCGCTGTGTATGCTTGTGATGTCGTCTTTTACAGTAGTCAGAGCTGCGTCAACGTTGTCTAATCGGTGCAGAACAGTATCCATTTTGTTCGTGGTCTCCTCAGGAATGGGCTCAGGATAGGAGTTGTAATGCGGAGGAGTCGTAGGGTCTACTTCAGTTTCTGATACAGCATCCTCATAGTACATATAATCGTGTGCTTCAGAGATGTGATCACTGTTGTACATGTAGTTCTGTGGTGTTGATTGAGGTGAAGGAGGTCCCATAGGCTCATCCAATTCATAAAGCCAGTTGTCCTTGTTGTGGATACTTGTCATCTGATGATTTGGCAATGTGAATAGCTGGACAGGTTTGTCATTGATGAGGTACTCGTAAGGTCCAGGTCCCATAGTTCTTAAAATGCGCCTGTTAAAGCAAAACTGGATATTCATGGGTCGGATGGTGCCAAAACTAGTGTTTGCGTTTAAGTGGAATCTAAGGCCAAGCTCGTGGGCAATCATTGTCACGAGGCCTCCTATTAGGATAGGTGATTGTGGGTCTTGAGTGAGGCGTCTGAAAGATCTCATCATAAATGGTACTGCATTCACTGTACGGCCCTGAGAAGCACAAAACATGATAAATAACTCTTCTTTAGATACTGTAGTAATATTTTCTTCTTTCCCGAAAAGGGTGTGAGCTAGTATCTTATGAAAGTATCTGAAAGCTGGGTTATGAATCTCATCATTATACATTCTGTCTGGTTCAGGGTGATAGTCGCCTGTGATTCTACCCCAGAATTGGTTGAGTTCAAAATCAAGATCATCATCTTCTGCACTGATGAACACATGCAGTCCGCTAGGAAATCCTAGGAGGTTAGCTAATGACATCCGGCTATGGGTTTGGTCCATTCCAAACATCCTAAAGGTGATCAGCTCTGTGTTGGATCCAAAACCATAGTTGGGTAAGTACCTGAAGGAACTAAGGAATTCGTAGGTGAGGTCCTTATAGGTAGCAAAACGGGTTTTCAAAGCAGTGTTCTCCCAACCCAGTTGATTGAACAGGTATTGGATGCTATCAGTGATTCCGAGTTTCTCCATGGTATACTTATCATAATACAGCGTTAAGGCTAGTTCTCTCTCAGTTAATGCTTCAAATCTTGCCTTTTGAGCTAGTCCTCGAAAATGAATCTTTGTGAAGTCGTACGCGGCCATAGTCGCAGGTAAGTCGGAGAAAAATAGGAGGAAGGTTTTGAAGACTTTTAAAATCCTGAAAAGTTTAAAACAGAAATTTGAAGTCAGGATTTTTTAAAAACTAAAGGCGATAAAAACAAAAGATAAAAGAGAAAGATAAAATAAAAATATTAAAATAAAAGAAAGTAAAAATAGTAGCAATGTTTGGTTTAGAGTTTTTTTGTTAAAGTTTCAAAGTAGAATTTTAAATAAAAATGAGAATGAAATACAATAACGAGGAAAATGCGGGAAAAATTGAGTTGCCTCCCAGTAAGCGTTGTTTTTAACGTCTAAAGCCTGACGATAGCTTAGTGACAAGCTATTCGGGTGTTTGAGCTGGAAGCTCAAGCAATTCTATACTGCAGACTTGAGGGCTGTTGTCGTTCTTATTATAATGTTTTAGACGTTGCCCGTTTACGATAAACGGTGCATTCGTCTTATCGGTAATTTCAACAGTTCCACTCTGAAGTACTTTAGTCACTTCATAAGGTCCGGACCACCTAGATTTTAGTTTACCTGGGAAGAGTTTTAATCTTGAATTAAATAGCAGTACGATGTCTCCCACACTGAATTGTTTCTTGACTGAACGTTTATTATGCCACTTTTTAGTTCGTTCTTTGTAGATACGGGCATTTTCGTAAGCGTCTAATCGAAGTTCTTCTAATTCGTGTAAGTTCAAGATTCGTTTCTCTCCTGCCTCAGTGTAGTTGAAATTGAGTGTCTTAATGGCCCAAAAGGACTTATGCTCTAATTCTACAGGGAGATGACAGGATTTACCGTAAACTAATTTGTAGGGTGTAGTACCTATTGGTGTCTTAAAAGCGGTCCTATAAGCCCATAAAGCTTCATTTAGCTTTGATGACCAATCTTTCCTTGAGGTAGCGACAGTCTTTTCCAATATCTGTTTTATTTCCCTGTTCGAGACCTCTACTTGTCCGCTAGTTTGCGGATGATAGGGTGTAGCTACTCAGTGTCGGATTCCATATTTAGAAAGAAGTATATCAAATATTCGCGATATGAAGTGTGATCCGCCGTCACTAATGACGAGTATGGGTACACCGAATCTAGGAAAGATTGTGTTTTTGAAGAGTTTGATTACTACTCGTGCGTCATTTGTTGGAGCAGCAATGGCTTCTATCCATTTAGACACATAGTCTACAGCGACGAGTATTTAGTTATTACCAAAAGAAGGCGGGAATGGTCCCATGAAATCTATTCCCCATACGTCGAAGATTTCTACCTCTAAGATTCCTTTTTGAGGCATTTCATCGCGTCGTGAGATGTTGCCAGTTCGTTGGCATCGATCACATTTTAGCACAGCGATGTGAACGTCTTTCCAGAGGTTAGGCCAGAATAAGCCGGCTTGGAGAATCTTAGCGCATGTCTTGGATGTACTAGTATGACCACCATATGGTGCTGAGTGGCATTGGGAAATGATATTTTCTATTTCTTCCTCTGGGACACAGCGACGGTATATGTTGTCCGCCCCTCTCTTGAAGAGTAGAGGTTCGTCCCAATAATAGTGTTTTAGATCGTGGAAGAATTTCTTCTTTTGCTGATAAGTGAGATCTGGTGGAAGCACGCCTGCAGCTAGGTAATTAACGATGTCAGCATACCAAGGTAATGTGACTTGGGCATAGACGGCTACTACGGCTTTTTCGAGTTCTGGATCTTCCGAGATTAAGTTAGGCATGTCACTTTCTAATTTGGCTATCAGATGTTCGTACGGGAAATCATCATTTATCGGTACTGGTTCATGTTTGATGCCTTCGATTCGGGATAAGTGATCTGCAACAACGTTCTCGGTTCCTTTCTTATCTTTGATTTCTAAGTCAAACTCTTGTAATAACACGATCCATCTCAATAATCTTGGTTTGGCATCCTTTTTGCTTATTAGGTACCGAATGGCAGCGTGGTCTGTGTATATGATAATTTTTGCTCCTACTAAGTAAGAACGAAATTTGTCAAGCGCAAATATAACTGCTAGAAGTTCCTTTTCTGTTGTGGCATAGTTCATTTGGGCAGGATCTAAAGTTCTACTGGCATAGTAGATGGCATGGAGTTTCTTGTCCTTCCTTTGTCCTAGAACTGCGCCTACGGCATAATCACTCGCATCGCACATGATTTCGAACGGTAGTCGCCAATCGGGTGGTTGCATAATTGGTGCGGTGATAAGGGATGGTTTTAATGTTTCGAATGCTTTTAGACAGTCGTCGTCGAAGACGAACTCAACATCTTTCATCAATAGGCCGGTCAAAGGTTTTGTGATTTTTGAAAAATCTTTTATAAATCTTCGGTAGAAACCGACATGTCCTAGAAAACTCCGTATTTCTCGTGCGGATTTTGGAGGTTGGAGATCTTTTATAATCTCTATTTTAGCTTTGTCGACCTCAATTCCTTTATTTGATATGACATGTCCTAGAACTATTCCTTGTCGGACCATAAAATGGCATTTTTCCCAATTTAGGACGAGGTTCACTTTTACACAACATTCTAATACCATTTCTAAGTTTTGTAGGCATCCTTCGAAACTTTGTCCACATACCGAGAAATCGTCCATAAATACTTCCATGATGTCATCTATGAAATCTGCGAAGATTGCCATCATGCATCTTTGGAAGGTTGCTGGAGCATTACAGAGTCCGAACGACATTCGGCGGTAAGCAAAAGTACCATAAGGACAGGTGAATGTAGTCTTTTCTTGGTCATCAGGATGAATGGGAATTTGGAAAAATCCTGAATAGCCATCTAGATAGCAGAAATACGAATGTTTGGCTAATCTTTCCAACATTTGGTCTATGAAGGGTAACGAGAAGTGATCTTTTCGTGTGGCTTTGTTAAGCTTTCTATAATCAATGCACATCCTGCTTCCAGTCACGACTCTTTTTGTTATTGATTCTCCTTTTTCGTTTTTAACTACTGTGACTCCTCCTTTCTTTGGTACGACATGAACTGGGCTGACCCATTCACTATCGGAGATTGGATAGATGATTCCTGCATCTAGCAATTTCTTTACTTCATCTCTGACTACAGTGCTTAGGATGGGGTTTAGTCTCCTCTGATGCTCTCTAGAGGTTTTAGAGTCTTCCTCTATTGTAATTCGATGCATACAGATTGAAGGGCTTATACCTTTTAGATCGCTTATGTTATAGCCTAACGCGGTGGGGTACTTCTTTAGGACTTCTAATAGTTTTACAGTTTCTAGTTGTCCTAAGTCGGCGTTGACTATCACTGGTCTTTTTAGTTCATCGTCTAGGAATTCATATCTAAGGTTTTTGGGTAGTGTTTTAAGTTCTAAAGATGGGTTCTTCGGACCTGGCATATGGTTTGGGGTAAGTGCTAAGCTTTCGCTTAGGCTGTCGTCTTTATATGGTTTACGCCAATCATCGTCTTCAGAAATATCGGGTATTTAAATCTTTATTATTTATGAATACGTGGTCTCTTCATTTTCAAGTTCTCTTATGCATTCGTCAATTTCATCTACTAAATAGCAGGTATCGTCTATGGCTGGTGCTTGTAAGAACTTGGTGAGAATGAACTCTATCTTTTCTTCTCCTACTTCGAATGTTAGCCTTCCTTTCTTCACGTCTATAATAGCTCCGGCTGTAGCTAGGAACGGTCTTCCTAGGATAATTGGGGTAACAGAGTCCTCTTTGATGTCCATGATTATGAAGTCGGTTGGGATGTAGAATTGTCTTATGCGTACTGGAACGTTTTCCAGTATTTCGACGGGATATTTTACTGATCGGTCAGCTAATTGTACGAACATTTTGGTTGGTCTTAGGTCTCCCATATTCAGCTTTTTGCATATAGATAAGGGCATAACACTGATACTGGCTCCTAAATCGCATAGAGCTTTGTCTATTACGAACTTTCCTATGACGCAGGGTATGGAGAAACTACCTGGGTCTTTTAATTTAGGAGGCACGCGGTTTTGAATAATAGCGCTACACTCTGTAGTAAGTGTAACTGTTTCGTTATCCTCAATCTTTCTCTTATTTGACAGGATTTCTTTGAGAAATTTAGCGTATGACGGCATTTGAGTTAACGCTTCTGTAAAAGGAATAGTAATATTCAACTGTTTAAGGAGCTCTACAAATTTCTTAAACTGTCATGAAGTTTTGGAGTTTATTAATCTTTGAGGATAAGGGATAGGTGGTTTATATGGCGCTGGAGGTGCTTGAGTTTTTTCACTTGCGGTATCCTCCTTCTCGTTGTCTTCCTTCTTCTCTAACTCGGATTCCTTTTCTGCTTGTTCAGTTGGTTTTTGTTGCATGGCTGAGTTTTCGATCCTCGGATCGATCGGTTCGTCCAATTCTTTTCCACTTCTTAATATTACAGCATTTGCTTGACCTTTTGGATTCTGTTCGGGTTGTCCAGGAAATGTGTCAGCGGGTGCGGTAGCAGAGGCTTGTTGTTGAGCCACTTGTGATATCTGTGTTTCTAACATTTTGTTGTGGGTGGCTAAAGCGTCTACTTTTCCGGTCAACTGTTTAATTTGCTCGCTAGTGTGTATGTTTTGATTCAGGAATTCTTTGTTTGTTTGAGCTTGAGTAGCTATGAATTTTTCCATCATCAACTCGAGGTTTGATTTCCTAGGTGCAGTCTGAGCAGCAGCTGGTTTCTGATATCCTGGCGGAGCAGTAGGCATTTGCAATGCATTATCGCTTTTGTAAGAAAAGTTTGGATGATTTTGCCAACCTGGGTTGTAAGTATTTGCGTAAGGATTTCCTTGAGCATAATTTACTTGGTCTGGTGGGATTCCGGCTAGCAATGGGCATTCGGGCGCATTATGAGTGGTGCTTCCGCATAACTCGCAGTTTGGAGTTACGGCAGCGACGGTTGCAGTGGGGTTAACGGCCAGACTGTCAATCTTCTGTGCTAGAGCATCTACTTTAGCGTTGAACTTTTCAAGGCTACTGATCTCGTACATCCCACCTTTCGCTGTGGTTTTCTCTGTTGGAGTGCGTTCACCTCCCCATTGGCAGTGGTTCTGAGACATGTTTTCGATTAGTTGATAGGCTTCGTCGTATGGCTTATCCATAAGTGCACCGCCCGCGGCAACGTCTATTGTCAATCTGGTATTGTATAAAAGCCCATTATAGAAAGTATGGATCGTCACCCAGTCTTCTAGACCGTGGTGAGGACATGTTCTCATCATATCTTTGAATCGTTCCCATGCTTCGTAAAGAGATTCAGTATCTTTTTGTCGAAATCCGTTGATTTGAGCTCTAAGCATAGCAGTTTTGCTTGGCGGAAAATATCTCGCTAAGAAGACGTTCTTCAGCTGTTCCCACGTCGTAACGGAGTTGGATGGTAAGGATTGTAACCATGTCCACGCTCTGTCTCTAAGAGAGAAAGGGAAAAGACGAAGTCTTATCGCGTCTGGAGTTACTCCATTTGCTTTCACTGTGTCTGCGTATTGTACAAACTTCGTTAAATGTTCGTTTGGATCCTCAGTTGCATTTCCTGGGAATTGGTTTTGTTGTACAGCTGACAACAATGAGGGTTTCAGCTCAAAATCATTTCGAGTAATAGCTGGGGCAGCAATGCTACTTCTAGGCTCCATCTGAGAGGATGTAGCGTATGCCTTCAGCGGTTTGTTTTGAGGTGCTTCAGCCATCTTTGATTCTTCTTCTGATTTGGGAATGGGAGTGAGAGGATCGAGAATGTTATGTTTGAGTTGGTACTCAATGATTCGACTTCTTAAATGTAAGAAGCGCTCTAGTTCTGCGACTGAAGGTTTTAAGATATTGCCTTGTGGGTGATTACTTGGCATACAATCGACAACACTAGTAAAGGAAAAATGAAAATAGTTAACCTAGTCTATACGGTGTAACAGAAGGTTACACTATTGACTAAACGGGTCCCCGGCAACGGCGCCAAAAACTTGATCGCGACTTTCTATGTCTAATACAACTTAACTGCAAGTGCACAGTCTATCGCGTAGTAATAAAAGATATCGATCCCACAGGGACTCGTAATCAAACTAGTGTTCTCGGGAGTTACTATGTTTAGCTAGGTAGATAATGTTTAAGGGAATAAGATTGTCACTAAAGGGAACTAGAAATGTTACTTAAATTATAATTATGTGAATCGATATGCAGTAATTATGTTCTTCAGGGATTTGACAAGTTACCGGTATATGAAATATTTTTCAGAGTTTATTTAAGCAGAAAATAGTGATCTGAAGACTCTCGTCTCACGATGGTTGTTGACGCTAATCATAATTCTAAGGGGCAAATGTACGCTTTCGTGTCCCATTCAGGGTTAAAACTATTTTTTGGAAATCTCTAAGTTCTAATTCATTTTAAAGTGCTTTCCCTGTTATTAAAACAAATGACTAGTGTTTACTATCTGGTCTTACCGCAGCTTTCGCTTGTTGGTTCGTACCTTAATTAATTTCCCACTTTCATGGCAAAACTACTTTTAAATAAGTTCTCGCTTTCGCGACGAAGTTTATTCAGTAAATAAATTTAAACACTCAGACCATAAACAATTTTTGAAAAGAAAAGTTTTCAACCGGTTATTATCAAATCCCATCTGAATTATTATTACATATCGATTACTTTGATTTAGCTAGACATGGATTTGGGAAAGGTAAAACATAAATAAAAACAATGAATAATAATATGCATCATAATGAAAACTGAAATTACGATTAAAATTTAAAACCTGTAAATATTCCAATTGACCTTTGGGCAGATCCTCCACAAATGTTGGCAGGATTCTGGTCTTTGTGCCAATTGATCGTACAAGGGAAATAGGAATTACAGAAGAAATGAAAGGCAACAAAAAAAATAGAAAGAAATAAAACTGAACTTTTGCTCTGGAAATGAAATTGGGCAGCACTTCGTTGTCTGAATACGGCTCCCTTTCTCAGCTCCCCTTCTTCCCTTTTTATAGAAATAGAATTCTAACGGTTATAACTTGAAGAAGGTGGACTTTGAGGCAGAAATATCAGGGAGTAGTGGTCCACTATTTGGGACTTGGAACTGCACTTTGCACGTGCATTTGAAGTTGGGCGTTTTTGCCTGCATGACGGTCGTCACGGTGTGTGACGGTCGTCACCCGTGTGACGGTCGTCATGGAGCTGTGACGGTCGTCACAGCAGTAAAATATGCATTCTGCGTTTTTCATGTTGTTTTCATCCGGTTTTCGTCCATTTTTATCCGTGATTGCTTCTTTTCTTCATATTGCCTTGTTTAGACATGATCATCAAATACCTGCAAAATATCAGACAAATAACACGGAAAGAACCCGAAATCGGATCGAAAACAGTCAAACATCAGTTGAATTATGCATCAATATATATACGATTTCGTGTTATCAGACATAGAGGTAAAAAGATATAGAGGTATGATTGGTTCACTTCTCTATCTTACTGCTTCTCGACCCGACATTATGTTTAGCGTGTGTATGTACGCAGGATACCAATCATGTCCCAAGGAATCCCATCTAAAAGCTGCCAAACGAATAGTACGATACCTATTCGGTACTCCGAAGTATGGACTATGGTATTCCAAAGGTAATGATTGCTCATTGGTAGGTTTCTCCGATTCCGATTTTTCTGGTTGCAAATCGGATAGGAAGAGCACTAGTGGTACTTGTCATTTATTTTCAAATTCCTTGGTCAGTTGGCATAGCAAGAAACAAGTTTCAGTGGCTTTGTCAACCGCCGAAGCGGAATACGTTGCCGCCGGTAGTTGTTGTGCTCAAATTCTATGGGTTAAGCCATAATTATTGGATTTTAACCTCAAACTAGAACGTGTTCCCATTTTCTGTGACAATACAAGTGCCATTAATCTTACCAAAAATCCTGTGTTTCATTCTCGTACCAAACATATCGAAATTCGACACCATTTTCTTCGGGATCATGTAGAGAAAGGTGATGTTGTATTTGAACATGTTGACACTAAAAATCAACTAGCGGGCATTTTCACAAAGCCACTAGCTACTGAACCTTTCTTTCATATTCGTCGAGAACTTGGCATTCTCGACATTTCAGAACGGGCGTCATAAATTGCTTGCTTTGTCTTATTTCATTTAAAATTATATTCTTGTACTTCTAACAAGTTGAGATTGTTGCAAGCACAAGTGTATTGTTCATTAAGCTTTTCGGTATAGAGGTGATATTGTTTTGTTACCCTTCTCTCTCTCCAAACTCTCATGTTAAATAGTTGTATCGCATGATAATATTGTGTATATATATTACTTGTTTCCTGTATCATATCTGTTTGGATGCTTATTGTTGTGTGGAATTTTATTTATGCATCAAACATGTGAGCATATATGCATAACGGTGAAAATCTGCACATTTTGCTTGTTTGAGTCGACTGTAACAGGGCAATGGTCGACACACACCTTCAAAATTTTCCTTTCTAAAAAATTCAAACAGTATGCGTCGACGCACACAGAGGGTATGGTCGACGCATCGTGCGAAAACTCAGATTTTCTGCATAAACCATTCAAACTTCTTGTGCACTCACATTTAAAATTAGCATTGAGTGTGCATTGAACCAAATACATTGTGACTTGCACCTACCTAGTGCCTATTGTCTCTTGGCCTTTCCTCTTCCCAAAAACCCTAATCTCCATCTATAAAAAGGGCAAACCTCACTCTTACCACTCACTGTCACAATCTTCTCCTACTCCTACTCTCTACCATTACAAAAACTTCAAAATCACTACCCATGGCTTCATCATCACGCAGACCTACCGGCAAGAGATCAAGGGGATCATCATCTGCCTCTTTACCCATCACTGCTGTCTCATTAGTTCCACTGGCTCTTGTCGACACCTTCAACAAGGATATTGGCAAAAGAGGCGTTGTTAAGCAACATGCCTTATACAAACTAACAGAAGAACGCATGCATCTCGGTGACATCATGCATCTGATACAGTTTCAAGGTATTGTTAACTTCATAGAATGCAATTCCAAATAAAATGAAGACTTGGTTCGTGTGTTCTACACCTGCATTCATGACAAGTTCCGTGGTCAAGATTTTCACTCCCGGATCGGCACAACAAAGGTAACTTTAAATTCTGATGTGTGGGGTAAATGTTTTGATCTGACATTGGCTGCTGATGAATATCCTCCTCTTGAGGTAACTAATTCTCACACCATAGAAGGATATGAGTTTAAAAGCGCCTTGAACGCTATGCTGAAACGACCCTATCCAGATCACATTGTGAACAATGATGCATTCCCAAGAACCGTCACTGCCGGTAAGTTGAAAACAGGTGAGCGCATTCTCCAGTGGATTGTCGCGTGCATCCTGCGGCCTAAGAAGGGCGGCCTTTCCAGAGTTGAACAAGCTGAGGTTCATCTCATATATATCCTGAAAAATCAGCTCAAAATAAAGTGGCCCTACTACATCGCTAGTAGGATGTTATGTTTGGACTCCGAGACTCCGGACGCGGCACTGCTCTAGCCTACGAGTCTTTTATTCAATAGGTTCTTACTGCGGCTGATGTCGATTATCCATCATTTACATGAACCGCCATCTCTTCAAATAAAGAATTCAGCACGAAAACTTTCTCTATGATGGGCTACTTTTGGTGTGAGGAGCGGAAATCATATCGATTTGTTCATAGATCAAACATTCCTAGGGTTGTTGAAGAATATGATGATAGTGACGAAAGTGAAGAAGGAGAACAAGAGGAATATGAAGAAGAAGAAGCAGAACAAGCATTTGAGCAGCCTGATAGTCCTCCACAAGCAGACACACACAACTACACTAATACGGCTTGGGTTCAAGATACCTATCCAACTGAAGAAGAAGCACCCACCCATGGTGGCTGGGGTGAATGGGAACACACAGGCTGGTCAACACAATGCCAATTCTATTAGCCTTATCAATATGATGCTAAAGAATCTCCACCTTCTCCTCCACAACATGCTAACTCTTCTGAACTTCTCGATATGATGCGGACTATGCAGCTGAATCAACAATCATTCATGCAGACTCAGGATGAATGATATGCGCATATAACCAGCCATCTGCAAGCACAAAATGAGAGGCTCGATAGCTTCTCAACCAGCATGAATGAAAGATTTGCAACATTCACTAAAACATTTGCACGACAGGAGCGGTCCGTTGACGTGGGCCTCAAGTATCTAGGTAGTGTTTCTGAGCAAATGACTTCTTTGGCTGATCCTTACCGAAACCCTGACATCTGCTATGGTCGAGGACGAGGCCGTGGACAAGGCTATTAGTGCATAGACTGCATGTGCATCTGTATTTTGTTGTTTGTCTGAACTTATTATCTGTTATGTTTGTTTGTTAATCAAGTTTAATGTTATCCCCTTTTAAATTTGTTCAGTAATAATATTTGGTGTGAATATTGTTATATGATTCGCTATCTTCTGTTGAATATCGTGCTATATTGAACAAAATCTTCTTAATAGCTCTCTTTCTCTTTTTGATGTTGTCAAGGGGGGAGAAGAGCATGTACCAAAGCCACAACAGTTTGTTTTGCAGCATTAGATTACAAAAGAAAGGGGGAGGTTATAATACTGTTACAATACTATGTTATAAATATTGCATGTTGTTTTCTTTGGCTACACACATGTTGTCATCATCAAAAAGGGGTAGTATGTAAAGGAAAACTGTCATACAACATACGCTCATAGGTTTTGATGATGACAAATTACAACCATGGATGAATCGGCGTTATCGATTCCACCTCTACAAGACAAATGCAATATTTCACCTACCATATCCTTTTTATATTCATCTAAACTGTTATATTCAATACAATATATGTGGATAAGATGTGGTCGTGACAAAATGCATGAAAACCACAAAAATCTCAAATTTTGCAGATTCACAGGGTTTGAGTCGACCGCAGGGTTGGCGCATACAGTAGTGCATTTTCTCACAGGTCAGTGCACGCTGACCTATGGTCGACCGTAGGGTCGGCGCATGAAGTTTTCACTTTCCCACGGGTCAGCGCACGCCGACCTATGGTCGACGCATACTGATATGTTTTTCAAATTGCCTAAAACTGCAGGCTATGCATCGATTCATAGACCTGCTATGGTCGACCATTCGCGCGTAAATGCAGTTTTTTAAATGATTCCCACTTTGTTTGAAAAGCTGTTAAGTGGGTTGGTTGGTTTGTTACTATAAATAGAAGTTCTGTTACTTGTATCAACCAACATTTGACATTTTGATTCAAGTGTGCAAAAACAAGAAAAAGTGAAATAGGTGTCCAAGATTCATCATCTTCATCTTCAACATCTCACAACATATCAATTACACACAACCATTTTTGAAGTGCTTTGTGATTGGTTAAAGGTGATAACGTTCGAAGCCGTTATTGGGGAATCCGGTTCAGATTGAAGCTTATGACAGGTTTTTTCTTGAATAAAACCTTTAGGGTTTTGTCCTCCAAGATTGGTTTGATTTTGGGGGTTTTTGGACGAATTTCTTCATCAATTTTCAGCTGAGCGAAGGTGATTGAGAAGAGGAAGTCTTCATCAATCTAGTAGCGAATTCAGTGATATTGAAGGGAAGACTTCGGGTTCGATTCGTTGTAGTTGAGATCAGTCGGGCCGAGGGTTTGAAGAACTGAGAGTTATTCAACAAAGGGGCTGGAATCGGAGGTTTATCAACAACAATCGGAGGACTTGATTCACCTCGAATCACGGAACAAGGAGTGCAAGCAATATTCAACGTCTTGAGAATTATGTTGTAAATTTACTTTTCAATCCTTGTAAAAACTGTTCTACTCAACAGGTGATATCTATTAAAGCAATCTCAATTCTAGTTTTAGAATTGAGGGCAGACGTACCCCGAAGCGAGGACGACGGGGGAACTGCCTCATCAAATCTTTGTCTTCTCTATTTTTCAGCATTTTCGTTTTGACTTAAAAATAAGTGATTTTTGTATAAGCACTTTTGTCAAGCTCTGATATTAATTGAGTAAGAGGTTAAAACTCTGTTTTTGAATCCAAAGTACAATAAGGTATTGTACTAGGCTATTGGAATCACTTACTCAATACAAATATCACTTGGAGTGCTTTGCACACCAAGTGTTTGATAATTTTCCTAAACCAAAATTATCTTAGATTGTGTATCTAGTTGGTTGGGTTTTTGAATCATTGGAACTAGGCATCCTAGTAAGTGAATTAAGTCATTGATAGTGTGACTAGTGTAGCGATTGTTCTTATACATTGTCATTAATCCATAGGCTAGACGCATATCCGATTTTCCAATAACCGTTTATTTCAGACTATATTTTCCACGACCGCTTCCACACTTAAAACAATTTTCAAAACCAATTTTTAATTGGTAGCGCCGACTCAATTTTTAATTGGGATCTATTCAACCCCCCTTCTAGATTCGTGCCATAGTCTAACAAAAACAAAAAGGGGCGCCCCAAAAGCACGCGAATTACAACTGAAATGGATACAACTGAGAATATGGAAAGATTGTGCGGAATATGTCGTCTTCCCGGGCATACGAGGAATAATTGTCCAAATGTTGGAACAAGTCCTAGATAGATTTACTTTTGTCATTTAAAAAATGTGTAACCTTGGAATTTAATATTTATAACAACTTTTGGTTACCACATAAACAAATTGAAATACTTCTAGAGCAACAACACAAATCATTAAAAATATAACGATTATTACAACATAAACTAAGATATAATAACAATCAAAGTAATATCATCAGTTTCGAACATCATAGATCTAACTTCGTTGTCATCTCTAATTCGCAACCACTCCCGCCGTATATTTCCGTCTTCAACAGAGAAGTACTAGACAAGTCTTTCAATATTTCTAATGCTTTCACCATTTGAAATGTCTCCTTCTAATCACCGATTCAAATTTCTTCGTAGTTGCTCTAAACTCTGGGTGTTCCAAAACAACATCCTTATCGGAGGCTTCGTTCTTGAAAAAATTACATGCCCATATCTTCTAAAATACATGACTCACTCTCCTAAATTTGGATGAAACAAGTCTAACTATTTATACAAAAAAATTTGGTGTAAAATAGTATTAATTTTTAATTATATTAGAATTAAAAAATTAAATGAAATAAAGGGAGCTCCAAAGGGAATGGTTCCCCCCTTTAACTCATAAAGGGTGACTCCAACACCAATGGCGCCCCCCTTATAAATTATAGGGTGACTCCAAAGGGGATGATGTAACGCCCCCTTTCTATACCCCCAAATAACACAATTAAATCATTTAGGCACGAATTAAAAATTCCATCAGAGTATATTTATTTCATGGTATAAAAGAAGTGCGTCACATTATCCACGAAACGTCCACATGAATATTAATGTTTATAAGGAAATAATTCAAAAGGGGTAAATCTCAACTAAAAGGAATAAAAACATGGTTCTTAAAATAAGCATATTCATGTTTTCTGTTAAAGCGGAAGACTAAAACATTGAATTACTTAAGACATGATAAAATACAAGTACACGTCATTAGGTTGTTCATAACACCAATCACAGTTTATCAAACATCATCAACTATTACATATATATAATGTATCACGAAGATACTCTACAAGTCTAGCTACCCGACGTTACATATCAGAGCGACCGACTCAAGAGAAAAGGAGCTATACTCCAAAATACACCTCCAGCAATCCTAATCTGCAATGCCTCATAGAGCATCATAAAACAACAGAAGGGTGAGAAATATTACCATAATAACAAATGCATATAATATTGTATACAAACAAATCATAAAATACATATATGCCACATTTCTCAATCAATTCGCACACTCACCACTCCCACATCAACATATCTTATATATACATATACATATGCACACTCCTCCTAACAATCACATATACATTATGTTTCTTTTTCCGCCAATTATATAAGCATATACAATTGTCCTTATATAATTCACATCGTTTTCGCATAAATATTTACAACATGTTTATTCCATTGTTAATTCACATAAACATCTACATTCATGTTTTATTCCACCAATGCATCATATGAAGATGACAACATGCAACTCATAGAGACCGACACACGACTCTATGCAGATGCAAATGCGGTACCGACTCATTTCAGCAGGTTCAATTGAAGAACCAAAAATAACCATCGCTCACACCCCACAAGGGCACACGAGGTTCTGCAGATTCTCTGAGGAATCAATAAAATAACCATCGCTCACACCCCACAAGGGCACACGAGGTTCTGCAGATTCTCTGAGGAATCAATAAAATAACCATCGCTCACACCCCACAAGGGCATACGAGGTTCTGCAGATTCTCCGAGGAATCAATAAAATAACCATCGCTCACAACCCACAAGGGCACACGAGGTTCTGCAGATTCTTCGAGGAATCAATAAAATAACCATCGCTCACAACCCACAAGGGCACACGAGGTTCTGCAGATTCTCCGAGGAATCAATAAAATAACCATCGCTCACACCCTACAAGGGCACACGAGGTTCTGCAGATTCTCCGAGGAATCAATAAAATAACCATCGCTCACACCCCACAAGGGCACACGAGGTTCTGCAGATTCTCCGAGGAATCAAACACCCAAGAATGCATACCATGATGCTTCACATGCAACATGACTCATGACACTCTTGAAATGCACACATGTTTACAAACATACTCATGCATTCATCATGTTAATCACATATATTCATTATGCACTCACAATATTTAAACATGGTTCACATTTACAATCGTCATACATCACATACGAGCAATGCACACTTGCAATATCGTGCCAAACGGGAATAGACTCAATCCCACCCAATAATGCATTTTTAATTAATTTAAACAACGCATCACATATGCCAAAAGGCCACATATTCACAATCAATTCATAATCTAGGATTCACGCCATACGGCTACCCACAGCACAACGTACACAAGTTATTCGCTACATGCTAAAACCAAAGACATCAACATTGGATGGAAACAATCAAAATAAAACAAATGTTGTCCCATTCGCCAACCTTCGCCTGGCGAAGCCATTGGCGAACCTTCGCTGCAACGTTCGCCTGACGAACTTGCCAGCGAAGACCACTGGGAGCTATTCTGGAATTACTCGCTAGCGCACTCGCCTGGAGAACCTTCGCCACTCTCATTCGCCTGGCGAACTTGCCAGCAAAGACAGGGTGTTTGGTTCTGACTTGATTCGCTACCGTTCGCTGGGCTTTTCCTGGCGAAGCCTCGCTGCCATTCACCTGGCGAACCTGCGAGATCAGAACTTCCATGGCTGTCCAAAAGCCCAAACCTCACAAAACCAACCGATTTAATCCAAATCAGCCCCAGTAGCACAACCCGCTCATCACTCGACTATACTACACCGTCTATTCCAAATTCTAACCGATAAAACTCAGTTTCTACCGATTAAACTCATTTCGACCTAAAATGGAAAAACGTAGGAAACCCCCAACAAATCCAAACACACACATGCATAATCATACATATTGATTAAGGTAGTAAGATTTCACACCCTTACCTCGATTAATCGGAAGCTAGAAGTCGTTCTTGAGCTTTTCCTTCTTTTTCCTTCTACTTTCTCTTCTTCCTCCATTTTCTTTTCATGTTTTCTATTATTTATTGTCGTTCCTCTTCTTCTCATAAATATATATCCTGCATTCCTATTTCTGTCCAATTATATTTCTTCTCTTAAAATATTTGTCAATTCATTTCCTCATAAAATACCTCATTTTGACATTGGTTAGAAAACATCTGGTAAATCCTCATGATTCTACCAAATAGAATAAATCAGTTAAATCCAATAATTCACTCTAAACCATACAAACCAACTAACTAGTACAATTAATCAGTTATTAAAAAAATCGGGTTGTTACAACTCTCCCCCACTTTGGGAATTTTCGTCCTCGAAAATATTATCCGATGCAAATCCAACTTTCTCTAGTTGATCCTCCAAAATACCTTTACCAAGACAGTCCCTTCTCTTAAAGTCGTCTCAACAGTCAAATCCTCTCTCACTCATACACCATCCATCTGGATTGATGCGCTTCCTCAGCTTAGACACATGAACACATCATGCAATTTCTCATAGTGACAGCGGTAAAACAATTTAACATGTTATTTTCCCGCGCTTCCGCTGCGCTACTCTGATACGGATTCAACAAGACACCGTTTGCTTCCGGGACCTCAAGCTCGCTCAACACCAGTTACTATCGTAACTCTCAAAACACGTTCTTTCTCGGATCCTCAAATCTTTTTAGTCGTCTATTGCACAATCCCTAGTCCGAGTACAACACTCTTGCTAGACACATATCAACACAAAGGAGTCCCACACCTCCTTCTTACCCATCTTGATCCAACACACGAGCTCTCGACAAATCCTCTACATACTGGATAGCTCCTTTTGTCTGCCCATCCGCTCACGGATGCTAGACAAAGCTCAACTTCAACATGGCACTCAAAACGTCCGCAGACTCTTCCAAAATCTCAATAAAAACACAGGTTCCCATCTGAAACGATATTAGACGGTATCACATACTACTCAGAATTACTCGATAGTTGCATCATGCCAACAGCCTCTGATGTTCACACTTCGACTTTCAACAAGTCTAATCAACATATACAACTGCAACCACCTCTCTCTCCATCCATGGCCACCAAAACAATTCTTTCAAAGTACTCTTATCCAACCCACACTATTCAGACACATAGACTCTATCACAACATCTCGTGTCATCATTTCCATAAATCCGAGAATCAATTCTTCGACTTCAATCTACTAAACTCAATCAATCTATTAACTTCAATTAGAACTCCAACCTTCTCGAATCCCATCGAGAATACCAATAATCAGTCTCATCACACCACACAACAAATAGTCCCGTCGAACTCAACAAAACCAACACACAATCTTTTGACAACTTTTCCAAAACTCTTTGAACTTTCTTCATAGTGACATAACACTACTTCCTCTCTAATACTGATAACTCAAACTTCCGATACGCAACATGATCCTCCATATTCTTCTAATACATCAAAACACCATTGGTTGCACCACCCTTGGCTTACCAACTCAAGTGTGGAAAATTCCACTCCAAACGGATACGTAGTTGTAAACCTGTGGCGAAAACACGAATCGCACTCATCACAACATCCAGACATATTACATCAACAATTACTCAATTCCATGTCACTACCTTCTCATCACATAGAGCACTGTAATGACTCCCCACGCTCTTAACCTTGCGTCATTCCCAATTACGGTCCTCCCGTTACTACCGGGTCGTAGAAACAACATTCTGCACTTAGAAAGCCATTCAATACATCTTCAGCTTCTCGAAATGGTTGAATATTTAACCATACCAATCTTGTGTCCCGTATCTTACGTCCTTTAGTAATCTCCAGAAGTCACCATCCCACCGTTTATATACTTAACCTCGGGGTCTATTGTCGTAGCACCCACACCAAACACGAGTCTTAACTACTCGATTAATTTAACTCCTTGAACATCCAAACACACATACAACATGGGTTCTCAATCTCGGACCAGTTCCCGAAATTAAGTCTTTCACAACCCCACTTCACATCCTGGTCCTGTAATACTTATCTTGTCAGGATAACTTCCAGACATCCATAACTAATCGGAAATTGCCAACCTCCCACTTTCATTAGCACTTAAAATCTCATCAAAATTCAACATCTCGACAATGTCCTACGTCGACTTCTCAGAACAATCCTTAAGCACTTGGCTTCACTCCAAACAATTCACTGCACACACCATCTAAGCTCGCAAGACACGTTTATCCCATCCAACACAATCCCAACTACTATCAATAAGAGATTAAGGGTGATCAGTTCCTCAATTTGTCAACAGACAGCCGAAAATCATGATGGAGTATAAACCATCTTTACCAAACTATAATAGCGTTTAACAACACACCGAGCTACAATTCCTTCCTTGCAGCATCCTGGAGAATCACAAGCTTCTCCCCCACTTTGATCATTCCCACTTCTGCAGACAGAGGCTAAACAACAAACACGTTCCAACAGTGTTGCACACACATGTCGCATACAAGGGAACAACCAACAAACACAACTTCGTCGGACGGACCGACCTGCTCTGATACCACTTAATGTAACGCCCCCTTTCTATACCCCCAAATAACATAATTAAATCATTTAGGCACGAATTAAAAATTCCATCAGAGTATATTTATTTCATGGTATAAAAGAAGTGCGTCACATAATCGACGAAACGTCCACATGAATATTAATGTTTATAAAGAAATAATTCAAAAGGGGTAAATCTCAACTAAAAGGAATAAAAACATGGTTCTTAAAATAAGCATATTCATGTTTTCTGTTAAAGCGGAAGACTAAAACATTGAATTACTTAAGACATGATAAAATACAAGTACACGTCATTAGGTTGTTCATAACACCAATCACAGTTTATCAAACATCATCAACTATTAGATATATATAATGTATCACGAAGATACTCCACAAGTCTAGCTACCCGACGTTACATATCAGAGCGACCGACTCAAGAGAAAAGGAGCTATACTCCAAAATACACCTCCAGCAATCCTAATCTGCAATGCCTCATAGAGCATCATAAAACAACAGAAGGGTGAGAAATATTACCATAATAACAAATGCATATAATATTGTATACAAACAAATCATAAAATACATATATGCCACATTTCTCAATCAATTCGCACACTCATCACTCCCACATCAACATATCGTATATATACATATACATATGCACACTCCTCCTAACAATCACATATACATTATGTTTCTTTTTCCGCCAATTATATAAGCATATACAATTGTCCTTATATAATTCACATCGTTTTCTCATAAATATTTACAACATGTTTATTCCATTGTTAATTCACATAAACATCTACATTCATGTTTTATTCCACCAATGCATCATATGAAGATGACAACATGCAACTCATAGAGACCGACACACGACTCTATGCAGATGCAAATGCGGTACCGACTCATTTCAGCAGGTTCAATTGAAGAACAAAAAATAACCATCGCTCACACCCCACAAGGGCACACGAGGTTCTGCAGATTCTCCGAGGAATCAATAAAATAACCATCGCTCACACCTCACAAGAGCACACGAGGTTCTGCAGATTCTCCGAGGAATCAATAAAATAACCATCTCTCACACCCCACAAGGGCACACGAGGTTCTGCAGATTCTCCGAGGAATCAATAAAATAACCATCGCTCACACCCCACAAGGGCACACGAGGTTCTGCAGATTCTCCGAGGAATCAATAAAATAACCATCTCTCACACCCCACAAGGGCACACGAGGTTCTGCATATTCTCCGAGGAATCAATAAAATAACCATCGCTCACACCCCACAAGGGCACACGAGGTTCTGCAGATTCTCCAAGGAATCAAACACACAAGAATGCATACCATGATGCTTCACATGCAACATGACTCATGACACTCTTGAAATGCACACATGTTTACAAACATACTCATGCATTCATCATGTTAATCGCATATATTCATTATGCACTCACAATATTTAAACATGGTTCACATTTACAATCGTCATACATCACATACGAGCAATGCGCACTTGCAATATCGTGCCAAACGGCAATAGACTCAATCCCACCCAATAATGCATTTTTAATTAATTTAAACAACACATCACATATGCCAAAAGGCCACATATTCACAATCAACTCATAATCTAGGATTCACGCCATACGGCTACCCACAGCACAACGTACACAAGTTATTCGCTACATGCTAAAACCAAAGACATCAACATTGGATGGAAACAATCAAAATAAAACAAATGTTGTCCCATTCGCCAACCTTCGCCTGGAGAAGCCATTGGCGAACCTTCGCTGCAACGTTCGCCTGGCGAACTTGCCAGCGAAGACCACTGGGAGCTATTCTGGAATTACTCGCTAGCACTCGCTAGCGCACTCGCCTGGCGAACCTTCGCCAGTCTCATTCGCCTGGCGAACTTGCCAGCAAAGACAGGGTGTTTGGTTCTGACTTGATTCGCTACCGTTTGCTGGGCTTCGCCTGGCGAAGCCTCGCTGCCATTCGCCTGGCGAACCTGCGAGATCAGAACTTCCATGGCTGTCGAAAAGCCCAAACCTCACAAAACCAACCGATTTAATCCAAATCAGCCCAATAGCACAACCCACTCATCACTCGACTATACTACACCGTCTATTCCAAATTCTAACCGATAAAACTCAGTTTCTACCAATTAAACTCATTTCGACCTAAAATGGAAAAACGTAGGAAACCCCCAACAAATCCAAACACACACATGCATAATCATACATATTGATTAAGGTAGTAAGATTTCACACCCTTACCTCGATTAATCGGAAGCTAGAAGTCGTTCTTGAGCTTTTCCGAGCTTTTCCTTCTTTTTCCTTTGATCACACTAAAATTCACCGTATTTCTGACTCCGATTTCGCATGCATTCTTAGCTTTTATTGTTGTTTTGCTTTGTTATTGCTTTGTTTTCTTATGTTTTCAGGTTTTTATAATAATCGGAGCTCGAATCGGGAAAAGGAGCGAAAAAGGAGTGAAAACGGACGAAAACCTAGAAATTCAGCATTTTTGCACTTACGGCACCCACTGTGGCGGGCGCCATGGGGTTAGCCATGACGTGGCCACGTCTCAAGACCACTCCTCAACCTCCAAGACCCACGATCCCCACTCCATCATCCCCTGTAGGGACCGTGGCGGGCGCCATAGGCCTGTGGCGGGCGCCATAGTTCATCTTCATTTTTTCCCATTTCCTTAGCCTTACCAGAAAATTTTTAAAAAGAAAACAATGTTGTTTCACATGTTTTTTGGGCTTTGAGACAGGTTTAGATTAGGATGTGGTGACTTAGGTCAACTTTTTGAAACATCAGAACCATTTTAGCACCATAGACCTCTTGAATATAGGAATCACTCCTAAACCCCACCACCATGGCCTTTACTATCATTCAAAAAATTGTCCTAAGTAGTTTATTTTAGCAGTCAGCTCCGGCCTAAGCATACTCTACGTAGGGGGCCGATGAATATAAGTGAATGATCCAGTGCTAATAAAAAAAGAAAAAAAGGCAAACTCTGGTATAGGTGACCCTCACAAAGTCATTTAAACCGAAAAAAGAGAAGAAAAAAATTTTGCCACAAAAAGAAAAAAATTGCAAGTCACCTATTGTTAGTTGGTTCAGAGGTATCTGGCACTGAACTTGGTAGGGCGGATTACGATCCGATCCCCCGCAGCTACATTTAGGCGAAATAAAAACAGGTTTACACATGCTTATGTGCCAGAAACCTTATGTTATGGATCAGAATCACTAACCGGTCACTCTACTATGAAGCATGTATGGATAACGGGCTTAATGTGATTGCGCCTGAATGAAAAGGACACAAAAAGATGAGAAGATAGGCCTAGGTATCGTGGGATGACATGGAGTGGTTAATATAGGATTGAAGTTTGTGTTTGTGTTACTATGGTACCCTTGGTTCACTTAGTTAGTATCTGTCACTGCATCCTGACTTGAACTTAGAATCCCTTTAGCCCAAAGACAAGTGTTGACACCATATTTTCTTAAGCTTTAATGTTTGCTTGAGGACAAGCAAAGGTTTAAGTGTGGGAGAATTTGATCACACTAAAATTCACCGTATTTCTGACTCCGATTTCGCATGCATTCTTAGCTTTTATTGTTGTTTTGCTTTGTTATTGCTTTGTTTTCTTATGTTTTCAGGTTTTTATAATAATCGGAGCTCGAATCGGGAAAAGGAGCGAAAAAGGAGTGAAAACGGACGAAAACCTAGAAATTCAGCATTTTTGCACTTACGGCACCCACTGTGGCGGGCGCCATGGGGTTAGCCATGACGTGGCCACGTCTCAAGACCACTCCTCAACCTCCAAGACCCACGATCCCCACTCCATCATCCCCTGTAGGGACCGTGGCGGGCGCCATAGGCCTGTGGCGGGCGCCACAAGGCAAAAATCCACAACCTCCACTTTTTAGTGGAGGGGCGTCCCGGTCATTTCGCGCTTTCAGTTTCTCCTATAAATAGGACCTTAGATTTTCGTTTTTCTTCATCCAGAATTAGAATTCTCTAGGCATATATCAGTTATAAAGCAGTTGCCATTCCACATCGGGGTGCCTCTGCAATCGAGTGATCGAGTCTGTAATCTGTCTGTGGTTCGAGTTTTGGAGCACTCTGGAGGAAGTTAATCCTGCCACCATTTTAATTCCAGTTAGTATTTTATTTTTCCGCATTGCTTTACTTTTATTTATTTTCTCGCACTTTACTTTGTTTATTTCCCGCACTCGCACATTTACGTTGTTTATTTCCCGCACTCGCACATTTACGTTGTTTATTTCCCGCACTCGCACATTTACGTTGTTTACTTCCCGCACTCGCACATTTACTTTGTTTACTTCCCGCACTCGCTTTAAATTACTTATATGAAAAACTATAAAAAGAATATTTACTTTATCATGTCTAACTAATCCCATAAAGGTTAGAATGTAAGGATCGTAATTAAACCAGTAATCAGTATAATTGTTCGTGGAAACACCTAAGGGCTATTTTATCTTTCAATTCAAGTAATTGTTTTTAACTATTTCAAAAACAGCCAAAAGCGCTTTGTATAGTTCATTAGGAGTTTTTAGATTAAAAAGAAAAGAGATTTTAAAACGATTTTCGGACGCGTTATGAGATTTAGAGTCTGGTTCATAAGAACCCCTTTTTGCTAAGAAGTCCAGGTTAAAATACTTTTCAACTTTGTTAAGAAACTATATTTCTTAAAAATAGGTTTACTACTCTAACGCAGTACGCACCTTTTTATCCGTGACAATAGGAGGGGTTGATTAGAGAGTACAACTCGGTTCTGAATACGCGAAAGCGACAGTTCCTGTTAAATTAGTTCTTTTCAAAGGAGAAAACATTGCCCATAAGTAGTTCCATTAACAAGTAACTGATTATCATTGATTACGTGAATTACATTCGAGCCTGTCTTTTATTTATTATTTAAAATTATAATTTTATTTACCATTGCACCCTTACTAAAACCCTTAAAAATAGTTGCCTTAGATAAACACCATAACAACAGGTACGATAGATTGACACTTGGTCTCTGTGGATTCGATAATCTTTTATATTACTTTGACGTGATTCGTACACTTGCGAAAAACACGCATCAAGTTTTTGGCGCCGTTGCCGGGGACCAATATCGTCAAATTTCATTACTCTGTAGTTATACCGTTTAGACTAAGGTTGTTACCCACCGGTCAATGCGAAAGACTCGCAGTGCCGGAAGTTTAGTAGACCCTCTAGCTGAACCTGAACGTTACGCTCGCGCACGTTTATTTTTCCATAGGAATAGGAGAGCTATGGCCGAAGATCAAAATCGAAGACCTCTTAAGGACTTCGCCCAACCATCAAACGAGGAACCTAGTTCCAGTATAGTAAACCCCGCTATCCCAGCCAATAATTTTGAACTTAAGCCATCCCTGCTGCAATTAGTGCAACAGAGACAATTCGCAGGTCTCGCTACTGATAACCCGAACCAACATTTAAAAAACTTTCTTCAATTAGCAGACACCTTTAAAACTAATGGAGCTTCTCCTGAGGCAATACGCTTAAGATTATTTCCCTTTTCCCTCAGAGATAAAGCTCTATCATGGTTAGATTCCCTTCCACCCAATTCAATAACAACTTGGGATGACCTTAGAAAAGTTTTCCTTGCTAGATATTTTCCCCCAAGTAAGACCGCTCTTCTTCGAAACCTAATAACTAGATTTACCCAACACCAAGGAGAGTCGTTGTTCGAAGCCTGGGAGAGATATAAAGAACTATTAAGAGCATGCCCACACCATGGCTTAGAGAATTGGCTAATCATCCAAACCTTCTATAATGGACTTCTTTATAACACTAAAATGACCATCGACGCTGCCGCTGGTGGCGCACTGATGAACAAACCTTACCCTGAAGCTAGTGCCCTTATCGAGGATATGGCCCAAAACCATCAATCATGGGGAGTAGAACGAGCGACAGTGGAAAAGAAGGAAGCCCAAGGAGGAATACATGAGCTAAGCTCTATAGACATGATGCAGGCTAAAATGGACGCGTTGGCCCTTAGAGTCGAACATATGTGTACAACTCCGAATACTGTTGCCGCAGTTTCGCCGAATTGTGAGATATGTGGAACGCAAGGACACCAATCCGCCGAATGCAATCTGTTGAATGAACCCAACACTGAGCAAGTGAACTATACCCAAGGGAACCCATTTTCAAACACATATAACCCTGGATGGAGGAATCACCCAAACTTCTCCTACAAAAATAATAACCCTATCCAAAATACCGCACCTCCGAGACAACAAGGTTACCAAGCCCCTAGAACAAATCTACCTATGCAACCTGTACCACCTAGCCCGAGCTTTGAGGAAGTTGTAAAAGATTTTATCGTTGCTCAAAAACAACAAAACAAAGAGTTCATGAACCATAACGTCCATGTTAACGAACTAATTACCAAGTTAGGAACCAAGGTTGATCAAATTATTACTCATAATAAGATGCTTGAAACCCAGATCTCTCAGGTAGCGTTAAACCAAGCCCCACAGACTACACCTGGAGGACAGTTCCCTGGACAACCTCAACAAAACCCGAAAGGGCAAGCTAATGCCATTACTCTACGAAGTGGAACCGCTTATAAGGAACCTTTAAACCCTAGATTAAGTGAGCCCGAAAATTCTGAGAGGAATGAGGAAAAGGAACCAGAGAAGCCTGAAACCCCGGAAAGTCAAGAAAAAGGAGAAGAACCTAAAAATAAAACCTATGTACCGCCACCGCCATACAAACCACCAATACCTTACCCTCAAAGATTAAAGAAAACCCAAATCGATAATCAATATCAAAAATTCGTTAAGGTTATAGAAAAACTTCACGTAGAAATCCCCTTTACATAAGCCATCACCCAAATACCTTCTTATGCTAAGTTTCTCAAAGACATACTTACAAATAAACGTAGACTCGAAGATCCGAAACCCGTGGAATGTAATTCTATTTCCGAAAATAGGTTAGCAAAGAAAGATAAAGATCCCGGAAATTTTTCCATTCCTTGTGTTTTGGGGAATCATGTCATCGAAAAAGCTTTTCTAGACTTAGGAGCTAGTGTGAGCTTAATGCCTTTAGCAGTTTGTGAGAGATTAAACTTAGGAGAATTACAACCTACTAAGATGTCACTTCAATTAGCCGATAGATCCGTTAAATACCCTATAGGCATACTTGAAGACGTCCCTGTTAGGATAGGTCAGCTGTTTATACCTACTGATTTTGTTGTCATGGACATTAAAGAAGATGACGACATACCAATCCTCCTAGGTAGACCGTTCTTATCGACTGCTGGAGCCGTAATAGATGTTAAAAAGGGAAAACTAACTTTTGAGGTAGGTGGCCAGAAGATAGAATTTATATTGTCAAAATTTCTTATGGCACTTGTGATAGGAGATTCTTGTTATGCCTTAGATATCATCGAAGAATGTATTAGGGAATTAGAACAAGAAACTGAATCTATAAAATTGCCATCAACCCTTATTTTGGAAGATGACAATTATAAAACACCCTACATTGATGATAACCTTCACGAATGTTTATCTCTTACCCCAGATCCTATGCCTTGCCCTATAAAACCGACCGTAAAACTTAAGGAACTGCCTAAAAACCTGAGATATGAATTTCTTGATGAAGATATGAACCGTCCAGTTATAGTCAGTGCTACCTTAAACCAAGAAGAAACCGATCAATTATTAGAAGTTTTACGTAGGTACCCCTCAGCCTTAGGATATAAGATCTCTGATCTAAAAGGAATAAGCCCATCCGTATGCATGCATCGGATTTTGCTTGAAGAAGATTCAAAACCTTCTAGAGAACACCAACGTAGAATAAATCCTATAATGAGTACTGTAGTTAAGACTGAAGTTCTTAAGTTACTAGAGGCAGGTATAATATATCAGATCTCGGACAGTAAATGGGTGAGTCCTGTGCATGTAGTACCTAAAAAGGGAGGCATCACAGTCGTGCAAAACGAAAAGGGCGAACCTATAGCAAAAAGAACTGATGGAGGTTGGCGTATGTGCATAGATTATAGAAAATTAAATAAAGCAACTAGGAAGGACCATTTCCCCTTACCATTCATAGACCAAATGTTGGAGCGCCTAGCCAGACACTCTTACTTTTGTTATTTAGATGGATATTCAGGATTCTTACAAATACCTATTCACCCCGAAGATCAAGAAAAAACTACCTTTACATGCCCAGTTGGAACCTTTGCCTATAGAAGAATGCCTTTTGGACTTTGTAATGCTCCTGCAACTTTCCAACGCTGCATGATGTCTATCTTTGCTGATTATTTGGATGGAATCATGGAAGTATTTATGGACGATTTCTCAGTTTGTGGGTCCGATTTCAAAAATTGTCTTGTCAACCTTGAGAAAATCCTGGAGAGATGTGTGGAGGTAAACCTTGTGCTAAATTGGGAAAAATGTCATTTCATGGTCACCGAAGGGATTGTTTTAGGACATATAGTTTCCGAAAAAGGTATAGAGGTAGATAAAGCAAAAATAGAAGTCATAGAGAATCTAAAACCACCGAGGACTATCAGGGAGATAAGAAGTTTTCTTGGACATGCCGGATTTTACCGACGTTTTATCAAGGATTTCTCCAAAATAACAAAGCCCTTAACTGGTCTTTTAATGAAAGATGCTGAGTTCATCTTCGATGAAAAATGTACTGAAGCATTTAATCTTCTGAAGCAAGCTCTGATTTCAGCACCTATAATGAAACCCCCTGATTGGTCGGAACCGTTTGAGATAATGTGTGACGCCAGTGATTATGCTGTTGGAGCCGTTCTAGGTCAGAGAAAAGATAAGAAGTTACATGTGATTTATTATGCCAGTAGAACCCTAGACGCTGCACAGCTCAACTACGCAACAACCGAAAAAGAGCTCCTAGCTGTAGTTTTTGCAATAGACAAATTTAGATCTTATCTAGTAGGAGCCAAGATTATAGTTTACACCGACCATGCTGCCATTCGTTACTTACTAAGCAAAAAGGATGCCAAGCCTAGGTTACTTCGATGGATTCTATTATTACAAGAGTTTGATTTGGATATCCGTGACAAGAAAGGCACTGATAATGTGGTAGCTGATCACCTATCTAGGCTAGAATACCTGAAACCTGATCCAGTACCCATAAATGACGATTTTGCCTACGATAGATTGATAGCCCAACTAGAAACCATTGAAGATGATAACCCAGACCCTCATGAGCAATTTCATAAATCCTTAGCTATAAGCAATGTACCTTGGTATGCAGATTTTGTTAATTACCTAGCCGCTGACATCATACCCCCTGATCTAAACTACCACCAGAAGAAGAAGTTCTATAGTGATGTGAGAAACTTCTATTGGGACGATCCATTTCTTTTCAAGAGAGGTAAAGATGGCATTTTCCGCCGTTGTGTTCCAGAAGAAGAGGTAAATAATATAATTGAGCATTGTCACTCTGCACCCTATGGTGGACATGCAAGCACATCTAAGACCTACGCCAAGATTCTTCAAGCTGGCCTATTCTGGCCTACTATGTGGCGTGATGTCCATGCTTTCATTGTCAAGTGTGACAGATGCCAACGCACAGGAAATATTTCAAGACGTAATGAAATGCCGTTAAGAAATATCCAAGAAGTAGAACTCTTCGACGTATGGGGTATGGACTTTATGGGACCGTTCCCACCATCTTTTGGAAATCAGTACATATTAGTAGCTGTTGACTACGTGTCTAAATGGATTGAAGCTATCGCCGCACCCACAAACGACACCAGAGTAGTCATCAAATTATTCAAGAATTATATATTTCCCAGGTTTGGAACACCCCGTTTAGTCATAAGTGATGGAGGATCACACTTCATATCGAGAATATTTGATAAACTTTTAAGCAAGTATGGAGTTAAGCATAGAGTAGCAACACCATACCACCCACAGACCAATGGACAAGTGGAAGTATCTAATAGGGAGATAAAACAAATCCTCGAGAAGACTGTCTCTATATCTAGAAAAGATTGGTCGCAGAAACTTCAAGAAGCATTATGGGCCTATAGAACCGCTTTCAAAACTCCTATAGGAACAACCCCTTATCAACTGGTCTATGGAAAATCATGTCACTTACCATTTGAGTTGGAGCATAAGGCCTATTGGGCCATCAAAACTTTGAATTTGGATTACTTGACAGCTGGTGAGAAACGTATCCTTGATATCCACAAATTAGAAGAGCTCAGACAATCTGCCTACGAAAATGACATCATATACAAAGAAAGAACAAAAGCTTGGCATGACAAAAGAATCATAAGAAGAGACTTCAAAATAGGCGATCCTGTTCTCCTGTTCGATTCTAGGCTACGACTATTTCCAGGTAAACTCCGTTCGAGATGGACTGGCCCTTTCAAAGTATCTAAGATCCTGAGATCCGGTGCTATGGAAATCAAGAACCAAACATGTAAACCGTTCATAGTCAATGGACAGAGGTTGAAGCCCTACGAAGGAGGTGACATTCCAACAACATACACCTGTCATACTCTGAGTGATCCACCATATCCTTCCAATGATGTTTAAAATATCGGTCGTCGAGCTAATGACGTTAAACAAGCGCTGCCTGGGAGGCAACCCATGGTTTTTCTTATTTTTTACTTTTTATTTTTACTTTATTTTAATTTATTATTATGTCAGGACTCACGATTGAATGTTTTATGTGCTTTCAGGACTTGTTTGCTAACCTTGTACAGAATGCAGAACCCTGATGAAATGCACGTGGCCTTTAGAGATGATGCACAGAGAGAGCGTTACTATGTTCACATGAGACGCCCTATGGCTCCTACCAGGTACCCTGACCATAACTGCATGGATGCCTTGGGGATAGAGCCAAGCGTCAGATTTTTATGCCATCAACTCCAGTGGGACCAATTTGACGACAGGAACGACACTTATAGGAACTTGACTCTTGAGTTCCTCAGCTCGTTTCATCATGACCCTTGGGCTGGACCCGATGGACTCGCTGTTTTCAGGTTGTTCGGGATTGACTACTCATTCTCTCACAAAGGGTTTGGTGATTTACTAGGTTTCCAGACTACTCCTGATGCTATTCCAGAGACTCCGATGGGGTATTTTATGAGCAGAGAAGTGGAAAAGTTTTGGACTAAAATATCAGGCGGAGGGAGCCAAGATCCTTCTACCCAGTTTTCTCAGGTAATCCACAACCCTGCATTGAGGTACTTCCAGATGATTCTAGCACATTCTTTCCTAGGTTTTCCAGATACAGAGACACTGCTAAGTGAAGAGGAGATTTTCCTACTGTTTTGTGCGACTCAGTCTCGCCCTGTTGCTTGTGGCAACTTTCTACTGAAGGGCCTTGCTAGTGTTGCCAGATCATCAGTAGGAATCATCCATGTCGGTGGGATTGTTACACAGATTGCTACTGCATTGGGTTTGTCTCGCAAGCTATTGCACCTCAGGACCTTCTGCCGCTACACCACCCTGGATATTGATTTTTGTCTTGATAGAGGACTGATGACGAGGGCTTCTTTTGAGCCTAACATGTTTAGATTGCTGATCGACGGTGAAGCGATACACTACTTTACATTACCAGATCCGCTGATGACCAGTGTCCATGATCCTGCCAATTGGAGTTATGCTCTAGAGGGTTATGGAGAGACTGTCGAAGAGCCGAAATCGCCTCCCGCCGCTGAGTACACTCCTACACCTCTTACTCCCCGAATCACTGTTATGTCTAACAATATGTCTCTGCAGCCACCTGACCTACAAACACAGATTTATGAGCTCCGCAAGGAGACTGCCCTGCTCAAGCAGGAAGTGGCAGACTTAGAGTTACAGATGCAGGTTTCTGATCTCACTCATGCCTCAGAGACCGATGCTCTACATCAGGCGATCGACGAGCTTCGGAGGGAGATAGCTGAGATTCGTGGATCAAGCCAGGATAAGAAACCTACCGCATGACTCATTCCACCCTGACAGCACTACCCTAGTATTTAACTTCGTTTTATTTATCGCATTTCCAGACATATTTTACTTTATTGCAGCTTTTATATTTTCATGCACTTTGAATTCCTTATATATATACATATTATGCACTAATTTTTATTTTTCTTTTTCTTTTTTGATTTTTAATTATTTTATTTTTGTCGTGCAAAGCAAAAAAATATATAAGACAAAAATATGCAAGCCAATGCCTTGAAAAGAAGAAGAAAACGCTATTCAGACCCCCCGGAAGACAAAGGTGCAAGGAAGGCCCAAAAGGAGGATCCAAAACCACAAGGCCCAGGAATTGGCCTTGTGGCGGGCGCCATAGGCCCTGTGGCGGGCGCCACACCGTATCATCACCAAATACGGGATTCAATCCCCATTTCCACCATTTTCATCCCTTTCTTCACCAAAAAACCCATTTTTCCAACCTTCCAAATCCTCCTTGAACCCCATTAAAGCTCCCCCATTTCCAAAATACCCTCCATCCATAAAACATATCCAACATCCATTTCCATTTTCATCCATCAAAAACCAAAAAAATCAAAACTTTATCATTCCCCTCATAAACCACTTTTCTACTATTTTCTCTACCTAAGGAGCTTTTCAACAATGGAGTTCAACGGATTTATTCTTCGTGATGGAAGACCGGGCGAAAGGCAACGGAAAATTATTCAGAGGCTTCAAAGTCGAGAAATCCTCTCGACTAGGTACGTCGACGATAACTGTCTGTATGCTTTGGGTATTTATCATAGTGTTTTTAATTTATTAGAATTTCTAGGCTTGCATAATATTTTCATTAATCAGGAACCTACCTATGAGAGGCTGACAACTGAGTTTTTGAGTTCTTTGATATACACTGTCAGTCCTGACACTGCTAGCACTGTCGGTACTGCTATTTTTAGACTGTTTGGAATTGAATATGAATTCAGTACCAATGAGCTAGCAGATTTGTTAGGAATCCCTCATAGGGAAGGTTCGATTTGTGAGGCACCTTTGGATGCTGAATGGTCGGCCGAGGTATTTACCTTCTGGCTAAGGCTTTCAAGTACTTCAATTAATTCTTTTGAAGGGATACTTGCGTCGACCATTCACAACCCGGCCATAAGAGTTTTTAGACTTCTTTTGGCATGTACTATTTTTGGCCGGGAAAGTCCAAACAAGGTTAATGCTCGTGAACTCCTATTTTTGCAAGGATGCCTCACTAGAACCCACATCAATCCGGTCCCGTTTACGCTTGCCCACATGACTTTATTTACTAATAAAACAGGACCGATTGTTTTTGGAGGGCTTGTTACGTCTATTGCTCGGGCTCTTGGCCTGAATGATGAGATAGCTACACTTGAACCACTACCTCCTCGCACAATTAATTTAAAATTTCTGAAAGACATGAAATTGTGCCGAACAAGGAGAGAAGGTGGTTATGAGTTGATGGTTCATGGGGTAGCTATCCCATCTATTGCTTTACCATGCAGTAGACGTACTGATGTACGTGATGAAAGGAACTGGACCTATGATCTTAATGCTCCACGTGTTTTGGGTCCACTTCCTCCTAATATTCCCGATGGGGAGGCACATGACACTGATGACGAGTATGATCGGAGAGAGCAGTCTCCCATCCCTCACATGTCCCCCCATCGTCCTTCACAGTCACACACTGCACCATCTTCCTCTAACCCTGTTGCAGGTACTGCTCCTGGATTCTTTGTCACCGAGGAGATGTGGCGTGATATGACAGCTAGAGAGGAAAGGCGTGATGGCCTTCTCTCTACTATTTCACAACAGCTGACGGACAATATGAGCTTCATGCAACAATCGCGATTGGTTTCGGATCGTTCCTATAGCAACGTTTGCCGTACCTTGAACGCTATTTCATTAGAGCAGAACCGTCAGAGAGAGTTCAACAGCCGACACTACCAGCTTGTAGAGGCTACTCAGGGTTCCATCTTGGGTAACCTTCGAGAGGTCCGGAGTGCTCAGGCTGCTTTATCAGCACGACTCGACCGGAGGGACCAGCATCGTAGTAGATCCCGTCGTTCCAGACCATCACATCAGGACGGCGAAGGCACCAGTGCCCCTCCTCAGTAGTCTTTTTCCAGGTTACCCCCCTTATCTTATTTCGAAACATTGGGGACAATGTTCGATTTAAGTGTGGGAGGGGATTTTATTGCTTTCTGTTATTTCCCTTTTTAGTTAATTTCCTTTCAGTTATTTCCCTTTTCAGTAATTTATTTTTCTTAGATAATGCATGAGTCTGACGAGTCACCAGTATAGTGTCTTTTTAGTTCATCTTCATTTTTTCCCATTTCCTTAGCCTTACCAGAAAATTTTTAAAAAGAAAACAATGTTGTTTCACATGTTTTTTGGGCTTTGAGACAGGTTTAGATTAGGATGTGGTGACTTAGGTCAACTTTTTGAAACATCAGAACCATTTTAGCACCATAGACCTCTTGAATATAGGAATCACTCCTAAACCCCACCACCATGGCCTTTACTATCATTCAAAAAATTGTCCTAAGTAGTTTATTTTAGCAGTCAGCTCCGGCCTAAGCATACTCTACGTAGGGGGCCGATGAATATAAGTGAATGATCCAGTGCTAATAAAAAAAGAAAAAAAGGCAAACTCTGGTATAGGTGACCCTCACAAAGTCATTTAAACCGAAAAAAGAGAAGAAAAAAATTTTGCCACAAAAAGAAAAAAATTGCAAGTCACCTATTGTTAGTTGGTTCAGAGGTATCTGGCACTGAACTTGGTAGGGCGGATTACGATCCGATCCCCCGCAGCTACATTTAGGCGAAATAAAAACAGGTTTACACATGCTTATGTGCCAGAAACCTTATGTTATGGATCAGAATCACTAACCGGTCACTCTACTATGAAGCATGTACGGATAACGGGCTTAATGTGATTGCGCCTGAATGAAAAGGACACAAAAAGATGAGAAGATAGGCCTAGGTATCGTGGGATGACATGGAGTGGTTAATATAGGATTGAAGTTTGTGTTTGTGTTACTATGGTACCCTTGGTTCACTTAGTTAGTATCTGTCACTGCATCCTGACTTGAACTTAGAATCCCTTTAGCCCAAAGACAAGTGTTGACACCATATTTTCTTAAGCTTTAATGTTTGCTTGAGGACAAGCAAAGGTTTAAGTGTGGGAGAATTTGATCACACTAAAATTCACCGTATTTCTGACTCCGATTTCGCATGCATTCTTAGCTTTTATTGTTGTTTTGCTTTGTTATTGCTTTGTTTTCTTATGTTTTCAGGTTTTTATAATAATCGGAGCTCGAATCGGGAAAAGGAGCGAAAAAGGAGTGAAAACGGACGAAAACCTAGAAATTCAGCATTTTTGCACTTACGGCACCCACTGTGGCGGGCGCCATGGGGTTAGCCATGACGTGGCCACGTCTCAAGACCACTCCTCAACCTCCAAGACCCACGATCCCCACTCCATCATCCCCTGTAGGGACCGTGGCGGGCGCCATAGGCCTGTGGCGGGCGCCACAAGGCAAAAATCCACAACCTCCACTTTTTAGTGGAGGGGCGTCCCGATCATTTCGCGCTTTCAGTTTCTCCTATAAATAGGACCTTAGATTTTCGTTTTTCTTCATCCAGAATTAGAATTCTCTAGGCATATATCAGTTATAAAGCAGTTGCCATTCCACATCGGGGTGCCTCTGCAATCGAGTGATCGAGTCTGTAATCTGTCTGTGGTTCGAGTTTTGGAGCACTCTGGAGGAAGTTAATCCTGCCACCATTTTAATTCCAGTTAGTATTTTATTTTTCCGCATTGCTTTACTTTTATTTATTTTCTCGCACTTTACTTTGTTTATTTCCCGCACTCGCACATTTACGTTGTTTATTTCCCGCACTCGCACATTTACGTTGTTTATTTCCCGCACTCGCACATTTACGTTGTTTACTTCCCGCACTCGCACATTTACTTTGTTTACTTCCCGCACTCGCTTTAAATTACTTATATGAAAAACTATAAAAAGAATATTTACTTTATCATGTCTAACTAATCCCATAAAGGTTAGAATGTAAGGATCGTAATTAAACCAGTAATCAGTATAATTGTTCGTGGAAACACCTAAGGGCTATTTTATCTTTCAATTCAAGTAATTGTTTTTAACTATTTCAAAAACAGCCAAAAGCGCTTTGTATAGTTCATTAGGAGTTTTTAGATTAAAAAGAAAAGAGATTTTAAAACGATTTTCGGACGCGTTATGAGATTTAGAGTCTGGTTCATAAGAACCCCTTTTTGCTAAGAAGTCCAGGTTAAAATACTTTTCAACTTTGTTAAGAAACTATATTTCTTAAAAATAGGTTTACTACTCTAACGCAGTACGCACCTTTTTATCCGTGACAATAGGAGGGGTTGATTAGAGAGTACAACTCGGTTCTGAATACGCGAAAGTGACAGTTCCTGTTAAATTAGTTCTTTTCAAAGGAGAAAACATTGCCCATAAGTAGTTCCATTAACAAGTACTGGATTATCATTGATTACGTGAATTACATTCGAGCCTGTCTTTTATTTATTATTTAAAATTATAATTTTATTTACCATTGCACCCTTACTAAAACCCTTAAAAATAGTTGCCTTAGATAAACACCATAACAACAGGTACGATAGATTGACACTTGGTCTCTGTGGATTCGATAATCTTTTATATTACTTTGACGTGATTCGTACACTTGCGAAAAACACGCATCATCCTTCTACTTTCTCTTCTTCCTCCACTTTCTTTTCATGTTTTCTATTATTTATTGTCGTTCCTCTTCTTCTCATATATATATATATATCCTGCCTTCCTATTTCTGTCCAATTATATTTCTTCTCTTAAAATATTTGTCAATTCATTTCCTCATAAAATACCTCATTTTGACATTGGTTAGAAAACATCTGGTAAATCCTCATGATTCTACCAAATAGAATAAATCAGTTAAATCCAATAATTCACTCTAAACCATACAAACCAACTAACTAGTACAATTAATCAGTTATTAAAAAAATCGGGCTGTTACAAATAACGCCCCCTATAATTTTTAAGGGTGACTCCAAAGGGGATGGTGCCCCTGTACAAATTAAAAAAAAACGTGAAACATAGGTAGATTGGTATATATGATGAAATGTTGGATATATTAGAATTTAGGGGGTGAAATCTTGGTTATTTAGGTGAAAATTTCTCATAAATACTGTCATTTTAGCTTTTAATTTTTTTTTTTTAATTTCTTCAAAAAAAAGATCATTTTAATATTTTACTTCTATATTATTGATTCCTTTTGTCAACTACCGTTAACAAAAAGCTCATGCACAAAGTTGATGTGGTGTGTCACGTAAAATATTTTGTGTGATTGAACATACATACGACAGTGTCAGCATGACAAGATGTTGACATGACATTTCATATGGTTAAAGTTAACATTGTATATAAATCCAGAAAAATTCATAGTTAATATGTAGGTAAAATTGTAGCTAATTGATTGGTAGATATATTTATAGTCCTTTTGAATATGATCATTTTCACTTTTAGTCTCTATTAAAATTTTCTTCAAAGAATGATCTTCCTATTATTTTTCATCCATATTTTTGGTACCTCTTATTTATGTCTGTTAACAGAAGCTGACGTGGCATGTCATCTAAAAGTTTTTTTATGGTTGAGCATATATGTGACAATGCCAACTTGGCAAAATGTTGACATGGATGTCACGTGACAATTTTTTCCATTTTTTTTATTTTTTATATTAATTTTAATTATAACGAAAAAAAGATCATCACTAGATTCGTCGCTAATATGAACATCATGCATCAACCCATAATTGATAGCTAATATATAGCTAATTCCTAACTAATCCCTAGCTAATTTAAACACCATTCTTATGACCTAAAATTCGTGATGGCTATTCCCTAACTAATCCCTAGCTAAAAGTACCACGTGGACATATTTAGAGGGATTAAAAACATACTTAACCCTTAAAAATATAATTTAAGTTAATCATTAACTTGTCATGGCTATTAATTTTAAGCAATTGGACAATATTGGTAAGTGATGCACATAATTAGTAAAATTAGGAACAATCAACATGTATTGCAAGGATAGAATATGTCATAACTTAAGTAGAGAAAAATTGTCTCAATGGAAGAGCAAGGTACCATGCCAATGCAAGTTCCCTCAAAGGAAGAAAGAAAATAGAAAGCAAAATCTGAAGCATAAATAATCTATTAAAGCAAAAGCACAAGTGAGCAATGAAAATCAGTCCATGTTAGTGAAGCTAGCAGGATTATACCTGAGTGAATCGCATATTCAAAGATACAACAGAGTCGCCACCGAATTTTATTTAGTCCTAAAGGACAGGAAAAATATCGATAAAACTCAAAGGGGAGAGAAATGGGTAAGGGATCGGTTATGCGAAAGGAAGATACTAGCACCTCACGCATCCATCGTACTCGACGGGAACCATTTTGCTTGCTTCTAGGCTTGAATGGGTTATCTATCTAAAGGTTTCTAGCTAAAAGGAAAAAAAGGGAAAGAAAAGAGAGAGAAAACAAGTGCTCGCGGAGGATTGGGGACCTCGTGCCTATGTATCTTCATAGTGCAATGAGGAATTTAGAGCTCTGTAGTTCATGGAACCAAGCAAAGCGAACAAAGGATGGAAGAAGATAGAAGGTAGCTCGTTAAGATCTCGCGATCTCGTACCTATGTATCCTCACGGTGCAATAAGAAATTCAGAGCCTACGTAGTTCGGGGAACTAGGACAGAGAAAGAAAATGAAACAGAGACGGCGTCAAAACCAAGAGTGAAAGAAGGTAGCAAGACCCTACTAAGGATGCAACAGAAATGGTGTCAAAACTAAGAAAAAAAGGCAGAAGAAAACTCTATTGAGGAACACAGAAGAATGGTGGTGACTCCAGTAGGGAGAAAACAAATGAATGGTGTCAGAACCAAGAGAATAAAGGGATAAGAATCGAGGTAAAGGTAAGATTCACAGAGGAATCAATGCATTAACTGAAAGGAAGTGATTAACTGAAGAAAGATAAGAGTAAGACTCTGTGGGGAAAGCAAAAGGCTGGTGTCAACAGGTTGACTATGATAAACCGGAATGAGAGTATTAAACCAAGGGGAGGTGTTTGATGTAACAGCCCAATTTTCATTAATTAATTAATAAGGTTAATTAATTTAATTAATTGACTTATTTTAATTATTGGATTTGTTTGGTAGATAATTAAAGAGGGAAATAGAATGGAAAGAAAATAAGGAAGTATATAAGGAAAGTGGAAGAGAAAATAAAAGATAGTAAGATAAAGGAAATAGAGAAAGAGGAGAAAAGAGAAGAGAAGAGGGAAACTTGGAGAAATCATCAAGAATCAACTTCAAGCTCCGATTAATCGAGGTAAGGGTGAGAAACATTATTATTGATCAATGTGTGTGGTTATGTATGTGTGGGTTGGGGTTTGTTGTGAGTTTCCACCATTTTTCAAGTGAGGGGAAAATGGATTTAATCGGTAGAATTGTAGTTTAATCGGTTAGAAACTGGAAATAATGTCGTAGAATAGTCGAGAGATGTGTGGTTAAGTTGTTGGTACTGATTTGGTGAAGAATCGGTCGATTATTGGGGGATTGGAAGTTGGGGACAGATTGAGGGTTCTGTCTTTGCAGATTCGCTGGCTCTCACCAGGCGAATGAAGGCGAAGCTTCGCTGGGCGAAGCTTAGCGAATGCTAGTGAATAATTCAGAATTAACTCCCAGTGGTCTTCGCTGGCAAGTTCGCCAGGCGAAGGTTCGCCAGGCGAATGGCAGCGAGTGTGGCAGCGAACCTATGGTAGTAGCTACTGACTTTGTTCGCTGGGGAGTTCGTCAGGCGAAGGCCAGCGAGCATTCGCTGCGTGGCTTCGCCAGGCGAAGGGTGGCGAGCAGGACAACTTTTCTTCTTTTTCTGTTTTATTCATCCAATGGTGGTTTGCTTGGTTCAATTAGATTAATTCTTATACGATATGATTAGTGTGTGTACTATTGTGATGAACTGTGGGTAGCCTTTGGGCGTGAATCCTAGATTGTGATATGTATAATGTTTGCATTGATTAGAAAATACATGAGAACATAGTAATGATTATGTGTGTATTATTCGATGAATTGTGAATGCATATTGTTGTATGCTAATGTATGTAGTGCATGTGAACATATCGTGGATACGTGTGCATTATTTTGATGAATGTGATGATGGTATTGAATGTGAATGCCTTGAATCATTATGAAATGTTGTGTCTGCAATCATGTTGTATTTCTTGAAGGGATGAATTATTTGAATGCATGGGATCAAGATGCGGGAACGGTCTTAAGTGCATTTTTGTTGGTTGATTATGTTGCACCCTAAAATTTGCTCAACCTATTTCACCTGGTTTATGTTTCAATTGCATTGTCATTTGCATAATAAGTCATGTACATAGTCTAATCATTTGTATAACATAGAATAACAAGTCATATAACAAGGGATCAAGTGCCATTCTTATCAGAAAGAGGCCCATCAAGGGGTTTTGTTCAAGTTCAAGACCATCTAAGTAATCAAGAAATGAGTTGAAGCTTTGAAAAGTTTGAGGGTAAACCAGTGGATTTCCCTCCTAATCTTGAGGGGTTGAATATCATAAATGAGTGTGTGAGCCATGACTGAGGGTATGGAAAAGATCATAGAAGACCTAGAGGGTCATTTTGAATATGAGACAAGTCATTGATACAAGTACAAGAGCCAGAGTTGAAGTACAGTCAACTAGGGTTTCATCTGGGTCAACCCTAGGTCATCCTAGGTCAACTGAGTGATTGAAAAGCATCAAGGCTTAGTTGAAGGATGTGGGATTCATGAATTGATATGTGGATACAAGTATGGTGTTGTGGCAAGGAGAAATCAAAAGGAATCAAGAAGAAGAGGAGTTACTAAATTAGGGTTTTAGTGTAAAAACCCTAATTTAGGCCTATCTTCCAAGCCAGATAAGTCAAAATGCAAGTTTCAAATGAATTCTTGGTAAACATGAAACTTGTAGAGCTTCTCAATATATTTAATTTGAGTACTAGAAGTCTTCAATAAGATTCATAGAACTCAAGTTATGGTTCTTGCAAGTTATGGGTCCCCAGAGGACATTGAAATTTATCTGTGAAAGTCACTTGACTTTCAAGAAACTTGTTCCCATCAAGGAATTTTCAAATGGATTCTTGGCCAACATAAGAGTTTTACATATTGATCTTAGCTTTAATTTGAGTACTATAAGTCCTCAAGAGGATTTGTGGAACTCAAGTTATGGTCTTGGCAACCTAGGGGTATTTTGGGAAAGTTGAATTACAGGTCATTTTTCAACATAGGTCCAAATCTCCATCTTCCACTCCTCAAATGGAAAATGTTAAACATGAGATGTGTTCAAAATGATGTTTTTAGGCTAGATAAGAGGTCATGAGAACTTTTAATGGCTTGCTTCACAAAGTCACCAAAATGGCCTAAAATGAAGGTGAAATTTAAATGAACCAAAGTTGAAAATTGGGGTTTTTGACCTACAAAACCAAAACAAGCCATATGACATACCAATTTGATTGTAAAATGCATTTTGAGAACATTGACATTGCCACAATTTTGAATTGAGGATTATTTTTAGGACTTGCTTTGTAAATGGGTTACTTGAATCATAAGTAACAATTGCAAAACCTCACTTCCAAGCAAATGCAAGTCTCCTTTCCATCCATACACCTCCAATATCTCATTTGGAGAGAATTTAAACTCAGAACCAAGTGAATTGCAAGCCAAAACATGAGATGGTATATGCATAGCATGAGATGAGATTTCCATGGCATGAGAAGTTGATTTTCTCATTAGATCAATCTAGAACTTTCTAGGGTCTTCAAATACACTCTATATAAGATTCAGAAGAGGTTTAGAGCAAGGGTTGGTGAGAATTGAAGAAGAGAAGAGAGATTGAGATCAGAAATTTCTTGTTGCAATTCAGAATTGGTTACAAGCTTTTACACCATTTCAATCCAAGATTTTGATTGTTATAGCTTCCATTGATACTAGTGAGTGTTTCCAGATCAAGTTCCAAGCAAATTGGTGGAGAAATCGTGTTCTTGCTCTTGGATTTTCTCACCTGCAACTCATAATCGGTTTCCATTATCCAAGCTACTTCAACTGATTCTTTTGCATACAGAAGTTAGATTACCATCCATTGAAGGTGTCTGGAAGTTCTCAAAGCTTGATTTGAAGATTTCATACTTCTGTTCATCAAGAATTCTCAGGTTGGTAAATTTCAAACCACAACATGATTTAAGTGTTTTCTTTAGGAGTTACGTGGTTAGATAGCTTGCAATTGATCATAGGAAGCTTTTAGGTATTGATTGATGAAGTTTAGAGACAATTAGTGTGATGACACAAAATCTGTTCTTGATGATAACTTGCTTAATCTTGAAGAAGAACCTTAGTAAGATAGTGGAATGTAATCCTGGTGAAGTAGTGAAGAGGTTGAGCTTAATAATTTGGAGTTTGGTGAGTTTTGATCATGGACCAAATTCTGAAGTTGGATTCGTGTTTTGAGTTAGGTTGTGTTTCATGGAATTTGGTTACCATAGGTGAATTCCTGGTGGAATTTCGAGCAGGTTAGGGTTTTTAATTTTGATGTTTAGTGGAGTATTGATGAGATACGATTAGAGGAAGAAGAAACTTCAAGCTCTGTTTTCATGGTGTTCTTCCCTCCTAGTTTTGTTCAAACGAGGAAGAAGACTTTTTGGCCGTTGGATGAGTGGTGAGACTTTGACCCAAGGCTTGATCGTGTGGATGGAGTTTAGTTTCAATTTATGAAGGAAGGGTCTGAGTATGAAATGATGTGTTTCATTAAAAGAGGGCAATGGGCTTAAGTTGCAAATTAATTCCAACACCCCCTCTAGAGGCCCATCCAAGAAACACACGCGTTTTCATTACTTCCTGCACCGCTAACTTTTCCATTTTCCTTGGTATTTTCGTTTTAATTTTCTGATGTAAATGGTCATAACGCGCGCTGCTATCCCCACCCCCTCTCTGGGCCCAATTGGTTTTTGCATTGATTTTTATTGCTATTCAGCACACTTACTTTTTCATTTTTCCATATTTTCTTTTATTTTCACATTTATTTTTAGGTTCTTTAAAAAATCATAACTAAATGGAAATTAATATTTTTGATTGGGAATTTTTTCCATATGTTCATGAAAACATCAAGAAAATTATAAAAGAATAAAAAATGTCATTTCATGCATTTTTCTATTTTTGGTTTATTTTTACTTTTAATAGCTTTTATTTCATTTTCTTTGATGCATGTTATTTGCTGAATTTAGTATGATCATTTCACTCTGATTTTTGATGCCATTCTTTTTGCTATGATTAGAGTATAGTATTAGGGTCCCCTTGTAATTTTATCACATTTTTGTGATTTAATTTTAGTTAGTTTTGATTAAGGAGCTTTAGTGTGCTAGAATTAGGGTTTCAACTTGACATAGGTGCATTTCAACATATAGTTTTGGGGTTTTTAGTTTGATTTAGGCCTTGGGGTTTATGTGGGGTATAAGGTACATGGTTAGGGTCCCTTATAAATTAATCTAGGATTTTATGTTGAATATTTCTATTTTATTTGATTTTTTGCAAGTTGATTTATATTGGTGTGTTTCCCTCTTGGGAAGTTGCTTTGTTTGTTGGGTTTTGGGCCTTTTCTTTGGGTGTTGGGGCTTGTGCTTGGCTTGTGGAGCTAGTGAAGACTTTGAGGATGAGTGAAGACAAGAATGATGCTTGGAGCTTGGAGTTGCTTGTGCTTGAAGATTGCTTGATGAAGGCTTAGGAGATAGGAGATATAGGGAGAGCTCTAGAGTAGACTGATTTCTTCTGTCAAACATAGAGAGCTTCTTGTGCCTCTATTCCATCCTATGTCACAAGGTCCCCTAAAAGAGTTCCATCTCTCCTTAGGAGGGATGTAAAGCATGCTTTGATTGGGTAGAACCTTGAGGATGCCTCTCCCTTGCTATGATAAGATCTTAGTGATTTCCCTGGGTTATCATTGAGCTTCTTAACATTCCAACTTCATCTTTTAGTTAATTCTTTTCTGTGAGGGTTGTATTGAAGATTGGAAGCCCATTGAAGATGAAGTTCATTACTGGATAAGAGGAAGCTTGTGCCTGACAAAGCTGGATATCTGTTGAAGACTAGTGTTATACTGCTATTTGAAGCTGTTTGTTATTTGGATTCAGTGCTTGCCAAAGCCGAAGATTATGGAAGATAAGAGCTTATCTGAAGTTTGAATATCATTGGAAAGGGAAGATAGGACCTTGCTTGAAGTTGTTACTATCAACCTTTGCTGTTAATCAACTGTAGCTGCCAGAGCTGGTGCTGTCTGAACTGCTTGCTGTAGGAGCTGGTGTTGCTGTCTGAGCTGGAGTTGGGTGTAGTTTTCCCTTTTCTGTATTGTTTGTGGGCTTGTTCAGATTACCCCTAGGTTTGAGGTGGAGCTTGTCTCCTCTTTCCTATTGCTTTCCCCCTTGCCTCGCTTGTTTTGCTGCATCTCATGCATTTTACTGTTTACTGTATCTGCTGTTTCTTTTCCGTTTATCCCCTAGGATCTCTGTTTCTCTCCGTGCAAGAGAGAAATATGACAGACATTAGGTTGTAACCCATGCATGACAACATTAGGGTAGTTTTGATTCCCTTTTTCAACCGTAGGTTTTTTAGAACTTCTTTCTCTTCTATCTCAGAACAATTCAAAACACACTAATAAGGATGATCGACGTCGTACGCTACGAGCCTTCAGCTATTTGAGGAAGGTTGTTGGAGGATCACTCTTCAGTAATCTGATTACTTAGTGTGTTACCCTTAGGGTAACATACAACGTAGTTACCCTCAAATCATAGTCTCTAGTGCGTCAGAGATTGCAAACATCATAAAAGACAGTTCTTGCGTAAAAGACTGAAAACAAACATCAAAGTGTCATTTTTGTCCGATTGGACTCTTAATCAGGAAAAACCCTTTCATAAGGAGATAAAAACATTTAGACAAGCTTGTGTCTTCCGTAGCCCAAACTACGTTTGCTCTGATCTTTCATGCTGTATGAAAGTACGTAGGCATAGGATGCGATATCCTAGCGAGCAACCTTCCCCTCCTTTCCCGTAGGTAGGCGAACTACGTTGACTCTGATTTCTCGTTTCGGACGGGAATACGTAGGCATAAAGTGCGATACTTTGCCGAGTCATTTTCTTTTCTTTTTAACCCAGACCTTTAGAGTAGATAGAATAATAATCCGTACTAGAAAACAAGCGTGGATCCCGTCGAGTACGACGGATGTGAGGGGTATTAATACCTTCCCCTTGCGTAACCGACTCCCGAATCCAGGATTTGGTTGTGATGACCACTCCTTTCCCGTCTTTGCGGTAGGTTTACTTCGAGCGTTTCCTTTCCCTCCTTTGAGATAAATAACGCACGGTGGCGACTCTTCTGTCATAGCCGGCGCCGATTTTCGCAGTAGCGACAGATTGCATATGCATCATTTAGTCAAGAGGCAATGTTTGCTAGTTTCGTGGAGACTAGTGCCTTGTCCCAAACCTAGAAGGGTGGGTTTGAAAGCCTAGGGGACGGGCTTTGTTGTTATCGGTCTAGAAGGGTGGACCCAGTTTAAGTGTAAAAACCGAAAAATGATAACAAGTGTTGGTACCACATAGCATTGAGTTGCATTGAGTTGTGATTGAGTCACATAGCATGAATGTCAATGATATATGAAGTATGCTTGTGAATGTAATGTGTTTGGATAATTGTGAAATATGCATGAAGGGATATGCTTGATGCTTGTTCATATTTGTTAATATTTATGACGTGACAAATATGACTATGAAATGAATTGTGGTGAGAAATGTGGATTATATGTGATTGTTACTTGTGTGTGTGTGTATATATATATATATATATATAATCTTATGCATTGATTATTATGGTAATATTTCTCACCCTTCTGCTGTTTTATAATTCTCTATGAGGCATTGCAGAATAGGTTGCTGGAGGTGTCTTTTGTGAAGTATAACTTTATTCTCTTGAGTCAGACTGCTCTGATTATGTAACACCGGGTAGTTAGGCTTGTATAGCGTTCTTTTGTGATACGTCTTGATTTATCTGTTGATGATGTTTTGTAACATGAATGATTGATGAACCAAACTGGATAACATGTATTTATGTGATCAAATGTTTTAAGGCAATTTAAATGTTTTAATCTTCCGCTTTAATTTTTATAATGAGATGTGGGTTTAAGGGCTAAGTTCCTCTATTTTGAAAACTATCCCACTGTTGCATATTTGTAAAGAGCAGGTGTTGAATGTTTATTTGATGATAATGTGACATACTTCTTTTATACCGTATTTAAATCATACTCTGATAAATTTTATATGTGCCTATATATATATTATTGTTTATTTGGGGGTATAGAAGGGGGTGTTACATTTGACTCTCTGGAGAAATTCAGCGTATTAACGGATAAATTATGGTTAACCAAAAGGACGGGTGTGGAACTAAGCGAAGATTGTGACCCAAAGGATGGGTGTGGAACCAAGCGAATGTTGTGACCCAAAGGACGGGTGTGGAACCAAGTGAAGGTTGTGACCCAAAGGAGTTTGGTACATTGACTGAACAAACAGTACTTGATCGAAGAAAGGGTATTCGAACCAAACAAAGTTACTAACCCAAAGGTGCGAGTGTTTGAACCAAAAGAAAGGTTGCTAACTACAAGGGGATTCAGTGTTTTAACAGACGGACTGTGATTAACTCAAGTGAAACTCAATATGTTAACAGATGGACTGTGGTTAACTAAGGAACGAGTTATTAACTAAGAAAATGTGATTAACCTAAGGGGAACTCAGTATATTAACATATAGATTGTGATTAACTGAGAAAAGAGCAACTTGGTATTTTAACTGACAGGCAGTGATTAACCAAATAAGAAGGGAGATAGAACCAAGAGAAGGTTGCGAACTCCTCCAAAAATTCAGTATTTGACAGTCAGACTGTGTTTAACCAAAGAAAAGGATTATGACTTCGCTGGTGAAGAAGAGAATCTGGCTTTAACCCAAGAATGGTTGATTAACCAAAGGAAGGGGTGATTACAACTCTTCTGAGGAATCAAATAATATTGATTGGCCAAAAGAGAAAGGAGTGTTGAACTGAAAGGAGGAAAGTAAAACAAGAAACAAAGATTGGGGTGTAAGGAAAAGGTGATTGATCAAAATAAGGATTGAAAGAAAAGCAAGATCAAAGATCAAACTCAAGAAACACCACAATTCACATATAGAGGTGATTATTTGGAGTTCAGGGTCAAACATCTTTGACCAGAAATAGTCAGAATAATAGTATGGTATACTCCACCCTCACTCATTCTCTAGAACCCAAAGTATAGTGCGGAAGATGAAACCGACAGAGAAACGATGCAAGTTGTACATTGCTCCAATACATTATGCAGACTTCCAAATCAACAAGGTATCGAGAGAACAAGGCTCTAAAGGATCATAAACATAAGAAAGAAGGAAAATCAACTAATCGAAACAAGGTTTCGATCAATCAATCAAAAAAGAAGGAACAAGCCGATAATCTTTCAAGCGAGTCAAAAGGTCATCAAAGCGAGCGTCTGAGGTAATAATTATAAAAAATTAAGTTCATTCAAATGAAGAAAAAAGGTAATGCAATCAAAAAGAAAATGCAAGGTAGCAACAAGCATCAATTATCATGCATCACTAATCATGTTATGATGTGGACAAAATAGTGCAAGAATGATCATGATTATATAATGTCGAAATTGCAAACAGTTACGTAACCGATAAATCGAACATCAAAGTTTGTATACATGCTTCAAACAGAGTCTAACCAGCTCATAAAACATCCACAGATATCAAGAATATCATGTCATGCAAGTTACATGAGGAAAAAAGATCAAACAAGCTTGAAAAAGTACAAAAATAGCATTTTAGTTCAGTGTTAATCGGTTAACCATTTGCTAGTGCAAAATGGTTATTCGATTAACCTTTCAAAAAAAGCAGATTTTTGCTGAAAACAGAGGTTTTCGTCGGTTAACCATTTTGCACTAGCAAATGGTTAATTGATTAACCCTATAGCTGTGACATAAAATTGGTTTTTCAAAAGAACTTTTAGCAACTTATCAATTATTCAATCACTCACATGTTAGGACAAACATTTGTGCACGAAAATCAAGTTCAAAATCAACAATTAAGCATTAATGGAGTCAATTAATTCATCAAGAACAAGAATCAAGCAATTGCATAATCAATTCGCTCACAAAAAAAAATATCGAATCTACATTGCGAACAATACGAAAGTGATCAAAAACAGTAAATTGAGTGAGAAATTTCAACCAAAAAGGCGGGGGATTGCCTTGGTGATTGTTGCAAGTGAATTGTGATGAGAATAATCAAAGAAAACCAAAGAAATATGAACTTATGACCGAACCGTAGCGAAACCGAGTAAAATGAGACGAAATCTCCAAATACGAATTTGCACCGAAGAAACTTGAGATAATCACTTGAGTTGAATAAATAACTACTGAAACACCAGAAATCCAAGTAGTAATGCAAGATAATGAAGGTTAAACTCAAGATAAAAGCACTCTCTGTAACACCCCCTTCTATACCCCCAAATAAACGATAAAATAAATAAGCACAAATAAAATTTATCAGAGTTTAAATTAAAGTACGGTATAAAAGAAGTATGTCACATTATCACCGATAAACATTCAACACCTGCTCTATAAAAAATATGCAACAGTGGGATAGTTTTTGAAATAGAGGAACTTAGTCCTTACTCCCACATCTCAGTATTTAAAATTAAAGCGGAAGACTAAAACATTTAAATTGTCTCAAAACATTTAATCACATAAATACATGTTATCCAGTTTGGTTCATCAATCATTCATGTTACAAAACATCATCAACTGATACATTACAAATGTATCACAAAAGAATGCTATACAAGCCTAACTACCCGATGTTACATAATCAGAGCAGTCCGACTCAAAAGAATGAAGCTATACTTCACAAAAGACACCTCCAGCAATCTAATCTGCAATGCCTCATAGAGCATTATAAAACAGCATAAGGGCGAGAAATATTACCATAATAATCAATGCATAATATTGTATATAAACAACTAATAAATCCATATAATCCACATTTCTCACCACATTTCATTTCCATAATCATATTTGTCACATCATACATATAAACAAATATGAACATACATCCAGCATATCCCTTCATGCATATTTCACAATCATCCAAACACATCACATTCACAAGCATACTTCATATATTAATGACATTTATGCTATGTGACTCAATCACAACTCAATGCAACTCAATGCTATGTGGTACCAACACTTGTTATCATTTTTCGGTTTTTACACTTAAATCGGGTCCACTCTTCTAGACCGATAACAACAAAAGCCCGTCCTCTAAGCTTTCAAACCCACTCTTCTAGGCTTGGGACAAGTCACTAGTCTCCACGAAACTAGCAAGCATCGCCTCTTGACTAATTGATGCATATGCAATCGACAATCAAATGCACTTAAGACCGACATCTTAATCTCATGCATTCAAATAATTCATCTCTTCAAGAATTACAACATGATTGTACACACAACATATTCATAACAATTCAAGGCATTTGCATTTAATGCCACCATCACATTCATCAAAACAGTGCACACATATCCATGATATGTTCACATGCACTATTAGCATACAACAATATGCATTCACATTCTCTTTAGACAATACACACATATCCATAAGTCATGCACACATATCCACAATGTTCTCATGCATACTTACCACACATTTGCATACAACATTATGCATTCACAATTCATCGAACAATACACACATAATCATCACTATGTTCTCATGTATTCCTAATCAATGCCAAATAACACTCATATCACATAAGTATTAAACTACTTGAACCAAGAAATCAAGCATTGGATGCACAAAACAGAAGAAACAAAGCTGTCTCGTTCGCCACCATTCGCCTGGCGAAGCCACGCAGCGAATGCTCGCTGGACTTCGCCTGGCGAACTTCCGAGCGAATCAAGGCCAATAGCTACTGTCTTGCTTCGCTACCCTTCGCCCATGTGCTCGCCTGGTGAACCTTCGCCACTCACCTTCACCTGGCGAACTTGCCAGCAAAGACCACTGGGATTAATTCTGGAATTATTCGCTAGCATTCGCTGAGCTTCGCCCAGCGAAGCTTCGCCTTCGTTCGCCTGGCGAGTGCCAGCGAACCTGCGAAGACAGAACTCTCAATCTGCCCCAAAACTTCCCTCTTCCAAAAACCTACCGATTCTCCACCCAATCAGTACCAACAACTTAACCATACCTCACCCGACTATTCCACGGCATTAGTTTCAGTTTCTAACCGATTAAACTACGATTCTACCGATTAAATCCGTTTTGCCCTAACTTGAAAAAATGTCGGAAACTCATAACAAACCCCAAACCACACATACATAACCACACACATTGATCAAATAATAATGTTTCTCACCCTTACCTCGATTAATCGGAGCTTTGAAGTTGGTTCTTGATGATTTTCCCACTTTCCTCTTTTCTTCTCTCTTTCTCTTCTTTCTCCTTCTTTCTCTTTTCTTTCCACAATGTTTCTATCCTTTCTTTTCCTTTTCCTCTTATCTTATATATTTCTTTATTTTCTTTCCTTCCCATTTATCTTCTCACAAATTCTCTACCAAATACATCTAATAATTAAAATTAGTCAATTAATTAAATTAATTAACACTAATAATTAATTAATGAAATTTGGACTGTCACAACCCTCCCCCACTTTAGGAATTTTCGTCCTCGAAAATGTTACCTGATTCAAACAACTCTGGATAAGACTCTCTCATATGGCTCTCCAGTTCCCAAGTCACATTTCCACCAATCGGTCCTCCCCAAGCGACCTTCACCAAAGTAATCTCTTTGCCTCGAAGCGTATGCTACCACTTGATTATTCTGCATTAACACACCTCCCAAGCCCATTAAAGAAGCATCACAATACATAACAAACGGTTCTTCCGGATTTGGCAAAATCAGAACAGGGGTTGTCGTCAATCTTCTCTTAAGTTACTGAAAACTCTCTTCACACTTGGCATCCCAAACAAAAGCTTAACCCTTCCTATTCAATCGAGTCAACGGTAATGATAACTTAGAAAATCCTCCAATGAACTTACGGTAATAACCCGCTAAACCAAGAAAACTTCTAATCTCAAAAACTGATTTCGGAGTCTCCCGTTGCGACACCGTTTCAACTTTTGATGGATCAACCGCAATACCTTCACTTAAAATTACATGACCAAGGAAACTCACCTCTTTCAACCAAAATTCACACCTAGAAAGTTTCTCAAACAACTGCTTCTCTTTCAACACAGACAATACAATCTTCAGATGCTCAGCGTGCTCTTCTTCACTCTTTGAGTAGACCAAAATGTCGTCAATAAACACCACAACGAACTTGTCCAAATAAGGATGAAAAGTCCTATTCATATACTCCATAAATACACCTGGTGCATTAGTCACACCAAATGGCATCACAGAATACTCATAGTGTCCATACCTCGTTCTAAAAGCAGTCTTCTGAATATCCTCAGCTTTCACACGAATCTGATGATACCCAGATCTCAAATCTATTTTACTGAACACACTTGCACCAACCAACTGATCCATCAGATCATCAATCCTCGGAAGTGGATACTTGTTCTTAATAGTCACTTTGTTCAACTGTCTGTAATCCACACAGAGTCTCATAGAACCTTCTTTCTTCTTAACCAACAATACCGGCGCACCCCACGTCGACACACTTGGACGAATAAATCTCTTCTCAAGCAAATCTTTAAGTTGACTCTTCAACTCTTTCAATTCCGATGCGGACATACGATATGGAGCCATCGATATCGGACTAGTTCCAGGAATTAAGTCTATCGAAAACTCCACTTCTCGTTCCGGCGGTAAATCTCTTATCTCATCATGGAAAACTTCTGGAAAATCTCTAACAATTGGTAAAGCGTCAATTGCTCCAGTTTCACCAATACTCAAAGTTGCCATCAACATAAATACCTTAGCACCATCCTGTACTTATTCCTTCACTTGCTTCACCGTCATAAACAAATCCCTTTCAACATTCGATTCAGAAAAAATAACCGTTTTATCAAAACAGTTAATATAAACTCGATTGAATTTCAACCAATTCATTCCAAGAATGACATCAAGTTGATCTAAGTGAAGACACACTAAATCAACCCCAAAGTCTCTACCGAAAATACTCAAAGGGCAATTCAAACACACATACGGGGTAGTTACCGAACCCATAGCAGGAGTATCAATAACCATGCCACCACCAATAACAGACATCTCAAGATTCAACCTTCTAACACACTCCAGAGAAATAAAAGAATGCGTAGCTCAGTATCAATTATAGCGATAAAAGGTATACCATTAATAAAACACGTACCTCTGATCAAGCGATCATCACTAGCAGTCTCAGATCCAGATAGAGCAAACACTTTTCCGCTCCCTTGATTCTTCTTCGGCTTATCACATTTGGTACTAATGTGTCCTTGCTCGCCACAGTTGTAGCAAGTCACATTCGCACCGCTTCTGCATTCAAAAGCTTTGTGGCCTGGCTTGCCACACTTAAAACACTTCTGTTCCACACTCTTGCACTCAGGAGTATGATGCCCCGCTTCACCATAATTGTAACATCTTATCGGAGTAGAAACTCCCCCACTTTTCTTATTGCCGAAACCAACCTTTTGTTTCCCCTTCTCTGCAGGAGTCACGTAAGGTTTCCCTCAGAATTGGCTCTTTCCTTTATTATCATTTAGGCTCTTGTAGTGGCTAGATCGAGCCCTACTATCCTCGTCATAAATCCTACTCTTATTTACCAACTCAGAAAATCGTCGGATTTCCTGATAACCAATAGCTTGTTTAATCTCAGGTCTCAAGCCATTCACAAATTTGAGACACTTAGATCTCTCAGCATTAACAGTGTTGTAGTGAGGACAAAACTTGATCAGCTCCTCAAATTTTGCCGCATACTCAGCTACCGTCGAATTACCTTGCTTCAGCTCAAGGAATTCAATCTCTTTCTTTCCGCGCACATCTTCTGGAAAATACTTCTCCAGGAATGTCTCTCTAAAAAGATCCCAAGTGATCGCAATTTCATCCTCTTCAAATCTTTGGCGAGTATTACCCACCAGTCTTCAGCTTCCTCTTCGAGCATATGAGTTTCGAACTGCACCTTCTGCGCATCCGAACAATTCATAACCCGAAAAATCTTCTCAATAGCTTTCAACCAAATTTGTGCTTTGTCAGGCTCTTGGGTTCCCTTGAACGTCGGTGGATTATTCCATTGGAACCTCCCCAAAGCACGAAATTCATTATCAGCATCATTCCTCACATTCACGTTGGCCTGAGGATTATGTCCAATTGCCCCAGCCAATCTCGTCAAAGCCTCCGCAATTGCTTCGTCATTCCTACCTGCAACCATCTTACTGAATTCCAACAACAGAACCACGTAAGAACAACCAATATCGATAGTGCAACAAACACACATATCAATATACTCGGAGAACAACAAACTAACAACTTGGCCGGACGGACCGACCTGCTCTGATACCACTTAATGTAACACCCCCTTCTATACCCCCAAATAAACGATAAAATAAATAAGCGCAAATAAAATTTATCAGAGTTTAAATTAAAGTACGGTATAAAAGAAGTATGTCACATTATCACCGATAAACATTCAACACCTGCTCTATAAAAAATATGCAATAGTGGGATAGTTTTTGAAATAGAGGAACTTAGTCCTTACTCCCACATCTCAGTATTTAAAATTAAAGCGGAAGACTAAAACATTTAAATTGTCTCAAAACATTTAATCACATAAATACATGTTATCCAGTTTGGTTCATCAATCATTCATGTTACAAAACATCATCAACTGATACATTACAAATGTATCACAAAAGAATGCTATAAAAGCCTAACTACCCGATGTTACATAATCAGAGCAGTCCGACTCAAAAGAATGAAGCTATACTTCACAAAAGACACCTCCAGCAACCTAATCTGCAATGCCTCATAGAGCATTATAAAACAGCATAAGGGCGAGAAATATTACCATAATAATCAATGCATAATATTATATATAAACAAGTAACAAATCCATATAATCCACATTTTTCACCATATTTCATTTCCATAATCATATTTGTCACATCATACATATAAACAAATATGAACATACATACAACATATCCCTTCATGCATATTTCACAATCATCCAAACACATCACATTCACAAGCATAATTCATATATTAATGACATTTATGCTATGTGACTCAATCACAACTCAATGCCATGTGGTACCAACACTTGTTATCATTTTTCGGTTTTTACACTTAAATCGGGTCCACTCTTCTAGACCGATAACAACAAAAGCCCGTCCTCTAAGCTTTCAAACCCACTCTTCTAGGCTTGGGACAAGTCACTAGTCTCCACGAAACTAGCAAGCATCGCCTCTTAACTAATTGATGCATATGCAATCGACAATTGAATGCACTTAAGACCAACATCTTAATCTCATGCATTCAAATAATTCATCTCTTCAAGAATTACAACATGATTGTACACACAACATATTCATAAAAATTCAAGGCATTCGCATTTAATGCCACCATCACATTCATCAAAACAGTGCACACATATCCATGATATGTTCACATGCACTATTAGCATACAACAATATGCATTCACATTCTCTTTAGACAATACACACATATCCACAAGTCATGCACACATATCCACAATGTTCTCATGCATACTTACCACACATTTGCATACAACATTATGCATTCACAATTCATCGAACAATACACACATAATCATCACTATGTTCTCATGTATTCCTAATCAATGCCAAATAACACTCATATCACATAAGTATTAAACTACTTGAACCAAGAAATCAAGCATTGGATGCACAAAACAGAAGAAACAAAGTTGTCTCGTTCGCAACCATTCGCCTAGAGAAGCCACGCAGTGAATGCTCGCTGGCCTTCGCCTGGCGAACTTCCCAGCGAAAACCACTGGGATTAATTTTGGAATTATTCGCTGAGCTTCGCCTTCATTCGCCTGGCGAGTGCCAGCGAACCTGCGAAGACAGAACTCTCAATCTGCCCCAAAACTTCCCTCTTCCAAAAACTGACCAATTCTCCACCCAATCAGTACCAACAACTTAACCACACCTCACCCGACTATTCCATGGCATTAGTTTCAGTTTCTAACCGATTAAACTACAATTCTACCAATTAAATCCGTTTTGCCCTAACTTGAAAAAATGTCGGAAACTCACAACAAACCCCAACCCACACATACATAACCACACACATTGATCAAATAATAATGTTTCTCACCCTTACCTCAAATAATCAGAGCTTTGAAGTTGGTTCTTGATGATTTTCCCACTTTCCTCTTTTCTTCTCTCTTTCTCTTCTTTCTCCTTCTTTCTCTTTTCTTTCCACAATGTTTCTATCCTTTCTTTTCCTTTTCCTCTTATCTTATATATTTCTTTATTTTCTTTCCTTCCCATTTCTCTTCTCACAAATTCTCTACCAAATACATCCAATAATTAAAATTAGTCAATTAATTAAATTAATTAACACTAATAATTAATTAATGAAATTTGGACTGTTACACTCTCAATATGAAAGTTGCTACTCTTCAATGGTGGAAAGTGAGCTCAAGTGTGGTTTGGGAAGAAGGTGAAGATGAATGTGAGAAAAATTTGCAGAAACTTTAGAGAGAATGTGAGAGATAAGAGTGAAAATTGAGAGAGAATTATGAAAATGGTTGAATCCCCTTTGCAACAAAGTGAAGGTTTCTTTATATAAAAGCTAGCTTGAGAGTGGCTAGGTTTGGAATGTGTTTTGGTGTTTTCTTTGGAACTAGCTTTGTAGTTATTTGCACTTAATTCACCGAGTTGGAAGTTGGTTCGGTTAGTTAGTTTGTTAATTTGGTGGAACAATCCCAATGTAAGTCCAAATCCAATGGTTCACATATTTGTAATGAAGTTACATGGTGGTCTTGATTGGAAATGATGTATTGTATTAAATGCAAATATATTCTTGAAGTGTCTTAAAGTATCTAGAAATTTCTAGAATATTCCATACAATGCTAGAACCAAGTGAACCCCAAAAAATAGAGGAAAAGTTGTTGTCATGAAAATGTAGCAGAATCTTCCAAAAACAAGTGTTGATCGATTAACCATTTTGCACTAACAAAGAGTTAATCATAAACTAAGTCAAAATTTGCCTAATTTTCTTGAGAAAAGGTGTTATGGACATGGTTCTGATTTCCAACCTTTTTCTTTGATGAATAGGCATAGAAACCCTTGTTTTTTTGCTTGTATTGATGCTATGATGTCTTTGGGAAGATGTGATTAAGCAAGCTTCAAAAACTTGAATATTCCTGCAACAAAAACCATAGAGAAAAAGCCAATCCGTATGCCAGCGATGCGAATGCACATGCTTATGCAAAAGGCAAAAAGGAAGGTCAAATTTCGGGTTACAACAGCTAGCAAAACCTGTTTGAGTCATCTACCTCCAGAACCACCTTAAATAGGTGATGTATTGTCAACTTAATCATTTCAACCTTGCCTCGTCATCCTACAAACTCCTCATAGTTAATTCTTGCATTTTGACGTTTGTTTTCTCATCCCCGTGTTATACTTTGTAATGGAATTTTCCAACTCTTCATTTGTAATGGACCTATGAAAACAAAAGCAAGAAAATAGTCCAAAATGTGATTCAACACAAGTATGTTTAAAAAATTATTTAAAAAAGGTAATAATAATAATAAAAAAAAGAAGATCATGGTCCTCTCATGGGAATGTTATGTCCGTGTAGTGAGAAAGAGACAATAGTAAGACCAACAATTTATTATGTGAGATTCTACTCATTTAGGTAAAATAGAAAAATGGTGAGAGACAACAATGAGCACATTGTGTAGATGAGACAAATTAGTGGAGAGAAAATATCAATTGAAGTAATTAAAAGAAACAATGCATTTGTTTGGTAAATAGCGGTGCATCTACCTCAAATTTACAGTAATAAAGAGATGGCACTTGGCAGAGATGCATATGACATAACCTACCTTTTCCATTATTCGAGAAAGGGAATTGAAGAGCATATGTGAAAATAAATGTCCATTCTCCTATTTATCCCATTGAATGAGTAATCATGGATCAATTGAGTGAGTAATCATAGCTTCTTTTAAAATTAATATCCTATTTCTTGCCAATTACCTCACCTCCCTTTCACTTTTGTATCAATTCTAAAGATCATATATCTAATAATATGGTAAGGGAGTTATTTTATCAACAATGTATGGCTGAAAATCGATATGTCCATGAAGAATAGAATCAAAGATACCCTTCAGATAAAGAATAAGAAGAAAGTGTGAAAAATATAAAAAAGATATCGTATATTAGTCAGAAAAATAGTAAGGAAAGGAAGTATACCTTCCCAAAAGGGAGGGACACCAGATAGGAGAATATACAAAATAATCCCCGCACTCCAAATATCAGTTAAGAATTGAGTTTGACATATTTGGATGTTTTTCATAGCAGTGATGCCAAACATTGGAAATCAATTCAATGGTAACTAACAAGTAATTAAATTATAGAAAATAATGAATTTGGATATGTTGTTTTTTCAAGATTATATGAATGATATATTTAAATTAACTATGGGTTAACTACAGATTAACTACAATTTCTAGGTTTATATATAATGTTCGTGTTAGTGACAAAATCTTTATTGTTATAAATTAAATTTATATAAATCGAATAAAATGGGGACAAAATAATACATGGTGTTGCACCCTAATTTTTGACTATAAGATCGCACCTCTTTTTGCTTCTTTTTTTTTGCCATTTAACTTTATTTAATATTTATTACGACTAACAAGTATGCGTAGGTACATGGACTTCAAGTAAACGGCGATACTTTCTCGCAGTCAAGCATCACAGGGATACGACCATTTGCGTTGGATTTCCTGGATCATTATTGGAGTACATCATTCACGAATTCAAGATTAATTTAAGATTAATTCGAGAGATGGCTTTGTTCCCACCTAAAAGGATTGGATTATCATTTTGATTCCCTTAAGGAAAGAATTTGGTTTTATTTGCAGCCTGTAGATGACATGAAATTGGAATTTTGAATCAAGTTAGCGAGAAGTTATCGGAGTGAAGTTTCCACCATTCTCAAAATTCAAGCATCGTTGCTCAAAGCTGGTTCAAGCCGAAGCCCCTTTGTTTTGGATTTATAAAAGCATCAGATTTGAAAGCATAAGATTAAAAATGACGGAATCCAAAATTTACAAATTCATTTCATACAAGGATTCAATACGAGAACTCAAGATACAAAACAGGTTTTGTTATTGATAAAAGGGGTTACATCAAACTTGGCATCTCATAACTCTAAGCAATTCTCTATCCAACAATTTACCAAGGTACTACGTAAGAGAAATACAATTTGGTTACAAGAGTGTTACAAAGCGTGAAAAGGCATTTTGGATCCGTCATAAAAGCCTCAGGCTGCTGATAATCAGGAACTAGATGATGGTTTTGACAGATACAAAAGACAAGAGCATTTGAATATATGCCTATTTGAACGACGAAAAGCTGACATTACCGCATCTCCAACTAATCCCAACTCGCGCGATATCATAGGGTCGTGGTTCTGTTCTTCCACAAGGTCGCTACAAAGGAACCAGCACCGTCACATTCAGCCATAGCTTGTGCAAAACAACATCAGAAGATCAATTATTGTCTCCGGGTTACGCAACGCCGACATCACAACCTGTCAAAAAAATACCAATTACTAATTAGAGCAGCCATAACCTCATGCTTCAACTTGTTTTCTGATGCAGACTATTGCAATACTTTGAATTATAAAATAAAAAAACCGAAGACTGCAGGTACCTCCACATCATCTGCAAGCATCAGCAGAGCAACGTCAGCATTTATCAGAAGCAGCGCATCAGTGTTTCGGTATCAGCACAGCACAAACAGGCCCACTTCTGTACAACATTTCAACAACAACAGTCCATCATTTGCAAAGACCAGCAGAATCGCGTTTGCAAACATCAGCAACTGCAGGTGCATCAGTAGCAACGACCCACGACCTGCTCGAGAAATGAGAAAATAAGCTTCAAAATGAAATGCAGAACAGGGCAATTTAAAAATGATTAAAACAAAAATGCTTCAAAGATACGAACCACTGCCTGTTATCTTAACGTTACACTGACAACGCACCCCTATCAAGCCATGCCCTTTTCAACTTTGCCTTACTTCAAGTGGGTTTGTGAACTGAACTTCATGATGATTGAAGTAGTCGCGCCAGAACAACCTGCAAATTCAAACACAATACATCTCTGCGTACTGCACTGAAAAACAGAGACCAACATCGATAATTGCCGGCCTACACAGCAATCCGTATAGGCCATGTAATTGAAGGATGGCCACGCCGCTTCAGACAAACCCGTAAGCTCGCTGCAAATCATAACGACAGCAACGGCTAATTCAAGCATACCTAAACATCAAGCCTTAGAGTTGTGACCGGAAAACCGCTGCAACTTCTGGAGATGTGCGAATTGTTCTTGCTATGTATAATTGAGATGTTAGAAGTAGAGTTAGAGATCTCGTTCCCATCTTGAATGCCTTAGAAGAGGAATCACCTTCGAAAATCTTCATACAGCTTTGGGCGTTGCGAAAAGAAAGCAAGAACCTGATATGTCATACATCACCCTGTGAGCCCTGTCCCGCCTGGAAGGTTCGCCTGACTTTGACCTGCACAATTCGTTAACACCATATCAGGAGGAATTCGGCAGTTGCCGTCCGAAGTAGAAGAAGCGTATCCGCACCTGCCACGCATTGGGTCGGCACACCACCTTTTCAGCTTGCGCCCTGCATTGGTGAGCTTTATCAGTACCCGAAAGCATATGGACTCGCCAAGCCAAAGTCCAAAGACAGGGCATATGCTGCATCAGAAACTCTACTCCAAATCAAATGAATCAAGTTCAGTAAACCAGCAGAATATGGACACGCGCGTGCACTGTATCCTTGTGGCAACCAGTAGCCCTTGCCCGTCCGCAACATCTCCAAGTTTCCTGCAAATCAAACACAACAAGTCAATCCACAAACAGAACTCTAGAAAGAAGATCAGAGACATAACCAGCACCACAACCATCTCTCCGAATCCAAAGTACACCTACTCAGTTGCGTCCTCTTCAACATTTGCACGTGGAACTCGCAAGCCTCGATGACAGAATAACCACCCTTTTCCTGCATAAGAGTAACTGCAAAACGTGAATAAAGTGGCTTCATTACGACACCAGCCAGTTGAGAGTTGGAATTAAACTTGATTACCTGATGAAGAAGGCACCAATAATTTAATAGCCATCGTTGCGCTGACTTAGCTAGCAGCAGCTCAGTCTGTAGTTAAGGCCAGGAAATCATTTATGCAAAACCATTGTGAATAAGATTACACCAAGGCTCAAGGAGATTTGGATCTTGAGCTATCCAACATCCAACCGGGCAACAGAGTTCTAATACCATCACTAACATTATCACCACCGGCACCGGCGTCGTGTTGCAGTTAGAGGTAACGGTCCACATGTGAATTGAAAGAGAATCAGAACGCTCTAACCATGACAGCTGCACCCTTGACTACGCTTCCAAGCACCCCCCTCAATACACGAGACAATAAGACAGGATTAAAACGGATACGAGATTAGCATAATACACATCAAACTAATGATAGTTCAGAAGATTTACCTTGTAGACTATTCTCCTTTATTCTTAGGGAACTCCAAACCGACCCAACCGGGACAAATGACACAAAGCATACCCAACGTTATCTCAACTTCAAGTCAAGAACCTTCGATTGAAAACTCTAACTCGAATGACCGTGTAAATGAACTAAAGAAGTCTTCCCCTTATGATTCAGATAAAATCTTGGGCTCACCACATCTCTTCACACCACCAGTATCAGAGTTTACTTTGGGCCGCGTGTGTATCCCCTGGCCCAAAATACCTTACCATTCGCACCTGCAGAAAGATAGCGATAGGATTAGCAAGAATCATTGAAGGATATTCCTTGAAGAAATAGAAGATTCGATACAGAATTAAATCAAATCCAATCCCCATTAAGGCACATATCAGAGATCGTGATTCTCCTCAACAACATTAACTCAGAAATAACGGAAAAAGAAGGATTTCAGATCTCAGCTAAACCAAAATGGAAGGTCCAGAAACCCACAATCAACTTTAGTCAAAGCATTGATTCCTAAGGGCCTATTTAAAGGGATCAAAAGAACACAAAAAGGGACCGATAGCTACCAGGAAACCCTAAAGCTCGTAAGAAAACTTAGCTGTTCATTCCTTTTCCACCACGAACCCGTCGCCGGAAACCTTCAAGCCATCGTCGTTTGTCACGCTCGCCGCCACCGAATCGCAATCGCCAATACCTCCGTCGTTCAGGAATCTGCGGTAATCTTTCCACTTGTGTCAAATTATGTCGAAGCTTATGATCTATTTGTTGTTGTTTCAGGTTTAAAGAATAAAGAAGACGAAACGGAGGTGAGAATCGAAGGAGGATGAGGAAAAGAATGGTCCGGAGACGAGAGAGAGAGGAGGGAGACAGCGACGATTTGGGAAGGGGGAAGGGATTAGGGTTTCGTTTTTTTTGTTGTTTCATTCGTTTTATTTTTTTTATTTTTTGCTTATTTGCTGTAATATAATGTATCACACTAATCACACCACATCACACTAACCTCTCCCCTTAATCTTTAATTAAACCTTTAACATGCAGCCAAGTAACCTTCTTTTCGTTAACTAATTTACTGATCACTTAATTAACTCTAATTTAATTACTTAATCTTTTTCATAATTAAATAACTTAATTAAAACTTTTATTTAATAATTTTTTGACTTGCCCATTAACTTAATGCAATTAACTTTATTTTAACTTAATCTAATCCTCTTAGTTAAACCTCTTATTCAAACAAAGCTTTTAAGTTTAAGTTAATGTCTTTATTTACTTTTAAGAAATAATAATATGATCACCAAAATCCTTCCTAAATAATTCCTTTTAAAAAAAAAATCAATCAAAATCATTTGTATATTCAGGAAAATCTTTTATTAATGTAAATTAACTTTTAATAATAACCATAGTAAGCCATTTCGCGTTTAGATCAATTTTGTTTAATAAGATAAATAATAAACAACCTTATTCAGGTAGTAATCAACGCTTGATTAATTTTTTTTTTAATCCAAAACTTAATCCATAACTCTTACTAATAAAATAACACAACATCTCTTGAACGATCTCGCAACACATCTTCTCATAAGCATAATTCAACAGAGTAGTCCATCTCCCTATTAACAATTAACCCAACTTTTCTCAAGAATACAATCAATTAAAATCAATTAACATTGTAAAATATAATCTAACCGTGCACTCCACGACACATTCACTCACACTTCAGCGCTTTCATGCGTTTATGTATGGTTTACATTTCCGCAACTTATTCATTGCAATTTACACTATCATGTCTATATTATCGCATCGCATTCCGTCCAAAGGAAAACCCTACACATAATTCAACGTTGTGTGTAGTTGCACATCATATGCATCGTATCCCCTTCGATCCTTGATTCTTCAAGTTGATCATTTAAGTTTAGGACCTACCCCATAGGAAGGACCTTGTCTTTATTTCTTTACAACATAGAAACAAACAACAACATTACACAACTTTTACAAACACATTAGAGAATAGATGTTAATCATCTTAAGTGAGATATAATCTCCACCCCCACAACAATACAATCAAACATGTAGGGACTTTGCCTTAAGAGCGATAAAGGCATACTTGGCAACCATCCGAGTATGTAAGACCTTTTCTTAAGACGATGCAAAGACCATTTCCTACGACCCCCTTTTACATTTGTGGTGGTTATCTCTCCCTTAACATGAAGACTCATCTCTTCTCCTAAACCCAATCAAAACAACTACCCTAAACCCGTAGGAACTTTGGCCACAGTCAAAGAGCTCCTTAAACCCTTTAGGGTGAACTACAACATACTCTGATTCCACTCCCGTAAGGATATGTAGGCATAAGATGCGACATCTTATCGAGTATACTTAGAAATAAACCACTAGGGTCTCTAATCCTTTAAGCAGATAAACACATAGCAATAAACAAACAAGAGGTTCCTGTAGAGTACTACAGAAACTTAGGATGCTAGTACCTTCCCTAAGTTTAACCAACCCCCGAACCTAAAACAATCTAAACCTTGCATTTGCATTGCATTGTGGGAATTTCGATCTTTATCCCTTCCTTTGGACAAATCAAAGTTCGGTTGCAAAATGAATTAAAGATTCAAACTAATCAATAGTTTGGTATCCAAATTTCACCTCGACAGAAATGGCGACTTCATTGGGGAAGTCCTTAGTGGGTTTCCCTAACTTGTTTTTCTCTTGTTTATTGTTGTATATATTTGCTTACTTGTTTATTTGTTTGTGTTCTTTATCTCTTTTGGGTTATTACCTATGAGTGGTGAGACAAAGTCCTACACCCGGACTTGAGAGAAATTAAGATAGGATGGTGATATGTTCGATGAGGCTTATAGGGAGTGAGTCCCGACTAAGTTGATTCGAGAATCCTGCTTAGTTGAGCCCCTTTTGAAAATGGTTCGGTTGAACGAGTTTAGTCGTGAAAACTTTTACTATTCTCAATTGGAGTCCATGATACTAAGGACCGTAGTTACCTTTAACCCCACTTTGGCCTTTATTAGAATGTAGTGCGAGGCTATGAGGGAGTAAGTCCCGAAATAGTGCTACGCGATGCTACACTCAAAAGAAGTTCTCTTGAGAATATTATTAATCCTCAAGTTAGTTGGGAGATCGATAATATCCAATAGATGGACTAATGACTTTGGGACCCTTTTTTAGAACCCAGTTCTGCAGGTACCAATCAATCTTTAGTCCACAACCTTTGGGAAGGGGTATACCTTTGCTCCATGCTCGTTGCAAACCTAGGACTTTTGTTTGTTTATCTTTGTGCCCATATGTGTTTACTTGTGTTTGTTGCATTCATATAGCATCATACTACATTGGACCTCATGGGACTTACCCTCTATTTATGAACATTGTAGGACATTATGGATAGACGAAATACTCTAAAATATACTTTTAAAAGTCCCGAATTGGATGACCTAAGGGAGTTAGGAGCTTTGATTGAAGACCAAGAGAAGTTCAAGAGTAAATATGGGAAGTTAATATCTTTGTTAAGACGTAAGGCAAATGAAGACCTGCTTTCCGCTCTGTTACAGTTCTATGATCCAATGTATCACTGCTTTACTTTTCCAGATTATCAGTTGTTGCCAACTTTGGAAGAATACTCCTTTTTAGTAGGGTTACCCATTCTAGAAGAATCTCCTTTTCCTTTCTTGGAGAAGGATCCTGAAGAAAGGGACATCGCTAAGGCTCTTTATCTCAAGGTATCTGACGTTAAGACCAATATGGTTGTTAAAAATGGGACCTTTGGTTTGACCACAGATTTTTTATTCAAGAAGGCCTCATTTTATACTGATTTTACGAATAAGGCTCCGTTCGAAGCAATCTTCGCTTTACTTGTCTATGAGGTGTTTCTATTTCCCAGTTTTGATGGGTTTGTGGACCTTAACGCCATTAAGATCTTCATGAAGAACAATCCAGTGCCGACTCTATTAGGTAACACCTACCACTCTATACATCTCCGAAACCTTCGTGGTGGAGGAATGATCACATGTTGTGTGCCCTTATTATATAAATGGTTCCTTACCCATTTGCCCAAATATGTTTCCTTTTGGCATCTCAATGATAAGCGTTGGTCAGAAAAGATTATGGCTTTGACTCATGCTGACATCGATTGGTATAGCCGTGAGTATGATGGAATTTTGATTGTTGATGGATGTAGGGATTTCGCTAATGTACCTGTACTCAGCTTTGGGGGAGGGATCAGTTACAATCCGATTTTAGCCCGCCGACAGTTGGGATATCCATTGAAGGAACCACCTAAGAGCATACAAGTTGAAAGTGTTTTCTTCGAGGATAATCGAGAACTCCGAGAGAAGATCGTGGAGGCTTGGAAGCATTTGTATAAGAAAGATAGGAATAGTTTGGGAAAGCCCAATTGTGTGTCCATGGAACCATATCTCCAGTGGGTGAGGAATAGGGCGGTCAAGCTGAAGATGCCTTACTCTCGCCAAGACCCCATACCCCCGAGGAGGGAACCCACTTATGTTTTCATGTCTGAAGCTGAGAAGTCAGAAGTTGCTATGAAGAAATTGCGACAAGAAGTAGAGTCATGGAAGAACAAGTATCAAGTGTCTGTTGCAGAGATTGAACAACTCCAGAAAGAGAAAGAGGAACTCCAGAAGCAGCTACAGTTAAAGGATGAAGAATTACTCCCCTGCAAGAAGAGGAGGGTCATGGAGGATTTATTTTTCTCCGACCCGCAATGTACTATTTGGAAACTAATTGTGGACAACCTTATCAGTGAGAAGGCGCAGTTAGAAGAGCAGCTCAAGCAGCAAAATTTGATACTTCCTTAGTGTCTTTACTAGCTTTTATTTAGCTTTTATTTGGGACTTTTAAAAGCAATTATTTGTATTCCGTTTCGAAATTAATAAAAAAAAATGTTTCTTTTACTACAATGTTTATAAATAGCTGGGATCCCATGAAGTCCTACTCATATTGCATTACATTCTTTCTCTATTAATTTCAAGAAGCTCAACTTTATTTCTCAGGTATTGTAACCATGGATTCCAAAAGAGAAGCCTTGGAGTACACTTTTCAGAGCCCTAACATTGAAAGCTTGAGAGAGCTAGCTGACCTCATCGAGAATCGGTACGCCTTCGCAGCAGAGTATGGAGAAGTCTTCCGTTTCCTCGAACTCCAGATGAAGGGGGGGTTATTGGAGACCCTCGTTCAATTCTATGACCCATTGTACCACTGTTTCACTTTTCCAGATTACCAGTTGATGCAGACGTTGGAAGAGTATTCTGATTTTCTGAGGATGCCTGTAACGGCCCGTCCCATATTCACCGGCCAAGAAGACACGCCCGGTCATCAAGAAATTGCCAACGCCACTCACCTTAGCTTGGCAGACGTGCAAGCGCACCTAACCACCAAGGAAGGAGTCCTTGGATTCCCTGCTGACTTTTTGATTGAAAAAGTTCGCTACCATGCTGAAAGAAAAGAAGTCCTTATCATGGAAGCCACCTTTGCTCTGTTGGTTTATGGAATTTTCTGGTTCCCGAAGATCGATGATTTCATTGATATGAACGCAATTAAACTGTTCATACTTAAGAATCCCGTTCCAACCTTGCTCGCGGACACATACTTTTCAATCCACTCGAGGAATGCCGAGGGAGGAGGACACATCGTTTGTTGTGCCGCTCTGCTGTATTCATGGTTCATTGCTCGCTTAACTCGACACCCGTCTATTTGGGAAGATGAGGAGTCGCCTCGTTGGCCCGAGATAGTTATGGCCCTTACTCACTCTGACATTGTGTGGTACGATCCTACATATGGAGGTATAAGTATGATCCACAACATAGGAGGTTTTACCAACGTACCGCTTATTGGAAGAGAAGGATGCATAAGTTTCAACCCTACGCTGGCCCGTCTCCAATTTGGGCATCCCATGATTGAAGTACCTGATCAGACTCTGCTAGAAGGAATCTTTCTCAAAGAAGGAGAAGACCCAGACCTGAAAACCGTCATAATTTACTCATGGAAATACATCAATAAAGAAGGGAAAGCTGCTTTAGGATACCCCAATTGTACTGTCTCTGAAGAATATCTACATTGGGTGCGAGCAAGAGCTCTTGACCTCAAGATGCCGTTCCCTTTCCATGAACCCATGGTGTTGGCCTTCCATGACCCAAATTGGTTCGATGTGAGTGAAGTAGATCAATTGAAGGCTGCTTTGGGCGAAGCTCGAAAATTGAAGGCCGCTTGGAAGAACAAGTTTTTTATGCTCAAGGTAGAACAAGAGAAATCCCAGAGATTACCAGAAGTTGAACTCGCAAGGAAGAGAAAAGCACAAGGGGATTTATTTTCCTCTCACGCCTCTTCAAGTGCTGTCACCAAAGATGATTTTCCCCTAGATACTATGGCTTGGAAGGAGTGTGTCGACCGACTCATCAGAGAAAAGGCCGAGTTGCAAGAACACATCAATAAGTTGGAAGGAGAACTTCGTGCACAGAGGGAGCATAAGGAGTAGATCCCTGAGTTTCTCTTTTGCTTTTGATTCAATGTAATAAACTCTTAAAAGAGTACTCCGTTTTTGTAATGCTTCAATCTTCAAAATAAAATAAGTTTTTCCAAGGTTACAATGCTAGAGTTACTTGAGTTTCTTGAAAGTTTCACACTCATTTGCATTTTACATAAGCATAGCATCATTTGCATTCCAGGGTCTTACTCTTGCTTCATCTCCGCAGAACAAGCTGAATCACCGATACAACATGTAACACCCCACTTCCCAAATTAAATAAAATATAAACATTATAAATAAACATCAGAGTTTTCCCCAAAATAGTGGGATATCACATCACCAAATTTTTATAAAAATACTTTATTAATTATTCTCAAAAATAATACAGCGGAAAACATTATTCCAACATTCTCGGCCATCCGCCAAATTTCGTAAAATCTTTATTATTATAATTCACAAAAAAAGGTGATACGTCACAGGATTACAACAAGTTTGACATAAAACAATTAAAACACCCATATCCCGTGTTACGTATCAGAGCATCCTAGACTCGACTGGCACACCACCATCCAAGCTATCTAAGTACCTGGATTATCTGTACTTCCGGAGAAGCACAGACACAACAACAACCAAGGGGTGAGAAAACATGATCAAAAATATATTGGTAATGTAATACATGTAAACAAGGTAGTAAAACACACCAACACACCAATATTCACCCCAACAACTCCATATAACGAACCTACTGTTCAAATTACAATATAACATATTATAATGCAAATATGCAACTCAACACCATGCATGCGGTACCGACTCATTGGTTCATTCAATCGAACCTGGATAGATCACTTACGCTCCTCCTGAGACATGATCTATCCCCCACCATTCTCCACCAAGGAGTACGGATGAATCACTTACGCTCCTCCTGAGACATGATTCATCCCACCAAAACACCATGATATGCACACACCAATGCATAACTATCATATTTAGGCACACTAAGTGCACACGATCCTCCTGATCATATCATCATACATCAATGCATATATGTGTAGATATATTACACCAACACCATATAAATCAATCAGATAGTAAATAAATTCATACTATAACACCATATATAACCACATCCCAACACCCGGGAACACACGATCCTACTGATCACTACATACATATACGTTAACCAATTGTTCACCAACAATATCAAGGAAAACGAGTACCATCACCAAGTAAACAAGTTCATACTTTATCACCAAGATATAAACACGTCCCACCACTCGGGAATACACGATCCTACTGATCACTACACCATGCTCCGCATGATTCATACACCAACTAATTATCCATTTAAATAATTAGTAACGGAAATCACATACTATCACCGAGTACTCACTCTATAACACTCAATCATCTCCCCTATAATCAACAAAGTCCAAGGGCACTACACTCTTAGCGCACACAGTATAACAGCATAGAAAAAACCCCATTCTGCTACGCTCGCTACACCCTCGCTAGGCGAGCTCCCAGCGAATGCTCGCTACCTGTTCGCTTAGCGAACCTCCTCGCGAAGGCAAACAGAACCTACTGGACTCACTCGCTACCTCACTCGCTAGGCGAGCACCTAGCGAACGCTCGCTGCCTTCTCGCTAAGCGAAGTGCTAGCGAGTTGCCTGCGACTTCTCAAGTTCTCACAGTTCAGAATTCTCACTCTTCTCTGATTCAAGCCTATTCTATAACATCCACTTCCTATACTATCCGTATCACGACCAATGCATATTAGGCTTATCAATCTTCCTATAATTCTACTCCAGATCAACATTACGGCACACTACCGACACTTTAGAGTTACTCTGAACCTTACTCAAACCAAACCAACACCAACAGTCAATCAACAATGGCAACATCAAACATCCGTACATCATCATATACATATTATTCCAAAGTCATCACTTAAACAATCTATCGACACATCAAAAAGGTCACACAGAACTTCCCTAAAACCGTAAACCCAACCTATACGCTAAATTAACCAAAAACAACAATTCACCAACACTCAACATATTTCAATCCATCAACATCAACATAACTCAACAATCAATAGCATGTCAATATAAAACTTCATCAACGATACATTCCTACGGGGTTAAGGAATCCCCACTACCCTATACATGTATATACCATTCCCAATCAAGTTTCTCCCCCCTTACCTTGTTAATCGGTTGATCGATGAAATTCTTCCTGGATTTGGTCTCTTGGCCTCCTCTTTTCTTTCCGTTCTTCGTTCCCTTTTTCCTTCGTTCTTCTCACTTCTCTCGTTCTTTCCTCTTCTCTCTTTCTATCGCTCTTTCTCTCTTCCATCTTTCTATCGTGTTATTTTCTCTAATACTTCCCCCATCCCTTCATATTCTATTTTCCTTTTTATTTCCTATCCCAATAATAATAATAACTAATAAAAATAATATAATAATAATAATAATAATAATAATAACTAATAAAAATAACATAATAATAATAATAATAATAATAATAATAATAATAATAATAATAATAATAATATTATTATTATTATTATTATTATCACACCAATTTCCCACGATCTATGGTAATCCCTTTTCTCTCTATTCCAACTTTTCTAATATCTCCTTGCTACCCCTTCATATTTCCTTCCTCACGGTTTCTATCATGACTTTTCATATTTCCATTCTAACTTCCCAATAACCCTTCCACCTCTCATTTTACTTATTTCAACCACTAATATTCCCAATAATAATTCTAATATAATAATTATAATAATCATTATAATAATAATAATAATATAATATAATATAATACTATTATAATATTATAGTAATATTCAACATAATAATAATAATAGTAATACACCCAACAATAATTATAATTATAATAATAATAATACTAATGATAATAATAACAATTATATTAATACTAATAATAAAATAATATGAATAATAATAATCTTAATATTAATAATACTAATATAATATTACTAATATTAATAATACTAATCATAATAATACTATTAATAATAATAATAATAATAATATTATTATTATCTCACCAAAATAATAATAATAATAATAATAATAATAATAATAATAATAATAATAATATTATTATTATCTCACCAAAATAATAATAATATTAATAATACTAATAAATATAATAATATATAATAATAATACCCCCACCAATATTACTATTATTCATTATATTATCATATTCACACCAAAAATCATAATAATATAATAACTATATTAATAATAATATTATATTCTCCATATTAATAATATTACTACAAATATTAATAATAATCATAAATATAATAATAATAATAATAATAATAATAATAATAATAATAATAATAATAATAATAATAATAATAATAATAATAATATTAATACCACCACCAATATTACTATTATTTCTTATATTATTATAAACTCACCAAATTACCACCAATGATCTCCCATCTCAGGGACACCCACCAAACATCATCAAATACACCCTACCAAAGGGCACATCAACATATAATATTTAAAATAATAATAAAATGACTAAATAATTAAAATGAGTGTTACAACTCTCCCCCACTTTAATTATTTTCGTCCTCGAAAATTATCTGATGGAAATAATTCCGGATACGCTCCCCGCATCTTTTATTCCAATTCTCAGGTCACACTGCCTTCTGCAGCACCTCCCCATACTACTTTCACCAAAGATATCTCCTCCCTTCGGAGTTGTTCCTCGCTCGCCAAAACGAACTAGCAATGCCTCAACAATCGGAATATTTTTCACTTGTACATCATCCACCTGGTTCAATGTACTTTCTCGACTAAGACACATGAAACATATCATGCCAACTCGTGCGACAACAGAAAAACAGTCTAACATGTTACTCCTCCCATGCCTCCGCTGCGCCACTCTGATACAACTACAGAACACGTGCAAACTTCTGAGATTTCGAAGCTCGACCAACACCAGTCACCGGCGTGACCCTCAAAATACATATTGCCTCGGATCCTCTCGATCTTCTCAGCCATCTCAAGCATAATCTTCAAGTCTGAGTACAACACTCTCACTCGATTTATTTCAACACAGGAGAGTCCTACCCTCCCTATCTCACCAAGCCACATATAGTGCCATTCCGACACTAGGATGGTAACCGTTATTATAGGTAACTCAATCAACGATAATTAATCATCCCACGCTCCACCTTGATCCGACACCCAAGCTCTCACCAATTCTCTACAGACTCAATAGTCCTCTCTGACTGACCATCAGTTTGCGGATGATAGGTCGAACTCAGCTTCAACTTAGTACCCGAAGCTTCCTGTAAGCCCCTCCAAAATCTCAATATAAACCTCAAATTTCCATCTGACACAATATTCGTCAGTATCTCATCCAACTTCACCACTTTCTTAATATGCATCTCGTATATCCTCAACACGGAATAGTTAATCCACTCCTAACAATTCAAATTAAAATTATGTCTTTACAAATTCTTTGGAAATCTCAACACTAATTTCGTGAAAATACTACCTGATTTCTACTCTAGAATATTTAACGACTACATCAGACTCAACAGTCTCTGATGTTCACTCTTCGAATTCCGACAATTCTAACTAGCATATTCCACCTCTCCTTATCCATGGTCTCAAAAACAATCTACTCAAGTTCGGTTACTTCTTCATAGCACCGAGATGGATACTCCATCTACCTCAATGTATTTCTTCACGAGTACTCCTACTCCCTTCAACAACATATGATATACATACTCTATCATAACACCTCGTGGTATTATTTCCACAAACCCGACAATCCACTCTTCGACTCTAATTTATCAATTTCAACTAATTCACTATTCAACCCAGATTTTTGACTTTCTCGATTCTTTTCAAGGATATCACTAGTCAGATCTTAATAATAAAAGCTTAACTCCATAAGAAGTATCCTTACTCACAAAACGCATATTATGAAATTTCTCAATCAGTTCTAACTCTTTTCACCATCATCTTCGGTATATGCAAATATTTCTAACTCACTGCATCATCTACCATGTCCGCTTTACCCGAATGGTAATTCAACTCGAAGTCGTACTCTTTTCGAAGTCCCAATTATTTCCTATGCCTCATATTTGTCTTATTCAAATTAAACAAACACCTTAAACTCTTAAGATCACCAAACATCTCCGATCTCAGTCTGAACTTTTGAAGACTCCGACTCCAGTACAATCACAATAGTAACCAACTCTAAATCACTGGTCGGATGATTTCTCTTATACACTTCAAGTTGCCTTTTGCATAATTGAAACTCGCTGAAGTTGTCTTTAGCAAATCCCCTAATTATATCAACAAGCATCACAAACACCACAATTAGTTCTATCGGATTCGGCAGAACTTTCCTTACGGAAGTATATCACCGCTCTTTTTCCAACACTGATAACTCCAGTTCCTTATGCTCAACATAATCCTCTATACGCTTCGAATACCTTAAAATATCATTTATTAACACAACCATTGCCTTATATAAATAATTAAAGAAGATTCCATGCCAAGTGGACAAACAAGTTGTGAGTTATAGCGGGAACACATACCGTACCGCCCGTTGTTGCACCCTAAAATTTGCTCAACCTTATTCACTTGGTTTATGTTTCAATATCATTAGCATTTGCATATAGAGTCATGTACATAGCCTAACCATCTGCATAGCATAAGCATAGCAAGTCATACAACAGGGGGACCAATCATTATTCTCATCTCTAGAGGCCTATCAAGAGGTTATTATCCTGATTCCATCTCATTCAAGTCATCAAGAAAGAATTTGAAAGCAGAGAGTTCAGTAGATCAAGCCTTGAGTCCATCTCCTAGCTGAGGGTATCTGAGGGTCAACAAGAGGGTTGTGAGCTGTGAGTTGAAGGAAGGGAGGGTATCTAGACATCTTGGAGGACTTAGAAAGTCATTTGGAGAAGGAAACAAGTTGCTGATGTGATCACAAGAATTGCAGTTGAAGGCAGTCAACTAGGGTTTCATCTGGGTCAACCCTAGGTCAACCCTAAGTCAATTGACTGATTTAAAGGGCATTCAAGTCCATTGGAGAGATGTGGGGAGCATCATTTGACATATAAAGAAGGATATGGAGATATGCCAAGAAGAATTCAAGAGAAATCAAGGAGAAGAGGAGTTTCTAAATTAGGGTTTCTGTGTAAAATCCCCTAGTTTAGGTCAAATTTCCAAGCAAGATAAGTCAAAATTATATCTTCAAATGGATCCTTGGCCAACATGGAACTTTTAGATGATCTCAAGACCTTTAATTTGAGTGGTGGAAGGCATCAAGGAGATTTATAGAACTCAAGTTATGGTCCTTGCAAGTTACAGGTCATCTGAGGTATCTGAAATTTTGTCTGTGAAAGTGGCTTGACTTCCAAGCTAGTTTTACCCCTCAAGGAGATTTCAAATGAATTTCTGGTCAACATAAGAATTGTTCCTAATTGTCTTAGCTTTCTAGAATGGTATAGTATGCCCTCATATGATGTGTGGAGCTCAACTTATGGTCTTGGCAAGCAAAGGGTATTTTGGTCATTTGTGAATTACAGGTCATTTTAACCTATGCCCAAAACTCATACAAGGAAGCTTCAAATGGAAAAACTTACAACATCAAACTTGATCCAAATGACATTTTGAGTCTAGAAAAGTGACCATGAGAGATTGGAAAGACTCATAGCACAAGATTTCAAAATTGGTGAATTTAATGAAGGAAAATGGCTTAAAAAATGGTATTTTTCATATCTTGGCCAAATGATGCAAAATTATAGGTCATTTTGAATGGAAAAGGCATTCTAAAAACATTGGCTAAAGTGGAATTTTGAGTCTAGTTCAAGATTTAAGAGTTATCCATGGTTGCTTGCAATATAAGAAACATAATCAACATTCAAGGGAATTTAGCACAAGGGAAACTTCTCCAAGTTTCTAGGAGGTTCCTAGATCACCTATATATTCATGCAAGATGAATCTTGCAAGGGTTGGTGCCATCATTTTGTCAAAAAACTCCATTTTCACTCATTTTCCATTTTTGCATAAGTCTCTCAAATTCTCTCAAACTCTCATCAAACTTCAACATTCTTGATCCAATCTTCATCATCATCACACAAAGATCAGAATCCATACATCTCTTTGGAGAATTGAGCAAGGAATTGTGATATTCACCATCATCATTCAAAGTGCAAGCACCTTGGAATTAGAAGATTCAAGGCTTGGGAGCTTCTCTAATTGCATACAGAATTCATCTCCAAGATTACTGATCAACTTCCCCACCTTTCAAGCATTGGATCAAGTGTATGCCATCACTGTTTGCAGCATCATAACAGGTTGGTTATCTTCTTCGAATTGCATAGTTTAATGAGAATTTTAGGGAATTGTTAGTGTAGACTGGTTAGGGTAAGGAAGATGATTGATTTGGATAAATTTGAGCAAGTTTCATGGACATTAGTTATGGTGCACCATTTCTGTTGAAGCTTAGAATAGCAAGAATCGTGCGAAATAATCTTGGATTGAATGCTTAAAATGACCAGGGTGAGGTGTAGGTTAGCTTAGGATGATTTTCATGGAGAATTGAGAGGATCCATATCAGTTGAACATGATGGATCAGATCTGTTATACACATCGAGTTTGCTTTGTGAGTGAGTTTTAGGAAGAACTAAGGCTATGGCTGTGTAGAGGGAGAGATTTAGAGTAATTTTGCTCTTGACCTTGATTGAATCCATGGAGAGTTGAAGGAGAACAGAAGGGTGTAAGGTTCGCGCATGGAGATGAGTTGCAGAACCTAGGGTTTGCTGGAGGTAGGAGACGATGCATGAACCACACGATCGTACTTGGACCTTTGACTTGAAGGCGCATCCAACGGCCACGATTTAAAGCTCAAGCGGAGGGAAACTTTGAAGATTTGAAACGCTACGTTTCATTAATTGGGGGGTTGGGCTCAGAGCGCTATCCACACCCCCCATTTTAATAGGCCCATTACTTTGAACGCGCTTTTCTGCTTTTCTCACCCCCTCCATTTTATTTCATTCTATTTTCTTTTTATTTTCTTTAATTTTTTATGCATCTTCCAAAATTCATAATAAATAGATAAAAAATAATTTTTAATTCCTTCTTTTTACATTATTTTCTTTAGGATGTCTAGAAAATTCTAAAAAATAAAAATTGCATTTTATTTTTTATTTGATATTTTTCCCATATTTTCTAAATAAATGACATTTTAAATAGTTTCATTTCATGCATGATTTTATTAATTTTTGTTCTATTAGATACTTTCATATTTTTTGTTCATTCTTTTTAGGTTGTTTAGATGAGATATTGAACTTATAGATTCAATTTAGTTCCCATTTTTAGAAATTAAATTTAGGTGCTTAGTGTAGGTTTGAACAAACATGAACAAATTAGGGTTTTTAGGTGATGACTTAGGAAGTTTGATTCCTTCCCTTAGGACTTAGGGTTTAACTAGATTAGTTATGGGACTATAGGGGCTATGGGTAGTTATTAGATCCCTTAGAGAAAAGTCAGGACTCCCCTACTGCTATTAATACTCTGTGTATGTCTGATTGACTGGTGTGGTGTGCCCTCTGGGGATTATTGCTTGCTTGCTTGGGTATTGGGGTTGTCTGGGGACTTGGGAGAGCTGAAGACTTGAGGAGATGAAGACCATTGGAGATCCAGAGATTGAAGATCAACTTCCAGAGTTGAAGAGGAGATTCTTGCTAGCAGATGCTGAGGAGACTAGGGTTTAGGAGCTAGGCAGAGCTCTAGATTAGAAAGCTTGTTTTTCAAACATGGATTGCCTTGTCTGCATCCATTCTTCTATGTGATTCAGAGTCTCTCTAAGACACTCACCCCCTTCCTTTGGAAGGCTTGGTGATAGTGTCTAAGAGATAGAACTCTTGAGAGAAAATGTCTTTTTGTGTTAGAAGCAGTCTGTTCACCACCCTTGGTAGTCAACTGATTGCTTAACACCCAATTCACTCTTGTGACTGATTCCTCATCCTGGAGGTTTGAACTTGAAGAAAAGCCATTGCAGATGGAAGAATGATGATCAAAGCCCTTGCCTAAAGGTCATGGAGATGGAGACTGATGCTTGTTGAAGCCTGTAGCTGATTGGAGATTACTTGAAGCCAGATGTTGATTCAGAGCTGCTGATGCTGTTTCTTTTGCTGTTGTATTTTATTGTTGATGTATTGATTGGTTTTCTGGACTGTATTGTTTGCTGTCTACCCTGCTGGGTTGAAAGTGAAGTATGTTCACTTTTGCCTATTGTTTTCTAGGTTCGAGGTTGAGTGGGACTCCCTTGCCTCGCTTGTATTGCTGCATCCATGCATTTTACTGTTTTACTGTATATATCTGGTATTGTTTCTGTTTCTGCCTATCCCGTAGGATCTCTGTTTCTCTCTGTGCAAGAGAGGAGCATGATAGACACTAGGTCTTAACCCATGCATGATAACATTAGGTTAGTTTGTTTCCCTTCGCAACCGTAGGTTAGAGTTCTGTCTCTTTCTTTCTCAAAACAAACAGAAAAACACATAAAGATTTCAAACACAATAAAAGACACTTCTTTCGTAAAAGAATGTGAACTCATCAAAACGTCATTTTTGTCCGCTTGGGCTGCTAATCAGAAAAACCTTTTTCAGAAGGAATAAAATCAACCAAGACAAGCTTGTGTCGTACGTGGCCCGAACTACGTTTGCTCTGATCTTTCATGCTGTATGAAAGTACGTAGGCATAGGATGCGATATCCTAGCGAGCAACCTTCCCCTCCTTTCCCGTAGGTAGGCGAACTACGTTGACTCTGATTTCTCGTTCCAGACGGGAATACGTAGGCATAAAGTGCGATACTTTGCCGAGTCATTTTTATTTTCATTTTATTTTCTTTTTAACCCTTGACCTATAGTTTAGATAGAATAACAATCCATACCCGAAAACAAGCGTGGATCCCGTCGAGTACGACGGACGTGAGGGGTGCTAATACCTTCCCCTTGCGTAACGACTCCCGAACCCAGGTTTTGGTTGCGACGACCATACCTTTCCCGTCTTTGCGAGGTTTACTATGAGCGTTCCCTTTCCCTCCCGTGGGATAAATAACGCACGGTGGCGACTCTTCTGTTCAGCCGGCGCCGATTTTCGCAGTAGCGACAGCTGGCGACTCTGCTGGGGATCCAACGTCCCCTGGCTGCTAAGGACTGCGATAGTTCTCATGCATTTGGGATCCAACGTCCCTTAAGAGAGTCAATCCTAGCGCTTGTTTTCCCGTCGAGGATTTTGTATGGAGTTATTTTATATTTCTAACCTTCTATTTTTCAGCTTTATATATTGATTATTGTTGTTGTATCTAGGGTGTGACGGGTGTTCTGATATTGAGAGATAAGCCGGACCTGGGCTTGAGTGCACCTAGAATTAGAGTAGAAATTAGTGGGCGCCCGCTTGCTTTGCTTGCTTCGGTGTCCCATGAAATCTACACTCAGACGAGGTTCCTCTGGTTGGCCTCCTGCCCCTTCCTTTGGTTGGCGTGGGTTGCTGGTTAGTTGGATTGTCGACTCTGGGGACCGATCATTTGGAAGTTGGCTAAGTGAGGCCTCTTCAGGAATTGATGATGCCACTCCTTCTGGGAATCGTATCATCAACCCTGAAAGTCTGTGACGCCGACGACCGCATAGGATGCCGTACCTTGTGCCAGTTATAGGGCCACCCACCTGTGAGGGGATTCAGGGTTATGCAGGTAACTAGACCTTCAGACCACCGGTTTGTTGATCAGGATCTTGGATATTTATGGAGGGTTCTAAGGTATGTCAGAGACTAGTTGGTGTGTTCCGAGGTCTGTCAGAGACCAGTTGGTGTGTTCCGAGGTCTGTCAGAGGCTGTTTGGAGATGTGTTCTGAGGTCTGTCAGAGACCAGTGGGGGATATGATCTGAGGTCTGCCAGAGACCATCCAGGTTATGATTATGGGGTCTATCAGAGACCAATATTGGAGCTTTGTTTGAGGTATATCTGAGACCAGGGCTTGAGGACTTCTGGATGGTCTATCTGAGACCTTTCTTGATTGGGTTCAGGCTATTCAGCTACAGCTTTGGTCCCCGTTGCATGTTGCTTGCATTGCATTACTGCATATCCATTACCATTTGCATTTCACTAACGTGTGTCTGTGCTGCAGGTGCATTTGCATTTCCCTAGTTCTAGTGCCCAGACTTCTGAGTGTTTGATCATGACTAGCTTGAGGAGGACAGTTGCTTACAAATTGCCTACTCCTGATATTGTTCCTTTACTGGGGTTGATCTCTCTTGCTGATGAGGGTGTTCGTAGGAGCTTCCGGATGAGCTATGGTAGATTACTGAGATTGGTGTGCAAACCTACAGAGGTAGAGTTGGATGGGTTGTATGCTTTGATGCAATTCTACGACCCTGCTTTGAGGTGCTTTACGTTCTCTGACTTTATTATGGGACCAACCCTGGAGGAATACGCTGAGTATGTTGAGCTGCCCGTGCAGAACCAGGTTCCATTCATTCATTATGACGCCAAGCCCAAGCCGGAGGATTTGGCAAAAGCCTTGCATATTGATGCTTCTGAACTTGTGACTACTGTTTCCCGTGGAGTTCCAGGCTTCTCACTCCAATTCTTAGTTGGTAAAGCCCAAGAGTATGCCAAGAGCGGGTGCTGGGTTGCTTTCAATGCTGTGTTGGCCTTGTGCATTTATGGCATAGTACTGTTCCCCAATATACCGGATTTTGTGGACTTCGACGCCTTCTACTTGTTTGCCGCTGGTAATCCTGTACCTACCTTACTCGGAGATCTCTACCACTCACTGCATTACAAGAATGAGAAGGGAAGAGGGAAGAATGTTCATCTGTGTGTACCCTTGTTGAGTAGGTGGTTTGAGGGTCACCTTCCTAAGAGAAGATCTGTTGCAGAGACTACAGTCCCAGCTGGTTGGCCAGAGCGCCTGATGAGGCTATCGTCGGAAGATATGGAGTGGTTTGATAGAGATCTGCTGGGATCCGAGCTTATCTTCAGTTGTTTTGGTTACCCTAATGTCCCCCTGATTGGAAGAAAAGGATGTATCAACTACAACCCATCGCTGCTGGTCCGTCAGTTCGGATATGCGCTGAAGAACCCGCCTCAGGAGGAAGAAGTACAGGAATCTCTGTACTTCACAGGTGACGTGAAGGGGGAGTTATTAGCCAAGTCGCAACATGCCTGGACGCGTATTAACCGCAAGGGGAAACCACTGTTAGGTAAGAACGATTGCCAGGCCTATGCACCTTACAGGGTTTGGATCCAGGAAAGAGCAAGTCAGTTATTAATGCCATTTCCAGATGTACCAATCCTTGTTCCTATTCCAATAGCAGAGCCAACTACTGTTTCTAGGGAAGCCTACGAGCAAGTTGTGAAGGAAAAAGAAGCCTTGATGAAGATCAACGAAGGGTTAGAGCAAGAGATAGTTCAAGTACGCAGTGAGAAAAACAAGGCCGTATATGCTTTCCAACAACAGATCGAGCTGTTAAACAGGTTAGGGGCTGAGTTGACTGAGGAGAAGAAGAAGCGCGAACGTCTGGGGCAAGAGTTCAGAAGCTCCCATGACGTGCTTGAATCCAAGAAGAAAGCGCTTGACATCGCTCACCGAGAGATCTCTTCTTGCAATAAGACTTGGAATGCTACGCTCACTAACAACAAGAAGAGGGAAGATAAGCTGAAGCAGCAAATTTCCGACCTCGAAGAGAAGTTGAAGTCCAGCATCAAGAAGTGTGAGGAGGAAGTGATGACCCGGTATAGTATCCAGCATGCACTGAACAAGGCAATCAAATCCAGAGATGAAGCGGTATCTCAGAAACGAAAGCTAGAGGATTGCTTCGGAGAAGCAACATGGGAAGAAACTGCTGAAGACGTACGCCGTGTCCTTAAGAGGAGAAGCCAGCTTGTTGAAGGGCTGCTTGATCGACCAAGCCATCCGGAGACCAAGAAGTTGATAGAAGAGTACCAGACTTTTGGGAGGATTTGATCATTTCATGTAGTAACTTGTATGCTTTATTTGTATAGTGCTGACCATCACCAGGATTGTTGGTTGAGGTCATGCCTTCTTTGTACTCTCAGTGATTTTGTACCCTGGGCTTATTGATTTTCCCTGCAATATATGAGGCTTTCTATGATTCAGCTCCGATATTCCTATTGTCAACACTATCACTGCACCGGCACCTTCACACTAGAACTGGGGGAATGAACTTCCCTAATGCACAGACACATTGCATTGCATTCATATTGCATTACAGGTAATCTTTGAATAGTGTCTTATTTCCTGCTTTTAACAGGTACTTAACAGGATTGCAGATCAACATCCGCACCGCTATTCTACCCGCTCCAATTGTCGAAAAATCATGGACCAAATGCAGAACGAGATGCAAGATGTGCGCGAGAAGCTCGCTCTCTTCATGCAGACCATGGAAGCTATAGCAAAAGGGCAGGAGAATTTGCAGGCCATGGTCCAGCCTCTGTTGGCCCGAAACGCTGGTCATGGTAATGAAGATCATCAGTCTGTACGGGTCGATACTGTTCATGGAGACGGCACTCCCACGCCAGTGGCTCCGCCTGTAGTCAATACACCTGCTGCTAATATCAACAACGCTACCGCTGCTGTGAATGGTAACGTCGGAGTGGGGAATGAGACTGCTGTCCATAATGCTGGGCTGGGTGATGTCAATTTGGGAGATAATCTAGGAGGCAATGGCTTTGTCAATACTGGATTCGGATTCAACGATCAGGGATTCGATAACACTGGGAAGTATGGCTTTAATGCTCAAGGCTTTGGGCAAGATGGTTATGGTATGGTCAATCAGGGTTACGGAGGCTTTGGAAACGGAAACGGTACTGGATTTATGGCTTTTGGTCCTGCTGGAGGTGTTCAAGGGTACGGCAACAGAGGCCGAGGTCCGGGGATGAATCAGATCAGAGCTGGACATAATAATGGATATGATGGGTACGGAGCTGGAAACGGTATGTGGCAAGAAGATCAGCAGGAGGACGCCTTCTCCGGAGGAGGTTTTGAAGGGCCGATGGATGATTCCCAAAAGATTAGAATGCTGGAAGAGCAGATGAAGGGAGTCTTAAATCAAAGTGCTGTGGGATTGGACATGGCAACCATGGGTCTGGTACCTGGTTTGAGGGTGCCAATTAAATTCAAAGCTCCTGCGTTCGATAAGTATAAAGGAGACACATGTCCGAAAGTGCATGTACGAGCTTATTACAGAAAGATGTCTGCATACTCCACTGATGAAAGAATGCTAATGCATTTCTTTCAGGATAGTCTATCGGGCCCTTCCCTAGAGTGGTACATGGGGTTGGAGCCAACTGATATCAAGACATGGAAGCAATTGGCGGAGGCGTTCGTAGCTCACTACAAGTATAACAGCGACTTGGCGCCCAATCGGGTCCAATTGGCGGGACTGTCGCAGAAGAAGGGGGAGAGCTTTAAAGAGTACGCGCAAAGGTGGCACGATATGGCTGCCAGGGTCCGTCCTCCTGTAGAAGATAAGGAAATGAATGACATGTTTGTCGGCACATTCACAGGGCTGTTTCATGACATGCTGTTTCACACGTCTCTGGCCAGTTTTTCAGACCTGATTCTAATGGGAGAAAAGATTGAACGTAACATTAAGCAAGGAAAGTTCCAAGTCGAGGAATCAACTGCATCTGGCAGTAATAGGAAAGCTTATGGTGGGCGCCGTCAGGGCGAGGCAAGCGCAGTATTTGGAGGCCGAGGCCGGGGCCGAGGCAGGGGACGAGGTCAATATCGTCAGCCGCAGCAGGTGGCGAGTGTTACTATCCCGTATCAACAACAACCACTCCAGCAACAACAACCGGTTCAGCAACAGCCAATGCCACAGCAGCAGCAGCCTCAGCAGGGGGCACAGCAGGCTCAACGAAGATTCCAGGGTAGTAAACCGAGAAGAGTGTTTGAGAAGCCTCCCTCAACATATGCCGATTTGTTGCAAACATTGTTGGGATTGAATCTGGTAGAGAAAAGAACTCTGGCACCAATAACGGGAGCTCCCCCGTTTGGCTACGATGCAAACAGACACTGCGAGTTTCATTCTGGAGCCCCGGGTCACGATATAGAAGGTTGCCATGCTTTTAAGCACGTTGTGCAGGATCTTTTAGACAACAAGACTATCAATTTCGGAACGGCAGGTCCGAATATAGTCCAGAAACCCATGCCTAATCATGGGGCAAACGCCGTTCTGACTGAGGAAGGTCTGAATCTTATTATGAATGTTGAAGATTTAAAGACGCCGCTGAGCGAGATAAAGAGCCGACTGTTACAAGGAGGTGTTTACCCAGGATGTAACGAGTATTGCTTAGACTGTTGGACCCTAGCTGGGGGGTGTGAGGATTTGAAGAAAGGCATTCAGGCTTTAATTGATGAGGGCATATTGCAGTTTGATCGAGCGGCAACTGACGAGCCTGCAGGGGCAGTAGTGGATAATCGGAGTGATGTGGCCACGGTAACGATTCCTCGGAAGACGATCACTATTGCAGCACCAGCTCAGCGACCACCGATCACCATAACTAAGGCCGGGCCAATCCCGTACGAGAACACGAAAGCAGTCCCATGGTCATACGGGTTGGAAGTATATTGTGACGGGATAAAAATTGATGTTAACAAGCAGCCAGCGGAGATTGTGGATAATGTTGTTGGTTCAGGAGGCATGACGAGGAGTGGCAGGATCTTTATATCTCCTGAAGTGGAGGCTGAAAGACTAGCGAAAGGAAAAGGGAAAGTGGTTGAAAATGTTCCGGTACAAGCAAGTGAAAAAGAAGCAGCATCGAAGGATGTAGAAGAGTTCATGCGCTTAATTCGAAAAAGTGATTATAAGATTGTGGAGCATCTGCAGCAGACACCGTCCAAAATATCTATCCTATCATTGCTGTTGTGTTCGGAAGCTCACAGAAATGCTTTGCTGAAAGTCCTGGACACCTCTTTTGTACCCCAAGACGTCTCCGTAAATCAGCTAGAAGGAGTATTGGCACATGTGAATGCAGGCCACAGCTTGGGTTTTACCGATTTTGACTTGACTCCGAAAGGGAGAGATCACAATATGGCATTACACGTATCTGTTGAGTGTAGAGGATCAGTAATGTCGCACGTATTGGTTGACACCGGATCATCTTTGAATGTGTTACCCAAGAAGGCGATGATGAAGCTGGATGTTCGAGGAATTTTGTGTACACCCAGTGATTTGGTAGTCAGAGCATTTGACGGCACGCGGAGAACAGTCTTCGGATCGATTACCTTGCCTCTGCAAGTGGGGCCGGAAGTGTTTGCAACGGAGTTTTATATCATGGATATACAGCCTGTGTATAGCTGCTTGCTTGGAAGACCCTGGATTCATGGGGCAGGGGCCGTCACGTCCACCCTGCATCAGAAGTTAAAATATATGGTTGGGGACAGCGTAGTCACCGTGTGCGGAGAAGAGGACATCCTGGTCAGCCATTTATCTTCATTTAAGTATGTGGAAGTCGACGGAGAGATCCACGAAACACCATGCCAGGCATTCGAAGGTTTGCGCATCAAGGACAAAGGTCCCGGGCCGAGCAAAGTGCCAGAGATAGCTGTCTCATCGTATAAGGAAGCTCAAGCTCTAGTGGAAGCAGGAGAAGCCAAGGGCTGGGGCAAAGTGCTAGACATTCCTGTGAAGATGGACCGGTTCGGGCTGGGGTACCAACCGTCGTCATCAACTCCTTCCGTGGGGGCCCCCCGTTTCAGAAAGCCAATTATCATCTCTGCCAGTGGAGTATGTCACGAAACTGTCAATGCTGCTTCGGAGTCTAATGAAGGAGACAGCGACTGTGATATGGATGCCTGGATTCAGCCAAGCACGCCAGGACAAGGACTGTGCAACTGGTCTATTCAGGAGCTTGTTCCTGTGACTTTTATAAACAGTAATGCTTTGCTTTATTAATTGTTGAAGGATTTGCTTAGGGCTGTGTTATAAACATTGCGTGTTAATCATTAAATAAATGGCGTTTTTTCATGTGCAAATACCGTAATCCCTGTCTTTCTTGTTTTATATTTTTCAATAAAATGGCAACGTGGTTACTCGCTTTACACGCATTTTGAAGCACTTAACCATTCCTTTTGCAGGATAACATTTTCAGATGACATCCTTGAACCACCTATGACTCGTCCCGACTTTGAGCACCCGGTGTTTCAGGCCGAAGAAGAGGTTGTCGAAGATAGCGACGTTCCTGAAGAACTGTCCTGGTTAGTAAAGCAAGAGGAAAGAGCCATTCTGCCTCACGACGAGGTCATCGAAATTATCAATTTGGGGTCGGAAGGGGCTGAGAAAAACATTCGTATCGGAGCCGCGCTGCAGGATGATATCAAGCGGAGGCTGGTTGAAATGCTCCAAGAGTATAGTGATGTATTCGCTTGGTCGTATGAGGATATGCCAGGGCTCGATACAGATATGGTCGTGCATCGCCTGCCATTGAAAGAAGATTGCCCGCCGATCAAACAAAAGCTTCGCAGAACGCGACCAGATATGGCAATGAAGATCAAAGAGGAGGTGCAGAAACAGTGGGACGCTGGTTTCCTGGCTGTGACGAAGTATCCTTCATGGGTTGCCAACATCGTACCAGTGCCAAAGAAAGATGGCAAGGTTCGAATGTGCGTGGATTATAGAGATTTGAATAAAGCAAGCCCAAAAGACGATTTTCCACTTCCTCACATTGACGTGTTAGTTGATAATACTGCTCAGTACTCCGTATTCTCCTTCATGGATGGCTTTTCAGGCTATAATCAGATTAAAATGGCGCCAGAGGATATGGAGAAGACTACTTTCATAACGCCTTGGGGAACATTTTGTTACAAAGTGATGCCCTTCGGTTTGAAAAATGCTGGGGCAACATATCAGCGTGCGATGACGACTCTTTTCCATGACATGATGCATAAAGAGATCGAAGTTTATGTTGACGATATGATTGCCAAATCCCAGACAGAGGAAGAGCATCTGGTGAATCTGCTGAAGTTATTTAAAAGGCTTAGGAAGTTCAGGCTAAGGCTGAACCCTAATAAATGCACCTTCGGGGTGAGATCGGGTAAGCTGCTGGGGTTTATCGTAAGCGAAAGAGGAATAGAGGTCGATCCTGCTAAAATAAAAGCAATACAAGAAATGCCGACGCCTAAAACAGAGAAAGAGGTGCGCGGGTTTTTAGGGAGGTTGAACTACATCGCCCGGTTCATATCTCACCTAACTGCCACGTGTGAACCGTTATTCAAGCTCTTGAAGAAAGATCAAGCTGTGACGTGGAACGAAAATTGTCAAAAGGCGTTCGATAAAATAAAGCAGTATTTGCAGGAACCTCCCATTCTGATACCCCCGGTGGCAGGTAGACCCTTGATAATGTATTTGACGGTTCTTGAAGGAAGCATGGGTTGTGTTCTCGGTCAACACGACGAGACAGGGAGAAAAGAGCATGCGATCTATTACTTGAGTAAGAAATTTACAGATTGTGAATCTCGGTACTCAATGCTGGAGAAAACTTGTTGCGCGCTAGCCTGGGCCGCCAAGCGTTTGAGGCAGTACATGCTGAATCATACAACCATGCTCATCTCGAAGATGGATCCTATCAAATATGTATTTGAAAAGCAAGCGTTGTCGGGTAGAATTGCCCGTTGGCAGATGGTCTTGATTGAATATGATATCCAATACGTCTCGCAAAAGGCTATAAAGGGGATGTGCTGTCTGAGTATCTGACGGAGCAGCCTATTGAAGAGTACCAATCGATGAGGTTTGATTTTCCTGACGAGGATATCATGTACCTAAAGATGAAAGATTGTGAAGAACCGTTGCCAGACGAGGGACCAGAGTTGGGGTCCAAATGGAAGATGATATTTGACGGAGCCGTGAATGCTTACGGTAGCGGAATAGGGGCAATCATCACCACGCCACACGGGTCGCACATCCCGTTTACTGCCCGATTGACCTTTGCCGTTACCAACAATGAGGCCGAATACGAAGCTTGTATAATGGGGCTTGAAGAAGCCATTGATTTGCGAATCAAACATCTAGATGTATACGGAGACTCAGCTCAGGTAGTGAATCAGATAAAAGGGGAATGGGAGACACGGCAGCCTAATTTGATACATTACATGAATTATGCAAGGAGATTGTTGCCTTTCTTCGACAAGGTTGAATTGCATCACGTACCGAGGGCAGAAAATCAAATGGCTGACGCCCTTGCCACTTTGTCTTCCATGTACAAGGTCAACTTCTGGAACGAAGCTCCCCGAATCATTATCTCTCGGCTTGACAGGCCAGCTTATGTATTTGCTATTGATGAAGCATCTGACGACAAACCGTGGTATTTTGATATCCTTAATTTCCTGAAGAATAAAGAGTATCCGGCTGGGGCATCCAGTCAAGATCAGAGGACTCTCAGGAGATTAGCGGGTAATTTTTACTTGAATCCGGATGGCGTCTTGTACAGAAGAAACCACGATTTGGTGTTGTTGCGTTGTGTAGACGAGAAAGAGGCAAAGCTTCTCATGGAGGAAATTCACGAAGGTACCTTTGGTACGCATGCTGGTGGGCATGCTATGACGAGAAAGCTGCTGAGGGCAGGTTACTTTTGGCTGACGATGGAAACTGATTGTTTCAAGTTTGCGAGGAAGTGTCACAAGTGCCAAATATATGCTGATAAGATCCATGTGCCTCCAAGTCCTCTAAATGTGATGTCATCGCCATGGCCATTCTCTATGTGGGGAATCGATATGATTGGAAAGATCGAGCCGACGACTTCTAACGGGCATCGGTTCATCCTAGTAGCAATCGATTATTTCACCAAGTGGGTGGAAGCGGCGTCTTACGCGAATGTAACGAAGCAAGTGGTGGCCAGATTCATCAAGAGAGATATCATTTGCCGATATGGGATCCCCGAGCGGATAATCACGGACAACGGTTCAAACCTGAACAACAAAATGATGAAGGAGCTCTGTCAGAATTTCAAGATCGAACATCACAACTCCTCTCCTTACCGACCCAAGATGAATGGCGCTGTTGAGGCGGCCAATAAAAATATCAAGAAAATTGTTCAGAAAATGGTGGTGACCTATAAGGATTGGCATGAAATGCTACCTTTTGCTTTGCACGGTTATCGTACGACGGTACGCACATCAACCGGGGCAACCCCGTTCTCGTTAGTATACGGAATGGAAGCGGTGCTACCATTAGAGGTTGAGATCCCTTCTCTGAGGGTATTGCGAGACGTTCAGCTGGACGAGGCAGAATGGGTGAAAGACAGATTGAACCAGCTGAGCTTAATGGATGAGAAGAGGCTAGCTTCTCTAGCATACGGTCGTTTGTACCAGAGTCGAATGAAGAAAGCGTACGACAAGAAGATACATCCGCGAAGCTTTCAGACGGGCGACCTTGTGCTGAAAAGGATTCTCCCGCCGCAAGCAGATCACAGGGGCAAGTGGACCCCCAACTACGAAGGGCCATACGTTGTTAGTAAAGTCTTCTCAGGAGGAGCGTTGTTGTTGTCCACCATGGACGGAGAAGACTTTGTGTCACCTGTGAATTCGGACGCAGTTAAAAAATACTTTGCTTAAAATAGACCCGCTGGACAGAAAAAGAGAGTCCAGGCAAAAACGGGGCATCCTGGCGAACCGAAAACAGAATGAAAGGTTCGGGCAAAAATTAGGGATAAAATTGGAAAAATGTACACCCGCGAAGTTGAAAACCTACACTAGGCGGCTTCGGCAAAAAAGGGTATCCCGGTGAACTGAAAACCCGTAAAGGGCGGTTCACGCAAAAGTTAGGGATTTGAAAAGCAAATGACTGCGGTCCGAATTTGATAATTGCAATAAGTATCAATGTGGGAGAATACGTTTGAGGAGCCAATTATCGGATACAGTCTCTTCAGAAGAGGGGACACCGGGAAAGCATTAGGGTCGGGCGAGTCATGGGAGGATCAGTTCGTGGTGTTCATCTGCATCCCGTTGCCGACACGTGTACAAATTTAAGTTGTCAATATTTATGCTTCTTGTGCATACTTATATACTTGTATATTTGCTTTGAGTAGCTTCCTCATTTCAGGAGTTACATCCCGTGTACAAAACTCCGCCCATTCAGGGGCCCGATCAATAAAATACGTTATTCAGTATTTGACACTGTTCTTTACTTTTTTGTGCATGATTAACGCCTAGGTTTGATGAAACTAGCATGAGTATAACGTCGCTGGCCCTTTGCCAACAGTTGCTAAAGCTTTGCATTAACTGAAAATAACGTCACTAACCTGAGTGGATTTGGTTGCATAGGCTTGTCTTGTCTTGTTTGTGTTGTTGCAGGTCTCATAACCGTACAAGGAAGATGATCAAAAGATTGCAATAACTAAAGACTCAGCCCTCACGCAGGTTATGCAGGTTCCTCCCAAAGAAGGATAGAACTCTTCAGCTAGTCGTAGCGTGTGCAAAGGGGATTGACGATTCCAAGATCGTAAAGCTGTATTCAGACAGGTTCAAATTTCCCCGCAGGGTCATTCACTCTCCCCCAGCGGAGTCAGTGGATTTCACCCCGAGAGAATCATCCTATCCCCAGCGGAGTTCTCTTTTCAGCAAGTGTTCTTTCCTCCCAGCGGAACTCGAAGATCAAGACCCTCCCAAGCAGAGTTGATGGTGGTTCCTGTCATTTATTTTGTCAGGGATACTGTGTAATATCAGTTCACTCTCCAGCAGAAATCCAATCGTACGATGCACATCTGCTATTCCCCAGCAAGGTTATATTCCCCAGCAGGGGGTTACCTCAACAAGGTGTTTGGTTTGAGTTCCCAATTTCCCAGCAGGGTTGACTTCACCCTTCCAGCATTTATTTTGCTGGAATAATTCTGTAGCATCTGGCTATCCCCGACGGAGTCGGCATTATCTTCAGCATTTATTTTGCTGAAGCAGTTTCTGTACTCTAGCAGTTCAGGTGGAGAGAACTCTTGCTCAAATGAACTACCAAACATTCAAGATCTCGGCATGGGACATCCAATGATAATGTCAGTTTCGGCAGTATTCCCCACAGAGTTACCAGGATAAGTCTCTCTTTATTCCCAAGCAGAGTTATTTGTCATCAAAAGGTTTCATGAACCAGAATTTCAGAAGTGGCATCTGGTAGTTTGGTTTCCAGATATCCCCAGTAGAGTCCGCCCCAAAGTCGCTGTCACGCCAGTGCTAAGAAGTTTGTGGGTGGGGATCAATGGAGAACTAAGTCCTGACATGGACAACTTATTCCTATATGGACGGGATTTCTTCAGAAGTGGGCGTCCTAACGTGGACAGGTTTATTTCCCCGGGTTGGTGAAGCGTGTTAGTCCTAACGTGGACAGATTCGGGTTCTCGGAATTGGTGAAATGGGAGGTCATGACGTTGATAAAAGTGGTCACTCTTTGTGTTGGTGACCTGACGTGGACCAGTTCCTCTCAGCAGTTATCTTTCTTTGTGTTGACAAATCATGGGTCCTGACGTGGACAGATCAGACAAGCATGTGAGTCCTTACGTGGACAAGTCTTATTTCCTCAGCAGGTCGAAGACGCCTGAGTCCTAACGTAGACAAATCAAGACGAGATCAGTGTCCTGACGTGGACAAATCAAAGAAATTATTATTCGTGACGTAGAAAGGTGGGTCCTAACATGGACGATGTTCTCCTTACGTGGAAAGATGAATTTAATCCTTACGTGGAAAGAAGATGGTATTCCTTACGCGGAAAGATAGAATCCTTACGTGGACATATCAAAAGGTATTCCTTACGTGGAAGAAAAATAGTTTCCTTACGTGGAAAAAGATGGAGATTCCTTACGTGGAAAGACAAGTTTATTCCTAACGTGGAAAGATGAGATTCCTTACGTGGAAAAGAATGGGTTTCCTTACGTGGAAAGATTGAGTCCTCACGCGGACATATCAAGATTGATTCCTGACGTGGAAAGAAAGAGATTATTCCTGACGTGGAAGAGTTTAGTCCTGACGCGGACAGATCAAAGAAGATTTATTCCTTACGTGGAAAGCAAAAGTTGATTCCTTACGTGGAGCAGTATTATTCCTAACGTGGAACGGTTATTCCTTACGTGGAAAGGTGAGTCCTGACGTGGACGGTGGTATTCCTAATGTGGAAGAGTTTATTCCTAACGTGGACGATTTATCTCTGACGAGAAGGCAGACGAGCCGTCCCCAGCAAAGTTATTGAAGCTTTTTCCGAGTTGACAGCAGATAGAGTCCTGACGTGGACAAGCAAAGGACGAAGTTTCCGATAATTCAATCTTTTTCAGGATGATGAGAAGAATCCCCAGCACGGTCGCACGAGATCAGTGGGTTGCCGTAACAGTTAAATTCAGCTGATGAATGTTGTTCCCCAAGCAGTGGCGCAGTTTATTTCTGCGGTTGGCAAATTTCCGGGTTTCTTAGTATTCAACCGTCTCGTACCTCGAATGTTTGAAGGTCGTTCGCTCTTCACCCAATCGGGTCCAAGTCGCTTGAATAGGGGCAGCTGTTGCACCCTAAAATTTTCTCAACCTTATTCACTTGGTTTATGTTTCAATATCATTAGCATTTGCATATAGAGTCATGTACATAGCCTAACCATCTGCATAGCATAAGCATAGCAAGTCATACAACAGGGGGACCAATCATTATTCTCATCTCTAGAGGCCTATCAAGAGGTTATTATCCTGATTCCATCTCATTCAAGTCATCAAGAAAGAATTTGAAAGCAGAGAGTTCAGTAGATCAAGCCTTGAGTCCATCTCCTAGCTGAGGGTATCTGAGGGTCAACAAGAGGGTTGTGAGCTGTGAGTTGAAGGAAGGGAGGGTATCTAGACATCTTGGAGGACTTAGAAAGTCATTTGGAGAAGGAAACAAGTTGCTGATGTGATCACAAGAATTGCAGTTGAAGGCAGTCAACTAGGGTTTCATCTGAGTCAACCCTAGGTCAACCCTAAGTCAATTGACTGATTTAAAGGGCATTCAAGTCCATTGGAGAGATGTGGGGAGCATCATTTGACATATAAAGAAGGATATGGAGATATGCCAAGAAGAATTCAAGAGAAATCAAGGAGAAGAGGAGTTTCTAAATTAGGGTTTCTGTGTAAAATCCCCTAGTTTAGGTCAAATTTCCAAGCAAGATAAGTCAAAATTCTATCTTCAAATGGATCCTTGGCCAACATGGAACTTGTAGAGGATCTCAAGACCTTTAATTTGAGTGGTGGAAGGCATCAAGGAGATTTATAGAACTCAAGTTATGGTCCTTGCAAGTTACAGGTCATCTGAGGTATCTGAAATTTTGTCTGTGAAAGTGGCTTGACTTCCAAGCTAGTTTTACCCCTCAAGGAGATTTCAAATGAATTTCTGGTCAACATAAGAATTGTTCCTCATTTTCTTAGCTTTCTAGAATGGTATAGTATGCCCTCATATGATGTGTGGAGCTCAACTTATGGTCTTGGCAAGCAAAGGGTATTTTGGTCATTTGTGAATTACAGGTCATTTTAACCTATGCCCAAAACTCATACAAGGAAGCTTCAAATGGAAAAACTTACAACATAAAACTTGCTCCAAATGACATTTTGAGTCTAGAAAAGTGACCATGAGAGATTGGAAAGACTCATAGCACAAGATTTCAAAATTGGTGAATTTAATGAAGGAAAATGGCTTAAAAAATGGTATTTTTCATATCTTGGCCAAATGATGCAAAATTATAGGTCATTTTGAATGGAAAAGGCATTCTAAAAACATTGGCTAAAGTGGAATTTTGAGTCTAGTTCAAGATTTAAGAGTTATCCATGGTTGCTTGCAATATAAGAAACATAATCAACATTCAAGGGAATTTAGCACAAGGGAAACTTCTCCAAGTTTCTAGGAGGTTCCTAGATCACCTATATATTCATGCAAGATGAATCTTGCAAGGGTTGGTGCCATCATTTTGTCAAAAAACTCCATTTTCACTCATTTTCCATTTTTGCATAAGTCTCTCAAATTCTCTCAAACTCTCATCAAACTTCAACATTCTTGATCCAATCTTCATCATCATCACACAAAGATCAGAATCCATACATCTCTTTGGAGAATTGAGCAAGGAATTGTGATATTCACCATCATCATTCAAAGTGCAAGCACCTTGGAATTAGAAGATTCAAGGCTTGGGAGCTTCTCTAATTGCATACAGAATTCATCTCCAAGATTACTGATCAACTTCCCCACCTTTCAAGCATTGGATCAAGTGTATGCCATCACTGTTTGCAGCATCATAACAGGTTGGTTATCTTCTTCGAATTGCATAGTTTAATGAGAATTTTAGGGAATTGTTAGTGTAGACTGGTTAGGGTAAGGAAGATGATTGATTTGGATAAATTTGAGCAAGTTTCATGGACATTAGTTATGGTGCACCATTTCTGTTGAAGCTTAGAATAGCAAGAATCGTGCGAAATAATCTTGGATTGAATGCTTAAAATGACCAGGGTGAGGTGTAGGTTAGCTTAGGATGATTTTCATGGAGAATTGAGAGGATCCATATCAGTTGAACATGATGGATCAGATCTGTTATACACATCGAGTTTGCTTTGTGAGTGAGTTTTAGGAAGAACTAAGGCTATGGCTGTGTAGAGGGAGAGATTTAGAGTAATTTTGCTCTTGACCTTGATTGAATCCATGGAGAGTTGAAGGAGAACAGAAGGGTGTAAGGTTCGCGCATGGAGATGAGTTGCAGAACCTAGGGTTTGCTGGAGGTAGGAGACGATGCATGAGCCACACGATCGTACTTGGACCTTTGACTTGAAGGCGCATCCAACGGCCACGATTTAAAGCTCAAGCGGAGGGAAACTTTGAAGATTTGAAACGCTACGTTTCATTAATTGGGGGGTTGGGCTCAGAGCGCTATCCACACCCCCCATTTTAATAGGCCCATTACTTTGAACGCGCTTTTCTGCTTTTCTCACCCCCTCCATTTTATTTCATTCTATTTTCTTTTTATTTTCTTTAATTTTTTATGCATCTTCCAAAATTCATAATAAATAGATAAAAAATAATTTTTAATTCCTTCTTTTTACATTATTTTCTTTAGGATGTCTAGAAAATTCTAAAAAATAAAAATTGCATTTTATTTTTTATTTGATATTTTTCCCATATTTTCTAAATAAATGACATTTTAAATAGTTTCATTTCATGCATGATTTTATTAATTTTTGTTCTATTAGATACTTTCATATTTTTTGTTCATTCTTTTTAGGTTGTTTAGATGAGATATTGAACTTATAGATTCAATTTAGTTCCCATTTTTAGAAATTAAATTTAGGTGCTTAGTGTAGGTTTGAACAAACATGAACAAATTAGGGTTTTTAGGTGATGACTTAGGAAGTTTGATTCTTTCCCTTAGGACTTAGGGTTTAACTAGATTAGTTATGGGACTATAGGGGCTATGGGTAGTTATTAGATCCCTTAGAGAAAAGTCAGGACTCCCCTACTGCTATTAATACTCTGTGTATGTCTGATTGACTGGTGTGGTGTGCCCTCTGGGGATTATTGCTTGCTTGCTTGGGTATTGGGGTTGTCTGGGGACTTGGGAGAGCTGAAGACTTGAGGAGATGAAGACCATTGGAGATCCGGAGATTGAAGATCAACTTCCAGAGTTGAAGAGGAGATTCTTGCTAGCAGATGCTGAGGAGACTAGGGTTTAGGAGCTAGGCAGAGCTCTAGATTAGAAAGTTTGTTTTTCAAACATGGATTGCCTTGTCTGCATCCATTCTTCTCTGTGATTCAGAGTCTCTCTAAGACACTCACCCCCTTCCTTTGGAAGGCTTGGTGATAGTGTCTAAGAGATAGAACTCTTGAGAGAAAATGTCTTTTTGTGTTAGAAGCAGTCTGTTCACCACCCTTGGTAGTCAACTGATTGCTTAACACCCAATTCACTCTTGTGACTGATTCCTCATCCTGGAGGTTTGAACTTGAAGAAAAGCCATTGCAGATGGAAGAATGATGATCAAAGCCCTTGCCTAAAGGTCATGGAGATGGAGACTGATGCTTGTTGAAGCCTGTAGCTGATTGGAGATTACTTGAAGCCAGATGTTGATTCAGAGCTGCTGATGCTGTTTCTTTTGCTGTTGTATTTTATTGTTGATGTATTGATTGGTTTTCTGGACTGTATTGTTTGCTGTCTACCCTGCTGGGTTGAAAGTGAAGTATGTTCACTTTTGCCTATTGTTTTCTAGGTTCGAGGTTGAGTGGGACTCCCTTGCCTCGCTTGTATTGCTGCATCCATGCATTTTACTGTTTTACTGTATATATCTGGTATTGTTTCTGTTTCTGCCTATCCCGTAGGATCTCTGTTTCTCTCTGTGCAAGAGAGGAGCATGATAGACACTAGGTCTTAACCCATGCATGATAACATTAGGTTAGTTTGTTTCCCTTCGCAACCGTAGGTTAGAGTTCTGTCTCTTTCTTTCTCAAAACAAACAGAAAAACACATAAAGATTTCAAACACAATAAAAGACACTTCTTTCGTAAAAGAATGTGAACTCATCAAAACGTCATTTTTGTCCGCTTGGGCTGCTAATCAGAAAAACCTTTTTCAGAAGGAATAAAATCAACCAAGACAAGCTTGTGTCGTACGTGGCCCGAACTACGTTTGCTCTGATCTTTCATGCTGTATGAAAGTACGTAGGCATAGGATGCGATATCCTAGCGAGCAACCTTCCCCTCCTTTCCCGTAGGTAGGCGAACTACGTTGACTCTGATTTCTCGTTCCAGACGGGAATACGTAGGCATAAAGTGCGATACTTTGCCGAGTCATTTTTATTTTCATTTTATTTTCTTTTTAACCCTTGACCTATAGTTTAGATAGAATAACAATCCATACCCGAAAACAAGCGTGGATCCCGTCGAGTACGACGGACGTGAGGGGTGCTAATACCTTCCCCTTGCGTAACCGACTCCCGAACCCAGGTTTTGGTTGCGACGACCATACCTTTCCCGTCTTTGCGAGGTTTACTCTGAGCGTTCCCTTTCCCTCCCGTGGGATAAATAACGCACGGTGGCGACTCTTCTGTTCAGCCGGCGCCGATTTTCGCAGTAGCGACACCCGTCCTTACCACAAAATTCAAACACACTTCATCAATAAATAGCTTAAATTTATGTCAATACTTCACCATCTCATAGATAATTTGAATAGCTTTCCAACGCTTCGAACCGCGCGTCATTCCGAGTTACGGTTCTCCCGTTACGGCAAAAACACCAGAATAACATTTTCTGCCCAGGACCCCTTCGCCAGGCGAACACCGCAGCGAATATGGACGTTCGCCAGTATGCTCGCCAGGCGAACATGACAGTCCCAAAATCCTCTTTTCGACCGTTACCCGACTTCCGAGTGTCCGATTTCGATTCCGTAAAAAGCTGCGATCTCGGAATTTAACGTACAACAACAATTTTATACTTAGGAAGCCATCCAACACATTTTAAATCTATGAATAATTTAAAACTCAATTACTTCCAATCTCAACAGCAGATCTTTGAGCCTCCTAATACGATAGAACTTTTGACCTTCGTCCCATCCACCACAAGAACTCTACTCGAGATCACATGACCAAGGGACTCACATCCCTCGATCAATTGTTCCATCAGATCATTAACTCTTGGAAGCGAACACCTATCCTTGATAGTCACCCTGTTCACTTATCTATAGTTCACCCAAAGCTTCACAAAACCTTCTATCTGTCTAACCAACAAAATTGGTGCACATTACGGTATCACACTCAAACAAAAGAACCTCTCTCCTAGAAGGTCTTCAAGTTGACTCTTCAACTTCTCCAATCCCAACGAAAACACACCATATGGAGTCACTAATATCGGACTCGTTCCAACAACAAAGTCAACGTGTGAGCTTTACTTCACACTCCGATAGTAAATCACCTACCTCATCCGGAAACCTCCGGCAATCGCAATTAATTGACAAATCCCAATTTTTCTCACTTTCCTTCTCATTCCAAGTTTCAGTCAAAATAGACACTTCAACACCGTCTTACGCCAAATTCCTCAAAATAATCCCTTAAGCACTTAGCTTAACTCAAGACTATACACTGCTCACGCCACCCAAGCTTGCAAGATACGTCTATCCTATCCAACACAATCCCGTCCACTATTAACAAGAGATTAAGGGTGATCAGTTCCTCAATTTGTTAATAGACAGCCGAAATCATGATGGGGTACAAACCATCTTTACCAAACTATAATATCACTCCTCAACACACTAAGCCACCACACTGTAGCTTTTCGGAGAAATACAACTTCTCCCCCACTGGAATCATTCCTCTTCTACCAATGAAGTTAACCAACAACATGTACCGACAGTGTTTTTACACACATGTCGCATACCAGGAAACAATAACACTAGACAACATTGGCCGGACGGACCGACCTGCTCTGATACCAATTGTAACACCCCACTTCCCAAATTAAATAAAATATAAACATTATAAATAAACATCAGAGTTTTCCCCAAAATAGTGGGATATCACATCACCAAATTTTTATAAAAATACTTTATTAATTATTCTCAAAAATAATACAGCGGAAAACATTATTCCAACATTCTCGGCCATCCGCCAAATTTCGTAAAATCTTTATTATTATAATTCACAAAAAAAGGTGATACGTCACAGGATTACAACAAGTTTGACATAAAACAATTAAAACACCCATATCCCGTGTTACGTATCAGAGCATCCTAGACTCGACTGGCACACCACCATCCAAGCTATCTAAGTACCTGGATTATCTGTACTTCCGGAGAAGCACAGACACAACAACAACCAAGGGGTGAGAAAACATGATCAAAAATATATTGGTAATGTAATACATGTAAACAAGGTAGTAAAACACACCAACACACCAATATTCACCCCAACAACTCCATATAACGAACCTACTGTTCAAATTACAATATAACATATTATAATGCAAATATGCAACTCAACACCATGCATGCGGTACCGACTCATTGGTTCATTCAATCGAACCTGGATAGATCACTTACGCTCCTCCTGAGACATGATCTATCCCCCACCATTCTCCACCAAGGAGTACGGATGAATCACTTACGCTCCTCCTGAGACATGATTCATCCCACCAAAACACCATGATATGCACACACCAATGCATAACTATCATATTTAGGCACACTAAGTGCACACGATCCTCCTGATCATATCATCATACATCAATGCATATATGTGTAGATATATTACACCAACACCATGTAAATCAATCAGATAGTAAATAAATTCATACTATAACACCATATATAACCACATCCCAACACCCGGGAACACACGATCCTACTGATCACTACATACATATACGTTAACCAATTGTTCACCAACAATATCAAGGAAAACGAGTACCATCACCAAGTAAACAAGTTCATACTTTATCACCAAGATATAAACACGTCCCACCACTCGGGAATACACGATCCTACTGATCACTACACCATGCTCCGCATGATTCATACACCAACTAATTATCCATTTAAATAATTAGTAACGGAAATCACATACTATCACCGAGTACTCACTCTATAACACTCAATCATCTCCCCTATAATCAACAAAGTCCAAGGGCACTACACTCTTAGCGCACACAATATAACAACATAGAAAAAACCCCATTCTGCTACGCTCGCTACACCCTCGCTAGGCGAGCTCCCAGCGAATGCTCGCTACCTGTTCGCTTAGCGAACCTCCTCGCGAAGGCAAACAGAACCTACTGGACTCACTCGCTACCTCACTCGCTAGGCGAGCACCTAGCGAACGCTCGCTGCCTTCTCGCTAAGCGAAGTGCTAGCGAGTTGCCTGCGACTTCTCAAGTTCTCACAGTTCAGAATTCTCACTCTTCTCTGATTCAAGCCTATTCTATAACATCCACTTCCTATACTATCCGTATCACGACCAATGCATATTAGGCTTATCAATCTTCCTATAATTCTACTCCAGATCAACATTACGGCACACTACCGACACTTTAGAGTTACTCTGAACCTTACTCAAACCAAACCAACACCAACAGTCAATCAACAATGGCAACATCAAACATCCGTACATCATCATATACATATTATTCCAAAGTCATCACTTAAACAATCTATCGACACATCAAAAAGGTCACACAGAACTTCCCTAAAACCGTAAACCCAACCTATACGCCAAATTAACCAAAAACAACAATTCACCAACACTCAACATATTTCAATCCATCAACATCAACATAACTCAACAATCAATAGCATGTCAATATAAAACTTCATCAACGATACATTCCTACGGGGTTAAGGAATCCCCACTACCCTATACATGTATATACCATTCCCAATCAAGTTTCTCCCCCCTTACCTTGTTAATCGGTTGATCGATGAAATTCTTCCTGGATTTGGTCTCTTGGCCTCCTCTTTTCTTTCCGTTCTTCGTTCCCTTTTTCCTTCGTTCTTCTCACTTCTCTCGTTCTTTCCTCTTCTCTCTTTCTATCGCTCTTTCTCTCTTCCATCTTTCTATCGTGTTATTTTCTCTAATACTTCCCCCATCCCTTCATATTCTATTTTCCTTTTTATTTCCTATCCCAATAATAATAATAACTAATAAAAATAATATAATAATAATAATAATAACTAATAAAAATAACATAATAATAATAATAATAATAATAATAATAATAATAATAATAATAATAATATTAATATTATTATTATTATTATTATTATTATTATCACACCAATTTCCCACGATCTATGGTAATCCCTTTTCTCTCTATTCCAACTTTTCTAATATCTCCTTGCTACCCCTTCATATTTCCTTCCTCACGGTTTCTATCATGACTTTTCATATTTCCATTCTAACTTCCCAATAACCCTTCCACCTCTCATTTTACTTATTTCAACCACTAATATTCCCAATAATAATTCTAATATAATAATTATAATAATCATTATAATAATAATAATAATATAATATAATATAATACTATTATAATATTATAATAATATTCAACATAATAATAATAATAGTAATACACCCAACAATAATTATAATTATAATAATAATAATACTAATGATAATAATAACAATTATATTAATACTAATAATAAAATAATATGAATAATAATAATCTTAATATTAATAATACTAATATAATATTACTAATATTAATAATACTAATCATAATAATACTATTAATAATAATATTATTATTATTATTATTATTATTATCTCACCAAAATAATAATAATAATAATAATAATAATAATAATATTATTATTATCTCACCAAAATAATAGTAATATTAATAATACTAATAAATATAATAATATATAATAATAATACCCCCACCAATATTACTATTATTCATTATATTATCATATTCACACCAAAAATCATAATAATATAATAACTATATTAATAATAATATTATATTCTCCATATTAATAATATTACTACAAATATTAATAATAATCATAAATATAATAATAATAATAATAATAATAATAATAATAATAATAATAATAATAATAATAATAATAATAATAATAATAATAATAATAATAATAATAATATTAATACCACCACCAATATTACTATTATTTCTTATATTATTATAAACTCACCAAATTACCACCAATGATCTCCCATCTCAGGGACACCCACCAAACATCATCAAATACACCCTACCAAAGGGCACATCAACATATAATATTTAAAATAATAATAAAATGACTAAATAATTAAAATGAGTGTTACACAACACTCGAGCCAGTCAACGTCAGAAGATGGATCAGCTAGAACAAGAGAATAGGGTGCTCCGTGATGAAGTTGCAAGTATGAAAGAGAGTTTGGAGAAATTTAATGGCTTAGTGGAAGCTTTGTCCAGCCAAATCTCGATCAACAACCAAGAAGTTCCAAGGACTGTTGTACCCGAAGTGACACCAACACCGATCCCAGTGGTGTCTTCTGTTGCTGAAGTATCTTACAGTATGCCTCAAGGTTTCCTGTGGGGGATGTCTCCCTATTTTACTCCGGCTGGTTACCGTCCGCCCGTGTCTGAGACCCCTGTTCAAACTGCTCCTGTTGTTTCTGCTGTGATGACTACTGCGCCTCCGCAGGTGAACACTGTCCCGTATATTCTGGATGAACCAATTCTACATGGGTCGCCAACCGAAACCGTGGGTTTAGAAGAGAATATGGATGGATTCCAAGACCAGTTTTCTGAAATACAAAAAGAATTGAGAGCCCTTCGCGGAAAAGATTTATTTGGTAAGAGTGCTTCTGAGCTGTGTTTGGTGCCGAATGTTAAAGTCCCACCAAAGTTCAAAGTTCCTGATTTCGAAAAGTACAAGGGGAATACCTGCCCTCAGAGCCATCTCATTATGTACGCCAGAAAGATGTCTGCCCAAACTGATAATGATCAGTTACTCATTCACTATTTCCAAGACAGTTTGACAGGCGCCGCGCTCAAGTGGTATATGGGGTTGGACAGTACAAAGATTCGAACTTTCAATGATCTGGGAGGAGCCTTTATCAAGCAGTATAAGTACAATGTGGACATGGCACCCGACCGAGATCAGTTAAGAGCAATGGCACAGAAAGATAAGGAGAATTTCAAGGAATATGCTCAGCGTTGGCGCGAGTTAGCTCCACAAGTCATACCACCATTAGAAGAAAAAGAGATGACCAAAATTTTTCTGAAGACTCTGGGTCCTTTCTTTTATAAGAAGATGGTAGCCAGCGCCCCCAGTGACTTTACCGAAATGGTCAACATGGGAATGCGTTTAGAAGAAGGTGTTCGCGAGGGAAGGCTGACCAAAGAAGAAAATGCTCCTAAGAGGTATGGGAGCAGTTTCGTGAAGAAAAAGGAACAAAGTGTGAATGCTATCCAAAAAGGACAATTCAGAAGGAGGTACATGCCACCACATCAGGTTGGAGCGGTGTCTCCAGTGTTTAATGCTCCGGCTTATCAGCTACAGTCTCCACAACCCTATCAACAACCTCAGTCTCCCATTGCTCAACAACCCCAACTTCAACAGAGTCCACAGAATCCTTAGCAGAATCGGCCACCTAGCAATCAGGGTCGTGTGTACCGAAAAATAAATTTTGATCCGATCCCAATGACATACACTGATTTATTCCCTGCCTTGATCCAAAAGGGTCACATTCAGACGAAAGCTCCACCTCCGGCTCCCACGAATCCTCCCCCTTCTTATAGAGCTGACAAGTTCTGTCCTTACCATCAGGGTGCTCCAGGACATGATATTGAGAGTTGTTTCGGCTTGAAGATGGATGTCCAGAGGCTCATAAAAAATGGGATCTTGTCTTTTAGGGATTCCGACCCTAATGTACAGAAGAATCCATTACCACCACATGGTTCACCCTCTGTCAATATGATTGAAGATTGTTTAGAAAGTGATGATCAAGAAGTTTCAAGTGAGAAGGCTGAAGAAGTCTGTGTCATAGTACCCCACTTTAAAGAGGTGGAACGTATAGAGATCGTTTACAATAGCAAGAAGCCAATTGTTGCTCCGTTGATAATCAATGTGCCTGGACCTGTCCCTTATACCTCTAGTAAGGCCATCCCTTACCGATACAATGCTACTATGTTGGAGGATGGGAAGGAAGTGCCTCTGCCCACCATACCCTCAATCGTTAATATTGCAGATGTTAGTAGAGTGACAAGAAGCGGGCGAATCTACCCGACTGTGCCACCGAAAGAAAAAGAGGTTTTGTTCGAACCACCAGGCTCAAAGGACCCAAATATGGGGCAATTTGGTGGGTCTAACTTATCCAACTCTGATGAATGTTTGAAAATAATCAAGAGAAGCGAGTATAAGGTTGCAGATCAGCTTTTGCAGACCCCGTCAAAGATTTCTGTGCTACAATTATTGATGAGTTCCGAGGCTCATAGAGAAGCACTTCAGAAGATTCTGGAACAAGCCTATGTCGAGCAGGATGTGACTATGGAACAATTTGATAACATCATTGGCAGTATTACTTCGAGTGATAATCTGGGTTTCAATGAAGATGATCTCCTAGAGGAAGGGAGGAAACATAATATGGCTTTGCACATTTCTGTGAACTGCGGAAATGACTCCCTGTCCAGTGTGCTGGTTGACACTGGATCGTCTCTAAACGTAATGCCTAGGACCACCCTATCTAAGCTGTCATATCAGGGACCACCGATGAGGCCAAGTCGCGTGATTGTCAAAGCTTTCGATGGGTCACGGAAAACAGTAATTGGTGAGGTTGATTTGCCTATGACTATTGGACTACAGACTTTCATGATCCCGTTTCAGGTCATGGACATTCGTGCCGCCTATAGCTGTTTACTAGGGAGGCCATGGATACATGAAGCTGGAGCAGTTACTTCTACCCTGCATCAGAAGTTAAAATATGTTTTTGAAGGGAAAGTAGTTACAGTTTGTGGAGAGAGAGCTTTGGTGGTAAGTCACTTGTCATCATTCTCATACGTTGAAGCTGAAGAGGAAGTTGGCACGCAGTTTCAAGCTCTGTCTGTTGTGGGTGAGAGTACTCAGAGAGCACAGGCATCCATGTCATCATTTAAAGACGCACAACGAGTAGTGAACAGTGGTCACCAGTCAATGTGGGGAAAGGTGTTGTCTTTGCCAGAGAACAAGAACAAGGAGGGTCTCGGTTTCACCAGCAGTTCTGCTCACCAAGGCACCAAAAATCAAGGGTTTCCACTGATCAGTGAAGTGTTCCATAGTGGAGGGATCGCCCACCATCCTCAGGTTAATGCTGTGTTAAAAGATGAACTCGAGGGCTACATATCGGACGGTTCTGCAAGGTCCCCCATTCCTTATGAAGACTACGAGCCCTATATGGAAGATCCAGGTTACGTGTCAGATGATTTCGACTATACCTTTGGAGTTTACGCCATCACTAAGGAAGAGCCAGCTGAAGACATCCCGGACTTTGTGACTCCAGGCGTCGTGGTCAAGAATTGGAGTGTGGTTGAAGCTCCTACCGCCATTCATATATCTAAGTAAAGCATTTGTTTAAAATTTTCGCTCTGCCCGAGGCGAAACTGCATTTAGTAGTGTTGCGGTGAGAATTGTGATACCAAGCTATTGATTAACTTGAATCTAAATTCTTAAATTCACAACCGGACTTTAATTTATCCAAAAAGGAAAGGTTTAAAGAAAGAAAAACCTATAAAAGTGCAAAGCAAAAAGCAAGGCTTAAAGCTAAGCAAAGAGAGATCTAAAGGTTCGGGGGTTGGTTATGCCTAGGGTAGGTATTTCACATCCTAAACATCTGTAGTACTCTACAGGAACCTCTTGTTAATATTTGTGTTTGCTAAAGTTTTCTTGCTAAAGGAAAAGTGCTAGGGGTAAAGATATAAAGTATAAAGTATGTATAAAGTTTGTAAAGTATGTAAAGTATGCTCGCGAAGACATCGCATCTTGTGCCTACGTATCCTGACAGGAATGGAATCAGAGCAACCGTAGTTCCCCTAGCTAAGGGTGAGAAACTCTTGACTGTGGTAGAGGTTCCAAAGGGAAAGTAATGTCTGGGGCGAGACACTTACATAGAGTGCGGCGACTCTAAACTAAAGTCAAGTTAGAAAAGAAGGGAATGTCCACGGCGGGACGACTAAATAGAGCACGGCGACTCCAAGCCTATGTTATAAATGTTAACATGAAGTTAGTTGTTAGTGAGGGAGAAAGAAAAGGTTGGCTCGCTAAGAAATCGCATCTTATGCCTACGTATTCTCAACGAGAAATCAGAGCGTTCGTAGTTCCCCTATATAGGGGGGAGGAACTCTCGGTTGTGGTCATGGTTCCAAGGGGATGTAAGAATTCATAGGGAAGTACTTACATGGAGTGCGGCGACTCCTGAATCTAAGTTGAGATTGTTATGGTAAAGAATGTCCACGGCGGGACGCTAAACATGAGTACGGCGACTCAAATCCTAAGGTTAGGATAAAGGGAAAGGATATCCACGGCGGGACGTTAAAAGTGAGCACGACGACTCTAAACTAAATTGAGAAAGGTAACAGGAAGTTAGTGGTTAGTGAGCTCGCCAAGAAATTGCATCTTGTGCCTACGTATCCTCAAGAGGGACTTGAGAAATCAGAGCGTCCGTAGTTCGTGAAACTACGATTTGTTAGGTTCTAAGAACCAAGAACAACTAAGACAGGTAAGCAAGGGGCATGCACAATGACAATAAGTCAACACACAGTCCCTTCCCTTGGATTAGGTCAACAAGGAATAGAAGTAAAGTAACATGTACATGGAAGAAAATCAGTCACAAATAGAATCAGGCAACCAACAAAATTATTAATCAATTTAAATATAAATATTTAACAAGATTAACTAATATTTTAATTAATCAAATTAAATACAAATATTTAAATTAATTAATAATTACAACATATATTTTTGCATTTTTAAATATTTAACAATTAACTAATAAAAGATAAATAATTAAAAATCCCTTTTTGTCTTTCCAAATATTTTACAAATTAAAATAAACTAAATAAATGAATAAAGTAAAAGAAAAGAAGAAAAAAAAACCTGATAAAGATTAGATGAGGGAGTATTGTGTCTACTTGGAGGATGATATTTTATGTGAGGTTAGAGGTAGCATGAAGAAAAAGAAATGTAGGTGGTGATTTATTATTGAAAAAATGAAGGTGAGTTATCCATATCATGGAAGATATTGTGTATGAAAGAGTGATGATAGAATATGGTGGATAGTGAGTTTTTAGTTTATGTGGAAGTGTGATAAGGAAAAGAGCATGAAGTGTGAGATTTTATGGTGTGGTTGCTTCCTTTATATAGGTTGAAAAAGAAAGAAGAGTGTATGAGACTTATTTGACAAGTTTCTAAAAAGTAAATAATTTAATGAGACTTATTTGACAAGTTTCTAAAAAGTAAGTAATTTATGAGACGTATTTGACAAGTTTCTAAAAAGTAAGTAATTTATGAGACTTATTTGACAAGTTTCTAAAAAGTAAGTAATTTATGAGACTTATTTGACAAGTTTCTAAAAAATAATTAAAATAAAAAATTAAAATTAAAAATCAAAAATTAAAAATTAAATATAAAATAAGAAAGGGTATTAACTAAAAAAATTGATTAATTAAAAAATATATTATTTAAAAGTATAAATAAAAACGGTAAAAAAACGAAAAAAATTGGACCGGTATCGAAGTGCTCGAAAAAATAAAATGAATACACCAAAGTGATCAGCAAAAAAATACACGATTCGGAAAAATACAGCGTTTTGTCAAATTTTGAAATAAATTTTATCCGCTAAAACGACTTAAACTGCCTAAAAAGTTTATTTCAGCTGATAAATTGGATATTATGAAAAATGTAAGAGATGATAAACTATACCGATGATGCAAAAATATGCGGGATCTTAGAGTCAAAAATTAGGATGCAACAGATGCCCCTATTTAAGTTTCTTCGATCCGGAGAGGTGAAAATTGAAATTTTCGTCTCGACACGGTCGGAGAGACTTAAATACAAACATGCACAATTTTTGACCCTAAGATGCCACAAAATACTTATGATATGATATGACATGCAAGATAAAGATTTTATGAGGAAAGATGCCATAGGAGACGAATATATATTGGGAAGATGCTGCAACTCCACTGGGGAAAGACTGACAACTTCACGGGAGAAAGTATCTAGGAGACACAATTGAGGAAAATAAAATATTATGAACATCTGCCAATGTGACATAGAGTATCCAATAATACTTGAAAAGAGAGGGACAAACCCTAAACAAAGACACAAACATCCGAAAAAACATCAGATGCTGAAAGTAACACACAATGAGATAACAAAAACATATAGAAAGCAAATGAAACTTACTGGGGGAAAAGTCACAGTCACCAGAGGTTTTGTCAGAAGTGCATTGAACAAAACTCTGATAGACACAAAGGTGTTCTGGAAAAACATCAGACGACAAAAGAAATAAATTCTGGTAAAACATCAGAATTTAAAGACACAAAGGGGTTCTGGAAAAACATCAGACGACAAAAGAAATAAATTCTGGTAAAACATCAGGAAGAGAAACATATCCGGAAAAACAACGGATGGATTCTGGAAAAACATCAGAATCAAGGTAAATATCTGGAAAACCATCAGATAAGTTCTGGAAAAACATCAGAACAAAGACTCAATCTGGAAAAACATCAGACAGAGACTCAATCTGGAAAACCATCAGAAAGAGAAATAAATATCTGGAAAACCATCAGATAAGTTCTGGAAGAACATCAGAACAAAGAACAAAGACTCAGTCTGGAAACCCATCAGAGAGAGAAATAAATATCTGGAAAACCATCAGATAAGTTTTGGAAGAACATCAGAACAAAGAACAAAGACTCAATCTGGAAACCCATCAGAGAGAGAAATAAATATCTGGAAAACCATCAGATAAGTCACGACACAAACTGTTTGGTAGGTACCAAGTGAGTTGGAATTTTGACCACAAGGTAAGACGTGAATAAAACACGACCTCGGGGGAAAAGTAAATGGGGATAAAACAATCATGATGCCAGGTAAATTGAAATTCGTCCACGAGGTAAGACGCGAGTAAAACACGACCTCGGGAGAAAAATCAAATGGGGAATAAAACACCCATGATGCTAGGTAAATTGAAATTCGCCCATAAGGTAAGACGCGAGTAAAACACGACCTCGGGAGAAAAATAAAATGGGGATAAAACACCCATTATGCTAGGTAAATTGAAACTTTGTCCACAAGGTAAGACGCGGGTAAAACACGACCTTGGGAGAAAAAGCAAATGGGGATAAAACACCCATTATGCTAGGTAAATTGAAACTTTGTCCACAAGGTAAGACGCGGGTAAAACACGACCTTGGGAGAAAAAGCAAATGGGGATAAAACACCCATGATGCTAGATAAATTGAAATTTTGTCCACAAGGTAAGACGCGGGTAAAACACGACCTCGGGAGAAAAAGCAAATGGGGATAAAACACCCATGATGCTAGGTAAATTGAAATTTTGTCCACAAGGTAAGACACGGGTAAAACACGACCTCGGGAGAAAAAGCAAATGGGGATAAAACACCCATGATGCTAGATAAATTGAAATTTTGTCCACAAGGTAAGACGCGGGTAAAACACGATCTCGGGAGAAAAAGCAAATGGGGATAAAACACCCATGATGCTAGATAAATTGAAATTCATCCACAAGGTAAGACGCGGGTAAAACACGACCTCGGGAGAAAAAGCAAATGGGGATAAAACACCCATGATGTGCACATGTACATGAATTATGCTTATGATATACGCATGTGTAAATTATGTAGATGACATATGATCAAATGCAAATGCAAATGTCGACGACAAGGCTCGACTCTTTTGGTGAGAAGACAAGACTGGAAGACATGATTCCTCAACACGAAGATCACTTTCAATCTGCTTGGGGACTAAAGATGCTGTTGATGAACACATCTATGCCGCACTGATAAATTGTATCAAATAGATAACCCTTGTAGGAAGGATAAGGAGCTGATTGGGGTTTCTTCAAGTAAACTGCCCCAGTTTAGCTGTCTGTTAAAGATGAACTGATGATGACTTCAGCTTGTCTGATGTTGACCGAGGCATCGGGTGCTTGGAGAGCTTGCCCCAGTCTGAGTCTTGAAATATATTCTGGATAAACCAAATATGAGAATATCATGCCTTGAACAAATCTTCAATTGATTCTTAAACAGGATGTAAAAGGAACTTGCCTCTTATAGGATCACCAACCAAGTTTCTCAATGTTTGAAAAATCCTTGAGAGGAAAGCCAATTTGCAAACAAAAGTGTTCATACAAACATGGTAATGCAAAGCATGTAACTTTTGAAATCAAAAATCATTTTTGAAAGGTGCAAAATAAATGAGTCATTGGTCAGAACATGGTGGTTCAAGACACCCAAAGTTTAAAGCAAAGGTGTACTGCCAAAATAATTGATTTGCAAAGATCTTTTGGAGTCAGTTTACGCAACCTTGTTGTAGTATGCTTTCAAAACAACCTTGCTTCAATTAGGTCTTTTAAGGGTTGTAGCGTGGCCTGGTTCACGGTTTAAGAAACAAAGGATAAAGGCTCAAAGTTTATTTGTACCCACCCAATCTACGTGATGATCTCCAGTCCTATGCTTAGTTAACTCAGACTATGCGCTCAGGTTCCCATAGGTTAGGAATTGCACTGATGATAGTAATGATGATGGTTCAGAAGTTAACAATCTTTTTGAAAAGGCAGTCACTGCTTCTTTACAACATTTGGTTGTTTTTGAAATTAAAGGATTTAAAGATCTCATTTTTTTTATTATCCCTTACTTTTTCCTGAACTGTTACTTTTGAAACTTACAGTTAGCGGGATGCCCCAGTTTTGCCTAAGTCTCCTTCATAGGTTTTAACTTAGCGGGCTTTTATCTTTTGATTTTTTTGAAAGAAAGTGACTGCCTGGCTTAATGATCACGGTGAACCATCATCGGCTTTTTGGTATTGAAAAACATCTCCGACACTTGCTTGTTGTGTGCGAAGGAAAATAAATTGTGGTTGCAACCTGTCTTGCGTGAACACACAGCCAAGTTAATTGAGAACTACCCACCCCAAGGTTAAAATTGCAGGTTTTTGTAAAGAAAGAAACTCCAACTTCTAGGCTCGAAGGGGTTAACGAGGGATTACCTTCCTTATTTTTGCAGTGTTTAGGGTTTGAAACAATGCCTTACATCGTCAACAAAGTTTGATTGAAAGCATACTAACAGCAGTTATGGATAATACGTTTTCATCATTCTCCCTCAAATGTTTGCATAATCAGAAATTTGGACAAGGAGTAAATATTTGAAAGATAAAGCATAAAAGTGCAAACAATAGGAAAAATGATTTGGAATCAAAAGTTGTGATGCTCATTCATTAGATGAAAGTACAAACACTAAATAAAAGCAAACAAGCTTAAACAAAATGAAGGAAAATGCAAACAATGAGAAACAAAAGGCCTAGTGACTAAATTTGTCTTGTCTGAAACACTGGCGCTCAAAAAAGATAGTCTGCTGGAGTCGGACTGAAGCTTCACTTTTGATGCTATGGCAATGGATTGTTCTGGATATTCGGATGGTCATCCTTAAAACCAAGGATTCCAGTTTTAATCAGCTCACGCACTCTAGCTTTCAGTGCATAACAATGTTCCAAGTCGGACCAATCATAGCAGTAGATGCAAGGGGCAGAGAGTAGTTGGGAGGTAAACCAAACTCTGGCCAAGTAGATTGTGGCATCTGAACAGGAGGAGCATCAGCACTTGAAACTTCTTGAATGATAGTCCTTTGAGATGGCTCTCCTCTGGCAATCAATACTTGAAGCATCTCGGTAAGTTTAGTCATGCCTGACTTCAACTCATCGATCTCCATTCGGACTTCTGCGTTGTGTGCTTCCTGCTCTGACATCTTGCGTCTATAGTTAGCTCTAGTCCGATATCGGTGTCGAGGAATCAGCTTGACGACTCAAAGGTACACTAGACGATGAAGACAACTGGAGATGAGCGACTGGACAAACAGAGGTATGCAACGAACCATGCAAAGATGCAAATGCAATGCAATGTGATGCAAGACATGATGCAAAACACACATAACAGGATCACAGGTTCGATATCACAGCATGAGGTGTGTGTAAAGAACTAACCACATGGTATGTACTATGGGTAAAACACCTGCACAGCGGGTTCTAACAAAGTTTCCAAAGTCATCGACCCATCTTTCGGAAATTATCGACACACCAAATACTTGGAAATCAATAATATTCTCAAGAGAGTCTCGTCTGAGTGTAGTATCACGTATCAACTACTTCGGGAATACTCCCTCATAGCCATCGCACTACGTCCTAAAAGGCCATGTGGGGGTAAAAGGTAACTAAAAGTCCTCAGTGTCACAGGCTCCTAGGTTGAAAGTAGTAATGTTTTCACGAATACTCGTTCAACAAAACTACTCCCAAGAGGGCCTCTACTGAGTGGTGGTTTCTCAAGTTAGCTTGGTCGGGAATCAACTCCCTATAAGCCTTCTTGAATATACCACCTTCCTATCATAAGTGAACTAAAGTCCGGGTATAGGACTTTTACCCTCACCACTCAAAGTAACAACCCCACACACAGCAAATCCCAGGCACATACAGATATATGTACAAATATATACAAATATACAGGCAAGCAAACATATAGCAAACACAAATATAAACAAGATGGGCTTAACCCTCTTAGGGGATTCCCCAGTGAAGTCGCCATTTCTGTTGCGGTGAGAATTGTGATACCAAGCTATTGATTAACTTGAATCTAAATTCTTAAATTCACAACCGGACTTTAATTTATCCAAAAAGGAAAGGTTTAAAGAAAGAAAAACCTATAAAAGTGCAAAGCAAAAAGCAAGGCTTAAAGCTAAGCAAAGAGAGATCTAAAGGTTCGGGGGTTGGTTATGCCTAGGGTAGGTATTTCACATCCTAAACATCTGTAGTACTCTACAGGAACCTCTTGTTAATATTTGTGTTTGCTAAAGTTTGCTTGCTAAAGGAAAAGTGCTAGGGGTAAAGATATAAAGTATAAAGTATGTATAAAGTTTGTAAAGTATGTAAAGTATGCTCGCGAAGACATCGCATCTTGTGCCTACGTATCCTGACAGGAATGGAATCAGAGCAACCGTAGTTCCCCTAGCTAAGGGTGAGAAACTCTTGACTGTGGTAGAGGTTCCAAAGGGAAAGTAATGTCTGGGGCGAGACACTTACATAGAGTGCGGCGACTCTAAACTAAAGTCAAGTTAGAAAAGAAGGGAATGTCCACGGCGGGACGACTAAATAGAGCACGGCGACTCCAAGCCTATGTTATAAATGTTAACATGAAGTTAGTTGTTAGTGAGGGAGAAAGAAAAGGTTGGCTCGCTAAGAAATCGCATCTTATGCCTACGTATTCTCAACGAGAAATCAGAGCGTTCGTAGTTCCCCTATATAGGGGGGAGGAACTCTCGGTTATGGTCATGGTTCCAAGGGGATGTAAGAATTCATAGGGAAGTACTTACATGGAGTGCGGCGACTCCTGAATCTAAGTTGAGATTGTTATGGTAAAGAATGTCCACGGCGGGACGCTAAACATGAGTACGGCGACTCAAATCCTAAGGTTAGGATAAAGGGAAAGGATGTCCACGGCGGGACGTTAAAAGTGAGCACGACGACTCTAAACTAAATTGAGAAAGGTAACAGGAAGTTAGTGGTTAGTGAGCTCGCCAAGAAATTGCATCTTGTGCCTACGTATCCTCAAGAGGGACTTGAGAAATCAGAGCGTCCGTAGTTCGTGAAACTACGATTTGTTAGGTTCTAAGAACCAAGAACAACTAAGACAGGTAAGCAAGGGGCATGCACAATGACAATAAGTCAACACACAGTCCCTTCCCTTGGATTAGGTCAACAAGGAATAGAAGTAAAGTAACATGTACATGGAAGAAAATCAGTCACAAATAGAATCAGGCAACCAACAAAATTATTAATCAATTTAAATATAAATATTTAACAAGATTAACTAATATTTTAATTAATCAAATTAAATACAAATATTTAAATTAATTAATAATTACAACATATATTTTTGCATTTTTAAATATTTAACAATTAACTAATAAAAGATAAATAATTAAAAATCCCTTTTTGTCTTTCCAAATATTTTACAAATTAAAATAAACTAAATAAATGAATAAAGTAAAAGAAAAGAAGAAAAAAAAACCTGATAAAGATTAGATGAGGGAGTATTGTGTCTACTTGGAGGATGATATTTTATGTGAGGTTAGAGGTAGCATGAAGAAAAAGAAATGTAGGTGGTGATTTATTATTGAAAAAATGAAGGTGAGTTATCCATATCATGGAAGATATTGTGTATGAAAGAGTGATGATAGAATATGGTGGATAGTGAGTTTTTAGTTTATGTGGAAGTGTGATAAGGAAAAGAGCATGAAGTGTGAGATTTTATGGTGTGGTTGCTTCCTTTATATAGGTTGAAAAAGAAAGAAGAGTGTATGAGACTTATTTGACAAGTTTCTAAAAAGTAAATAATTTAATGAGACTTATTTGACAAGTTTCTAAAAAGTAAGTAATTTATGAGACGTATTTGACAAGTTTCTAAAAAGTAAGTAATTTATGAGACTTATTTGACAAGTTTCTAAAAAGTAAGTAATTTATGAGACTTATTTGACAAGTTTCTAAAAAATAATTAAAATAAAAAATTAAAATTAAAAATCAAAAATTAAAAATTAAATATAAAATAAGAAAGGGTATTAACTAAAAAAATTGATTAATTAAAAAATATATTATTTAAAAGTATAAATAAAAACGGTAAAAAAACGAAAAAAATTGGACCGGTATCGAAGTGCTCGAAAAAATAAAATGAATACACCAAAGTGATCAGCAAAAAAATACACGATTCGGAAAAATACAGCGTTTTGTCAAATTTTGAAATAAATTTTATCCGCTAAAACGACTTAAACTGCCTAAAAAGTTTATTTCAGCTGATAAATTGGATATTATGAAAAATGTAAGAGATGATAAACTATACCGATGATGCAAAAATATGCGGGATCTTAGAGTCAAAAATTAGGATGCAACAAGTAGGGCATACTTTTAATAATTCCCTTTGCTCTACCCAAGGCAAAGGTGACTTTGTTGGGCGTGTCTTTTCGGTTTTTGCTATCATCAATAAACTACTTTCATTTACATCTGTTTTTTAATCTTATTCGCGATGTTGGAAAATAATAAGTAGCATCTCGCGTACACACACTCCACTTTACAAAGCAAAAACTTATTAAAAATCACGTCACTTGCGCAGATTGCTACACAAATTACAACCTGGGAATAATGATCCACTACCTTCTCCGAATTTTGAGTTTCCTGTGTATGAAGCCGAGGACGAAGAAGATGATATTCCAGAAGAAATTACTAGATTGCTTGAGAGAGAAGAAGAAGCTATCCAACCCCATCAAGAGTCGGTAGAGGTAATCAACTTGGGATCAGAGGAAATCCGTAGAGAAGTGAAAATTGGAGCTCTACTCAAACCGGATGTGAAGAAACAACTGATTGATCTGCTTGGAGAGTTTGTTGATGTGTTTGCTTGGTCATATCAGGATATGCCCGGTCTGGACACGGATATAGTTGAACATCATTTACCTTTAAAACCGGAATGCCTGCCGATAAAACAGAAGCTCAGAAGGACTCGACCTGATATGGCTTTAAAGATTAAGGAAGAGGTACAAAAACAGATTGATGCAGGTTTCCTTGTTACTGCCGAATATCCACTATGGCTAGCTAATATTGTACCTGTTATGAAGAAGGATGGCAAGGTTCGTATGTGTGTAGATTACAGGGATTTGAATAAAGCCAGCCCGAAAGATGATTTCCCATTACCTCACATTGACATCCTGGTGGACAGTACTGCAAGATATGAGGTGTTCTCCTTCATGGATGGTTTTTCAGGTTACAACCAGATTAGAATGGCTTCCGAGGACAGAGAGAAGACATCATTCATAACACCCTGGGGCACCTTTTGTTATAAAGTTATGCCATTTGGATTAAAGAATGCAGGGGCAACATATCAGAGAGTTATGACTACTTTGTTCCACGATATGATGCACAAGGAGATTGAGGTGTATGTGGACGATATGATAGCTAAGTCAAAAACCGAAGATGATCATGTTAAACACCTGGCTAAGCTGTTTGTTCGTTTGAGGGAATACAAACTTCGTCTGAACCCTAACAAGTGTACATTTGGAGTACGATCAGGGAAACTATTGGGTTTTATTGTCAGTCAAAAAGGGATTAAAGTGGACCCTGACAAAGTAAAAGCTATCCGAGAAATGCCAGCTCCCGCCACTGAGAAGCAAGTCAGAGGATTCTTAGGGAGTTTGAACTACATCTCCAGGTTTATATCCAACATGACTGCTACATGTAAACCTATTTTCAAGCTCCTGAGGAAAGAACAAGGGTACGTTTGGACTGAAGATTGTTAAAGAGCCTTTGATAGTATTAAAGAATATTTGCTCAAACCACCTATCCTGATACCACCGGTTGAAGGGCGTCCTTTGATTATGTATTTGACTGTTCTAGAGGATTCGATGGGTTGCGTACTTGGTCAGCGAGATGAAGCCGGAAAACAAGATCATGTTACTTATTACCTGAGCAAGAAATTTACCGATTGTGAGACTAGATACACTATGCTAGAGAAGACTTGTTGCGCTCTAGCATGGGCCGCTAAGCGTTTACGCCAGTATATGTTGAACCACACTACTTGGTTGGTTTCAAAGATGGATCCCATCAAGTATATTTTTGAGAAACCCGCTTTGACTGGCAGAATTGCCAGATGGCAGATGTTATTGTCTGAGTATGATATCGAGTACCATACTCAGAAAGCTATTAGAGGAAGTGTTTTGGCTGATCACCTGGCTCACCAACCTATTTTGGATCATCAGCCCTCAAATGATGACTTTCCTGATGAAGATGTCATGTTCTTAAAGATGAAGGATTGTGAAGAACCCGTACACGGGGAAGGACCAGAGCCAGGTTCTCAGTGGGGTTTAATCTTTGATGGGGCTGTCAACGCTCATGGAAAAGGGATAGGTGCTGTTATTGTAACTCCTCAAGGGACCCATTTCCCATTCACCTCCAGATTAGCATTCCAGTGTACTAATAACGAAGCTGAGTATGAGGCATGTATCATGGGTCTCGAAGAAGCAATCGATTTGAGAATTAAGAATTTAGATGTGTTTGGTGATTCTGCAGTAGTAATCAACCAAATTACTGGAGAATGGATAACTCGACATGATAATTTAGTCCCATACAGGGATTATGCTAGAAGATTGTTACCGTTCTTTGATAGGGTTGAGTTTCATCATATTCCTCGCGATGAGAACAGAATGGCAGACGCATTGACAACTTTGGCCTCGATGATTGTGGTGAACTTTTGGAACGAGTGTCCTCGGATTGAAGTAAAACGTCTCGATAGACCTGCCTACATCTTTGCTGTCGAAGGAGTTAAGGATGATAAACCCTGGTACTATGACATCGAAGTGTTTCTTAGAACTCAAGAATATCCCCTGGGAGCTTCCAACAAAGACAAGAAGACTTTGAGAAGGTTGGCTGGAAATTTCCTTCTGAGTAACAATGTGTTGTACAAACGGAATTTTGACACGGTCTTGCTGAGATGTGTTGACAAGCAAGAGGCGGATATGTTAATGTCGGAAATTCACGAAGGATCTTTTGGCACTCATGCCAACGGACATGCTATGGCTAAGAAACTTTTAAGGGTCGGTTATTATTGGATCACTATGGAGTCAGATTGTTACAAGTTTGCTAGAAAGTGCCACAAGTGCCAGATCTACGCAGATAAAATTCACGTGCCTCCGACTTTGTTGAATGTTATCTCATCACCGTGGCCATTCTCCATGTGGGGAATTGATATGATTGGAATGATAGAGCCGAAAGCGTCTAATGGACACCGATTCATCTTAGTAGCCATTGATTATTTTACCAAGTGGGTCAAGGCGGCTTCCTATGTTAATGTAACTCGACATGTGGTTGTCAAATTCATCAAGAATCAGCTTATTTGCCGATATGGTGTGCCAAGCAGAATTATTACAGACAATGGTTCCAATCTGAATAACAAAATGATGAAAGAGTTGTGTGAAGAATTCAAGATCGAGCATCACAATTCTTCTCCTTACAGACCGAAGATGAATGGGGCTGTTGAGGCCGCCAACAAAAACATTAAGAAAATCATTCAGAAAATGGTGGTTACTTACAAAGATTGGCACGAAATGCTCCCATTTGCCTTGCATGGGTATCGTACGATGGTACGTACATCAACTGGGGCAACTCCATTTTCGCTCGTCTACGGTATGGAAGCAGTACTCCCAATAGAAGTTGAGATTCCTTCTATGAGAATTTTAGTAGAGACGAAATTATCAGAGGCAGAGTGGTGTCAGAATAGGTATGATCAGTTGAACTTAATCGAAGAAAAGAGGATGGCCGCGCTATGCCATGGGCAGCTGTATCAGCAGAAGATGAAGAAAGCGTTTGACAAGAAGGTTCGACCTCGGGTATTCAGGGAAGGTGACCTTGTGCTCAAGAAAATCCAATCTTTCCTCACTGACATCAGAGGAAAATGGACCCCGAATTATGATGGACCATATGTAGTCAAAAGGGTCTTGACCGGAGGCGCTTTGATGTTAGCAACCATGGATGGAGAAGAGGTCACTCGCCCCGTAAATCCGGATGCTGTCAAGAAATACTTTGTTTAGGAGAAGCAGGACATTATTCCCTCTATGTAATCGATATCATTTTCCAACACTGTAATATCGGGTCACGCTTTTCCGCTGCCCGCCGTTCAATAAAAAGTTTTTCCTTTACTATAAATCTGTGATCTTGATAGCAAAATCCTAATTGATTTAAACCTTTTCAAAATTTGTTCTACTTGATATATGAATAACGAAAGGATGACCGCCAATGCTCACCCTTACTCATAGAGAGATGACTAGACTATTGACACTTATGCCATCCGAGAGTGAAGGTCACTCTCACTCGAAGGATCTGCGGAGATAGGGCTCGAGCATTTCCCCGTGCATAAATACCGTGTCCCTCTTGACTTGTCAGCGCAAACATAAGCATACACATATCATATAAGTAGATGACATAACATTTGCATTTCGTGCATCCTTTGTATGTTTTACTCAATCTCTTCGATCGCGTTTACCCTAGGGTATTTGGGCGTGTCTTACTCCTTCCAAATAGAGTTGTCAGCCCTAAGCAGAAAAAACTCAATGTTTCTATTTCCCCACGAAGTTCGATCCTCGTGGAAGACAGTTGTTTCAGTACTTTCCCATTGGAGTTTATGCCTCTATGGTTGAGTCTTGCTTGACAGTTTCTCTTCGGTTATTTCCCGAATTGAACTTCGGTCTTTGGCAATCACGCTATGAACATCTCCAGCTTCGAACACAAGTCAAGGGTGCATTTATTTTGCACTTTGACATTATGAGGATCACCATTGAAGACGTGACGTTTCTTCAACAACATTATAAGATCCACTCGACAACTTACAGCTGAATGACAGAAGATCTCTTTATTTGAGCAACTCGTTTCGGGCAGATTTATTCTCAAAACGACAAACAACAATTTCCTCAAGACAATCTGTCCTTCCCCAGTGGATTATTTCAAGATTATCAAGACAAAACAGAGGACATTACAGGTACTTCCCTATTTGAGGACTTCTGCTACAATTTCACACATCTTACAATTACAGCAAAGATATTCCTCAAAAACGATCTTCCTCAGAGAGCTCATTACGAGTACTATCAATGACATATCTCCTTACAAGAGGACACTCCACAAATCAATCGGCTTACAGCTCCTTTGAAGATCCCCCGGTGCATATTCTACAAATTGCCAATACCATACAAGTTGCATCTACAATTTACAATTACAAGTACAAGATCACATCTACAAAATTCTACAATTACAGATTACATCGACAACATTTACGTCAACAATTCTACAGCTCTACAATTTACAACATACAATCTACAACGACATTATGGCCCACGGCCGAGAACTTACAATCTACAATCAACAAATTTACAACCCCTCTTTGTGAAGATGCTCTCGCGAGTTTCCATCATTTTGGGTAGGAACCGAGACCAGCTCATGGTTCCCATACCATGGTGCAAGGGGAAGTTCGACATCAGGAACCGAGACCAGCTCATGGTTCCCATACCATGGTGCAAGGGGAAGTTCGACATCAGGAACCGAGACCAGCTCATGGTTCCCATACCATGATGCAAGGGGAAGTTCGACATCAGAGACCGAGACCAGCTCATGACTCCCATATCATGATGCTCGGGGAAGCTCTACCACTACAACAACTACAACATCTACAACTACAATGACATCAGAGACCGAGACCAGCTCATGGTATCCTTATCATGATGCTTGGGGAAGTCATACATTTTATTATTTCAAGTTGAGTTCCAAAAGAAAAGATATACAGAAAAACAAAAAAAGAGAAAAAAGAAAAATAAGGATGAACCATCAACTCAATTCATCTGGATTATTACCAACCACAACATTATGATAATAAACATATCCTTCGACTAAAAGTTTATTTCCCATCACCATGTCCTTGGTGTATGAGATACTGTTTTACTTCCGAGTATTCCAGAGTGATGTTGGTTTCCCATCCCCGCGGAGTCTTGTTGTGTCTATTTGTTCCCCTGTGACGTCATTTCCCCACAGGATCCTTTGTCTTGCATTTCATATTATTGCATATCATTTGCATTTGGTGGCATCTTATGGCCAAAAATTCGTGCAGTGTTTATATTTAAGTCCCTCCTATCTCGTCGAGACAGAGATTTCAATCTCCATATCTCCGAATAGGAGTAACTTAAATAGGGGCATCTGTTGCACCCTAATTTTTGACTATAAGATCACACCTCTTTTTGCTTCTTTTTTTTTTGCCATTTAACTTTATTTAATATTTATTACGACTAACAAGTATGCGTAGGTACATGGACTTCAAGTAAACGGCGATACTTTCTCGCAGTCAAGCATCACAGGGACACGACCATTTGCGTTGGATTTCCTGGATCATTATTGGAGTACATCATTCACGAATTCAAGATTAATTTAAGATTAATTCGAGAGATGGCTTTGTTCCCACCTAAAAGGATTGGATTATCATTTTAATTCCCTTAAGGAAAGAATTTGGTTTTATTTGCAGCCTGTAGATGACATGAAATTGGAATTTTGAATCAAGTTAGCGAGAAGTTATCGGAGTGAAGTTTCCACCATTCTCAAAATTCAAGCATCGTTGCTCAAAGCTGGTTCAAGCCGAAGCCCCTTTGTTTTGGATTTATAAAAGCATCAGATTTGAAAGCATAAGATTAAAAATGACGGAATCCAAAATTTACAAATTCATTTCATACAAGGATTCAATACGAGAACTCAAGATACAAAACAGGTTTTGTTATTGATAAAAGGGGTTACATCAAACTTGGCATCTCATAACTCTAAGCAATTCTCTATCCAACAATTTACCAAGGTACTACGTAAGAGAAATACAATTTGGTTACAAGAGTGTTACAAAGCGTGAAAAGACATTTTGGATCCGTCATAAAAGCCTCAGGCTGCTGATAATCAGGAACTAGATGATGGTTTTGACAGATACAAAAGACAAGAGCATTTGAATATATGCCTATTTGAACGGCGAAAAGCTGACAGTACCGCATCTCCAACTAATCCCAACTCGCGCGATATCATAGGGTCGTGGTTCTGTTCTTCCACAAGGTCGCTACAAAGGAACCAGCACCGTCACATTCAGCCATAGCTTGTGCAAAACAACATCAGAAGATCAATTATTGTCTCCGGGTTACGCAACGCCGACATCACAACCTGTCAAAAAAATACCAATTACTAATTAGAGCAGCCATAACCTCATGCTTCAACTTGTTTTCTGATGCAGACTATTGCAATACTTTGAATTATAAAATAAAAAAACCGAAGACTGCAGGTACCTCCACATCATCTGCAAGCATCAGCAGAGCAACGTCAGCATTTATCAGAAGCAGCGCATCAGTGTTTCGGTATCAGCACAGCACAAACAGGCCCACATCTGTACAACATTTCAACAACAACAGTCCATCATTTGCAAAGACCAGCAGAATCGCGTTTGCAAACATCAGCAACTGCAGGTGCATCAGTAGCAACGACCCACGACCTGCTCGAGAAATGAGAAAATAAGCTTCAAAATGAAATGCAGAACAGGGCAATTCAAAAATGATTAAAACAAAAATGCTTCAAAGATACGAACCACTGCCTGTTATCTTAACGTTACACTGACAACGCACCCCTATCAAGCCATGCCCTTTTCAACTTTGCCTTACTTCAAGTGGGTTTGTGAACTGAACTTCATGATGATTGAAGTAGCCGCGCCAGAACAACCTGCAAATTCAAACACAATACATCTCTGCGTACTGCACTGAAAAACAGAGACCAACATCGATAATTGTCGGCCTACACAGCAATCCGTATAGGCCATGTAATTGAAGGATGGCCTCGCCACTTCATACAAACCCGTAAGCCCGCTGCAAATCATAACGACAGTAACGGCTAATTCAAGCATACCTAAACATCAAGCCTTAGAGTTGTGACCAGAAAACCGCTGCAACTTCTGGAGATGTGCGAATTGTTCTTGCTATGTATAATTGAGATGTTAGAAGTAGAGTTAGAGATCTCGTTCCCATCTTGAATGCCTTAGAAGAGGAATCACCTTCGAAAATCTTTATACAGCTTTGGGCGTTGCGAAAAGAAAGCAAGAACCTGATATGCCATACATCACCCTGTGAGCCCTGTCCCGCCTGGAAGGTTCGCCTGACTTTGACCTGCACAATTCGTTAACACCATATCAGGAGGAATTCGGCAGTTGCCGTCCGAAGTAGAAGAAGCGTATCCGCACCTGCCACGCATTGGGTCGGCACACCACCTTTTCAGCTTGCGCCCTGCATTGGTGAGCTTTATCAGTACCCGAAAGCATATGGACTCGCCAAGCCAAAGTCCAAAGACAGGGCATATGCTGCATCAGAAACTCTACTCCAAATCAAATGAATCAAGTTCAGTAAACCAACAGAATGTGGACACGCGCGTGCACTGTATCCTTGTGGCAACCAGTAGCCCTTGCCCGTCCGCAACATCTCCAAGTTTCCTGCAAATCAAACACAACAAGTCAATCCACAAACAGAACTCTAGAAAGAAGATCAGAGACATAACCAGCACCACAACCATCTCTCCGAATCCAAAGTACACCTACTCAGTTGCGTCCTCTTCAACATTTGCACGTGGAACTCACAAGCCTCGATGACAGAATAACCACCCTTTTCCTGCATAAGAGTAACTGCCAAACGTGAATAAAGTGGCTTCATTACGACACCAGCCGGTTGAGAGTTGGAATTAAACTTGATTACCTGATGAAGAAGGCACCAATAATTTAATAGCCATCGTTGCGCTGACTTAGCTAGCAGCAGTGTACTCAGTCTTTAGTTAAGGCCAGGAAATCATCTATGCAAAACCATTGTGAATAAGATTACACCAAGGCTCAAGGAGATTTGGATCTTGAGCTATCCAACATCCAACCGGGCAACAGAGTTCTAATACCATCACTAACATTATCACCACCGGCACCGGCGTCGTGTTGCAGTTAGAGGTAACGGTCCACATGTGAATTGAAAGAGAATCAGAATGCTCTAACCATGACAGCTGCACCCTTGACTACGCTTCCAAGCACCCCCCTCAATACACGAGACAATAAGACAGGATTAAAACGGATACGAGATTAGCATAATACACATCAAACTAATGATAGTTCAGAAGATTTACCTTGTAGACTATTCTCCTTTATTCTTAGGGAACTCCAAACCGACCCAACCGGGACAAATGACACAGAGCATACCCAACGTTATCTCAACTTCAAGTCAAGAACCTTCGATTGAAAACTCTAACTCGAATGACCGTGTAAATGAACTAAAGAAGTCTTCCCCTTATGATTCAGATAAAATCTTGGGCTCACCACATCTCTTCACACCACCAGTATCAGAGTTTACTTTGGGCCGCGTGTGTATCCCCTGGCCCAAAATACCTTACCATTCGCACCTGCAGAAAGATAGCGATAGGATTAGCAAGAATCATTGAAGGATATTCCTTGAAGAAATAGAAGATTCGATCCAGAATTAAATCAAATCCAATCCCCATTAAGGCACATATCAGAGATCGTGATTCTCCTCAACAACATTAACTCAGAAATAACGGAAAAAGAAGGATTTCAGATCTCAGCTAAACTAAAATGGAAGGTCCAGAAATCCACAATCAACTTTAGTCAAAGCATTGATTCCTAAGGGCCTATTTAAAGGGATCAAAAGAACACAAAAAGGGACCGATAGCTACCAGGAAACCCTAAAGCCCGTAAGAAAACTTAGTTGTTCATTCCTTTTCCACCACGAACCCGCCGCCGAAAACCTTCAAGCCATCGTCGCTTCTCACGCTCGCCGCCACCGAATCGCAATCGCCAATACCTCCGTCGTTCAGGAATCTGTGGTAATCTTTCCACTTGTGTCAAATTATGTTGAAGCTTGTGATCTATTTGTTGTTGTTTCAGGTTTAAAGAATAAAGAAGACGAAACGGAGGTGAGAATCGAAGGAGGATGAGGAAAAGAATGGTCCGGAGACGAGAGAGAGAGGAGGGAGACAGCGACGATTTGGGAAGGGGGAAGGGATTAGGGTTTCGTTTTTTTTGTTGTTTCATTCGTTTTATTTTTTTATTTTTTGCTTATTTGCTATAATATAATGTATCACACTAATCACACCACATCACACTAACCTCTCCCCTTAATCTTTAATTAAACCTTTAACATGCAGCCAAGTAACCTTCTTTTCGTTAACTAATTTACTGATCACTTAATTAACTCTAATTTAATTACTTAATCTTTTTCATAATTAAATAACTTAATTAAAACTTTTATTTAATAATTTTTTGACTTGCCCATTAACTTAATGCAATTAACTTTATTTTAACTTAATCTAATCCTCTTAATTAAACCTCTTATTCAAACAAAACTTTTAAGTTTAAGTTAATGTTTTTATTTACTTTTAAGAAATAATAATATGATCACCAAAATCCTTCCTAAATAATTCCTTTAAAAAAAAAAATCAATCAAAATCATTTGTATATTCAGGAAAATCTTTTCTTAATGTAAATTAACTTTTAATAATAACCATAGTAAGCCATTTCGCGTTTAGATCAATTTTGTTTAATAAGATAAATAATAAACAACCTTATTCAGGTACTAATCAACGCTTGATTAATTTTTTTTTAATCCAAAACTTAATCCATAACTCTTACTAATAAAATAACACAACATCTCTTGAACGATCTCGCAACACATCTTCTCATAAGCATAATTCAACAGAGTAGTCCATCTCCCTATTAACAATTAACCCAACTTTTCTCAAGAATACAATCAATTAAAATCAATTAACATTGTAAAATATAATCTAACCGTGCACTCCACGACACATTCACTCACACTTCAGCGCTTTCATGCGTTTATGTATGGTTTACATTTCCGCAACTTATTCATTGCAATTTACACTATCATGTCTATATTATCGCATCGCATTCCGTCCAAAGGAAAACCCTACACATAATTCAACATTGTGTGTAGTTGCACATCATATGTATCGTATCCCCTTCGATCCCTGATTCTTCAAGTTGATCATTTAAGTTTAGGACCTACCCCATAGGAAGGACCTTGTCTTTATTTCTTTACAACATAGAAACAAACAACAACATTACACAACTTTTACAAACACATTAGAGAATAGATGTTAATCATCTTAAGTGAGATATAATCTCCACCCCCACAACAATACAATCAAACATGTAGGGACTTTGCCTTAAGAGCGATAAAGGCATACTTGGCGACCATCCGAGTATGTAAGACCTTTTCTTAAGACGATGCAAAGACCATTTCCTACGACCCCCTTTTACATTTGTGGTGGTTATCTCTCCCTTAACATGAAGACTCATCTCTTCTCCTAAACCCAATCAAAACAACTACCCTAAACCCGTAGGAACTTTGGCCACAGTCAAAGAGCTCCTTAAACCCTTTAGGGTGAACTACAACATACTCTGATTCCACTCCCGTAAGGATATGTAGGCATAAGATGCGACATCTTATCGAGTATACTTAGAAATAAACCACTAGGGTCTCTAATCCTTTAAGCAGATAAACACATAGCAATAAACAAACAAGAGGTTCCTGTAGAGTACTACAGAAACTTAGGATGCTAGTACCTTCCCTAAGTTTAACCAACCCCCGAACCTAAAACAATCTAAACCTTGCATTTGCATTGCATTGTGGGAATTTCGATCTTTATCCCTTCCTTTGGACAAATCAAAGTTCGGTTGCAAAATGAATTAAAGATTCAAACTAATCAATAGTTTGGTATTCAAATTTCACCGCGACACATGGCATCCATGTCAGCATCTTTGTCACGCTGACATTGCCATGTTTCAGTCTCACGTCAGCTCTATTAACAAATGTTAGCAAGAAGGACAAAAAATATGGAAGGAAGATATTAGGAGGACCATTTTTTGAAAATAAATAAATTTGAAGGAGTAAAAGTGAATGTTGGGATATTTATGAGAACCCTAGACATATTTAACCCTAATATTTAATATGATTTAGATTATTTGATATATTAATAATTTTTTATTGATCGATAGTGTAAATTTTTTTACACTAATATGAATTTATGTTAGACTCAATTAATTTTCTTATAGTAAATTGATTATGTAAATTTCAATACTTAACTGTTAATCTCATAATTATATTAAATTATGTTAATAATTATATATTTTTTCTATTTAATTTGATTTAAGTGATTTCTATTTTATATTTTAAATTTGTGATGTTGTGTTTCGCAAGTGCACGAATATCGTCAGAGTAATATAAAAGATTATCGATCCCACATAGACCAAACGTCAATCTATCATTTGCTATTGTTACGGTGTTTATCTAAGGCAAGTCAATAAGGGGTTGAGTTGTGCGAGATAAAAGTAAAGTGCGAAAGAGAAATTTAATATTAAAACAACAGGCTTAGATGCAATTTACATAGCTAGGTAGTATTCCAAATGTGTATAAATAGGATACCTTATGGAGTAATGTTTTCTACTCATGAAAAGAACTAATTTAACGGGAACTGTCACTTTCGCGTATTCAGAATCGAGTTTATCCCCTAATCGATCCCTCTTATTGTCACTTATAAAAAGGCGTGCATTGCGTTAGAGTGATTAAACCTATTTTTAAGAAATATAGTTTCTTAACTTAGTTGAAAAGTATTTTGACCTGGAATTTTTAACAAAAAGAGGTTCTTGCGAACCGGACTTTAAATCCCTAAACGCGTCCGAAAACAGTTTTAAAATCGATTTTCTAAAACATTAAAGATTCCTACTTAACTAGACCAAGCGCTTTCGCTTCCTTTGAACAGTTAAGACTAACCAAATTTATCTAAAGGTTGGACGACTTTCGATCTTACCCAACAGATTTTAAGTGCAAGAAATAAGTGTTAAAAGTCAGAATAACCCCTAAGAAATTCTATCGACAGCCGTATGGAATACTATTTTAACTATGATCGTCACATCCTAGCCTTGAAGTAAATGACAGAAATAAAATGGCGGCAGGATTAACTTCTACCATAATGCTTCAAACCCGATTACATACTCGATTAGACAATGTGATAACCCCTCGATGTGAGAAGTTTATCATTTTACAAGAGATGAAGTTTATGGCTTGAGTTCTGTAACTAAGCTTGGATGCCTATAAATGAGACATAACTCTTCTATTTATAGTTCTAGGAAAGTACAGGTAAGGACTAGAATGCCCTCCAACTCCTTTTGAGAGGGAAACGAGATTGCAACGGTGGCGCCCGCCATATGAACTAAGGTGGAAAGGAGTGAGAGATGTGGTAGTTGTCAGCAATTAGTCTCTTATCCAATGTGTGGAATTCCCTACGGCGCCCGCCATGGTGGGTGTCATATGTACAATTCCTGAGAATGTTGATCTTTTAGCTCGTTTTTCTTCATTTCTTCTCGAGTAGCTTTGAAAATACAAAAACCTGAAAAAGAAACAAAACAGAGGCATAATAGGAGAAAACGGAAATAAAACCCTAAGTAACATGCGCAAATCGAGTCAAATAAACAATATATTTTAGGCCTATCAAATTCTCCCACACTAAAGCCTTTGCTTGCCCTCAAGCAAAACATTATGACAGAGAAGGGTGATATCCATAAATGATGTGGGAAAAAAGGGCTTATAAGTTCAAGTTGGGATGAAGCGATAGGTAATAACTCGGTGAACCACGGGTATCAAAATGACACTTCTCCGTGAACACAGACATAGGCTTCGTTCTTACATAAACCAATCCATACTATCCTACCGTACCTAGACCTAGTTTTAAATCTCCTTTTGGGTCCTTTTCATTCTGGTGCAGTCACATTCAGCCTGTTATCCATACGTATTCATAGTGAAGTGACCGGTTAGTAATTATGATCTTAAGCATAGGGCTCTGGTACATAAATTGGTGTAACCCTTTTATTGGCCCAATTGTAGTTGTGAGGGATCGGATCGTAATTCGTGCTATCGAGTTCAGCACCAGATACCTCTGAACCAACTAACAATGGGAAGATGTTTTTATTTTATTTTGTTTTATCATGTTTTTTTTGTTACAACTTTTTGGGTTAAATGACCTTGTGAGGGTTACCTATACCCGAGTTGCAATTATTTTATTTAACATACAAATCATTCACTTATATTCACCGGTCCTTCACTTAGATCAGGCTTTGGTCGGAGCTGATTGCTAGGATAAACTGCTAAGGACTTACTATGAACATTATTATTAAGGTCATGGTACATAGGGTACCAGGGTTGATTTTTGCCTTTGCAAAACCTAAGGTGTTACAATGATACCGATGTTTCAAAAAGATTTTTCCAAATCATCCGCATCCTAACTCGAACTTGCCTCAAAGCCTAAATTTTTTTCAGGATAGTACACTTTTTGTCAATAAATTTTTTGGTGGGGAAAAGTAATGAGGGAATAAGGGTATACTGCAAAATGACTCGTTAAGCACATGTGTATTCTAAAAAGTGAAAAAAAGGAATAAGGGAAATAAACTAAAAAGCGATAAAAGAAATGAAAAGTGCGAGGAAAACCGAGAAAATAAATAAAGTCTCCTCCCACACTTAAATTGAACATTGTCCCCAATGTTTCAAAATAAGATAGGGACGAGTTACCTGAAGGGCCTAAGGCATGCTGCTGGTGTTGTCGCCAGCGTGCAGTGAGTACCTAGGGCGACGAGATCTACTACGACGACGATCGGTCTGAGAAGCATCGAACTCGTCGAATCTGGTGGTCAGAGCAGCTTGAGATTGCATTATGCTTTGCATGGATTGGCTCATCTGCTGCTGAGACTCTTGCATGAATCTCATATTTTCAGTTAATTGTTGTTGTATGGTGGAGAGCAAGTTATCGCGTCTCTCCTCTCTTGCTAATTGGTCTCGCCACATCTGCTCGGAAATATAAAAACTGGGAGTGGTACCTACAAAATGGTAAGAGGAAGACGGTGCAGTGTGTGTCGGTGGTACATGGTGAGGCGGCATGGGATGATCAGGAGACTGCTATTGCCGGTCATACTCGCCATCGGTAGCATTTCCGTTACCAACAGGAATATTTAGAGGTATTGGACATGTAATGGGTGGAGCATCTAAATCGTAGGTCCAGTTCCTCGCGATAGTTACATATGTTTGTCTAGTGCAAGGCAGAACGATAGATTGGATAGCCTTCCCATGGATAATAAGCTCAAAGCCCCCTTCCATCCTGACCTTGTACAGTTTCATATCTTTTAAGAATTTTAAATTAGTTGTGCGAGGAGGAAGAGGTGCTAAAGTGGCTATCTCGGCATCTAAGTTCAGAGCCTTTACAATATACGTAATAAGTCCCCCGAAGGCAATGGTCCCAGTGCCCTTGATTGCGGCAGTCATATGGGCAATCATGAACGGAACCATATTAAATTTCCTGTTTATGAGGCACCCCTGCAAAAATAGTAATTCTTTTGCATTCACCTTATTTGGATTCTTCCGGCCAAAGATATTGCATACTAACATGTAGCGAAATACGCGGATGGCTGGGTTATGGATCCGGGAGGCAAATATTCCTTCATAAGATGTAATCGTAAAATTTGACAACCTGTGCCAAAAGGAAAATGCCTCCACAGACGAATCGAAATCCAGAGGTGCTTCACAAATAGCACCTTCACCAAAAGGCAGTCCTAGCCTCTCTGCGAGTTCGTCGGTACTAAATGTGTATTCAACATTAAATATTCAGAACTGTACCGTGCCGACGGTACTAGAAGTGTCAGGCCTGACAATATAAATTAGGGAACTCAAGAATTCCCTGGTCAACCTTTCAAAAGTAGGATCACGTCTAGCAAAAATTTCATGCAGTCCTAAAGTGTCTAACAAGTGATAAACACTATGGTAAATACCCAAAGAGTACAGACAGTTGTCAACCACGTACCGTGTCGAAGCGATGTCCCGACTTTGCAGTTTGTCGAGAATTTTCCGTTGTCTTTCTCCGGGCTTCCATTGATGAAAAATGTAATCTTCGTGTTCCATGGATGTACCTTTGAGATGGAAGATGAGTAAAATGGGTATTTTTTGGAGTTTTGTAAAAATGGAGTTTTGATGGATTTTGGTGAGGGGAGGTGGAAATGGAATTTGGAATGATTAATGGGGTTGGTGAGTGGAGGATGAAATTAGGAACTTTTTGGTGTTTGAGGGAGATTTTCGGATGGGCAAAAATGAAGTTTTGGAGGTTTAAGATGTGAAAATGGTGGTTTTGAAACTTCTACCCCGCATATAGTGTAGACCCCGTGGCGGGCGCCATCCTCACCGAAAGTGATTGGGTAGGATTTTGGTCCTTTGTTTGGGCTTTGGTGCTCCTTCTTGATTTTTGGAGTGTGTTGGCAGTAAAAGTTACCTGTCATGGCACACTTATTTCTCCTCCAATATATTTTTTCTTCTCCTTATTTTGACATAAAAATCAGGAAACACAGTTAAGTAAATAAAATAAAATTACATGAAATAAGGAAATAACAATCGTCACAAATATATATATATATATATATATATATATATATATATATATATATATATATATATATATATATATATATATATATATATATATATATATATATATATATATATATATATATATATATATATATATATATATATATATATATATATATATATATATATATATATATATATATATATATATATATATATATATATATATATATATATATATATATATATATATATATATATGGTATAGTTAATGTCATGAAAGAAAAATTGAGTATACAAAATGAGTTTGTAAATGAAAATGGGAATAAATCAAATGATAAAAATTAATAAGACGGTGTCATCACGGAGCTGGGTGGTCGTCTGTCTGGTCAGGATGACGGAGTGTGTGCAATTCTCTGTGTAGGTCTGAGATCTCCTGGTATAGAGTGTCGATTTCTGTTGCATGAGTCATGTCTGATATCTGTACCTGCAAAGTGAGGTCAGCGACTGTCTGTTGGAGTCTAACTATCTCTATATGCAGCTCGGCTATATGGGTGTGCAAGTCGGTCCTTTGCAGTGAATGATTTTTAGATAATACTGTCGTTCTCAGAGAGGGTGGTGAAGGATGGTACTCTGCTGAAGGAGGTGTGCGTGGCTCATCAATCGTCTCCCCATAACCTTCCAATGTGTAACTCCAGTTGGAAGGATCGTGTACACTGGTCATAGCAGGATCAGGCAATGTAAAATAATGGATGGTCTGGTAGTCGATCAGGAGTAAGAAATAATCAGGTTAAAAAGATGCTCTCCTCATCAACCCTATGTCCAAACAGAAATCAATGTCCAATAAGGTATATCCACAATACGGAGTCAGGTGCAGCAGCTGGTTGGTAAGTCCTAATATTGTGGCTATCTGAGCGATAATGCCTCCTACGTGAATAATCCCTTCTGAGGATCTAGTTGTGCCCTCGAGATTATTCAGCAAAAAGTTCCTACATGCCACTGGGCATACTCAGTTTGCACAGAGTAGGAAGAAGATCTCTTCCTCACTAACATGCATGCCAGAGTCAGCCTTTCCGAGGAAAGTGAGGGCCAGGATCATCTGAAAGTACCTCATAGCTGGGTTGTGGATGACTGGAGATAGCTGAGTGGATGGGTCGAGGCTTCCTCCTCCTGTAATGTCTATTCAGAATTGGTCGATGTCTCGACTCATAAAATAACCCATAGGCAGGTCAGGTATAGCATCAGGGGTGGTCTGAAATCTGAGCAGGTCATCGAACTCCTTCGTGGTAAAGGCATACTCCATGCCAAATAGTCTGAATGTGGTAGTGTCGTCCCGACCAACATATGGTTCATGGCAGAAAGATCTAAAGAACTCCAGAGTAAGTTGCATGTAGGTATGGTGTAATTGATCAGCATATTCGTCCCAATGGAGCTGATGACATAAAAACCATATGTTGGGTTCAATGCCCGAAGCTTCCATGCATGCCTAATCTAGATATCGGGTCGGTGCCATAGGACGCTGTTGAAGAACAAAGCACCTCTGCCTCTGGTTGCGTCCCTAAAGGCGACGTGCATGTCGTCAAGAGGCTGCATTCTACAAATAAAACTTAGAGAACAAGACCTGAAAGCACAAGCATCATAAACCGTTATGGCACATAATAATAAGATAAAATAAAATAAAATAAAATAAAATATATGTAAAGAAAAATAAAGAAAAACCGTGGGTTGCCTCCCAGGCATCGCTTATTTAACGTCGTTAGCTTGACAGGTAGAACCTATATGGTTGAAGTAGGCAGTGGTGGATCAATCAAGGTGTGACTAGAGTAATCGTCGAAAATGTCCCCTCCTTCGTAGTATTTTAATCTCTGCACGTTTACAATGAATAGGCTACAAGACTGGTTCTGGATCTTGACTGCTCTTGATTGTAGGACTTTAGTAACTGTAAAGGGACCTGTCCACCTTGAATGGAGCTTGCCAGGAAAGAGTCGCAATCTGGAATTAAATAGGAGAATAGGGTCTCCTATACGTAAATCTTTCTTCACGATCTTCTTGTCGTGCCAGGCTTTGGTTCTTTCTTTATATATGATGGTGTTTTCATATGCGGATTGGCAGAGTTCTTCTAGTTTATGTATATCAAGGATGCGGTTTTCTCCAACAGTCAAATAGTCAAGTTTAGGTTTTTATGGCGCAATAGGCCATGTGTTCTAATTCAAAGGGTAGATGAAAAAATTTTCCATAGACCAGATGGTAAGGAGTTTTTCTAATAGGGGTTTTGAAGGCGTTTCTATAGGCCCATAGTGCATCTTGCAGCTTCTGAGATGATGCGTCCGCAAGTGCACGAAAATATCAAAGTAATATAAAAGATTGTCGAACCCACAGAGAACAATGTCAATATACCGTTATCTATTATTACGGCGTAAAGCTAAGGCTAATGGAATTTGGAAAGTTAAATGCGAATGAAATTAAATGCAAAGAAAATAAAGATAATTGGTTTAAGGAAAAGCGGTAAGAGGGATATCGGTATGCAAGGACTTAGTTATCGGGGATTCGATAGGTCACCGGTGCTTTTCACTCTATGCAAATACTTTTCAGGAGAAAACACTCGTTTAAAGGCCTTTGTCTCACGATGGTTGTTGACTCGGGTCATAATTCTAAGGCGGAATGTACGCTTTCGCTGTCCCATTCGGGGTTAAAACTACTCTTTAAAAACAAATAGATTCTAATTTCTTCTAAAGCGCTTTCGCTGTATTTAGAATCAATGCCTAGTTTTTACTATCCGTTTTGAACCCCAGCTTCCGCGTGCCGGCTCGTGCCTTAATGAATTTCCCACTTTCATGGCGAAACTGCTATAAATAATTTCTCGCTGTCGCGATGAAGGTTTATTTAAAAGTTTATATTAAAAACTACGGCCAGAAAGGTTGTTTGTAAAAAAGGGTAAGGTGCACTGGTTATTATCGACTCCCGTCCTACTAATTCGATCATATACCGATAAAACTAATTTAGCTAGACATGATAATTAATGCAAACGAAAGTAAACATAAACAGTAAACAATTAATAAAACATGCATTATGACAGAAAATAAAGCAACAATTCAATTAATAAAAACCTGGAAAGTAGTACTGAGATTGAAGAGTAGTCCTCCACAATGTCGGCAGGATTCTACTTTGGCAAGAAGTAAAAGTGCAGAAAGAAATACAATGCTCTGAACAAAAGGAAAAAAGGAAAGGAAATAAAAGTAACAACAAAAACGACTTCAATAGAACTTTGGCAGCCCTTCGGGGTGAAGAATCCACCCCTTTCTCTGTGAATCTCTTGCCTATTTATAGGAGATATTTCCCTTCTCAACTTCCAGAGATCATGCGTGAGATATGGAGAAAGTGGGAGTAACTTCCAGTAATGGACGATTAGTGGAGAAAGTGCAGGAAGAAGTTAAGTTGGACGTGCTCGTGGCCACTTCTGTTTTTGCATGTTACTGAACTTGGGGTCGTGACGGTCGTGACACTCTTGTGACGACCATGTTGCACGTGACGACCGTGAGGGTCCGTGACGACCGTGAGGAAGCCGTGACGAGCGTCACACGCATAAAATCCATTTCTCTGTTATTTTCTGTTTTTCTTCTCTCTTTTCCTGCCATTTCTCCTTCTTTTCTTTCTTTAATCCAAATTCTCCACAATCTGCGCAACGAAGTAAATTAACAGTAAACTAGAACATAAATCAAGATAAACTAACAATAGTCACAAATAAATGCATGTAAGTCAAGCCAAATAAACGATACGATTTCGCGTCATCAAACACCCCTACACTTAAACCATTGCTTGTCCTCAAGCAACCAACTAGCACGGTAAAAAGAAATAAGCATAGTTTGAAACAGAAACATGATGAGACTCTAATCATATGTGGCTGCTAGGCTAATGTTAGATCGATAGGTACTAAATATCAATACCAAGGATACCGTAACGACACAATTTTAAAAACTCCCTAATTATGCAAACCAATCGGAATCATGCCATTATAACTCAACCTATAACTAATGCTCTCTTTCACCCTATTTCATTATAGTGCAATCACATTATGCCCGTTATCCATACACATTCATGGCAAGTAAACCTGTTAGTGACTATGATCTCATTGTTATTTCATTTTTCTCTACAAATATGTTGAAGCATCAGTTGAACTTAAAGAGTTTGTACCGTTAGGCTAAGTGCTCGGGTGAGGAGCACCTAACTTAGAAGGAACATGTCTTTTTCTTCATATTTTTCTTTTCTTTCTTAATTTCTCATTTTAACTAGAGATCATACACTTATTTGCATCAGTTTCTTACTTAGTGTGTTTAGGATGGTGCTGATTGCTTAAATAAACTACTTAGGGGTTACTACAAGAACCTGGAGCTTTAAGGTCTCGGCATAATGGGTACTCAAATTGATTTTTCATTTTAAGGGGTTAAGGGTGTCAGGATGGTATCAATTTTATCAAAACTTTCCCACGTTTTTCTAACATAGCCTGGACATCCTATATACTTTCAGAGAACCATGTCATGAATCGAAGCAAAAATTTGTTGGAGGTTAGAATTTTGAAATTTTGAATTTTTTTTTGGGAAATTGAATAACAAGCGAAAACCACGCATAATGACTCGACAGCACATGCAAAGACTCTGACATAATGTTAAAATTAGATAAAATTCCTAGAAGCATGAAATAAAATGTAAAACAATAGAGTTCCTCCCCTCACTTAAACCAAACATTGTCCTCAATGTTTTAGTAAAAGGTGGAAAAGGAAAGATAGAACCTGTATGAGTGCTACTGCTCTTGCTATCCTTGTCTTTGTTGATCACTTCTACTTCGGCGGCGGGCATTTTGAGATACCTTTGTTTGCGTAATTCTCGAACCATCTCATCATGTTGCTCGCTTCAAGAGAAAGTACTCATCATTAGTGTTCCCACCAGCAGCGACACTCGTAGGAATGTCTGTGGGCATAGCTCATCTTCTCAGATCGTCATCTAGAGAGTTTTCGCCTAGATATAGCTAAAGCGTAACAAGAGATACATTTATTTATTTTCTGCAAATTTACACAAACAAATTAAAATAAAGACCTTGTGGGTTGCCTCCCACACAGCGCTTTGTTTAACGTCGATAGCTCGATGGCTAAGGAGTGCAAGTACTCATGGTGGTTCTTTCAAGAATGGTTCTTCGATCGAACTTTGAATAGTCTTCAATTTCCATGGCCACTTATCAAGCCATCGCTCATATCCCTCACCTTTTAGTTTCTTTCTCCTGTAGAGTGGTTCCTTGTTTTGAATGCGTGGTGGTGGTTCTGGATCTATCCTAAGTATCAGTTTTTCAGATTTGGGCTTAGCTATTTCATCCACCACCTCAAAATTTAATCTTACCCTTTTAACAATAGTGATGACCCTAGTTTCATGGTCCTCGAATTTTCCTTTTTTATGAAGGACCTTAGACAAAGGTGCATTGGTGTGGATATTTTCCAATTCCTCTACATACATTATGGATTGGGAGTCTACCTTAACTTCTGCAAACCTTTGTGGGAAAGAAATAGGTGGGGTATAGGGAGGAGGAGTAACGATACGTGCTTCCTTCTCTACATCTTCGACAACCTCCCTTTCGGTTGGTGTCGGTGGATTTTCCTTAATATGTATGCTTTTCTCACCAAAAATCTCCTCAGACTCATGATCACTCTCCCTAGGCTTTTCTAATTGTTCTTCATTAACGATTGTTACAACATTCACATGTCCTTCTGGGATGGGTCTTAAAGGTGTTTGTCTAAGAAAGGAGGTTTGATTTTCCAAAGCCTCACTGTGAGTCGCGAGGGAATCGACGATAATGCTTATCTGCTTAAGATCTTCATTAATCTGGAGATGTTGTTTTCTAAAATCTTCATTTTGGAGAGTTTGTGTCTCCACAAAACATTCCATCATAAATTCTATCCTAGAGTGAGTAAGCGTCGCATTGAATTCTTCTAGTAGTAGTTCAAGGTTGGATGTATCGAAATCTTGCGTTTCCTCAAAACATCGGGAGTCGTCATCATAGAGGGAATTTGGGTGAGAATGTGTTGTATTGAAATCTTCTAATAATATTTCGAGGTCGGATTTAAGCGGAATTTGTGGTTCATCGAAATATTGGGGGTGGTAGTTATAATATGGAGGGTGGTAGTTATAAGGGAAATATGGGTTATACATAGGGATTTAGATAAAAGTGCCTTAGTCTATACTATGCAACAACAGAATCACAATATTAATTGTTGGTCCCCGGCAACGGCGCCAAAAACTTGATGCGTCCGCAAGTGCACGAAAATATCGAAGTAATATAAAAGATTGTCGAACCCACAGAGACCAATATCAATCTACCGTTATCTATTGTTACGGCATAAAGCTAAGGCTAATGGAATTTGGAAAGTTAAATGCGAATGAAATTAAATGCAAAGAAAATAAAGATAATTGGTTTAAGGAAAAGTGGTAAGAGGGATATCGGTATGCAAGGACTTAGTTATCGGGGATTCGACAAGTCACCGGTGCTTTTCACTCTATGCAAATACTTTTCAGGAGAAAACACTCGTTTAAAGGCCTTTGTCTCACGATGGTTGTTGACTCGGGTCATAATTCTAAGGCGGAATGTACGCTTTCACTGTCCCATTCGGGGTTAAAACTACTCTTTGAAAACAAATAGGTTCTAATTTCTTCTAAAGCGCTTTCGCTGTGTTTAGAATCAATGCCTAGTTTTTACTATCCGGTTTGAACCCCAGCTTTCGTGTGCTGGCTCGTGCCTTAATGAATTTCCCACTTTCGTGGCGAAACTGCTGTAAATAACTTCTCGCTGTCGCGACGAAGGTTTATTTAAAAGTTTATATTAAAAACTACGGCCAGAGAGGTTGTTTGTAAAAAAGGGTAAGGTGCACTGGTTATTATCGACTCCCGTCCTACTAATTCGATCACATACCGATAAAACTAATTTAGCTAGACATGATAATTAATGCAAACGAAAGTAAACATAAACAACAAACAATTAATAAAACATGCATTATGACAAAAAATAAAGCAACAATTCAATTAATAAAAACCTGGAAAGTAGTACTGAGATTGAAGAGTAGTCCTCCACAATGTCGGCAGGATTCTACTTTGGCAAGAAGTAAAAGTGCAGAAAGAAATACAATGCTCTGAACAAAAGGAAAAAAGGAAAGGAAATAAAAGTAACAACAAAAACGACTTCAATAGAACTTTGGCAGCCCTTCGGGATGAAGAATCCACCCCTTTCTCTGTGAATCTCTTGCCTATTTATAGGAGATATTTCCCTTCTCAATTTCCAGAGATCATGCATGAGATATAGAAAAGTGGGAGTAACTTCCAGTAGTGGGCGGTTAGTGGAGAAAGTGCAGGAAGAAGTTAAGTTGGACGTGCTCGTGGCCACTTCTGTTTTTGCACGTTACTGAACTTGGGGTCGTGGCATTCTTGTGACGACCGTGAGGGTCTGTGACGACCGTGACATATGTGACGACCGTGAGGAAGCCGTGACGAGCGTCACACGCACAAAATCCATTTCTCTGTTATTTTCTGTTTTTCTTCTCTCTTTTCCTTCCATTTCTCCTTCTTTTCTTTCTTTAATCCAAATTTTCCATAATCTACGCAACGAAGTAAATTAACCGTAAACTAGAACATAAATCAAGATGAACTAACAATAGTCACAAATAAATGCATGTAAATCAAGCCAAATAAACGATACGATTTCGCGTCATCATGAGACCAATCTTTTCTTGATATAGAAACCGTTTTTTCTAAGATCTGTTTAGTTTCTCTGTTAGATACTTCTACTTAGACACTAGTCTATGGGTGGTAAAGTCTTACTATCCTATGTTTAACTCCATATTTTCTTAAAAAATTTTTGAAGATTCTTGATATGAAATGCGATCCACCGTCGCTGATAACAAGACAGGGCATTTCGAATCTAAGGAATATGTAATTCTTAAACAACTTTATGACTACACGTGTGTCGTTGGTGGGGGAGGTTATGGCTTAAATCCATTTAGACACATAGTCAACTGCCACTAAGATGTATTTGTTTCCTAAGGAAGACGGAAATGGTCCCATAAAGTCTATGCCCCAAACATCAAAGAGTTCCACCTCTTGAATATTTCTTAAGGGCATTTCGTCACGACGGGAGATGTTCCCAGTGTGCTGGCACCAGTCATATTTAACTATATAGGCATGTATATCACACCATATTGTCGGCCAATATAGGCCTGCTCTAAGAATCTTGGCGTGAGTTTTGGAGGTGCTAGAGTGTCCTCCATAAGGTGCAGAATGACAGTGTTCTATTCTCTTTCTTACTTCTTCTTCTGGGACACAACGGAAGAAAATACCGCTTGTGCCTCTTTTAAAAAGGAGCGATTCATCCCAATAGAAGTGTCTTATGTCGTTAAAGAATTTCTTTCTCTGCTGGTAGTTAAAATCAGGGGGTATGATATCGGCAGCTAGATAATTTACAAAATTTGTGTACCAAGGTACACTGCTTACTGCCAGGGATCTCTCGGGGTTCTTAGAAGGATTTAGGTTACTCTCTTCTACGGCTTCTATCCTCGCAATTAACCTGTTGTTGCACCCCAAAATTTGTCCAACCTTTCTCTTTAGTTGGCTTTTTGTTTCATTGCATTTTAGCATATTACATTGCATAGCATTTTACATTTTTACAAAGGATCAAGAGATGTGTGTCTAACAAGAAGAATTTTCCAAGGGTTCTAAAATTGATCAATAGGTTATGTTCAAGTCATCAGGTGGTTATCCTCATCAGAGACAAGTCAAAGTCCTTGAAGATAGGCGGATAAGTGTATGTGGTTCTCAGGGGCATAAAAATTCATTTGAAAATAATATGGAATAAAAATGCACATGGTGAGTATTGAACCCACAACCTTTGAGTTATAGGCACAATACTTTGCCATCTCAGCCACATGAGCGCGTTTTACAAGCAAGGGAAAGGAAGAGATATATTTTAAAAGTGTGATAATTGCTGAAGAATTAAAAAAAAGGTTGATCTCCACTAAGGACCGAACCCTGGTCAGGAAGGTGAAAGGTATAATATGCGCGCATGCTTCTACCACTGGGGTGGCTATACATCTATGTATTATGCCACCCCAAATTATATAAGGACCTTCATTTTCAAGCAGTTGGCAAAATAAACACACCACATGACCACATACGTGAAGATTTGGAACTTGGGCAAAATCTCACCATTTTTAGCAAACTCAAAGCCTATTTTGTGTGATTTTAAACAAGGAATAAGATGGCATCATTGGTTTTCCCAAATTATGTATGTGATTTAAGATACGATGGAAAACGCAAGAGGAAGCAAGGGTGCATTTTTTTGGAATTTGTTTTGAATTTAATCACAAGGTATCAGTTATGTAATGTGTTGGAATAACATAGAGCATGGACTGTTTTTCTTTCCTACCAAGCATTGCCATAATTGGAGGGACAAGGCATGTACCACTCATGAATGGATTTTGAATTCTTGCTCAAAGAAGAAAGGACAAGCAGCCTCTCCCTCTGTCCATTGTGCAGTCCCTCTGCAAAACTCCCTTCACTGCAGAAGAACAACAAAGAATAAGCATGCTTGTACTGTTGTTATTCTCACCATTGGATCCCAACAACCATGAGAATGCAAAATCTGCACCATTCACCCTCTATCACAGTAAAACTTTCATTTTTCACATTCCTCTTTGATATATAAGCTAACTAGAAGCCGAACAAAAACCCTAATGAATACTAGCCACCATTGGAGAGAAATTAGTTTTTTTACATGTTTGCATTCCTTTGAGATTCCCACGAAAAAACCACTTGCCTCTTCAATATTTCCTCAAACCATTCACTATAACCTTGTCATCCAACACTGCTGGGAAGGTCTGTGTAAAAGGAGAAGTTGGTGACTTTATTCTCTTTCAAGTCATTCTGAAGTCAGTTGGTGGTTTGCAAAGGTTAGGAGCTTGAAACTTGGTTTTTTCTTGTTGCTGGTTTGCTTTGGAGGCTGCAACAGGTAAGCATCACGAAAACTCTCTTTTACTGCATCAACATCATTAAGATATGTTTGAGCCCATGTGTGTTCTTGGAATTGGTTGATTTCCATTTGAAATGATGTTTTGTTAATGACAAGTGTGCTGGTTGTTTGTACAATATTGTCGTGTTCAGTTTGTTAGCTGTTATTTGGAAGATACACTTTGAGTCTATGCTTGATATTCTCATTGTGAAGTTTGCCTCTTGTTTTTTTTGTTTAAATCTTTCTGTTGTGTTGGCTTTGGTATGCTTTAGAAAAAGGAAATTGTCTTTAAAATAAGCAAGTTTTGATTGTTGAACTCTATTGTGTTTTTTGAACTTACAAGTATATTAGTTTTGCTTGCAACTTTTAAAAAGGGTTTTTGGAACCATCAAACTGTTTTGAAAACTGTCACTTAAGTTTGCTTGAGGGCTGCTACTGGTTTATGTTGTTTTGTTATCAGGATTCATCAACAGGAACTTTCAGAAATGCCAAGTACTGGTTTGCTCTTGCTATGTTTGTTTTGAGTATGTTCAACATACATGTTCATAGATGTATATGTGTTTGCATTGTGGTGCATTTTTTCCTTTCCTTGTCCAAATTGCATTAGCATGATTAAAAGTGGTTTGACATACTTGCTGCCATGAGGTTGTGAATTGTTCATCATATTTTAACTGTTAGAGATATCAGCATTGTTTTGTTTAAAATTGCAAGGGTTCTGTTAAGAGTTATCTTTGGTTTGAGTTTGTTAACTCATGTTGGCTGTCATTAAATGATAACTTTTATTTGAAGCATGTTTGTATAAAACTTGGATGTTGTATGTGAACCATGAATGGAATCATGCCTGGCGTTGGTCTTTATTTGTCATTGCAAATCACAAATGTTCTTATTTATTTGTTGTGGGCAATATCATGTTGTTGGAACTCATCATATCATGCTGTTAAAACGGGACACATTAGCCTGCTGCCATTGTTTTGTGTTTGTCATGCTAGGATTATGTCCATTGCATTTAAGACTTGGTCCTCATGCTAGTATTGATTGTGCTTGATGTCATGAGTATTAACTTTCTCTTGAAGCCAAACTCAAAACTGATGCCTGTTGTTCCCATGTCCTAAACTTGTTGCTGTTTCTATTTTGACTCTATGCTGAGAGTTGGCCTTTTGTTTGCCTGCTAAGTTATGACTATCACATGAAGTAATTTAGACTAGCTGTTGGACAATTGTCGTGGGCATATATGTGTGGTTTTGTGTTTTGTCTCAACTGTTGAACCATATTTGAAGTATGCCATGACCATACCAAATTCTGCTCTGACTGCAATAGGCCTGAACTTTGAGTTTAATCTCATCCATTTTTATGTTTGTAACATGTATGTACTGACTGAATGACTTGATGCTACTTGGTTTTGACCTCTCATTTTGAACTTGCCTCATTTCTTGCTGTCAAACAGCTTTTGTATTCACAGCTGCACACACATCATACATTCATTCTGTTTGAGCTGTTTTAGGTTAGATCATGAGCATGAGACCACTAGATAACATGATTAGGGTGTATGTGTTTAAACCAGACCTCATTTTGATTGCTATGCCAAATTTCTGATATGACAGCCTGCTCATTTATGCCAAAATTGCAACTTAATCCTCATTTTTCATGACAGTCTGTTGTTGGCCTCAATTCTTGTTTGGATTCACTCAATAGCATGTATGCGTGGTATGTGTATGTTTAAATTGACTTGATTATGCTTTGAAACTGTTTTGAACAAACATCACCAAAATGACATTTTGCAACTTGAACCTCACTTTCAACTACAGCCTGTTCAAAACTAGTTGTTGTGTTTAAATTCACTTGTTGCCATATATGTGATGTGTGTGTGTGTTCTATTTGACTTAATCATGCTTTAAACCTGAACTGCATTTTTTCATGTTTCATCCAAATTGCCAAATTGCAGCATGATCTTCCTTTTGCATCACAGCCTGTTTTGAAACCCACTTGTATTTGCACTTGTTTGTTAACATATTAAAAAGGTGTGTGCACAGTTTATTTGATCCTAATGTGCTTTAAACATGAACTGAACATTCTTATGCATCATACTTGCCAACCTTGCAACTAAAAAGCCACTTTTTGATCACAGTCCATTTTGAACTATTCTTGGTGCTTAAATTCATTCAATAGCATGTATGTGACTTGTGTGTATGACTTAGTTGACTTGTATGTGCATAGAATGAGAACTGCACATCATCATGCATCATATTCATGACACTTTGCAACTTGAGTACCATTTCTCATGACAGTCCTTTTTTAACTTCAAATTGTGTTTGAATTCACTCAATACCATGTATGTGTGGTGTGTATATGATTAATTTGATCAATATGTGCATAAAATTTGAACTGTACTTCAGCCTGCACCATGATGCATCTCACATGTTAATTGCAACTTGACAATCATTTTTTCCTCACATTCTTTTTTGAGCTTCATCTTGTGTTGGGAATCATTCATTAGCATAATTATGGCCTGTGTGTGGTATTTGTTTGAGTAGGAAAAGATTAGAACAGGTCTTGGCTTTCAAGTATGCATTCCAAACATCACATAGCATGCACCATCGGGTTTTGAAATAGGGACATAATCTTGTAAAACTAATGCCACCACTGTGATCCTCATGCAATTCTATGCAAATTACACTAAAAGTTTGTTGAAATCCATGAAGAATTGACAAAGTTATGATATGAAATGCAATCAGTTTTTTTTCATGCTTTGGTCTTGCCCAGAATATCATGTTTGCATCCCTTATATATTTATAGGGGTGGCTTCATCAATGGATGTATAGCCACCCTAGTGGTAAGAAACTTGTCACCAAAAGCGCCTATGACCATGCTTACCTGGGTTCGATCCGTGTGGAGGTCGAACCCTTTTGTTTTTTTTACACTTTTTCCATTTTTTTCCTATCTGCGCACATGTACCAAGAGGGCGTGGGTCCAATTCCCACCCCTTGCATTTTTCATATTTTATTTTCCCTTTTGCATTTTATTTGTACTATTTTCATGAAATTTCACAAAATCATAACTTCTTCATCTTTTATCCTTTTTGATTGGTTCTTTTTGCGTTAGTTTTGTATTATTGTATATTATCATGTGTTGTTTTAATTTGATAACATTAGGTCGCTCCCTTACCTCAATCATAGGACCATCTTTGCATGATAACTTTAGGATTGGTTTAATCCCCCTTTAGTGCGTCCCTTTCTTTTCTCATCTTCAAACAACTTCAATCCATTTAATAAAGAATGACTAATGTTGTACGCTACGAGCCTTTAGCTACTTGGGGAATGGTGGTTGAGTGGTTTCCTCTCAACTACCTAGAGTGTTTAGTGTACACCCTTTGGGTGATATGCGACGCATTCGCCTCTAGGTCACAAGTCTTTAGTGCAACATGAGTTACAAACACTCTAATTCAAAACACTTCTTCCTTAAAAAACACAAAAACAATTCAAACTTTTTTTTCACCCCTTGGGGTCTTAATCAGGAAAACTCTTTTCATAAGCAAGAGTGTTGTTAACTTCCAGTTTCTATCCCAAACGGTAACGCCTAAGTCTCCAACGGTCGAGCTGCATACGCCAACTGCTAGAACTGTCTGTTAACCCTACTCGAGTAAAATCTTTGAACAACCTGTGTTCTCTTTAACCCGAACTACGTTTGCTATGATCTTTCATACCAGATGAAAGTACGTAGGCACAAGACGCGATGTCTTGGCGAGCAACCTTCCCCTCCTTTCCCGTAGTTAGCCGAACTACGTTGACTTTGACTTCTCACTTCGTATGAGATACGTAGGCACAAAGTGCCGTTGCTTTGCCGAGTCATTTTTTCTTTTCTTTTGTCCCTAAACCTTTAGCGTAGATAGTTTATACACCCTTTAGATAGACAACACATGCATGGATCTCGTCGAGTACGACGGACGTGAGGGGTGCCCATACCTTCCCCTTGCGTAACCGACTCCCGAACCTAGGACTTGGTTGCGACGACCTCGTCTTTTCCCGTTTTCGTCAGGTTTTTCCGATCGTTTCCTTTCCCTCATTTGGGATAAATAACGGTAGGTGGAGACTCTGTTAGTCATTGCCGGCCTCCTTTTTCGCAGTAGCGACAGCTGGCGACTCTGCTGGGGACTGGCATATCCCTTATGCGAGTCAATCCTAGCGCTTGTTTGTTTTTCTTTTGGGTGTTGTATATATGTGTTATACTTTATTTTTCCGCATTTTATTTCCTGCATTTATTTTCAGCATCATATATCATATTGTTGCGCTGTGGGGAGGGAAGTTCTATTGAGGGATAAGCCAAACCCAGGCTTGAGTATATACATAGCTTTAGTAGTGGAAAGTAGTGGTGGCGTGCTTGCTTTACTCGTACCAGTTCACCATGAAATTCGCGCTCAGACGAGATCCTCTTTGATGATTTTCTTTCTGGCCCTTTGGGCTCGAAGGAAAGTTGGATTTGAGGGTTGTCGACTCTGGGGACCGATCATTTGTGATTCAGTTAAGTGAGGCCGCTTCAAGAGATGATGATGCCACACCTTCTGAGTATCGTATCATCGTTTCTTGAAAGTCTATGACGCTGATGAACGCATAGGATACCATACCTTGTCAGTGGATAGGTCCATACCTGTGAGTGGGATTGGGTTATGCAGGAAACTTGGCTTTCAGAATACCCGATTTTCTCTTCAGTTTGTATCTGTGTTATTGGTATCAGTGGGTCCTAGTATCGGAGCTATGCTATGTTGTTGCCGAAGCGAAGCGATATTCTTCTCAAGCTACAGCATAACAATCTTGATCCCTTGTTTGTTGCATTTGCATTCTTTGCATTGCATTGCATTTGCACCTCATTTTTGCATATTCATTTGCAGCCGGAATAGGGAACTCACCTATCTTTTGTCTCCTCCGCTAGTTGGTTGCCTGACACTTGTATTGGACTGGAAGTAGCTTTTGGAAGGATTATGGACTCAGGAGAGCAGAACTTGGTTGTTACAAGGGCGGAGATTGAATTGATGAGGAATCAGTTGAGTCAGCTCATAGAAGCTGTGACAGTTATGACTAAAGGAGATGGTAATACTCAGAAGATCCCTGTGGGTAATGATATAGTTCAGTCTACGCAGATTCCTGTCAATGATGAAGATTCTCCTTCTCTTCAAGACACAGATTATCATAGTTTCATCTTCTCTGTGCCAGATCAAAGGATTGTTCCAAAGGTCAATGCCATGGATCCTCATACTGAAGAGTTTATGAGAAGATGTCAGTTGTTGGAAGAAAAGCTTAATACCCTGATGAGTCAGAATACTCTTGATCTGAATGCAAAAGATCGGTTCCCCGAAGCTGGAAATCTTTGTTTTATCTTGTTCATTTCTTTATATTTGTAGTTTCTTTTCTGTTTGAATGCAAATTTCGCTTGTAAAACTTGTTTGTTTTCAATTGATATTGCTAATGAAATGAATATGCGTGTTTTGATTTAATCCAGTCGTGTTCACTCTATGCTTTTATTAATGTCAAATGCTTGTTTTAGTAGAAATCCAGGGAGAATGACGAAGTTTAAAGATGCGCAAGCTTCTGAAAGTATGCTTTTGAAATAAAATCTGTTGATGATGTACAGGCATTGTTTCAAATTCCTAAACACCGGAGATATAAGGATGATAATCCCTCGTTAACCCCTTTGAGCCTAGTAGTAGGAGTTTCTTTCTGAAAACGAAAAACCCTAAATCTTAACCTGGGGTAGGGTAGTTGTCAGCTAATTTAACCGAGCGTTCAAATTGCAAAAGGAGTGTCCGTTCGAGGATAAATCACACCTGTATAGGTCGTTCCTAAAGAACCACAATGGTTAAACCTTGCCGATAAGGAGTGAAACAGTCACGTTATTCCCCAAAGAGTCAGGCGGCCGGTGTCACACGACTTGTGCAAAAAAAAAAAGATAAGGGAAAAAGAATTAAAAGAAAAGGAACAAAGTCTGCTAAGTCGAATCTTGGAAGCAAGCGACTTAGGCAAAAATTAGGGCCTCCCGCTGGACTTTGAAATCAAAAGAAGCTCGAAAGAGCCAGTCCAGGCAAAAAAAAATGTGTTGATGAAAAACGAGTCGTGTGGCTCCAGACACCAAAAGACGAAAAAGCGAAAAAAGCGAGTGACCGTCACTCCGAAAAGTGTGGTTTCCCGAACTATAATTATTTAACCTTTAAGAGGTGAGCGCTTGTGTCAAATTAGCTGAATATAGTATTGGAGAACATCATGGAAAATGGGTGGGTTAAAATAAATTTTGAGCCTTATATCCTTTCTTTCAAACCGTGAACCTAACCACGTTACAACCCTTGAAAGTCCTAATTAAAGCAGGTTTGTTTCGAAAGCATACTTCGGTAAAGATCGCATCGAAACTGACTCCTAAATGGTTTCCTGTTATCAGCATTGATATTGACATTTTGATAATTGATTCATTATATGTCACAAATTTTTTTTCAGTGATCAGACTTGGATTTCAAAACTATCATATGTATTGCATTTAATATATCTTTTATGCAGAACAATTTATTTACTCGCAAGTAAGCGCATAATGACAGGAAAGTTTCCGCAACGGAAAGTTTGACCAGGACTAAGCGAAGAACGTCTGAGTAGTCCATCGAACTGGGGCAAGTTGTATCAAATGATCCCTAGTGAAGCTAGCCGCCCAAAGTCAGTTATTCTGGGGCAATCAAGTCGAGATTCGGTGAACCTCTCGAAGCTAGAGGAACTGCTCCATGAATCAGGAAATCAGGGGAAAAGCCAGTGCAAGACTGGGGCATGTCTCCCCAAGAGCATAAAAGTTATTCTTCCCCAAGGGGAAATTAAAACGAAGCACTTTCTTTGAGGTTCAGGATGCCGAGGCAGTTCATATCCAACCATCAGAATACCAAGACTTCGGGTTTCCTTTCGAGGAACATCCCTGCAGAGATCCCACAAGCTGAGGCAAAATCAGAAGTGGAAGGATTTGTTTCTTTCCATGTCATCAGAGCTACTCAAGGCTATTCAAGCGGGTTTAGTTAATTTTCAAGCTCAAGACAAATGTCGGGAAGCCATGATAATCAACCACCGGCTGGTTCCATTCGTCTTCCCCAGTAGAGTCCAATCATACTTGGCACCTTTGGTCATTCCCCAGCAGAGTTGGCTTCACCTTTCCAGCATTTATTTTGTTGGAATGGTTCTTCTGTTTATCCAGTTTTCCCCGGCAGCCCGTGCTTGCATCTGCATCTTTGCATATATCATCATATTTGCATCATATTTACATTTCATCCTCAAATGCGTAGCATTTCCATCGTACATGGAGCATTACGCCATAGAAAAATTTAAACATACGCATATGCATACGAAGCATAAGCCATTTTTTCTATTAGCCTTCTGTGGCAACGTGAATCACTCTGTAATCAGTTCAGGGGCATTTATCCAACAGCTTTGTTCAGACAGCTTATCGGTTCACTCGGATTTCAGATCATACGACGGTTATGATTTTGTCCATCAGTCTTCTGGTGATGACATTCCCAAGCAGATTTTCTTTCCGTCAGTTCTTATTGACGATGTGGCCTTGTGTAGGAAGGTGATTTCTTTCCGTCAATCCCTATTGGTGATGTGATTTTGAGATTCATTGAGGTGTTTCTTTGGATATGTTTTTCTTTTCGTCAATCCCTATTGACGATGTGGCCTTGTGTAGAAGGGTTGTTTTTCTTCCATCAATCCCTATTGATGACGATACTTCAGCAGATTTTCATTTAGACAATTCCTATTGATGATGTGTTTCCCCAGCAGGTGTTTTCTCCGTCTATCATTAGACGTTGTGAGTTTGGGTATGGTGTGCTCTCCGTCTACCTTTAGACGATGAGAGGTCTCAAGACAATCTTTCAGATATTGGCTTTCTTTCTGTTTATTGGATGAGATGACATTTCAAGAGGGGTTTTTCCTGACGGTCGATTCTTATTGACGTCGAGGCTCTTTGAAGAATGTTCGGTTTTCCTAGTTGTTGATTCTTATTGACGACATGGCTCTTTGAAGGTGGTTTTCTTCCTGTCAGTTCTTATTGATGATGTGGCCCCTTTGAAGATGTTTTTCCATCAATTCCTATGGACGAAAGGATTCTGAAATTTGATGGGTAGTTTTGATGTTCATTGACGTGGTTTATATTTTCCTCTCATCTATCATTAGATGATGCGAGATTTGAATAGGATTTTTCTTCCTGTCTATCATTAGACGATGTGAACCTTCGGGATATGTTTTTCTTCCTGTCTATCATTAGACGATGTGAACCTTCGAGATATGTTTTTCTTCCTGTCTATCATTAGACGATGTGAACCTTCGGGATATGTTTTTCTTCCTGTCTATAATTAGACGATGTGAACCTTCGGGATATGTTTTTCTTCCTGTCTATCATTAGACGATGTGAACCTTCGGGATATGTTTTTCTTCCTATCTATAATTAGACGATGTGAACCTTCGGGATATGTTTTTCTTCCTGTCTATCATTAGACGATGTGAAAGGATCAAGTGCGTGTTGATCCGGTTTTAGACGATGTGAACAGGTCAAGTGAATGTTGATCCGTTCCATGGGTTCAATATTTGTGGCGTTACACATATGACTGTCAGCGATGTCAGGTGTTCTTTATCGGATGATCAGTCAATCGGTTGCCGTTGCAACTGTCTGTGCTCAGTTTTTCTGGATAATTGTTCCCCAATGAGTTTCGCAGTTTATTTCTGTGGTTGGCAAATTTCCGGGTTCTTTGGTATTCAACCGCCCTTTACCTTGATTGTTTGAAAGTCGTTTGCTTTTCACTCCTTCAGGTCCAAGTCGTTTGAATAGGGGCAACTGTTGCACCCCAAAATTTGCCCAACCTTTTTCTTTAGTTGGCTTTTCGTTTCATTGCATTTTAGCATATTACATTGCATAGCATTTTGCATTTTTACAAAGGATCAAGAGATGTGTGTCTAACAAGAAGAAATTGCCAAGGGTTCTAAAACTGATCAAGAGGTTATGTTCAAGTCATAAGGTGGTTATCCTCATCAGAGACAAGTCAAAGTCCTTTAAGATAGGCGGATAAGTGTATGTGGTTCTCAGGGGCATAAAAATTCATTTGAAAATAATATGGAATAAAAATGCACATGGTGAGTATTGAACCCACAACCTTTGGGTTATAGGCACAATACTTTGCCATCTCAGCCACATGGGCGCGTTTTACAAGCAAGGGAAAGGAAGAGATATATTTTAAAAGTGTGATAATTGCTGAAGAATTAAAAAAAAAGGGTTGATCTCCACTAAGGATCGAACCCTGGTCAGGAAGGTGAAAGGTATAATATGCACACATGCTTCTACCACTGGGGTGGCTATACATCAGTGTATTATGCCACCCCAAATTATATAAGGACCTTCATTTTCAAGCAGCTGGGCAAAATAAACACACCACATGACCACATACGTGAAGATTTGGAACTTGGGCAAAACATCACCATTTTTAGCAAACTCAAAGCCTATTTTGTGTGATTTTTAACAAGGAATAAGATGGCATCATTGGTTTTCCCAAATTATGTATGTGATTTGAGATACGATGGAAAACGCAAGAGGAAGCAAGGGTGCATTTTTGTGGAATTTGTTTTGAATTTAATCACAAGGTATTAGTTATGTAATGTGTTGGAATAACATAGAGCATGGACTGTTTTTCTTTCCCACCAAGCATTGCCATAATTGGAGGGACAAGGCATGTACCACTCATGAATGGATTTTGAATTCTTGCTCAAAGAAAAAAGGACAAGCAGCCTTTCCCTTTGTCCATTATGCAGTCCCTCTGCAAAACTCCCTTCACTGCAGAAGAACAACAAAGAATAAGCATGCTTTTACTGTTGTTATTCTCACCATTGGATCCCAACAACCATGAGAATGCAAAATCTGCACCATTCACCCTCTATCACAGTAAAACTTTCATTTTTCACATTCCTCTTTGATATATAAGCTAACCAGAAGCTGAACAAAAACCCTAATGAATACTAGCCACCATTGGAGAGAAATTAGTTTGTTTTACATGTTTGCATTCCTTTGAGATTCCCACGAAAAAACCACTTTCCTCTTCAATCTTTCCTCAAACTATTCACTATAACCTTGTCATCCAACACTGCTGGGAAGGTTTGTGTAAAAGGAGAAGTTGGTGACTTTATTCTCTTTCAAGTTATTCTGAAGTCAGCTGGTGGTTTACAAAGGTTAGGAGCTTGAAACTTGTTTTTTTCTTGTTGCTGGTTTGCTTTGGAGGCTGCAACAGGTAAGCATCCCAAAAACTCTCTTTTACTGCATCAACATCATTAAGATATGTTTGAGCCCAAGTGTGTTCTTGGAATTGGTTGATTTCCATTTGAAATGATATTTTGTTAATGACAAGTGTGCTAGTTGTTTGTACAATATTGTTGTGTTCAGTTTGTTAGCTGTTATTTGGAAGATACACTTTGAGTCTATGCTTGATATTCTCATTGTGAAGTTTGCCTCTTGGTTTTTTTGTTTAAATCTTTCTGTTGTGTTGGCTTTGGTATGCTTTAGAAAAAGGAAATTGTCTTTAAAATAAGCAAGTTTTGATTGTTGAACTCTATTGTGTTTTTTGAACTTACAAGTATATTAGTTTTGCTTGCAACTTTTAAAAAGGGTTTTTGGAACCATCAAACTGTTTTGAAAACTGTCACTTAAGTTTGCTTGAGGGCTGCTACTAGTTTATGTTGTTTTGTTATCAGGATTCATCAACAGGAACTTTCAGAAATGCCAAGTACTGGTTTTCTCTTGCTATGTTTGTTTTGAGTATGTTCAACATACATGTTCATAGATGTATATGTGTTTGCATTGTGGTGCATTTTTTCCTTTCCTTGTCCAAATTGCATTAGCATGATTAAAAGTGGTTTGACATACTTGCTGCCATGAGGTTGTGAATTGTTCATCATGTTTTAACTGTTAGAGATATCAACATTGTTTTGTTTAAAATTGCAAGGGTTCTGTTAAGAGTTATCTTTGGTCTGAGTTTGTTAACTCATGTTGGCTGTCGTTAAATGATAACTTTTATTTGAAGCATGTTTGTATAAAACTTGGATGTTGTATGTGAACCATGAATGGAATCATGCCTGGCGTTGGTCTTTATTTGTCATTGCAAATCACAAATGTTCTTATTTATTTGTTGTGGGCAATATCATGTTGTTGGAACTCATCATATCATGCTGTTAAAACAGGACACATCAACCTGCTGCCATTGTTTTGTGTTTGTCATGCTAGGATTATGTCCATTGCATTTAAGACTTGGTCCTCATGCTAATATTGATTGTGCTTGATGTCATGAGTGTTGCACCTCAAAATTTGCTCAACCTCTTTTACCTGGTTTATGTTTCATTGCATTAACATTTACATAGTTATATCATTTGCATATCATGATATCATTCATCCAACAGGGGATCAAGTGTGATTCTTATCAAGAGAGGCCTAGCCAGAGGTTTTATCCAAACTTGAGAAAGCATTAAAGTCATCAGGAGTTGGTGTGAGATCTTGAGAAGTCTCAATGCCTACATGAGGATTTTCTCCTAACTTAAGGATCAATTGAAGACCATCAATGAGATGTGAAGCAATGGATTGTGAATGGAATATGTGTATAGAGCTCATGGAATGCCTAGAAGGTCATGTTGGAGCTTAATCAAGTCATTGATTCAAGTGCAAGAGCCACAATTAAGGTGCAGGCAATTAGGGTTTCATCTGGGTCAAGCCTAGGTCAACTGTGCAATTGAAGAGTATCAAAGCCTACTTTTAGGTCATGGAGTTCATGAATTGATATGTTGAGACATTTGTGGTGTTGTGCCAAGATCAAGTCAAGAAGAATAAAGAGTGTGGGAAGTTGCTAAATTAGGGTTTCAGTGCAAAATCCCCTGTTTAGTGCCTAACTTCAAGGCCACATAAGTCAAGATGCAAGTTTCAAATGGATCTTTGGCCAACATGGAACTTGTAGATCATCTAAATACCTTTAATTTTAGTACTAGAAGTCCTCAAGGGGATTTAAAAAACTCAAGTTATGGTCCAGACAAGTTACAGGTCACCAGATGAATGTGAAATTTGTCTGTGAAAATCATCTGACTTCCAAGCAACTTTTGACCTTAAATGAGGGTTCACATGGACTTTTGGTCAACATGACATTTGTTCCTTATGATCGTAGCTTTCGAAAAAGGTATAGAAGTCCCCATTCTGATTTGTGGAGCTCAAGTTATGATCTTTGCAAGCCAGGGGTATTTTGGGAAAGTGAGATTATAGGTCATTTCCATTTATAGGTCAAAATCTCCAACTTTCACACTTCAAATGAAGATTTGTTCAACATGGAACTTGCTCAAAATGGGATTTTAAGTGTAACCAAGTGGTCATGATGAATTGGTTTGGCTCATAGCAAGATTTCACTTGAAATGGCTTGAAAAGGAAAGTTTTCAAATGATTAAAAGAGGGAAAATTCAAGTTTTGAGCTAGGTGACCAAAACATGTCATGTGAATACATATTTTGAGTGGAAATTGAATTCTAAGAACATTAGCATTATCAGATTTTTTAGCATAGGCAGAATTTTACAAGTTATCATTTGGTTGCTTCATGTGCAAGATACATAACCAAAACATTCACCAATGCAATTCAGGCCATTCTTTTGATTCAATTTCGCTCCCAAGGCATTATGCAAGGTAATAGAAACTTCTAGAGCAAGTTGTGATAGCAAATTACACGACTTCTACATTGCATTTTCAAGAGAAAACCAGAAATTTGAAACTACTGGATTGGGCTTCAAACAAGCAACCAAAGCCCATAGAAACCTTCTATATAAACATATCATTGATTCCAGATCAAGGTTGGAGTCATTTTCGTGTTGAAAGCTGAAGTTGCAGTTGAAAATTTGAGAGTAGCAAGTGAAATTGGTTTTTCAGATTCAAGCAAGATCAAAGCAAATTGAAGCTTCCAATCTCTTCCTAGTGCATCATTGAACATATCTGAAGAGTTTTGAAGGAGGAATCAAGCTCTAAGCGCATCTGTTAGTGGATCTACACCAGGTTAGTAAACTTCAAAATTCCTCTTGATTTAGCAAGATGTAGTTAGCAATGCACATGTGGTTAGGATCTAGTGGAGTAGTAGATCGTTTCAGGATCAAAATCTGAGCAATTAGAGACAAATGTAGATGACATGCCATTTCTGTTTTGATTCGATTTGACCTGATCTTGAGGCTACAACTTGATTTGGATAGATCAGAGTGATCAGTGAAGCATGAGGTTTAATTCTATGGTTTTAGTTTTACAAATAGTGAGGATCAAATTGGATGTGTGTTCTGAACATTGCTTCGAATTTCAAAACCTATGGAGAATTAGAACATATGGATAGAAGATTTGAAATCCTGATGAAAAACTGAGCAAAATTGATATAAGGATTGTTGCATTTGGTTGCCTGACACTTGAACCTCGCCGGAGAAGACAACCGGAGTCTTCTCCAGCCACTGCCCTGAATCTCACTCCGTTTGACCTGATAATTGGAGAAGATGATCTCATGACCATTGGATCTTGCTTTGACCACGACTTTGCAACCTCATCTGACGGCTGCGTTTTAAACTGAAAGTTGAGTTTTTGGCCTTGGAACGCAGTCGTTCCATTAATTGACGTGGCATGTGTCTGGACTCTTGGATCAGTTGACTTGTCAACGCATCTCACGGCTCATGTTTTATCTCAGCATTTGAATTCTTTTATTTCATTTTGTTATTTTTTAATTGCATAATTGATTCTAAAAATCACAATAAATCCATCTTTGATCGAAAAAATATTTTAAAAATAGCTCCCTGCTCTTGAGAGACTTTGTGATTTTCTGGAATCAATAAAATGCATTTTCATGCATTTTTCAATTTTATTTGATTTTTCTTATTTTGTTTATTTCTTTAATTTTTGCATAATTGTTCATCTATTTTGTTTAATTTTGTTCTCTTAATTGGTGTTGATTCTGGCTGAGATTTTTGAGTATGTTATAAGTTAGATGTGCATGCTCCCTTAGGATTTTTGTTAGATTTTTAAGACAATGTTAGGTTCTGTTTTAGGTGAGATGTTTAGAGCCTTCCCAAACTTGTGGTTTACCTTGACACCTCTCAACTTAGGAATTATTTAGTAGCCATAGAAGTTGATTTAGGCTTTAATATTTGAACCCTAGAATGTTAAAACATGTATGTTCCCCTAGGAAATTTATTAGATTTTTACAATTTAGTTTTCTATTTTAGGTAGAATTTGTAAGTTGATTGTGCATTTGGTGTTCCTCTTGTGGTGCCTTGCCTTGTTTGGTCTTGTTGGTGGCTTTGGAGTTTGAAGTGCTTGGATTCCTTTTTGGAGGAGCTTCAGGACATCTTGTAGCTGCTGTGGCTTGGCTGGTGGAGCTTGGAGTGGACTCTTCTTCCTCTTTTAGGAGCTTTTTAGGAGCTTATAAGATTAGGGTTTTAGGAAGAGCCATTAGAACTAGTCCTTCTTCTTTCATCAAACATAGAATGAATTGTTTGCTTCTATTCTATCCTATGATGCAAAGTCCTCCTAGGGAAGCTCCATCTCTCCTTTGGAGGGATGTGTGGCATGCCCTAATGAGTAGAACTTTTGAGGATGCACTTCCCTTTCAATGTTGGTTCTTGATGGATTCCTTTGGTTTTCATCAGGTTTCTCAACATTGTATTTTGATCTTAATGTTGATTTCTCTTCTTGTGAGGCTTGCTAGAGCTTGAAGATGAATATTGAAGAAGATTGAAGATAGGAGCTAGCTTGAAGATGAAGACTTTTTGATGTCAGTTCACCTCTGCTGTCAGGAGCTTGTTGTTGAAGATGTTGTTTGTTGTTGAAGATGGTAGCTGCTGCTGGAGCTCTTGCTCTGTTTCTTTTTCTTTTTCTCTGTATTGTTTTTTTGCTTGTGTGATTTACCTTTAGGCTTGAGGTGGAGTTGGTCCACTTTGCCTGTTGTTTTCTTGGGTTTGAGGTAGAGCAGGACTCCCTTGCCTTGCTTGTACTGTTGCATAGCATGCATTTTACTGTTTATTGTTGACTGTTGTTTGCTTTTGCTGTTTTCCCCTAGGATCTCTGATTTCCTCTGTGCAAGAGGGAATTATGACAGACATTAGGTTTTGACCCATGCATGATAACATTAGGTTAGTTTCCCTTTCAAACCCTAGGCTTTTTAGAGCGTCTTTCTCTTCTCATCTCCAAACAATTCAAAAACACAGTAATAAGGATAACGCGTGTTGTACGCTACGAGCCTTAAGCTACTTGAGAAAAGGTTGGTGGAGGGTCTCTCTCCAGTAATCTGGATGTTTAGTGTGGTACCCTTTGGGTGACATGCGACGCATTCACTCTCAGGTCATAGTCTCTAGTGCAAAACAAGTTGCAAACCAACTAAAAAACACTTCTTTCGTAAAAGATTCAAACAAACATTCAAACTCTTTTTTGTCCTCTTGGACCCTTAATCAGGAAAACCCTTTCATAAGGAGATAAAAAACTGTCAGACAAGCTTGTGTCTTCCGTAGCTCGAACTACATTTTCTCTGATCTTTCATGCCGTATGAAAGTACGTAGGCATAGGATGCGATATCCTAACGAGCAACCTTCCCCACCTTTCCTGTAGTTAGGCGAACTACGTTGACTCTGATTTCTCATTTCAGACGGGAATACGTAGGCATAGAACTGTTGTGTTCTGCCGAGTCACTTTTCTTTTCTTTTCTTTTTGTCCCTAAGCCTGTAGAATAGATAGATAAACACAACCTTAGACAGAAAACAAGCGTGGATCCCGTCGAGTACGACGGACGTGAGGGGTGCTAATGCCTTCCCCTTGCGTAATCGACTCCCGAATCCAGGATTTGGTTGCGATGACCATTCCTTTCCCTTTTGCGTTAGGTTTACTCTGAGCGTTTCCTTTCCCTCCTTTGGGATAAATAACGCACGGTGGCGACTCTTCTGTCTTTGCCGGCGCTGATTTTCACAGTAGCGACAGCTGACGACTCTGCTGGGGACTCCAACGGTTCCCTATGCGAGTCAATCCTAGCGCTTATTTTCCCGTCTAGGGGTGTTGTATGTATTTAGCTTTCTGTCTTTATTTTCAGTACTATATTATTGTTGATTGTGCTGTGGGTAGATGGCTAGTTTGAGAGATAAGCCGGACCTGGGCTTGAGTATGCATATAGACTTAGAAGTAGAGAGTAATGGTTAGCCTGCTTGCTTTTCTCGCACCAGCTAGCCGCGAAATCTGCGCTCGGACGAGATTCTCTTTGATGCTTCTTGCCTAGCCCTTTAGGCTCGACAAGTTGTCTGACCCGAGGATTGTCGACTCTGGGGACCTACCAATTGGGATTCGACTAAGTGAGGCCGCTTCAAGGGATGATGATGCCACACCTTCTGGGTATCGTATCATCGCTCTTGAAAGTCTGTGACGTTGATCCCGCATAGGATATCGTACCTCGTCTGCGAGTTAAGTAAATACCTGTGAGGGGTATGTGGGTCTTTTTACAGGAGACTTTTGACCTTAGAATACCTGGTTTGTCTCTATCAGTGAGATTTGGTTACAAGGGTCCTTTTGATTGGTTAGGTTTGGTTTGAGGCAAAGATCTGATGGTTCTTAAGCTACAGTACAGAGCAGCACAGTTCTTCAGCACTACACTTGATCCCCTATTTGCATATGCATTTGCATTTTCATGTTTGCATTTCATTAACGTGTATTTATGTTACAGGTGTGATCTTTCCCTCTGATTCTAGTGTTCTTCTGGCCAGACATGGAGTCCATGAAGAGGGCAGTGGCTTACAGGTTACCTTCTCCAGATGTCAGTTCCTTGTTGAGTTTGGTTGCTCTAGCAGATCAGAGAGTGAGGGCTGAGTTTAGAGAGTCTTATGGGAGATTACTCAGTTTGGTGTGCTGACCTTCTGTATTTGAGATGACTGGGTTGTATGCTTTGATGCAGTTTTATGAGCCTCAGTTGAGATGCTTCTTGTTCCCTGATTACATTTTGGCACCCACTTTGGAGAAGTATTCTGCTATGCTGGGAGTCCCTGTGTTAGATCAGATACCTTTTATTCATGATGATGCTGAGCCTGATTTGGCTACGCTTGCTAAGATTGTCAGTTTAGATGCTTCTAAGATCCCTGGAGGTTTGGTTAAGCTGAATGAAGCTTATGGTTTTCATTTGTCTGTCCTGGTTGAGAAGGCTACGCAGTGTGCGAAGAGTGGATGTTGGATTGCCTTCAGTGCTATTCTAGCTGTTTGCATTTATGGGATTGTTCTGTTTCCCAACTTGCCTGATTTTGTTGACTCGGATGCATTCTTTATTCTTGCCTCGAAGAATCCGGTGCCTACTCTCTTGGGTGACGTTTATCATTCTATTCATTATAAGAATGAGAAGCGTCGTGGAATGAATGTTTCTTGCTGTGTACCTCTCCTATACAGGTGGTTTCAGGGACATCTTCCGAAGACGGGACCTTTTGTGGATATTGCTGGTACTTTAGATTGGTCTTCCCGGTTGATGGGGTTGTCTGCGGAGAACATTATCTGGTTTGATCGGAGCTTGCTTGGAGCTGATATTATATATAGTTGTAGTGGCTTTCCGAACGTCCCGTTGATGGGACAGAAAGGCTGTATTAACTATAATCCTTCTCTGCTTGTGAGACAGTTTGGTTATGCTTTGAGGGATTCTCCTATTGAGGACAAGATACAGGAATCTCTGTATCTCACGGGCTTATTAGATGAAGTTGTTTTGATCAGATTGAGGTATGCATGGGCTGATATTCACAGGAGAGGGAAGGCTTCGCTTGGCAAAAGCAACAGTAAAGCCTATGATCCCTATTTGACTTGGATCCATGAGAGAGCTAGGATTTCCTTGATGCAGTATCCTGCTGTAGAGCCTTTGTATCTTCCGGTGATTGAGGAACCTACTTCAGTAGAGGCTGAAAAGTATAACAAGCTGTTGGCTGAGAATGAAAAATTGAAGAAAGCCAATGAAGAGTTAGAGAAGGAGATTTTCCAGCTTTGTCATGAGAAGAGTGAGGTAACCTTCACTGTGAGGGAGCAGACTGAGATGATTAACAGGTTGGGTTCAGATTTGACTGAAGAGATTAGCAAGAGAGAGAAAGTGGGAGTAGCCTTGAATGGTGTTAGTAGTGTGCTTACTACTAAGAAGGAGCTTCTCAACAAGGCCTATTCCCAGATTGCTAAATGGGAAGCGTTGTGGAATGCCATGCTTACCAGCAGGAAGGAGCGTGAAGACGAATTGAAGCTGCAGATTTCTACGCTAGAGGCGCAGATTAGTGCTAAGGATGCGAAGATTGCTGAAGAAGCATCTCTTAGGCGTGCTGCTGAGCACAAGGTAAGTGACATTGGCAAAGAGCTGAGGGGTTGTGAACTGAAGGCTGGCTTCAAGAGATGCGGGTTGGATGAGTGTTTTGGAGAGGGAACCTGTGAGGAGGATGCCAAGAAGCTGAGGTTCACTGTTAGACGACAGGTATTGCTGATACAGGGATTATTGTCCAGGCCAGGCCATCCAGAGACATTGAGGCTATTGGAGGACTTCCGAGCGCGCCACCCGTCCTGATTTATCCTTGTTATTTCCCTTGTATTTTGACCATCGCCAGGATTGTTGGCCGAGGTCTTTTCAGTTGTATTCAGTTGTACCTTTGTACTTTGCCTCTTGGCATTTGTTTATGTATGAGGTTTTCTGATTCTGTGCTTGCTTGTGTGGAACTCCATTGTCGTTATGGCCTCTTCTCCGGAACTAGAATCGGGGGGGGGGGGGAATTAACCTGTAGCATATTTGCACGTGTGCATCTGCATATTCATATTGCATAACAGGTACCCTTTTGAGCTCGAATCTTATCTCCTGCATCTTTCAGGTTGTTTCAAGATTGACGAACGGAGAATTCACCGGTTTGCTACACGAAGCAACTGTAAGAAGATCATGGACCAAGTACAAGCTGAGATGCAGGAGATCCGGGATAGGTTGACACAATTCATGCAGGCTATGGAGACTGTGGCCAAGGGCCAGGAGCATCTTCAAACTCTGGTACAACCCGCTGCTGGCGTGAGCGGGTGGCAATACTGAATACAACTCTATGCATATTGGGACTCCTAGCAGGGAAGAAGTGATACCAAATGTTGGTGGAACTGGTACTGGCAATAGCAACGGTAATGCTGGCAATGGCAATGGGAATGTTGAGAACAACGGGAATGGAAACAATACTGGTTTTGGAGATGTCAATCAGGGTATCGGTAACACTGGTTTCGGTGATAACAACCAGGGTTTTGGCTTTGGCAATCAGGATGGCGATGATGGCTTTAATAATCAGGGCTTTGGTAACGGAGGTTTTGGCGATAACAATCAAGGTTATGGTAATGGATATGGTAATGCTGGGTTTGGCAATGTGAACACCCATGGTGCTGGGATGGTTCCTTTCAATGCTGGTTTCAGGCCAGGCGGGGATAATCAAGGATTTGGAAATAGAGGACGTGGTCCTAACTTTAATTAACAAGGATATGGTCGTAATGCTGCTTATGACGGATATGGAAACGAGGGTCCGTATTGGGGCGAGGATCGCCAGGAAGATGCCTTCTCTGGACAAGGCGTAGGATTTGAGAGGCCCAATGATAATGATCGGAGGTTTAAAATGCTAGAAGAGCAGATAAGAGGAATAGCCAATCAAAATTCTGTTGGGTTGGACATGGCTACCATGGGGCTAGTGCTTGGGCTAAGGGTGCCGTTGAAGTTCAAAGCTCCTACTTTTGATAAGTATAAAGGGGATACGTGCCCACAAGTTCATGTGCGTTCTTACTACAGGAGGATGTCGGCTTACTCTGATGACGAGAATATGCTCATGCATTTCTTCCAGGATAGTTTGTCGGGACCATCGCTGGAATGGTATATGAGTCTAGAGCCTACACAGATTGGAAGTTGGAGAGAATTGGCGGATGCTTTCGTCAGACACTACTAATACAACAGTGACCTTGCGCCAAACAGGGTCCAGCTGCAGAGTCTTTCACAGAAGAGCGGGGAGAGTTTCAAGGAGTACGTCCAGCGTTGGCGCGATCTTGCTGCAAGGGCACACCCCCCTATGGTTGAAAGGGAGTTGATTGATCTGTTTGTTGGAACATTCTCTGTGATGTATTATGATAAGTTGCTCAATTGCTCGATGGGTAGTTTCTCTGACATGATACTCATGGGAGAATGGATTGAAAATGGCATTAAGATTGGTAAGATTCAAGCCGGTGAATTGACCTCAGCTGGAGGTGCAAGAAAAGCCTTTGGTGGTAGATGACAAGGAGACGCCAGCTCAGTGTATGGTGGTCGAGGACGAGGAAGAGGTAGGAATCAGTATAACCAACAACAGGTTGCAAGTGTGATGATTCCTATACCTCAACAACGGCAACAACCACAACAGCAACAATAACAAAGGATGCATCCGGCTCAGCGCAGAACTCAGGAAGGCAGACCAAAGAGGGTATTTGAAGCACCTCCTTCAACTTACGCTGAACTTCTTCAAACGTTGTTAGGTTTGAACCTTGTTGGAAAAAGAACGATGACCCCACCAATGGGCACACCTCCATTTGGTTTTGACACTAGTAAGCACTGTGAGTTTCATTTCGGGGCACCCGGACATGATATTGAGAGTTGTCATGCTTTTAAACACAAGGTCCAAGATTTGCTTGATAGTAAGGCCATTAACTTCAGTCATGATGGTCCCAATATTGTACAACAACCAATGTCGAATCATGGAGTGAATGCCATCCTGGTACAGGAAGATTTGGATCTCGTTATGGATGTAAATGACTTGAAGACGCCGTTGAGCTTTGTTAAAAGCAGATTGTTGAAAGGGGGAGTCTTCCCTGGATGTGACGAATACTGTTTGGATTGTTGGACCCAACCAGAGGGCTGTGTTGATTTGAAGAGAGGCATTCATGCCATGATTGATGAGGGAACTTTGCAATTCGATCGTACTGCTGTTGAAAAGTCTGATGAGGCATTATTTGAAAGGCAGGATGAGGTTGCAACAGTTACAATTCCATGGAAGACTATTACGATATCGGCGCCCACCAAGCGGCCGACTATCACGATAACGAAAGCAAGGCCCATCCCTTATGAAAGTACAAAAGCCATTACATGGAGTTATGGTTTGGAAGCTTTTTGCAACGGTGAAAAGATTAAGGTGAATAGTCAGCCGGCAGGGGCAGTGGACAATCTTGTTGGAGCGGGAGGCATGACGCGCAGTGGTAGAATTTTCACTTCACCTGAAATTGAGGCTGAGAGGATTGCTAAAGGCAATGCCAAGGTGAATGAAAGTGGACCTTCCCAAGTGAAAGAAAAAGAAACATCGATCAAGGATCTAGAAGAGTTTATGAGATTGATTCGTAAAAGCGACTATAAAATTGTGGAGCACTTGCAGCAGACGCCCTCTAAAATTTCAATCCTATCTTTGTTGCTTTGTTCCGAGGCCCACCGGAATGCCTTGTTGAAAGTCTTGGATGCATCCTTTGTACCCCAGGAGGTAACTGTTAATCAACTAGAGGGAGTACTGGCACATGTGAATGCGGGACACAACCTGTGGTTTACTGACTTTGATTTGACACTTAGAGGTCGGGATCATAATATGGCTTTGCACATTTCAGTGGAGTGCCGGGGCACTGTGATGTCGCATGTTCTTGTAGATACCGGATCATCTTTGAATGTGTTGCCTAAGAAGGCCATGATGAAGCTAGATGTCAAGGGAATTATATGCACGCCAAGTGACTTGGTTGTGAGAGCTTTTGATGGGACCAGGAGGTCGGTGTTTGGGTCAATAACGTTGCCACTCCAGGTCGGGCCGGAAGTGTTTGATACTGTATTCTATATCATCGACATACATCTAGCTTACAGCTGTTTATTTGGGCGACCATGGATACACTCTGCAGGGGTTGTGACGTCCATGCTGCATCAGAAGCTTAAGTTTGAGGCCGGTGGAGGCATTGTTACTATTTGTGTGGAGGAGGACATTTTGGTTAGTCATCTTTCGTCATTCAAGTACGTTGAGGTGGATGGAGAAATCCACGAGACGCCATTCCAAGCCTTTGAAAGGTTGCAAATCAAGGACAAGACTCCTGTTGCCAGCAAAGGGCCAGAGGTGGTCGTCGCTTCGTACAAAGATGCTCAGGCGTTGGTTTAGGCTGGAGAAACTAAAGGATGGGGATAAGTTCTAGATATTCCTGTCAAGATGGACAAGTTTGGTTTAGGGTATCGCCCGACATTGTCATCTTCCACATCAGGCGCACCAAGGTTCAAAGGACCAGTGGTGATTACTCCAAGGGGAGTCTGCTTTGAGACGATCAATGTTGTTTCTGACGCCGAAGACGGGGATAGTGACTGCGATATGGACTCGTGGATCAAGCCCAGCATGCCAGAACAAAGCCTATGCAACTGGTCTATCCAGGAACTTGTCCCAGTGACTACAAAACAGTAATGATTTGTTTTCTCAATTATTGTATAATCCTGTGTCCTACCCGGGGCATAGTGATTTTGTTTTAGGGCTACTTGCTTATGTGTATGCTTTGTTTAATCATTGAATAAAGGCGTTTTTCTCATACAAATTTTGTGATCCCTGTTTTTCCTGTGTTACTTTAACAATAAATGGCAACGTGGTTATGTGCTTTGTTTGCATCATTTGAAGCATTTATCCATTTCCTTGCAGGATTCATATTTCAGATGACACCGAACATGAACTTCCTATGACTCGCTTCGACTTCGAGCACCCGATATTTCAAGCCGAAGAAGAGATTGTTGAGGATGATCACTTATCAGAAGAGCTGACTCGTCTTTTGAAACAGGAAGAGAGAATCATTCTGCCTCATCAAGAGGAGATTGAGATTATCAACGTGGGGTCTGAAGAAGTTGTCAGGAATATCCGGATAGGGGCTGCGCTGCAAAGCGATATCAAGCAAAGTCTGATTGAGATGTTGCGAGAGTACAGTGATATCTTTGCTTGGTCGTACGAAGACATGCCAGGGTTGGATACTGATATGGTGGTTCATCGTCTGCCATTGCGTGAGGAATGTCCGCCGGTTAAGCAGAAACTCAGAAGAACCAGACCAGATATGTCTGTGAAGATTAAAGAGGAAGTTCAGAAACAGTGGGACGCCGGTTTTCTGGCTGTTACAACTTATCCCTCTTGGGTCGCCAATATAGTACCTGTACCGAAGAAAGATGGTAAGGTACGGATGTGTGTGGACTATCGAGATTTGAATAGGGCGAGCCCAAAGGAAGACTTTCCGCTTCCTCATATTGATGTGTTGGTCGACAACACTGCTCAATTCTCCGTGTTTGCTTTCATGGATGGCTTTTCGGGCTATAATCATATGAAAATGGCACCGGAAGACATGGAGAAAACAACTTTCATTACCCCCTGGGGAACGTTATGCTACAAAGTGATGCCCTTTGGTTTAAAGAACGCTGGGGCAACATATCAATGTGCTATGGCGATGCTCTTTCATGACATGATGCATAAAGAGATCGAGGTTTATGTTGACGATATGATTGCCAAATCCCAGACGGAGGAAGAGCATCTGGTGAATCTTCTGAAGTTATTCAAGAGGCTTAGGAAATTCAGGTTGAGGCTGAATCCTAACAAGTGCACCTTCGGGGTGAGATCTGGTAAGCTATTAGGGTTTATTGTGAGCGAAAAAGGAATTGAGGTTGATCCTGCTAAGATAAAAGAAATACAAGAAATGCCAACGCGAAAACAGAAAAAGAAGTTCGTGGCTTTTTAGGGAGGTTGAACTACATTGCTCGATTCATATCTCATCTAATGGCCACGTGTGAGCCATTATTCAAATTGTTGAAAAAAGATCAGGCTGTGACCTGGAATGAAGATTGTCAAAAGGCGTTTGAAAAAATAAAAGAATATTTGCAGGAACCTCCAATATTGATACCCCCAGTAGCTGGGAGACCATTGATTATGTATTTGACGGTTCTTGAGGAAAGCATGGGTTGTGTTCTCGGTCAACATGACGAGACTGGACGTAAAGAGCATGCGATTTACTACTTGAGTAAAAATTTCACAGATTGTGAGTCCCGTTACTCAATGCTCGAAAAGACGTGTTGTGCACTAGCCTGGGCTGCCAAACGTTTGAGACAATACATGCTAAATTATACAACCATGCTAATTTTAAAGATGGATCCGATCAAATACGTGTTTGAAAAGCAAGCACTTTCCGGGAGAATTGCCCGATGGCAGATGGTGCTGACAAAATATGATATTCAATATGTTTCTCAAAAGGCTATTAAAGGTAGCGTTCTGTCAGAGTACCTAGCGGAGCAGCCAATTGATGATTACCAGCCGATGAGGTTTGATTTTCCTGAAGAGGATATCATGTACCTGAAGATGAAAGATTGTGAAGAGCCATTGTCGGATGAAGGTCCAGAGTTGGGTTCTAAATGGCAGTTGATATTTGACGGCGCTGTTAATTCATACGGTAGTGGAATATGGGCAATCATTACTACTCCCCAAGGGACACATATTCCTTTTACTGCCAGATTGACCTTTCCAGTTACCAACAATGAGGCCGAATATGAAGCGTGCATCATGGGCCTTGAAGAGGCTATTGATTTGAGAATCAAAAATCTTGATGTGTACGGAGACTCTGCTCTAGTTGTGAACCAAATCAAGGGAGAGTGGGAGACTCGTCAGCCCAATCTGATACCCTATATGAACTATGCAAGGAGGTTGTTACTTTTCTTTGACAAGGTGGAATTGCACCATGTGCCGAGAGCAGAAAATCAGATGGCAGACGCTCTTGCAACGTTGTCTTCAATGTATAAGGTTAACGTTTGGAATGAGGCTCCCAGGATTGTTATCTCTCGCCTTGATATGCCCGCTTTCATATTCGCCATTGATGAAGCTTCCAATGGCAAACCGTGGTATTTTGATATCCAAAATTTCCTGAAGAACCAGGAGTATCCGACTGGGGCATCCAGTCGTGATCAGAAGACTCTTAGGATATTGGCTGGCAATTTCTATTTGAATCTGGATGGTGTCCTGTACAAGAGAAACCACGACTTGGTGTTGTTGCAGTGTGTGGATGAGAAAGAGGCTAAGTTGCTCATGGAAAAGATCCACGAGGGTACATTTGGTACGCATGCTGGCGGACATGCAATGACGAGAAAACTATTGCGGGCAGGTTACTATTGGCTGACGATGGAAACAGATTGTTTCAAGTTTGCGAAGCGGTGCCATAAATGTCAGATTTATGCGGGCAAAATTCATGTGTCTTCGAGCCCTCTGAATGTGATGTCATCGCCATGGCCTTTCTCCATGTGGGGAATTGATATGATTGGCAAGATTGAGCCTACAACGTCTAATGGACATCGTTTTATCTTGGTAGCTATTGATTACTTCACCAAATGGGTTGAAGTGGCGTCGTATGCTAATGTTACCAAGCAAGTGGTAGCCAGATTTATCAAGAAGGATATTATCTGCAGATATGGAATCCCTGAGCGGATTATCACTGACAACGGCTCCAACTTGAATAATAAGATGATGAAGGAATTGTGCCAGAATTTCAAAATCGAGCATCATAATTCATCTCCTTACCGGCCCAAGATGAATGACGCTGTTGAAGCGGCTAATAAGAACATTAAGAAGATCGTTCAGAAGATGGTTGTGACATACAAGGACTGGCATGAGATGTTGCCTTTCGCTTTGCACGATTATCGTATGACGGTACGCACATCAACTGGGGCAACCCCTTTCTCACTGGTATATGGTATGGAGGTTGTCCTACCATTGGAAGTCAAGATTCCTTCTTTGAGAGTTTTACGTGATGTCCAACTTGATGAGGTAGAATGGATAAAAGATAAACTGAACCAACTTAGTTTGATGGATGAGAAGAGACTGGCTTCTCTAGCATATGGTCGTTTGTATCAGAGCCGGATGAAGAAAGCTTATGACAAGAAGGTGTGCCCTCGAAGCTTTCAGACGGGCGATCTTGTGCTGAAAAATATTCTCCCACCACAATCAGATCACAGGGGCAAATGGACTCCCAACTATGAAGGTCCATATGTCGTCAGAAAGGTTTTCTCCGGAGGAGCCTTATTGTTATCCACCATGGATGGTGAGGATTTTACATCCCCTGTGAACTCGGACGCAGTTAAAAAATACTTTGCTTAAAGTGACCCGCTGGACAGAAAAAAGAGAGTCCAGGCAAAAATGGGGCATCCCGGCGAACCATAAAAAAGGAATAAAAGGTTCGGGAAAAAGTTAGGGATAAAATTGAAAAAGATGTACACTCGCGAAGTCAAAAACCTGAAAAGGGCAACTTCGGCAAAAAAGGGTATCCCGGTGAATTGAAAACCTGCAAAGGGCGATTCACGCAAAAGTTAGGGATTGAAAAAGCAAATGAATGCAGTCCGAGTTTGATACTGAGGGTCGTTTATCCAAAACAATCTCTTCCGAAGATCGAGTATCGGGGAAGCGTCGGAGTCAGGCGAGTCATAGGAGGATCAGCTCATGGTGTTTGTCTGTACCACGTTGCCGACATGTATACAAATGTTCTTTGTGCTTCTTGTGCATATTTGTATTTGTTTGTGCGTAACTTCCTCTTTTCAGGAGTTGCATCCAGTGTACAAAACTTTGCCTATTTACAGGCCCATTATCAATAAAGCATGTTATTCAGTACTTGATGCTTGTTCTTTACTATTTTGTTTGCGAAAAACGCCGATGTTTTGATAAACTTGCACATGCATAAACTTGCTAGCCCTTGCCAATAATTGCTAAAACTTCGAATTGACTGAACGAATGTCAAAGATACTAACCTGGATAGATCTTTGTTGTGTAGATTTGTTTTGTCTCATTTGTGTTTTGCAGGGTTCTTACCTTAGAAGCAAACGGTCAGGGAATTGTGTTCCCCAGCCAAAGTCCCTTGACGTAGGACCTGATTTCAAATGATTGTAGTACTCCTCAGCATATGGAAGTCACATCTTACCCCAGAAAGTTGAGATGACGTTTATCCTTACCAGATGAGGGATTGTCCTCCCCAGAAGTGTAGTCCCAGGGAAGTCACCCATAAGATATCCCCAGCAAGTCAAGATCGATGTCCCCAGCAGAAGGTGCATTCCCAGCAATTGAATAGGTGCACAGTTAATCTCCAGCACGGGTAATTCCCGCAAAGTTTAACCAAGTCGTCTTTGGTTCAGAAGGATTATCCCTGCGCAGGACCGTTTTTTCCTTCTCCCCACAGGTTGTCATTCTTTCGTCAGGATGATCATCCTCAACAGAGTTCATAACTCCAAGTTTGTGAACCGTTCCCCGACTGAGTTACTTCTTTCCTCCAGCAAGATTTGTTCTTTCCTTCCAGTGGAAATTGATGTGTGGTCTCTGCCCAACAGAGTTGACTTTGTTTCCGGCATTTATTTTGCTGGAATACTTTGTGATACCCGTTCATCCCCAGTGTTGCACCCCAAAATTTGACCAACAATTATTTATCCATCTAGTGTTTGAGAGTTGATACTTTCATCAGAAAGTTCAAGAGATCCTCAGAGGAGTGGGTTGAAACCAGGGTTGTGTGCTTCATAGCTTGAGAGTTGTGGGTGCTCCTCAGATGATTCTGAGACTTTGAGAATAAACTTGATGTTTTGAGAAAGCCTATGAGATGTCTTGATAGCCATCATGAAGCCCAGAGAAGTCATTATGCAAGAGTTCAGAAGATTCAACCATGAATGGTAGAATTAGGGTTTTGACTGGGTCAACCCTAGATCGGCTGAAGATTTGGAGAAGGTTGAGACTTAATCCAAGGGCCATGAGATCATGGAATGATGTATAGAGATGTTATAAAGATGATTCCTAGACCAACTCATCATGATTGAGGAGTTTGAGAAGTTTCAAGTTAGGATCTCCAAGGATTGTCAGTGAAAAAACCCTAATTTGATCCCTATCTTCCAGGCAGTTTTAGCACTAGATATGATTGATATCTCATCTTCCCCACAACGTGAATGTTGTAGATCTTGTTCTTAGCTTTAATTTGAGTGGTGGAAGTCCTTGATAGGAGTTACAGAGCTCAAGTTATGGTTTTGACAAATTACAGGTCAGCAGAGGTATGTGAATCTGGGTCCTTGAAAGTCACCCAACTTGCAGACAACTTTTGCCCTAGTAGGAGGATTCCTATGGTTTCTTGGTCAACATGAATGTTGAAGAGCATCTTCTAAGCTTTAATTTGAGTGGTAGAAGTCCTTGATTGGATTTGTGGAACTCAACTTATGGTTTGAACAAGGCAGGGGTATTTTGGTCATTTGTCAGTTATAGGTCATTTTAGCCAATGCCTAAAACTCCTATTTCCAAGCCTCAAATGGAAAAACTCAAAGCATGAAAGTTGTTCAAAATGTGATTTTAAGTCTATAAAGGAGGTCACAAATTGTTGGAAAAGCCCATAGCATGAGATTCCATGATTGGTCAAAAATGAACTAAAAATGGCTTATAACTTTGAAAAGTTGAAATTGAAAAGTGATTTGGGAGATCCACAAATCCAAAATAGGTCATCCAATATATCATTTTGATTGGAAAAACCATTTTGAGAACATTGGTTTAAGTAGAGTTTTCATTTGAGGCTTAGAGAATGAGGTTCCTTTGGAAATTTGTTGCTTGCAAAAGAAGGTAACATTGAAAAACCCTACACAAGTGAAACTAAAGGCTGATTTGCATTCCTTATCACTCAATAACTCATGTAAGGACAATTTGGCATAGAATTGAAGGCTTGAAGCAAGGGATATGATATTTTCAACTTCTCATTCAAGGAGAAGTTCATGACTTTTCTAGATGGTTCTAGACACTTCTAGCCACTTCCATTGATTATTATATAGAGAGTGCATCAGAAAGTGTAAAAGGGTTGGTGAAACTTGAGTCAAGTCAGAGGAGAGAGAGAGAGATACATAGCCATTGAAGCAATTTCTTCAAGTTGAAGCAACTCAAGAATTCTTCCACTACAAGCCATCTCCTTCACAACCATTGCAAACAGAAGACTGGTGGTCATCCAAGGATCATCTAGAAGCAATTCCAAGGCTTGAATCGTGCTCTACATCACTGCACCATAACCTCTTGACAGGTTTCTTCTTCACCTTATACCTCCTAAATTATTGAGTTTTAGTTAGTTTCATAGTCATAGAAATGATTCACTAGGGTAGAGGATTCTTTCCCTTGAATTAGGGCGCGATCCATGAGATTCCATGGCAGGTGTAGGAATCTTTAAGTTTCAAGAACTATTTGTTTAGGGCATTTTAATCAGCATGGCATGGATTATATTGACTAGGGTAGTGTGTAGAGCAAGATTGCAGCTTTAGTTTTGAGTTTAATTAGGGTTGATATCAGTTGAAAATTTTGAACCAAGATGTTGATGCCTTCTGTTAGAATTATCTAGGGCGAGTTATGGAAAAGTGCACGTATGGTTGTGTAGAGCTTGAGTAATAGATCATTTTTTGTTTTGGAATCTTGTTGAGCCGTGGCCTGAGCAGGGAGATGGAGGAGCTCGAAGATTAGGGCATGAGAGGAGGGTTTCTGAAAACCCTAGGTCCCATTGGGGACGATGAAGGAGCGCCCTTGGATTCGCTCCAATATTTGACCAATTATTCAGATCGTGTGGCCACGGATGAGTCTGAGAATTGGAGGGAAGATTTCAAATGGAATGAAACGCAGCCGTTTCATTAAACCAGCGCTGGGCCCAGAGTGCTATTCGCCCCCCCCCCCCCCCCCCCTTTTATTTGGCCCAATTCGTTTTAACTGGCGCCTATTGCTTTTCATACCCCCCCTCCCTTTATTGATTTTATTTCTTTTAATTTTCTTTTAATGTTTTTCTGTTTTGTTTAATTCATTAAAAATTGATAAAAAATGATTTTTGACCTATTCTTTTTTCTATGATTAGATCAAAATGTGTAGAAAATTATAAAAATAAAAATGAGATTTTATTTTTAGGTTTAATATTTTTAATAGATTTTCCTAATAAATAGCTTTTTAATAGTCTTAATTTGGTATTTGATTTTGTAGGAATTGTTTTAGAACTTTCCCTTAGGGTTTTTAATCCATTCTTTTTTGTGCAATTAGATGATGAATCATAGTTCCCCATAGGATTTTTTCTAGAATTTTAGAATTAAATCTTGATTAGTTTAATTAGGGTAGATTTAGGGTATCCTGATTAGGGTTTAAATTGTGTTTAGGTGATGAATCCCTTTCTTTGATTGAGTTTTGTCTTGATTTTTAGATAGAGGCCTTTGTAGATGTTATGAGTAGGTGTTGAGGACCCTTGTGAATAATTGTTAGATTTTTCCCCATTAGTTTAGTATTTTTAGGTATTTTCTGAAGTTGCCTATTGATTTTGTCTCCCCTGTGGTTATCTGTCATCTTTGGGGTTTATTCTGAGGAGTTTGTTGAGGGGCTTGTGTTGCCTTGAGGACTTTGATGGAGAGCATCATGAAGAGAAGATTGTAGATCAAGACCCAGAGACCCAGAGCTTGTCTTGTTCCCTGTCTGTGAGGTTTGAGATCCTGAAGTTTGAGGGAAGTTCATGGTACTTTCCTGAGGAAGGCACTATGAATGGCTTTCATTCTTTCTTCTCACCTCTTTCTTAAGTATCCAATGATGTTGGAGCCAACTTGTGAGTTTAATTTCTCCTGAGGAAGAATGTAAACTGATCACATGTTGTTGAGCCACATGGGATACAACTCCTAAGTGGAAGCCTCCTAGTACTTTCCTGAGGAAGGTCCTATGGGTCTATTCACTTAGTTCCCTTAGTTTGTCTAGGATTTCTCAAGTATCCAATGATGTTGGAGCCAACTTGTGAGTTTAATTTCTCCTGAGGAGGAATGTAAACTGATCACATGTTGTTGAGCCACATGGGATACAACTCCTAAGTGGAAGTCTCCTAGTACTTTCCTGAGGAAGGTCCTATGAGTCTGTTCACTTAGTTCCACTAGTTCAGATAGGATTTCCTAAATATCCAGTGATGTTGGAGCCTGCTTGTGAGTTTAATTTCTCCTGAGGAGGAATATAAACTGATCACAGTGGTTGAGCCACATAGGGTATGACTCCTGAGTATCCACCTCCTAGTGCTTTCCTAAGGAAGACACTATGAGTCTGCTTGCTTAGCTCCCTTTCTTTTGTAAGCTTGTTCTGAAGCTTGAAGACTGGGATTGATTTCTCTTGTTTAGGGTTTTTGCTTGAGATCTTTGCTTAGATTTGATTTAGATTCTGTGATTAGGGTTAGGATTAGAGAGTAGATGATTCTTTCTCAAGCATGTGTGTTTGTTTGCCTGATGGCACTTCATTTCTTTTATCTGTTATTGCTTGATAGCATGTTGTTTATTTTCAGTATGATTGCTGTTATTTCATGACTGGCTTAAGGTTGAGATGAGCTTGTGGAGGCTGAAACCCCACACACATTTCCTCCCTCACTTGCATTGCATGCATTTTACTGTTAAAGCTGATGTTTTTGTTTTGATGTATCATTGACATGATCCCTTAGGACTCTCATTTCTTCTGATGAAGACTTGATGATAGACTTTTAGGTTGAAACCTATGCATGACAACATCTAGGAGTTCCCTGTTCAAACCTCAACCATAGGATGAATCCATGGCATGATAACAGTAGGACTTGATAGTCTCCCTCCTAGTTGAGCCATCTTACCCGTAGTTTCCCGAACTACGTTTGCTCTGATCTTTCATACCAGATGAAAGTACGTAGGCATAGGATGCGATATCCTAGCGAGCAACCTTTCCCCATAATCCCCCGTAGTTAGCCGAACTACGTTGACTCTGATTTCTCGTTCCAGACGGGAATACGTAGGCATAAAGTGCGACGCTTTGCCGAGTCATTTTTCTTTTCTTTTTCAGCCAGCCTTGATAGGTAGATAGATTATAACCAACCCGTCCAAGTCAACAAACAAGCGAGGATCCCGTCGAGTACGACGGACGTGAGGGGTGCTAATACCTTCCCCTTGCGTAACCGACTCCCGAACCCAGACAATGGTTGCGACGACCTTGTCTTACCCTTATTCGTCAGGTTTTTCCGATCGTTTCCTTTCCCGCCCTGAGGGATAAATAACGAAAGGTGGCGACTCTTCTGTCATGCCGGCACCTTATTTTCGCGCAAGCGACAGCTGGCGACTCTGCTGGGGAATATAGCATCTAGGGACTTTTCCCATCCCTTATGCTGGGACCGTTTCCCGTCCCCTACGCGAGTCAATCCTATCGTTTGTGTGTTTGCTTATTGGGTTGCGTTTATTTATCGCATTTTTACTTCCCGCACTTTACTTCCCGCATTTTATTTCCCGCATTTTATTTCCAGTTCGATATGATTATCTGTGCTGCTGTGGGAGAGGGATGTTACTGTGAGTGAAAAGCCGGACCTGGGCTTGAGTACACACCTAGATATAGTTGTGGAGAAGTAGTAGACGAACCTGTCTGCTGAGCAGGCACAGTTCCCTACGAAAATCTGCGCTCAGACGAGATTCTTGCAGAGGTGCTCCTTTCCGGTCCTGAGGATCTGAGGGGAGTCCAGACGTGAGGATTGTCGACTCTGGGGACCGATCATTTGGAAGTCAGCTAAGAGAGGCCTCTTCATGACTTGACGATGCCACTCCTTCTGGGAATCGTATTGTCACTCATGAATATCTGTGACGCTGACAACCGCATAGGGTGCCGTACCTTTGTCCGTGGATTAGGTCCATACCTGTGAGTGGGGTTGGGATATTGCAGGAAACTTTGACCTCCAGACTACCTGGTTTTCTTGACAGTGAATCAGTTATGTTGGGTTCTCAGTTGCAGAGATGTTCTTGATAGAGCAAGGGTTTGATCAGAGGATCTTATCATTGGGTGCATGTCTGTTCTTGATAGAGCAGGTTCCGATCAGAGTATTATTATCAGAGGTTTGTTCTGGATGGAGCAGATTTTTGAGTGGGGTCTGAGGATCTCGTCAGCAGTTGTTATTTTGTTCTTGATAGGGCAGATTTTGAGTGGGGTTTGAAGATCTCATCAGCAGCTGTGTATTTGTTCTTGATAGGACAGATTTTTGATTTGGGGTCTGAAGACTTCATCAACAGATATTCCTTGATCTTGCATCCGGGGTCTTTATTATCAGGCCTTCGTTCTTGTCAGAGCAGAATTTTGATCTCGATCCTACCAGATGGTTATTCACAGCAGATCAGATCAGGGGTTTTACACCGGGGTTTCCTTCTCATCAGCGACTGTTGACATCGAATCTCCACAGCAGCCACCCGGATATATTGTTGCATACCTGCATTTTGCATTAGCCTGCATAATCATTCGCATTCCATTAGCGTGTGTCTGTGACAGATACCGTTTCCCCGATCCAGGATCTTTCGCCTCTTATTGCGTTACTGCAGCCGTTCTCAGGAAGACTGATGCGTATGAATTCTCGGTCCTTGATGTGTCGAATCTGACTATTGCTATGTGAGGTTGCTGTTTCCATGATCGGGCCCAGATTCCTCTCCTTATTATTGCCAGCAGGTGCCAGGATCGGGGAAATCTCTCAAGCCCGCAGACACACGCATGCATCTGCATATAGCATTTTTGCATGACATACATTCTGTTACCTTTTCCTAACCTTTGATCTTGACAGGTTTTTCAGGTACTCAGGTTCCGAGCTGCTTTCGATCTCCAGGATTGATCAAAGATTCATCCACCGCTACTCAACTCGCGCCAATCAGACGAGAATCATGGACCAGGTACAATCAGATGTTCAGGAGCTTCGTGAAAGGATGGATCGTTTTATGGAGCTAATGCAAGTAGTTGCGAATGGGCAAGATCAGCTTCGTACTTTGGTTCAACCTCTCATCTCCAGGGTTGACAGCAATGGAATACTTCATGGCGGGGCCGTACCTACTCCTCCTCAAGGGGATACTCCACAGAACGTTGTTCCTGCTGCCGGGGGCAACGGTAGTGCTAACGGCAATCTTATGACTAATCTCGGACTTAATGCGGCGGGCGCCGGCAATGGTGGTTTGGGAGCCAATGTTAACGTGGGGCCGGTCAACGGCAATGTTGGTGCAGGAAATATGGTGGTGCCTCAACCATGGCTGGAGGACCATCAGGACGACATTTTCTCTCAGAGAGGTGTAGAGGCTGAGTTGACTGCTGAAGCTCGACTCAGGTTCAAGGCGCTGGAAGATAAAATGAGAGATATAGAAAATCAGAACACATTGGGCGTTGACATGTCCAAACTCGGGTTGATTGCTGACTTTAAAGTACCTCACAAGTTCAAGGTGCCTATCTTTGAGAAGTATAGAGGCACTACTTGTCCCCGTGTTCACCTCCGATCTTGTTACAGAAAGATGTCCGCTTATTCTGATGATGAGAAGTTGCTGATGCACTTCTTTCAGGATAGTCTTTCTGGCCCATCGCTTGAATGGTATATGGGTTTGGAGCCCGCTGCTGTGCGCACGTGGAAAGATCTCGCTGAAGCGTTTGTCCTCCACTATCAATATAATAGCGACTTGGCTCCCAACCGAGTTCAGCTTCAGAATCTCTCGCAGCGGAGCAATGAAAGCTTCAAGGAGTACGCCCAGCGGTGGCGTGAATTGGCTGCTCGGGTTCAACCGCCGATGGTTGAGCGTGAGTTGGTACAAATGTTCGTGGCTACCCTTCCCGGAGTCTATTATGAGAAGCTGATTAGTGGCATGACCGGGACATTCTCGGCCCTCATCACTTTGGGCGAGCATGTTGAAAATGGTATAAAGATCGGCAAGATTCAGGGCGAATCATCCTCATCTGGAGGAGCTGGCAAGAAACCCTATACTGGCAAGCGTCGAGAGGGCGATGCCAGTGCTGTCACTAATGCTAGGAGAAAGGGCAAGGGCCCTCAGTCTCAGATCGCTAGCATAAATATCCCAGTTGCTCCCCCGCAGCCGCAGCAGCAGCCCCAGCAACAGAATAATCAGGGATATAAGAGATATCAGAATCGGGGTCCCCTGGCCAACCGTCATTTGGAAACTCCTCCTATGTCATATGCCCAGCTTCTGCAGACGTTGCTTCAGCTCCAATTAGTTCAGAAAAGGACACTGGCTCCCTTGACAGGGGCACCACCACCAGGGTATGATGCTAATGCTACTTGTGAATTTCATTCTGGGGCACCTGGCCATACAGTTGAGAATTGCAAAGCTTTTAAGCACAAAGTCCAGGATTTGGTTGACGCCAAGGTTATCAACTTTTCTGACAACGTGCCCAACGTCACCAAGAATCCAATGCCTCATCATAGGGGAGGCGGAGTAAATGCTGTTATCACTGAAGAGAATTCAGACTTGCTGACTGATGTCAGAGATTTGAAGACGCCGTTGAGTTTTGTTAAAGCTAAGCTGCTGAAGAAAGGCTTCTTTCCCGGATGTGGAGAGTTTTGTATGGCATGTGCTACACTTCCTGATGGGTGTGAGCAGTTGATCGAAGGTATCCAAAGTCTGATGACCGAGGGTATTTTGCAGTTTAGTCGAAGCGTTGAGAATGCGTCAGGGGAAGTCGTGCTGAAGCAGGCGGACGAAGTTGCTACTATTACCATTCCTCGCCACCCTATCACTATTTCTGCACCTCGTCCGCCTACTATTACCATCACCAGGGCCGGACCGATCCCATTCGAGAGCACTAATGCCGTCCCATGGCATTATGGCGCCGAAGTGTATTGTAATGGTCAGAAAATAGAGCTTGAGCCGTCCAGATCGACTGCGCAGAATCTTACTGAGATCAGTGGTATCACCAGAAGTGGTAGAGTGTTCGCGCCGGCAGAGGTTGCAGCAGAGAAGGTAGTCCGGGCTGACGCTGTGGACAAGGGCAAAGGTAAAGCTGTTGAAGAGGTCCCTGCAGGGGCAGAGAAAGATTTGTTGGTTAAAGATGCTGAAGAGTTCATGCGACTGATCAGGAAAAGTGACTACAAGATTGTAGATCATCTTCACCAGACTCCGTCGAAGATCTCGATTCTTAACCTGTTGCTGTGTTCTGAAGCGCACCGCAACGCGTTGCTGAAAGTATTGAATGCTGCATACGTGCCGCAAGAGATATCAGTTAATCAACTCGAAGAAGTAGTAGCCCATGTCAACGCTGGTAATGGGCTGGGATTTACAGACCTGGAGCTGACGCCCAAGGGTAGAGATCACAACAATGCCTTGCACGTCTCGATAGAGTGCAGAGGCACGATTATGTCACATGTCCTCGTGGATACGGGTTCCTCGCTTAACGTGCTTCCGAAGAAGGCACTGATGAAGTTGGATACCCGTGGACTGCTGTGCACGCCCAGTGATCTGGTCGTGAAGGCTTTTGACGGAACCAAGCGCCACGTCTTCGGAGAATTGACCCTGCCAATTCAAGTGGGACCAGAGACGTTTAATGCGGTGTTCTATATTATGGATATCATGCCCGCCTATAGTTGCCTCTTAGGTCGGCCATGGATCCATGCCGCTGGTGCCGTAACGTCCACGCTGCATCAAAAGCTTAAATATGCTGTTGGGGGCAGCATAGTGACAGTCTGTGGAGAGGAGGACATCATGGTAAGCCACCTGTCGTCCTTCAAATACGTTGAAATGGATGGTGAGATCCATGAGACTCTTTGCCAAGCGTTTGAAACCGTCAGGGTGAAGGAGGTAGCTCCCGTTGTTGCAGAGAAGCAAGAGGTGAACCTCTCCTCGTTCAAGGAAGCTAGGGCTGTTGTCGAAGCCGGTTCCACCCCAGGCTGGGGGCATGTCTTGGATATACCATTCAAACAGGATAAGTTTGGATTGGGGTATTCTCCTGAAGCTGAAGCTTCATCTTCTTCAGGTAGCTCGTCTCGTGGGAAAGGGCCGATCCTATTCACCAAGGGAGGAGTAATTTTCGAGAGTATCAACGCTGCGTCAGAGGACAGCGGGGACAGTGATTGTGATCTTGATGCCTGGATTCAACCGAGCAAGCCAGGCGAGCGCCTTCACAATTGGACCATCAAGGAGATTATCGAGCTGACAAGTGAAGAGTAATGATTTGCTTTTTACAATCTTTGTACAACCCTATGTCCTGCCCGGGGCATAGTGGTTTTACTGTCAGGGCCTTGTTGGATTATGTGTATGCATTTTGTTAATAAATAAAAGGCGTTTTCTTCGTAATCAAATATTGTGTTCTCTGTTATTCATATTTTATGTTTGTTTTGAAAAACAGCAAAATGGCAACGAGGTTCGTGCTAACCTGCATATTCCTGCTTTAAACTTAACCCTTGTTATTGCAGGATCCACGTAACAGATGACATCGACTCTGGACCCTCTACGGCTCACTACGACTTTGATTGCCCGATCTATCAAGCCGAGGATGAGATTGATGAAGACGAAGACCTTCCGGAAGAGTTGGCCCGCTTGTTGAGACAAGAGGAGAAGGTTATTCTGCCTCACGAGGAGGATATTGAGATCATAAATCTGGGTTCTGAGGAGCTCGTCAGAAATGTCAGAGTAGGGGCTGCGCTGCAGAATGATGTCAAGCATAGACTGGTCGAGATGCTTCGAGAGTATAGTGACGTCTTTGCTTGGTCATATGAGGATATGCCCGGACTTGACACAGATATCGTGGTTCATCGCTTGCCGTTGCGAGAAGATTGCCCTCCAGTCAAGCAGAAGCTTAGGAGGACGAGACCAGACATGGCTGTAAAAATCAAAGAAGAGGTCCAGAAGCAGTTGGACGCAGGATTTTTAGCCGTTACCACTTACCCTCCGTGGGTCGCCAACATAGTGCCTGTACCGAAGAAGGACGGTAAGGTACGCATGTGCGTCGATTATCGGGATTTGAATAGGGCGAGCCCTAAGGATGATTTCCCGTTGCCTCATATCGATGTGTTGGTCGACAATACAGCCCAGTTTTCCGTGTTTTCGTTCATGGATGGCTTCTCCGGTTACAATCAGATTAAGATGGCGCCGGAAGACATGGAGAAAACGACGTTTATTACCCCCTGGGGCACGTTTTGCTACAAGGTAATGCCCTTCGGTCTGAAGAACGCAGGGGCCACTTACCAGCGAGCAATGGTAACTTTGTTTCATGATATGATTCACCATGAGATTGAAGTCTATGTTGATGACATGATTGCGAAGTCCCAAACGGAGGAGGAGCATCTGGTCAATTTGCTGAAGCTGTTTGAAAGGCTTAGGAAGTTCAAGCTGAGGCTGAATCCTAACAAGTGCACTTTCGGAGTGCGATCCGGAAAGTTATTGGGGTTTATCGTTAGTGAACGAGGTATTGAAGTTGATCCTGCGAAGATAAAAGCTATCCAAGAAATGCCAGCACCGAAAACAGAAAAAGAAGTTCGTGGTTTCTTGGGCCGAATAAACTACATTGCAAGGTTTATCTCTCAGCTCACGGCCACTTGTGAACCGATGTTCAAGTTGTTAAAGAAAAATCAGGCGATTACTTGGAATGAAGATTGCCAGAAGGCATTCGATAAGATAAAGCAGTATCTTCAAGAACCTCCAATCTTGATACCCCCAGTGGCTGGACGGCCATTAATCATGTACTTGACAGTTCTGGAGAATAGTATGGGGTGTGTTCTCGGTCAGCATGACGAGACGGGAAGAAAAGAGCATGCCATTTATTATTTGAGTAAAAAGTTCACTGAGTGTGAATCTCGATACTCGATGCTGGAGAAGACGTGTTGTGCATTAGCTTGGGCTGCCAAACGTCTACGACAGTATATGCTCAACCACACCACTATGCTGATTTCGAAGATGGATCCGATCAAGTACGTCTTCGAGAAGCAGGCTCTTTCGGGCAGGATTGCCAGATGGCAGATGGTGTTAACAGAATATGATATTCAGTACGTCTCTCAGAAAGCCATTAAGGGAAGCGTATTGTCTGATTACCTTGCCGAACAGCCAATCGAAGACTATCAGCCGATGAAGTTCGAGTTCCCTGACGAGGACATTATGTTTCTCAAAGCGAAGGATTGCGATGAGCCATTGCCCGGTGAGGGGCCGGATAGGAAGTCTCAGTGGAAGTTGATATTCGACGGAGCGGTTAATTCCTATGGAAGTGGTATCGGGGCTATCATCACGACTCCTCACGGATCCCACATCCCGTTTACTGCGAGACTGACGTTTCCAGTTACCAACAACGAAGCCGAGTATGAAGCGTGTATTATGGGTCTAGAAGAGGCAATTGATTTGAGAATCAAGAATCTAGACATATATGGTGACTCAGCGCTTGTAATCAATCAGATCAAAGGGGAGTGGGAAACTCGTCAACCGAACCTAGTGCCGTACATGAATTATGCCAGGAGGCTGCTTCCGTTCTTCGACCGAGTAGAACTTCATCATGTACCCCGGGCTGAAAATCAAATGGCTGATGCTTTAGCTACCCTGGCTTCAATGTATAAGGTAAATCTTTGGAATGAGGCTCCAAGCATTGTTCTTTCGCGTCTTGACAGACCAGCATATGTGTTCGCAATCGAGGATGCCACTGACGGCAAGCCATGGTTCCACGACATCCAGACCTTCCTTATGACTAAGGAGTATCCGGCGGGTGCGTCAACCCAGGATAAGAAGACTCTGAGGAGGCTATCTGGAAACTTTTACCTCAACCCTGATGGAGTGCTGTATAAGAGAAACCACGATCTCGTGCTACTCAGATGTGTAGATGAGAAGGAAGCAAGTATGCTCATGGAGGAAGTCCATGAGGGCACATTTGGTACGCACGCCGGCGGGCATGCCATGACGAGAAAGATCCTGAGAGCAGGATATTACTGGTTGACTATGGAGTCGGATTGCTTCAGATTCGCGAAGAAATGTCACAAATGCCAGATTTATGCTGATAAAGTTCATGTGCCGCCGTGCCCATTGAATGTCATGTCCTCCCCTTGGCCGTTTTCCATGTGGGGCATTGACATGATAGGCAAGATCGAGCCCACCGCATCCAATGGTCATCGTTTTATTCTGGTAGCTATCGACTACTTCACCAAGTGGGTGGAGGCAGCCTCGTACGCTAACGTGACCAAGCAGGTGGTAGCTAAGTTCATAAAGAGGGACATCATCTGTCGCTATGGAATTCCCGAGCGGATCATTACTGATAATGGTTCGAATTTGAATAATAAGATGATGAAGGAGCTGTGCCAGAGCTTCAAGATTGAACACCACAACTCATCTCCTTATCGGCCGAAGATGAATGGCGCCGTTGAAGCGGCCAACAAGAACATCAAGAGGATTGTTCAGAAGATGGTTGTGACGTATAAAGATTGGCACGAGATGCTGCCGTTTGCCTTGCACGGTTATCGTACGACGGTGCGTACGTCGACCGGGGCAACTCCTTTCTCCTTGGTGTACGGTATGGAAGCTGTCCTACCGCTAGAAGTGGAGATTCCCTCTTTGCGAGTTTTGGTTGATGTGAAACTTGATGAGGCAGAATGGGTGACGAATCGCCTGAACCAACTCAGCCTGATGGACGAGAAGAGGTTAGCATCGATTGCATTTGGTCGCCTGTACCAAAGCCGAATGAAGAAAGCTTATGATAAGAAGGTGCGTCCTCGAAGCTTTCAGACGGGTGATCTCGTCCTGAAGAAGATTCTTCCGCCACACTCCGATCACCGGGGCAAGTGGACTCCGAATTACAAAGGGCCGTATGTCGTCAGCAAGGTCTTCTCAGGAGGGGCTTTGTTGTTATCCACGATGGATGGTGAAGATTTTGCATCCCCGGTGAACGCGGACGCAGTTAAAAAATACTTTGCTTGAAAGCGACCCGCTGGACAAAAAAAAAAAAAAAGAAAGAGTCCAGGCAAAAAAGGGGCATCCCGGCGAACCAAAAACAGAATAAAAGGTTCGGGCAAAATAGGGATATATTGAAAAAATGTACACCCGCGAAGTCGAAAACCTACACTGGGCGGCTTCGGCAAAAAAGGGTATCCCGGTGAACTGAAAACCCGTGAAGGGCGGTTCACGCAAAAGTTAGGGATTTGAATAAGCAAATGACTGCGTTCCGCGTGTGGACTTTCATTGTTTAGTGGTTCGGAAGACCTGAGGGCCGTTTATCTGAATCAATCTCTTCCAAAGCTAAAGCATCGGAGAAGTATCGAAGTCGAGTGGGTCTTAGAGGGATCAACTCATGGTGTTCGTCTACGCCTCGATTGCCGACATTTGTATATACTGATGTATATTTATGTTTTCTTTTTGCGCGGCTTCCTCATTCCAGGAGCTTGCCTCTGTTGTAAAACATTTTTGCCCATTCAGGGGTTCATCATCAATAAAATGCACATTATTCAGCAATCCTACTTGTCTGTTTAGCATTTATCTGTTTTGTTTGCGAATGATAACGCCGATGTGTTTTTTGATAAAATGCGCATACATAAACTTACGGGCCTAAGCCCATTGATTGTTGAAACGATTAACTAACTGAACGTTGTCACGAGATAATAACCTGGATAGGCCCCTTTGAGGAGGGTATCTTGTCTGTTTGTTTGTGTTGTTGCAGGTATAGCACCTCGCCAGAAGATGTGCCGTGCGTATCCCCGAAGCAGGATGAGTCCTCCTTCTTCAGCAGAGTTCAGTAGTCTCTCCTCCGCAGAAGCGGAATCAGAATAGTGAGCATTGATATGTCCTCCCCAGGTAGAGGTGATTCTCTTCCCCAAGCAGACGCATCCTGAAGGAATGTCACCTCATCAGCTGAGTCAAGCACTGAAGCATGATGATTATCCCCAGCACCGGGTCACAAGTGCAGAGTTCATAGAAATGTTCGGGTGCCGAAGCTCATGTTTTCCCCAGTAAGGTCACCAAAGTAGGTGTCTTCCCCCGCACCGGGTCACAAGTGCAGGTTTCGCAGGAAGCTGTTCGTATGCTGAAGGATGCAGTAACTGATGGTGCCAGACTGAAGTCTCCTGCAGAATTGAGATTCCTCACCAGAGCCGTATCCTCTCCTGAAGTTGGATGACTCCCTCTTCCCCAGTAGAGTGTTGGAACAGCTGATGTTGTATTCACTTGCAGAGTTGTACTCTCCCCCGAAGTCAGATGATCCTTTCTTCCCCAGTGGAATTGAATTCCCCATCAGAGTCGTACTCTCCAATGAAGTAGAATGATTTCTCTCCCCGGCTGAGTCCGCAGAATAGCAGAATCCTTGGAAGTTGATCAGATCATGATCAAGTTTTCCCAGCAGAGCATTAAACAGCCGATGCTGTACTTCCCCCAGAGTCGTACTCTATCCAGCAAAGCAGAATGATTTCTCCTTCCTCAGCCGAGTTTGCAGATGTCCAAGGGATCCGAATCCTTGGAAGTTGATCAGATCATGATTGGTTTTTCCCCCAATGAAGTGATGAGCAGCTGAAGTTGTTTCCCCTCAGAGTGGTCATCCCCAGGAGAGTTAGCCGAGACGGCCGCGCAGTTCATTCTCGCGATTGATATCAGCAGATCCTAGTTCTCGTAGAGCTTCGTCCCCTGCCGCAGTCAGCTGAAGTTGTTCCCCTGCAGCAGTCCGCGGAAGATCAATTCCCCAGACAGAGCCTGATTGATATTGGCGTGTTCACGTTCTCCTCAGCAGGATGACTCCTCTATCTGAGTGGTTCTTTCTCCTTGACAGGAGGATTCCCCCGTTCGGCATTTATTTTGCTGACGGGATCGCATCATTGTGCATGATTGCATGTCATTATGCATGAGTGCATAGCATCGAGCATGATTGCATAACGTTGAGCATGATTGCATGGCATTGAGCATGATTGCATAACAGAAGCATATGCATCATAAGCATGATCTAGATCATTATCATCCTTGTTTTACAGGTGTATCCCCAAAAGACCGGTTGCTCAGGACGATTCTTGATGTTCTCCCCAGCAAGGTTGTTTTCTTAGATGATTCTAAAGACCCCGGTGTGATCCCCACAGTTCGCTCGCTCAAGATGATTTTTGAGATCCCCAGCGAAGCCTTCAGTTCGAGATGATTCTCAAGTCCCTCAGCAGGGCCATTTGCTTAAGACGATTCTTAAGACCTCAGTACAGCTTCCCGAGTTGTTTGCTCAGGATGATTCTTGAGCTCCCCAGTAGCGCCTCCAGCAAGAGTTTCCCAGGAAGATTCCTGGAATATCCAACAGAATGTTTGCTCCAGAAAGGTTATTAGTTCAGGACGATTCTTGAAGATGCCCGACGGACCTGTTTGCTCAAGATGATTCTTGAAGTCCTCAGCAGCGTGATATGTCTGCTCCAACAACGATGTCTAATCTGAAGATGGATTTCGTAAGCGCCCGATGACGATATCAGAAGGTTCCGGTGAGTCCAGATTTCCGTGTTGAAGAATCAACGGGTGGCTGAAGACAAGGTTCCGAAGTTGTAGATACAACAGAGTGATTCGTGTGAGTCTGAAGACCAAGTCAGTTGTCCTGAGGAGATGATTGAGCGCGATCAAGTGAATGATACGTCTTCTGACTGAAGTCGAAGATGTTTCTCCAGCTGAAGCGGAGGTTTGCCTGAAGGCAGAGTGTTTGAATCCCCGTAGAGTCATGAATGGCTCAGGACACCATTTCTCTGACTGAAGTCACAGATTTCCTAAGCTGAAGCGAAGGTGCCTAAGGGCAAGGTTATCCCCAAGGTCATGAATGACCTAGGATTCATTTTTCGGACTGAAGGCCGAAGTATATCCCTGACTGAAGTCACGGATGCTCTATAGCAGAGGCGGAGTTGCCTGAAGGCATATCCATGTATCCTTGAAGGCCAAGGACCATTTGCTTCAGACTGAAGTCGAAGATACCTCCTGCAGAGTTGCCATCCTTGAAGGCCAAGGATGCTTATCTTCAGAAGTACTTGAAGATCTTTTCTAGCTGAAGCTGGAAGTGGCCAGGGGCCAGGGTTGCATATATCTTTAATATTGAAGTTCTACGGCAGGCAGTGTGCAGCAGTATTCCGATGTTCGTTATGGTTCTGAGGGTGAACCCCAGATCAGAGTGTGCTCGGTTAAGTCTCTCATTCCCAGCGGAGTAGTTTCAAATACGCAAGTGTACCTTTTGTTCCATTTACCAGGGGTGAACCCCAGGGCAGAGTTGTTCAGGTTTAGTTCTCCAGCGGTGATGTTGGGTATTTTGATTATCCGACGGCGAGGTCAGATTATGTTTGTTTCCGGCAGCGAGGTTGGATATTTGTTTGACGGCAATGTCAGACTCCTTAAATCCCCAGTAGAGATGATGTTTGTACGACGGCAATGTCGAGTGTCTCTCAGAGCGATGTTTGTTTCCGGCGGCGATGTCAGATCAGTATGTCTCCAGCTAGTTGTTGAGCAGCTAGTGTTGCAGTATTCAAAGATTTGTTCCCCGCAGAGTACCGCGTGGTCGTGCAGTTGGCAAATTTTCGGGTTTACCAATATTCAACCGTCTCGTACCCTGATTGGTTGAGAGCCGTTCGCTTCTCACCCAGTCAGGTCCAAGCCGTTTGAATAGGGGCAGCTGTTGCACCCCAAAATTTGACCAACAATTATTTATCCATCTAGTGTTTGAGAGTTGATACTTTCATCAGAAAGTTCAAGAGATCCTCAGAGGAGTGGGTTGAAACCAGGGTTGTGTGCTTCATAGCTTGAGAGTTATGGGTGCTCCTCAGATGATTCTGAGACTTTGAGAATAAACTTGATGTTTTGAGAAAGCCTATGAGATGTCTTGATAGCCATCATGAAGCCCAGAGAAGTCATTATGCAAGAGTTCAGAAGATTCAACCATGAATGGTAGAATTAGGGTTTTGACTGGGTCAACCCTAGATCAGCTGAAGATTTGGAGAAGGTTGAGACTTAATCCAAGGGCCATGAGATCATGGAATGATGTATAGAGATGTTATAAAGATGATTCCTAGACCAACTCATCATGATTGAGGAGTTTGAGAAGTTTCAAGTTAGGATCTCCAAGGATTGTCAGTGAAAAAACCCTAATTTGATCCCTATCTTCCAGGCAGTTTTAGCACTAGATATGATTGATATCTCATCTTCCCCACAACATGAATGTTGTAGATCTTGTTCTTAGCTTTAATTTGAGTGGTGGAAGTCCTTGATAGGAGTTACAGAGCTCAAGTTATGGTTTTGACAAATTACAGGTCAGCAGAGGTATGTGAATCTGGGTCCTTGAAAGTCACCCAACTTGCAGACAACTTTTGCCCTAGTAGGAGGATTCCTATGGTTTCTTGGTCAACATGAATGTTGAAGAGCATCTTCTAAGCTTTAATTTGAGTGGTAGAAGTCCTTGATTGGATTTGTGGAACTCAACTTATGGTTTGAACAAGGCAGGGGTATTTTGGTCATTTGTCAGTTATAGGTCATTTTAGCCAATGCCTAAAACTCCTATTTCCAAGCCTCAAATGGAAAAACTCAAAGCATGAAAGTTGTTCAAAATGTGATTTTAAGTCTAGAAAGGAGGTCACAAATTGTTGGAAAAGCCCATAGCATGAGATTCCATGATTGGTCAAAAATGAACTAAAAATGGCTTATAACTTTGAAAAGTTGAAATTGAAAAGTGATTTGGGAGATCCACAAATCCAAAATAGGTCATCCAATATATCATTTTGATTGGAAAAACCATTTTGAGAACATTGGTTTAAGTAGAGTTTTCATTTGAGGCTTAGAGAATGAGGTTCCTTTGGAAATTTGTTGCTTGCAAAAGAAGGTAACATTGAAAAACCCTACACAAGTGAAACTAAAGGCTGATTTGCATTCCTTATCACTCAATAACTCATGTAAGGACAATTTGGCATAGAATTGAAGGCTTGAAGCAAGGGATATGATATTTTCAACTTCTCATTCAAGGAGAAGTTCATGACTTTTCTAGATGGTTCTAGACACTTCTAGCCACTTCCATTGATTATTATATAGAGAGTGCATCAGAAAGTGTAAAAGGGTTGGTGAAACTTGAGTCAAGTCAGAGGAGAGAGAGAGAGATACATAGCCATTGAAGCAATTTCTTCAAGTTGAAGCAACTCAAGAATTCTTCCACTACAAGCCATCTCCTTCACAACCATTGCAAACAGAAGACTGGTGGTCATCCAAGGATCATCTAGAAGCAATTCCAAGGCTTGAATCGTGCTCTACATCACTGCACCATAACCTCTTGACAGGTTTCTTCTTCACCTTATACCTCCTAAATTATTGAGTTTTAGTTAGTTTCATAGTCATAGAAATGATTCACTAGGGTAGAGGATTCTTTCCCTTGAATTAGGGCGCGATCCATGAGATTCCATGGCAGGTGTAGGAATCTTTAAGTTTCAAGAACTATTTGTTTAGGGCATTTTAATCAGCATGGCATGGATTATATTGACTAGGGTAGTGTGTAGAGCAAGATTGCAGCTTTAGTTTTGAGTTTAATTAGGGTTGATATCAGTTGAAAATTTTGAACCAAGATGTTGATGCCTTCTGTTAGAATTATCTAGGGCGAGTTATGGAAAAGTGCACGTATGGTTGTGTAGAGCTTGAGTAATAGATCATTTTTTGTTTTGGAATCTTGTTGAGCCGTGGCCTGAGCAGGGAGATGGAGGAGCTCGAAGATTAGGGCATGAGAGGAGGGTTTCTGAAAACCCTAGGTCCCATTGGGGACGATGAAGGAGCGCCCTTGGATTCGCTCCAATATTTGACCAATTATTCAGATCGTGTGGCCACGGATGAGTCTGAGAATTGGAGGGAAGATTTCAAATGGAATGAAACGCAGCCGTTTCATTAAACCAGCGCTGGGCCCAGAGTGCTATTCGCCCCCCCCCCCCCCCCCTTTTATTTGGCCCAATTCGTTTTAACTGGCGCCTATTGCTTTTCATACCCCCCCCTCCCTTTATTGATTTTATTTCTTTTAATTTTCTTTTAATGTTTTTCTGTTTTGTTTAATTCATTAAAAATTGATAAAAAATGATTTTTGACCTATTCTTTTTTCTATGATTAGATCAAAATGTGTAGAAAATTATAAAAATAAAAATGAGATTTTATTTTTAGGTTTAATATTTTTAATAGATTTTCCTAATAAATAGCTTTTTAATAGTCTTAATTTGGTATTTGATTTTGTAGGAATTGTTTTAGAACTTTCCCTTAGGGTTTTTAATCCATTCTTTTTTGTGCAATTAGATGATGAATCATAGTTCCCCATAGGATTTTTTCTAGAATTTTAGAATTAAATCTTGATTAGTTTAATTAGGGTAGATTTAGGGTATCCTGATTAGGGTTTAAATTGTGTTTAGGTGATGAATCCCTTTCTTTGATTGAGTTTTGTCTTGATTTTTAGATAGAGGCCTTTGTAGATGTTATGAGTAGGTGTTGAGGACCCTTGTGAATAATTGTTAGATTTTTCCCCATTAGTTTAGTATTTTTAGGTATTTTCTGAAGTTGCCTATTGATTTTGTCTCCCCTGTGGTTATCTGTCATCTTTGGGGTTTATTCTGAGGAGTTTGTTGAGGGGCTTGTGTTGCCTTGAGGACTTTGATGGAGAGCATCATGAAGAGAAGATTGTAGATCAAGACCCAGAGACCCAGAGCTTGTCTTGTTCCCTGTCTGTGAGGTTTGAGATCCTGAAGTTTGAGGGAAGTTCATGGTACTTTCCTGAGGAAGGCACTATGAATGGCTTTCATTCTTTCTTCTCACCTCTTTCTTAAGTATCCAATGATGTTGGAGCCAACTTGTGAGTTTAATTTCTCCTGAGGAAGAATGTAAACTGATCACATGTTGTTGAGCCACATGGGATACAACTCCTAAGTGGAAGCCTCCTAGTACTTTCCTGAGGAAGGTCCTATGGGTCTATTCACTTAGTTCCCTTAGTTTGTCTAGGATTTCTCAAGTATCCAATGATGTTGGAGCCAACTTGTGAGTTTAATTTCTCCTGAGGAGGAATGTAAACTGATCACATGTTGTTGAGCCACATGGGATACAACTCCTAAGTGGAAGTCTCCTAGTACTTTCCTGAGGAAGGTCCTATGAGTCTGTTCACTTAGTTCCACTAGTTCAGATAGGATTTCTTAAATATCCAGTGATGTTGGAGCCTGCTTGTGAGTTTAATTTCTCCTGAGGAGGAATATAAACTGATCACAGTGGTTGAGCCACATAGGGTATGACTCCTGAGTATCCACCTCCTAGTGCTTTCCTGAGGAAGACACTATGAGTCTGCTTGCTTAGCTCCCTTTCTTTTGTAAGCTTGTTCTGAAGCTTGAAGACTGGGATTGATTTCTCTTGTTTAGGGTTTTTGCTTGAGAGCTTTGCTTAGATTTGATTTAGATTCTGTGATTAGGGTTAGGATTAGAGAGTAGATGATTCTTTCTCAAGCATGTGTGTTTGTTTGCCTGATGGCACTTCATTTCTTTTATCTGTTATTGCTTGATAGCATGTTGTTTATTTTCAGTATGATTGCTGTTATTTCATGACTGGCTTGAGGTTGAGATGAGCTTGTGGAGGCTGAAACCCCACACACATTTCCTCCCTCACTTGCATTGCATGCATTTTACTGTTAAAGCTGATGTTTTTGTTTTGATGTATCATTGACATGATCCCTTAGGACTCTCATTTCTTCTGATGAAGACTTGATGATAGACTTTTAGGTTGAAACCTATGCATGACAACATCTAGGAGTTCCCTGTTCAAACCTCAACCATAGGATGAATCCATGGCATGATAACAGTAGGACTTGATAGTCTCCCTCCTAGTTGAGCCATCTTACCCGTAGTTTCCCGAACTACGTTTGCTCTGATCTTTCATACCAGATGAAAGTACGTAGGCATAGGATGCGATATCCTAGCGAGCAACCTTTCCCCATAATCCCCCGTAGTTAGCCGAACTACGTTGACTCTGATTTCTCGTTCCAGACGGGAATACGTAGGCATAAAGTGCGACGCTTTGCCGAGTCATTTTTCTTTTCTTTTTCAGCCAGCCTTGATAGGTAGATAGATTATAACCAACCCGTCCAAGTCAACAAACAAGCGAGGATCCCGTCGAGTACGACGGACGTGAGGGGTGCTAATACCTTCCCCTTGCGTAACCGACTCCCGAACCCAGACAATGGTTGCGACGACCTTGTCTTACCCTTATTCGTCAGGTTTTTCCGATCGTTTCCTTTCCCGCCCTGAGGGATAAATAACGAAAGGTGGCGACTCTTCTGTCATGCCGGCACCTTATTTTCGCGCAAGCGACACCCAGCGGAATTGGCTTTGACCTCAGCATTCATGTTGTTGAGGCAATTTCATACCAATGTTTCTCCAGCAGCTTGAGTCTGCATTTGCATTTGCATATATCATCATATTTGCATCAACCCAGACGCGCAGCATTTCCATGTTGTATGGAGCATTACGCCATTTTCAAACATACGCATTTTGAAACATAAGCCAGGTTGGTTAACCTTTTTGCTTTCAGGTATGTTTTACTTGCAGGTATTCAGAGCGCTTGCTCAGACCAATTACTGGATATTCGAGGTCTCGGCATGAGACATGTGATGATATTGTTCGTCTTGTCATATTCCCCACAGATTTGCTTGGTTAAGTGTCTCTTACCCCTCTAGCGGAGTGTTTCTTCAAGTTTGTTGTTATGTTATTGGATTAAACGTGTTGTCGCCTGTTTTCGAAGTAGGTGTTTGGCAGTTGGGTTTCAGAATATCCCCAGTAGAGTTCGTCTTAGATTTGTTGCCACGTCAGTGCTAAAAGTTTGAGGATTGGACCAGTATTTTGTTACCCGTGGATTGACTGAGTCAGCTACTGTAATGATAGGCAGAGAGGCTGTATGTTTAGCTGTAATGGAGTCAATCCCCGGTTTGATGGAGAAATTATGCTCGTGTTAACATAACTATTATCCCCAGTGCAGTCGCCATAATCAGCTGCTGTAGATAGACAGAGAAGTTGTGTTGTGTATTTGGAGTCAGTCCCCGGTTTGATGGAGAAACTGTACTCGTATCAACAAAGTTTGGTACCCGTTGTGTTTACAGATTTAGCTGTTGTAGATAGATAGAGAAGCTGTAGAAGTCAGTCCCTGGTTCGATGGAGAGATTGTACTTGCGCTGACGAATTAAGAAAGCTGGAGATAGCCAGAAGAAAAGATGTGGATAGACAGTAAAGCTTGAGATAGCCAAAAAGAAACTGTAGATAGACAGAGAAGCTGCAGATAGACAGAAAAGCTGTAGATAGACAACAAAGCTGGAGATAGCCAGAAGAAACTGTAGATAGACAGAGAAGCTGTAGATAGACAGAAAAGCTGTGGATAGACAGCAAAGCTGGAGATAGCCATAAGAAACTGTAGATAGACAGAGAAGCTATAGATAGACAGAAAAGATGGGGATAGCCAAAGAAATCTGTAGATAGACAGAAAAGTTGTGTTTGCATTAATGGATAAGCAGCTGTAGATAGACAGAGACGTTGTATATGTTGAGTTGTCAGAATCAGTTACTGCAGTGATAGGCAGAGAAGTTATATTTCGTGTTGACAAGATCGGTCCCCATAGCAAGGATGGAGTAACCGTGTTTACGTTTAGTGCACTCTTTTTGTAGCGCATTGTTGAAGTTAGATTTTTTATTCAAGGCCAGTGGTGTCACACAGGTGGTTGATGTTGAAATCATGAGTTTTATTAGTTGTTGCCGTAACAACCCAAATTCAGTATAACGAATACTGTTCCTCCCAAGCAGTTTGTGCAGTTTATTTCTGCGGTTGGCAAATTTCTGGACTTTTTGGTATTCAACCGTCTTTTACCTCGATTGTTTGAAGGTCGTTCGCTCTTCACCCAGTCGAGTCCAAGCCGTTTGAATAGAGGCAGCTGTTGCACCCCAAAATTTGCTCAACCTCTTTTACCTGGTTTATGTTTCATTGCATTAACATTTACATAGTTATATCATTTGCATATCATGATATCATTCATCCAACATGGGATCAAGTGTGATTCTTATCAAGAGAGGCCTAGCCAGAGGTTTTATCCAAACTTGAGAAAGCATCAAGGTCATCAGGAGTTGGTGTGAGATCTTGAGAAGTCTGAATGCCTACATGAGGATTTTCTCCTAACTTGAGGATCAATTGAAGACCATCAATGAGATGTGAAGCAATGGATTATGAATGAAAGATGTGTATAGAGCTCATGGAATGCCTAGAAGGTCATGTTGGAGCTTAATCAAGTCATTTATTCAAGTGCAAGAGCCACAGTTGAGGTGCAGGCAATTAGGGTTTCATCTGGGTCAAGCCTAGGTCAACTGTGCAATTGAAGAGTATCAAAGCCTACTTTTAGGTCATGGAATTCATGAATTGATATGTTGAGACATTTGTGGTGTTGTGCCAAGATCAAGTCAAGAAGAATCAAGAGTGTGGGAAGTTGCTAAATTAGGGTTTCAGTGCAAAATCCCCTATTTAGTGCCTAACTTCAAGGCCACATAAGTCAAGATGCAAGTTTCAAATGGATCTTTGGACAAAATGGAACTTTTAGAGAATCTCAATACCTTTAATTTGAGTACTAGAAGTCCTCAAGGGGATTTATAGAACTCAAGTTATGGTCCAGACAAGTTACAGGTCACCAGATGAATGTGAAATTTGTCTGTGAAAATCATCTGACTTCCAAGCAATTTTTGACCTTAAAGGAGGGTTCACATGGACTTTTGATCAACATGACATTTGTTCCTTATGATCTTAGCTTTCCAAAAAGGTATAGAATTCCCCATTCTGATTTGTGGAGCTCAAGTTATGATCTTTGCAAGCCAGGGGTATTTTGGGAAAGTGAGATTATAGGTCATTTCCATTTATAAGTCAAAATCTCCAACTTGCACACTTCAAATGAAGATTTTTTCAACATGGAACTTGCTCAAAATGAGATTTTAAGTGTAACCAAGTGGTCATGATAAATTGGTTTGGCTCATAGCAAGATTTCACTTGAAATGGCTTGAAAAGGAAAGTTTTCAAATGATTAAAAGAGGGAAAATTCAAGTTTTGAGCTAGGTGACCAAAACATGTCATGTGAATATATATTTTGAGTGGAAGTTGAATTCTAAGAACATTAGCATTATCATATTTTTGAGCATAGGCAGAATTTTACAAGTTATCATTTGGTTGCTTCATGTGCAAGATACATAACAAAAACATTCACCAATGCAATTCAGGCCATTCTTTTGATTCAATTTCGCTCCCAAGGCATTATGCAAGTGAATAGAAACTTCCAGAGCAAGTTGTGATAGAAAATTACACGACTGCTACATTGCATTTTCAAGAGAAAACCAGAAATTTGAAACTACTAGATTGGGCTTCAAACAAGCAACCAAAGCCCATAGAAACCTTCTATATAAACATATCATTGATTCCAGATCAAGGTTGGAGTCATTTTTGTGTTGAAAGCTGAAGTTGCAGTTGAAAATTTGAGAGGAGCAAGTGAAATCAGTTTTTCAGATTCAAGCAAGATCAAAGCAAATTGAAGCTTCCAATCTCTTCATAGTGCATCATTGAACATATCTGGAGAGTTTTGAAGGAGGAATCAAGCTCTAAGCGCATCTGTTAGTGGATCTACACCAGGTTAGTAAAATTCAAAATTCCTCTTGATTTAGCAAGATGTAGTTAGCAATGCACATGTGGTTAGGATCTAGTGGAGTAGTAGATCGTTTCAGGATCAAAATCTGAGCAATTAGAGACAAATGTAGATGACATGCCATTTCTGTTTTGATTCGATTTGACCTGATCTTGAGGATACATCTTGATTTGGATAGATCAGAGTGATCAGTGAAGCATGAGGTTTAATTCTATGGTTTTAGTTTTGCAAATAGTGAGGATCAAATTGGATGTGTGTTCTGAACATTGCTTCGAATTTCAAAACCTATGGAGAATTAGAACATATGGATAAAAGATTTGAAATCCTGATGAAAAACTGAGCAAAATTGATATAAGGATTGTTGCATTTGGTTGCCTGAGACTTGAACCTCGTCGGAGAAGACAACCGGAGTCTTCTCCGGCCACCGCCCTGAATCTCACTCCGTTTGACCTGATAATTGGAGAAGATGATCTCATGACCATTGGATCTTGCTTTGACCACGACTTTGCAACCTCATCTGACGGCTGCGTTTTAAACTGAGAGTTGAGTTTTTGGCCTTGGAACGCAGTCGTTCCATTAATTGACGTGGCATGTGTCTGGACTCTTGGATCAGTTGACTTGTCAACGCATCTCACAGCTCATGTTTTATCTCAGCATTTGAATTCTTTTATTTCATTTTTGTTATTTTTTAATTGCATAATTGATTCTAAAAATCACAATAAATCCATCTTTGATCCAAAAAATATTTTAAAAATACATCCCTGCTCTTGAGAGAATTTGTGATTTTCTGGAATCAATAAAATGCATTTTCATGCATTTTTGAATTTTATTTTATTTTTCTTATTTTGTTTATTTCTTTAATTTTTGCATAATTGTTCATCTGTTTTGTTGAATTTTGTTCTCTTAATTGGTGTTGATTCGGGCTGAGATTTTTGAGTATGTTATAAGTTAGATATGCATCCTCCCTTAGGATTTTTGTTAGATTTTTAAGACAATGTTAGGTTCTGTTTTAGGTGAGATGTTTAGATCCTTCCCAAACTTGTGGTTTACCTTGACACGTCTCAACTTAGGAATTATTTAGTAGCCCTAGAAGTTGATTTAGGCTTTAATATTTGAACCCTAGAATTTTAAAACATGCATGTTCCCCTAGGAAATTTATTAGATTTTTACAATTTAGTTTTCTATTTTAGGTAGAATTTGTAAGTTGATTGTGCATTTGGTGTTACTCTTGTGGTGCCTTGCCTTGTTTGGTCTTGTTGGTGGCTTTGGAGTTTGAAGTGCTTGAATTCCTTTTTGGAGGAGCTTCTGGACATCTTGTAGCTGTTGTGGCTTGGCTGGTGGAGCTTGGAGTGGATTCTTCTTCCTCTTTTAGGAGCATTTTAGGAGCTTATAAGATTAGGGTTTTAGGAAGAGCCATTAGAACTAGTCCTTCTTCTTTCATCAAACATAGAATGCATTGTTTGCTTCTATTATATCCTATGATGCAAATTCCTCCTAGGGAAGCTCCATCTCTCCTTTGGAGGGATGTGTGGCACGCCCTAATGAGTAGAACTTTTGAGGATGCACTTCCTTTTCAATGTTGGTTCTTGATGGATTCCTTTGGTTTTCATCAGGTTTCTCAACATTGTATTTTGATCTTAATGTTGATTTCTCTTCTTGTGAGGCTTGCTAGATCTTGAAGATGAAGATTGAAGAAGCTTGAAGATAGAAGCTAGCTTGAAGATGAAGACTTTTTGCTGTCAATTCACCTCTGCTGTCAGGAGCTTGTTGTTGAAGATGTTGTTTGTTGTTGAAGATGGTAGCTGCTGCTGGAGCTCTTGCTCTGTTTCTTTTTCTTTTTCTCTGTATTGTTTGTTTGCTTGTGTGATTTACCTTTAGGCTTGAGGTGGAGTTGGTCCACTTTGCCTGTTGTTTTCTTGGGTTTGAGGTAGAGCAGGACTCCTTTGCCCCGCTTGTACTGTTGCATAACATGCATTTTACTGTTTATTGTTGACTGTTGTTTGCTTTTGCTGTTTTCCCCTAGGATCTCTGATTTCCTCTGTGCAAGAGGGAATCATGACAGACATTAGGTTTTGACCCATGCATGATAACATTAGGTTAGTTTCCCTTTCAAACCCTAGGCTTTTTAGAGCGTCTTTCTCTTCTCATCTCCAAACAATTCAAAAACACAGTAATAAGGATAACGCGTGTTGTACGCTACGAGCCTTAAGCTACTTGAGAAAAGGTTGGTGGAGGGTCTCTCTCCAGTAATCTGGATGTTTAGTGTGGTACCCTTTGGGTGACATGTGACGCATTCACTCTCAGGTCATAGTCTCTAGTGCAAAACAAGTTGCAAACCAACTAAAAAACACTTCTTTCGTAAAAGATTCAAACAAACATTCAAACTCATTTTTGTCCTCTTGGACCCTTAATTAGGAAAACCCTTTCATAAGGAGATAAAAAACTGTCAGACAAGCTTGTGTCTTCCGTAGCCCGAACTACGTTTGCTCTGATCTTTCATGCCGTATGAAAGTACGTAGGTATAGGATGCAATATCCTAGCGAGCAACCTTCCCCACCTTTCCTGTAGTTAACAGAACTACGTTGACTCTGATTTCTCGTTTCAGACGAGAATACGTAGGCATAGAACTGTTGTGTTCTGCCGAGTCACTTTTCTTTTCTTTTCTTTTTGTCCCTAAGCCTGTAGAGTAGATAGATAAACACACCCTTAGACAGAAAACAAGCGTGGATCCCGTCGAGTACGACGGACGTGAGGGGTGCTAATACCTTCCCCTTGCGTAACCGACTCCCGAATCCAGGATTTGGTTGCGATGACCATTCCTTTCCCTTTTGCGTTAGGTTTACTCTGAGCGTTTCCTTTCCCTCCTTTGGGATAAATAACGCACGGTGGCGATTCTTCTGTCTTTGTCGGCGCCGATTTTCGCAGTAGCGACAATGAGTATTAACTTTCTCTTGAAGCCAAACTCAAAACTGATGCCTGTTGTTCCCATGTCCTAAACTTGTTGTTGTTTCTGTTTTGACTCTATGCTGAGAGTTGGCCTTTTGTTTGCCTGCTAAGTTATGACTATCACATGAAGTAGTTTAGACTAGCTGTTGGACAATTGTCGTGGGCATATATGTGTGGTTTTGTGTTTTGTCTCAACTGTTGAACCATATTTGAAGTATGCCATGACCATACCAAATTCTGCTCTGACTGCAATAGGCCTGAACTTTGAGTTTAATCTCATCCATTTTTATGTTTGTAACATGTATGTACTGACTGAATGACTTGATGCTACTTGGTTTTGACCTCTCATTTTGAACTTGCCTCATTTCTTGCTGTCAAACAGCTTTTGTATTCACAGCTGCACACACATCATACATTCATTCTGTTTGAGTTGTTTTAGGTTAGATCATGAGCATGAGACCACTAGATAACATGATTAGGGTGTATGTGTTTAAACCAGACCTCATTTTGATTGCTATGCCAATTTTCTGATATGACAGCCTGCTCATTTATGCCAAAATTGCAACTTAATCCTCATTTTTCATGACAGTCTGTTGTTGGCCTCAATTCTTGTTTGGATTCACTCAATAGCATGTATGTGTGGTATGTGTATGTTTAAATTGACTTGATTATGCTTTAAAAATGTTTTGAACAAACATCATACATCACCAAAATGACATTTTGCAACTTGAACCTCACTTTCAACTACAGCCTGTTCAAAACCAGTTGTTGTGTTTAAATTAACTTGTTGCCATATATGTGATGTGTGTGTGTGTTCTATTTGACTTAATCATGCTTTAAACCTGAACTGCATTTTTTCATGTTTCATCCAAATTGCCAAATTGCAGCATGATCTTCCTTTTGCATCACAGCCTGTTTTGAAACCCACTTTATGTTTGCACTTGTTTGTTAACATATTTGAAAGGTGTGTGCACAGTTTATTTGATCCTAATGTGCTTTAAACATGAACTGAACATTCTTATGCATCATACTTGCCAACCTTGCAACTAGAAAGCCATTTTTTGATCACAGTCCATGTTGAACTATTCTTGGTGCTTAAATTCATTCAATAGCATGTATGTGACTTGTGTGTATGACTTAGTTGACTTGTATGTGCATAGAATGAGAACTGCACATCATCATGCATCATATTCATGACACTTTGCAACTTGAGTACCATTTCTCATGACAGTCCTTTTTTAACTTCAAATTGCGTTTGAGTTCACTCAATACCATGTATGTGTGGTGTGTATATGATTAATTTGATCAATATGTGCATAAAAATTGAACTGCACTTCAGCCTGCACCATGATGCATCTCACATGTTAATTGCAACTTGACAATCATTTTTTCCTCACATTCTGTTTTGAGCTTCATCTTGTGTTGGGAATCATTCATTAGCATATTATGGCCTGTGTGTGGTATTTGTTTGAGTGGGAAAAGATTAGAACAGGTCTTGGCTTTCAAGTATGCATTCCAAACATCACATAGCATGTACCATCGGGTTTTGAAATAGGGACATGATCTTGTAAAACTAATGCCACCATTGTGATCCTCATGCAATTCTATGCAATTTACACTAAAAGTTTGTTGAAATCCATGAAGAATTGACAAAGTTATGATATGAAATGCAATCAGTTTTTTTTCATGCTTTGGTCTTGCCCAGAATATCATGTTTGCATCCCTTATATATTTATAGGGGTGGCTTCATCAATGGATGTATACCCACCCCAGTGGTAAGAAACTTGTCACCAACAGCGCCTATGACCATGCTTGCCTGGGTTCGATCCGTGTGGAGGTCGAACCCTTTTGTTTTTTTTACACTTTTTCCATTTTTTTTTCCTATCTGCGCACATGTACCAAGAGGGCGTGGGTTCAATTCCCACCCCTTGCATTTTTCATCTTTTATTTTCCCTTTTGCATTTTATTTGTACTATTTTCATGAAATTTCACAAAATCATAACTTCTTCATCTTTTATCCTTTTTGATTGGTTCTTTTTGCGTTAGTTTTGTATTGTTGTATATTTTCATGTGTTGTTTTAATTTGATAACATTAGGTAGCTCCCTTACCTCAATCATAGGACCATCTTTGCATGACAAATTTAGGATTGGTTTAATCCCCCTTTAGTGCGTCCCTTTCTCTTCTCATCTTCAAACAACTTCAATCCATTTAATAAAGAATGACTAATGTTGTACGCTACGAGCCTTTAGCTACTTGGGGAATGGTGGTTGAGTGGTTTCCTCTCAACTACCTAGAGTGTTTAGTGTACACCCTTTGGGTGATATGCAACGCATTCGCCTCTAGGTCACAAGTCTTTAGTGCAACATGAGTTACAAACACTCTAATTCAAAACACTTCTTCCTTAAAAAACACAAAAACAATTCAAACTTTTTTTTCACCCCTTGGGGTATTAATCAAGAAAACTCTTTTCATAAGCAAGAGTGCTGTTAACTTTTAGTTTCTATCGCAAACGGTAACGCCTAAGTCTCCAACAGTCGAGCTGCATACGCCAACTGCTAGAACTGTCTGTTAACCCTACTCGGGTAAAATCTTTGAACAACCTGTGTTCTCTTTAACCCGAACTACGTTTGCTCTGATATTTCATACCAGATGAAAGTATGTAGGCACAAGACGTGATGTCTTGGCAAGCAACCTTCCCCTCCTTTCCCGTAGTTAGCCGAACTACGTTGACTCTGACTTCTCACTTCGTATGAGATACGTAGGCACAAAGCGCCGTTGCTTTGCCGAGTCATTTTTTATTTTCTTTTGTCCCTAAACCTTTAGCGTAGATAGTTTGTACACCCTTTAGATAGACAACACATGCGTGGATCCCGTCGAGTACGACGGACGTGAGGGGTGCTCATACCTTCCCCTTAGGTAACCGACTCCCGAACCTAGGACTTGGTTGCGACGACCTCGTCTTTTCCCGTTTTCGTCAGGTTTTTCCGATCGTTTCCTTTCCCTCCTTTGGGATAAATAACGGTAGGTGGCGACTCTGTTAGTCATTGTCGGCCTCCTTTTTCGCAGTAGCGACACCTGTCATATGTAAAGTCATCGTTAATAAGTAGTGGGTCTGGTTTTAGGTACTCAAGCCTAGAAAGGTGGTCGACAACTACATTTTCCGTGCCTTTCTTGTCTCTAATATCGAGATCAAACTCTTGTAATAAGAGGATCAACTGAAGTAACCTAGGTTTGGCATCCCTCTTGTTTAATAAGTAACGAATGACAACGTAATCTGTATAAACTATAATTTTGGCTCCTACCAGATAGGATCGAAATTTGTCCATAGCAAAAACTACGACAATAAGTTCTTTCTCAGTGGTAGTGTAGTTAAGTTGAGCAGTACCTAGGGTTCTACTAGCATAGTATATAACATGTAATTTCGTATCCTTTCTTTTCCATAGAACAGCTCCTACAACGTAATCGCTAGCGTCGCACATGATTTCGAAAGGTTCGGCCCAGTCTGGAGGTTAAATAATGGGTGCCAATATCAACACTTGTTTTAGAAAGTTGAATGCTTCAAGACATTTTTCGTCAAAGTTAAACTCGATATCTTTCATTAGGAGGCCGATTAAAGGTTTGGTTATTTTAGAGAAGTCTTTGATAAAACGCCGGTAGAAACCAGCATGTCCGAGAAAACTTCGGACTTCTCTAACGGTGTTAGGGGGTTTAAGGTTTTCTATCACTTCTATCTTAGCTCTATCTACTTCGATACCTATTTCGGAGACTATATGTCCTAAAACTATACCTTCGGTGACCATAAAGTGACATTTCTCCCAGTTCAACACCAGGTTGACATCAACACATCTTTTCAGGATTTTCTCAAGGTTAGAGAGACAGTTATTGAAATCAAATCTGCATACCGAGAAACCTTCCATGAATACTTCCATAATTCCATCTAAGTAATCAACGAAGATTGCCATCATGCAACGCTGGAAGGTTGCTGTGCATCACAGAGACCAAAAGGCATTCGTCTGTAGGCAAAAGTTCCATAAGGGCATGTAAAGGTAGTTTTCTCTTGATCTTCTGGATCTATAGGGATTTGGAAAAATCTTGAATATCCATCCAGATAGCAAAAATAGGAGTGTCTGGCCAAACGTTCCAGCATTTGGTCTATAAATGGTAAGGGAAAGTGGTCTTTTCTAGTGGCTTTATTTAACTTCCTATAATCTATACACATACGTCATCCTCCTTCTATCCGTTTTACTACATGTTCTCCTTTCTCGTTCTGCACGACTGTGATGCCTCCCTTTTTAGGTACTACATGCACATGGCTCACCCACTTACTATATGAGATTTTATAAATTATACATGCTTCTAGTAACTTGAAAACTTCCTTTTTTACAATATTACTCATTATAAGGTTTATCCTTCTCTGATGTTCTCTAGAGGGTTTTGAGTCATCATCCAGCGAGATCTAGTGCATGCACACATATGGACTTATACCTTTCAGATTAGATATGTTATATCCTAAGGCAGATGGATATTTGCGTAAGACAAATAAGAGTTGGTATGTTTCTCCCTGGTTCAAGGCAGCACTGACTATAACTGGACAATTCATTTCTTCGTCCAAGAACTCGTATCTTAGATTCTTAGGTAGTTCCTTAAGTTCTAAAGCTGGTTTTTTAGGGCATGGTATTGGATCAGGGGTAAGGGATAAACATTCGTGTAGATCATCATCAATGTAGGGTTCTATAAATCCATCATCTTCCTTAATGAAGGTTGAAGGTAGTGTGATGGTTTCTTCTAATTCTAGCTCCATAACATACTCATCAATGATGTCTATGGCATAACATGCATCTCCTAATACTGGTGCCATAAGAAACTTCGATAAAATGAATTCTATCTTTTCATCACCTACCTCAAAAGTCAACTTCCCTCTCTTGACATCTATTATGGCTCCTGCAGTTGATAAGAATGGCCTACCTAGGAGGATTGGAATGTTTGTCATCTTCTTTAATGTCCATGACAACAAAATTAGTTGGGATAAATAATTGACCGATCCTAATGGAGACGTCCTCCAATATGCCAACCAGATACTTGACGGATCTATCGGTTAACTGAAGTGGCATCTTCATAGACTGTAATTCTCCTAGTTTTAACCTTTCAAAAACTGCCAGAGGCATGAGACTAACACTATCTCCTAAATCTAAGAAGGATTTGTTGATGACATGACTCCCCAAAATACAAGGTATGGAGAAGTTTCCAGGATCTTTCTCCTCTTGGCAAGTTTATTTTCGGAAATGGAATTGCATTCTAAAGGTTTCGGATCGTCAAGTCTACATTTATTTGTAAGGATGTCTTTGAGGAATTTTGCATATGACGGTATTTGGGTGATGGCTTATGTGAAAGGAATCTCCACATGAAGTTTCTCTATGACTTTAATGAATTTCTAATATTGGTTATTAATCTTGGTTTGTTTTAGTCTTTGCGGATAGAGTATGGGAGGTTTATATAGCGGAGGTGGTTCGTTAGTTTTGTCTTTATCTTGGTTTTTCCGTTTTTCAGATCCTATTGATTCCTCTACTTCGCTCCTGGGTACCATGCTCTCCTTAGGAGTCTTGGGTTCGCTCAATATCGGGTTAAATGGTTCATCGTAAGCGGTCCCACTCCGTAAGGTAATTGCATTGGCTTGCCCTTGGGGGTTTTGTTGAGGTTCTCCAAGGAATTGTCCTCCGGTGTAGTCTCGGGAGCTTGTTTTAAGGCTATTTAAGAGATCTGGGTTTCAAGCATCTTATTGTGGGTGACTATTTGGTCTACTTTATTTCCTAACTAGGTAATCAGTTCATTTATATGAATGTTCTGGTTTAGGAATTCTTTGTTTTGTTGTGTCTGAGCCGTAGTGAAGTTTTCCATGATTTTCTCAAGGTTTGGCTTAGGCTTCACAACTTGCATAGGCAGGTTTTGTCTTTGAGCTTGAAAATCGGATGGTCTCAGAGGTGCAGTATTTTGGATAGGGTTATTATTTTTGTAGGAGAAGTTTGGGTGATTCTTCCATCCAGGGTTATAAGTTGAAAATGGGTTTCCTTGGGTATAGTTGACCTCTCCTGAATGAGTTTCATTCAGCAGGTTGCATTCTGCCGATTAGTGCCCTTTGGCGCCACATAATTCACACTCAGTTGAGGCTGCTGCTGCAGCTACTGGGTTAGCATACATATGTTCGACTTTAAGGGCTAAAGCGTCCATTTTGGCTTGCATCATGTCTATAGAACTTATCTCATGTATTCCTCCTTGGGCTTCCTTCTTTTCCACCGTTGCTCGCTCTATCCCCAATTGACAATAGTTTTGAGTCATATCCTCGATGAGAGCGCTAGCTTCAGGGTAAGGTTTATTCATCAGAGCGCCACCTGCGGCGGCGTCGATGGTCATCTTTGTGCTATAGTGAAGTCCATTATAGAAGGTATGAATGATCAGCCATGATTCCAGGCCATGGTGTGGACATATTCTCAACAGGTCTTTATATCTTTCCCAAGCCTCAAAGAGTGGTTCACCTTGGTTTTGGGTGAATCTGGTTATGTAGTTTCTAAGAACGATTTTTTTTCTCGGGGGAAAATATCTAGCGAGAAAAACTCTCCTAAGGTCTTCCCAAATTGTTATAGAATTGGCTAAAAGGGAATCTAACCAAGTAAGGGCTTTGTCTCTGAGGGAAAAAGGGAATAGTCTTAGACGAATCGCCTCAGGGTAACACCATTGGTTTTAAAAGTGTTAGCTAATTGAATAAAGGTTTTTAAATGTTGGTTCGGGTTCTCGGTAGAGAGACCCGCGAATTGGTTTTGTTGTACTAATTGTGATAGCGAGGGTTTTAGTTTGAAATTATGAGCAGGGATATTAGGGTTCACAATGCTAGAACTAGGTTCGTCATTGGATGGTTGGGAGAAATCCTTAAGGGGTCTTTGGTTACGGTCTTCGTCCATTGCTTTCTTAATTATACGAAATAAGATACGTGCGCGAGTGTAATGTTCAGGTTCCTCTAAAGGATCTATAAGAATGTTGGTGCTGTGAGTTCTTCGCATTGACCGGTGGGTGAAACCTTAGTCTAGACGGTATAACAATAGGGTATGGAATTTTGACATAATTTGTCCTCAACGACGGCGCCAAAAAATTGATGTTGTGTTTCGCAAGTGCACGAATAACGTCAGAGTAACATAAAATATTATCAATCCCACAGAGGCCAAACGTCAATCTATCGTTTGCTATTGTTATAGTATTTATCTAAGGCAAGTCAATAAGGGATTGAGTTGTGCGAAATAAAAGTAAAGTGCGAAAGAGAAATTTAATATTAAAACAACTGACTTAGATGCAATTTACATAGCTAGGTAGTATTCCAAATGTGTATAAATAGGATGCCTTATGAGGTAATATTTTCTACTCATGAAAAGAACTAATTTAACGGGAACTGTCGCTTTCACGTATTCAAAACCAAGTTTATCCCCTAATCGATCCCTCTTATTGTCACTTATAAAAAGGCGCGCATTACGTTAGAGTGATTAAACATATTTTTAAGAAATATAGTTTCTTAACTTAGTTGAAAAGTATTTTGACCTGGAATTTTTAACAAAAAGAGGTTCTTGTGAACCGGACTTTAAATCCATAAACGCGTCCGAAAATAGTTTTAAAATTGGTTTTCTAAAACATTAAATATTTATACTTAACTGGACCAAGCGCTTTCGCTTCCTTTGAATAGTTAATACTAACCAAATTTATCTAAAGGTTGGACGGTTTTCGATCTTACCCAACAGATTTTAAGTGCACAAAATAAGTGTTAAAAGTCAAAGTAACCCCTAAGAAATTCTATTGACAGTCGTATGGAATACTATTTTAACTATGATCATCACATCCTAGCCTTTAAGATTTAGCCATACATGGTAAGGTAAATAGACATGGTAAATAAGCGTGAGCAAATAAAGTGCGGATAAATAAATAAAGTGCAGTAAATGGTGCGATAAATAAACAGTGCGATAAATAAATAGTGCGGGAAATAAAAGAGGATAAATAAAAGGGCGATAAAAAAACAGAAACCTGCTCCAAACGGGAGGTTTTAAATCTTGGTACAACTTGAAGTAATTGACGGAAATAAAATGGCGGCATGATTAACTTCTACCAGAGTGCTCCAAAACCGATTACAGACTCGATTAGACAATGTGATAACCCTTTGATGTGAGAAGTTTATCACTTTACAATAGATGAAATTTATGGCTTGAGTTCTGTAACTAAGCTTGGATGCCTAGAAATGAGACAAAACTCTTCTATTTATAGTGCTAGGAAAGTACAGGTAAGGACTAGAATGCCCTCCAACTCCTTTTGGGAGGGAAACAAGATTGCAAGGGTGGCGCCCGCCATATGAACTAAGGTGGAAAGGAGTGGGAGACGTGGCAGTTGTCAGAAGTTGGTCTCTTATCCATTGTGTGACATCCCCTATGGCGCCCGCCATGGTGGATGCCATATGTACAATACCTGAGAATGTTGATCTTTTAGCTCATTTTTCTTCATTTCTTCTCGAGTAGCTTTGAAAATACAAAAACCTGAAAAAGAAACAAAACAGAGGTATAATACAAGAAAACGGAAATAAAACCATAAATAACATGCGCAAATTGAGTCAAATAAACAATATATTTTAGGCATATCAGTTTGCTACATCGCCATAACGCAGGTCCTACAATTGAGTTTACCTTGCCAATTTTAACACTCGTTATGTTGCCATCTCTGCGTGTCTTCTCGGTTATTGGAGGATTATTATGCTTGGAGTAGCCGGTCAACAAATCTACAAATACATTCAACTAGAAAATAGATCTTTTGTAATATCATATTACAATGAATTTCCTGTTAATTGTGGTAATAACTCTTTTTTGGGGTTTTTTTTATTTATTTATTAAAGGACATTTGACTACGGTCATAGTTAACATCTGCGATGAAATGTACTTGGAGTGTAAGGGTTTGAATACCATCACCAATAATTTTTTTCTTTTGGGTTTTAAAATGGGTTTGTCCTTGTATATCATCAGAGTTCTTATTATCAAGCGCGGTGAAAGGTTTTACATAATTGTATATAAGCGAAATTATCTCTCGCTTCACTATATAACAATTGTCTCTCTCAAAACAAAACCTTAACATCTCTCTCACTCGTCTCTCTCATATATATCCTAATATTCATAAATGTTTTGACAACCTTTCTTCACAAACATTCAAAATAGAACCCCCAAACTTATGCAGTGAACTCGTCTTCTTCGAAGGGTTATCTTTGTTATATCAAATCTTAGGAAATGGCTACATTAGAAGTTCGCTGTTAAAATATTTTATGTTATAAAATATGTTTATAATTTAAATTATTATGAGTGAATGTGTAACCTAAGAAGTGAATTATAATGTTTATGTATCATTGTTTATATTTCAATAACTCATTTCATAATGTTTGTAGGATAATATGACGTGTATAACTTAAGATGAGTGAACTTTCTGTTGGTTTTGACTTGTAGGTGAGGAAGATGAATGAAAAAATAAATGAGGATAAAGCAAAAGTGAGCGCTGCAAACTTGTGTGAAAGACCTAAAATGACATCCATTCAAATTTAACAGAAGCTTGCAATGCTCACTTCAACTTCATCCTGCTTTCATTCATTCTAGGGCAGGCACGTTTCTGAAACATTTTATGAGTTGATGTATTATTGTTATTAATAATAAAAGGTGTATGTTGTATGTAGTTTATCCTATGTTGTTGATTATTTTGTTGTTGTTAATAAGACTTGTTTGTTTTATCTTGTATTTTGTTTAAGGTTTATTCTTGATGAATGTTATTGTTAAGGTTTGTTTAGAATATGAGTTTATTATATCTTATGTGGTTTGATTATTTTTCCAACTTCTTACCAAATATATAAGTTTTCAAATTACATTATAAAATTATAATATGATATATAAAGTTATATTAGGAAACAGGTTACACCGTTCAATGCTAGATAATAATTCGTCTGCCTATTGTCTGCATTTCGCTCCTTAATGATTAGGACTTAGTCTAATGCTTCTAATTATTCAATCGTCCCTTTCTCCACATTTAATTTTGTTTTTAAAGTAAATAATATTTTGAAAAATGAACTAGAGGTGAAGGAATGAGAGGTTGAAAAACTATGAGCATTGAAACAAAATCTAACCGTTTAAGAGCAAAATACGGATAATGGGATGAAATATTCTTGTATAGCATTGAACTATGTAATTAGTTATTCTAATATAGATTAATTTGTCATATTATAATATTCTATATCCGATATAAATGTTATATATTTAGTGAGCATTGGTGAAATAATCATTCCACATAATTTATAATAAACTCAGTGTATATACCACAATAGTTGTTTAACAGAACCGTAGTTAAATATTATGAGTTAAGAATATCACAACGTCTGTTTAAAGTAACCGTTGTGATAGGTAATACGCTACCTAATTTATAATAAAGATCACGTGATCATGATGGAAAATATCATACTTACAACCACCCCTACCTCACAACGGTTGGTCAGACGTGGGTGGTATCCCTTTTTAAAACATTGTGAAATGGCTTTTACGTAGTAGTGACAAGTGACTTTGGATCAAAGACGGGTGATGAAAAAAGAACTAAAAGACAAAAAACCAATTCTAGGATTCTGAGATATATAAAAAGTGGACTACATCCCTAACAAAGTGTTTCCATTAGTGATAATGGTCAAAGTAGCAACGAAGTATCGAAAATTCTGATCTATGGGGGAAGTTTTGTGAAATCATATACATTGGCCTCTCTAAGGAATTCAAAATAGATAAAGGAAGATTATCATCTTACAATGGCATAAATTTGCATGCATTCAACGAATCCATAACTCATCCCTGAGGAAATATAAAATTAATAGTCTCTTTAGAAAAAGGAAGGGACATAAGGGCATTAAACGCGCAATTTTTTGTGGTCCCTTATGAAAAAATTTACAATTGCATCTTTGGGAGACTTTTCATCGTGAAACCTGAAATCGTCGCTTCGACCATCCACCTAAAGATGAAGTATCACAACATCTATGGTGAATCAATTTACATCCATAAGCTAAGAGACTGAAAATAGAGATGAAAGAAAATTTTATTATTTAGTTCGGTTTGAAACTTGTTACAAAGCTAAACGGAAACAAATTATTCTAAGTGTTGCTTGTTTTTAATTAGGAATTTTAGATGAAGTGAAATAATCACTCTACATAATTTATAATAAACTCAGTGTATATACCACAAGAGTTGTTTAATAGAACCGTTGTTAAATATTATGAGTTAAGAATATCACAACGGCCGTTTAAAGTAACCGTTATGAAAGGTAGTACGCTACCTAATTTATAATAATGATCACGCGGTCGTAGGGGAAAACATCCTACTTAAAAACACCCCTACCTCACAACGGTTCTCAGACGTGGGTGGTATCCCTTTTTCAAACATTGTGAAATGGCTTTTACGTAGTAGTGACAAGTGACTTTGGATCAAAGACGGGTGATGAAAAAAGAACTAAAAGACGAAAGACCAATTCTAGGATTCTGAGATATATAAAAAGCGGACGATGTCCCTAACTAAGTGTTTCCATTAGTGATAATGGTCAAAATAGCAATGAAGTATCGAAAATTCTGATCCATGGGGCAAGTTCTTGTGAAATCATATACATTGGCCTCTCTGAGGAATTCAGAATAGATAAAGGAAGATTATCATCTTACAATGACATAAATTTTCATGCATTCAAAGAATCTATAACTCATCCTTGAGGAAATATAGAATCAATAGCCTCTTTAGAAAAAGGAAGAGACATAAAGGCACTAGACGCACAATTTTTTGTGGTCCCTTATGAAAAAATTTACAATTGCATCTTTGGGAGACTTTTCTTCGTAAAATTTGAAATCGTCGCTTCGACCGTCCACCTAAAATTGAAGTATCATAACATCTATGGTGAATCAATTGACATCCATGAAATAAAGCTAAGAGACTGAAAATAGAGATGAAAGAAAATTTGATTATTTAGTTCGGTTTGAAACTTGTTACAAAGCTAAACGGAAACAAATTGTTCTAAGTGTTGCTTGTTTTTAATTAGGAATTTTAGATGAAATGTAGTAAAACTGTAGAAAATTATTTTTTACATATTTTAGTTGGTTTGTTTTGTAACTGAGACAATTAATTCTCTTTAGAATTCCATTATGTAATATGGCCTTATATGTTATAATTTTTCAAATTATATATATATATATATATATATATATATATATATATATATATATATATATATATATATATATATATATATATATATATATATATATATATATATATATATATATATATATATATATATATATATATATATATATATATATATATATATATATATATATATATATATATATATATATATATATATATATATATATATATATATATATATATATATATATATATATATATATATAGGGAATGTTCTTTCTATGTTTATGGGTGCTCTCACACCACCGTGAAAAGTCCTTAATGTCCTTAGCATCTAGAGATGCATCTTTGGATGCACCTATTTTCACCATTTGTCAGACAAAATTGAAGAGACACCCTTTTTACATTAAAATTTAGTCCAGAGATGCATATCTATATGCATGAAAAGTGCGCTCGAAGATGCATATTCGTAAACACCATTTATTCAATAACGTGTTGGTAGTTCGGAGATGCATCTCTATACGCTTTTCTTTCATAACCCACACCATAACCCTTCCCTCTTTCTCCATCTTCACTTTCTAAAAAGATTTTAAAAAAAGAACATTTTGCTCTCCCTCTCCCAACCATTGAAGCACTTGTTCATTGCATTGAAGATCAGTTGAGCTATTTTTCTTCCTTTTTCCATCATCTTAAAAAATCAAAACATCTCCTTCTCATCAATCAATTCCATTTTGATAAGTTTTTCAAAATTTATTTTCTTTTTGTGTTTTGATTTGTAGTTAGTTTGTTAGGACACATTAACTGTTTTAAGCACTTTATATAGTAATTGTTGCACCCTAAAATTTGCCCACCAGTTTACCGACTTTGACGGGCTTTTGCTTCGTTTTTCATCTGCATATCATTTTCGCATTTTGCCCGTATTATCGGTCGAATTGAATTTATCAGGATTTTAGCCGCTTTGCTCGCGTTTTTGACGATTCAAATTAATTCAAACGAGAAATTCAGTGTCGGAATCAAGCAAAAGTCGCTCTCCTCTTGATAATTCAATCCATGTCAATAATATCGGCACACTTCGGTGCTCGCCCGTTTTTCCATGGCATTTTTGCATTTTTTTACTTTTGTTTTATTTATTTATTTAGAATAGTTATTTATTTCTTTCTTTAGAATAGATTTTATTTTAATAGTTTTTATATAGAAGTTTAATTTATTTGAATTTTTTATTAGAAATAGTTTTTTCTTATTTAGAATAGAAATAGATTATTTTTATAGTATAGAATTAATTTGTTTTTAGAGTCATTTAGTTCTAGAATTAATTAGATTTGATTTAATTTTAGAGGCATTTTAGGATTTTAGAATTAAATTAGTATTTGTTAGAGATATTTTAGAATATTAAATAGTTTTGAATAGATTTTTATTTTCATATAGAAATTATTTTATTTTATTTTAGTATTTTTTAAATAGTTTTGTTTAGATTTATGTATTAAATAGATTTTTGTTAATATTAGGATTTATTTGTAATTATTTTTATTTAATAGTTTTTGTTAGAATTTTTCTTTTTTTAAAAAGTTATTATCATTTTATTATTTATTACATTAGAATTAGTTTTAGTATAGAATATATATTGGTCTTTATTAGTTATTCATTTATTAATTAGTTTAAAATAGTTTTTATTAATTAATTTTAATTTTTTAATGTTCATGTAATATATAATTGTTTGTGCGTTTTTTCAAATGAAAGTAAATTTGGTTCAGTGGTTAGGCTGGTGTGTTATATACTTGCAGGATGGGGGTTCGATTCCCACCTGTGTTTGTTTTGTTTTTTATTTCAGTTTTTATTATCTTGTTGCTGTAACATATATTCATTCGTTCACGTTAATTAATGGAAATAGATATGGCCCAGCGGATAGACTTGTATGTGTTGTACTTAAGTGACGGCGGTTTGAATCCTACCCTTGTGTTTTTCTTATTATTTTTTTTTATTATTTTATTTTAACTTTTAGATAGTTTAGGATTATTTTATTTTATTTTATATTATTATTATTATAAATATTTTAGTATATATTTTTTATTATTTTTTCAGTTTTTATTATTATTATTTTTCTTTCACCACCCTTGTCCACATGTCAACCTTCTGGCATATATAAAGGTCCTGTTCACCTTTCCCTTACATAGGACAACCCTAATCTGAAACCCTAGCCTCCAAGGATAACCCTAAAAACATAACAGCAGCTCCAAACCCTAGGGATAACCCTAGCCTCCAAAGACCAAAAGTTCAGCCTCCACTCCAAACCCTACCGCAGCCAACTTCAAACCAGTGTAGCCGCCACCTTCCTTGCATTCAACATCATCATTCCTTCATTGTTCTTCAATCTTCAACTTCCACCAACCTTTCACCCTCAACCGTCTTCTACATCCCGCCATTCAAACTCATTTCCTCCATTAACGTTCTTCAAATGAACCTTCAGACTCAACCATTTCGTCAATCTCGAACTCACCGCCATAAACCCTTTCCTCTCATCCACCATTTCTTGTACACTCTTGGTTCTGCATTGAACAAGAAGAGAGTATGAGTAACCTCACTGCGAAACTGGGCGTCAAGTTTGAAACAGAGCCACGAGCTCCACCAACAAATCCTTAACCCAGCTCAGCAACTGCGTCAACCCGTCTTCTCCACCAGAAAACATACCCAGAAATTCAACAAACCCACTCCATAACCATCAAACATCATCAAACGCGGACCAATATTTTACAACACAGCACGAACCAGCTCCAGAAATGTTTTGACCAGATGAACACAGAAATCAGTTTCACATCAACGACGCACCAACTTTTGAATCGATGCGATACCAACAGCCAACAAATCTGGCAAAACCCAGCGAACCCACCGTAAATCACCCGCTTCATCTTCTCAAATCTCATCTTCCTCTTTTTCTTTCAACATCTGTAACCCTTCAACCCTCATCAACTCAAACCTTTTTCACTATACAACAACCACCGAAACTTCGAATCTTCGAATCCAACACAAACCTCAACCGAAAAAACATAAACAGGAACTTGAAAAATTTTATTTTGTTTTGGAAAGAGAAAACCAGATGATGTTGATCCCCGACTTGTTTTGGTCTTGTTTTTAGAAAAAAAGGTGATTTTGAAGAGACGTTGAACGACTGAAACAGGGCATGCGAGGAAGAGGACCTTTTTTGGTTTTGTTTGTTTTGTTTTATTTTCAGTTTGCCTTTAATTTGGGCTAAGCCCAACGTGAACCTCCACTGTACTTTTTATACCCCCTCCCTCTTATTTCTTGTTTTTCTTTAAAATTTATTTAAATTATTTTAGATATAATATTTATTAATGTATTTTTAAAAAAAAAACTGTTTGTTAGATTTTTATTTTAATTAATTTATATATTTTTCTAATAGTTTTTTAGTTTGTATATAGATATTTTATATTTATTTTGCTTAGAAATTTATAAATATTTTCTTTTAATTTATAGTGTTAGGATTTATATATTTTATATACTTTTTAGAAGTTGAATCCATTTCTCATTTGTTATTGGGCATTTTGTCCCATTTTCATCTTTTTGGTCGATGAAGAAGTTTCTTTCGATTTTCCGTCAAATTATTGATGAGAATGAAGGATCCGAGACCGACTTTCTCTCCGCTTTCTCGCTTTTCGACTTTATGTCACTTCATCTGTTTTGGGTCGATGACGATGCTTCCGTAATTCATTACCAGTCGAATTATTGATGAGTAATGTTGGATCTGAGACCACCTTTTTTCTCTCCTCGTTTCTTGTCCCGATTCGATTCATTGACGCTATCAAACCATCTTCAATAAAGGAATCGAGTTATATTCGTTTTGAATTGAAAAAAGAGGATTAAGTGTAGACTTTCTCCCTCTCCGAGTGTCGAGATGCTCACTGTAGTGTGGGTGGTTTTGACACTCGTCTTTCAATGCGAAGACGCTCGTATTCTTCGCACTCCTCCATATCCTTCTTTCCTAAAACCTCGGTCTCGTGCCGAGACCGTTTTCAAACCGTAATAAATAAATTTCTCTTTGTATCGAATTAAAGAGAGAAGATTGGGTGTAGACCTCTTCTTCTCCGAGTGATGGGATGCCCGCTGTAGTGAGGGTGGTCTCGACACTCGTCTTTCGATACGAAGACGCGACTTTATCCACCGTCTCGCTTTCACAACTTCATCCCGCAACCCTTGTCACCTAAAAACCTCGGTCCCGCACCGAGTGTATTTCAAATTATTTTCATAACAAAAACTTGAATGGTCGTGGAGTGGTTAGGCGTAGGCCTTCTCCTATCCCGAGTGCTGACGTTTACCGTAGGGTTCTCTGTCGCAAAGCACTTACCATTCAAAACCAAAAACATCTTTAATAAGAGAATGAAGTTCTCTTTGCATTGAATTAAAGAGAGAGGATTGGGTGTAGACCTCTTCTTCTCCGAGCGTAGGGATGCCCACTGTAGTGAGGGTGGTTTCGACGCTCGTCTTTCAATACGAAGACGCCTCGTTCGCCACACCCTTTTATAACAAAAACTTTGAGATAAAGAATTGGGTACTACCCGTAAGGGGTTACTATCCGAGGACATGTCTCGCCCCCTAAAAAACAATCCAATCAATCAAATGTGACTTCTTGCCCCGAGTGGCGAAAACCTAATCAATCTTTCAAAAAGGATATGTTACGTCCGTTCTACCGCAAACAGGTAACGCCTAAGTCTCCAACGAGCGAGCAGCAAAACACCTAACTGCTAGAATGCGCACGATAACATCATCCATAAAAACATCAACAAACCGTAGGCATGAACTACGTTTGCTCTGATTTCTCATGCCAGATGAGAATACATAGGCACAAGACGGCGATGTCTTGGCGAGCTCCCTTTTTACCTTTCACCCGTAGTTGGCCGAACTACGGCTGCTCTGATTCTTTACTTTTTTCAAGTAAAGATACGTAGGCACAAGGGCCACAATCCTTGCCGAGCACATTCCCCCCATATCTATAGTTCCCCGAACTACGTCGACTCTGACTTTCTCACATCTATTGAGAATACGTAGGCCTAGGACCGCGAAGTCCTACCGAGTCCGTTCCCTCTCTTCTTCCCCCCGTTACCTCTCTTTCCCCGTTTCTAAACCCTTATCTTTATCTTTTAGAACACTTTTATAGCATAATATTTAAGCAGATAAATTCACACATCGACAAACAAAAGGTTCTCATCGAGTACGATGGATGCGAGGGGTGCTAATACCTTCCCTTCGCATAACCGGCTTCCGAACCCGTTCTTGGTCACGAGACCGTCCTATCCATTTCTTTCCTAAGGTTTTCTCGATATTTTCCTTTCCCCTCATGGGATAAATAAAGTTCGGTGGCGACTCTTCTGTCTATCTTTTTCGCCTCCCCGTCGTTGCGCGACGCATTTTTTCGAGTAGCGACAGCTGGCGACTCTGCTGGGGATGCCCTAGCGAGCCAAGCCTATTTTGTTTGTCGTGTTTGTGTTTTTACTTGTTTTATTTATTTATGCTTTATTCTCTAACTGTTGGGTTTATTTGGTTTGGTTTGTGAGGATAAAGCTTTCTACCCGAGCTTTTGAGTATACACTAAGATTAGGAGGTGGTTTCTTTCTGATTTGCGAGACGTAGGACTCGTTGAATTAGTTTGAATCCCACCGCTCAGATGAGACCTCGTTGGAACAATGATGTCTTACGTGTAGTCGTAACGGCGTCTTTATTTCCAATTGGAAGTCCGTGACTCTGAGGACCTTTTGTAGAACCTTATTCCGAAGGTTCCTAAAACATAACTCTGTGTTCATCCTTTGAAGGGATTACCGTCTTACGATTAGTCGTTCTGATGGAAAACTTTTGAGGGTTAGTGCATGGGACTTTGTTTGAAAAGCCTTTGGAATACCCTCTTATAAACCAATAGATTACCCACCCGAGGTGAGAGATATCTTGTTGCGTTGTGTTGCAGAATTTGTGACTTTGATCCTTTGTGTGTTGCATTAGCATTTTGCATTGCATTTCATTTGCATCTCATTTTTACATATCCATCCTCCACCGAAGCAGAGAGCTTACCAGTCTTTTGTCCAACCCGCAGTTGATTTCCCGACATTCGCATTGGATTTGAGTTAGCTTCTGAAAGGATCATGGACTCAGAGGAGCAGAATTTGGTTGTTACGAGGGAAGAGTTTGAGATGATGAAGAATCAGTTGGATCAACTCATGGAGGCCATGTCAGCTATGACAAGAGGAGAGACCAATGTTCAGAGGACTCCAGTGAACAATGTTGCTCAAGCTCAGCATGTGCAGATTCCTGTCGAAGATCAAGAGCATACTATTGTTAGAGATAGAGATTCATCTTCTCTCCATGACTCGGACTATCAGAACTTCACTTTCTCTGTGCCAGATTCCCAAAGGGTTGTTCCAAAGATCACTCCTAAGGACCCAAAGACTGTTGAGTTTATGAGAAGATATCGTCTGTTGGATGAAAAGCTTGATGCTCTGATGAGTCAGAACACTCTTAATTTGAATGCTTCGAGCATGTGTTTGGTGCCAGGTCTTGTGATGCCTCCGAAGTTTAAGGCGCCCAATTTTGAGAAGTACAAAGGGGATAGTTGTCCGAAGCAGCATTTGGTGATGTATTGCAGAAGAATGACCTCGCATGTCCACAATAACAAGCTTATGATTCACTGTTTCCAGGAAAGTCTGAGTGGGGCATCGTTGAGCTGGTATATGCAGTTGGAAAGTGGTTGCATTCGGTCATGGTCAGATTTAGCCAATGCCTTTGTGAAGCAGTACAATTACAATCTCGACATGACTCCCAGCCGCATGCAGTTGCAAGAATTATCTCAAGCGGAGAATGAATCCTTTAGAGGGTATGTGCAGAGATGGAGAGAACTCGCTGCTCGTGTTCAACCACCGGTTCAGGATCGAGAACTGGTTGACATCTTCTTGGGTACTTTGAAGGGCCATTACTATGATTTAATGATTAGTGGCGGAACGTTAAACTTTTCTGACTTGGTAAAAGCAGGAGAACGTATTGAGAGCGGAATCAAGAGTGGAAAGATTCGAGACATCTCAGATACCTCAGTTTATGAAAGTGAATCAGTTGTCAGCTCTAAAGAGGAATGGGAGAAAGAAAGTAATGCTATCCCAGAATCTCCATTACCTCAGATTCAGTTTTCAGACGTTTCAAGTATTCAGAGTCAGCAACACGTTAGGTTTGCGTACCAGATATCTGCTTCCCTACAGAGTCAACATTCATACCGTCATCAGCAGCGTCAGCACGCCCGACGAAGATTGAGGAAGCCAGAGAGACATTTCACTCAGTTGCCGTTGTCGTACAGTCAGATATTGCCAGACTTGATCAGAGGTGGTTTGATAGTGCCGAAGAAAATTGATCCAGAGACTTCTCCACATCCGTTAGATTCTGATGTCAACGCTCGCTGTGAGTACCATGTTGGGGCACAGGGGCATTCAACTGAAGACTGTAAGGTGCTAAGAAGCCAGGTTCAGACTCTGCTGGACTCCGACAGGTTTTCAATCACGCCTCAGGGTATTCAGATCAACGATCTTCCTTCGTCAAGTCATATGGGTTCAGCAGCTAATGTCATGGAGGGATTCACCGAGAGCATAGGTTCAGAAGAGTATCAGACGGATTTCGATGAGCAATTCTAAATATGGCTGGTTCAGCAGCAAGTCAAGACTTGAAAGCCCAGTTCCCAGAAGCTGGCAATCTTTTTTATCATATTATTTCTTTGCATTTTGTAGTTTCTTTTCTGTTTAAGTGTGAACTTATTTGCAAATTTCATTTGTAAGACGTATTTGTTTTCGATTGATAATGATAATGGAATGAATATGCATGTTTTGATTAAATCCATTCGTGTTCACTCAATATTGCTTTTCCATTAATGTCAAACGCTTGTTTAAGCGGAATTCCTTGAGGGAGGATGACGAAATTGAAAGACGCGCAAGCTTCCGAATGTATGCTTTTGAATAAAATCTCTGCTGATGATGTACAGGCATTGTTTCAAATTCCTAAACACCGGAGATATAAGGATGTTAATCCCTTGTCAACCCCTTTGAGCCTAGTAGTAGGAGTTTCTTTCTGAAAACGAAAAACCCTCAATCTTAACCTAGGGCAGGGTAGATGTCAGTTAATTTGACCGAGCATCCGGATTGCAGAAGGAGTGTTCCCCGTTCGAGGATCAATCACACCTATATAGGTCGTACCTAAAGAACCATATTGGTTATCCATTACTGACCAAGGAGTGAGACAGTCACAATCCCCTTCAACAAGTCAGACCATCTGGTGTCACATTGATTTGTTCCGAAAAAAGAAAAGAAAAAACAGAAGCCCGCTAAGTCGATAACTTGAAAACAAGTGGCTTAGACAAAAATTAGGGCATCCCGCTGGACTTTGAGATCAGAATATATACTCAAAAAGTCAGTCCAGGCAAAAATAGGGGAATGAAAAAATGACGAAGAACAAGTCGTGTGAGCCAGACACCAAAGACGAAAAGCGAGTGACTGTCACTCCGAAAACTTATGGTTTCTTGAACCATCACTCCTGTCAGTCAACCTCTGAGAGGCGAGCGAGTGTCGAATTAGCTGAACATAGGATTGGAGAACATCAAGGAGAATGGGTGGGTTAAACAGAACTTTGAGCCTCATATCCTTTCTTTCAAACCGTGAACCTAACCAAGTTACAACCTTCAAAAGTCCTAATTGAAGCAAGTTTGTTTCGAAAGCATACTTCGGTAAAGATCGCGTCGAAACTGACTCCTAAAAGGGATTTTCTTACCCTATGGGTATTGATATTGACATTCCGATAAGTGATTCATTCACTATACATCACAACTTTTTTCTAGTGAACAGCCTGGGATTTCGAAACTATCATATACATTGCATTAATATTATCTTGGCAAAGCAATTTGTTTTACTTGTGAATAAGCACTTGACATCAGGAGAGTTCCTACAGTGGAAAGTTCGATCGAGATAAGGTGCAGAACGCCTGAGTACTCCGTTGAGCAGGGGCAAGGCCTATTAAATGATCATCAAAGGAGTCAGCCATCCGAAGATCAGTTAATCTGGGGCAATCAGGTCGAGATTCGATAAATCTCTCGAAGTCAGCCAGGGGCACTTCTCTACAAATCGGCCAATCAGGGACAAATCACTTCTAGGCTGGGGCAGGTCACCCCAAGAGCCCATATATTATCCTTATCCAGAAGGCAGTTAATCTGAAGGCACCTCTCCGAGGTTCATGACGCTGAGGCAGTTCATATCAAACCAGCAGGATACAGAACTTCAGGTTCCTTTCGAGGAAGATTTACACAGATATCCCACAGGCTGGGACAAGTTTGGAAATAAGGGAACTTTTCCTCTCCGTATCTTTAGAGCTACTCAGAGCTATTCAAGCAGATGCAGTCAATCTTCAAGTTCAAGGTGAATGTCGGGAAGTCGTAACTCTTCACCTGTCTTCTCCAGCAAAAGCCCAATCATCATTGGCATGTGTAAGCCATCCCCAGGAGAGTCCAATCATACTTGGCACATCCGGTTATTCCTAGCAGAGTTGGCTTCACCTCTTCAGCATTTATTTTGCTGGAGTGGTTTTTTCACATCCAGCTTTCCCCCAGCAGCCCGAGCCTGCATCTGCACTTTTTGCATATGGTTATCATATTTGCATCATCTTTGCATTTCATCCTCAAACGCGTAGCATTTCCATTTCATATGGAGCATTGCGCCATTCTCAAACATGTGCATGTGCATGTGAAGCATAAGCCAGTTTTTGCTAGCCTTTTGTGGCAACGTGAATCACTCTATAATCAGTTCAGGGGCATTTATCCAGCAGCTTTGTTCAGAAAACTTGTCGGTTTACTCGAATTTCAGATCATATGACGGTTATGATTTTGTCCATCAATCTTCTAATGATGACATTCCCGAGCAGTTTTTCTTTCCGTCAGTTCCTATTGACGATGTGTTTCCCCAGCAAGTATTTTCTCCGTCTATCATTAGACGTCGTGAGTATGGTTTTCTTTCCGTCTATCTTTAGACGATGTGGTTCTTCAGACAAGTTTTCTTCCTGTCTATCTTTAGACAAGGTGATAAGATCAAGTGCATGTTGATCTGGCCTTCGGAAAGGTATTTTCTCCGTCTATCTTTAGACGTTGGGAGTTTGAGTATGGTTTTCTTTCCGTCTATCTTTAGACGATGTGGTTCTTCGGACAAGTTTTCTTCCTGTCTATCTTTAGACAATGTGATAAGATCAAGTGCATGTTGATCTGGCCTTCGGTATGGTCTTCTCCGTCTATCATTAGACGATGCGAGTATTGGATTTGTTCCTGCTCACCCTCAGATGATGTGAGCGTGGTGATTCCTCTCGTCTATCATTAGACGATGCGAGATTTGGATATGATTTTCCTATCGTCTATCATTAGACGATGCGAGATTTGGATACATTTTCCTCTCGTCTATCATTAGACGATGCGAGATTTGGATACATTTTCCTCTCGTCTATCATTAGACGATGCGAGATTTGAATATATGTTTTCCTCCCGTTTATCAGTAGACGATGTGATTTTGGATATTGTGTCTATCATCAGACGATGTTGAGAGTTGACGGCGAAGTCAGATCATGTAGGGAATTGACGGCGAAGTCAGATGATTTTGAGGACTGACGGCGAGGTCAGGAGTTTCACCAATTTTTTGTGGAATTTTGGCGACGAAGTCAGATGTTTTACAAATTTGATGTTGAGTTCTGACGGCGAAGTCAGGTGCTTTTACTAGATATTGATGATTGACGGCAATGTCAGAGGTTTCTTTTTACGGTTGGCAAATTTCCGGGTTCTTTTGTATTCAATCACCTTTTACCATGAATGTCTGAAAGCGGTTGCCTTGCATCCCTTCTGGTCCAAGTCGATTGAATAGGGGCAACTGTTGCACCCTAAAATTTGCCCACCAGTTTACCGACTTTGACGGGCTTTTGCTTCGTTTTTCATCTGCATATCATTTTCGCATTTTGCCCGTATTATCGGTCGAATTGAATTTATCAGGATTTTAGCCGCTTTGCTCGCGTTTTTGACGATTCAAATTAATTCAAACGAGAAATTCAGTGTCGGAATCAAGCAAAAGTCGCTCTCCTCTTGATAATTCAATCCATGTCAATAATATCGGCACACTTCGGTGCTCGCCCGTTTTTCCATGGCATTTTTGCATTTTTTTACTTTTGTTTTATTTATTTATTTAGAATAGTTATTTATTTCTTTCTTTAGAATAGATTTTATTTTAATAGTTTTTATATAGAAGTTTAATTTATTTGAATTTTTTATTAGAAATAGTTTTTTCTTATTTAGAATAGAAATAGATTATTTTTATAGTATAGAATTAATTTGTTTTTAGAGTCATTTAGTTCTAGAATTAATTAGATTTGATTTAATTTTAGAGGCATTTTAGGATTTTAGAATTAAATTAGTATTTGTTAGAGATATTTTAGAATATTAAATAGTTTTGAATAGATTTTTATTTTCATATAGAAATTATTTTATTTTATTTTAGTATTTTTTAAATAGTTTTGTTTAGATTTATGTATTAAATAGATTTTTGTTAATATTAGGATTTATTTGTAATTATTTTTATTTAATAGTTTTTGTTAGAATTTTTCTTTTTTTAAAAAGTTATTATCATTTTATTATTTATTACATTAGAATTAGTTTTAGTATAGAATATATATTGGTCTTTATTAGTTATTCATTTATTAATTAGTTTAAAATAGTTTTTATTAATTAATTTTAATTTTTTAATGTTCATGTAATATATAATTGTTTGTGCGTTTTTTCAAATGAAAGTAAATTTGGTTCAGTGGTTAGGCTGGTGTGTTATATACTTGCAGGATGGGGGTTCGATTCCCACCTGTGTTTGTTTTGTTTTTTATTTCAGTTTTTATTATCTTGTTGCTGTAACATATATTCATTCGTTCACGTTAATTAATGGAAATAGATATGGCCCAGCGGATAGACTTGTATGTGTTGTACTTAAGTGACGGCGGTTCGAATCCTACCCTTGTGTTTTTCTTATTATTTTTTTTTATTATTTTATTTTAACTTTTAGATAGTTTAGGATTATTTTATTTTATTTTATATTATTATTATTATAAATATTTTAGTATATATTTTTTATTATTTTTTCAGTTTTTATTATTATTATTTTTCTTTCACCACCCTTGTCCACATGTCAACCTTCTGGCATATATAAAGGTCCTGTTCACCTTTCCCTTACATAGGACAACCCTAATCTGAAACCCTAGCCTCCAAGGATAACCCTAAAAACATAACAGCAGCTCCAAACCCTAGGGATAACCCTAGCCTCCAAAGACCAAAAGTTCAGCCTCCACTCCAAACCCTACCGCAGCCAACTTCAAACCAGTGTAGCCGCCACCTTCCTTGCATTCAACATCATCATTCCTTCATTGTTCTTCAATCTTCAACTTCCACCAACCTTTCACCCTCAACCGTCTATTATTTTATTTTAACTTTTAGATAGTTTAGGATTATTTTATTTTATTTTATATTATTATTATTATAAATATTTTAGTATATATTTTTTATTATTTTTTCAGTTTTTATTATTATTATTTTTCTTTCACCACCCTTGTCCACATGTCAACCTTCTGGCATATATAAAGGTCCTGTTCACCTTTCCCTTACATAGGACAACCCTAATCTGAAACCCTAGCCTCCAAGGATAACCCTAAAAACATAACAGCAGCTCCAAACCCTAGGGATAACCCTAGCCTCCAAAGACCAAAAGTTCAGCCTCCACTCCAAACCCTACCGCAGCCAACTTCAAACCAGTGTAGCCGCCACCTTCCTTGCATTCAACATCATCATTCCTTCATTGTTCTTCAATCTTCAACTTCCACCAACCTTTCACCCTCAACCGTCTTCTACATCCCGCCATTCAAACTCATTTCCTCCATTAACGTTCTTCAAATGAACCTTCAGACTCAACCATTTCGTCAATCTCGAACTCACCGCCATAAACCCTTTCCTCTCATCCACCATTTCTTGTACACTCTTGGTTCTGCATTGAACAAGAAGAGAGTATGAGTAACCTCACTGCGAAACTGGGCGTCAAGTTTGAAACAGAGCCACGAGCTCCACCAACAAATCCTTAACCCAGCTCAGCAACTGCGTCAACCCGTCTTCTCCACCAGAAAACATACCCAGAAATTCAACAAACCCACTCCATAACCATCAAACATCATCAAACGCGGACCAATATTTTACAACACAGCACGAACCAGCTCCAGAAATGTTTTGACCAGATGAACACAGAAATCAGTTTCACATCAACGACGCACCAACTTTTGAATCGATGCGATACCAACAGCCAACAAATCTGGCAAAACCCAGCGAACCCACCGTAAATCACCCGCTTCATCTTCTCAAATCTCATCTTCCTCTTTTTCTTTCAACATCTGTAACCCTTCAACCCTCATCAACTCAAACCTTTTTCACTATACAACAACCACCGAAACTTCGAATCTTCGAATCCAACACAAACCTCAACCGAAAAAACATAAACAGGAACTTGAAAAATTTTATTTTGTTTTGGAAAGAGAAAACCAGATGATGTTGATCCCCGACTTGTTTTGGTCTTGTTTTTAGAAAAAAAGGTGATTTTGAAGAGACGTTGAACGACTGAAACAGGGCATGCGAGGAAGAGGACCTTTTTTGGTTTTGTTTGTTTTGTTTTATTTTCAGTTTGCCTTTAATTTGGGCTAAGCCCAACGTGAACCTCCACTGTACTTTTTATACCCCCTCCCTCTTATTTCTTGTTTTTCTTTAAAATTTATTTAAATTATTTTAGATATAATATTTATTAATGTATTTTTAAAAAAAAAACTGTTTGTTAGATTTTTATTTTAATTAATTTATATATTTTTCTAATAGTTTTTTAGTTTGTATATAGATATTTTATATTTATTTTGCTTAGAAATTTATAAATATTTTCTTTTAATTTATAGTGTTAGGATTTATATATTTTATATACTTTTTAGAAGTTGAATCCATTTCTCATTTGTTATTGGGCATTTTGTCCCATTTTCATCTTTTTGGTCGATGAAGAAGTTTCTTTCGATTTTCCGTCAAATTATTGATGAGAATGAAGGATCCGAGACCGACTTTCTCTCCGCTTTCTCGCTTTTCGACTTTATGTCACTTCATCTGTTTTGGGTCGATGACGATGCTTCCGTAATTCATTACCAGTCGAATTATTGATGAGTAATGTTGGATCTGAGACCACCTTTTTTCTCTCCTCGTTTCTTGTCCCGATTCGATTCATTGACGCTATCAAACCATCTTCAATAAAGGAATCGAGTTATATTCGTTTTGAATTGAAAAAAGAGGATTAAGTGTAGACTTTCTCCCTCTCCGAGTGTCGAGATGCTCACTGTAGTGTGGGTGGTTTTGACACTCGTCTTTCAATGCGAAGACGCTCGTATTCTTCGCACTCCTCCATATCCTTCTTTCCTAAAACCTCGGTCTCGTGCCGAGACCGTTTTCAAACCGTAATAAATAAATTTCTCTTTGTATCGAATTAAAGAGAGAAGATTGGGTGTAGACCTCTTCTTCTCCGAGTGATGGGATGCCCGCTGTAGTGAGGGTGGTCTCGACACTCGTCTTTCGATACGAAGACGCGACTTTATCCACCGTCTCGCTTTCACAACTTCATCCCGCAACCCTTGTCACCTAAAAACCTCGGTCCCGCACCGAGTGTATTTCAAATTATTTTCATAACAAAAACTTGAATGGTCGTGGAGTGGTTAGGCGTAGGCCTTCTCCTATCCCGAGTGCTGACGTTTACCGTAGGGTTCTCTGTCGCAAAGCACTTACCATTCAAAACCAAAAACATCTTTAATAAGAGAATGAAGTTCTCTTTGCATTGAATTAAAGAGAGAGGATTGGGTGTAGACCTCTTCTTCTCCGAGCGTAGGGATGCCCACTGTAGTGAGGGTGGTTTCGACGCTCGTCTTTCAATACGAAGACGCCTCGTTCGCCACACCCTTTTATAACAAAAACTTTGAGATAAAGAATTGGGTACTACCCGTAAGGGGTTACTATCCGAGGACATGTCTCGCCCCCTAAAAAACAATCCAATCAATCAAATGTGACTTCTTGCCCCGAGTGGCGAAAACCTAATCAATCTTTCAAAAAGGATATGTTACGTCCGTTCTACCGCAAACAGGTAACGCCTAAGTCTCCAACGAGCGAGCAGCAAAACACCTAACTGCTAGAATGCGCACGATAACATCATCCATAAAAACATCAACAAACCGTAGGCATGAACTACGTTTGCTCTGATTTCTCATGCCAGATGAGAATACATAGGCACAAGACGGCGATGTCTTGGCGAGCTCCCTTTTTACCTTTCACCCGTAGTTGGCCGAACTACGGCTGCTCTGATTCTTTACTTTTTTCAAGTAAAGATACGTAGGCACAAGGGCCACAATCCTTGCCGAGCACATTCCCCCCATATCTATAGTTCCCCGAACTACGTCGACTCTGACTTTCTCACATCTATTGAGAATACGTAGGCCTAGGACCGCGAAGTCCTACCGAGTCCGTTCCCTCTCTTCTTCCCCCCGTTACCTCTCTTTCCCCGTTTCTAAACCCTTATCTTTATCTTTTAGAACACTTTTATAGCATAATATTTAAGCAGATAAATTCACACATCGACAAACAAAAGGTTCCCATCGAGTACGATGGATGCGAGGGGTGCTAATACCTTCCCTTCGCATAACCGGCTTCCGAACCCGTTCTTGGTCACGAGACCGTCCTATCCATTTCTTTCCTAAGGTTTTCTCGATATTTTCCTTTCCCCTCATGGGATAAATAAAGTTCGGTGGCGACTCTTCTGTCTATCTTTTTCGCCTCCCCGTCGTTGCGCGACGCATTTTTTCGAGTAGCGACAGTAATCTAAACAAACTTGGTAGATTAGAGTAACATGCAATGGGTATTTTTTGGAATTGTTAGGGTGTAAAATGGATTATTTCCATGAAATCAAAATCACAACTTTGTTCGGAGATGTATCTCCGTATTTGCTCTGCATTATTTTCGAAAATACATCTTCAGATTGGACTCAGTCAAAAATTGGGACATTATGTGAATTTCTCTGGGCATTGTCATACCCTAAATTTTACCCTTAGATCATTAGGTTCATTTTGCATTTCATTTTGTTTCATATTTAGTTTTAACTAACCGCTAACCGATTTACTCAGCCTGTTTCGTTGCAGGAAAATAATACGGTGTGCATTTTTAATTTATGAAATGTAGAAGTATCGTTAATTCACAGTCTCTTGACGATTACGAAGCGAGGTCATCATCAGAGATTTCCCAGGCAACTAGGGTCTCCTATCTCTCGATTCGCAAGACGTTTGGCTTAAGTTGGTTTGAATTTTTATGACAGTATTGACGTCAGTTTCTCCTTGACACGATACATTTTGTTCGAAAACCAGAGTTAGTCGTCAGTTGGATTTCAGGATACCGTTTGATATATATACCATGTTGAATTAAGGTTGATAAAATATGAATGGATGTGGGTTTGAATCAGTGCGAGAATCTGTTTCAAGGAATTTATTCTAGCAAGCGCATGCTTTCCTGTTTTTCTACTGGTTACGAGTTAATTTTTAGAGGAGCGGTGAAATTTTGGTTCGCATCAGAGTTCTAATACATATCAGTTGGTTTGATCGCAAGTATCAGTTGAGTCGATTCAGGTTACAATGTTAAGTTTACTCGAGATACGACTTGGATTTAAATGCGGAGGAAAGTTTGTTTTTACCATTAAAATGGATTTATCTGTTTATCTATTCAAGCCAGGTTCACCGATTTTTATTACCGAATGCGGGTTAATTCTTTCAAGGCTCGGTGGAACTCATAATTTGCATCAGACGTCAGTTAATTCTAAGTTTGTGAAAGCCGTTACTTTCCGAATTCGAATTGTGAAATGTCAAGTTTTATTCAGATGGAATTTAGTCAGAAAATAAGAACTCATTTTATTAAGGACTGGATTTAATTTATTTTCCAATTTTTGTACAAATTCTGATTACAACATTATTCGGAATATTTACATTTTTGAAAATTACAAATTAAATCCTAAAATCCTAAATTTGTCCTAAACAATCTAACTTCGAAGTTCTTCATATACGATTCTTCATCATCTCCGAATTCCAGAACCTGCAAAACCAAACGACATCAGAGAAAATTGTTATCAGTGGGAGTTAATTAAATTTTATCGAAAAGTGGTTTTTTAGCTGTTTCGGACCCTCAGAAAATTATCATCATCGGGCATGTCGGGAGGGCAACGAAAATTCGTCGCCAACTCCCGATTTTCCATTTTCCAACCTCAGGCAAAACAATCCGGTAATTTCTGTTCTTTGAGAGAGAGAGAGAGAGAGAGAGAGAGAGAGAGAGAGAGAGAGAGAGAGAGAGAGAGAGAGAGAGAGAGAGAGAGAGAGAGAGAGAGAGAGAGAGAGAGAGAGAGAGAGAGAGAGAGAGAGAGCTTATTTTGAAAATGATTTTTTGTTCAGCCAAACAAGTCCTAAAAAATCCAGCAAGCAAAAATCCGGGTTTCGTAATCCACATCCAAAATCCAGAAAATAATCCAACCAAACAATCTGGATTTCATGGATTTAGAAAAAACGAAATAAAGATCCATATCCAAATAAAAAAATGAACATCAAAAGGTTATTCGAAAATCAGTGAAAATTCGGATCTGTCGTTACCAAATCAAATCCAAACTCGGATAATCATCATCAAATCATAATAACATAATTAATCAAGATCCAGGCCCAGAAATAAGAAGAAGAATAAAAAAACATCAGAAGAGATCCGCCGCAGGGACAAATTTGGGAAAAACCCTAAAAAGGGATCATCACCAACAAATCCGGATTCAGTTTGTTCCAAAACAAATCAAATCCTAAAAAACGTAACATAATATCCAGGCCCAAATTATCAAGAAAAAAGAATAATATAAAACATCAGAAGAAGTTCATCAGGGAGGACGGATCCGCCGCAAGGACCCTAAATCCATCAATAAATCATCAAACGGCGGACAAACTGCATCATCAACCAACAATGGCAGAGAAAAATCTGTCAGAAAAACCAATCAAACTGGAGGACCAACTGAAACCCACGACGACCATTGTCATTCTCATCATCATCATTCATCCAAGAACGCGTAGAATACCAGCAAATCACCATCAACAAACAATCCAAAGCGCGACCTCAGTCACACAACCATCATCGACCATCGTCATCATCGAGAAGGAAATATAAAAAAGGATCAAACACCCACGGCGAACGGAACCACACAAATATCAACCGTTAAAATCTGGGTAAGGAGAAGTTTTCATTCGTGTTCATTTCAGGTGTTAGAAAGAATGAAGAATCGGAGACACGATCGCAAATGACGAAGAAGAAAGGAAACGTTGCAGAGAAAACACCCAAGAGGGGTTCCACCGCGCCGCCTGGGAAGCAAGGGTTTTCAAACCCTAAAATGCTTCCAGTCCCTTTTTTATCTCATCTGTGTGGGTCGGGTCTAGGGATCCATGACCCAGCCCGACCCATTTGGTTTTATTGTTTTTATTTAGTAATTCTTTTGTTTTTTTATTAATTAAAATGAAAATTAACCATAAACAAAACATTTTTTTTAAAATTAAAACTGTATAAATAATTTAACCCAATTTTTTTTAAATAAAAACTAATAAATTGAATTTAAAAATTAAATTTTTATTTAATAAAAATCGTCACCCACTTTTTTATAATTTAAAATCTAACTTTTTTATAATTTAAAACTTTTTTTTATATAATTTAAAATCTAACTTTTCTTTTAATTTAAAACTTTTTCTTTATAATCTAAAATCTAACTTTTTTTATAATTTAAAACTAATATTTTTTTTCTTAAAACAAATCTAATTTCTTTAATATTAATTATTGACTTTTTTGATTAAATCTAACATCTAATTAGAAAAATTAATAATCTTAAAAATAAAAATTTAACTTTTTTAAAATTAACCCTTAACCTTTTCTAATTTAAAGTTCTAATGAAAATTCTTTTGTTAAAAATTCTAAAACTTTTATTTTAAAAACTCTAACATTTCTTAATTTTCAATTTCTAACGCTTTTGCCTTTAATTACTAATTTCTAACCTAATTCATAACCTCTCCCCGTTTAATTTTTGTCTCTCTTTTATGTCATACCTAACATTATTTCTTATTTGTCCTTGTTTACTAATATTTTATTTCTTTTCATATTTATTTTAGGGTTGTAAATTATTTAATGATGTTGTTGCTTCTCATTCCCTTATTATTCATTTGTATATTATTCCGACATCGTCACCAATCATTAACTGTTTCGTTGTTCGTTATTTCTCCGTTAAATTCCTCTCTGAAGAATAGGTCTAACTGTTTGACCGTCGCGTCAATAGTCCTTAACCCTTGTCTCTTTCACCTTTCAAACCCTAAATGCTTAGGCGTCCCACCGTGGACAAGTTTACCTTTTTCCCCAACATTAGGATAAGGATTCGCCGCATTCCATATTAGGTTTCCCGCCGTGGAACACCTATCTTACCCCTTTTTAATACAACTCTTTTCAATGTAGAATTAGGAGTCACCGCACTCCACGTAAGTGCTTCCTTATGAACGTTTATTCCCCTTGGAACCTTGACCATAGTCAAGAAGTTCCTTACCTCCCTCTATGAGGGGAACTACGATTACTCTAATTCCATCCTCTACCACGGATACGTAGGCATAAGATGCGAATCTTGGCGAGTAAACTTAGGACTAACCCTTAGGTCTTTCTCTCTACCTTTAACCATTATCATTACCCTTAAGCAGATAAACATAGCAACTAGCAAATATTTAAACAAGAGGTTCCTGTAGAGTACTACAGAAGTTAAGGATGCTAATACCTTCCCTAAGCTTAACCAACCCCCGAACCCTAGATCTTTTCCCGCATTGTGTTTACGATGCAAAATAGGTTGTTTCTTTCTTTAACCTTTCCTCCGGATAAATCAAAGACCGATTGTGAACCAAAGATGTGATTCAAGTTAATTAATAATTTGATATCCTATTCTCACCGCAACAGGTATGATGTTGATATTTGTCTCTGTTTTATATAGTAGGTGCAATGGCTAAAGACAACACTGATCAAATTAGGCTTGGACGTGTGTCTCAAACTGCATTGATACGACGTGAGAGGGCTACGGTGAGGACCACGAGGCCACGAGTTATTGATAACTTGTTTGGTGATGCATCTAATTCGCAGGGCCGATAGTCTGATTCTCGTAGCCGACTCTCTCAGGCATCTCAGGCATTGATGTAGCTGAACCTAAGGATCCTGAAGCTCTTGTTGACCCTGATGCCCTTGAAGCCCGTGAGGAAACCGATTAGGATACCCCATTAGAGAGTTATCCAAGAGGGTCATATGACACCTCCTTAGTTTATAATTATACAGAACATGCTACTAGGCTTATATGGAATGGAGAGATATGTTTCTTTTCTTTTGCAATATACATGTTGTCAACTAATTAAATCCATACTGATAATATTTTTCTTTTTTTCAAGAGCGTGATTGTTTGAAAATGATTAATCATGTCAGGAAGATATTGGTATTGCCACAACACACTGATCGTTGGCTCAGTGATGTTATCCCATATTCTGGTCTTGTCGGTTTATGTTCATCTACATATGTGACCATAAACCACGACATGCATACGACTTTTGCATATAGGTGACACTCAGAGACGTCATATTTCCACCTACCTAGAGGCGAGATGACCATCACTTTGGATGACGTATCATGCTTTATGCATCTTCCTATCAAGGGGAAATTATTGGCGAGAGGAAAGGGTCAATCTGATGGTCACCCTGTTGGGGGCTCACCCTGGTAGAACGTCGGAGGAGATAGCTCACACTAGAGGTGCTCATGCACGATTTAACTTTTTGGAAAATCTTTATAATGCTCATGTGAATAGGGCTACGAATGTTGTGGGCGATGATGATGTTTAGGTTGAGTATAGGGCTGGCAATGAACCAAACCAACTCGAAGATAGTTCGGAATTCGACTCGACAATTAAATCGTTGAACTAGGTTCATGAACCAAATGAGTTGAGTATGAGCGAAAAATTAAGTTCGTCAACTAAATGAGCTGAACTTGAACTATACATAGTTCGACTCGTTAGGTTCATGAGTCAACTCGATTACATATGAAAAGAATTATACTGTCCTTAAGATTAGGTTTAAATATTTACTTCAAATCTTAGACAAATTTAATCTTCAATTTAGTAGTTTTTGAATTAGACTCTCAAATGTATCTCTTGAAAGTTGTGTAGGTTTTGAATTAGTAGATTTCGAAGATAAAGTTAAATATCAATATGATAACTTTTATTTTATTTTAATATTTTATTTAAAAAATATATATTTATTTAAAATGTCAAATATACTAAAAAATATATATATTTAAAAAAATAGTTTTTAAGTTCGTGAACCATGTGAGCTGAACCTAATGAGATGAACCTAACGAGTCGAACCGAACTGTTCGTGAACTTATAACGAGTCGAGTTTGAGCTTAAAAAAAAGTTCGTGTCGAACTCGAACTCGAACTCGAATTCGAACAATTCTTAACGAGTCGAGCCGAGCTGAGGTGAGTTCGACTCGACTCGACTCATTTCCAGCCCTAGTTGAGTACCATCGACATTGCGCATTAAGGTGTTACCTCTTGTTCTTGGTTGGCACATCCATGTTTGTGGACAAAAATGCAACATATGTCGATGTGTTATACTTCGAGTACTTCACCGTCCTGACTGCGATTAACAAGTACAACTGAGGGACTGCCTATTTGGTCTACCTCTACTCGAAGTTGTGCGAGAGTTGTCTTTGGAAGACAAAGTAGTTGACAGGGTGTTACACATTACTTACGGTAATTTCTTGTTGCTAATATTTTTATAATTCATTTGTTACACTTGTTATTAATATTGTATCCACAACATTTTCAGGGATGGATCACCTCTTACTTCCCTCGCATCATTAGGTGAGAAATTGCGCCTAATTACATAGAGGAATGACATCGTGCAACCACTTTTGTTCTGTACAGGGGGAATGTCGGCGTGTTGCGGAGGTACTTGAAGTTCGGGATGAGCAGGCAGATAGTATGACAGCAGTAATGCCAACGTGTTGCAGAGATGGATAGAGCAGCTAAAGAGTTATAACTCTTTTGGATAGCAGTCCGCAATTGTCCCTAGTGGAGTGCATGATTTCTGAGTTACAGAATGTCGTGCAATACAGGCAACGGAGGAGGCAGGCGGTTAGACGTACCCAATAGTTTATATTTGGATGTGTTATTTTTTTTTTAGTATTTTCGAACAAATATTATATATGAATTATCTTGACTTTTTTTATTTATATATGAATTTTCACCATCCTTTAACTTTAATATAACTTAATTTTATTTTGATTTCACGTTAATATAAGTTGGTTTCAAAAAAAAATAAATTTTTAGATAATGATGTTGTTCTTGTATGATTCAGGGAGGATTCCGAAGATGTATCTCCGAAATAAATCTTCCTTTGTATTTATCACGTTTTTAAAAAATTTTAAGGAACATTTCTGAGATGCATCTCCGAATACACCAAATACTCATACAGAAATACATTTTCGAATCAATATTTGATTAAAAAAATGTGATGAAAATCATAATAGCGCATTTTGATTGTGATTTAGGCGTGTCTACAATATCAAATTTTTGAAAATGAGATGTGCACATGTAAGGATGGAAAGAGTATTCCCCTAAAATTTTAGACACTATTGTAGTAAATTTGTATCATAATAAAATTTAAAAGTTTTATACTTGTGACTGCGATAAATAATTATTTCCTATGGTTTTTGTTTGAATCATTCTAAATCTTATCAAGAGGTTTTCAAATCAACAATTGCGTTTTGTTTTATCTTTATAATGGAAGTGGCAATCATTTATTTCCATTTTTTATAGTCTAATCCATCTTCATACCTTTGGGATGAAGGAAAAAACCTATACCTTCAAAAGGTTTGGTGATGTTAAGTTCTCATGCTTATAGCACAATGGTAAACAAAACAAAAACAAAAAAGGTATAAACTCATTAGAAACAATTGGTTATGATATTCAATTTACAAATAAACTCACAAAAGTTATTTATTTCTTATTTTGAAATAGAAGATTATAAAAATAATCCTTCAAATGAAAGTGAAAACTTTCTTATGTAATACCACCTCTATTACCTATCTATGTTATCCTAAAGTTATGGTTTACAGAAGAAAGTGTTAAGTTGAAGAACACCATGGTTAGTTCCTCATAGATTTATCTGCACAAAGAACATCTTCAATCCAAGCAACAATATTGAATGCTAATCCTTCTAATACTCTTGAGTAGCTTTCTAGTATTGCTTTCCCTACATCCTGCAAAACATGAATTTCATGCTTATAATCCTTAACCTCACAATATGAATATATTATATATACATGACCAACAAAGCTTACTTGATTGTATTGAATCTTGCATGTGTCCAAGGAAGTTTGTGAAAGTTCAGGATATCTTTGTTTCAAGAAAAACAGCAAAGTCTCGGCTCGTTCGGCTAAGACATAGTTTTTGTCTTTTTGATCAGTGTCAGCCATATGAGCTTTTACTTTGTTCCATGAAGATTTTGAATGGCTTAAGCAAGCTTTTCGTCTCCATGTGTACATCGATGATTCAACTCTATCCGCTAGTTCAAGTGCTTCGTGTTCGGTACTTATTTTGAGACAGTCGAGAAGGTTTCCGGGGGAAAACTTGTCTGTAGAATGTATGTACCGATAAATTGAGTCTCCGAGACTTGATCTTCCGCTCTAATTGTGTTTCCAAAAAAAGAAGTCAGAAGGTAATGAAGTGTTCAAGATAGTTCACGAACTAAGCCCGTGGCTCAGCTCGTGAACTATTATTGCGCGTTAAAGGAACGGATGGCTGAATGGCCGAATGAGGACTAGTACTAACCTTAGGAAGATTTGCCATGTATGTTTCTGGAATATCCATCTCAGCAAGAACACTGCTATTTATTGCCATAGCTGCTTTATGAATTTGATTAGCACAATCTCTTTTCTCAATCAAATGCTTTCTCGACTTATCAGAGATGCCGCCGGTGTGAACACAAGGAACTGGCAACCACCATTTCTCGTCTTTTCTTTGAGCAATGATCCGAAACGAGCCTGCGTTCGAATGTGAACTGCGGTTTGAGTTTCCTGATATGCTCCCTTGTTCTGCATACCAGAATTCATTATCCTGGAAACTGTCAAATATTTCCTGTAAAAAAAGAAGCATTCTTGCGTTGTAAGGCACATAACCTTTATCGATGCAAACAGTGTTGTCGCACTCAAGAAGAAATTGAAGTTCATCTTACTATGAGCATTGTGTCAAGCTTCTGTAGAGCTGGAAGGTTGATATAAATATCCGACCTCGGCCTACTTGTCATCATCTGAAATTCGAACACTGATATTAGCGTTGTGAAATTTGAACAAATCACTATTGTTATATGATACGCTATTTAATACAAAGTGTTGCAAATAGCGGCTATAGCATTGTAGCATAGCGTTGGCCCTCCTTGCAGACTCTCAAAGATGACCAGTTGTCTAATAGTGGACATAAAAACGCTATACCAGTGTAACGTAGCGGAATTTGAATGAAATACACAATAAGCCTCATTAAGGTTTAGAAATAGTTTACCTCCACAATTGTGCCATCATCCAAGTATTGTGCAGTTGGTGCAAATTCTACAATGTAATCACACACAGACATAAGACAATTCATTTCTCTTTTCCACATTGCTTTCTTCTCAGGCTTTAGAGGCTCCAACTTCAAATTTTGTCCAAATACAGTTGCTACAAAATTCCCAATCCAAGTATATTATATAAACAATCAAACATGTTGCGAGTTTACAACCACTTTTCTCCCTAATCGTGCCAAGCGTTGCCACTATAGTCCCTGAATATATCAAATTTGCTTATGTTTTTGTAATTTTGATACATTCAGAGACTACCGTGACCTGCGTCTGACACATTCAAAGAGTAAAATCACTTATCACTCAACTTATTACAAAACTACTAGTACATTTTTTGTTACTGTTAAAAAAAAAGTTACCATAGAGATTGGTGATGGAATTTGATATTGTAACCGCAGTGCAAACACCTTTACCACCACCAGACATATCTTCCCCCAAAAGCAGCTTAGAAAATCTTTCCTTCATCATTTCAAGCTCTACAAACGTTCATAAAGTTTTTTTGTCATAGAAATAGTTTTTTCATAAGCACTTATATGATAAACACTTATGCTATAAGCACTTAATTAAACATGTACTTTTCAAAGTGCCAACCAACCTGATTCCAAGATATCCAAATCATCAGATTTACCATCCAATGAATACTTTCTCTGCTTCATCCCTAATCTCGAAAGAACAGCTCCATGTTTCGCACTCATCCACGGCGAAGGCAAAGGGTCACTAGCATAACTATTGTCATCAACAGCCTCAGATAAATTCGAAACCTCCGAATTAGTCCGACAATACACAAAAGAGTCTCCACTGAACGGCGAATACTCAGGAGTTTCACTGACTGAATGATCATTCTGATCCACAGAAGAAGTTGAGTCGAAATTCGAAGAATTGTCCATTTTTAACTCAACAATAATAATCTATGCACAATTTTCCAACACCTACATATATATATAAAATCTGTGTCACAAAAAAAGACAGATCAAAAGCAAAAGGTGAAAAACTTGAATATGTTGTTCTGTGACAAAAAAGCAAAAGCTGTGAAAGAATGTTCCTGCTACTGAAACATCAAATTATTTGAGAACTTTCCAAGACTTGACATAACAAGAAAAAGAAAAACTGCTAGTAATTTCCAAAACTTGAAATATACAACGGTAAGAAAAACAGAAAAGGAAGAAAAAGCAACGGTCCCATAATATATATATGTTACCTTTTTATTTTGTTTGATTTGAATTTGAAACTGTTTTAGATAAACATGATTTGAAACAGTTCCCTCCTTAGCTTTTTGTGCCTAAAAGAAAAAGAAACAAGAGAAGAGAACTAAAAGAGAAGAAAACTTTGTTTTGAAGAACATGAAGACAACTACTTCATCACATTCATAACCTTTCCTATTATAATAATATTTCATTAAGAAATAAAATTTATTTTCATTAATACATATATTTTTTTTTTGATCCGTAGACGAAATAGTAATAACCATTTACAACAGATAATCGTTAGTATCAGGTTGATGATGATGTCAGACTTAACAATATCTACTTTTGTATATTAAAATTTTTATTTAATTGGTGAAGAATTTAATACAATTGGTTGTAGAGTTGCTGCTCTATAATTGAATCACATGCGAACAATAAATCAAATTTGTTATAATATTGTAGGCATGAAGATGCTCAAAGACGTGCAACCATTTCTCAAAAATATATAGTATATATATGATTTTCATTTGGTTCATGATAGATTATGAATATGAAAATATTATAGTACATAATCGTGAATATTACAAGTCAAAGTAATTTAAAATGATATACTTGAGATAATTATAATAATTGTCTCTTTCCATTTCTATATTTGATTATTATTAAATGTGAGCATATATATGATCATTATATCATACCTAATTTATTTAATGTTTTTAATTAATCTTCAATTTTTTTTGGTGGGAATTATTATTCGAATTTTGCTAATGGAGTTTTTAGATTAATCCCTCTTGTTATTAATTGTGGTTCACACCATGATTTTAAACCTTTTGTTAGATAAGTTGTAATGAGTATTTTGTTATATTTTGATTAAACATAATTTAATTTGAAAAAAAGGAATGAGTATTTTGTTATATTTTGATTAAACATAATTTAATTTGAAAAAAAAGGAACATGCTGTAAAATATTTTTACATTATGAATGAGAGATGTGTATCTCTCTAAATCATATTTTTATTTTTAAAATATTGATATAACATGACAAATATAAATTTTTTAATTAATTATATACGTATTATTGTTTTATATAATCTATGCACTACCTTTAAACTTTTATATATATATATATATATATATATATATATATATATATATATATATATATATATATATATATATATATATATATATATATATATATATATATATATATATATATATATATATATATATATATATATAGTTATTTTATGACTTTTTACTGTTTTGCTTCAAACTTGATTTTTTTTTTAATATGCCTCATTTAAAAAAAATAATTCCAAGATACCCCTTTTATGTGTCCTCGTTCATCCACTTAGAGAGCATGTGAACGCAGCGTTGTATGGTATGTGCCCGGCCATTGACCGTGCAAGGGAATATTGTTTTTTTTGTTTAATTATTAAATTAATTTATATTAATATTATAATTAAATTTAATAATTAAAATATATTATTTAATCATTAAAGATTATTATTTTTTTAAATAAAATTTAAGCTACGATTATTAATCTTTGCAATAAATTTATAATTATTAGAATTATGCGGTAAATAAATTTAAAGAAGTAAAATATTTTTTATTGATTATAAATAAATAAAATACATATCATCAACTATAATGACTGCCTGTTCCATATCAGGTGTTCTTTTTTGTTCGCATTCTCTTACCCAACTCTTGAGTTCTATTTCTTGGAGGTGATGGAGATGAATCAGAAGACAAATTTTGATTGTGATGTGTTGTCGGGGGGTCTGCATGTGTTGGTCCACATCCATACCAAGAAGCTCTTGAATGTTATAATTTGGCATATCCATAAGTTGTTCATCCGTGAGCAAAAAGTTTTGAAATGAATGTGATGGTTATGTGTAGGTATCAGGTTGAGTATGTTGAATTTGTGGGTAATAGACATCATCAGTGGCGAAGGTAGATGTGGGCTGAGAGAATGAGTGTTGAATGTTTGGTGTTAAGATTGGGGGTTTGAGTGATCGAAGCTTGACTAAGGAATTGGAGTGAACTGTAAGGGTGGTCGATGAGTGGATTGGTGTTGATATTGTTGGTTATAGTAGTAGTTTGTTTGAGGGAATGGAGTATGGGGAATTTGGTGTTGGGATGAGGTGGTATAAAAGGTGTGTTGTTGTGTGGTATGTGTGTGATGGTATGTTTGTTGTGCGGATGAAGATGCTCATCCCCCAAATTGGGATGTGTATATTGGTGGAACATCGTGATATATTGACGCGGCAATTAGTTGCGTTGAAGAGGAGGCATGTCGACGGGGGTCGTTCAAAAATTAGGCGGAAGCAACATGCACGAATGGAATTGCATGTAACCAATTCAAATATTCTCGACTTAACTTACGCTTACCCATTACCGCGTCCCCCTGCAATACCAAATGTCTTCTCTGTTTCTATTCTTTTACCTCATCTTTGTTTGATTTTTGCCAATGGACTTTTTGGACTTTTTTCATCATGTCGTGGTGTTCCCTTAGACACCTTGGTTGAGAAGGGATTTGTTTTTCAAACCCAAACTGGAGTTTGACCTTATATGTCTGATTTGTTGTTCACACTCCAAATTCAGTTATCTCTACGATCAGGCACTGGGAATTGAAGATACGACCTCCATATAAACTATCACAAAAAATATATAAGTTAGAATATAAATAAGAAGTCTAGAAAACATATAGGTTCTATGGTTTCAAGCTTACATCTTTTTCCTCCATGTGCTCCAGTGCGACTCGATACCCACGTAAATAAAAACGAGGATTATTTTCGTAATTCATACCTCGTTGGAACCTTCTTGCATTTAACAAAAAAAGTATTAGTGTTAGGTTTAGTTTAATAAGAAGATAATAAAGTGCATTTGTATATTAGGAATACCTTTGAGCGTATGGAAATGATGGCTTCACTGTAGTAACAGGAGCAAGTAATGGGGTATGCGTGAATGCCCAAACAGTGAGTAGTACTACACAATCTCCCATGCTTCTGACATTGTTGTAGATGGCCTTGCAGATATGTTTGTACAATGTTGCCAAACAAGCAGAACCCCAACTATATGTGTTGCGTTTTTCTAGATCTCCCACGAAAGGTATCCAAGATGAATGCTACAGATTGTGACTCTTGTTTAGGAACAACAAAATAGCAATGACAAGTAAAATGTATAGTTTAGCTTGTAAAATATTATCTTTCTCGATTGGGGAAGATTTATTTTTTAACTATCTATACAGATGCTCTAGCAAACAATCTTTACAGACCCTATATTTTTATCAGATTCTGTAGGTTCTACCCTTAAATTCTTAATGCAAACATCGTTTGTTACATCGGTAGGGCCATTAATAGCCTTTCCATCTACTCGGAGACCAAGTAACATACTAACATCCTCTAATGTTATAGTGCATTCACCAGTTGGTAAATGAAACATATATGTTTTCGGTCTCCATTTCTCTAACAAAGCTACAACTAGTCTAGAGTCAATCTTTAAACTCTATATTTTTGCAACATTTGCAAAATCGGCTACTTCCAAATACGGGATTATTTTCGCATTTGGTTGAATATGAGTGTGGGAATGGACTCGGAACCTACCAACCTCTTGGGAAAATTGAAATAATAATGAATACAATGATTAAGTAAATAATTACGTCAAGATTATAGGAACCTTACATTTTCTTCGACGTTTGTTGGTGTTCCACGGTGCGATTCTCCTATCCACAACAAAGACATTTTGAGTTTGTGAAGTGATTTTGCTAAAGAAAATTCATTGATAAGTGAGTGAATGTGATAGAATATTTAGTAGAAGATGAAGAAGTGAGTGTGATACATTTTTTTATTAGTAATTGAATTTAGAGTTAAAGATGTGAGTGTGCATGTGAATGGTAAATAATTTGAAGTGACCATACAATGACAAATTTGTTTTAACAAGGCAAGACATGGAAAATTGCAAAACTAGAGTACACATGCATGCAAGCTTATTCCATTACCAGCTCGTCTTGCTACATGCATGCAGGCCAACTTTTAGTCACGTACCTGCTAGTCACATGAAAGGACGAGCACACACATGTGATGTTGCTGCTCGTCACTCCAAAGGACGAGTACACACACGTAAAAAAAGCTTCTCGTTAGTCCAAAGGACGAGCACACACAATGGCTCATTCCTCACACCAGCATTTGCTTGTCTTTAAGTTTATATATATATATATATATATATATATATATATATATATATATATATATATATATATATATATATATATATATATATATATATATATATATATATATATATATATATATATATATATATATATATATATATATATATATATATATATATATATATATATATATATATATATATATATATATATATATATATATATATATATATATATATATATATATATATATATATATATATATATATATATATATATATATATATATATATATATATATATATATATATATATATATATATATATATATATATATATATATATATATATATATATATATATATATATATACACATCTGCCCATTCCACATTTCAGTATTTACTCATACTTTTTTTACATCTAAATGGCTCAGAGAAATTTAGTAGTAACCAGCCACTTTAATGGTACTATTTTTACAGATATTAATGTTGGATTCTCATTTGGAAATACAGATACATACTCATTCAAAATTCATGTGAATTATAATTTCTTTCATTTCAAAGATAGGATGGAAAAAAAGTTACAACGCTGTGTTGAGGAGATTATTTATTGTCATCCATTAATTAATGGAAATGGTGATACCATATTTTCCATAATGACCCCGATTAGAAATGGCGAAGATGTGAAACCAATGTGTCAGTGTCACGTGATGTTTGCTCAATTACCCACAATTGAGATATATGTTTGTTTCTTTGAACATGCTGAAACATATCCGACTCAATCAATATAATCAAATTAGTATGGAATGAGTCAAACTTCCGACGACGAACCAACACAAAACAATGAACCTTTCGTACCAAATGAAGAGGTTGGAAAAGATAGCGAGGATGATATTGAAGAGGTCAGAATGCAAGATCTTTTTGGTAACAACTATGATGATGGCAGTGAATATCTAATCGGTGCGCCTACCTAGGAAATTAGCGTCAAACCAATAATTTTGTACAATCCACATGTACATATGAAAAATATGTGCTTGGAAAATGTTGAATCAATCTTTGCGTTTGGATGTATCATACCAAACCATATAGGTGAAGAAATAGAAATAGGGATGGAGTTTGAAAATAAGGAAGCTTGTGTTCTCACTCTGCAACATTGGCATATAACACACAATATTGACTATTAGGTGAAAAAATCTGACAATGTATGGTACATAATTAAATGTAAGAACCCGACTACAATTTCAAATGCAGAACTTCCTTAAGAAAGAAGAAATCAAAATGGAAGATTGGTAAACTCATTGGGCCTCATACATGCACTCCCATGTCTATGTCACAAGACCATAGGAAGCTCAATTCAAAAAATGATTAGCCACAACATAGAGCTTTTTAATCGCGAAACTTCGCTTAAAGTGAAGGTGATAATTTCCCATATTATTGAAAAATAAGAGGCGTCAAAAAGGGAGTAAGTACTAAGCCATAGGTTAACAAATTTTGTAAGTATTCAACTTTCATTTCTTAGATTAAACCTAAATCGATATATAATGCCTTACTTTACGAGGGATGATTACTTGCTATGCAAGAAGAACTAACCCAATCTAAAAAATAATAATGTTTGGGACCTTGTTCCGCATCTAGTTGATAAAACCTTCATAAGCATAAAATGGGTATTTAGGAACAAAATGGATGAACATGGGGTAATTATGAGAAATAAATTTAGGTTAGTGGCAAAAGGATATATTCAAGCTAAAAGGATTGACTACGAGGAGACTTATGTTCATGTAGCCCGCTTAGAAGCTATTAGACTCCTTTTGGCATTTGCATGCTGCCTAGACTTTAAGCTTTACCAAATGGACATTAAGTCTGCTTTTCTAAATGGACATATAAATGAAGATGTGTCTGCCTCACAACCTCCGGGTTTGAGAATCATTATAATCCTAATAATGTTTTTAAGTTGAAAAGGCCCATTTATTGTCTCAAATAAGCTCATAGAGCTTGGTATGAGATATTGAATGGATTTTTGATCAAATAAAGATTCAATCATGGGAAAGTCGAGACCAATTTATTTATAAGACATAAGGAAAAACATATTCTCTTAATTCAAATTTATGTAGATGATATCATTTTTAGGTCTATTAATGAATCTCTTTGTCGAGAATTTGCTAGTTTGATGCAGGGGGAGTTTGAGATGTCACTTATGGGAGAGTTAACATACTTATTAGGATTGCAAATCAAACAAAGAGAATAAGGGACTTTCATAAGCCAAACAAAGTATTGTCTAGATCTTATCAAGAAGTTTGAGATGAAAGATTCAAATACTATCTCAACACCAATGGCTTCAAATGTTCTCATAAAAAAATATGAAAGAGGAGTAATTTTTAACATAACCAGGTATCAAGGTTTGATCGGATCCTTACTCTATTTAACTGCAAGTAGGCCATATATCATGTTCAGTGTGTGCATGTGTGCTAGATATCAAGCATCGCCTAAGGATTCCCATTTTAAGATCGTTAAACGTATTTTGAGGTATCTTAACAAAACCTTCAATCATGTTCTTTGGTGTCCTAAAGGAAGTGCTTGTATCTTAGTAGGTTATTCTGATTATGATTTCACATGGTACAAGTGAGATAGGAAAAGTAGTAGTGGTACCTGCCACTTATTTGGAAGCTGTTTAGTTTCTTTGCATAGTAAAAAGTAGAATAATGTTGCCTTTTCTACCACCGAGGCTAAATGTGTAGTCGTCGGTAGTTATTGTGCACAAGTCCTATGACTTAAGAAACAATTATTAGACTATAATTTACAACTTGTTGTGTTCCAACTAAGTGCAATAGTACTAGTGATATAAGTCTTACTAAGAATCTGATACTACATTCACATACTAAACACATTGAAATCTGACACCATTTCCTAAGAGATCATGTGGAAAAATGAGATATTATTTTTGAGTACGTTGACACTAAAAGTCAACTTGCTGACATTTTTACAAAAACATTGTCATCGGAATGCTTCCACAAATTTGGAGGGATTTTGGAGTCTTAGACTCTTCATGCCTTAAATAGAAAGAAGATTTGATTTTAGTTTCATTTTTTAGTTCATGTATTATTTATGATTGTTAATGTATACGTTGATTTACAAGTCTGATCACTTAATTGTTAGTTATTGAATGTTGTGTTGCATATCTATTTGCATTTTATTGCTTGTGACATGTCTATCTTTGTTGTATATATGATCATTATTGTTGTATAGGCTTCTTAGTTGTTTAGCTCTTATATTCTTTGGAATTACCTGTTAGTGATTATTTTCTTGGTTTTAGATGCATTCCAAACTATCTCTTTTTGATGTTGTCAAATGGGAAGAAGTTGTAATGAGATTAAAATTTCTTTATGTGTTTTTTATGCTGTGAATAGTTTATGTGCAATGTTTTACAAGAGCATACATGTTATACTCAAAGGTCAACTCAATTCCAAGTGAAAGCTTGCAAAACATCAAAAAGAGGAATATTGTAGTTGCGTGTCTCTACTTCACTCAGGGGAAGCTTATATGCCTGATTATTTTGTTGCTTATCTTATCATTTTCATCTTTGATTTTATTTAGATTCATTGAGTCTCCTTCATGTTTGCACTTCTCGGAATCGAGTTTTAAATGTTTCATTTTTAGAATGCATAAAACTTTAGTTAAATTTGGTCTTGATCAAAATGTTCTTTGATCAATAGCATATGTTAGTGGAATGAAATCATTTTGTGTTTTTGGCTACAATTTATTCAAATGTAAAATCTCAAAATGCTTTTGAAAATTTGAAAATTTGAGATTTTACGAGATTGATTCGAATCATTCACTTTTACACTGAATTTATGATCCTGGTCAAATCGGATAGAAGTGGAACTTAGTCATTTTATTATGATCAAATTTTACACTTGATTATTGTAACACGGTGGGAGAACTGACTTTAAACAATGTTGCGGATAGCAAGAGTCGCCACCGACTTTTATTTTATCCATAAGGAAAGGTTATAAAAGAACAGGAAAGACCTTAGAGAATATTTTGGGTCCGGGGGGTAGGTTATGAAAAGGGAAGGTGTTAGCACCCTTTTCATCCATGGTTATCCATGGGCTCTTAGGTACTTAAGCTCACTTTTGAATTGTTTTGAAAGTGTAGTGTGTGAATAGAAAATTTTCAGAATAGTTAATAAATAATCCATGTAAGGATGTGTTAAGAACTTGTTTGAAAACTTGTTGAAAATTTGTTTAAGTGTGAAACAGTTTTGAAGTGAGCAAGCACCTAGGAGTAACCTACCCTAATGTTTAAAGGTCTTTCTTATTCTTCATTCTTTCCTTTAGTAAGACTATCCCTACTATAATGGAGTAGGTAGTCCTTACTTTGGATGTTAAGGGGTATGTGAGGGACAATTTGACTTTGAAGGCCATTGTGGGATGTAATAAGCACATATAAGGGACCATCATCATTTTTCGAAAGGGACTTGGTTCGTAAAGGCAACCATAAGGGACTTTGATGATTTTTTCTATTTGAGGGACTTGCTTTATACACCCCACTTAACCATTATTCGTAGGCAACTTGAGGGATATCCTTAGGAAGTGAGACGGCGATTAAAATCGACTTACGTGTGTGACGTGTTTATTTTAAATTATCTTTATTTAAAAGTGATCTAAATTTATTTTAATATTACATACAGGTTGTTACACTCCCTAATTACTAACCATAATAATAATTATAATTAAATAATTACAATTTACGTCCAATAAATAGTAAAATATAATCAAAATAAATATAATAAAAAATAACAAATAAGTAAATAAAATATTGGGGTTAGTAAATAATAAGAAAAATTAAATAAGGTTAGTAGAAATATAAAGTTAGTGAAAATAATTAGTTGAAACAATAATAATTAGAAAAATAGACAAAGTTAGAAGAAATAATAAGATAGAAATTTCAAAATAATAATAAGCAACAAAATATAATTAGCAATAATAATTAATTAATAACGTGATTAAACATAAAATTTGATTTTTAGAAAACTAATAATTTATTTATTAATAAAAGATCAATTTAGATAATAAAGGTTTATTATAATTTATTATTTTTAAGAGTTTGTTTTAAATGTGATATGATCTTAAAAGCATATTATTTATAAAGAAAATAGTTATTATTTAAAAAAAAGAAGAAGATGATTTTAAGAAGGATTAGTTTAATTAATTAAATTTTTTTTTAGGTTGATTAAGGTTTAACTAATAAAAAAAAAAGTGGTAGGTTTATGGTGATTAGCAGTTAACAGGTTTTTGTGTAGTGTTTTGTGTGTGGTTAGTGAGATTACCATCATTAATCAGTAAACAACATACAACAAGAACAGAACCCTAAATCACCCCCTAATTCCCAAGTCGTTCGCGGTCGCGCCTCCCTCTCCCTCATCTCCGATCGTCACTCTCTCTCCCTCAATCCGTCTTTCGCTTTTCGTTTCTCAAAAAAAATACTCCTCGTTTACTTCCCGTTTATACCTGAAACAACAAATCGAGACATCAATCATACAATGACAAGGATGAAGATAAGAGGGTTACCGAAGAGTTAGGTGATAGCGACGGTGGAGTGGATTCACGGAGGTTGGAATTCGCGGTGGCTGGAGATGGCTTCGACGGCTGAAAGCTAAGTTTTTTTGCTCGATTTCTTATGTTACGAGTGTTAGGGTTTTGCGTGAGGGTTATCGGTGGACTTGTGGTTTTTTGTTTCCTCTGAAAAAAGTCCCCTATCCCTTTCGAATCTCCCTCTTCTTATAGGCTTTTTGAGAATCAATGTTTTGATTGAAATTTGATTGCTGCTTTGAATGTTGATTTAGATTTTCCAATTTGGGATATATCAAATTTGAAAACTTTCCCTTTCTGCCATGCGTTAAATGAAAATCCCAATCCTGTGTTATTATTGTATCAATCTGATTAATGCTTTGATTCAATGTTGGATTTGATTTCTTCCTGAATCGAATCTTCTATTTTTTCAGTGAATATTCTCCAATGATTTTACTAACCCTGAATTTGTGACCTGGCAGGTGCGGGTAGCAATGGTTTTGAGCCAAGGACGAATTAGCAGCCCAGAAAAAAAAGCTTGCATCTGATACGCTTGTAACGAACTCGACCTATACGCTCGGTGGTTCTCTGATGAAGTTTCTCGTGAAAGTGTTGGTGATGATGAGGGATAACAACTTCGAATGTCTCTCTTGCGAATAAACTAAATGTAGGGCATATTATTAGCAGTTGCAACCATGTGAGTGACGAAGAGCAAGGTTGTCGATTTCTCTTTCCATTTCACTCTCTATTCTTGTTTTCATGTCAAATTGATATGTATCTAATCATTGTTTTCCTTTCATGTATTTGGTGATAGTGCTTGGGGAACTGGGGTAAGGTACTGCACAAGTCATCGCCCTCACCGCTGTCATCTTTACTCTTACTCTAACACAGCAAACTCAATCAAAGCTTCAGGACACTGCTGCTACTGATGTTAGTATTACAATCTTGCCTCCAATGAAGATGTTGCCTAGGAGATTTTTCACACGCACCAGCTTTTCAGAGGTAAGATAATCCCTTTCCAACATCTTGAAGGAGCTAATCAATAATGGCAATGACACCATACTTGTTGCAACATATTCATATGGTTCTGCTATTATCTCGTAGGTGTTAGCTTCACCGGCAATTGCAGTCAGCACTTCAAGTTTAACCCCTTGACACAGGGTGTCGTATTGTAGTGGCGATAACAGTATTTGCAATTTGAGGAGAAAAAGTGAGGGTATCGCGTGACCAAGAGGTGCAGGTAGCTAATAATTGCATAGGACTGCTCTTTGATCTGGATATGCTCATGTGCCTGCTGATGGGCATTCGCCGTGGACAGAGTCAATTAGGGAAAAACCTTCAGCTGCCAAGACAGCAGCAACAACCGTGCGCTGGGGTCGGTTCTCAAAGAGAAACATTGCATCCAATATTCACTGTTCTCTAGAAATGTGTTTGGCCACCAATTCACTCATAAGACACTGTGCTTACTCATTGAATTCCTGAGTGCAGAACGTGGTTACGAAACTTCAATACATCAAAACGGGAGGGTAATGAACAACTGGCTTGCTATGCATAACCTTGCTAAGTTAACTGTTGTTGCTGCTGTATTGACTGTTGTGCTAATGTCGCAGGTACATGAGGTTGCTCTGTTGGTTTGCGCAAAATACAAAAATGAGGATGCCTCCTGGTGCTACGACAACTTTGCCAATAACATGGCACTTAAATTAGTGGATAACGTCCGGCAACATCTAGTGCATATCATGGCTTGGTTTAAAGTAGACGGCCAAAGTGTCCTCGTCGTAATAGAACAGAGTCTTGGTTTTGGTTGGAAGGTTTTCCCTTGTTGACATAATCGTGTAGTTTTAGTGTTGTACAGTTGAGATGAGTTCCTCATGCATCTTACCACCATTGTCGCTTAATCGTGGTTTTTACGGTTACTTTGAACTTGCTGCCATGACCACTGTTAATGTGTATGTTAAAGAACTTGGATGTGAGTCTTTGTGTTTTAATTTTTTTGTTACTGTTTGTCACAGGTGTACGCACGAAACAGATTAATATGTGATGGTTTTCAAGATTGGCAAGGCACTGCTCAAGGATATGAACAGCACAGGGAGATATTGGATTTGAAAGACTGCTATCATCACTTGCAATTGATCTGGAGAAGGCAAATCAGCGCCACCGCCACCGCTTGACTTTTGCTGACATTGAGGAGTAGTCACGTTGCCGAAATCTCGTAGCAGCCTTTGGAATATCTCATTCAGCTCTGCCACGCACTTCGGTTTCATGGTTTGCAACTTTGGACTGATTATTCCTGCCAATTTTTCTCATTTAGTCGTTCAATCTGAATTGTAGAATCCAATGAAGTTGTGGATGCTTCGAGAAGAGCTTTTTTGCTAAGACAACATCACCAACTGCACGTTGGAGCCTATCCTCAAGGTGATTCATTACATCAAATACTCACTGTTCTCTACAGAAATGTGCTTGGCCACCAATTCAACCATAAGACATTGTGCTCATTCACTAAATTCCTTAATACAGAGAGTGGTTAAGAAGCTTCAGTATATCGATTGAGAAGGTAGTAAGCAACTGGCTTGCTATGCAGAGTTTCTCTTTCCATGGCTGCTGCTGATGCATATCTGCTAAATTAACTGTTGTTGTTGATGTTGCAGGTCCATGAGATTAATCTGTTGTGGATGCAACTTCTGGGACTTAAGTGTGTCACCAACATTGTTCTGTTGTTCAAGCATCTTAGCGTGTTGCCCATTCGTTACATTTGGTTGAGGCCTTCCACTCTGCTACTGTTGCTGCGCAGGCCAGATTGGTTGTTGAGTCAATGGTGTTTGTAATTCGTGCAACTCAAAGGAAAGGCTCATGGCCAACATTTCACTTCAGCTAGCCAGGAGCAGCTTCTAAACGGCACCTTGCTATGTATTTGCAAATATTTGTAACTGTAGTTTATTTAGTCATGGACTCTTTAAAGTTAAGGGATAGTAACAAAAGTCAAGTAGCATCAGGGTTGGAAAAACGATGGGCCCTGAACTATGTACTCGTAGCATCTTTGAACGGCACAAAGAATTATCTTTATTTGATTCTTGTAGTTTGAATATAAACTTGCTTCTTATCACAAAGTTGAACAAATTTGGTTCGAATTTCGAATACCTCCGACTCAAGATATTCACATAAACTTCTTGGTGTACGTAATTCTTGCCTCAAATAAAATGAATCATTGAATTCGAAACACTTGAGATCAAATCTTGATGTCCATGAACTGAACATACACATGAATTTGCGATTTCGTCTTTTCATTATGGCTTATAACTTTGCCCATCCACTTAAGCAATTTTATCTCCAAAATAAGCTCTCTTTGCCCTGATGAACTAATGACTCGAGAGGTAAACAGAGTCCCAAATCCAATTATTATGCTGAGGTATTGGTGAAAACTTGTGAACCTTGTGAACATCATGAAGTGGCTTTGTAGGCCCCATGACCCTTAGGAAAGCTTTGTAAACATTGTGAATCTTGTGAACCTTCTTAGAACACAAAGTCTTGTATGGTGAGGGCAAATTTTGGGGTGCAACAATTATTATCATTTTCCTGAGGGAAAATTATGTTTGATTAGATTCGAATCGATATTTGTACATGATTCGAATCAATTTCTTTTTCAAAAATTCATTGTCAGTTCTATGGCATTTGATTTAAATCAAATTTTAAACATGATTTGAATCATGTGGCATTTGATTCGAATCACGCTTTGTCTGATCTGAATCAATAGGCCTTTTTTTTCTTTTCAAAAATCAGTTATTTCTTCTATTCCATTTCATTTACTCATTTGATTCAAATGATTTTTTCTCTTGATTAGAATCTAACTACCTTTTCCAACCATCTTATGTGTTTAATATCAAGCACATATAAAAGCTTTTTGTCATCATTTCTCATCATAACATCTATCATTATGATCATATTTTTTAGTTTGATTTTTAGTGAAAATCGTTTTCCTCTATTATGAGTGTTCAAAGTCTTGCTACGAAATTCTTGCATCTTCAACTTCAATTGAGTTCAGATTTTGATAACGAGAGTTCTGTAATTGATTGAAGGAGGTGCACACTTGAAACTATCCATTCTTGGAGATCTTGTTAAGTTTTTCAGGTTGTTGGCAGGATTGAGGAATTGTAAATGGTGGTGACAAATTCCATTGAAAAGAAGTAGGTTCTGTTAGACGGCGACAATGATATAGAAGGGGGGGTTGAATAGATCAATTATTTAAAAACAGAGTCGGCGCTTAATATAATTTGATTTTTAAAAGTTTTAAGCGGAAGCGGCCGAGGAACTATACTAGTCTAAACTAACCGTTACCGAAGAGATCGGATATACGCTATGCCTATATGGAATACCAATAAAGACGATAATTAGAATCAATAATTTGAACACAAATCAATAGGATTTTGTTCACTCAAAGTTTGAAAATTTTCAATGCTTGTAAAATATAAACCAAATTGAGAAACAGCTCAAGTGTTTGTATTCACGCAATTAGTCGAACACTTGGTGTGCAAAACACCTCAAGTAAAACTCAATAAGTGAATGGAGTGCTATGCTTTTCCGATTACAATCAAATGGATTGTAATGAGGTTTCTAAAAATGTTTCAGCACTAACACACCAGAATTTTAGTTAACTAATATGTTTGTACACAAACTCAAAATTCAGCAATGAAAATAGTAAAAAGAGAGAACACCAATTTATTGAAGCAGTTCCCCTGTCGTCCTCGCTCGGGGTACGTCTGCCTTCAATTCTAAAAATAGAATTGAGACCTGCATATATAACCTGTTGCAAATTGTTTTTACAAGAAAATCAATAGAATTCAAACACTCAATCCCAAACGTTGATTCTGAGCCTATGCCTTCTCTTTCCTTGATTCAAGATGAATCAAGTCCTTTATACGTGATGAGTAAACCTCTGATTACGGCACCACCTTTGAACAACCCTCTAGTCTTCATATATTGCCTGACTGATTTCAAACACCAATAATTCGAACCCAAACCCTCCTTCCACAATCCTCCGGTTAACGCTACTAAATTGACAGAACCTCCCGTTCTTCAATTAACTTCGCTCGGCTGAATCTGTGAAGGAACGATTTATGCAAAACCCCCAAAATCCAAGATTCTTGAAGAACAAAACCCTAAAGGTTTTGTTCAAGAAAAATCCACTGATTTCTCAACCCAAACCCGATACACCGATCCTAAGTTTAGACGTTATCACCTCGATGATGCAGAATGCACAACAAAAATGATTATGTGTAGTTGTTGAGAAAATGCAAGAAAGATGATAAAGATGATGAGAATCAAATCGATGTATATTTTCACTTTTCTTATTGTTTTGTGTAGAATAAACTATCTCAATATATACACAGTGTTGTAACCAAATAACAGACATAACAGTTACTTTGAATGGTAAACATAACATAAATTTTATGAGAAACGAGCGAGCGGTCGACCTAAAACAAGGGGGTCGACCTGAGCTCTCCCGAATTCAGAATTATGCAGAAAAACACTCTTTGCATCAACCGGACCAGGTCCATGCATCGATGCAAAGCATCCCAATTTTGAGAAATATAAACGCACACAATATGAGTCGACGGGAGGGTCGACACGCACTCTTCTGAGAACAAAACATGAAAATTGACTTCTGTATGAGTCGACCTAAGCAAGCTTTGAGTCGACTCGAAGACTCAGAACTTGCAAAAATGCATATTTTGATATGTTTATCTACATCAAAGTGTTCCTAATGCATCTCTAACTCGACCAACATGATCAAACTCATATAGAACACATATAGTGTTTTTCTTATATGAACCAAGACACATTTTGACCAATGTTTGCCACTAAAAAAATGACGTATGCATATGCGACTCGATGATACCATCCAAAGTATACTTTTCTAACTATATACGTTTTGACATCATTAAAACAAATATAACAAAGTATGAGGCACTTTTCCCTCACAGGTTCTTTTCTCCAAAATTGTCTTAGTAGTGACTATGTGGAAGGCTACGAAATAAGGAAGAGTTCTTCTCAAATCTTCGGACAATTTCACCGCTCAAAGAATTAGTAGGATCAAGGGGTTGATTTCTACACACAAATACTTGGAGTAAAATTGTTGTTATTGAAGATTCAAGAAACATATTAGAGTAAAGATTATGTGGAAGAGTTTGACAATTTTGTTGCATACAAGTCAAGATCCAAATTAGGAGATTTATTTTCTCATATGTATTGTGGCTTGGTGATTGTATGAATTCTTGAAAATATTTGTCAAATAACAATGAACTATATAGGTTCCAATGGAAAACCATTAAAGAATGCACGGAGGCAAAGCGAGGACAAACGCTGAAATACTATAAATTTCAGTGTCATCTCTCTCTCTCTCTCTTACTCTTACGTTTAAATTCATAGTGATTGTAGGCTTATGATTTTCAATTTCATCATATTATATTGTTTGTTCTTTATAGTGATTTATTGCGTAAGCTTTACATTTTTTTGGAATTGGATAACTTGTTAAACAAGATTGCTGAATGATAATAAGGAAACGAATTGAATTTAGAACTCAAATAATTGAATCATGTGTATACACTTCTTGTGATTACATAAATGAACACTCAAAAATCCTCCATTTGTTTTGGTGCTCCTAGTCACAAAGGAAAATCTCAATGGAGAATTGAAGTTGGTATTGAAGAATGTGTTTTTTCTAGAGAAAAATATTATTGGAAGTCACAATGTTAATATAAATTTTAGTAACCTATAATCCAATGTTGTTGATGTGGATCCTACTACTATTAGTTTTAGTTCTCATCATATATACCCATCTAAGACCATTTCTCAAATATTTGATATTATAGAGCATATCCAAAATATTCTTGCCACTCAGCCACATGCCATGTCTACTTCATCTGTTAAAAAGATTCAAACATTTCTAGTGTGTTAAACATGTATTTTTCCACATGGATCATCACCTCTAGAGTATCACACCATATATAATATAACGATAAATCATTTGTGTCTTTAAATTATGTTTCATCCATGTTAGTTAAGACTGCTAATGACACTTCTATGTCATTAGCATGCTGTAGCACCCCAAAATTTGCCCGACCTTTTTTCTTGGCCGGCTTTTATTTCTTTACATTTTTGCTTTCCCGTATTTGCATAGCATTTGTTCTCGAGGCAGGGGATCAAGGTTCCCGTGACTCAGGTTTCATTCATGTGCAAGCAACTGAACAGCAAGCATCGGGGGCTCGGGCATTTATTTTGCCCTGCAATCGAACGGTCAATTTTATTCAGTTTTGCAGGTTAATTTCAGATCAGGATCAGCATTCAGGCTATCACAAGTAATTTCATGATCATATTATTCAAGAACAAGTTTCAGAAGCTAAACAGAGCTCCAAACAGCGAGAAACGGGCAAACGGGCTGGTTTCTCACCAAAAGGCGCCAAATTCAAAATTTTGAAGGTGTTAACCGGTTAACACATATGGTTAACCGGTTAACCAAAGGAAAATTTGCCCAGATTCAAAGGTTTCAGAGGCATTAACCGGTTAACGCATATGGTTAACCGTAGCAGAATTTGCCATGTACGTGAATTTTCAAGTGGAGATGCTTTGGGTCCAATTTTGATCACTTGAAAGCTCATTTTTGCACTTGGGAAGGATCTAGAACATCATTTGAAATTTGGTTAAATTTCATTTCCCTCCAAAATCCCAAACCTCATTCCATACCACAATTCTCAAACCAACTTCCAAGCCTTTGTTTTGGATCCTAACCAAAGTGGTATTCAAGTGAATTACTCCAAACCACACTCACCTAACCTTCATAATTTTCATTTTCAGATTCGGAATTGATTAATTCTCTCTCAATTCTCTCAATTCCCTCCATAACCAAAACTCACTCAAAGCTCTTTTTCATTGGAACTATTGATTCTTCATTGGAATCAATGGATTTCTAAGAGCTAAACCTCCATCCATTACTTTGATTGAAGTGATTTCATCATTCAATTTTCATGCAAGTTCAGATCTGAATTTTGAGGTGATTGTAGAAGTGCTTATTTGGAGTAAATTGGCTTAATTATGAAGGATCTCCATTCATACATCATCAATTATTGCGGATCTTGAAGTATTCCGAACTTCTTTGCTTAGATCTACACAATTACAGTTGAATCAACAGTTATCGAATCAATTCTCTGATTCGTAGGTTGGATTTCTGATCCGATTTAATTTTCGAGCTTATTTGTATGTTTATCATATTATTCATATTCGATTGAATTGGGAGTGATTTGATTTGTTTGATCCATGATCTGGTTGTGTTGATCTGTTTACATGTTGTTTGAATCATGATTTGTTGGTTTAAGTTCGTGAATAAGTGATTATGCAATTATCCGATTGATCAGATAAATTGCTTATTTGTTGGAAAGTGATTATGTTTGCTGTTTTTCTGCTTCTGGTACAGTGTTAACCGGTTAACCATTTCAAATTTTCAAATCTTTTTCAAACGTTAACAGTGTTAACCGGTTAACGCATAGGGTTAACCGGTTAACCTGTTCAAAATTTCAGTTTTTCTTCAAGCTTTCAAGGTGTTAACCGATTAACAGTATGTGTTAACCGGTTAACACTGTACCAGAATGCCATATTTGTTGTTTTGCTTGCTTCTTCGCATACCGGTTCGATTCGAATCATCATGGATCAGTGTGATGCATTAGAATTGAATTGTTTTGGCTGTTTGTCACTGTTTGTGGTTGTTTAATCATGATGTTGTTGCCATGTATGATCATCCTTTCGATTATTTGCATGTTTGTATGTGGTTCGAATCGAGTTTTCATTTTCATGTTTGTATACTTTCATCTATTGTTTTCTCCACATGTTTGCATCACTCTTGCATCGCTGTTGAGGTCGAGATGTGCTTGTGGCGGCTTCTGCCCCACACACTTTTCCTCCCTCCCACCATTCTAATTGTGCATTTTTTATGTTTGCATTTATCTACTTGTGATTGATTCTTCATTTGTTCTTCTTGTGCTTTCTTTGCATGGTCCCCATATGGTTCCTAGTCCCTCCGTTTAGGATGGGAGTAGGAGAGACATTAGGTGTTTAATCCAAGTATGCTAACATTAGGGTAGATGTTTCCCCTTTTCATCCAAACTTTAGGATCACTTTGCATGACAATATTAGGGCCGAGTTTCCCTTAGACCTTCCGTGCGTCTTCTCGTCTCATCTCAAAATTATGCTAACTCATTTAATAAAGGCGATAAACGTTAATAAAGCTACATGGGGAATGATAAGTGAGGGGTCTCCTCTCGCTTATCTAGAATGTTTAGTATCCGTCCCGTTTGGGGGCGATATACGACGCATTCGCCTCCATGTCATAGTCTTTAGTGCAACGTGAATCACAAACCGAATTAATTCACTTCACTAAAAAACACAAAACAAAATTCAAACCTTTTTCCTTCGGGATTAATCGAAACTTCTTTTTCCATAAAAGAGTGTTGTTAAGCTTCGGTTCTACCGCAAACAGGCTTAGTCCTTAATTGTTGGAACGGAGGTTTAACCCTACTCGGTTAAAACACTTAATCAAATTGTGGTTTCATGTCTGCCCGAACTACGTTTGCTCTGATCTTTCATACCAGATGAAAGTACGTAGGCACAAGACGCGGCGTCTTGGCGAGCAACCTTTCCCCCCTTCTCCCGTAGTTAGCCGAATTACGTTGACTCTGATCTTTCATACCAGATGAAAGTACGTAGGCACAGAGCTGCGACGCTTTGCCGAGTATCTCTTTTCTTTTCTTTTGTCCCGCAAGCTTGTAGCTTAGATAGTTTAAACACACCCTTAGATAGACAACAAGCGTGGATCCCATCGAGTACGACGGATGTGAGAGGTGTTAATACCTTCCCCTTGCGTAACCGACTCCCGAATCCAGGACTTGGTTGCGATGACCTTGTCTTTTCGTTTTTCGTCAGGTTTTTTCCGATCGTTTCCTTTCCCTCTCTTTGGGATAAATAACGAAAGGTGACGACTCTTCTGTTTTTGCCGGGTGTTTTTCGCAGCTGTGACACATGCATTGATTCTATCTCTATAACTAATATGTTATTTTTTTATGTTTATTATATTTATAACCTTACTTTGAGTCTTACTTCTGATAGTCAATTGTGTGATTATGGTTATTCCATTAAATTTTCTTCTACTTTCTCTTATGTGTGTGATCTACATTCTAGAAGGTTGTGACAGTTCATATACAAGAAGAGTTTTATGTTTTGGATGAGTTGAGAGTCTCAAGTACTGCAACCTTAACCTCTAATTCCATTAGTGATTTATTAACTTCTTTTCATTTGAATTATTTTCCTTCTACTTTTTATTTATTGCATTCCCATTTAGGACATGCATTTGCTTATAGATTAAAGTATTTGACTTCTTTTCATTTTGTTGCACTTAGGTTTTCATTTCTTTTTCATTATGTTTTCAATAATGTTTAGCTTAAGAACGAGTGTTGATGTATCTACTTTACTCATAATGTGCTAAATTATTTTATGTTAAGCAATGTGAATTTTAATATTATTTAACCTTTTGTGTTATGTGATATGCTATTAGTGACTTATTTTACCATGCATTTTAATGTTATACATCTGTTTGTTTGGCTAATCATCTTAGGAATAGATAAAAGTTTGCTAGTGTGAAGAATCCATTAACAAGTGGACATCATGAAAAATATGATTAAAAATAGTAGGTTATGCATATCACTAAATATCCACTTTAGGCATAAGGAGATACAATCATGATGTCCACTTGTTAATGGATTCTTCACACTAGCAAGCTTTTATCAAACAAAAAGCTCATGTAGAGTACTACAGATACTTAGGATGCTAATACCTTTTCTTAGTATAACCAACTCCCAAACCCTCCGATCTCTTAGCTTCGTTGTTACGTAGCGCACTTAGAGTTTTTTTTTCGATCTTTACCTTTTCCTTTGGATAAATCAATGCTCGGTGGTGAATATTTAAAGATTTGCGATTCAAGTTAATTTATAGCTTGATATCCGATTTTCACCGCGACAGAAATGGCGACTTCACTGTGTCGCTTGCGCGAAAATAAGGTGCCGGCATGACAGAAGAGTCGCCACCTTTCGTTATTTATCCCTCAGAGCGGGAAAGGAAACGATCGGAAAAACCTGACGAAAAAAGGGTAAGACAAGGTCATCGCAACCATTGTCTGGGTTCGGGAGTCGGTTACGCAAGGGGAAGGTATTAGCACCCCTCACGTCCGTCGTACTCGACGGGATCCTCGCTTGTTTGTTTACTTGGACGGGTTGGTTGTAATCTATCTACCTATCAAGGCTGGCTGAAAAAGAAAAGAAAAATGACTCGACAAAGCCTCGCGCTTTATGCCTACGTATTCTCATCAGAGAATGAGAAATCAGAGTCAACGTAGTTCGGCTAACTACGGGGGAAGGTGGGGAAGGTTGCTCGCTAGGATGTCGCATCCTATGCCTACGTACTTTCATCTGGTATGAAAGATCAGAGCAAACGTAGTTCGGGAAACTACGGGATATCTCCTGAAAGAAGTGTTTTTTATTGTATTTGCGATCTCAACCGCACTAGAGACTATGACCTGAGAGTGAATGCATCCTTTCTCAGATAGCTTAAGGCTCGTAGCGTACGAAAGAAATCATTCATGATTACCGTGTTTTAAACTGCTTCAAGATGAGAAGAGAACAGACCCAACTAGGAGGGAGACTATCAAGTCCTACTGTTATCATGCCATGGATTCATCCTATGGTTGAGGTTTGAATAGGGAACTCCTAGATGTTGTCATGCATAGGTTTCAACCTAAAAGTCTATCATCAAATCCTTATCAAGGGAGATGAGAGTCCTAAGGGATCATATCAATGATACACCAAAACAGACAAAAGCATCAGCTTTAACAGTAAAATGCATGCAATGCAAGTGAGGGAGGAAATGTGTGTGGGGCTTCAGCCTCCACAAGCTCGTCTCAACCTCAAGCCAGTCATGAAATAACAGCAATCATACTGAAAATAAACAACATGCCATCAAGCAATAACAAATAAAGGAAATGAAGTGCCATCAGGCAAACAAAACATACTTGAGAAAGAATCATCTATATCTACTCCTAACCCTAACACAGAATCTGAATCAAATCTAAGCACTAAAGCAAAACCCTAAACAAGAGAAATCAATCCCAGTCTTCAAGCTTCAGAACAAGCTTACCAAAGAAAGGGAGCTAAGCAAGCAGGCTCATAGTGCCTTCCTCAGGAAAGCACTAGGAGGTGCATACTCAGGAGTTATACCCTATGTGGCTCAACCACTGTGATCAGTTTATATTCCTCCTCAGGAGAAATTAAACTCACAAGCAGGCTCCAACATCACTGGATATTTAGGAAATCCTATCTGAACTAGTGGAACTAAATGAACAGACTCATAGGACCTTCCTCAGGAAAGTATTAGGAGGCTTCCACTTAGGAGTTGTATCCTATGTGGCTCAACAACTGTGATCAGTTTACATTCCTCCTCGGGAGAAATTAAACTCACAAGTTGGCTCCAACATCATTGGATACTTGAGAAATCCTAGATAAACTAAGGGAACTAAGTGAATAGACCCATAGGACCTTCCTCAGGAAAGTGCTAGGAGGCTTCCACTTAGGAGTTGTATCCCATGTGGCTCAACAACTGTGATCAGTTTACATCCCTCCTCAGGAGAAATTAAACTCACAAGTTGGCTCCAACATCATTGGATACTTAAGAAAGAGGTGAGAAGAAAGAATGAAAGTCATTCATAGTGCCTTCCTCAGGAAAGTACCATGAACTTCCTTCAAACTTCAGGATCTCAAACCTCACAGACAGGGAATAAGCCAAGCTCTGGGTCTCTGAGTCTTGATCTACAATCTTCTCTTCATGATGCTCTCCATCAAGGTCTTCAAGACAACACAAACCCCACAACAAAATCCCCAAAACAAACCCCAGATATGAACAGATAACCACAGCACAGACAAAATCAATAGGCAACTTCAGAAAATACCTAAAAATACTAAACCAATGGGGAAAAATCTATCAATTATTCACAAGGGTCTTCAACATCTACCCCTAACATCTACATAGGCCTCTACCTAAAAATCAAGACAAAACTTATTCAAAGAAAGTGAATTCTTCACCTAAGCACAACCTAAACCCTAATTAGGATACCCTACATCTATCCTAATTAAAATAATCAAAATCTAATTCTAAAATTCTAGAAAAAATCCTATGGGGAACTATGATTCATCATCTAATTGCACAAAAAATAATGGATTAAAAAGACTAAAGGAAAGTCCTAAAACAATTCTTGCAAAATCATGTATCAACTAAAAGAAAGAAAATATACTATATTAAAGAAAATACCACTAAAAATTCCACATTAAAAATAAAATTCCATTTTTATTTTTATATTTTTCTACACAAAATTATCTCAACATAGAAGAAAGAATGACCAAAAAATCATCATTTATCAATTTTTAATGAATTTTCAAAGACAAGAAAAATATTAAAAGAATATAAAAGAAATTAAATCAATTAAAAGGGAGGGGGGTAGAAATAGCAACACGCGCCAGTTGGATATTCAGAATGGGCTAAAGGGGGGGGGTGCGCGTAGCAAGCTGGACCCAGGCCCAGGTCCCAGCTTTAATGAAACGCTGCGTTGCAGCGAGGAGGTTTCCCTCCGTTTTCATTATGAATCCTGGCCACACGATGAATGGAAAAGGTCCAAAGCTGGGGACTCATCCAACGGCCAACAGCCATCGTCCCCAAACTGACCTAGGGTTTTCAGAAACCCTCTCTCCATGCACCAATCTTCTCCTCACTCGTTCTCTCTGCTCAGGCCACGAAATGCCACGATTCCAAAGCGAAAAATCTTCTACTAATCAAGAGGAACACAGCCATACGTGTACTTTCCCCTAATTCTCCCTAGATCATCCTAACAGAAGACCTTAAGATCATGGTTCCACCATGTTCATCTGAGATCAACCATGGTGAAACTTCAACCTAAGGATCTAAACTTGCTCTCCATGCTACCCTAGTTAATCTGACCTAATCCATGCTAATTAAAACTCCCTAAACAGCTAGTTCTTGGAGATTAAAGAATCACTCACCTGCCATGGATCTACCTACAGAGCTCTCAAACTCTCAGAATTTGATCCTCTATCCTAGCATATTAATTCTACACCTAAAGAATGAACTGAAACTAAATAAATTAAGAGGATTAGGGAAAGAAACCAACCTGCCAAGTGATGATGGTAGGTGCTCGTGGAGGATGTTGCAAGCCTTGTAACTGCTTCAGGATGATCCTCCAATGGTGGAAATGCTTCTGTTTGCACTTGTTGGGAAGGAGATGGCTTGTAGATGCAGATTTCTTGAATTGCTTGAACTTGAAGAAAGTGCTTCAATGGCTATTTCTCTCTCTCTCTCTCCTCTGAAATCTCCTTCTATCACCAACCTTGAACTCTCTTCATGGCTCTCTTTTTATAATGATCATTAGACACTTCTAGATTCATCTAGAATATGGTGGAAAGTTCTTGAAAATCTCATGTGGGGACAAGTTGAAAATCTCTTATCTCATGCCTTATGCCTTACCATTTTGTGCCAAGTTCTCCTTATGAGAGATATTGAGTGTGGATGAGTGAAAAACAAGCTCATCTTTGGCTTGTGTAAGGTTTTTCAACATTGCCTTCTTTTTTAAGTAACAAGTTTTCAAAGCATCACCCATTTTAAAGCTTCAAATCAAAATTCTAGCTAAACCAATGTTCTCAAAATGATGTTTCCAATCAAAATGATATATTGGATGACCTATTTTGGATTTGTGGATCTTCCAAACCAATTTTCAAATTCAACTTTTCAAACTTATATGCCATTTTTAGTTCATTTTTGACCAATCATGTAACTTCATGCTATGAGCTTTTCCAACAATTTGTGACCTTCATTCTAGACTTAAAATCACATTTTGAACAACTTTCATGTTTTGAGTTTTTCCATTTGAGGCTTGGAAATAGGAGTTTTAGGCATTGGCTAAAATGACCTATAACTGACAAATGACCAAAATACCCCTGTCTTGTTCAAACCATAAGTTGAGTTCCACAAATCCTATCAAGGACTTCTACCACTCAAATTAAAGCTAAGAAGATGCTCTTCAACATTCATGTTGGCCAAGAAACCATAGGAATCACCCTACTAGGGCAAAAGTTGTCTGCAAGTTGGGTGACTTTCAAGGGCCCAGATTCACACACCTCTGCTGACCTGTAATTTGTCAAAACCATAACTTGAGCTCTGTAACTCCTATCAAGGACTTCCACCACTCAAATTAAAGCTTAGAACAAGCTCTACAACATTTATGTTATGGGGAAGGTGAGATATCAATCACAACTTGAGCTAAAACTGCCTGGAAGATAGGGATCAAATTAGGGTTTTTCACTGACAACCCTTGAAGACCCTGACTTGAAACTTCTCAAACTCCTCACTCATGATGAGCTGGCCTAGGAATCATCTTTATATCCTCTCTATGCATCATTCCATGATCTCATGGCCTTTGGATTGGGTCTCAACCTTTCCCAAATCTTTAGTTACCCTAGGGTTGACCCAGTCAAAACCCTAATTCTATCATTCATGGTTGAATCTTCTGAACTCTTGCATAATGACTTCTCTGGGCTTCATGAAGGCTATCAAGACATCTCATGGGCTTTCCCAAAACATCAAGTTCATTCTCAAAGTCTCAGAATCATCTGAGGGGTACCCACGACTTTCAAGCTATGAAGCACACAACCCTGGTTTCAAACCACTTCTTCTGAGGATCTCTTGAACTTTCTGATGAAGGTATCCACTTTCAAACACTCAATGAATAAATAATTGTTGGTCAAATTTTGGGGTGTAACAGCTGCCCCTATTCAAACGGCTTGAACCTGACTGGGTGAGAAGCGAACGGCTCTCAACCAATCAAGGTGCGAGACGATTGAATACCGGTAAACCCGAAAATTTGCCAACTGCACGAGCACACAGTACTCTGCGGGGAACAAACCTTTGAATCCTGCAACATTAGCTGCTCAACAACTAGCTGGAGAACCAAATCTGACATCATCGTCGGACGATCGAAGTACTCTGCGTCACCACTGGAGAACTAAATCTGACATCACTGTCGGACGATCGAAATACCCTGCGTCACCGCTGGAGAAACATCTTCGACTTCAATCAGAAGACATATCCTTCATTTGATCGCAATCAATCATCACCTCAGGATAACTGACTTGGTCCTCAGACCCACACGGATCACTCTGTTGTATCTACAACTCTGGAACCTTGTCTTCAGCCACCCGTTGATTCTTCAACACGGAAATCTGGACTCACAGGAACCTTCTGATATCGCCTTCGGGCGCTTACGAAATCCATCTTCAGATTAGACATCACTGTTGGAGCAAACATATCACGCTGCTGAGGATTTCAAGAATCATCTTTGAACAAACAGGTCCGTCGGGCATCTTCAAGAATCGTCCTGAACCGATAACCTTTCTGGAGCAAACATTCTGTTGGGTTTTCTAGGAATCTTCCTGGACAACTCTTGCTGAAGACGCTATTGGGGAGCTCAAGTATCATACTAGGCGAACCACTCGGGAATCTGTACTGAGGTCTTAAGAATCGCTTTAAGCAAAACGGCCCTGCTGAGGAGTTCGAGAATCATCTTGAACTGAAGACTTCGCTGGGGATCTCAAAAATCATCTTGAGCGAGCGTCCGTGGGGATCACACCGGGGTCTTTAAGAATCATCTCGAAAGCGACCTTGCTGGGGAGAACATCAAGAATCGTTCTGAGCAACCGGTCTTTTGGTGGTACACCTGTTCAACAAGGATGATGACGACCTAGATCATGCTTACGGTGCATATGCTTCTGCGCCATGCCCCACATAGTGGGAATGATATGCGTTTATGCTAAATGCCATGCAATCATGCACAATGCTATGCAATCATGCACAATGATGCGATCTCGTCAGCAAAATAAATGCCGAAGGGGAAAATCCTCCTGTCAAGGAGAAAGAACCACTCAGGTAGAGGAAACATCCTGCTGAGGAGAACGTGAACACGCCAATATCAATCAGGCTCTGTCTGGGGAATTGATCTTCCGCGAACTGCTGCAGGGGAACAACTTCAGCTGACTGCTGCAGGGGACGAAGCTCTACGGGAACTTGGATCTGCTGATATCAATCGCGAAAATGAACTGCGCGGCCGTCTCGGCTACTCTTCTGGGGATGACCACTCTGAGGGGAACCAACTTCAGCTGTTCAACACTCCACTGGGGAAAAACCAATCATGATCTGATCCACTTCCAAGGATTCGGATCTCTTGGACATCTGCAAACTCGGCTGAGGAAGGAGAAATCATTCTGCTTCGATGGAGAGAGTGCGATTCTGGGGAAACACAGCATTAGCTGCCCCACGCTCTGCTGGGGAACATCGATCATGATCTGATCGACTTCCAAGGATTCTGCTTTTCTGCGGACTCAACCGGGGAGGGAAATCATTCTACTTCGCTGGAGAGTGCAACTCCGATGAGGAAACTCAATTTCGCCGGGGAAGAAGGAATCATCTGACTTCGGGGGAAGAGTACAACTCTGCAGGGGCATACAACATCAGCTGTTCCAACACTCTACTGGGGAAGAGGGAATCATCGAACTTCAGGGGATAGCCTGACTCTGGTGAGGAATCTCAATTCCGCTGGAGACTTCAGTCCGGCACCATCAGTTACTGCATCCTTCGGCTAACGAACAACCTCCTGCGAAACCTGCACTTGTGACCCGGTGCGGGGGAGGACCCCTGCTTTGGCGACTTTACTGGGGAAAACACGAGCTTCGGCATCCGAACACCTCTCTGAAATCTGCACTTGTGACCCGGTGCTGGGGAGAGACGACATCATTCTTCGATGCTTGGCTCAGCTGATGAGGTGACATTCCTTCAGGATGCGTCGGTTTGGGGAAGAGAATCACCTCTACCTGGGGAAGACATATCAATGCTCACCATCTTGCGTTCAGATTCTGCGGAGGAGAGACTACTGAACTCTGCTGGGGAAGGAGGACTCATCCTGCTTCGGGGATACGCACGGCACATCTTCTGGCAAGTGCTACACCTGCAACAACACAAACAAACAGACAAGATACCCTCCTCAAAGGGGCCTATCCAGGTTATTATCTCGTGACAATATTCAGTTAATTAGTTGTTTCAACAATCAATGGGCCTAGGCCCGCAAGTTTATGTATGCGCATTTTATCAAAAACACATCGGCGTTCTCATTCGCAAACAAAACAGATAAATGCTAAGCAGTCAAGTAGAATTGCTGAATAATGTGCATTTTATTGATGATGAACCCCTGAACGGGCAAAAATGTTGTACAACAGAGGCAAACTCCTGGAATGAGGAAGCCGCACAAAAAGAAAACATAAATATACATCAGTATATACAAATGTCGGCAATCGAGGCGTAGACGAACACCATGAGTTGATCCCTCTAAGACCCACTCGACTTTGATACTTCTCCGATGCTTCAGCTTTGGAAGAGATTGATTCAGATAAACGGCCCTCAGGTCTTCCGAACCACTAAACAATGAAAGTCCATACGCGGAACGCAGTCATTTGCTTATTTAAATCCCTAACTTTTGCGTGAACCGCCCTTCACGGGTTTTCAGTTCACCGGGATACCCTTTTTTGCCGAAGCCGCCCAGTGTAGGTTTTCGACTTCGCGGGTGTACATTTTTTCAATATATCCCTAATTTTTGCCCAAACCTTTTATTCTGTTTTTGGTTCGCCGGGATGCCCTTTTTTGCCTGGACTCTTTCTTTTTTTTTCCAGCGGGTCTCTTTCAAGCAAAGTATTTTTTAACTGCGTCCGCGTTCACTGGGGATGCAAAATCTTCACCATCCATCGTGGATAACAACAAAGCTCCTCCTGAGAAGACCTTGCTGACGACATACGGCCCTTCGTAATTCGGAGTCCACTTGCCCCGGTGATCGGAGTGTGGCGGAAGAATCTTCTTCAGGACGAGATCACCCGTCTGAAAGCTTCTAGGACGCACCTTCTTATCATAAGCTTTCTTCATTCGGCTTTGGTATAGGCGACCAAATGCAATCGATGCTAACCTCTTCTCGTCCATCAGGCTGAGTTGGTTCAAGCGATTCGTAACCCATTCTGCCTCATCAAGTTTCACATCAACCAAAACTCGTAAAGAGGGAATCTCCACTTCTAACGGTAGGACAGCTTCCATACCATACACCAAGGAGAAAGGAGTTGCCCCGGTCGACGTACGCACCGTCGTACGATAACCGTGCAAGGCAAACGGCAGCATCTCGTGCCAATCTTTATACGTCACAACCATCTTCTGAACAATCTTCTTGATGTTCTTGTTGGCCGCTTCAACAGCGCCATTCATCTTCGGCCGGTAAGGAGATGAGTTGTGGTGTTCGATCTTGAAGCTCTGGCACAGCTCCTTCATCATCTTATTATTCAAATTCGAACCATTATCAGTAATGATCCGCTCGGGAATTCCATAGCGACAGATGATGTCCCTCTTTATGAATTTAGCTACCACCTGCTTGGTCACATTAGCGTACGAGGCTGCCTCCACCCATTTGGTGAAGTAGTCGATAGCTACCAGGATAAAACGATGACCATTGGATGCAGTGGGCTCAATCTTGCCTATCATGTCGATGCCCCACATGGAGAACGGCCAAGGGGAGGACATGACATTCAATGGGCACGGCGGCACATGAACTTTATCAGCATAAATCTGGCATTTGTGACATTTCTTCGCGAATCTGAAGCAATCCGACTCCATAGTCAGCCAGTAATATCCTGCTCTCAGGATCTTTCTCGTCATGGCATGCCCGCCGGCGTGCGTACCAAATGTGCCCTCATGGACTTCTTCCATGAGCATACTTGCCTCTTTCTCATCTACACATCTGAGTAGCACGAGATCGTGGTTTCTCTTATACAGCACTCCATCAGGGTTGAGGTAAAAGTTTCCAGATAACCTCCTCAGAGTCTTCTTATCCTGGGTTGACGCACCCGCAGGATACTCCTTGGTCATAAGGAAGGTCTGGATATCGTGGAACCATGGCTTGCCGTCAGTGGCATCTTCGATTGCGAACACAAATGCTGGTCTATCAAGACGCGAAAGTACAATTCTTGGAGCCTCATTCCAATAATTGACTTTATACATTGAAGCCAGCGTGGCTAAAGCATCAGCCATTTGATTTTCAGCCCGGGGTACATGATGAAGTTCTACTCGGTCAAAGAACGGAAGCAGCCTCCTGGCATAATTCATGTACGGCACTAGATTCGCTTGACGAGTTTCCCACTCCCCTTTGATCTGATTGATTACAAGCGCTGAGTCACCATATATGTCTAGATTCTTGATTCTCAAATCAATTGCCTCTTCTAGACCCATAATACATGCTTCATACTCGGCTTCGTTGTTGGTAACTGAAAACGTCAGTCTTGCAGTAAACGGGATGTGGGATCCGTGAGGAGTCGTGATGATAGCCCCGATACCACTTCCATAGGAATTAACCGCTCCATCGAATATCAACTTCCACTGAGACTTCCTATCTGGCCCCTCATCGGGCAATGGCTCATCGCAATCCTTCGTTTTGAGAAACATAATGTCCTCGTCAGGGAATTCGAACTTCATCGGCTGATAGTCTTCGATTGGTTGTTCGGCAAGGTAGTCAGACAATACACTTCCCTTGATGGCTTTCTGGGAGACGTATTGAATATCATATTCTGTTAACACCATCTGCCATCTGGCAATCCTGCCCGAAAGAGCCTGCTTTTCGAAGACGTACTTGATCGGATCCATCTTTGAAATTAGCATAGTAGTGTGGTTGAGCATATACTGTCGTAGACGTTTGGCGGCCCAAGCTAATGCACAACACGTCTTCTCCAGCATCGAGTATCGAGATTCACACTCAGTGAACTTTTTACTCAAATAATAAATGGCATGCTCCTTTCTGCCCGTCTCGTCGTGCTGACCAAGAACACACCCCATACTATTCTCCAGAACTGTCAAGTACATGATTAATGGCCGTCCAGCCACTGGGGGTATCAAGATTGGAGGTTCTTGAAGATACTGCTTTATTTTGTCGAATGCCTTCTGGCAATCCTCATTCCAAGTAATCGCCTGATTTTTCTTTAACAACTTGAACATCGGTTCACAAGTGGCCGTGAGCTGAGAGATAAACCTTGCAATGTAGTTTATTCGGCCCAGGAAACCACGAACTTCTTTTTCTGTTTTCGGCGCTGGCATTTCTTGGATAGCTTTTATCTTTGCAGGATCAACTTCAATACCCCGTTCACTAACGATAAACCCCAATAACTTTCCGGACCGCACTCCGAAAGTGCACTTGTTAGGATTCAGCCTCAGCCTGAACTTCTTAAGCCTTTCAAACAGCTTCAATAGGTTGACCAGATTCTCTTCCTCCGTTTGGGACTTTGCAATCATGTCATCAACATAGACCTCGATCTCATGATGAATCATATCATGAAACAAAGTTACCATTGCCCGCTGGTAAGTGGCCCCTGCGTTCTTCAGACCGAAGGGCATTACCTTGTAGCAAAAAGTGCCCCAGGGGGTGATAAACGTCGTTTTCTCCATGTCCTCCGGCGCCATCTTAATCTGATTGTAACCGGAGAAGCCATCCATGAACGAAAACACGGAAAACTGGGTTGTATTGTCGACCAACACATCGATATGAGGCAACGGGAAATCATCCTTAGGGCTCGCCCTATTCAAATCCCGATAATCGACGCACATACGTACCTTACCGTCCTTCTTCGGTACAGGCACTATGTTGGCGACCCACGGAGGGTAAGTGGTAACGGCTAGCAATCCTGCGTCCAACTGCTTCTGGACTTCTTCTTTGATTTTTACAGCCATGTCTGGTCTCGTCCTCCTGAGCTTCTGCTTGACTGGAGGGCAATCTTCTCGCAACGGCAAGCGATGAACCACGATATCAGTGTCAAGTCCGGGCATATCCTCATATGACCAAGCAAAGACGTCACTATACTCTCGAAGCATCTCGACCAGTCTATGCTTGACATCATTCTGCAGCGCAGCCCCAACTCTGACATTTCTGACGAGCTCCTCAGAACCCAGATTTATGATCTCAATATCCTCCTCGTGAGGCAGAATAACCTTCTCCTCTTGTCTCAACAAGCGGGCCAACTCTTCCGGAAGGTCTTCGTCTTCATCAATCTCATCCTCGGCTTGATAGATCGGGCAATCAAAGTCGTAGTGAGCCGTAGAGGGTCCAGAGTCGATGTCATCTGTTACGTGGATCCTGCAATAACAAGGGTTAAGTTTAAAGCAAGAATATGCAGGTTAGCACGAACCTCGTTGCCATTTTGCTGTTTTTCGAAACAAACATAAAACAGGAATAACAGAGAACACAATATTTGATTACGAAGAAAACGCCTTTTATTTATTAACAAAATGCATACACATAATCCAACAAGGCCCTGACAGTAAAACCACTATGCCCCGGGCAGGACATAGGGCTGTACAAAGATTGTAAAAAGCAAATCATTACTCTTCACTTGTCAGCTTGATAATCTCCTTGATGGTCCAATTGTGGAGGCGCTCGCCTGGCTTGCTCGGTTGAATCCAGGCGTCAAGATCACAATCACTGTCCCCGCTGTCCTCTGACGCAGCGTTGATGCTCTCGAAGATTACTCCCCCCTTGGTGAATAAGATCGGCCCTTTCCCATGAGACGAACTGCCAGAAGAAGATGAAGCTTCAGCTCCAGGAGAATACCCTAATCCAAACTTATCCTGTTTGATTGGTATATCCAAAACATGCCCCCAGCCTGGGGTGGAACCAGCTTCGACAACAGCCCTAGCTTCCTTAAACGAGGAGAGGTTCAACTCTTGCTTCTCTGCAACTACGGGAGCTACCTCCTTCACCCTGACGGTTTCAAAAGCCTGGCAAAGAGTCTCATGGATCTCACCATCCATTTCAACGTATTTAAAGGACGATAGGTGGCTCACCATGATGTCCTCTTCTCCGCAGACTGTCACTATGCTGCCCCCAACAGCATATTTAAGCTTCTGATGCAGCGTGGACGTTACGGCACCAGCAGAATGGATCCACGGCCGACCTAAGAGGCAACTATAGGCGGGCATGATATCCATGATATAGAAAACCGCATTAAACGTCTCTGGACCAACTTGAATTGGCAGGGTCAACTCTCCGAAGACGTGGCGCTTGGTTCCGTCAAAGGCCTTCACGACCAGATCACTGGGCGTGCACAGCAGTCCACGGGTATCCAACTTCATCAGTGCCTTTTTCGGAAGCACGTTAAGCGAGGAGCCCGTATCCACCAGGACATGTGACATAATCGTGCCTCTGCACTCTATTGAGACGTGCAAGGCGCTGTTGTGATCTCTTCCCTTAGGAGTCAGCTCCAGATCTGTAAATCCCAGCCCATTACCAGCATTGACATGGGCTACTACTTCCTCGAGTTGATTCACTGATATCTCCTGCGGCACGTATGCAGCATTCAATACTTTCAGCAATGCATTGCGGTGTGCTTCAGAACACAGCAACAGGTTAAGAATCGAGATCTTTGACGGAGTCTGATGAAGATGATCTACAATTTTGTAGTCACTTTTCTTGATTAGTCGCATGAACTCTTCAGCATCTTTAACCAACAAATCTTTCTCTGCCCCTGCAGGGACCTCTTCAACAGCCTTACCTTTACCTTTATCCACAGCGTCAGCCCGGACCACTTTCTCTGCTGCAACCTCTGCCGGTGCGAACACTCTACCGCTCCGAGTGATGCCACTGACTTCAGTAAGATTCTGCACAGTCGATCCACACGGCTCAAGCTCTATCTTCTGACCATTACAATAAACTTCGGCGCCATAATGCCATGGAACGGCATTGGTACTCTCGAATGGGATTGGTCCGGCCCTGGTGATGGTGATAGAAGGCGGACGGGGCGCAGAAATAGTAATAGGGTGACGAGGAATGGTAATGGTAGCAACTTCGTCCGCCTGCTTCAGCACGACTTCCCCTGACGCATTCTCAACGCTCCGACTGAATTGCAAAATACCCTCGGACATCAGACTTTGGATACCTTCGATCAGCTGCTCACACCCATCAGGAAGTGTAGCACAAGCCATACATAACTCTCCACATCCAGGAAAGAAGCCCTTCTTCAGCAACTTAGCCTTAACAAAACTCAACGGCGTCTTCAAATCTTTGACATCGGTCAGCAAGTCTGAATTCTCCTTGTCATACCCTAAATTTGCCCGCCAGCTTTTGTAAATATTTTCGTATTTTCCATTTTTGCTTTTTTATTTAATTTCATGTCGTTTAGACACGTGTTCGCCCCCGATTGAGCGTTTTTCAAATCTCGAATATTTTTGCCCAATAGGAGCGTGACACATGGCAAAAGGGCATTTTTGTAAATTTTAATTCCATGTTTATTTTTTCTCATTTCCTTGCAAATATTACCTTTATGTTCATATTTTTATTTTATCATTTATTTAATTTAATTAGATTTTTATTATATTTTTTAGATTTAAAATAGTTATTTATTTTTCTTTTAGAATATATTTTATTTTAATAGTTTTTAAATAGTTTTTTTTATAAGTTGTTTAGAGTTGTATATTAAATAAGTTTTTATTGATATTAGGATTTATTTGTAAATAATTTTTGTTTAATAGATTTTTAGAATTAATTAGAGTTATTTAAGGTTATTAATTTATTCAACTATTTATTATTTTATTAGATTATTTAGTTTAATTAAAATAGATTATTTAATTAGGATTAATTGTTATTAATTATTATTCGTCTTTAGTTTGGAATATCATTTTGTTTAATTTAGTTAGATTAGATTAACTAGGATTAATTAGGAATAGTTTATGTTTATTATTAATTTTGGTTATTTAATTAGGATTTTATTTATTAGCTTTTAATCAATTTTAATTGGTTTCTATTTTAATTATCGTAAAACCAGTCTTTCTTTCATCATCAGTTTTTTTTCTCACTAATCATCATTATCATTAATCAGCCATCATCTAATCATTCATTAAACCGCTGCCATGTGTCTGTATATAAACCCTCCACTCACTATTCATCATCTCTCACATTTTGCAACCCTAGCCTCCAAACCCTAACCAGCTGTCTCCTTCCTCCTTCATCAGTTCATCACCATGAAACCTCACCAACAGCATCAATCGAAACTTCCAGCCATCAAACCTTCTCCTACTTCCATTAAACAAACTTCACCTCCTCCATCTTCAGAAAACGAACTTCCAACGCACAAAACCACAGCCACCTTCAACACTTCTTCATTCAACCTTAACTTCTCAAAAGAAACAGAACAAACATTCAACTAACAATCTCTTTCTTCACTTCCATTGTTAACCTGCTCTAAACCTCAAACCGAACACTCATCTTCTGCTTCATCAACTCGAACTGAACCCAATCAACAAGCTATCAAACACTCAACAACACTTCTCAAAACCTCCTCCACCGAATTTTTGTCGAACCACCCACGACTTCTCTTCATCAAATCACAACCGAACCGACCAGAGCAAACTCAGCACCTTCAATCGAACCTCCATCTTACCCAGAAAATCCCTAAACAGCAAACAACACAACTTTCCTTCACATTCAACAAACTTTCACAGAAACCCATTTGCAGCAAAGAACCCAAACTTCCGCCGTTTCCATTCGCAAAACCTCACCTTCAGCTTCACCATCTTCAACAACTTCCAATCTTCCATGGCAATACCCTCTCTCCGGCGAATCACGATCAATAGTCAAACCCAGTTTTCGTGTACGAAACCCCACTACTCCTTCAAACCCATAACTCACCGCCCAGATTCACCTTCCAATCTCCTTCCAACCTTCATTTTTTTTTTCTTTCTTCACCAAAACATAAACCCAGATTTCTAGAAATTCAAACCAACCCATTTTCACTTTGAAACCCACATCACCTTCATTACAATACACATCTTCTTCCGCCTTCAAACACTTCACAACCCTCTGTTAAATCATCAATTCATCCTGCAAAAGCCAACACTCAAAACCGAAAAGATGAGAAGGAGAAAGATGGAGATCGAGGAAGAACTGAACTCAAACCTGAAAACAAATCTGAACTGAGAGTTTTTGGCGAGTGGGTCGGATGAGCGAGAGAACCTGAGTCGGGCTGGATGCAAGTCACGTTTTTGACCCGCTTGTTCTTGATGTTCTCACAACGGTCTTTCCTTGAAATCGAGTTATCATGGTTGGGGCTTTGAGATAAGACTTGATGTTACCGCTCCAACTGTTGTTCTACGGTTGCTTCTTGAATGTGTTTTTTTTTACTCATTGCCTTTGGTTTCGTTTGGATATGGTTTTACTCTGACCACAATGAATAGTCAAGGAGGGACGAGTCAACGTTTTTTTATTATTTATTATTATTATTTATTTATTTTTTTAAAATTTATTTTATCCTGTTAGTTTTGATTTGGGCCAAAACCCGCTGCCCATTTCAAGTTGCTTACTAAACCCTCCTGTTCCATTCTGACCCTCTTCTTGTTTTCATATTATTGTTATTGTTTTATTTGAAATCTTGTAAATATTTTAAAAAAATAATTTTCCAAATTGCAAATAAGTTATATATTTTATATTAGTTTTATTTTTATATTTTATGTTTCTAACTTTTTCTTTAGAGTATATTATATATATTATATTTTCTTTTAGATTTTCTAGATTATTTTTTATAATATCTTTAATATTAAATTTTTAGAAGTTGAATTTTGTTTCTCATTTATCATTGGGCATTTTCTCCCATTTTTATCCGTTTTGGTCGATGACGAGACCTCTATTGCTTTTCTGTCAAATTATTGATGAGAAACGATAGATCTGAGACCACCTCTTTTCCCTCTTCATTTCTTGTCCCGACTCGATTCAAAAACATTGTCAAACCATCTTCAAAATCCAACTATCTTTGTATTGAATTAAAAAAAGAGGATTGGGTGTAGACCTCTTCCTCTCCGAGTGTCGAGATGCTCACTGTAGTGTGGGTGGTTTAGACACTCGTCTTTCAATACGAAGACATTTTTCTCTTTTCAAACCATTTTCTCTTAAAACCTTGGCCCCGCGCCGAGTGCATTTTCAAAATCCCTTTCAAAAATAATTAACTTCTCTTTGTATTGGACTAAAGAGAAAGGATTAAGTGTAGACTTCTTCCTTTCCGAGTGTCGAGATGCTCACTGTAGTGTGGGTGGTTTAGACACTCGTCTTTCAATACGAAGACATTTTTCTCTTTTCAAACCATTTTCTCTTAAAACCTTGGCCCCGCGCCGAGTGCATTTTCAAAATCCCTTTCAAAAATAATTAACTTCTCTTTGTATTGGACTAAAGAGAAAGGATTAAGTGTAGACTTCTTCCTTTCCGAGTGTCGAGATGCTCACTGTAGTGTGGGTGGTTTAGACACTCGTCTTTCAATACGAAGACGCGCCTTTATCCACCATCTCACTTTCACAACTTCATCCCGCAACCCTTGTCACCTAAAAACCTCGGTCCCGCACCGAGTGCATTTCAAATTATTTTCACAACAAAAACTTGAATGGTCGTGGAGTGGTTAGACGTAGGCCTTCTCCTATCCCGAGTGCTGACGTTTACCGTAGGGTTCTCTGTCGCAAAGCACTTACCATTCAAAACCAAAAACATCATTAATAAGAGAACGAAGTTCTCTTTGCATTGAATTAAAGAGAAAGGATTGAGTGTAGACTTCTTCCTTTCCGAGTGTCGAGATGCTCACTGTAGTGTGGGTGGTTTTAATACTCGTCTTTCAATACGAAGACGACATTCTCTCTCCTTCTAAAAACCTCGGTCCCGCACCGAGTGACTTTTCAAACCTTCCCTCCTAAAAACCTCGGTCCCGCACCGAGTGACTTTTCAAACCTTCTCTCCTAAAACCTCGGTCCCGCACCGAGTGACTTTTCAAACCTTCTCTCCTAAAACCTCGGTCCCGCACCGAGTGACTTTTCAAACCTTCCCTCCTAAAACCTCGATCCCGCACCGAGTGCATTTCAAATTATTTTCACAACAAAAACTTGAATGGTCGTGGAGTGGTTAGGCGTAGGCCTTCTCCTATCCCGAGTGCTGACGTTTACCGTAGGGTTCTCTGTCGCAAAGCACTTACCATTCAAAACCAAAAACATCTTTAATAAGAGAATGAAGTTCTCTTTGCATTGAATTAAAGAGAGAGGATTGGGTGTAGACCTCTTCTTCTACGAGCGTAGGGATGCCCACTGTAGTGAGGGTGGTTTCGACGCTCGTCTTTCAATACGAAGACGCCTCGTTCGCCACACCCTTTTATAACAAAAACTTTGAGATAAAGAATTGGGTACTACCCGTAGGGGTTACTATCCGAGGACCTATCTCGCCCTAAAAAACAATTCAACCAATCAAACATGACACCTTGCCTCGTATGGCGAAAACCAGTCTCCCAAAGGGCATGCTACGTCCGTTCTACCGCAAACAGGTAACGCCTAAGTCTCCAACGAGCGAGCAGCAATACACCTAACTGCTAGAATGCGCACGATAACATCATCCCCAAACACACCGGTTATCCGCACCGTAGGCACGAACTACGTTGCTCTGATTTCTCTTGCATGTTGAGAATACGTAGGCATAGGATTGCGATATCCTAGCGAGCACCCTTTTTTTCTTTTTTACCCCTTTCCCAGAAAGGCATGCTACGTCCGTTCTACCGCAAACAGGTAACGCCTAAGTCTCCAACGAGCGAGCAGCAATACACCTAACTGCTAGAATGCGCACGATAGCAGCGTCTACCAAGACTTCCCCGCACACCGTAGGCCGAACTACGGCTGCTCTGATTCTTTACTTCTTTTGAGTAAAGATACGTAGGCACAAGGGCCACAATCCTTGCCGAGCATATTCCCCCATATCTGTAGTTCCCCGAACTACGTCGACTCTGACTTTTTCACATCTATTGAGAATACGTAGGCATAGGACTGCGATGTCCTACCGAGTCTGTTCTTTCTCTTTTCTTCCCCGTTCTCTCTTTCCTCCCAACTTTCTTATTTCTAACCTTTTCTTTTACTCCGTGGAACACTTCTTATAGCATAATGTTTAAGCAAATAAATTCGCACATCGACAAACAAAAGGTTCCCATCGAGTACGATGGATGCGAGGGGTGCTAATACCTTCCCTTCGCATAACCGGCTTCCGAACCCGTTCTTGGTTGCGAGACCATCTTATCCATTTATTTCTTAAGGTTTTCTCGATATTTTCCTTTCCCCTCATGGGATAAATAAAGTTCGGTGGCGACTCTTCTGTCCTTTCTTTTCGCCTCCCCGTCGTTGCGCGACGCATTTTTCGAGTAGCGACAGCTGGCGACTCTGCTGGGGACTCCTAGCGAGCCAAGCCTATTTTGTTTGTCACGTGTGTGATTTTGTTTGCTTTTATTTGTTTTTATATTGTGTTCACTAACTTGTTGGGTTTATTTGGGATGGTTTGTGAAGATAAGGCTTTCTACCCGAGCTTTCGAGTATACACTAAGTTAGGAGGTGGATTCTTTCTAATTTGCGAGACTTAGGACTCGTTGAGTTGGAGCGAATTCCACCGCTCAGATGAGACCCCGTTGGAATAATTATGTCTTACGTGTAGTCGTAATGGCGTTTTTATTTCCGGCTTGGGAGTCTGTGATTTTGAGGACCTTTTGTAGAACCTTATTCCGAAGGTTGCTAAAACATAACTCTGTGTTCATCCTTTTGAAAGAATTACCGTCTTACGAGTAGTCGTTCTGATGGGAAACTTTTGAGGGTTAGTGCATGGGACTTTGTTTGAAAAGCCTTTGGAATACCCTCTTATAAACCAATAGATTGCCCACCCAAGGGAGAGATACCTTTTGTTCTTGTCTTGCAGGATTCGTAACTTTAATCCTTGATATGGATACTGTTCTCGTGTGCACTCATTGTATTGCATTTGCATAAGCATTTCTGCATCATTTTGCATTTTCTTCCCTAACCTGATGCCAAAAGCTTACCCATCCTCTGTTCATAACCCGCAGTTAATTTCCCGACACTCCTACTGAACTCGTGAAAGCTGTGAAGCATTTGAAGCAATAGGAGCATAGACGCCTTGAAAGGCCAATCAGACAATGCAAACTGAGGTAGCTATGCCAGAGAACGACCGCCAGAATGTTGAGTCCCCACCAGGGTTTACTGTGACGAACAATCCACTGTATGATCTTCCGCCGGATGGCCATCCTCCGCAAGTAAACGTTCCTACTCGACCCCCGAAGATGCCAAAAACTGATCCCATGGAAGAAAAGCTTCACGCCCTTGAGGAGACAATTCAAGCTATGAGAGTGTCTGACATGCCCGACCTCGATGCTGCTGATATGTGTCTAGTGCTAGACTTGGTGATTCCTCCGAGATTCAAGATACCCAACTTTGAGAAGTACACAAGCTTTAGTTGCCCGAGGCGTCATTTGGTGATGTACTGTCGAAAAATGACCCCCTATACTCATGACGATAAGCTGATGATCCACTGTTTTCAAGAAAGTCTGAGTGGGGCATCATTAAGTTGGTACGCAGACCTAGAAAGAAGTCATATCCAATCCTGGAGGGACCTAGCCATTGCTTTTCTAAAGTTTTACCAGTTTAATCTAGACACTCCTCCCACCCGCATGCAGTTGCAAAGCCTATCTCAGAATGAAAACGAACCTTTTAAAGGATATGCACAGCGGTGGAGAGAATTCGCAGCAAGAGTGCAACCACCACTCTCGGACAAGGAGCTAATTAACATGTTCATCAACAGTTTGCAGGGCTCTTATTTTGAAAGAATGGTTGGTTGTACGCCATCAAGATTCTCTGACCTTGTGATTGTAGGAGAACGCCTCGAAAGTTACCTCAAAAATGGTAAAATTCAGGATGCCTCAAGCAGTCAGGCCAGTGAGATTGAATCTTTTGACGATTTCCATGAGGAAGAGAGGGATGAAACCAAGGCAGTCATAGAAAACATGGAGTATTCTCATAATGCACCAGCAAAACTCTATGGTCCTTCATCTGCTCAACATGCATCATTACCAGTGCCATGTTATCCTTATGGGAAATCAGCCGTGCTTAAAGCTTCATTCCGTAAGCCATGGGTCGCTCCTCATGCAAATCAACAAGCCAATGGCCGAGGATATCAGAATCAGCGCCGAAATCAGCATAGGCCCAACAACAACTTGGAAAGAAGGACTGCTCCTCTTCATCCAGTCCCTATCTCACAGAATCAGCTTCTCCCATATCTGATTCAAAACTCATTGGTGGAGCCTAAGACTCTTAAGCCTGTGCCAGAACCTTACCCTCCTGGGTACAATCCCAATGTTCAGTGTGGATATCATGGAGGATCCATGGGGCACTCGACTGAAGAATGCAAAGCCTTCCAAGCCAAAGTGCAGCAATTGATTGACAAGGGGTGCATATCTTTTCCCGAAGGGAGTTTGGTCGTTCATGTCAACCTCTCAGTTGTCTAAGCTTGAATATTTCAGGGGTCATCTCCAAAAGCCAGTGGTTCAGACAGGCTGACATCCTTAACATTGGCAGTCCTTAGGCACTTTTTATCATTTGCATCTTGTAGTTTATTTCTTGTTAATTGCTATTTGTTTTTAAACATTGTTGTTTTGAATGGTAATATTAATGAAGTGATTGTGCATTTTCTGAATCAGTCACGTCGTATTCACTCATTATTTCCACTTATCACAGACACATACACTTTTTATCCACTCCACTTTATCACTGTTGTTTAGCAATATTGGAGGGAGGATGACGAAAACGAAGTACCCATAATTGCAAATCGTATGCTTTCAGACATAATCTCGTCCATGATGTACAGGCATTGTTTCAAATCCCCTAAACACCGGAGATATAAGGAGTTAATCCCTAGTCAAACACTTCGAGCCTAGAAGTAGGAGTTTCTTCGAATATTTAAACCCTTACACTCAACCTGGGGCAGGGTAGTTGTTCAGTTAACCCAATCCCGCATTCAAATCAACAAAGAAAAATCCAAAGACATGACGGTTGTTTATCAATGACCTGTGACATGGCAGTCACAACAAAATAAAATAAATCAAAAGCCTGCTAAGTCAAGCACCTCAAAAGGAGACTTAGGCAAAAATCAAGGCTATCCCGATGGATCTGACAAGCCAAATCAGTCCATGCAAAAGTTAGGGATCAAAAACAAAATCAAAAGAGGTACTCAGACCCTCAACAAAAACAAAATAAGATTCAGTGGCTATCCAAATCAAAGGGTCACTGACATCCATCAAAATAAGGTGACTGTCATTTCAAGCAAACCTTGAACTATCAAGCTTACACCGTCAAGATAATCAGGTGCAGAATTAACTGAATGTAGGTATGGAGATCATCAAGAAGAAGGGGTGGGTACAAATTAACTTTGAGCCTAATATCCTTTGTTTCTATAACCGTGAACCAGACCACGTTACAACCCTCGAAAGACCTAATTGAGGCGAGGTTTATTCTGAAAGCATATTATCGCAAGGTTGCGTAACCTGACTCCTAACAATTTTGCTAATCATCAGCTTTGGTGTCAATATCCTTGCTATATCTTTTACACCAGTCAATTTAGCACAACGTTTGGACTAACAGTCCATTCGTCTCACTACCACGACACTCAATAAACGACAATTCTTTCAAAAAACTTGCATGAACTTTGCATTAAAATTACCATTCGTGAACAAACAATTTTAATTGCAAGTCAGTAGTTGGCATCAAGGAAATTCCAACAGAAAGCAATCAAACAGGACTTGACCATTTCAGCGGTCTGGATCAGAATCGAGCATGCTTTGTAGTCCCTATGGAGCTGGGGCATTGTCATCCCGAGAATTTGGAATCAGTCAGTCTGAGGCAAATCCCCAAACATCATTTGATTATGGGGCAAATCATTCAAGAAGCGGTTGATCAAAAGTGAATTATACCGATTAGGGGCAGGCCACCCAGAGTTTCTCTGACTTGAGGATAGATCCCTCCAATGTTCAATCAGGATAAGTTAAGTCGCTTCAACGCTCTTTCAAGAGCAAGCTACTCCAAAGAGTATATTGAAGCCAATCACCACAAGAATTGGTTAAACAATGATAAATCCTTTCGTGGTACAAACTCTGGGGCAAGCCATCTCGAGGTCGTCTCATGGCAAATTACTCTAGCAAGTTTATCATCATCAGCAACTTTTGAGTTCAAAACAAGTGTCGAGGAATCATACTGTCATCTCACCTAATAACCTTAACCATCTGAAGGCCTTGCTGTCATTGGATCCTTCATCCCACAGCCTAAACCTGTCACCTATCAAAACAAGCCAAACCTCCAAAGTCCATGTTCTCACCTGTCAAAACCTTGTAACTCTCAAACCAGTCCCATCTGGTTAACCCTTTGCTGAATACCTAGCCCCGTCTGGTATATGTCAGCTTTTGAACCAGCTCCCATCTGGTCACCTTTTCTTTAGCCTTCCGTTTAACCAGTCCTCGTCTGGAAAACACAATTTCAAAGTCCAGTCCTCGTCTGGAAAACCACAAAGTCAGTTCCCGTCTGACACCAAACCCAGAAGTCAGTTCTCGTCTGACGACTTAACCTTTTGCCACCAGTTCTTGTCTGGTAAACCTCATCCTAAAGTCCAGCTCCCATCTGGCAAACCAGAAGTCAGTTCTCGTCTGACAGCTTAACCTTTCGCTAACCAGTCCCATCTGGTTTACCCTCCGAATACCAGCCCTCATCTGGTACTTCCATCCCAAAGTCCAATCAGCATTGGCAACCACCCAAGTCCACCCTGTCGGCACCTGCATTTTCAATCACCCATATGCGATCATACGCATCATATGCATACCCATAATCATATCATATTTCCTCAGCTCTTGCATCTCCGGGCATTAGCATTTGCACTTGCATTTCCATTTGATATGAAACATCATTATCATCAAGCATCCATATATGCGAGCTCAGATCCAAGATCAAATTTTGAAGATTTTCTATATCATCATCAGCCCAGTCAGGGGCATCCCTTGCAATATCGTGGTTTTCTCCCACGAGAGTCAGAGGATATCAAGATCATAATCAGCCCAGTCAGGGGCATTCTCCGCAAGACCGTGGGCGTTCCCCACGAAGTTGTGCAACTTTATGAGCTTCAAAGCAACCATCATCTCGGTCAGGGGTATTATCTGTAAAAATCGTGGGTCCTCCCACAAAATTCAAAATCACCAAAGAAAAATCCAGCCCGGTCAGAGGCATCTTTTCAAAACCATGGGTGTATTGCATGACGTATTTCAACCCTGTGGTTAATCAGATCTTCAAATCAACCTTCGGCCCAGACAGGGAAGTCTTCAGTAAAGCCACGGGCGATCCCCAGTGCTTTGTCTCCAGCAGACTTGACTATTTATCTGCAGCGATAAGTGGCAATCTCTTCAGAGAAGCTTATCTTTCTTCAACGATAAGTGGCAATCTCTTCAGAGAAGCTTATCTTTCTTCAACGATAAGTGGCAATCTCTTCAGAGAAGCTTATCCATCTTCAGTGATAAGTGGCAATCTCTTGGGAGAAGCTTATCCATCTTCAGCGATAAGTGGCAATCTCTTCAGAGAAGCTTATCCATCTGCAGCGATAAGTGGCAATCTCTTCAGAGAAGCTTATCTTTCTTCAACGATAAGTGGCAATCTCTTCAGAGAAGCTTATCTTTCTTCAACGATAAGTGGCAATCTCTTCAGAGAAGCTTATCCATCTTCAGTGATAAGTGGCAATCTCTTGGGAGAAGCTTATCCATCTTCAGCGATAAGTGGCAATCTCTTCAGAGAAGCTTATCCATCTTCAGTGATAAGTGGCAATCTCTTCAGAGAAGCTTATCCATCTTCAGTGATAAGTGGCAATCTCTTGGGAGAAGCTTATCCATCTTCAGCGATAAGTGGCAATCTCTTCAGAGAAGCTTATCCATCTTCAGTGATAAGTGGCAATCTCTTGGGAGAAGCTTATCCATCTTCAGCGATAAGTGGCAATCTCTTCAGAGAAGCTTATCCATCTTCAGTGATAAGTGGCAATCTCTTCAGAGAAGCTTATCCATCTTCAGTGATAAGTGGCAATCTCTTGGGAGAAGCTTATCCATCTTCAGCGATAAGTGGCAATCTCTTCAGAGAAGCTTATCCATCTTCAGTGATAAGTGGCAATCTCTTCAGAGAAGCTTATCCATCTTCAGTGATAAGTGGCAATCTCTTGGGAGAAGCTTATCCATCTTCAGCGATAAGTGGCAATCTCTTGGGAGAAGCTTATCCATCTTCAGCGATAAGTGGCAATCTCTTCAGAGAAGCTTATCCATCTTCAGTGATAAGTGGCAATCTCTTCAGAGAAGCTTATCCATCTTCAGTGATAAGTGGCAATCTCTTGGGAGAAGCTTATCCATCTTCAGCGATAAGTGGCAATCTCTTCAGAGAAGCTTATCCATCTTCAGTGATAAGTGGCAATCTCTTGGGAGAAGCTTATCCATCTTCAGTGATAAGTGGCAATCTCTTCAGAGAAGCTTATCCATCTTCAGCGATAAGTGGCAATCTCTTCAGAGAAGCTTATCCATCTTCAGTGATAAGTGGCAATCTCTTCAGAGAAGCTTATCCATCTTCAGCGATAAGTGGCAATCTCTTCAGAGAAGCTTATCCATCTTCAGTGATAAGTGGCAATCTCTTCAGAGAAGCTTATCCATCTTCAACGATAAGTGGCAATCTCTTCAGAGAAGCTTATCCATCTTCAACGACAAATTTAGCCCAGTCAGGGGCATATCATTTAAAATCAGCGATAAGTGGCAATCTCTTCGGAGAAGCTTATCTCCCTACATCCTTTTGGGTGTCAGGTTTGTCTGTATTTCATTTCTCAAATTTTTGTTTTCCTTTTTTGGACAAATTCAGGGTCTTCTTTGTATCTAATCGACTTATACCTTGAAAGATGAATACTGCAGTAATTCATCTTACTCGGTCTAAGCCGATTAGATAGGGGCATCTGTCATACCCTAAATTTGCCCGCCAGCTTTTGTAAATATTTTCGTATTTTCCATTTTTGCTTTTTTATTTAATTTCATGTCGTTTAGACACGTGTTCGCCCCCGATTGAGCGTTTTTCAAATCTCGAATATTTTTGCCCAATAGGAGCGTGACACATGGCAAAAGGGCATTTTTGTAAATTTTAATTCCATGTTTATTTTTTCTCATTTCCTTGCAAATATTACCTTTATGTTCATATTTTTATTTTATCATTTATTTAATTTAATTAGATTTTTATTATATTTTTTAGATTTAAAATAGTTATTTATTTTTCTTTTAGAATATATTTTATTTTAATAGTTTTTAAATAGTTTTTTTTATAAGTTGTTTAGAGTTGTATATTAAATAAGTTTTTATTGATATTAGGATTTATTTGTAAATAATTTTTGTTTAATAGATTTTTAGAATTAATTAGAGTTATTTAAGGTTATTAATTTATTCAACTATTTATTATTTTATTAGATTATTTAGTTTAATTAAAATAGATTATTTAATTAGGATTAATTGTTATTAATTATTATTCGTCTTTAGTTTGGAATATCATTTTGTTTAATTTAGTTAGATTAGATTAACTAGGATTAATTAGGAATAGTTTATGTTTATTATTAATTTTGGTTATTTAATTAGGATTTTATTTATTAGCTTTTAATCAATTTTAATTGGTTTCTATTTTAATTATCGTAAAACCAGTCTTTCTTTCATCATCAGTTTTTTTTCTCACTAATCATCATTATCATTAATCAGCCATCATCTAATCATTCATTAAACCGCTGCCATGTGTCTGTATATAAACCCTCCACTCACTATTCATCATCTCTCACATTTTGCAACCCTAGCCTCCAAACCCTAACCAGCTGTCTCCTTCCTCCTTCATCAGTTCATCACCATGAAACCTCACCAACAGCATCAATCGAAACTTCCAGCCATCAAACCTTCTCCTACTTCCATTAAACAAACTTCACCTCCTCCATCTTCAGAAAACGAACTTCCAACGCACAAAACCACAGCCACCTTCAACACTTCTTCATTCAACCTTAACTTCTCAAAAGAAACAGAACAAACATTCAACTAACAATCTCTTTCTTCACTTCCATTGTTAACCTGCTCTAAACCTCAAACCGAACACTCATCTTCTGCTTCATCAACTCGAACTGAACCCAATCAACAAGCTATCAAACACTCAACAACACTTCTCAAAACCTCCTCCACCGAATTTTTGTCGAACCACCCACGACTTCTCTTCATCAAATCACAACCGAACCGACCAGAGCAAACTCAGCACCTTCAATCGAACCTCCATCTTACCCAGAAAATCCCTAAACAGCAAACAACACAACTTTCCTTCACATTCAACAAACTTTCACAGAAACCCATTTGCAGCAAAGAACCCAAACTTCCGCCGTTTCCATTCGCAAAACCTCACCTTCAGCTTCACCATCTTCAACAACTTCCAATCTTCCATGGCAATACCCTCTCTCCGGCGAATCACGATCAATAGTCAAACCCAGTTTTCGTGTACGAAACCCCACTACTCCTTCAAACCCATAACTCACCGCCCAGATTCACCTTCCAATCTCCTTCCAACCTTCATTTTTTTTTTCTTTCTTCACCAAAACATAAACCCAGATTTCTAGAAATTCAAACCAACCCATTTTCACTTTGAAACCCACATCACCTTCATTACAATACACATCTTCTTCCGCCTTCAAACACTTCACAACCCTCTGTTAAATCATCAATTCATCCTGCAAAAGCCAACACTCAAAACCGAAAAGATGAGAAGGAGAAAGATGGAGATCGAGGAAGAACTGAACTCAAACCTGAAAACAAATCTGAACTGAGAGTTTTTGGCGAGTGGGTCGGATGAGCGAGAGAACCTGAGTCGGGCTGGATGCAAGTCACGTTTTTGACCCGCTTGTTCTTGATGTTCTCACAACGGTCTTTCCTTGAAATCGAGTTATCATGGTTGGGGCTTTGAGATAAGACTTGATGTTACCGCTCCAACTGTTGTTCTACGGTTGCTTCTTGAATGTGTTTTTTTTTACTCATTGCCTTTGGTTTCGTTTGGATATGGTTTTACTCTGACCACAATGAATAGTCAAGGAGGGACGAGTCAACGTTTTTTTATTATTTATTATTATTATTTATTTATTTTTTTAAAATTTATTTTATCCTGTTAGTTTTGATTTGGGCCAAAACCCGCTGCCCATTTCAAGTTGCTTACTAAACCCTCCTGTTCCATTCTGACCCTCTTCTTGTTTTCATATTATTGTTATTGTTTTATTTGAAATCTTGTAAATATTTTAAAAAAATAATTTTCCAAATTGCAAATAAGTTATATATTTTATATTAGTTTTATTTTTATATTTTATGTTTCTAACTTTTTCTTTAGAGTATATTATATATATTATATTTTCTTTTAGATTTTCTAGATTATTTTTTATAATATCTTTAATATTAAATTTTTAGAAGTTGAATTTTGTTTCTCATTTATCATTGGGCATTTTCTCCCATTTTTATCCGTTTTGGTCGATGACGAGACCTCTATTGCTTTTCTGTCAAATTATTGATGAGAAACGATAGATCTGAGACCACCTCTTTTCCCTCTTCATTTCTTGTCCCGACTCGATTCAAAAACATTGTCAAACCATCTTCAAAATCCAACTATCTTTGTATTGAATTAAAAAAAGAGGATTGGGTGTAGACCTCTTCCTCTCCGAGTGTCGAGATGCTCACTGTAGTGTGGGTGGTTTAGACACTCGTCTTTCAATACGAAGACATTTTTCTCTTTTCAAACCATTTTCTCTTAAAACCTTGGCCCCGCGCCGAGTGCATTTTCAAAATCCCTTTCAAAAATAATTAACTTCTCTTTGTATTGGACTAAAGAGAAAGGATTAAGTGTAGACTTCTTCCTTTCCGAGTGTCGAGATGCTCACTGTAGTGTGGGTGGTTTAGACACTCGTCTTTCAATACGAAGACATTTTTCTCTTTTCAAACCATTTTCTCTTAAAACCTTGGCCCCGCGCCGAGTGCATTTTCAAAATCCCTTTCAAAAATAATTAACTTCTCTTTGTATTGGACTAAAGAGAAAGGATTAAGTGTAGACTTCTTCCTTTCCGAGTGTCGAGATGCTCACTGTAGTGTGGGTGGTTTAGACACTCGTCTTTCAATACGAAGACGCGCCTTTATCCACCATCTCACTTTCACAACTTCATCCCGCAACCCTTGTCACCTAAAAACCTCGGTCCCGCACCGAGTGCATTTCAAATTATTTTCACAACAAAAACTTGAATGGTCGTGGAGTGGTTAGACGTAGGCCTTCTCCTATCCCGAGTGCTGACGTTTACCGTAGGGTTCTCTGTCGCAAAGCACTTACCATTCAAAACCAAAAACATCATTAATAAGAGAACGAAGTTCTCTTTGCATTGAATTAAAGAGAAAGGATTGAGTGTAGACTTCTTCCTTTCCGAGTGTCGAGATGCTCACTGTAGTGTGGGTGGTTTTAATACTCGTCTTTCAATACGAAGACGACATTCTCTCTCCTTCTAAAAACCTCGGTCCCGCACCGAGTGACTTTTCAAACCTTCCCTCCTAAAAACCTCGGTCCCGCACCGAGTGACTTTTCAAACCTTCTCTCCTAAAACCTCGGTCCCGCACCGAGTGACTTTTCAAACCTTCTCTCCTAAAACCTCGGTCCCGCACCGAGTGACTTTTCAAACCTTCCCTCCTAAAACCTCGATCCCGCACCGAGTGCATTTCAAATTATTTTCACAACAAAAACTTGAATGGTCGTGGAGTGGTTAGGCGTAGGCCTTCTCCTATCCCGAGTGCTGACGTTTACCGTAGGGTTCTCTGTCGCAAAGCACTTACCATTCAAAACCAAAAACATCTTTAATAAGAGAATGAAGTTCTCTTTGCATTGAATTAAAGAGAGAGGATTGGGTGTAGACCTCTTCTTCTACGAGCGTAGGGATGCCCACTGTAGTGAGGGTGGTTTCGACGCTCGTCTTTCAATACGAAGACGCCTCGTTCGCCACACCCTTTTATAACAAAAACTTTGAGATAAAGAATTGGGTACTACCCGTAGGGGTTACTATCCGAGGACCTATCTCGCCCTAAAAAACAATTCAACCAATCAAACATGACACCTTGCCTCGTATGGCGAAAACCAGTCTCCCAAAGGGCATGCTACGTCCGTTCTACCGCAAACAGGTAACGCCTAAGTCTCCAACGAGCGAGCAGCAATACACCTAACTGCTAGAATGCGCACGATAACATCATCCCCAAACACACCGGTTATCCGCACCGTAGGCACGAACTACGTTGCTCTGATTTCTCTTGCATGTTGAGAATACGTAGGCATAGGATTGCGATATCCTAGCGAGCACCCTTTTTTTCTTTTTTACCCCTTTCCCAGAAAGGCATGCTACGTCCGTTCTACCGCAAACAGGTAACGCCTAAGTCTCCAACGAGCGAGCAGCAATACACCTAACTGCTAGAATGCGCACGATAGCAGCGTCTACCAAGACTTCCCCGCACACCGTAGGCCGAACTACGGCTGCTCTGATTCTTTACTTCTTTTGAGTAAAGATACGTAGGCACAAGGGCCACAATCCTTGCCGAGCATATTCCCCCATATCTGTAGTTCCCCGAACTACGTCGACTCTGACTTTTTCACATCTATTGAGAATACGTAGGCATAGGACTGCGATGTCCTACCGAGTCTGTTCTTTCTCTTTTCTTCCCCGTTCTCTCTTTCCTCCCAACTTTCTTATTTCTAACCTTTTCTTTTACTCCGTGGAACACTTCTTATAGCATAATGTTTAAGCAAATAAATTCGCACATCGACAAACAAAAGGTTCCCATCGAGTACGATGGATGCGAGGGGTGCTAATACCTTCCCTTCGCATAACCGGCTTCCGAACCCGTTCTTGGTTGCGAGACCATCTTATCCATTTATTTCTTAAGGTTTTCTCGATATTTTCCTTTCCCCTCATGGGATAAATAAAGTTCGGTGGCGACTCTTCTGTCCTTTCTTTTCGCCTCCCCGTCGTTGCGCGACGCATTTTTCGAGTAGCGACACTCCTAAGTGATAACAGCATTCACTCCGCCCCCCTTATGATGAGGCATCGGATTCTTGGTGACGTTGGGCACGCTGTCAGAAAAGTTGATAACCTTGGCGTCCACCAAGTCCTGGACTTTGTGCTTAAAAGCTTTACAATTCTCAACCGTATGGCCAGGTGCCCCCGAGTGAAATTCACAAGTAGCATTAGCATCATACTCTGGTGGTGGTGCCCCTGTTAAGGGAGCCATTGTCCTCTTGTGAACCAATTGGAGCTGAAGCAACGTTTGCAGAAGCTGTGCATACGGCATAGGAGGAGTTTCCAAATGACGGTTTGCCAGGGGACCCCGATTCTGATACCTCTTATATCCCTGATTATTCTGTTGCTGGGGCTGCTGCTGCGGCTGCGGCTGTGGTGGAGCAGCTGGGATATTTATGCTAGCGATCTGAGACTGAGGGCCCTTTCCCTTTCTCCTAGCGTTAGTGACAGCACTGGCATCTCCCTCTCGACGCTTGCCAGCATAGGGTTTCTTGCTAGCTCCTCCAGCTGAGGATGATTCGCCCTGAATTTTTCCGATCTTTATACCGTTCTCAACATGCTCGCCCAAAGTGATGAGGGCCGAGAATGTTCCCGACATGCCACTGACCAGCTTTTCATAATAGACTCCAGGAAGGGTAGCCACAAACATTTGTACCAACTCACGCTCAACCATCGGTGGTTGAACCCGAGCAGCCAATTCATGCCACCGCTGGGCGTACTCTTTGAAGCTTTCATGGTTCCGCTGCGAGAGATTCTGAAGCTGAACTCGGTTGGGAGCCAAGTCGCTATTATATTGATAGTGGAGAACAAACGCTTCTGCAAGATCTTTCCAGGTGCGCACAGTAGCGGGCTCCAAACCCATATACCATTCGAGCGATGGACCAGAAAGACTATCCTGAAAGAAGTGCATCAGCAGCTTCTCATCGTCAGAATAAGCGGACATCTTTCTATAATAAGATCGGAGGTGAACGCGGGGACAAGTAGTGCCCCTATACTTCTCAAAGATAGGCACCTTGAACTTGTGAGGTACTTTAAAGTCAGCAATCAGCCCGAGTTTGGCCATGTCAACGCCCAATGCGTTCTGATTTTCTATATCTCTCATCTTATCTTCCAGCGCCTTGAACCTGAGTCGAGCCTCAGCAGTCAACTCTGCCTCTACACCTCTTTGAGAGAATATGTCATCCTGATGGTCCTCCAGCCACGGTTGAGGCACCACCATATTTCCTGCACCAACATTGCCGTTGACCGGCCCCATGTTAACATTGGCTCCCAAACCGCCATTGCCGGCGCCTGCCGCATTAAGTCCGAGATTAGTCATAAGATTGCCGTTAGCACTGCCGTTGCCCCCGGCAGCAGGAACAACGTTCTGTGGAGTATCCCCTTGAGGAGGAGTGGGCACGGCCCCGCCGTGAAGTATTCCATTACTGTCAACCCTGGAGATGAGAGGTTGAACCAAAGTACGAAGCTGGTCTTGCCCATTCGCAACTACTTGCATCAGCTCCATAAAACGATCCATTCGTTCACGAAGCTCTTGAACATCTGACTGTACCTGATCCATTATCCTCGTTTGATTAGCGCGAGTTGAGTAGCGGTGGATGAGTCTTTGATCAATCCTGGAGATCGAAAGCAGCTCGAAACCTGAGTACCTGAAAAACCTGTCAACATCAAAGGTTAGGAAAAGGTAACAGAATGTATGTCATGCAAAAATGCTTTATGCAGATGCATGCGTGTGTCCGTGTGCTTGAGAGATTTTCCCCCGATCCTGGCACCTGTTGGCAATAATAAGGAGAGGAATCCAGGCCCAATCATGGAAATAGTAACCTCACATAGCAATAGTCAGATTCGACACATCAAGGACCGAGAACTCGTACGCAACAGTCTTTCTGAGAGAGGCTGCCGTAACACAATAAGAGGCGAGAGATCCTGGACCAGGGAAACGGTACCTGTCACAGACACACGCCAATGGAATGCGAATGATTATGCAAGCTAATGCAAAATGCAGGCATGTAACAATATATCCAGGTGGCTGCTGTGGAGATTCGGTGTCAACAGTCACTGATGAGAAGGAGACCCCGGTGTAAAAACCACTGATCTGATCTGCTGTGAATAACCATCTGATAGGATCGAGACCAAACTTCTGCCCTGACAAGAATAAAGGCCTGATAATAAAGACCCCGGATGCAAGATCAAGGAACGTCTGTTGATGAAGTCTTCAGACCCCCAAATCAAAATCTGCCCTCTCAAGAACAAATGCACAGCTGCTGATGAGATCTTCAAACCCCACTCAAAATCTGCCATATCAAGAACAAACAACAACTGCCGATGAGATCTTCAGACCCCACTCAAAATCTGTTCCGTCCAGAACAAACCTACTAACGATAATACACTGATCAAAGCCTGCTCTATCAAGAACAAACAAACACCCGATGACAAGATCCTCTGATCAAACTCTCGCTCTGTCAAGAACATCTCTGCAACTGAGAACCCAACATAACTGATTCACTGTCAAGAAAACCGGGTAGTCTGGAGGTCAAAGTTTCCTGCAATATCCCAACCCCACTCACAGGTATGATGGACCTAATCCACGGACAAAGGTACGGCATCCTATGCGGTCATCAGCGTCACAGACTTTCATGAGTGACAATACGATTCCCAGAAGGAGTGGCATCGTCAAGTCATGAAGAGGCCTCTCTTAGCTGACTTCCAAATGATCGGTCCCCAGAGTCGACAATCCTCACGTCTGGACTCCCCTCAGATCCTCAGGACCGGAAAGGAGCACCTCTGCAAGAATCTCGTCTGAGCGCAGATTTTCGTAGGGAACTGTGCCTGCTCAGCAGACAGGTTCGTCTACTACTTCTCCGCAACTATATCTAGGTGTGTACTCAAGCCCAGGTCCGGCTTTTCACTCACAGTAACATCCCTCTCCCACAGCAGCACAGATAATCATATCAACTGGAAATAAAATGCGGGAAATAAAATGCGGGAAGTAAAGTGCGGGAAGTAAAAATGCGGTAAATAAACGCAACCCAACAAGCAAACACACAAACGATAGGATTGACTCGCGTAGGGGATGGGAAACGGTCCCAGCATAAGGGATGGGAAAAGTCCCTAGATGCTATGAATCCCCAGCAGAGTCGCCAGCTGTCGCTTGCGCGAAAATAAGGTGCCGGCATGACAGAAGAGTCGCCACCTTTCGTTATTTATCCCTCAGAGCGGGAAAGGAAACGATCGGAAAAACCTGACGAAAAAAGGGTAAGACAAGGTCATCGCAACCATTGTCTGGGTTCGGGAGTCGGTTACGCAAGGGGAAGGTATTAGCACCCCTCACGTTCGTCGTACTCGACGGGATCCTCGCTTGTTTGTTTACTTGGACGGGTTGGTTGTAATCTATCTACCTATCAAGGCTGGCTGAAAAAGAAAAGAAAAATGACTCGACAAAGCCTCGCGCTTTATGCCTACGTATTCTCATCAGAGAATGAGAAATCAGAGTCAACGTAGTTCGGCTAACTACGGGGGAAGGTGGGGAAGGTTGCTCGCTAGGATGTCGCATCCTATGCCTACGTACTTTCATCTGGTATGAAAGATCAGAGCAAACGTAGTTCGGGAAACTACGGGATATCTCCTGAAAGAAGTGTTTTTTATTGTATTTGCGATCTCAACCGCACTAGAGACTATGACCTGAGAGTGAATGCATCCTTTCTCAGATAGCTTAAGGCTCGTAGCGTACGAAAGAAATCATTCATGATTACCGTGTTTTAAACTGCTTCAAGATGAGAAGAGAACAGACCCAACTAGGAGGGAGACTATCAAGTCCTACTGTTATCATGCCATGGATTCATCCTATGGTTGAGGTTTGAACAGGGAACTCCTAGATGTTGTCATGCATAGGTTTCAACCTAAAAGTCTATCATCAAATCCTTATCAAGGGAGATGAGAGTCCTAAGGGATCATATCAATGATACACCAAAACAGACAAAAGCATCAGCTTTAACAGTAAAATGCATGCAATGCAAGTGAGGGAGGAAATGTGTGTGGGGCTTCAGCCTCCACAAGCTCGTCTCAACCTCAAGCCAGTCATGAAATAACAGCAATCATACTGAAAATAAACAACATGCCATCAAGCAATAACAGATAAAGGAAATGAAGTGCCATCAGGCAAACAAAACATACTTGAGAAAGAATCATCTATATCTACTCCTAACCCTAACACAGAATCTGAATCAAATCTAAGCACTAAAGCAAAACCCTAAACAAGAGAAATCAATCCCAGTCTTCAAGCTTCAGAACAAGCTTACCAAAGAAAGGGAGCTAAGCAAGCAGGCTCATAGTGCCTTCCTCAGGAAAGCACTAGGAGGTGCATACTCAGGAGTTATACCCTATGTGGCTCAACCACTGTGATCAGTTTATATTCCTCCTCAGGAGAAATTAAACTCACAAGCAGGCTCCAACATCACTGGATATTTAGGAAATCCTATCTGAACTAGTGGAACTAAATGAACAGACTCATAGGACCTTCCTCAGGAAAGTATTAGGAGGCTTCCACTTAGGAGTTGTATCCTATGTGGCTCAACAACTGTGATCAGTTTACATTCCTCCTCAGGAGAAATTAAACTCACAAGTTGGCTCCAACATCATTGGATACTTGAGAAATCCTAGATAAACTAAGGGAACTAAGTGAATAGACCCATAGGACCTTCCTCAGGAAAGTGCTAGGAGGCTTCCACTTAGGAGTTGTATCCCATGTGGCTCAACAACTGTGATCAGTTTACATCCCTCCTCAGGAGAAATTAAACTCACAAGTTGGCTCCAACATCATTGGATACTTAAGAAAGAGGTGAGAAGAAAGAATGAAAGTCATTCATAGTGCCTTCCTCAGGAAAGTACCATGAACTTCCTTCAAACTTCAGGATCTCAAACCTCACAGACAGGGAATAAGCCAAGCTCTGGGTCTCTGAGTCTTGATCTACAATCTTCTCTTCATGATGCTCTCCATCAAGGTCTTCAAGACAACACAAACCCCACAACAAAATCCCCAAAACAAACCCCAGATATGAACAGATAACCACAGCACAGACAAAATCAATAGGCAACTTCAGAAAATACCTAAAAATACTAAACCAATGGGGAAAAATCTATCAATTATTCACAAGGGTCTTCAACATCTACCCCTAACATCTACATAGGCCTCTACCTAAAAATCAAGACAAAACTTATTCAAAGAAAGTGAATTCTTCACCTAAGCACAACCTAAACCCTAATTAGGATACCCTACATCTATCCTAATTAAACTAATCAAAATCTAATTCTAAAATTCTAGAAAAAATCCTATGGGGAACTATGATTCATCATCTAATTGCACAAAAAATAATGGATTAAAAAGACTAAAGGAAAGTCCTAAAACAATTCTTGCAAAATCATGTATCAACTAAAAGAAAGAAAATATACTATATTAAAGAAAATACCACTAAAAATTCCACATTAAAAATAAAATTCCATTTTTATTTTTATATTTTTCTACACAAAATTATCTCAACATAGAAGAAAGAATGACCAAAAAATCATCATTTATCAATTTTTAATGAATTTTCAAAGATAAGAAAAATATTAAAAGAATATAAAAGAAATTAAATCAATTAAAAGGGAGGGGGGGTAGAAATAGCAACACGCGCCAGTTGGATATTCAGAATGGGCTAAAGGGGGGGTGCGCGTAGCAAGCTGGACCCAGGCCCAGGTCCCAGCTTTAATGAAACGCTGCGTTGCAGCGAGGAGGTTTCCCTCCGTTTTCATTATGAATCCTGGCCACACGATGAATGGAAATGGTCCAAAGCTGGGGACTCATCCAACGGCCAACAGCCATCGTCCCCAAACTGACCTAGGGTTTTCAGAAACCCTCTCTCCATGCACCAATCTTCTCCTCACTCGTTCTCTCTGCTCAGGCCACGAAATGCCACGATTCCAAAGCGAAAAATCTTCTACTAATCAAGAGGAACACATCCATACGTGTACTTTCCCCTAATTCTCCCTAGATCATCCTAACAGAAGACCTTAAGATCATGGTTCCACCATGTTCATCTGAGATCAACCATGGTGAAACTTCAACCTAAGGATCTAAACTTGCTCTCCATGCTACCCTAGTTAATCTGACCTAATCCATGCTAATTAAAACTCCCTAAACAGCTAGTTCTTGGAGATTAAAGAATCACTCACCTGCCATGGATCTACCTACAGAGCTCTCAAACTCTCAGAATTTGATCCTCTATCCTAGCATATTAATTCTACACCTAAAGAATGAACTGAAACTAAATAAATTAAGAGGATTAGGGAAAGAAACCAACCTGCCAAGTGATGATGGTAGGTGCTCGTGGAGGATGTTGCAAGCCTTGTAACTGCTTCAGGATGATCCTCCAATGGTGGAAATGCTTCTGTTTGCACTTGTTGGGAAGGAGATGGCTTGTAGATGCAGATTTCTTGAATTGCTTGAACTTGAAGAAAGTGCTTCAATGGCTATTTCTCTCTCTCTCTCTCCTCTGAAATCTCCTTCTATCACCAACCTTGAACTCTCTTCATGGCTCTCTTTTTATAATGATCATTAGACACTTCTAGATTCATCTAGAATATGGTGGAAAGTTCTTGAAAATCTCATGTGGGGACAAGTTGAAAATCTCTTATCTCATGCCTTATGCCTTACCATTTTGTGCCAAGTTCTCCTTATGAGAGATATTGAGTGTGGATGAGTGAAAAACAAGCTCATCTTTGGCTTGTGTAAGGTTTTTCAACATTGCCTTCTTTTTCAAGTAACAAGTTTTCAAAGCATCACCCATTTTAAAGCTTCAAATCAAAATTCTAGCTAAACCAATGTTCTCAAAATGATGTTTCCAATCAAAATGATATATTGGATGACCTATTTTGGATTTGTGGATCTTCCAAACCAATTTTCAAATTCAACTTTTCAAACTTATATGCCATTTTTAGTTCATTTTTGACCAATCATGTAACTTCATGCTATGAGCTTTTCCAACAATTTGTGACCTTCTTTCTAGACTTAAAATCACATTTTGAACAACTTTCATGTTTTGAGTTTTTCCATTTGAGGCTTGGAAATAGGAGTTTTAGGCATTGGCTAAAATGACCTATAACTGACAAATGACCAAAATACCCCTGTCTTGTTCAAACCATAAGTTGAGTTCCACAAATCCTATCAAGGACTTCTACCACTCAAATTAAAGCTAAGAAGATGCTCTTCAACATTCATGTTGGCCAAGAAACCATAGGAATCACCCTACTAGGGCAAAAGTTGTCTGCAAGTTGGGTGACTTTCAAGGACCCAGATTCACACACCTCTGCTGACCTGTAATTTGTCAAAACCATAACTTGAGCTCTGTAACTCCTATCAAGGACTTCCACCACTCAAATTAAAGCTTAGAACAAGCTCTACAACATTCATGTTATGGGGAAGGTGAGATATCAATCACAACTTGAGCTAAAACTGCCTGGAAGATAGGGATCAAATTAGGGTTTTTCACTGACAACCCTTGAAGACCCTGACTTGAAACTTCTCAAACTCCTCACTCATGATGAGCTGGCCTAGGAATCATCTTTATATCCTCTCTATGCATCATTCCATGATCTCATGGCCTTTGGATTGGGTCTCAACCTTTCCCAAATCTTTAGTTACCCTAGGGTTGACCCAGTCAAAACCCTAATTCTATCATTCATGGTTGAATCTTCTGAACTCTTGCATAATGACTTCTCTGGGCTTCATGAAGGCTATCAAGACATCTCATGGGCTTTCCCAAAACATCAAGTTCATTCTCAAAGTCTCAGAATCATCTGAGGGGTACCCACGACTTTCAAGCTATGAAGCACACAACCCTGGTTTCAAACCACTTCTTCTGAGGATCTCTTGAACTTTCTGATGAAGGTATCCACTTTCAAACACTCAATGAATAAATAATTGTTGGTCAAATTTTGGGGTGCAACACACTGGAGACATAAATTTTTAGAGGGTTAAAGCCCACCTTATTTGCAATTGTGTTTTGTTCATGTATGTTTCCTTTATACATGTATATTTGTGAATATTTGTATATTATATCTATTATTGCATATGTGCATTGGGTTGCTACCTTGAGAGGTGAGATAAGTCCTAGCCCAGACTTGAGTGTACACCTAAGATAGGATTGTGGTATGATCAATAGTTGACGGTTAGGAGTAATCCTAACATGTTTGACATATTAAAACTATTTAAATTTTATGAGTTTCTCAACTATTTAATGACAGTTGACGGAAATTTTTAGAAGGTATACCATGGCTCCATGTTTGTAACCCAAACCTAGGATCCTTATTTGTTTGCATATGCATTATATGTGATTATGTGAATATTTGTGAATGTGTTGCTTGTGCATCATCATCATCTCATCATCCCATCATAGCGCAATAATACTATTAATTTTAGGAGATTAAAACTATTTAAATTTAAAATTGAAGAACTAATTTTATAAATTAAGTAAAATAGGGGAACAAATTATAATTTAACCTAAATTTTTTAAATATGAAGATTTATTTTAAATTAGAAAAAAATAATTCATAAAATTGTTTTCTAATTTAAAATAAATCTTCATATTCAAAAAATTTAGGTTAAATTATAGTTTGCTCCCTTATTTTACTTAATTAATAAAATTAGCTCTTCAATTTTAAATTTAAATAGTTTTAATTTCTCTCACATTTTTACTCTATAAATCAATAAATGCTCTATTTTTAAATGATGTGACACTTGATAAACTTTGTAAATCATTCTATAATAACATTTTATGAAATATTATAAATAACAATTATAATTAAAAAAAAACCTAAAATTTCATCAATTTGTAATATAAAAAATGAAAAAAATATTAAAATTGTTTAAATGTAAAATAGCGAGACTAATGAATAAATAAAATAGATTGACAAAAGTGTAATTTAGTCAATTTTTTAGATTAAAAAATTATTTTAATTATATCTCATGAAACTTTGTGAAAAATTATGTAATTTTATGTTAAAATATCTTATAATTATTATATTTTATATAAGTTAGTAAGTTCACATTACTCTTTTATGTGCAACGAATTGACTTATATTATATATATCCAATAAAATTTGCATAGAATTGTATTAAAAGAGTAATTATGAAATGCGGATGATTTTGTCTTTATTTTCATGATATTATCGCCGTAACTGTTGCGAGGAAAGAAGATGTAACTAGTTTTTAAGAATGGGTGAGATTGGATACTGGTTTTTTTGGTAAGTGTTTTCAAAAACCAAACTAGTTTGAAATTGGATAAACTGGATTGCAAATGCAAAACTTGATTTAGATTGGATAACTTTTTTAAACAAGCCAAAATGGTTTGAACATGGATACCTGAATTTTTAAAAAATCAAACTGGTTTCAAAAACCGACCTGGTTTGAAATTGGATAAACTGGTTTCCAAATGCAGGATAAATTGGTATGAAAGTTTGATAATTGGATTTTAAATACCCAAATTGAACGGTTTTTTAGAAAAGCCAAATTGATTTTAAATGGATATCTAGATTTTCAAAATCTGAACTTGTTTGAAAATGGATAACTGGTCCGAAAATGAATAATTGGATCATAAAAAACCCAATTGGTCTAAAAGAAATGATACCTGTTGTATTAAAACCGAACTGGTTTGAGAATGGATAGATGTTTTATTAAAACCAAACTGGTTTGAGAATGGATAATTGTTTTAAGAAAACCGAACTGGTTTCACAGAATGGATAAATATTTTATTAAAACCAAACTGGTTTTAGAATGGATTTCTGTTTTAAGAAAACCGAACTGGTTTCACACAATGGATAACTGGATCACAAAAAACCGAACTGGTTTTACACAAAATGGATAACTGTTTTAAGAAAACCGAACTGGTTTTACACAGAATAGATAACTGTTTTAAGAAAACCGAACTGGTTTCACACAATGGATAACTGGGTCAAAAACCGAACTGGTTTTACACAGAATGGATAACTGTTTTAGTAAAACCGAACTGGTTTTAAAGAATGGATAATTGTTTTAAGAAAACCAGACTGCTTTCTAAATGAATAACTGTTTTAAGAAAACCAGACTGCTTTCTAAATGAATAACTGTTTTAAGAAAACCAGACTGCTTTCTAAATGGATAACTGTTTTAAGAAAATAGAACTGGTTTTTGAATGGATAACTGGATCATAAAAAACCAAACAGGTTTCACAGAACGGATACCTGTTTTAATAAAACCGAACTGGTTCTAGAATGGATACCTGTTTTAATAAAACCGAACTGGTTCTAGAATGGGTATCTGTTTTACTAAAACCGAACTGGTTCTAGAATGGGTATCTGTTTTACTAAAACCGAACTGGTTCTAGAATGGGTATCTGTTTTACTAAAACCGAACTGGCTCTAGAATGGGTATCTGTTTTACTAAAACCGAACTGGCTTCCGAATGGATAACTGGATTTTTGAAAACCAAACTGGTATGAATTGGATAAACTGGTTCGCAAAATGGATAACTGGATTCATTACAAACACAACTGGTTTTAAAGCAAAATGGTTTGAGGAACCAATTCAAATAACTGGTTTTAAAAACTGAACGGGTTAGAAACTAGTTAAGATCTGAAACTGGAATTAAGAACTTAATCAGTTGGAAAACAGGTTAAGAACCAACCATTTTGAGGTTTTTCAGAACCAAACCGGTTTTTGGACAGTTATCTGAACTAGATTTAAGAAACAAACTGGTTATCTCTGAACAATATGAATAACTGGTTTTCAAGATCTGGAGCAGACTAGCCTAATGAAAGAAATAAACTGACACTAGTTTTCTATCACCAACATTTATTTAATGCAAGAAGTAGCCATTAAATTGGCTTTTGACCTCAAATCTAAAGAAAGAAACAAATCTAATTTCATCATAAAATTGAAAAAACAAGAACAAATCTGAAAGCAAAGTATAAGCATGAATAAAATCAAAAACATATCTCAGTTCCAAAATCATTGTCAACCGGGTACAACACTGAAATCACCATCTTTGACACAGCAGAGATTCAGCACGTCCCGCGCGAGCAGAACACTCGCGCCGACATCCTCTCCAAGTTGGCAAGCACCAAAAAGCGAAGCGGCCACAAGTCGGTCATCCAAGAAGTCTTGTCACAACCGAGTACCAACGCGATCACTACCCTTCTCGACATCAATGCCGTCGGGGATACTGACTGCTGGATGACCCCACTCCATGCCTACCTCAGCACCGGCCACCTTCCGGCCAACCCCAAAGAAGCTAGCGCAACCAGACGATGAGCCTGCTCGTACGTTCTCCTCGAAGGAAGGTTGTATCGCCGATGCTTCGCGATACCACTCCTCAAATGCATAGATAAGTCCCAGACTGCAGCCTTCCTAGAGGAAATCCACGAAGGCATCAACGCGCAGTACCTCGGAGGAAGATCCCTAGCACGAAAAGCTCTACGAGCAGGCTACTACTGGCCCTCGATGCAATCGGATGCGAAGGAACACGTCAAACGATGTGACAAATGCCAACGACACAGTGACATGCACCTCGCCCCCCAGCCGAACTCACATCCCTCTCCTCCCTGTGGTCGTTCGCCTGGTGGGGGCTGGACATCCTCGGGCCCTTCACCCTAGGATCCTACCAAAACAAGTACCTCATCGTGGGCGTCGACTACTTCACCAAATGGATCGAAGCCGAAGCTCTGGCCAAAATCACGGCCCACAACATACTCCGATTCTACAAATGAAACATCCTCTCCAGATTCGGGGTCCCACTCGCCATCGTCACTGACAACGGCACACAATTCACGGACAAAAACTTCCGCGACTTCGTCACCAAGCTCGGAACCAAACACCACTTCACCTCGGACGAGCACCCTCAGACAAACGGCCAGGCAGAATCCGCGAACAGGGTCATACTCAGGGGACTCAAACGACGACTCGGTGATGCAAAACGAGCATGGGTCGAAGAGCTCCACAGCGTCCTCTGGGCGTACCGTACAACTCCCCACTCAACCACGAGGGAAACCCCATTTCGCCTCACGTATGGAACCGAAGCCGTGATACCTGTCGAAATACGCGAACCATCCAGATGAACGGAAGCTCCCCTGGACACCGACGACAACGACAGCTCCCTACGAGAAGAGCTCGACCTCGTCGAGGAAATCCGCTCAGGAGCAGCCCTCCGAGAAGCCCGGCTGAAACAACAAGTAGCACTTCGCCACAACAACAAATTCCTAAAACGCGATTTTCAAAATGGCGACTTAGTTCTACGCCGAAACCAGAAAGACTCCCACGAGGGCAAATTGGCTGCGAATTGGGAAGGCATCTACCGTGTCCGCGACAAGACCGAGCACGGGGCCTATTACCTCAAAAACCTGCACGGTGAACAACTAGCTCGACCATGGAACACCGCGAAACTTAAGCGGTACTACAGTTAAAACAATGCCCGCGACGACCCCTCGTCCCGGCCACTAGGGGGCGGCATGGTACCACCGCACTCCCACGTGTCCACTAGCGACCAGAGAAAAGCAAGCCTGCCTCTTGTGTGCGCAGGCAGACGGCCTGGCTCGGTGGGGAACACCTCGACCGAGACTTCTCACCGCCGTACCAAAACCGGCAAGACCCCTAGCTCGCGATGGGACATCCATGCCACGGGGAGAACTACCCCCGAAACGGCCCGGCCACACCACCGGCCAAACCGGCCGGTTCCCTTCACCGTCGGTAACAAGTTTGTCGAGCTAACACTCGGACAGGCCCGAAAAGCATACCAACACATGCACATCGAACATCATTCAAGCGAACAAATAAATATGAAAATAAGACGAGCATAAACATCATGCGAATACCGAGCGCACACTTAGAAAATTCTCAAAAATTATATTAAACAAAGCGGGCACCAACCCAGTAGTTAATATTACATGAACAGGGGCGCGCAGGTCCAACAAAGAAAAACAAGTTACAAAATGTCGACACGCAGGCCAGAAAACTACGAGCACACAGGCCCCGGAACCTATACCACCTCGCCCTCATGCTCAGCAACCACGGGGACCTCCTCGGGAACGACAAGCTCGGGGTCGACCACCTTCCCACCGACGATCTCATGATACGGCCCAATCCCATCCACGACCAGCGCGACGCCAGGGTTGACAACTTGGATCTGCGCAACAACACTCTTGAACCCGACCTCGACGGCCTCCAAACAATCGCCTTCCAACACCCGAATCCGGGCGACCAGATCAGCACGCGTGATCAACCGCTGGTCCTCCTTAGTCTCGTCCTCGGCCGGACGAAGTGCGCTGTCCAGGACTTCCATACAAACTTTAAGCGCCTGCACCTCGGCCGTTGCCGCCCCCAGCTTCTCCTCCATCGAGGTCACCTTCTCCTCAGCGCCCTTCGCTCGCTTGCGTTGGTCAGCAACATCTTTCTGACTCTTCTCCAGCTCCTCGGTAAGCTTGGCCAGGCGCAACTGCATGAAGGTAAGGTCCCCCTGCAATTTGGACAGCTCAGCGGCGGAGCAGCCCTCCTCGTTCAGGACGAGGGCCGTCGTGAACGTCCGCATCATCGCGGCCAAATCCTCCGCCAGGATACGTCGACGAGACTCTCGATCAGCTTCGTGGACAACCTTCACCTCCCCAGCAGAGACAGTAGGAGACCGGGCACCATGAAAATAGCCCGGATGTTGATCGCACGGCGGAACGACATAACCCTCCTCAGCCGAGTCGGTCGTCAGATCAATCAAGCCACAAGGCTCCTCGGATCTCGGCCTCTTCGCAGCTCCCTGGGACGTAGGAGACTGACTGCCTTGGGGAGAAGAAGACGAACTCTGGCCTCCCGGCGTCACGGCCTCCTGCCCGACCAGTTGACTCACCCGCGTCTTCGGGACCACGGCGTTCCTTGAGGCGCGCAACTTCTTCACTCGCTCCTCGACGGAAGACATGTTCGCTGCAAAAACAAACAGAGAGTTAGCAACGGTCAAAACATACAATCACAGGAAAAAAGAAACATCCCTACCTAGATATTCCAGAGCATCCGCCCCCGTGGCGCAACCGAGCAGGGTCTTAGTGTTAATCAGCCTCTTCTTGGTTCGCACGTTTCCCTGCGCATCGAGGATGTACCGACCATCGGGCGTCACCAGTTTCGACGGGGGAAGATCCCGCACAAAGGCAACTATTTTCATATACGCGGCCATATCCTTCTCGTCGAGAGTCCCTACCCACACGATATACCGGTCAGTACTGCGGTTAAAGTGCTCCGAGGTCCACAATAAATGTACCTTGGGGAGCCACGCGAGGAACCGCTGACCGTCTACCATTCGCTCCCCCTCGGTGAAAAGAGTATCCGAGCCTTCTTAAGTGATCGGTTTCACGAGGAAGAACCGGCCCTTGAAATCTCGAACAGAATCGCTGTACGTCTTGAAGAGCTTGGTCGGCTGCTTAAACGAGACCCAACCCTGACGACCGTTCACCAACTGGCGCTGCAGGTGGAAGATGCGAAAAAACAAGGGCACCGTGGCCTCCACCTCGAGATAAAAGCACACCACCTCGAAAGCACAGATAAAGGCCAGAGCGTTGGGGTGCAGTTGGGACGGGGCCAAGCGTAACCAATCGAAGAGGCCCAGATGGAAAGCGGAGAACGGCAACCTGAGCCGAGCCTCTTTGAAGTAGAACTCGTGCATGGGAAACATTCGCCGCCCATATCGCGAGCAGATGCGATGGTGCTCCTTCGGGCGATACACCTGCCAGTGTTCCTTCAGGCGTGTCCTCGACGGTAGCGTAGACATTGGACGCGTCGGCCACGAAGCAGGATGGGGTGGACAGCGGCTCTTCGGCCGCCCATTCCTCGACCGGGACGACGCACTCGTCGAAATCCGGGACCTCGGGTTAATTATCTTCGACCATCGTCCCCGGTACCAAGGCCGACATCTACACCTGAAAAGCAGAGGACAACGGTGAATTCGATAGCCAAGATCAAATCCACCCTTCCACCGCAGGTCAAGTGAAAGGGCGATAAAGGCGGGAGAACGACGAGCGAGCAAGCGCTCCCCTCCGCTCCTCCACGGGGCATTCAAGGGCCAACCTATCATCCCTCCTCGGGATACTTATCGGAAAAGGCGCGCGTCCCTGGGGCGTGGAGAAAGCCCCCGTCCTCGGGACATTCACCGGAACAACCAATTCTCCCAGGGGCATTCGTCGGAACTGACCCAGAAAACCGCCAGATACGGAGGAACTCGCGTCTCTCCTCGGGGCATTCATCATGCCCCGACCACAGATCCTAATTAAATGGCGGGAATAAAAGGAGAAAAGAGAGAAATTCACTTGTAACGGCGGCGAACAAGAGGAAGAACTAAACGGCGCGACGGCGATCTACAGCAACGGCGGACGAACAGGAATCTCAGAGCTTCGCAGGTAAGACAGCAAGGTGGAAAGTAGAAAAATGAGCGGGGATCCCCATATTTATAACCCGACGCGGGACTCGAAGCGACGCTAGGCTCTTAAATGACCTAGGGTATCCGCCCCTACTACCACTTAACGCGCGACACATGGCGGTAACCTGACAGTCGCGTCCTTTCACATGTCTTCGCCCCGCTCTACCGACGATGAGGAAACCCTCGCGCAAGCGCACGTTCCACCGAGCACAAACCCGACGAACCTCCCGCTTCGCTACCTCTCTCCTCGACGCAGCGACCTTAAGTCCTCGCTCTTTCGCCACAGAGCTTCGACTTGGGGGGCTCCTGTTCTGGTCTGGACCCAGCCTCGCGGTCCAGCCCAATAACGCACAAGGCCCATTAAGTGGACTAGCCCGACCGGGCACACACACCCCCATAGGACGGGCAGGGCACGCTCCCCGCCGGGATGGACGACACGTCCTGTAGCATTTCAACATCCCCTTTGTCGGCCGAACAGGGCACCCCGGGTCCGTCGAGCAAGACCCTTGGTTCTTCCACGTCCTCGCGTGCTCCCCTCCGCGGGGAGAACAACGTGCCTCCGGGGAACCTCTCGAGCTCCCCTCCGCGGGGAGAACAACGTGCCCGGTGCACGTTCTCCACGTGCTCCCCTCCGCGGGGACACGTCAGCAACCAACTGCCCACCTCCGAAAGAGCAGGTCAAACCCACTTTCCGGAGATCAAGGAACAGTTGGACTAGGGCGAAGACCATGTTCTGGTCTTCACTACGCCACGTAAGCCCTAGCAGTCATTAGGGTTGGGCCTGGTCATCCAGCCCACCTCAAATGACTGTTGGCCAAGCGCTGGGGTCTCTCTATAAATACCCTCTTCCTCAAGAGGGTCAGGTAATTCGCTTCTTACCCCAATTTTGTACTTTGTTCTCACTCTGCCCAATTTCTTACTTTGGCATCGGAGTGTCTTGCAGGTGCACACCCCTTCTCCTCCTCATCACCGGTGAACAGCTAGCAGTCCAATAGCGTGTGGCCAGCCCGTGATCCTCTTCTGATCAGGTCAGATCAATATTAAAAGGCCTTGATGAAATTTTATTACTTCATAAAATTTTTAAAAGGCAATCATATCCTTATTATTATAATTATTATTGTTATTGTTATATTTATTTATAAACTTGAAGAAAGTATTTAGAAAGGAATTTTTTTATTGATTTGATCATCACAATGATTTGAGATAAAATTTATTTTGATAATTGATAATCTTAGTTAAAAAACTAATATCATGGACCAATAGTATTCAGAATCATTCTATTGAAAGAAAAGAGGATATTTTATACTAGATTATCTAAAAAACTCCTTAATAGTTATTATTCTTCACTATCAAATAAGATTACATTTTTAAACTAATGATAAGGTTCTATCAATCAGAACATAGCAATGACAGTTATGTATTTATGTTGTGTAATGGAGGAATAAGGTATCTCGATATTTACTTTAACAACGGCAAAATTATAAATAGCAATTTCGGATTTGGATCCTCTCATTTTGTATATATACTGTCATTTCTTATGTTTCTAATTTAATGGTTCAGAATTTATAATTAATAATTAAATAAAATGTTAGAAATTCCAAAAATAACAAAGACAAATTAGTTATCCATTTTTCTCTACTATTAAATGACTTTTTTTATTTAATTATTCATTATAAATTCTGAGCCGTTAGATTAAAAACATGAGAGATGACATGATATATAAAAAAGGAGAGGATTCAAATCCAGCAATTTCAATTTGTAATTATAAGTATATTTAATCTTTGTTAAATTAACAATGACAAAACTGTAAATAGCAATTTCAATCTTATAATTATAGGTATATTTAATCTTTGCTAAAATAAAATTTTGATAAAGAAAATATAAGGTGAAGAATATTGATTTTAATTTTTGTTTGAAAAAGGAAAAAATCAATATAAAAAGAGTAAACATGAAAGGAATAGCTCAAAAAGATGCATGGTCATTTCATTAATTTTACCATTCAAAAGAATATAATAAATTTAAAAGCAAATGAGTACTTAACAAATAAAAAAACTGCAGAGGAAAAGGTTAAAAGTAGTCAAATAGTATCGAGGATAAAACTTTCATACGTAATTCATGTTTTACTGGTCCTTTACCCACCTGAGGAGTGAAGGAAGATTGAGACTATATATGGATAGTTCAAAGATTAAGATCGATATGTTCGTCCAAATTGAGACAAACTTTCAGGTTTTATTATGATTAACATTTGACGACTTCTCGACAAGTATACAGATAGTGTTACAGTAATAAAAGATCGAATACACATGAACTGTGTTCAAACAATACAAGAACTGCGCAAATATAAATTAAAATAGTAAATAAGAGGGGCTTTTTCAAGATTTAGCCTACTACTCTCTTGGAGTATATAGAGATGTGGATGCATTGCATTAGAATGAAGCTTCATTATTGTTATTTTTGCTCATGCTCATTCACGAGATTTACCATTGAAAATCAATCTAAGTTATTACACTACCGGTGAGAATGATACTCTTACTTTTTACCACTTACTTCCATGGACATTGTATACTTGCAAGTTATATAGTTTTAAAATCCAAACTATAATTACCATAGAAGTGTTATCTTACCCCTTCACTCATACGAACTTGCCTTTTCAGTTCACGAAGTTATTCAAGTGAGGGCTAAAGAGAACACTCTCTATAAAGGTGCCCAGGGTCACTCAACCGTATTTGATTATTGTATTACTATTGTAAAAGGAAACAAAAACATCAATATTTGACGTGTATTCTAGGAGACCACAAGGCCCCCAGAGTCACCTAACCTCCTTCGATCACATCTTAGTACTATAAAAGAAAAAGAAAATTCCAATAGTAGGCGTGACTTCCAAGTTACCAAAAATTATCTTGAACACACTTATAAAGGCCCATCCATTAGGCGATATTCGAGAATGTGAGACATTTATGGTCATAAGGACCTCAGACTTGAAAGTATAAAAGAAATCAACACCCCAAATTCATGCACGACATGGAGGTACATGTAGAACAACTCATTTGATGGGCCGAGAGTGTCGACCATGTTAACTAGTTCTTCTTCAAAACAAGGCTCTAAAATTACACATGCCTCGTCGCCCGAACCATATAGGTTTATGCCTTTACGATATGACTGTATTTTTTCCTAGTTCATATAAACAGTCTCGTAATATAAAACTCCCAAACTTTTTGAAGAGCTAGACATCATCAATGGTTTTGATTTTCCTAGGAAAGAATAGGGGAATATGGGTCACTATCACTACTAAAATCTGAACTACTATCGTAACTCCCAAACATCTTTGACTCAAGGAGTTTATAATCAACCTTCCCATATGACTGCTTCATTCTAACGCAATGTATCCACATCTCTATATACTTCAAGCGAGTAGTAGGCTAAATCACATTGTCATTCTCATCTAAATCCCCAATAATTTCAATTTTAGAAAAGAAATGATGATGGTAAGAGAAAGAGTCAATAATTGCACTAGGGATAAGGACAAAAGGATGATGAAGTTGAACTTAGGAAAGATGAATCATGGGAGAAACTCGCACTAAAAAACTTGGGAAAATATGAAGAAAAAAAAACCAGTTACTATTCATCTATTTAAAGTCCAATGAACTAGGACATGGAGGGTATCATTACCAAGTCGTAGGTATACTCCTATGGGCAAATGATAGGGCTCCTACAGATCAGATCACACACATGCTAATAATCAACAATCCATGATTATGATACCTTTCTAATACAAAAGTCACCATGTATATGGATTAAATATTACGTGTTTCCCAAAGAAATGCTTGAGGGACTCGCCTCCAATAACACTTGAGATACTTGGTCTAAGAAATGCTTAAGGAATCACCCTAAGAAAAGCTGGAGGGACTCGCCCCAAAAAACACTTAACGGACTCGCCCAAGAAACACTTGAGGGACTCATCGTCGTAAGCTTTAGAGAGATCATCATGTATCTAATTTAAACACTTCACCCTTTTCAGGTGTTGCACTCGAGGACTGTGGAGTGAGATAACTTTGTTGGGCTTGGAGAGAAACAACTCAAAGAAGTTATGAGAAGGCCATTGGAAGAATCTGATGTGCGCGACCATAAGTTGCTTGAACTAGACTCATGCTATAGTCTGATCCGTCTTACCCCCACATGTGACAGGTGAGGTGTCTAGGAGAAGCCAATTTGGTCAGGAAGAACTAATCCTCCCCTACTCCTACATACTCGTTGAAAAAGTAGAAAATAGTTGTTTCTCTCTCATTATTTAAAAATATCTCAACCCAAAAATTAGAAGATTATTCATTCATCATTTTAGATATTCAACATCATAATCAACCTCTTGCACTCATATATATATATATATATATATATATATATATATATATATATATATATATATATATATATATATATATATATATATATATATATATATATATATATATATATATATATATATATATATATATATATATATATATATATATATATATATATATATATATATATATATATATATATATATATATATATATATATATATATATATATATATATATATATATATATATATATATATATATATATATATATATATGAGTGTTGCACCCCAAAATTTGACCAACTTATTTCACCTGATTCTATGTTTCATAGCTTTAGCATTTGCATATTAGATCATGTACATAATTCATTCATCTGCATAGCATAGCATGGGCAAGCCATCCAACAAGGGATCAAATGCCATTCTTATTTCAAAAAAGCATGTCAAGAGGTTCTTATTCAAGTTCATGACTATCCAGGTTACCAAGAAAGAAAGAGAAGTTAGTGGACCAATCAGTGGGTTTCTCTCCTATCCTGAGGGGGTTTGAAGACTATCAAAGAGGTTGTGGGCCATGAACTGAGGGCATGGAATGTATATAGACATCATGGAAGACCTAGAGGGTCATTTTGAGAGTGATACAAGTCATTGATGTGATTACAAGAGTTACAAGTGAAGACAGTCAACTAGGGTTTCATCTGGGTCAACTCTGGGTCAACCCTAAGTCAAATGCTTGATTGAAGGGCATCAAGGCCTATTTAAAGAGTGTGGGGGTCATTATTTGATATGTGTATATGGATGTGGTGTTGTGCCAAGGAGAAATCAAAAGAAATCAAGAAGAAGAGAAGTTTCTGAATTAGGGTTTCTGAGTAAAATTCCCTGATTTAGGCCAAACTTCCAAGTAAGATAATTCAAAATGCAAGTCTCAAATGTATCCTTGGACAACATGAAACTTGTAGAGTGCCTAAATACCTTTAATTTGAGTGGTGGAAGGCATCAAGTAGATTTATAGAACTCAACTTATGGTTCTTGCAAGTTACAGGTCCTCAGAGGCATCTGAAATTTGTCTGTGAAAGTTACTTGACTTCCAAGCAACGTTTGCCCCTTAAGGAGTTTCCAACTGGATTTTTGGACAACATGAAAGTTGTTCCCCATGATCTTATATTTCTAGAAAGGTATGGTATGCCTCAATCTGATTTGTGGAGCTCTACTTATGATCTTGGCAAGCCAAGGGCATTTTGGTCATTTGGAAGTTATAAGTCATTTCAAGCACAAGGCCATATCTCCTACTTCCAAGCTTCAAATGAAAAAATCTTCAACATAAAACTTGCTTAGAATGATGTTTTAAGGCTAGCAGAGAGGTCATGAGATGTTGAAAAGGCTCATATCAAAAAGTGATAAAAATGGCCTAAAAATGATGCATAAGTTAATTCAAGTGAATTTGAAAAATGGAAATCCCAAGTTATAAGTCCAAACCATGTCATGTAATAGGTGTTGCACCCCAAAATTTGACCAACCGGGTCTCGCATTTGGCTCGATGTTTCGACGCATAACCGCATTCGCATCTGCATATCGCATACATTGCATTGTTCATCTGTTTTGATTTTATTAGGGATCACAGCTCCCGTCTCGTGTTTCAGGTGTTTTTGATCAGTAGAATCGATTTTTGGGTTATTTCGGTGCCCGTTTATTTTTACCGATTATTTTTGTGTCGTTTGGTGCTTATTTTGTCCCTCTGGGAATTATTGTGATTTTTCTGGATTTTATTAGCATTTTTTAGGGTTTAAATAGCTTTTAAATCAAATTTTAGGATTTTATAGGATTTTTGATATTTTTAATTCTTTTTAAATCAATTTTTTAGCATTTTATAGAATTAAATAGATTTTTTAAATTCATTTTAGGATTTAATAGATCTTTTATAGATTTTAATATTTTTAGAATAATATAGGATTTTTTTAGAATATTAGTATAATTTTTAAATAGAATTTAAATAGAAATAATAATAATAAATGAATAGAGTTTTCTTATTAAATAAATAGGAATTAAATGTTTGATTTTAGATATTATAGGAATTTATTAGATTTTTCTTAATAGGTTTATTAGAGTCAATTAGGTTTATTAGGATTTTATTAATTAGGAGTTAATTTGAATTTTAGAGTTAATAGGGGTTTAGAGTTAATTTTCAGATTAGTGGGTTATTAGTAGTTAATTAGCATTTTTTAAAAATGTTGTTTTTCAGTTTTGGTGCAGTTTTTTGTTCATTGTGGTGTTGGGCTTAGGTAATTTTCGCAGCCCAGTTCATTTTATTGTCCAGAAAATATTCAGGTTTGTCCAAAAAAGGGGTCCAAAACGTCCAGAGTGATCCAGGTTTTTCCAGCTTCTTCTGGAAGCTTCCAGATCTTTCCAGCGCAGCGTCAGTATAAAAGCCAGCAAGCTACCACGTGTCCCCAGAGGAGAGGACCCACCGTTTCACATTTCAGCACGCCACGTAACCCTTCAGACTCCTCTCTCCCAGCCACGCATGCCCACACGTGGCACGCATGCACCTCCACACCTCCACCGTTCATCCACGCGTCGCACCCACAGTATCACGCCTGAGATGCTCCACCGGCCACCGTGCATGCGCTCCGGCCACCCCCAAACCCTCACCGGCGATCATCAAACCCAGAATCCGATCGCCCTTCATCTTCTTCCTCCCTTCATCACTCAACCTCCTCTCATCCAACTTCTCCGGCCACCAACCGCCACCAGAGATTCATCAAGACGATGAACATTCATCGTCAACCTCCCTCACCAACCTTCAATCCATTCGTCTTCCTCCATCTCAACCATCATCAACCCTAAAAAAAAAACTCAGAAAAAATCCAGCACGATGAAGATTCATCGTCTTCAACAGATTATTCATCATCCTCATTTTTCTCCAGAAGACGCAACAAGATTCAAGGTTTTCCAACTGCTTCCAACCTTCATCAATTTTGTTCAGAGCGAAGCTCAACAGCATCGTCTTCCAATCTCCAAAACGAAGTTCAACGAACAAACCTCAAGAATACTCCTCTCCTTCGATCCAGATTCAACCGTTCAAACTTCCTTCGTAGATCAAGAGTCTTCAGAACCTTCAAGACTGTTCATCAAAACAAGTATCACCAGATTTCCAGCAGGAAGAATATTCAGAGTAAGACTCCATGGATCCTTCACCTTCTCAGTCTTACGAATGGCATCGTCGGTGGTTCTTCGTCAAGAACAAGCATTCGTCAGAAATCTTCAAGAAGCCTTGGGGTAGGTTGAACAGATTGTGATGGTTCGTTGGTAATTACGATTACGTTGTTGAGGTTTGCAAAGAGGAGATCAAGAGAAAGGGTGAGAATGAGGCTGAGAGACGAGAGAAACGAGGGAGTTTGGGGAGATACGAAGGATGGAAAACGAGAGGAACGGAGGTTGTGACGGCGGCGGCGGAGAAGGTCTAAGCAAATTAGGGTTTCTTTCTGAGTGAAAGGGAGAAAGGAGAAGGAGAGGGTTGTGGGCCTCAGGCCCATTCCTCTTTTTTGGCACACACTCTCCTCATGTTTTTTTGGACAGAGTCTGGGCCTTGAGCCCAACACCAATTTTCCAGCACACACACCCAGAATCACACCATGCACCCCCCTGCTGCGTTTTCTGAAGTGATTGGGCTGGGCCCTTCAAATTTTTGTTTTATTTTTTGTAATCCCCTGTAAGCAATACACCCCCCAGCCCCATTTTTTGTATCTTTTTATTCTTTTTTAAAGATTTGAAAATATCTTGAAAAAAATAGAGAAAAAAAAGAGATGAAAAGAAATATAGTGAAAAAATAGAAAAAAGGAAATAAAGAGAAATAAGAAAAAAGAGAAATAAGAAAATAAAGAGAAAATATTGAAAGAAGAAAAATATTGAAAAAAAATGTGAAGGAAAATATAGAGGAAAATATGGTGAAAAATAAAAGAAAATATTTGAAAAAAAAGAAAGAAAAATAGGAGAAAAGAAAAGGAGAAAAAAAAAGGGGAAAATATTAAAGTCTCGATTTAATATTTTTAAGCATTTCTTTTAGGATATTTTCATAGACCTTGCTTTCCGACTTTTAGGGATATTAGAGGCCCATTTGTTAGGGGGCCATTTTTCGTTCGACTTTTCAAGATAGAATAGGATAGCGTTTCCTAGGAGATTTATTTCGGTATTCAACCCATTGTAATCATTTTTCAGAGATGAATAAAACGAGATTTGAGCTGTGGTCCGATAGTAGCCGAACTACAGCTGCTCTGATTCTTCGTACCAGACGAAGATATGTAGGCATAGGATGCGATATCCTAGCGAGCACACTAACGACTAACTTTTGTTCTCTCGCGGCTGTGCGATCGAGACTTTCCCGTTGACGACTAATTGAAACCCTTTTTCTCTCTTGCCCAAGTGCATTTGAGACTCAGCCATAGTTGTGACCATAGGTTCCCGACCCTGTGAAACCAGTTGTTTTTCTCACTGCTGTGTGAGAATGTTTGTTTAGCCGTAGTTGGTCTGAACTACGTAAAGCTCTGATCTTCCATCCAGTGGAAGTACGTAGGCACAAGACGCGATGTCTTGGCGAGCCAATTTTCCCTGTAGTCCCGAACTACGTTGACTCTGACTTTCTCTCTCGAGAATACGTAGGCATAGAGTGCGACGCTCTATCGAGTCAATTCCCTTCCCTTTAGATTTAGCAGCCGTAGATAGATTGTTTTGCATCCAGTGGACAACCCAAGCAAGCGTGGATCCCGTCGAGTACGACGGACGTGAGGGGTGCTAATACCTTCCCCTTGCGTAACCGACTCCCGAACCCAGGCTATGGTTGCGATGACCATACCTTTCCCCCGTTTTTTGCGAGGTTTACTTCGAGCGTTTCCTTTCCCGCTCTGAGGGATAAATAACGCACGGTGGCGACTCTTCTGTCAGCCGGCGCCGATTTTCGCAGTAGCGACAGCTGGCGACTCTGCTGGGGACTGCGATAGTTTCCTAGGGATCCAATGTCCCGAGAGCGAGTCAATTTGTGGGATCCAACGTCCCCTAAGAGAGAGTCAATCCTAGCGCTTGTTTGCTTGTCTATTTGGGGCCTATTTATCGATATTATCTATTGCTGTTGGGCTGTTACGGGTATTCTATGATTGAGATAAGCCGGACCTGGGCTCGAGTATGAGTATACACCTAGATATAGTTGCGAAGAAGTAGTAGACGAACCTGTCTGCTGAGCAGGCGCAGTTCCCTACGAAAATTCGCACTCGGACGAGATTCTTGCAGAGGTGCTCCTTTCCGGTCCTGAGGATCTGAGGGGAGTCCAGACGTGAGGATTGTCGACTCTGGGAACCGATCAATTGGAAGTTAGCTAAGTGAGGCCTCTTCATGAGATGACGATGCCACTCCTTCTGGGAATCGTATCATTCCTCATGAAAGTCTGTGACGCTGACGACCGCATAGGATGCCGTACCTTGTCAGATATAGGTCCACACCTGTGAGTGGGGGGGTTTGTTGTGCAGGAAACTTGACTTCCAACCTACCTGTTATACTGGTCCTCTTTTCAGAGAACGTCTCCGTCAGCAGCGCAGCAGTATTCAGATTTTGTGTGGGGGCTGTGGTCCCATTGTTTGCTGCATTTTGCATATCATATGCATACCAGTGTTGCATTGCATATCATCCTCCAGCTAGCCAGAGTTCTGATCCAGCCTTTGTTTCCTGAAGGTGATTACCCAGAGTTTGGATTGAGCAGCTGTTGATTGTCAGCAGACCTACCCAGGGGTTGAGTAGATTTGAGCAGAATCAAGTGTCAAAGTCAGCTGAAGATTATTGGTAGCCATGTCTGAAGGCAATTTCCAGTCTCCTAACACCCTGACAGGGTTCACTATGGCGTCCAACCCTCTGTATGACTCTACGGAAGACTTCCCGCAAGTGAACAACGTTGCTGCAGACCAAGTTATACAGCCTTCTGTTGAGAACCGAGATCGACATGAGCAGTTTGCTGCCCAGAATGAGCGTCCTCCTCCTGTCAACAATCAAGGTGTTGCTTTCCCTGTGATGAATTACCGAAGAGATATTCCAGCAGCTGGGATGGTAGATCCAAGAGCCCTTGACGAAGCTAGAAGAGTCCGAGTGTTGGAAGAGCAAATGAAAGCTTTGAAAGCCAAAGATGCTGTCAACCTAGATGCTGTAGGCATGTGTTTGGTTCCTGACCTGGTGTTGCCTTACAAGTTCAAAGTGCCGAAATTTGAGAAGTACACGGGAGATAGCTGTCCAAAGCTGCATTTGACGATGTTCTGTCGAAGAATGACTGCGTTTGCGCGAGATGACAAGTTGATGATCCATTGCTTTCAAGATAGTCTGACTGGGGCATCTTTGAGGTGGTATATGCAGTTAGAGAGGAATCAGATTCAGTCATGGATGGATTTAGCCAGAGCTTTTCTGAAGCAGTATGATTACAACCTAGACATTGCTCCTTATCGCATGCATTTGCAAGAGTTGTCTCAAGAGATCAATGAACCGATCAGGAGGTATGCTCAGAGATGGAGAGAATTTGCTGCTAAAGTGCGTCCCCCGCTGTTAGACCAAGAGCTGGCAAGCATGTTTGTGGATTCCCTACAATATCCGTACTTCAAAAGGTTGCTCGGAGTTCCGGCAAGTTTCTCTGACGTGGTAGCATTAGGAGAACGCCTTGAGTACTCCATAAGAATGGGGAAAATTCAGATTACGTCATATGATCAAGCTGGTGAAACTGAATACCCTTGTGACTATCAGAGTGAAGAAGAAGTGGTGATCAACTCAGTCATGCCAAAGATTGAATATCCTCAAAGCGAATCAGTGAATTTTGTTGGTGCATCATCTTATCAAAGATCAGTACCTCCCGTGGCTTGTTATACTGAACAGACAGTCGTGCCTGGGGCACCATATCAGGAACCTTATGTCGCTCAGCGAACTCGCGGCCGAGGTTATCAGAATCAGCGTCAGAATCAGAACCGACCTCGCAACAATTTGGAACGAAGGAAAGTCCCTTTTCACCCAGTGCCGATGCCGTATAGCCAGTTGCTACCATCTTTGATCCAGAAGTCTTTAGTGGAGCCGAAAGCTCTTAAGCCAGTTCCAGAACCTTACCCTCCTGGGTACAATCCCCACGTGCAGTGTGGTTACCATGGTGGCTCTCCGGGGCATTCAACCGAAGATTGTAAAGCATTTCAGGCGAAGGTACAGCAGTTGATTGATCAGGATCGCATTTCCTTTCGAGAAGGGTTTCTGTTTGTTCATCCCTAACCGCTCAGCTGTCTAAGCTCGTAGATTCAGAAGGGTGTTCCCCAGCAAAAGCCAGTGGTTCAGACAGGCAGGCGCCTCAGCAGTGGCCGTTCTCAAGCCTTTATATCATTTGCATTTGTAGTTTCTTTTTCTGTTAGTTACTGCTTGCATTTAAACATTGTATGTTTCGAATGGTGATAATAATAAAGTGACTATGCATTTTTCTGAATTAGTCATGTCGTTGTCGCTCATTTACTGCATTGCACTGACACTTGCATTTTACTCACTCCACTTTATCCCTGTGACTAGCAAAGATTGGAGGGAGGATGACGAAACTGAAACTCATAACCAATGATTGTATGCTTTCAGATAAGACCGTACCGATGACGTACAAGGCATTGTTTCAAATTCCCCAAACACTGGAGATATAAGGAGTTAGTCCCTTGTCAACCACTTCGAGCCAGGAAGTAGAAGTTTTTTCGGACGTTTTAACCCTCACATCTTAACCCGGGGCAGGGTAGTTGTCAGTTAGCTTGACCGAGCATTCAAGTATTGCAGAGGAGTGTTGTCTTCCAAGGACCAATCAGTTGATACCTTTCAAGAGGTTAAACCTCACCAATCAGGAGTAAGACAGTTACAATCCTTTCGGAGCAATCAAGACAACCAGTGTCACACGACTTTGTTCCAAAAGAAAGAAAGAAAGAAAGCCCGCTAAGTAAAAAGAAAGAAAAGCTGGAAAGCTAATACTTAGGCAAAAATCAGGGCATCCCGCTGGACTTCAAAAGAAATCGAAAAAATCGAAAAGAACTCAAAATGAGTCAGTCCAGGCAAAAGTTAGGGAACCAAAAGAATGAAAAGAGGGATTAAAAAGAAAATTTTCCCCAGCAAATCACGAAGTCGTGTACACAGACACCAAAGCGAAGAAGGAGTAACTATCACTCTAGAAGAAAAGCTTGTGAATTCCTTAACTGTGGTTCTTACCATTCAACATACTTCTCGAAGAGGCGAGTGCTTGTGCCAGGTTAACTGAACCTTAGGATCGGAGATCATCACGTAGAAGGGGTGGGTACAAATCAAAATTTGAGCCGAATATCCTTTGTTTTACGAACCGTGAACCCGACCACGATACAACCCTCAAAAGACCTAATTGAGGTAGGGTTAGTCTGAAGCGCATTACGATAAGGTTGAGTAACCTGACTCCTTCTTGACTTGCTAGTCATATCTTGTTGTATTTTCACTGACCACGTAAGCACTGCGTTTGAACTTTGGTTCATACGTCACTCACAATCATATGCATGTAAATGAGTGACAGCTCAAATTTTTTCAAAATCTGCATAACCATTGCATTAAGATTACCATTCGTAGACAGCCGATTCTAATTGCAGGTTAGTAGTTGGCATGAAAGAAATTCCATCAGGGAGTAATCAAGCAGGACTGAGTAATCCAGCAGTCTGAACCAGAATGGTGAATGTTGTGGAGCCCAATGAATCAGGGGCATTATCTTCCGATAAGTTCAGTATCAGTCAGTCTGAGGACCAGTCCCGAAGCTTCAGTTGAGCAGGGGCAGTGTGTTTGAAAAGCAGTTGATCAGAGGGAGTCTTCTCGGGAGCCAATCAGGGGCAATTATGCAGAGCGCTGAGATTTGAAAGCAGATGCTTCCAGTGGATAATCAGATCGGGTTGAGTCGCTAGAACGCTCATTCAGGGGCAAGTCATTGCAGAGAATGTTGAAATCAACTGGATTGTTAGGTGTTTAATTGGAGATTGAATTCTTTTGTCATGCAGATACCGGGGCAAGTATTCTCGAAGTCTTCTCGTAGCAAGTGGTTCAGAGCAAGTACTCCCAAGAGTTAGATTGGGGCAAGGTGCAGTGAACTGGGGCAAGTTGTGCAAGCCAGTCTTTTATCCCCAGCTGAGTGTATCAGGGGCAAGTCATTCAAACCAGCTTGTTTATCCCCAGCCAGAGTGGAGTATCGGGGAATCATGTCAATACCCTTATCGAAAACCTTTCAAATAAGAAGATCTTGTTGTCGTTGGATCACTATCCTGCAGTTTAAACCTGTTGCGTGTCAGTAACCAGTCGTTTCCAAAGTCCAGTTCTAGCCTGGAAAATCGGTAACCAGTTCTCGTCTGGCCCACCTTCCGTAGGCATCAGTTCCCGTCCTGGTGCAGTTTATTGTAAGCATCAGTTCCCGTCCTGGTGCAGTTTATTGTAAGCATCAGTTCCCGTCCTGGTGCAGTTTATTGTAAGCAGCAGTTCCCGTCCTGGTGCAGTTTATTGGTAACCAATTCTCGTTTGGTCACCGTTTCTTCAAGTGTTATACCAGTTCTCGCCTGGTGTACGTTAGCTTTCAGCCAGTTCTCGCCTGGTTGTCTTGTCCTTAGCTTGTTATCTAGTCAGCTCGTCTGATGTTCAAAAACACAAAAATCAATTTTTCTAACCTATTTTCCTATCAGTTCTCGCCTGATAGTCTACCTTTGAATGCTAATTCTCGTCTAGTATTTCCATCTCCCTGTGTACATAGTCCATGTTTATTCTAAACCAGAAAAGCGAAAAAACCTAAAGGTACCTGACACAATATCCCCCAATGACCCGCATGTTGACATGTTTCCCGATACGAAGCTCGATTAATATCAGTGCTCCGAGTAATGTTTGAATTCCTTGTGGATATGGTCAAATCAGAATTGTTACTCTTCAGCAGATGAAAGTTGCTTATTATCCCCGGAAGAGTCGAGATTGTCTTTTACCCCGTATCAGAGTAGGATCAGGAGTATCTTCAGCAGATTAAGATTGATATCCTCGATAGTATGAGCATTTCCAGCAGTGTGCTGCGCGTAATCAACCTCAGTTTGGGTCAATCCCCGCAGAGCGCAATCAGTTGCCAATGGTTTGAAAAGAGCATTCCCGAGCAGAGTTGTCTGTCTTTCCCCAGTGAAGTCTCCAAGCAGGGTTGCCTTTTCATTTCTCCAGCATGGTAGTTATCCCCAGAGGATTTGATTTCTCGTTTCCAGCATTTATTTTGCTGAGATGGTTCTGTGACTTCAGGTCATCCCCAGGAGAGTTGACGTTTCCTTCGGCATTTATTTTGCCAAGTGGTTTTCAGACCTGGTGTTCTCTGGCAGCTAGAGCTTGCATTAGCATTTGCGTATATAGTCATTGCATCTATCAAGCATATAACATATCCATGCCGTCTGGGCCTCGCATTTTCAAACAAAACGCATAGCATATTCATGTCATATAGGGCATTGCATTTTCAAACAAAACGCATAGCATATTCATGTCATATAGGGCATTACATCATTATCAAGCATACGCATGTCGAAACATAGACCAAGATGGTTACCTATTGGATTTCGAATTTGTTCACCTGCAGAGTTGTGTGGTTCAACTTCTCGTCTTCCCCAGCGGAGTGATTCTTCATTTGATTGTTACGTCAGCATCGGGAAAAAACAACAACAACAACAAGGAGATTGACATATATCAGACTTCTGAAGCTGCCCCCTTTGTCAAAACAGGTGCAAGGCAGTTCCATTCAGAATTCCCCAGGAGAATTGCCCTCAAGTTCGCGATGAACTGTGAGTCGACCAGATTTGATCCCACGAGAGAGATGGGAATCAAAGTGTTTGCTTTATGAAGCATTATTTCAATACTTGTGGCGTCACACAGGTGTTGAAGAGAGAGAAAAATTTTTATCAGAAAATTGACCAGATGTTGCCGTGATAACCAAACTTCAGTTTATTGGAAGCTTTTCCTCAAGCAGCTTTGCAGTATATTCTTGCGGTTGGCAAATTTCAGGGTTCCATTTTGTATTCAACCGTCATCTACCTTGAATGTCTGAAAGCTAAGCGCTCTTCATCCACTCAGGTCGAAGCCGCTTGAATAGGGGCAGCTGTTGCACCCCAAAATTTGACCAACCGGGTCTCGCATTTGGCTCGATGTTTCGACGCATAACCGCATTCGCATCTGCATATCGCATACATTGCATTGTTCATCTGTTTTGATTTTATTAGGGATCACAGCTCCCGTCTCGTGTTTCAGGTGTTTTTGATCAGTAGAATCGATTTTTGGGTTATTTCGGTGCCCGTTTATTTTTACCGATTATTTTTGTGTCGTTTGGTGCTTATTTTGTCCCTCTGGGAATTATTGTGATTTTTCTGGATTTTATTAGCATTTTTTAGGGTTTAAATAGCTTTTAAATCAAATTTTAGGATTTTATAGGATTTTTGATATTTTTAATTCTTTTTAAATCAATTTTTTAGCATTTTATAGAATTAAATAGATTTTTTAAATTCATTTTAGGATTTAATAGATCTTTTATAGATTTTAATATTTTTAGAATAATATAGGATTTTTTTAGAATATTAGTATAATTTTTAAATAGAATTTAAATAGAAATAATAATAATAAATGAATAGAGTTTTCTTATTAAATAAATAGGAATTAAATGTTTGATTTTAGATATTATAGGAATTTATTAGATTTTTCTTAATAGGTTTATTAGAGTCAATTAGGTTTATTAGGATTTTATTAATTAGGAGTTAATTTGAATTTTAGAGTTAATAGGGGTTTAGAGTTAATTTTCAGATTAGTGGGTTATTAGTAGTTAATTAGCATTTTTTAAAAATGTTGTTTTTCAGTTTTGGTGCAGTTTTTTGTTCATTGTGGTGTTGGGCTTAGGTAATTTTCGCAGCCCAGTTCATTTTATTGTCCAGAAAATATTCAGGTTTGTCCAAAAAAGGGGTCCAAAACGTCCAGAGTGATCCAGGTTTTTCCAGCTTCTTCTGGAAGCTTCCAGATCTTTCCAGCGCAGCGTCAGTATAAAAGCCAGCAAGCTACCACGTGTCCCCAGAGGAGAGGACCCACCGTTTCACATTTCAGCACGCCACGTAACCCTTCAGACTCCTCTCTCCCAGCCACGCATGCCCACACGTGGCACGCATGCACCTCCACACCTCCACCGTTCATCCACGCGTCGCACCCACAGTATCACGCCTGAGATGCTCCACCGGCCACCGTGCATGCGCTCCGGCCACCCCCAAACCCTCACCGGCGATCATCAAACCCAGAATCCGATCGCCCTTCATCTTCTTCCTCCCTTCATCACTCAACCTCCTCTCATCCAACTTCTCCGGCCACCAACCGCCACCAGAGATTCATCAAGACGATGAACATTCATCGTCAACCTCCCTCACCAACCTTCAATCCATTCGTCTTCCTCCATCTCAACCATCATCAACCCTAAAAAAAAAACTCAGAAAAAATCCAGCACGATGAAGATTCATCGTCTTCAACAGATTATTCATCATCCTCATTTTTCTCCAGAAGACGCAACAAGATTCAAGGTTTTCCAACTGCTTCCAACCTTCATCAATTTTGTTCAGAGCGAAGCTCAACAGCATCGTCTTCCAATCTCCAAAACGAAGTTCAACGAACAAACCTCAAGAATACTCCTCTCCTTCGATCCAGATTCAACCGTTCAAACTTCCTTCGTAGATCAAGAGTCTTCAGAACCTTCAAGACTGTTCATCAAAACAAGTATCACCAGATTTCCAGCAGGAAGAATATTCAGAGTAAGACTCCATGGATCCTTCACCTTCTCAGTCTTACGAATGGCATCGTCGGTGGTTCTTCGTCAAGAACAAGCATTCGTCAGAAATCTTCAAGAAGCCTTGGGGTAGGTTGAACAGATTGTGATGGTTCGTTGGTAATTACGATTACGTTGTTGAGGTTTGCAAAGAGGAGATCAAGAGAAAGGGTGAGAATGAGGCTGAGAGACGAGAGAAACGAGGGAGTTTGGGGAGATACGAAGGATGGAAAACGAGAGGAACGGAGGTTGTGACGGCGGCGGCGGAGAAGGTCTAAGCAAATTAGGGTTTCTTTCTGAGTGAAAGGGAGAAAGGAGAAGGAGAGGGTTGTGGGCCTCAGGCCCATTCCTCTTTTTTGGCACACACTCTCCTCATGTTTTTTTGGACAGAGTCTGGGCCTTGAGCCCAACACCAATTTTCCAGCACACACACCCAGAATCACACCATGCACCCCCCTGCTGCGTTTTCTGAAGTGATTGGGCTGGGCCCTTCAAATTTTTGTTTTATTTTTTGTAATCCCCTGTAAGCAATACACCCCCCAGCCCCATTTTTTGTATCTTTTTATTCTTTTTTAAAGATTTGAAAATATCTTGAAAAAAATAGAGAAAAAAAAGAGATGAAAAGAAATATAGTGAAAAAATAGAAAAAAGGAAATAAAGAGAAATAAGAAAAAAGAGAAATAAGAAAATAAAGAGAAAATATTGAAAGAAGAAAAATATTGAAAAAAAATGTGAAGGAAAATATAGAGGAAAATATGGTGAAAAATAAAAGAAAATATTTGAAAAAAAAGAAAGAAAAATAGGAGAAAAGAAAAGGAGAAAAAAAAAGGGAAAATATTAAAGTCTCGATTTAATATTTTTAAGCATTTCTTTTAGGATATTTTCATAGACCTTGCTTTCCGACTTTTAGGGATATTAGAGGCCCATTTGTTAGGGGGCCATTTTTCGTTCGACTTTTCAAGATAGAATAGGATAGCGTTTCCTAGGAGATTTATTTCGGTATTCAACCCATTGTAATCATTTTTCAGAGATGAATAAAACGAGATTTGAGCTGTGGTCCGATAGTAGCCGAACTACAGCTGCTCTGATTCTTCGTACCAGACGAAGATATGTAGGCATAGGATGCGATATCCTAGCGAGCACACTAACGACTAACTTTTGTTCTCTCGCGGCTGTGCGATCGAGACTTTCCCGTTGACGACTAATTGAAACCCTTTTTCTCTCTTGCCCAAGTGCATTTGAGACTCAGCCATAGTTGTGACCATAGGTTCCCGACCCTGTGAAACCAGTTGTTTTTCTCACTGCTGTGTGAGAATGTTTGTTTAGCCGTAGTTGGTCTGAACTACGTAAAGCTCTGATCTTCCATCCAGTGGAAGTACGTAGGCACAAGACGCGATGTCTTGGCGAGCCAATTTTCCCTGTAGTCCCGAACTACGTTGACTCTGACTTTCTCTCTCGAGAATACGTAGGCATAGAGTGCGACGCTCTATCGAGTCAATTCCCTTCCCTTTAGATTTAGCAGCCGTAGATAGATTGTTTTGCATCCAGTGGACAACCCAAGCAAGCGTGGATCCCGTCGAGTACGACGGACGTGAGGGGTGCTAATACCTTCCCCTTGCGTAACCGACTCCCGAACCCAGGCTATGGTTGCGATGACCATACCTTTCCCCCGTTTTTTGCGAGGTTTACTTCGAGCGTTTCCTTTCCCGCTCTGAGGGATAAATAACGCACGGTGGCGACTCTTCTGTCAGCCGGCGCCGATTTTCGCAGTAGCGACAATAGGTCATTTTGACTCAAAATGAAATTCTAAGAACAATGGTTCAGACACAATTTTGATTTGAGGCTTGCATCATAGGGTTGCTTTGGAAAAGTCTTGCTTACATATTAGGGTACCAAACCAAAACAAGGAAAAACTCAATACACAAGGTGTTTAAGCATTGTATCTCATCCAATATCTCATGTAAGTAGAATTTCAAATCAGTTACCCAAGTTACAAGGCATTTGGCATGAGATATCATGTTATGAGAAATGGAAATTCAAAATACCATTGCATGAAATCTTCAAATTCTCATTGGATTGATCTAGGAGGTTCTAGACTGTTCTAATCCATTCTATATAACCATTGTGACTTGCATTGATGCAAGGTTGGTGTTGATTGTGGCAGAGAAGAGAGAGTGAAACCCTAAAGCTTCATTTGCAAATCACATTCAAACTTCATATTCTTCTTCATTACAATCCAATTTTTCTCCATAAACCTTCTCCATTGATATTTCTGATTATGTTCATGCTGAGTTGAAGCTCCATTGATGGAGAATTGAAGGTTTTCACATTGAATTTGCAAAGAAGCATTTACATTCGAATCTTGAAGTACAAGCTCTCTCCTCCAAATCTTTTGCATACAGAAGAGTTCTCATCATCTAGGGATCATTCTTGAAGAGTTGCAAGGCTTGAATTGAAGATCTACATCATCTACCATATCCAAGAACCAGGTTTGCAAAATCATTTCTACACCCTTATCTAGGCATGGCTAGGGTAATTTATTAGTGTAGACTTGTTAGAGACAATTAGGTGATCATGTATGATGAGTTTGGGAGTGATTGGTGAAGTTTCATTAATGGAGGTCAATTCTTGGATGAGCAAGATCGTGTGAAATAATGAGTGTTAATGCAAGATTGATAGCTGATATTAACTAGGGTAACATGAGGATCATTTTTATGTAAAGAATTCTGAGTTTGGTTGAAGTGGAAGACTGATCACATTTTGAGTTCAAGTTGGTTTCGCATTCGGGTTTGAATATAGAGATTGTTTCAATGGAAACCAACCCCATAGTTGTATTCAGCATGGAAAATAGGTCAAGTTTGGGTTTTATTTTGTTAAAATTGATGAAGAAATGAGGGAGAACGAGCTGGTCGAAGTTCTGTGCATGGCATGTATTTTCATGGTGGATTCTGCAAAACCCTAACCCAAGGTTAGGGATGATGTTTTAGCCGTTGATGTGAGCGCTTGACTTTGACTTGAGACCAGATCTGTGGCTGAGATTCAACGCGAAAACGAGAGGGAAAGCCAGCAGCAGCGAAACGCTGCGTTCCACTTAAAACGCCATCCTGGGCTTAGTGATAATTCCTATACCCACTCCCCTATCAGGCCCACTTCATATTTGAACTAAATTTTCTTGCTTTTCGCACCGCGCTTTTTCTTTTTTCTTTTTGATTTTCATTGTTTTCTGATTAATTGTTGGGCCCAAGGCGCGTTTCTATTCAGACCCCCATACGCTGGGCCCAAATGGAATTGAACTGAGTATTATTACTTCTTGCACCCATGCATCCATTCTCATGTTATTTTTCTCCAAATTTTATGTCATCTTTAGAAAATCATAGTAAACTGAAAAATCACTATTTCTTAATGGGATTTTTTTCTCCACTTTCCATTTTTTGTCAAGAAAAATATAAAATCATAAAATTGCCATTTTATTTCATTTTAATATTTTTTGCATATTTTTCATTTTAATTGCTTTTTAATTCTTTTAGGTTGATACCTTAATTTGTAGATTTTAGTTTAGGTAGCTCCCTTTAGATATTTAGGTCAATCTTTTTAGGTTAGTTAGATGTATGTTTTAGTTTCCCCCTGGATTAATCCCATATTTTTGTGATGATTTTTAGGATAGTTTTGAGTAGGTAATTCTAGGTTGTGTAGAATTAGGTTAAACTTCAACATAGGTCCACAATAACTTTAGATTTTGGGTTTTTTAGGACAAGTTAGGCTATGGGGCATATATGGGTGTTAAGGGTAGGTTTAGTAGATCCCCTAGAGATAATATTAGAATTTTCCCTACTATATTAATATTTTTAGTATATTTTGCAATTGTATGCTTGTTTGGTGTGCCCTTTTGGGGTTTATTTTGGTTGTATGGGCTTATTGGGATTGCTTGGGGTGTGGGTTAGCTTTGAAGATCTTGTTGATGGAGCATATTGAAGAAAAAGCAAAGAATTGAAAGCCAAGTTCAAAGTTGATGAAGATGCTAGGCTTGCTTGAAGATTGATTGAAGACCTAGGACCTAGGAGCTAGAGAGAGCTTTAGAGTAGAAATTTCTTCATAAACATGGATGGTTTCTGTTGCCTCCATTCTTCTCTATGATTCAAAGTCTCTCTTTGATACTCACCTCCTTCCTTTGGAAGGCTTAGTGACAGTATCTAGGAGATAGAACTTTTGAGAGAAACAGTCTGTATTTTGTTAACAGTCTGTATGCCACCTTTGGTGGTCAACTGACTGTTTAACATCCCAAATCATCTTGTGAACTATTACTCATCTAGGAGAGCTTGCTTTGAATAATCCTTTGAAGATTGAAGATGAAGTCCCTTGCCTTGAAGATTGATAGAAGCAGGAGTCTGTGCTGTCAGGTTTTGCTGTTTAGAGCTGCTGGTGCTGTTTAGAGCTGGTGATGTATTGTTTGAGTTTTTTGACTGTATTGTTTGTTAATTTTCCCCTTAAGGTTGAAGTGAAGTTGTTTCACTTTGCCTGTTGTTTTCTAGGTTCGAGGTTGAGTGGGACTCCCTTGCCTCGCTTGTATTGTTGCATTCATGCATTTTACTGCTTTACTGTATATATGCTGTTGTTTTTCCGTTTATCCCCTTAGGATCTCTGTTTCTCTCTGTGCAAGAGAGAAATATGACAGACATTAGGTTCTCATCCATGCATGACAACATTAGGGTAGATTTTGATTCCTTTTTCAACCATAGGTTTTAGAGTTGCTGTTTCTCTTCTTTCTCAAAACAATCAGAAAAATACAATAAAAGGATAAACATCAATAAAAAACAGTTCTTGCGTAAAAGACTGTAAACCAATTAAAAAACGTCATTTTTGTCCGCTTGGACCCATAATCAGGAGAAAACCTTTTTCAGAAGGATAAAAACAATCAAGACAGACTTGTGTCGTACGTGGCCCGAACTACGTTTGCTCTGATCTTTCATGCTGTATGAAAGTACGTAGGCATAGGATGCGATATCCTAGCGAGCAACCTTCCCTCCTTTCCCGTAGGTAGGCGAACTACGTTGACTCTGATTTCTCGTTCCAGACGGGAATACGTAGGCATAAAGTGTGATACTTTGCCGAGTCATTTTATTTTCTTTTAACCCCAGACCTGTAGAATAGATAGAATAACAATCTGTACCAGAAAACAATCGTGGATCCTGTCGAGTACGACGGACGTGAGGGGTGCTAATACCTTCCCCTTGCGTAACCGACTCCCGAATCCAGGATTTGGTTGCGATGACCATTCCTTTCCCGTCTTTGCGGTAGGTTTACTTCGAGCGTTTCCTTTCCCTTCTTTGGGATAAATAACGCACGGTGGCGAATCTTCTGTTCAGCCGGCGCCGATTTTCGCAGTAGCGACAGCTGACGACTCTGCTGGGGATCCAACGTCCCCTAAGCGAGTCAATCCTAGTGCTTGTTTTCCCGTCGAGGATTTTGTATGGATTTACGTTTCAGTCACTTACTTTCAGCACTATATTATTGATTATTGTTGTTTATTGGGTGTTGGGGTTCTGTTATTGAGAGATAAGTCGGACCTGGGCTTGAGTGCACCTAGAATTAGAGTGGAAAGTAGCGGGCGCGCACATGCTTTGCATGTCCTAGTGTCCCGCAAAATCCACACTCAGACGAGGTTCTTCTGGTTGGCTTCTTGTCCCACCCTTTGGGTGGCATGAGTTACTGGTTAGTTGGATTGTCGACTCTGGGAACCGATCAATTGGAAGTTGGCTAAGTGAGGCCTCTTCAGGATTTGATGATGCCACTCCTTCTGGGAATCATATCATCAACCCTGAAAGTCTGTGACGTCGACGACCGCATAGGATGCCATACTTTGTGTCAGTTATTAGGACACCTACCTGTGAGAGGGGTTGGGGCTATGCAGGTAACTAGACCTCCAGATACCAGTTTGTTTCTTGATTTGAGATTCAGGCTATTTATGGACAGTTGAAGGGTCTATCAGAGACCAAGTGGAGAAGTGTGGGGGTCTATCAGAGACCCACTTGGAGCTTTGTATTGGGTCTGTCTAAGACCAGGGTTGAGGAATTCTGGATGATTTGATTGAGACTCATGATGTGGTTTGGGCTTCTCAGCCAGGGCACTTTGGTCCTTTGTTGCATCTTATTTGCATTGCATTGTTTGCATAACCATTACCATATGCATTTCATTAACGTGTGTCTGTGCTGCAGGTGCATTTGCATATTCCCTGATTCTAGTGTCCGGACTTCTGATTATTGGTCATGGCTGGTTTGAGAAGGACAGTTGCATACAAGCTACCTACCCCTGATGTTACTCCCCTGCTTGGTTTGATTTCCCTTGCTGATGAGGATGTCCGGAGAAGCTTCAGGATGAGTTACGGAAGGCTGTTGAGATTGGTTTGCAAACCAACTGATGTGGGGCTGAATGGGCTGTATACTTTGATGCAATTCTATGACCCTGCATTGAGATGCTTCACTTTTAAGGACTTTCTTCTGGGGCCCACCTTGAAAGAGTACGCAGAGTTTATTGAGCTGCCAGTACAGAATAAGGTTCCTTTCATTCACTTTGACGCTAAGCCCAAGTTAGAAGACTTAGCAAGGGCTTTACACATGGACGCTTCTGAGCTATTGGTGACTTCTTGGCGCGGGGTTTCAGGCTTCTCCCTCCAGTTTCTGATTGGTAAGGCCCAGGAATACGCCAAGAGTGGATGCTGGATAGTCTTTAATGTTGTCTTGGCTCTGTGCATCTATGGGATAATGTTGTTTCCCAACTTCCCGAATTTTGTGGACTTTGATGCATTTCATTTGTTTGCTGCTGGCAACCCTGTACCCACATTGATCGAGGATTTCTACCATTCGTTGCATTATAAAAATGAGAATAGGAGAGGCAAGAACGTCTCTTGTTGTGTACCCTTACTGTATATGTGGTTTGAGAGTCATCTGCCCAAGAAGGGTATCTTTGCTGAGTCTGCAGATACGGTGGATTGGTCTGAGCAGCTGATGGGACTTTCTTCAGAAGATGTTGGCTGGTTTGACAAAGCTTTATTGGGATCTGAGATTATCTACAGCTGCGCCGGATATCCTAATGTTCCTCTGATTGGGAGGAAAGGGTGCATTAATTACAATCCATCATTATTGATCAGGCAATTCGGTTATGCTCTGAAAAGCCCGCCAAAGGAGGAAGAAATACAGGAATCTCTGTATTTCACCGGTGACTTGAGTGGGGAATTATTGGCCAAGCTTCAGCATGCTTGGAATCATATCTGCAGAAGAGGGAAACCATTGCTAGGAAAGAATGATTGTCAAGCCTATATGCCATACAAGGTGTGGATCCAGGAGAGGGTAAGACAGGTACATATGCCTTTTCCAGCAGTCTCATGTCCTGTTCCCATTCCAGGGGAGGAATCCACTATTGTAGCTGTTGAGGTCTATGAGCGGGTCGTGAAAGAAAAGGAGGACTTGATAAAGATCAATGAAGAGTTAGAAAAGGAACTGGCTCAGATGCGTAGTGAAAAGAACAAGGCTGTGCATTCTTTCCAACAGCAGACTGAGTTAGTAAACAGGCTAGGTGTTGAACTGACCGAAGAGAAAAAGAAGCGTGAATGCCTGGGGAAAGAATTCAGAAGCTCTCATGGTATGTTGGAGTCCAAGAAGAAGGCACTCGATGCCGCCCACCGGGAAATCTCTTCTTGCAACAAAACGTGGAATGCTACGCTAACCAACAACAGAAAGAGGGAAGACAAATTGAAGCAGCAAATTTCTGAACTTGAAGATTAGTTAAAGGCTAGCAATAAAAAGTATGAAGAGGAGGTGATGGCAAGATATAGTCTTCAGAACTCATTGAACAAAGCCATCGAGTGCAAGAAAGAGGCTGTGTCTCAGAAGCGGAAGCTAGAGGATCGCTTCGGAGAAGGGGCACGGGAGGAATCTGCTGGTGATTTACGACGTGTTCTCAAGCGAAGAGATCTACTTGTTGAGGGTTTGCGTACCCGACCAAGTCATCCAGAGACTAAGAGGTTATTAGAGGAGTACCAGGCGTATGGGCGCACTTGACTATTTCATGTATTAATGTGTATGCTTTATTTGCATTGTGCTGACCATCACTGGGATTGTTGGTTGAGGTCATGCCTTCTTATTGTACGCTCATTGATATTGTATTCCTGATTTGATGGGTTTCTCTGCAATGTATGAGGTGTTTTCTATGATTCGGCTCCGAACTTCGTATTGTTGTCACTGTCACCACACTGACACATTCGCACTAGAATTGGGGAGTAATATTCCCTAATGCACAGACACATATTGCATTGCATATACATTCATATTGCATTACAGGTGATTATTGAACTGTATCTCATTTCCTGCACCGTACAGGTCTTTTCAGGATTGAAAGTCAACGCCCGCACCGATACTCTACTCGTACCAACTATAAAAGAGTTATGGATCAGATGCAGAATGAAATGCAGGACATGCGTGAGAAGCTGGCGCTATTCATGCAGACAATGGAGACCATTGTGAAAGGCCAGGAAAACTTGCAAGCTTTGGTGCAGCCTTTGCTGAGGAGAAATGCTGGGCACGGAAATGAAGACCACAATTCTGTGCGGGTTGACACCACTCATGGGGATGGTACTCCTACACCGGTAGCTCCACCTGTGGCGAACATACCTGCTGTGAATGTGAACAACGGCGCTGCCGTCGGGAACGGTAACGCAGGAATCGGTAACGAGACTGTCGTCAACAACGTTGGGTTCGGAGATGCCAATCTGGGTGGTAATAATATTGGAGGTAATGGCTTCGGTAACAACGGATTTGGCTATAACGACCAGGGGTTTGATCATGCTGGGAAGTACGGCTTCAATGCTCAGGGCTTCGGACAGGATGGATTTGGTATTACCAATCAGGGTTATGGCGGATTCGGTAACGGGAATGGTGCTGGAATGATGTCTTTTGGACCTGCCGGAGTCGCTCCAGGGTATGGTAACAGGGGGCGGGGCCCTGTGATAAATCAGACTAGATTTGGCCGTAACAACGGGTATGATGGATACGGAAATGGGAATGGTAATTGGATAGAAGATCAGCAAGAAGATGCTTTCTCTGGTGGAGGTTTTGAAGGTCCTGAAGATGACTCTCAGAGAATCAAGATGCTCGAGGAGCAAATGAAAGGTGTTGTGAATCAAAGTGCTGTTGGTTTAGATATGACCACAATGGGTCTGGTGCCTGGCCTGAGGGTACCGCTAAAGTTTAAAGCTCCCACATTCGACAAATATAAGGGGGATACATGTCCCAAGGTGCATGTGCGATCATACTATAGAAGGATGTCGGCTTATTCAAACGATGAGAGGATGCTGATGCATTTCTTTCAAGACAGCTTGTCTGGTCCTTCCCTTGAATGGTACATGGGATTGGAGCCTACTCAGATAAAAACTTGGAAGCAGCTGGCTGAAGCGTTTGTGGCTCATTATAAGTACAATAGTGACTTGGCACCCAACCGGGTCCAATTATAGGGGTTGTCCCAGAAGAAAGACGAGAGCTTCAAAGAATATGCGCAGAGGTGGCGCGACATGGCTGCACGAGTTCATCCTCCTTTGGATGACAAGGAAATGAATGATATGTTCGTAGGAACATTTACTGGTGTGTTTTATGATAAGCTGTTTCATACTTCCTTGGGCAGTTTCTCGGACCTAATCTTGATGGGTGAGAAAATTGAAAGCAATATTAAAATAGGGAGATTCCAAGCTGAGGAATCTACTTCAGCTGGCAGTAATAGAAGAGCTTTCGGTGGTCGCCGTCAAGGTGATGCAAGTGCAGTATTCGGGGGCCGAGGCCGGGGCAGAGGGCGGAATCAGTACAATCATCCGCAACAGGTGGCAAGTGTCACAATTCCATTTCATCAACAACCGATGCCACTACAGCAGATACCACCACAGCAGCAGCAACAGCAACAACAGCAGCAGAGGCCAAATCAGGGACAGAGGAGATTTCCTAACACGAGGCCGAAAAGAGTATTTGATGTACCTCCTTATACGTATGCGGAGTTACTCCAAACATTACTGGGTTTGAATTTGGTGGAAAAGAGGACTATGGCGCCAATGTTGGGCACTCCTCCGTTTGGTTTTGATACGAACAAGCACTGTGAGTTCCACTCCGGGGCTCCTGGCCATGACATAGAGACTTGCCATGCGTTCAAGCATTTGGTGCAAGATCTGTTGGATAGCAAGGCCATAAATTTTGGACAAGCAGGTCCAAACATAGTACAACAGCCCATGCCCAACCATGGGACAAATGCTATTTTAACTGAGGAGGGTTTGAACTTGATCATGAATGTTGATGAACTAAGGACGCCGTTGTGTGAGATAAAGAGCAGGTTGTTGAAAGGAGGTGTGCATCTGGGCTGCGATGAGTTTTGCCTAGAGTGTTGGACCCAAGCTGGGGGTTATGCTGAATTGAAGAAGGGTATTCAGACCTTGATAGATGAAGGCACGTTGCAATTCGACAGAGCGGCAGTTGAGGAACCTGCAGAGGTATTAGCAGATGAGCAAAATGATGTAGCTACCGTGACAATCCCCCGAAAAACAATAACTATAACGGCGCCAGCCAGGCGACCGCCGATCACTATCACCAAGGCAGAACCAACCCCTTATGAGAGCACTAAGGCAGTACCCTGGACTTATGGGTTGGAAGTAGGGCTGGCAATGAACCAAACCAACTCGAAGATAGTTCGGAATTCGACTCGATAATTAAATCGTTGAACTAGGTTCATGAACCAAATGAGTTGAGTATGAGCGAAAAATTAAGTTCGTTAACTAAATGAGCTGAACTTGAACTATACATAGTTCGACTCGTTAGGTTCATGAGTCAACTCGATTACATATGAAAAGAATTATACTGTCCTTAAGATTAGGTTTAAATATTTACTTCAAATCTTAGACAAATTTAATCTTCAATTTATTAGTTTTTGAATTAGACTCTCAAATGTATCTCTTGAAAGTTGTGTAGGTTTTGAATTAGTAGATTTCGAAGATAAAGTTAAATTTCAATATGATAACTTTTATTTTATTTTAATATTTTATTTAAAAATATATATATTTATTTAAAATGTCAAATATACTAAAAAATATATATATTTAAAAAAATAGTTTTTAAGTTCGTGAACCATGTGAGCTGAACCTAATGAGATGAACCTAACGAGTCGAACCGAACTGTTCGTGAACTTATAACGAGTCGAGTTTGAGCTTAAAAAAAAGTTCGTGTCAAACTCGAACTCGAACTCGAATTCGAACAATTCTTAACGAGTCGAGCCGAGCTGAGGTGAGTTCGACTCGACTCGACTCATTTCCAGCCCTAGTTGGAAGCATACTGTGATGGGGTGAAAATTGATATTAGTAAACAGCCAGTTGAGGTTGTAGACAACATCGTCGGGACCGGAGGGATGACGAGAAGTGGGAGAATTTTGATATCGCCTGAGGTAGAGGCTGAACGATTGGCGAAAGGAAAAGGAAAAATGAATGAGGATGTCCCTGTGCAGAGGAACAAAAAAGAAACGTCACTGAAAGATGTAGAAGAGTTTATGCGCCTTATTCGTAAGAGTGACTATAAGATTGTTGAGCACCTTCAACAGACGCCATCGAAGATATCCATACTGTCGCAGTTATTGTGTTCCGAAGCCCATAGGAATGCACTGTTGAAAATTCTGGACACGTCATTTGTACCCCAAGATGTTTCTGTGAATCAGTTGGAGGGGGTAATGGCGCACGTGAACGCAGACCATAGCTTGGGATTTACGGATTTTGATTTGACCCCGAGGGGGAGAGAGCATAACATGGCGTTACACGTCTCAGTTGAATGTAGGGGCTCAGTTATGTCCCACGTACTGGTAGATACCGGATTTTCCTTGAACGTACTGCCAAAGAAAGCAATGATGAAATTGGACATCAGGGGAATCATTTGTACGCCTAGTGACTTGGTGGTCAGGGCATTTGATGGTACACGAAGGTCATTCTTTGGATCTATAACGTTACCTTTCCAGGTGGGGCCGGAGATTTTCGAAACTGAATTTTACATCATGGACATCCAGCCAGCATACAGATGTCTTCTCGGATGACAATGGATCCATGGTGTTGGGGCAGTCACATCTACCTTGCACCAAAAGCTGAAATACATGGTAGGGGACAATGTAGTCACGGTCTGTGGAGAAGAAGATATATTGGTCAGCCATCTGTCATCATTCAAGTACGTAGAAGTCGACGGCGAGATTCATGAAACACCCTGTCAAGCCTTTGAAGGGTTGCGCATCAAAGACAAAGTTCCAGGGCCGAGTAAAGCGTCAGAGGTGGCAGTCTCGTCATACAAGGAGGCTCAGGCTCTAGTGAAGACTGGTGAGACAAAAGGCTGGGGCAAGGTTCTGGATATCCCCGTGAAGATGGACAGATTTGGGCTGGGATATCAACCATCGTCATCAACGCCTGCTGCAGGGGCACCCTGTTTCAAAGGACCAATAACAATCACGGCTAGTGGAGTGTATCACGAGGCCATCAACGCCGTTTCAGATTCCGAAGAAGGAGACAGTGATTGCGACATGGGCACCTGGATTCAGCCGAGCGTGTCAGGACAAGGATTATGCAATTGGTCTATTCAGGAGACTGTTCCTGTGACTACCAAACAGTAATACTTTGTTTTCTTAATTGTTGAACAATCCGGTGTCTTACCCGGGGCATCGTGATTTTGCTTAGGGCTGTGCTGTTATGTACATTGCATTGTTTAATCATTAAATAAAAGGCGTGTTTTCATGTACAAATATTGCGATCTCTGTTTTTCCTGTTTTTGTGTTTTACAATAAAATGGCAACGTGGCTATTTGCTTTATACATATTTTGAAGCATTTAACCATTCCTTTTGCAGGATAATATTTTCAGATGACATCATTGAACCGCCTATGACTCATTTCGACTTTGAGCACCCGGTATTTCAGGCCGAAGAAGAGATTGTGGAAGATGGCGACGTTCCAGAAGAGTTGTCTTGGTTGGTAAAGCAAGAAGAACGAATCATTCTGCCTCATGAGGAGGTCATTGAAATTGTTAACCTGGGGTCGGAAGGGGTTGAAAGGAACATCCGTATAGGAGCCGCGCTGCAGAGCGACGTCAAGCGAAGACTGATTGAAATGCTCAGAGAGTATAGTGATGTGTTCGCTTGGTCATACGAAGACATGCCTGGGCTGGACACGGATATGGTTGTGCACCGTCTGCCGTTAAAAGAAGAATGCCCGCCGGTTAAGCAGAAGCTTCACAGAACTAGGCCTGATATGGCAGTGAAAATTAAGGAGGAGGTCCAAAAGCAGTGGGATGCTGGGTTCCTAGCTGTCACAAAATATCCCTCATGGGTCGCTAATATTGTACCAGTGCCTAAGAAAGACGGTAAAGTGAGAATGTGCGTAGATTACCGTGATCTGAACAAAGCGAGCCCGAAAGATGATTTCCCACTTCCTCACATCGATGTGCTGGTTGACAACACTGCTCAATTCGCCGTATTCTCCTTCATGGATGGCTTCTCAGGCTACAATCAGATTAAAATGGCGCCAGAAGACATGGAGAAGACTACCTTCATTACGCCTTGGGGAACATTTTGTTACAAAGTGATGCCCTTCGAATTAAAGAATGCTGGGGCAATGTATCAGCGTGCAATGACGACTCTTTTTCATGACATGATGTATAAGGAGATCGAGGTTTATGTCGATGATATGATTGCCAAATCCCAGACGGAGGAAGAACATTTGGTGAATCTGCTGAAGCTATTCAAGAGGCTTAGGAAGTTCAGGCTGAGACTGAACCCTAACAAGTGCACCTTCGGGGTGAGGTCGGGTAAACTGCTGGGGTTTATCGTGAGGGAAAAAGGAATAGAGGTTGATCCTACAAAAATAAGAGCAATACAAGAGATGCCGACGCCTAAAACAGAAAAAGAGGTGCGCGGGTTTTTAGGGAGGTTGAACTACATCGCTCGGTTCATATCTCACCTAACAGCTACGTGTGAGCCGTTATTCAAGATGTTGAAAAAAGACCAGGCTGTAACATGGAATGAAAATTGTCAAAAGGCGTTCGATAAAATAAAACAGTATTTGCAAGAGCCTCCTATTTTGATACCTCCAGTGGCGGGGAGACCCTTGATTATGTATTTGACGGTTCTTGAGGGAAGTATGGGTTGTGTTCTCGGTCAACACGACGAGACAGGAAGAAAAGAGCATGCAATATACTACTTGAGTAAGAAGTTTACTGAATGTGAATCTCGATATTCAATGCTCGAAAAAACTTGTTGCGCGCTAGCCTGGGCCGCCAAGCGTTTGAGGCAATACATGCTGAACCATACAACCATGCTCATCTCGAAGATGGATCCTATCAAATACGTATTTGAAAAGCAGGCATTATCAGGGAGAATTGCCCGTTGGCAGATGGTTTTGACCGAATACGACATCCAGTATGTCTCACAGAAGGCTATAAAGGGGAGTGTATTATCTGAGTACTTGGCAGAGCAGCCTATTGAGGATTACCAATCGATGAGGTTTGATTTTCCTGACGAGGATATCATGTACCTAAAGATGAAAGATTGTGAAGAACCGTTGTCAGACGAAGGACCAGAATGGGGTTCCAAATGGAGGTTGATCTTTGACGGAGCTGTAAACTCCTATGGTAGCGGAATAGGGGCAATCATCACTACTCCACATGGGTCACACATCCCATTTACTGCTCGATTGACCTTTCCAGTTACCAATAACGAAGCCGAATACGAAGCTTGTATCGTGGGGCTTGAAGAAGCCATTGATTTGCGAATCAAAAATCTGGATGTATATGGAGACTCAGCTCTGGTGGTGAATCAAATAAAAGGAGAATGAGAGACACGTCAGCCTAATTTGATACCATACATGAATTACGCGAGGAGATTGTTGCCCTTCTTTGACAAGGTTGAGTTGCATCATGTACCGCGAGCAGAGAATCAGATGGCTGACGCCCTGGCCACATTGTCCTCCATGTATAAAGTCAACTTCTGGAATGAGGCTCCCAGAATTGTTATCTCTCGGCTTGACAGACCCGCCTTCGTATTTTCCATTGACGAAGCATCTGATGATAAACCCTGGTATTTTGATATCCATAATTTCCTGAAAAACAAAGAATATCCGGCTGGGGCATCCAGTCACGATCAGAAGACTCTCAGGAGATTGGCGGGTAATTTCTATCTGAATCCGGACGGTGTCCTATACAAGAGAAATCACGACTTGGTGCTACTACGTTGTGTAGACGAGAAAGAGGCAAAGTTGCTCATGAAGGAAATACATGAGGGTACATTTGGTACGCATGCTGGTGGGCATGCCATGACGAGGAAGCTGCTGCGAGCAGGTTATTACTGGCTAACTATGGAAACCGATTGTTTCAAGTTTTCAAAGAGGTGTCATAAGTGCCAGATCTATGCAGATAAGATCCATGTGCCTCCGAGTCCTCTGAATGTGATGTCGTCACCGTGGCCATTCTCAATGTGGGGAATCGACATGATTGGAAAGATCGAGCCGACGGCATCTAACGGACACCGGTTCATTTTGGTAGCAATAGATTATTTTACCAAATGGGTGGAAGCGGCATCCTATGCAAATGTGACTAAGTAGGTGGTAGCCAGGTTTATCAAGCGAGATATCATTTGCAGATATGGAATCCCCGAGCGGATAATTACCGACAACGGTTCGAACTTAAATAACAAAATGATGAAGGAGCTGTGTCAGAGTTTCAAGATCGAGCATCACAACTCTTCTCCTTATCGACCCAAGATGAATGGCGTTGTTGAAGCGGCCAATAAGAACATAAAGAAGATTGTTCAGAAGATGGTGGTGACCTATAAGGACTGGCATGAGATGCTACCTTTTGCTTTGCACGGTTATCGTACGACGGTACGCACATCAACCGGGGCAACCCCGTTCTCGTTGGTATATGGAATGGAAGCAGTGTTACCATTGGAAGTTGAGATTCCTTCCCTGAGGGTATTACGAGATGTCCAACTGGACGAGGCAGAATGGGTGAAAGACAGGTTAAACCAGCTGAGTTTAATGGATGAGAAGAGGTTAGCTTCTCTAACATATGGTCGGTTGTACCAGAGCCGAATGAAGAAAGCGTATGATAAAAAGATACACCCTCGGAGCTTTCAGACGGGCGACCTTGTGCTAAAGAGGATTCTCCCGCCACAAGCAGATCACAGGGGCAAGTGGACCCCCAACTACGAAGGGCCATACGTTGTCAGAAAAGTCTTTTCAGGAGGAGCTTTGTTGTTGTCCACCATGGACGGTGAGGACTTTACGTCGCCTGTGAATTCGGACGCAGTTAAAAAATACTTTGCTTGAAATTGACCCGCTGGACAGAAAAAAGAGAGTCCAGGCAAAAATGGGGCATCCTGGCGAACCAAAAACAGAATGAAAGGTTCGGGCAAAAATTAGGGATAAAATTGAAAAAATGTACGCCCGCGAAGTTGAAAACCTACACTGGGCGGCTTCGGCAAAAAAGGGTATCCCGGTGAACTGAAAACCCGCAAAGGGCGGTTCACGCAAAAGTTAGGGATTTGAAAAGCAAATGACTGCGGTCCGAATTTGATACTACGATGCATATTGGTGCGGGAGAATATACCTGAGGGGTCGATTATCAGATACAATCTCTTCAGAAGTGTGAATACAGGGAAAGCGCTAGAGTCAGGCGAGTCATAGGAGGATCAGCTCATGATGTTCGTCTGCATCACGTTGCCGACATGTGTGCAAATTTGATTTGTCATTGTATTTATGCTTCTTGTGCATACTTGTATATTTGTTGTGCGTAGCTTCCTCTTTTCAGGAGTTACATCCCGTGTACAAAACTCTGCCCATTCAAGGGCCCAATCAATAAAACATGTTATTCAGTATTCGATGCTTGTTCTTTACTATTTTGTACATGACAAACGCCAATGTTTAATAAAACTAGCAAGTGCATAACATCACTGGCCCTTGCCAATAATTGCTAAAACTTTGCATTGACTGAAAATGATGTCACTAACGCTAACCTGAATAGATTTGGTTGCATAGACTTGTCTTGTCTCGTTTGTGGTGTTGCAGGGTTCTTGACCATACAAAGTGGACGATCAAAAGATTGCAGTACTAACCAGAAGCTCGTAACGGAAAGGCTTGATCGTTACGTGAAGTGAATCCCCATGCTGGTCGCGCTTATGAGATAACAATGTCCCCTACTGAAGAAGGATCAAATTCCCCAGCTAGTCGCAGCTTATCCGAAGGACATTCTCCAGCAAGGTCGTTTATCCTCGGCAGAATTGATGATCCCAAGATCGAAGGCTGCGTTCAGACAGTGTGGTGTCCCCCGAAAGGGTTCCCCATCCCGAGCAGAGTGGTTTAGCCTCAGAAGACTAATATTTCCAACTTGTGAGCTGTACCCAGACAGTCTACTCTTCCCAGCAGAGATTCCCTTCCCAGTAGGGTCATTTATTCTCCCCTCATCGGAGTCAGTTGATTTTCCCCAAGAGAGTCGTTTCGTCCCCAGTGGAGTTCTCTCTTTTCAGCAAGTGTTCTTTTTCCTCCCAGCGGAACTCGAAGGTTAAGACTCTCCCCGACAGAGTTGGTTGTGTGTCTTGGCATTTATTTTGCCGGAGTACATTGTGATACCCGTTCACTCCCCCAGCATGGTGGCATTTGTCCTCGACGGCAGATTTGATGAAGCAAGCTTGTTAGAGCTATCCCAGCAGTTCGAGCCTGCATTTGCATCGGCATATAGTGTCATATTTGCATCCACCGAACAAAAAAAACGCGTAGCATTTCCATGTTGTATGGAGCATTACGCCATTATCAAACATACGCATTTTGAAACATAAATCAGGTTGGTTGATTTTTTCTTTCAAGTGTGGTTCTCAATAGGAGTATGGAGCTCTAAAAGCTCAGATATTACCAGACAATCGAGGTCTCGCCGGGAGACGTGTGACGACATAGTTCAGTTTATTATTTTCCCCACAGAGTTGCCAATTGAGGCGGTATCGTACCCGGCCAGCGGAATGTTTTTTCAAGTCTGTTGTTGCGGCAGCATCTCAGGTTTTCATAAAATCAAAGTTCAGAAGTAGCTACTTGTTATCTAGACGAGTGTTTGATAGTTATTTTCAGAATATCCCCAGCGGAGTTAGTTACTGCAGAGAATAGGCAAAGAAACTATGTCCGAGATAATTTTCCTGTGTGATGGGCAGAAGAATAATTTTCCTGTGTGATGGGCAGAAGAATAATTTTCCTGTGTGATGGGCAGAAGAATAATTTTCCTGTGTGATGGGCAGAAGAATAATTTTCCTGTGTGATGGGCAGAAGAATAATTTTCCTGTGTGATGGGCAGAAGAATAATTTTCCTGTGTGATGGGCAGAAGAATAATTTTCCTGTGTGATGGGCAGAAGAAAATTTTCCTGTGTGATGGGCAGAAGAATAATTTTCCTGTGTGATGGGCAGAAGAGTAATTTTCCTGTGTGATGGGCAGAAGAATAATTTTCCTGTGTGATGGGCAGAAGAGTAATTTTCCTGTGTGATGGGCAGAAGAATAATTTTCCTGTGTGATGGGCAGAAAAAAAATTTCCCGTGATATAAACAGAATAATGTTCCCGTATTGGATAGGCGGATGAAGTGTTACTAAATCGATGCATGTTTCCCGTGAGAGATAGGCGAATGAACTCCTCAGTATCTAGACGGATGATTTCCCCGTAAGGAACATAGTATGTGTCCCATGACAAGACAAAATTGCATTTTTATATTCGACAAAAATACTTCTCCCAGTGAAGTCAATTCCGGTATTGACAAGATAGCGTTGAAATCGGATTTGTAGATAGTGTTCCCCAAATAATGGTGCAGTTTATTTCGCAATTTATTTTTTGCAGTTGGCAAATTTCCGGGTTTATTTGTATTCAACCGTTTCGTACCTCGATTGGCTGAAGGCTCCGGGCGTTTCACCCAGTCGGGTCCAAATCGTTTGAATAGGGGCAGCTGTTGCACCCCAAAATTTGACCAACTTATTTCACCTGATTCTATGTTTCATAGCTTTAGCATTTGCATATTAGATCATGTACATAATTCATTCATCTGCATAGCATAGCATGGGCAAGTCATCCAACAAGGGATCAAATGCCATTCTTATTTCAAAAAAGCATGTCAAGAGGTTCTTATTCAAGTTCATGACTATCCAGGTTACCAAGAAAGAAAGAGAAGTTAGTGGACCAATCAGTGGGTTTCTCTCCTATCCTGAGGGGGATTGAAGACTATCAAAGAGGTTGTGGGCCATGAACTGAGGGCATGGAATGTATATAGACATCATGGAAGACCTAGAGGGTCATTTTGAGAGTGAGACAAGTCATTGATGTGATTACAAGAGTTACAAGTGAAGACAGTCAACTAGGGTTTCATCTGGGTCAACTCTGGGTCAACCCTAAGTCAAATGCTTGATTGAAGGGCATCAAGGCCTATTTGAAGAGTGTGGGGGTCATTATTTGATATGTGGATATGGATGTGGTGTTGTGCCAAGGAGAAATCAAAAGAAATCAAGAAGAAGAGAAGTTTCTGAATTAGGGTTTCTGAGTAAAATTCCCTGATTTAGGCCAAACTTCCAAGTAAGATAATTCAAAATGCAAGTCTCAAATGGATCCTTGGCCAACATGAAACTTGTAGAGTGCCTATAGACCTTTAATTTGAGTGGTGGAAGGCATCAATTAGATTTATAGAACTCAAGTTATGGTTCTTGCAAGTTACAGGTCCTCAGAGGTATCTGAAATTTGTCTGTGAAAGTTACTTGACTTCCAAGCAACTTTTGCCCCTTAAGGAGTTTCCAACTGTATTTTTGGCCAACATGAAAGTTGTTCCCCATGATCTTAGCTTTCTATAAAAATATGGTATACCTCAATCTGATTTGTGGAGCTCTACTTATGATCTTGGCAAGCCAAGGGCATTTTGGTCATTTGGAAGTTATAAGTCATTTCAAGCACAAGGCCATATCTCCTACTTCCAAGCTTCAAATGAAAAAATCTTCAACATAAAACTTGCTTAGAATGATGTTTTAAGGCTAGTAGGGAGGTCATGAGATGTTGAAAAGGCTCATATCAAAAAGTGATAAAAATGACCTAAAAATGAGGCATAAGTTAATTCAAGTGAATTTGAAAAATGGAAATCCCAAGTTATAAGTCCAAACCATGTCATGTAATAGGTCATTTTGACTCAAAATGACATTCTAAGAACAATGGTTCAGACACAATTTTTATTTGAGGCTTGCATCATAGGGTTGCTTTGGAAAAGTCTTGCTTGCATATTAGGGTACCAAACCAAAACAAGGAAAAACTCAATACACAAGGTGTTTAAGCATTGTATCTCATCCAAGATCTCATGTAAGGAGAATTTCAAATCAGTTACCCAAGTTACAAGGCATTTGGCATGAGATATCATGTTATGAGAAATGGAAATTCAAAATACCATTGCATGAAATCTTCAAATTCTCATTGGATTGATCTAGGAGGTTCTAGACTGTTCTAATCCATTCTATATAACCATTGTGACTTACATTGATGCAAGGTTGGTGTTGATTGTGGCAGAGAAGAGAGAGTGAAACCCTAAAGCTTCATTTGCAAATCACATTCAAACTTCATATTCTTCTTCATTACAATCCAATTTTTCTCCATAAACCTTCTCCATTGATATTTCTGATTGTGTTCATGCTGAGTTGAAGCTCCATTGATGGAGAATTGAAGGTTTTCACATTGAATTTGCAAAGAAGCATTTACATTCGAATCTTGAAGTACAAGCTCTCTCCTCCAAATCTTTTGCATACAGAAGAGTTCTCATCATCTAGGGATCATTCTTGAAGAGTTGCAAGGCTTGAATTGAAGATCTACATCATCTACCATATCCAAGAACCAGGTTTGCAAAATCATTTCTACACCCTTATCTAGGCATGGCTAGGGTAATTTATTAGTGTAGACTTGTTAGAGACAATTAGGTGATCATGTATGATGAGTTTGGGAGTGATTGGTGAAGTTTCATTAATGGAGGTCAATTCTTGGATGAGCAAGATCGTGTGAAATAATGAGTGTTAATGCAAGATTGATAGCTGATATTAACTAGGGTAACATGAGGATCATTTTTATGTAAAGAATTCTGAGTTTGGTTGAAGTGGAAGACTGATCACATTTTGAGTTCAAGTTGGTTTCGCATTCGGGTTTGAATATAGAGATTGTTTCAATGGAAACCAACCCCATAGTTGTATTCAGCCTGGAAAATAGGTCAAGTTTGGGTTTTATTTTGTTAAAATTGATGAAGAAATGAGGGAGAATGAGTTGGTCGAAGTTCTGTGCATGGCATGTATTTTCATGGTGGATTCTGCAAAACCCTAACCCAAGGTTAGGGATGATGTTTTAGCCGTTGATGTGAGCGTTTGACTTTGACTTGAGACCAGATCCTGTGGATGAGATTCAACGCGAAAATGAGAGGGAAAGCCAGCAGCAGCGAAACGCTGCGTTCCACTTAAAACGCCATCCTGGGCTTAGTGATAATTCCTATACCCACCCCCTATCAGGCCCACTTCATATTTGAACTAAATTTTCTTGCTTTTCGCACCGCGCTTTTTCTTTTTTTCTTTTTGATTTTCATTGTTTTCTGATTAATTGTTGGGCCCAAGGCGCGTTTCTATTCAGACCCCCATACGCTGGGCCCAAATGGAATTGAACTGAGTATTATTACTTCTTGCACCCATGCATCCATTCTCATGTTATTTTTCTCCAAATTTTATGTCATCTTTAGAAAATCATAGTAAACTGAAAAATCACTATTTCTTAATGGGATTTTTTTCTCCACTTTCCATTTTTTGTCAAGAAAAATATAAAATCATAAAATTGCCATTTTATTTCATTTTAATATTTTTTGCATATTTTTCATTTTAATTGCTTTTTAATTCTTTTAGGTTGATACCTTAATTTGTAGATTTTAGTTTAGGTAGCTCCCTTTAGATTTTTAGGTCAATCTTTTTAGGTTAGTTAGATGTATGTTTTAGGTTCCCCCTGGATTAATCCCATATTTTTGTGATGATTTTTAGGATAGTTTTGAGTAGGTAATTCTAGGTTGTGTAGAATTAGGTTAAACTTCAACATAGGTCCACAATAACTTTAGATTTTGGGTTTTTTAGGACAAGTTAGGCTATGGGGCATATATGGGTATTAAGGGTAGGTTTAGTAGATCCTCTAGAGATAATATTAGAATTTTCCCTACTATATTAATATTTTTAGTATATTTTGCAATTGTATGCTTGTTTGGTGTGCCCTTTTGGGGTTTATTTTGGTTGTATGGGCTTATTGGGATTGCTTGGGGTGTGGGTTAGCTTTGAAGATCTTGTTGATGGAGCATATTGAAGAAAAAGCAAAGAATTGAAGGCCAAGTTCAAAGTTGATGAAGATGCTAGGCTTGCTTGAAGATTGATTGAAGACCTAGGACCTAGGAGCTAGAGAGAGCTTTAGAGTAGAAATTTCTTCATAAACATGGATGGTTTCTGTTGCCTCCATTCTTCTCTATGATTCAAAGTCTCTCTTTGATACTCACCTCCTTCCTTTGGAAGGCTTAGTGACAGTATCTAGGAGATAGAACTTTTGAGAGAAACAGTCTGTATTTTGTTAACAGTCTGTATGCCACCTTTGGTGGTCAACTGACTGTTTAACATCCCAAATCATCTTGTGAACTATTACTCATCTAGGAGAGCTTGCTTTGAAGAATCCTTTGAAGATTGAAGATGAAGTCCCTTGCCTTGAAGACTGATAGAAGCAGGAGTCTGTGCTGTCAGGTTTTGCTGTTTAGAGCTGCTGGTGCTGTTTAGAGCTGGTGATGTATTGTTTGAGTTTTTTGACTGTATTGTTTGTTAATTTTCCCCTTAAGGTTGAAGTGAAGTTGTTTCACTTTGCCTGTTGTTTTCTATGTTCGAGGTTGAGTGGGACTCCCTTGCCTCGCTTGTATTGTTGCATTCATGCATTTTACTGCTTTACTGTATATATGCTGTTGTTTTTCCGTTTATCCCCTTAGGATCTCTGTTTCTCTCTGTGCAAGAGAGAAATATGACAGACATTAGGTTCTCATCCATGCATGACAACATTAGGGTAGATTTTGATTCCTTTTTCAACCATAGGTTTTAGAGTTGCTGTTTCTCTTCTTTCTCAAAACAATCAGAAAAATACAATAAAAGGATAAACATCAATAAAAAACAGTTCTTGCGTAAAAGACTGTAAACCAATCAAAAAACGTCATTTTTGTCCGCTTGGACCCATAATCAGGAGAAAACCTTTTTCAGAAGGATAAAAACAATCAAGACAGACTTGTGTCGTACGTGGCCCGAACTACGTTTGCTCTGATCTTTCATGCTGTATGAAAGTACGTAGGCATAGGATGCGATATCCTAGCGAGCAACCTTCCCTCCTTTCCCGTAGGTAGGCGAACTACGTTGACTCTGATTTCTCGTTCCAGACGGGAATACGTAGGCATAAAGTGCGATACTTTGCCGAGTCATTTTATTTTCTTTTAACCCCAGACCTGTAGAATAGATAGAATAACAATTTGTACCAGAAAACAATCGTGGATCCTGTCGAGTACGACGGACGTGAGGGGTGCTAATACCTTCCCCTTGCGTAACCGACTCCCGAATCCAGGATTTGGTTGCGATGACCATTCCTTTCCCGTCTTTGCGGTAGGTTTACTTCGAGCTTTTCCTTTCCCTCCTTTGGGATAAATAACGCACGGTGGCGACTCTTCTGTTCAGCCGGCGCCGATTTTCGCAGTAGCGACAATGAGCAGGTTCCTTCATTGATTTTTACTATTACAATTTTGAAAAACTATCTTATAAACATGCAAGTCTATACCTAGTAATATTGTTTAGATTTTTCAGACTCACTTAGTAAATGATCATTTATATTTTGGTTTTAATGACTTTTCTTAAACAAAAATAACAATAACCAAAAATAAGATCATAAAATAAGTCAATTGAGCATATGTTTTGTACAAACCATTAATTCTAGAATCAAGTTATTCAAGAACATGTAAAAAGAAGCATTTTTTTTTTGGTGGATCCATCAAATGATAACCCTAGTTCCTCTTTTGTTTATATTTGGAACTAGTCTTTTTATTATAGAAAAACATGAATTTCCACCATGATATTCTCCAAATGGATCCACAAAATGAATAGCTTGGTTGTTTCTCCTCAACAATGGATTCTTGATTTCTCATCACATATTTCTCTTTCTGCAATGCTCACCAATTTTTATTATTATTAGCATTTAGACATAAAATTAGTTTTTACTCACAATATATTTTGGAAAAAAAAACAAAAATTTCCAGCTTACATTTGCAATGAATTTAAATCCAATCTTTATTTGTCCTTTATAGGTGTCATCTTCAAGGACCACATTATATGCTGCTGGTTTTATTTCTATATATCCTCCTTGCTCACTTCCTTCTGTGATTATTCTATCTATGTCTACCCTGCATAATCATTTGTTTATAAGTATGAGTAATCATCATCTTATCAACCAATTTTATAGTGTTGAGTTAAGTTCAATTATATTTTATAATATAATATCAAGAGCCTTGATTTAAGATCTGGTGGGATATCTCCTATGATTTTTGCTATCGGGTCATTGACCATTTATTTTTACGCTTCAGTTGTCTAATCCTGAGCGTAAGAGAGTGTGTTAAGAGTTCTACATCAGATAATATATTGTCTGAACATGTGTTTATAAGTGGAAATAATCATTACTGTACTGAAAATTTTTTATAAAAAAATGTATTATTTACCATATAGTTGACATTAAAATTGAGTAAGAGAAAAATAAGAATTGATGAAAGGAATTACTTGGCTTCTCCAACAAAACCATCATTTGTGAAGAGTTCTGTGTCCATGATTTTACATTTAAGATAAGTTGAATTCACCTTGTAATCAAAAGATGAAAAATCAAATATGAATTTCTGATTCCAACAAGGTTTCTCATTTTTACCTGCAAATTAATTTACTTTTTCATATAAGCTACAAATAAAATATGAATTTGTGGCCTTAAAATCTTAATCAAAATTAGAAACTTTATTTAACCTGATGAAATTTTGCTTCTTTCAGATTGAGACCCACACTCAATAATCACATAGTAAGAAGGTGTTCCTATAATTTAAAAAAAAAGAAAATAGAGAAACTTTTTCATGACAAATTAAAATTAAAATTTAGAATAAAAATAAAAGTAATCCTTATATTGTAATTATTTAACATGCTAATTAATATATATAGTGTAAAATTAAAGGAAGGATACCAACAATGTTTGTATGTCTAATGCCTTTGGCATTAACAAGAAGTACTTCAAGAATTCCTGTTTTCATGATTAGGATTTAAAAGATGAAAATCATGAAGAAAAAAAAAAACATTAGATATATAATATGTTATGTTGGGTGAGAAATATTGAAGATGGTAGTTTTATTAATTTTCTTAACGTATTAATTTTGGGGTTACAATGAAGTTAGAGTACGTTGAAACTACGGTTTAATTATTAAGTAATTACTCAATCTAACTGTTTATATATATATATATATATATATATATATATATATATATATATATATATATATATATATATATATATATATATATATATATATATATATATATATATATATATATATATATATATATATATATATATATATATATATATATATATATATATATATATATATATATATATATATATATATATATATATATATATATATATATATATATATATATATATATATATATATATATATATATATATATATATATATATATATATATATATATATATATATATATATATATATATATATATATATATATATATATATATATATATATATATATATATATATATATATATATATATATATATATATATATATATATATATATATATATATATATATATATATATATATATATATATATATATATATATATATATATATATATATATATATATATATATATATATTGCAAAGGGAAAACTCACCATTGTCACTCAAATATTTCTTATATACAAGAGTGTGTTGTTACTTGTAAAAAGTAATTACCATGAGTTGGACAACTAACTTATAACTAACATACAATTAACTACCAACCAATGCAATGACATGCTAAAACTTAATCTGAAAACACAAACAGATTTAAAAAACATATTAAAACATTTAACTACTAAATGTCTTCAAGTTCACATGCTACAATCTTTATCCTCATGGTGTAAAAGGAATTTAATTTTAAAGGTTTTGTTTACACATTTACAAGTTATTCTTTAGGTTGCAATGATATATTTCAATTGTTTCATCTTTAGTTAGATCTCTTAGGAAGTGAAACCTAACATCTATGTGTTTGCATTCTCCATGTATGATTGAATTATTTAACATTTTAATTGTAAAATTGTTGTCACACATTATAATTATGTTTTGTTCCTGAGTTTGTCTAAGCTGGCGAAGGATGTTTCGAAGCCAAATGCTTTGACAAGCACACGATGAATTGCTACAAACTCAACTTGAGTGGTAGAAAGATTAATTACAGGTTGTTTCTTTGAAAACCATGAGATTAAGCTTGGACCAAGTATGAACACACATTCTGTAGTGCTTTTCCTATCATCATTACCTCTTGCATAATCTGAATCTGACCACCCTTGCAGAACAAGTTTATCACTTCTCTTGTATAAGTTTATCAAGCCAGATGAACCTCAATTAATCTTTCCATATATCTAGCCGCCAAACATACTGAATATGCTAATTAGGCTTAGTTTCAAGCATCTACATCAGCATCCTACTATTTGCTTGTAGTTTGTGGTTATCAACAAGTTTTTCGTGCTCATCCTTTGTTAGTCTACACCTTGGAAGAATAAGGTTACACAACTTATTACACTGGTCCATACCAAATCCTGTAAGAATCTCTTTGGCATAATTATCTTGATGTATGAAGATCCTTGCATTTCCTACTTTACCTCCACCCCTAGGAAATACGTCATATTTCCTAGATCTCTCATGGCAAATTTCTTCTTCATTGATTCCTTAAAGCCTTCAAACATCTCCTCATTGTTACCAGTATAGATCAGGTTATCTACGTACAAACTGTCAATCAAGATACTTCTTTCACTATGCTTCACAAACAAAGTATGCTCATGAGGGCATTTTTCAAAATTATCTTGACTGAAGTAGGCTTCAACTTTGTTGTACCATGCCATTGGTGCCTGCCTAAGGCCGTAAAGAGTCTTCCTCAACGTGTGGACCTTTTCTCTTCCTCCCTTCTCATAACCTAAGGATTGATCCACATAGACATCTTCAAGCAACTCATCGGGCAAGAAGGCACTTTTGACAAAAAGTTGATACACTTGCATATTTTTGTAGGATGCAAGAGCTAGAACATCCTTAATAGTATCCCATCTTGCCACAGGAGCAAAAACTTCATTATAGTTTATGCCATGTTATTATGAGTATCCTTTGTCCACAAGTTTTTCCTTGTACTTCTTCACTTCTCCCTTTTCATTTCACTTTTTCTTGTAGATCCACTTAATACCAATCCTCATGGCTCGTGATGGTAAGTTGGATGGTTTCCATGTGTCGCTCTTCTCAATTGAATGAATCTCTTGATTCATTTACTTTCTCCACTTTTCATTCTTGATTGTTTCATCATAATAGAGGGGATCATCTCTATTGCAAAACATAACTAGGTTGTGCAATTGTTCTTCTTCTTTGATTTCTAGGCATGTTACTTAATCATCTAGTAACTTTAATTTTTTTTCCTTGGAAGAAGCCCTCATTCTTCTTGCCTTAGAGGAATCTCTTCTTCTTCAGTTGCACTTCCTTCACGTGCACTTTCAACGTTGTTTCTTTCATGTTGAAGAGCATTGTCAATGTGCACTTCATTATCTGTTGATTCATTTTCATTAGACTCCCAATTTTCCTCTTCAGTATCAACATTACCAGTTGAGTGAGTATTCATCTCCTTGTGACTCTTGTTCCATTCCCAAACTTTTGACTTTTAAAACACCACATCCCCACTTATTAGAATATTTTTATCTATTGGATCATGAATCTTGTAGGCTTTGAATTCTTCACTCAATACCAAGTGCACACAGTTGATGCTTTTGACATCAAGATTTTTCCTTTTCACATCAGGCATGTGAAACTATTGAAGTGGCTCACGAGAAAACTTCCAAAGTTTGGATGTCAAGACTTCAACTTCTCACTACCAAACACAAATGACTTTTAACACAAGAGGGGGTGAGTTGTGTTTGTTTGAAAATTAAAAATTATTTATAAAAAACTTTGGTCTTTAAAACAATTGTATTTATTTGATAAGCAACCAGAGATATGGCAGTAGAAATAAAGAAAGAATATGGGGATGAAGAAAGATACACATCGGAAATAACACAAACAAATAAAGAGAGAATGGATAAACAGAATAAATAAGATATTTGTACGAGTTCGGCCCAACCAATTTGCATACTCTTGATAATTTCATTAAAATCACGCTTGATATTTTTACAAGATCAGCTCAAGAACCTTTAACAATAAATAGAGCTTTTATACAGGCTTTGCTCAGGAACCAACAAATAGAGTTTTTACACAGGTCAAGCTCAAGAACCTACAACCAAAGTTTTTACAGGGATTAAGCTCAAGAACCTACAACAAGAGTTTTTACATAGGTCAAGCTCAAGAACCTATAAACAAGCTTTTATCAGGTTTAGCTTGCAACCTTTTAAATCATTTACAAAATAATTTCATAAGATAATAAAACTATTGAATACAATACTTAAAATGCAACACGAGTTACAACACAACTCTCACAATGGCTTTTCAATCTTTTAGTACTCCAACAATCTTGTGAAAAAGTAATTTCAAGAACAAATAAAGTAGAAGAAAAAGAGATAGGTTTCTATTTAGAAATCTGGTGTGAAATGACATGAGGAGAATCTTCTTTCATATAGAAAAAAATTGGCTCAAAATAGGAAATGATTCATGAGATAATTCATTTATTAAATTGATGAAATCATGTGTTAATTAATTAACGCACTTCAAAAGTTGGAAACCCTAATCTAGAAAAGGAAAACCGAAAAAGGCTATATGAAGCAATCGATTAATAACTTTTCTAATCGATTAAGAGGTCTTTCACCTTACCTTAAACGATTGGACCAAGTCCTTAATTGATTGGACGTTAAATAAAACTTTTCTAATTGATTAGAAACATTTATTAATCAATTTCATACACGACTTGTTACGTTTTCAAGAAGTTTTATGAAATCATATAGGGTTTTAAAAAGATTTGTGTGTGTGTGATTGTCTTAGTACTTCATAACTTACTCTTAACCTTTTACATTTTAAACTAATCACTTTAAGGCTAAACAAATGACCAGACGAGCTTTTAAATTTTCCCTCTTTCAAAATTTCAAGATTCTCTACTTGATTCGACAATAAAGTACTTCATGACTTACTCTTAACCTTTTACAATATATGGTTTTAAAAAGATTTTTGTGTGTGTGTGTGTGTGTGTGCGTGCGTGCGTGTGTGTGATTGTCTCAGTACTTCATGACTTACTCTTAACTTTTTACAATTTAAACTAATCACTTTAAGGTTAAACAAATTACCAGATGAGCTTTTACATTTTCCCTCTTTCAAAATTTCAAGATTCTCTACTTGATTCAACAATTTGATTAGTACTTCAACTAGATCCTTAACTTGTCTGACTGCTAAGGCTTGAGATATATTTTTCTTGATCATATGTCATCATCAAGATCTTACTAGACACTTGATATCAACTCCCCCTGTCACAAAGAACTATCAACATCCAAAACTCATTTGACTTATGAAGTAGTCATATTTACCAGCTGCTTGACAATTGTCATCATTTGTCATCAGTTATCATTAGTTGTTATTATCAAAAGCAACTTACGGTTATACTTGCAAGCATATAGATCAACCGAGTAAGCGCTCAATAAACAAATAAGACAAAATTAGGGATTAATGTTTCCTTTTGGTATATATAAATAATTGAGAACCCCGCGACCAATAAAAGATGAGGGAGCATGAAAGCACATTCATCGACCCAGATTTTTCCTCGATCCTGCAACAACGCTCAAGTATTTTGATGATGGTGCCTTTATCCGAGAAACTTAGGGCAGCGTGGGGAAATTACAATGTGAAACACTTTGGTTATAAGACAATAATTTAATGTGCATGTTCCCAACAGTTTGCGACCTCGTCTCTTAGGTGGGGCCTTTCCCGAACACATGTATAGTTGCATGTCCCTAATTCATTCAGGGAGAGCACTTATATCTGGTTATTTTGTTGCTTGTATTTCGCTTTCATTTTTTATTTACTTTCGATTTGTTAAGTCTCCTTCATAATTTCACTTCTCGGAATCAAGTTTGAAAAGATTCATTTTTAGCATGCATAAAAATTTGGCTAGATTTGATCTTGATCATAATGTTTTTGATCAATTGTATGAGTAAGTGGAATAAAATCATTTTATATTTTTTATTTAAGTTTCATTCAAAGTAAAATCTCAAAGTGCTTTTAAAACCTTGAAATTTTGAGATTATACATGTTTGATTCGAATCATGGAGTTTACACACATTTTATGATTCTTATCAAATTGGACAGAGGCGAAACTTGGCCATTTGATTTGAATAATTTTTTACACTTGATTCTAATCATTTTCCTAATGTCCACTTCTATTTGATTTGTTTCGAATTAAATTTTGTACATGATTTGAATCACTCACTTTTTTCAATAATCTTTGTACAAGATTCGAATCACGTGGTTCCCTGATTTGAATCAACTGATAGATTTCAAATTCTATTTTCCTTTTATTCCACTTTACATGTTCATTTGATTCAAATCATAGATTGCTCTTGATTCGAATCTAACTGACTTTTTCAACCATTTTGTGTGCATGATCTCAAGCACATATTAAAGTCTTTTGTCATAATTTCTCAAAAAAACATTTATCATTCTGATCATAATTTTCAATGTGATTCAAGTGAAAAATCAATTTTCTCTATTTTAAGTGTTCAAAGTCTTTCAACGAAATTATTGCATCTTTAACTTCAATTGAGTTCATATCTTGATTAACGAGAGTTTTGTAATTAATTGAAGGAAGTGTGTCTTTGAAAATAATCATTCTTGGATATCTTGTGGAGCTTTTCAGGTTTTTATCAAGATTAAGGTGATTGTCAATGGAGATGACAAATTCCATTAGAAATAAGTAGGTTATTTTCTCCATAATCGCCATAGTAGTGACTTTGTGGAACGCTAGGGATAAGGTGAAGTTCTTCTTATGTCTTCGGACAATTTCACCGTTCAAGGAATCAGTAGGATCGATGGATTGATTTTTATGCACGAAGGCTTGGAGCAGAGTTGGTTATAATGGAAGATTCGAGAAACGTAATTTGAGTAAAGATTATGTAGAATAGTTTGGTTGTGTGGTCTATATAAGTCAAGATCCATATACGAGATCACTACTGAGAGTTTGAAAAGATTCGTTTTTAGCATGCATAACTTTGGTTAGATTTGATCTTGACCATAATGCTTTTGATCAATTGCATGAGTAAGTGAAGTAAAATCATTTTATGTTTTTTATTAAAGTTTCATTCAAAGGAAAATCTTAAAATGCTTTTAAAACCTTGAAAACTTGAGATTTTACATGTTTGATTCGAATCTTGGAGTTTACACACATTTTATGACTTTGATCAAATTGGACCGAGGCAAAACTTGATCATTTGATTCAAATCATTTTTTACACTTGATTCTAATAATTGTTATGATTTCTACTTCTATTTTATTTGATTGTTATACACGAAGGTTTGGAGCATAATTGGTGATATTGAAAGATTAAAGAAACGTAATTCAAGTAAAGATTACGTAGAAGAGTTTGGTTGTGTGATGTATACAAGTTAATATTCAAATAGGAGATTCTATTTTCTCAACTATATTGTGGATTGGTGATTGCATGAACTCTTGAAAATATTTGTCAAATAACAAGGAAATATGCAGGTTCCAATAGAAAATCATTGAAGAGTGCACGTAGGCAAAGGGAGGACGAACACCGAAGCTTTATAAATCTCGGTGTCATATCTCTATCTCACTCCCACTCTCTTACTCTTTCATTTAATTTCGTAGTATTTGCATGCTTAGGTTTTTCAATTCCATCGTATTATATCGTTTGTTCATTGATAGATTTATTATGTAAACATTTGGTTTTGTTGAAATTGGATAACTAGTTAAGGTAGTTTTATGATTAATAATCTGAAACGAATTGATCTTAGAACTCCATCAATTGAATCATCGTAAAAACGTTTCTCGTGCATTACGCAATTGAATCATTGTGTAAACGTTTCTCCTGCATTACGCAATTGAATCAATTCATATCAATCGTTTCATCATTATAATCTTTGATATTTGTGAAATGATTCGTGTTAACTTGATCAATGTTCACAACTCATTTTTGAAAACACTCTGATTTTAAAAATGGCGGTTGAAATTTTTAATTTGAGTCTATTCACCCCCACTAGACTGTTTTTCTACTTTCATATTCACACCTAACAAAATGAAGGTATCAAAGAAGAGTGAACTTAAGGTCAGTCACAATGCATCTATCACAATCATAGCTCCATACCGAGAAACAAAGACTTAGGGAGGCAAATGTTTTGATCCAAACGCAAGATCGTCCAACACCATAGGCCAAATCCAAGACATCTTTAGAGAAGATCGGTGAATAAGTGGATAATTACTAGAAAGTTGCACACCGTATTTGAGTCACTCGCTCACAATTAGTTGTCGGATCTAATCCAATAGTTTCCCACACTCTGCAGTGCTCCAACCATGAGCGGTTTTAACCGTCCACCTATATAAACTCGTCTATGCAGCGTAATAAGTACATTTTCATTCACTTTTATCTCAATGACTTAAACGTTAGAGTGTTATCCTTGCATAAGCACTCTCGCTCTAGTGTATTAGAGATCAACATCGGTGTATTAAAAAGCTTTGCATCAACCCGTTATCAATCTCTCTTTTCTACTCTAGAATATTACTAATTGTAAAAATGTATCTCATTTTCCTTTTATTTCTTATTTCAATTTTCTAACTTCTTATTTCAGTTTTTGAATAGGAAAGTAACACTTCATTGGATTCATATTTTCACCCTAAAAAGAAGGATACATTTCATTGGAAATTGTCTAAATATCTATATGTGTATATGTAAAGGAGGGGTTTTTTCTTTATCTAATGCCTTTAAAAATCATAATAAGTATTTAGTATTGGAAACTAATATAATTGTCATTTACAACTTATAACTAGGTACTAATTTTCATAAACTAGAGGTGACTTTAGTATTCAATATTTTCTTAGATCTGTATATGCTTTTAAAATCAATACTATTGTCTCCTCAGTAGATACTATGCACATCCAACCAAAAAACAATAAGAACAGAAACACACGATTTTTCATGTGCAGTTGGAAACTCCAAATATAAATCTTCACACAAAAAACAAAACAAACACCTGATCAATTCTATAAACAATCTAAAACTAACACTATTTACTTCTCTTTCACAATAAAAATAAAATAAAAATTATATCAAACTTTTCAAAAATAATAATTATGAACTCGACCCGACTCGCAAAATCATGAACTTTACATTTTCGTAAGTAACTCTTTCACAAATGAGAATTTCAGTCCTCCACAAATATGAAAATTAAACATATTTAAATATCAACAAAGACTTTATATATACTTTATGTTATATATATCATTTTCACACTATAAATATAAATAAAAGAAATCATAACATTATAACCAACTTTTTCAAATCTCCCTCGGATTATTCTCTCTAAACTTCGAACGTTGGAGTTTACACACATTTTATGACTTTGTCAAATTGGACCAAGGCAAAACTTGATCATTTGATTTGAATCATTTTTTACACTTGATTCTAATAATTTTTATGATGTCTACTTCTATTTTATTTGATTCGGATCAAATTATGTACATGATTCAAATCACTAACTTTTTTCAATACTTTTATGTCAAGAATGTGACATTTGATTAGAATCAATTTTTGTAAATGATTCGAATCACTCTTTTCCTGATTCGAATCACTCTTTCCCTAATTCGAATCAATAGACATATTTTTAAATTTTGGTTTCCTTTTATTCAACTTCACTTTCTCATTTGATTCAAATCATAGATTGCTCTTGATTCTAATCTAATTGACTTTTTCAACCATTTTGTATGTTTAATCTCCAGAACATATAAAAGTTTTTTTTCATTATTTCTCAAAAAAATATCTATCATTCTGATCATAATTTTTAGTGTGATTCAAGTGAAAAATCAATTTCCTCTGTTTTGAGTGTTCAAAGTCTTGCAACGAAATTCTTGCATATATCCTCAAATTCAATTGAGTTTATATCTTGATAATGAGAGTTCTGTAATGGATTGAAGGAGGCGCGTCCTTGAAACTAATCATTCTTGGAGATCTTGTAGAGATTTTCATGTTGTTAGCAAAATTGAGGTGATTGTCATGTTCCATTTAAAAGAAATTGGTTCTTCTCTCCAGAATTGTCTTAGTAGTGATTGTGTGGAAGGCTACAGATAAGGCGTGGTTTTTCTCAGATCTTGTAGGTAAAGGGAGGACAAATATCGAAGTATTATAAATCTCGGTGTCATCTCTCTCTCACTCTTTTAATCTTGCATTTAATTTCGTAGTATTTGCATGCTTAAGTTTTTCAATTCCATCGTATTATATCGTTTTTTCATTGATAGTAATTTATTACGTAAACATTTGGTTTTGTTGGAATTGGATAACTGGTTAAAGTAGTTTTATGATTAATAATCTGAAACTGTTGTGAATAGAATGCCTTGAAACAAAATATAAATGGTTTCTTTATATTCAAGAAACACACAAAGGTTATGGTTAACAAAGAAAACAAGTCAGAAGAACAAGAAGAAACAACAAGGATTGATTATAAACTGTTATTCTTTCCTTTCTCTATCAAACAAGATTACAAGTATACAAGAATAACAAATAACCTCTCTCACTTGAATTAGGATTTTATCTTCCTATTTTTTCTTATGCAAGATGAGAGACTAACATGCTATTTATAAGAAAAATAACACACTAACCTAATGGGCTTTTTAACAATTACTCATTACAAGCTAACTTAAACAATTGAGCTTACAAGTAAGGTCCAATTCAACATGCTAAAAAACCTAGAAATATTGACTAATGCATGTTAGAACAAACTTCGACTACAACACGTATTACTCCGACAACATACTAGAGTTCGATCCAATATCTCACAAATCCTCACCTTGGATCTAACTCTATAACATCAAGAAACTAGATTTCTTCATGCAACTTTATCAACTGCATATAGTGGAAAAACTTGCAACCGGGTAACGTCTTGGTGATCATATCAGCAACATTATGATCTGTCGAAACCTTCATCACTTGGACTTCTCCATGCTCGATTACTCTTATGATGAAATGCAGCCTCACATTAACGTGCTTGGTTCACTCATGATAGACTGAATTCTTTGACACGTGTATTGCACTTTGACTATCACATTTAACAGTGATAACTCGACCTTGAAGCTTCAGCTCCTTAGCAAAACCTTCAAACCACAATGCTTCCTTCACAGCTTTAGTTAGGGCGATATACTCCGCTTCAGTGATTGATAAAGCAATAACCTTCTGAAGTGTTGATTTTCAACTGATTGTTGTCCCAAACATAGTGAACACATATCCAGAAATAGATTTTTTGGAATCCATACAACCTGCATAATCAGAGTCGACATATCCTTCGATTGTTGCTTTACTATCTTCACCCAAGAATCCACCATAAATTAGAACTCTATTCAGAGACTCATTTATGTACCTTAGAATCCACTTCAATGCTTGCCAGTGAGCCTTTCCAGGATTCGCCATGTACCTGCTTACAAGACTTACTACATATGCTATGTCGGGTCTAGTACAGACCATAACATACATCAAGGAACCCACTATATTAGCATATGGAATGCTATTCATATAATCTCTTTTAACATTAGTGTCAGGACACTGATCTATACTCAACTTGAATTAAGGGTTTGTCAGAGTCACAACAGGCTTTGAATTCGACATACCATACTTTTTGAGAATCTTCCGTAGGTATGTCTCTTGAGATAAGCATAACTTTGACTTCTTTCTATCTCTTCGGATGTCAATACCAAGAATTCTAGACACAACTCCCAGATCCTTCATGCCGAACTCCTTATTGAGTTCAACTTTCACCCTCATTACATCTTCAAAATTGTTGCTTGCTATTAGAATATCATCCACATAAAGCAACAAAATAACAAATGAATTACCAGGTCAAAATCTGAAGTAAACACAGTGGTCGAACTGACTTCTAATGAAACTTATGTGATTCATAAACTTGTTGAATCTCATATTCCACTATCGAGGGGATTATTTCAGTCCATATAAAGATCTATTCAGTTTGCACGCATAATCTTCCTTCCCTTTTTTGACATACCCTTCAGGTTTCCTCTTAAGGATTGTTTCATCTAGATAACCGTACAAGAACACGGTCTTCACATCCATCTGTTCCAGTTCAAGGTTGAACTATGCCACTGTGGCAAGCAACATTCAAATGGATTTGTGCTTCACAACATGAGAGAACACATCATTGAAGTCGACACCTTCCTTCTGAGTGAACCCCCTAGCGGACAATCTTGTCTTGTATCTCTTCGACGCCACTCCTTCGATCCATTCCTTAACTTTGAAAATCCATTTACAGTTGACTAACCTCGCTCCAGCAGGTTTCTTGATCAGTTCCCAGGTGTTGTTATTATGGAGATTTCATCCCATCATCCATGGCCTTCAGCCATTCAGTCTTCTTTCGACTCCTCATAACTTCCTTATAGTCTCTAGGTTCTTCGTCTAGAACCTCATTTGCAGAGATTAAGGCATAAGCTATAAGATCTGCATACCCAAGTCTCTGAGGTGGCTTGATGACTCTCCTCGACTTGTCTCTTGCTAGCAGGTAGTCATTATCAGTCTCCTCATCTTCGACAACATCTTCTGTGTCTTCTTCGACTTCATCTGGGATATGCAATTCAGCATCAACATGCTCCACCTCAACAAGAATCTCTCCATATTCCAGCTTTTCGTCAGCATCATCAGTTTTCTTGAAAGTCGTCTCTACTTTATTGAAAACTACACCTCGACTAGTGATACACCTCCTGTAACCTGGCTCTAGGCACTATAACCTATAAGCTTTGACTCCTTCAGGGTATCCCATGAACATGCATTTTAAAGCTCTAGGTTTGACCTTGTCTTGCCTAATATGAGCATAGGTCACACAGCCAAATACTCTCAATCTATCGAGACTAGGTGGATGTCCCGACCAAACTTCTTCAGGTGTTTTCATTCCCAAGGCAGTCGAGGGACATCTATTTATCAGATAGGCTGCTTTCGAAATAGCCTCCGTCGAAAACACCTTCTTTGATCCAACACTAACCAACATGTATCTAACCCTTTCAAGGATTATTCGATTGAATCTCTCAGCTAAAGCATTTTATTGAGGAGTACCTGATACAATCTTATGCCTTGCAATCCCAGACTCAACACAGTAACTGTCGAACGCTTTGTTGCAGAACTTAAGGTCATTGTCGGTTCTCAACCTCTTAACCTTTCTGTCAGTTTGAGTTTCGACCAGAACCTTCCAACTTTTGAAATTCTCAAACGTTTCATCCTTCGTTTTCTAGATGAATACCCATAGCTTTCTGGAATAGTCATCAACGATTGATAGAAAATATCTTGCACCTAAGTGTGAAGGATTCCTTGCAGGCCCCCAAAGATCAGCATGAATGTAATCCAGGGATCCATGTGTTCTTAGTTTGGCTTTGTTAAACTTCGCCCTACAGGATTTACCAAATACACAAGATTCATAAAACTCCAACTTTTTGACTTTGTCACCTCCTAGTAGGTTCTGCTTCCCCAATTCGACCAGACCTCTTTCGCTGACATGGACCAATCTCATGTGCCATAATTCTGTCTTCGACATAGGTTTCGTGGATGCAACATTTGTCGAACCACTTACAACCTTAGCCTCAAGGGTATACAAGTGTTGTTGCTTCACGCCTCTCAAGACTTCCTTCGCCCCCTTCATGACTCTTAGGATACTTTTTTCTCCTTGAAAAACATATCCCTTCATGTCGAATTCACCAAGAGAAATCAAATTTCTCTTCAAATCTGGTACATACCTGACTTTAGTGAATAACCTTATTAACTCATCATGGAGCTTGAATCTCACAGATCCAATATCTGCAATTTTGCAACATTTGTTGTTTCCCAGCAACACCGATCCACCATCTTGATCACATAGCTCCTCAAACAATTCTCTGTTTGGAGTCATGTGCCAAATGCAACCTGAATCTATAATCCACTCTTATCTTGAGTCGCCACTTGAAACCACAAGAACATCATATGAGTCGAAGTCATCTTGAACAATGGTTGCATTATCATTATCCTTGCCTCTATGATCTTTCAGGCGTTCAGGGCACACCTTTCTTGTGTGACTCTCATTCTTACAGTGATAACATTGAATGCTAGATATTTTGCCACTATAAGACTTTTGCTAACTTTTACCTTTCTTCTTGTCGAACTTACCATCCTTTCGCAAGAATTTTCCCTTAACGGACAAACCTTCACCCACCATTGAAGGTTTATGCTTCTTTCTTTTGTTCAAATCCTTAGAATACAAGGTTGATTGAACTTCTTCAAAGCTCAGGGACTCCCTTCCATACAAGAGAGTTTCTTTGAAGTGAGCATGTGTTATAGGCAAAGAACACAACAACAATAGTGTTTGATCTTCATTATCGATCTTCACATCAATATTTTCAAGATCAAGAATCATCTTGTTGAACATATCCAACTGCTCAGCCAACACTTTGTCTTCACTCATCTTGAATGAATACAAAGCTTGCTTCAGGTAGAGCCGATTCACTAGGGATTTGTTCATGTACAAACTTTCAAGTTTCACCCATAACCCCGATGTTGTAGTCTCATTTGATACCTGTCGAAGAACCTTATCACCAAGGCTCAACAATATTGCGTTGTGGGCTTTCTCAATCATGGTCGTCTTTTCTTTTGTTGTTAACGCAGCGTTCATGTTTGTCTCTCCCTTCAACGCTTCCAAACAACTCTGCTGAACTAGTAGGGTTTTCACCTTCAAGTACCATAGACCGAAGGCATCTTCTCCACGCTCACCACACCAACTTATTTTTGAATAAAATACCTTGAAAAAAAATATAAATGATTTCTTTATATTCAAGAAAGTCACAAGGGTTAGGGTTGATAAAGAAAACAAGCAAGAAAAACAAGAAGAAACAACGAGGATTGGTTATAAACTACTATTCTTTCCTTTATCTATCAAACAAGATTACAAGTATAAAAGAATAACAAATAACCTCTCTCACTTGAATTAGGATTTTATCTTCCTATTTTTCCTTATGCAAGATGAGAGACTAGCATGCTATTTATAAGAAAAATAGCACACTAACATAATGGGTTTGTTAACAATTATCCATTACAAGCTAACTTAGGGTACAAGCTAACTTAAACAATTGGGCTTACAAGTAAAGCCCAATTCAACATACTAACAAACCTAGCAATATTGACTAATGCATGTTAGAACAAACTTCAACTACAACACGCATTACTCTGACAACATACTAGAGTTCGATCCAATATCTCACAAAAACGAATTGATCTTAGAACTCCATCAATTGAATCATTGTGTCAACGCTTCTCGTGCATTACGCAATTGAATAAATTCATACCAAACGTTTCATCATTATAATATTTGATATTTGTGAAACGATTTATGTTAACTTGATCAATGTTCAAACTCTATAATTTTTATTTACGCATCAAACCTTCTATTCGCAACTCATTTTTTAAAACACTCTGATTTTAAAAATGGCGGTGTAACACCCTAATTTTTTACCTCAAGATCCCACCTCCTTGTGCATTTTTTCGCATATCCTTTAAGTCCATCTTTCGTTTTGACTAACCGTTTAACTAGTTTGTCTAGTTTGTTTATTTTGCAGGCATGAAAATAATCCTGTGTACCTTTTAAAGTCATGATGAATGAGGAATAAGAGTGTGCCATAATTTGCAGTCTGTTGGTTATTACAAGGCCATGTCATTTCTCAGGAAGCTCCCCAAGGAGGATTAGGGTCTTTTTCCTGTTTGGTTTCAAAGACAGCCATGCGAGAACTGGTCGGATTGTGTTGGTATTTTATAAGGATTCCTCTGGGCATAGTCTGGTCTTAGTGAATCATTAATTGTCAAGTTGAAGAATTTGGAATCTGGCAGTTTGTGAACCTTATGTTTTGAAATGATAAAATCAAGTGGAAAAATTTGGAATCAGATTTAAGCAAATAATGTTCAAATTGAAGTTCAAGATCTAGTTTCATCGCAGGACTTCATATTAGTATTACAAGTGGGATTGTGTTGTGCACTATTAAGGGTTTTCGCCACTGACTACGAGATTCCTGTCTTCGTAAGGAGTCGAGGTTCAAAGATTATTCAAATTTTATCATGGGATTCAAGTTTCTAAGTTATGGGGAAGTCTGGAAATTATATGATTTAAGTTTCAATTCAATGTGCTTCGTTGTTTCGGATACACTGGTTTTGGCAGAATGCGATTTACGTGAAAATTCAAGAAGATTTGCATTTGGTTTCAATATTATTTTATTCAAAGTTTCTCATACAGTTACATGTTAGAATATACAAAACTTAAAGGAAAATTACAAATTACAAGTCCTAAATCCTAGAGTTCTAAATCCTAAGACTAAATTCTTCAACCTTTCAAGTTCTTCAGGCTCCGTACTTTAATCGCCAAAACCTGTAAAAACAACAAAAGTGTCAAAAATTTGAATCACGAACAAATTCTCGGGGACTTTGATTTTAGAACTGCCCTTAGAGTAATATCACCACCGGGAATTTTGGGAAGGCAACGAAAGTTCGTCGCCAGCTTCCGGTTTTCCGACAACCATCAACATAAATAACAAGGCAGAAATTTGTTCTTAAAATGGAAAAGTATTTTTCGCAAAAGAAGAAAAGAAATGGCCAATTCTGAAATGAAGAATCCAACAGCCACGGGTCAGCAAGAACCCAAAATGGTAAAAAATGGATCTCAACAACATCAATAAAGCATTTCCAAAATGGTCCAAAAAATCAGAAATGGAAAGTGACAACAGCCCCGTTAAATCCGAAAATCCTCATCAGCAAAATAACAGAATGGGACTATAACAACCGTCAAAATCGAACCAACTACATCAATGCCATCAAAGAGATTCCAACATCAGATCCAAAAATGGAAGCATATCATAGGCAACATCATTATTCCCAAACCAGAAACAACAGCATCCGAAAAAACTTATTAACCATCAATAAGACCCAAATCCAGAAATGGTAAATCATCAACATCCAAATCCAAAAACGGAAAGGATCCCAACTGCGTTGCTATTTTCCAAATCAGAATATCATCATCAATGGCAAGATCCGAAAAGGGAATAATCATAAACATGTTAAAACATGTTTTTTTTTCAAAAAAGGAAAAGATTGAAAATTTGTGAATCAAATCAAATCTCCAATCTATTTTAGAGAGAAAAATCAAGTATATAAGCAGAACGAAGAACAGAGTTCAGGGACGGAAATCACCAACACCAAAAGCGCCATGAAAAAAACCCTCTGGACCAAAATCATCAGAAAATCATCACCACAAAAGCATCAAAAATCACGAAAACCGTTCATACAATCACCAGAAAAATACAAAAATCACCGCAAACCCACGAGTCCGAAAAGCCACTAAAGCCTCAGAATAACTCATCATCGACCATAAACCAGATCCTAAAACCATCATCAACCAACATAAAACGAAACCCAAAAAAGAAATCACAGATTAAAATAGTTCAGAAACCATCACTATCAGCATCATCGCCCGTGAAATACCATAAACAACCGCGAACCCGGCTCAAAAATCATTCATCATCGCAAAAAAAACCCATTGAACTGTAAGCCACCATTACTAACATCATCTTGCTTGGTTTGATCTTTTTTTTCCAGGAACAAAGAAGAAGAAGGAGAAGAAATATCAAGAAGAAGAAGAACGCATGCAAGCAGAAGAGAGAGGCCTCCGGCGGCGCCTCCTAGAGAGAAAGAGAGATTCAGTTCTTAGATTTTCAGGGTTTCTGGTTTTTTCTATTTTATATTGTAAAATAATTTTGTACATGCACACACACGTTAACTACCACGCACCACGCATCATAACCACACACCTCACCTGATTCTCAGATCACACGGCCTTACCCGCACGTCCACGGTATCTTACGCACCTGCGCTACACCTAATCACTCGGGCCCCCCTCCTTTTTAAAACCCTTTCGTGTTTTTTTTATATTTTAATTCTGAATAATTAACCAATTTAATTCTTTTTTTCCTAACTTTTAGAATTTAGTTTTATTATAAAAATATAACTTTTTTTCTATTCAAGAATAACTCTTTTAATTTAAATTCTAACACCCTTTTTATTTTAATTATAATTCAAATTTTTATTTTTTTTCTAATTACACAAAAACTCACAAAAATCATTAATTCTAACATTTTTTTTTAATTACACAAATTTCTCAAAAATAATTAAAAACAATTAACTTCTTTTCTAAATCATTCCAATTCTACCCACAATTCATAGCTAACTCTTCCAATTTATCAATTTATTTCAAACTCCATTTTATGCTTATCGTACCATCGTTGCATCTTAACACCGCATCCCTGTCAATTGTTTATCCATGCCGCAATTTTCAATTGTCGTTGTTATCATCACTTGTATATCATTTCCATTATTCATTGCTTTCTCTTTGTCGTTTGTTCCCCTCCGAAGGAAAGGTTCTCCATTTGGCCACCGTGTCAGCGTTTTTATCCTCACTCATCCTAGCCATAGATTCGAGTCTCCTTACTCACCTTTTAGGCGTTCCTTCGTGGACAACACCCCCTTCACCCTAGCCTTAGGATTTGAGTCGTCGTACTCATGCTTAGGCGTCCTGTCGTGGACATACCTTCATCCTTTTCAATTCAACTCTACAATGTAGATTAGGAGTTTCCGCACTCCACTTAAACGCTTCCATACGAACGTTTACTCCCTTCAGAACCTTGACCACAGTCAAGAAGTTCCTCTTTCTCTCTCTGTGAGGGGAACTACAAATACTCTGATCCCATTCCCGTCAGGATATGTAGGCACAAGATGTGACGTCTTGGCGAGTATACTTAGGACTAAACCCTTAGGTCTTTCTCCTTTACCTTTAACCCTTTAGCAATACATTTAAGCAGATAACCATAGCAATAGCACATTTTAACAAGAGGTTCATGTAGAGTACTACAGAAGTTTAGGATGTTAATACCTTCCTTAAGCTTAACCAATCCCCGAACCTTAGATTTCTCCCCGCATTGTGTTTACGATGCAAAATAGGTTTTTCCTTCTTTAACATTCCCTTTGAACAAATTAAAGATCAGTTGTGAATATGAATTAAGATTCAAGTTAATCCAATAGCTTGATATCCAATTTTCACCGCGACAGGCGGTTGAATTTTTTAATTTGGGTCTTCACCCCCTAGACTGTTTTTCTACTTTCATATTCACACCTAACAAAATGAAGGTATCAAAGAAGAACGAACTTAAGGTCAGTTCCAATGCATCTATCACAATCATAGCTCCATACCGAGCAACATAAACTTAGGAAGGCAAATGTTTTGGTCCAAACGCAAGATCGCCCAACACCATAGGCCAAATCCAAGACACCTTCAGAAAAGATCGGTGAACAGGTGGATAATCGCAAGAAAGTTGCACACCATATTCGAGTCACTCGCTCACCATTAGTTGTCGAATCTAATCCAATGGTTTCCCGCACTCTACAATGCTCTAACCATGAGCGATTTTAACTGTTCACCTATATAAACTCGTCTATGCGCCGTAATAGGTACATTTCCATTCACTTTTATCTCAATGACTTGGACATTAGAGTGGTATGAAGGTGAGAAAATACTTAGAAGGGGGGGTTGAATAAGTATGACAGAAAATAATCAAAGATAAAAACACAAGTATTTTTATCCTGGTTCGTTGAACTCAACTACTCCAGTCCACCCTTTTCAAGAGTGATTTGCCTTTCTCAACAAGGACTTAATCCACTATTCAAATCAACTGATTACAAATAGCACACCTAAGAACAACTGTTCTTAGTCTTCTTAAGAGCTACTGATCTAACCTAGATCCTCTTAAGGAAAACTTTCTTTACAAATTAATGTAATACAATGAAAGAGTAAGAATTGCTTCTATGAAAGCTATAAACACAACTGTGTTATATCTCTAAGTTTAGAACAATGTATAAACAGTGAAGAATATGAAAGCTTTTAGCGTGAGAGAGTTCTTGTCAATATTGTTGTAATTCTTGGCACTTGAAGAATGAGCTATGATGTCCTTTATATAGCCACTTGAATATTGGAGAGAATATTTTACCGTTAGAGAAAATATTTCCAATATCAAAATAGTACTGTCCTTTGTACTATTACAGCAGAGAGACGGCGCACAAAATGTGGGTGTAGCAATTGTCTGCTGAGCTGTGATTTAACTATATCAGGAATGTACCAGAGGAACAATCTTCTTTGCAGAGAATTTTGTCTATCCCAATTAAGGAAAGATTTGCTGGCATATTCCAACGGATATATTAAAATATTCTTCTTCAAATAAATCAGATCAACAATCAATATCAGAGTCTTCAGTCTTCAGAACCTTCTGGAAACTTCAGAGCCTAATATGTTCTTCAGATGTTGATGAATCAGAGTCTGGTGCAGCTGTGTGCTTGAAGCGTAACATGCTCTTAGATCAGAGTCTTCACTCAGATCAGAGTCTTCTCTCATTCAGAGTCTCTTCACTCAGAGTCTTCTCTTATTCAGATTCTTGATAAAACATGCAGCGTTTGTATCTTCAGAATCTTGATAACTAAGCTCTTATACTTCAGATTCTTCTAATCTTCAGATGCTCTTGAGCCATTCAGAATTCATTGTTCACATCAAATTTGCTCTTTAAGATTAAAATCTTTTGTACCTGTAGAAAACAGTTTAGAACAAATTTAGAGAGTATAATTCTTGTATACAAATTATCATTAATGTTATCATCAAAACATAGAGATATTACTAAGACACAATCTGTGCTCTTACAATCTCCCCCTTTTTGATGATGACAAAACATGAGCAATTTGTTCAATAAAAATGAATTAAAATTACTCCCCCTGAGATTAACAATCTCCCCCTGAAATGAATACTCTAATGGAATTAGATACTTCCCTTTCTGGTTGAGTATTTTTCAGATTCAGAGCCTGATTTCATTTCAGATTCAGAGCCTGATTGCATTTTGGGTTCAGAGCCTGATTAACATCCTGATTGAAGCCTGGTTGACAAATCCTGGTTGATATATGTTTGACTTCTAGAGTCAAAGCTTGATGCCAAAGCTTGATGTCATATTAAAGCTTGATGCCAGATGAACAACTTCAGAACACTTGGTTGTTTATCTTGCCATTTCCTGTCTTGAGTTATCTTTCAGATCATAGTACTCAAGGATAGATATCAGAGTCTGGTCTTTAGATATCAGAGTCTGGTTTACTCAGATTTAGCTATTTTTGATCAGGTTCTGAAAAGATAGATCTCAGGAAAAACTTCAATGAAATTTGTCAGAGTCTGGTTAGATAAATTTGTCAGATTCTGATTAGATTCAAAGAATGTTAGTAATATGTCTGACTTAGTTCAGATAATTGCTTATAGATTTGAACAATCAGATTCTATTTTGTTTCTCCCCCTTTTTGTCATAATCAAAAAGATTTTTAAAAGACAGTAAAGATGCAGAAGAAACACATATCCAGATAAGCAAAAGATCATTTTCATTAAGATAACATTCAGATTCAGATAGAAGCAAACAAAACATATCAGAAGACAATCAAAAACAAAACAAAGCATGAAAAACTTGTGCAAAAGCATTAAGAAGGTTTGGCAGATGAAGCTTGTTGAGAAGCGATGAGTTGCAGCAGTGCTGTAATCCTCTCTGAATTCTCATCTTGCTTAGCCATCCAAGTTTTCATTTCTTCATTTGTCTTCTTTTGATCAACCATGAAGTCCTTTAGTTCCTTGACATCCTTCTGAAGATCTGTAGATACTGAAATAGAAGATTCTGGAACAGTGGATTCTGAAACAATCTGAGTGACATTGGGTGCAGGAATTTCTGGAGGTGGAGGAGCTTCTAGAAGAAGAATAGGAGGAGGGTTTTTCTTAATCCTTTTCTGATAAGCAGCAAACCTTACTTTTGATAATCTAAGACATTGAGTCCTGATTTTCAGAGCCTCCCTATTCAGTCTGTAAAGATATTTCTTCCAGACAGCATTAGCAGCCTCTTTATCCATAGTGGTCATGCACACATCCATAATGTCAGCAAAGTCTGAGACATTATCCTTGTCAAAATTTCTTAACATAGTATAAACACTTGATCCCAATTCTGCTTCATCAGGGATTCTGGGTTGGGTTGGTTGTGTTTGTGGTGTTTGTTTAGAAGGTTGAGGTTGTGGAGATGGATGTTCAGATGTTTGAGGTTCAGATGTTTGTTGGTTAATTTGTGGTTCAGAAGTTTGTTGGTTGGTTGGTTCAGATGATGGTTGTGGTTCAGATGTTGGTTGTGGTTCAGATGTTGGTTGTGGTTCAGATGTTGGTTGTGGTTCAGATGTTGGTTGTGGAGTGGATTGGATTTCAAGATGTTGTGGATTGAGAGTTTGAGTGGGGGAATTTTGTGGAGAGGGTGGATGTTCAGAGGTGGGAGATTTAAAAAGTTGTTTCCAAACACTCTCAGTACGAGGTTGTTTGAGATCATTCAAGCATTCATTAATGAAACCAGATGATTCATCATCAGATGATGTATCAGATTGGTTAGATTTTTCAGAAGTTGAAGATAAAATGATAGAACGGTTTAAGGGTGTGATATCTAAAATCTCATTAGGATCAATGGGATTTTCAGGTTGGTCAGAGTGTTCAGGGTGAACATCCTCTGGAATGGTAGATTCTGGGATGGGGTTTTGAGGTTGTGGTGTTGTTTGTTGAGTTTGTTTGGATTGTGGTGTTTGAATGATTGTTGGTTGTGGTGTATGAGTCTCAGATGGTCTAGATCTTTTAAATATGAGGGGTGAGTCAGATGGTGTGGTAGCAGAATGATGAACAGGATTAGAATCAGTGTTAAATACCTGTTTCAGAGTATCTCTTATCTCTTCAAAAGTTGCTGCAGGAGGATTTTGTTGAACCTTCTTCAGCTTCTTTCTTTTCTTCTTCTTCTCAGCATCTGAATGCTTTCTTTTCTTCTGATGACCTTCTTTATCAGCTTTTCTCTTGCGTCTTCTTTCCCTTGTCTGATCAGGAAGAACTTGGCCTTCCTTCTGCACAAGATTTGCAGGGATCTCAACACCATCTCTGATGCAGCAAGCAACATACTCAGCTATTAGCTCTCTGGGTTCATCTGAGGTAAATAGAGGAAAGTCCTCAACAGGAATCCTTCTCCCCCTAACTTCTTCAGAGTTAGTTTTCCTTGGTTTCTCAGATAAATCTTCAACCAATTTCATCCTTCTCAGAGTTAAGCCATTTATCTCAGAGCCAATGATAAAGTTCAGATCTTCTGTCAGCCCAGCCTCTTGCAGATGCGCCACAAGTTGGTTTTCTACCAGAATATCTGAAATCAGTCTTCCCATAGGAATCCATGATCTGACTTTTCCAGTTTTATCTCTTGCTGTTTCCCTTGTTTCCTTGACATGAGATACCAGATGATTGAACAACAGATAAGGAAGATCAATCTGAATGTTTTGATGCAAACAGTACATGAAGTAAAGTTGTTCAGCATTAACATAGTCAGATGAGTTTGAAGAGGGTCTGTGAAAAATGGTGTTCAAGAAAATCTTAGCCCATAACTTGTAAGTGGGTTTCAAAAACTTAACCTTCTTACAAGGTTCACCAGTAGTGCAGATTTCTTGACAAACATCTTTCAGGTCTTCACGCGCAGAAGACAGAGAGGTTACTCCATCAGTTGCTGTGAAACCTATGAGTTTCCTGATCAGATTTTCAGTGATAACAATCTTCTTACCCAGCACAGAAGAATGAACGAACTTTGGAGTAGCGAATGCATGGATCCAAAACTCTTTCACTAACTTTGGATACACAGGACCCATCAGTCTATCAAAGTAACCATCCCAGCCTTGTGCTTTGATTGAAGGAACCAGATCAAACCCATTATCAGCAAGGTCTTCCAAATCCACGAAACTTTCACATAACACTTCTAGAGAATCAACAGGAGTCAGAAGAGTGCGTACTGGTTCAATGATAGTGGTAGAATCTTTGGTAGTAACTGCTTTTGATGTGGATGCCATTGTTGATGAAGAAGAAGGAGATGACGGTTTCTGGGTTCGTTTAGGGTTTGAGAAGAGAGAGAACAACAGACAAAAGCGCATATGTGTTGAGAATGTGAAAAGTGTGAATGTGTTGTGAGAGTGGTTTATATAAAAAAAAATAAAACACGCATGGGAAACACAACAGACATACATAGGACACATACGCACGTTTGCATTTAATGAAAAGTAATCATTTTTAATTATGATATGACATTTGGGGGAAAATCAAGACAGATTGAGATTTTCAAAGCAATACCTTAAACGTCATAGTCAGTAGGTGTACTCCATCTTTTCAGATTCTGAGTGACACGTGTTTGCTTTGCATGTGATTCTGTAACTCTTAAGAAATGAAACGTTTTCAACTTTCAGATCCTCTGAGATGGTCAGTACAGAGTTTCACAAAAAATAAATCACAGATAAATTAAATAAGCAAAACAGATGAAATACTTCAGAGTGTTAAACACTTAGCATCTGAGAAGTAGACTCTGAGAAATATTACTCTGGACAAAAATCCATACAAATATTTTTCAGAATAAACTTAAACCTATCTTCAGCAAGGGGTTTTGTGAAAATATCTGCCCATTGATGATCTGTATCAACAAAGGCTAAATTTATTACACCCTTCTGAACATAGTCTCTGATGAAGTGATGTTTAATCTCTATATGTTTAGCCTTAGAGTGTAAAATAGGATTTTTGGATAAACATATAGCTGAAGTATTGTCACAGAAGATAGAAAGATTACTCTCATAGATTTGATAATCTTCTAGTTGACTCTTCATCCAGAGCATCTGAGTGGAACACCCAGCAGCAGCAATGTATTCTGCCTCTGTGGTTGATAGTGCAATTGTTGGTTGCTTCTTGCTGTACCATGAGATCAGATGACTTCCAAGAAACTGACAGCTTCCAGAAGTACTTTTGCGCTCAACTCTATCTCCAGCATAGTCAGCATCACAGAATCCAACTAGTGAATATTTGTCAGATCTTCTGTAACACAAACCAACATTAGCAGTACCTTTCAGATACCTTAGAATCCTCTTAACAGCAGTTAAGTGTGATTCTCTAGGATCTGATTGGAATCTAGCACATAAACAAACACTAAACAGAATGTCTGGTCTAGAAGCAGTCAAATAAAGAAGAGATCCTATCATACCTCTGTAGAGTTTCTGATCTACCTTCTTACTTACCTCTTCCTTACCTAGAGTGCTTGTAGGATGCATTGGAGTCTTTGCCATTTTGCTATCCAGCATGTTAAACTTCTTCAGAAGCTCTTTAACATACTTCGTCTGATGTATGTAGGTGCACTCTGGAGTCTGATTTACTTGAATTCCCAGAAAGAATTTCAGTTCTCCCATCATGCTCATCTCAAATTCTTCCTGCATACATTTAGCAAACTCCTTTCCAAGCATAATATTTGTTGATCCAAAAATAATATCATCTACATAAATTTGACAAATCAACAAATCTTTCTTAATGGTTTTACAAAATAGTGTGGTATCCACTTTTCCTCTGATGAAATCCTTCTTCAGAAGAAAATTACTCAACCTCTCATACCAAGCTCTGGGAGCTTGTTTTAGTCCATAAAGAGATTTTTTTAGTTTGTAAACATGATCTGGAAAATTTTCATTTTCAAAACCAGGAGGTTGGTGGACATACACTTCCTCTTCTATAATTCCATTAAGAAAAGCACTTTTAACATCCATCTGATAAAGAGTGATGTTATGTTGTGCAGCAAATGAAATAAGCAAGCGTATAGACTCTAACCTTGCAACAGGAGCATATGTTTCTGTGTAGTCTATGCCTTCTTGTTGACTGTAGCCTTGAGCAACCAGTCTTGCTTTGTTCCTTTCAACTTCTCCTTTTTCATTCAGTTTATTTCTGAAAACCCATTTTGTTCCAATAACATTGAAACCTTTAGGTCTTGGAACCAGATCCCAGACTTCATTCCTTGTGAATTGATTCAGCTCCTCTTGCATAGCTAAAATCCATTCATTATCTTCCAGAGCCTCATCAACAGATGAAGGTTCTATAATTGACACTAAGCCACAGAAGGAAGATTCAGAAGTTCTGAGAAATGCTCTTGTCCTTATTGGATCATCTTTCTTTCCAATTATCACATCCTCTGGATGAGAAGCTTTCATTCTGGAAGAAGATCCTCTGACTGTTGGTCTTTCAGAAATATGCAGATTGTCAAGTTGGGAAGTTAAAGGTGTAGCATCTGGATTTTCTTCAGAGTCTTTGTCTTTAGTCTTGTTTGCCTCTGAGCCTTCAGAGTCTGTGAGAATAACTTCTCTATCTGCAAAACTTTCAACTTGCTTTGGCTTTTCAGAGCCAAGCTTATCATCAAATCTAACATGAATAGATTCTTCCACAATCTGTGTTTCAGTATTGAATACTCTGTAGCCTTTAGAGCGTTCAGAATAACCAAGCATGAAACACTTCTGTGCTTTGGAATCAAACTTGTTTAGATGATCTTTAGTGTTAAGCATATAACAAATACATCCAAATGGATGAAAATAAGCAATGTTGGGCTTTCTGTTTCTCCACAATTCATAGGGAGTCTTTTCCAGAAGAGGTCTTACAGACACTCTGTTCTGAATATAACATGCTGTATTTATTGCTTCTGCCCAAAAATGTTTTGCCAGATTTGTCTCGTTGATCATGGTTCTGGCCATTTCTTGCAATGTTCTATTTTTCCTCTCTACAACTCCATTTTGTTGTGGAGTTCTAGGACAGGAGAAATCATGTGCAATTCCCTTTTCAGAAAAATATTTTTCAAAATATTTGTTTTCAAATTCGCCACCATGATCACTTCTGACTTTGATAATTTTGCATTCTTTTTCAGTCTGGACTTGATTGCAGAAGTCAATGAACACAGAATGAGACTCATCCTTGTGTTTTAGAAACTTTACCCATGTCCATCTGCTGTAGTCATCTACAATGACTAACCCATACTTCTTGCCTCTGATGGATGCAGTTTTCACTGGTCCAAACAGATCAATGTGAAGTAATTCCAATGGTCTAGAGGTGGAAACAACATTTTTTGGTTTAAAATGGGATTTTGAAAATTTACCCTTTTGACATGCGCCACACAGAGCATCTGAATTGAACTTCAGATTAGGGAGTCCTCTGACCAGATTGAGTTTATTAATCTGAGATATACGTCTCATATTAATATGTCCCAATCTTCTATGCCAGACCCATTGCTCATCATTCACAGATAAAAGGCATTTTACATTTTGAACTTTAAGTTCTGAAAGGTTAATTTTGTAAATGTTGTTTTTCCTCTTTCCACTGAATAAGGTTGAGCCATTCTTTTGACAAACAGCTTTGCAACATTTTTGATTAAAGATGATATCATAACCATTGTCACTTAATTGACTTATGGACAATAGATTATGTTTCAGTCCTTCTACTAACAGAACATTAGAAATAGAGGGTAGGTTACCATTACCTATCGTACCAGAGCCAATGATCTTGCCCCTCTGGTTCCCTCCAAATTTCACGTCCCCTCCAGATCTAAGTTCCAGGCTTTGGAACATAGACCTTTCGCCCGTCATATGTCGCGAGCATCCAGAGTCCAGGTACCATGATTGGTGTCTGGATTTTGCTGCTAAGGATATCTGCAACAGGTATTATTTTGCTTTTAGGTACCCAGATCTTTTTGGGTCCTTTGGGGTTAGATGTTCTGCGGTTTTGCCTAAACTTCTGTTTTTCAACATAGTGTTTATTCTGGCTAACCCTTGGCTTAAACACATAAGTACTCTTTTCAGAGCTTGTATGTTTAATATCATTCAGATGACCAAACTTGAAATGAGAATACAGAGGAGTCTTCTTGATGAAGAGTTTATCAACAGACTTTGGATTGCTTCCAGAGGAGGATTCACATCCAATGCCTCTTCTGTTGTTCCCACTAACACCATAGATCATAGAAGCCATTTTGCTTCTGTCTATGCTTTTAGTGAGAAATCTTCTAAAACTGGAGTCATATTTTTCTAAAATATTTTCACTGGACTCTGTTTCAGTATCAGATTCTTGTTGAGTTGTTTCTAAATCATTTTTGAGTTTTAAATTTATCTCTTTCTGCTCAACAAGTTCTGTTCTCAGAAGATTAATCTCAGATTCAAGATTGCTTTTCAGCTTCTTGTATTTGAGTTTAATCTTGCTGTAGCTTTCCATCATGTCAGATAAACTTTCAACAAGTTCAGCTCTGGAGAGTTCAGAAAATACCTCTTCAGAGTCAGAGTCTGATTCTGACTCAGATTCAGATGATGACGTTCCTTCATCTTGATCATCTGTGTTGGCCATCAGCGCAACATTTGCACATTCTTCCTCAGATTCAGAAGATGATTCAGATTCATCTGAGTCATCCCATGTAGCCATCAGAACCTTTTTCTTTTTGTCAAACTTCCTTTTGGGTTTTTCCTTTTGAAGTTTGGGACATTCACTCTTGTAGTGTCCAGGTTCTTTACATTCAAAACAAGTTATCTCTTTCTTGCCAGATCTTCTGTGTCCAGAAGATTCTTTCTTTTGATCAGATCTTCTGAAGTTGTTGAACTTCTTCCCTTTGTGCTTCCAGAGTTTGTTGATCCTTCTGGACAGCATTGATAGTTCATCTTCTTCTTCAGAAGAAGATTCCTCAGAGCTTTCTTCATTAACCTGCAAGGCTTTAACAGATTTGTTAGATTTAAAAGCTAAGGATTTACCTTTATCTTTCTTCTGGGGTTCATCTTCCTCCAGCTCAATCTCATGACTTCTCAAAGAACTGATGAGTTCTTCTAATGAGATTTTGTTCAGATCCTTGGCCAGCTTCAATGCAGTCACCATAGGTCTCCATTTGGTAGGAAGACTTCTGATGATCTTCTTGACATGATCAGATGTTGAGTAGCCCTTGTCCAGAACTTTCAACCCAGCTGTTAGAATCTGAAATCTGGAAAACATAGTCTCAATGTTCTCAGATTCTTCCATTTTGAACGCTTCATACTTCTGTATCAGCGCCAGAGCCTTTGTTTCTTTCACCTGAGAATTTCCCTCATGAGTCATTTTGAGAGACTCAAACATATCATGAGCAGTTTCTCTGTTGGTAATTTTCTCATACTCTGTATGCGAGATTGCATTCAGAAGTATGGTTCTGGCTTTGTGATGATTCTTGAATTCTTTCTTCTGCTCCTCAGTCATTGATTTTCTATCAATCTTTTTGCCATCCTTAGTAGGATGTTCATACCCATCAATGACTAAATCCCAGAGATCAGCATCATACCCCAAGAAAAAACTTTCAAGTCTATCCTTCCAATAATCAAAATTTTCTCCATCAAACATTGGAGGTTTGGTGCTGATTCTGTCTCCTTCATATTTGTTGCTTGATGTAGGAATATCACCCATATTAGCAACCAAATAAATAACAGAGTATTTTTCTCACTGGATCTTTATCTGTCACGGTTAAGCGAATGCACACTCAGAACCGGAGCTCTGATGCCAACTGAAGGTGAGAAAATACTTAGAAGGGGGGGTTGAATAAGTATGACAGAAAATAATCAAAGATAAAAACACAAGTATTTTTATCCTGGTTCGTTGAACTCAACTACTCCAGTCCACCCTTTTCAAGAGTGATTTGCCTTTCTCAACAAGGACTTAATCCACTATTCAAATCAACTGATTACAAATAGCACACCTAAGAACAACTGTTCTTAGTCTTCTTAAGAGCTACTGATCTAACCTAGATCCTCTTAAGGAAAACTTTCTTTACAAATTAATGTAATACAATGAAAGAGTAAGAATTGCTTCTATGAAAGCTATAAACACAACTGTGTTATATCTCTAAGTTTAGAACAATGTATAAACAGTGAAGAATATGAAAGCTTTTAGCGTGAGAGAGTTCTTGTCAATATTGTTGTAATTCTTGGCACTTGAAGAATGAGCTATGATGTCCTTTATATAGCCACTTGAATATTGGAGAGAATATTTTACCGTTAGAGAAAATATTTCCAATATCAAAATAGTACTGTCCTTTGTACTATTACAGCAGAGAGACGGCGCACAAAATGTGGGTGTAGCAATTGTCTGCTGAGCTGTGATTTAACTATATCAGGAATGTACCAGAGGAACAATCTTCTTTGCAGAGAATTTTGTCTATCCCAATTAAGGAAAGATTTGCTGGCATATTCCAACGGATATATTAAAATATTCTTCTTCAAATAAATCAGATCAACAATCAATATCAGAGTCTTCAGTCTTCAGAACCTTCTGGAAACTTCAGAGCCTAATATGTTCTTCAGATGTTGATGAATCAGAGTCTGGTGCAGCTGTGTGCTTGAAGCGTAACATGCTCTTAGATCAGAGTCTTCACTCAGATCAGAGTCTTCTCTCATTCAGAGTCTCTTCACTCAGAGTCTTCTCTTATTCAGATTCTTGATAAAACATGCAGCGTTTGTATCTTCAGAATCTTGATAACTAAGCTCTTATACTTCAGATTCTTCTAATCTTCAGATGCTCTTGAGCCATTCAGAATTCATTGTTCACATCAAATTTGCTCTTTAAGATTAAAATCTTTTGTACCTGTAGAAAACAGTTTAGAACAAATTTAGAGAGTATAATTCTTGTATACAAATTATCATTAATGTTATCATCAAAACATAGAGATATTACTAAGACACAATCTGTGCTCTTACATGGTATCCTTGGATAAACACTCCCGCTCTAGTGTATTGGAGATCAACATCGTTGTATTAGAAAACTTTTCATTGACCCGTTATCAATCTTCTTTTCTACTCTTGAATATTACTAATTGTAAAAATATATCTCATTTTCCTTTTATTGTTTATTTCAATTTTCTAACTTTGATTTCTTATTTCAATTTTTGAATAGGAAAGTAACACTTCATTGGAGTCATATTTTCACCCTAAAAAGAAAGATACATTTCATTGGGAATGGTCTAAATATCTATATGTGTATATGTAAAGGAGGGGTTTTTTCTTTATCTAATGCCTTTAAAAATCATAACTATTTAGTATTGGAAACTAATATAATTGTCATTTACAACTTACAACTAGGTACTAATTTTCATAAACTAGAGGTGACTTTAGTATTCAATATTTTCTTAGATCTATATGTGCTTTTAAAATCAATACTATTGTCTCTTCAATAGATACTATGCACATCCAACCAAAAAAACAATAAGAACAGATAAACACATGATTTTTCATGTGCAGTTGGAAACTCCAAATATAAATCTTCATACAACAAACAAAACAAACACCTGATCAATTCTATAAACAATCTAAAACTAACACTATTTACTTCTCTTTCACAATAAAAATTAAAAAAAATTAAATCAAACTTTTCAAAAATAAAAATCTTTCACCCCAACCCAACTCGCAAAATCATGAACTTTCATATTTTCTTAAGTGCGACTCTTTCACAGACAAGGCTTTTCAGTTCACCACAAGTATTAAAATTACCACCGCAATTTAACACCGTAATCTAAATAAACATATTTAAATATCAACAAAGACTTTATATATACTTTATGTTATATATATACCATTTTCACAACTTAGATCACTATAAATATAAATAAAAGAAATCATAAATCATCATATATAGTATAATCAAATTCACAGTTTCTACTTAATCCCTGCAAAATCTCTAACAGTATAACCAACTTTTTCAAATCTGCCTCTCTGATTATTCTCTCTAAACTTCAAATACTCAGAACACACAAAAGGCTCATAAACTCTCTCACTCTCATCTCCAACAACTTCCTCAGGAGCCAAAACCACTTTCTCATTCTCAAAACACCAAAAAAAAGCCAAAGAGAATCTCTCCACAGGCTTCTTCAAAACAACTCTATGTTCAGAAGATCTTAACTTATCATTACTCCAGGCCTGCATCATGTCACCTATGTTCACCACTAAGGACCCTTCAGAAGGACTTATGTCAATCCATTTTCCTTCTTGTGTCTTCACTTGTAGCCCGCCGATTTCGTCTTGGTAGAGGATTGTTATGCAGCTCATGTCTGTGTGCATTCCTAGTCCTTCAAGATGGTTTTCTGAATCCATTGTTTCTGGTGATGTGTAGTTGTTTATTCTTAAGTAGCCTTGACAGTTTTTGAAGTGAGAATCATAAAATAGATTCTCAAAGCCTTTTCCTAAACTCATCAAGACTAGCTTCAAGATTCTTTCTGATAAGTCTGCCATTTTGTTGCAATAGTCCTCTAGTGTCTCACTGTTGATGAAAATATCAAACAGAGAAACAAATTATGAAAACCACAGACACGACACTGACACTGACACTGACACAGACACAATAATTTAAAAGGCCTAATATAAAGAGATAACGTAGTTTGTTTAAACATTACCTGAATTTAGAATTCTGCTTTTCAAACAAAACATCTTGAGAACTCTTAGCAGAAACATAGAAATCAGGTCCATCAACTCTAAGGCTCTCAAAGAAAGGAGAAGCAATGAAGTGAGGTGTATAAGATTTCACAGAAGAAAAAGGACCAAGTTTAAGCTTAGTATCAGAAGGAAGATGAAATATAATCTTAGACAAAGAATGAAGCTGGCTACAAAGATCTTTAGAAACATCATGATTGATTATATGAAAAAATCCCCAATCTTTGCATGCTTTAGAGAGAGATGTCAAAGAAGAAGATTGAAATGGTTCAGAAATATCTATAATAGGAAGATCAACAACATAAGAATTTGCCATTTGGAAAAGGTGATATTGGTATTTTGACACCAAAGTTTTGTGGTGTATTTAATGTATAAAAGTTTGGTCAGAAGCTTATAGTTGAAGAATGATGAATATAATAAGTAATGGTTTAGAAGTGGCAACAAAGGTATATAGCATAATGAAGCTAAAATAAAACTAACTTGTTAGGTGATTTTGTAGAGTCAATAGGTTTTATAAAATGGATTGTGATTTGGAAATTAATGATTGGACTAAAGTTAATGATGGTGGGATAAGTGGAGTCTATGACCATGATTTATTAAAAAAAGGGCTTTGTATAGAAATAAATCAACAAGGGTGGAATCAATGTATATAGAAATTATGTTGCTTAAAGTGTATACACTATTTTCCATGTGGAACATCAATTTGGTTTATTAATTATAGGTGGTTGGTAATTTAATCAGTGAAATTAACATTAGATTTTTTTATCAGTTATTTTGATATTTGAAATTGTCAGATATTGGTGACTTGAGGAGATTGACAAAAAAGAGAGTTCTAACAATAAAAGACAGTAGAGAAATAGCATGTATGTTTGTTGATGTACTTGGTTCTAAAAAGATACCTACATTTATAGAAGAGAACATCTCAACTGTTTAAATAAATAATCATTAATTTTTTTTTCCGTTTTAAGTTGTTCTGGTGGAGGGTCCACCGAGAAGTCGTACTAATTAGCGTCACATAAGAAGGCGGACTATACCAGTTAATCATTGTATTTGTCGATGACACACGATCACGTCAGTCAACACATCTATTACTCTTTAATCTAATTGAACTGTAACTTGTATAAAGTATCACATCACGTATCAGATCACATGCAGACAATTTTAACTGTTTATATTGTATAAATATCAATTCGCATCATTTCAGATATTCAATTTATTTTCATTTTCAAACTATTTTTTACTCTATCACCGACTAAAACGTTAGTGTTAATTTTAGAGTTTCACTTCCTTCTCATTGCACTGGAAGTCTGATTCACTGCATCGAAGTCTAATCCAACGTGTTTGAGCTTTATTCCATCATTTGCATCAAAGTCTAATCCAACGTGTTTGAACTTTATTCCATCATTTTATCATTTATCTCTAATTACCTAAGCGGAACAGTAGAGTCATATGTGGGAACTCGAAGTTCGCACCGTGCCCTTTAGTTTCGCATGAAAGAGCAGTTGTTTTGGGATGGCCAAAATAGTTCCGCATTGTTTCAGAATCGAGACTAATGATAGTTTATATACAACACTCATACACCTCAATCCAATAAAACATTTTTTTTTATAGGATAAAACTGTGAGGATTCTCACACATAAAACAGGCAATACCTTATAACCACAGTGAAACGAATTTAAGGTCAACCAAGACAATATTACTAAAAAAAATTCAATATAGAAAGATTGAATCCTCTCCTTAATAACTCTTAAATGTTCAAATGCTCTCAAACCTTAAGAACTCATATTTTTGCACTTTTCAAAAAATTGCATGAATCATGAAGTTAAACCTCATACAAAATTCATTAGATACAGGTCCAACAATCTAGTGCAGTGTCCCAAAGCAATCAAATAGTACAAGACTGATTAATTCATCAACAATAAGATGTTTTGTATAGTTTCATTTTCTTTTTACATGAGTGATTCATTCATCAACAATAAGATGTTATATATAGTTTTATTTTTCTTTTGACATGTTGCTTGTTTTTAATATATGCAAGACAGGCTGGTAATAAGCTGCCAAAGCATCCCAACCACGATGACTTTGTATATTTATATTCCGCTATGCATGGATCACACTTTCTTCTTTTAAAAGTTTTCAACAACTATTTGGTCAAAAGCATCTTAATGTCACATACTATAAACCATATTCACACTTTTTATCACCTCTTCATTTGTCAAATTAAATGTGGATACATTATTGCATTCACAACAACATTCTCATGTCTTATAATTTAGTATTCAACCTTACAACCACATCTCACCGCTTATTTACAAAAATCTATTTTAAGAAGACCAATCTCACTTGTCATTTGCAGAAGTCTATTTAAAGTCAAGACCCTGTATGAATCAACGCATCGAGAAAGAAATTATTAGCATCTAACAGAATTCAAATCCGGAATCTTGAGATAAACACACTCTCAAACTCAAACATTCACCAGGTAGATCAATAAGGATTATTTTAATACAAAATTAAAAAAAAATGTGTTAGTGGATTAAAACATTTTAACTAGCTGCTATAACAAGTAAACAATGAGACAAAATGATGTGTAGGACTGACCTAAGAATAAATATGGATCTGTAGGTCATTCAAAAAAGACACAAAATCTAAGCACTAGATTTTTGCAGTGGGAATATCATGATTGCATAGCATCTCATTTGTATCCAAAAAAAAGTGCTTTGAAGATTTGATCTTGCTATTACTGACTCATTACCTCTTGATTAATCACTTTTGCACCTGCTTAACCAAAGTCAATTTGGGACTCTCAAGTGCCTGATATTTAACAAATTAAAAGAATATCAAAAAAAGTTATTCTTATATATCAAAAATACTATTCATTTTTCTCTTTCTACAAATAGTTCCTAAGAAGATTAATCCAAATAGGCTTTTTATGTTATAATATTCACATGGAGGCCAAGCTAAAATGAACATCCCAACAAAACATGTACTAAACTAAAATAAGTGCTTAATGAAAAATTAATGAATTTTCATTCTTGGAACCATATGACCTGTGACCTGTGAACATCCCAAGCAAAGAAGGCTCTAATAAGCCTAATATAGAGAAATGCTTTAAGGAGTGGTCTTCTTGAACACCATATGACCTGTGTCGTCCACGTCAAACATCCGCCCGACAAATTCATTCCAACCTTCCGATTGTTTCTTGTCAGACAAGGAGGAACTTTTGCCACTAGATCTTCCGGAATCTTCCTCGACATCAATTTCATGAAATGTTCCATATGAGGAAGGCGAGTATGCTTGAGGAATATCCAAAGCAACTGCCCTCTGAAGGGCCGCGCGGTACTCTTGACTGTGTTCGCGAGCTAGAGATTTTTGCCTCACCATCTTCTGCTCGGCCGGAATATCCATATGTCGATCTTTCTCTAGCATTAACTGATTCAAGAAATATAATGGCTTAGAAATACCACATAATAATAAAAATAATAACCAAAGCCCTGCTAATAGTGAAAGAAGTAAATAGCTTACATCGAGCGCCTGTCGGGATTCTCTCTCAATCCAAAGGATGGCATGGTCAGAAGTTGCATTGCAAGAAAGAACTATATGATCAAACCTCCCATCAACAGGTACCGCTGTCCTAACAACCGGTGGAAATCTTCCAAACCTGCAACCAGAAGACTATACTCCAAATTATTGCTGCATATAGATAATATTCAATGCATCGAATTCAATAATTTGATAAATTTAAGCACTTAAGCATGTTAAAAACATTTAATGGCCTTTTATGTTAGAATTCATAACTTTGGCTTACGTAATAGATTGCTCGGTGAAACATCGTTAAGATAACATCAAATACTGTACCTGAAGGGCTTTCGCTCCACAATGTGATAGAGACGACCAGGTGCGTACAGACGCCTTGGGTCTCTAAGCTTCTTTTCCTCCAGTGTGCAAGTATCCTTTAAGCACAAGAGACACAATAAACAAGGCCAACTGCCAAGAAAGTAAAACAGCCATTGTAGCTTATGAAGCTGGATTGTACTAATCCGATGCATAAGCATGAAAGGATAACAGTGCTCTGAGTTCATTCATCCTAATGGCAAAAGCTGAAATGCAATAGTCCAATGCATATGCATGAAAAATTGAAAAGCTTATTCCCTATTGTTAGTATACAAATTATACCACTTCATTCAACAAATCCCGTAATCTATGAATAAATCAGGTTGACGGCATTTTCCGAGGAAAAAAAAACCTTATTAACTGGTTGGAACCAAACGCAAATTCAGGAAAAATGGAACTTAGTTTTAACAAGAGAAATGTTTAGATGATAGGACAGATAGGTAAATAAAAAATACATAAGTATGTTGAAAAAGCAAGTAGTAGTAGTAGTAGTAGTAGTCTATGTTATCAAACTCGGGTGTTCCAGACGTTATATCGGCACGAAACAGCAGAACCAAGAAAACCGCGTCAGGCCTGGGTGACTCGGCTGGAATGACCGCGACAATGGGATTAGATACAGAATGCGACCGCTCTGATATTACCTTAAAATTTTTAAGGAATGCAAGGTTACTTTATTGACATTTGTAAATATGTTTTGTTCAAGACTTATGGCTTTTATTTCTAAATATGAATACTTCATGAATTTTGATTAATTTATTTTAGTTTTTAACAATTTTGTTCATTAGTATTAACTGTATTAGAGTCCGCGTCATTAAAATATTGGCCGTTCTGCTCCCCGGTCCCATTCAGTTTAATTTTTAGGGATGGCCGCACCGCGCCGCTATCCGATATTGATAACATAGATAGTAGTTACTTAAAAGGACAAACTTCAAAATGCTCAACAGTGTTAAATTTAAGCCTTAAAATGACTTTTGTCTCTACCATGATACCATCACCAGTTTAGGCTTAGGATTGGTTATTGTACATCTTACAAAAAATAATATCTATACCTTAACCCAAAGAAAAGTTCTTCCATTATCAAACTTCTACATCATGGGAACCCGAAGGTGTGGGAGAGATCAGGTGTTCAAAAACGGTATTATCAATGGTTGATTATGGTGGCCGCTAAAAATATGCCTTATAATATGGTGTTGTGGACTATGGCATCTGGCACAAATTCCACCATGCCATGGATTCTCCAGGGTAACAACCGGCAATTTAATGGCATTTGATTTGAATACATAGTTATAACTTTAAAAAATTATTCCATCACAATGCATGCACACTTCAATCTCTACACGATGTTGGCTCTCTACTAGGATGCCTTAGAAAAATTAATTGTCAATGCCTTCAGCATTAATTCATACAATAAAACTGATTCAAAGTCGTGATAATTATTTTACCATAAAAGTGACCTGTAGACGCTTTCCAGAGCAGTCGTTGTCCGAGGTAAAAAATCATCCTGCTCAGAAAGAGTAAGCAAGTATAAAATATTAGTGCACACAACACAACTAATAAATAGATAGAAAATCAGCAAAGTTCGCTCTCTTTTAAGGTTAGGTTCTACGTATGATCGCTTCTATAAACACAACAAGATTCTATAAGGAAACCATCTGACCTGTAGTACAATAGAATTTATCACATCCGCGTATCTTACAGCCAAATTGAGAGACATGCATCGAGCAGGAGCAATTGCGTAGCATTTTATCTTGTTTCTCTGCAACCCCAATTTGTCGCGATCATGAAGCGCTAGCATTGTCAATAACGCCACCACCCCAGCCCCAAGCGAATGTCCAACAAATGTCAGCATATAAGTTGGGTATTCCGCTATTAGCTTCCTCAAAACCTCCCATTCCGCATCAAAAACCCATTCCGCCGCCTTCAACAACCCATTATGAACATATCCACCATGAAATTCCGTCTGTCCTAGTTTATTATCAAGCAAAACTGCGTAATCACTTTCTTTCCCTAAATTGAGTCCACTAACAGCAAGTATAATTTCCCCACGATCATGATCAACGTATATCATGTACGGAGTAACGCAACCTTGGTTATCCCCGTAATCCTTCCGCAAGATTATCCAATCAGGATTAATACCATAACCACCTTCCGGAGCCCACTGAGGGTTACGAATATCATCTTCGTAAACAGCTAATATCACGCGACAAAATCGCGGTATAGGCTCAAACTCCTCTGCAGTAGCCAAACCCCAATTCTCACTCTCATAGCCTGCAGTGTAGAGACATTTTTTCCAAACCCAACGCGCACAACCCAAACAATAAACACACTCAAGTATAGGAAGCCCACAGATAACTGACATCAATGCATATACTTCAATTCAAGCATGTTGACAAAATGTTACAAACAGAAATAACAGTTGACACAAATAACATCAAAAACTAACTTGCTTCATACATAACCTATGCCACTAGGGTTGTTAAAGTTAAAGCTTGGAAATTCAGCAAAAACTAGTATGTACCATAGATACTCTCATGCTTATAGATTAAAAGAAACTATTACAATTACAATAGTTTGATACATGAACAAATACGGTACAAAATGTAATGAACAAAACTAAGGAGAGTTGAAAACACACATGGAGATTAAGAAATTGTAAAGATCGAAACTTTAAGGTGAATTAGAGAGCCCAATTGGTGAAAGTATGGAAAATTCCCAAGTAACAATTGAGGGTACTACAAAAATGTCAGGAGCTTAAGAATGGGGTAAATAATGGTTAGTTGGGGAATTTGAAAAGTGAAAGTTGTTTAGAAAGGGGAAAATAGAGAGATTGAGGGTTTGGGAGTGGTGGAAAGGGATGAATCTGTAGAGGAAGAAGAAAGGGAGAAAGAGGGTTGAAAGAGGTTAGGCGAGACTGTGATACCGGTCAGTCAAAGCCATTGTTATCTCACGGTTGATTGGGTTGGTTTGTAGAATGTACTAATTGGAATCATTAATATTCTTCTCTTTTTTTATTTTAGTTTATATACAAAATATTGATAGATTGTTAAAAGATAAAATTATCATCACTCGTTAAATCATGTTTAAATTTTAAAATTATTTTAATTATACACTAGTTAATTTTTTATTAAAATTAATTTAAATTAAATAGATCGATGTTAAAATCATAAACAAAATCATTTTCTTTAAAAGTATTTTAATATTCTCAAATATTTTTTAGAGGTGAAACGCATAAATATATAGAATAATTCGGCCTATAATCAAGTTTGCAAAAGACTAATAAAAACTCGAATGTAGGGAATAGTATCATGTACTTTTTTGTTTTGTTTTTCTGAATTCAGAATAAAGTATTTATAGATCATATTAGTATTGTTTCACTAAGATTGCGATACTTGGTGGAAACAACTTTCTTTTATCAAAAGTTACGTACTTTTTACCAAAAGTTACACACTCTTTACCAAAAGTTACATATGTTTTACCAATAGTTACATTGTTTCGCTCATAATAATATTTCTCAAGAGTTGCATACTTTTATTTTGCAACACTTCACGAAGTGTTGCCTATTTCTGAATTCAAACTTACTACAACATTTCACAAATATTGTCTATTTCTGAATTCAAATCTACTCGAACACTTCACAAATGTTGCATTTTTCTGAATTCAAAAATTAATTTTCATTTGTATATTTTCTTGTCATTTTGGAACACACTCGAGATTATTAATTATTAATAATTTACAACAATCTTCCATTTGTTCTAATAATGACAAGAACAATTTTATAAAAAGAAAAATAAAGAATGTTAATACAGTTAAGTATCTTTCGATTTTAAACTTAACCTTAGTAAGGACAATAGAAAATCTAGTTAGAATGTTAGGTAGCAACACTTTAAAATCATTATTCGTTGTGACTAGACCAGAGTTACTTTACACATATTCTTTAATAGTTCTTTGCCTACATTTCTCGCCTAACACTTATTTATGGCTATATGTTTTCCTGTTTAATGAATTTTTCATGAGAGAAACTCCAGTATTCACTTTGCGACGGCACCATCTCGAAATTCACATAGGTGAAGTTCACTTTGTATCCCTTTTTCATGGGACAAGTATCCTTGAATTGAACTTCATTAAAAGTTTGAAAAAAACTCAACCCTCAATTTGCATTAGTCAATATTATTATATAATGTCGCATAAACATACAAATCAACGATTTCTTGTTACCCATTGAATCTTAGGTTAAGGTTTTCTTAACTTTAAATTGGATTGATATTATTGTCGAAACCCTTATTCAAGGAGTTTCAATCTCATACCTCTCGAGGTACTCTTTACTAAGTCTCTGGTTAGTGGCTTAGCAAACAGATCAGTTGTATTATAGTTTGTTTATATATATATATATATATATATATATATATATATATATATATATATATATATATATATATATATATATATATATATATATATATATATGTATATATATATATATATGTGTGTGTGTGTGTGTGTGTGTGTGTGTGTGTGTGTGTGTGTGTGTGTGTGTGTGTGTGTGTGTGTGTGTGTGTGTGTGTGCAATGATCCAATCCTTAATCAATTTTCTCATGAAAGAATGTCTAAGACCTACGTGTTTAGACTTTTCATTATATACTTTACTGAGTGCTCTAGCTAGGGTGTCTTGACTATCACAACGTATCAGCACTTTTAAAACACTACCCTTAGCTAATGGAATCTCTAACAAAAGGTCCCTCAACCATTATGCTTTTTGTCAAGCAGACACGAGAGTCATGAACTATAATTCCATGGTATAGAGAGCATTGCATGTTTGTTTGTTGTTCTTCAAATAAATTACACCTCTGACTTAATATAAACATCCACCCAGTTGTAGATTTATAATCTCCAACACTTGATATCCAACTCACATTGGTATAATAAGTCGAACTCAACTTAAGCCTAGCACCTAACGCTTCCTGCAAACTCTGCCAAAACTTTGACGTAAATCTCAGATCTCTACCCGACACAATACTCGAAGAATATCATGCAGGCTAACAACTTTCTAAATTTACAACTTAACTAACTTCTACAAAGAATAATTGATCTTAATCAGAATGAAATGAGCCGATCTAGTCACTCTACCAACAATAGCACAAATGGAGTCACATTTTTTTGTCGTCTTTGGAAAACTTGTCACAAAATCCATGGAAATGTTGTCTCACTTCCACTTAAGATTACTCAACGGTTGCATCATTCCTGACGGTTTTTGATGCTCAATATTAAACTTTTTATAAGTCAAACAAGCGTAAACAAACTCAGCTACTTCCTTCTTTATTCCTTGCCACCAAAACATTCTCTTCAAATCCTAGTACATCTTAGTGGCACCAGGATGAATACTCAGACCACTCCTATGTCATTCCTCAAGAATACTTTTCTTAAGCTCTGACACATCTGGTGCACTAACTATATCTCTGAATCTCATCACACTATTCTTGTCGATTCTAAAATCACCTCATTTTCCTCGATTAATTAACATTAATCGGTCGATCAATCCCACGTTGATTTTCTGACCCTCTCTAATTTCTTCAAGGATACCACTGGTCAGGTTCAATATTCTTAACTTCATACTGCTAGAAGTCTCTTCACACACCAAACTCATGCCTCTGAATTGCCTAACCAATTCCAACTCTCAAACCATCAACATCAACATGTGCAACGACTTTCTGCTTAATGCATCGATTACGACATTGACTTTACCTGAATGGCAGCTTAAGCGAAAATCATAATCCTTCCGAAATTTGAGTCATCTCCCCTATCTCATATTCATCTCTTTTTTGATTAAACGGGTACTTCAAACTCTTGTGGTCATTAAACACTTCAAATCTAGAACCAAACAGATAATGCCTCCAAATCTTTAACACAAACACTATGGTTGTCAACTCTATATCATACGTATGGTAACTCCTCTCATGAACTTTCAACTGTCTAGAAGCATAAGCCATAACTTGACCATTCTGCATCAACACACTGCCTATATCCATCTTCGAATCATCATAATACACAACAAATGATTCACTTAGATTCGACAAAATCAAAACTAGAGTAGAAGTCAACTTCCTCTTGATTTCTTGAAAGCTCTCCTCACAAAGCACATCCCAAACATAAGCTTGGCCCTTTCGAGTCAACTGAGTTAAAAGAAATACTAACTTCAAAAAGCCTTAAATGAACCTTATGTAGTTACCAGTCAAACCAAGAAAACTTCTGATCTCAGTAACAGATTTCAAGGTTTCCCACTTCAACACTACATCTATCTTCGACGGATAAACAACAACACCACAACTAGAAATTATATTCCCGAGGAAACCGACCTTTCTCAACCAGAACTCACACTGGGACAACTTTACATACAACTTTTTTTCTTGCAAGGTCTGCAACACAACTCTTAGATGCTCCGCATGCTCTTCATCAAACTTAGAATATATCAAAATATCGTCGGTGAACACCACCACGAACTGATCTAGATAATGATGGAAAATCTTATTCATATACTCTATAAATACTTCAGGCGCATTAGGCAAACCAAACGACATCACTGAATACTCATAGTGGCCATATCTCGTAATGAACACAATCTTTAGAATATCTACCGGTTTCACACGAATTTGATGATAACCCAACCGCAAATTAATCTTACTGAACACACAAGCACCAACCAACTGATCCATCAAATAATCAGTTATCGAAAGAGGATAATTGTTCTTGATGGTCATTTTATTCAGTTGTTGACAGTTAACACACAACCTTATGCTACCATCTTTCTTCTTGACAAAAAGTATCATTGCTCTTTACGAGAAAACACTCGGTCGAACAAATTCCTTTTAAAAAAACCCTACAATTATTTCTTTTAAACATCATATAATTTAGACAAAATGGGTTTTTATTATTAAAATAAACACATGTGTAAAATTCAAGGGCAGCGCTTGGCTGCCTTTAAGGCGCCAAAGACACTGCGTGCCTTGTGTGTGTCCCTCGCTTCTAAACTTCTCTCTCATTCTTGATTTATTCATTTTTACTTTCTTTTATAAAACAGTGATAGAATTATTGGCTAAAGGTATGGGCCTATTCAAAAGAGCACACCGGTTATAAGACAGAAAAGTATTATTACCCATTAAAAAAAATAACGAGATTGCTCGTGCATTAATCCAGAGACCTTTTTCCCCTAGTTTCCACTTTCCACCAATTTGTATTAAAATCTTTATATTAAGCAATGCGGTTGGGTTAAAGTTAGGCATACCGACCAACATTTGTTCACGTGGACGGAAAATTTCTTTACTCGATTCACTCATTTTGACTATTGCTCCAATCTCCAAACCTCCATGCTGCAACCTTACACCCCCACACACTAGATCCTCACCCTTCCTCTTCCATACATATTTATACCACCAAAATTTTCCTGCGAGAAAGCACTAACATATTTATTGCTTGCGATAAAATCGATGCAATTCAGTGAAAATGGACCTCAACCAAGAAGGTGAGTTTCCGTTTCGATTATGCTGAAAAGTTACTTCCAATTGCGATGCGTTTGGTTTTCTCAATTTCATTCGCGTTTTTTTCGTTTCGAATTTGTGTGAGGATTATGTGTTTTTGTTTGAATTTGTTTCGTGATTTTTCTTGTGAGTTTTTGCAGTATTCGAGTTTCTCGAATGCGTTCCGCTACTACAGAGGCTTCCTAGTTCGTCTATAAAGAAGATATCAGACCTTGTGATTGTTAAACACTATGGTATTTATTTCAATTTTATCAAATTGAAATGATTTTTTTATATATATTTTTATATTGCAGTTACATGAATGTGCAATAAAGTGAATAATTAGGTTATGTTTAGTTTTTTGCTTTGAATTGGAAGAGATGATTATGAAAAAATTGAAGTTGAATATATGTATTTGAGTGTGGGAATGATATGATATGATTATCGGAGAATTGATTCTCATGAAGGTGAATTTTTGTATATGTAGCACCGACACCACCTCTGAAAAAAGTGTGTCAATATCCGAAACAGACACGGACATTTGCAATTACGTTTAATTTATTCCTTTTTACAAATTATTACTGGTGTTATCGTGTGAGTGTCCGTGTCGTGTTTCATTTGTCCGTGCTTCATAGATTTGTGTGTATTTGGATCTACTATGGCGAAAATTGATTTTATAAAATTGAGTTTAGTTAAAAGTCTAAGGTAAATTTATTTATGTTTGCATATGTTCACATGAAAATGAGTTAAATAATAAGTTTAAAATCACGTTTGGGTTGGAGGTAAGGTAACAAACAGCTACATATTTTAATTTGTAGTCAGAATAATGTCTTTTGTAAAAGAAAAATAAGAATTTGAATCGGTTCTAGAGACAAAATAATTCTAATAAAATCCTCTAACATACCAAAATCAATTTTGCACATGTCTGATATTAATGTGAAGAGATTCGACCAAACGCTCAGTTGAAATGATAATTCATAACTTCTGACATAAACTTGTCCTAGGATGCAAAAATGGATAAGTGGAGACGCGAGCAATCATAGGCATCAAGTCTTATATTCTCTTTTAACTCTTCCAAAAGTGAATTTGAAGTTTTGTGTTCATCCAAACGTGCACTTAGTGTTTGTGGTGCCCTATAATGCACAAATGTATTTGTGAATAGGAATTCAAGCAATGAATTACCTGAAAATATGTTTTGAAATTTGTTCTTGAAGTTTTCATTAAGATGTTGTTTCGTTATGGAGTCTCTTTATTCATGGTAATAATTACAGTATATAACAACATTTAGAATTGTAAAAATTGGTTGGAGGATATCAACATTACTTTTTCAATTCTCAATCGATTGATTCTTTTTGCAGAGCGAGGTGAGTATGTTGCACGCGAGGATGAACCAGGAGATGGAACTTACTTCATATGGGATGGAGAGGTATGTAAATATCTCCATATCATAGACCATGCATAAAACACACCGAACTGCATTGAATTGCTCTGGGTAGTGTAGGACAAACTTTGGTAGGCCCTGCACTAATCTAGAGGCTAATAAAATGACAATGAGTTGCATTTACTTAGCATTTCATTTGGCCAACTTTTACTCAAAGTCTAGCTTCATTTCTTGTAGGCTGAGGTTGTTGGATCTGTTGGTGCCCATGATGTAGATCGTCCAGAGTTCCAATTGAATAAATACGCCTACTTTGGCTGTGGTAATAAACTTCTTCTGTCTCAAATTACACTTTTTTGGGCAAATGAGTATTTTTCTTTCACGGCTTAGGTTAGCTGTATGCTAGCCAAGTAGTTTGTGCCATTGTGATTGGGTTATTCCTAATTATTTTCTTCTTCTGCACTGTTAAGTTTATCAATTAGGTTATCATTTTCTAACTCACATGCAGTCTTCTACTCTACTAGAAAGCACAAGTCTTTTATGGAAAGTGGTTGCTTAAAATTAGTTGGAAAACTGTTGACTAGTTTTATTATCAATTTGCCATAATTTCTCTAATACTTTACTTCATTCTATGTACTAATATTTATTGCTATCACAAATAAGTAGGACTTTGCCACCATAACTCTATGTTTTCTCTCTTTAAACCTTTTTGTGGGTTAAACTGCTCATTCTTTTTCAAAGTATAACCATGTTCTTCTGCATAAAGCTGTTATTTATGTTTTCTCGATTTATATTTTTTCACTAGAGATACTAGAGATTTTTTTTAAAATTGCTTTGTTAGGTAATATGTGAGAATAATGTGAACGTGCAACTTTCAGGTTTATCAAATACAGTTCACAATGCAGATGTTGTTGCTTTGTCAAAGGTTCTCCTTTAGTTTCTATTCCTACTGCTTTCTATTTTCAAAATCTACTGTCGAAGAACCTGAGCTTCACTCATGTGAAATGAGTTATTTACCGCTATGGTGATTTTTGTTGTTTTCTGTGGCAGCTAACATGCTTAGTGCTTCCCCGTGAGCACTTAGCACTGCTATGGCCAAAGTCTATATGGAGTTCAAAAAAATCTTCTGAGAGGTGCTCAGCTATGGAGAATATATTGCAATTAGAACCATTAGAGGTCTTTTATCATATGTTAATTTGAATTTGAATATATTTATATTGATATAAATAGAGCTTACTACTTTATCTTTTTTATTATCACATCCATCATGTTTTTATACATACGAGAATGTCATTATCAAGAATCTTTATTCTCTCTTTTCCTTCTTCCTACCTAAACCCATATATTTATGCAGAGTGTTGTGCAATAAGGCTTTTATGGACTTACTATTTGCACTAGGAAAATAATATTGGATTCTTCTGTATGAGAAACTGTGCCTACTGTTCTCATTTTGACATAATTGGATCCTTGCACTTACACACGACTCTTTGAAAAGACATGTTCACATGCATATGATGAAAGCTAAGAAAAGTGGGGGAAGGAAAGATGATACAAATATTTAAATATCATTGAATATGGATAGATATATACATGCTCTCCACTTTTTATTTATTTTGATATTGGCCTAGTAGCAAATACATATTCAAATACATATTTTCTGGGAAGGGAAAATATGGTGACTTGGGTTCGAACCTAGGATTCCACACAGAATGTCCTCACAGCCAAACTACTACTCTGTAACAAAGAGGACACTTGCCACTTGAAAATGGTATATAGAAATAGCATGATGTGTTTTTCCTGGTTTATTTTTTATAGCAAGCAGCACCATAGTATATCAGCACTTGTTTCTCTTTGATAGTAAGTATTAAAATTCCTAACCTGTACTTCACCTTATAGCTTTTTGTTATTCTCTTTGGAAGGTAGATATCTTCCAAGGAATCACTCTTCCAGATGCTCCAAGATTTGGAAAGGTGTTTGGAGGACAGCTGGTTGGACAGGTATGTAAAACCGCATTATTTTCTTCATATTATAGCAAGCTGCTCATGCCAGTTGGAGCTCCTATATATAGACTTACAAGATAATATCTAAAACGCAGGCACTAGCTGCCGCATCAAAATCTGTTGACTGCCTTAAGTTACTTCATAGTTTGCATGCCTATTTTCTTCGTATAGGAGACTTACACAGTAAGCATGTCTAATCACTTAACTTTGACTACATTACTTTGCTGTGGATATAACTTCCCTTTCTATTTATTTTTTACTTCTTTTCCTATGATGAGATGTGAATGCTATTAGTCATGCGTGTAGTAAGAAGCATGAAACTATATTGCAGTTGCATATAGTGAAAATAAGTCATAAAAATGGTTCTAGGGTTCTGTTCAAGAATATTTTTGAATTTGTTTTCTTGTTGACTTTGTCTTGAAAATAGATTCTTAAGTTTCTGTCATTTAAGATAGTGAACAATCTTGCAATAGACTCTTTATGGTCTGAAAATCTATGTATGCATTCTAGTTCATTTGTTTGCTTTGGCAGAGAATAATAAGCATAACAGACATACTAAAAAGTTAAAAACAATTTTTTTCCAGTGCCTATCATATATCAAGTTCATCGTCTCCGCGACGGAAAGAGTTTTGCTACACGGAAAGTGGATGCAATGCAAAACGGAAAAGTCATATTCACTTTGCTGGCTTCATTTCATGTAATATATTCTTCTTGACAGATAGGTTCTGGAATAAAAAACGTTTATATTTATTGATCATAATGCATGATAAATTTTGTTGTCTGTTTATTATAGTGAAAAAGATATTATAGAAAATAAATATTTTGTTGATACACTAATTGTTATATGTATTAATGTCACTTTCTTGCTTGCTTTTCTAGCCGTTTTTGCCTGTTAGGCATCTAACTCTTAATTACAGAACTAAGTTCTAATAGAAACAACTTTGGACTTCGCATGACTTAAGAAGCTATATTGAGCCATTGGAACTTTATAGGCGTGGAGTAAGAGAATTAGAGGCATAATATTGTGAAACTCTGTGTGTTTAAACTATACCTCAGGCTTCTATTATATAGTCTCCGTGAGAATCAATGTACAATCACAATATTGCAAGATAACTACAATATCATGTCTATCTTAATAACCTAATATTCTTATAATCAAAATATTTTATTCACATTAATATCAACAGTCATCATCAAGTTGGAACACATAAATCATATATTTTAAGCTTGTTACAACTAATTTGAGGACTTCTCATTGGTTTAATAATGATACCCACCAACTAATCATTGAAATTGACAAAGCTAGTGGTGGTGTTATTTAATTCAACCGTCCTTGACAAAGTGGCATTCTATCTCAATCTCTCAGGGATTTAATAAAGTATGCCTTGCAACTACACTAAGTTTCTTACTTGTCTAGGATATCAAGTCTCCCCCGATAATTACACAATACCAAGAAGTTGATTGCCTACCAATAGGCGAGCCTATCCGATCGACATTCGAGAAGTAAACTATCTGACTATGTTCTTTGTCTTCATAAATGAATTTTTTTTCTAGAGCACCTTTAACAAGATCCATATTACAAAGTGTTCTTTGGCACGGAGAGTTTAAGAATTGGCTCACCACTTTGTCTGCAAAAGAAATGTATGGACGAGTGACTATGGGGCAGTTTAATTTCCCCAACAATCTCACCTATCTCCCTAAATTTTATTGAAGTTTTATGGTTTCTGGATATTTTATTATATGACAATTTAAATTCATATGCTGAAAGAGTGGTTGGAGTAGGAAAAAAAGGTTAACAAAATCATTTCCTCATAAAGATACTATAAAATTCATAACTGGTTTGAATGCTAATGTAGAAATTCTGCAAGATTTCAAAATAAGGGGAAAAAGTTGGTTCAAATGCATAAAAAGTTGTATATTTTGTTCTCATGATAAAAGTTTTAGTTTTTATCACTTTATCTATCTTTAAATTCTTTTCAATGGCTGTAAACTATAATTTGGATGTTGTCAGTGTGCGTCACTGACTGACAGATATTCTTTTAGGACATGAGCTTTTGCTCTAGTGAAGGAATTATGTTCTGAATTCAAGAGTACGTTTATCATTGTTGTATTTTAATCCACAGGGAGAAGAATCAGCCTTTGAGCACCAGGAAGTAGCTATGCCATCTGTCCCTGTACCAGAAATGGCAAGATACAACAAGTTTATATTCATTACAAATTTTTGTCGTTGTGGATGTCAGATTATTAATATCTATTTTTATTTTTAATTTGTTACTTATAGCTTCTGCCACTTGAAGAGCTACGGGAGAGACGTCTAACTGACCCTCGCTTGCCAATGTAAGATTTCTTGTTAGCAATAATTTGTTGATGCAATGTTGCTATTTAACTATCTGTATTTTCTATTTGTTTGTTTGTAGTTGTTTTTTCTTGTTAGTAAACAATCAAGGAATCTCCGCTTTTATATCAAAATGTATCTTTCTGGGCAATACAGGGGCTTCACACAAAAATTGTGTCTTTTGTCCATTAAGAATATGGGTTTTACATGAAGGAGAAATCCATGTCCTTTTCACAAATCCATCTTTGCTTGAACTAATTAAGATTTAAACCTGGGTCTTCCAAGTTGATGTGGCTGGTGCTTAATCATCACTGTGTCTCCTTGGGGACAACCCGAAAGATCTTTAATCTGTGGAGAGTTAATTTTCTTAGCATTATGTGTCTAAGAACTTTTCTAGCTCCCTTATTTGTCTACAACTAGCTACACATAATTTTATAGATAAGTTTCAATTTATGATGACTCAAAAAGCTATATCTGATAATGGAAGGGAAGGACACCCCTGGTAAATATTCTGATTTATCACAGCTTAGATAAAGACGATATTAAAATGGGGTTCCTTTATGAATTTAAATTTTATAAAAATAAAATTGATGGAAACTCCTTTTTTTAATGAAACTCAACACTTTTCTTGTAAAATGGTTTTGAATTTTCTGTATCAGTGTTTGAAAAACAAAGACTCTAAGATCTAGGAGTCTTGGGTTTCTTCGAGTGACCAACACTGTCATTACAAGATATTTAAAAAATCTAATTAGTATGCCTGATGATTTTCTGTACGGTATTAATGACAAAATCTGTTGCTTCAGAACCTACCGAAACAAAGTGGCTACTTCTGAGTTCATCCCCTGGCCCATAGAGATACGATTCTGTGAACCTAAAGTTGCAACAAATCAGACTAAATCTCCTCCCAGGTTAGCCTGAGCATTAATGCAGTATTTTGCTTACTCGTATACTGAGCATGCATGCAATGCTTTGGTGAGAAAATTTTGGAAAGGAATATAATGATACTTCAATAAGCTTCTTATTCAATCAAATTTCAGCTGTTATGAACTTGATATTATCTGAATTTGTTAACAAATTGTATGCAGTTTGAGATACTGGTTTCGATCAAAGGGAAAACTTTCAGATGAACAGGCCTTGCATAGGTACATATCTTTTCTGGGAAAAGATGCATTTTGGTCTTTTATCTTATTTTTCAGTTTCATGTTGATCCCTAGTCTAAATTTTTAGCTCTGTCTTGGTCCTTAAATTTTTAAAAATTTCAACTGTGTCCCATCTTTTATTTTTGGTTCTGTAATAGTCCTTTTTTTTGTTGTAAAAATTACTCCAATACAGTCCATTTTTTTTATATTAAAAATAGTCCATTTTTTATAATAGTTATAACAATGTGGTATTTTTCTAACACAATTTCAACATAAATGACTACACTGAAACAAAAAAAATATCATCTGGTTGTACTAAATGTGTTTATTTTGAACCTGCACATTAGATGATAAATACATCTTTTGCTTCACTTTAACTTCTTTTGCTTAAACTATTTTAAATAGTTTTCCTTTTGGCAACAATGAGATGGTCATTTTAGCATACTTTTGTGAGTTAATTTGTCCAACGATTAAAGAAGAGTCATCTGATTTCTCACACATCAGCTGTATCTTATACTTTATCTCGTAGGTGTGTAGTAGCATATGCTTCAGATCTAATATTTCTTCAAGTAAGTTTGAATCCACATCGTGGGAAAGGTTTCCGGGCACGTGGCGTTAGTCTGGATCATGCGTAAGTATTCGAATCCTACCAGTTGCATAATTAGTTATTTGACATTATGATTCTTAATATGCAAGGTATGTGAAAAAAAGTTTTCTAAGCATGAATTTGCTTTCTTGCTTTTTGTTGACTTTTTTTTTTAATTTTAATTTCAGAATGTGGTTTCACCGACCCATCAAAGCTGATGAGTGGGTGCTATTTGCGGTGAGTTTCCTTGTTTCTCATGTATAGAATATCATTTATAACCAAGTCTTTTTTTCATTAAGTGGAGTCAAATGCATGAAGCCATAACGCCACTTTTACATGTTAAATCCAAAGATTAATCATTCGTTTTCAGTTAATGATCTAGGAACCAAATAATTCGATTTGGCCAATTTTATTCCACTGAGGACTTCTGTATTGTATTTTCTTTAGTTTTCTGTTACAATGAAACTCAATTCACTTTATACAGGTCTTCACTCCCACTGCCCACGAAGCACGCGGCTTTGTCATAGGTCATATGTTCAATCAAAAGGAAGAGGTAAAGGATTACTAAATTACATCAATTCATCTTGACACCTTCTTTGTTTAACTGTCTTACCGTGCTCTATTTTGTCGAACCTGCAGCTTCTTGTAACAGTCATTCAAGAAGGTCTAACAAGGAGAGTTGATCCCGAAATTTCAGCCACCAAATCTAAGCTGTGAACTGCTAAAAAATGCAGTAGACGAATGACATATTCTTTTATGGTTCATTTTTCTTTCTGTTGAGGAGACTAAACGACTTAAAGTCTTTGCTCAGAAATGCAGAGTATGTTAGTTTGATTAGGATAAATTTATTAGATCCCAAATAGGTTTATTTACCTCATAGTAAATAAATCTTACATTTTTAACACATTGCTCTTACTCGTAGGGCCTATTTTAGTTCATTTTTAGGGATCAAGTTGAGGACGTAATAAAACAAAAGCATATTCGATCTTCAACATGCTATGGATTTTTTTTATAAGTTTTATATGATCTAATTTATACATATGCCTAGGGTAATAAAGGTTGTCAGAATCGAGATATAAGATCGGAAGGGGATATTTAAATCGTAAAATATAAAATCGTAATTAAAATCGGAAGATTTTACGCGATTAATTTTATAAGATGAGAAAGAATAATAAGATTATAAAACATAAGATTGCAATATATATATATATATATATATATATATATATATATATATATATATATATATATATATATATATATATATATATATATATATATATATATATATATATATATATATATATATATATATATATATATATATATATATATATATATATATATATATATATAAGTTTGCATATTAAATAATCTTAATAAAATTTAAAATCTCAAATTTTGAACCTAAAATAACTCCATAAAATAGAACACTTAAAATCATATAGGCTAGTACAAATCTTAAATGCACCAATAATTTGGATCATCCTTTATAATGTCTTCTCTTTTATCTTCATTAATCTCATCATCTCTTCCACCATCAACATTATCATTATCATCTCCTCTATCACTTTTGTATGCATTTCCTTCTTCATTGTCACTTTCTATAATTTCAACGACATCAAATTTATTTATATGTGTAGTTGATTTAGCACAAGTATTTTGCATCAAATCTTCTAATTCATTCAAACCAATTACAAAAACAAATTATACATCATATCCTATTTTGGGGGATTCACTATTACCTAAAATTGCATCATTTCGAACCAGTTTGTTCAGGTCCAATTTTGATCGGAAAATCCCGTGTCCGAACATTATAAATTCACTTGATCAACTACATCTTTAAAAGGTTTAAAAAAGTCTTAAGACCATCATCAATAGCCTCATTTAATCTTTTATGCATCACAGTTTTTGTTAAGTGCAAATTTTGACTTAAATTGAACCATCTTTCTTGATATTTTTTAAATCATTTCTCATGTTTTAATAGATTTATTTCTTATTCTTGTGTGATTCTTCAATTATATTGTAAATACATTTGGATTTCTTGATGTGTGTGTTACTATGCAGGATTTAGGGATACAACATCAAAGATTAAGACACAAGTGAATTGACAAAGAAGGCAAAAAAGAGAAGAGGATCATCATGTTTGCTGTGCGAACACCAGCAAGGTGAACGCGAATGTTCGTTGTGCGAGCTCCTGGCGAAGCCCCAGCGGACCATTTCAGATTAGAGGTAGTAAGAAAAGGACCTTAAGTTCGCGGTGCGAATTTGTAGCGAAGAAGTGTTCGCACTGCGAACTCAAATATTTTTCAATGGCAGTTTAACTGTTCCTGAGGCACTTGAAGTGCCTAAAAGTGCTCTTCACTGTGTGAAGAAGGTGTTCGCTAGGCTAACAAGACAGTTTTTGTACTTCTATATAAGTACTTTCTTATACTTTTTAACCACAACTTATATAACATAAAATTTTCAGAATAGAACTTTATCTCTCTTCATTCCAAACATATTATAGAGAGAAACACAAAACCTAAGAGAGAGAATCACAAATCAAAACAACTCGGAGCTTGATCTTCGAGTAACTGCTTTGATCTCTTGTTGGATTTGAATGTAATTTATTGATATCTTATGTATCTCATCTAATCTATGTATTATGAACTAGTTTTGATTCAATATTGTTGTTGTCTTTAATATCTTATTTGTGGGTCTTGACAAAACCTTTTCAAATCTTAGATTTTAGATATTCATCTATCAATGAGCAAACTTTTCACATCGTCTTGCAAGTTGATATTCACTAGTATCTTTTATTTTATTGTGTTGATTATTAGCATGAGTAGCGATCAATACGGTATTGTGAGGATGAGTGATAATAGAGATGAGAAACTACGTTCACTTACATTTGGCAGATTAATTGAATGCATGTAAAAAGGATTAAGTGTATGTACGTATTCTGATCATGACGTTTTATATGAAGCAATCATTTATCTGATATGAGTGTCATCTTTGTTTACCTGTTTATCTTTGATCTGAACTGTAATAGAAATATACTCTTCAGATTTGGATTTATAATGAATATCTGTTAGTTTCTAAACTCTAGACATAGATTTAGACTTAACATTTGCTTGAGTGTCATTTCTTAATGCTCTGTGTTGTTAAGTTGTGTGAGACATCACAAATGAGACAATACGATTGTTCTCTCGATGTTGCGTTAGACATAACCTCTATTGTGGTTGATACATGAGAATATTAGACGAATGATTGATTTGTGTTTAACTGGTCAGAAGAATGCATGTGTTATTAATTGATGAGATTCAATCTCAACAAGGCTCCGTTTATTTTAAGTCTTTACTTTATATTTTCTTCTTTTATTTATGGTACCTTTGATCTCTCAACAATTAATTACCATAAGCTTAGAAATGTAGAGACCGTTGAATGATATTCTTTCCCTCACACCGATTCCTGTGGAGATGATATAAATCTCGGAGGAAATCTTTTCAAAATTAATTTTTTTTCTTCTTGCCGCTTTACTGCAGTTCGAACAACTTTTCAGTATGAATATTAGACTATTTTTCATAAGAGTATTTTTTTTCCTTTTACAGGGAGTCTTCAACAACCATAGTTGGTTGAAAGGTCAATGTTGTAATGCCCCATACTGCTTTCGGGATTACCGACTGACCCCACAAACCAACACGGGTCTTTTCAGCATGCTTTATCCTCAATCACACGCTTTCCGGGAAAATTTTCAGAAGGTCACCCATCCCAAAATTGCTCAAAGTCAAGCATATTTAACTGTGGAGTTCCTATGAAACGGGCTACCGAAAAAAAGATGCATCTTGTTGGTATAAGTAGTACCAATTAATCCTTATAAGCCTTTCTACAATCATGCAGACTCATACATGCGCAACCTCAGTATCCCTCTCATTCCGATGTAATTTGGTTTTTCCCTCGAAGCTGCTAGGAGTGTCTCATTGTCATGCCTCACGCACCAAAAACCACTCACTCTCCCTCGGGTATTACATATAACGACTCTCTGCCCTCATCGACCTCGGGTGTTACATGCCCACCAGCTTCTGCTTGGTTTGTTCCGGAACCACATCGTACCGGGAGAGGTCTGCCTCTGATACAATTTGTAATGCCCCAGACTGCTTTCGGGATTACCGAATGACCCTACAAACAAACACAGGTATTTTCGGCATGTTTTGTCCTCAATCACACGCTTTCTGAGAAATTTCTCAAAAGGTCACCCCCATCCCAAAATTGCTCCATGTCAAACACGCTTAACTGTGGAGTTCCTATGAAACGGGCTACCGAAAAGAAGATGCATCTTGTTGGTATAGGTAGTACCAATTAATCCTTATAAGCCTTCCTTTAACCATGCAATCTCATACCTGTGTAGTCTCAGGATCCCTCTCATTTCGATGTGATTTGGTTTTTCCCTAGAAGCTGCTAGGAATGTCTCATTGTCATGCCTCACGCACCGACAAACACTCCCTCGCCCTCGGGTATTACATGTAACCACCCTCTTCCCTCATCGACCTCGGGTGTTACAAATGTCACCAAAAAAGTCTTCGCTACCTCAAAGGCCTTATCTCTGGCCTCTAAATATACCCGTAGCTCGGACACCCTAGAAACCAAAGTGGAGGGTGAGTCGTGGGTGCCTACTTCCTTCTAAGGCCAGATAACCAAGCTATCTTTTTCTGAAGGCCAGGAAACTTCTATTGGAGTCGCGATCGGTCATGGACGCCTATGTCATGCTTCCAATTCTATGTATCTTTCTATTTAGTATAATTAGATAGAGTAAGAACACTCCCTCGACTTGTAACTTCCATAGACATCAAAGAAGCGCTGATGAACATATTGAAAGAAGTCCATTGAAATCAGCTTCATCTTATTAGCATTACGAAGACTTTTTAGGAAAGCAAAGTCTCGTTCAAGCACACAAACTTGTGCCTCTTGTAAAGTGAGGGATACTTGAGATTAAAGGACATTAGCCAATTTTAAAAAAGTAGGTGAAGTTCTAGCATAAAGAGCAACGAGTCTCGTAAGAGAAAGGTCAGAAAGCGTGATCATTTTGATCCATTTTTCCTCTTATAAAGCATTTGAATCCCAACTTCTTTTAAGCTGGTCAACAGAAGTCAGAGTCTAGTCGTCCTGCCTTTTGTGCAGCCCATCAGAAGACATGTGGTCCCAGTCAGAAAGTAAGGGAGATGTTTGAGTCGCGAGCGGGGCCCCAATGTCCCCCGAAGCTTCTCCAACGATGTCTCTGTAGGAATAAGAGCAAAGGAAGAAGAAGAAGTGGTTGTCCTAGATTTCCTCCAAGCTTTCTGCCTATCAAAAAGAACTTTCATCGCAACCATACCACTTGAAATCTATGCAAAAGGAAAGTAAAATAAGATCAATATTCATTAATTAAATAACACAATAAGTAAATGTAAGTCAATGGCGAATATCTCTCCTTGCCAAAAATCTCCTTCTTCTCCAAAACATCAACACCATCCACTACAGCCTAGGTGTTAATACACCCCGTCTTATAAATTTAAGGATCCACATTTAAAGAGCCACCATCATCCTTAAAGCATAGAATTTCCCAGAAATTCGCCAAGTTTTCCTTCATTAATATCTCTTCTGGGTCAGAGAATCCAAAGAAATAGTGTAGTTATGGGATCCTCGATCAAAGTAGGACCAAACCCATTTTTTTTAAATAAGGCATCATAAACTCGTCTCTTAAGACCTACAAAGGCAAAATGGTCTCAAGGGTCCATTGGCATACCAAAAAGATCTGGCCTTTTAAGTCCCCCTAATTTAGAGAATAATTTCTAAAATATTCGTCCTCTTTCTATAGAAAAATTAGCCTGTGATCTCAATGTTTGTCCTGAGAGGTACACTCCACTGTGAAAAGGTGAAAGAAAAAGTTTAGAGATGGCTTGAAATCCTAGTATTCACACCAAAACTGGAACACATTCATGAATTCCCATACATTAGGATGCAATTGAGAGTGTGAAACTTTTAAATGTTTCAACACTCATTTCAAATGCATTAAAAAGTAGTTTGAAATTTAGCAGAGTAAAAAGACACTCGTAGAAGGGGATGTAAAACAAGTCAAAATGGCTACAAACTCTCATATCAAAGTTTATTGGATGACGGCCTAATTGGATGACGGCCTATATGAAAGCATTTTCCACTTTGACCATGCTATTGAAGATATATGTAACACCCATTTTAATTATTTAGTCATTTTATTATTATTTTAAATATTATGTGTTGGTGTGCCCTTTGGTGGGGGTGTATTTGGTGATGTTTGGTGGGTGTCCCTAATGTGGGAGGATTATTGGTGGTGTTTTGGTGAATATAATAATATAGTGTATAATATTGATATTGGTGGGAATATTATTATTATTATTATATTTATTATAGTTACTATTGTTATTAACATTATTATTATTTTGGTGAGATAATAATAGGATTATTATTACTATTATTATTATTATTATTATTATTATTATTATTATTATTATTATTATTTTATTAAGTTATTAACATTATTATTATTTTGGTGAGATAATAATAGGATTATTATTACTATTATTATTATTATTATTTTATTAAGTTATTAACATTATTATTATTTTGGTGAGATAATAATAGGATTATTACTACTATTATTATTATTATTATTATTATTATTATTATTATTATTATTATTATTATTATTATTATTATTATTATTAAGTTGTTATTATTATTGGGATTAGAGAATTAAAATAGAAACGTGAGGGATTAGTAGTTTTACGATACATTGTGAGAAGTTAGAGAAAGTGGAAAAAGAACGATAGAAAGGAAAGAACGGAAAAGGGAACGGAAAAGGGAGCGAAGAACGAAGGAACAGGGGAAAATCAGAATTGGCCAAACCTTGGAGGATTCTTTCATCGATCAACCGATTAACAAGGTAAGGGGGGAGAAACTTGATTGGGAATGGTTTATACATGTATAGGGTAGTTGGGGATTCCTTAACCCCGTAGGAAATTGATCGATATATGATAATATATATTGTTATGTTATGATTGATGATGATTGTTGTTAATTATATAGTAATCGTTAATGAATTGGTGTTTTGGGATGATTTGGCATATAGGGCATATAGGGTGTTTTACAGTTTTTAGGGAAAATTCTGTATGGCTTTTGAGGTATCGATAAAGTGTGTAGGTGATGATTTTGGAAATAGGAATTAGATGCCTATTGGTTACGGTAATGTGCAAGATTGGTACTAGAATAGACTGAGGATCTGAGTTGAGATGATAGGTACAGTTTGGCCTTGATGCACTGTAAGAATGATGAGTGTGGGAACTAACTTGTGTACTTGGTGATAGTGTATGTTTCCCGTAATAATGACTGGTGGACAATTAGTTGATGTATATGTATGTAGTGATCAGTAGGATCGCGTACCCCCGAGTGGTGGGATATGTTTATATCTGGGTGTTAAAGTATGAACTTGTTTACTATCTGGTTGATTTATATGGTGTTGGTGTATGTTATATCTGTACATATATGCATTGATGTATGATGATATGATCAGGAGGATCGTGTGCACGTTGAGTACCTAAATATATTAGTTATGCATTGGTGTGTGCATATCATGGTGTTTTGGTGGGATGAATCATGTCTCAGGAGGAGCGTAAGTGATTCATCCGTACTCCTTTGTGGAGAATGGTGGGGGATAGATCATGTCTCAGGAGGAGCGTAAGTGATCTATCCAGGTTCGATTGAATGAACCAACGAGTCGGTACCGCATGCATGGTGTTAAGTTGCATTTTGCATTATAATATGTTATATTGTAATTTGAACAGTAGGTTCGTTATATGGTGTTGTTGGGGTGAATAATTGATGTGTTGGTGTGTTTTACTGCCTTATTACATGTATTACATTACCATTATATTTTTGATCATGATTTCTCACCCCTTTGTTGTTGTTGTGGTCTGTGTTTCTTCGGAAGTACAGATAATCCAGGTGCTTAGCTAGCTTGGATATTGGTGTGATTGTCGAGTCTAGGATGCTCTGATACGTAGCACGGGACTTGGGCGTATTTATTTGTTTTATGTTGAACTGATATTTTATTTCCCTGTGAACGTATCAAACTTTTATTGAATTTTATTATTTAATATTCCGCTGAAGTTGGAGATAAACCTTTTTATAAGGAAACGTTGTTTTTATGTGATATCCCACTTGGGAGAATTGGAACTCTGATTTTGTTTATTTATAATGTTTATTAATTTAATTGATTTTGGGAAGTGGGGTGTTACAATTGGTATCAGAGCAGGTCGGTCCGTCCGGCCAGTGTTGTTGAGTCGAGTTGAGTCTGTCCTTATGGATGGAGTTGAATATCCTTTAAACCTGGTGTTGTTGTTTTGAGCAGTATGGCAGGAAGGAACGATGCTGCATTGGCTGCTGCTATGCAAGCAATGGCGCAGGCGGTTGCTAATCAGAATCAAACTGCAGATGCCCAATTCAGAAGTTTGGCGCAGTTTCGGAGCAACAAGCCGCCAACGTTCGAAGGGGGAATTCTGGACCCCGAAGCTGCTCAGAAGTGGCTGAAGGCAATTGAGAAGATCTTCAGAACTATGGATTGTAGTGATGAGCAAAAGGTGAGGTTTGGTACTCACATGCTGGAGGGTGAGGCTGAAGCTTGGTGGGACAATAGTCGCCAAAGATTGGAAGCTGCTGGAACTGCCATTACGTGGGAGGTGGTTCGGAAGGGTTTTCTGGAAAAGTATTTTCCAGAAGATATCCGAAGCGCTAAGGAAATTGAATTCTTAGAGCTGAAACAGGGTAGCATGACTGTAGCAGAATATGCTGCCAAGTTTGAGGAGTTGGTGCAGTATTGTCCCCACTATAATGTGGAAGGGGCAATGACCTCTAAGTGCTTAAAGTTTGAGAATGGACTGCGCCCAGAGATTAAGTTGGGGATTGCTTGTCAGAAGATCAGGAGCTATCATGAGCTGGTAAGCAGGAGCAGAATCTATGATAATGATAACCGAGCAAGGATTGCGCACTACAAAGCTGTTAATGACCGTAAGGGTAAGCAGAGGTTTAGTGGTACTCCTTATAGTGTTGCTGCTGATAAGGGAAAACGTAAAGCTGTTGTTGATAAGAAGCCTAGAGATGGGAGAGCATCTGCTGAAGGGAAATGTTTTCGGTGCGGTGGTATGGGACACCGTGCTAATGATTGTCCTAATGAGGCCAAGAAATGTTTTAAGTGTGGGAAACCAGGTCATGTGATAGCTGATTGCAGAGCAACTATGCCGACCTGTTATAACTGTGGTGAGAAGGGTCATATCAGTACACATTGTGAGAAGCCGAAGAAGCCTCAAACGTCTCCGGCTGGTGGAAAAGTGTTTGCCTTGGCAGGAACTCAAGCTGCCAGTGATGAGCGTGTGATCAGAGGTACTTATATTATCAATAATATTCCTTTGATTGCTATTATTGATACGGGTGCAACGCACTCGTTTATTTCTGTAGATTGTGTGGAGAGGATAGGTTTGGTGTCGTCCACTCTGGAGGTACATATGACTATTGAGACACCCTCTATAGGTTCAGTGACTACTTCTTTGGTATGCCTGAAGTGTCCGCTGACTATTTTCGGTAGAGAATTTGGAGTGGATCTGATTTGTCTACCACTTGGTAAGTTGGATGTTATTCTGGGTATGAACTGGTTAGAGTTCAACCGAGTCTACATCGATTGTTTTCGGAAGGAATTGTTGTTCCTGACCCCTGAAGAGGAAGTTGTGGCAATTTCTTTGTCTAATAAAGAATTGAGGGCCTTGTTGGAAGATGAAACTATAGTGTTTGCCTTATTTGCAACTTTATCGATGGATAATAAAGTGCCAATGGAGGAATTAGCAGTGGTGAATGAATTTCCAGAGGTGTTTCCTGACGACATTACGGAATTGCCTCCGACGCGAGAAGTAGAATTTGGTATTGATCTTGTTCCTGGTACGAGACCTATTTCTATGGCGCCGTACAGGATGTCTGCAGTGGAATTGGCTGAGTTGAAGTCTCAGATTGGAGAATTGTTGGATAGAAAGTTTATTAGACTAAGTGTATCGCCGTGGGGAGCTCCAGTGTTGTTGGTGAAGAAGAAGGATGGTAGTATGCGTCTGTGCATCGATTACCGTCAATTGAATAAAGTGACTATTAAGAATAAGTATCCTTTACCTAGGATTGATGATTTGATGGACCAGCTGGTGGGAGCTCGTGTATTTAGTAAGATCGACTTAAGATCAGGTTATCATCAGATGAGAGTAAAAGAATGTGATATTCAGAAGACTGCCTTTAGGACTCGATATGGACATTACGAATATGCTGTAATGCCGTTTGGAGTGACTAATGCACCGGGAGTATTTATGGAGTATATGAACAGAATTTTCCATCCTTACTTGGATCAGTTCATCGTAGTGTTTATTGATGATATATTAATTTATTCTAAATCTGATGAAGAGCATGCAGGACATCTGAGAATTGCCTTGCAAGTGTTGAAGGAAAATAAATTATTTGCTAAACTGTCAAAGTGTGACTTTTGGTTGAAGAAAGTAAGTTTCTTGGGGCATGTATAGCGGTGGATCCGTCAAAAGTAAGTGCAGTATTGCAGTGGGAACCGCCGAAGACAGCGACAGAGATTAGAAGCTTTTTGGGGTTAGCCGGTTATTACCGCAGGTTTATTGAAGGGTTCTCTAATTTGGCGTTGCCATTAACTCAGTTGACGAGAAAGAACCAAGTTTTTGTATGGGATGGTGCTTGTGAAGAAAGTTTTGAAGAGTTGAAAAAGAGATTGACTACGGCACCGGTGTTAGTGTTACCGACTCCGAGTGAACCGTTTGTGGTGTACTGTGATGCGTCTAAGATGGGATTAGGCGGGGTTCTGATGCAGAATGGTAAAGTAGTAGCATATGCATCGTGGCAATTGAGAGTGCATGAGCGAAATTATCCGACTCATGATCTCGAATTAGCTGCGGTTGTTTTTGTGTTGAAAATTTGGAGACACTATTTATATGGTTCAAGATTTGAAGTGTTTAGTGATCATAAGAGTCTGAGATACCTGTTCGATCAGAAAGAGCTGAATATGAGGCAGAGAAGATGGTTGGAATTTTTGAAGGATTATGACTTCAGTTTGAGTTATCATCCAGGAAAGGCCAATGTAGTGGCAGCAGGAAAGGCCAATGTAGTGGCAGATGCTTTGAGTAGGAAAGCAATTCATATGGCAGCTCTGATGGTGAAAGAAATTGAGTTAATTGAACAGTTTAGAGATTTGAGCATGGTTTGTGAGACTACTGCAGATAGTGTAATGTTGGGTATGTTGCAGGTAAATAATGACTTCGTGGATATGATTAGAGAAAATCAGAAGTTGGATGTGAAATTGGTAGATTTGATGCCTGGAGTAGGGAGTGACTCCGATAGTGACTTTAAATTGGATAGTACAGGTGTGTTGAGATTTAGAGGCAGGATTTGTGTACCAGATGATGAAGAATTGAAAAAGTCAATTTTGAGCGAAGGACATCGTAGTAGCCTGAGTATTCATCCGGGAGCTACGAAAATGTATCATGATTTGAAGAAATTATTTTGGTGGTCTGGTATGAAAAGAGACATAGCTCAATTTGTGTATGCCTGTTTGACATGTCAGAAGTCGAAGGTGGAACACCAGAGACCTTCTAGATTTATGCAACCATTAGAGATTACGGTTTGGAAATGGGATTGCATTACTATGGATTTTGTGACAGGTTTGCCGAATACGGCGAGAGGTTTTGATGCTATATGGGTGATTGTGGATCGATTGACGAAGTCTGCACACTTCGTGCCGATCAATATTAGTTTTCCGTTGACGAAGCTGGCGGAGATTTACATTCGGGTAATTGTGAAGTTACATGGTGTTCCGTCCAGTATTGTGTCGGATAGAGATACACGGGTTACTTCAGAATTTTGAAAGAGCTTGCAGGAAGCTTTGGGAACTAAGTTGAAATTGAGTTCAGCTTATCATCCGCAAACTGATGGTCAGTCGGAGAGGACTATTCAGTCGCTTGAAGATTTGTTGAGAGCTTGTGTGTTAGAAAAGGGTGGTGCGTGGGATACTCAATTACCATTGATTGAGTTCACGTACAATAACAGTTACCATTCGAGTATTGGAATGGCACCGTTTGAAGCTTTGTATGGGAGGAGGTGTAGGACTCCTCTGTGTTGGTATGAAACTGGTGAGAATGTGGTGCTTGGACCAGAAATTATACAGCAGACTACAGAGACAATTCGGATGATTCGTGAGAAAATGAAAGTGTCTCAGAGTAGGCAGAAAAGTTATCATGATAATCGGAGGAAAGAGTTGGAATTTTGTGTAGGTGATCACGTATTCCTAAGAGTTAATCCGATGACCGGGGTGGGTCGTGCATTGAAGTCCAAGAAGCTGGATCCTAAGTTTATTGGACCTTATGAAATTTTGCAAAGAGTTGGTGCTATGGCCTATAGGGTGGCGTTGCCGCCTGAGTTGTCGAATCTACATGATGTGTTTCATGTGTCGCAATTGCGAAAGTATGTTTCTGATCCATCTCATGTGATTCAGAGAGACGATGTTCAGATTCGGGAGAATCTTACTGTTGAGACGATGCCGTTGAGGATCGAGGACCGTAAGATGAAACAGCTCCGAGGGAAAGAGATACCTTTGGTGAAGGTAGCTTGGGGAGGTTCTGCAGAAGGCAGTGTGACCTGGGAGTTGGAAAGCAGGATGCGAGAAGCGTATCCGGAGCTATTTCCATCCGGTAATTTTCGAGGACGAAAATAATTAAAGTGGGGGAGAGTTGTAACACCCATTTTAATTATTTAGTCATTTTATTATTATTTTAAATATTATGTGTTGGTGTGCCCTTTGGTGGGGGTGTATTTGGTGATGTTTGGTGGGTGTCCCTAATGTGGGAGGATTATTGGTGGTGTTTTGGTGAATATAATAATATAGTGTATAATATTGATATTGGTGGGAATATTATTATTATTATTATATTTATTATAGTTACTATTGTTATTAACATTATTATTATTTTGGTGAGATAATAATAGGATTATTATTACTATTATTATTATTATTATTTTATTAAGTTATTAACATTATTATTATTTTGGTGAGATAATAATAGGATTATTATTACTATTATTATTATTATTATTTTATTAAGTTATTAACATTATTATTATTTTGGTGAGATAATAATAGGATTATTATTATTATTATTATTATTATTATTATTATTATTATTATTATTATTAAGTTATTATTATTATTGGGATTAGAGAATTAAAATAGAAACGTGAGGGATTAGTAGTTTTACGATACATTGTGAGAAGTTAGAGAAAGTGGAAAAAGAACGATAGAAAGGAGAGAACGGAAAAGGGAACGGAAAAGGGAGCGAAGAACGAAGGAACAGGGGAAAATCAGAATTGGCCAAACCTTGGAGGATTCTTTCATCGATCAACCGATTAACAAGGTAAGGGGGGAGAAACTTGATTGGGAATGGTTTATACATGTATAGGGTAGTTGGGGATTCCTTAACCCCGTAGGAAATTGATCGATATATGATAATATATATTGTTATGTTATGATTGATGATGATTGTTGTTAATTATATAGTAATCGTTAATGAATTGGTGTTTTGGGATGATTTGGCATATAGGGCATATAGGGTGTTTTACAGTTTTTAGGGAAAATTCTGTATGGCTTTTGAGGTATCGATAAAGTGTGTAGGTGATGATTTTGGGAATAGGAATTAGAAGCCTATTGGTTACGGTAATGTGCAAGATTGGTACTAGAATAGACTGAGGATCTGAGTTGAGATGATAGGTACAGTTTGGCCTTGATGCACTGTAAGAATGATGAGTGTGGGAACTAACTTGTGTACTTGGTGATAGTGTACGTTTCCCGTAATAATGACAGGTGGACAATTAGTTGATGTATATGTATGTAGTGATCAGTAGGATCGCGTACCCCCGAGTGGTGGGATATGTTTATATCTGGGTGTTAAAGTATGAACTTGTTTACTATCTGGTTGATTTATATGGTGTTGGTGTATGTTATATTTGTACATATATGCATTGATGTATGATGATATGATCAGGAGGATCGTGTGCACGTTGAGTACCTAAATATATTAGTTATGCATTGGTGTGTGCATATCATGGTGTTTTGGTGGGATGAATCATGTCTCAGGAGGAGCGTAAGTGATTCATCCGTACTCCTTTGTGGAGAATGGTGGGGGATAGATCATGTCTCAGGAGGAGCGTAAGTGATCTATCCAGGTTCGATTGAATGAACCAACGAGTCGGTACCGCATGCATGGTGTTGAGTTGCATTTTGCATTATAATATGTTATATTGTAATTTGAACAGTAGGTTCGTTATATGGTGTTGTTGGGGTGAATAATTGATGTGTTGGTGTGTTTTACTGCCTTATTACATGTATTACATTACCATTATATTTTTGATCATGATTTCTCACCCCTTTGTTGTTGTTGTGGTCTGTGTTTCTTCGGAAGTACAGATAATCCAGGTGCTTAGCTAGCTTGGATATTGGTGTGATTGTCGAGTCTAGGATGCTCTGATACGTAGCACGGGACTTGGGCGTTTTTATTTGTTTTATGTTAAACTGATATTTTATTTCCCTGTGAACGTATCAAACTTTTATTGAATTTTATTATTTAATATTCCGCTGAAGTTGGAGATAAACCTTTTTATAAGGAAATGTTGTTTTTATGTGATATCCCACTTGGGAGAATTGGAACTCTGATTTTGTTTATTTATAATGTTTATTAATTTAATTGATTTTGGGAAGTGGGGTGTTACAATATATACAACCCTAAAAAATCTACAATCCACCTAATGATACCAGTTTGCATCAGCCGGTTCTTGAAATGGAAGATCGATATGAATCTCGGTCGAGAGACAATGCCAGCCAAACATATTTGTCACTTTAAGGAGTTCCATCTAACACATAATCTCGACCTCGCTAGGATTTTATCCTTGTGTACTCTAACGTGTGTTGATGAAGTGTTAAAGATTCCGTTCATCCTGGGTCGTAACCCCCACATAGTACAAATGATTGTCAGAGGGAACATTGTCGCTGCTAACCCCTTAGGGGACATAAGTAATGTTATCTAATCGAACACCACCATCACAAATCCTAACACTCTCATTACAGAAAGGGCTAGAAGACTCACTAGAAATATCCTCCTAAAAAGCAGTTCTACTAGATTCAGAGCCCGAATCAGGAACTGGTGTTTGAGAAGTGTTTTTCAAATCATTTAGGTTTTTGTCCCCATAGATAACAAAAATTCATCATCAACGAAACGATTTCCCAAATTAGAAGATGGATCATTTATATTGGCCATATAGAGAGAAAAGAATGAAAATTATGCAATAAAGGTTAGGGTTTGAAGATGGTCCCAGAGATGGAGATGGATCAAAGAAAGGGAGACAAGCAAACAAAGTGAAAGGTTGAAGATAACTCAAAGAACACACTGCTCCACAGAGATAGGGGGCACCGTAACGAGAAATTTCCAAAATGTGAAGAGGAATGAATGGTTTCTCAAAGACCAAATATGCTTTAATTAGTAATGAAAGAAAAAAAATCCATTTATAAAGCCAAGTAACCCTTATATAAGGAACGAAACATCAAGTAAGCATCAACCTTGATGAAAAGGAAATAGGAAGATAGAAAACAACAGTCAGATCACGCCTCAGAAATGCCATAACACTCGAGTTCACTTAAGCACCGTAGGGGAAAGCGTCACACACTAACCTGATAGTCTAGGGGCCACATGTTAAAGGATTCATGTGAAGTGTCCGAGTAAGAGAAATACAATTAACGCGCCTATTTCACACTCCCCATCAGTCAGACACATCAATCCTCGTCAATGGCCAACCCGACAATATATGGCTTACACAAATTTTGAAAGACTTCCAATTCAGTACTTCACGACAAGTCTTGGAGGGTAACTATTTTGGGCCGATCATAGGTCGAATAACGGGAGGTTCACTTATTGATCCAAAGAAATCCTAATGAACCAATTGATAGAGAGGTATAAATACATCGACACCCACAAAAACCTAAGGTACAAAAACATATTTTCATCCTTCACTTTATCCTTTTTTGGATTCATTAACTCAATTGGGCGCTGAAGTACTAACCTTGCAAGTTCACCCCCGAACTCCTTCACGCCTGAGATTTGAAGCACTGCATCAAGAGTCCAAGACCAACATCCAAACATAATTCTGATTTCGATCCAGAATAATATTCATGTATTAAATGTAGAAACATATTCATGAATATTCACAACAAAATTTAATATAAAATACTACTATATATTCACGAATCCTATTTCACACATATATATATATATATATATATATATATATATATATATATATATATATATATATATATATATATATATATATATATATATATATATATATATATATATATATATATATATATATATATATATATATATATATATATATATATATATATATATATATATATATATATATATATATATATATATATATATATATATATATATATATATATATATATATATATATATATATATATATATATATATATATATATATATATATATATATATATATATATATATATATATATATATATATATATATATATATATATATATATATATATATATATATATATGTGTGTGTGTGTGTGTGTGTGTGTGTTAAAAATTTAGAAATACATAAAGAAAATTCTTCATATTCTATATTTGTAACTTTAAATTAATGAAAATTTTAATTTCTCAAGTTTGAACTATGTTACTCGAGAGTATTTTTACAAGATTATAATGTCTTAGTTGGTAGAGTCCTTGTTCCTATACACATAGTATGCATGAGCTCTGTCGCTGTGCAAAAAAATACTCGAGGAGACGAACGCTCAAAATCAATAAGAGTCGCCACAAAAGTTTTATTTTTAAAAGGAAAAACGTCGATAAAATCGTAAAAGAACAAAAATATGGTTATCGCAATCAAATTTTGTTCGGGAGTCTGTTATGCGTGGGGAGTGTATTAGCACCATACACATTTGTTGTACTCAACGGGAACCGTTTAGTCAGTTTTTCAAATATGAGTGTTAGCATACGTTATTTTTTTTATCTCTTCTAATTATTATGATGTATTTCAAGTGGAAAATAGTTTTTTTATCAGGCTGCTTAACAAGACGTTGAATTTCGCTCCTACGTATCCTTAGGTGCGACATAAAACTCAAAGCAACGTACCTCTAGGCGAGAAAAAGAGATTTTTTAATTATGGTGCTTGGCGAGATGTTGAATCTCACTCATACGTATCCCCAAGTGCGATGTGGAACTCAAAGCTACGTAGTTATGGGAAAGAAATGATTGTGTGTTGGTTGATTTTATCAAACGATGTTTAGATCGTATTCTAGTAGCTAAGCATTACTTGTTTGTCACGCACAAGCGTAATGAAGTGTTTAGATGGTTAAAAATTTAGAAATACATAAAGAAAATTCTTCATATTCTATATTTGTAACTTTAAATTAATGAAAATTTTAATTTCTCAAGTTTGAACTATGTTACTCGAGAGTATTTTTACAAGATTATAATGTCTCAGTTGGTAGAGTCCTCCTATACACATAGTATGCATGAGCTCTGTTGCAGTGCAAAAAAATACTCGAGGAGACGAACGCTCAAAATCAATAAGAGTCGCCACAAAAGTTTTATTTTTAAAAGGAAAAACGTCGATAAAATCGTAAAAGAACAAAAATATGGTTATCGCAATCAAATTTTGTTCGGGAGTCTGTTATGCGTGGGGAGTGTATTAGCACCATACACATTTGTTGTACTCAACGGGAACCGTTTAGTCAGTTTTTCAAATATGAGTGTTAACATACGTTATTTTTTTTTATCTCTTCTAATTATTAAGATGTATTTCAAGTGGAAAATAGTTTTTTATCAGACTGCTTAACAAGACGTTGAATTTCGCTCCTACGTATCCTTAGGTGCGACATAAAACTCAAAGCAACGTACCTCTAGGCGAGAAAAAGAGATTTTTTAATTATGGTGCTTGGCGAGATGTTGAATCTCACTCATACGTATCCCCAAGTGCGATGTGGAACTCAAAGCTACGTAGTTCTGGGAAACAAATGATTGTGTGTTGGTTGATTTTATCAAACAATGTTTAGATCGTATTCTAGTAGCTAAGCATTACTTGTTTGTCACGCACAAGCGTAATGAAGTGTTTACTCATATTGAATTAGAATGGATAAAACATCATTCCTTTGTGAAAAAGTTTGTCGATCACCTTAAGGAGAAACAAATAAGTTTGATTGGTTGAAGTCGTTCTTTAGGTGAAAGACGAGTACTCGAAAGGCAAGCTATTACGACTTGTATCCAAATACTCTAGGACTAGGATGTATATTTAGTCCAACTAAACCTTTTTCATCCAAGTCATTTATGAAATTCGTGAGGCGAATTAAGTTACAATTCCTTTATCGAAGATAGGCATTCGAAAGGCAAGCTATTACGGCTTGTATCCAAATACTCGGGGGACTAGGATGGATATTACGTCCAACTTATCCTTTTTTATCTGAGAAATAAAGAATTAAATTTGGTTAAATATTGTATTTTGAATGAGAGACGGATACTCTAAAGGCAAGCTATTGCGAATTATATCCAAGCATTCAGAGACTAGGATGAATATTACGTCTAACTAATCATTTTTCATCACATTTAATGAGAAAAAAGACGTTTGAATAAAAATTAAGTCGAGATCCTTCAAAGATGACGAGTACTCGAAAGATGAGCTATTACAACTTGTATCCAAATACGCGGGGATTAAGATGGATATTATGTACAACTAAACCTTTTTCATCCGATAAGAAACAAATTAGATTCGATTGTGTTATTATGTTTTAAGAAGATGAGGAACACTCAAAAGGCAAGTTATTACAGTTTGTATCCAAATGCTCAAAGACGAGGATGGATATTACGTCCAACTAATATTTTTTTTTATTATGAAGTAGTTGATTTAATTGAAAACAAAATTGATTTCATTATGAAGAAAAGTTTGATTGAGTTTGAAAATACATTTGACTTTTAGATTAAAAAAATAGAACATTGATTTTATTCATTCATTTTGATGATATAAATTAATTAGTTTAATAAAATAAATATTAATATACTTATCGAGAAAAAAAAAACTTACTAAAATAAGATCAAATTCAAAAAGGCAGCAAATGGGGGTATCTAAAAAAAAAGCAACATGGATTTAAGGCGTAACAGCTTAAAAAAAGTTGGGGTGTCACACATAAAGAGGGCTCATAAGGCCCAATGTTGAAGCCCAAAAAATTAAAACAAATAAAAAAAATGATGCACGCGTGGACGTTTGATTAAGATCAGATGACCTTGATCCAGATACAGAGGCAAACGAGCCAATGCATTTTCAACCAAAGAATCAAGATCCAAGGGTCTAGATCGGATGGACACCATTGGGACTCATTTATAGAAGTATCCCAAAGATACATCTCACGACTCTGATTTGGCCACATGGCCATCAGAGGGAGAGAGAAAGAAAGATGAAACAAGAAAATCTGATGGATCTCCTCATTTTTCCTTAGAATTTCTCTCTACGTTCTCTATCAACTCATTCATGCGTGTTTTTGATTTTCATCAAGAACATCAAGATTTTCCTAGAAATTCATGCATGAAAACATAAAAACTTGCACAAAGTCAAACAAATCCTCACACAATTACAAACACTCATCAACCTAAACACGTAAACGAGCAACAATCTAGAAAAATATCTAAGCATTCAAACCCTAATTTCTTTGATCCAATATGTCAGTGTGACTTTGAACTGATTTTACGGCTAGTGAGTATGAAGATTTTGACGGTCCCTACCCAGATTCTGACGAACTGATTTTGTGAGATTTGTTTGTAAATGTGAAAATTGGTGAGCTAATTTTGTGAGATTTCATTTGTGAATTGTGTGATGCAAAGTTGTAGGATTCATGTGATGTAATGGATATGATACATGGTATGTTGTAATGTTTACATGATGATACTATGAATGAACGAAATTCAAATTTGTCCCATGAGCAATTTCAAGTTTTGTATTTTTTATTCTTTTATTTTTTATTTGATGTATGGTACATGATGATATGTTGGAATATGTAATGACATGAATTCAAAATCAGATTCCATTTTGTTCATTTGTTCTGTTGTTTTGAATTCACTATGTCATAGTGATGATTAATGAATGATGTATGCATCTGAGTGAGAATTTGAATATGATACATTGCAATTCTCTTCTTTTTTTTTTGTTAATTATAATTTATAATATATGCAAGACTAATGGTATATGGTGAATACAAAAATAGAACTTTTGAAAAGTTTCTAAGGTTCACATTTTGGATGACTTTTGCTTTTACCTAATATAAAAGTGCACATGGTGAACACAATGAATGAAATAGACTTGCATATGCATGAATGAATGTTATTAGAACAATTTTGAATTTTGAAAATAAACCAAAGTTGACTTTCACTTCAATTTTTAAAATGATGAAAGTTATTAATATGATTAATGAAGCGAATGAGATGATATGGAATTTCAAAATGGATATCACCTAAAGTAATGCAAAGATGCCAAGATATGATGACTTGGACATGATTAGATTAGGCTTAAATGAGATAAAATATTTGGACAAAATTAAGGTATGACAATTGCTCCTATTTAATAACCTTTAACCATAGAGTATGGATGACAATAGTCTTTGTATAATCATGGTGAAAGATAATTAAATATAAAAAGGACTCCAATTTTGTTATTCAAAGAAAAAAAAAAGATGAGGTAAGGAGATTTATTAAGGATCACCTTCACTGGGAATATGAAAAGTCAACACCCACCCAAGAGTTAATATTTTACTTTCAACAACAAGATTAGAGAATAAATTACTCCATCTAGTTACGCTGACAGGTTGATCGACAAAAGGAATTGGATGATTAACTACTCTAGCCACTTACGCTGGTAGGTTGATCGATAATGAATTGGATGATAAACCACTCCAACCTCTTACGCAAGTAGGCTGATCGATAATGAATTGGATGATCAACTATTCTAACTGCTTACATTGGTAGACTGGCCAACAATGAATTAGATGACCAACTACTCCAACCGCTTACATTGGTAGGTCGATTGCCAAAGAATTGGATGATCAACCACTCTTACTACTTACGCTAAGAGGCCAATCGACAATGAATTGTGTAACGCCCCGATTCTGAATTCCCATTAATTGTTGAGTCTTTTAATTTATTTAATTGATGTTTGTTTTAAATTGAGAGATTATATATTGTTATTATGTGGTGGTTGCTTATTTTATCTATTTTACCGATTCGGAGAGTTTTCGGGGAATTAGAGTAAAAAGGGCATTTTAGACATTTAGCACTTTAGTGTAAGAATTGATTGGTAAGTGTTGGAAAGAATTTGAGAGGAAAGAAATAGAGATAGAAATAGGATAAGAGAGGAAAGAAAGAAAGATAGTAACATAAGAAGAAAAACAAGAGAAAGAAAAGAGGAGAAGAGAAAGAGAAGAGAAAGTGGAGAGGAAAACCTAGAATCTTCAAGGGATCATCACCAAAGCTTGCAATCGATCGGTAAGGGTGTGAAACTCCATCATCTCTTTAATGTATATGATTGTATGTGTATGTGTGTGGATTTTGTAGAGTTTCTACTCTTTTTCCACTTAGGTTAGAAGTTGGTTTTGTGAGTAGAATGAGGTTTTAATCGGTTAGAAATCGGATTAGACGATGTAGTTTAGTCGGGTGATGGTTGGGTTGTGCTACTGTGATTGGTTTGGATTTAATCGGTTGGTTGTGTGGAGTTTGGGCTTTGAGACAGCCATGGAAGTTCTGTCTTCGCAAGTTCGCCAGGCGAAAGGCAGCGAAGCTTCGCCAGGCGAAGCCCAGCGAGCTGTAGCGAAGCAAGTCAGAAGCTAATACCCTGTATTCGCTGGCAAGTTCGCCAGGCGAGGTGAGTTGGCGAAGGTTCGCCAGGCGAGTGGGTAGCGAGCCTCAGCGAGTAATTCCAGAATTACTCCCAGTGGACTTCGCCAGGCGAAGGCCAGCGAGCATTCGCTGCGTGGCTTCGCCAGGCGAAGGTTGGCGAACCTGGCAGTGTTATTTTGTTTTGCTGTTTGTTCATGACATGATGTTTGATTGATTCAATTATGATTAATGCCAATATGAATGATCGATGTGTGAACTGTTCCAACATGTCGTGCTGTGGGTGGCCGAAAGGCGTGAATCCTAGATTGTAGAGTAAATGGTGAATCTTGAATATTTGATAATCTTGTGTATTTACTCAAATTGAATAGAAACGCATTGATGGACTGATATGTGTGTAAACCATGTGTGAAATGGTGCATAATGTGAATGCATGATAGATATATGCGATGTATGTGATAAATGCAATGAATATGTTGTGAGCATAGTATGCATTTTTGTGTCGATTGATCCCTCGGAGGATTTGCAGAACCTCGTATGATACGATGGTTATATTTGATTCCTTGGAGAATCGGTTGCATTGTGTGATTCCTTGGAGAATCGGTCATGTCATGTAATCCCGTGGAGGATTGGTTAGAGTATTTGATTCCGTGGAGAATCTGCTGAGTACTTGATCCCGTGGAGGATCTGCTGAATATTCGATTCCGTGGAGAATCTGATGAATATTCGATTCCGTGGAGAATCTGATGAATATTTGATTCCGTGGAGAATCTGCTGAGTACTTGATCCCGTGGAGGATCTGCTGAATACTCGATTCCTTAGGGAATTTGTTGAATGAGTCGGTACCGCATTTGCATCTGCATAGAGTCGTGTGTCGGTCTCTATGAGTTGCATGAGTCATCTGTGTATGATGCATTGGTTGTGTGAATATTACTGTGTATGTTATATGTGAATTGTTTGGAGGAAATATAGTGATTGTTCATGCGTATGTGTAGAGACATGATTATTTGTATATGCTTAATGTGGTGAGAACATAATTTGAGTATAACTTGTACCATTATGGAGCTATGTATATATATATACAATTTTATGCATTAACTGTTATGATGTTGTTTCTCACCCTTCTGCTGTTTTATAATGCTCTATGAGGCATTGCAGAGTAGGAAGCTGGAGGTTCTTTTTGTGAAGCGATGTCTTCATTCTTTTTGGTCAATGGCTCTGATATGTAACATCTGGGTAGTTAGGAAGTCTTTGACTCTTTTGGAGTTACATTTGTTTTGATTCTTTTGTGATACATATGTGTATGTATCTGTTGTGGATATGTTGTAAAGCATGAATTAACTGATGGTTGTATATACCTTTATGAATGTGATTGATTCAATATTTGGATGTTTCCGCTTTTATTCTAAATATTGTGATGTGGGTTACCCATTGTTGCATATCTATTTTGAGCAGGTATCGTATGTGTGTAATTTCATGATAATGTGATGCGCCTCTTTTATACCATGTTTTAATTAAACTCTGATGAAATAAATTTTCTATGTGCCTAATTGATTTATCCAATTTATCTGGGGTATAGAAAGGGGGTGTTACATTAAGTGGTATCAGAGCCAGTGTTGAGTCAGTCGTGTCTGTCTTGTTGTTGTGTTGGTTGAACGGTTGTTTAACCTTGTTGATTTTTGGGAATCCTCAGAATATGGCAGGTCGTAATGACAATGCTATGGCAGCGGCGTTAGAGGCTATGGCCAGAGCTGTGCAGGGTGCACCTAACGTGAATGCGAATGATGAGTTCAGGAAGAACCAACCACCTGTGTTTAAAGGGAGATTTGATCCGGATGGTGCTCAGATATGGTTAAAGGAAATTGAGAGAATTTTTAGGGTGATGGATTGTGCTGAAGGGAATAAGGTGAGACTAGGGACTCACATGCTGAGAGAAGAGGCCGATGACTGGTGGGTCAGCATGAGGCAAGTTCTTGAGGTCGACGACGAGGAGATTACGTGGGATTTATTTCGTGCTGAGTTTCTAAGGAAGTATTATCCCGAAAGTGTTAAAGGGAAGAGAGAAATGGAATTTCTGGAGTTGAAACAAGGTAATATGTCGGTGGTGGACTACACCGCTAAGTTTACTGAGTTAGTGAAGTTTCACCCTCACTATGATGCGGTTACGGCGGAATTTTCCAAATGTATCAAGTATGAGAATGGCTTGCGTCCGGAGATAAAGCAAGCGGTAGGTTATCAAAGGATAAGAAGATTTTCGGATTTGACCGAGTGCTGTAGGATTTATGAAGAAGACAGTAGAGCTCGTTCTACTCATTATAAGGGTTTGAGCGAGAGGAGAGGGAAGCAGCAAGTACGAAGCGGACCTTATGTGACGCCTGCTGATAAGGGCAAACATAGGGGAAACTTTGATAGGAGACCCGGAGGAGGTTCTGGTGCGATCAAATGTTTTAAGTGTGGCGTGATGGGCCACAAGTCTTATGATTGTGGAAAGTTCAAGGCGAAGTGTTCCAACTGTGGACTCTTTGGTCATGATGCAGCAGAGTGTAGAAAGAATGCTGTGAAGTGTTTTAATTGTGGCGAGGTGGGTCACATTAGCCCGAATTGTACCAAACCGAAGCAAGCTCAGGCGGGCGGAAAAGTTTTCGCATTAGCAGGTTCAGACGCTACTAATGCGGCAGATCGTTTGATTAAAGGTACATGCTTTATTAATGATATGCCTTTAGTTGCTATTATTGATACTGGAGCGACTCACTCGTTCATTTCTCTTGCGTGTGCTAAGCGGTTGGATTTGTGTATGGTTTCTTTGAGTAGTGGTATGGTTATTGGGACTCCCGCTTCGGGGTCGGTAACTACTTCTTTGGTGTGTGCAAGTTGTCCTTTGACCATGTATGGTAAGGACTTCGTTATGGATTTAGTGTGTTTGCCGTTGGAAGGTTTGGACGTAATCTTGGGTATGAACTGGTTGCAATTTAATAGAGTTCATTTGGATTTCTATCACAAGTTAGTAAGGTTTCCTTCTTTGGAAGATGGTGAAAACGAGAGTTTTCTTTCCACTAAAGAGTTGAAGAAACTTTTAGCAGACGAAGCTCAGTTGTTTGGTTTGTTTGCATCGTTGTCGGTGGAGAGCAAAGTTGAGCTCGACGTGTTTCCTGTGGTTTGTGAATTTCCTGAAGTGTTTCCGGAAGATGTTGCGGATGTGCCGCCAGAGAGAGAGGTTGAATTTTCTATTGATCTAGTTCAGGGTACTAGACCGATTTCGATGGCCCCGTATCGGATGTCGGCATCGGAGTTGGTGGAATTGAAGAAGCAGTTGAATGATTTGTTGGATAAGAGATTTGTAAGACCAAGTGTTTCTCCTTGGGGTGCGCCGGTATTGTTGGTAAAGAAGAAGGATGGTAGTATGCGATTGTGTATTGATTATCGGCAGTTGAATAAGGTGACAATTAAGAACAAGTATCCGCTTCCAAGAATTGATGATCTGATGGATCAATTGGTTGGAGCCCGTGTTTTTAGTAAGATTGATTTAAGATCCGGTTATCATCAGATTCGAGTTAAGGAGGAAGATATTTCGAAGACGGCTTTTAGAACACGATATGGTCACTATGAGTATACGGTGATGCCATTCGGAGTTTCTAATGCGCCGGGTGTTTTCATGGAATATATGAACCGTATTTTCCACGAGCAGTTGGATCGTTTTGTGGTGGTGTTTATCGATGACATTTTGATTTATTCTAAGTCTCGAGAGGAACACGAAGAACATTTAAGGATTGTGTTGCGGATTTTGAAGGAGAAGAAGTTGTATGCAAAGTTGTCTAAGTGTGAGTTTTGGTTGTCGGAGGTGAGTTTTCTTGGACATATTATTTCCGGCAATGGTATTAGTGTGGATCCATCCAAGATCGATGCGGTAATGCAATGGGAGACTCCAAGATCGGTTACGGAAATTCGAAGCTTTTTGGGCTTGGCCGGTTATTACCGGAGGTTTATCGAAGGATTTTCAAAGTTAGCACTTCCGTTAACGCAGTTGACTTGTAAAGGAAAGGCTTTTATTTGGGATGTTAATTGTGAAGAGAGTTTCATGGAATTAAAGAGAAGGTTAACGACAGCGCCAGTTTTGATTTTGCCGAATCCTACGGAACCTTTTGTGGTTTATTGTGATGCTTCTTTGTCAGGATTGGGTGGTGTATTGATGCAAGATGGGAAGGTCGTGGCGTATGCTTCTAGGCAGTTGAGAGTGCATGAAAAGAATTACCCTACTCATGATTTGGAGTTAGCGGCCGTGGTGTTCGTTTTGAAAATTTGGAGGCACTATCTTTATGGTGCAAGATTTGAAGTTTTTAGCGATCACAAGGGTTTGAAGTATTTGTTTGATCAAAAGGAATTGAATATGAGGCAAAGGAGATGGCTAGAACTTTTGAAGGACTATGATTTTGGTTTAAATTATCATCCGGGTAAGGCGAATGTGGTAGCCGATGCCTTAAGTCGGAAGTCGTTGCACGTGTCTACTTTGATGGTTAGAGAGTGGGAACTCTTGGAGAACTTTAGAGATTTGAGTTTGGTTTGTGAGTTAACGCCGAGTAGTGTGAAGCTTGGTATGTTGCATGTCACGAATGATTTCCTTGCTACGGTGTGTGAAAAGCAAAAGTTGGATTTGAAATTTGTGGATTTGATGACGAATGGAAATGAAGATTTCAAAGTTGATGAATTAGGAGTTTTGAGGTTTCGAGGTCGTATTTGTGTTCCCGATGATGCGGATTTGAAAAAGATGATATTGGAAGAGGGACATCGGAGTAACTTAAGTATTCATCCGGGAGCGAATAAGATGTATCAGGATTTGAAGAAGATCTTTTGGTGGTCTGGATTGAAAAGCGATGTTGCTCGTTTTGTGTACTCGTGTTTGACTTGTCAGAAGTCTAAGGTAGAGCATCAGAAGCCTAGTGGAGTGATGCAACCGTTGGATATTCCGGAATGGAAATGGGATAGTATATCGATGGATTTTGTTACGGGATTGCCGAATACGCAAAGAGGACATAATGCTATTTGGGTGATTGTTGATAGGCTTACTAAATCGGCTCACTTTATTCCGATTGATATTACTTATTCTTTGGAAAGGTTGGCCGAGATTTATGTTGGCACTATTGTGAAGCTTCATGGAGTTCCTAAGAGTATTGTGTCGGATAGAGATCCTAGATTTACTTCAAGATTTTGGGAGAGTTTGCAAGGTGCCTTGGGTTCTAAGTTGAGATTGAGTTCAGCATATCATCCGCAAACAGATGGTCAGACCGAGAGGACGATTCAATCGTTAGAAGATTTGTTGCGTGCTTGTGTGCTTGAACAAGGTGGTGCATGGGACAGTTATTTAGCGTTGATTGAATTCACCTATAATAACAGTTTCCATTCGAGTATTGGTATGGCGCCATTTGAGGCTTTATATGGACGGAGATGTCGAACACCTCTGTGTTGGCATGAGACGGGTGAAAGGTCGGTAGTTGGTCCTGAAATGGTACAGCAAACGACGGAAAAGGTGAAATTTATTCGGGAAAAGATGAGAGCTTCTCAGAATAGACAGAAAAGTTATCATGATAAAAGGAGAAAGGATCTCGAGTTTCAAGAGGGCGACCATGTGTTTTTGAGAGTTACACCGGTTACGGGTGTGGGTCGTGCCTTGAAGTCGAGAAAGTTGACTTCTCGTTTTATTGGTCCGTATCAGATTGTCGCACGGATTGGTGCTGTGGCGTATCGTGTGGCGTTGCCTCCGAACCTTTTCGAATTTGCATGATGTATTCCATGTCTCGCAACTTCGGAAGTATGTTCCGGATCCGTCACATGTGATCCCGATGGATGAAGTTGAAGTAAGAGATAACCTTACAGTTGAAGTTTTACCGGTTAGTATTTTGGACCGTGAAGTTAAGAAACTAAGAGGCAAGGATATTGCGCTTGTGAAAGTGTCCTGGGGAGGTGCCGCGGAAGGCAACATGACTTGGGAATTGGAGAGCAAGATGCGAGAATCGCATCCAGAGTTGTTTGAATAAGGTAATATTTTCGAGGACGAAAATTTCTAAAGTGGGGGAGAGTTGTAACGCCCCGATTCTGAGAGATTATATATTGTTATTATGTGGTGGTTGCTTATTTTATCTATTTTACCGATTCGGAGAGTTTTCGGGGAATTAGAGTAAAAAGGGCATTTTAGACATTTAGCACTTTAGTGTAAGAATTGATTGGTAAGTGTTGGAAAGAATTTGAGAGGAAAGAAATAGAGATAGAAATAGGATAAGAGAGGAAAGAAAGAAAGATAGTAACATAAGAAGAAAAACAAGAGAAAGAAAAGAGGAGAAGAGAAAGAGAAGAGAAAGTGGAGAGGAAAACCTAGAATCTTCAAGGGATCATCACCAAAGCTTGCAATCGATCGGTAAGGGTGTGAAACTCCATCATCTCTTTAATGTATATGATTGTATGTGTATGTGTGTGGATTTTGTAGAGTTTCTACTCTTTTTCCACTTAGGTTAGAAGTTGGTTTTGTGAGTAGAATGAGGTTTTAATCGGTTAGAAATCGGATTAGACGATGTAGTTTAGTCGGGTGATGGTTGGGTTGTGCTACTGTGATTGGTTTGGATTTAATCGGTTGGTTGTGTGGAGTTTGGGCTTTGAGACAGCCATGGAAGTTCTGTCTTCGCAAGTTCGCCAGGCGAAAGGCAGCGAAGCTTCGCCAGGCGAAGCCCAGCGAGCTGTAGCGAAGCAAGTCAGAAGCTAATACCCTGTATTCGCTGGCAAGTTCGCCAGGCGAGGTGAGTTGGCGAAGGTTCGCCAGGCGAGTGGGTAGCGAGCCTCAGCGAGTAATTCCAGAATTACTCCCAGTGGACTTCGCTGGGGAGTTCGCCAGGCGAAGGCCAGCGAGCATTCGCTGCGTGGCTTCGCCAGGCGAAGGTTGGCGAACCTGGCAGTGTTATTTTGTTTTGCTGTTTGTTCATGACATGATGTTTGATTGATTCAATTATGATTAATGCCAATATGAATGATCGATGTGTGAACTGTTCCAACATGTCGTGCTGTGGGTGGCCGAAAGGCGTGAATCCTAGATTGTAGAGTAAATGGTGAATCTTGAATATTTGATAATCTTGTGTATTTACTCAAATTGAATAGAAACGCATTGATGGACTGATATGTGTGTAAACCATGTGTGAAATGGTGCATAATGTGAATGCATGATAGATATATGCGATGTATGTGATAAATGCAATGAATATGTTGTGAGCATAGTATGCATTTTTGTGTCGATTGATCCCTCGGAGGATTTGCAGAACCTCGTATGATACGATGGTTATATTTGATTCCTTGGAGAATCGGTTGCATTGTGTGATTCCTTGGAGAATCGGTCATGTCATGTAATCCCGTGGAGGATTGGTTAGAGTATTTGATTCCGTGGAGAATCTGCTGAGTACTTGATCCCGTGGAGGATCTGCTGAATATTCGATTCCGTGGAGAATCTGATGAATATTCGATTCCGTGGAGAATCTGATGAATATTTGATTCCGTGGAGAATCTGCTGAGTACTTGATCCCGTGGAGGATCTGCTGAATACTCGATTCCTTAGGGAATTTGTTGAATGAGTCGGTACCGCATTTGCATCTGCATAGAGTCGTGTGTCGGTCTCTATGAGTTGCATGAGTCATCTGTGTATGATGCATTGGTTGTGTGAATATTACTGTGTATGTTATATGTGAATTGTTTGGAGGAAATATAGTGATTGTTCATGTGTATGTGTAGAGACATGATTATTTGTATATGCTTAATGTGGTGAGAACATAATTTGAGTATAACTTGTACCATTATGGAGCTATGTATATATATATACAATTTTATGCATTAACTGTTATGATGTTGTTTCTCACCCTTCTGCTGTTTTATAATGCTCTATGAGGCATTGCAGAGTAGGAAGCTGGAGGTTCTTTTTGTGAAGCGATGTCTTCATTCTTTTTGGTCAATGGCTCTGATATGTAACATCTGGGTAGTTAGGAAGTCTTTGACTCTTTTGGAGTTACATTTGTTTTGATTCTTTTGTGATACATATGTGTATGTATCTGTTGTGGATACGTTGTAAAGCATGAATTAACTGATGGTTGTATATACCTTTATGAATGTGATTGATTCAATATTTGGATGTTTCCGCTTTTATTCTAAATATTGTGATGTGGGTTACCCATTGTTGCATATCTATTTTGAGCAGGTATCGTATGTGTGTAATTTCATGATAATGTGATGCGCCTCTTTTATACCATGTTTTAATTAAACTCTGATGAAATAAATTTTCTATGTGCCTAATTGATTTATCCAATTTATCTGGGGTATAGAAAGGGGGTGTTACAAATTGGATGATCAACTGCTTCAACCGCTTACATTGGTAGGCTGATCGACAATGAACTTAATGATTAACTACTACAACCGCTTACGCTGGTAGGTTGATCGAAAACAAATTAAATGATTGTTGTTGTAGTAAAGTAGAAATCAAAAGTAAGTATTCGTTTTATCATATCCACATGGATCAGTGTGATATCAAATGTCGTTTAATAATTTCTACATTTTAAAGCTTGTTGTTTAGAGGGTGCTTGAAAGTTTAAAGATACGGAGAGGAGATAACTTGTCAGAATTGGATTTCATCCACCGCTCAAATACGTAAATCTACCAAGTTACTCACAATCTAAACATTCATCAATATCATCACGTACCGCTCATAAACACAACTATATCTAGCCGATTTCGTGAATTCTACCCTATTATTTAATCGATGATCTCTCACTCTATTAAACAACACATAGCATTAAGATTCGATACTTATAGTGAATGTTAGATCTAAAACCATGTCTAGCATTTAGAATCTAACAGATGATTATCCTAGATTGAGATTCAGAGAGTATTTCTCAATCAGGGTTCAAATCAAAATGTAAAATAAGTAAACAAGGATAACATTGATATAAATTCATGAAATAGGTTGTACACAACACGATGATAAACAAAAATACATACTTTAACAATAAACTTAAATCCAATCCCATCAAGAAAGGGATTTAGCTACCCATAGTATCTAAATACAAAGAGAATGAAGATGAACAAGCATCCATCGTAGTGTCCCACTGATAGAAGCGGATCCAACTCCGGATCTTCAAGGTGCATCCTCTCTTGTTGTTTTTCAAGCTTCGCTCTCCTAAAATGGGTTTCTTGTGTTGTTGTTCCAAGAGAATATTAAAAATGGTTAATAGCCCTAAATATCTAAGAAGTAGTGAATATATACAAGGCTGAAAAGTGGATTTGCGCTAAGCAAAAAATCTGGGGCTAAGCACACTCTGGTTGCGCTAAGCCCAATCAGGAGTTTCAAAAATTCCTTTCTCACTACTTAAGCCTCTCTAAGCGCGCTATGACCGCACTTAGCCCGCTCAGGAACTTGAAAAATTGCATTTAGAAGCAAATCTCATGTCCTTTGATGCTCAAAGCTCCTTTAATGCATATAAACCTACAAAATAAGTTGCAAATGATCAAACTACATAATATGTACATAAAAGTTGAGGTTTATCTAAGAAATTCAAATGAAACAAGTCAACAAGTTTCACAAAACTACACACATATTTAACACAGTTTGGTACTCATCAAACTCTCCCCAACTTAAAACTTTATTTGCCCTCAAACAAGAATCTTACAAACCTAAAAAAATAAGAGAAACTACCAAGAATTCAAGATCAAACAAGTTTTTAGAACCAGGAGCAAATGCATGGTTCAAATTTCAAAAGTACAATCAAAGTAATGCTTACTACTATACTACAATGACACCATGATCATGAAACAAATTCTTAGCACAAAACACATGTCAACATTTCTAAAGCAACATATTTTCAAATATGAATCATACCTAACACATAACTTCATCAATGGATGAAGCACAAATATGTGGGACTTGACTCACACTCGACAATCTTGCTAACATCTTGATCAACTTATGCATTCATCCAAAAAAACTCATATTGAAAGCATAAAAGCACAAATCACAAAGGACTTTCAAGGGTTGTAACGTGACTTGAATAACAAAAAAAGGTTCATTTCTCAAAGTAATTGAAACAAAAATGGCCTAAACAAATGAGAGTGATCACTTCTCAAATTCTCAAGCATTCACAACTTCATTCACCTTTTTCTCTTTGCTCAATTGTTACACCCTTGAACACAACTTATTAGCATAAAAATTTTGCTATTTTTTTTTCTTTTTCAAGGCTTTTTCTTTTTCTTTTCTTTTTCACTTTTATTTTCTTTAGTTTTCCAAAATTTTCTTTTTCTTTCTCAACCTCTTAACAACCCAACTTTTTCTCCTCAACTTAAATACAATCAATCATTGTAATATGAATGCTCCCAAACTTTTTAAGGCAAGGGTAAAATTTCAAACCATAATTCATGGTCGAAGGTTCAAGAAAAAAACTCAGAATCCAATCTAAAGTCAATGATGAACTACTCTTTGCATCGAAGGGAAAAATCCCAAAGTTCAAAATTGATATAGATTCGGACACTAAGGCTCAAAGGGGTTAATGAATACTCATTCACTCCTAAAGTTAGAGGGATTATACCTGAGTGAATCGCATGCTCAAAGATACAACAGAGTCACCATCAAACTTTATTTAGTCCCAAAGGACAGGGAAAATATCGATAAAATCCAAAGAGAAGAGAAACACGTAAGGGATTCGGTTATGCAAGAGGAAGGGATTAAATAAAAGAGTAGCTCGAAATTTTGGCCGACGACGACAAAAGAAGAGTTTTGTAAAGGTGAGTGTTTTGAGAGTTAATAGATGAGAAGCTTGGATGAATATCTGTTGAGGAGATGAATCAGTCAACGCGGAGTATGCTGGACACATATGCCATATATGTGATCTTACATGATGCTTGATATCCTGTCATGCAACGACACAAGTTAAGTGTAGCGAGGAATTTTGTGAGTGTAAGCTATTGATTAACTTAACTAAAAAATGCAAGAGTCGCCACCACACTTATTTTATCCAAAAAAAAAGAAAAAAGAGCGAACAAAACCTAACAAGTCCTAAAACAAGAACAAACAGAGAATGGGTAAGGGGGTTGGTTCCGCAAAGGGAAGGTGTTAACACCCAACACGTCTATAGTACTCTATAAGAACCTCTTTAAAAAATCTAAGCTTTTTGGTTTGAAAATGTTTGCTTGAAATGAGATTGAGGAGATGAGAAGAGAATTATTTTTTAAGATTTTTATGTTTGGAGAGACTTATCGCCTCATGCCTACGTACCCACAAAGTGCAATATAGGATCAAAACCCAGTAACTCGTGGTACAAATAAAAAAAAAGGTTTATTATCATTGATTTTAAATGTAAAGACAAGTCGTCATTTTTAAGTGAATAATTCTACTTAAAGAGATGAATCATGTCTAAACTTATGAAAAAGTTTTAATAGAAAAAGTGCACAAATGCACAAAAAGAGTTGGTGAATTTGATCTTCTTTTTAAGTCTTTTTGAAAATTGGTCAAAATATGATTGAAATTTATTAAAGAAAACAAAGTTTTAAAATCACTTGACAAAAGTCAAGGTTTTATTGTGAAAGCGGTTTGAAGTTTGAAAACAAGAAGGTTTTTAAAAATGGGAGGAGCTTTGAAAATTTAAGAAGGGGAGGAGATGAAGGGACCATCCTATTGCATAAAGATAAAAGCTAAGGATAAGAACAATCTAACCACACAAGCAAGCGTTATAACATAAGCATCCATTTCTTTAGATTAGGCCTTGATCAAAGTAGGTCTTCAAAGGAGAACTTCAAGTACTCAAACATCCAAAGTGTACCATCACAAACCTCCAAACATAGGTTAAGATCCTAGTTTTAGGTCCAAAACTCCATGTATAATGCAAAGGAATAGTCCACCATTAAGAGAACAAGTTTTTTAGGAGTTTAAGTCTTTGATCCAAATGGACATAAGAAAAAGAACATAAACATAAACAAACGGTCCAAATGGACAAAGGAAAAATTGCGGAAGCATAAACAATTATGATATGATAACATAAAGCATAAAAAAAATAAAAGAGATAGAGAGCGAGAAAGAAGCATAAACATAGCACAATAATATTGTTAGTGGGTTAGTGATTAGTTGTTAAAACAAATGATCAGCGATGGTCAAATGATGAACTTAGGCCAAAGTTAATAAAGACTCTTTGGAGTATTGATATCAAAGCCTCCTAATAACAAGTTCCATAAGTGATGGACCCAAGACAAATAATCAACCATACTTGGACTTTCAAACATAAGTTTGAGCCACGAATGATCATTTTCCGATACGGGACAATTTAGCGCTATGTTAAGCAATCGTAATCGGGGTGTTATGTAGAAGCCACGACTATTTGAGACCAGTCAATAAAAATATTAGTGCTAATGCATGCTAGAAAAGTGATATTTAGATCACTCTCCGAAATCAATACCACACAAAAATAAAATAGGTAACGATCTCATCTTCATCAAGAATTTGAAACAAGTTCCAATGATATCGAAGATTTTCATCGATCAAAAGGAAAAGAAGAAGAGGAGAGGGGAAAGCCAAATTGAATCATAATTCTAAAATCCTTCCATATTTAAGTTCAACCACTCATCTTGGTGGATTAAAGCACTAAACATATCATTAACTCAAAGCACCTAAAATGAATTGAACAATTTACTTTAAAGATAGATTTGAATTAGTGAATGTTTATCCAACTTCATCTACACCCTAAGTCCATTGAATTTAAAGAGGAATATGACCTTTGGAAGTGCAAACTAAGGCAAAAATCAAAATTAAATGGAAGAAGAAAAGGAAAGAACTAAACAGTCACAAAAACAAGCAAAGAACACAAATCTGCCACTGGTTAATTGATTAACCATTTGCAAGTGCAAATGTGTTAATCAATTAACACTGCTAAGACGTCAAATGTTTTTGAAAAAAAATTAGCATCCATGATCCAACCATTTCTTCAAACACCTCATGATCACGAATGAGAATTAGCACGAAAATTCAAGTAAAATAACAAAAAAATACTTCAATAAAACACAATTTACAAGATCCAAAGATCGAGCAACAAGAATCAATAATAGACCATATTGGGGAAGACGAAACAAGACAACAATGGTGGAATGAGGGTTTACCACTTTAAAGCTTCAAATTAAATTCAAGAACCACACTCCAAAGCCTTGATCTACTAAAATTAATGATGAAAAAGTGATTGAATGAAGGTATTAGCTCAAAGGTTAGTAAGTTCTAATGATGAACTTACTAACTTTTCAAAAGAAGAAAGAGTTTTTGTGAATTTGGTAGTTGGAGAGAATTAAGAGAGTCAAGAAGAAACTTGACAAGGTGAATTTGGCTATCAAAAACTTGAAGAATGAATGAAATGAGACCTCTATTTATAGAATTTAGGCTTAGAAATTTTGGTGGTTTGGAATTTGGTTTGGAACCAAAAGTAGGCTTGAAATTTGAATTTTGAGGCAAAATCAAGATCAAATGGTGATTAGTGAAGGTGTATGGTGGGAATTAATTGTGATGAAGTAGGGGAATTAAAGTGAAGTGATCTAGAATATTATCATGATGATATATTTGAAAGTTGGTGCCAAAATACTGCAAAATTTGAATTTGGCTCATTTTCACAAAAAACACACTGGTTAATCGACTAACCATTTGCATGTGTAAATGTGTTAATCAATTAACTGAGTAAAAATTATGAAAAATTGTCTTTTAATGTGATGTCTTGGCCCTGCCTTGATTTTTTATGACTTGTAAAAGAAGGCATGGAAATAAACATATGAACCTTGGAGTCTCTTGAATAAAAGTCAATCAAATCTGGGGAAACTCTTGATCAAATTATTTTGAATTGTTTGCATATCAACTTTGACTTTTTTTCAGTTGAATTTCATTCGAGCTGAGGAACTGTTGATTGGTGTTCTTGACCCAAATTCTCTTCTTGAAAAAAATTTAGTAAAGAAAAAGAAACAAATATATTTTTGGATTTTAATTATGGTTAGTAAACATACACATAAACAAACACCAAGCGTACAAGAAAATAAGGGTGTCCAATGATATCCCTTAGAGACAAACCTGCAGAGGAAGACAAGATAACCAAAGCCTATGATCTTGCTTGTGGTATGAAATGCAAATGATATGTGGGATCTTAGGGAAAAATTAGGGTATTACATTAAGGTATTGTATTGCGGGTGGTATGGATCGTAGCAAAATGAACTCGACATCCTCAATTGGGGAAAGAAAACCACAGATGACGACTACTCCGCTGGGAACACGTCTAGAATCTCGAATTTCTAAGCCACTACTATTACCACCGCCAGGGTGAAGGAACCCTGGACGATCTTCAACTATAATTGACTCTGTATGGGGAATACCATGGTCCAGTTGAACCCCGTTGCTCAGGGGGACAATGGAAAACTGCGACATTACCGCTGTTGAGGAATGACAGCTTCGATCTGCTGGGGATGTTGCGAGAATCCCGCTCTTGCTGAGGAAAAACAAACATGTCTCTGCTTGGGGGACCAATCATGGTTCTGCTGGCAAAATGGGAGGTAAACCAACCTTCCGACGAACCAAAATAGTGCTAGCTGGGGATAAAGCTTGCAATGAGGATTTTCGATCACCCCTTAGGGATTTCCGGTAAAGCATGCAATGCATAATGCTTTCTTTGTTGATTTAACTTTTTATTATTTTCAATGTTTTATAGTATTATGTGATCACAAATAATCGCTTATTTTGCAAACAAATACTGAAAAGAGACAAATGACAAATCAAATGATGAATGTGATTGAATATGTAAATATTTGTACATAAGGTGTGTACAAAGATGCAAAAATTTTAGATGAGGAAACTTACAATAAATTGAAAAACAAAATATATGACAATGGAAAATTAGACTTTGCATTGATTACAACATTGGCCATCATCCACTGTAGGTCTTGGTCCCCCCCCCCTACACACACACTTCACGTCTGTTGATGATGATTTGATTGATCATTTACCGTTTGAGGTCCAACTATGATGCAGTGTTCACAGTTAAATGCCTTTATCCCTAACTTTTTCCTGAACATCTTTCTATTTTTCGTCCACCGGGATACCCATTTTTTCCTAAGTTTCCCTTTTGGGTTTTCAACTTAGCAGGCTATTATTATTTTTTGCTTTGTCCCTAATTTTTGCATGGACATTTCTTTTTTTGGTCCATCGGGACATCCATTTTTGCCTAGATTGTCCTTGCGGATGTCAATCTAGCGGACTCTTTATTCATCATTTTTTCCAAGCATAATAATTTTTTACTGCGTCGGAGTTCACGGGATGTGACAACTCCTCTCTATCCATGGTGATGAGGACCAAGGCTCTGCCTGAGAAGGCCTTCTTGACAACAAAGGGTCCTTCGTAATTGGGAGTCCACTTGCCTCGTGGATCCGAGTGAACAGGAGAATATCTCTTGAGCACGAGTCCGCCTTCGTGAAATGCTCGAGGAAGAACTTTCTTGTCAAAAGCTTGTTTGGAACGTCTCTGATATAATTGACCATGGCAGACGACTGTCAGGTGCTTTTCTTCGATAAGATTCAGCTGGTTGTATCTGGACTGTACCCATTCATCCTCATCAAAATCTGCTTCCATGATGACTCTGAGTGAAGGAATTTCGACTTCAATAGGTAGAACAACCTCCATGTCGTACACAAGCGAATACGGAGTTTCCCCAATGGAATTACGAACTGAAGTTCTGTAGCCATGTAATGCGAAGGGAAGCATTACGTTCCAATCCTTGTAAGTCTTGGCCATTTTATAGACAATCCTCTTAATGTTTTTGTTAGATGCCTCGATGACACCATTCATCTTGGGTCGATATGGTGAAGGATTGTGGTGCTCGATCTTAAATTCTTGACATAACTCTTTCATCATCTTGTTGTTCAGGTTGCTTGCATTGTCGGTGATAATGCTTCTAGGAATACCATAACGATAAATTATCTCTTTCTTGATGAATCTGGCAACTACTCGTTGTGTGACATTTGCATAAGAAGAAACTTCAACCCACTTGGTGAAGTAGTCGATAGGAACTAAGATGAAATGGTGACTGTTGGAAGATTTCGGCTTGACCGTCTCAATCATATTGATACCCCACATAGAGAAGGGCTAAGGAGAATTTAAAACATTTAATGGATTCAAAGGCACATGGATCTTGTCACCATAGATTTGACATTTGTAACATCTTTTGGCAAAGTTGTAACAATTTACCTTCATTGTTGTCCAGTAACAACCAACTCGAAGGATCTTCTTAGCCATGGAAGGCCCTTTGGCATGTACACCCTCACAACCCTCATGTATTGACCTTATGATCGTGTTTTCTTCGTGTCTATCCACGTATCTGAGTAACACAGAATCATAATTCCTCTTATACATTACACCACCACTTAAGAAGAACTTGGCGCAGAGCCGTGTAAGAGCCTTCTTGTCAGTGATAGTGATACCCTCGGGATATTTCTGTTTTTCTATATATCTTTTGATGTCGTAGAACCAAGGTTTGTCATCAGACTCATCATGGATTGCTAAACAATGCGCTGGTTCATTCAAATTATCAATACATATAGCAAGAGCTTCATTTTTCCGCTTGACTTTGAACATGGATGCTAAGGTGGCAAAAGCATCAGCTAGTTGATTTTCTTCCCTTGGAATATGATGAAAAGAGATTTCATCAAAACAGGGAATCAATTTTGCGATGTGCTTTTGGTACGAAACCAGCTTGGAATCCCAAGTCACAAAGTTCCCTCTGACTTGGCCAATCATCAGAGCAGAATCTTCATTGACCTCAAGAATCTTGATACTCATGTCAATTGCCACTTCAATTTTGTAGATACATGCTTTGTACTCAACCATATTGTTGGTGAATGCAAAGCATAATTTGGCGGTGAAGGGAAGATGAAAACCTGTCAGAGAGACGAGGATAGCACCAATGCCACAACCTTTAGCATTGGAGGCACCATCGAACACGAGCGTCCATCGCACCCCTAGTTTGGGTCCTATATCAGGGTCTGGAGTCTCATATTCTATGATGAACAAAACATCCTCATCAGGAAAGTCAAACTTCATTTGTTGATAACCATCCACAGGTTGATGAGCAAGGTAATCAGACAATACGCTCCCTAACAATGACTTTTGGAGTAATCAAAATTTTTACCAAGCATCCATCTTTAAACCGTCACCAATACATCAGTTACCAAGATCTTGTACCTGCACTTCTAACTTAAAAATGTCTCTCCATAGATTTTGAGTCCTGAGCCTTACGAATAAGATCAATGCAAATATATATTTTTCATGACTTTACACTACAATTCATCTTTATTGATATGTAGTTTCTAGACTAACTTCATGATACAAGACATATTCATATGCTCAAACTTCCTCAGCCCCAACCCTCGTTCTTCTTTCGAGGTCGTTATAGTTTTCCTACTAACTGCATGATATCTCTTTTTATCCATAGAGTCTCCCAGATGAAATTCTTTTGCATATGTTGGATCTCGTGGATACACGCTTTTGGAAAAAGATATGTCATCATGGGATACAGGGAATATTTCTAACACACTTTTGGTCAAGGTTACCTAGCCTACAAAGGACAGGTTATTTGCTTTCCTATTAGACAACTTGTTTAATACCTGCTACCTAAGGTATTGATAATCCTTCCTGTTCAAACTCACTCCATTAATCAGCCAGGCACTTTCGAATTTGAATTGTCTCGTTACTCCATAATTTCCCTGGTTATTTGTCATGATAAGAAGTGGATGGTGGTCAGCATGGACGGCTGTGAAAAACGAGTCTCTATCCTTAGGTTCACTCACTCTGACATGGACAAACTGAGTGTTTTTAGAGATCATGTCAATGATAATGTTGCCTCTCTTCCAAGCAATGACAATACCTCCTGCAAAACCATTAATCTCTACTGACAGAATATTATCAAACCCCATTCTCTTGAAAGAACTTTCCAACTTTGTTGGATCGCACCTAGTCTCCATAACAACAAAAATCTTAAGTTTATGTTGTATCACATGTTGATTTCTAAACCTGAAGAAAGCTTTGTTAGATGTTCTCCTACAATTCCGAACTATCACTTTATTTTGTGCTATCAGGATTAACATTGACTGGAAAAATAATCAATACCTTGATGACAAGCTAAGCTTGACAGTGACTTGGTGTCTCACGGACAATCTCCATTCCCATATCATTCTCTATGGAACACTTCTTGCCCTCTGTCTCGTTCTTTTCTTCTCCCTCTTGGCCATGATTAATATTAGAGATGGAGCCTTCAATGGACTTATCTGGCGGGATTGTTGTAATATAAGAACACAACATAAATGTAACATAAATATAATTGTAAAGTATGTGAAATGATATAAAATAATTTAGACTTATACATGTTCAATGTTAAATATATTTTTATAAAAAATTTAACCAACCACAACAAATTTTAACTCTATTTCATCTTGTTTTTACAAAATTTACTAATAATTTCAAATAAAAATAAAAGGCTTAATTGCAAAATCTCCTCCTATTTTTATTTTTTAATTTTGGTCACCCTATTTTAAAATCTGAAATTTTTGTCCCCCTATTTTTTATTTATTTTTTTACTTTTGACCCCCTATTTTAAAATCTAAAATTTTGGGCTCCGTATTTTCATTTTTTAGACTTTTGATCCCTTTTCCATTTGAAAGGGGACTAAAATCTAAAACAAACTTAAAATAGGAGACCAAAAATAAATAATAAATAAAGATAGAGGGATCAAAATTCTAGATTTTAAAATAGGGAGACCACAAATAAAATAAATTGAAAACATGAGATCAAAATTCCGGATTTTAAAATAGGGGATCAAAACTCAAAAAAATAAAAATAGAGTGATCAAAATTACAATTAATAAAAAAAAAAATTTCTTTTATCATTTAAGTTAAATTGTTCAAAAATTATAAATAATTTTATATCAAATATACATTTTTTAAGGCAAAATAACATTTTTGGTCCCTTAACTTTACCTCGGGGTCCATGTTGGTCCCTTATCTTTAAAAAGTGGCAAATTGGTCCTTTAACTTTTAAAATGGTGTCATTTTAGTCCTCACCGTCAGTTGCCCCCAAACGTCCATTAGTTTTGTATATATGGCAGATGACATGACAATCTTGTTCATGATGTGGCTTCCTTCTCCCTCCTCCTTCCGTTGAAATCCCTAAAATAATTCCAAATCCCAAATCCCAAATCCCAATCTCAAATCTGTAAACGTTAATCTAGGTTTTTTTTATTTGGTAAACATGAAATCCGGATGTTCCTCTTCCATTTCAAAAACGAAAAGTCGGGATTCAGATGTTTGTAGTCGGTCACGATGGAAGCCCATGTGCCATTGTGGAGACATGACTGTTCTTCAAATTGTTAAGAACTGTTAAGAATATGAGAAAAAATTTTGGGGTTGTCCAAATTATAAGGTATGCAAGCTGGTTTTGTTCTCTGTTGAAGTTCTGTTTTTGATTAAGTTATGTTTCTGTTTCTGTTTCTGTCTAAATTATAAGTTATACTTTTGTTTAATTTTAAATTCATTATCCATCATCCTCTAAACAATGAAACTTACAGGGAGGTATGCAAGCTTGTGGCTTCTTTGATTGGTTTTATGAGGAGATAGGTGATGAGAATGAGCAATTTTGGATGCATAGGCTGTGTGTGGTAACTAAGGGACTTGCTGAAGCAAAAAAGGACATTGAAAAAGCGACAATGGAGAATGAAGAATTAGGAAAAAAGCTGATGAAACTTGAAATTGAAATGAAGAATATCATGAAGTGGAAAAAAGATTTTGAATTTGATGTTTGTGATGATTATCATTGTATTAGTTGTTAGGGGTAGTTAGGTTATTACGGTTTGTTTGGAAGTATTATGTTATGTTAAAATTTCTATCACTTCAACATGAATGTAATAGTTGGATTTTAATATATGGATTGTATCAGTTTAGTTAATTTTAGTTTTTGCAGTTCAACATGAATGAATATAACAGTTAAAGATAACTTTAACTTGGTTAAAGTGTTTTAATTTGGTCTGTCAAAGCATAATCCAAATGAATATAACAGTTCTGGATTATATCATGTCAAAGTGTTTTTTATGTTTGGTATACAACAGTTTTGCTCTGTCAATGATATATTTGGAGTATATTTGGTATATAACAGTTTTTTATGTTTGCTATATAACAGTTTGGATTATATTTGGTATATAACAGTTTGGTATATAACAGCAACATACATATAACAATTTGGATTATATTTCATAATACATATAAACAACAACAGCAGTATACATAAGTTGGTTCTGAAGGTGAGAAAATACTTAGAAGGGGGGGGGGGTTTGAATAAGTATATAGAAAGAATTATGGCAATAAGAACTCAAAGATTTATATCCTGGTTCGTTGAACTCAACTACTCCAGTCCACCCTATCAAGAGTGATTTGCCTTTCTCTACAAGGACTTAATCCACTATTAATCAAACTGATTACAATAGCAAGCACTAAGAGCAACTGTTCTTAGTCTTCTCAAGAACTACTGACCACAACTGGGTCTTCTTAAGGACTTTTACAATCAAATGTAAAACTAAAACAAGTGTTTAAATGCTTCTAAGTAAGCTATATCACAACTGTGATTTACACTTAAGTTTTAAGAACGTATGAAATAAATTCAGCAAAGAGAATAAATTGTATGAGAGTTGTTCAATGAAATTCATTCAATAATCGTCTACTGAAAAAGAGTGTTGGAGACTTGCTTTTATAGGCTTAGAAATTCAAGACATTGCATGCTTTGAAGACCGTGTCTGAAAAGTGCTGTAGCCTTTTTGTCTTCACATCACTTGACCTTTCCTAGAAGAAGAACGTTCAGAGAAATCCTTTTTGCCTGAGTTCTTGTGTCTAGCATAAATGAGGAAAGAGTCGTTTGGCCTAACCAACAGATATAACTTTGAATTCTTCTTCAACAAGTTTCTAATACTCAGCAAATAACATCAAAGCCTAGAGTGATCAGAGTTGTTGCGGTGGAAATAGGATACCAAACTATTAATTAGTTTGAATCACAATTCTTAATTCACAACCGCTCTTTGATTTATCCGAAGGAAAAGGTCAAAAGAGGGAAAACCTATTTTTGCATCGTAAACACAATGCGGGGAGAGACCTAGGTAAGGGGTTGGTTAAGCTTAGGGAAGGTACTAGCACCCTAAACTTCTGTAGTACTCTACAGGAACCTTTTGTTTATTGTATGCTTTTTTATTTTATTATTTGTTTGATGTATATATTGAGCTAAGGGATAGAGTGACCTAAAAGACCTAAGGGTTAGTCCTAAGTTTACTCGGCAAGACGTCGCATCTTGTGCCTACGTATCCTGGATAGGGAATGGAATCAGAGTAATCGTAGTTCCCCTCGAAAGGGAGGTTAGAAACGTCTTGACTATGATCAAGGTTTCAATGGGGAATAAACGTATCTTAAGGACACGCTTACGTGGAGTCTTTGAAACTCCTATTTTTATGTTGAATTTGTTAATTGAAAATTTAGGGTTGAAATTAGGGATTCCACGGCGGGAAACCCTAAACAGAGTACGGTGACTCTTTGACCTAATGCTAGTGTAAAGGGCATTTTCGTCCACGGCGGGACACCTAGGCTATTAGAGTTTTTAAAACGGTCAAAAATTAGGATTATTGACTCGGCGGTCAAACGGCTAGACCTAATTCCTTCGGAGGGATTCTAACGGTAAAAACATGCAAAATACGGCATATTACTATTCGGCAGAATTAAAGTGCGGAAAAATAAAGGAAGCGGTAAAAGAAAGCATCGCGACGATCACTCGCGTAAATTACAAATCCCCAAAAAAAAAAGATAAAATAAAACCGTGACCATGGCCTCGCGTAAATTACATCCATGGAACAAAATACAAATATGATAATGAAATATTTAACTAATGATAAATGAAGTTAAACTCAACCAGCTGAAAAAAATCGGAGAATGTTAATAGGATTAGACAGAAATAAAGCGGATAATGAGATAGTGAAGAGAAAGCTGCTAATTTGATATTGTTTTATTTCTTAAAAAAAACATTTCGGTTTTAACTTTGAAAAAAAAATGATTTTTGTCTTAATTAAAAAGAAATTTTTTTTTAAAAATTTAAAAAAGGTTTAATTTTACTATATAAAAAAAGAGTTTAATTGTCAAATGTTCAAAAAGTGTCTTAGTTTTAATTTGAAAAATGTTTTAGTTTTAATTTTAAAAATATTCAATTTTAATTTTTTTAAAAAAGAAGTTTTAATTTTAATAAAAAGAGAGGTTTAGTTTAATTTTAATCTTAGTTTTAAAAAAGATTTAGTTTTTTTTTTAAAAAGAATTTAATTCTAATTTTAAAAAATTGTTCTAGCCTAAATATTAAAAAAAGGTTTAGTGTAAAAAAAAAGAGTTGATTAGTAAAAGTTTAATTTAAAAAGATTAGTATTAATTTTCAAAAAATGTTAATTTTTTTGTTTAAAAGAAAAAAAAGGGTTAATTAACTTACGCTAATTAAAAAGTACTCTAAAAGAAGTTTGTCTTTTACTAAAAAACTGTTTTTTTTTAGTTTTTGTTTTATTCTAAGGAAGAGAACTGTGAAAGTTAATAAAAATATGTTTTTAATTAATAGTTATTCTCTTAATTATCTAAATAATTACTTACTAAACTCAGAATTTTAAAAGCCATACCTTTCGGCCGATTGGCGGTGATGAAATTTGATGGAGGTATTGATGCTCGTCCTCTGGCGATGATGAAGCTATCTTACCTCTTCTGATAAATCGTGAGAACGACCGCCATTTTTCTCTTTTGTCTCCTTTCCCTTTTATCCAATGCAACTCATGTTTATATAGGTAACAAATTAGGGTTAACTCTAACCTAATGCCCACTTTAAAGCCCAACTTAAATAATTAGTCAAAGCTAAAAAAACAAACTAAAACAAACTTAAAAGAATAAAATCTTTTCTAATATTTTTAATTTTATGATTTTTGGATGTTTTTATGAATAATATGGAAAAAAGTAAAAAATAATATTTTTTAAAAAATAATTTAAATAAAATACGAAAATAATAATTAAATAATAAAAAAACTATTTTTGTTATTTTTTTATAAAAATAGAAAAGTTAGATTAAAAATAAAAGAAAAACAAAAAATGAAGAAGGTGGGATTCGAACTCTCAACCTCTCACACTCACAACTCCTTACACAGGGTCTCTTGCCAATTGTGCTATTTTATTCATTCAAAATAAAGTGGCACTAGAAACCCTGTAAACTAAAAGAACGCGCCACATAATATTTTCTTGCAACAATCAAACAACTGCACCACCCGTTAGTGGTTAGTTTAAACGCAATGCACAATGAAATGGGATGCAAGATGAAACGACTAATCTTAGGGAAAATTTTGGGGTATTACAAGAGTCTTTGATGTTCATCAGAGTTTGCTGACTCAGAGTGTTGCAGCAAGTGTGCTTCAGCGTGTAATATCATTAGAGCAGAGTTTTAGGAATCAGATCCTCAGTACTTGTAGCGTACAGTACTATCAGAGTCTTCTGAAAAACTGTGCTTAAAACTCTTCATACAAAAGTCTTCAGACTATGCTTCAGATGCTTCTGTAGCTTCTGCTTCAGATCCTTCTGTAGGCAGCGCTCAGAATCTTATGTAGGTAGCATTCAGATTCTTCTAATAGATACTTCTGACGCTTCAGAGCCTTGCATAGTTCCATGTTCAGATCCAATTTGCTTTCAGAAGTATATAAACATTAATATCTGCAGCAAACATTCTTGAACAAATTTTAGAGTATATAATTTCTTAATACAAAATTTCGTAAGAGTTATCATCAAAACATAGAGATATAACTAAGAATCAATCTGTGTTCTAACAGGTTCTGCTTTTAGGTTCATTTCATAATACCTATTTGGTATATAACAACCTATTTGGTATATAGCAGCATATTTGGTATATAACAGCAGGATACATATAAGTTGGTTCTGCTTTTAGGTTCATTTCATAATACCTATAAACAACAACAACATACATAAACCTGTAATACTTTTCACAAAATATACTTGTTCCAAAACAACAACACTAGATTACATAAACTTGTTCATGACAGCAGTAGAGTACAACAACATTAGAACACATAAACTTGTTCATGACAACACCCAGTAGAATAAATAAACTTGTTCCAAAACGACAGAAGTAGATTAAATCGCTTCAGATAAGGTTGAAAACACCACTTCCTACTCCAAATATAAATTAATTCGCTTCAGATAAGTCATTGTTGGATGAGTCCTAATCAGTTTCTCGTGACAAGAGGTCAACAACTTTTCTCTTCAATCTTAATATCTCAGATTAAGTTTGACACTCCTGTAAGTTTCAAAGCCACCCTTGAATCATGCGACCAGATACCACGACTCCCCCAACACCAAATGTACCAGATACCACCCTTGAATCTTTTCCATCATTTCTTCTTCAGCTTGTTTCTCCTCCTCTCGTTCAGCAAGTTCAGTCATCGCCTCTCTCATAGCAAGTTTTGTAGCTGGCCTATCTTGAGAACCATATTTAGGAGCAGGAACAACAAATGGCAGAATAATATCACCTAATTATGTGCTTTTAGCTTTATGACAATCATTATTTTCTGTTGGAGGAAAGGTAAATATAATCCCAAGTTCATAATTGCAAATATGAAGCCCAAAACTCATAGACACTACTTTATGAGGTCCATCTGCTTTTGTACCAAATGGATTTGAAATTTGTCGCCCCCACGCAAAAACACTAAAATTATGAGACCTACAGTATACCCAACCAATTGAAGGCGCATCCTTCCTAGACCAGAAGCATCTACGCACCACCTGCAATTTTTAACATAAAATCACTCAATACATTTTTTGTATAAGGTGAGGAAAGCAGACATCACTTCAATAATTGAGAAGCAAATCACCCAAACCACAATTTGACTCTTCCAAAGAGGAGTTCATATTAGACAGAAAAGTGAAGCATCTCAATAATTAATGAGAAAAATAAAAGGAGTAGATTTTAACAAATTAGACAGAAAACCTCTTTGGATCCCCCAAATTCATAGCTTATTAGTTGTTGGTTTTCTCTTTACTGGTTAAGATGTCTTACTTGTTTTCCTCTTCAAAGGATCTAAATCTCTTTATAGAACATCATGGCATATATAAAAAAGCAACCAAGTGACAACCACACCACATGTATGAATCCAAGTTAGTAAAAGATTCCTCAGAAAACCTCCTCAAATAGAGTGAACATGCCACCATAGTGAATAACTAACAAAGCAATGTTGGAAGTAGACCTCTTTGTTGTAGCAGGTCCATGTGTCTTCTGAGCAACATTTCCCTTAGAAGTCTTCTGAGCAGCATTTCACTACAAGTTTCCAATAAGCACTTTCAATGTCTTTCCCTGCTTGCACAAGTACCCTGCATGATAAAGTAATTTGTCTTTAGCAACAAGATTAGGAAACACAATAACTAGAGCTATAGTGAAATTTTAGGCCACAACATAAAGAACAACACATTTACAAAATTGAAAATGATACACATTTTTCATTTTTTAAGTACATTGTAGGCATTTGAAGATGAGATAGCTTTCTGGAAGATCTGAAATCACATATATACAACATATTAGTGCAATGACATATGATATTACATAAAAAGCACAATAAATTACAAGACTTAAAAAGTGTACACCATGCACTGTTAATCCTGCAAGGACACAACCATAAAAGTCTCATATTGCTCACTAGGAGACGCAAGAATTATAACCAAATAACATTATTATTAGTATTACCGCTGGGTTACTAGTGACACCTCTGACACCACTTTCAATGAGAAGAATCAAATCTGTAACTGGTCGGCAGAGATTATCATACCATGGACTCTGCCCTTGTTTCTCATAAAGATCATGAAGCACTATCCTCTTTGCAGGAACTCCATTTCCATCTGGTTGTGAGCATCTAACCCTGTAAGAACAAAACCAACAGTCAAAGGTTTGCCTCCATATAAATCTTGTCAATAAGAATTCTTTAACTATAAAGAACTGATTTTGGGGTTCATCACATTGACAATATAGATTATTATCCAAACCTTAAAGACGTTTTGAAAGCGTTTTCGTGATGAGTTCGAAGAGAAGCCGATAGGTTAGTTCTGAAATTATTCGTTGATGAAAGATCGAAAGTGAGGAAGTTAGTTTTGATGGATCTTGACCGAAGCGATTCTGGTGAAGAAACGCTTATTGCGTTTGGTGTTACAAGCTTTGAAAGTGAAAGTGAAGACAAACGTGGCAATTTCAAGTTATGCTTATTATTTATATCCACGTCAGCAGCTACACCTGGACAAACGTGACAATTTTTTTAAAGTTTGACTAACGGCAACAAACGGAAGGATAAACGTGACACCATTTTAAAAGTTAAAGGACCAACTTGCCACTTTTTAAAGATAAGGGACCAACATGGACCCCGAGCTAAAGTTAAGGGACGAAAAAGGTTATTTTGCCCATTTTTTAACATGTTTAAAATGATATCTTAATCTTATATTAATTCTTTCATTATACACATAAGTTAATATTATAAATTACATTTATTGTATTGACTTAATTCTAAAATAAATAACAAATATTTTAGGTATAATTAATCCCTAGGTCCCTTAACTTTGAACAAAATTTCGCTTTGGTCCCCGAACTTAAAAATGTTATATAATGATCCATTAACTTCACTTCTATTAAACCATTTGGTCACTGCTGTTAGTTTGTGTGAAAAAAACGTGAATTATGGCTAAGGTGACATGTCAGATAAACAAATGATAACTTTAACATTCAACTTTTGTGTTATAAACACTCTAGGGTTCATGGGTTCCATCTTCCATTTACTATGTTCATCCATATTTTTTTCATCTTCCATTTTCTTCTTCAAAATAATAAAAGGAAATTGAAGATTGAAACTTACAACAGTACCAACAGAATAGAGCAATTGTACCAAACATTTCAGACCAAGGAATTTCTCCACTACCCTAAACAAACAAACAAAACCTAATTTCAGATTTAGAATCTTAATTTCATCAAAAAAACAATGTACTACATAAACTGGGTGGTTATTTTTCTTCCAATTTCTCTTCCATTTCATGTGACACAATTAAAATGGGTGGTTGTTTTTCTTCTTCAATTTCCAATTAGATATCTTGTTTTGGATATTCTATGAGAACACAGAGGATAAAGTTTTTCAATATTTGAAATTTTGGGTTTGCTCTGCATCTTAGAGGGGGAAAGATAAGTGTTGGGTTTGGTTTTTGGAGGTGAGGAAATAAAAGTTTGTAGTGACGGTTTAAGGTTGAAGAAATTGATGAAGGTTTAGAGGTTGAAGTATGGTTTTTTAGAGGTTGAAAAAATTGATGCTTGGTTTTGTAATTGTTGAGGTTTATTGAGAGACAGGATGAAATTGGTGTTGGAGTGAAGATTTAGAAAGGATGAAGAAGAGATACCAGAGGTTTTATGATGTGTTAGAAGTGTGTTAAAAAGGATGTAGAAGAGAAACCATAGGTTTTTTTATTTTTAATATTAATCAATATAAAATAAATAAATATTTCAACTCAGTCATTCAAAGTCCAACAAAGTAAGATTTAACTTTTTTTTCCAACAAAAACTAACAGAAATGACTAAAATATGTAACGGAGTATAAGTTAATGAACCACTATGTAACGTTTTTTTAAGGACCAAAGAGAAACATTGACTAAAATTAAGGGATCAAAAGAGGTATTAAGCCAATATTTTATTATTAAGGCATTGCGAGAAAGTGGTGACACTTTATAAATAAAGAAATATTATCATAATTAATAACCACTATTCTATCAAACACAACTCATAAAGAAAGTTTGTATTTAAAATTGATAGAATTAGAGTTTGGCCTAACTCAACCCTACAAAATCGGTTGGTACGGTGAGGGGTGTCACTTTATATAAATCCTTTGTAGATTATATCTTTAACCAATGTGAGACTTGGGTTTTTCCCAATAGAGCTCCTCACGCCCAGCATTATTGGGTTTGGTGTGTAGATATAAACGGTGGGAGGTCCGAATTATCGATATATGAGACTTTGTTTTTTCAATACACCCCCTTGCGCCCAGCATTTTTTGGGCTTGGTGCGCATATATAAGTTATGGATGACCCAAATCGATAGGCTCGTGATACCATGACAAAATTAGAGTTTGGTCTAACTCAACCCTACAAAACCGGTTGGTAAGGTGAGAGGTGTCACTCTATATAAATTTTTTGTAGATTGTATCTTTAACCAATGTGGGACTTGGGTTTTTCCCAATATTGTTGAAAATTAGCACACATCAAATCATAATCATTTGATTCTGATTTATCAAGCTGTTATAAAACAGTGGTGTAAATAGAATTATTATCTATTATTACTATTTCCTTATTTAGGTAGTTGCAATTATAGGAAATTATTTTCTCTATTTATTAGCAAAAGGTACAACTTTCAGCCTATTGTATTCTATTTATACCTCACATGTAAGAGTTCCAAACACAATGGAATATACAACATATTTTTACATGGTATCAGAGCACAAGATTTGAATCATTCCTAAACCTTAAGCACCACCATGGCAGATACTAAAGCAGAAAATTCAGCCAACAGTTTGGCTGAAGAACATGCTCTTCCTATTACAAGTTACAAATTGAATAGCCATAATTACGATCAATGGGTGCGCTCAGTCAAAATCTACCTTCAAGGAAAAGGGAAGTAAGGTTATATCACAGGAGACTCCAATTGTCCATAAAATGAGGATTCCAACCTCGGAAAATGGCAACTAGAAAACAATCTAGTAATGTCATGGCTGCTAAACACCATGACAAATGAAATTGGAGAAAATTCCATGTACTATGACACTGCCAAAGAGATGTGGGATGCCATAAAGGAAAACCACTTTAATGTTGACAATAAACTGCAATTTTTGAAATCAAGAGCATACTCCATGATTTACGTCAAAATGGCCGCTCATTTACAGAATATTTTAATACTCTCAATCATCACTAGCAACAACTGGATGTATATACTAAAGATGAATGGAGCTACACAGAGGATAAAAATAAGTACAAAGAATTGGTGGAGAAAGATAGAGTCTACAGATTTCTATTAGGTTTGAACATGAAACTTGATGAATTTCGTGGGAGAATCCTTGGAACCAAATCTCTTCCAAAAATTCGAGAAGCTTTATCGGAAATACGAAGAGAGGAGAGCAGGAGAAAACTGATGCTTGGAAAATCTAGTGCAGCTCCATCTATAGAGGGATCTGGAATGGCAGCAAGGGGAGACCAACATTCATTCCAAAAGAAAACATGGCCTTGGTGTGACCACTGCAAGAAACCGGGTCATACCAAGGATACATGCTAGATCATTCATGGAAAGCCATCAGAGCTAAAATGGACCAAAAACCGAGACAGCAGAGGGAACACAACTGAGGCAAATTCCCACTCATCACCATTCAACAAGGAGAAAATGGAAGCCTTACATAAAACGCTTCAATAAAAAATTGGTACAACTATTGTGGTACAAAAAAAGTAATTTTTTGCATGCTCTAAACACTAGCTAGGGAAAACAAAATTCATGGATTATAGACTCAGGAGCATCCGATCACATGATTGGAGACTTGGTTATTTTTGATAGTTATTCTCTATGCCAATATAATTTGACTGTTCGAATTGCTGATGGTACCCTGTCTAAGGTCATGGGTAAAGGTTCTTCCATTATTTCACAAACTACTACTCTTAGTTCAGTACTCTATGTGCCTAAACTTGATTGCAACCTATTGTCCATCAATAAACTTACAAAGGATTTAAAGTGCATTACTAAATTCTTCCCTAACCTGTGTGAATTTCAGATTTTAGAGTCGGGGAGGACGATTGGAAATGCTAAAGAATGTGTTGGACTCTATATCCTTCGGGCTAAAACATTTAAACTAGAATTTGAGGTAACCTCTTGCGCTGTAGTTTCTGAATATAGTGAAAAATCTGCAATGATGTTGCACTATAGACTAGGCCATCCAAATTTTATGTACTTGAAATAAATGCTTCCTAAATTATTCAATAAAAATCAAAAGTTGTTTCAATGTGAAAAATTTCAATTGTCCAAACATACACGCAACCCCCAACCCACCTCAACCCTATAAACCTTCCCAACCTTTTTGTGTTATTCATAGTGATGTATGGGGACCATCGTAGGGCAGAAATGTAACCGGATTAAGATGGTTTATCACCTTTATTAATGACCACACACTGATCACTTAGGTCTGCCTTATGAAAGACAAATCAGAAGTTGGTAGGATATTTGAATAATTCCATACCATGGTGAAAACATAATTTCAAAGAAAAACTAGAGTGCTTAGGAGTGATAATGGTCGTGAGTACTATAATTTTGCACTAAGCTCATACTTCCAGCAACATGGAATAATACACCAAACCTCATGTGTGATACACCTCAGTAGAACGGGGTTGTCGAGAGAAAAAATAGACACTTTCTAGAAGTAACTCGATCTCTCATGCTAGCTAAAAATGTACCTAATCAGTTATGGGAAGAAGTTGTCCAACCTATCTTATAAATAGAATTCCTTCTCGGATCCTTGACTTTCATACGCCCTACTCCACTCTCTAAACCTTATACCCAATCAATCGTATCCTTACATCTATTCCTTTGGAAAAAAATTGGATGTACAACTTTTGTCCATAATCTTGATCCCCAACGCAGTAAACTTGACCCGAAATCCATTAAATGCATATTCCTAGGCTACTCTCCTCACCAAAAGGGATACAAATGTTATTCACCTCAAAACAAAAAATTCTACCACACCATGGATGTAACCTTTTTTGAGAATCAACCATATTACCCTAAAGTTGGTATTCAGGGGGAGAACACATATCCAATTGAAGTGATAGAATCCCAACTTTTGGAACTTGAGCTAACTAAACCCAAACTCACTGCAGAGGCATCAAAACCTACACCTGAACCAAATGAAAATGCAACAAAAAATGCAGAACCTACTCGTGGACTAGAATAGATTACATCAGAAAATGCAGAAGATATTGCAGTAGAAAATGCAGAGGATATTGCAGTAGAAACTGCATCCCCTACAACAGAAACTGCACCAAGAAACAACATGAAGGTGTACTCTTGGAAGAGCAAGAAGGGAATAGAGCCCTGCAAAAATCCAAGGCAGAACCAAGAAATCTCCAAGACTCTAGAAAATGGTGTTCTCTCATGTAATACTGCTCCTAACTCTGTGAATATTGATGATATTGATATTCCTATTGCCTTGAGAAAAAATGTAAGATCGTGTACTAAACATCCCATTGAAAGATTTGTATCTTATGGAAAATTTTCCAAGAGTTACAAAACTTTTGTAACAGCTTTTAACAATACACACATTCCAAGAAACATCCATGAGGCACTAAAAAAATTCTAAATGAGCATCAGCCATAACTGAAGAGGTTCAGGCCCTAATAAAGAATGGCACTTGGGAGATCACAAGCCTACCTGCAAGGAAGAAGCCGGTAGGATGCAAATAGATATTCTTCATGCAGTATAATGCAGATGGGAGTATAAATCAGTACAAAGCTCGACTTGTAGCAAAGGGATTCATTCAATCATATGGAGTAGACTATGAAGAGACTTTTGCACTAGTGGCCAAACTAAACTCAGTTAGAGTTATTCTCTCTTTGGCTACAAATTTAGATTGGTCACTCCATCAACTAGACATCAAGATTGCCTTATTAAATGGTGATCTAGAAGAGGAAGTTTATATGCATATTCCTCCTGGACTTGAATCATCCAGCACCACAAATATGGTGTGCAGGCTCCGAAAACATCTTTATGGCCTCAAGTAGTCTCCAAGGGCATGGTTTGATAAATTGACTTGAGTTGTCAAGAAAGGCAGGTTCAACCAATTCCAATCAGATCACACTATGTTTGTTAAACACTCCATGGAAGGAAAGGTAGTTTTGTTCATTATTTATGTTGATGACATCGTCGTTACAAGAAATGATTATGATCACATTGATCATTTAAAGGAATCTTGGCAAAGGAATTTGAAGTTAAGAACTTGGGACAACTTAATTATTTTTTAGGAATGGAAGTTGCTCGAACAAAGAATGACATATATGTACCACAAAGGAAATACACCCTTGACCTGCTTCAAGAAACTGGAATGCTTGGGTGTAAGGCAGCTAATACACCGATAGAACAAATAAAAGAAAGAGAAGATGAAAGTCCACCAGCCGACAAAGATAGATATTAAAGTCTAGTTGGGAAACTAATCTACCTATCTCACACTAGGCCCGACATTGGGTTCGCGGCAAGCATGACTAGTCGCTACATGTCAACTCCAACTGAGTCTAACATGAAAATGGCAAATAGAATCCTCCAATACCTTAAAGGCACACCAGGATGAGGTTTCTACTTCAAGAAGAATTCAAATAAGGGCATTGAAGTTTATACAGATTCAGATTACGCAGGGTGCTCCACAGACAAAAAATCGTCTACAGGCTATTGTTCATTTATATGGGGGAACTTAGTAACTTGAAGAAGCAAGAAACAATCTGTATTGGCAAGGAGTAGTGCAGAAGTAGAATTTAGAGCTATGGCCCTAGGTATTTGTGAAGGAATGTGGCTTAAGAGCATGCCAGATGAAATCAAATTCGTGTGAACCCTACTGTGAAGTTATTATGTGATAATAAAGCTGCTATAAGTATTGCAAAGAACCCAGTCCAACATGATAGAACAAAACATGTGGAAATTGATCGACACTTCATTAAAGAAAAAATTGATCATAAGATTATTAGTATTGATCATGTCCCATCATGCAAGCAAACTGCAGGTATCTTAACCAAGGCTCTTCCCGGAAATACTTATGAAAATATAAAATCCAATCTGGGTATGATAGACATCTACCACCCAGATTAAGGGGAGTGTTAAAGATAAGCACAAATCAAATCATAATCATTTGATTCTAATTTGTCAAGCTGTTACAAAACAATGGTGTAAATAGAATTATTATTTATTATTACTATTTCCTTATTTAGGTAGCAACAATTATAGGAAAATATTTTCTCTGTTTATTAGCAAATTAGGGTACAACTTTCATCCTATTGTATTTGATTTATACATCACATGTAAGAGTTCCAAACACAATAAAATATACAACATATTTCTATAAAAACTACACATAAACAACTTCCTAAAGGTCCGACCAAACATACTATATTTTTAAATTGATGGTAGATGTGTATTTTTTACCCAAATATCCCTTTAAAAAAAAACTCAAAATCATCCACTTTTCAAATTATTTATCAAAATATCTCATTTTGGGGTATTGATAGAGTGTAAGCACCAGATGAATCGGTGACCCCTTACAAAGGTAAAGAGGTGTTGCCAATTAGATTAGAGATAGGGTGCAAAGTGCAATTTTTAAACAAAAATAAGCAACATTAATATTTAATTAAAAATAATATTAAATAAATTAATGTTGGTGACCGGGTTAGTCATACTGGCCACCGATTCTACATCCTCTAGGCACCCTTACTTGTTGCCCTCGTTGTTGATTCACTCCAGGTGTTTAAGGATTTGAGGTCTCAGGAACATTCCTAGAAGAATCCCTAAGAATTTCTTGCATTTCCAAGAAGTCATGTGTATTGAAACTGGGCTTGCGACCCATGCCAGAGTAGCTGGGATGTGATGAATGGGTCATTGGTGTGTATCCTGAATGAATGAAGGGGGACATTGGTGTGAAGGTTTCGTTGGTGAAAGGTTGAAACAATGTTGGTGTTTGAAAGCTATAAGGTTATTATGATGTTTGTATGTGTAGGCTATGGTGTGATGTTTGAGCGTTTTGGCTATGGAAAGATGTTTGGGCGTTATGCCCATGGTACGATGTTTGGGCGTTTTGGCTATATCTTGATGTCGCGTTTGGGACATATGCATTTTGGGTGTCTTGATAATAGTCATTTTGTTGGATATGGTATGGGAGATGCTTTTCATATTTTGGTTGGGTGTTTGGCATGTTTGGATGGTGTATTTGTATGTTTATGGGTTTTTAATTTTGTTTGGTAGGGGGTTGTGAGTAAACATGTCCGATAATTTCCTGGTGGATTAGACATTGAAGCTTCTTGTGTGTAGGTGGTTTGTCGTGGGTCGTATTGATACCTCTCTTTGGAGACAAACCCAGTTGCAACCGATTTGTACCAAGCCAAATAAATATTAGTTGGTATATACGGGGTTGTCATGATCGGGTCACGTAAGACATGGGTGCGGCGGTTCCTCTACTTACAAAAGAGAATAAATATGAAGACATTAACATTTACACATAGAAGAAATATGAAGACATAAACATTTACACATTGTCAATAGCGGGAAAAAAACACTTAGTGAAGTAAACACTTACATAATTCACAATGTTGGCGACAGTGCCTCTGTGCATTTCACCCATTGTCAATAGAGACATTATATCTGATGATATAAAACTAGTTGATTATATCTGATGCTAGTGATTAACTGTTTCTGATGATGCCATACTAGAACACACTCTAGATGAATTTATAGAGGAAGAATAGTAAAGTTTCAAATGAGTGTAGCAAGGTAGCGCCAATTAAATTAGCGACAATGTAGTACATGTGGGAGGTGCCGCCAGTCCAAGTGAAGACTCCTAGGCATGTAAAACTGAGCATAGCTGAGATAGAGGAACATGCATGCATGACAGTCTGAGTATGACATGGTGACAGTGTAGGTTGCAGACTGTACCATGTCACCAATTTGAATGGTGCTAATGTTCAAAAAAAGAAGGTTGTCGCCAATTGATATGGAGAGTCCATTTAATGCTCCATGCATATTTAATATGGCTCGTGCATTGTCATCTGCAACAAGTAAGTTCACATACGGAAAAATATAGTAACAAACAATGTCATCTGCATCGAGATACATTATTAACGCCCACTACAACAAAGAGACACATGTCTCTGATGTATCTAGGTTTGGTTTTCAAAACATCAATGTTGTCTGATTCACAATAAATAAAAATACAATTTTCTTGCATTTTAAAGATAGGTTGGAATCAAAATTAGGGTTTAGTCCTATATCACAAATTATATATCAAAACCCATTTTTTTTAAACCAACCACGTTAAATTTTATCCACTTAAAGTGCGAGATGATGAAGATATTGAAAATATGTTCGTTAGTCACGAGCATTCTAGTTTTAATTATATTGAGTTGTATACTTTACTCCAACAAAATCTTCCATCTCAATAATCTTAAATCATCAATCAATCAGAACGTGCATATTCAGATGAAACCGAAGCAAAAGACTCAGATGAAATCGAAGTGGAAGTCAACATCGTTGATGACGAAGAAGAAGGAAGTGAGACAAAGGTCGATCATCTGTTGAACAACACCACTGAATATGAAGATCAAGTGTCATTACCTCCATGTCATGTATATTGTCTGCCTCAATATATGACAGACTTGGACTTGCATGACAATGAGAGATACTCATATATTATTTACAACCTGTATATGCGGTCAGAGGGTGAATTAAAAGTGGGAGACAAGTATTGTACCAAGGAAGAATGTGTACGAGCCATTAAAAAATATCACATGGATAACTTTGTTGATTTCAGCATACATCGAACTAATTCGAGAAGGCGTGTCATTATTTGTTGTAACAAACTTTACAAATTTCGCCTTGCTGCGTCTTATAGGAAGAGAAGTGATTCTTGGAAGATAACTTCTATAGAGCCACCTCACAGTTGCACTGCCATATATATTGTTCAGGATCACAAAAAATTAAGCGCATAATTGATATGTCAAGACATTTTGCCGCTTGTTAACAAGGATCCATCAGTGAAGGTGAGTATAATAATCTCTCATATCGTTATGCGGTATAATTATACTCTCTCATACAAGAAAGCATGGATTTCAAGGACAAAAGGTGTTGAATAGGTATTTGGAAACTGGGAGGATTCATACAAAGAATTACCGCAATTTTTGGTGGCATTTAAGACATACACACTGGGGACTGTTGCAATTATGCAGATAGTGCCAGCATGTAGGCCAGATGGAACTATTGATGATGGAAATGCAATATTCACTGACTCTTTTGGGCGTTTCAACCATGCATCAAAGGTTTTGTATTCTACAAACCTATTATACAAATTGATGGAACATGGTTATACGGAAAATACAAGGGCACCTTGTGTTAGACGATGGCGCAAATCTAGAAGATGAGTTGAATAGGTCACTTGTTTAAAACAGAGTCGGCGCTACCAATATTTGGTTCTTAAAAATGTTTTAGGCAAAAGTGACCGAGGAACTATTTTCGTCTAAAACGAACCCTTACCGAAAAAACTGAATATGCGTAAAGCCTGTGGAATTTGATAAAAATGAGATTTGAGAATCACTAATTTGATCACACTTCAATCAGATTTTATTCACTATAAGGTTTGACTAATTCCAATGCTGTAAAAATATAGACAATTTGAAAAGACATCACAATTGTTTATAGTTCACACAATTGGTCAAACACTTGGAGTGCAAGGCACTACAAGTGAATTCCAATATGAGAGTAAAGTGCTCAAGTGTTCTATTACAATCAAGGATTGTAACAAGCTTTAAAATGGTATAACACTACTCACATCAGAATTTGATTAACACAATTGTTTGCACTCAAAACTCAAAATATGAGCAATTTAAAAGTAAAGAAAGAAACATCAATTTGTTGAGGCAGTTCCCCTGTCGTCCTCGCTCGGGGTACATCTACCCTCAATTCTAAAAATAGAATTGAGACCTGTATATAGATATAACATGTTGGTCAATGTTTACACGAGAAGCAAATATAAATCAAACGATCAAACACAATTTGTTGATGTAGAACCTATTTTTTCTCTTCCCTTGATTCAAGTTGAATCAAGTCCTTCGAACGCTGTGAATAAACCTCTGAATACGGCACGCCCTTTGAACAACCCCACAATCTTCAAATCTTGCCCAGCTGATTTCAATCACCAACGTGTCAAACCCGAATCTTTCACTCACAATCCTTTAGTTACCGCTGCTAAACCGACATAACCACTCATTCTTCGATTACCTTCGCTCGGTTGAATCTGTGATGGACCGATTCGTGCAAAAAAACCCAAAATCCAAGGTTCTTGAAGGACAAAACTCTAACGGTTTTATTCAAGAAAAACCTACTAATTACTCAACCCAAACCAGATTACACCAATCCTAAGTTTGGATGTTATCACCTCTAACAAGCAGAATGCACAACAAAAATGATTATGTGTAGTTGTTGAGAAAATGCAATGAAGAGGATGAGAACAAATCAGTATGTTAATTTCACTTTTCTTGTTTTTCATGTATGTGTAAAAGGAAGAGCAAAACTCACTTTACATACAAGACATAACTGATTAACAAACACCAAGACTGTTTCGCATAACAGATTTTTGACTGAACATAAGTGAGTGGTCGACCTATGTAGAAGGGAGGGTCGATCTAATCTTACCCTCCCTTCGACAACTTTCTTTAGTTGAGGAACTTTGACGAAAATTGAACAAATTCATTGAAAAACTCTCAACTGAAGGTGAGAAAATACTTATAAGGGGGGGTTGAATAAGGATTTAGAAAATATTATGGCAATAAAAACACAATGATTTTTATCCTGGTTCGTTGAACTCAACTAATCCAGTCCACCCTATCAAGAGTGATTTTCCTTTCTCCACAAGGACTTAATCCACTATAATCAAACTGATTACAACAACAACCACTAAGAACAACTGTCTTAGTCTTCTCAAGAACTACTGACCACAACTTGGTCTTCTCAAGGAACTTTTACAATCAAATGTAAACTAAACAAGTGTTTTAAATGCTTCTAAGAAAGCTATATCACAACTGTGATTTACACTTAAGTTTAAGAACGTATGAAATAAATCTAGCAAAGAGTAATAATTTACATGAGAGCTTTTCAATGAATTTGTTCAATTTTCGTCAACTGAAGAAAGTTGTTGAAGGCTTGCTTTTATAGACTTAGAAGTCTAAGACGTTGCAAGCTTGAAGACCGTGTACTGCAAAGTAGTTGTATCCTTTTGTCTTCACATCACTTGACCTTTCCTAGAAGTAGAACGTTCAGAGAAATCCTTTTTGCCTATGTTCTTGTGTCTAGCATAAAAGAGGAAAGAGTCGTTTGGCATAACCAACAGATATAATCTTCAAATAATCTTCTTCAACAAGTGTCTAATTCACAGCAATCAACATCAGAGTCTTGAGTGATCATAGTCTTTGATGTTCTCAGAGTTTGTTGTATCAGAGTGTTGCAGCAAGTGTGCTTCAGTGTGAGTAATGGTCAGAGCAGAGTTTGGAGATCAGATTCTCAGTACTTGCAGCGAATAGTACTATCAGAGTCTTATGAAAAACTATGCTTGAAACTCTTCATACAAAGTCTCTAGTCTATGCTTCAGATGCTTCTGTAGCTTCTGCTTCAGATGCTTCTGTAGGCAGCGCTCAGAGTCTTCTGTAGAGATGCTTTTGATGCTTCAGAGCCTTGCGTAGTTCAATATTCAGATCCATTTTTGCTTTCAGAAGAATATTAAATTTAATATCTGCAGCAAAACTACTTGAACAAATTTAGAGTATATAATTTCTTAATACCAAATTCCGTAAGTGTTATCATCAAAACATAGAGATATAACTAAGAACCAATCTGTGTTCTAACAATCTCCCCCTTTTTGATGATGACAAAAACATAGGAAATTTTGTTCAATAAAGAGATAAATATAACTCCCTCTGAGATTATGAATCTCCCCATGAATTGAGTACTAAGAAAGAATAGAAACTTCCCTTTTTGCATGAGTATTCTTTTCAGAATCAGAGCTTGAATGTTCAAAATTAAAGCTTGATTTGGATGAACATTTTAGAATCAGAGCCTGATTGGTTAAAACTTGATATGGGGATCTCAGAGTTACTCTAAAGAATTTTGTCAGATTTATCATTATAGTTCTGAAAGACTAAAAGTTCACGTTAGTTATAATTTGATATGTCTGAATTCCATTCAGGTAAAGTTTATTTGAACAGTCAGAATTTCATTTTCTCCCCTTTTTGTCATAATCAAAACGAAAACTTGTAAAGACAAATAAAGGAAACAGAGAGAAAAGATACAATTATATAGAGAAAACATTCAGATTCATTCATTCATTCAAATAAGTACTCAGACAAAACATCAGATGAGAAATATAAAACAAGTGCTCAAACATCAGATAAAGAAAACATAAATCTAGGATTGTTTGGAAAGAAGCATCTTCAGAAGGTGGATGATCTCAGATGAAGATTATTCTTGTTTGGACATCCATTTCTCAATGTTCTCAGTCTTCTGATCTTGCCTTGCCATCCAGGACTTTATCTCAGATTGACCAGCTTCCAGCACGGCAATCTTATCTTCTAATTCTGGGTTCTCTTTCTTGATCTCAGAAGAAGTAAATGGAGCAGATTTTGATGTAGGAGCAGGAGCAGAGTCAATATCCATTGGAGTTGCAGAGTCTGGAGCCACAAATGCAGATGGTTTGTCCACAGTTGTCAGAGCTAAAGGATTGTCTTCCAGAATGACTTCAGAAGTAGATCCTTCAATAGTTTCTGTAGCAGATACTCCAGAAGATGAAGGTACATCCTCAAGAAGCAAAGGTGGAGATCTTTTCATATTCCATAGCATGGTTCTGGCAGTCTCAACAAATCTGATCTTCGCATCATCAGAGCAAACACTCTTCAGATTTGAAGCAACAATATTGAATCTGGACATGAAGTTATTCCAAATAGCATCAGATTCATCTGAGTTCATGGTTGAAAGGCATCTCTTCTTTACAGAGTCTAAATTCATCCTTATTTCTTTCATAAAATTAGCAAATAAAATATCAACATTTAGCCTTGGTTTAGGTTTAAGAAAGGCTTCAAGAGTTGATGGTTTGATTTGTTTTGGTGGAGTTGGTATGGTAAAGGTTGGAATAATAAACAGAGGACGAGGATAAGAAGGAAAAGATGGATGTTTAGATGATGAAGTAGAGGTTTTGAATCTGGATGAAGTGTGAAACAGAAATGGTTTAAAACTAGATGCAGAGGGAATGGCATCAAATGGAGTGGAAGTGTAGGGGATGAAAACAGATTTATCATACAACAGAGGTTCGGATGGAATGATATCTGGTAGTTGTTCAATATAGGTTTGACGTACAGAAGGAAGAATTGTTGAAGAACTAGGTTTGTATGGAGTGATAGGGTCAGATGGTTCTATTCTGGTATAAAAGTGTTTAATTTTAAGACCAGAAGGAAGGGGATCAAAGGGATATGGTTTAAAGGATGCAAATGAAACAAATTCAGATGTTATTGATTTAGGTTTTGGAGTGTGTTCAGGAATGATAGCATCAGATGAAATAAATGTATCTGGTTGTTTAGGTTCATATCCTCTGAGAGAGGGAGTGAGCTTACATCTGGATGAACATCAGATTCAGATGAATCAGATGAGGTAGATGAGGGACAGGATGTGGAAGATATGTCAAACATAATTTTGAGGGGTTGGATGTCCAGAACCTCAGAATCAGATATGTTTGATTCAATAGGTTTGGGTTGTTCTGGTTCAGGATTAGGTTGTGAATTAGAAGGTATAGGTTTTGGTGGTTTATATACAATAGGTTCATATGGTATTTGTTCAGGTACAAAAGTTTGTCGAAGTTCAGGTTGTTGTGGAGAAGGTTCTTGTGGTGTTGGTGTAGGTTCTGCTGGTTTTGTTGTTTGTGGTTCTGATTGGGGAATGTCAGATGATTATTGTGGTTTAGTTGGAACTGAATCAGTTGGAATTTGTGATTCAGAAACTTTTTGTGGTTCAGAGAATTGAGATGGAAAAGAAGTGGTTTGAGTTTGAGAAGGAGGGGGTTCAGAAATAGAACTAACTGTTGATAATTCTACTGCAATTTCAGAAATAGTAGGTAAGGATTTTTTAGTACCTCTTATCTTGATGTGTTTGATAGGTGCAGAAGAAGCTTCTCCAGAAGCTTTTCTTTTCATTGTCTTCTGTGATTTTTTAGCAGTTTTTTGTTTCTTCTGATCAGCAGCCTCTTCCACCTCTAACTGTCTTCTTTTCCTTATATTCTCCTCATAAACATCTGGGATAGGTTCTCTTGCACATAGAAGAATATTAGCAGGTACAGGTGTTCCATCTGCCTTGCACATCTGAATGTATGTAAGAATTGCGTCTCTAGGTTCCTCAGCACCAAAAATAGGAAAATCTTTTATTGGAATCCTTTGGAGACTCTTCCCATTCAAAGGTTTTCCAATAATTGAAGCAAGTTCTTATTTCACTCCAGCTTCATGCAGAAAAGCTACCAGACCATTCTCAGTTAGAATGTCTGAGATTAATCTTCCAAAAGGAATCCAAGTTCTGATCTTCTGACCCTTAGTCTTGACAGATTCTCTGGAGGCATTAATGTGATTCCACAGATGCATAAAGAGAATGTGTGGCAGATCCACTTTAGTACTCTGACTCAAGCAGTACATGAAGTAAATTTGTTCATTGTTAACATAGTCTGGAGAGTTTGTGGATTTTCTGTGGTTTATACAGCCCAGAAAAATCTTGGCCCATATCATGTATTCAGGTTTCAGATCCTTGAACTTGTTGGAAGCTTGTCCAGATGAAATTACGTCAGCATAAACTTCACCCATTTCAACATGCCCAGCTGGCAGATGAGAAACTCCATCCGTTTCTTCATACCCAATGAGTTTTCTGATCAAATCTTCAGTGATAATAATCTCTTTTCCCAGAATTGAAGAGATTATGAACTTGGGGTAGACAGATGCGTGAATCCAGAATTCTTTCACTAGATGTGGATAAACTGGTCCAAACAATCTATCAAAGTACTTCACCCAGCCTTGAGCATCAATGATAGGATGCAAATCAAAACCATTATCAGCCAAGGAGTCAAATTCCACCATTGATTCATATAAAACTTCAAGCTTATCAACTGGTGTTAAAAGAGTTCTCTTAGGTTCCTTAAAAGGGACAGCCCCCATGTTTGATGAAGAAATAGCAGCCATTGAAGATTGGAACTGAGTTGAGGTTGAAGATGAAGTAGCCATTGATGAAGATGGTGAAGGTTTAGGGTTTAGATGAAGGCTAAAGAGCAAGCAGAAATGCATAAACGTGTTTGTGAGAGTGAAAAGTGTGAAATGTTGAGATTTGTAGAATTTATAAAGAAAATTAGGGCACACAAACGGTCACACATTCAACATGTTCTCATTTAACATTTAATAGCATTTTATAAAAAGAAATTAATCATTCCAAAGCATTTATAATTCTGACAATTGGAAGGAAAACCAAGAAACCAACTATTCAAACGTTACCTCAAACGTTTGTTCAGTGTTGTGTACTCCATCTTTTCAGATTCTGAGTGACACGTGTTTGCTTGCATGTGCTTCTGAAAACTCTTTGAGAAATGAAACGTTAGCCAACGTTCAGATCCTCTAAGATTGGTTAGTTCAGATACACACAGAAATAATAATTCAAGAAATTAAATAATTGACAGATGAAATACTTCAGAGCTTAAACATTTTGCATCTGAGAAGGTTGCTTCTGATAAATATTATTCTGGACAAAATTCCATACCAATATTTTTCAGAATAAACTTAAACCTATCTTCAGCAAGGGGTTTTGTGAAAATATCAGCCCATTGATGATCTGTATCAACAAAGTCTAATTTTATAATATCCTTCTGAACATAGTCTCTGATGAAGTGATATTTAATTTCTATATGCTTAGATTTAGAGTGTAAAATAGGGTTTTTAGATAAGCATATAGCAGAAGTATTATCACATAATATAGAAATATTACTCTCAAAGATCTGATAGTCTTCTAGCTGACTTTTCATCCAGAGCATCTGTGTGCTACATCTAGCAGCAGCAATATATTCTGCTTCTGTAGTTGATAGAGCAATTGTAGGTTGTTTCTTGCTGTACCAGGAGATTAAATTCATCCCAGAAATTGACAACTTCCAGAAGTAGTTTTTCTTTCAACTCTGTCTCCAGCGTAATCAGCATCACATAATCCAACTAGTTTAAATTCATCAGATTTTCTATAACACAAACCCACATTAGAAGTACCTTTTAGATACCTTAGAATCCTCTTAACAGCTGTTAAGTGTGATTCTCTGGGATCTGATTGGAATCTTGCGCACAAGCATACACTGAATAAAATTTCAGGTCTAGAAGCAGTTAAGTAGAGAAGAGATCCAATCATACCTCTGTAGATTTTCTGATCTACTTTCTTACTTACCTCTTCCTTACCAAGAATGCTTGTTGGATGCATAGGAGTCTTTGCCATCTTACTATCAGTCATGTTAAACTTCTTCAGAAGCTCTTTTACATATTTAGTCTGATGAATGTAAGTGCAATCTGGAGTCTGGTTGACTTGAATTCCCAGAAAGAATCTCAATTCTCCCATCATGCTCATCTCAAATTCAGCCTTCATACATTGAGCAAATTCCTTTCCCAGCGTAACATTTGTAGATCCAAATATAATATCATCCATATATATTTGACAAATTAATAGATCTTTCTTAAATGTTTTACAGAAGAGAGTTGTGTCCACTTTGCCTATGATAAAATTTTTCTCTAGAAGAAAATTACTTGATCTCTCATACCAAGCTCTGGGATCTTGTTTTAAACCATAAAGAGATTTCTTAAGTTTAAAAACATGTTCTGGAAATTTATCACTTTCAAAACCAGGAGGTTGGTGAACATAAACTTCCTCTTCTATAATCCCATTTAAGAAGGCACTCTTAACATCCATCTGATATAGAGTGATGTTATTTTGTGCAGCAAAAGAAATGAGTAAACGAATAGACTCTAACCTGGCCACAGGAGCATAAGTCTCTGTGTAATCAATTCCTTCTTGCTGCTATAACCTTGAGCAACAAACCTTGCTTTGTTCCTTTCAACTTCTCCTTTTTCATTCAACTTGTTTCTGAAGACCCATTTGGTTCCAATTATATTGAATCCTTTTGGTCTTGGAACCAAATCCCAAACGTCATTTCTTGTGAATTGATTGAGCTCTTCTTGCATGGCAATTATCCAGTCATTGTCTTGCAGAGCTTCATCCACAGAAGTTGGTTCAATAACTGACACCAACCCAAATAATGACGCTTCAGATGATCTGAGGTAGGATCTTGTTCTTATAGGGTCATCCTTCTTTCCAATGATCACATCCTCTGGGTGAAAGACCTTGATTCTGGAAGATGATCCTCTAACATTTGATTCTTCAGAAATATTCAAGTTGTTCATTTGAGAAGCTAAAGGAGTTGCATCTGGCGTTGCTTCTGGCTCTTTCACTTGAACCTTTTCTGCCTCTGAGCCTTCAGAGTCTGTGAGAATTACTTCTCTATCTGCAGAACTTTCAAACTGCTTTGGCTTTTGAATGCCAAGCTTATCATCAAATCTAACATGTATAGATTCCTCCACAATTTTTGTTTCAATATTGTATACTCTGTAGCCTTTAGAGCGTTCAGAATACCCAAACTTGAAACACTTCTATGCTTTAGAATCAAACTTATTTAGATTCTCTTTAGTGTTCAACATATAACATATACATCCAAAAGGATGGAAATAAGAAATGTTGGGCTTTCTGTTCCTCCACAATTCATAGGGAGTGTTTTCCAGAAGAGGTCTTACAGACATTTTGTTCTGAATATAACAAGTTGTGCTTATTGCTTCTTCCTAAAAATGCTTTGCCAGATTTGTCTCGTTGATCATGGTTCTGGCCATTTCTTGCAGAGTTCTATTTTTCCTCTCTACAACTCCATTCTGTTGTGGAGTTCTAGGGCAGGAGAAATCATGAGCAATGCCATTTTCATTAAAATATTTTTCAAAATATTTGTTTCAAATTCGCCACCATGATCACTTCTGACTTTAACAATTTTAAAATCTTTTTCATTCTGGACTTGTTTGCAGAAGTCAAAGAACACAAAATGTGACTCATCCTTGTGTTTTAGGAATTTCACCCATGTTCATCTGCTATAGTCATCAACAATGACTAATCCATACTTCTTGCCTCTGATGGATGCAGTTTTCACTGGTCCAAACAGATCAATGTGAAGTAACTCTAATGGTCTTGAAGTTTAAACAACATTCTTAGTTTTAAAAGAAGATTTTGAAAATTTTCCTTTTTGACATGCTTCACAAAGAGCATCTGAGTTGAACTTCAACTTAGGAAGTCCTCTGACCAGATTGAGTTTATTAATCTGAGATATACGTCTCATATTAATATGTCTCAATCTTCTGTGCCAGACCCATTGCTCATCATTAACAGATATAAGGCATTTTACGTTCTGAACCTTAAGTTCTGAAAGATTGATTTTATAAATGTTGTTCTTCCTCTTTCCATTAAATAGGATTGAGCCATCCTTCTGACTAACAGCTTTGCAACATTTTTTATTAAAGATCATGTCATAACCATTGTCACTTAATTGACTTATGGACAATAAATAATGCTTTAATCCTTCTACAAGTAAAACATTAGATATAGAGGGAAGGTTACCATTTCCAATAGTACCATAGCCAATAATCTTGCCCTTCTGATTCCCTCCAAACTTCACGTCTCCTCCAGATTTAAGCTCCAGGCTTTGGAACATAAAACTTTCTCCCGTCATGTGATATAAGCAGCCAGAGTCCAGGTACCATGGCTGGCGTCTTGACTTTGCTGCTAAATACATCTGCAACAGGTATTATCTTATCCATAGGTACCCAGATCTTTTTGGGTCCTTTTTGGTTAGTTGCCTTAAAAGTTTGTCTGAACTTTTGTCTTTTTACAACAGTTTTGTTCTTACTAACTTTTGGTTTAAACACAGGAATGTTCTGATCAGAACGTGTGTGTTTAATATCATTCAGATAACCAAACTTAAAATGAGAATGTAAGGGAGTCTTCTTAATGATAAGTTTATCAACAGGTATTGGATTTAAATTCTTTCCAGAGGAAGATTCATATCCAATTCCTTTCCTGTTGTTTCTGCTAACTCCATAGATCATTGAAGCCATCTTGCTTCTATTTATGCTTTTAGCCAGAAACTTCTGAAAACTGTAGTCATATTCTTCTAAAATAATTTTGCATTTTGACTTAGTTTCAAATTCAGAGTCTTGTTGAGCTTTTTCAAAAAAAAAATTCATTTTCAAATTGTTTTCTTTGAGCTCAGCAACTTCTGACTTTAACAGACTATTCTCAGATTCAAGATTGCATTTAAGCTTCTTGCATTTGAGCTTAATCTGGTTATAGTTTTTCAGGACTTCTGATAAAACTTTAATAAGTTCTTCCCTAGAGAGATCAGAAAGTACCTCTTCTGAGTCAGATTCAGAATCAGATTCAGATCCGGATGATCCTTCATCTTGATCTTCTACTCCAGCCATCAGTGCCATGTTGGCGCATTCTTCTTCTGACTCTGATGAAGATTCAGATGCATATGAATCATCCCATGTAGCCATCAGAACTTTCTTCTTATGCTCAGGCTTCCTTCTTGGCTTCTCCTTCTGAAGCTTTGGGCATTCATTCTTGTAATGACCATGTTCCTTGCATTCATAGCAAACAACATCCTTCTTTCTAGATCTTTTGTGTTCAGAGGACTCTTTGCGTCGATCTGGATTCTTGAAGTTCTTGAACTTCCTCTGTTTGTGCTTCCAGAGTTTGTTGATTCTTCTGGACAACAAGGACAGTTCATCTTCTTCTTTAGAAGAAGACTCTTCAGAACTTTCTTCTAACACCTGCAATGCTTTAACAGATTTGTTAGATTTTAAAGCAATTGACTTACCTTTCTTTTGAGGCTCGTCTTCTTCAAGTTCAATTTCACGGCTCCTCAGAGAGCTGATCAGTTCTTCCAATGTGATCTTGTTCAGATCCTTTGCTAGCTTCAGAGCAGTGACCATAGGTCTCCATCTGATTGGCAAGCTTCTGATGATCTTCTTCACATGATCAGCAATTGAATAGCCTTTGCCCAACACTTTTAATCCAGCTGTGAGGATCTGGAATCTAGAGAACATAGCTTTTATAGATTCAAATTCTTCCATTTTAAAGGCTTCATACTTCTGGATCAGCGCCAGAGCCTTGGTCTCTTTAACTTGTGAGTTCCCTTCATGTGTCATCTTCAAAGACTCAAACAAATCAAATGTAGTTTCTCTGTTGGTAATCTTCTCATACTCAGTATGAGATATAGCATTTAATAAGATTGTTCTAGCTTTGTGATGATTTCTGAACTCCTTCTTCTGGGCTTCAGACATAAATTTTCTATCAATTTTCTTGCCATCCCCATCAGTGGGGTGAACGTAACCATCAATGACTAAGTCCCATATATCAACATCATAACCAAGGAAGAAACTATCTATTCTGTCCTTCCAATAGTCAAACTTCTCCCCATCAAACATAGGGGGTTTTGTGCTGATTCTATCCCTTTCTTCATATCTGTTGCTATTTGATGTTGAAGCTTCAGCCATAATATCAACCAAGAATATATATTAAAGTTTTCTCAAGTGGATCTTTTTTGTTCACGGTGAAGTGATAGCACACACAGAACCGGAGCTCTGATTCCAACTGAAGGTGAGAAAATACTTAGAAGGGGGGGTTGAATAAGGATTTAGAAAATATTATGGCAATAAAAACACAATGATTTTTATCCTGGTTCATTGAACTCAACTAATCCAGTCCACCCTATCAAGAGTGATTTTCCTTTCTCCACAAGGACATAATCCACTATAATCAAACTGATTACAATAACAACCACTAAGAACAACTGTCTTAGTCTTCTCAAGAACTACTGACCACAACTTGGTCTTCTCAAGGAACTTTTACAATCAAATGTAAACTAAACAAGTGTTTTAAATGCTTCTAAGAAAGCTATATCACAACTGTGATTTACACTTAAGTTTAAGAACGTATGAAATAAATCCAGCAAAGAGTAATAATTTGCATGAGAGCTTTTCAATGAATTTGTTCAATTTTCGTCAACTGAAGAAAGTTGTTGAAGGCTTGATTTTATGGACTTAGAAGTCCAAGACTTTGCAAGCTTGAAGATTGTGTACTGCAAAGTAGTTGTAGCCTTTTGTCTTCACATCACTTGACCTTTCCTAGAAGTAGAACGTTCAGAGAAATCCCTTTTGTCTGTGTTATTGTGTCTAGCATAAAAGAGGAAAGAGTCATTTGGCATAACCAACAGATATAATCTTTAAATAATCTTCTTCGACAAGTTTCTAATTCATAGCAATCAACATCAGAGCCTTGAGTGATCAGAGTCTTTGATGTTCTCAGAGTTTGTTGTATCAGAGTGTTGCAGCAAGTGTGCTTCAACGTAAGTAATGGTCAGAGCAGAGTTTGGAGATCAGATCCTCAGTACTTGCAGCGAACAGTACTATCAGAGTCTTTTGAAAAACTATGCTTGAAACTCTTCATACAAAGTCTTCAGTCTACGCTTCAGAGGCTTCTGTAGCTTCTGCTTCAGATGCTTCTGTAGGCAGCGCTCAGAGTCTTCTGTAGAGATGCTTCTGACGCTTCAGAGCCTTGCATAGTTCAATGTTCAGATCCATTTTTGCTTTCAGAAGAATATTAAATTTAATATCTGAGCAAAAATACTTGAACAAATTTAGAGTATATAATTTCTTAATACAAAATTTCGTAAGTGTTATCATCAAAACATAGAGATATAACTAAGAACCAATCTGTGTTCTAACATGCAGAAGGGGGGGTCGACCTAAGCTTACCCGAATTCCAGATTGTGCAAAAAACAGAACTTTGCGTCGACCGGAGTAGGTCATGCATTGACGCAAAACATGCAAATTTAGGCAAATACAAATGGGCACAATGTGAGTCGACCGGATGGTCGGCGCGAGCCCTTCTGAGAGTAGACCATTAAAAAAATATTTGTATGAGTCAACCGGAGCTAGCTTTGAGTCGACTCAAAGCCCTGAGATATGAAAAAATTCCTATTTTCATGTATCAAGTCATTTTTTAGGAACTCTATAACATAGTAAGCTTGACCAACCCTACATGAAGCATAGATTTAGCAACTTCTATATGTATCAATAATATTTTTGACGAATGTTTGACTCACGAGGGATAATACATGCATATGTGACATGATGATACCGTCCAAAGTACATTTTCTATCAATCTAGGTTTTGACATCATTGAAACAAGTGTAGCTACCTATGAGGATTGACCTCACATACTCCCCATTTCTTATGATGGCAAAATGATAGAAACTTGGTGTACGATGCATTATATCATCCTCCCTCTTACTTGATGCCTTCGTCTATACACAATTTACATGTATAATAAGTCTTCACATATGATGTTTCTGCTTGATATGCTTCTCCCCCTTTGACAACATCAAAAAGAAGGAAGCTAGATGTCAATGAATTGCATAAAAGAAGAGAGATAATAAAGTTCCAGCCATTTGCAACAGTTTACACATTAACACACATTCACATATAATGCATTTAATGAAAGCATATAAATGGATAAATAGATCAACGCGTAATAGAACAATAATAATCATCACTATTTTAGAATTAACAATAAGCATGTCTTCAAAAGCAAATAAGCACATGAACCATTTCACAAAAAATGTTAATGAACATATGATGACATAAGATGCAAAATGAAATATGCAAGACATCCTCAAGGTATCCTCCCCCTAAAATGATGGCCACGTCCTCGAAAGGGATATTTTGGAGGCAGTTGTGCATCAGCTTACTGCCCAGCTTTATTGTGAACTCAAACCCTTAAAATTTTCCTTGAATACCTATGTAGAAGATTCCCACTAGATCTTCGTTGTATTTAACACGAAACACTTATAATCAAAGACATGAAGGTGAAACACATTTGGCTTCCTCCCCTTTAAAAGTTCATACGGAGTCTTGTTTAGAATAGGGCGGATGAGCACCATGTTATAGGTTGGCATCGCTTTTCGCAACAAGAGGTGAAAGATGGAGTGTAGTGTTGACCTCGGGTCAATTATTCAGTGAATGCATAATGAAAGTGGTGAAAGAGGAAACTATCAAAGCCAACACACATGCAGTTACAATCATTGATCGTCATAGGAAAACTTTTAGTATACAGGAAACAATAAACCACAATGAGGGAAGGTCAAATTTATCCTATGTTGTCAAACTAAACAGATGTTGGTGTGATTGTGGCAAGTAGCATGCCTTCTATGTACCTTGCTCCCATGTGATTGCGACATGCGCACATGCTCTTTAGGACGCTTACAACCATCTATCTGATGTTTACAAGGTCATTAAAATTATGAATATCTACAACGAAGGTTTCACAGTGGTAGCAATGGAGGAATATTGGCCTCCATACTAAGGGGGCATAGTTTGGCACAACGATGAGATGCGAAGAAAAAAGGTCGTCCAAACAGTACACGTATAAGAACAGAAATGGATACAGATGAAAAAATGATAAGATTATGTAGTATATGTCGTCAGCCGGGACACAATCGAAAAAATTATCCCAATGTCGGAGCAACCTCTGCATCATAATTTAGTTTTTCCTTTCAATTGTTGTAACCTTAGATTTTGATATATTAATGACTTTTTGTCACAACAAAGTTAACAACAAACAACACATACAACACATACAACAGATATCAGAACATATAAACACAATATTTCTAACTGATTACAATAATCAAACTGATATCATTTGGCCCAAACATCATTTTTCTTGCATCATTGTCAGTCTTAATGCGAACCCACCCATGCAGGGCATCGTGTCTCTCAATACTTCTAATTTTTTTCCCTTTAGGTATATCTCCGTCTAACCAATGATTTAGCTCCCTTTGTAGTTGTTTGAAACTTTGGAGGTTACAAAAGAGCATTTCCATCGGAGGCTTGTCTCTCGAATAAATCACTTTTCCATGGGGGCGACGATACAAGTTATCAGTAAAACAAGAATATGAGAAGAGATGTGAAAATAAATTATCACACCATAGTAAAATTGCACTTTGCACCCTGTCTCCAAATAAATTGGCGACAATATTATAGACTTTACATTGTATCGCCAATTGGATTAGTAACACCATATGGTATCTCCAATCCAATTGGCGACACCTCTTTAGCTTTGTAAGGGGTCGTCAATTCATCTGGCGCCTACACTCCATCAATACCCTAAAGTGGGGTACTTTGGGAAATAATTTGAAAGGTTAGTTATTTTAGAAGTTTTTTTTTATGAAAAAGTGAGATATTTGGATAAAAATTTTGGTAGATGTTACCTCTTACTTAATTGTTCCTTTTCATCCTGCCTTCATTTTCAATATTTTATTTTGTTTGTCCAAATATTATACTTTTTCCACATATACCTGATATAAATTGAACCACCATTTCATCTACATTCATTCCTCCCTCTCTCTCTCTCTCTCTCTCTCTCTCTCTCTATATATATATATATATATATATATATATATATATATATATATATATATATATATATATATATATATATATATATATATATATATATATATATATATATATATATATATATATATATATATATATATATATATATATATATATATATATATAATGCACATTAAAAAATTATTAAAATAATTTCACCATTGTATTGAAAAAGAAAATCCATAATAAAATCACAAAAATTTGAGAAGTAATTCTTTGAAATTTCATTTGTACAGGATGGTTATTCAAAAAAGAATTACCGGCACAAATGAAATTTTAAATAATCTCCTTCATTATTTTAAAATCTAACGGTTCAGATTCATTCTTATGTTATCCCATAAAAATAATATTTTCATATGATACGTTTCATATTAAGTTTTTTTTACTTACTCTAAATCACAACCTTTAAATTGAATCTAATCTAATGATTAACATTTTTATTTAATTGTAATTAATATTTTTACTCAATTAATCATTTAATTAAATCTTAATTAAAGAATTTGATTTTGAGTAAGATAAAAAAAATTATTCTTGAATAATTTGAACCCATATATATATATATATATATATATATATATATATATATATATATATATATATATATATATATATATATATATATATATATATATATATATATATATATATATATATATATATATATATATATATATATATATATATATATATATATATATATATATATATATAATTGACTATATATTTTTAGAAATGGGAGATTTTTTAATATTTATTATCCAATTGGGAGATTTTTTCAATAATGATTATTAAGAGAGTAATGATTTTTTTATTTGGGAGATTTTGAGATTTTTATTTTAATTGGGAGAATTTTACGAGAATGACACATCAAGACTATGATTTTGTTTAGAATTGTCATCATGACAATATTAAATTTATATTAAGTAGATGTCGATAAAAATTCATATAAAGAGATATTTCAAAAATGATGTAAAAAAACATAGTTTTCTCTAAAATATGGTATAGATTTAATAGAAAAAACATTTACTTGTAAATATTCATAAGAATCTTAAAAAAAATGCTTTAAAAATTAAATATTTTTAAAAATCTTCTAAAAATAACAATTTGAATAGTGATAATTTTGCAAGAATATTATGGTAAAAGTGCTACTATTAGGAGTAATGATAGGATAGATAAATGGGTTTCATGTAAAATTACCTAGAATGCTTTGTTTTTGCTTAGTCGAGGCCATTTTGGGCTTTTTAGCCCATTCTTGTTTTATTTTGAATTTTCATGCTTGCTTTATTTTAGTAAACCTTTTATTTAATAAATTAATTTTATTTTTATTTCGCATTTAAGTTTTTTTATTTTGAATAAGACAAATAAAATCAAATTAATATTTTCCATCTTTTTTTAATTTAATATCACACTTTTGTGAATGCTTAATATTTAAGATGTATGAATTATTACAATTTAGTGGTATTATATTTTAAAATTTAATTAGTTTTTTTATACTAAAATAGGGATTAATTAAATGAATATCTTTTTAATTTTGAGCGGTTAAAATCAGTGTTTTAAAACTCAGATTGTTCCGGTCGATCGGACCGATTAGACCGTGAGTTGAAAAATATAGCAGTTTTGTAAAATTATTGAATCGTAGTTGCAATTGACGGTAAAAATCGGTATAACCGATTCACTGAATAGATTAGTAAACTAGTGGATTTATTGATTCAATAGATTGATTTTTTATGTTTATTTTTAAGCTTAATTATAATTTGTATTTCCTATTTTTATTTTACTTATGTTTTGGTGCCCTATTTTAAAATTCAATTTTATTGATATTTATAAATATATTAATCATTTATAATAATTAAATAATGTTAAATTACAAAAATGAAATTTTGTGAAATTTTAAGAATTAGATTGGTAACCTTTTAAAACTATTAGAATTATAGTTTTATCAACTACACAATGAATTTCTTTAATATGTTTTAGTATCTAATTTGGTCAAAGTAAACACAGTTATATATTTTATAATTACAAAATTTCTCTATAATGCATTTTCTTTAAACTTATATATTATTAATCATATAATATAATAATATTATAAATTTAAAAAATTAGAAAACTAATTATACGAAAAAATACTATAAATTAATAAAAGTTTTGAAAAAATAATACTACCAAAGAAATAAAATATATTTTCACATTATTTTCAGTATTAATCTCATTATTTGGAAGAAAAAAATATGTTACCAAAAGAAAGATGAAATTAAATTTTCAATATAAATCTCATTATTATTTTTAAGTAAAATCACATTATTTTTACTAAATTTTTTTATAAATTTTTATTTTTCTACTGTTATATTTTTAATTATTTATATAGAGAATATTTGTTTATTTTCTATATTAGTTTATGTATTATTATATCATACAATTACTTTTCTAACTTTTTTTTTTAAAAATTTATAAGCATCAATAAATTATTATGTTTGAAAGTCGGAATTTTATTTAAGATTGTTATTCAACTCATTTGCATGAATAAATTTATAGAATTTTATTTTATAGATTTTATTGTTATGAAATTTATTTCATAAATATATATTTTTTAATTTATATAAAATAAATTATAAGTCATGCTTTCGACCAATAACTCATTGATTTGACAAATAATTCAGTAATTCAATAATTTGACTGTCGATGATTGATATGGGTTTTAAAACATTAATTAAAACACAAGTTGCATATCTTGCTTGTTTTAAAATTCATTTTTTATTAATAAATAAATTATTTTAAAAAGAGATAATTAGATGGACATCTATTTTATTCTCAAGCTGTTATGACACAAATTTCTTATTATAAAAATTATTAATAAGATGATTCGAAAGCATTTTTTTAACAACAAATTATTATAAAAATAAAACCAATTAAATTAAATATGTCTCAAAATTTTTTTTTGCAATTAGTTTTTTTATCAAATCAAATTAACATTTTTATTTGTGGTAATGCAATAAATTTTTTATCTAAAATCAACAAATACACAAACACGAACGGCATAACTTTGACTTCTCCATCGCATTAAGAGATAATAAAAAACATTTTTTTTATGTATGTATATTTTATATTTAATTTGTATTTATTAATAAGAAAAAAATATTAAAATTTATCAATAATTTTGTATAATTAATTATAAGTAACCATTTTTAACTGGATGTTGTAGGGTATTAATATCTATCCTACACATAATCAAATCGAGCCTAAAATCTAGTTTCAAACACTATTTTATATTTTAAAGTGTTTTATTAATGTTTTCTCAATTTTAATAAATTTTGATAGTGACTTCATTGTTTTGAAGCAACTCTTGAATGTTTAGGCCAGAATACTGGAAATCAAAGGTGTGTCATGTAGGTTAATTCGTTTCCATTTATATTAATATCCCCTATAATATCTAAGAATTATCTATTATTTCATCAAAGCATAAGATATTCGATCGTTAGAAGTATTGACCCGCGCAATCTTCTGCAAGAATAAAATATTTCTAACAATTGATAGTATCCACCCATGTGATCCTCAAGAAACTTGTACATGTTCGCTTTCTTTGTAGGATTCAATAAAGCATCCACTTACACGACTCATGTTTGAGGGGTTGTATACATGTCCAATTTCTTGGTATGAATCGGGAAAGTATTTCACCTTTACACGACTCATGCTTGAGGTTGTGTACATGTTTACTTTCTTTGGCAGATCCTTGAAGCACATAAGAGTCAAGCCATACCCAATGAAGCTCTCCCCAATTAATGATCCACTCGAAATATTGTGGTCGGGCTAAAATAGCTAATAGTTTATATTGGGTATATTGTCCCATGTCTGCTGCAGAATAATATCCGTTGAGATGTGAATAGTGAGTGCACTTATGACAGATGAAGGAATATCATAATCATAGATTTGATATAATCAAGTTTGATTTCCAATCACCATTAAAAGGTCATATGAATAAGGAGCAATCACATTAAATGGCCTATAATAAACTTTTGTATCAAGCGGGTCAGAAAAACTATTTAAGAATAATAATGCAAGAAGAACGTCCATTATAATTCACTAGATTATTCAATTGTAGCTTCATTAGTCTTCACTAAAATTATCAATTGTGTACTCTTATGAGTATACAACCATAAAATCAATAGTAAGAAAGACAAAGACACCTATGAGATGTGCACAAAAGGTAGACTCCTTCAATGGGTCAATTTAAATGCGCCATAAATCATGACTATACTTCTCCAAACATGTATTGTGGATTATTGTTTCGACCAGGTCATAATATCCAAATGGATGTGATCCAACCCAATATAGAGTTTTCTAAAGATATAATGTCAAATGAGCTTACATATTGCCTGATCTTGAAATCACATCGTGTATAAGCCATAACAGTCGGGTAATGATGTCATCCTCTTTAGAGTTGTAATCCATAATAAAGTCATGGCACCGGAGAATCTATGATGGAGTTGTCCTATAGAGACACTTGATCATAGAAAATCATTGAACGAGGACCGTCATATCATATAACAAGTAGATATCTCCCTTTTTTTTTCAATCACCTAACACATAAAGTTATATATCTTTAAAACTTTAGAATCCTACATTAAAAAGTCAATTTTTGTGTCACATTAAGGTACAAATTTTTTTAACTCTAAATATCTCTCACTTTTGACAATAATTAACTTGAACATCAAAGTGTTTGCAAGTATCTTATCATTGAATCAAAGCATTACAACACATTCAAAATACTGGAGTTCACTATCAAATTTAAATTCGCCTCTATTTTTGTGAACATCATTAGTCTTTGAAAGATCAAAAGGTCGATAATATAAGATAAAATAACTAATAATTTGATGTTAATGTATAAATCTATTTATTTTTAGTGACTTAATCCATGTGATTTAATACATTCACTAATTATAACAAAACTATCTATTGATTTTCAGTATTAAAAGACTCAAATTAGCTCAACCTAAATAATAATTTTTCAATATTAAACTGTATAGATTGAATAATAATAATAATAATAATAATAATAATAATAATAATAATAATAATAATAATAATAATAATAATAATAATAATAATAATAATAATAATAATAATAATAATATAATTCTTGTTATAATCTTACATATTATATAATTTATGGATAAAGGATAATATATTGATAAAAGAAAGCTTATACAAAAAGAAAGGGATCAAGTAAGCACCCAGAGAACTAAGAAAATCTATTAAAAAGTATGTTTAGCTTATTATTTACAAAATCATTTCTTATTTCAATAAAAATGAATTCAAAAAAGACGAGAGTTTGTGTTGCAATATTTGTAATATGAGATTAATTAAAATAGAGGTTACGTAAAACTACTTTATATTGTCATTCAATTAAAATGAATCATTTTGACAAGTAAGAAAAAAAAACATAGAAGAAGTAATTATTAAAATAATTTAATTATAATTTAATTTTTTAATTTTTAATTTTATAATTATGTGTCAAAATGATTCATTCTAATTGAATGATAGTATAAAGTAATTTTACATATATTCTAATTAATCTCTTATAATATTTGATATTATTATAAGTATTAAGCAATTATAAAATAATTTATATATATATTCTCAGTTTTATTTTAATAGTTCAAAATTATTTTTTATTTTTGTGATCTTACTTACTTCTATTTTATTTGATTTTTCTTAGAGTTTAAAGATAGTGCACTGTCAGTGTAAAAAAATATTACACAGACATCCAATTAGATTATATTAAAGTGCAAACTATAACAATATTTTAAAAATAAAAATGTTATGTGATGAAATACACGTCTGCATTGTTTGTAAGTGTAAAAATATTTTACACTATTAGAATATATTCTTTTTTCTCTTTTTCTTAATGTTTTCATCAATTTATTATAATTATTATCGGCCTTCAAATTATTATTTTTTATTTTTGTATTCAATAAAAATTATAATCACTATAAATTTTTGTTTTCTTTTATAACTTTTATTTTTATGTTTATTTATGTTAGGTTTTTTTTAATTTTGTTATTATTTTATTATATTTTTTTAAATCAAATTTTAAACCTTTTATTTTATTAATTACTTTATATATATATATATATATATATATATATATATATATATATATATATATATATATATATATATATATATATATATATATATATATATATATATATATATATATATATATATATATATATATATATATGGATTAACTTACTCCACATTATAGCCTTTGAATTAAATCTAATCTAATATTATTTATTTAATAAAAATATTAATTTAACTATTAAATTAGATTCAAGGTGTTATGATTTGAAATAAGTTAAAAAAAACTTACTCTTGAATTAAGTTGATACCCTATATATATAATCCCTTCATTCACATTCACATCCCCTCTCCTCTTTATATAATTATACAATTAAGACAAATCTCTCACCTCCCCTTTCTTTTCCTTCCCTCGATTAAAATTTATTCTTTTATTTTTTCTCATTTGAATCGTACAGATCCTAAAAGATCTTTTCGATAATATATATTGATTTCTTATAGTATATATTGAGAAAATATACGCTATTGAAAAAAATTATTATTTTAACTTTAACAAATATATTTTAAAAAGGTTAAAAAAAATTGTATTTGTGAGTTTTGACTGGACATTGATATCTATGATGTAAATAAATTTAAAGTTTTAATTTTTTAATAAAAATATAGCATAATATTAAATATTATTATTTTATTAAATAAAGTTATCAATACCCAATTAAATTCAAGATTATCAAAATATTCACCTTAAAAAAATGGGTCGCCCCTTTGTATCTACAAAACTATTCACTTTTGTTGGTCAAGTAAAAATTTTATTAAAAAAAAAGTTGAAAAAGTAAATTAACCTTTTTGGTCAATTAATCAAAGTATCCGATCAAGAACTTTATTCCTAAAAATGATTTCGATAAAAATTATTCAACAGATTATATACTTCTTCTTTGACTTTTATTTTTGGAAAACATTCTAACTTTATTGATATATGGACATGGTTAGTGTTTCCAATAATAATAAAAGACATTTATATTTTGCCTCAAAGAAGAAAAAAAAAACATAAATATTTCTTTCCTAATATCATCATAATACTCATCTTTGTTATTATAAAAAAGATATGCAAATCACCAACATTGAATACATTTAATTACCTAAGATTATATATACCTAAGTACACTTATTCTCAAAAATCCAAAACCAAAAACATAAAAATGAATACAAATTTTTTGTTTGTGTTTTGCTTACTTGTTTGTATTGCAGAAGCAAAAGTTGAATACAAAATTTTCAATGTGATGAATTATGGTGCACGTGCTGATGATAGAACTGATAATAGTGTGGTAATTATTAATTATTAATTATTAATTATCAATTAATCATATTCATTAATTAGTAATCTCTTCTCTTAATTTTTTTCTTAACGTTTTGATTTTGATGAGGTAGGCATTTTTGAAAGCATGGGATGATGCATGTAGATGGAGAGGAAAATCAACAATTTTGGTTCCACAAGGATCTTATATGCTTCATGAAGTTATATTTAGTGGTCCATGTAATGCTTGGATGAACTTTCAAATTGAAGGAACATTGAAAGCTCCAAGTGATATATATTTGTTTAGGACTGATAGTTGGATAAGTTTTAGATATGTTGATAAGTTAAATGTTGGTGGAGGTGGCACATTGGATGGTCAAGGAGCTTTTGCTTGGGCGAAAAATGATTGTCAGAAGAATCGAGCCTGTCGAACACTTCCAACTGTAAGTTGTTTTTTCTTTATATATAGATTTAATTCATATACACCGACAATACTGATTATACTATACTGGTGATGTTAAATTGATTATATGTTTTGTGAATTTGTTTACTAGACGATGACATTTCAGTTTGTCACGAATGGTTATATCCATCACATGCGTTCGGTTAACACGAAACAAAATCATTTCGTATTGTATGGATGTAAGAACATGGTGTTGACAAGATTGAAGTTAATAGCTCCTTTCAATAGCCCAAACACGGACGGTATCAAAATTGCGTTGTCGACGGGAGTAACGATCAAGAGTGTGCATATTGGAACGGGCGATGATTGCATTGCTATGCTATATGGTACTAAAGGGGTTCGGATTTCGGATGTTTTTTGTGGACCTGGTCATGGAATTAGCATCGGAAGTCTTGGGAAGAATAACGGCGAAGACGATGTTGATGATATAGTTGTGAAGAATTGTACATTTAGTGGTACAGACAATGGTGTTAGAATCAAAACATGGACGGCAATTTTGCAGAAAATTATGCATGTTTCTAATATTCGTTATGAAGATATTGTGATGGAAAATGTGCAAAATCCCATTGTCATTGATCAAAACTATTGTCCAAGTCATCCTTGCCAACCAAAGGTTTGTACTCCTAATCCACACTTTTTGAGATCTCTATATTGACTACTTAATTTTAATCTCTTGCTAACAATTTTGTGTAGGGAGGAGTTTCAAGTGTTCAAATAAGCAATGTAACTTACAGACTTATTAGAGGAAGTGGAAATTCAGATGTGGCAGCAAGGTTGGAGTGCAGTCCAAATAAACCATGCCTAAACATTAAAATGGATACTATTAATTTGTGGCCTAGTGGTAAGGGTAAAAAACTAAACAATGAGTGTTTGAATGTTAATGGTGCTTCTTATGGCATACAGATCCCTCGTCCTTGCGTGTAGTTTTCTTGATTTCTATCTGCCCGTCGATACAGAGACTTCACCACTGGATCAATACGAGGCTTACTAGAGTACATATTGGTGTAATATTAAGAATAATGTTGCATCAACTCGAATTAGGTGTAAGAGATGCAACAAATGTGTAACATTGTTTGTGTTTGTGTTTGTGGTGTGAAACCTTTTTGCAGCAAGAATAGTTTGTTATGTATTATTCAATTTTTTTGTCCGAGGTATTGGTGTATGAAAAAATGAAATGAAATAATACAATAAAGTCTTTAATCTTCAGATTGCCAAGCATAGAAGAACCTTAATACAATTATTATACAAAATACACTTTAACTGTCATCAGATTGACAAGCATTTACAACTAATTACATTGTAATCGGAGACTAATTTAGGTATAGAAGAACCCACCATCAACCTTCCCATATTTTCAATATCACCAACATCGACAACCACAGTGCTAAGCTCTTTTCCGATGATATAAATGCTTTTACCAACTGCAACAAGTTGGCAGGGTGGTCTTGTACGCAATGGCGACAACTTACCAACTGGTATCCACTCGCGTGTCTGTTTATGCCACATCATTAGCCTGGTACCTGAACTTTGATCCAAAACAAAAAGGATTCCATCTACAACGACCGCAGGACCTCTCCATCCTGAAACCATGTCAGCTTCTGCATGCTGCCATGTGCCGCTTGATGGTTCGTATACAACAGCATACACGTGAGGTGTTACAGGAGATTTGCCACATCGGATGTATATTTTTCCGTCCATAACTATTGAATCTTCGATTTCGGGAACAATATTTGGATCTCTGTGAGATGTCCAACAATTGATGAGAGGATCAAAAGTATCCCATGAATGAGGATCACTTGAATTTGAACCTATGCCACCAATAGCATATAGTTTTTCGTCCATAACTTCACAAGCAAAGTAGCACCTGAAATTTTTTTGTGAAGGAAAGGGGTGATTCTTACATTACAGTCGGAAAAAAACTTGCAGATCCATATTATAAAAAAAATCCAAGTATAATACTTAGTTGTGGTTTTGTTTTTGGCATAAAAAGTTCCTAGAAGTCAAGTAAATGTTAGAATTCTACCAATAATCTATTCCAAAAATTCCTGGCAGAATGATATTGCCAATCTATTTCTGCATTTCTTCCAACAGTTACTAACAAGCTTCCCAAAGGGAGAGACATGAAGATATTTACCTAGCAGTTGACAAGGAAGCAGCTTGAATCCAAGAGTTTGAGGAAGCATTGTATGCATAAACCTCATCGGTGGCATCTTCAGACCAGCCACAGCCACCCAATAAGAAAAGCTTATTTCCCAAAGCTTCAAAACCCATGCCTTTCCTTCTCACGATGTGAGGCGGAAACCCATGAATGAGCTTCCAAGATTTTCTTGGCGAGGTTGGATCCAAAACATAACAGCATACATGATCCAATTTGTCCCTGCACAAAGCATAGATCCATGTCTCATCAAGTTTATGCTTTCTACGATATCGAAGCCACTCTTTGCTAGAAACTAAGTCCCTCCATCTCTTTGAAACAGCCCTCAGAACTGAATGATATGTTCTAGGAACTCTTGTCAAGCACAACAGAGAAATGTCATCTGGAAGGCCACAAATAAGTGGAGCACCAATACTGACTTTTACTTCATCAACATTCTTTGATGATGATGCTTCCTCACTATCTAAAAGTTCCATAATAGTTCAGAGAACCTGAAAAGAAAAAGCACATGTCACTAGAGCCGACATCAAATCATCATTTCAATTGTACTTACAATTCACTTGTGTACATGGTATTTAAAGCATCTGGACATTATGTTCCCAAACTAAAATTGTGAAACGTAATTAAAGAGATCTGGTAGATCCGGGCCTCAAATTCAAGGGGTGAATGCCAAAGATAAAAACAAGATCAAGATTTGTCACATTTGTGTGATAGGGTTCATACATCTTTATGGCTTGATATTTTCACAAAGACATAGCATAATCATATGACTTGACGTGTGTTTGGTTAGGCGGTAAAAAAATTGATTTTGAGTGATTTGATTCCGGCTGAAATTGAGTTGAAGGTAAATTGATTTATGTTAGAACAAAATCAAGCAAAAGTGAGTTAAACAAAAAATTTCAATGTAAAAATAACGATTAAACTCAAGCTACAAATCCTAGCTACAAGTAGAATAAATTCTATAACGCAGATTAAGCAACCAAACATGTCAAAATCAATTCTACACATTCAGAATCAAGTCTAAGTACTCCAACCGTGAAACCAAACATACACGGTTTTTTATATTCACCTCAATCAAGTCCATACAAGCCTCACTAAACAGCAAGCTTACCACAATAACAATTTACTTAAAACAAAACTCATCCCTTTCTCCTTCCAATGTATGTATGGTTTAACCATGATATGAAAAGAAAGTTGTCTCCTTTCTTTACACACCAACATTACCATTCCATTTTGCAAGCATTGGAATTCAAAAAACACAACCAAAACATCCCAATGTAGATGAAACAAAATACAATTTAAGAAGTCATTCAAATTCCAACAAATCAAAAACTAAGCTATATACCATTAAACTATAATATTAATCACATGCTTAATCATTTCTAGTACATAAATTTTCACAAAGAATCAATATTTAAACCCACCAAAAAATGCAGTGCGTTTAATATTGCTAAACCTAGCTTTTCAGAGTTTTTCCCCAATTTGATTTTCTGCCGTTGGAAGCAACAGTTGCAATTTCAGATCCAACTCCAAAAGGGAACTAAGATTCATTTTACAATTGCAGAAGATTGTGAATTGCAAGTAAATGATGAACAATGAAGGAAAAAGAGAAGAGGGAAACTCACCAGCATGGAATTAGGGATTTCGTCTAAAAAGCGCGTTGCAAATTGCAAAATAAAAGAAAAAACAGAAATTTTGTCAAAGAATCTATAGTATTTTAAAAAAGAATTTAATTGGCATATAGAAAACCGTATCAAACTTTAAAGTTTACCGAATGATATAGCATATTAATAAATTTCTATGGTTTAAATTATTTTACATTGTTAGGATATATTAATTAAATTTTTTAAAATAATATTAATTTTATATATTTTAAAAAAAATTTAGATTCTAAATATTTAAAAATGTTTATTTTTTGAGGGTAACCAAATTGTTTTTAGTTGGTTTGATTTGACTTAAATTTTGTGAAAAGATTTTGCTTTGATACATACAAATCGATGTACTTAATTTTTCACTTAAAGTTAGTATACATTCACTATGATGAATAGAGTATAAAAAATGTGTGTAGGACATCTTTCTTTCGACCAAGATTTTAATGGTGCATTGCATGGTAAAAAAAATGAACTATATTTTGATTCCTTATAATTGTGATAGAATTAAAATTATTTGGTGTTATAATTAAACTTTAACTCGAATTAATTGATCTAATGAATCGGATGGTGAAAAAAAACACAAAAATTAAAAAGAATGAAAAATACCATAAGATAATTTCGTTGAAGAATTGTCAGCTAACATTGTTCGTTGTCGTTGAATTTATGTATTTATGGAATATGAATTTATATTCTCATGTCAGAAGCCATGTATGTCTTAATATTTAAAAAAACATAATCGAGTAGATAGAAATTTTATGAACGATATAAAAGATATGTTAGCTAAAGTAGAACTTGAGGTGCCTGTTGTACTATAATCTTATATAAATGTTTTTAGTTGGTCTAATATGGAGCTGCCAAATTGGGGGTTGGGACTTAATCTTTAAGGTCCTAAAAATATAGAAGACTTAAAATTTTAAACATAAATGAGTCATAAAATAAGTAGGTTCACTAAACTAAAGGCCCCTAAAATCGACTATTTTTTAGTTTTAATAAGATCGACTACTTTTATTTTCGATAAAAATTGATTTTTTTTATTTTTGAAAAAAGTCGACTATTTTAAACTTTAAAAAATTGATATTTTGAACTTTGAAAAAAATCGACTTTTTTTTTTATTTTCGGAAAAATCGATTTCTTTTTATTTTCCGAAAAACTGATTTTATTTTCGAAAACATCCAACCTTTTTCAATTTACGAAAAAAAATGAAATTTTTTTATTTTCGAATAAGAACGACATTTTTTCATTTTCGAAAAAAAAATGTTTTTTTTATTTAAAGAAAAACTCGATCTTTTTTATTTTCGAAAAAACAAACAACTTTTTTTTTAAATGGCCTTTTTTTCGAAAAAATATCAACTTTTTTGTTTTTTTCGAAAAACACTTAACTTTTTTATCTTTGAAAAAGTCGATTTTTTTATTTTTGAAAAAAAATCGGTCTTTTTTTAAAAAAAGATTGACTTTTTTTATTTATGAAAAACACTCGACTTTTTTTATGAAAAAGATTAGATTTTTTGAAAATATTATTTATTTATTTTTTATTTTAAAAATTTTAAATTAATTTTTAAAAATATTTATTTTATAAAAAAGAATAATTAAAAAAACTAAAATATTTTGTTTCAAACTAATTAGATTTCGAGTCCTTTAGTTAGGCTCTATAAAAAAATAAAAATATGAGGAGGCTTAAAAATAAGGGGTTAAAAAAATATTTATATAGTAGGAAGTCTTAAAAAATGGGGTCAACGAGTGGCTTAAATATTAGAGTTTTGCTATATATGACTTTTTTTATCCCTCTAATCTAATAATTGAAATGCTCATTTTTAAGTGCAAGCTAATCCGATATAATATTTTCGATTTAGCTATTAATTTTCAATCTTTATTTTCTTTCTTACCTCATTAACATTTTGTAATTAAATATGCTTTTATAAATTCTTTTAGTTTGACTCTAGTGTTAAATCTGCTCAAGTTGAGGTTGATGCAAGTTCTAACAATACAATTGTATCAGATTGGTAGGTAAGCTTGAAATTTGTTTAACGTGTTTATGATCAGTGTGTAGTATGGCATTCCAACAACATTTCAATTAGCTCCTGGGCACATTATCCTCTTAGTTGATTCAACTTTTCTTCAATTCGTTAAGGATGATTTTGTTGGTGGAATATGTTTAGATTGTAATTTTTTGTGTCGAAGTAGGTAGTCTTCGACAAAAATAAGGATGTGTTGAAATATGTAATGTGTGTCAAGTAGTATTAGATGTCGAAGTGTCGAAACAGGTTGCTTGACACGAAATTTCGACTTAGACTAATATAGGTATTTTGAATTTTTGTAATTTTTGGACTTTAGCTTAGGGAGTAAGCTAACTCAATTATGAATAAAGGGAATAACCTTTATTTTGCAATAATCTTGTAATTACTTGTTGTTGCAAAATTAACGAGATTTTTCACTGGTTGTGGACAAAGAAAGACTCTGCATAAATCATTTTCTTCTTTCCCAATTTCCGTCAAACCACTAATCTTCTTTCTTACTCAATTTTCTTTCTTTCATTGTTATTGTGTAGAGAGAACAATCTTGAAACCAAGGTTGGTTGATTCACTCGAGTGAATAGTGGAGAACAAGAGGGAATTCGATCGGTTGATTGAATCTTACTCATCAAAATTGATTCAGAATCACTCAAAGTTTGAGTTTAATTCCAACATTTGGTATCTAAAGCACTGGCTGAGTGATTCATGGAAAGTAAAACATGATGGCGATGAATCATCTGAACGGGCATTTTTCGACAAGTCTCCCGATTTTGAAGAGTCAAAATTATGAGAATTGGTGTAAACAGATGAAGGTAGTTTTTTGTTATCAAGATCTTTGGGATCTTGTGAAGGAATGAGTTACACCACTTGCAAAAATTGCGTTAGATCAAGAAAAATGTTCATACAAAGAATTGAAGAAAAAATATTATAAAGCTCTCTTTATAATTCATCAATACGTTGATCCAAATAATTTTAAAAAGGTTAGTGATGTAGAATCAGCGAAAGAAACATGGAAAATTCTGCATAAATCATTTGGAGGTGCAAAGAAGGTGAAAGAGGTTACAAACTCACAATAGAATGTATGAGTTTTCAGCAAGTTCTTCTAGTGACATTTCTTTATCACTAGCCTCACTACAAGATTCATATTTCCCAGTATAGGTCATCACTTTACTAGACCAAGTGATAAATAATACCTTTTTGTTTCTTTAGAATAGTAGGACACCCAGTTATAATGTGACTAAAACCTTCGCATTTAGAACATTGAGTTTTGTTGCCTTTATTATCTTTGAAATCATATTTTCTCTTGTTCAGGGGATTAATGTCTGATCTCTTGTCTGAGACATTTGTCCTCCAGTTTTTGTCTATCTTTTTTAAATCACTACTAAACTTTCTCCCATCAAGGGCTATAGCCTCTAAAAAATTGTACCCATTATCCTTATCACCTTGATCTTCCTTCACTTGAGTATTGAATACAAAAACTACACCTTTATAGAAACTTCAACGGTTTTAAGGGAACCAATGAGTTCATCAACCTTCAAGGTGCTTAAGTCTTGAGCTTCTTCAATAGTTGTTACCTTCATATCAAATTTTTGAGGTAAAGGTCTGAGAATCTTTCTAACAATATTTTCTTCTAACATCTTTTCTCGAAAGCAAAAAAATTGTTGGCTATGTCACGCATACGCATATTAAAATCAGATATGGGTTCATCTTCCAACATTCTCAAATTTGTAAACTTGGTTGTGAGGAGCTGAAACCTTGACATCCTAACTTTGGATGTGCCTTCATGAGCAGTCATGAGAATTTGTCATGCTTCTTTTGATTAAGTATAAGTGTTGATTAGTCTTGATATAAATTTCTGCTAACTTCGTCAAAGGAAAACTAATGTTAATCGATATAAAATGTGCCGACTTCGTCAATCTATCCACAGTTACCCAAATTGCGTCAAAACCCCTCTCCGTATTTGGCAACCCAGTCACAAAATCCATTGCAATACTATCCCATTTCCACTCCGGTATTTCCATCGGTTGCATCAAACCGGATGGTTTCTGGTGTTCTACCTTGGACTTCTGACAAGTCAAACAAGCATACACAAACCGAGCTATGTCTTTCTTCATACCCGACCACCAAAATAATTTCATCAGGTCTTGATACATTTTCGTAGCTCCTGGATGAATACTCAAGCTACTCATGTGGCTTTCTTGCAAAATTACCTTATTCAAATCAGGATTATCTGGCACACAAATTCTGTCTCTGAACTTCAACACACCAGAATCATCTACTTTAAAATCCTTTTCCTTATCCGTTCCACCTATGGTCATCAAGTCTACCAATTTTAAACCTAGTTTCTGACCTTATCTTATTTCATGAAGGAACTCATTATTCACTTTCATCATCCCTAACATTACACTTTCCGAAGTTAACTCACAAACCATACTTAAGTCTCTAAACTGCTCAATCAAATCCAATTCTCTAACCATCAACGTCGACATATGTATCATCTTTCGACTCAAAGCATCTGCCACGATGTTAGCTTTACTGGGATGGTAACTCAAGCTAAAGTCACAACCTTTCAGAAATTCCAACCATCTTCGCTGCCTCATATTTAATTTCTTCTGGTCAAACAGATATTTCAAACTCTTATGGTCGCTGAACACTTCGAACCTCGACCCGTACAAATAATGCCTCCAAACCTTTAGTACAAAAACCACTGCAACTAACTCTAGATCATGAGTAGGATAATTCCTTTCATGAATCCTAAATTATCGTGAAGTGTAAGCCACAACCTTTCCATCTTGCGTCAAAACACCGCCTAATCCCATTTTAGACGCATCGCAATATACCACAAAAGGATCATTCAGATTTGGCAAGGTTAACACTGGTGCGGTAGTCAACCTTTTCTTCATTTCTCAGAAACTTTCTTCGCACAAAATATCCCATACAAATGCCTGGCTTTTTCTAGTCAATTGGGTCACGGAAGAGCCAAATTAGAAAACCCTTAAATGAACTTACGGTAATAGCCTGCCAAGCCTAAGAAACTTCTAATCTCCGTCACTGACTTCGAAGCCTCCCACTAAAGCACAACACTCACTTTCGATGGATCAACTGCTATGCCTCCTCCAAAAATAACATGTCCCATAAAACTTACTTCGCTCAACCAAAATTCACACTTCGAAATTTTTGCAAACAATTTATTATCCTTCAGCACTTGCAATGCAACCCTCAAATGCTCTACGTGATCCGCTTCTGACTTGGAGTAAATCAAAATGTCGTCTATGAAAACTACTACAAATTGGTCCAAATAAGCATGGAAGATACGATTCATGTACTTCATAAACACACTCGGTGCATTGGACACACCAAATGGCATCATTGCATATTCATAATGCCCATACCGAGTTCTGAAAGCTGTTTTCTGGATATCATCTTCTTTCACACGGATCTGATGATAGCCTGACCTCAGATTAATTTTACTGAACACACGAGCTCCTACGAGTTGATCCATCAGATCGTCGATTCTTGGAAGTGGATACTTATTCTTGATGGTTACTTTATTCAACTAGAGATAATCGATGCACATGCGCATACTGCCATCTTTCTTCTTTACTAACAGAACTGGTGCTCCCCATGGCGACACACTGGGTCTGATAAACTTTTTGTCCAATAATTCTCCCAACTGAGATTTCAACTCCACCAATTCTAACACTGACATCCTATGTGGTACCATAGATATAGGTCTGGTACCAGGGACAAGATCAATCGTAAACTTTATTTCCCTCTCTGGCGGTAACTCTACAACATCATTTAGAAACACTTCAGGAAATTCTCTTACAACAGGTAATTCCTCAATTGACGACTGACCCTCCATAGCTAACGAAGCGAACACTGCGAATACTTTAGCTTTGTCTTCCACCAAGATTCTCAGCTCCTTAATAGATATATGACTAGCCATTTTTTCTTCTTCAGGAGTCGGGAATAACAACCTCTTCCTATAACAATCAATATAAACATAGTTACTCTCGAGCCAATTCATCCATAAAATAACATCCAGCTCGCTAAGTGGTAGACAAATCAAGTCCACTCCAAAATATTTACCAAAGATCGACACAGGATAATTCAAACACACTAAAGATGTAGTGATTGATCCAATAGACGAAGTATCAATCACCGTCCCTCTACTCAAAATAGACGGTATAAGCCCTAGTCTCTTCACACAATCCACATAAATAAACGAGTGGGTTGCACCCGTATCAATAATAGAAATCAAAGGAGTGTTATGGATGTAACACGCACCTCTAACCAAACGATCCTCACTGGTAGGCTGAACTCCCACCAATGCAAACACCTTCCCACTTGTGTGAGACTTCTTCGATTTCTGATAGTGGGTGCTGATATGACCCTGCTCACCATAATTGTAACAGGTTGGTATGTTGTTTCTACAATTCATGACCACATAACCTGGCTTTCCACACTTAAAACACTTCTTTACCTCATTCTGACATTCATTTGCACGGTGACATGCACCACCACATCTGAAACACTTGAGAGGATTGGAAGGATTTCCTCCCCCGCTTGGTTTCTTCCCAGCAACATCTTTCTGCTTTCCCTTATCATCCGGAGCATGGTAAGGTGTATTCTCATGCCTCTGTTTACCTCTTCTGTCACTTAGATTCTTATAGTGAGCGATTATAGCTTTGTTGTCTTCATCGTAGATTCTACACCTGTTTACCAGCTCGGGAAAGTACCTGACCTTCTGATAACCGACACCCAGTTTAATCTCGGGACGCAGCCTATTCTCGAACTTGATGCACTTCGAACTCATAGCTGCATCAGTATTGTAATGAGGATAATACTTTACCAGTTCTTCAAACTTAACCACATACTCTACCACTGTCATGTTTCCTTGTTTCAACTCAATGAATTCAATCTCTTTCTTTCCGCGAACATCTTCCAGAAAATACCGTTCCAGAAACTCTTCCCTGAACACTGTGCAACTAATGGGACTGTCACCAGCTTCCAACCTCTGACGGGTGTTGTCCCACCAATCCTAAGCCTCACTCTCCAGCATACGGGTACCAAATTATACCTTCTGAGCCTCTGAGCATCCCATGACTCTGAAGATTTTCTCATTATCCTTTAGCCATTTATGTGCTACATTTGGATCATGTCCGCCTTCGAACTTAGGTGGCTTGTTATTCTGGAACTTCTCCAAATTACGGAACTCTCCGTTTCCAGCATTCTGTCGCTACTGCAAAAATCGGCACCGGCTGAACAGAAGAGTCGCCACCGTGCGTTATTTATCCCAACGGAGGGAAAGGAAACGCTCAGAGTAAACCTACCGCAAAGACGGGAAAGGAATGGTCATCGCAACCAAATCCTGGATTCGGGAGTCGGTTACGCAAGGGGAAGGTATTAGCACCCCTCACGTCCGTCGTACTCGACGGGATCCACGCTTGTTTTCTAGTACGGATTGTTATTCTATCTACTCTACAGGGTCAGGGGTTAAAAGAAAAGAAAATGACTCGGCAAAGTATCGCACTTTATGCCTACGTATTCCCGTCTGGAACGAGAAATCAGAGTCAACGTAGTTCGCCTACCTACGGGAAAGGAGGGGAAGGTTGCTCGCTAGGATATCGCATCCTATGCCTACGTACTTTCATACAGCATGAAAGATCAGAGCAAACGTAGTTCGGGCCACGTAAGACACAATTTTGTCTGTTTTGATTTTATTCCTTCTGAAAAAGAGTTTTCTGATTAACAGTCCCCGGCGGACAAAAATGACGTTTTGATGAGTTCACATTCTTTTACGGAAGAAGTGTCTTTTATTGTGTTTGAAATATTTATTGTGTTTTTCTGTTTGTTTTGAGAAAGAATAGACAGAACTCTAACCTACGGTTGCGAAGGGAATCAAACTAACCTAATGTTATCATGCATGGGTTAAGACCTAATGTCTATCATGCTCCTCTCTTGCACAGAGAGAAACAGAGATCCTAAGGGAATAAACGGAAACAGAAACAGAAGATATATACAGTAAAGCAGTAAAATGCATGGATGCGGCAATACAAGCGAGGCAAGGGAGTCCCACTCAACCTCGAACCTAGAAAACAATGGGCAAAAGTGAACAACATTCACTTTCAACCTAACAGGGTAAACAGCAAACAATACAGTCAAGGAAAACCAATCAATACATCAGAAATGGACAGCAAAAATAAGCAGCCACAGCAGCTCTGCATCACATCTATCTTCAAGTCATCTCCAAACAGCTACAAGCTTCAGCCAACATCAATCCCCATCTCCACATCCTTCAGGCAAGGTCTCTGATTATCAGTCTTCCATCTGCAATGGCTTTTCTTCAAGTCTCCAACTCCTAGAGGAATATCAGTCAACAAGATAAAAGTGAATGTTAAACAGTAGACCGCCTACCAAGGGTGGCTCATCAACTGTTAACATTGTACAGACAATTTTCTCTCAAAAGTTCTATCTTTCAAATACATTTACTGATCCTTCCAAAGGAAGGAGGTAGATATTTGAAAGAGACTTTGAATCATAGAGAAAGGATGGATGCAGCCAAGGCATTCCATGTTTGAGAAACAAGCTTTCTAATCTAGAGCTCTGCCTAGCTCCTAAACCCTAGACTCCTCAACAGCTGCTAGCAAGAATCTCATCATCAACTCTGGAAGTTGGTCTTCAATCTCTGGATCTCCAATGGCTTCATCATCACAAGTCTTCAGCTCTTCCAATCCCCAAGCAATCCCAATACCCACACAGACAAATCATAATCCCCAAAGAGGGCACACCACACCAGTCAAGCAAATACAGACAGTACTAATAGCAGTAGGGGAATCTTAATATTCTCTAAGGGATCTAATAACTACCCATAATCCCTATAGTCCCATACCCCAAAGATTCAATCTCTAACCCCTAAGGGAAATGATTTTATTCTCCTATGCTATCCCCCAAACCCTAATTTTGTTCAGGTTATTCTCATCTAATCAAATCACCTAAAATTAAGTCCTAAAAATATGAACTAAATTTATATACAAGATGAGTGTCTACTCTAATCAACCTAAAAAGAATGGATTGAAAATAGTAAAGCATCTATTCAAACTAAAATTACCAAGTTCATGTATCAAACAAAATGATATTTACATCTATTTAAAATAAAAATATGCCAAAAATATTAAAATAAAATGAAATTGGAATTTTTTTGAATGATATTTTTCTTGACAAAATAATGAGTAATATGCAAAAAGAACCAATGAAAAATAAGCATTTTCCAATTTTTTTATGATTTTTGAAAGAATTAATGTTTTTGAAAGAAAATAAAAATGAGAAATAAGGGGTGAGGGTGCATTTAGTAATGAAAATTAGTTAAAATAATAAACTGGGCCCAGACTGGGGGGCGCGCATAGCAAGCGCGTCTGGGCCCATATGCATCAGAAAATGATAATAAAAATTAAAAAAAAAACCCAAACGGTGCAAATAGCGAATATTTCAGTTAAAATCCTATTGGGCCTGCATCTGGGGGTGTGGAGAGAAAAAAGGATCAATAAGCCCAGCAGCTGAATAAATGGAACGCTGCGTTTCATTTCCTACTAATCTTCCCTCCAACTTTCGTTTAAATCTGGGCCGTGGATTACAAAGTCTAGTCAAGCAAATCATGCTGATCCAATGGTCCTCCTGTTGTCTTCTCCAAATGGCTAGGGTTTTCAGATGAACTTCATGAACACGATACATTCATGCACAGACCTTCCATCCTCTGGTTCTTCCTCGTTTCTCCATGAAAACCAAAAATGTAAACACCAAAATTGCTCCACTTCTCACGTAGAACACAACTGTATCAATAGTTTTCAATATAACAGCCTAGAACTTCAAACCCGATAGGCATAACAATTCTGATCCACCATTTTCACCTGTGATCAATCCTCCCAATTCTCTCTAATTCTTGCCCTAAACTAATCCATATCTTACACTGATCATTATGAGCTAATAACCTAAGATCATCGTGCACTAAATCATGAGTTACAAGCCTTGACAGTTTGTGCACACCATTAACAACCTTCATGGAATCTCTTCAAACTCACCAAAACCAGTCATCTACCCTATCTTAACATTCCTATGCTAACAATCCCCTATAATTCTAACCAAGACAAGCAATTCGAAGAGAAACTAACCTAGTTCAAAATGGTGAAAACAGATGCTAAAACCTCTTGATCCAATGCTTGCAATGAGTGGAAATTGATCAGGGAGCTTGTTCTTGAATTATGTATGCAACAAATCTTGTTCAATTCCCTTGGATCTTGCAATTCCAAGTTTCTTGACTCTTGGATGATGGAAGTGTATGGCACGAATCCTCCTCAATTCTACCAAATCTTGATGTGAATTCTGATCTATGGACAATGGTGATGATGATCAAATCAGAAAATATGAAAATTGATGAGAGTTTGATGAAGTTTGAGAAGCTTTTGCAAAATGGAAGATTGGTATGAAACTTGTGTTTTTGATCAATATCATTCACCAAACATGGCATGAAGCTCTTCATATCAATATATACATGAGTTTAGAAACTCCTAGAACCTTGGAGAAGCTTCCCATGTATAATTTCCCTTGGATTTGGATTATGTAACTTCATGTGTAAGTAACCATGCATAACTTTCAAAACTTGAACCAAAATAAAAAATCCACTTTTGCCAATGTTCTCAAAATGATTTTTCCAATCAAAATGACCTATAATTTCACCTCATTTGGCCAAATTATGAAAAATCTCATTTTTTAGGTCATTTTTATTCATTAAATCCACCAATTTTGAAACCTTGTGCTATGAATCTTTCCAATCTTTCATGGTCACTTTTCTAGACTCAAAATGTCATTTGGAACAAGTTTGATGTTGTGAAGTTTTCCATTTGAAGCATCCTTGTATGAGTTTTGGGCATAGGCTTGAAATGACCTGTAATTCTCAGATGACCAAAATACCCTTTGCTTGCCAACACTATAAGTAGAGTTCCACAAATCATATGAGGGCATACCATACCATTCTAGAAATCTAAGACAATAAGGAACAACTCTTATGTTGACCAGAAATCCATTTGAAATCTCCTTGAGGGGTAAAAGTTGCTTGGAAGCCAAGTCACTTTCACAGACAAAATTTCAGATACCTCTGATGACCTGTAACTTGCAAGGACCATAACTTGAGTTCTATAAATCTCCTTGATGTCTTCCACCACTCAAATTAAATGTATTGAGATCCTCTACAAGTTTCATGTTGACCAAGGATCCATTTGAAGCTTGAATTTTGACTTATCTGGCTTGGAAATTTGACCTAGATTAGGGGATTTTACACAGAAACCCTAATTTAGAAACTCCTCTTCTCCTTGATTTCTCTTGATTTCTTCTTGACATGTCCTCATATCTTTCTCTACATGTCAAATGATGAACCCCACATCTTTCCAATAGCCCTTAATGCCTTTCAATCAGTCAATTGACCTAGAGTTGACCTAGAGTTGACCCCAGATGAAACCCTAGTTGACTGTCTTCAACTGCAATACTTGTGATCATATCAATGACTTGTCTCCTTCTCCAAATGACTTTCTAAGTCTTTCATGATGTCCACATAATCTCCATGCTCAACCCACAGCTCACAATTTCTTTGTTGATCCTTAGATACCCTCAGATAGGAGATAGATGCACTGATTGACTCATTGACTTCTTTAGCTTCCCCATTCTTTCTGATGACTTGAATGAGATTGAATTTGAATAATAACCTCTTGATAGGCTCATAGAGATGAGAATAGTGATTGGTCCCCTGTTGGATGACTTGCTATGCTTATGCTATGCAGATGATTAGACTATGTACATGACTCTATATGCAAATGCTAATGATATTGAAACATAAACCAAGTGAATAAGGTTGAGCAAATTTTAGGGTGCAACAGCTGCCCCTATTCAAGCGACTTGGACCCGATTGGGTGAAGAGCCCGGAGCCTTCAGACATTCGAGGTATGAGACGGTTGAATACTAAGAACCCGGAAATTTGCCAACCGCAGAAATAAACTGCGCCACTGCTTGGGGATTATTTTCATCAGCCTGAAAAGCTTCTCTCATTGCAAGAATAAAACCTTGTTTGTCCACGTTATGACTCTATCCGCCGTCCACTCGGAAAAACTTCAACAACTTTGCTGGGGATGGCTCGTCTGCCTTCTCGTCAGAAATAAATCGTCCTCGTCAGGACTAACTCTTCCACGTTAGGGATAAACACCGTCCACGTAAGGGCTATAACCTCGTCTGGATCCGTCCACGTCAGGACTGAACTCTTCCACGTGAGGAATCACCTTTCCACCTTAGGAATAAACTCTTTTGTATCTGTCCACGTCAGGACTAAATTCTTCCACGTTAGGAATAAAATCTTTCCACGTTAGGAATACCATCTTCTTTTCCACGTAAGGAAACCAATTTTCTTCCACGTAAGGAATAAAATTCTTGATCTGTCCACGTAAGGACTCCAAGCTTTCCACGTAAGGAATACGATTTTATTCGATCTATCCACGTAAGGAATAAACTTCTTTCCACGTAAGGAACTTCTCTCTGTATTCGTCCACGTTAGGACTCACATTTTTTCCACGTAAGGAAACCGCACCTTTCCACGTAAGGAATACTATGTCAACCTGTCCACGTAAGGACTCCACTCTTTCCACGTAAGGAATGCAATCTTTCCACGTCAGGAATACATCGTCCACGTCAGGACCCACCTTTCCACGTTAGGAACAACTCTCTTCTTGCTTTGTCCACGTAAGGACTCCCTCTTTCCACGTAAGGAATACCTCTTTATCTGTCCACGTAAGGACTCCAGTCTTTCCACGTAAGGAAACACTTTTCGTCTTGATTTGTCCACGTCAGGACTCACCTCTTGACTCGCTGAGGATAAAAACTTGTCCACGTCAGGACTCATGCACCTTTGACCCACTGGGGAAGTGAGACTTGTCCACGTCAGAACTCACATCTCAACCTGCTGAAGCAATAGAACCTGTCCATGTCAGGACTTGCGCTTCTTCGACTTGCTGGGGAAATAAAACTTTGTCCATGTCAGGACTCATACTTTGCCAACAACACGAAGAAGGATAAATTTGTCCACGTCAGGACTCTCGCATCTTGTCATCACAAAGAACTACAAACTTGTCCACGTCAGGACGCACATTTCACCATTACGAATAAAGCTATTTGCTGGAAATAAATGGTCCACGTCAGGACACCACCACGAAGAGTAACCAATTTCGTCCACGTCAGGACTTCACACTCAATCAATACCGAGAACTCGAATCAGTCCACGTCAGGACTAACACATATCGTCACCTGGAAGAAATGAATTTGTCCACGTTAGGACACCCACATTCCAACAATTCTGAGAAATCAAACCTGTCCACGTTAGGACCAACACGTATCGTCAACTTGAGGAAATGAAACTGTCCACGTTAGGACCCCCACCTCTCTAGCACGAGGAAAACCCGTCAATATGGGAATAAATTGTCCACGTCAGGACTCATTGCTCCATCGATCCCAGCCCTCAAACTTCTTAACACTGACGTGACAACGACTTTGAAACGGACTCTATTGGGGATATTTGAAAACCAAACTACTGTATGCCTGTTCTGATAACCGGCGGCAGCCTCTGAAATTCTGATTCCTGTAACCCGTTTGATGACAAATAACTCTGCTTGGCGGCAAGGAGATATTCATCCTGGTAACTCTGGCGGGGAAAACAAGAGAAATTCACACAACCAACTCCGTTCGGAGACAAGGAGAACTTCATCATGAAAACTCTGTGGGGAATAATGCCAAAGCTGAAACTTCATTGAATGTCTCACGTCGAGAGATCTTGAATGTCTAAGTAATTTGTTTGAGCAAGAGCTCTCTCTACCTGCAAGAGAAACAATACTTGAAACAAACGGTTAGCCACCCTAGTTTATGTTTCAAAAATGCGTGTGTTTGACAACGATGCAATGCTCCATTCGACATGGAAATGCTACGCTTTTATTTGGTGGATGCGAGTATGACACTTTATGCCGATGCCAATGCAGACTCGAACTGCTGGGATACAGGAACCGCTCCAGCAAAATAAATGCTGAAGACAATGCTGACTCCGCTGGGGATAGCCTGGTGCTACAGAATTATTCCAGCAAAATAAATGCTGTAAGAGTGGAGTCGACTCAGCTGGGAAATTGGGAACTCAATACCAATCACCTCATTGAAGTAACACCCTGCTGAGGAATATAACTCTGCTGGCGGATAGCATATGAGCTTGGTATGATTGAACTTCTGCTGGGGGGTGGCCGGATATCACACGGGATTCTGGCAAAATAAATGCCAGGACACACAACCAACTCTGCCGGGGAGAGTCTTAATCTTCGGGTTCCACTGGGAGGAATGAAAATACTTGCTGAGAAGGGAATTCCGCTGAGGATGGGATGATTCTCTTGGGGAAAACCAACTGGCTCCGCTGGGGGAGAGTAAATGACCCTGCGGGGAAGGGTAAACTGTCTGAATACAGCTCGCCACTTGAAAATATTAATCTTCTGAGGCTAAACCACTCTGCTTGAGATGTACTGTCTGAATACAGCCTTCAATCTTGGAACCGCCAATTCTGCTGAGAATAACTGACTTGGCGGGAGAATGCCCTTTTTGATGAGTCACGACTGGCTGGTGAATTTGATCCTTCTTCAGTAAGGAACATTGCATGACCTGTGTGGGGGTCGAGTCTTTCGTTACTGCAATCTTTTGATCATCTTCCTCGTACGGCTATGAATACTGCAACAACACAAACAAAACAAGACAAGCCTATGCAACCAAATCTATTCAGGTTAGTGACGTCATTTTCAGTTAATTCACAGTTTTAGCAATTGTTGGCAAGGGCCAGTGACGTTATACACATGCTAGTTTCATTAACCCTAGGTGTTTTATCATGCACAAAACCGTAAAGAGCCAGCATCGAATACTGAATAACATATTTTATTGATTGAGCCCCTGAATGGGCGGAGTTTTATACACAGGATGTAACTCCTGAAAAGAGGAAGTTACGCCAAGCAAATATACAAGTATGCGCAAGAAGCATAAATATATTGACAAATTAAATTTGTACACATGTCGGCAACGGGATGCAGATGAACATCACGAACTGATCCTCCTATGACTCGTCCGACTCTAATGCTTTCCCGGTATCCACACTTCCGAAGAGATTGTATCCGATAATCGACCCCTCAGGTATATTCCCCGCACCAATGCTCAATGCAGTATCAAATTCGGACCGCAGTCATTTGCTTTTCAAATCCCTAACTTTTGCGTGAACCGCCCTTTACGGGTTTTCAGTTCACCGGGATACCCTTTTTTGCCGAAGCTGCCCAGTGTAGGTTTTCAACTTCGCGGGTGTACCTTTTTTCCATTTTATCCCTAACTTTTTCCCGAACCTTTCATTCTGTTTTTGGTTCGCCAGGATGCCCCGTTTTTGCCTAGATTCTCTTTTTTCTGTCCAGCGGGTCGATTTTAAGCAAAGTATTTTTTAACTGCGTCCGAATTCACAGGTGACGTAAAGTCTTCACCGTCCATGGTGGACAACAATAACGCTCCTCCTGAAAAGACTTTTCTGACAACGTATGGCCCTTCGTAGTTAGGGGTCCACTTGCCCCTGTGATCTGCATGTGGCGGGAGAATCCTTTTCAGCACAAGGTCGCCCGTCTGAAAGCTCCGCGGATGTATCTTCTTGTCATATGCTTTCTTCATTCGGCTCTGGTACAAATGACCGTATGCTAGAGAAGCTAGCCTCTTCTCATCCATCAAACTCATTTGGTTCAACCTGTCTTTCACCCATTCGGCCTCGTCTAGCTGAACATCTCGCAATACCCTCAGAGAAGGGATCTCAACTTCCAATGGTAGCACAGCTTCCATTCCGTATACTAACGAGAACGGGGTTGCCCCGGTTGATGTGCGTACCGTCGTACGATAACCGTGCAAAGCAAAAGGTAGCATCTCATGCCAATCCTTATAAGTCACTACCATCTTCTGAACGATCTTCTTGATGTTCTTGTTGGCCGCTTCGACAGCGCCATTCATCTTGGGTCGGTAAGGGGAGGAGTTGTGATGTTCGATCTTGAAATTCTGACAGAGCTCCTTCATCATTTTGTTGTTCAGGTTTGAACCGTTGTCAGTGATTATCCGCTCGGGGATCCCATATCTGCAAATGATATCTCTCTTGATGAATCTGGCTACCACCTGCTTCGTCACATTTGCGTACGACGCCGCTTCCACCCACTTGGTGAAATAATTGATTGCTACTAGAATGAACCGGTGTCCGTTAGAAGCTGTCGGCTCGATCTTTCCAATCATATCGATTCCCCACATCGAGAATGGCCATGGCGATGACATCACATTTAGAGGACTCGGAGGCACATGGATCTTATCAGCATAGATTTGGCACTTGTGGCACTTCCTCGCAAACTTGAAACAATCAGTTTCCATAGTCAGCCAAAAATAACCTGCCCGTAGCAGCTTCCTCGTCATAGCATGCCCACCAGCGTGCGTACCAAAGGTACCTTCATGTATTTCCTCCATGAGCAGCTTTGCCTCTCTTTCATCTACACAACGCAGCAACACCAAATCGTGGTTTCTTCTGTATAAGACTCCATCCGGATTCAAGTAGAAATTACCCGCTAATCTCTTGAGAGTCTTCTGATCTTGACTGGATGCCCCAGCCGGATACTCTTTGTTCTTAAGGAAATTAAGGATATCAAAATACCACGGTTTATCGTCAGATGCCTCCTCAATAGCAAATACGAAGGCATGCCTATCAAGCCGAGAGATAATGATTCTGGGAGCCTCGTTCCAGAAGTTGACTTTGTACATGGAAGACAAAGTGGCCAGAGCGTCAGCCATTTGGTTTTCGGCCCGCGGTACATGATGCAATTCAACCTTGTCGAAGAAAGGCAGCAATCTCCTTGCATAATTCATGTAATGTATCAAGTTGGGCTGACGTGTCTCCCATTCCCCTTTGATTTGATTCACTACCAGAGCTGAGTCTCCGTATACGTCCAGATTCTTGATTCGCAAATCAATGGCTTCTTCGAGCCCCATAATACAAGCTTCGTATTCGGCCTCATTATTGGTAACTGCAAAGGTCAATCGAGCAGTAAACGGGATGTGCGACCCGTGTGGAGTAGTGATGATTGCCCCTATTCCACTACCATAAGCGTTCACAGCCCCGTCAAAAATCATCTTCCACTTGGAACCCAATTCCGGTCCTTCGTCTGGCAACGGCTCTTCACAATCTTTCATCTTTAGGTACATGATATCCTCGTCAGGAAAATCAAACCTCATCGATTAGTAATCTTCAATAGGCTGCTCAGCCAAGTACTCAGACAGCACACTCCCCTTTATAGCCTTTTGCGAGACGTACTGGATGTCATATTCAGTCAAGACCATCTGCCAACGGGCAATTCTCCCTGACAACGCCTGCTTTTCGAATACATATTTGATAGGATCCATCTTCGAGATGAGCATGGTTGTATGATTCAGCATGTATTGCCTCAAACGCTTGGCGGCCCAGGCTAGCACGCAACAAGTTTTCTCCAGCATTGAATATCGAGATTCACAATCTGTAAACTTCTTACTCAAGTAATAGATTGCATGCTCTTTTCTTCCTGTCTCGTCGTGTTGACCGAGAACACAACCCATGCTTCCCTCAAGAACTGTCAAATACATAATCAAGGGTCTGCCTGCCACTGGGGGTATCAAAATAGGAGGCTCCTGCAAATACTGCTTTATTTTATCGAACGCCTTTTGACAATTTTCGTTCCACGCTACAGCTTGATCTTTCTTCAACAGCTTGAATAATGGTTCACACGTGGCCGTTAGGTGAGATATGAACCGAGCGATGTAGTTCAATCTCCCTAAAAACCCGCGCACCTCTTTCTCTGTTTTAGGCGTAGACATCTCTTGAGTAGCTTTTATTTTAGCAGGATCGACCTCTATTCCTCTTTCACTTACGATAAACCCCAGCAGTTTACCCGATCTCACCCCGAAGGTGCATTTGTTAGGGTTCAGTCTCAGCCTGAACTTCCTAAGCCTTTTGAATAGCTTCAGCAGATTTACCAGATGCTCTTCCTCCGTCTGGGATTTGGCAATCATATCGTCAACATAAACTTCGATCTCTTTATGCATCATATCATGAAAAAGAGTCGTCATCGCACGCTGATACGTTGCCCCAACATTCTTCAAACCGAAGGGCATCACTTTATAACAAAATGTTCCCCAAGGCGTTATGAAAGTAGTCTTCTCTATATCCTCTAGCGCCATTTTAATTTGATTATAGCCTGAGAAGCCATCCATGAAGGAGAATACGGAGTATTGAGCAGTGTTATCAACTAGCACATCGATATGAGGAAGTGGAAAATCATCCTTCGGGCTCGCCTTATTCAAATCCCTATAATCCACACACATTCGAACCTTGCCATCCTTCTTTGGCACTGGTACGATGTTAGCAACCCATGAGGGATATTTTGTCACAGCCAGGAAACCAGCATCCCACTGTTTTTGAACTTCCTCCTTGATCTTCACTGCCATGTCAGGTCTAGTTCTGCGAAGCTTTTGTTTGACCGGCGGGCATTCTTCTTTCAATGGCAGACGGTGCACAACCATATCTGTATCGAGCCCTGGCATATCTTCATATGACCAAGCGAATACATCACTATACTCTCGGAGCATTTCAACCAGTCTTTGCTTGATATCGCTCTGCAGCGCGACTCCGATACGAATATTCTTTTCAACCCCTTCCGACCCCAAGTTGATAATTTCGATGACCTCTTCGTGAGGCAGAATGATTCTTTCCTCTTGTTTCACCAACCAAGACAATTCTTCAGGAACGTCACTATCTTCGACAACCTCTTCTTCGACCTGAAATACCGGATGTTCAAAGTCGGGACGAGTCATAGGTGGTTCAAGGATGTCATCTGAAAGTGTTATCCTGCAAAAGAATGGTTAAATGCTTCAAAATGCGCATAAAGCGAATAACCACGTTGCCATTTTATTGAAAAATACAAAACAAGAAAAACAGAGATCGCAATATTTGCACATGAAAAAACGCCATTTATTTAATGATAAACACGCAATATTCATAACAGCACAGCCCTAAGCAAATCATGATGCCCCGAGCAAGACATCAGATTGGTCAACAATCAATAAAACAAAGCATTACTCTTTAAGAGTCACAGGAACAAGCTCCTAAATAGACCAGTTGCACAGTCCTTGTCCTGGCGTGCTCGGCTGAATCCAAGCATCCATATCACAGTCGCTGTCTCCTTCGTCAGACTCTGAAGCAGCGTTGATGGTTTCATGACATACTCCACTGGCAGAGATGGTTATTGGCCCTCTGAAACGGGGTGCTCCCACAGCAGGTGTTGACGACGACGGTTGGTATCCTAGCCCGAACCGGTCCATCTTCACAGGAATATCCAACACTTTGCCCCAGCCCTTTGCTTCTCCTGCCTCTACCAGAGCTTGGGCCTCTTTATACGACGAGACGGCTATCTTCGACACTTTGCTCGGCCCGGGACCTTTGTCCTTGATACGCAACCCTTCAAATGCCTGGCAGGGTGTTTCGTGGATCTCTCCATCGACCTCCACATATTTAAATGACGACAGATGGCTGACCAGGATGTCTTCTTCTCCGCATACGGTGACTACGCTGTCTCCGACCATATATTTCAACTTCTGATGCAGGGTAGACGTGACTGCCCCAGCCCCATGAATCCAGGGTCTTCCGAGCAGGCAGCTATACGCAGGCTGGATGTCCATGATATAAAATTCAGTGGCAAACACCTCCGGCCCCACCTGTAGAGGCAATGTTATCGATCCGAAGACTGTTCTCCGCGTGCCATCAAACGCCCTGACTACCAGGTCACTGGGCGTGCACAGGATTCCTCTGACATCTAGCTTCATCATCGCTTTCTTGGGCAACACATTTAAGGATGATCCAGTGTCGACCAATACATGCGACATGACTGATCCTCTACACTCGACAGATACGTGCAGCGCCATATTATGGTCTCTCCCCTTCGGGGTCAAATCGAAGTCGGTGAAGCCCAAGCTGTGGCCCGCATTTACATGTGCCAATACTCCCTCCAGCTGATTTACGGAAACATCCTGGGGTACGAAGGAAGTATCGAGGACTTTCAACAAAGCATTTCTGTGAGCTTCAGAACATAACAGCAACGATAAGATAGATATCTTGGACGGCGTCTGTTGCAGGTGCTCCACAATTTTATAATCACTTTTTCGAATCAAGCGCATGAACTCTTCTACATCTTTCGATGCCGATGCTTTTTCGCTTGCCTGCACTGGGACATTTTCAACCATCTTCCCCTTTCCCTTTGCCAGTCGCTCAGCCTCTACTTCAGGCGATATAAAGATCCTACCACTCCTTGTCATGCCTCCGGTACCCACAACATTATCCACAGTCTCGGCTGGCTGCTTATTAACATCAATCTTTATTCCGTCACAATACACTTCCAACCCATATGACCATGGGACTTCCTTTGTGCTCTCGTACGGGATCGGTACGGCCTTAGTGATAGTAATTGGCGGTCGCTGGACTGGTGCTGTTATAGTGATTGTCTTTCGAGGAATCGTCACAGTGGCCACATCACTCTGATTATCTGCAAATGCCCCTGCAGGCTCTTCGATTGCTGCTCGGTCAAACTGCAATGTGCCGCCATCTATTAAAGCCTGAACACCTTTCTTTAGGTCATCACACCCCCCAGCTATGGTCCAGCATTCTAAGCAGTACTCGTCACATCCTGGATAGACACCCCTTGCAATAATCGGCTTTTTATCTCGCTCAGCGGCGTCTTTAAATCATCCACAGTCACAATCAGATTCAACCCTTCCTCAGTTAGAATGGCGTTTTCCCCATGATTGGGCATGGGCTTCTGCATTATATTCGGACCTGCCGTTCCGAAATTGATAGCCTTATTGTCTAGTAGATCCTGCACAACATGCTAAAAAGCATGGCAACCCTCTACATCGTGGCCCGGAGCCCCAGAGTGGAACTCACAGTGCCTGCTTGCGTCATATCCATATGGAGGAGTTCCCGTTATCGGTGCCAGAGTTCTCTTCTCTACCAGGTTCAAACCCAACAATGTCTGTAACAAATCCGCATACGTTGAGGGAGGCTTTTCAAATACTCTCCTTGGCTTACCACCCTGGAATCTACGCTGAGCAGGCTGTGCCCCCTGCTGTGGCTGCTGCTGCTGTTGCTGTTGTTGCATTGGTTGTTGTTGAAACGGAATAGTAACACTCGCCACCTGCTGCGGCTGATTATACTGGTTTCGACCTCTGCCTCGGCCCCTGCCTCGGCCTCCAAACACTGCGCTTGCCTCGCCTTGACGGCGTCCACCAAAAGCCTTCCTGTTACTGCCAGATGCAGTTGATTCCTCAGCTTGGAATCTGCCCTGTTTAATGTTGTTTTCAATCTTTTCTCCCATCAGAATTAAGTCTGAGAAACTGGCCAAAGATGTGTGAAACAACTTGTCATAAAACATACCTGTGAATGTTCCAATGAACATGTCATTCATCTCCTTGTTTTCTAAAGTAGGACGGACCCTGGCAGCCATGTCGCGCCATCTTTGCGCATACTCCTTAAAGCTCTCACCCTTCTTCTGAGACAGCCCCTGCAATTGGACCCGGTTGGGTGCCAAGTCGCTGTTATATTTGTAATGAGCTACAAATGCCTCTGCCAGTTGCTTCCATGTCTTTATATTAGTTGGCTCCAATCCCATATACCACTCTAAGGAAGGACCTGACAAGTTATCTTGAAAGAAATGCATTAGCATTCTCTCATCAGTCGAATACGCAGACATCTTTCTGTAATAAGCCTGCACGTGCACTTTCGGACAGGTGTCCCCTTTATACTTATCAAACGTAGGAGCTTTGAATTTGATTGGCACCCTCAAGCCAGGGACCAGACCCATTGTTGACATGTTTAAGCCCACAACACTTTGGTTCAGGACCCCCCTCATCTGCTCTTCTAGCATTCTGATCTTCTGGGAGTCATCCATCGGTCCCTCGAAACCTCCACCGGAGAAAGCGTCCTCTTGCTGATCCTCCTGCCACATACCATTACCAGCTCCATACCCATCATATCCATTATTGCAGCCAGCTCTGATCTGATTCATCATCGGGCCTCGCCCTCTGTTGCCATACCCCTGAGCAACTCCAGCAGGTCCAAAAGCCATTAACCCGACGCCGTTTCCATTTCCGAAACCTCCGTAACCCTGATTGGTTATACCATAACCATCCTGCCCAAAGCCTTGAGCATTGAAACCATATTTCCCAGCATTATCGAAACCCTGATCATTGAATCCGAATCCGGCATTACCGAAGTCGTTGCCTCCCATATTATCACCCAAGTTGATATCACCAAGCCCAACGTTATGGACAGCAGTCTCGTTCCCAACTCCGACGTTACCGTTCCCAGCGGCGGTAACGTTGTTGACATTAGCAGCAGGTATATTGACTACAGGTGGAGCCACTGGTGTGGGAGTGCCATCCCCCTGAACAGTGTCGACTCGCACAGACTGATGATCCTCATTACCGTGACCAGCATTTCTGACCAACAGAGGCTGCACCATGGCTTGCAAATTCTCCTGACCTTTTGCAATAGTCTCCATGGTCTGCATGAAGAGCGCTAGCTTCTCGCGCATATCTTGCATCTCGTTCTGCATTTGATCCATGATTCTTCGACAGTTGGTGCGAGTGGAATATCTATGCGGGCGCTGATCTGCAATCCTGAAAATACCTGGTGCAGAGCAGGAAATAAGATACCATCCAATGATTACCTGTAATGCAATGTGAATATGAATGCAATGCGAGGTGTGTCTGTGCATTAGGGAGTAGCATTCCCCGATTCTAGTGCGAAGGTGCCAGTGCGGTGACAGTGCTAGCAATATAAAAATCGGAGCTGAATCACAGAAAGCCTCATATATTGCAAAGAAATCCAATAAGCCAGGAATACAATATCACTGAGTACAAAGAAAGGCATGACCTCAACCAACAATCCTGGTGATGGTCAGCATTATGCAAATAAAGCATACAAGTTAATACATGAAGTGATCAAGTACTCCCATAAGCCTGATACTCTTCTAGCAACTTCTTGGTCTCTGGATGACCTGGTCGGGTAAGCAGCCCTTCAACAAGTTGGTTTCTTTTCTTAAGAACACGTCGCACGTCTCCAGCAGTTTCCTCCCATGCCCCTTCTTCGAAGCGATCCTCTAGTTTACGTTTCTGAGACACAGCTTCATCCCTGCCTTTGATGGCCTTGTTCAGTGCATTCTGGAGACTATACCGGGTCATCACTTCTTCCTCACACTTCTTGATGCTAGCTTTCAACTGCTCTTCGAGGTCGGAGATTTGCTGCTTCAACTTATCTTCCCTCTTCTTATTGTTGGTGAGCGTAACATTCCAAATCTTATTGCAAGAAGAGATTTCTCGGTGTGCTGCGTCGAGCGCTTTCTTTTTGGATTCCAGCATATCATAGGAGCTTCTGAACTCTTGCCCCAGACGTTCGCGCTTCTTTTTCTCCTCAGTCAACTCAGCCCCTAGTCTGTTTACTAGCTCGATCTGCTGTTGGAAAGCATGCACGGCCTTGTTTTTCTCACTGCGTATCTGAGCTAGCTCTTGCTCTAACCCTTCGTTGATCTTCATCAAGGCTTCTTTTTCTTTCACAACTTGCTCGTAGGCTTCCCTAGAAACAGTAGTTGGCTCTGCTACCGGAATATGAACAGGGACCGGAGCAGCTGGAAATGGCATCCGCAACTGACTTGCTCTCTCCTGGATCCAAACCCTGTAAGGTGCGTAAGCCTGACAGTCATTCTTCCCTAACAACGGCTTCCCCCTTCGGTTAATACGCGTCCAGGCACGCTGCAGCTTGGCTAATAACTCCCCCTTCAAATCACCGGTGAAGTACAGAGATTCCTGTACTTCTTCCTCCTTTGGTGGGTTCTTCAGCGCATATCCGAATTGGCAAATGAACAGAGAAGGATTGTAATTGATACACCCTTTTCTTCCTATCAGCGGAACATTGGGATACCCCGAACAACTGAAGATGAGCTCAGACCCCAGCAGGTCTCGATCAAACCACTCAATGTCTTCGGAAGATAGCCTCATCAGGCGCTCTGACCAGCTAGTCGTGGTTGCACTCTCCACACAAGATCCCCTCAGGGGAAGGTGGCTCTTAAACCACATATTCAACAAAGGCGCACAGCAGTACACAACCTTTCCCCTTCTGTTTTCATTCTTGTAGTGCAAGGAGTGGTAGAAGTCTCCGATCAAAGTAGGCACCGGGTTGCCAGCAGCAAACAGATGGAAAGCGTCCAAGTCCACGAAATTGGGCAAGTTAGGAAATAGCACAATTCCATAAATGCATAGAGCCAAAATAGCATTGAAAACCACCCAACATCCGTTCTTGGCATACTCCTGAGCTTTGCCAACCAGGAAATCAAGAGAGAAACCTGAAACCCCAAGCCAAGAAGTCACTAACAGTTCTGCAGCGTCCATGTGCAAGGCCTTGGCTAAGTCCTCCAACTGGGGCTCAGCGGCAGAGTGAACAAAGGGAACCTGGTTCTGCACTGGTAGCTCAGTAAACTCCACATACTCCTCAATGGTAGGCCCCAGAATAAAATCAGCAAACGTAAAACATCTTAATGCAGGATCGTAGAACTGCATCAAGGTGTACAACCCATTCATCTCATCAGCAGTGGGCTTGCAGACTAATCTCAGCAACCTTCCATGGCTCATTCTGAAGCTTCTCCTAACCTCCTCATCAGCAAGAGATATCAGATCAAGCAAAGGAGTAATATCAGGTGTCGGTAGCTTATACGCAACTGTTTTCCTCAAACCGGCCATAATCAATATTCAGAAGTCTGGGCACTAGAATCGGAGGATATGCAAATGCACCTGCAGCACAGACACACGTTAATGGGATGCAATGATAATGAGTATGCAAACAATGCAATGCAAGTAACATGCAACAGGGACCAAATGCCGTAGCTGAATAGCCTGAACCATATCAAGAAGTCTCAGATAGACCCTTCAGAAGTCCTCAAACCCTGGTCTCAGATAGACCTAAAACAAAGCTCCAACACTGGTCTCTGACAGACCTCATAACAACTCTGACTGGTCTCTGGCAGACCTCATATCATATCTCCAACTGGTCTCTGACAGACCTCAGGACTCTCCAACTGGTCTCTGACAGACCTCAGAACTCTCCATAAATACCCAGGATCTCAGATCAAGAAATAACCGGTATCTGAAGGTCTAGCTACCTGCATAACCCCAAACCCTCTCACAGGTGGATGTCCTAGTAACTGACAAAGGTACGACATCTATGCGGTCGTCGGCGTCACAGACTTTCAGGGTCGATGATACGATTCCCAGAAGGAGTGGCATCATCAAATCCTGAAGAGGCCTCACTTAGCCAACTTCCAAATGATCGGTTCCCGGAGTCGACAATTCAGCTGACCAACAACCCCTTCGACCCAAAGGGTAGAAAAAGAAGTCAACCAGAAGAACCTCGTCCGAGTGTAGATTTCATGAGACACTAATGCAAGCAAAGCCGGCACGCGCCCACTACTTTCTACTCTAATTCTAGGTGCACTCAAGCCCAGGTCCGGCTTATCTCTCAATCATAGAACACCCGTCACACCCCAATACAGCAATAATAATCAATATATAATGCTGCAAATAAAGGTCAGAAATATAAATCCATACAAAATCCTCGACGGGAAAACAAGCGCTAGGATTGACTCTCTTGAGGGACGTTGGATCCCAAATGCATAAGAACTATCGCAGTCCTCAGCAGCCAGGGGACGTTGGATCCCTAGCAGAGTCGCCAGCTGTCGCTACTGCGAAAATCGGCGCCGACTGAACAGAAGAGTCGCCACCGTGCGTTATTTATCCCAACGGAGGGAAACGAAACGCTCAGAGTAAACCTACCGCAAAGACGGGAAAGGAATGGTCATCGCAACCAAATCCTGGATTCGGGAGTCGGTTACGCAAGGGGAAGGTATTAGCACCCCTCACGTCCGTCGTACTCGACGGGATCCACGCTTGTTTTCTAGTACGGATTGTTATTCTATCTACTCTACAGGGTCAGGGGTTAAAAGAAAAGAAAATGACTCGGCAAAGTATCGCACTTTATGCCTACGTATTCCCGTCTGGAACGAGAAATCAGAGTCAATGTAGTTCGCCTACCTACGGGAAAGGAGGGGAAGGTTGCTCGCTAGGATATCGCATCCTATGCCTACGTACTTTCATACAGCATGAAAGATCAGAGCAAACGTAGTTCGGGCCACGTAAGACACAATTTTGTCTGTTTTGATTTTATTCCTTCTGAAAAAGAGTTTTCTGATTAACAGTCCCCGGAGGACAAAAATGACGTTTTGATGAGTTCACATTCTTTTACGGAAGAAGTGTCTTTTATTGTGTTTGAAATATTTATTGTGTTTTTCTGTTTGTTTTGAGAAAGAATAGACAGAACTCTAACCTACGGTTGCGAAGGGAATCAAACTAACCTAATGTTATCATGCATGGGTTAAGACCTAGTGTCTATCATGCTCCTCTCTTGCACAGAGAGAAACAGAGATCCTAAGGGAATAGACGGAAACAAAAACAGAAGATATATACAGTAAAGCAGTAAAATGCATGGATGCGGCAATACAAGCGAGGCAAGGGAGTCCCACTCAACCTCGAACCTAGAAAACAATGGGCAAAAGTGAACAACATTCACTTTCAACCTAACAGGGTAAACAACAAACAATACAGTCAAGGAAAACCAATCAATACATCAGAAATGGACAGCAAAAATAAGCAGCCACAGCAGCTCTGCATCACATCTGTCTTCAAGTCATCTCCAAACAGCTACAAGCTTCAGCCAACATCAATCCCCATCTCCACAGCCTTCAGGCAAGGTCTCTGATTATCAGTCTTCCATCTGCAATGGCTTTTCTTCAAGTCTCCAACTCCTAGAGGAATATCAGTCAACAAGATAAAAGTGAATGTTAAACAGTAGACCGCCTACCAAGGGTGGCTCATCAACTGTTAACATTGTACAGACAATTTTCTCTCAAAAGTTCTATCTTTCAAATACATTTACTGATCCTTCCAAAGGAAGGAGGTAGATATTTGAAAGAGACTTTGAATCATAGAGAAAGGATGGATGCAGCCAAGGCATTCCATGTTTGAGAAACAAGCTTTCTAATCTAGAGCTCTGCCTAGCTCCTAAACCCTAGACTCCTCAACAGCTGCTAGCAAGAATCTCATCATCAACTCTGGAAGTTGGTCTTCAATCTCTGGATCTCCAATGGCTTCATCATCACAAGTCTTCAGCTCTTCCAATCCCCAAGCAATCCCAATACCCACACAGACAAATCATAATCCCCAAAGAGGGCACACCACACCAGTCAAGCAAATACAGACAGTACTAATAGCAGTAGGGGAATCTTAATATTCTCTAAGGGATCTAATAACTACCCATAATCCCTATAGTCCCATACCCCAAAGATTCAATCTCTAACCCCTAAGGGAAATGATTTTATTCTCCTATGCTATCCCCCAAACCCTAATTTTGTTCAGGTTATTCTCATCTAATCAAATCACCTAAAATTAAGTCCTAAAAATATGAACTAAATTTTATATACAAGATGAGTGTCTACTCTAATCAACCTAAAAAGAATGGATTGAAAATAGTAAAGCATCTATTCAAACTAAAATTACCAAGTTCATGTATCAAACAAAATGATATTTACACCTATTTAAAAGAAAAATATGCCAAAAATATTAAAATAAAATGAAATTGGAATTTTTTTGAATTATATTTTTCTTGACAAAATTATGAGTAATATGCAAAAAGAACCAATGAAAAATAAGCATTTTCCAATTTTTTATGATTTTTGAAAGAATTAATGTTTTTGAAAGAAAATAAAAATGAGAAATAAGGGGTGAGGGTGCATTTAGTAATGAAAATTAGTTAAAATAATAAACTGGGCCCAGACTGGGGGGCGCGCATAGCAAGCGCGTCTGGGCCCATATGCATCAGAAAATGATAATAAAAATTAAAAAAAAAACAAACGGTGCAAATAGCGAATATTTCAGTTAAAATCCTATTGGGCCTGCATCTGGGGGTGTGGAGAGAAAAAAGGATCAATAAGCCCAGCAGCTGAATAAATGGAACACTGCGTTTCATTTCTGTTGCACCCTAATTTTTGACCGTAAGATGCCACCTTCTTTTTCGCGCATTTTCTATTATTATTCAACTTTATTTTAATATTTAGATTTCTTTACGGCTAACCAACTTCTACAGGTGCAGAAAGTTCAGGTAGAGTTGGGTCGAGCATTTTGAGGTATGACCAAGTGATCCCGACTTAAGTTTGTCTCGAGGTCCCTACTTGGTCAAAGCTCCAGTTCTAGGTCTCTTTATCATATTTATTGGTTTTTTATTTATTGTTATTATTATTATTACTAATATTATATTTATTATCATTATTATTAACATTACCTTCACTCTTGAGCTATTATTGGATCGATACACCGAAGATGTCTTTAGATGCGCTTTTCGACTATATCTTGTTAATTCCAGATCAGGTTTTGGTATCTTATAGATCAAGGTTACTTCTCTAACAAAATCGTCAATTGAAGGTAAAGAAAGGTTTGGATTTGATAGAAATTGCAAGTCAGCCCATGGTGAAAGAATAGGATCAGTTAATGGAAGACACAATGTACGGCAAGAGAATGTTTTTGAACATTAAACTTTGGTATTTCATCCTTACAAATCATACCATTTGGATCCAATATTACGGGTTCCGTTCGAATCTCAATTCTATACAAGGCATACAAGGAATTCTAGTACAAACCACGTGTGCGCAATTTCGATTTAAAAACAAGCATCTATTCCCTTTTGGAGATTACAACGTCATGTGCTATTCGTGAAGGCAAAACGGTTATTAAACTGGACTAACAGCCAACAAATATCAGAATATCACAATGAAGCATTTCTATAAGTGATGATACAGAAGGTGATAGGCGCATTGATAATTTCCCTAGGCACTGAGGCCTCTTCATCAAACAGTTCTGCAAACAAGTCAGTTCCATAGCTTCGAGCCACGACCTCAATATCAACCTTGAACTGGCTGTGAATCTCACGAAGCTCTCAGAGAGACGCTAACACTTTGAACCGTTGAAATACCGGCCAACACCTGTCACAGATGATAATGATGTTAGCGGTGAATCATATCATAACCAACTTCATACTTCTAAAATGGATGTTACAGAGATAATAGAAGTAATGGCAACTCATGTAGTGTGCGCCTCGACAACCTCGCTCCAGTTTGCTCAATTCCATCCATTTATTCTCGTGGCAGCATGGCATGAGAAGAGGCATCCGCTTCTGAACTGTATCCCCGTAAAAGAAGTCAAGATGTCAAGTGCCTTCAAAACAAAGAGCAAGTTCCGAATTAATCATAACAAGTAATCATAATGGTTAAGAGCTTTCACAACTGAGTTGAACCACAGAGTTACAAAGATAACAAATCAAGATTCATCTCACCAGTTACGGAGCAGCAATCTCCCCTTGCAATGTTCCAATTATTCATGGTTGATTCAGCAGAGTTTGCGTAGTTGAGTTCAAACCACCATTAGAAACAGACCTTACTGGAAGTGCTACCAATTGCATCTCTACCGCCCCAAGTTACTGCAGAACATGGAAATTAAGTTCAAATTCAGAATTAACCGCGGTAATCCTACATAATTCTTCAACAAAATCAACTACCAGTGAGAGTTTACCTTCTTCTGTTGAAAGAGAACACCAATGGTTCTACACAGGTATCTGCTTATGCTTCAACTGAAGGACCTGTTACTCAAGTTGTGGACAGTTTGAACAATCATATGAGTGATATGCTGGATGTATTATCACAAGAGTGTATCACAGTTTCCTCGCAACCCTGTCAACAAAACCAAGAAACAACAAGTTAATTCTTAGAGAACTTTGAAAAGAAGTCATAACCGAAATAGACAAGCTGCAAACACCTGCTACCGATGCTCCTCGTCACCAGTTTTTCTGATACACGCACCAACGCAAATCATCAGCAACAACCAAAGGTAGCAAGCATGAAAACAAAGCAGAGGTTAATTAAAAGACCGCAAATGTCAGGATTCTCAAAGCAAACCCAACGCAGTCAAATCTTGAAGAGAGAACCTTAGTACATAAGAGTGGAGAACGACAACCGAGCCTTTAGCTGCCTCTCAAACCCGCACCCTAACACAATCCAAGCCTCGTTTCTTTTCCCCAATCATCTGGCAAACAAAAACAGTTTTATCCATCAAATAGCAGCAGACACCATTGACTCAACGGTCAATCCCACCTGCACATCCCCAACTTTTTCCTGTTTAGATTAACCTCAGAACTGATTCGTAACAGAATTCCGCAGAAGTTACAAGACCAGGCTCACCCTTGATCACCAAAGAAGGGCCTCCTCCCTATCATCCTGCATTTGTACACTGCACCAATTGAGTAATTTGAGAGAGTTAAAAAAGTAGGAACTTGAGAGGCACAGCTCCAGCCCTCACCGTCACGATTCGAGCATATCTGCGCAACCTGCATTCATGATATCAGTCAAGCTTAGAGCAACATATAACAACCTTCATGATGAATTGAGGAAGAGAACCAAAGCTAAACACCTAACAAATTTTGAGAGGATTACCTGCAAGATTCAGAGTTCGTACCAAAATATGAGACAGGCAATGCAAGCATCGCGCGCTTCCTCCTTTCCTTCTGCACCCTCACCAAAACGTAACAGTTGCAAGCTTTTCCCTATGGGCTTCTAATTCCTGGCCCAAATCACTCACTACCAGCACCTGTCAAATACCACTTGCAAGTTAGTAATTGGAGAATAACTGATAAAGAATATTCAGGGGAATCAAATTAAATCCTATCCCAATTGAATCACAGGATTGAAATAGCAATTAAATGAATCATCATGGCAATCAGACGGAAAGGGAATATTTTCAAGTTGGCTCAACCCAAAACAGAAAATCCAATTAGCATTCAAGACCGTTTTAATCAGGCTTTAACTCTCAAACCACCTATAAAAAGGGGGACAAAAATGCAGAAAAGGGGATCCAAAAAAAAAAAAAACAGTTCAAAAAAACAATTCCAAATCGAAACCCTAAGAGAAGGAATTTATCTTTCATCTTCGGCCGTGAATCCACCTTCTTTGCAAGTCCGCCGCGAGTCCTTCACAAGAAAACAATCTTCGCCGGGATCCCTTCAACCTCTTCACCGTCGGAACCACAGCCGCCACCGCAAATCGCCAAACTGCCATCGAGAACCTGCGGAAAGTCCCTCGAATCGTGAGGTTCCTGCTTGTCTAACTATTTAATTTTGTTTGTGTTTGATGTATAGGAAATTGAAACGAAAACGAAGAAGAGGATTGACGAAACGAAAGCAGAGAGATTGAGCAACGACGGCCGCTTCGGGAAGGGGGGGAGTCTAGGGTTTTCATTTGTTTATTTCTTTATTTTTTTGTTTGTGTATTATTTGAGTTAAACTAATCACACACCACTAAACACTCACCTAATCCCTCCGTTAACTCTTAATCCACCCCGATTAATCCCCCTAATCGCCCTCTTAATCACCTTTAATTAATAATCAAAACCCTAATATAACCCTTTCATCAAAATAATTATAATTCAATTTCAAATCTAATAAACCATTTAAATCTTTTTATAAACCTAGTATAATCCTTTTATTATTAAAATAAATCTTTTTATATAAACTTAAATAAATGTTTTATTAATCAATCCCTTTATTTAAATAAGCTACTAAGTTATTTTCTAAATGAATAATGAATCATCCTTTTTTAAAATTCATTTCATAGGTCAAACCCCTTTTTAAAAATAAATAATAATAAATCCCCTTTTAAATTAAATTGACTTTTTATTGATGATATTCATAAAAAGAACTTTTAGTAAATCCTATTTGAAATTATTTCCAACTAAAGTCAATTTCATAATCAATCTCGACAATTAATCTTTTTTATAATGCCACTTTTAAAAACAATTCGATCTCCTCTAAAATCAATTCACGGTATAACAAAACAACTTAATCAATTTCAACTATAAAATCAATCGTGCGCAATCACTTCACGACACATGCACCTACACTCAGCGCTTTCATGCGTACGTATTATCTATCTTTGCTTTTATTCACAATGCACACATTCACACCTAGCGCTTTCATGCGTTCGTGTATGGTTTATATTTCTATATTTACTTTCTGCAATTTATCTTTACTACAAGTCATTATATCTTGTTGCATCGCATTGCATCCGTCCAAAGGAAAACCCTACACATAATTCAACATTGTGTGTAGTTGCACATCATAAGCATCATATTCCCCTCGATCCTTGATCCCATTCAAGTTGATCACTTAGGATAGATCCTACCCCATAGGAAGGACTGTTCTTTATCTTCACAACATAGAAACAAACTATCAAAAACAATACAAACTTTTTCAAACACAAATAGAGAATAGATGTTAATCATCTTAAGCGAGATATAATCTCCACCCCCCACAACAATACAATCAAACATGTAGGAACTTTGCCTTAAGAGCGACAAAGGCATGCTTGGCGACCATCCGAGTATGTAAGACCTTTTCTTAAGACGATGCAAAGACCATTTCCTACGACCCCCCTTTTTTACACTTGTGGCGGTTATCTCTCCCTTAAAATGAAGACTCATCTCTTCTCCTAAACCCAATCAAAATAACCACCCTAAACCCGTAGGAACTTTGACCACAGTCAAAGAACTCCTCTAACCCTTTAGGGTGAACTACAAAATACTCTGATTCCATTCCCGTAAGGATATGTAGGCATAAGATGCGACATCTTACCGAGTATACTTAGAAATAAACCCCTAGGTCTTTAACCTTAAGCAGATAAACACATAGCAATAAACAAACATAAAACAAGAGGTTCCTGTAGAGTACTACAGAAACTTAGGATGCTAGTACCTTCCCTAAGTTTAACCAACCCCCGAACCTAAACAATCTAGCTTGCATTTGCATTGCATTGTGGGAATTTCGATCTTTATCCCTTCCTTTGGACAAATCAAAGTTCGGTTGCAAATGAATAAGATTCAAACTAATCAATAGTTTGATATCCAAATTTCACCGTGATAGAAATGGCGACTTCACTGGGGACCCTCTCTAGTGGGTTTCCCTATCTTATTTTATTTGTTTACTGCTTTATATATCTGCCTACTTGATTAATTGTTTACATTGCTTTCTCTTGTTTTTCTTTTTTGGGATTATTGTCTTTGAGTGGTGAGATAAAGTTCTACACCCGAACTTTGAGAAAGATTAAGATAGGATGGTGATATATTCGAGGAGGCTTATAGGGAGTGGAATCCCTACTAAGTTGAATCGAGAATCCCGCTCAGTTGAGGCCCTTTCGAAATAGTATTGTTGAACGAATAATCGTGAAGACACTCACTACTTTCGACTTTGGAGCCTATGATATTGAGGACCGTAGTTACCTTAACCCAACTTTGGCCTTTATTAGGACGTAGTGCGAGACTATGAGGAAGTACTTCTGAAATAGTGCTACGCGAAGCTACACTCAAAAGAAGTTCTCTTGAGAATACTATTAATCCTCGAGTAATTGGGAAATTGATAATATCCGATGGATGGACTGATGATTCTGAGTCCCATTAGAACCTTGTTCTACAGGTACAAACAACCTTTAGTCCTTAAACCTTTGGGAAGGGTACACCTTTACTCCATGCTCGTTGCAAACCTAGGGTGCCCCTTGTTTGTTTATCTTTATTGTCCTTATGTGAATACTTGTGTTTGCTGCATTCATATAAGCATCATTCTGCATTGGACTTCATGGGATTTACTTTCGTTTATGGACATCGCAGGTCACTATGGCTTCAGATAAAAGACATACTATGAAATATACTTTTAAGAGTCCCAAATTGGATGACCTAAAGAAGTTGTGGGGTTTCATCGAAGATCAAGAAGAATTCAAGAACAAGTATGGGAAGCTGATATCTTTGTTGGGTTGCTTAGTGAATGAAGGACTTCTTGCCACTCTGCTACAGTTCTATGATCCTCTTTACCATTGTTTCACCTTTCCAGACTTCCAGTTGCTACCTACATTGGAAGAGTATTCCTTTTTGGTTGGTCTACCTGTCCTGGAGGAATCTCCTTTTCCCTTCTTGGAAAAGGACCCCGATGAGAAAGAGATTGCTAAAACCCTCCGTTTGAAGGTATCTGACGTCAAAGCCAACCTAGTTACTAAGGATGGAGTTCCTGGTTTAAAGACAGGTTTCCTAATCGAGAAGGCTTCATTCTATGCTGATTATTCTAATAAGGCTCCGTTTGAGGAAATTTTTGCTTTGCTTGTTTATGGGTTGTTTCTATTCCCGAGTTTTGAAGGTTTCATTGATCTCAAAGCATTCAAGATCTTTATGAAGAACAACCCAGTGCCAACTCTGTTAGGAAATGCATATCACTCTATACATCTCTGAAACCTCCGTGGTGGAGGGATGATTACTTGCTGTGTACCTCTACTTTACAAGTGGTTTATTTCGCACTTGCCGAAGTCTAGATCTTTTACAAACATTGGCAAAGAGCATTGGTCTCCAAGGGTTATGGCTTTGACCCATTCTGACATTGATTGGTACAGCCGAGTGTATGATGGAGTATTAATCATTGATAGCTGCGGTGACTTTGCTAATGTACCGTTGCTCAGCTTTGATGGAGGAATCAGCTACAATCCTATCTTAGCCCGTCGACAGTTGGGATACCCGTTGAAGGAACCTCCCAAGAGTGTTCAAGTAGAGGGTATGTTCTTCAAAGATGATATGGAACTCCGAGGAAAGATTCTACATGCATGGCACAGTGTACACAAGAAAGGAAAGAGAGGTCTAGGGAAGCTTAACTGTGTATCTCTAGAACCATACCTCCAATGGGTCCGAAAAAGGGCAACCAAGCTAAAGATGCCCTATTCCTGTCAAGATCCCATAGCTCCGAGGAGGGAGCCCACTTATGTCTTTATGTCCAAAGCCGAGGAGTTAGAGGTGTCCTTAAGAAAGTCTCAGCATGAGCTGGAATCTTGGAAGAACAAGTACCATGTAGCAGTGGCAGAAAATGATGAGTGTCAAAAGCAGAGTGCTGAACTTCAAAAGCAGAATGCTGAACTTCAAAAGCAGAATGCTGAACTTCAAAAGCAGAATGCTGAACTTCAAAAGCAGAATACTGAACTTCAAAAGGAGAGGGATGAACTTCAGAAACAACTACAATTGAAGGATGGAGAGCTACTCCCCTGCAAGAAGAGGAAAGTCATGGAGGATTTATTTTTCTCCGACCCACAATGCACTATTTGGAAAATAATTGTGGACAACCTTATCCGTGAGAAGGCGCAACTAGAAGAGCAGCTCAAGCAGCAGCATTCAAAGCTTCTTTAGTGTCTTTACTAGCTTTTATTTAGCTTTTATTTGGGACTCTTTAAAAGAATATTTATGTAGTCCGTTTCAAATTTAATAAAACGTTTCCTTTTACCGCAATGCCCATAAATAAGAGGAATCCCATGAAGTCCTAATCATCTTGCATTGCATTCTTTTCCATTGTTTACTTCAAGAAACTCAAATTCGTTCTGTAGGTGTTGTAATCATGGATTTCAGAAGAGAAACCCTGAAGTACACTTTTCCGAGTCCCAACCTCGAAAGCTTGAGAGAACTAGCCGAACTCGTCGAGGATCGCTTTGCCTTCGCAGCAGAATATGGAGGAGTTTTCCGTTTCCTGGAGCTAAGGATGAAAGAAGGATTGTTGGAAACATTGGTTCAATTTTATGACCTGATGTATCACTGCTTCACTTTTCCAGACTACCAATTGATGCCGACCTTGGAAGAGTATTCAGAACTCTTGAGGATGCCTGTGACTGTTCGACCTCTATTCACCGGAAGGGAAGACACGCCTAGTCACCAAAAGATTGCAAATGCTACTCATCTCAGCCTAGAAGACGTTCAAACACACCTGATCACCAAGGAAGGAGTCCTTGGATTCTCCGCCGACTTTTTGATCGAAAAAGTCCGTTACCATGCTGAAAGAAAGGAGGCTCTCATCTTGGAAGCCAATTTCGCTTTGTTGGTCTATGGGACTTTCTGGTTCCCTAATATTGACAGTTTTGTTGATATGGATGCAATCAAGCTCTTCATACTCAAGAATCCAGTACCCACCTTGCTCGCTGATACGTACTTTTCGATTCACTCGAGGAATGCTGAAGGAGGAGGACACATTGTATGTTGTACCGCCTTGCTGTACTCATGGTTCATCGCTCGTTTGACTTGGCATCCGTCCCTTTGGGAGGAAGTAGCAACACCTCGATGGTCCGAGATACTTATGGCCCTCACCCATTCGGACATTGTTTGGTATGATCCCGCCTATGGAGGCGTGCCTATGATTCCTAGCATCGGAGGATTCCCTAACGTACCGCTTATTGGAAGGGAGGGATGCATAAGTTACAATCCCGCCTTGGCCCGTAGACAGTTTGGACACCCTATGATCCAAGTGCCTGACCCAGTTTCGTTGGAAGAAATCTATTTCAAGGGAGAAGAGGACCTAGATCTCAGGACTGTCATCATTTATGCATGGAAATATATTGATATGGAAGGAACAGCTGCTTCAGGATACCCCAACTACGCTGTTTCCGAGGATTATCTGCATTGGGTGCTAGAAAGGGCTCTCGATCTCAAGATGCCTTTTCCTTTTCACGAACCTATGGTTTTGTCTGCTCATGACCCCGACTGGTTCGATGTGGATGAAATTGAACAAGTAAATATTGCTTTAGATGAAGCCCGGAAATTGAGGACTGCCTGGAAGAATAAGTTCCTCACCCTCAAAGTAGAGAAGGAAAGCTTCAGAAGACACCAGAATTAGAAGTTGCCAGAAAGAGAAAGGCGCAAGGAGATTAATTTTCTCCTTATGCCTCTTCAAGTGCTGTCACCAATGATGACCTCCCCTCAACTACCATGGCTTGGAAGGAGTGTGTGGAACGACTCATCATCGAGAAAGCAGCGCTGCAGGAGCGTATTGACCAGCTGACCGAGGAGCTACGTACAAAGGAAAAGACCGTGGAGTAGAGTTCTAGGTTTCCTTTTGCTTTCGTTGTAATAAACTCTTGAAAGAGTACTTTGTTTTCATTGTTTCTCAAAAATAAAAAAGTTTTTCAATTATCCTACATTATAACACTGAAAAACACTTTGAATTTCTTGAAGTCTCCCCTTACATTTGTATTCTCGCATTAACATTCTACATTTAGCATGGCATTTTACATTTTATGCATGTGTCCTTCCTTTGTTGTGGCTCATTTCAGTTTCCTATCTTTGCTGTCAGTCGCCGTCTCGACCATCTGACCAAGCCGGAAGTATCATTAAAGGATAGTGAGGAGAACAAAGACATGGATCGCATGACTAGCTTCAGAGTAAGGTCTAATCCGACACTTCGCCGTCCCTCTGACAACTTTGTTCCTATGCAACTTCAGCCTATGCAAGAAAAGGAAATGGACGATTCAGAGCTTACAACATTCAAGAACGAATTTCATGACTTCGAGGAACGATGGAAAATGATGAAGAGGAACCGTGCGCCTGATTTTCATGCTCATGACCCGCACCTAGTTCCAAACTTAGTTATCCCCCCAGGATTCCAGATGCCCGCCTTTGAAGTGTACAAAGGTACAATTTGTCCAAGGTATCATTTGATGATGTTTTGTCAGAAGATGACCGCCTATCTTGGGAACGACCAACTATTGATTCACTGCTTCCAAGAAAGTTTGGGTGGAGCACCATTAGCATGGTATATGAAGCTACAAAGGAATCACATTCAGTCCTGGGAAGACTTAACTTTTGCTTTTGTGAAGCAATACCATCATAACTTGGGCATAGCCCCGAACAATAAAGATGACTGTGGACCTTCCAGAGAATTCATAGCTCCGGTACCCCATCCTCAGCACCAATATGCGATGCCCGCTCAGCGTGAACAACAACCACATCCTAGGCAGAGGTTGGCCTCTCCAGATCAACCACAGCATCGACAATTTCGGAAAAGGTATCAAAGGATGACTCCAGATGCACCAAGGGAAGCAATTCACCAGTTTGATCCCATCCCGGTGAAGTACCCTAATTTGTTTCCAGCTCTAATTCACAGAGGGCATATCCAGACTAAAGCCCCACCCAAGGTACCTAAGAAGTTCCCATACTGGTACAAAGCCAACGAATTTTGCCTGTATCATCAAGGTGCTCCGGGGCACGACATTGAGAGTTGTTACGGCATGAAAGCAGACGTCCAAAATCTGGTCAAAAGTGGAGTCTTATTCTTTGAGGGTTCCGTCCCTTATGTACGAGATAGCCCCCTATCTCGACAAGGTTCGTCCTCCCCAGGCATGATTCAAGGTCGTCAACGCCGTGTCTGAAAGCTGCGCACCAGACATTTCTGCATATCTTTCCCGTCTACACAAAAGCACAATAAAGATCCTGGAAAGGACTCTCCGAAGAAGTTTATTTCATTTTGTCCATGTTTATTTCTTTGATTGAAAGCATATTTGGCATGTAAGAACTTTCTGTTTTAAATAAGTAATGCAATAACTGTTTGTCTTGAAGAAATCCATCCGTTTTCACTCAAATAGTTTTCAAAATTATTTATAATGCCGACTTTTACCAGACCTCTCGCTCTGACAGAGAATTGGAAGTAGGATGATGAAGTAAAACACATGATTTCTTGTTGTATGCTTCGAATAAATACCCTACTGATGATGTAAGGCATTCTTTTTTCTTTCGACCATCTAAACACCAACATAGTCAACCCTTTCTTTTAAAACCTTGATTGAGGACCCGCTCTTTTTCTCCCAAACCCTTCCTAACCTCATTTTCTTAACCTGGGGCAGGGTAATATCAAGAATGATGAACAACTTTCAAAAATTGGGTGGGCACAAATATACTAACCCTTTCTACCTCCATTCTACAAGTCATAAATTAAACCCATATACGACCCTCAAAGTCCTAATTGAAGTAAGGTTTAATTCGAAAGCATACTCGATGAGATACTGTTTCCTGACTCCTTGAGCTATGCTCAAATTTAAATCGGCTTTATAAATAACGATTTAATTTGTATCCTAACTAGTGGTTTCGATCACAAGTTATTGCGATACCTCTTTCCAAAACTTCAAGACAAACGCGTGTTGCATTAACCATTTCAAAATGGATATTTTCAAACGTGCTAAATACGCTTGACATCTTAGAAAGACCACATACAGACATTGATGATGATATTTGAAGACTTTGCTGACTTGGGGCAAGTCATTCTTCCCAAAAAAAAAAAAAATTTCATCCGTGCAAGTCTTGGGTTCAACTAGAAGAAATTCAAGGACTCACTTACCGCCAATCAGGGGCAGTTACGTCGAGATTCGGTGAATCTCTAGAGAGTTTGAAAACAGTGGGGCATTTGGACATCATGTTTTCTATAAAATCCTCTCGAGACGTTTTCTTTTCTCTATGTGACTTGGGGCATTTGAAGATTGGAGCAAGATTGTATATCTCATCCTCAGGAAGCTCAACCCCAACATGTTCAACAACTACGACGACCCAAGATATTTATTTTATCCCCTATAGGACTTCGGTTTGGGTACCTCCGTCTACAATTTCATACAACACGTCAGACTTATCAAGATGTTACATCCCCAAATGGATTGATCACTTTTTTCAAGAGAAATCGTGAAGTTTTGAAGCAGGATTGGGATCCTATATTTAGTTCTTCATTTATCCCCAGTGATACTGCTATCTTTGAAGATTGGTCGGATGTTTGTTTCGAGACGTTTATCCCGTATTCGGTCATTGCTTTCGTCTGCCTTGTCAGCATAAGCATACACATATCATATAAGTAGATAGCATAACATTTGCATTTCATGCATCCTTTGTATGTTTTACTCAATCTCTTCGATTGCGTTTACCCTTGGGTATTTGGGCGTGTCTTATTCCTTCCAAATAGAGTTGTCAGCCCTAAGCAAAAAAACTCAATATTTCTATTTCCCCACGAAGTTCGATCCTCGTGGAAGACAGTTGTTTCAGTACATTCCCATCGGAGTTTATGCCTCTATGGTTGAGTCTTGCTTGACAGTTTCTCTTCGGTTATTTCCCGAATTGAACTTCGGTCTTTGGCAATCACACTATGAACATCTCCAGCTTTTGAGCATGGATCGAGAGTGCATTTATTTTGCACTTTGACATCATAAGGATCACCATTGTAGACGTGGTACTTCTACGACAATATTACAAGATCCACTCGACAACTTACAGCTGAATGACAGAAGATCTCTTTATCTGAGCAATTCGCTTTGGGCATATCTATTCTCAAAACGACAAACAACAATTTCATCAAGACAATCTGTCCTTCCCCAGTGGGTTATCTCAAGATTATCGAGTCAAAGCAAGGGACATTACAGATACTTCCCCATTTGAGGATTTCTGCTACAACAATCTCATACATTTTTACAATTACAGCAAAGACACTCCTCAGAAATGATCTTCCCCAGAGAGTTCATTATGAGTACAATCGATGACATATCTCCTCACAAGAGGACACTCCACGTATCAACCGGTTTACAACTCTTTTGAAGATCCCCGGTGCACATTCTACAAATTGCCAATTCAATACAAACTGCATCTACAACTTACAATTACAAATACAAGATCACATCTACAAAATTCTACAATTACAGATTACATCTACAACATTTACATCAACAATTCTACAGTTCTACAATTCACAACATACAATCTACAATCAACAAATTTACAACCCCTCTTTGAAGACGCTCTCACGAGTTTCCATCTTTTTGGGTAGGAACCGAGACCAGCTCATGGTTCCTATACCATGGTGCAAGGGGAAGTTCAACATCAGAAACCGAGACCAGCTCATGGTTCCCATACCATGGTGCAAGGGGAAGTTCGGCATCAGAAACCGAGACCAGCTCATGGTTCCCATACCATGGGGCAAGGGGAAGTTCGGCATCAGAAACCGAGACCAGCTCATGGTTCCCATACCATGGAGCAAGGGGAAGTTCGACATCAGAAACCGAGACCAGCTCATGGTTCCCATACCATGGTGCAAGGGGAAGTTCGGCATCAGAAACCGAGACCAGCTCATGGTTCCCATACCATGGTGCAAGGGGAAGTTCGACATCAGAGACCGAGACCGGCGCATGACTCCCATATCATGATGCTCGGGGAAGCTCAACAACTACAACAACATCTACAACTACAATGACATCAGAGACCGAGACCAGCTCATGGTTCCCATACCATGGTGCAAGGGGAAGTCATACATTTCACTATTTCAAGTTGAGTTCCAAAAGAAAAGATATACAGAAAAACAAAAAAAAGAGAAAAAAGAAAATAAGGATGAACCATCAACTCAATTCATCTGGACTATTACCAACCACAACATTATGATAATAAGCATATCCTTCGACTAAAAGTTTATTTCCCATCACCACGTCCTTGGTGTATGAGATACTGTTTTACTTCTGAGGATTCCCCAGTGATGTTTGTTTCCCGTCCTCGTTGGAGTCTCCTTTTGTTGAGTTTGTCATTCCTATGTGTCGTGTCTGGTTTTCCCCCTGCGGCGCCATTTCTCCACGGGACCTGTTTGTCTTGCATTCTCATATCATTGCATATCATTTACATTCAGTGACTTCTTATGGCAAAAAATTCGCGCAATGTTTGTATTTAAGTCCCTCCTATCTCGTCGAGACGGAGATTTCAATCTCCACATCTCCGAATAGGAGTAACTTAAATAGGGGCATCTGTTGCACCCTAATTTTTGACCGTAAGATGCCACCTTCTTTTTCGCGCATTTTCTATTATTATTCAACTTTATTTTAATATTTAGATTTCTTTACGGCTAACCAACTTCTACAGGTGCAGAAAGTTCAGGTAGAGTTGGGTCGAGCATTTTGAGGTATGACCAAGTGATCCCGACTTAAGTTTGTCTCGAGGTCCCTACTTGGTCAAAGCTCCAGTTCTAGGTCTCTTTATCATATTTATTGGTTTTTTATTTATTGTTATTATTATTATTACTAATATTATATTTATTATCATTATTATTAATATTACCTTCACTCTTGAGCTATTATTGGATCGATACACCGAAGATGTCTTTAGATGCGCTTTTCGACTATATCTTGTTAATTCCAGATCAGGTTTTGGTATCTTATAGATCAAGGTTACTTCTCTAACAAAATCGTCAATTGAAGGTAAAGAAAGGTTTGGATTTGATAGAAATTGCAAGTCATCCCATGGTGAAAGAATGGGATCAGTTAATGGAAGACACAATGTACGGCAAGAGAATGTTTTTGAACATTAAACTTTGGTATTTCATCCTTACAAATCATACCATTTGGATCCAATATTACGGGTTCCGTTCGAATCTCAATTCTATACAAGGCATACAAGGAATTCTAGTACAAACCACGTGCGCGCAATTTCGATTTAAAAACAAGCATCTATTCCCTTTCGGAGATTACAACGTCATGTGCTATTCGTGAAGGCAAAACGGTTATTAAACTGGACTAACAGCCAACAAATATCAGAATATCACAATGAAGCATTTCTATAAGTGATGATACAGAAGGTGATAGGCGCATTGATAATTTCCCTAGGCACTGAGGCCTCTTCATCAAACAGTTCTGCAAACAAGTCAGTTCCATAGCTTCGAGCCACAACCTCAATATCAACCTTGAACTGGCTGTGAATCTCACGAAGCTCTCAGAGAGACGCTAACACTTTGAACCGTTGAAATACCGGCCAACACCTGTCACAGATGATAATGATGTTAGCGTTGAATCATATCATAACCAACTTCATACTTCTAAAATGGATGTTACAGAGATAATAGAAGTAATGGCAACTCATGTAGTGTGCGCCTCGACAACCTCACTCCAGTTTGCTCAATTCCATCCATTTATTCTCGTGGCAGCATGGCATGAGAAGAGGCATCCGCTTCTGAACCATATCCCCGTAAAAGAAGTCAAGATGTCAAGTGCCTTCAAAACAAAGAGCAAGTTCCGAATTAATCATAACAAGTAATCATAATGGTTAAGAGCTTTCACAACTGAGTTGAACCACAGAGTTACAAAGATAACAAATCAAGATTCATCTCACCAGTTACGGAGCAGCAATCTCCCCTCGCAATGTTCCAATTATTCATGGTTGATTCAGCAGAGTTTGCGTAGTTGAGTTCAAACCACCATTAGAAACAGACCTTACTGGAAGTGCTACCAATTGCATCTCTACCGCCCCAAGTTACTGCAGAACATGGAAATTAAGTTCAAATTCAGAATTAACCGCGGCAATCCTACATAATTCTTCAACAAAATCAACTACCAGTGAGAGTTTACCTTCTTCTGTTGAAAGAGAACACCAATGGTTCTACACAGGTATCTGCTTATGCTTCAACTGAAGGACCTGTTACTCAAGTTGTGGACAGTTTGAACAATCATATGAGTGATATGCTGGATGTATTATCACAAGAGTGTATCACAGTTTCCTCGCAACCCTGTCAACAAAACCAAGAAACAACAAGTTAATTCTTAGAGAACTTTGAAAAGAAGTCATAACCGAAATAGACAAGCTGCAAACACCTGCTACCGATGCTCCTCGTCACCAGTTTTTCTGATACACGCACCAACACAAATCATCAGCAACAACCAAAGGTAGCAAGCATGAAAACAAAGCAGAGGTTAATTAAAAGACCGCAAATGTCAGGATTCTCAAAGCAAACCCAACGCAGTCAAATCTTGAAGAGAGAACCTTAGTACATAAGAGTGGAGAACGACAACCGAGCCTTTAGCTGCCTCTCAAACCCGCACCCTAACACAATCCAAGCCTCGTTTCTTTTCCCCAATCATCTGGCAAACAAAAACAGTTTTATCCCTCAAATAACAGCAGACACCATTGACTCAACGGTCAATCCCACCTGCACATCCCCAACTTTTTCCTGTTTAGATTAACCTCAGAACTGATTCGTAACAGAATTCCGCAGAAGTTACAAGACCAGGCTCACCCTTGATCACCAAAGAAGGGCCTCCTCCCTATCATCCTGCATTTGTACACTGCACCAATTGAGTAATTTGAGAGAGTTAAAAAAGTAGGAACTTGAGAGGCACAGCTCCAACCCTCACCGTCACGATTCGAGCATATCTGCGCAACCTGCATTCATGATATCAGTCAAGCTTAGAGCAACATATAACAACCTTCATGATGAATTGAGGAAGAGAACCAAAGCTAAACACCTAACAAATTTTGAGAGGATCACCTGCAAGATTCAGAGTTCGTACCAAAATATGAGACAGGCAATGCAAGCATCGCGCGCTTCCTCCTTTCCTTCTGCACCCTCACCAAAACGTAAAAGTTGCAAGCTTTTCCCTCTGGGCTTCTAATTCCTGGCCCAAATCACTCACTACCAGCACCTGTCAAATACCACTTGCAAGTTAGTAATTGGAGAATAACTGATAAAGAATATTCAGGGGAATCAAATCAAATCCTATCCCAATTGAATCACAGGATTGAAATAGCAATTAAATGAATCATCATGGCAATCAGACGGAAAGGGAATATTTTCAAGTTGGCTCAACCCAAAACAGAAAATCCAATTAGCATTCAAGACCGTTTTAATCAGGCTTTAACTCTCAAACCACCTATAAAAAGGGGGACAAAAATGCAGAAAAGGGGATCCAAAAAAAAAACAGTTCAAAAAAACAATTCCAAATCGAAACCCTAAGAGAAGGAATTTATCTTTCATCTTCGGCCGTGAATCCACCTTCTTTGCAAGTCCGCCGCGAGTCCTTCACAAGAAAACAATCTTCGCCGGGATCCCTTCAACCTCTTCACCGTCGGAACCACAGCCGCCACCGCAAATCGCCAAACTGCCATCGAGAACCTGCGGAAAGTCCCTCGAATCGTGAGGTTCCTGCTTGTCTAACTATTTAATTTTGTTTGTGTTTGATGTATAGGAAATTGAAACGAAAACGAAGAAGAGGATTGACGAAACGAAAGCAGAGAGATTGAGCGACGACGGCCGCTTCGGGAAGGGGGGGAGTCTAGGGTTTTCATTTGTTTATTTCTTTATTTTTTGTTTGTGTATTATTTGAGTTAAACTAATCACACACCACTAAACACTCACCTAATCCCTCCGTTAACTCTTAATCCACCCCGATTAATCCCCCTAATCGCCCTCTTAATCACCTTTAATTAATAATCAAAACCCTAATATAACCCTTTCATCAAAATAATTATAATTCAATTTCAAATCTAATAAACCATTTAAATCTTTTTATAAACCTAATATAATCCTTTTATTATTAAAATAAATCTTTTTATATAAACTTAAATAAATGTTTTATTAATCAATCCCTTTATTTAAATAAGCTACTAAGTTATTTTCTAAATGAATAATGAATCATCCTTTTTTAAAATTCATTTCATAGGTCAAACCCCTTTTTAAAAATAAATAATAATAAATCCCCTTTTAAATTAAATTGACTTTTTATTGATGATATTCATAAAAAGAACTTTTAGTAAATCCTATTTGAAATTATTTCCAACTAAAGTCAATTTCATAATCAATCTCGACAATTAATCTTTTTTATAATGCCACTTTTAAAAACAATTCGATCTCCTCTAAAATCAATTCACGGTATAACAAAACAACTTAATCAATTTCAACTATAAAATCAATCGTGCACAATCACTTCACGACACATGCACCTACACTCAGCGCTTTCATGCGTACGTATTATCTATCTTTGCTTTTATTCACAATGCACACATTCACACCTAGCGCTTTCATGCGTTCGTGTATGGTTTATATTTCCGTATTTACTTTCTGCAATTTATCTTTACTACAAGTCATTATATCTTGTTGCATCGCATTGCATCCGTCCAAAGGAAAACCCTACACATAATTCAACATTGTGTGTAGTTGCACATCATAAGCATCATATTCCCCTCGATCCTTGATCCCATTCAAGTTGATCACTTAGGATAGATCCTACCCCATAGGAAGGACTGTTCTTTATCTTCACAACATAGAAACAAACTATCAAAAACAATACAAACTTTTTCAAACACAAATAGAGAATAGATGTTAATCATCTTAAGCGAGATATAATCTCCACCCCCCACAACAATACAATCAAACATGTAGGAACTTTGCCTTAAGAGCGACAAAGGCATGCTTGGCGACCATCCGAGTATGTAAGACCTTTTCTTAAGACGATGCAAAGACCATTTCCTACGACCCCCCTTTTTTACACTTGTGGCGGTTATCTCTCCCTTAAAATGAAGACTCATCTCTTCTCCTAAACCCAATCAAAACAACCACCCTAAACCCGTAGGAACTTTGACCACAGTCAAAGAACTCCTCTAACCCTTTAGGGTGAACTACAAAATACTCTGATTCCATTCCCGTAAGGATATGTAGGCATAAGATGCGACATCTTACCGAGTATACTTAGAAATAAACCCCTAGGTCTTTAACCTTAAGCAGATAAACACATAGCAATAAACAAACATAAAACAAGAGGTTCCTGTAGAGTACTACAGAAACTTAGGATGCTAGTACCTTCCCTAAGTTTAACCAACCCCCGAACCTAAACAATCTAGCTTGCATTTGCATTGCATTGTGGGAATTTCGATCTTTATCCCTTCCTTTGGACAAATCAAAGTTCGGTTGCAAATGAATAAGATTCAAACTAATCAATAGTTTGATATCCAAATTTCACCGCGACAATTTCCTACTAATCTTCCCTCCAACTTTCGTTTAAATCTGGGTCGTGGATTACAAAGTCTAGTCAAGCAAATCATGCTGATCCAATGGTCCTCCTGTTGTCTTCTCCAAATGGCTAGGGTTTTCAGATGAACTTCATGAACACGATACATTCATGCACAGACCTTCCATCCTCTGGTTCTTCCTCGTTTCTCCATGAAAACCAAAAATGTAAACACCAAAATTGCTCCACTTCTCACGTAGAACACAATTGTATCAATAGTTTTCAATATAACAGCCTAGAACTTCAAACCCGATAGGCATAACAATTCTGATCCACCATTTTCACCTGTGATCAATCCTCCTAATTCTCTCTAATTCTTGCCCTAAACTAATCCATATCTTACACTGATCATTATGAGCTAATAACCTAAGATCATCGTGCACTAAATCATGAGTTACAAGCCTTGACAGTTTGTGCACACCATTAACAACCTTCATGGAATCTCTTCAAACTCACCAAAACCAGTCATCTACCCTATCTTAACATTCCTATGCTAACAATCCCCTATAATTCTAACCAAGACAAGCAATTCGAAGAGAAACTAACCTGGTGCAAAATGGTGAAAACAGATGCTAAAACCTCTTGATCCAATGCTTGCAATGAGTGGAAATTGATCAGGGAGCTTGTTCTTGAATTATGTATGCAACAATTCTTGTTCAATTCCCTTGGATCTTGCAATTCCAAGTTTCTTGCCTCTTGGATGATGGAAGTGTATGACACGAATCCTCCTCAATTCTACCAAATCTTGATGTGAATTCTGATCTATGGACAATGGTGATGATGATCAAATCAGAAAATATGAAAATTGATGAGAGTTTGATGAAGTTTGAGAAGCTTTTGCAAAATGGAAGATTGGTATGAAACTTGTGTTTTTGATCAATATCATTCACCAAACATGGCATGAAGCTCTTCATATCAATATATACATGAGTTTAGAAACTCCTAGAACCTTGGAGAAGCTTCCCATGTATAATTTCCCTTGGATTTGGATTATGTAACTTCATGTGTAAGTAACCATGCATAACTTTCAAAACTTGAACCAAACTAAAAAATCCACTTTTTCCAATGTTTTCAAAATGATTTTTCCAATCAAAATGACCTATAATTTCACCTCATTTGGCCAAATTATGAAAAATCTCATTTTTTAGGTCATTTTTATTCATTAAATCCACCAATTTTGAAACCTTGTGCTATGAATCTTTCCAATCTTTCATGGTCACTTTTATAGACTCAAAATGTCAATTGGAACAAGTTTGATGTTGTGAAGTTTTCCATTTGAAGCTTCCTTGTATGAGTTTTGGGCATAGGTTTGAAATGACCTGTAATTCTCAGATGACCAAAATACCCTTTGCTTGCCAACACTATAAGTAGAGTTACACAAATCATATGAGGGCATACCATACCATTCTAGAAAGCTAAGACAATAAGGAACAACTCTTATGTTGACCAGAAATCCATTTGAAATCTCCTTGAGGGGTAAAAGTTGCTTGGAAGCCAAGTCACTTTCACAGACAAAATTTCAGATACATCAGATGACCTGTAACTTGCAAGGACCATAACTTGAGTTCTATAAATCTCCTTGATGTCTTCCACCACTAAAATTAAAGGTCTTGAGATCCTCTACAAGTTTCATGTTGACCAAGGATCCTTTGAAGCTTGCATTTTGACTTATCTGGCTTGGAAATTTGACCTAGATTAGGGGATTTTACACAGAAACCCTAACTTAGAAACTCCTCTTTTCCTTGATTTCTCTTGATTTCTTCTTGACATATCCTCATATCTTTCTCTACATGTCAAATGATGAACCCCACATCTTTCCAATAGCCCTTAATGCCTTTCAATCAGTCAATTGACCTAGAGTTGACCTAGAGTTGACCCTAGATGAAACCCTAGTTGACTGTCTTCAACTGCAATACTTGTGATCATATCAATGACTTGTCTCCTTCTCCAAATGACTTTCTAAGTCTTTCATGATGTCCACATAATCTCCATGCTCAGCCCACAGCTCACAATTTCTTTGTTGATCCTTAGATACCCTCAGATAGGAGATAGATGCACTGATTGACTCATTGACTTCTTTAGCTTCCCCATTCTTTCTGATGACTTGAATGAGATTGAATTTGAATAATAACCTCTTGATAGGCTCATAGAGATGAGAATAGTGATTGGTCCCCTGTTGGATGACTTGCTATGCTTATGCTATGCAGATGATTAGACTATGTACATGACTCTATATGCAAATGCTAATGATATTGAAACATAAACCAAGTGAATAAGGTTGAGCAAATTTTAGGGTGCAACACATTCTGATTGATATTCTAACCAATATTCTCCACTACCTGCGTAACAACCTATAACGCAATAGCCATCGCAGCATCATTCCTACCAGTCATACTGGTCAGCATCCACGAAAACACAAGTTAGAAAAACACATGACTATAAGCATCCTATAGTCAGACCCTACTACAACACTGGCCGGACAGACCGACCTGCTCTGATACCAATTGTAACACCCCACTCTACCTCGTACGCGTATTATAAAACATATACGGAAATATTACATAAAAGTACATCAGAGTTCTCAAAACAAGTAGGATGTCACACTAAGTCACTTCATTCTTCATAAATGAATCAATGTTATCTAGCTTTCAATTAAACAGCGGAATAAAGTCAATTGTTTAAACGTAATCTCCATCCTTAATCCAACAATTAAAAGATACGTAACAAATAATCAAAATACGCAAAATATAACATAATCCTGTCATCCCATGTTACGTATCAGAGCAACTTCTAGGACTCGATCAAATAGCAACACACTCCAAGCACTACTCAGGTATCTGGTCATTTGCACTCCCCGAGGAGCACAGACGCAACAAACAATAAGGGGGTGAGAACTACATTCAATAAATAAGTGGTGAAATACACATGCTAAGGATTAGTTACACACCCTACATATAATCATACACATACAATGCACATACACGTGCCATCTCAATTACTCGGCATCAACAACCCATAATCAAATACAAGTATGCAATATGACTCATGGACTCGACATAATGCATGTGGTACCAACACAAATACATACGGTTCACCCTAGAACCTGATTCCCATCGGAATCTGGATAAGTCGTATACGTTCCTTTGAACTACAACTTATCTCCACCACGACTTCCACATGAAGCCCAGATGAAACTAGGCACCCACCATGGATTCCCATCTAGCCATCTCCATATGACATATGACATGAAATTCATGATAACACAATTATTCAAATATAATAATTCAAGCATAATCCATGATCATCAATGATCTGCACGAGCCATCCGCTCACTGTAATCCTCTCGAGAATTACCATAATCGCACAAGATTGTCCATACTCGACAATCAAGGCTCACACTCATCAAAACATACCCCTAAGGGCACACCCATTAAATTCCACATTCTCTCTAATTAAATTCATTATAAGTCTTCCTTAGGTTTATTTTAGTCATATTAATCCTACTGATTAAACATAATTGCATTCCGAGCGAAATCTGGACAAAAATCACAACAATGGGAAAAAGTCATCCCAGGCTTGCCCATACGCGTACCAACATGGTCCCTACGCGTAATTCCTATTGTCATACATGTATTGGACCTCCCTTACGCGTAAGACCAGAGGTTGTCCCTCACAAAACCCCTCAGAGACACTCCTTACGCGTATGACTACCCTCATACGCGTATTGCCCAAGCTCATACGTGTATCACCAGATGGTCGTGCTGACACTAGGGACAGGGCATGTATGCTACGCGTACAACCCTTGGGAAGCCCCCCATATGCGTATTGACGCCCCTAATACGCGTATGACCAGCAGATCTATCAAAAAACTCAGATCTCATCAATCCTACGAATTCCCTCTCAAGATCCATCATCATACCTTCCCCTTTCACCCAAAACTCAGATTTTAATCAATTTGAATGAATGATATCTTCTATTATTTCTAGATTCTATCTATTAGATCTAGTTTCGATTACGGTTAAACCCTTAATTTTCAGATCTGTTAATCCACAGTATTCTACCACAACTTCAGGGAATTTCCATACGAATTTTCATATTCGCACCAAAATCATACATACAACATCATACAATGATCATTCAGCAATAACAGCAATCACAAGGAAATTGTACTATCACGGAAATCAATTAATAGGCAAGAACAGACAAAATTCCTACGAGAGAAAGGACCTCTCACTACCCTCTCATGTTAAATCACCCATATTGAAATCCATTCTCCCCCCTTACCTTGGATTTGAGCTCTTTCTTGGCAACAATGGAGGAATCTTGGTTCTTCTTCCCTAGCTCTCCTTTCTCTGGCTTTTTACTCTTTCACGTGTTAACGAACTAATTCCTCCACTAGCCCTCTCTTAACCTCCTTAATCAGATTTTAATTCATTTAATTTAATTACTACTAATACCAATAATAGTAATAATAATAATACTAATAATAATAATAATAATAATAATAATAATAATAATAATAATAATAATATAATAATAATAATAATAATAATAATAATAATAATAATAATGGTACTAATAATAATAATAGTCCCATTAATATTGCTATTAATAATAATTGAAATAATAATGTTAATAATCATCATGCTCTTAATCTTATTATTAAACTATCCATTACTCTAAGTCCACATTACCCCCAACTAAGGCCAGCTCTCACTCTCGCCCATAACCTCATACCCCTAATTAAGGACATCACAACAAGTACGCACACAACAAGGTATAAAATGACTAAATAATTTAAATGAGGTGTTACACGACACATGGGTGATACGAGACCTTTATAGATCGACCTGAAACCTTTATAGGTCGGCCTAAGTACCTTTATAGGCCGACCTATTACTTTGATAGGCTAACACATATGATATCTCATCTCAAAATTTCATTTTTTCTCCACCAAATTGCATTCCTTTTGCCCATTATTTTTCATACCTATATATACTCACACATGCATCTTTTTTTAGAAAGGTACTAGTGTAAAACCTAAACGAAACCAGAATTACAAAGTTTTCACATCATCTTCAACTTTTCTTCTATGCATGCACACAATCAAACTACACATAATCATTATTTGATTGGGTGACCATCTAGATTAGGGTTGATAGCATCCAATTAGGCTGGTGTAACCGAGAATATTGGGTTGGATCTTTGTGTGTTTCAAATAAGAAAACCAAGTTAGGGGTTTCCTTCAAGATCATTTGGATTTAAAGGTTTTAGACAAGATCACGCAAACACAGATTCGACCAAGTGAAGGCCTTGAGACAAGGTGGTTCCTTGTAAGGGTGTAGCAGGAGACAATGAATCGTGTTTGGGAATCTTGGGTTCAACAAGTGCGTTCTAGGGATTAATCCGACCTAACGAAAACCTTGAAGACAAGGAGGTCTTGCAAGCAAGTAGTCAAGAACAGGTGGATTGTAGCAGCATTGCTAGTGACTTGATCAAACTTTGATCAAGGGTTTGGAGGTGGTAGAATCAATAACAAACCATATGGTTTGTGGGGTTAGAGTTCTTCATCTCTTGTATAAACATTTTTGCAAAGATAAGGTTAATTGCGAATATCTCAATTTGATTTCGGATTAAGGGCAAACGTACCCATAGCGAGGCCAATTGGGGAACTGCCTAAACAAATCTCTCTCTCTCTCTCTCTCTCTCTCTCTCTCTCTCTCTATATATATATATATATATATATATATATATATATATATATATATATATATATATATATATATATATATATATATATATATATATATATATATATATATATATATATATATATATATATACACATATATATATATACATATATATATATATATATATATATATATATATATATATATATATATATATATATGTATATGTATATATCTATTTCTTTAATTGTTGTTCTTGCAAATTATCGAGTTCATAGTTGTTTGATAAACTCGATCAGAAATTTTTTTTCAATTATCTTTTAAAAGGTTTTTGTTGATATAATCATAATCAATTTGATTGTGATTTAATTTTAACATCAACAAAACAAATTGAATTTCTAATCATTATCGATCGCACACAAAGTGTTTGATAAATTGCCTTTGAGTATTTTAATTGATTTGTGTTCATTGGAAATAAGTTTTACAAATAGCTTTGCATTTAATTGATTTGTGAATTAATCATTGTTGAAAAATTTGTGTTTATTATTATCTTAATTAGTTTACGATATGTATATCTGAGCCTTTCGATAGTGTCATACCCTAAATTTGCCCACACTTTTCTCTTTTCAATCAAAGGCATTGGTACAAGTCACCAAGTGGGTGTTATTATCACAAAGTTATCAAAGAACCATCAGAGGGTTGTCAGAGGGTTCGTGAGGTTTTATCATTGGTTTGAGCATTAGGAAGAAGCTTTTGAGTACCTCAGAGGATATTGTGGAATTGGAATGGTCACTCAGTTCATCTAAGAAATGCCCAAGCAAAAAGGGGAAATTAGGGTTTCATTTTTAATCAGGATAAAACTTGTTTCTTGAAGCAAACTTGTTTCCTTGGTCTTCCATATGTCCTAATGTGTTTGGGGATGGGGTATTGATCATCAATTTTAATCAGAAGGGCTTCAATTGATCAGACAATTGAAAATCATGAGATTTGGGGGAAAAGTCAATTGTGTAGTGAAAAAAGTCAACTCTCCAACCTTAAGGAATTTGACCTCAAGGTGTGAATCAAAAATGTTCCTAATGTTATATTACACCTATCCATGAAGTTTGATGACCATTGGATCAAGGATTAAGGATTAAACGAGAAATCGGGAAATTAGAGTTTTAAAAGGGGCAAGACCGTAATTCTTTAACCACACATCCAATTGAGATGGTTCAAAGCTTTTTGGAAAGGTCTTGACAATAACTACAAAAGTCCCACAGGGGTCCTTGTGAAAAAAATGAGTAGATTGGGAGTTATAATCAAAATCACTACAAGAGGGGAAAACACTTAGAAAATTTCTAAGTTTTCTGGTTGTACAAATCATGTTTTCAGCCAACTTCAAGAGGACTTTTGACCCAGTTCTACTTGGAATCTAAAGATCATAAAAGCATTAAAGTTGTAGAGATCCATGAGGGCTTTTCATAAAGTACTAGAACTCCTCCATAGCCCTTGGGAGTTGAGAGTTATTAATTGTGAAAGTTGGGCATGTGCACTAGTTTGTCAACTTGTCAAAATTCAACATGAACTTGTTTCCCAACTATCCACTTGATTTCTAACCATAGATTGACATATGATATGAGGTTTAAGAGTTAATGATGAACAAATTCAGAAGAGAATCCAAGCAAATCTCAAATGCTAGACAAGACACGTTAGTTTAATGGAAAAAAATGCAAAAGTTACACAAGGAGAGAGAACATTGATGGCTGTAGCAGGTGGGGGTCCTTGCTCACTCAAATGTCACTTCTCACATATCGTTTCTAGCTAGTTTTAGAGGGCCAAACTCCTTACAAGCAAGCTAAGTCAGCAGAACCAAAACCATCACTTGGATTCACAAAGATTTTTCACCAAAACCATCTTACAATACCACTTGGACAATTCTGCCCCAACCTTTCATTTTTCCTATAAATAGAGGTTTCCTTTATGTTACTTCTTACACCAGAGCTATCCAAAAACCAGAAACACATGGCTCTCATTCTTACTCTCTTTGCTTGAAAGTGAAGAAATTCACAAAAACACAAAAATCCACCACTTTACACTTTTCACACCAGTCCTTGTTCTAAACACTAAAGCACCATAAAAACCATATACACACCCTTAAAATGACCATCTGAAGTTGTTTCCATCATCACATTCACCAAAAAATCCATAGATCAAAAAGTCAAACTTCATACCACCATAGTTTGACTTTTGTGCACCTTTCATGCCAAATCACCACACAAACATTTTTCCACCAACTTAACACTTGGAGCACTTCATATTTGTGATATTTTAACTGTCCATAACATCAAAAAGCTGTTGGAAGTGCATTTACTCAAACTGTCCTCAAGATTTGCTTGTTTCTTCAAAAAGAAGTGACATCACCAGCTTGCTCAAAAGGAAGGATCTCTTGGTTTTCTTAGTTGCTAGCATAGTGAGGACTACAAGAGGTATGGTATTTTGAACTCATCCATGCATTATCATGTGTTGTTTTATGGTTGAGATTGGTTTGTACATTATCATGTTAAAGGTTTAAAGTATGCTGTCAAAAATATGTGAAACCTACACCATGAATGGCTGGCTGTTGGAATGTTACTTGGTTTAGTTAATGTGTTGCTATTTTTGTGGAAATATGCTTTTGAATGTATGATGAGAATGAGCATTAGCATTGTTGTGTTAAAATAAATCAAGGTTTTGGAAACTGTTCAAGTTTAGGCTTAAATCTAGGATTAGGTTTTGTCGGTTCAAGCCAGCATTTTCATGCAGGTTGTGTGTGAGTTTTGACTTAGTGCATAGTTTAGATCTATCAAGCATGTTGATGCTCAGACTGGCTGGCTACATTTTAGTTTAGCATTTAGTGATGTGCATAGGCTATTAACTAAGCATGTGAGGGTGAGAGACTGTTTTTACAGTCAGCCTGTGGGCACTTGTGGTTGCATCAAGTTTGCTAGTTTTGATAACAGGTGTTTTAGGTAGGCCAGGTGATGCTAGGATGATATGACTCAATAGGTTTTTTTTTTCTGCTTGTGAGAATTTGCAGAGGAGAGTGATGTCTTTGTGTGCCTAGTTGAATTCAGGCCAGGGGTGAATTTCAAGCATTGGTGACATAGTGTAGATATTGTTTTCATAGTATACCAACTGTCACAGCTTGAAAATCTCCCTTTAGATCTTAGGATTTTGATTAACTACTTGTTTTAGGGTTACTTTGGATGATAATGCTGGATCTGTCTAGTTTGCATAGGATGTTTTTTTTATGAATGTCTCTGGATTCCTTCTTTGCATGAAGGTTGTTGCTAGCTATGTGTGTGTGGATCTGTCAATCCATATTGGCATACCTTTGAGTTTGTTGACTCTTTTGCCTAAGGTACTATTGGCCTGTTTTGATTTCACCTTTTGACAAACTGTTTTTTAGAGCTGACTTCAAGCTAGGAGGTAGTGTTCTGATCTTGGAAATGCTGAGAGTATGTTTGTGAACCTCCATCTAGTATATTTGGATTGGTCTAGCAATTGGTGAGATGCATAGCTTTGACCTAGAGGGTGAGTTATCTTGAGGGTTTTTAAATTGTTGTGTGCCTCAGTTTTGGTTAGGACTGTGAGGGAAGTTGGCTTTGGTTGTGTGAACTAAGTTTAGTGTTGTGCTCTTTAAGGGGTTTGTCTTTGTTTAAGATTTGTTGCTACCAAACAATGCTCTCATAACTGCCCCTGTTTAGTTTGGTTCTTGAAACTGAGTTTGTCAACTCAAAGTTATCTAGAAGGGATCCCTATGTTTAGGTTTTGTGCTTGAGTTTGTTGGTTAGAAGTAGGTAGCTAGGTTTGGAATGCATGAGGTTTTTGGTCAGTTGAAACTTTGAGAGTAGCTTTTTGCTGCTATGACTATTTGATTTGAACTAGAGTATGAAGCAATACCAACTGTCATAAGTCTTGCATTAGGATTGCCATTGTTTTTCTCATGTCCTTATCATTGGTATCTTTGAAGTTTGATTTTGTCAACTCCTAGTTGTTGGTTGTGTATTCTTGCTGCTCATGTTGGAGTTTGGTTTGTGTTTTTGTTTTAACAAATTGAGAGATGCCATCTTTATCTTTGGTTGTTGGAGATTAGTGAGCAAACTGTCACTGTCATTGGTGGAAGTTGCAACTGACATGGTTGGATTTTGGGTGAATCTGTCCAACTTTTGTATGCTTGCATTGGTGACTGTCATGAAAGATATATGTTTACATTATAATATAAAACTGTGTTGTTGTTTTTGTTTTCAACCAATGCCTCTTTAATCTTGTTTCCACATCAAAATACTTTTAAGACTTATCATTATGGTTGTTGTTTGGTTTGTTTGGATACATCATGATTGCTGCATAAATCTTATTTGAAACCACTTCATTTCATTGACAATTGGATGTCTACCAAAGACTGTTTGTTTTAATGTCATTTAAGAGATTTAGGTAGCTTATTTGGGCCTGAATCATGTCATGTTTATTAGATATGTTCAGTTTTTCTTTGCATTTGATGCCACATATTTTGAACTTGTCTTTTAGTGTGTGTTTGTCTGCTGCTTGGTGCTTACAAATGTATTGAATATACCTGTATCATTTGTTTCTTTATGAGTCATGGATGAGGGACTGATTTTGAGTTAGGTTGTCTGGCATCATGTTTGGTTTATTCATGTCAAAGCTTACTGTCATGATCTGGACAACACCCCCTCCAGAATCTCAGACTTTTTATTGAGCTCTTGATTCTCATATGTTGATAAACAGTTGATGCTTTAACTCATGATTGGCTTGCATTTGTCTAAATTGGCCATTATGCTTTGGTTGTTCAAATCATTGTTCTTTAGCAACTCATGTGCCAATTTTTCATTCTAATGTCTTTTGATCAAACTTGCTGTTGGAATTTAGTCTACATCATGTTTACAACTTGCTCAGACCCTTACATGACTTTAATTGCACCTATTTGGATCTAAAAAATTCAAAATGAATTTTAAAACCTCATTATGCATGTTCATTAGAATTTCAATGTGTGTGGTTTATTTGTAAAAATGGTTGACATCACTGTATTCCTCATGAAAAATCAAGTAAGATAGACTAAAATTTCATCAATTTTGGTGGAGTTTTGAGAGAGTTGTGTCGAAAACGTATTTTGTTGTTTTTGCTTGGCTTGCCTTGTTCTTGCCCAGCCATTTTTCCTTGTTTGGTATTTTATTTTAAGGGGTGGCGTTATACAATGGATGTATCGCCACCCTAGTGGTTAGTGCCTTGCCTTACCATGCCTTTGTCCTGAGTTCGACCCCCAGTGGGGGAGTTTTTATTTATCTCCTTTTTATTTTCTTTGTTTTAATATTTTTTTTCTTTCTTCTCCACCCATTGTCACATGTGCTTGAGTGGTTGAGTTGGCTGTCTTTCATGCTTGCAACCCCAAGGTCTTTGGTTCAAGCCTTGGGGGAAGCATTTTATTACTTTGTTGTTTTTTTTACTTTTGTTTTGTTTTATCTTATTAATTTAAAAATAACTTTAAAACTCATAAAATCTCAAAGGATCATATATTTTATATTTTAATGAGCCATTTTATTTCTCTTTTATTTTAATTCTCATCTTATTTCCTATTTGTTATTTGGGCTTTTTAGCCCGTTTTAAAAACTATTCAATAAGGAATCAATTCTCTTTGTATTGGATTAAAAAGAGAGGATTAAGTGTAGACTTCTTCCTCTCCGAGTGTTGGGATGCTCACTGTAGTGTGGGTGGTCTCGATACTCGTATTTCAATACAAAGACGCGCCCTCATCTTCCACCTCTCCTTCCCATAACTTCTCTCTACAACTTTCTCACCTAAAACCTCGGTCCCATAACGAGTGCATTTTCAAACTTCTTTTCATAACAAAAGCTTGAGTGATCGTGGAGTGGTTAGGCGTAGGCCTTCTCCTATCCCAAGTGCTGACGTTTACCGTAGGGTTTACAGTCGCAAAGCACTTACCATTCAAAACCAAAAAATACTTTAATAAGAGAATGAAGTTCTCTTTGTGTTGATTTAAAGAGAGAGGATTGAGTGTAGACTTCTTCCTCTTCGAGTGTTGAGATACTCACTGTAGTGTGTGTGGTCTTGACACTTGTCTTTCAATGCGAATATGCTACGTTCTCCACACCATTTTCATAACAAAAACTTTAAGATAAAGAATTAGGTACTACCCGTAGGGGTTACTATCCGAGGATTTATCTCACCCATAAAAAAAACAAATCAACCAATCAAACGTGACTTCTTCCCTCGCATGGCAAAAACTAATCAATCTTTCAAAAAAGGATATGTTACGTCCATTCTACCGCAAACAGGTAACACTTAAGTCTCCTCACATGCAAGCAACAAAACACCTAAACTACTAGAATACACACGATAGCATCATCCACAAAAACATTAACAAACCATAGGCCGAACTATGACTGCTCTGATTCTTTACTTCTTCAAGTAAAGATACGTAGGCACAAGGACCACAATCCTTGCCGAGCACATTCCCCCCATATCTGTAGTTCCCCGAACTACTCGACTCTGACTTTCTCACATCTATTGAGAATACGTAGGCATAGGACTGCGAAGTCCTACCGAGTCTGTTCTTCCTTTTTTCTTCCCCGTTATCCCTCCTTTCTTTGTTTCTAAACTTCTTTTCTTTACCCTTTGGAAAACACTTTTATAGCATAATATTTAAGTAGATATCTTCACACATCGACAAACAAATGGTTCCCATTGAGTAAGATGGATGCGAGGGGTGCTAATACCTTCCCCTCGTATAACCGGCATCCGAACTCGTTCTTGGTTGCGAAACCATCTTATCCTTTCTTTTCTTAAGGTTTTCTCGATATTTTCCTTTCCCCTCATGGGATAAATAAAGTTCGGTAGAGACTCTTCTGTCCTTTCTTTTCGCCTCCCCGTCATTGCATTTTTTGAGTAGCGACAGATAGTAGGTTCGATTAGACGATTCAGTCTAGGTTGTTTTTGTTATTCCATAAAACTTTTGAAAACAATTTTTGCCAAAAGTTTTATTTTTAAATTTATGATATATATATATATATATATATATATATATATATATATATATATATATATATATATTTCTCTCTCTCTCTCTCTCTCTCTCTCTCTCTCTCTCTCTCTCTCTCTCTCTCTCTCCTCATCGTGATGGTTTTTATGGTAACTCCTACTTGTCATCATTGCTCTATTGCGCTATGAGTTCTTGATCGATGAATTATTATGGTGTTTTGACCATGTTCCTTTATTTGTGTGATCGATTACTTAAGTCAAATATTTCAAGTCCTGGCTAGAATTTTTGTTATTTTTACTTAGCTGACTTAATAGGTCAGCCCTTTTATTACACATAACTCGGCCAGAGGTTTACTATTTGCCTAACCGACTTCATCGGGTTAGAAGTTTTATTAGACATAACCCGGTCAGAGGTTTACTGTTTACATAGCCAACTTCATTAGGTCAAGGGTTTTATTAACATAACTTAACCATAGGTTTACTGTTTACATATCCGACTTCATTAGGCCGGAGGTTTTATTAAACATAACCCGGTCAGAGGTTTACTGTTTACATAGCCGACTTCATTAGGTTTTAAGTTTTATTAACATAACCCGACCATAAGTTTATTGTTTACATAGCCTACTTAATTAGGTCATATGTTTTATTAAATGTAACTCGACCAGATGTTTACTATTTACATAGCCGACTTCATTAGGTCAAATGTTTTATTAACATAACCCGTCCTGAGGATTGCAGTTTACATTGTCGATTTCATTAGGTCATAGGTTTTATTAACATAACTCGGCCAGAGGTTTACTATTTACATAGCCAATTTTATTAGATCAGAGGTTTTATTAACATGACCCGTCCAGAGGTTTACTGTTTACATAGTCGATTTCATTAGGTAAGAAATTTTATTAACATGACTCAGCCAGAGGTTTACTGTTTACATAGACGTCTTTTTTAAGTTAGAGGTTTTATTAAACATGACCCGACCACGTGTTTATTGTTTACATAGACAATTTCATTAGGTTAGATGTTTCATTAACATGATTAGGCTAGTGGTTTACTATTTATATAACGATTTCATTAGGTCAAAGGTTTTATTAACATAACACGACCAAAGGTTTACTATTTACATAGCCGATTTCATTAGGTCAGAGGTTTTATTAACATGACCCGACCGGAGGTTTACTATTTACATAGCCGATTTCATCAGGTCTCCAGTGATCTCTGTGATGATATCGGCTACTGGGATGAGTTTAATCTTTTCTGTAAAAGTGACACGCAAAAATATGAATTGTGCCAAATTAAAAATCTTTGCCCTTGCAAGGGAAAAGATTGTTACCCTTAATTTTTTATTTAAATAATACTATTACATAAAGGTTAACCGTAATAAAACCTAAGGTTGGAAACATTCCATACCCTCTACATTTATACACTTTATAAATTCTCAAGCTTGTAAACTCCATTGTTCAATCTATGCTTGATCCAATAGGGTTCTTTCCAGTTTGGGGAAAACTTTCATTTCTTCTGTGTGTCTGTAATTCATTTTAGAACTAAGTCCCCTTCTAGAAAACTTCTTGGTCGAACTCTGGTGTTGAACCTTCTGGCTATCCTCTACTTTGCAGCATATTCTCGTACATGAGTAATCTCACTGATTTCTTCTATGAAGTCAGTTGAGTTATCAAGCCCTTATTATTGAGATCCTCATCAAAGTTTAACCACCTTCAGGTCGGAGAATTGATCTCGATTGGTATCATTGCATCGGCCCCATTAACCATTCTTAAAGGTGTTTCTTTAGTAGTCGAATTGGGAGTGGTGTGATAGGACCATAGGATTTCATGCAAGTAATCAGATCAAAACCCCTTGGCTTTGTCCAACTTCTTCTTCATTCCTGATAAGACGATCCTATTTGCCGCCTCTACTTGATCGTCGGCTTGGGGATGCTCAACCGACATAAACATATTATTAATACCAAGGTGTTTGCAAAATTCTATAACAATGGAGCTTGCAAACTGTGAACCATTATCGGATACAATGATTTTGGGTACGCCAAATCGACATATAATATTTCTCTAGTGGAAACGTCTTACTCTTTCTACTGAGATACGAGATACTGCTTCTGCTTCCACCCACTTGGTGAAATAATTGCCTACTGCTATGAGTAATTTTAACTTTCCGAGTATGTTCCCCCCCCCCCCCCCCCCCAATTTATAGAACATCCAGGGAGATATTATCGAGTGTAACAACTCTGCTGGAGAATGTATCAAAGTAGCTTTGTAGACTCGGCCAATAGTACCTAGCTCGAAGTATCTTTGCAGACAAAGCTCTTCCTCCAATATGACTCCCGCAAACCCCTTCATGCACTTCCTTCATTATGAGTCTGACCTCTTCTTCAGTGACACATCTCAACATCGGAGACGATCAGAAGGAAAATTGTGATCCAAAATACAGCCGAAATTAAAATTTTCCCTTTAGTGATCCTTATGAATGGGCATGATCAGTGATAGAAACGGTTGTCTCTTGTGGTGATTAATAATTTTAATGTAGATCCGGATGAATGATCATGAGCGTTTGATGAAGAACAACACCTCTACTCAGCCCGCACGAATATAGTACATTCAATCTCAGTGGTAACTGCTACGAGTGAAGATTTTGAGTGAGAAAGAGAGAAAGAGAGAAATACGATCAGGGTTTCACCAACTGAGTTTCATCAAGTTCAAAAAGCTTCTACACAAGGGTTGTATTTATTGAACCACTTGTGTGGGCTACAAGCTAAAAAGTCAAACTTAAGTGCACCATATAATAATAATAATAATAATAATAATAATAATAATAATAATAATAATAATAATAATAATAATAATAATAATAATAATAATAATAATAATAATAATATAATCATTATTATAATAAAAATATTTTATTATTATTATATTTAATAACTATAATAATAATAATAATAATAATAATAATAATAATAATAACTATTATTATTATATTATACGCTATTCCATATTTCACTTAAGTACACCGTATCTTACGGTGTTCCGTAATTCTCTCAAGTACTTTATACCTTATAGTGTTCCTTATTTATTCTAACTCTCATCAATTTATCCTTATGTGTGTGACCTTGTAGATTCTCGTGACGCTGACAATTATATTATATCATATATTTAATATAATAAACAGTGAGCGATATCTAGCAACATATTATTGCTACCCAAGTCACAAAATTTTTATGTGATCTGACAAAATCTTTTTGTGATAATATTATTGTGTACAATTATCCTTTTGGCCTTATGTTTATATTGAACACAAGACATATATTGTGTCATCCTTGTCCAGTTCAATATTGGGCCCTTAGATATTTATCATGTTATGCATGATGAGAAAATTCCATCTAGGTCACTCATGTCTCTCAACATGCTTTATGGAGTACCCATCAACTGTCTTTATGGTCATCTAGTTGTGAACAATGTTTGATCAACAATAAATTAATCGACTTTACATCTAGGATTCATAGTGGTTTCAAGTCGAAGGGTGATATACACCACTATCACCATGATAGTGACTTATGACACTTTGCATAATATTCTATGTAGTACCCTCATAGTGGGTAAATTCAGCATAAATATTACTCATAATATTCATACTTATATTAAAACTTGATAACTCCTTATCCATGATCCATGAGATGTGATCATCAGCTTATCTACATAATAGTCTTAATGCTTTAAGGTTATCCCTGTAACACCCCAAATTTAATTGGAATATTTTAATTAAGTTATTTAATTGAGAATATTCGTATTTTGGTGGTTTTCGGTAGTTTTATGGATTATTGGGAATTGTGCATTTTTGGATTATTTATTTAATTAATAGTATACAATATGGAAGTATTAGTATTATTATTAGTTAAAATAAATATAAGTGGAATAAGGATAATTTGGGCATTAAGAGGAGTTAGTAAGGGTGTTATGGGAAAAACCCAATTGTGTGGCCCAAGACTAGGTTTGACAAAAAGAAATTTTGAAGGAAATTAGGATTCATTTTTGTTAACCATGAAAAGTATTAAGGCCAAAGCTCTGAGGAGAAGATTGGAGGCAGAAGCTTCGAGAGATTCCCTGAAAGATTGAGAAGGCTTTGATCGACAACTAAGGTATGGGGAGTATAGCCTTTCATGATTTTCTATGTGTGACTTTCAATGTAATTATGGATGATTTAAGGTTTAAGGGATTTTGGGTTTGATTGTGGGAAAAAGGGGAATTGATAGTGAGGACCCTGATGGTTGTGGTGTAGTGGTAAGTATTCCTGACTGTTAGAGCATAGATATGAGAAATAGTGATCTTTGGCCTTTGTGGACTAAACCTATTAGGGCGAATCTAACCATGGAATCTGTTGGAAAGAGGGAAAGGTTAGGCCTTCGTGGCCAAAACCTTGAGTTGTTATATGTTTGACCCCGAAGGGATAATAATATTTGATAGTGAGTAACTCGGATGTCGTAGGGTGTAATTGAAGGAAAAATTATGATTTAAGGCGTAAATATGTTATGGGATTGGCCTAATAAAACGTAGGTTTTGTGACTTTATCGCCGTAAGACCTTAGGGATGATTTAGGGATGTTTTAGGGGCATTGGGGAAGTAAATCGTGTAGATTTTTGGGTGGAATTAAGTTCTGGTGCGTAGCAGAATTTGCTGTCATCGCACAGTTCGCCTAACGAACAATGTTGTTCCCAAACTCGTCTAACGAAGAATCCTTAGCCTAGCGAAGAAACTCGCCCCAGACTCACCTAACGAACATGCCAGCGAACGTAGCAGAGTTTCGCGAATGTTGATCATGTGCAGCGATGCTTTGATGTTTGATTCTGTGATTTTTGTGACAGATTAGCATGAGTGGGACATTGAAGTTATGTGATTAATAGGCGATAGTATGAGTAGGGATGGCAACGGGGCGGGTCGGGGCGGGTTTAACTATACCCGCACCCGCACCCGCCTCCATGTAACAGACCCGCCCCCGCCCCCAAATCCAATCGGGGGTGAAAATTTACCACCCAGACCCGCCCCCAGTAGAAAACGGGTGCACCCGCCCCGCCCCCACCCGCAAAAAATTATTATTTTTTTAATTATAATAAAAATTAGTAATTTAATTAAAAAATTGATTATTTTAATAAATTAATTAATTATTTAATTAAAATTTTAATTAATAAATGAATATTAACTTGATTAGTTTTATTATTTTAATTGCAATAAGAATATTAATAACTTAATTAAAAGTATATTTAATAAATAAATATTAAAATAAATAAAATAAGGAAATCAAAATAAAATATATTATTTGGGGCGGGGCGGGGGCGGGTGCGGGCGGGTCTTAGTGGCTACCCGCACTCGCACCCGCACCCGTAGTTAAGAACCGGGTTTCACCCGCACCCGCACCCGCACCCGCACCCAATTAAATCGGATTTCCCCCGTTAATTTCGGGGCGGGCCCGGGCGGGTGTGGGCGGGCCCATGTTTGTTTGCCATCCCTAAGTATGAGGATTACCGTGAGTATAATTATGAATTAATATGTGATAATATGATGAATTAATATGAGTATAACTGTGAGCGCTATGTGATTTGTACATGATTAAATGATGATTTCCTATGATGTATGATGATGATTATTATGATGAATTATGATGGCATGATGTATGATGATAATTATTATGATGAGTTATGATGACATGACGTACGATGATGATTATGATGATGAGCTATGACATTTGATGATGATGAATGATGATGCACCTATGATGTTATTATGAGGATGATTTATGACGTGTGCATCATGCAATCATGTGCATCCGGACTTCGATTCAGGACCTCGATTACTTTGGCTTCAATCCCATTGTGTGGATGTGAAGTGTTTTGATGTGCTCCGGTTCTCAAGTAGAATCGATCCTATTGATGGAGATTTATGGAGGGTTGATGGCCCAGTGTCCATCAAGCTGTGATGATTGGTACCATATGCATTGAGTCTTGTTGCATTTTGCATTTATGGGTCTTTTTGTATGAATTATGACGTTGTGGCCTTTGAGGAATATTGAAGGGTATGAATGTGTTGAATATGATCATGATGTCATTTATATGTTTATTTCATACATGATTATTATGGATTGTTTTACTCACCCTGCCTGTTTGAATGTTACCTCCACGTGGGTAACGTGCAGATGATCAGGTTTAGTCGTGGATGCCATTGAGGACTTTTAAAGTTTTGAGTTATTGGCTTTTGGTCAACTTATAGGGTCTTGCTCTGATAGTGTAACATCGGGTTGGGGTCTTTGAGTTAAGCTATGTTTTATTTGAGTTATTTTGATTATCTTCCCGTATAAGGAAAACTTGGGATTATGTCTTTGAGTTTCGCTGCCTGTGAGCAATTTTTGATATCTTTTGGGAAAAACCTGTTGTACACAGAGCATTGACTTATTTTGTGACATTAAGAAATGTACGCCCTTTTGGTGGCTTTTTATAAAATTTGATAATTTACTCTGATATCTGTGTTATTTTGCCATAATATTTGTGGGGTAGAAAAGGGTGTTACAATCCCACTTCACAGTAAAGCTTGACTACAAATAATTTAAAAACAATGTCCTTATGTTTAATGGGATCTCATGATTAAGTCACACTTAATATTTCATTAAATAGGCTAGTTATTCTAGAGACTTTATTATTTTGTAAAAACAAACATAATAAAGAAATTCCTTTTATTATTTATAAGTAATTTGATACAAGTACCAAAAGTATTGGCCTCTATAGCTTACACCAATAATCTCCCACTAGCACTAGATCCAATCAGGCATACCCTTAATACCCATAGATCTAGTATGAACATCATGCTTCTACTGCACAAGAGGCTTTGTTAGTGGGTCAACAACATTGTCAAGTGTAGTCACTCTGCATATCTTCACATTTCCTCTTTCTATTATCTCTCGAATGAGATGATATCGTTTAAGTATGTGTTTGAATAGTTGGTGATATCTAGGTTCCTTAGCTTGTGCGATAGCACCATTGTTATCACAATAGAGATCAATGGGATCCATAATGTTAAGGACTATACCAAATTCACTAATTAACTTCTTGATCAAAGCAGCTTCCTTTGTTGCATTTGAGGCAACAATGTACTTGGCCTTGGTTGTAGAATCAGTAATTGTATCTTACTTTGAACTTTCTCAGCTCACAGCGCCACCATTTAAGCAACACATAACAAGATTACGATCAAAATTCATCCTTATTTGTCTAAAAGCTAGCATCGGTGTATCCAATTACAACGAGCTCTTCCTAACCTCCATATATCAAGAATGAGTCTTCAATCTTTCTCAAGTACTTAAGGATATTCTTGACAGTAACCCAATGAGCATCACCGAGATCAGATTGGTACCTACTCATTGCACTTAGAGCATATGAGACATCTGGTTGAGTACATAACATGCCATACATGATATATCCTATTGCAGATGCATATGGAATCTTATTCATGTAATCCCTTTCTTCCTTATTTGAAGGGGATTGTGTTTTTTATAGACACATGCCATGTTGCATATGTATGAACCTTTTCTTGGAATTATGCATATTAAAACGTCTCAGCACTTTGTCTATGTATGTACTCTGACTTAGGCCAAGTAGTTTTTGTGATCTATCTCTATAGATCCTAATTCCTAGTATATAGGCTGCTTCACCCATGTCCTTCATATAAAACCATTTCCCTAGCCAAAATTTCACTTGTTGCAAGGTAGAGACGCCGTTTCTAATGAGTACTATGCCATATATATATATATATATATATATATATATATATATATATATATATATATATATATATATATATATATATATATATATATATATATATATATATATATATATATATATATATATATATATATATATATATATATAATACCAGGAAGATGATCATGCCTCCATTAACCTTCTTATAGACACAAGGTTCATATTTGTTTTTAATAAATCCATATTATTTTAGCATTTCATCAAAACAAAGATTCCAACTTCTGGAAGCTTGCTTTAATCCATAGATTGATCGATGTAACTTGCATTTCTTTTGGGCTTTTTCTAGTATGTCAAATCCTTCAGGTTGTGTCATGTACACATCCTCAAGAAGTTTACCATTAAGGAAAGCAATCTTGACGTCCAACTGCCATATTTCATAATCATGATATGCATCAATAACAAGTAAAGTTCGAATAGATTTAAGCATTACAACTGGCGGAAAAGTTTCATCATAGTCTGCCCCATGAATTTGTTTATAGCCTTTAGCAACCAGTCTTCCCTTATATTTATTTACCTTGCCATCTATGTCAGTATTTTTTTGAATACCCACTTGCATCCTATTGGATTAACTCTTACAGGAGGCTCTACCAAGGTCCAAAATTGGTTGTGTGCATGGAATCCATTTCATATTTCATGGCTTCTAGCCACTCCTCAGACTCAGGACCAGTTATGTCCTCTTGGTAAGTTACATGCTCATCTTGATCCATGAGTAATACATCACTTTGATCAGTTACGAGATATCTATATCTCTCTGGTTGTTGGCGTATCCTGCTCGACCTATGTTGGTCTTGTTCTACTTGAGGAGGTTGCTCTTCCACAACTACTTGTGATTCCTGCTCTAATTCTTCCATATGTGTATCAATTCTTTGTGATTCTTGAATTTATTCAAGCTCTAATTTTCTTCCACTGATTCCTTTGGAAATAAAGTCCTTTTCCAAGAAAACTCCAGTTCGAGCGACAAACACTTTGCCCTCAGAAGGATTGTAGAAGTAATATCCTCTTGTTTCTTGCAAATAAGCATTTGTCACATTTGGGCTCAAGCTTAGTTAAAATTTTTCATTTCACATAAACTTTACAACCCCAAATCTTCATGTAAGACATATGTGGTTTCTTACCACTCCATATCTCATATGGTGTCTTCTCAACCCTTTTGGATGGAACACGGTTAAGTATGTAAGTTGTTTTCAGTAGTGCATATACCCAAAAGGAGTTTGGAAGATCGACGTGACTCATCATGGATTAGACCATGTCTAATAAGGTTCGATTTCTTCTCTCAGATACACCATTCCATTGTGGTATTTCAGGAGGAGTGAGTTGGGATAGAATCCCACACTCTTTTAGATGGTCATCAAACTCTAGGCTTAAATATTCATCGCCTCGATCTGATAAAAGAGTTTTGATATTCTTACATAGTTGGTTTTGTAGTTCATTCTTGAATTCCTTGAACTTTTCAAAGGACTCAGATTTATATTTCATTAAATACACATAACCATATCTACTGAAATCATCAATAAATGTGATAAAGTATTGAAAACCTCCTCTGACTGGTATGTTTAGTGGTACACATACATAAGTAGGGGTGGAAAAATTGGTCGCCTGCTCCGTCCCGCCCCACCCACCTTAAGCCCACAAAAAAAAAGGCGGGGCGGGTAAGCCCGCCAAGTAGAATTGGGCATACAAATCTAGCTTGCCCCGCCAAGGTGGGGGGTTGGCGGGCGACGGGCTTGCCCGCCTACTTTTTTATTTATTTATTTTTTCATTTTTTAAATAGATTAATAGGCTTGTTTTTACATTCCAGTTAGATTTTTCACTTAGTTTTTAGAATAACTTTTGTAAAGCAACTTTTTAACAAATTTTACTTTAAAAAATATTGCATACATTCTCAAATAAATGTATAAAATAAAACCATTAGTAATTAGAATTATTAGAATTAAATATAAAAGGGCGGGTTTAAGGTGTGATAAACTGAACGAATAGGTGCGATGGGCTTTCGCGGGCGGCGGGTGGCGGCCTTTAGTGAGACAGGCTTTGGTGGGCGGTGGGCCCAAAATATCAATCCAACCCACCATTTTTTAGCGGGTGCGCAGGCCGTCCCGGAGGACCATGACCCGTTTTCCACCCCTATATATAAGTATGTATGAGGGCCAAAAGATCATTAGACCTTTCACGTTTTTCTGTGAATGGGGACTTTCTCATCTTTCCAATTAAACAAGATTTGCATGTCTCATATGGTTCATAATCAAAAGAATCCATGAGTTCATCTTTATGGAGTTTGGAAATGTGTTTCTCATTTATGTGGCCTAATCGGCAGTGGCAAAGGTAAGTTGGATTTAACTCATTAGATTTCAAGATCAAGTACACATAGTACATTAGTCATTTGTGTAGTAGCATAGAATATATGATTCAAATAAATGGAACAACAGTTGTTATTTACTATGAATGAAAACGAAACTTGTCAAAACAAGAAACATAAATAACATTCTTGCTAATTACAGGTCCATAATAATAGTTCTCTAACTGAATTATTAAATCACTAGGTTAAGTCAATACATAAGTTCCTACAGCTAAAGCAACAACCTTTGCTCCATTGCCATCTCGTAGGTCAACTTCACCTTTTGCCAAATATCCATTCCTTTTTAGCCTTTGCATATTTTTGCAAATGTGAGAACCACATTCATTCTTCTTATCTTCCAGGTACTTTGGGCAGTTTCTCTTTCAATGTCTAGTCTTACCGCAATGAAAGCAAGTGCCCGCCTTTGTTATACCTCTGCTAGGTTTCAAAGCATGAGCAATAGGTTGAGGTATGACAACTTTCTTGCCTTTCCATTTACCATCCTGCTTTGTGGGCCTTTTATTATGTTTGAGGACAGTCTTCAAGTTTCGGTGCCAATCTAGAAAATTTGTCCCAGACAATTTTTCTTTATCAAGGATTGATCGCATAATATTATTAGAGGTGTTTGTTGTCATGATAATCTACATAAAAGATTGTGAAGATATTAGTGTCATTAAAACATATTCAATTAGGCCTTTAATTAAATATGCTCCCACTATTTTACTCAAACCAAATGACCCTCATAATTTGATTCAGAAAATCTATTTGGAAAATTTTCTAGTGGATCGAGATCCATATTCAACTTTGTTTTAAGTCAGTGTTAGGCTGATTACACAAAACTTTATTATTTAGGTAGGATCTTCTTTCAATTGTACCTAATACAATTCTAGAATATTATCAATTGGGTGAATAACTCCTTATTCAAATTCATCATATGGATTGTTCCCAACTCTTGCTTATAAACATATATAATCTTATTATAATTTATTTAGTTAAGTTTGACTCAATGTTTTAGAAATTGGATGTTACATTTATCCTATCGCACCTTACTAATATAGAACATGCACCTCGCGTTAGGCGAAACCTACGTTATCCGATACTAGTCTTGATGAATGTTAAAACTTGGAAAGTATAAACTTAATATTTCTTTTTGAGGGAATTTGTAATTAGTTTGATTTTACCGGCTTATTTATCATATAAATCGTCTCTCACATGCATCAACATACATTCACATGCATCAGCATACATACAAAATGAAACAGTTATGGCCTCTAGCACAATTATTCTCCCAGGCCAATGAGAGAACCTAAGTTAAACCTAATAATGATTCATGCATCTCCAAGCAAGATCTCTAAGGTTGTCCTCCTTTGATCTAGTATTATTCTATTTCTTCATAATATTACATTACATCAAAGAATACTCGTTTTACATACGAGGGAGTGAGATGAGAAAATAAATTACATCAAGAGATTAAAAGAGAGGCACGACATGCAGGTCGTATTTTTAAATCATAAAATAAGATAAAGAAAAATTAAGGTCATAACTGATCACCACCAGATAACAATAATAAATACATTTTATTATTATTACTATTACTAGCGTCCAGACGGGCACTCGCGTACCCGTCTGTCCGTTTTTTTACTGCGCATGAATGAAAATATAAATTATATTTTTATTTAAATAATTTTAAAAAAAACAATATATGGAAGTTAATAATAAGAAGTTATGTGGAAGTTAATAATAAGAAGATATTAAGTAAATTATTTAATAAAACAAGGGTAAAAGTGGTAGAAAAAAAACCACACTAAAACAAAGTATTCCCTTTATATAACGGAAGGTATTATATGAAATATTATTATTATTATTATTATTATTATTATTATTATTATTATTATTATTATTATTATTATTATTATTATTATTATTATTATATTTCATAAATCTTAATTCAGTTTTAATTTTAGTTTTAGTTTCCCCAAATCCATATTTCATTAGCCTTAGCTTTACATCGCAACAATATGTAACGGTAGGTTGACGTTGATCTCTGTGGGTTCAACAATCTTTTATATTACTTCGATACTTTCGTGCACTTGCGCACGCATCAATAGACACAGTAACTGTGAGGTAACCTTGAATAAGCATTTTGGTACCGGAAACCGGCATTTTGCATACACAGTAATACATAATACATAATACATAATACATATTACATACAAAATATTGTTATAAGAACTTTTATTATAAGTATTGTATGATATAGACAACATCTTGTTACTGTTACTGCAACATGTGTATGTATTTTATAATATCAATAACAACACTTGTTATTAAATTATAAAACAAAATTAAAATACTTATAATAATAATAATAATAATAATAACAATTATCATTATAATATAAAATTTTGCAAACCTTAAAATAACTATTGACAACACAATTCTTGCGTCGTCAAAAACTCTAATGCAATTCATTCATACTATCAAATTTGTAACGGTCGATTATTCAAATCAGTTGATCAAAATGTCAGATTCCAAAACAAAAGAACATTGATCAATCACATAAATTACAATCATCACACACATCGAATCGATGAAATAAAAGGCATATCAAATATACTATCGTTGCATCCGAATTATTTATATCTTATATGAAATTGATCAATCACTTTTGTGAAACTTATGGATGATCGATGTGCCGCTGCTTCACCGAACAAAAGTCGAATTCCAAAGCATAGTCAACATCAAATCATCCAAATCATACACAACATGATGCCAAAAAATTAAGTTTCTTTATTATTTAATTTATTATGTGTTTTAATTGAATTAAATAATAAAGTACATAAATTAAACATCTACCTGATACCAATGAAGCGAAATCGCGATCCAAAAACACAACGAGAATTAAAATTTTTCCTTTAGTGATCCTTACGAATTGGCATGATTAGTGATAGAAACGATTATCTCTTGTGGTAATTAATAATTTTGATGCAGATCCGAATGAATGATCACAAGTGTTGAATAAAGAACAACGCCTCTACTCAATCCACACGAATATAGTACCTTCAATCTCAGTGTTAGCTGCTATGAACGAAGACTTTGAGTGAGAGAGGAAAATAGAAATACGACCAGGGTTTCACCAACTGAATTTCATTAAGTTCATAAAGCTTTTACACAGGGGTTGTATTTATAGAATCACTTGTGTGGGTTGCAAGCTAAAAAGCTCAACTTAAGTACATTGTACCTTACAATGTTCCTTATTTATTCTATCTCTCATCAATTTGTCCTTATGTGTGTGACCCTGTAGATTCTCGTGACGTTGGATATTATATTAAATCATATATTTAATATAATAAACAATGAGATGTATCTAACATCACATCGCTGCTACCTAAGTCACGAAAATTTCATGTGATCTGACAAAATCTTTTCGTGATAATATTATTGTGTACAACTAACCTTTTACCCTTATTGAACACAAGACATATATTGTATCATCCTTGTCCAGTTCAATATTGGGCCATTAGACATTTATGTTGTTATGGAAGATGGGCAAATTCCATCTACGTCACTCATGTCCCTCGACATGCTTTGTGGAGTACCCATCAATTGTCTTTATGATCATCCAGTTACGAACAATGTTTGATCAGTAACAAAGTACTCGACTCTACATCTAGGGTCCATAGTGGTTTTAGGTTGAAGGGTGGTATACACCACTATCAGCATAAGAGTAACTTATGACACATTGCATAACATTCTATGTAGTACTCTCATAGCGGGTCAATCCAGTATATATATTACTTATAATATTCATATCTATGTTAAGACTTGATAACTCCTTATCCATGATCCATGAGATGTGATCATCAATCTATCTACATAATAATCTTAATACTTTTAGGTTACCCCACTTCATAGTAAAGCTCAGCTACAAATACTTTAAGAATAATGTCCTTATGTTTAACGAGATCTCATGATTAAGTCACACTTGATATTTAATTAAACGATCTTGCTATTATAAGGACTTTATTATTTTGGAAAAACAAATATAATAAATAAATGCATTTTATTATTAATAAATAATTTGATACAAGTATCAAAAGTATTGGACTCTAGGGCTTACACCAGCATCTACCCATCTTGTATAACTGATCTACCCATGAGGTATCTTAAAGATACTCTCTTGATCCATCGTGCTTCAGTTTCTTCCTTCGGTAACTTATTATGGGTTAAGTGTTGAATTATGGGTGTCATCCAGCCTTTTGTATTTTCTAGTATCGTCACCTCTTTTGCTTTTATGCCTGAAGCTTCTAAAGTTTCTTAAATAACTGTCCTATTTAGTCCCTGTCATTTTTGTTCTGGCTAGCCGAGCTAACAGATCGGCTCTGACATTTTCCTCTCGTGGAACATGTGTCACCTCAAGTTCTGTAAAGCCTTTGGCCAATTGTACAACTCGCTACAAGTACCTAAGTAGCTGTGTATCCTTTGCTTGCAAATCTCCTTTGATCTTACTAGCTACCAGTTATGAACCTGTTCGAACTAGTAGATGAGAAACTCCGACCTCATTGGCTAGTTTTAAGTTAGCGATCACTGCTTCATACTTTTCTTTATTGTTATTGGACTAAAAATTGACACAAAGAGATTGTTCCAGTATTATCTCACTGGTCCTTCTAGAACTATACCTACGCCACTACCTTTGAGGTTAAATGAGTCATCCACTGACAGGATCCATTGCTCGGTTGTATATTCCAGAGTAGGCGGGCCCAAATCTACTCAAAAGCACGCCAACGCTTATGCTTTGATGTTGTTTCTGGGTTCATAGGTGATATCAAACTATAATAGTTCCACCGTCCATGCCACCATTCTTCCTACAAGATCTGGCTTCTCCAAGATCCTTTTTATAAGATAATTTGTTTTTACTACTATAATACATCCTTGGAAGTACTGCCTGAGCTTCCTGACAGTGTCTACTACTGCTAAAGATACTCGCTCAATATTTTTATACATATTTTCAACCCCTCTAAGGACCTTGCTGACAAAATAAACTGGTCTTTCATCTCTCTCGGTTTCTTGTACCAATACCGAGCTAATGACCTTCTTGGATACTGCTAAATACAGGATGAGAGGTGAGTTTTCCTTCGAACACACCAAGATTAGTGGGGATGATAGGAATTTCGTCATCTTCTCAAATTCCTTCTCGCATTCTCATGTCCATGCGAACTCTGCCAATTTCTTGATCACCGCGAAGAAGTGTATTGACTTGTTACATGCACAAGAAAAAATCAGAATAAGGAAGTCAACCTCCTGATTGGTTGTTGAACTTCCTTCAGTGATGTCGGGCTTCTCATGTCAATGATTGTCAGACATTTATCCAAGTTTGATTCTATTCCCCGATGTGTCAACATGAATCCTAAGAATTTTCTAGCTTGTATCTCGAAAGTACATTTCTCAGGATTCAGTCTCATGTCGAACTTCCTTATTGACTCAAAGATCTCCCTCATGTTATTTGTGTGTTTCACTTCTTTTTGTGTCCTAATTAACATGCCATCAACATAAACTTCAAGATTTCTACATATTTGTAAAGAAAATACCATGTCAATAAACCTTTGATATGTAGCCCCTGCATTCTTGAGTCTGAAAGGCATTACTTCATAATAATAGTTATTCTTGTCAACCATGAATTCCCTCTTGGGAGCTTCGGCCATTTCATCTGTATTTGATGGTAACCCGAGTAGGCATCCATGAAACTGAGCAAATGGAAACCTGACGTAGCGTCAACCAACCTTTCAATTTGTGGTAATGGATATGGGTCCTTTGGGCAAGCCTTGTTAAGATCGGTGAAGTCTATGCATATACACCATTTTCCTGTCTTCTTATTCTTCACCATGACCATGCTGGACAACCATGTAGGATTCTTAACCTCTTATACGAACTCGACTTTCAAAAGTTTTCCGACTTCTTAGGTAATCACCTTCCTTTTTTCTCACCTACTCTTTTTCTGGGACACAAACTTTGATGATGGGTTGAGTGAGATTTGATAGCATACTACCTTTAGATCAATCTTGAGCATGTTAGATGGCTTCTACGCAAAGAGATCAATGATGTCTCTTAACATCTTAATAATATGTTCTTTCTCTTCTTATGATAGCTATGACGCTATTTGTGTGACCTAAAAACTCTCAACACATATCTGTACCCTTTTTCACTTCTTCAATTGGAGTCAAACTATCATTTGTTGGATCACCTCGGGGGTCAAGGTCTACCAAGTGGTCAAGATACACCAAGTTTACCTTCAGGATGTTTTTCGTGATTGGATGCTCCTGTAGGATTTTCTTTTTCAACTTTAAATTGTCTTTGTAACAATTCCCGGCTAACCCCTAATCACCTGTAAATGTTCCTAATTGTCCGCCCTCTAGGGGATACTTCATGGTCAAATAAAGGGGGGATAACACCACTTCCAGAGCATTTAAAGCATGTCCCTCAATAATGATGTTGTAGGGCGATGATGCATTCATGATCAAATATCTCACCTTGAAATTTTTTGCATTTCTTCCACTTTCAAGGTTGTCATGATAGGTACATGACCTAGTACCTGGACTTGCTCCCCAAAGAATCCGACTAGGGTTCCCTTGAAAGGTAGCAACTTAGTTGTGTCCATGCTCATTCCCTTTAAAGCCTTCTAGCATAATATATCAGTTGAATTGCCTGGGTTGATATAAACTCTCTTGACACTTCAATCATTAATTTTTACCTTTATGACTATGGGCTCGTTTTCATGCACCAACATTCCTTCAGAGTATTGTCTTAAGAACCCGATGATAGTCAATTATTCTTCTCTTACATATGACGAGATTTGTGATACATGGATCAATGATCAAACATATCTTTTCCGAGTCGAGCTTATCTCTTCTCCACCTGTAAAGCCTCCTAAGATGGTATTTAGTATGTGTCATGCCACCCGCATTTCGTGTACTTCTTTAGTGTTCTTCCCTTTTTTGGAGGAAATATTCTTTGAATCATGTTCTCTTTTAGATGGACTTCTTTTTCCTACTGATGCTTTCGGTTCCTTCATATATGCTAATAGCCGACCTCTTTGGATTAAAGTCTTTATTTCTCTCTTTAGGTGATGAGAATCTTTTGAATGATGACCTTTCATTCGATGGTAAACACGCCATGCCCTGTATCATTCCCTAACATCATTGACTCTCCTATGTTAAAAAGGCTCGAGTATCAACCTGAGATGATATACGTATTTCAAGATGTCGGCCTGTTTTATGTTGAGAGGTATATAATTCTTGGAGAAGTTATCATATGGTCTTCGAGAAGGTCTCATTGTTGATCTATCTCTTGGGACGTGTTTTTGGTGTTCTCTCCTGGACCAGGATCCTTCATGTTCTGATTGTGTTTTTTCTTTAGCATCCCAAAACCTTTTTCCATATTTCTTTCCTTGCCTTTAACATAACACTTTTCCCTACTCATGACCTCCTTCATGCTGGTAGCTGACTTCTGCGCCAACAATTCATTGAAGTGACTAGCCTTCGATCCATTTTGAAAAGCTCCTATAAACATATCCTAATTAGGATGAGAGACTTTTATGGTTTCTTTGTTGAGCCTCGCCATGTATTCTCGGAGAGATTCGCAAGCCCCCTATCGAACGTTGAATAGACTGTTGGTAGTCACCTTTCTATTTTTATTGGCAAAGAAGTGATGTACCACCTTTTTATCAGGTATTGGTAACTGATAATTGAGTGTCTAGGCAGACTCATATACCAACATAGGGCCACGTCTTTGAAGGTTCCTTCCATGAATTTGCATTTCAAGGAGTCGAAAGCTCCGACTATTGACATTTGATTGTTGAGTGATATTATGTGTTCTTAAGGATCACCTTTGTCATTAAAAGATGGTAAATATGATGGCCTAAAATTATGGAACCTGATCATTCAAAATCATTTTTGACAGAGGTTGAGGATCAAGAAGCTCTTCCTCATCCTCCTCATCCTTCGTACTTTGTGATTGTTGCAAAGTGTGAACACTTTCTTGCAGAGACTCATTCAGCTGACGCAGGTTCTCCACAATTTCTAGAAGATGAGTTGTGTCTGGGGGAAGGTGTTCCTCGCTCTTGCTGGGAGATAATCCAGACATGGTATTGATGTAGTGCAATGTATGTGTTTCGTATGAGGCCTGGGAATTTTTTATTGAGGCCTCACGATTGGTGCCAAATGTTCTTACTAAACAGTATTTGGAGAAATCTCCCTGAAGTTAGTCAGGAGAGACCGAAATCGTCCTATATAATTAGGAGGGTTTAATCGTTGTCCTTTTTGTCATGAGCTAAACTTCCTTTTATATTGCTTCATTAATCAATGATCCTTAAAGGTGTGACTCTTCACATCTCTCATAAAGTGACTATGCTTAATGTCTGTCGCCTACTGTAATTTCCAAATAATGCCTTGCCCATTAATTTATGTAACCCTCATGCAATCATGGGGGTATTTTTTAATTGCTTCTCATGGTCGTCCATATAACTTCCTAGCACTCAGACTGGTTCCTACCCGCTTTTCCTTCTGAGTTATCACATGGTCGGCTCCGACGTGCTGGTTTGGTATTTAAGTGAACCCTAACCGGATTATGACTTGTGCATGGTTATGGTTACCCGACCTACTTGCCTCTTCATACTCAACTTTTCCACAAGCTCGACTTCTAGGAATCTGAGATGTACAAAAACCCTACTTATTTTTATTTCATTAATCACACTAATTCTCTTAATTCATCATAATTCGACTCACTTACTTATTTATATTTACAATTTTATTTCACTATCCACTCACAAATTTTCATAAGTTCTGCCAATTAATTAAATAAATTCCACCAATTCTCCTTAATTTTTATTTAAATTCTAATTTAATACTAAAATCAATATTCTCAACTTTTACATAATTTAGTTAATAAAATTATAAGTAAACTCTACCAAAAACTCATTAACCCATATAATATTAATTAATCATTCAAAGACATTCTAAAATCAAATAAGATTATTATAATAATTAATGAAAAATTATAATAAAAATGGTGTGTTAAAAATAGGGGTGACCAGAAATAATCGATCTTTGAGAGGCTGCAACTCAGGAAGAGTCCCAAGCTCTGGATGATCGGCTCTATAGAAATTAACCCTCTATTATGTGTCCAAGTCGTAGGACCATGATGACATCAAAAGAGATGAAAGAAAATGGTCACACAAGACTTTCCTTTCAAGTATTCACACCAATATTGGTAGACCTTCAAATACGCCCAACTTGCTACATGAAGTTATAAAGGAGTCATCACCAGATGCTTAAGAACTTCTATTTCAAAGGCAATGAAAGGCATGCGAATACCTAGAACCGAGAAAGTCAATTCATAAAAAGGAATGACGCAATTGTTATACTCACTGCATATATCCTTTTATTCTCGTTGGAGTTAAGACACCCTAATCCGATGATGGATCAACTTCAAGAAAGGCTCCATCAAGACTACTATATATGGCAAAAATAGAAATGGTGGAAGAGTATACAAAATCCACCCAAGAAGATGGGAAATTAGAGTTTTAAAAGGGGCAAGACCGTAATTCTTTAACCACACATCCAATTGAGATGGTTCAAAGCTTTTTGGAAAGGTCTTGACAATAACTACAAAAGTCCCACATGGGTCCTTGTGAAAAAAATGAGTAGATTGGGAGTTATAATCAAAATCACTACAAGAGGGGAAAACACTTAGAAAATTTCTAAGTTTTCTGGTTGTACAAATCATGTTTTCAGCCAACTTCAAGAGGACTTTTGACCCAGTTCTACTTGGAATCTAAAGATCATAAAAGCATTAAAGTTGTAGAGATCCATGAGGGCTTTCCATAAAGTACTAGAACTCCTCCATAGCCCTTGGGAGTTGAGAGTTATTAATTGTGAAAGTTGGGCATGTGCACTAGTTTGTCAACTTGTCAAAATTCAACATGAACTTGTTTCCCAACTATCCACTTGATTTCTAACCATAGATTGACATATGATATGAGGTTTAAGAGTTAATGATGAACAAATTCAGAAGAGAATCCAAGCAAATCTCAAATGCTAGACAAGACACATTAGTTTAATGGAAAAAAATGCAAAAGTTACACAAGGAGAGAGAACATTGATGGCTGTAGCAGGTGGGGGTCCTTGCTCACTCAAATGTCACTTCTCACATCTCGTTTCTAGCTAGTTTTAGAGGGCCAAACTCCTTACAAGCAAGCTAAGTCAGCAGAACCAAAACCATCACTTGGATTCACAAAGATTTTTCACCAAAACCATCTTACAATACCACTTGGACAATTCTGCCCCAACCTTTCATTTTTCCTATAAATAGAGGTTTCCTTTATGTTACTTCTTACACCAGAGCTATCCAAAAACCAGAAACACATGGCTCTCATTCTTACTCTCTTTGCTTGAAAGTGAAGAAATTCACAAAAACACAAAAATCCACCACTTTACACTTTTCACACCAGTCCTTGTTCTAAACACTAAAGCACCATAAAAACCATATACACACCCTTAAAATGACCATCTGAAGTTGTTTCCATCATCACATTCACCAAAAAATCCATAGATCAAAAAGTCAAACTTCATACCACCATAGTTTGACTTTTGTGCACCTTTCATGCCAAATCACCACACAAACATTTTTCCACCAACTTAACACTTGGAGCACTTCATATTTGTGATATTTTAACTGTCCATAACATCAAAAAGCTGTTGGAAGTGCATTTACTCAAACTGTCCTCAAGATTTGCTTGTTTCTTCAAAAAGAAGTGACATCACCAGCTTGCTCAAAAGGAAGGATCTCTTGGTTTTCTTAGTTGCTAGCATAGTGAGGACTACAAGAGGTATGGTATTTTGAACTCATCCATGCATTATCATGTGTTGTTTTATGGTTGAGATTGGTTTGTACATTATCATGTTAAAGGTTTAAAGTATGCTGTCAAAAATATGTGAAACCTACACCATGAATGGCTGGCTGTTGGAATGTTACTTGGTTTAGTTAATGTGTTGCTATTTTTGTGGAAATATGCTTTTGAATGTATGATGAGAATGAGCATTAGCATTGTTGTGTTAAAATAAATCAAGGTTTTGGAAACTGTTCAAGTTTAGGCTTAAATCTAGGATTAGGTTTTGTCGGTTCAAGCCAGCATTTTCATGCAGGTTGTGTGTGAGTTTTGACTTAGTGCATAGTTTAGATCTATCAAGCATGTTGATGCTCAGACTGGCTGGCTACATTTTAGTTTAGCATTTAGTGATGTGCATAGGCTATTAACTAAGCATGTGAGGGTGAGAGACTGTTTTTACAGTCAGCCTGTGGGCACTTGTGGTTGCATCAAGTTTGCTAGTTTTGATAACAGGTGTTTTAGGTAGGCCAGGTGATGCTAGGATGATATGACTCAATAGGTTTTTTTTTCTGCTTGTGAGAATTTGCAGAGGAGAGTGATGTCTTTGTGTGCCTAGTTGAATTCAGGCCAGGGGTGAATTTCAAGCATTGGTGACATAGTGTAGATATTGTTTTCATAGTATACCAACTGTCACAGCTTGAAAATCTCCCTTTAGATCTTAGGATTTTGATTAACTACTTGTTTTAGGGTTACTTTGGATGATAATGCTGGATCTGTCTAGTTTGCATAGGATGTTTTTTTTATGAATGTCTCTGGATTCCTTCTTTACATGAAGGTTGTTGCTAGCTATGTGTGTGTGGATCTGTCAATCCATATTGGCATACCTTTGAGTTTGTTGACTCTTTTGCCTAAGGTACTATTGGCCTGTTTTGATTTCACCTTTTGACAAACTGTTTTTTAGAGCTGACTTCAAGCTAGGAGGTAGTGTTCTGATCTTGGAAATGCTGAGAGTATGTTTGTGAACCTCCATCTAGTATATTTGGATTGGTCTAGCAATTGGTGAGATGCATAGCTTTGACCTAGAGGGTGAGTTATCTTGAGGGTTTTTAAATTGTTGTGTGCCTCAGTTTTGGTTAGGACTGTGAGGGAAGTTGGCTTTGGTTGTGTGAACTAAGTTTAGTGTTGTGCTCTTTAAGGGGTTTGTCTTTGTTTAAGATTTGTTGCTACCAAACAATGCTCTCATAACTGCCCCTGTTTAGTTTGGTTCTTGAAACTGAGTTTGTCAACTCAAAGTTATCTAGAAGGGATCCCTATGTTTAGGTTTTGTGCTTGAGTTTGTTGGTTAGAAGTAGGTAGCTAGGTTTGGAATGCATGAGGTTTTTGGTCAGTTGAAACTTTGAGAGTAGCTTTTTGCTGCTATGACTATTTGATTTGAACTAGAGTATGAAGCAATACCAACTGTCATAAGTCTTGCATTAGGATTGCCATTGTTTTTCTCATGTCCTTATCATTGGTATCTTTGAAGTTTGATTTTGTCAACTCCTAGTTGTTGGTTGTGTATTCTTGCTGCTCATGTTGGAGTTTGGTTTGTGTTTTTGTTTTAACAAATTGAGAGATGCCATCTTTATCTTTGGTTGTTGGAGATTAGTGAGCAAACTGTCACTGTCATTGGTGGAAGTTGCAACTGACATGGTTGGATTTTGGGTGAATCTGTCCAACTTTTGTATGCTTGCATTGGTGACTGTCATGAAAGATATATGTTTACATTATAATATAAAACTGTGTTGTTGTTTTTGTTTTCAACCAATGCCTCTTTAATCTTGTTTCCACATCAAAATACTTTTAAGACTTATCATTATGGTTGTTGTTTGGTTTGTTTGGATACATCATGATTGCTGCATAAATCTTATTTGAAACCACTTCATTTCATTGACAATTGGATGTCTACCAAAGACTGTTTGTTTTAATGTCATTTAAGAGATTTAGGTAGCTTATTTGGGCCTGAATCATGTCATGTTTATTAGATATGTTCAGTTTTTCTTTGCATTTGATGCCACATATTTTGAACTTGTCTTTTAGTGTGTGTTTGTCTGCTGCTTGGTGCTTACAAATGTATTGAATATACCTGTATCATTTGTTTCTTTATGAGTCATGGATGAGGGACTGATTTTGAGTTAGGTTGTCTGGCATCATGTTTGGTTTATTCATGTCAAAGCTTACTGTCATGATCTGGACAGTGTTGCACCCTAAAATTTGCCCAACCTTATTCACTTGGTTTATGTTTCAATGTCATTAGCATTTGCATATAGAGTCATGTACATAGGTTACTCATCGGCATAGCATAAGCATAGCAAGTCATACAACAGGGGGACCAATCATTATTCTCATATCTAGAGGCCTATCAAGAGGTTATTATCCTGATTCAACCTCATTCAAGTCATCAGAAAAAGAATTTGGAAGCTATCAAGTCAATGGATCAAGCAGTTCATCTATCTCCTAACTGAGGGTGTCTGAGGATCAACAAAGAAATGGTGAGCTGTGGGCCGAGCATGGGGAGTATCTAGACCTTATGAGAGACTTACAAAGTCATTTGGAGAAGAAAGCAAGTCATTGATGAAAGCACAAGAGCTATAGTGGAAGACAGTCAACTAGGGTTTCATCTGGGTCAACCCTAGGTCAACCCTAGGTCAATTGACTGACTTAAGAGAGCATCCAAGTCTATTGGAGAGATGTGGGGATCAACATTTGACATATGAAGAAGGATATGGAGATATGACAAGAAGAATTCAAGAGAAAATCAAGGAGAAGAGGAGTTACTAGATTAGGGTTTCTCTGTAAAATCCCCTAGTTTAGGTCAAATTTCCAAGCAAGATAAGTCAAAATGCTAGTTTCAAATGGCTTCTTGGCCAACATGAAACTTGTAGAGGATCTCAAGACCTTTAATTTGAGTGGTGGAAGACATCAAGGAGATTTCTAGAACTCAAGTTATAGCTCTTGCAAGTTAGGGGTCACCAGATGGCACTGAAATTTGTCTGTGCAAGTTGACTGTCTTCTGACAAACTTTTGGCCCTCAAGGATAATTCAAATGGACTTTGAACAAGCAAGAGAGTTGTTCCTCATTGTCTCCCCTTTCCAAAAAGGTATGGTATGCCTTCATATGATTTAGGGAACTCTACTTATGGCTTGTGCAAGACAGGGGTATTTTGGTAATTTGGTGATTACAGGTCATTCATAGCATATGCTTAAAACTCATACAAGGAAGCTTCAAATGGAAAACTTCCCAACATCAAAGTTGTTCAAAATGTGATTTTAAGTCTAGAAAGAAGGTCATGAATTGTTGAAATAGCTTGGAGCATGGATATTTTAAAATGGTCAAAATGGCTTGTAAATGGCTTATAAGTTGAAAAAGTTGGAATTGAATTTTGGTTTGAGAGATCTACAAATCCAAAATGGGGCATATGATAGATTATTTTGATTGGAAACATCATTTTGAGAACAATGGTTTAGCCACATTTTTGAGTTTAGGCTTAAAAATTGGAGTTTCTTTGTAAATTTGTTATTTGCACTTTAAGGCATCAAAAGGAAAGATGAGAAAATGCTACATAAAGGTTTGTAAGACCTTATTTTCATGTCATAATACCATATGAGGAGAATTTAAGTAAGATTGCATGGTTTATCATGAGATGGCATGAGATTCACTCAAGATGACAAATTCAAAATCTCATTACGTGATACATTCTAGAAACTTCATGGAAGGTTCTACAAACTTCCACACATTTCTATTCTCATCTATATAAGCCCTAGAGTGACTCCATGCATTGGTTGGTGATTCTAAAAGCTTGCATGCTACACTTGGATTCCTTCACTCCAAAATTACATTTTCATTCCAAACTCCATTAAAACACCATCAATCACTACAATTCTGATCATCATCATCATCTATAATCAACATTGAGCATTTGGCAAAGGAAAGGCTCAAGAATTCGTGGCTGGATTATGAGATCTCCAACTTCACTCCAACTTGCATGAAGAGTTGAATAGGTTGATTCAAGAAGATAGAACAAGAACTACTGCAACCAGAGGCTTCAACATTCATCAAAGACCATACAAAGCAATTGGCAAGGTCTGAATTGGAGGAGAACCATCATCACCATCATCACTTGCAAGGTATGCATTTTCTCATGAAACTCTCTATTTATCCGTAGTTCAAGCATGTTGTTAGGAGAAATCTAATAGAGACCAATTAGGGATGTTGTATGATGAGTTTAAGGGCTGTTTGTGAGGTTTGCTTCCATGGTGTCAATTCTTTAATGATCAAGAACTCACGATTTAGTGTACTATAATCTTAGGTATTAGGCTTAGGATAATCCCCATAAGATGTAGTACATGATAGGTTAATATGAGACCATTTGATTACCATGCAAACTAAGGTGCGAAAATGGTGACCACCCCTTGTAGCCTTCGTATTTCTTTCTTGAGGGAGAGTTAGAGAATTCTAGTACCATGGCTGTGTAGAGGGAGAAGAGTAGATGAGTTTTCATCTTTGGATCGTGAAAAATGGTGGAGAAATGAGAGAGTTAGAGAGGGTGGAAGTTGCTTGCATGAGTTCTTTTTTTTAGAAACCCTAAGTGTCCAAGGTAGAAGAGATAATCTCTACCATTGATTCATGTTGGGATATTTGACTTTGTCCCTCAATCCAACGGCCTAGATTTTATTAAACTTCAAAAATTCATAACTAAATGGAAAATGCATATTTTTAACTCATTCTTTTTTTAATATTTTCCTTAACATGTCTAGAAAATTAAAAAAATATAAAAATTGCATCTTATATTTTTTTCGCATTTTTTCCATATTTTACAAATAAATGCATATTTTGAAGGTTTTATTTCATACATGATCTTGTAGATTTTTGTTCTTACACTTAGAAATAGATTTTTTGCCCATTCTTTTTTGTGGTGATTAATATTGAATTGTAGTATTCCCAGAATTTATTACTAGATTTTTTAGAATAAAATTTGATTAGTTTAGATAATTGAACTTAGGATAGTTTAATTAGGGTTTTTAAGTAGTATACTTGAACTTCAACATTTCATTTTTGAAAATTCATAACAAATTAGAAATTGCATATTTTTAATTCATTCTTTTTGCATCATTTTCTTTAAAAGAGTCTAGAAAATTATAAAAAATAAAAATTGCATTTTATTTTTTATTTGATATTTTCCCCATATTTTCCAAATAAATAGCATTTTAAATAGTTTCATTTCATACATGATTTTGTTAATTTTTGTTCTATTAGATGCTTTAATATTTTTTTGACCATTCTTTTTAGGTTGTTTAGTTTAGACATCAAACTTGTAGATACAATTTAGTTCCCTTTTTAGAAATTAAATTTAGGTGCTTAGTGTAGGTGTGAACAACATGAACAAACTAGGGTTTTAGGTGATGACTTAGGAGAATCAATTCATTTCCCTTAGGACTTAGGGTTTGACTAGTTTAGTTATGGGACTATAGGGGCTATGGGTAGTTATTAGATCCCCTAGAAAAAGTCAGGATTCCCCTACTGCTATTAATGTACTGTCTGTATATCTGATTGACTGGTGTGGTGTGCCCTCAGGGGATTATTGCTTGTATGTGCGGGTATTGGGATTGTCTGGGGATTTGGGAGAGCTGAAGACTTGAGGAGATGAAGGCCATTGGAGATCCAGATGTTGGAGATCAACTTCCAGAGTTGAAGAGAAGATTCTTGCTAGCAGATGCTGAGGAACTAGGGTTTAGGAGTTAGGCAGAGCTCTAGGTTAGAAAGTTTGTTTCTCAACCATGGATTGCCTTGTCTGCATCCATTCTTCTCTGTGATTCAGAGTCTCTCTAAGACACTCACCCCCCTTCCTTTGGAAGGCTTGGTGATAGTGTCTAAGAGATAGAACTCTTGAGAGAAAAGGTCTTTTGTGTTAGAAGCAGTCTGTTCACCACCCTTGGTAGTCAACTGATTGCTTAACACCCAATTCACTCTTGTGACTGATCCCTCATCCTGGAGGTTTGAGCTTGAAGAAAAGCCATTGCAGATAGAAGACTGATGATCAAAGCCCTTGCCTGAAGGCCATGAAGATGGAGATTGATGTTTGTTGAAGCCTGTAGCTGATTGGAGATTACTTGAAGCCAGATGTTGATTCAGAGCTGTTGATGCTGTTTCTTTTGCTGTTGTATTTCATTTCTGATGTATTGATTGGTTTTCCGGACTGTATTGTTTGCTGTCTACCCTGCTAGGTTGAAAGTGAAGTCTGTTCACTTTTGCCTATTGCTTTCTAGGTTCGAGGTTGAGTGGGACTCCCTTGCCTCGCTTGTACTGTTGCATCCATGCATTTTACTGCTTTATTATACCTGCTATTGTTTCTATTTCCGTCTATTCCCTTAGGATCTCTGTTTCTCTCTGTGCAAGAGAGGAGCATGATAGACATTAGGTCTTAACCCATGCATGATAACATTAGGTTAGTTTTGATTCCCTTTTCCACCCTAGGTTTTTAGAGTTGCTGTTTCTCTTCTCATCTTAAAACAAACAGAAAAACATAATAAAGATTTCAAACACAATAAAAGACACTTCTTTCGTAAAGGAATGTGAACTCATCAAAGACGTCATTTTTGTCCGCCGGGACTGTTAATCAGAAAAACCTTTTTCAGAAGGAATAAAATCAATCAAGACAGACTCGTGTCGTACGTGGCCCGAACTACGTTTGCTCTGATCTTTCATGCTGTATGAAAGTACGTAGGCATAGGATGCGATATCCTAGCGAGCAACCTTCCCCTCCTTTCCCGTAGGTAGGCGAACTACGTTGACTCTGATTTCTCGTTCCAGACGGGAATACGTAGGCATAAAGTGCGATACTTTGCCGAGTCATTTTTTTTATTATTTTCATTTTCTTTTCTTTTAACCCCAGACCTTTAGCGTAGATAGAATAACAATCCATACCCGAAAACAAGCGTGGATCCCGTCGAGTACGACGGACGTGAGGGGTGCTAATACCTTCCCCTTGCGTAACCGACTCCCGAATCCAGGTTTTGGTTGCGACGACCATACCTTTCCCATGTTGTGCGAGGTTTACTCTGAGCGTTTCCTTTCCCTCCCGTGGGATAAATAACGCACGGTGGCGACTCTTCTGTTCAGCCGGCGCCGATTTTCGCAGTAGCGACAGCTGGCGACTCTGCTGGGGATACAACGTCCCCTGGCTGCTAAGGACTGCGATGGTTCTTATGCATTTGGGATCCAACGTCCCTTGAGAGAGTCAATCCTAACGCTTGTTTTCCCGTCGAGGATTTTGTATGGAGTTATTTTATATTTCTAACCTTGTATTTTCAGCTTTATATATTGATTATTGTTGCTGTATCTGGGGTGTGACGGGTGTTCTGATATTGAGAGATAAGCCGGACCTGGGCTTGAGTGCACCTAGAATTAGAGTAGAAATTAGTGGGCGCCCGCTTGCTTTGCTTGCTTCGGTGTCCCATGAAATCTACACTCAGACGAGGTTCCTCTGGTTGGCCTCCTGCCCCTTCCTTTGGTTGGCGTGGGTTGCTGGTTAGTTGGATTGTCGACTCTGGGGACCGATCATTTGGAAGTTGGCTAAGTGAGGCCTCTTCAGGAATTGATGATGCCACTCCTTCTGGGAATCGTATCATCAACCCTGGAAGTCTGTGACGCCGACGACCGCATAGGATGCCGTACCTTGTGCCAGTTATAGGGCCACCCACCTGTGAGGGGATTCAGGGTTATGCAGGTAACTAGACCTTCAGACCACCGGTTTGTTGATCAGGATCTTGGATATTTATGGAGGGTTCTAAGGTCTGTCAGAGACCAGTTGGTGTGTTCCGAGGTCTGTCAGAGACTATTTGGAGATGTGTTCTGAGGTCTGTCAGAGACCAGTGGGGGATATGATTTGAGGTCTGCCAGAGACCATTCAGGTTATGATTATGGGGTCTATCAGAGACCAATATTGGAGCTTTGTTTGAGGTATATCTGAGACCAGGGCTTGAGGACTTCTGGATGGTCTATCTGAGACCTTTCTTGATTGGGTTCAGGCTATTCAGCTACAGCTTCGGTCCCTGTTGCATGTTGCTTGCATTGCATTACTGCATATCCATTACCATTTGCATTTCACTAACGTGTGTCTGTGCTGCAGGCGCATTTGCATTTCCCTAGTTCTAGTACCCAGACTTCTGAGTGTTTGATCATGACTAGCTTAAGGAGAACGGTTGCTTACAAATTGCCTACGCCTGATGTTGTTCCTCTACTTGGGTTGATCTCTCTTGCTGATGAGGGTGTTCGTAGGAGCTTCCGGATGAGCTATGGTAGATTATTGAGATTGGTGTGCAAACCTACAGAGGTAGAGTTAGATGGGCTGTATGCTTTGCTGCAATTCTACGACCCTGCTTTGAGGTGCTTTACGTTCTCTGACTTTATTATGGGACCAACCCTGGAAGAATACGCTGAGTATGTTGAGCTGCCCGTGCAGAACCAGGTTCCATTCATTCATTATGACGCCAAGCCCAAGCCGGAGGACTTGGCAAAAGCTTTGCATATTGATGCTTCTGAACTGGTGACTACTGTCTCCCGTGGAGTTCCAGGCTTCTCACTCCAATTCTTAGTTGGTAAAGCCCAAGAGTATGCCAAGAGCGGGTGCTGGGTTGCTTTCAATGCTGTGTTGGCCTTGTGCATTTATGGCATAGTATTGTTCCCCAATATACCGGATTTTGTGGACTTCGACGCTTTCTACTTGTTTGCCGCTGGTAATCCTGTACCTACCTTACTCGGAGATCTCTACCACTCACTGCATTACAAGAATGAGAAGGGAAGAGGGAAGAATGTTCATCTGTGTGTACCCTTGTTGAGTAGGTGGTTTGAGAGTCACCTTCCTAAGAGAAGATCTGTTGCAGAGACTACAGTCCCAGCTGGTTGGCCAGAGCGCCTGATGAGGCTATCGTCGGAAGATATGGAGTGGTTTGATCGAGACCTGTTGGGATCTGAGCTCATCTTCAGTTGTTCTGGGTACCCTAATGTGCCGTTGATAGGAAGAAAAGGGTGTATCAATTACAACCCTTCTCTATTCATTCGCCAGTTCGGATATGCACTGAAGAATCCACCTCAGGAGGAAGAAGTACAGGAATCTCTGTACTTCACAGGTGATTTGAAGGGAGAATTGCTAGCTGAGTTGCAACACGCCTGGACGCGTATTAACCGCAGAGGGAAGCCGTTGTTAGGAAAGAATGACTGTCAGGCCTATGCACCTTATAGAGTTTGGATTCAGGAGAGGGCTAGTCAGTTGAGGATGCCGTTTCCAGACGCACCAATTCTTGTTCCCATTCCGGTAGCGGAGCCAACTACTGTTTCTAGGGAAGTCTATGAGCAAATTGTGAAGGAAAAGGAAGCCTTGGTGAAGATTAATGAAGGGTTAGAGCAAGAGTTAGCCCAGGTACGCAGTGAGAAAAACAAGGCCGTGTATGCTTTCCAACAGCAGATTGAGCTAATGAACAGGTTAGGGGCTGAGTTGACCGAGGAAAAGAAAAGGCGCGAACGTCTGGGGCAAGAGTTCAGAAGCTCCCATGACATGCTGGAAGCCAAAAAGAAAGCGCTTGACGCGGCACATCGAGAAATCTCCTCTTGCAACAAGACTTGGAATGCTACACTCACCAACAATAAGAAGAGGGAAGATAAGTTGAGGCAGCAAATCTCCGACCTCGAAGAGAAGCTGAAGTCTAGCATCAAGGAGTGTGAGGAGGAAGTGATGACCCGGTATAGTGTCCAGAATGCACTGAACAAGGCAATCAAATGCAGAGATGAAGTTGTGTCCCAAAAGCGAAAACTAGAAGATTGCTTCGGAGAAGCGACATGGGAAGAAACTGCTGGAGACGTGTGTCGTGTTCTTAAGAGAAGAAACCAGCTGGTTGAAGGACTGCTCACCCGACCAGGTCACCCAGAGACCAAGAAGTTGATAGAAGAGTACCGGGCTTTTGAGAGCATTTGATTATTTCCCGTATTCGCCTGTATGCTTTATTTGCATAGTGCTGACCATCACCAGGATTGTTGGATGAGGTCATGCCTTCTCGTTGTACTCAGTGATATTGTACTCCGGGCTTATTGATTTTCCCTGCAATATATGAGGCTTTCTATGATTCAGCTCCGATATTCCTATTGTCAACACTGTCACTGCACTGACACCTTCACACTAGAACTGGGGGAATGAATCACCCTAATGCACAGGCACACACATTGCATTGCATTCATATTCATATTGCATTACAGGTAATTATTAAATTGTATCTCATCTCCTGTATCCACCAGGTCCTCCAAGATTAGCGACCGAAGAATTCCCTGGCGTTCAACCAGAAGCAGCAGCAAGGAAGTCATGAGTCAGGATCCGACTGAGATGCAAGAGGTGCACGACCACATAATGCGGATCATACAGGTAATGGAAGCCATGGCCGAGAGTCAGAAGCAGTTGCAGGATACGGTGCAGCCTCTGATGGCACGGGCTAATGATAGAGCTGCCGGCTTTGCTCAGCTAGAGAATCAAGGTTTTCTCCCAGGCCGCATACGCCAACTTGTGGGGGTAGCCATCAAACAGGTTCAAGCAGAATTAACGGATGTTCAAGGCCAGCTGGGGCAGTTCACGAAAGATATGCAAGAGTTGCGCTCGAATCAAGAGACGCTAGAAGAAGAGAACTGCCGACTGAAGGCACAGATAGGGTTGACGACTGAAGTATTAAGGAACGTACTCCGGAGAGAAGGAGGGCAAATGTCGGAAGATGCGGCTGGCTTATCTGTTCCTCAGGGGTCTGAAGAATCGGCACCCACGCATGATAGGCGTAAGAGACCCTCCCCACGATTCGAAGCTCAGAATTCTCCTCGTCAGCAGTCGCAATTGATTTTGCAGGATAACTCAAGAAGGTGTGGTAAGAGGATGAGGTCTTCTAACAGAGTATTTGATGAGATCCCTGTGGATTATGATCAGCTGGTGCAACTCTTGTTCCAACTTCAACTGGCTGAGCCCCGCATTTTGGTTCCACTGACAGGGCAGCCACCACCAGACTATGACCTGAACGCCCATTGTGCCTTCCACTCCGGAGCACCGGGGCATAACATTGCAAACTGCAAAGCTTTTAAGCATAAGATTCAAGATTTGCTGGATGAGAAAATAATTGAGTTTGTACCGGGGGGCATAAAAGTTGCAGGGACTGATATTCCCATTTCTCCGCCAGAGGTTGCAGATGAATCGAGGTATATCCCAGAGCCACTGGAAGCTAAGTCTCCATGTCCACAACAGTTGCCGATGCCAGGGTTGAACTTAAGGATGATAACGCGTGAGCCCAAGGAATCGCTCGAGCAAAGCCAGCAGCATACAAGATGCCAGTATACGACTCAGCAAAGAATTCGGGGAAAGAAGCCGAGGAGGGTGTTTGAGAAGCCTCCCTCAACGTACGCAGATTTGTTACAGACACTACTAAGATTGAACTTGGTGGAGAAAAGAACTCTGGCGCCAATAACCGGCACTCTGCCGGATGGCTATGATGCGAGCAGGCACTGTGAATTCCACTCCGGGGCTCCCGAACATGATATTGAAGGTTGCCACGCGTTCAAGCATAACGTCCAAGATTTAATCGACAGCAGGGTCATTAATTTCTCTGACAGGGTTCCCAAGGCGGTGCAAGGCCATCGACAAGCGAAAACCGGGGTGATGAAAAAGTTTCCCAGATTTGATCGGGCCGGTGAAAGAAGATCGAGACAGCAGTAGACTACCCCTGATGATAGCTTCTGAGGATGGTTGACTCGCCAATAAGTCAGAGTGCAGGAAGTCCAGTTCCGAGACGCCGACATTTTTCATGTTACCTTGTTCATGTCCTCGCATTTGTAGTTTCTTTTCTGTGTAATTGCAAATTTCGCTCTTAAAACTTGTTGTTTTTCAATTGATATTAATAAACGAAATGAATATGCATGTTTTGAATTAATCCAGTCGTGTTCACTCTTTGTTTTTCTTTAATGCTTAATGCTTGTTTTAGCAGGAATCTGGGGAGGATGACGAAAACAGATGACGAATAATATTCCGATCATATGCTTTTGGATAAAGAACCTGTTGATGAGACACAGGCATTGTTTCAATCCATAAACACCGGAGATATAAGGAAGATAATCCCTTGATAACCCCTTTGAGCCAGTAGTAGAAGTTTCTTTTGAAAATGAAAAAAAAACCTAAATCTCAACCCGGGGCAGGGTAGGCGTCAGTTAGTTCGGCCAAGCGTTCGAATCGTGAAAGGAGTGTCCGGTTGAGGATAAATCACACTTGTATAAGTCGTGCCTAAAGAACCGCAATGGTTAAACCGTGCCGACAAAGAGTGAAACAGTCACATTACCCCACAAGAAGTCAGACAAACCAGTGTCACACGACTTGTTCAAAAAAAAAAGAGAGAACGAAAAGCAAAAAGAATCAAAAGCCCGCTAAGTCAAAACTTGAAAACAAGCGACTTAAGCAAAAATTAGGGCATCCCGCTGGACTGGAAAATCAAAAGAATCTCAAAAGATACTCAGTCCAGGCAAAAGTTAGGGAATGAAAAAGAAAAAGAAAACAAAACAAAAGACGGAAAGGATTGTCAAAGAAAAAGAAAAATCCTCGAAAGGGACAAAAGTCGTGTGATTCTGGGTACCCAAAGACGAAAAGCAAATGACCGTCACTCAAAAAAGAAAAACGCGTGGTATCCTGAACCATCACTCCTATCATTCCACCTCTAATAGGTGAACGCTGAAGTCAGATTAGCTGAACATAGGATTGGAGAACATCACGAAGAATGGGTGGGTCGAAATAAATTTTGAGCCTATATCTTTCCTTGTTAACCGTGAACCTGACCACGTTACAACCCGCAAAAGTCCTAATTGAAACAGGTTTTGTCCGAGGGCATACGTCAGTAAAGATCTCGTCGATTCTGACTCCTAAAAGGGTTCCTCTTACCAGCTTTCATATTGACATTTTGATAATTGATTCATTACATGTCACAAAATTTTTTAGTGAACAGACTTGGATTTTGAAACTGTCATATGCATTGCGTTTAATATATCTTTTATGCAGAACAACTTGTGTTACTTGCGAGTAAGCGCATGCCGACAGGAAAGATTCCTACAGTGGAAGGTATGATCGGGATAAAATGCAGAATGCCCAAATATTTCGTGAACTTGGGCAAGCTATACTGATTAATTCAGGTAAAGTCATTCATCCTAGAATCAGTAAATCCGGGGCAGTCAGGTCAAGATTTGGCAAATCTCTCATAGCTATGGGCAGTGCTCCACGACACAGTCGATCAGAGACAAAAGATTGTTGCGAGACCGGGGCATGTCACCCTAGAAGCACGAAAGTTATGTTCTTGAAACACCCCTTCGAGGTCCGAAATGTAGAAGCCGTCCATGTCTGGTCGTCAGGATACAAAGACTGTAGGGTCCATTCCAAAACTGTTGCAGATTCAGGGGCAAGCTGGGCATGTTAGTATCCCCGAAGCGGAGTTCTCTCCTTTCAGCAAGTGTTCTTTCCTCCCAGTAGAACTCGAAGATTAAGACTCTCCCCAGCAGAGTTGGTTGTGGGTCCTGGCATTTATTTTGTCAGGGATACTGTGTAATATCAGTTCACTCTCCAGCAGAAATCCAATCGTACTGTCCACATCTGCTATTTCCCAGCAGAGTTATATTCCCCAGCAGGATGCTACTTCAACAAGGTGTTTGGTTTAAGTTCCTAATTTCCCAGCTGAGTCGACTTCACCCTTCCAGCATTTATTTTGCTGGAATAATTCTGTAGCATCTGGCTATCCCCGGCGGAGTCGGCATTATCTTCAGCATTTGTTTTGCTGAAGCAGTTTCTGTACTCTAGCAACAGGTGGGGAGAGCACTTGCTCAAATGAACTACCAAACACTCAAGATCTCGGCATGAGATATTCAATGATAATGTCAGTTTCGACAGTATTCCCCACAGAGTTACCAGGATAAGTCTCTCTTTATTCCCAAGCAGAGTTATTTGTCATCAAAAGGTTTCATGAACCAGAATTTCAGAAGTGGCCTCCGGGCATCAGAACAGGCATCCGGTAGTTTGGTTTCCAGATATCCCCAGTAGAGTCCGCCTCAAAGTCGCTATCACGTCAGTGCTAAGAAGTTTGTGGGTCGGGACCGATGAAGAAGTGAGTCCTGACGTGGACAAGTTGTATTTCCCCAGCGGGTCGAAGATGCCTGAGTCCTGACGTGGACAAATCAAGACGAAACATGGGTCCTGACGTGGAACGAAGTTGTTTCCTTACGTGGAAAGATTGAGTCCTTACGTGGACATATCAAGCCAGAGTCCTTACATGGACAGATTGATAACGTATTCATTACGTGGAAAAAGATCATATTCCTTACGTGGAAAGATTGGAGTCCTTACGTGGACAGATTAAGATTGTGTTCCTAACGTGGAAAGATGGAGATTCCTTACGTGGAAAGATTTGAGTCCTCCCGCGGACATATCAAGATTGATTCCTTACGTGGAAAGATTAGAGTCCTTACGCGGACATATCAAGAGGAGATTCCTAACGTGGAAAGAAGGTAGATTTCTTACGTGGAAAGTTTAGTCCTGACGTGGACAGATTCAGATCAAGATCATTCCTTACGTGGAAAGATTGGAGTCCTTACGTGGACAGATTAAGATGGTGTTCCTGATGTGGAAAGGTGGGTCCTAACGTGGACGATGTTCTCCTTACGTGGAAAGACAATGTTTCCTTACGTGGAAAGAAGATGGTTTCCTTACGTGGAAAGACGAATTTATTCCTTACGTGGAAAGAAGTTGGTATTCCTTACGTGGAAAGATTGAGTCCTTACGCGGACATATCGAGATGGATTCCTTACGGGGAGACAAGTGCATTCCTAACGTGGAAGAGTTTAGTCCTGACGCGGACAGATCCAGACGAAGTCTTATTCCTTACGTGGAAAAATGGTGATTCCTTACGTGGAAAAGAGATTGATTCCTTACGTGGAAAGTTTAGTCCTGACGCGGACAGATGGAAAAGAAGTTGATTCCTGACGTGGAAAGAGAAGGTGTTTCCTTACGTGGAAAAGTTTAGTCCTGACGTGGACAAATCAAGGTTTGATTCCTAACGTGGAAAGATCAGAGTCCTTACGTGGACATATCAAGAGCATTCCTTACGTGGAAGAAAAATGGTTTCCTTACGTGGAAAGACGAGTTTATTCCTTACGTGGAAAGATTGAGTCCTCACGCAGACATATCAAGATTGATTCCTGACGTGGAAAGAAAGAGATTATTCCTAACGTGGAAGAGTTTAGTCCTGACGCGGACAGATCAAAGAAGTTATTCCTAACGTGGAAGAAGAAGATAGATTCCTTACGTGGAGAGTTTAGTCCTGACGTGGACGGAAAGAAGAAACGGTATTCCTTACGTGGAAAGAAGAAGCATTCCTAACGTGGAGAGAAAGATTGATATAGTATTCCTCACGTGGAAAGATTGGGGTTCCTTACGTGGAAAATTTGTGATTCCTAACGTGGAAAAAGAAAGAGTCCTTACATGGACAAAGCAAAAGAAGACGTATTCCTTACGTGGAAGAGTTTGACAAAGCAGAGAAAAGTCACCCCTGACGGGGAAAAGCGATGTATTCCTTACGTGGAAAGGTGAGTCCTAACGTGGACAGTATTATTCCTAACGTGGAACGGTTATTCCTTACGTGGAAAGGTGAGTCCTAACGTGGACGGTGGTATTCCTAACGTGGAAGAGTTTATTCCTAACGTGGACGATTTATCTCTGACGAGAAGGCAGACGAGCCGTCCCCAGCAAAGTTGTTAAAGTTTTTTCCGAGTTGACAGCAGATAGAGTCCTGACGTGGACAAGCAAAGGATGAAGTTTCCGATAATTCAATCTTTTTCAGGATGATGAGAAGAATCCCCAGCACGGTCGCACGAGATCAGTGGGTTGCCGTAACAGTTAAATTCAGCTGATGAATGTCGTTCCCCAAGCAGTGGCGCAGTTTATTTCTGCGGTTGGCAAATTTCTGGGTTCCTAGTATTCAACCGTCTCGTACCGCGAATGTCTGAAGGCTCCGGGCTCTTCACCCAATCGGGTCCAAGCCGCTTGAATAGGGGCAGCTGTTGCACCCTAAAATTTGCCCAACCTTATTCACTTGGTTTATGTTTCAATGTCATTAGCATTTGCATATAGAGTCATGTACATAGGTTACTCATCGGCATAGCATAAGCATAGCAAGTCATACAACAGGGGGACCAATCATTATTCTCATATCTAGAGGCCTATCAAGAGGTTATTATCCTGATTCAACCTCATTCAAGTCATCAGAAAAAGAATTTGGAAGCTATCAAGTCAATGGATCAAGCAGTTCATCTATCTCCTAACTGAGGGTGTCTGAGGATCAACAAAGAAATGGTGAGCTGTGGGCCGAGCATGGGGAGTATCTAGACATCTTGGAGGACTTAGAAAGTCATTTAGAGAAGGAGACAAGTCATTGGTGTGATCACAAGTATTGCAGTTGAAGACAGTCAACTAGGGTTTCATCTGGGTCAACCCTGGGTCAACTCTAGGTCAATTGACTGATTGAAAGGCATTAAGGGCTATTGGAGAGATGTGGGGTTCATAATTTGACATGGAGAATAAAGATATGTTGTTATGCTAAGAATAAATCAAGAGAAATCAAGGAGAAGAGGAGGTTCTAAATTAGGGTTTCTAGGTAAAATTCCCTAGTTTAGGTCAAACTTCCAAGCAAAATAAGTCAAAATGCAAGCTTCAAATGGATCCTTGGCCAACATGAAACTTGTAGAGGATCTCAAGACCTTTAATTTGAGTGGTGGAAGACATCAAGGAGATTTCTAGAACTCAAGTTATAGCTCTTGCAAGTTAGGGGTCACCAGATGGCACTGAAATTTGTCTGTGCAAGTTGACTGTCTTCTGACAAACTTTTGGCCCTCAAGGATAATTCAAATGGACTTTGAACAAGCAAGAGAGTTGTTCCTCATTGTCTCCCCTTTCCAAAAAGGTATGGTATGCCTTCATATGATTTAGGGAACTCTACTTATGGCTTGTGCAAGACAGGGGTATTTTGGTAATTTGGTGATTACAGGTCATTCATAGCATATGCTTAAAACTCATACAAGGAAGCTTCAAATGGAAAACTTCCCAACATCAAAGTTGTTCAAAATGTGATTTTAAGTCTAGAAAGAAGGTCATGAATTGTTGAAATAGCTTGGAGCATGGATATTTTAAAATGGTCAAAATGGCTTGTAAATGGCTTATAAGTTGAAAAAGTTGGAATTGAATTTTGGTTTGAGAGATCTACAAATCCAAAATGGGGCATATGATAGATTATTTTGATTGGAAACATCATTTTGAGAACAATGGTTTAGCCACATTTTTGAGTTTAGGCTTAAAAATTGGAGTTTCTTTGTAAATTTGTTATTTGCACTTTAAGGCATCAAAAGGAAAGATGAGAAAATGCTACATAAAGGTTTGTAAGACCTTATTTTCATGTCATAATACCATATGAGGAGAATTTAAGTAAGATTGCATGGTTTATCATGAGATGGCATGAGATTCACTCAAGATGACAAATTCAAAATCTCATTACGTGATACATTCTAGAAACTTCATGGAAGGTTCTACAAACTTCCACACATTTCTATTCTCATCTATATAAGCCCTAGAGTGACTCCATGCATTGGTTGGTGATTCTAAAAGCTTGCATGCTACACTTGGATTCCTTCACTCCAAAATTACATTTTCATTCCAAACTCCATTAAAACACCATCAATCACTACAATTCTGATCATCATCATCATCTATAATCAACATTGAGCATTTGGCAAAGGAAAGGCTCAAGAATTCGTGGCTGGATTATGAGATCTCCAACTTCACTCCAACTTGCATGAAGAGTTGAATAGGTTGATTCAAGAAGATAGAACAAGAACTACTGCAACCAGAGGCTTCAACATTCATCAAAGACCATACAAAGCAATTGGCAAGGTCTGAATTGGAGGAGAACCATCATCACCATCATCACTTGCAAGGTATGCATTTTCTCATGAAACTCTCTATTTATCCGTAGTTCAAGCATGTTGTTAGGAGAAATCTAATAGAGACCAATTAGGGATGTTGTATGATGAGTTTAAGGGCTGTTTGTGAGGTTTGCTTCCATGGTGTCAATTCTTTAATGATCAAGAACTCACGATTTAGTGTACTATAATCTTAGGTATTAGGCTTAGGATAATCCCCATAAGATGTAGTACATGATAGGTTAATATGAGACCATTTGATTACCATGCAAACTAAGGTGCGAAAATGGTGACCACCCCTTGTAGCCTTCGTATTTCTTTCTTGAGGGAGAGTTAGAGAATTCTAGTACCATGGCTGTGTAGAGGGAGAAGAGTAGATGAGTTTTCATCTTTGGATCGTGAAAAATGGTGGAGAAATGAGAGAGTTAGAGAGGGTGGAAGTTGCTTGCATGAGTTCTTTTTTTTAGAAACCCTAAGTGTCCAAGGTAGAAGAGATAATCTCTACCATTGATTCATGTTGGGATATTTGACTTTGTCCCTCAATCCAACGGCCTAGATTTTATTAAACTTCAAAAATTCATAACTAAATGGAAAATGCATATTTTTAACTCATTCTTTTTTTAATATTTTCCTTAACATGTCTAGAAAATTAAAAAAATATAAAAATTGCATCTTATATTTTTTTCGCATTTTTTCCATATTTTACAAATAAATGCATATTTTGAAGGTTTTATTTCATACATGATCTTGTAGATTTTTGTTCTTACACTTAGAAATAGATTTTTTGCCCATTCTTTTTTGTGGTGATTAATATTGAATTGTAGTATTCCCAGAATTTATTACTAGATTTTTTAGAATAAAATTTGATTAGTTTAGATAATTGAACTTAGGATAGTTTAATTAGGGTTTTTAAGTAGTATACTTGAACTTCAACATTTCATTTTTGAAAATTCATAACAAATTAGAAATTGCATATTTTTAATTCATTCTTTTTGCATCATTTTCTTTAAAAGAGTCTAGAAAATTATAAAAAATAAAAATTGCATTTTATTTTTTATTTGATATTTTCCCCATATTTTCCAAATAAATAGCATTTTAAATAGTTTCATTTCATACATGATTTTGTTAATTTTTGTTCTATTAGATGCTTTAATATTTTTTTGACCATTCTTTTTAGGTTGTTTAGTTTAGACATCAAACTTGTAGATACAATTTAGTTCCCTTTTTAGAAATTAAATTTAGGTGCTTAGTGTAGGTGTGAACAACATGAACAAACTAGGGTTTTAGGTGATGACTTAGGAGAATCAATTCATTTCCCTTAGGACTTAGGGTTTGACTAGTTTAGTTATGGGACTATAGGGGCTATGGGTAGTTATTAGATCCCCTAGAAAAAGTCAGGATTCCCCTACTGCTATTAATGTACTGTCTGTATATCTGATTGACTGGTGTGGTGTGCCCTCAGGGGATTATTGCTTGTATGTGCGGGTATTGGGATTGTCTGGGGATTTGGGAGAGCTGAAGACTTGAGGAGATGAAGGCCATTGGAGATCCAGATGTTGGAGATCAACTTCCAGAGTTGAAGAGAAGATTCTTGCTAGCAGATGCTGAGGAACTAGGGTTTAGGAGTTAGGCAGAGCTCTAGGTTAGAAAGTTTGTTTCTCAACCATGGATTGCCTTGTCTGCATCCATTCTTCTCTGTGATTCAGAGTCTCTCTAAGACACTCACCCCCCTTCCTTTGGAAGGCTTGGTGATAGTGTCTAAGAGATAGAACTCTTGAGAGAAAAGGTCTTTTGTGTTAGAAGCAGTCTGTTCACCACCCTTGGTAGTCAACTGATTGCTTAACACCCAATTCACTCTTGTGACTGATCCCTCATCCTGGAGGTTTGAGCTTGAAGAAAAGCCATTGCAGATAGAAGACTGATGATCAAAGCCCTTGCCTGAAGGCCATGAAGATGGAGATTGATGTTTGTTGAAGCCTGTAGCTGATTGGAGATTACTTGAAGCCAGATGTTGATTCAGAGCTGTTGATGCTGTTTCTTTTGCTGTTGTATTTCATTTCTGATGTATTGATTGGTTTTCCGGACTGTATTGTTTGCTGTCTACCCTGCTAGGTTGAAAGTGAAGTCTGTTCACTTTTGCCTATTGCTTTCTAGGTTCGAGGTTGAGTGGGACTCCCTTGCCTCGCTTGTACTGTTGCATCCATGCATTTTACTGCTTTATTATACCTGCTATTGTTTCTATTTCCGTCTATTCCCTTAGGATCTCTGTTTCTCTCTGTGCAAGAGAGGAGCATGATAGACATTAGGTCTTAACCCATGCATGATAACATTAGGTTAGTTTTGATTCCCTTTTCCACCCTAGGTTTTTAGAGTTGCTGTTTCTCTTCTCATCTTAAAACAAACAGAAAAACATAATAAAGATTTCAAACACAATAAAAGACACTTCTTTCGTAAAGGAATGTGAACTCATCAAAGACGTCATTTTTGTCCGCCGGGACTGTTAATCAGAAAAACCTTTTTCAGAAGGAATAAAATCAATCAAGACAGACTCGTGTCGTACGTGGCCCGAACTACGTTTGCTCTGATCTTTCATGCTGTATGAAAGTACGTAGGCATAGGATGCGATATCCTAGCGAGCAACCTTCCCCTCCTTTCCCGTAGGTAGGCGAACTACGTTGACTCTGATTTCTCGTTCCAGACGGGAATACGTAGGCATAAAGTGCGATACTTTGCCGAGTCATTTTTTTTATTATTTTCATTTTCTTTTCTTTTAACCCCAGACCTTTAGCGTAGATAGAATAACAATCCATACCCGAAAACAAGCGTGGATCCCGTCGAGTACGACGGACGTGAGGGGTGCTAATACCTTCCCCTTGCGTAACCGACTCCCGAATCCAGGTTTTGGTTGCGACGACCATACCTTTCCCATGTTGTGCGAGGTTTACTCTGAGCGTTTCCTTTCCCTCCCGTGGGATAAATAACGCACGGTGGCGACTCTTCTGTTCAGCCGGCGCCGATTTTCGCAGTAGCGACAGACAGCACCCCCTCCAGAATCTCAGACTTTTTATTGAGCTCTTGATTCTCATATGTTGATAAACAGTTGATGCTTTAACTCATGATTGGCTTGCATTTGTCTAAATTGGCCATTATGCTTTGGTTGTTCAAATCATTGTTCTTTAGCAACTCATGTGCCAATTTTTCATTCTAATGTCTTTTGATCAAACTTGCTGTTGGAATTTAGTCTACATCATGTTTACAACTTGCTCAGACCCTTACATGACTTTAATTGCACCTATTTGGATCTAAAAAATTCAAAATGAATTTTAAAACCTCATTATGCATGTTCATTAGAATTTCAATGTGTGTGGTTTATTTGTAAAAATGGTTGACATCACTGTATTCCTCATGAAAAATCAAGTAAGATAGACTAAAATTTCATCAATTTTGGTGGAGTTTTGAGAGAGTTGTGTCGAAAACGTATTTTGTTGTTTTTGCTTGGCTTGCCTTGTTCTTGCCCAGCCATTTTTCCTTGTTTGGTATTTTATTTTAAGGGGTGGCGTTATACAATGGATGTATCGCCACCCTAGTGGTTAGTGCCTTGCCTTACCATGCCTTTGTCCTGAGTTCGACCCCCAGTGGGGGAGTTTTTATTTATCTCCTTTTTATTTTCTTTGTTTTAATATTTTTTTTCTTTCTTCTCCACCCATTGTCACATGTGCTTGAGTGGTTGAGTTGGCTGTCTTTCATGCTTGCAACCCCAAGGTCTTTGGTTCAAGCCTTGGGGGAAGCATTTTATTACTTTGTTGTTTTTTTTACTTTTGTTTTGTTTTATCTTATTAATTTAAAAATAACTTTAAAACTCATAAAATCTCAAAGGATCATATATTTTATATTTTAATGAGCCATTTTATTTCTCTTTTATTTTAATTCTCATCTTATTTCCTATTTGTTATTTGGGCTTTTTAGCCCGTTTTAAAAACTATTCAATAAGGAATCAATTCTCTTTGTATTGGATTAAAAAGAGAGGATTAAGTGTAGACTTCTTCCTCTCCGAGTGTTGGGATGCTCACTGTAGTGTGGGTGGTCTCGATACTCGTATTTCAATACAAAGACGCGCCCTCATCTTCCACCTCTCCTTCCCATAACTTCTCTCTACAACTTTCTCACCTAAAACCTCGGTCCCATAACGAGTGCATTTTCAAACTTCTTTTCATAACAAAAGCTTGAGTGATCGTGGAGTGGTTAGGCGTAGGCCTTCTCCTATCCCAAGTGCTGACGTTTACCGTAGGGTTTACAGTCGCAAAGCACTTACCATTCAAAACCAAAAAATACTTTAATAAGAGAATGAAGTTCTCTTTGTGTTGATTTAAAGAGAGAGGATTGAGTGTAGACTTCTTCCTCTTCGAGTGTTGAGATACTCACTGTAGTGTGTGTGGTCTTGACACTTGTCTTTCAATGCGAATATGCTACGTTCTCCACACCATTTTCATAACAAAAACTTTAAGATAAAGAATTAGGTACTACCCGTAGGGGTTACTATCCGAGGATTTATCTCACCCATAAAAAAAACAAATCAACCAATCAAACGTGACTTCTTCCCTCGCATGGCAAAAACTAATCAATCTTTCAAAAAAGGATATGTTACGTCCATTCTACCGCAAACAGGTAACACTTAAGTCTCCTCACATGCAAGCAACAAAACACCTAAACTACTAGAATACACACGATAGCATCATCCACAAAAACATTAACAAACCATAGGCCGAACTATGACTGCTCTGATTCTTTACTTCTTCAAGTAAAGATACGTAGGCACAAGGACCACAATCCTTGCCGAGCACATTCCCCCCATATCTGTAGTTCCCCGAACTACTCGACTCTGACTTTCTCACATCTATTGAGAATACGTAGGCATAGGACTGCGAAGTCCTACCGAGTCTGTTCTTCCTTTTTTCTTCCCCGTTATCCCTCCTTTCTTTGTTTCTAAACTTCTTTTCTTTACCCTTTGGAAAACACTTTTATAGCATAATATTTAAGTAGATATCTTCACACATCGACAAACAAATGGTTCCCATCGAGTAAGATGGATGCGAGGGGTGCTAATACCTTCCCCTCGTATAACCGGCATCCGAACTCGTTCTTGGTTGCGAAACCATCTTATCCTTTCTTTTCTTAAGGTTTTCTCGATATTTTCCTTTCCCCTCATGGGATAAATAAAGTTCGGTAGAGACTCTTCTGTCCTTTCTTTTCGCCTCCCCGTCATTGCATTTTTTGAGTAGCGACAGATAGTAGGTTCGATTAGACGATTCAGTCTAGGTTGTTTTTGTTATTCCATAAAACTTTTGAAAACAATTTTTGCCAAAAGTTTTATTTTTAAATTTATGATATATATATATATATATATATATATATATATATATATATATATATATATATATATATATATATATATATATATATATATATATATATATATATATATATATATATATATATATATATATATATATATATATATATATATATATATATATATATATATATATATATATATATATATATATATATATATATATATATATATATATATATATATATATATGTATCTCCTCATCGTGATGGTTTTTATGGTAACTCCCACTTGTCATCATTGCTCTATTGCGCTATGAGTTCTTGATCGATGAATTATTATGGTGTTTTGACCATGTTCCTTTATTTGTGTGATCGATTACTTAAGTCAAATATTTCAAGTCCTGGCTAGAATTTTTGTTATTTTTACTTAGCTGACTTAATAGGTCAGCCCTTTTATTACACATAACTCGGCCAGAGGTTTACTATTTGCCTAACCGACTTCATCGGGTCAGAAGTTTTATTAGACATAACCCGGTCAGAGGTTTACTGTTTAAATAGCCAACTTCATTAGGTCAAGGGTTTTATTAACATAACTTAACCATAGGTTTACTGTTTACATATCCGACTTCATTAGGCCGGAGGTTTTATTAAACATAACCCGGTCAGAGGTTTACTGTTTACATAGCCGAATTCATTAGGTTTTAAGTTTTATTAACATAACCCGACCATAAGTTTATTGTTTACATAGCCTACTTAATTAGGTCATATGTTTTATTAAATGTAACTCGACCAAATGTTTACTATTTACATAGCCGACTTCATTAGGTCAAATGTTTTATTAACATAACCCGTCCTGAGGATTGCAGTTTACATTGTCGATTTCATTAGGTCATAGGTTTTATTAACATAACTCGGCCAGAGGTTTACTATTTACATAGCCAATTTTATTAGATCAGAGGTTTTATTAACATGACCCGTCCAGAGGTTTACTGTTTACATAGTCGATTTCATTAGGTAAGAAATTTTATTAACATGACTCAGCCAGAGGTTTACTGTTTACATAGACGTCTTTTTTAAGTTAGAGGTTTTATTAAACATGACCCGACCACGTGTTTATTGTTTACATAGACAATTTCATTAGGTTAGATGTTTCATTAACATGATTAGGCTAGTGGTTTACTATTTATATAACGATTTCATTAGGTCAAAGGTTTTATTAACATAACACGACCAAAGGTTTACTATTTACATAGCCGATTTCATTAGGTCAGAGGTTTTATTAACATGACCCGACCGGAGGTTTACTATTTACATAGCCGATTTCATCAGGTCTCCAGTGATCTCTGTGATGATATCGGCTACTGGGATGAGTTTAATCTTTTCTGTAAAAGTGACACGCAAAAATATGAATTGTGCCAAATTAAAAATCTTTGCCCTTGCAAGGGAAAAGATTGTTACCCTTAATTTTTTATTTAAATAATACTATTACATAAAGGTTAACCGTAATAAAACCTAAGGTTGGAAACATTCCATACCCTCTGCATTTATACACTTTATAAATTCTCAAGCTTGTAAACTCCATTGTTCAATCTATCCTTGATCCAATAGGGTTCTTTCCAGTTTGGGGAAAACTTTCATTTCTTCTGTGTGTCTGTAATTCATTTTAGAACTAAGTCCCCTTCTAGAAAACTTCTTGGTCGAACTCTGGTGTTGAACCTTCTGGCTATCCTCTACTTTGCAGCATATTCTCGTACATGAGTAATCTCACTGATTTCTTCTATGAAGTCAGTTGAGTTATCAAGCCCTTATTATTGAGATCCTCATCAAAGTTTAACCACCTTCAGGTCGGAGAATTGATCTCGATTGGTATCATTGCATCGGCCCCATTAACCATTCTTAAAGGTGTTTCTTTAGTAGTCGAATTGGGAGTGGTGTGATAGGACCATAGGATTTCATGCAAGTAATCAGATCAAAACCCCTTGGCTTTGTCCAACTTCTTCTTCATTCCTGATAAGACGATCCTATTTGCCGCCTCTACTTGAACGTCGGCTTGGGGATGCTCAACCGACATAAACATATTATTAATACCAAGGTGTTTGCAAAATTCTATAACAATGGAGCTTGCAAACTGTGAACCATTATCGGATACAATGATTTTGGGTACGCCAAATCGACATATAATATTTCTCTAGTGGAAACGTCTTACTCTTTCTACTGAGATACGAGATACTGCTTCTGCTTCCACCCACTTGGTGAAATAATTGCCTACTGCTATGAGTAATTTTAACTTTCCGAGTATGTTCCCCCCCCCCCCCCCCCCAATTTATAGAACATCCAGGGAGATATTATCGAGTGTAACAACTCTGCTGGAGAATGTATCAAAGTAGCTTTGTAGACTCGGCCAATAGTACCTAGCTCGAAGTATCTTTGCAGACAAAGCTCTTCCTCCAATATGACTCCCGCAAACCCCTTCATGCACTTCCTTCATTATGAGTCTGACCTCTTCTTCAGTGACACATCTCAACATCGGAGACGATCAGAAGGAAAATTGTGATCCAAAATACAGCCGAAATTAAAATTTTCCCTTTAGTGATCCTTATGAATGGGCATGATCAGTGATAGAAACGGTTGTCTCTTGTGGTGATTAATAATTTTAATGTAGATCCGGATGAATGATCATGAGCGTTTGATGAAGAACAACACCTCTACTCAGCCCGCACGAATATAGTACATTCAATCTCAGTGGTAACTGCTACGAGTGAAGATTTTGAGTGAGAAAGAGAGAAAGAGAGAAATACGATCAGGGTTTCACCAACTGAGTTTCATCAAGTTCAAAAAGCTTCTACACAAGGGTTGTATTTATTGAACCACTTGTGTGGGCTACAAGCTAAAAAGTCAAACTTAAGTGCACCATATAATAATAATAATAATAATAATAATAATAATAATAATAATAATAATAATAATAATAATAATAATAATAATAATAATAATAATAATAATAATAATAATATAATCATTATTATAATAAAAATATTTTATTATTATTATATTTAATAACTATAATAATAATAATAATAATAATAATAATAATAATAATAACTATTATTATTATATTATACGCTATTCCATATTTCACTTAAGTACACCGTATCTTACGGTGTTCCGTAATTCTCTCAAGTACTTTATACCTTATAGTGTTCCTTATTTATTCTAACTCTCATCAATTTATCCTTATGTGTGTGACCTTGTAGATTCTCGTGACGCTGACAATTATATTATATCATATATTTAATATAATAAACAGTGAGCGATATCTAGCAACATATTATTGCTACCCAAGTCACAAAATTTTTATGTGATCTGACAAAATCTTTTTGTGATAATATTATTGTGTACAATTATCCTTTTGGCCTTATGTTTATATTGAACACAAGACATATATTGTGCCATCTTTGTCCAGTTCAATATTGGGCCCTTAGATATTTATCATGTTATGCATGATGAGAAAATTCCATCTAGGTCACTCATGTCTCTCAACATGCTTTATGGAGTACCCATCAACTGTCTTTATGGTCATCTAGTTGTGAACAATGTTTGATCAACAATAAATTAATCGACTTTACATCTAGGATTCATAGTGGTTTCAAGTCGAAGGGTGATATACACCACTATCACCATGATAGTGACTTATGACACTTTGCATAATATTCTATGTAGTACCCTCATAGTGGGTAAATTCAGCATAAATATTACTCATAATATTCATACTTATATTAAAACTTGATAACTCCTTATCCATGATCCATGAGATGTGATCATCAGCTTATCTACATAATAGTCTTAATGCTTTAAGGTTATCCCTGTAACACCCCAAATTTAATTGGAATATTTTAATTAAGTTATTTAATTGAGAATATTCGTATTTTGGTGGTTTTCGGTAGTTTTATGGATTATTGGGAATTGTGCATTTTTGGATTATTTATTTAATTAATAGTATACAATATGGAAGTATTAGTATTATTATTAGTTAAAATAAATATAAGTGGAATAAGGATAATTTGGGCATTAAGAGGAGTTAGTAAGGGTGTTATGGGAAAAACCCAATTGTGTGGCCCAAGACTAGGTTTGACAAAAAGAAATTTTGAAGGAAATTAGGATTCATTTTTGTTAACCATGAAAAGTATTAAGGCCAAAGCTCTGAGGAGAAGATTGGAGGCAGAAGCTTCGAGAGATTCCCTGAAAGATTGAGAAGGCTTTGATCGACAACTAAGGTATGGGGAGTATAGCCTTTCATGATTTTCTATGTGTGACTTTCAATGTAATTATGGATGATTTAAGGTTTAAGGGATTTTGGGTTTGATTGTGGGAAAAAGGGGAATTGATAGTGAGGACCCTGATGGTTGTGGTGTAGTGGTAAGTATTCCTGACTGTTAAAGTATAGATATGAGAAATAGTGATCTTTGGCCTTTGTGGACTAAACCTATTAGGGCGAATCTAACCATGGAATCTGTTGGAAAGAGGGAAAGGTTAGGCCTTCGTGGCCAAAACCTTGAGTTGTTATATGTTTGACCCCGAAGGGATAATAATATTTGATAGTGAGTAACTCGGATGTCGTAGGGTGTAATTGAAGGAAAAATTATGATTTAAGGCGTAAATATGTTATGGGATTGGCCTAATAAAACGTAGGTTTTGTGACTTTATCGCCGTAAGACCTTAGGGATGATTTAGGGATGTTTTAGGGGCATTGGGGAAGTAAATCGTGTAGATTTTTGGGTGGAATTAAGTTCTGGTGCGTAGCAGAATTTGCTGTCATCGCACAGTTCGCCTAACGAACAATGTTGTTCCCAAACTCGCCTAACGAAGAATCCTTAGCCTAGCGAAGAAACTCGCCCCAGACTCACCTAACGAACATGCCAGCGAACGTAGCAGAGTTTCGCGAATGTTGATCATGTGCAGCGATGCTTTGATGTTTGATTCTGTGATTTTTGTGACGGATTAGCATGAGTGGGACATTGAAGTTATGTGATTAATAGGCGATAGTATGAGTAGGGATGGCAACGGGGCGGGTCGGGGCGGGTTTAACTATACCCGCACCCGCACCCGCCTCCATGTAACAGACCCGCCCCCGCCCCCAAATCCAATCGGGGGTGAAAATTTACCACCCAGACCCGCCCCCAGTAGAAAACGGGTGCACCCGCCCCGCCCCCACCCGCAAAAAATTATTATTTTTTTAATTATAATAAAAATTAGTAATTTAATTAAAAAATTGATTATTTTAATAAATTAATTAATTATTTAATTAAAATTTTAATTAATAAATGAATATTAACTTGATTAGTTTTATTATTTTAATTGCAATAAGAATATTAATAACTTAATTAAAAGTATATTTAATAAATAAATATTAAAATAAATAAAATAAGGAAATCAAAATAAAATATATTATTTGGGGCGGGGCGGGGGCGGGTGCGGGCGGGTCTTAGTGGCTACCCGCACTCGCACCCGCACCCGTAGTTAAGAACCGGGTTTCACCCGCACCCGCACCCAATTAAATCGGATTTCCCCCGTTAATTTCGGGGCGGGCCCGGGCGGGTGTGGGCGGGCCCAGGTTTGTTTGCCATCCCTAAGTATGAGGATTACCGTGAGTATAATTATGAATTAATATGTGATAATATGATGAATTAATATGAGTATAACTGTGAGCGCTATGTGATTTGTACATGATTAAATGATGATTTCCTATGATGTATGATGATGATTATTATGATGAATTATGATGGCATGATGTATGATGATAATTATTATGATGAGTTATGATGACATGACGTACGATGATGATTATGATGATGAGCTATGACATTTGATGATGATGAATGATGATGCACCTATGATGTTATTATGAGGATGATTTATGACGTGTGCATCATGCAATCATGTGCATCCGGACTTCGATTCAGGACCTCGATTACTTTGGCTTCAATCCCATTGTGTGGATGTGAAGTGTTTTGATGTGCTCCGGTTCTCAAGTAGAATCGATCCTATTGATGGAGATTTATGGAGGGTTGATGGCCCAGTGTCCATCAAGCTGTGATGATTGGTACCATATGCATTGAGTCTTGTTGCATTTTGCATTTATGGGTCTTTTTGTATGAATTATGACGTTGTGGCCTTTGAGGAATATTGAAGGGTATGAATGTGTTGAATATGATCATGATGTCATTTATATGTTTATTTCATACATGATTATTATGGATTGTTTTACTCACCCTGCCTGTTTGAATGTTACCTCCACGTGGGTAACGTGCAGATGATCAGGTTTAGTCGTGGATGCCATTGAGGACTTTTAAAGTTTTGAGTTATTGGCTTTTGGTCAACTTATAGGGTCTTGCTCTGATAGTGTAACATCGGGTTGGGGTCTTTGAGTTAAGCTATGTTTTATTTGAGTTATTTTGATTATCTTCCCGTATAAGGAAAACTTGGGATTATGTCTTTGAGTTTCGCTGCCTGTGAGCAATTTTTGATATCTTTTGGGAAAAACCTGTTGTACACAGAGCATTGACTTATTTTGTGACATTAAGAAATGTACGCCCTTTTGGTGGCTTTTTATAAAATTTGATAATTTACTCTGATATCTGTGTTATTTTGCCATAATATTTGTGGGGTAGAAAAGGGTGTTACAATCCCACTTCACAGTAAAGCTTGACTACAAATAATTTAAAAACAATGTCCTTATGTTTAATGGGATCTCATGATTAAGTCACACTTAATATTTCATTAAATAGGCTAGTTATTCTAGAGACTTTATTATTTTGTAAAAACAAACATAATAAAGAAATTCCTTTTATTATTTATAAGTAATTTGATACAAGTACCAAAAGTATTGGCCTCTATAGCTTACACAAATAATCTCCCACTAGCACTAGATCCAATCAGGCATACCCTTAATACCCATAGATCTAGTATGAACATCATGCTTCTACTGCACAAGAGGCTTTGTTAGTGGGTCAACAACATTGTCAAGTGTAGTCACTCTACATATCTTCACATTTCCTCTTTCTATTATCTCTCGAATGAGATGATATCGTTTAAGTATGTGTTTGAATAGTTGGTGATATCTAGGTTCCTTAGCTTGTGCGATAGCACCATTGTTATCACAATAGAGATCAATGGGATCCATAATGTTAAGGACTATACCAAATTCACTAATTAACTTCTTGATCAAAGCAGCTTCCTTTGTTGCATTTGAGGCAACAATGTACTTGGCCTTGGTTGTAGAATCAGTAATTGTATCTTACTTTGAACTTTCTCAGCTCACAGCGCCACCATTTAAGCAACACATAACAAGATTACGATCAAAATTCATCCTTATTTGTCTAAAAGCTAGCATCGGTGTATCCAATTACAACGAGCTCTTCCTAACCTCCATATATCAAGAATGAGTCTTCAATCTTTCTCAAGTACTTAAGGATATTCTTGACAGTAACCCAATGAGCATCACCGAGATCAGATTGGTACCTACTCATTGCACTTAGAGCATATGAGACATCTGGTTGAGTACATAACATGCCATACATGATATATCCTATTGCAGATGCATATGGAATCTTATTCATGTAATCCCTTTCTTCCTTATTTGAAGGGGATTGTGTTTTTTATAGACACATGCCATGTTGCATATGTATGAACCTTTTCTTGGAATTATGCATATTAAAACGTCTCAGCACTTTGTCTATGTATGTACTCTGACTTAGGCCAAGTAGTTTTTGTGATCTATCTCTATAGATCCTAATTCCTAGTATATAGGCTGCTTCACCCATGTCCTTCATATAAAACCATTTCCCTAGCCAAAATTTCACTTGTTGCAAGGTAGAGACGCCGTTTCTAATGAGTACTATGCCATATATATATATATATATATATATATATATATATATATATATATATATATATATATATATATATATATATATATATATATATATATATATATATATATATATATATATATATATATATATATATATATATATATATATATATATATATATATATATATATATATATATATATATATATATATATATATATATATATATATATATATATATATATATATATATATATATATATATATATATATATATATATATATATATATATATATATATATATATATATATATATATATATATATATATATATATATATATATATATAATACCAGGAAGATGATCATGCCTCCATTAACCTTCTTATAGACACAAGGTTCATATTTGTTTTTAATAAATCCATATTATTTTAGCATTTCATCAAAACAAAGATTCCAACTTCTGGAAGCTTGCTTTAATCCATAGATTGATCGATGTAACTTGCATTTCTTTTGGGCTTTTTCTAGTATGTCAAATCCTTCAGGTTGTGTCATGTACACATCCTCAAGAAGTTTACCATTAAGGAAAGCAATCTTGACGTCCAACTGCCATATTTCGTAATCATGATATGCATCAATAACAAGTAAAATTCGAATAGATTTAAGCATTACAACTGGCGGAAAAGTTTCATCATAGTCTGCCCCATGAATTTGTTTATAGCCTTTAGCAACCAGTCTTCCCTTATATTTATTTACCTTGCCATCTATGTCAGTATTTTTTTGAATACCCACTTGCATCCTATTGGATTAACTCTTACAGGAGGCTCTACCAAGGTCCAAAATTGGTTGTGTGCATGGAATCCATTTCATATTTCATGGCTTCTAGCCACTCCTCAGACTCAGGACCAGTTATGGCCTCTTGGTAAGTTACATGCTCATCTTGATCCATGAGTAATACATCACTTTGATCAGTTACGAGATATCTATATCTCTCTGGTTGCTGGCGTATCCTGCTCGACCTATGTTGGTCTTGTTCTACTTGAGGAGGTTGCTCTTCCACAACTACTTGTGATTCCTGCTCTAATTCTTCCATATGTGTATCAATTCTTTGTGATTCTTGAATTTATTCAAGCTCTAATTTTCTTCCACTGATTCCTTTGGAAATAAAGTCCTTTTCCAAGAAAACTCCAGTTCGAGCGACAAACACTTTGCCCTCAGAAGGATTGTAGAAGTAATATCCTCTTGTTTCTTGCAAATAAGCATTTGTCACATTTGGGCTCAAGCTTAGTTAAAATTTTTCATTTCACATAAACTTTACAACCCCAAATCTTCATGTAAGACATATGTGGTTTCTTACCACTCCATATCTCATATGGTGTCTTCTCAACCCTTTTGGATGGAACACGGTTAAGTATGTAAGTTGTTTTCAGTAGTGCATATACCCAAAAGGAGTTTGGAAGATCGACGTGACTCATCATGGATTAGACCATGTCTAATAAGGTTCGATTTCTTCTCTCAGATACACCATTCCATTGTGGTATTTCAGGAGGAGTGAGTTGGGATAGAATCCCACACTCTTTTAGATGGTCATCAAACTCTAGGCTTAAATATTCATCGCCTCGATCTGATAAAAGAGTTTTGATATTCTTACATAGTTGGTTTTGTAGTTCATTCTTGAATTCCTTGAACTTTTCAAAGGACTCAGATTTATATTTCATTAAATACACATAACCATATCTACTGAAATCATCAATAAATGTGATAAAGTATTGAAAACCTCCTCTGACTGGTATGTTTAGTGGTACACATACATAAGTAGGGGTGGAAAAATTGGTCGCCTGCTCCGTCCCGCCCCACCCACCTTAAGCCCACAAAAAAAAAGGCGGGGCGGGTAAGCCCGCCAAGTGGAATTGGGCATACAAATCTAGCTTGCCCCGCCAAGGTGGGGGGTTGGCGGGCGACGGGCTTGCCCGCCTACTTTTTTATTTATTTATTTTTTCATTTTTTAAATAGATTAATAGGCTTGTTTTTACATTCCAATTAGATTTTTCACTTATTTTTTAGAATAACTTTTATAAAGAAACTTTTTAACAAATTTTACTTTAAAAAATATTGCATACATTCTCAAATAAATGTATAAAATAAAACCATTAGTAATTAGAATTATTAGAATTAAATATAAAAGGGCGGGTTTAAGGTGTGATAAACTGAACGAATAGGTGCGATGGGCTTTCGCGGGCGGCGGGTGGCGGCCTTTAGTGAGACAGGCTTTGGTGGGCGGTGGGCCCAAAATATCAATCCAACCCACCATTTTTTAGCGGGTGCGCAGGCCGTCCCGGAGGACCATGACCCGTTTTCCACCCCTATATATAAGTATGTATGAGGGCCAAAAGATCATTAGACCTTTCACGTTTTTCTGTGAATGGGGACTTTCTCATCTTTCCAATTAAACAAGATTTGCATGTCTCATATGGTTCATAATCAAAAGAATCCATGAGTTCATCTTTATGGAGTTTGGAAATGTGTTTCTCATTTATGTGGCCTAATCGGCAGTGGCAAAGGTAAGTTGGATTTAACTCATTAGATTTCAAGATCAAGTACACATAGTACATTAGTCATTTGTGTAGTAGCATAGAATATATGATTCAAATAAATGGAACAACAGTTGTTATTTACTATGAATGAAAACGAAACTTGTCAAAACAAGAAACATAAATAACATTCTTGCTAATTACAGGTCCATAATAATAGTTCTCTAACTGAATTATTAAATCACTAGGTTAAGTCAATACATAAGTTCCTACAGCTAAAGCAACAACCTTTGCTCCATTGCCATCTCGTAGGTCAACTTCACCTTTTGCCAAATATCCATTCCTTTTTAGCCTTTGCATATTTTTGCAAATGTGAGAACCACATTCATTCTTCTTATCTTCCAGGTACTTTGGGCAGTTTCTCTTTCAATGTCTAGTCTTACCGCAATGAAAGCAAGTGCCCGCCTTTGTTATACCTCTGCTAGGTTTCAAAGCATGAGCAATAGGTTGAGGTATGACAACTTTCTTGCCTTTCCATTTACCATCCTGCTTTGTGGGCCTTTTATTATGTTTGAGGACAGTCTTCAAGTTTCGGTGCCAATCCAGAAAATTTGTCCCAGACAATTTTTCTTTATCAAGGATTGATCGCATAATATTATTAGAGGTGTTTGTTGTCATGATAATCTACATAAAAGATTGTGAAGATATTAGTGTCATTAAAACATATTCAATTAGGCCTTTAATTAAATATGCTCCCACTATTTTACTCAAACCAAATGACCCTCATAATTTGATTCAGAAAATCTATTTGGAAAATTTTCTAGTGGATCGAGATCCATATTCAACTTTGTTTTAAGTCAGTGTTAGGCTGATTACACAAAACTTTATTATTTAGGTAGGATCTTCTTTCAATTGTACCTAATACAATTCTAGAATATTATCAATTGGGTGAATAACTCCTTATTCAAATTCATCATATGGATTGTTCCCAACTCTTGCTTCTAAACATATATAATCTTATTATAATTTATTTAGTTAAGTTTGACTCAATGTTTTAGAAATTGGATGTTACATTTATCCTATCGCACCTTACTAATATAGAACATGCACCTCGCGTTAGGCGAAACCTACGTTATCCGATACTAGTCTTGATGAATGTTAAAACTTGGAAAGTATAAACTTAATATTTCTTTTTGAGGGAATTTGTAATTAGTTTGATTTTACCGGCTTATTTATCATATAAATCGTCTCTCACATGCATCAACATACATTCACATGCATCAGCATACATACAAAATGAAACAGTTATGGCCTCTAGCACAATTATTCTCCCAGGCCAATGAGAGAACCTAAGTTAAACCTAATAATGATTCATGCATCTCCAAGCAAGATCTCTAAGGTTGTCCTCCTTTGATCTAGTATTATTCTATTTCTTCATAATATTACATTACATCAAAGAATACTCGTTTTACATACGAGGGAGTGAGATGAGAAAATAAATTACATCAAGAGATTAAAAGAGAGGCACGACATGCAGGTCGTATTTTTAAATCATAAAATAAGATAAAGAAAAATTAAGGTCATAACTGATCACCACAAGATAACAATAATAAATACATTTTATTATTATTACTATTACTAGCGTCCAGACGGGCACTCGCGTACCCGTCTGTCCGTTTTTTTACTGCGCATGAATGAAAATATAAATTATATTTTTATTTAAATAATTTTAAAAAAAACAATATATGGAAGTTAATAATAAGAAGTTATGTGGAAGTTAATAATAAGAAGATATTAAGTAAATTATTTAATAAAACAAGGGTAAAAGTGGTAGAAAAAAAACCACACTAAAACAAAGTATTCCCTTTATATAACGGAAGGTATTATATGAAATATTATTATTATTATTATTATTATTATTATTATTATTATTATTATTATTATTATTATTATTATTATTATATTTCATAAATCTTAATTCAGTTTTAATTTTAGTTTTAGTTTCCCCAAATCCATATTTCATTAGCCTTAGCTTTACATCGCAACAATATGTAACGGTAGGTTGACGTTGATCTCTGTGGGTTCAACAATCTTTTATATTACTTCGATACTTTCGTGCACTTGCGCACGCATCAATAGACACAGTAACTGTGAGGTAACCTTGAATAAGCATTTTGGTACCGGAAACCGGCATTTTGCATACACAGTAATACATAATACATAATACATAATACATATTACATACAAAATATTGTTATAAGAACTTTTATTATAAGTATTGTATGATATAGACAACATCTTGTTACTGTTACTGCAACATGTGTATGTATTTTATAATATCAATAACAACACTTGTTATTAAATTATAAAACAAAATTAAAATACTTATAATAATAATAATAATAATAATAATAATAATAATAATAATAATAATAATAATAATAATAACAATTATCATTATAATATAAAATTTTGCAAACCTTAAAATAACTATTGACAACACAATTCTTGCGTCGTCAAAAACTCTAATGCAATTCATTCATACTATCAAATTTGTAACGGTCGATTATTCAAATCAGTTGATCAAAATGTCAGATTCCAAAACAAAAGAACATTGATCAATCACATAAATTACAATCATCACACACATCGAATCGATGAAATAAAAGGCATATCAAATATACTATCGTTGCATCCGAATTATTTATATCTTATATGAAATTGATCAATCACTTTTGTGAAACTTATGGATGATCGATGTGCCGCTGCTTCACCGAACAAAAGTCGAATTCCAAAGCATAGTCAACATCAAATCATCCAAATCATACACAACATGATGCCAAAAAATTAAGTTTCTTTATTATTTAATTTATTATGTGTTTTAATTGAATTAAATAATAAAGTACATAAATTAAACATCTACCTGATACCAATGAAGCGAAATCGCGATCCAAAAACACAACGAGAATTAAAATTTTTCCTTTAGTGATCCTTACGAATTGGCATGATTAGTGATAGAAACGATTATCTCTTGTGGTAATTAATAATTTTGATGCAGATCCGAATGAATGATCACAAGTGTTGAATAAAGAACAACGCCTCTACTCAATCCACACGAATATAGTACCTTCAATCTCAGTGTTAGCTGCTATGAACGAAGACTTTGAGTGAGAGAGGAAAATAGAAATACGACCAGGGTTTCACCAACTGAATTTCATTAAGTTCATAAAGCTTTTACACAGGGGTTGTATTTATAGAATCACTTGTGTGGGTTGCAAGCTAAAAAGCTCAACTTAAGTACATTGTACCTTACAATGTTCCTTATTTATTCTATCTCTCATCAATTTGTCCTTATGTGTGTGACCCTGTAGATTCTCGTGACGTTGGATATTATATTAAATCATATATTTAATATAATAAACAATGAGATGTATCTAACATCACATCACTGCTACCTAAGTCACGAAAATTTCATGTGATCTGACAAAATCTTTTCGTGATAATATTATTGTGTACAACTAACCTTTTACCCTTATTGAACACAAGACATATATTGTATCATCCTTGTCCAGTTCAATATTGGGCCATTAGACATTTATGTTGTTATGGAAGATGGGCAAATTCCATCTACGTCACTCATGTCCCTCGACATGCTTTGTGGAGTACCCATCAATTGTCTTTATGATCATCCAGTTACGAACAATGTTTGATCAGTAACAAAGTACTCGACTCTACATCTAGGGTCCATAGTGGTTTTAGGTTGAAGGGTGGTATACACCACTATCAGCATAAGAGTAACTTATGACACATTGCATAACATTCTATGTAGTACTCTCATAGCGGGTCAATCCAGTATATATATTACTTATAATATTCATATCTATGTTAAGACTTGATAACTCCTTATCCATGATCCATGAGATGTGATCATCAATCTATCTACATAATAATCTTAATACTTTTAGGTTACCCCACTTCATAGTAAAGCTCAGCTACAAATACTTTAAGAATAATGTCCTTATGTTTAACGAGATCTCATGATTAAGTCACACTTGATATTTAATTAAACGATCTTGCTATTATAAGGACTTTATTATTTTGGAAAAACAAATATAATAAATAAATGCATTTTATTATTAATAAATAATTTGATACAAGTATCAAAAGTATTGGACTCTAGGGCTTACACCAGCATCTACCCATCTTGTATAACTGATCTACCCATGAGGTATCTTAAAGATACTCTCTTGATCCATCGTGCTTCAGTTTCTTCCTTCGGTAACTTATTATGGGTTAAGTGTTGAATTATGGGTGTCATCCAGCCTTTTGTATTTTCTAGTATCGTCACCTCTTTTGCTTTTATGCCTGAAGCTTCTAAAGTTTCTTAAATAACTGTCCTATTTAGTCCCTGTCATTTTTGTTCTGGCTAGCCGAGCTAACAGATCGGCTCTGACATTTTCCTCTCGTGGAACATGTGTCACCTCAAGTTCTGTAAAGCCTTTGGCCAATTGTACAACTCGCTACAAGTACCTAAGTAGCTGTGTATCCTTTGCTTGCAAATCTCCTTTGATCTTACTAGCTACCAGTTATGAACCTGTTCTAACTAGTAGATGAGAAACTCCGACCTCATTGGCTAGTTTTAAGTTAGCGATCACTGCTTCATACTTTTCTTTATTGTTATTGGACTAAAAATTGACACAAAGAGATTGTTCCAGTATTATCTCACTGGTCCTTCTAGAACTATACCTACGCCACTACCTTTGAGGTTAAATGAGTTATCCACTGACAGGATCCATTGCTCGGTTGTATATTCCAGAGTAGGCGGGCCCAAATCTACTCAAAAGCACGCCAACGCTTATGCTTTGATGTTGTTTCTGGGTTCATAGGTGATATCAAACTATAATAGTTCCACCGTCCATGCCACCATTCTTCCTACAAGATCTGGCTTCTCCAAGATCCTTTTTATAAGATAATTTGTTTTTACTACTATAATACATCCTTGGAAGTACTGCCTGAGCTTCCTGACAGTGTCTACTACTGCTAAAGATACTCGCTCAATATTTTTATACATATTTTCAACCCCTCTAAGGACCTTGCTGACAAAATAGACTGGTCTTTCATCTCTCTCGGTTTCTTGTACCAATACCGAGCTAATGACCTTCTTGGATACTGCTAAATACAGGATGAGAGGTGAGTTTTCCTTCGAACACACCAAGATTAGTGGGGATGATAGGAATTTCGTCATCTTCTCAAATTCCTTCTCGCATTCTCATGTCCATGCGAACTCTGCCAATTTCTTGATCGCCGCGAAGAAGTGTATTGACTTGTTACATGCACAAGAAAAAATCAGAATAAGGAAGTCAACCTCCTGATTGGTTGTTGAACTTCCTTCAGTGATGTCGGGCTTCTCATGTCAATGATTGTCAGACATTTATCCAAGTTTGATTCTATTCCCCGATGTGTCAACATGAATCCTAAGAATTTTCTAGCTTGTATCTCGAAAGTACATTTCTCAGGATTCAGTCTCATGTCGAACTTCCTTATTGACTCAAAGATCTCCCTCATGTTATTTGTGTGTTTCACTTCTTTTTGTGTCCTAATTAACATGCCATCAACATAAACTTCAAGATTTCTACATATTTGTAAAGAAAATACCATGTCAATAAACCTTTGATATGTAGCCCCTGCATTCTTGAGTCTGAAAGGCATTACTTCATAATAATAGTTATTCTTGTCAACCATGAATTCCCTCTTGGGAGCTTCGGCCATTTCATCTGTATTTGATGGTAACCCGAGTAGGCATCCATGAAACTGAGCAAATGGAAACCTGACGTAGCGTCAACCAACCTTTCAATTTGTGGTAATGGATATGGGTCCTTTGGGCAAGCCTTGTTAAGATCGGTGAAGTCTATGCATATACACCATTTTCCTGTCTTCTTATTCTTCACCATGAGCATGCTGGACAACCATGTAGGATTCTTAACCTCTTATACGAACTCGACTTTCAAAAGTTTTCCGACTTCTTAGGTAATCACCTTCCTTTTTTCTCACCTACTCTTTTTCTGGGACACAAACTTTGATGATGGGTTGAGTGAGATTTGATAGCATACTACCTTTAGATCAATCTTGAGCATGTTAGATGGATTCTACGCAAAGAGATCAATGATGTCTCTTAACATCTTAATAATATGTTCTTTCTCTTCTTATGATAGCTATGACGCTATTTGTGTGACCTAAAAACTCTCAACACATATCTGTACCCTTTTTCACTTCTTCAATTGGAGTCAAACTATCATTTGTTGGATCACCTCGGGGGTCAAGGTCTACCAAGTGGTCAAGATACACCAAGTTTACCTTCAGGATGTTTTTCGTGATTGGATGCTCCTGTAGGATTTTCTTTTTCAACTTTAAATTGTCTTTGTAACAATTCCCGGCTAACCCCTAATCACCTGTAAATGTTCCTAATTGTCCGCCCTCTAGGGGATACTTCATGGTCAAATAAAGGGGGGATAACACCACTTCCAGAGCATTTAAAGCATGTCCCTCAATAATGATGTTGTAGGGCGATGATGCATTCATGATCAAATATATCACCTTGAAATTTTTTGCATTTCTTCCACTTTCAAGGTTGTCATGATAGGTACATGACCTAGTACCTGGACTTGCTCCCCGAAGAATCCGACTAGGGTTCCCTTGAAAGGTAGCAACTTAGTTGTGTCCATGCTCATTCCCTTTAAAGCCTTCTAGCATAATATATCAGTTGAATTGCCTGGGTTGATATAAACTCTCTTGACACTTCAATCATTAATTTTTACCTTTATGACTATGGGCTCGTTTTCATGCACCAACATTCCTTCAGAGTATTGTCTTAAGAACCCGATGATAGTCAATTATTCTTCTCTTACATATGACGAGATTTGTGATACATGGATCAATGATCAAACATATCTTTTCCGAGTCGAGCTTATCTCTTCTCCACCTGTAAAGCCTCCTAAGATGGTATTTAGTATGTGTCATGCCACCCGCATTTCGTGTACTTCTTTAGTGTTCTTCCCTTTTTTGGAGGAAATATTCTTTGAATCATGTTCTCTTTTAGATGGACTTCTTTTTCCTACTGATGCTTTCGGTTCCTTCATATATGCTAATAGCCGACCTCTTTGGATTAAAGTCTTTATTTCTCTCTTTAGGTGATGAGAATCTTTTGAATGATGACCTTTCATTCGATGGTAAACACGCCATGCCCTGTATCATTCCCTAACATCATTGACTCTCCTATGTTAAAAAGGCTTGAGTATCAACCTGAGATGATATACGTATTTCAAGATGTCGGCCTGTTTTATGTTGAGAGGTATATAATTCTTGGAGAAGTTATCATATGGTCTTCGAGAAGGTCTCATTGTTGATCTATCTCTTGGGACGTGTTTTTGGTGTTCTCTCCTGGACCAGGATCCTTCATGTTCTGATTGTGTTTTTTCTTTAGCATCCCAAAACCTTTTTCCATATTTCTTTCCTTGCCTTTAACATAACACTTTTCCCTACTCATGACCTCCTTCATGCTGGTAGCTGACTTCTGCGCCAACAATTCATTGAAGTGACTAGCCTTCGATCCATTTTGAAAAACTCCTATAAACATATCCTAATTAGGATGAGAGACTTTTATGGTTTCTTTGTTGAGCCTCGCCATGTATTCTCGGAGAGATTCGCAAGCCCCCTATCGAACGTTGAATAGACTGTTGGTAGTCACCTTTCTATTTTTATTGGCAAAGAAGTGATGTACCACCTTTTTATCAGGTATTGGTAACTGATAATTGAGTGTCTAGGCAGACTCATATACCAACATAGGGCCACGTCTTTGAAGGTTCCTTCCATGAATTTGCATTTCAAGGAGTCGAAAGCTCCGACTATTGACATTTGATTGTTGAGTGATATTATGTGTTCTTAAGGATCACCTTTGTCATTAAAAGATGGTAAATATGATGGCCTAAAATTATGGAACCTGATCATTCAAAATCATTTTTGACAGAGGTTGAGGATCAAGAAGCTCTTCCTCATCCTCCCCATCCTTCGTACTTTGTGATTGTTGCAAAGTGTGAACACTTTCTTGCAGAGACTCATTCAGCTGACGCAGGTTCTCCACAATTTCTAGAAGATGAGTTGTGTCTGGGGGAAGGTGTTCCTCGCTCTTGCTGGGAGATAATCCAGACATGGTATTGATGTAGTGCAATGTATGTGTTTCGTATGAGGCCTGGGAATTTTTTATTGAGGCCTCACGATTGGTGCCAAATGTTCTTACTAAACAGTATTTGGAGAAATCTCCCTGAAGTTAGTCAGGAGAGACCGAAATCGTCCTATATAATTAGGAGGGTTTAATCGTTGTCCTTTTTGTCATGAGCTAAACTTCCTTTTATATTGCTTCATTAATCAATGATCCTTAAAGGTGTGACTCTTCACATCTCTCATAAAGTGACTATGCTTAATGTCTGTCGCCTACTGTAATTTCCAAATAATGCCTTGCCCATTAATTTATGTAACCCTCATGCAATCATGGGGGTATTTTTTAATTGCTTCTCATGGTCGTCCATATAACTTCCTAGCACTCAGACTGGTTCCTACCCGCTTTTCCTTCTGAGTTATCACATGGTCGGCTCCGACGTGCTGGTTTGGTATTTAAGTGAACCCTAACCGGATTATGACTTGTGCATGGTTATGGTTACCCGACCTACTTGCCTCTTCATACTCAACTTTTCCACAAGCTCGACTTCTAGGAATCTGAGATGTACAAAAACCCTACTTATTTTTATTTCATTAATCACACTAATTCTCTTAATTCATCATAATTCGACTCACTTACTTATTTATATTTACAATTTTATTTCACTATCCACTCACAAATTTTCATAAGTTCTGCCAATTAATTAAATAAATTCCACCAATTCTCCTTAATTTTTATTTAAATTCTAATTTAATACTAAAATCAATATTCTCAACTTTTACATAATTTAGTTAATAAAATTATAAGTAAACTCTACCAAAAACTCATTAACCCATATAATATTAATTAATCATTCAAAGACATTCTAAAATCAAATAAGATTATTATAATAATTAATGAAAAATTATAATAAAAATGGTGTGTTAAAAATAGGGGTGACCAGAAATAATCGATCTTTGAGAGGCTGCAACTCAGGAAGAGTCCCAAGCTCTGGATGATCGGCTCTATAGAAATTAACCCTCTATTATGTGTCCAAGTCGTAGGACCATGATGACATCAAAAGAGATGAAAGAAAATGGTCACACAAGACTTTCCTTTCAAGTATTCACACCAATATTGGTAGACCTTCAAATACGCCCAACTTGCTACATGAAGTTATAAAGGAGTCATCACCAGATGCTTAAGAACTTCTATTTCAAAGGCAATGAAAGGCATGCGAATACCTAGAACCGAGAAAGTCAATTCATAAAAAGGAATGACGCAATTGTTATACTCACTGCATATATCCTTTTATTCTCGTTGGAGTTAAGACACCCTAATCCGATGATGGATCAACTTCAAGAAAGGCTCCATCAAGACTACTATATATGGCAAAAATAGAAATGGTGGAAGAGTATACAAAATCCACCCAAGAAGATTGAACATTCTTCTGGGATTTGTTAGCACTATTTTGTGATTTTTTTAACCCATAATACACTAACTTTTATGCATATAGGAAAATAGAATATCATAAGAAAGGAAGATAACCTAAATTGGGAAAACAGACTTAAAGAAATGCTAACCTGACTCTTCAAGAATTGTACACTAGCATGTAAAAGAAAGTAAACTTTACCAAACGTGTCAAATCACTCGTGCGCAATACTCAAGTATTTAAGTTCCCAAAGGTCATATTGATGGGACATTCGAAAATACATTTGAAGTATGGGTCATTAAGACGATAATTCCCAAGAGATTGAAACATTTCTCTTTCGCTCTTCCAAAGATAAATGAGAGGGGGTCGATACCTGAGGCCAACACGACAATCCTTCGCTTTGTTATGCCTAGGAAAGAGATTGGTTGTTCTGGGTCAACAATATCGACCCCGGACAACCACCATTAACGAACCACAATCCTTCTAGAATCTCCTCAACACACGAGAACCATCCTGCTAACGAACACATAAGATTCAGGTCTCACTGCATTCAACGACTATCCGTAATTCACTCGTAACTAATTGCAAGTTAATTATTTTCTCTCAATTCAGGTACTAAGTTTCAAATTTAATTTTAATTCACTCTTCTCCTTCACACACTAACTTGAGCGTTTAAGTGTTTACCTTCCCGATCAACCTCTCCCCAACATATCAGAAGCCTCGATCCGTCATCATCACTTATCATTACTCTATTTCTAATTTCAAGACGAAACACCTTTCATCATTAAATTTCTCAAACAAACCAAAAATAATATTTATCTAACTAGTAAAATATTATATTTAATTAATTTTAATCTTCTGGTTGGATTACTAACTAATATTTTATTTTTTTAATTTAATTCTATTCTAAATTCTAAGACCTTACCGACTAATATTTTAAAAACAAGTCTATATCACTAGATACTACCTTATATTTTAGTTTTTGATTTACAAATATACCCTCTTTTTTTTCCTTCATTTACCAAGATTTCTAAAAATATGTACACTATTCATTTAGGAAAAAAAATTATAAGGCATATCTGAAACGTGTAAAAACATGCTTCACTCACAAGCAATTATCATGTGTTTCAAAATACTCTTTCTAAAAAAATATAAATCTTGTAAGATTTTTTAAATAACTCATCCACCACACCAACCAATTTTTAACCAACTCACTCTCTCTTCTTCACCATAAACATTCTCATGCTTTCTCCATCCTCAACCACCCCTTCTTCTATTATTCTCCATCTCAATGTACCAACCCAATAACCAACTCAAACCAACCACTATAACAAACCTAACTTCCCAATTCACCCCAAAATGCCCCTACCAACTAACCCTCCTTCCCTTTCTCCCATCTTCCAAACCCTTCAAACTCCAAACCCTAACATGCTCCTCCTCACCACCACCCTCACCAATCAAAACCCTAATCTCAATCCTCCGCACAATCCCCGATTGGGCAGACCAAACCCAAGAACGCGGAATGCAGAAGAATCGAACTCTTTACAACCACACCGACTGGGTTCAACACCGGAGCTCACTCCGTCACGTGCGTCACTTTTTCTCTAGTCTCTCATCACGTGTCATTCTCTCTCTTGTTCCTCCCGTTCTCTTCTTCACTTCCTTCGCCGCGGTTGTTGCCACTTATAACTCCGCCGTGTACTTCCAGTTGTTGCCGGAGTTTTTTCCTGTGTTTAGAGCTTCTTCGCTTCCGTATCAGCTTACCGCGCCCGCGCTTGCGCTGTTGCTCGTTTTTCGGACGGAGGCTTCTTATAGTAGGTTTGTTGAAGGGAAGAAGGCGTGGACGAAGGTTATCGCTACTGCTCATGATTTTGCGAGGCTTGTTATGTCTGTTGTTGATACAGGGACTCAATCTGAGTACTCACTCAAGAATGGGCTTTTGAATTATATCATTGCTTTTCCTCTTGTTCTCAAGGTTTTCATTCTCAAACTCTTTCTCTCTTTTTTTTTACAAGTGTAGTAAAAAGTAAAAACTTAGTCTTGTAACCTATAAGCTGTAGTTGGATTGGCGGGGACATAATTGATTTTGGTAGAATTGATTTGAGTTTAGCATAATTGATTTATGCTTGGATACATTTATGTAAAAGTGACTTGAAGAACAAATTTCAATGTAAAAATCAAGTTTTAGTTCAGAAGCTACAAATTCTAGAACCAACACTTCAAAATTACTCCAGAATCAATTCTACACCTTTAAAATTGCTTTGGGCTATTCCAAAAGGCAAACCAAACATGCTATTAATTCAATTTGGGTGTAAGTTATGCATTGTTGGATTGTTAGTTATTTGAGGTGAAGATAGTTCGATGCTTCGTAGACTGTTACTAAAGGTGAGACTAGGTTTCATGCTTGTTAGGTTTCCCTTTTTTCCCCAATGATACAGTGAAGGGTGTCTGCATTTGCAAGGTTTTGTTCAAGTTGTTTAGAGTAAGATTTTTTGATTGGTAGTTGTAGTTGATGATGGGTGAATTACCATTTTGGTCAGACTAGTTACATGTTTGTTGGGTTTCCTTTCTATTCTTTCTCTCTTCCAATTATTTAGTGACGGGTGTTTGTAAGGTTTTGTTCGAGTTGTTTAAAGTAACTTTTTTGGGTTGGTAGTTTTGGCTGATGGGTGAAACTCACCATTTGAATAATTTGAATGCAGTGTTATGTGTTGTATGGTTCAGACATTGAGAGTGATCTTCAACATTTGCTAGAAGTAGATGATATAGCATTGATCATGAAATCAAATCACCGACCTCGCTGTGTTATTGAGTTTATATCGCAAAGCATTCGGCTACTAAAATTGGAGGATTCTAGAAGAAATATCCTGGTAAGCACACTTGTTTAAATTGTTGCATTTTAGTACAGAACTGCATATTGAATTTAGATAACATTGTTTTCAAAAATAACAATTTGATTGCTTAAAGTGTAAATACACGTGTTTCCTTCGTAATTAGGTGAAAAAGTGTTAAATATAAATCTTTTGATATAAAAATTCACGCAATTTCCCTAATTGCGGTACAGGAATCAAAGATCACTTGTTTCCATGAAGGAATTGGCTTATGTGAACAGCTTAAGGGTATTCCCATTCCGTTATCATATACTCGCTTGACTTCAAGGTTTCTTGTCCTATGGCATCTGACTCTACCCATCATACTTTGGGATGATTGTCACTGGATTGTGGTTCCTGCTACCTTTATCAGTGCCGCCTCATTGTTCTGCATTGAAGAAGTATGTCCCTCGCCTTATCTCAGTCCTGGACTATTTAAATATTTCAAATTTTGATGTTCTAGAATTTGGAAAATGATGGACTCCACTTTGATGCTAAATACTTGCCCAAAGCTAGAGAATGTAAATTGTTTTGCACTGTTAGAAATGTGGAATCAAACTCTGGAATCAGATTTTCTTTGTAAAAACATATTTGCTATTATGAACTCATACAAAAGTGATTGATTGATCGATGGATTCTTAAAATGCAACTCCAATTTCTGGATAGAAGAAAGTTAATAAAAAAAATGTGAAAATGATTGTTGTAGGTTGGAGTTCTTATTGAGGATCCATTTCCAATGCTTGCACTTAATGATCTCTGCCAAAAGGCCCAGAATGACATCCACGAAGCAATTGCAACAGAAAGTATGATTCATGCGCACCTTGCTGCAAAGCAAAACCACCACTCTAAAGAACATTCACCAAACGGCCGGCCTAACTCCTAAATGGAAGAGAATTTTGCTGTGAATATCTTCTTCAACTTTTGCTTGAGGTGGCTCTTTAATGTGGTATCTGTTTAGCCACATTAATTGTGATTTGGAATTATATCATGTAATTAATCATGATGATAATTGTGCTACACTTGCACCAGCTTGACAATTTCGTAAGGAAATTGCCTCAGATACATCAATAGTGTGCTTTAGGAGTATATTTGGCTAATGTAGTGAGACTGTATATATCATAAAACATAATCATGTAAATATAAAATCTGCGTGTACTATACACCAATTTGTACCTTGTGCAGGTTATGTATCTAAATTTTTTAGTTACCAGCATTCTACTAGATTAATGGTCACAAACAGTCTCCTTATTCACCTCTCATCTCTCTCCCTCACTCCACCCTCTGCCTCCTATTTCCTCCTCCCCCTCTATGTTTTATTTTTCATGCTGATTTAGAGCGTTGGTTGGAGTGGAAGATGAGGACCTCCCTATATCCCACACTATGGGACGGAGTGCATGGCCATGGGAGCTCATCTTCCCCTCTTAGGAGTTACTCTGCTTGTAGTGCTGACGGTGTGATTCCTTTAATTGTTTTTTCTTTCATGTTTATCCTTTGTCTAATAAACTTTGTTATTTGGTTCAAATGTAACTCCAATACTCCATTAGACAAATTAATCCATTCTATTGTTTTAACTTAGATGTTTAAGATGTAACAATATTATTATTGGTTTTACATTGGAGATTTCGTTATTTTCTTTAACTTAAATCATGTGTTTCAACCGATAAATTGGTGAATCTTAAACGACTATATGATCTATTGTGAATTATCACACCTAATTTTTTTCCATCTCTTCATCATCATCGGTGTAAAAAGCTCAAAATTTTAAAATTATAATTTTTTAAGAATGAAAAATACATAAGTTAAATTAAATCAAATTAATAAATTTTAATAATATCTGTTGGTACTATATCAAAATTTTCGTTTGAGTTTAATTTTTAGAAAAACATGGTAAAATTCAACTATAACTACTTTTCCGTTCTTTCATCCGTCTCAAGTTATAAGATATCTTGGATATTTAAAATATTATGAATGTTATATGGGAAAAAAACTATACATAACTTTATAATATTGTTTGGAATCGTAAAATGACTTATAATTTGATATAATTTTTTTTGAAAAACATCTATACAAAGATTCCTAATTCTCTAGTTCTGCCAAATTTATTTCTTCCTCGAGCCATTTATCTCCTCAATACTTTTTTTATCCTCCTTCCTTTCTCTCATGATTTATACAAAGATTCAAAACCTGGAAAACAATCTTTCCTATTCTGATTCCTATTTCCACTTAAAAAAAACAAACCAACCAGAAGCACTTCTAAAATAATTTATACGATAGGCTAATGGCAGCTCAAAATGACGAAAGCATTAATTACGTTTCGTACGAAACTCACCGCCCAAAATATCAAAACAAATCTGCTGAAATAATTAAAAAGATTGTCTGAGCCCGGGTTCGAACCGGGGACCTCTAGTGTGTGAGACTAGCGTGATAACCGACTACACCACCCAGACGCTTGTTATGCTTGGAGTTTCGAATAATAGTACTTATAGATGTCTTAATAGAATGAACTAAATTCTTAATCCAACGAAAAAGAAATCACAAATTCAATGACATGATATATATATATATATATATATATATATATATATATATATATATATATATATATATATATATATATATATATATATATATATATATATATATATATATATATATATATATATATATATATATATATATATATATATATATATATATATTACAATTCCGATGACTAAAAATATTAAGGTTAAGCATTTTTTTTCCAATAAATTTATGAGTTTTTAAATTTAGGTTTTTAGAATAATTTATTTAATTCTTTTGGTACATTGGAAAAAGAAAAAGAAAAAATAAAGTAGAAAATCATTTAAAAAATAAAGTTACATTCATATTAATGAGTAGAAGAATAATGATATTAAAAGTAAGTTTCGCAAAAGAATGATATCCCGTATTATTACCAGCTTCATATTTTATTAGGTAGTCAACACAAACATTCTTCTTTCTAAGCGTATGATATATTTAAACTCGTCATTCCTTAGAGAGAAGTTCTTTAATGTTGTGAAGAATCACAACATAGTGATGTCAAACGTTAACAGACTCTGAGATAAGTTTGATAGCAGAGTTGAAGTCAAAATAACATATAAGATATTTGAGGCCAAGTTTGCAGGTCATACGTAAACCATGATATAACGTCATCAACTCAGCATGAAGGATGTTGGAATAACCAATACTATCCACAAAATCGGGAATCTAAGCACCATCAGTATTTCGAATTAATCCACAAAACTTGAGACGCCGGGATTACTAAGGCTATTGCCATTAACATTCAAAATCATATTACTATATTTGTGTGCATTCCATGTGATCCTTCTCGTTGGATGAGACATATGATGCTTGAGAAATCATTTAGCTAACAAATTAACACAATTCACTGGGATGAGTTTTAAAGTATAGGAACACAACACTTCATTCCCAAGACATGGTTTGTTAATGAAGAAAGAGGATAAGACGTATACTAATAAAGTGAACTTGAATATCAAGGATTGTGAAAAGTTTTTCAGTGTTTAGCTCCCACTTATTTATAAGCAGAATTAGGTTGAGCCATCCAGATTTCTAATTGGAAGAAATATGAAATCAATGGCTGAAATTCTCCTTGGTAATGCATGCAAACTCAAGTGCATTATAATCTGTATCATGCGTTAACGTGTCACGTCAACACGTGTGTTAGAGGAAGACGGTGAAACGTTTCAATGATAGAAATACATTTAATGCACTTGTTTCCCACTATTTTTTCAACTAACTCCAAGCATTTCAGTTTTGGTTCGCATCAGACAACATACTAGAGGCCGACCAAAATCACTAAAGGCTTTCTGGGCCCTCTCAATGTCCAGCAAAGTCTTATGGGCTACTATTTTGGGCTGGCCAAAAGTCCAAATAGTTAAGACTCAATTCATCTCAAATTCACTCACTGGACCCGAGGTATAAAAGCCAGTCCATACATAAAACAATGTAGATTATCGAATATTCACTATTCATTATACTCATCTTGAATCTTGAACTGACTTTGGCATTGGAGTGCTAACCTTGTAGATTCACCTCGTGCCGTCGTATTGGATATCAACACCACTGATTCAAGATATTCTGCTCACCAACTGCATCTATTTCTAGTTCTTGATATATGTATACATTAAGGGGGAGAACCCCAATATGGTGATTTTATTACTTGTATTATCATTTTCATTTTTATTTACTTTTGTTTATTGAGTCTTCTTCATAATTGCACACCATTTCTTAATCAAGTTTGAATCGATTTGTTTTTAGCATGCATAAACCAGTGGTTATATTTGAACTTGATCATGATGTTTTTAGTTAATTGTATGAGTCAGTGGAATAAGAATCATATTGATTCAAGTTAGATGGAAAGAAAAATCTCAAAGTATTTTGAATATTTTAAAAAATTGAGATTTTGTGTGCATGATTCGACTCAAGCACATATCCTGACTCGAATCAAATTAGATAGAGGCAAGCCAAACTTTTCCAAGTGCTTTGATTCGAATCAAATTTTTAACTTGATTTGAATCAGGTAGCCTTGTGATTTGAATCCGTCTTTACACTTGATTCAAATTAAAATGATCTGGGTCACCTCTGCTTAATTTGATTCAAATCAGACTTTACACCTGATTTGAATCAGACAGGTTTTCAACATTTTTCTGTTGGTTGTGTTTGAATTGATTAGAATCAAAACTTACACTTGAATCGAATCACGTACTTTTTTATTCGAATCTGACTTTACATTTGACTCTAATCAAATGAGAAATGGGTCAAAATCACTTTTCCTTCTTGTTCCACTTCACTTGCTCATTTGACTCAAATCATGAAATGTTCTTGATTCAAATTTAACTAACTTTATCCATTAGTTTTTATGATTAATCTCAAGCGCATAAAAAATATTGTTGTCATAATTTTAAATACAATGGAACAAAACTTTACAACATTTTTTGCATCGTGATTTTGTGAAAAATCAACACTTTCTCTTTTTAAAAGTTCAAAAAGTTTTGCAACGAAATTCATGCATTTTCAACCTCTATTTTGATTTCATATCTTGATCATGAGAGATTTGTAATTGATTGAGGGAGACGCCATTTTGAAACTAATCCTTTTTTAAGATTTGGTTGAGATTTTCAGGTAGCATGTAAGATTGATATTTTTGTCATTGGTGCTGACAAATTCCAGTGAAAAGAATAAGGTTTTTCTCTCCAAATTACCTTGATAGTGATTGTATGGAAGGCTACGGACAAGGTGGATTTCTTCTCAAATCTTCAGACAGTTCGTCTCTTAAGGAATCGACAAGATAAAAGGGTGATTGCTACACATGAAGGCTTGGGGAAGATTGGTGAAATTGTAAGATTCAAGAAGCGTGATTCGAGTAAAGATTACACATAAGAGTTTGGCATTACGTTGTATACAGGCCATGATCCAGATAGGAGATTTATTTTTCTTAGCATTATTTTGGATTAGTGGTTGTAATAAATCTTGCAATATTTGTCAAAATTGAGAGGAACGCAACGGGTACCAATAGGAAACCATTGAAGATTGTAGTAGGCAAGGCGAGGACAATGTCGAAGCACTATAAATCTCGGTGTACTTTCTATCTCTTATTATTGCATTTAATTTTTAAAGATATTTCATGCCTAGGTATCTCAATTCTTAGTGCAGTTTGTCATTTATTAAATTGGTAGCGATTTATTACGTAAGGTTAGGTTTTGTTAGAATTGGTGGCTAATCGTGTTTTTGTGGTGATTAAATTTTGAGAAACTGTTGAGGTTAGAATTAATTAAGATTGAGTCATTGTATAAACACACCCCATGAAGTATACAATTGAATCAATTAATTACCTTTGTGTATCATCATAAAACCATCTTTCTTATTTGTGAATAGTTAGTGTTAATGTGATCAAGTTCCAATAAAAGTATAATCTTTACAAGAGACCATTTATTCCAAAGGACGATGAAGACGTTCTTAAACATCCAAAAAATTAGATGGATGGTGAAACAAAAAAGGCTTCATATGATTTGAAAGTTAGGAATATACTTATTTATGTTTTAAGCGCGAAAGTATTCTACTCAATTTCACATCATACAAGTGTTAGAGGTTTGTGGGATGCTCTCGAAACTTCTATGGAGGAACAAATGAAGTCAAGGATTCTAATATAAATATGTTTACGCATGAGTTCAAACTATTTCGTATGGAATCTGAAGAATCTGTGAATTCCATGCAAACTAGATTCCTCCATTTGATAAAAAAACTAAGAAACTTGGGTAAAACTTATTCTAACAAAGATTGCGCTCAATAAATATTGATATTTATGAGTAGGGTGTGGAAACCAAAGGTTACCGCTATACAAAAATCTAATAATCTTGATACGTTGGATATTACAAAGATGTTTGGGAAGTTAGCCGAGCAAGAAAATGAAATTAAACGACTCGCCGAGCATGAAGTAAAGTAAAATAAGAAAGAGAAAGGGAAAGAAGAGAAACATGATATTTCTTTGAAAGCTTCCTCATCTAAAGGAAAGAATTCAAAGGAAGAAAGTGATAACTCCAACGAAGAAGCTCCTGAACAAGAGGAGATGAGTTTATTCGTCAGATGCTACAATAAATACTTAAAGAGAAACAAGCTCAAGCATTCCAACAAAGGTTTAATAAATTTCAAAAACACTAACCTTCCTAAAATAGAACACATGAAAAAGGATGATGACATTACATGTTACGTGTGCGAAAAATTGGGACATTTTAGAACCACTTGTCCATGTCTCGCCAAACATCATAAAAAGAAAGATAAGGAATTCTACAAGATGAAACGAAAAAGCTCCATAGGTCGTAGAGCTTATATCGCATGGGAAGAAGAGAATGAGAGCTCCTCCTAAGATTCTTGCTCAAGCTCCAATGATGAGTGTGCTAACTTATGTTGGATGGCACGTAAGAAAGGTGAAACTTCAAAGGTATATACTTCTGACCCGATGATGAATATTCATACAATGAATTGTAGAAAATGTTTAATTATATGTATGCAGATTCTATAAATGCGTTTAAGAAAATTTATCTCTAAAAAAATGATTTTAAAACTTGAAGAAGAGATAAATAATCTTTAATCACGCTTTAGAATCTCTTAAGGAAGTGCACACATTTCTAGTTGATGAGCGGTATGACGTTTCTGGCACTTGAAAAGGTAACTAAAGTAGAGTGTGTTACTTATCCATATTTAAAACTTGAATTTGAAAATATAAAAAGATAACTAACTCATGATATTTCACTACCTTATACTTCTTCTAGCACTTCAAGTGATAGAGGGACAATTTTCAAGAAAAATCCTCATGTCACTAGGACACATGGAAAATGTATTTCATCTAAAGTTAGTTGTCATTACTATGGTGATAAGAGTCACATTTGACCTCTTTATCATATTAGGAACGTTCAAGTTTCCAATGGTAAAATGACATGAATTCCTAAGTGTACACCAACTAACCCTAAATGACCCACTAGTTAGGGGACCTAAGTTGCCTACTTGATTTTCACGGGAAAGTCTTGCCTCCGTGAAGTGATTATAGTTTATAGATAGAAGATGCTCAAGACACATGATGAGATATGCTTTTATGTTTATTAAGTTCGGTGAGAAGGAAAACGATCATGTCATGTATGGGGACAACACAAGAGGTAAAATTCTAGTAGAAGGTATTGTGGTAAATCCATCCACAATTACCATTGAAATGTGCTTTTAGTTAAAGGGCTTAAACACAACCTACTTAGCATTAGCCAATTATGCGACAAAAGGTACACCATGGTTTTTGCTACTCTTAGCTATTTAATTAAGCATAATGCAACTAAGAACCTTATGCTTAAGGGTTCTAGGATTGATAATGTCTATATGTTTGATCTAGATGGCGTGTCAATGCATGGAACTGAGTGTTTAGTCTCCAAGGGTGAAGATTCTTAGTTATGGTATAGATGCTTAAGCCACATGCATTTCGACTCGTTAAATAAAATAGCATCCAAGAATCTAGTGATTGGTCTTCCTAAAATAAAATTTTTAAAAGAGAAACTATGTGATGCTTGTTAAATGGGAAAAAAACGAGAGTATTGTTTAAATCTAAAAAGGTTATTTTGACTCAAAATCTCTAGAGCTTATCCACCTAGACTTGTTTGGCCTTTCATAAACAAGAAGTTTAGGAGGCAACTATTACGTGTTTCTGATTGTTGATGACTACACTAGATTCACTTGGACGTTATTTTTCACCCATAAGGATGAAAATTTTGAAGCTTTCGTTAATTTTGCTAAGCTTGTCAAAAATAGTTTTAGTTTGAAAATAATCACACTTCAAAGTGATCTTGGTGGTGAATTTCTTAACCATCAATTTCAAAAATTCCGTACCGAGAATAGGATTGCTCATAACTTTTCATGTCTAATAACTCCACAACAAAATGGTGTTGTTGAGAAAAAAAATTGTATTTCAGAAGAATTGGCACTGACCATGATAAGTGAAATGAGCCTACCTAAGTACTTTTGGGCGGATGCTATTAATAATCTATGTCATGTCTTTAACAGGGTAATCATTCGAACCATCCCAGAGAAGGCACCATATGAGTTTCTTAAGGGTAGAAAACCAAGCATTTCTTATTTTTGCATTTTCGGTTGCAAATGTTTCATTTTAAATAACGGAAAAGACAATCTTGGTAAATTTTATGCAAAGTCCGATGAAGGGATATTCTAAGGGTACTTATCTAAGAGTGAAGCTTATAGGTTTTGCAATCATAGAATTGCTTAAGTAGAAGAATCTATTCATGTTGCTTTTGCTTTTGATGATTCCTCACCCAAAAATATAGGTAAAGGTATTTGTTCTGATGTTTCAGGTGTGATAACAAAGAAATTAATCAACGACAAAAGTTCCAAAGAGGATCCTACTCCTTCAACAAAGGATGAGGACATTAGTGAAGATAAAGAGGAAGGCTTACATGAGGATGAAAAATAAGAGACTATAAACTAGCTGCTTCGAGATTGGACAATCGCAAAAGATCATTCATTAGATCAAATTCTGGGAGATATCAAAAGGGGTGTAAGTACTAGATCACATGTTAATAATTTCTGTAAGTACTCTGCTTTCATTTCTCAAGCTGAACTTGAATCAATATATGATGTTTTACTTAACGAAGGGTGGTTACTTGTTATTCAAGAATAACTTATCTAATTTAACATAATGACATTTAGGACCTTGTTTTGCGTCTAGTTGATAAAACTGTCAATGACACTACATGGGTATTTAGGAACAAGATGGATGAAAATGACGTAATTACTAGAAATAAAGCAAGATTAGTTGAAAAAGGATACAATCAAGCTTAAGGAATAAACTACGAGGAAAGTTATTCTCCTGTTACAAGTTGTTAGAATCCTTTTGGCATTCGCTTGCTTCCTGTATTTTAAGCTTTACTAAATGGATGTTAAATTTTATTTTCTTAAGGCCCCGGGTTTTGAGGATCACGATAATCCTAACTATGTTTCTAAATTGAAAAGATTCCTCTATGGTCTCAAACAAGCTCTCAGAGCTTGGTATGAGCGATTGAGTGGATTTTTAATCATACAAGGATTCAATTGTGCTTAAGTGGACACCACTTTGTTTATTACACATAAAGCAAATCATATTCTTTTAGTTCAAATAAATGTAAATGATATTATTTTCGGTTCTACTAATGAATCTCTTTGTCGAGAGTTTGTAGTTTGATGCAAGGTGAAATTGAGATGTCTCTTATGGGAGAGCTTACATATTTCTTAGGATTGGAAATAAAGCAAGTCGAAGAAGGAACTTTCATAAGTCAATTAAAATACTGCTTAAAGCTTCTAAAAAAGTTCAATATGAAATACTGCTTAGTTTTTTGGCACAATAAGAAGCAGCATATCGTTGCTCTTTCTACTGTCAAGGCTGAATATGTAGTTTTTGGTAGTTGTTATGCACAAGTCTTATGGCTAAACCAATAATTGCTAGATTATGATTTAAAACTTGGCTACATTTCGATTAAGTGCGATAATACTAGTGCAGTAAGTATCACTGAGAATTTGATACTTTATTCACGAACCAAACACATTGAGATCCGACATTATTTTCTTAGAGATCATGTTGAAAAATGGGATGTTATTTTTGAATGCCTTGACATTAAAAGTCAACTTGTTGACATTTTTACAAAATCATTTTCATCAAAACCTTTTCATAAGATTTGTAGGGATTTGGGAATCTTAGATTCCTCGTGCTTTAAATAGATTAAGAATTTTGTTCAGTTTCATTTTCTATGTGTATTATATTTTCACTAACACTATTTTGTAGCAAATCATACTCTAGCGGACTACATTGGCATGTCTCTTTGACTCATATATTTGATTTTATATCGTTGTGTGTATGTTGTTTTAAATATGTTCATTGGTTTGCTTATTACCCTCTTTACTATTCTCATTCATCTATAACACATGTTTTTAATTTTTCTTCTTTGTATTTAAGTCTTTTTATATGTGTGTTGCTAATTACGTGCATTCAAGCATTTGTATACTTATTCATGCATTATTTATGTTGTTAATGTATTCCTTTACATAATATTTTTGATCACGTAATTGTATGTTTTTTTTTAATATTGTTGCATGTCTATCTTGCATTTTGTTGCATGTAACATGTATATTTTCATGTTCTGTATTTGATCTTTGTTATCGTATATTCTTCTTAGCTGTTTAACTCATGTTTTATCATTTGGAATTATTTGTTTGTGATTGGTAATTTGGTTCTAAGACTTATTTCGATCTATCGCTTTTTGATGTAATGTGAGTCTAGAGTTGTTTTATGCCCGTTTCATCTGGTCATGTACTTTCATCAGTTTTAAAAAAACCATTCATTTGCGCATGGTCCAATAAAGTCCAAGGTCAAAGGTTTGACCTTGCAACCTTGATTAGTACTTTCATCCTTTTCTCATTGTTTTGATAATTTTCATCTGCATCATTATCTAACTTGCATTTGAAGCAAAGTCAAACTCACAGTTGACTTTTGATTTTAGTTTATCTAGGTGGCATTTTCATATTTTAGCCTTCCCTTTTAGTTTAATTTGAATTTAGCTTTTATTCATTTCTTATTTTAACATTTCAAAATAAAAAAGAAGACATTTTTTGTCATAATTATTTTTAATTACATTCAGAGTATTTTTCATTTGTTTTTTGGTTTATCATTTTATTACTAATAATCATGCAAATTTAAAACTATCTTCCTAGAGGTGAGTTTTCTCGAACATGTAATTTCTAGTGGTGATATTGTTATTGATCCATTGAAGGTCGATGTTGTGTTGCAATGGGAAACTCTGAAGTTTGTTACTGAGATCAAAAGTTTTATGGGTTTGGCTGGTTATTACAATAGGTTTATTAAAGACTTTTCGAAGTTAGTGTTGCCTTTAACTCAATTGACTCGAAAGGGTCAATCTTATGTTTGGGATTTGCAATGTAAGGAGAGTTTTCAGGAACTCAAGAGGAAGTTGACGTCTACTCCAATTTTGATTTGCCAAGTCCAAGTGAATCCTTTTTTGTGTATTATGATGCTTCGAAGATGGATCTAGGTGGTGTGTTGACGCATAATGGTCAGGTTGTGGCTTATGCTTCTAGACAATTGAAATTTCATGAGACAAATTAACCTACAAATGATCTAAAGTTGGAAGCCATGTTGTTCGTATTAAAAATTAGGAGGCATTATTTATTTGGTTCCAGATTTGAAGTGTTTAGTGAACACAAGAGTTTGAAGTACTTGTTCGATCAGAAAAATTTGAATATAAGGTGAGGGAGGTGGCTCAAATTTCTGAAGGATTATGGTTTTGGTTTTAGTTACCATCCCGGTAAAGCCAATGTCGTAGCTGATGCTTTGAGCAGAAATTCATTGCATATATCAATGCTTATGGTTCAAGAATTAGAGTTAATCGAGAAATTTGTATATCTGAGCCTTTTGTGTGAAAGGACTTCTAACACTATGAATTTGGGTATGTTGAAGCTGACTAGTGGTATTCTCGAAGAAATCAAAGAAGATCAGAAATCAAATTTGGGATTAATCGACCAACTAGTGATAATCAATCAAGGTAAAAGAGGTAATTTCAAAATATATGAGAATAATGTTATGCATTTTCGTGACAGAGTTTGTGTAGTGCCAAAAATTAAGAAGGGTATTCTTGAAGAAGGTCACTAAAGTAGTCTGAGTATTCATCACAATGCTACTAAAATGTATCAATACTTAAAGAAAAAAATTTGGCGGCCAAGAATGAAAAAGGATATATCTGAGTTCGTTTATGCGTGTTTGACTTTCCAGAAGTCGAAGATTGAACATCAGAAATCGTTGGGTTTGATGCAACCATTGGATATTCCTGAATGGAAGTGGGATAGTATTTCCATGGATTTTGTGATGGGTTTTCCTAATACTTCTAAAGAGAATGATTTAGTTTGGGTTATAGTGATAAATTAACTAAATCAACTCATTTCATTTTGATTAAGATCATTTGTTCGTTGCAAAAGTTGATTAAAATGTATATTGAGAAGGTTGTTAGCTTTGCATGGATTCCTTCAATTATTGTTTCTGATAAAGATCCGAGATTCATATTGAGGTTTTAGGGGAGTTTGCAGGAAGCCATGGGTACTAAGCTGAAGTTGAGTTCTGATTATCATCCGCAAACGAATGGTCAGACAGAGAGGATTATCCAGTCTTTGGAGGATTTGCTAAGAGCTTGTGTTTTGGAGCTGGGAGATAATTGGGAAACTTACTTACCGTTGGTTGAGTTCACTTATAACAACAATTTCCATTCTAGTATTGGAATGTCACAGTTTAAGGCTTTGTATGGTAGAAGGTGTATGACACCTTTGTGTTGGTATGATTCTGATGAAAGTGTTGTGCTTGAACTTGATATTGTTGAACAAACAACCAAGAAGATCAAGATGATCCAAGATAAGATGAAAGCTTCACAGAGTCGCCAGAAGAGTTATCATGATGAAAGGAGGATAACACTTGAGTTCTAAAAGGGAGATCATGTGTTTCTGCAAGTCACTCTGATGATAGGTGTTGGTCGTGCTTTAAAATCTCTAAAGCTCACGCCGCATTTCATTGATCCTTATCAGATTATGAAGCGAGTATGAAAATTGGCCTACAAAGTTGCTTTAGCACCATATCTTTTGAATCTTCACAGTGTATTCATGTGTCTCAACTTTGGAAGTATGTTTCGAACCTATCTCATGCAGTTCAAATGGATGATGTGCAAGTGAGAGATAACTTGATTGTGGAGGCATTGCCAATGTGAATCAATGACTGTGAAGTGATATAATTTAGAGGTAAAGAGATCGTTTTGGTGAAGGTTGTTTAGGGATGAACTGTTGGTGGAAACATGACATAAGAGCTGGAGAGTCGGAAGAAAGAGTCTTATCTGAAGCTGTTTCGTTCAGGTAATTTTTGAGGGAGAAAATTCTATAAGTAAGGAGAGTTGTAACATCCTGAATTCAATTAATTAATTTAATTTAATTTAGTTGCATTTTATTTAAATTATTATGTGAATTATATGCTTTTTATTTTTATTTTTGGTGAATATGTATGTAGTATGTGTCATGTGGTTGGGTTGGTGAGAGTGGTAGAATTAATTAGAACTTAATTAATTTATAATGAGGAGAATAATTGAAATAGTATAAGTATTAGAAAAATAAGGAAAATTAGAAATAATAATTGATTAATATTATTTTGGTGAAAATTATATTTAACTATAAAATAAATAGAAAAATAAGGTAGTGATGGTAAAGTGGGGATTGGGGAGATAAGTGATGACAGAATGTGAACAACCTAAATGGGGGAAATAGTTTTTCTATTAAAAAGGGAGAAGTGTGGGAAGTTGAGTTTTCACTGATTGTGAAATTGAGTTTGGGGGAAAAAGAGGCAAAGACTTAAGAGAGGCTAAGGATTTGAGGAGGAAAAAGGAAACCACCATTATTGAAAAGCTTTTGCTGGAAATTTAGCTAGGGGATGTGGGGGACTACTTCGTATATTGGTGTAATTTATGAAGGATAGAGGTGGATCCTCACCCCTTATAGATTTTCTTATCTGTTTCACCATTGTTGAATGCTTGATGTGTTTTAAGGATGATTTATGTGAAACTTAATCCATGTATTGTGATAATTGTAATTTCGTGTGTCGATTTTGATGTTGAATTGCATATGTCTTAGTGTGTATAAATTCATTGAGATGTTGTTCACGTGCTTTGGAGTTTTGGTACTATGATCATGGCCAACTAATGAGGTATTGTTGATTTACATGTTAAAAGATGATAAATTTCATATGTTTTTATGTACAATGATGTATGACATGTTTTAAGACTATTAGAAGTCAAAAATAGAGGTTTGGGGTCTGATGCAGAGCTGAAAAACAAGAGCAATGACATAAAATCATGAAATAATATTTGGGCTTACTGGGCACTACTATGGGTTGTAGAAGCTGCTATGGGCGGCTGAGCCCTCTAGTTTTTGTAATATAGGTGTTCCCAAAAGGGGGGAGTGGTTGGGGAGTGCTACGGGTTATAGTAGCTCCTTGGATTTTGGACCAAGTGAGTTCTTTCGAGCGTAACTTGAGATTCGTGACTCCGTTTGAGGCGCGGTTCAAAGAGTTAGAAATCTAACACATAACACTTTCCCTTAGTAATGTTTTAAGTATTTGAATGTGAATTAATGATATGAATATAATGTTTTTATTAGGTGCGATTTTGTGAATGTGTGATTGATTCAAGATGAATTATTATGACGATTGATGATTAATTTTTTGGAGAGTACATAAATTTTGTTTTTTATGGTGATAGTTTCAAAGGGGGAACTACGTTGTTACTATGTTACATGTTGTTTATGATTCGAATGGGAGTCATAAACATGTGGTTGTTATTGTTGTATAAATTGTATGCCATACATCATTTGTGTCGCTGTTGTGAAAGAGGCGAGTTACGAGTCTATAAGGGTGAACGAGTGACTTGTCCCAAGTCTAGAATGGTGGAATCAGGGTTCAATAGAGTGACCCTGGTTCGTATGAAGAACCATCATTGATTGGCACCACAGGTATAATGTTGATGTCTTGAGTCATATTGCATATATATGTATATATTATGACGGAAAAATCTGTGAGATTGTAATGGTGTGGTATATGTATTGAATGTGTGATGTGTTGTGTGTTTATCTACCCTCGCATTCTTTACGCTATTTTATATCAAAGTTTATTCTCACCCCTTTTGCTTTATATTATCCACCATTGACCTCTTGCAGATAATCAGGAGTACAATTTTGTTGTTATGAGTGAAAGATAGCTTCTTGTAGCATACCTTCGTTTATTTATTGTTCTATTGTATTTTAGTGGTTTAGAATTCTGATCTTGTAACATCGGGGGACATGACGATTTTGTTATGTTTTGAGTTGGTGTCAAATTGCGATGTTAAAGTTTAATACTTTATTTGAGAAGTTCAATTTGGAGTTGTTATTATGTTAATTTCTATTGCATGTTGTTAAACGTTTTTGAAAGTTTTGTTGGTTGGTTATCGAAGTGATACCTTAAATTGTCAAGTAATTCTTTTTATATAAGTTTCGGGGTTTAAGGTGATACAACAACGATTTTACGTCATTTCCTAATTTAAATGTTTTTTTAACCCCACCATGTTTCATTTTAGTATTTCAGAGGACAAAATTTGAGTCCTTTTGTATTTAATTATCTTCCACCACAAATATATGAAGACCATTGTCATTCATATTGTCGAGTTCAAGGTAATTAATTAAGGGCAACTGTTATACCCTGATTTTGCCCCTCCCCTTTTCGTATAATCTAACTATAAGCACTTAACTTTCATTTGATGCTAAGATAAAAGGTCCTTATATCCTGGCTTCATTTACCAACTCATACATCATCTCGTGGTCTTTGAATAACATCTTTGTGCAATTTGGGCCCAAGTCGACCAAAGCCAACTTTTGGTCCAATTGATTAATTTAGTTGTATTCTCAAGTATCGTGTTAGAATTATTCGTTTCATGCATGACATTTATCATGAATAAAGTCAAAGTTGAAGTCAACTATTGATTTTAAAGACCTATTTGCTAATTTTACTTCATTATCATATCATTTATCATTTATCATTAACAAAAAAGTTAGTTTCATTTTACTCATTATCATATCATTTATCATTTATCATTAACAAAAAAGTTAGTTTCATTTTACTCATTATCATATCATTCATCATTTTATCATTAATAAAAAAATTTATATTCATTATCATATCATTCATCATTTTATCATTAATAAAAAGGTTAAGTTAATTTAATACTAAGCCGATTAAAAAATCAACATAAAATAAATAGAAAATTTTCAAAATATTTCATTCATTTTAAATACATCGTTATTCATTTTTTGCATCATAAAAGACCAAAAATAGTAAGCTAAATGATTCAATAATCATGACCAAGAAACAACATCCATCCATCATCATCATCAATACTGAACAAAGCTTCAAATATCCAAACATTACATCATTATCGTGAATTTGTATCAAAACAAAATAATAAGAGCAGAATGTCAAATAAAAACAACCTGAAAATTATGCAAGAATCAAGTACGTTCCATTCATTTATCATGTGTGCATTACATGGTTTCATCAACATTATATGACACATGATCAACGCACATGAGATTACATCACAAAACTTGCACATGACTCACCAAAACCTTACACGGTTTTCTCTATACAATCCCACAAAATCAGGGCCAAAATTTCACACAAATTCCCTCATCCTTATCATTACAACTCACATTCAAATTCATTTCACACTCAAACAAATCACTAACCAATTCACAAAATATATTCATCAAACTCAAACTATTTTCTCTTATTCACACACTTGATAAATTCTTCACACACTCACAATAATCTAACCTAATTCATTCCTATTTAAGCCATCAGCTATAATTGCCCACTGAAAAAAAAAACAAATCTGCAACTTGCAAATCCAAAAATCCTCATTAGAGCTCTCTTTGCAGCAACCATTAGAGTTTCACCTTGAAGCTCTAATTGTGCTTAAGCTTAGCCTCTTTTATCTTCTTCAAAAAGTAATGCACATCAGCATACACATAAAGAATTCACAGAAAGAATTGAGAAGGAGAAAGTAGATAGAATGAGCTAAATGATAAAGTACATGAGTCTGTGAACTTGCCTTAGTTTGGAGATTTGGCTGGTGCTCCTTTACCTTCTTAATTCCTTAAACATGTATATTATTGTTGGACTCACTTTTGTGTCTTAATGTTTAGGTTTAATTTGAAAATGATATTATGATCTAGAGATTTGATTTAGTTTTTGGACTGGTTATGGTTGATTCATGTTCGTATGTTGATATAGATGATTTTAATATGATTTTGGTTTAATTTCAGTTTGGTTTTGGTCAAACCATAAGGTTTGGGTTTGATTTTGATTTTGAGATTGTTGTTTCAATTTCATGTTTTGGTGGTTGATTTATGTATACAAGGTCACAATTTATGTTTTCACGTTTATTTTAGTGGATTTAGGTGCTTTTTGTTGTTTCTGAGTAAGTTAGGGTTAGCTTCAGAAGTTGATGATGAAGATTCATCATGTTCACAATAAACATGATGAAGGTTCAGAGGTTAGGGATGAAGGTTCAGAGGTCTGGGTTGAGTGTTCATCATGTTCATGAAGAACGCGATGAGCACATGGTGGTTTTCTGGGTTCTACGATGGTCTTAGGGTGGTTTTTTTAGATAGAAACTAGAGCTCCTTTCTTGTTTATGATAGAAGAGAGATAAAAAGAAAAGAAAATTGAGGAGGATTTTAGTAGGAATCCTTTAAAATGTGCCATGCCTTTGCCCTCTTGATGAAGCCATATGGCTTCATCATAGATTTTGGATTTGGATCAGGAGAGAATCCTGTATGCATCCCCTCACAATAGCGCTAGCCTCTTGTCCGTTGAGGTATCATAAAAGGGCCCAGGAACCAACTTTGATTTGATCTTGCAATACGATTAGAGCCACATTGTCGCTACTGCGAAAATCGGCGCCGGCTGAACAGAAGAGTCGCCACTGTGCGTTATTTATCCCAACAGAGGGAAAGGAAACGCTCGAAGTAAACATACCGCAAAGACGAGAAAGGAATGGTCGTTGCAACCAAATTCCTAGATTCGGGAGTCGATTACGCAAGGGGAAGGTATTAGCACCCCTCACGCCCGTCGTACTCGATGGGATCCAGGCTTGTTTTCTAGTACGGATTGTTATTCTATCTACTCTACAGGTCTGGGGTTAAAAGAAAAGAAAATGACTCGGCAAAGTATCGCACTTTATGCCTACGTATTCCCGTCTGGAACGAGAAATCAGAGTCAACGTAGTTCGCCTACCTACGGGAAAGGAGGGGAAGGTTGCTCGCTAGGATATCGCATCCTATGCCTACGTACTTTCATACAGCATGAAAGATCAGAGCAAACGTAGTTCGAGCTACGGAAGACACAGATTTGTCTGACTGTCTTTTATCCTTCTGAAAAGGTTTTCTCCTGATTACGGGTCCAAGCGGACAAAAATGACGTTTTGATTTGTTTTCAGTCTTTTATGCAAGAACTATTTTTTATTGATGTTTAACCTTTTATTGTATTTTTGATTGTTTTGAGATAAGAAGAGAAAGAACTCTAAAAACCTAGGGTAAAAATGGGAATCAAAATCTACCCTAATGTTGTCATGCATGGGTTAACACCTAATGTCTGTCATATTTCTCTCTTGCGCAGAGAGAAACAGAGATCCTAAGGGATAGACGGAAAAGAAACAGCATATATACAGTAAAGCAGTAAAATGCATGAATGCAGCAGTACAAGCGAGGCAAGGGAGTCCACTCAACCTCGAACCTGGAAAACAATAGGCAAAGTGAAACAGCTTCACTTCAAACCTAAGGGGAAAATTAACAAACAATACAACAAAGAAAATAAAACCCCAAACACCAGCTCTGACAGCTCCCCCAGCTCTTACAGCAGCAACTCTGAAAAACAGCAAATTCTGACAGTTGATTAACAACAATCTTTCAATGAACCCCAAAGTCAAACTCCAATAGTACCCAAGCTACAACAAGCTTCCATCTCCAAGAAATCACCAAGCTCAAGCAGACACAGAATCTTAACCAGTTGACAACATCAGACAGCAGATAGCTCCAAACAGCAATAAACTCTAGCTTCAACAGCTGCACAGTTTTGACATGAATAATACTCATCTTTATCAATCTTTGATCTTCATATCTATCTTCAATGGCTTCTTTCTTCTAGGGAAGCTCTCCTAGATGATAGTCACTTAACAAGATGAGTTGAATGTTAAACAGTTCATTGACTACCAAAGGGCCTATAAACAGTTTAACATTATAGAAGAGTGGTTCTCTCAAAGTTCTACCTCTAAGGTAAAGCCACTTATCCCTCCAAAGGAGGGAGGTGAATACCATAGAGGGACTTTATGTCATAGAGAAGAATGGAAGCAAAGGAAGCTATCCATGTTTATGAAGAAATTCAGTCTATTCTAAGGCTCTGCTTATTCCTATTATTTCCTATGTCTTCAATCAACTCCCAGCTCAAACAATCTTCAAGCTTCAACAGTTGATTATCATCTTCAATATTCTCTTTTGATGTCTTCATGCTCCACAAGCTCAAACCAAGCCCCACACCCCAAATAAAAGCCCAAAAACCCAAGAAAGCAAACATAAACCCCAAGTGGGCACACCAAACAAACACTCCATTTGTAAAATATACTAAAAATAGTAATATAGTATTTAAAATTCTAGGATTAATTCTAAGGGAATTTCTACATCTACCCTACATACCCTATATGTCCCATAACCTAAAACATGCTAAAAAACCCAAAATAAAATGTTATAATGCACCTATGTTGATTTTGAACCCTAATACTATCACCCTAATGTTCTCTACTCAAAACTAATCAAGATTAATCTACAAAAATGTGGAATAAACCTCTAAGGGGACCTAATGTTCTAATCTAGCTAGTACAAAAAGAATGGAATCAAAATATGAATTTAAATGACTAAACAAAATTCACCAAATAATATGTACAAACACCTGACTCACCTGGTATTTCAACAATTCAAACTCCGCCCGAGTAACAACCAAGTTCTGCTCTTCTGAAGCCATGATCTTTCCAGATGCTAACTCAAGTCCAATACGAATGTCGGGAAATCAACTGGCGAAGCGGACAAAAACGGGTAAGCTCCATGTTCCGGCTGAGGATGAATATGCAAAAATGAAATGCAAATGCAAATAGTCATGCAAAATGCAAAATGCACACACAAGGGACCAAGTGTGCTGTTGAGAAGCCCAATCCACCATACTGGTCTTAATCAGACCCATAACACTGCTCAAGCCTGGTCTCAACAAGCCAAAACAATACTCCGACCTGGTCTCCAACAGACACTATAACGCTGTCCTCATATATCAACGCCACTGAATCTCAATCAAGAAAACCGGTAATCTGGAGGTCAAGTTACCTGCATGCCCCAACCCCTTTCACAGGTAGGCGTCCTAATAACTGACACAAGGTATGGCATCCTATGCGGTCGTTGGCGTCACAGACTTTCAAGACTAATGATACGATACCTAGAAGGTGTGGCATCATCATGTCCTGAAGAGGCCTCACTTAGCCAACTTCCAAATGATCGGTCCCCGAAGTCGACAATCCAACTAACCAACAATCCCCTCAACCCAAAGGGTTGAAAAAGAAGTCAACCAGAAGAACCTCGTCCGAGCGTGGATTTCATGAGACACTAGTACATGCAAAGCATGCACGCGCCCACTAATTTCCACTCTAATTCTAGGTGCACTCAACCCCAGGTCCGGCTTATCTCTCAATCATAGAACCCCCTCATACCCACAGCAATAGTCACAATAATATAATGCTGAATGTAAAATACAGAAACGTAAATCCATACAAAATCCACGATGGGAAAACAAACGCTAGGATTGACTCGCGTAGGGAACCGTTGGAGTCCCCAGCAGAGTCGCCAGCTGTCGCTACTGCGAAAATCGGCGTCGACTGAACAGAAGAGTCGCCACCGTGCGTTATTTATCCCAACGGAGGGAAAGGAAACGCTCGAAGTAAACCTACCGCAAAGACGGGAAAGGAATGGTCGTCGCAACCAAATTCCTGGATTCGGGAGTCGATTACGCAAGGGGAAGGTATTAGCACCCCTCACGCCCGTCGTACTCGACGGGATCCACGCTTGTTTTCTAGTACGGATTGTTATTCTATCTACTCTACAGGTCTGGGGTTAAAAGAAAAGAAAATGACTCGGCAAAGTATCGCACTTTATACCTACGTATTCCTATCTGGAACGAGAAATCAGAGTCAACGTAGTTCGCCTACCTACGGGAAAGGAGGGGAAGGTTGCTCGCTAGGATATCGCATCTTATGCCTACGTACTTTCATACAGCATGAAAGATCAGAGCAAACGTAGTTCGGGCTACGGAAGACACAGATTTGTCTGACTGTCTTTTATCCTTCTGAAAAGGTTTTCTCCTGATTACGGGTCCAAGCGGACAAAAATGACGTTTTGATTTGTTTTCAGTCTTTTACGCAAGAACTATTTTTTATTGATGTTTAACCTTTTATTGTATTTTTTATTGTTTTGAGATAAGAAGAGAAAGAACTCTAAAAACCTAGGGTAAAAATGGGAATCAAAATCTACCCTAATGTTGTCATGCATGGGTTAACACCTAATGTCTATCATATTTATCTCTTGCGCAGAGAGAAACAGAGATCCTAAGGGATAGACGGAAAAGAAACAACATATATACAGTAAAGCAGTAAAATGCATGAATGCAGCAGTACAAGCGAGGCAAGGGAGTCCACTCAACCTCGAACCTGGAAAACAATAGGCAAAGTGAAACAGCTTCACTTCAAACCTAAGGGGAAAATTAACAAACAATACAGCAAAGAAAATAAAACCCCAAACACCAGCTCTGACAGCTCCCCCAGCTCTTACAGCAACAACTCTGAAAAACAGCAAATTCTGACAGTTGATTAACAGCAATCTTTCAATGAACCCCAAAGTCAAACTCCAATGGTACCCAAGCTACAACAAGCTTCCATCTCCAAGAAATCACCAAGCTCAAGCAGGCACATAATGTTAACCAGTTGACAACATCAGACAGCAGATACCTCCAAACAGCAATAAACCCTAGCTTCAACAGCTGCACAGTTTTGACATGAATAATCCTCATCTTTGTTAATCTTTGATCTTCATCTATATCTTTAATGGCTTCTTTCTTCAAGGCAAGCTCTCCTAGATGATAGTCACTTAACAAGATGAGTTGAATGTTAAACAGTTCATTGACTACCAAAGGAAGCCTATAAACAGTTTAACATTATAGAAGAGTGGTTCTCTCAAAGTTCTACCTCTAAGGTAAGGCCAATTATCCCTCCAAAGGAGGGAGGTGAATACCATAGAGGGACTTTATGTCATAGAGAATAATGGAAGCAAAGTAAGTTATCCATGTTTATGAAGAAATTCAGTTTATTCTAAGGCTCTGCTTATTCCTATTATTTCCTATGTCTTCAATCAACTCCCAGCTCAAACAATCTTCAAGCTTCAACAGTTGATTATCATCTTCAATATTCTCTTTTGATGTCTTCATGCTCCACAAGCTCAAACCAAGCCCCACACCCCAAATAAAAGCCCAAAAACTCAAGCAAGCAAACATAAACCCCAAGTGGGCACACCAAACAAACACTCCATTTGTAAAATATACTAAAAATAGTAATATAGTATTTAAAATTCTAGGATTAATTCTAAGGGAATTTCTACATCTACCCTACATACCCTATATGTCCCATAACCTAAAACATGCTAAAAACCCCAAAATAAAATGTTATAATGCACCTATGTTGAGTTTGAACCCTAATAATATCACCCTAATGTTCTCTACTCAAAACTAATCAAGATTAATCCACAAAAATGTGGAATAAACCTCTAAGGGGACCTAATATTCTAATCTATCTAGTACAAAAAGAATGGAATCAAAATATGAATTTAAATGACTAAACAAAATTCACCAAATAATATGTACAAACACCTGACTCACTTGGTATTTCAACAATTCAAACTCCGCCCGAGTAACAACCAAGTTCTGCTCTTCTGATGCCATGATCTTTCCAGATGCTAACTCAAGTCCAATACGAATGTCAGGAAATCAACTGGAGAAGCGGACAAAAACGGGTAAGCTCCCTGTTCCGGCTGAGGATGAATATGCAAAAGTGAAATGCAAATGCAAATAGTCATGCAAAATGCAAAATGCACACACAAGGGACCAAGTGTGCTGTTGAGAAGCCCAATCCACCATACTGGTCTTAATCAGACCCATAACACTGCTCAAGCCTGGTCTCAACAAGCCAAAACAATACTCCGACCTGGTCTCCAACAGACACTATAACACTGTCCTCAGATATCAACGCTAGTGAATCTCAATCAAGAAAACCGGTAATCTGGAGGTCAAGTTACCTGCATGCCCCAACCCCTCTCACAGGTAGGTGTCCTAATAACTGACACAAGGTATGGCATCCTATGCGGTCGTTGGCTTCACAGACTTTCAAGACTAATGATACGATACCTAGAAGGTGTGGCATCATCATGTCCTGAAGAGGCCTCACTTAGCCAACTTCCAAATGATCGGTCCCCGGAGTCGACAATCCAACTAACCAACAACCCCCTCAACCCAAAGGGTCGAAAAAGAAGTCAACCAGAAGAACCTCGTCCGAGCGTGGATTTCATGAGACACTAGTACATGCAAAGCATGCACGTGCCCACTAATTTCCACTCTAATTCTAGGTGCACTCAAGCCCAGGTCCGGCTTATCTCTCAATCATAGAACCCCCTCATACCCACAGCAATAGTCACAATAATATAATGCTGAATGTAAAATACAGTGTCATACCCCAAATTTTGACCACCTGAGATCCTCATTACCATTTTTAGAAGCATGATCATGCATTATCTAACCCTAAATCAGTGCAAGTTTATTATTGTCAAGTTACAGATGAATCAGGGTTCTCGCACCGACAAATTCAAAACAATCAAGGAATGATCAACCAATGATTTGGGTCAATTCAATCATGGAATGAAATCAAAGACAATATCAAAGTCGAATGGGAAGTCAATTTGAAGAAATCGTTTCAGAATCAAGAACAGTGCAGTCAGGAGGCCCCGATTAGGGTTTTTAACCAGTAGAAAGTCAACTGTGGTTTGACTTTGATGTTGGGAAATGTTTTAATGGTGGGAGTGAGTTCCATGAAGTTAATATAGGCTATTAAAGACTATTCAAGAAGTGTCAAAGTCCCAGGATGTCCAGAATATCAACAGGCGACTCGATCGGCACCGATCGATCGTACGGTTGACCGAAAAGTCAACTCCTCGAATTTTGAGAATTGGAATCCAAGTTGTGAATCAAAGTTGTTCCTTATGTCATAATGGACTTGCATATCAATTTTCATGGTCATTGGATCAAAAATGAGAGAGTAATCGAGAAATCGGGAAATTAGGGTTTTGAAAAGGGCTAAACCGTATCTCCTTAACCACACATCCAATTGAGTTGGTTCTAGTCTCATTTGAAAGCTCTTGACAAGTCCTACAAAAGTCCCATACTAGTCCACAACCAGAAAATGCATACTTTTTGAGATATAAGCAAAAACATTCCTAGAAGGGAAAATAACTTAGAAAATTTCTAAGTTATTTTCACCTTAAAAGCTAAAATCAGCCAACTTCAAGGGGGTTTTTCACCTAGTTTCAAATAGAATCAAGATTTCTGGCCAACATGAAAGTTTTAGTACTATGTGAGGGCTTTCTAAAAAGTACAAGTACATCTCAAGGGGATTTATGAGCTGAGAGATACATGTGTTCAAAGTTGGCAATTTGTCACTTTTGTCCCACATTGATGAATTTTGCAAAAACACCTCTAGCACTCAAGTGGATCAATTTCAATGCTACAAACTCCTTCTATATGATATATTAATCATTCTTAGCAGGTTAGAACAAAGAAATAACAAGGAGATAGCATGGAAATAAGAATGGTGAGTTCATTGCCAAAGTTGAAATATTTGACTTTTCCAAGCATGAGGTGGAAAGTCATTTCTGTTCCAGCCACTCTACCAGGCCTCTAGGCATTGATTCCTCTGTAAAAACATCATACAAACTTGCCAATTAAGTCAAGAAAACAGCTAGCAATCAGAAAAGCCAAGCAAGTGGTCATTTGGAAGAGAAAATATCAAGGTTTCTTCATGGTGAAGCAAAATGACCAAGCAAGCTCCTCACTCATTTTTTCTATAAATAGAGACCTCTAACTCCTCATTATGGACCTCAATATCATTCTAAAAACCTGCTAGAAGCAAGCTCCTCATTACATTTCTCTCTCACACCAAATTTGCAAAATCTCCAAAGTTGTCAAAAATGCCCAAAAATCAGCATTTGCAACTTTGATGCTACTTTGAGTTCTATACATTCCAGACCTCAAACAACCATCCACACACTCTCTAAATCATATATATGAGGTGTACCAACCATTAAATCACCCAAAAAATCAAAAAATCAAAAAGTCAACATTCCATGGAACTTTCTTTGACTTAAGTCCTCAAAAACCACCAAAACTTGATCCAAGCACCTTGTTGATGTTTTGAACCCTTGTACACCTCAAATACAACATATATAAGCTGTCTAAACTCTCACCATCCATCAAAAGCTAGCAGATTTCATTTTGGCCTCCAAAGTGCTTTGTTTCTTAAAGTTCAAGAAAGCACACATACACCAAGTTCTTGATTCAGCATTTCTGGTTCTTTATTCTCAACATATTTAGGTTGCTTATCAACTCTCCAACAGGTATGTAACTCTTTCTATCATTTATAACATGTGTATGTATTCCTTTGGTTGATTTGAGCATAGCATCAAGATTTCACTCTTTGACACCAAATGTACAAAATGCACCAAAGCACCAAAAACATGATTTTTCCCTATACTTGTTTTCTGCCAAAACAAACATCTTGTACACTTTATATTGAACATGTTTGATGTGTTTGGATGCTCATCTTGTGTTATAAATCAATGTACCAAGTTTCATGCCTTCATATGCACCATTATATGAACAAAAGGCAAATGCTATGACATATTTCATGATAGTTGTTTTCTGTGGAATTTTAATGTTTGAATCATCTTATTATCACGTATGTGTGCTGTACAAGTGGTTAATTTGGTTAAACTTGAGCTGGAACTTCATCTGTCCATTATCATGCATATGTGTTCATGCTTTGCAAAATGCCTCATTCTTACATACCAACTTGAAAACACTTGCTTGTACTTGGTAGTTCATTGTTGCTACAGCTTCACATGATCATATGTGTTATGTTTAGATAGATCACCACACTAAAACTGACCTGCACAAAGTTTTGCTTCACATCATGCTTCACACACACATAATACACACCATTTGCAAATTGAATGACAAGTTCTTATATGTGTGTTCCAGTTTGAATATTTTCATTTGCACACACTTAATATGACATGATTAAACTGTTAGAATGATTGGAACCACTCAAAACACTCAAGAACCAAAAATCACCTCATCATGCATTGTTATGTCATGTGATTTGCAACTTACATACAACTGTCATATTTACTCATGCCTTGGCTTCAAACTTGCTTGCTATCTGTTATATAGGATATGTGTGATGTGTATGTGACCTCACTTGACTTGTAGCATGAGTATACCAAGTGTTCATTTCATTTTGCAAGCATAAAGTCATAATTTTACACCAGCTATCGTTTTTTTCACAGGAGAGTGAATTTCAAAAAACCACCTATGCCATCCTCTTCCTCTCATTTTTCTACCCAATTTACATATAAAATTTGTCTCGATCCGATGAGCGGTTAGTGAGATACGGTATAAAACGTATTTGGTTTCGATTATGTTTCCATGCATTCAAAACAAACACACACACCAGTCAGCGTTTTTTTCACTAGGTGAACAGTTTGTAAAAACTAACATCACCATCCTCTTCCTCTCATCATTCTACCCCAAATCCATATAAATTTTGTCTCGTTTCGATAAACGGTTAAAAAGTTATGATACAAACCGTATTTGACTAGACAGTGTACTTTTCCCGCACTGACAGTACTGATTTCGAAACTTCAACGCATCATAACTTTCTCATATTTTATCGTTTTTCATCCGTTCTTTTTTTGTTATGCTTGTTTTAAAATGTAGTTTCATAATGTGTAATTAATTTTCATGTTTGATCACTTTTTATTTTGCGCGATCCGCGCACTGACAGTACTGATTTCGAAACTTCAACGCATCGTAACTTTCTCATATTTTATCGTTTTTCATCCGTTCTTTGTTTGTTATGCTTGTTTTAAAATGTAGTTTCATAATGTGTAATTAATTTTCATGTTTGATCACTTTTTATTTCGCGCAATCCGCGCACTGACGGTATTAGCCCTAATCAGTTGCAGATGAAAATTAAGAGCATTCCACTTGCATTTTCTCGGGAATTTTGATTGTTATCATGTTTTAATATGTTTGTCAACATGTTGAAATATTTTCTTTGAATTATTATCTTTTATTTTCATCTGTACGCTAACAGTCGTTTCAGGTACAGACTGTCGTTACATAATAAAACTGCTGTTTTTTTATCATTTCTGCTTTTCATTTTAATTATTCGATATGGTTGTAATAATTAATTTATTTGTATGTTGTAATATTTGCTCTTGTAATGTCTGTATGTGATCCCCGAGCGACGAAGCTCGTCCAATCGCCGATATACTATCCTCCAAAGGAAAAGTCTGTCCTGTTGGCAATCAATGTCTTGGACTAAATTCAAACATACCCCCGACTTTGTCAAGTCACTCTAAACCTAATTTCATAACTTTTAGACTTTGCTTGAAGTCTACGATACCTACCCGTACTAGGAGTGTTCTTCACCTAGAACCCTAGGACAGAGTTCGTCAACTCTGTGTAAGAATCATCGTCATGATTTCTTATTTCCCCCTTCAATGTAGCTTAGGGAGTTTTGTCAAACTCCACACAAACATTGTCATGTTTGTTCCCCTTTGAACCTTGATCGTCATCAAGTGTTCTTTTCCCTTGTGAGGTGAACTACGATTGCTCTGATTCTATCCTAGTCAGGATACGTAGGCAGAAGGGGCGATACCTTTGCGAGCAAACTTAGAAAACCACTTAGGCCTTTATTTTATTTTATCCCAATTCCCATATCAAACCATAATGCATGTTTCACAACTTAACAAGTAACTTAAACAAAAGGTTCCTGTAGAGTACTACAGATATTTAGGGTGCTAATACCTTCCCTAGATATAACCAACCCCCGAATCCCCGAATCTCTAAAGCGTTGTTGTTACATCGCGAAAAAGGGTTCTTTCTCTCTTTAGACCTATCCTTTGGATAAATTAAAGACCGGTTGTAAAAGAAATAAGGTTCAAGTTAATTAATAGCTTGATATCAAATTTTCACCGCAACAGAAATGGCGACTTCACTGGGGAATTGATGTTTATTTTGAGGGTTTAACCTATTTTGTTTATATACTTGCTATTTGTGAATATTTGTGAATATGTGCAGATTTGTTCTTTTGGCTTTTGGGAAATACAATTGGTGAGACAGCACCATACCCGTGCTTGAGCGTACTTATGATAGGAAGGTGGTATATTCAAGGAGGTTTATAGGGAGTTGATTCCCGACTAAGCCAACTTGAAAACCGCCGCTCAATGGAGGTCCTTTTTGAGGGTAGTGTTGTTGATCGAGTATTCGTGAAAACAATGCTGCTTTCTATAAGGGGCCCATGCCATTGAGGACCTTTAGAACACATTACCCCACTTGGCCTTATTAGGATGTAGTGCGATGACTATGAGGGAGTATTTCCGAATAGTTGATACGCGATACTACACTCGGACGAGACTCTCTTGAGAATATTATCGACCCCCGAGTTATTTGGGCAGTTGATAATATCCGAAAGATGGGTTGAGGACTCTGGGAACTTTTTAGAACCTTGTTCTACAGGTGATGAAAAAGCTCTAGTACACTCCTTATTGGGAAGGGTAGACCTTGGCCCCATGCTCGAATTTCCCTAAACCCGAACCTGTTATCTATGTGTATATGTGAATACCTGTGTTTGCTGCATTCATGCATTCATAAACATCATAACATAAAAGTTTTATGGAACTCAGACTCTCATTTTAAAAATTTTAGGAACATCATGGATCAGGGAAAAAAGAAAACAATCAAGTACACATACAAGAGTCCTAAACTGGATAATATTGAAAGGTTGAGCACTTATATCACAGATATAGAAGGTTTCAAGAGCAGATATGGTAACTTGTTGTCACTGTTGAGAACTAAGAAAAAGATGGATCTGGGGCTCCTCTCCACCTTGTTACAGTTTTACGACCCGCTCTATCATTGCTTCACATTTCCAGACTATCAGCTTGTACCAACACTCGAAGAGTATTCCTGCCTAATCGGGTTGCCCATCATTGAAGATTCTCCTTTTCCATTCACGGAGAAGGACCCTAAGAAGGAAGAAATCGCCAGAGCAATACGTGTGGGAGTAAAGGATATACAGGAAAACATGACTACCAAAGGAGGGATCTCTGGTTTACCTGCTGGATTCTTGATCAAGAAAGCACAGTATTATGCTGACCACCTGAGTATGGACGCTTTTGAAGCAATCTTGGCCTTGCTTATCTACGGGATCTTCCTGTTCCCCAACATCGACAACTTTGTGGATCTCAATACTATTAAGATCTTTCTGAGGAAGAATCCAGTACCAACATTGCTGGGTAGTGCTCATCATTCCATTCACCTCAGGAATCTTCACAAGGGTGGTATGATCATCTGCTGTGTTCCATTGTTGTACAAGTGGTTCCACTCTCATATGCCCAAGGCTCATGTATTCTGGAAGAAGGGTTGGTGGTCTGAGAAGATTATGGCACTGTCGCATTCTGATGTTGAATGGTACAGCAGAGATTATGACGAGATAAAGATTATTGACAGCTGCGGAAATTTTGGCAACGTACCCCTCCTTACTACAGACGGAGGAATCAGCTATAATCCAGTGCTCGCCCGACGACAACTCGGGTATCCATTGAAGGACCGTCCTAACAGTGCTCGTGTTGAAAGCTTGTTCTTTTTGGGAGAATCTGAGTTGAAAGGAGAATTTCTGGAAGCTTGGAAGCATGTTCACAAAAGAGGAAAGGAAAGTCTGGGAAAGCCTAACTGTGTCTCCTTTGATCCTTATCTCCAATGGGTTCGGAAAAGAGCTGTTCAGTTGAAGATGCCTTATGCCTTGCAAGAACCCATGGTCCTAAAAGAAGAACGCCCGTTGATTTTCTTCTCTGAGGAGGAAAAGTTGAAGATTGCATTGAGAAAATCCCAACAGACGGAGGTGTCTTGGAGGTATAAGTATCAGGTGGTAATGGAAGAAAATGAAATGCTCCGCAAGCAGCTTCAAGAAAGGGATGAAGAGATAAAGGCAAGCAAGAAAAGAAAGGCCCAGGAAAACTTGTTCTACTTCAGTAACCAGTCTACTCCGTGGAAGACGATGATTGAGAAACTTATGGGAGAGAAGATGCGAGTGGAGGAAGAACTACAGAAAGCAAATGCCACGGTGGAGTTTTTGTCAGAGGATTTCCTTTAGCACTGTCTAGTTTTCTTGTAATGTGTACTAAAAGATTTTGTAGTGCAACATCGAAAATTAAATGAAATCCGTGATGTTTTGAATCTCGAGATCTGAGTTCTATAAAACTTTACGCATTTGCATCCGCATTTTTATTTTAAACATTCAAGAGGTTTTAAAAATCATTTCACAGGTATTAATAATGGATCCAAGAAGAAGATCAGCTATGGAGTTCAAGTTCCGACAACCAGATCTGGAGAACCTGAGAATATTGGGAAGAATGGTAGAAGACCCTGAAGCCTTCAAAGCCCGACACGGCAATGTATTATCCTTACTTGAAATTCAGGTGGATGAGGAAATATTGTCCGCGCTCGTCAAGTTCTATGATTCAACCTATCACTGTTTCACTTTCCCAGATTTCCAGCTGTTGCCAACTTTGGAAGAATACTCAGTGTTGATGAGATTAAATGTTGCTCCGAGGCCGTTTTCTGGAAGAGAAGGTTTCCCTGATGAAAGAGCAATCGCCGAAGCCATTCATCTTGGAGTAGCTGAGGTACGAACCCTAATGACCGCTCAAGGGCATCCCTACGGTCTACCTACCAGATTCTTGTTTGAAAAAGCACGGTTTCAAGCCGAAACCAAGAATTGGGAGGCATTTGAAGCTCTTTTGGTGTTATTAATCTATGGACTCTTCTTGTTCCCGTCTGACAACAGTTCATCCACAAAGACGCTATCAACCTGTTCCTGCTCCGAAATCCTGTACCTACTCTCCTAGCTGATACTCATTATGCAATTCACCGCCGACACTTGTACGAAGCTGGACCAATTGAATGTTGTTCCACTCTCCTCTACAAATGGTTCATTTCACGCTTACCTAGATATCCAGCACTGTGGGATGTACAAAACAGTAATCCATGGATCGAGAGGATACTGTTACTCCAGCATACCGACATTCAATGGTACGACCCTGCTTACGGAGGGATCCCTATGATTCAAAGTTGTGGAGACTTCCCGAACGTACCGCTCATTGGTACCAGAGGGTGCATCAGCTACAACCCTATCCTTGCTCGCAGACAGTTAGGGTATCCGATGATGGGCGAACCAGATTTCAACTTGATGAGGAGTTTCTGCATTCAAGACGGAGAGAATCGAGAACACAAAGCCAGGATCATCTACGCTTGGCGCCGTATCAACGTCAGGGGCATGACTGCTTTAGACTACCCTGACACGGCTGTATCAGACTCCTACCTAGCATGGGTGGAAGAGGCCGCTCTGAAAATGTTCTATACCCGATTCGAACCCGAATCAGCAGAACCTACACTCGAGGAAGAATTGCCGACTGCCTTGGTAAAAGCAGAAGAGGAAGGAAAGGTTTGGAGGAACAAATATTTCTTGGCTATGCAAGAGAAGGAAGCTCTCCAGGGTAGAAGAAGAATTCAACCAGAAGAGGGAGGACCTTCGAGTTAGATGGTCCAAGATCATTGTGTGATGATGTAATCTTTGTTTTGTATTTCAATTTCCAACTGTTGTAAACTCCCCAGTAGAGGGATGAAAAGAAAATGTTTGTAATGTTTTCCCTTTTTAATATCTATGAATGACTTCTAAGAACCCCTTGAATGTTCAAAATACTGCATCTGCATGTCTGCATATCATAAGCATATCATAAACATGTCATAAGCATATCGTAAGTGTTGTTTTCTGTGTCGTGTCTCATCCCACTGTCTGATCTTCAACAGAGGAAAGCACACTGAATCCAACGCACAAGTACAACACGAGAGCCAGAGCCCGTCAACTAATGGAGGCTCAAAATCAAGAAATTGTAAGAATCGATGACGAGCTCGGAGATCTCCGAGGCGGAATCAAGCAGATTATGGAAGCTTTACAGGTGATAAAAGCGAAGATGGATACCCAGGCTACTGTAGTTTCTGAGATTACTAGTGCTGCTATGGATCCAGTTCCAACGGCCGACACCATCGCCAACAATCCACCGTATGGCTTACACCCGGATTTTCTACATCCGACTCCAGTAAATCAGCAGAATGTTCCTTTGAGAGGGGAAATGCCCCAGGCTATCCCTACCTATGCTCCGGCAGCTGTGCAAGCGCAGGTGCACCCAATGTTTCATAATTATCAGCCAGTGGTCGAAGATCAAGAAGAGTATGAAGGAGAGAATGAAGAACACGAAAGATTAAAAGAAAATGTTGAAACGATGGGAAGAAAGTTAAAAGCTATGGAGGGCAATGATGTATTCGGGACTGACACCCGGGATATGTGCTTGGTATCTGGGTTGATAATCCCGCCAAAATTCAAAGTTCCAAATTTTGATCAATATTCAGGGGCTTCCTGCCCGCGAACGCACCTTCTCATGTATTGTCGCAGGATGGCGGCTTATGTTGAAAATGACAAGTTGATGATACACTGTTTCCAGGACAGTTTGAAAGGCGCACCAGCAAAATGGTATTTGGGTTTGGATCAGACTAAGATTCTCAATTTCCAAGACTTAGCTAATGCTTTCATAAGACATTACAAATATAATATGGATCTGGCGCCCGATCGGAGGCAACTGCTAAGTATGTCCCAGAAGAGTTCTGAATCCTTCAAAGAGTACGCTCAGCGATGGAGAGAAGTAGCTTCACAGGTGGAACCTCCACTTAGTGAGAAAGAATTGACTGATTGGTTTGTTGACACTGTGCGACCCGAGTTCTATGAGAAAATGATCAGCAGTGTGTCCGCCAGCTTTTCGGATATTGTAGCTGTGGGAGTCCGAGTAGAGATAGGGCTGAAAAACGGAAGAGTTACAGGCAGTTCCAGCAGTTCAAGTGGTCAGGTTAAGAAAACTGGTAACCCATTCCACAAAAAGAAGGAAGGAGAGACCAACTCCATCACCAGTGGAAAAGGTAGACGTACACAAAAACAACCTTACCAACAACAACCTTATCTGAACTACAATCAACCGCCGCCGCCGAGTTACATGCAACAAGGTTACCCCGGGGCAATATATCCACCGCAGTATGCCACACAACCATACGTGGCAGCTGTCACTCCTGCTTTCACTCGACCAAACTACCAGACAGCACAGCCTGCACCTGGATATCAGCCGTTTCAGCAAAGGCAACAACGAGCGCCCAACGCTCCGCCTCTCCTACAACAACAACAACCCCGAGCTCCGGCACCCCGCCAGAGCTTTCAAAATAGAAGACCGACGAACAAGCCGAATTTCCCGCAGATCCCGATGACTTACACGGAGTTATACCCTTCATTGGTCCAGGAAGGTTTGGTGACGACGAGGCCACTGACCCCTGATACAACATCTCCTTTTTACAATCCGAGCGCTCACTGCGCATTCCATGAAGGAGCCGCTGGCCATGATTTGGAGAATTGCTTTGCCTTGAAGCATTTGGTGAGGGAACTGATTGAAAAGAAAATCCTGTCCTTTAATGATATTCCACCCAATGTCAAGAGTAACCCGCTACCGAACCATGGAGGGGTTAACGCTGTAGATGATTCTTCCACTGAAAAGTTAATTACTGAAGTATCGGAGATCAAGACACCATTAAAAATGCTGCATGAGAAACTGGTGAAAACAGGTTATATCCAGGGTAATCACGACAACTGTGGGGGATGTTCTGACAACGCTGAGGTTTGTGGTACAGTACAAAAAGATATCCAGAGATTGATTGATGAAGGATTATTGCAAGTCTGCAGCAAGATCAGAAGTGAGAATATTGCTGTAATAAAGCCATCATTTGATCAACCCAACAAAGACAAATGGACTCAAGCGCCCGGAAGTGCAGAGCCTGTGTTCAACAGATCAGCGATCACTCAACGCCGATCCGTCGTAATTCAAAGACCAAAGCCATTTCCATACAATGATACAAAAGCGGTCCCTTGGAAATATGATTTAACAGTGACACCGGGAAATGCAGATCAAGAAAAGAAAGGAAAGAAAGAGCAAGACGATGTTACAAACATCGTGGGCACGAGCAAGATGACCCGCAGTGGTCGAATTTATCAGCCCAAGATTACGATAGTGACTCCAAAATCCACTACCCCGGTGGAAACACAGAACAGAGAAGTGACAAATCCCGAGAAAGAAGATGAAGAATTTTTAAGAATTATTCGGAAGAGTGATTACAAGGTGGTAGACCAGCTCCACCAAACGCCGGCTAAAATCTCCGTCCTTTCTCTATTGATGAATTCTCCCGCCCATCGGGAGGCTCTACAGAAAGTACTTCAACAAGCCCACGTAACTAAGGACATCACGCTGGGGCAATTTGACTCAGTAATAGCCAATATCACAGCATGTAACACGTTGAGCTTCAGCGACGCCGAGTTGCCGAAAGAGGGTCGCCATCACAACAAAGCATTACACATCTCCATCAAATGCCAAGAAGACACATTGGCACGAGTCCTGGTTGATAATGGGTCTTCTTTGAATGTCTTGCCTGCAAGGTCACTTGCAAGATTGGCCTATACAGGAGCAGAGATGAAGCCCACTCCTTTGATCGTGAAGGCTTTCGACGGGTCCCGAAGGGCTGTTATTGGAGAAGTAGAATTACCCGTCATGGTTGGACCACATGTATTTGATATAACGTTCCAGGTGATGGACATTAACCCGGCATTCAGCTGTTTGTTGGGACGACCGTGGATACATGAAGCCGGGGCGGTAACATCAACTCTGCATCAGCGATTGAAGTATGTGGTGAATGACCAGCTAATAATTGTGCATGGGGAGGAAGACTTTATGGTAAGCAATCTGTCATCCTTCAGATACATCGAAGCAGAAGAAGGTGCGCTGGAAACCTCATTTCAAGCTCTGGAAATAGCCCATGCAGTAACAGTAGAAGAAACGGTAGCCAAAGGTAGTCCATCGTTCGCTTCCGCTCAAAGTATCAGAGCAGCGCTCGCAGAAGGCACTCCCGCAGGATGGGGAGAAATTATTGAAGTACAGCCAAAGATGGATCGACAGGGGTTGGGTTACAAACCAACTCCTGCTGAAGACACTACACTAGACCAGAGGCGTCCCAGGACAATACAAGAAATATTCATCAGCGGCGGGTCCCAAGTCAACGCCGTAGGAGACGAAGAAGAAAGTGAATACATCGGGCATCTAGTGTATCGGTGCAAATCTCCCTTGAGCAACTGGGAGGCCATTGATGTTCCTGTAGTTTGTCACGAGTTAAAGTAATTTGCTTTGTGTCTTTTTCTTGTTTTGTTGTTTTAAAACTCCATGACCGTGCCCAAGGTCATAGGAATGTTTTGTACGGGCCCCGCACTTTCAAAATACATCAATGAAAATGAACTGTTTTGCTAAATTCCTCATTTGCTTTTGATGCTTTTATTCATTTTCACTTTTAAAGAAAAATGGCAATCATAAAAAACCGAAAGCAATCTTCTTTTTTGTGTGCTGCATTTATCTTTGTATGTTTAATAAAATTAAACCATTCCCCATCTGCAGCCACATCCAAAAACCCATTGATTCCCATGACCAGGCATCTCCTCCTGACTTTGATTCACCAATTCACCAAGCTGAAGAGGAGGACGAAGATCTTGAAATTCCCGATGAACTGGTAAGACTAACTCAAGACGAAGACATGGAACTCCAACCATACAAAGAGCAGATTGAAGTCATTAACCTGGGCTCAGAAGATGACAAAAAGGAAGTCAAGATTGGGGCAAGCCTCGGGGCAGACATCAAACAACAATTGAAAGAACTCCTGAAGGAATATGTGGATGTGTTCGCTTGGTCCTATCAGGACATGCCGGGTCTAGACACTGACATAGTGGTTCACAAGCTGCCGCTTAAACAAGAATGCCCTCCAGTAAAACAAAAGCTCCGCAGAACCAGGCCAGACATGGCACTCAAAATCCGAGACGAAGTAAAAAAGCAGGTAGATGCAGGGTTCTTGGCTGTATCCAAATACCCTGAGTGGGTAGCAAACATTGTTCCAGTACCGAAAAAGGATGGTAAGGTCCGAATGTGTGTAGACTACAGGGATCTGAACAAGGCCAGTCCGAAAGATGACTTCCCACTGCCACACATTGATACATTGGTAGACAATACAGCTCGTTTCGAAGTGTTCTCTTTTATGGACGGTTTCTCGGGTTACAATCAGATTAAAATGGATCCAGATGATATGGAAAAAACTACCTTCATCACGCCGTGGGGAACCTACTGTTACAAAGTTATGCCATTTGGTTTGAAAAATGCTGGAGCCACCTACCAGCGGGCCATGGTCACTCTATTTCATGACATGATGCACAAAGAAATTGAGGTGTATGTCGACGATATGATTGCAAAGTCTCGAAGCGAAGATGATCATCTAGAGCACCTCCTGAAGCTGTTCAAAAGACTTAGAAAGTATCAACTAAGGTTGAATCCTGCCAAATGCACTTTCGGAGTAAGGTCAGGAAAGCTACTTGGTTTCATTGTTAGTCAACGAGGAATCGAAGTAGACCCAGACAAAGTCCGCGCCATCCAAGACATGCCAGCTCCTCAAACAGAAAAACAGGTCAGAGGTTTTCTGGGCAGATTAAATTACATATCTCGGTTCATTTCCAACATGACACCGACCTGTGAACCCATCTTCAAACTACTACGCAAAAATCAACCAGTGGTTTGGAATGAAGACTGTCAGCAGGCCTTTGACAAAATCAAAAGTTATTTGCAAGAACCGCCCATCTTGATACCTCCGGTTCCGGGAAGGCCGTTATTCATGTACCTTACTGTTCTAGAAAGTTCCATGGGATGTATGTTGGGTCAACAGGATGAATCCGGACGAAAGGAACATGCCATCTATTACTTAAGCAAGAAGTTTACTGATTGTGAGAGCCGTTATTCACTCCTTGAAAAGACATGTTGCGCTTTAGCATGGGCCGCCAAACGGTTACGACAGTACATGGTTTGCCATACTACTCTGTTAATCGCAAAAATGGACCCAATCAAGTATATCTTTGAAAAACCTGCTCAGACTGGAAGGCTCGCCAGATGGCACATGTTATTATCAGAATACGACATTCAGTACACGACCCAGAAGTCTATCAAGGGCAGTATCTTGTCAGATTACCTTGCAGAACAACCAGTTGAGAACGATGAGTCAGTTAAGCTTGATTTTCCTGATGAAGACGTCATGTTAGTAAAGGATTGTGAAAAGGTCGACCCTGTTGAAGATTCACCACCAAGTTCCCCTTGGAAAATGATGTTCGATGGTTCGTCAAATTATAGCGGGCATGGTGTAGGCGCTGTCTTAATGAATCCAGGAGGTGGTTACACGCCATTCACAGCTCGGTTGGATTTTGATTGTACAAACAACATTGCAGAATACGAGGCATGTATCCTTGGTCTCGAAGCGGCCATTGATCTCAAAATTAAAACTCTAGAAGTGAGCGGCGATTCAGCACTAGTCATCTACCAGGTCACAGGCGAATGGGAGACTCGACATGAAAACCTGGTCCCATACAGAGCATATATTGTCGACATGATCGAGTACTTTGACGAGATTACCTTCAAGCATGTACCCAGGTCTGAAAATCACATTGCCGATGCTTTAGCCATGTTGGCCTCCATGTGGAAAGTCCAAGATGTAAATGATGCTACTCTCATCCGGATTGAGCGAAAAACAGAGCCCGCTTACTGTCAAATGATCGACGAAGAAACAGATGATAAACCATGGTACTATGATATAAAGAACTTCCTGTTACAACAAGAATATCCGACCGATGCTACGTCTCTTGACAAGAAAACTTTAAGAAGACTAGCGTCAAAGTTCTTCCTCAGCAATGGTGTGCTTTATAAAAGAAATCATGACATGGTACTACTCAGATGCGTCGACAAAAGAGAAGCAGAGCTGTTAATGAAAGATGTCCATGAAGGGATCTTCGGTACTCATGCCAATGGGTACGTGATGGCCAGAAAGATTTTGAGAGCCGGGTATTACTGGTTGACTTTAGAGAATGACTGCATACAATTCTCCAGGAAGTGTCATAAATGTCAGATCTACGCAGATAAAGTGCATGTACCTCCGACATTGCTGAATGTACTGTCATCACCCTGGCCTTTCTCAATGTGGGGCATCGATATGATTGGGGCAATTGAGCCAAAAGCTTCCAACGGGCACCGTTTCATTCTAGTCGCCATTGACTATTTTACCAAATGGGTCGAAGCTGCTTCATACACCAATGTAACCCGACAAGTGGTGGCTCGCTTCATCAAGAAAGAGATAATCTGTCGATACGGGATTCCCAACCGAATTATCACAGACAACGGAACCAATCTGAACAACAAAGTGATGAAGGAACTGTGTGATGAATTCAAGGTTGAACACCATAACTCCTCCCCGTACCGTCCGAAGATGAATGGAGCTGTTGAGGCAGCTAACAAAAACATCAAGAAGATTTTACAAAAGATGGTGAAAACTTACAAAGACTGGCATGAAATGTTACCGTTTGCTCTACACGGATACAGAACATCAGTCCGCACCTCAACAGGGGCAACCCCTTTCTCTTTAGTGTATGGGATGGATGCTGTACTCCCAATTGAAGTCGAGATCCCTTCGTTAAGGGTTATAATGGAAGCAAAGCTGGAAGAGGCAGAATGGGTCAGGGAAAGATTTAACCAATTGAATTTAATTGACGAAAAGCGTATATCTGCAATGTGTCATGGCCAGGTATATCAGAAAAGGATCAAAAGAGCCTTTGACAAGAAGGTCCGCATCCGGGAGTTCAGAGAAGGTGAGCTTGTATTGAAGAAGATCTTACCAGTCCATAAAGACGCCCGAGGAAAATGGATGCCTAACTATGATGGCCCCTTCATTGTGAAGACAGTTTTCTCAGGAGGATCGTTGATTCTCACAACCATGGATGGAGAGCAGCTTACTCATCCAATAAATTCTGATGCAGTCAGAAAATATTACGCCTAAGAAAAGCCCGATAAGTCGAAAACTCGCAAGAGCGGCTTATGCAAAAGTTAGGGTAAAAAGAAAAAGAGAAAAAGAGAAAAGAATTGAAAGCTCGCTAAGTTGAAAACCCGAAAGGGCGACTTAGGCAAAAATGAGCGTCCCGGTGGATTGAAAACCCGAAAGGGCGATCCAGGCAAAAATTAGGGACAAAGGCGTTTCACTGCATCAGAAGGTTGTCACCAGTGCAGCAAGTTACACAGAGAAAACTCGCTTCCGGTTGCTCTCGTCAGAAGCAAGGATGTTGGTGGATTTCTAGTCTTTAGGGATAAATGGTCATGGGATTCAATGTAACCCTTCCACTTTTGCCATTTTTCACTTGTACAATGTTCTAGGGAATCTTGCCATTGGCAAGACCTCCTGCTTGAATAAAATCAGCTTCGAACCATTCTTTTGTTTGCAACTACTACTTCTCTTTATCATTTTTTGTTATGCAAAACACTGTTTATTTGACAAACGATGATTTTGAAAAACGTAAGAGGCAAAAATTTTCATGATAAAACTTGAAAAGGTCAATAAAAAACAAATGCTTTAAACTCGTGGAAAACTCAGTAAGATCATACTCACCCTGATGTCTCAAGGTGGCAGGAGCATTGATATACATTTGCATTTTTTCCCCGGTTGAAACACTTAGCAGATCTGTTCACTTGGTTCGCCTTTGGCCGTATGTAGTAACCAAGACTAAGAAGCCATCATGTAAAGTTTTGAAGGATCCATCCTCCACAGGATTGCCAAAGACAGAGATTACTGGTACATCGCGGGCTGACCTGACTAAGCTCCGTTCCCCAGTACAGTTGAGATTATTTGCACCACTTAGCCTGGATTCAGTGTGGTTCTACCCTCTCCCCCGGTTGTGGTATCTCATTTTCTGGTTGTTACCATCAAGTCCAGTTGTCACTGGCATTCATATGTTCTATCTCGTGGTTGCCACCACAGTCTTTTAAAAAGTCCAGCCGTCACTGGCACCTTGTGTTTGTTGGTCGTCACCAACCTTTCCCCGGAAAAGTCCAGTTGTCACTGGCATCGTAAAATCCAATTGTAATTGGTACCCTTTCGTTGGTTGTCACCAACTTCCCTCAGTAAAGTCCAGTTGTCACTGGCATTGTTTAAATCCAATTGTTGTTGGTATCACTTGTTGGTCGTTACCAACTTTTTACTTTAAGTCCAGTCGTCACTGGCACCCTGTGTTTGTTGGTCGTCACTAACACCCCCAATCAAGTCCAGTTGTAACTGACACCCTTCAACCGAACCGTGGTTAGTAATCATTATTGTTACATCCCCTGAAGTCCAGTCGTCACTGGCATCGTTAAATCCAGTTGCCATTGGTATCATGTGTTGGTCGTCACCAACCTCCCCTACTGAAGTCCAGTCGTCACTGGCGTCTTTTAAATCCAATTGTTATTGATACCTGAGTTTGGTTGTCACCAAATCCTCATAAAGTCCAGTCGTAACTGGCGCGCTCACCCAAATTGTTATTTGTGGTTGTTATTTAAATCCCCCAGTAAGTCCAGTCGTAACTGGCATTCTTATCCGGCATCACTGGTTGGTCGTCACCAAATCCCGTGAAAAGCCAGTTGTAACTGGTATGGTCGTTTATTCATTTAACATTCCATCGGTCGTCACCAATCCCACTAGCTAAAGTCCAGTTGTCACTGGCGTTCCCATTTTCCTTATTTGTTTCCTCTGGGTTGGTAGTCACCAGTACCCCAGTAGGTCTTTGCTTTTCCAGTCTAGTCTCGGAGATCTAGTTGTCACTAGTATCCCCTGTGTGTCTGACTTTGTTCCTAGTCCATTCCTGGAGATCCCGTTTGAACTCTTCATTATAGGAAGGCCTCGTCTGGTCATCCCCAGTGAGGTTGTCACCAATTTCCTTTATTCCCCATGTGAAAATTATTCTTTCCCCGGTGGAATGCGTCTCTTTCTCCAGTGAACGGCTGTCCTCGTCAGGTTCCGTTTCCCAGTCGGAGTTTCTCAGATGATATCATCTAGTCACGTCTGAACTATTTGATCCCCAGTAAAGTATGTCCCTTTTCCCCAGTGAACGGTTGTCCTCGTCAGGTTCCGCTCCTCCAATCAGAATTATGTTCTCAGTTGTTATCATTTAGTCATGTCTGAACTATCTGATATTCAGGTTTAAGTTTTCTCTTCCCCAGTGTGTGTCCTTCTATAAGGACGTTCCCGGTATGTCGAGTCTCCAGAGACTATTCCCCAGTGGATGGCAGTCTGTTTTTACCTTTTTGTGTGCCTTGCATTTTCAAGCATCATAAAACATCATTTAGGACTCATAGCATTTGGGCATTTATTCCTCTGCATAACATCGGATCTAAGGTACAAAATTTCTGGTTCTTCTGTATTTAAATACCTCTCACTACGATCCCCCGAGGATTGTCATCCTCAGTTTCATCTAGTGAAGATATTTAAATAGGGGCAACTGTCATACCCCAAATTTTGACCACCTGAGATCCTCATTACCATTTTTAGAAGCATGATCATGCATTATCTAACCCTAAATCAGTGCAAGTTTATTATTGTCAAGTTACAGATGAATCAGGGTTCTCGCACCGACAAATTCAAAACAATCAAGGAATGATCAACCAATGATTTGGGTCAATTCAATCATGGAATGAAATCAAAGACAATATCAAAGTCGAATGGGAAGTCAATTTGAAGAAATCGTTTCAGAATCAAGAACAGTGCAGTCAGGAGGCCCCGATTAGGGTTTTTAACTAGTAGAAAGTCAACTGTGGTTTGACTTTGATGTTGGGAAATGTTTTAATGGTGGGAGTGAGTTCCATGAAGTTAATATAGGCTATTAAAGACTATTCAAGAAGTGTCAAAGTCCCAGGATGTCCAGAATATCAACAGGCGACTCGATCGGCACCGATCGATCGTACGGTTGACCGAAAAGTCAACTCCTCGAATTTTGAGAATTGGAATCCAAGTTGTGAATCAAAGTTGTTCCTTATGTCATAATGGACTTGCATATCAATTTTCATGGTCATTGGATCAAAAATGAGAGAGTAATCGAGAAATCGGGAAATTAGGGTTTTGAAAAGGGCTAAACCGTATCTCCTTAACCACACATCCAATTGAGTTGGTTCTAGTCTCATTTGAAAGCTCTTGACAAGTCCTACAAAAGTCCCATACTAGTCCACAACCAGAAAATGCATACTTTTTGAGATATAAGCAAAAACATTCCTAGAAGGGAAAATAACTTAGAAAATTTCTAAGTTATTTTCACCTTAAAAGCTAAAATCAGCCAACTTCAAGGGGGTTTTTCACCTAGTTTCAAATAGAATCAAGATTTCTGGCCAACATGAAAGTTTTAGTACTATGTGAGGGCTTTCTAAAAAGTACAAGTACATCTCAAGGGGATTTATGAGCTGAGAGATACATGTGTTCAAAGTTGGCAATTTGTCACTTTTGTCCCACATTGATGAATTTTGCAAAAACACCTCTAGCACTCAAGTGGATCAATTTCAATGCTACAAACTCCTTCTATATGATATATTAATCATTCTTAGCAGGTTAGAACAAAGAAATAACAAGGAGATAGCATGGAAATAAGAATGGTGAGTTCATTGCCAAAGTTGAAATATTTGACTTTTCCAAGCATGAGGTGGAAAGTCATTTCTGTTCCAGCCACTCTACCAGGCCTCTAGGCATTGATTCCTCTGTAAAAACATCATACAAACTTGCCAATTAAGTCAAGAAAACAGCTAGCAATCAGAAAAGCCAAGCAAGTGGTCATTTGGAAGAGAAAATATCAAGGTTTCTTCATGGTGAAGCAAAATGACCAAGCAAGCTCCTCACTCATTTTTTCTATAAATAGAGACCTCTAACTCCTCATTATGGACCTCAATATCATTCTAAAAACCTGCTAGAAGCAAGCTCCTCATTACATTTCTCTCTCACACCAAATTTGCAAAATCTCCAAAGTTGTCAAAAATGCCCAAAAATCAGCATTTGCAACTTTGATGCTACTTTGAGTTCTATACATTCCAGACCTCAAACAACCATCCACACACTCTCTAAATCATATATATGAGGTGTACCAACCATTAAATCACCCAAAAAATCAAAAAATCAAAAAGTCAACATTCCATGGAACTTTCTTTGACTTAAGTCCTCAAAAACCACCAAAACTTGATCCAAGCACCTTGTTGATGTTTTGAACCCTTGTACACCTCAAATACAACATATATAAGCTGTCTAAACTCTCACCATCCATCAAAAGCTAGCAGATTTCATTTTGGCCTCCAAAGTGCTTTGTTTCTTAAAGTTCAAGAAAGCACACATACACCAAGTTCTTGATTCAGCATTTCTGGTTCTTTATTCTCAACATATTTAGGTTGCTTATCAACTCTCCAACAGGTATGTAACTCTTTCTATCATTTATAACATGTGTATGTATTCCTTTGGTTGATTTGAGCATAGCATCAAGATTTCACTCTTTGACACCAAATGTACAAAATGCACCAAAGCACCAAAAACATGATTTTTCCCTATACTTGTTTTCTGCCAAAACAAACATCTTGTACACTTTATATTGAACATGTTTGATGTGTTTGGATGCTCATCTTGTGTTATAAATCAATGTACCAAGTTTCATGCCTTCATATGCACCATTATATGAACAAAAGGCAAATGCTATGACATATTTCATGATAGTTGTTTTCTGTGGAATTTTAATGTTTGAATCATCTTATTATCACGTATGTGTGCTGTACAAGTGGTTAATTTGGTTAAACTTGAGCTGGAACTTCATCTGTCCATTATCATGCATATGTGTTCATGCTTTGCAAAATGCCTCATTCTTACATACCAACTTGAAAACACTTGCTTGTACTTGGTAGTTCATTGTTGCTACAGCTTCACATGATCATATGTGTTATGTTTAGATAGATCACCACACTAAAACTGACCTGCACAAAGTTTTGCTTCACATCATGCTTCACACACACATAATACACACCATTTGCAAATTGAATGACAAGTTCTTATATGTGTGTTCCAGTTTGAATATTTTCATTTGCACACACTTAATATGACATGATTAAACTGTTAGAATGATTGGAACCACTCAAAACACTCAAGAACCAAAAATCACCTCATCATGCATTGTTATGTCATGTGATTTGCAACTTACATACAACTGTCATATTTACTCATGCCTTGGCTTCAAACTTGCTTGCTATCTGTTATATAGGATATGTGTGATGTGTATGTGACCTCACTTGACTTGTAGCATGAGTATACCAAGTGTTCATTTCATTTTGCAAGCATAAAGTCATAATTTTACACCAGCTATCGTTTTTTTCACAGGAGAGTGAATTTCAAAAAACCACCTATGCCATCCTCTTCCTCTCATTTTTCTACCCAATTTACATATAAAATTTGTCTCGATCCGATGAGCGGTTAGTGAGATACGGTATAAAACGTATTTGGTTTCGATTATGTTTCCATGCATTCAAAACAAACACACACACCAGTCAGCGTTTTTTTCACTAGGTGAACAGTTTGTAAAAACTAACATCACCATCCTCTTCCTCTCATCATTCTACCCCAAATCCATATAAATTTTGTCTCGTTTCGATAAACGGTTAAAAAGTTATGATACAAACCGTATTTGACTAGACAGTGTACTTTTCCCGCACTGACAGTACTGATTTCGAAACTTCAACGCATCATAACTTTCTCATATTTTATCGTTTTTCATCCGTTCTTTTTTTGTTATGCTTGTTTTAAAATGTAGTTTCATAATGTGTAATTAATTTTCATGTTTGATCACTTTTTATTTTGCGCGATCCGCGCACTGACAGTACTGATTTCGAAACTTCAACGCATCGTAACTTTCTCATATTTTATCGTTTTTCATCCGTTCTTTGTTTGTTATGCTTGTTTTAAAATGTAGTTTCATAATGTGTAATTAATTTTCATGTTTGATCACTTTTTATTTCGCGCAATCCGCGCACTGACGGTATTAGCCCTAATCAGTTGCAGATGAAAATTAAGAGCATTCCACTTGCATTTTCTCGGGAATTTTGATTGTTATCATGTTTTAATATGTTTGTCAACATGTTGAAATATTTTCTTTGAATTATTATCTTTTATTTTCATCTGTACGCTAACAGTCGTTTCAGGTACAGACTGTCGTTACATAATAAAACTGCTGTTTTTTTATCATTTCTGCTTTTCATTTTAATTATTCGATATGGTTGTAATAATTAATTTATTTGTATGTTGTAATATTTGCTCTTGTAATGTCTGTATGTGATCCCCGAGCGACGAAGCTCGTCCAATCGCCGATATACTATCCTCCAAAGGAAAAGTCTGTCCTGTTGGCAATCAATGTCTTGGACTAAATTCAAACATACCCCCGACTTTGTCAAGTCACTCTAAACCTAATTTCATAACTTTTAGACTTTGCTTGAAGTCTACGATACCTACCCGTACTAGGAGTGTTCTTCACCTAGAACCCTAGGACAGAGTTCGTCAACTCTGTGTAAGAATCATCGTCATGATTTCTTATTTCCCCCTTCAATGTAGCTTAGGGAGTTTTGTCAAACTCCACACAAACATTGTCATGTTTGTTCCCCTTTGAACCTTGATCGTCATCAAGTGTTCTTTTCCCTTGTGAGGTGAACTACGATTGCTCTGATTCTATCCTAGTCAGGATACGTAGGCAGAAGGGGCGATACCTTTGCGAGCAAACTTAGAAAACCACTTAGGCCTTTATTTTATTTTATCCCAATTCCCATATCAAACCATAATGCATGTTTCACAACTTAACAAGTAACTTAAACAAAAGGTTCCTGTAGAGTACTACAGATATTTAGGGTGCTAATACCTTCCCTAGATATAACCAACCCCCGAATCCCCGAATCTCTAAAGCGTTGTTGTTACATCGCGAAAAAGGGTTCTTTCTCTCTTTAGACCTATCCTTTGGATAAATTAAAGACCGGTTGTAAAAGAAATAAGGTTCAAGTTAATTAATAGCTTGATATCAAATTTTCACCGCAACATACAGAAACGTAAATCCATACAAAATCCACGACGGGAAAACAAGCGCTAGGATTGACTCGCGTAGGGAACCGTTGGAGTCCCCAGCAGAGTCGCCAGTTGTCGCTACTGTGAAAATCGGCGCCGGCTGAACAGAAGAGTCGCCATCGTGCGTTATTTATCCCAACGGAGGGAAAGGAAACGCTCGAAGTAAACCTACCGCAAAGACGGGAAAGGAATGGTCGTCGCAACCAAATTCCTGGATTCGGGAGTCGATTACGCAAGGGGAAGGTATTAGCACCCCTCACGCCCGTCGTACTCGACGGGATCCACGCTTGTTTTCTAGTACGGATTGTTATTCTATCTACTCTACAGGTCTGGGGTTAAAAGAAAAGAAAATGACTCGGCAAAGTATCGCGCTTTATGCCTACGTATTCCCGTCTGGAACGAGAAATCAGAGTCAACGTAGTTCGCCTACCTACAGGAAAGGAGGGGAAGGTTGCTCGCTAGGATATCGCATCCTATGCCTACGTACTTTCATACAGCATGAAAGATCAGAGCAAACGTAGTTCGGGCTACGGAAGACACAGATTTGTCTGACTGTCTTTTATCCTTCTGAAAAGGTTTTCTCCTGATTACGGGTCCAAGCGGACAAAAATGACGTTTTGATTTGTTTCCAGTCTTTTACGCAAGAACTATTTTTTATTGATGTTTAACCTTTTATTGTATTTTTGATTGTTTTGAGATAAGAAGAGAAAGAACTCTAAAAACCTAGGGTAAAAATGGGAATCAAAATCTACCCTAATGTTGTCATGCATGGGTTAACACCTAATGTCTGTCATATTTCTCTCTTGCGCAGAGAGAAACAGAGATCCTAAGGGATAGACGGAAAAGAAACAACATATATACAGTAAAGCAGTAAAATGCATGAATGCAGCAGTACAAGCGAGGCAAGTGAGTCCACTCAACCTCGAACCTAGAAAACAATAGGCAAAGTGAAACAGCTTCACTTCAAACCTAAGGGGAAAATTAACAAATAATACAGCAAAGAAAATAAAACCCCAAACACCAGCTCTGACAGCTCCCTCAGCTCTTACAGCAGCAACTCTGAAAAACAACAAATTCTGACAGTTGATTAACAACAATATTTCAATGAACCCCAAAGTCAAACTCCAATGGTACCCAAGCTACAACAAGCTTCCATCTCCAAGAAATCACCAAGCTCAAGCAGGCACAGAATCTTAACCAGTTGACAACATCAGACAGCAGATAGCTCCAAACAGCAATAAACCCTAGCTTCAACAACTGCACAATTTTGACATGAATAATCCTCATCTTTGTCAATCTTTGATCTTCATCTCTATCTTCAATGGCTTCTTTCTTCAAGGCAAGCTCTCCTAGATGATAGTCACTTAACAAGATGAGTTGAATGTTAAACAGTTCATTGACTACCAAAGGAAGCCTATAAACAGTTTAACATTATAGAAGAGTGGTTCTCTCAAAGTTCTACCTCTAAGGTAAGGCCACTTATCCCTCCAAAGGAGGGAGGTGAATACCATAGAGGGACTTTATGTCATAGAGAAGAATGGAAGCAAAGGAGGCTATCCATGTTTATGAAGAAATTCAGTCTATTCTAAGGCTCTGCTTATTCCTATTATTTCCTATGTCTTCAATCAACTCCCAGCTCAAACAATCTTCAAGCTTCAATAGTTGATTATCATCTTCAATATTCTCTTTTAATGTCTTCATGCTCCACAAGCTCAAACCAAACCCCACACCCCAAATAAAAGCCCAAAAAACCCAAGCAAGCAAACATAAACCCCAAGTGGGCACACCAAACAAACACTCCATTTGTAAAATATACTAAAAATAGTAATATAGTATTTAAAATTCTAGGATTAATTCTAAGGGAATTTCTACATCTACCCTACATACCCTATATGTCCCATAACCTAAAACATGCTAAAAACCCCAAAATAAAATGTTATAATGCACCTATGTTGAGTTTGAACCCTAATACTATCACCCTAATGTTCTCTACTCAAAACTAATCAAGATTAATCCACAAAAATGTGGAATAAACCTCTAAGGAGACCTAATGTTCTAATCTATCTAGTACAAAAAGAATGGAATCAAAATATGAATTTAAATGACTAAACAAAATTCACCAAATAATATGTACAAACAAAATGAAAATAAAAAGCAATTAAGTTTGAAAATTCACCATAAATGAAAAAGATGATTAAAATACTAACTTTATTTTTCTACAAATTTCTTGAGACAATTATTAAAATGAGGGAAAAAAATCCCATGTCAAAATGATTATTTTTGGGTTTAATATGAATTATTTTGTAAACTATATGCAAAGTGAAAGAAAAAGAAATTCAATTAAAATTGGGAAAACAGGGGGGTGTCAACAGCAATTATCCTACTTCAGAAACACATTGGGCCCAGGAGGGGGGGGGGTGCTGGTAGCACGCGTTGGGCCCAGTCTACTTCAGAAAACAAACACAAAAGAAAACTAAAAAAAAAAAAAAAACGCGGGTGCAGCTAGCGACGAAATGCTTGTTATTCACGTTTGGGCCTCAAATGGGGGGTACGAATAGCAGATCTGCTAGGCCCAAACCAGAATTTCACGCCAGGGAAGGGGGTGCTTATGGAAAATAGGGGAGTATGGATCAGCAATCTGAACTGGGCCTAATGCCCGATCCCACTCATTCACAATCTCAGCCAGACAAAACTACTCCTCCTAACCCTTCATTGATACTGTTCATCGTTCCCAAACCTGAAACCCTAGCGCCGTTTCTCCTAAACTCTCTCTCTCTGAAACCCTCTCACCTTCACGATCTCTGCTCCCAAATCCCTCACCACAAAGCGCCTATCAAACATCAACCACAACTTAAACTCGTTCCACTCAAACCTCGCTAACACTCCACTAACCTAAATCCTCAACTAACAACAAGAAAGATACGAGAAAGGATAGATTCAGAATAGGAACCTGGATGGCGATGAGGCTATAAAGGTTCTTGAAATACTGACGAGCAAAGCTTGCGGAGAACTTGACGGATCCACTTCTGAAGAGATCCTTCTTTTTTTTTGCGCTTGAAGATCTACGGCGGCGACAAAGCTTTTGTGATGAACGGATGGATCTGGCTGGATGATGTTCTTGAAGAACTTTCTGGAGATGAAGAACGATGCAGGTTGTTAAACGAAAGGAGGATAATTTGCGTTTGGATCTTGACGTGGAAGAAAAATCTGTTGAATGTGGTGAAATTCTGGAGGTGTTGATGATCGTTTGAGGCTCGGATGAACACCGAAGGATCTGGAGAAAAGATGAACACCACACGAGTACTTCATGATTCTGGGAACGGTTGATGAACATATGATGTTCTTGACGCCTTCTGGAAATATTGATGAAGATTCATGCAATTCTTCTAGAAAGATATTGAATAAGCTTGATGAAAACAGAAATTCTGGAAAATGATTGTGAAGAACATGTGAGGAATTCTGGAAATCACTTCATGGTTGATGATTATTGATGATGAACATGATCGAGGAAGATGAAGATTGGCGAGGTGGATGAAGATTTCTGGAAAAATGGTGTTTCCGGTGAAGTTGCGGTGGTCCGGTGATGGTTAGGACGGCCGGAGACGGTTAGGGTGAACGTCGGCGAGTGGTTAGGGTGGCCGCCGGCAGTTGCATGCCGGCCGATGAGGATTCCGGCGAAGGGAGCAGGTGGCGCAGAGGGTGAGGGAGAAGAGGACGCGTGGCCTGAGGCTATGGTACGTGGCTGGCATGCAGTGAATGAACGAATGAGGTGGCGGAACCCAACAACACACGCGTGGCAACGCCTTTATACTGCCAAGTGGCACTTGGACTTTGACTGGGCCTGATTAATGGATATTGGCCCAATGGATAATGACTCAGATTAGCTGATTAAAACATGATTAACTGCATTTAAACTCTGATTAGTGGACTAAAGTGAAAGATTAAACAAAATTAATACTAAAAAAAAAATCCTAATTAAACCTAATACGAAAATTAAAATAAAACCTAATTAAAATCTATCATTAACCCTAATTAAAGCCTAAAAACGAAAATTAAAAAATAAAACCTAATTAATCAGAAAAAATATCTAAAAATTATTAAAAAAACCTAATTAATCTGAAAAAAATCAAATAAACTCTAAAAAAACTAAAACAATTAATCCTCTTTTTTTTTTAAAAAACTATTCTATTAATTTTGAAAAAACACAATTAAAATCTAATAACATCTAAAAACATTAATATCTATTTTTTAAAAATCTATTCTCATTTAAGAAACGATAATATCTATTTATATCTATTTTTTAAAAACCTATTAAAAGGAAAATAATATCTAAAAAACTTAAAATCTAATAAATCTCTAAAAAAGAAAAGAAAATTTATTTAAAACTCTAAAAATTATAAAAAAAATCTATTAAATCCAGAAAAATCCATTTAAATGCATTAAAAATCCAGAAAAATAAAAGAAAAATCCTAAAAATGCCATGAAGCCGATTAAATCGAATTGGAGAATAATTGCGCAACCATAGCGAAACCCGGGTACCGAGATGGCCTGAAAACACAGGAAACGAGCGCCAATTCTCAAAGTACGCTTATTCAAACCGGCTTGAGCTGCCTGAAACGCCAGGGGCTGCAATCCCAATAAAATCGATCTGACTGAGAAACATGTGATGCATGCAGTATGCGAATGCGAATGCAAAATGCGTCGAAACATAAACCAGATATGGGGACCGGTTGGTCAAATTTTAGGGTGCAACACACATGTTTTCAATTAGGGGGCCACGTGCTTTTCCTTTTGTTTATCCTTTTTAAAAAAGTTTTTAGGCCTCTCTTTGCTTAAGCCCAAAGTCTTTTTACTGGTTTGCACCTCCAACTTGTTTTTGGCAACCCATTTGTTTTTGTTTGTTTTAGTTTTTGGGCCTTAAGCTCATTTCTCTGTATTATTCTTTTAACTCCTATTTTCAGCATTGCACCCCCTAAGTTTTTGTTGTTTTTATGTTATGATCATGAGCCTTGAGCCCTTTGTTTCTACTTGTTTAGCCCTCTTTTTAATTGTTTGCACCCCATTTGTTTTTATTCTTTCACCGTATTATTGATCAAGACAAAAGCAAAAATATTTCTTTTTTAAACATTTTAATCAATCAAATACTTGATCAACATTAAGTCTCTTTATTTTCCCACTTAATCAAAAACACTTTGAAATCTTTTTCATAATAAAGCGGATGAAAAATGATTAGTTGAACGTAATATCCATTATTTTCCCAAATATTTGAATGTTAGCCGTAATTAGCTTACCATTTGAATAATCGTCTTCCATTCAAAACACAATAATTAATTGAATTTAGTTCGGTCCTTATTCGATGAAAATGGATAAGTTGGACGTAATTATCCATCCTCTTCCCCAAGTATTTGAATGCTAGTCGTAATTAGCTTATTGTTCGAATACTTGTCTTTCGTTAAGAACTTATAACTTAATTCTCCTTACAAATTTCATAATTAACTTGGATGAAAAGGGATTATTTGGACGTAATATCCATCTTATTCCCCGAGTATTTGAATGCTACCTGTAATTAGCTTGATATTTAAATACTCGTCATCCACTTAAGAATAATCTTAACCAATCAAACTTATCTTTTTCCACTTTAGCGCGACCAAAACCTTTTCATAAATGGATGATGTTTTATCTATTCTACCACAATACAAACAAACAACTAAGCCTCTCATGCGTGAGCATACAAGCATCGTTTAAATGCTAGAATGCGATCAAGTAAAATATATTTTTATCATATATTAAAATAAAAATATATTTATTTTTAAAAATATTAATATTACATCACAATTGCTAATACTTTTTTGGATTATCTAAATAGTCCTAACAAAAACAACCGAACAGGAACTATTGCATCCATAACCTCAACCAATCCCTCCAACGCCTCGTCGCACACACAATCGATCAATAAACCAGAACTCAGAGCAGTGGTTGAAGATCAAATTCATAGTTAGGTTACATTACAAAGCATGAGTTTAATCAATCCAAAAACCGACAAGCTTGTGAGGAGATTAACCATTGCCGCAACTATTACTGCCTCTTATTTTCTCTTAACTGCTGATTATGGCCCTCAACCTAATGCTCTTGACCCCGTAAGTTTCTCTTTTTCTTTCTTCTCTTCATTTTAATTGGATTTTCTGATTTAAACTTCTCGTTCTTCATGAATGTTTGTTTGAAATTAGGGTTAGGTTGATTTTTACATGTTTGGATGTCTCCAAATAGAATTGATTTTGGTTTAAGTTAGGATTTGTAGATTTTGACATGTTTGGTTCTTAATTGGATCAATGATTTCGTCTTTGCAACCATATACGTGTTTAGTATCGAACATTGTAGCATCCATTAACTCACGTAGCTGTTTAAGACCCTACTTTGTGAAGAAAAAAAAGCTTCGGAAGTGAGAAACCTGCATGTGGAGGGGGAAAGTTGGCTGGAATTAAAGGAAAGCAATATGGGTTGTATTATTTTTAACCTTGGAAGTGAGAATAAGCAATCCTCAAAGAGACTTAAGCTGTAACTCTTGGGCAACTACTGATCTTCAATATCAATTAACAGTAAAAAAAATAAAATGTTAATCTAATGCCATGCAGTGAATGAGTGTTAGTGTTAGAGTTTCTAAAACTTTTAAGCTTTTAACCTACCCTCCCTTATTTTAACAATGCCGCAACCAGTGCTGTCCAATTGCGACAATGGTGGCGCTATTGCGAATATTCAACCTCGCGCAATGGAAAAGCTGTGGCGTTGCGGATTTTGTATTATGGCGCCATGGCGACCTTCATGAGTTTAACCCTCATGGCGGTATTAAGGAAATTGTTGTTTTATTTTTCTAAATATGAATAATTCTTGCTTGGGTATTTTTTTTACCCTACCCGTAAACACGTCTAAAAGAATTATAATTGTGGTTGAATACTAATAACTTTCATTAAATACTAATCACTACCCTAATTAAATATTTATAAAACAAACACTATAACCTCTTCATTTAGCAAGCTGATAAACTTTCCATTCTTCAGACTTTTCTTCTTCTCCCTCTTTTTCTATTCTCTTCTCACGCAATTGACTTTTTTTCTTCTCTCTATTACTTTTCTCTTCATAAGTAACTTTTTGGTACTCTTCAAAAAAAAATTCTTTTATATCTGCAGCTGCTATATTTTTCTCCTTTTTTAAAGTGGTTTGTGTTTATTTTATTTTCTACTCTATGTAGTGTTAGATTGTTTGAAAATCCGAAAACCCCCTAACCTTTGGTGTTCGCGGTTCAAAGAGAACTGAACCTGGATGAAAATATATGAAAATAGTTAAAGGATATACCAACTCTACTCGCAGTATTTTTTTCCACAAAATTGATTAATGAAGGAATAACAAGAGATGATTTATAAAAACTTGATCGGTAAAATAGCAAGTGTATTATTTTAGCATTTGTAGTAATAATGAGGAGATTTTTCTGAATGTTGATCTCAAGGACTACGTATCAATAATGAGTTGAGTTCTAATTGTCGTTCAATCAAACAAAAACTAGAGTTGAGATTTCTTTTGCTAATTTATAAAAATAATTGCGAATAAAATAAAGAGATAATTAAACGGTTTTGACAGATATGAGTATCATGCTAAGGAAAATGTATGATTCTTTCTTGTAACAACTATGAATCGTCATTGCAACAACATATTTTACATAATGAACGCCAATTCTTACAGTAATTACTGATGAAATTAAGCGTTATTATATCAAGAATTATCTGGTAACTATAGGGTAACCCTAGTCTTAGGAGATATCTACCATAGCATACTCTCATAAAAGTATTACCAACGGCGGTCCAACCTAGTTGTTAATCATACATCAATCTCAGTTTTTCCGAAAGAGACAGCATTACAAACATCAAGAGAATAATTTAATTATAAGAAACATATTGTTATTGCAAATAGGTAATCATAGTTATTACAAATCTAAATCAGGGACACCCAATAACATTGGGGGTTTAGCTACTCATAATATTCAATGAAAACAAAATACAAAGTTTAGACATTACAGGTACTAAGATGAAATTGAATCTTCAATCGCTTCCGTTCATGAAAATCAGCCTTTCACCAAAGCTTATGTGGAGGTACAAATTGCTGTTGGAAGGTAAAATCTTCTTCCATGGTGGTACCTGCAGCAAAATTATCAGCATTTTGGCCGTCCTTTTCGTCGGACAAATCCTGAAGCTGGTCGGCCCCTGCATACAACCAGTTGTTTTGATCGGCAATACTTGCTCTGCCCGGGTCGGGTAGTGCAAGGATTACGGGTTAAAGATCATCACCCAGTAGGTGTTACTAGAAGCAGCAATCATCCCTTAGTGAATAAGGGACTCCATATCAATCTTATTCTTACCTCCAACTGGAGATACTCGGTAATTTGAGTAATCATATCCCCACGAAAATGCCACCGGTGAGTCCACGAGCAACTCGTCCCAAATAGTTAGCTGCAAATGGTGGGTCCTCAGACACATTAACTTTGCTGTAACTCTTGTAAGAAATTGAAAGCTTTGGAAAAAGTAACCATGGAAGCTGAGTGCATGCTGTGTGAAGTATGGAAATTGTGTTTGCTGAGATGAATAGCAGCTAAAAGGATAAGGATCCTCTCCATATGTCAAAAGAAATAGAGGACTCCATTATTGATGTGTGGATAAATGTCTAATAATACACAATACATGTCAACATTTCTAAATATATAAGCCTTTAGATACCAAAAACCTTGGTAGTGGAGGATCGTTACTCAAGCTAACTCAACCCCAAATTTTAGCTTAATGGTTTAGTGTTGTCTGAACGTTGTAAGGACTACTTTGGTCATATCCATAGTTGATGCAGGATCTTAACAAATCCCTCCATGCCATGCCTTGTACTGAGTATTTGGAGCATGGCGAACAACAAGTGGCCCAATAGCATATCTATGATAGGCTCACAAACCATCTTAGAGTCGGGTTAGGCCCAACTCGATCCCCAAAACACTAGTTTAAGAGCTTAGGACTGTCAAATTTTTAAGATGGTATTAGAATCTATAATTGATTTGTTTTTGGGTTATCCGCACTTTTCGACACACGAATTGCCGTGTCTTGGAAGTTGGATAATGGGATGTGTTGAGAGAGAGCACAATAGCATGAGATATTGCCAGTTATATTATAAAGTTTGAGCTTTCCTCGCCCCTCGAGTTAGTTTATGGAATTGAATTAGGTCTAGCCCAAATTCTACGATACTCAAGGATAAGAAAGTAAAATCAGGAGTTAATACAAAGACATTTTCATGTCATCTAACAGAAGCCTATGGGAATTGTTTTTTTCTTCTGCTATTTCTTTTTCTTAGATCTGATAGTCTGATTTCTTATTAGCAGATTAAAAAGCAGATACTTTCAGCAAAGAGCACTGTGAAAGACTATATTTTGGGATCAAAAACAGAATCTAAAGAAAAGCCCTTAGAGAAACTGAACAGTAACAAGGATCATCCGTAAATTCGTGGTCATGTACAGGAATATTATTCAACCAAGGTTTTCTTTTAGCCATGTGAACATTGTGAAAGTCTTCAATCTAATGGAATGGTTCAATAGACTAGATGCTGAGAATGTGTAAAATGTATCAACTATCTTGATTGTGACTTATCAGCAGAACCAATGTAATGAGACAATAATATCATGATCATGTATTTGGCTAATGCCTATCTGCATATGTGTTGTTTCCCTTTCCTGAGTTTTCCTTTTATATGTAATTGACATGTTATTTTGTTTTGCACATCAAATAAGCTTATGCATCACTCAAATTCAAGCTTTTAAATGCTGTTAATATAAATTGGTTTTTCTCTAATGGAACTGCATAATATATATGCAAACTTTGAGTTTAGTATACAAGGGTAGCATAGGTCACATGTACTAATATATAACTTTTGTGCGATTAAAAAGGCCAAACGATCATCCCATTCCATATTCACTAGTATGGTAGTATATTGTAACTTTTAGTGGAAATATGTTGATAACCTAAAAAGAAATGCCAAAAGCAACATAAAGCCTTGTCATTTTTGGCAAATCTACCTGTTAATCAAAATCAAACTGTACCAATAACCTTTGATTGTGATTATAGAGGCCTTTATATTAGGGGTTTACTCAAGGCTGCTCATGTGTTACTCATGCATATTCCAATAATTTTTATTTTTAGAGATTAAAATCTGAACACAATTAAAACACAAACGAATTATAAAGATTGAAAATAACTCTCAAATAACACTGTTAAGCATATTTGAATATTGAAATCCGAACACACCTAAAAAAAATAATATTCAAAATGGAACTAAAACCGCAACTTTCAAACTACTCTAGCTTTTTTTAGAGTCTGTATGTAATTTGGAGATTGGAATTTGGACGCTTATGTTTAAGTAACTCGCGCCTTTCCCTCTCCTTTCACATTTCACTCTCCTTTCACATTTCATTTCTACAAAAGAGCAAAAACTTAGAATACGATGGAAGAGTAGTCAAAAGCAATTATAGAGCAATTTCTTTTCATTTTCAAGTCTTGTCATAACTTCTATCCATTGTTTTGAAGCTTAACTTCATTGCATTACACTTATTTGAAGGTCCTCTCCATTGCATTGGTAAGTTTCTCATTCTCTTTTCCTTTTTGATTTCCCATGCATTATTGAAATAGATTATATGTATGATAATTCAGGCTTAAATGCAATATAATTGCTAGTTGTGTTTGTCTTGAACTACTATGCATTAGGTTTTTGAGCATTATGGGTTATATGGTTCGCATGCTCGGTTCTGCCTTCGCCAGTTCTACTTCACATGTAATTCGGATCCTTAGGCCGAAGATTGGAATTCAAATTCATGTGTTGTCTTATTTTGGGTTCGACTTCTTGTTTATATTCATGTTATAACACATCTCTGTTGTGCTTGTATGATTGCAGAAAAATGTCTGACAACCAGAAAAGATCGAGACATGGTACAGTGTCCCAACATGTTTTGTTAGAACACATATTGGTTCTTAATAATATCTCTATGTTTTGATGATAACTATTATGAAATTTTGTATTTAAGAATTATATACTCTAAAATTTGCTTGAGAGTTTTTACTGCAGATAGTAAAGGAATTAACACTCCAGAAGCAAATCAGAATTGAACATAAGAAATTTGCTAGACTCTGAAGCGCCAGATGCATCCATTAGAAGATTCTGATTGCTGCCAACAGAAGATCCTGAGCGTAGCCTCCAGAAGATTCTAAAGCAGAAGCTCTAGAAGGATCTGAAGCAGAAGCTCCAGAAGAATCTGAAGCAAGTCAGAAGCATCTGAACCAAAGAAGAATTCTGTATGAAGAGTTTTCAAAGCATAGTTACTACAGAAGATTCTGAAAGTACTAAAACTGCCAGTACTGAGGATCTGACTCAAATATGCTCTGATCTTAAACACGCTAAAAACACACCTGCTGCAGAAGACTCTGATTGAGCAAATCTCTGATCAACATCAGAAGGCTCTGATCAAATTAGACTCTGATGAAATTTGCTGAAAATTGAAGAAGAATTATTCAAAGATTATATCCGTTGGAATGATCCAAACGACTCTTTCCTTATTTATGCTAGACACAAGAACACAAACAAAAAGGATTTATTTGTGCTTTCTTCTTCTAGGAAAGGTCACTTGATGTGAAGACAAAAAGACTCAGACCTTTTGGACATTCTTCTCAACGTGAAGCTCACCTTGGATCAGCTGCCTATAAAAGCAAGTCTTCACCCATCTTCTTCAGTTGACGTTTTATCTGAAAGAAATCAACATTCAAAGCTCTCATACTATTCATATTCTTTCTAAGAATTAATTTCTTTGTTCTTAATATTTAAGTGAAAAATCACAATTGTGATAAAGCTTTTTAGAAGCAATTTAAACACTTGTATTTATATTATATTTGATTGTAAACCTTAAGAAGATCCAGTTAGGATCAGTAGTTCTTGAGAAGACTTTGAACAGTTGTTCTTAGTGCTTACTATTGTAATCAGTTGATTAAATAGTGGATTAAGTCCTTGATTGAGAAAGGCAAATCACTTTAGGAAGGGTGGACTGGAGTAGTTGAGTTCAACAAACCAGGATAAAAATACTTGAGTTTTTATTTCTAAGTTTTAATCTTCATACTTATTCAACCCCCCTTCTAAGTATTTTCTCACCTTCATGTTTTTGCTTGCAGAAAAAAGGCTAGACCATCACGACCTGTTGTTGGAGATACTTTTTTTACTGGTGAAAAATCGTCTTCACATGTTCATAGGTCTCTGACATCGTCCTCCTAGATTCATCTATTCACTATTGCTCTAAAAGCCCTTTCTGCCCCAAAGGGTTTTCCAGTAAGCCTCCCAGACCTTTAATTCTTTCTCTGTATCCAGACCATGCGGTTAGGAACATATGAGACGAAGAGGTACTATAAATATTGTAAGTATTCTTTTAAACATTTGTGTTATATTTTAAATGTATAACAATTTATTTATTTTTGCAATATTATGATACGTTAAAGTGTATCAGCCACAATACAAATGTTGTGAGGCTGACGCAACCTGATGAGTCATGGTTGTAGGATTTATGTTGGACTGGATATATTTATATTAACCATGGCTTATTGTTTGCTTTTGTGGAGAGATAACATGTAGAGACGTTGTCATTTCATCTTCCGATAGGTGGAACATCCATTAAACTTGATGATGTCGCACTCTTCATCTTTCCATCCAGGAAAAATTATTAAACTACTTAAGGACCACCAAACCTGAGGCACTGGAGATGATGGTGACTTATTTGGAAGTTGACCCTGGAAAAACTCATCATGAATTAGATGACACTTAAGGATGTCATATTAAGTTCTATTTCTTAGTGGATCTGTATGAGCACCACCTGACTGCAACTGTGGAGGTTGGTGGTGATGATTATAGGTTTGCATACCACAGAGCATGCGCATTGAGGGCATACCACTTAGTTTTGATCGACAAATCCATTTTTATGAAAAAGTACGACCTATTTAGTTGTTATCTACCTTAGATAATTTATTGATTCTGAGAGGATCCACGAGTATAACTAGGGGGTTTCTTGTTTGGTGTACCTTTAATCAAAACCAACTAATGGTAATATGTGGAAGATTCGGAAGTTGAATGGAAAAAATTGTCTGTTTATGGTTTTTTTGCACCTATACTGATATTAACGTCATAATGCCTATTGGCATACCCTAATTTTTACCCCTAAGATCTCATCATTATTATTTGCATCATTTGCATAGCATCAAAAAGTCCAAGTGGTTGATCAATCAAGGCTTGGTATGATCATCAACATCTCAATTATTCCACTCATTCATGGATCAAGAGTTTCCCTTAATCAACAATCAAGTTTGAGATTGCATTAATTCAAGATCATCAAGTCTCACTTCCTCAAATGCACCAAATTAGGATTTTGGTCAAAGTCAACTTGATATTGGCTTTTTGACCATAACACGATCTCATGCTTTGGAACATGACTCAAGACCCTCATTTTCACCTTTGAATTCCACTCACAAGATCCAACTAGCTCAAGAAGTTTGATTCATTGGCAATTGCAATATTTGAATTCATCTGATACAAAGTCAACAGTTGCTCAAAGTCAAAGTTTGACTTTTGACATTTTTGGTCAAACATGATTTTATCAAGTCAATAATTATGAGAATATGGGAAATAATTGAACTGGGATCATGATTAATCAAGAAAATCACAAAAAAAGATCAAAGTTATCAAATTTGAAGATCTTAGAATTTTTCTAAGTATAAAAATGCATGACCAAGTGATCAACTTTCTAAAGTTATAACTTATTTCTCAAGCATCCATTGAAACAATTGAGGGCTCCACTTAAAGATGGCTTTTGATACTACAAATTGATGAAAATTACAAGTCAAAAGCTTTCTTGAAATGGAAGAAATTGATGTTCAAAGTTATGGTTTCAAGTTGTGTGAAAATCCAAAACACTTAAAATTTTTTCTATGTTTTTAACCTTGTCAAGTGTATGACTTTGTGGATTCTTTGTGAATAATTCAAGCCACCACTTTTGATGCTTGAGGGCTGCAATTGAAGATCAGATTTCATACTTTATCTCGGTGGAAAAATTGATCCATTTTTTTTTACCAATTGAAAGATATGGATGACCGAAGTAGAGGTTTCATCATGATGAACAAAGTCCAAATCAAACCAGAATTTCACTAAGTTATATCTCAGTTTGGTCACACGAATTGGAGACACTTTTTGGGCACTTTTCAAGTACCTTTTCAGATTGTGATCAACTGAAAACTTGTTCCTTTCCATGAAATCTTCAGTTTGATACCAAATCCATGGAAAATTAATCTTTATACAAGGGTTAACAACTTAATCCAACATGCTACCTTGAAGTTGTATTCGGCATTGCATGAAAAGTTACTTTAATCAAGCAAACCTCCTTCCACAAGTCAAGCAACTGGTCTAAACATTAGAACTAGTTGGTACATGTTGAGAAACATGGTGAGATAATGTCAACTTAGAAGCTATTAAAGCAAAACACCTTTTGCACCTTTTATCAACTTTTTAGTTTTGATAAAAAAAAACTCATCAAACAATACCATTAACCATTGATCCTATTCTACATCAATTAGCTATAAAGAGAAGTCCTCATTGATCATAAAAACACAACAAGAAACCCTAAAACCTCAGAAACTCATTGCATAAAAATATCAAAACACCATTGTTGTCCAAAAGCAAAAACTTCCAAACTCATCATTTTTCCATCTTCCTTCCACTTTACCACTGCAAAAATCTCCCATAAACATCACAAAAGCAACTGTATCCATTAGAATCAAGTCATAACACCTCAAACTCCATAACGACACCACACTTTTCTCATTTGCAAGTGGATTTGGACAGAACGATTTGGAAGGTCTTAAGGAAAAGTAAACATGGAAGTTGTAGGCATCATCACATCATCATTTTAAGTGGATTATAAGGTGCATTGGACACACTCCAATAGGTAATTTTTTCATTTCTAGAACTATATGATAGGGACATCATTTTAATCATTTCTTGATACCACAATGCTTGCCATGATGTGAGGAATAAAACCGCTAAACCCTTGTTCATTGATTGTTCATGTATGTCATTTAATTTTATTTAGAAATTTTATAGTTCTTCTGGTTTTTGATTAAATTCGTGAACTATAGTTAATATAAATAAAAACTATTGCCATATTCATATTCCTCGTGAAACTCTGATCAAATTGTTATATTCACATGTTGCGTTTGGTTCAAAAATGAAAAAGTTACAATTTTTTGAAAAAGATGGAGTTAATAATAGTAAGAAACCATTTTTTAAAATATTTTTATTTTATATATATTATTGGATGCATCTATTGATTGGCAAGTTAGTCTTGGCGTAGTGGAAAGAGAGTGTTTTACATGTTTGTTTCCAAAACCCTTTGAGACCTTCTTTACTATTTTTTCTTTCTTTTTCACCATTGTGTTCTCTTTCTCTCTTTTCCTTCTATTTTCTTTATTTCTTTTTTATTTTATCTCCTTTTTTATTTATTTCTTACATCAATTTTAAAATACCAAATATATATATATATATATATATATATATATATATATATATATATATATATATATATATATATATATATATATATATATATATATATATATATATATATATATATATATATATATATATATATATATATATATATATATATATATATATATATATATATATATATATATATATATATATATATATATATATATATATATATATATATATATATATATATATATATATATATATATATATATATATATATATATATATATATATATATATATATATATATATATATATATATATATATATATTAATCATTTATTTGATATCTTAATATTTTCAAAAAAAAATATTTTCTAATCATTTATTTATACTTCTTATTTTATTTCTCACCTTAAAAATAAAAAATATTTAATTATATTATCTAATTATTCATTTTGTTTAAATCTTAACAAAATCAAAAGAAACCTTTTTATTTTTGTTCTTGTGAATTAATTAATTATTTTTTATATTTAAAAATATAAAAAATGTTTATGCTCTTTTATTTATTTATTAGGGTGTTCCATTTATTTATTTTGGATATACGTTTATCTTTATTTAAACACTTTGATTAATTAATTAGTGTACTTTGTTTGATCTTATTGTTGATTATGATGTCCATGATTGTGTTCATCTTTGTTTCAAATGTCTAATGTTTAAAACTTTTTGTTGATTGTATTGTTGACCTAATAAGTACATGATTATTTCAAATGTTTAATGATGGATGCATGTCTCATGTTCCTTTTGATGTTCATATGTTGAGATTATCTTGTCTTTGCCATGAGCATGTCTTGATTGATAATGTTGTGTGTTGTTTGGGTCTTACCTTGATAACCATGATGCTTTGTCATGTGTTGTTGATTTTATTTGTTGTTGATGCTTGATAATTATATGATGTTTTACCATGTTGCTTACTAATTCACATGATGTTTTGCCACATGTGTTTTGTTTATTTTCATGCGTGATTCACATGATTTTGTTTCATTTCATTCTTGATTCACATGATGTTTTGTCATGTGTATTTTGTTTCATTTTATGCTTGATTCACATGATGTTTTGCCATGTGTTGTTGATTTCATTTGTTGTTGACACTTGTGATCTCAATCCAAGGGAAAGAGAACGTCTATGTTGACTCTTTGCCATATGCTTGTTTGGTATGAATCTTATTATCCTTTTCTTTCCACTTGCAATCCCATTAACAACTAATCAAACTTTTCTCTCACCCCCCGTACGATCGAGACATTTTCTCACCCGTAGTCTCCGAACTACGATTGCTTTGATTTCCTTATTGCACTATGAGAATACGTAGGCACGAGATTACGAAGTCTTGGCGAGCACCCTAATAATAAAAACCTTTTTAGTTTCTTTCTCTTTAATATAATAAAAAACATTTACCTTCTCTCTCTTTTCCCACTCTATAAATAGAAGATTAAAAACTAACCTTAAGCTAACATTAATTCAACCCTAACTAAACGGTTCCTGTTGAGTACAACAGATGTGAGAGGGTGCTAATACATTCCCCTTGCGTAACCGACTCCCAAACTCAGGTATTCGTTGCGATGACCATATCCTTGTCTTTCTTTTGGGGGGTTTTATTCGATATTTTCCTTTTCCCTCTATGGGAATAAATAAAGATCGGTGGCGGCTCTGTTAAGTTCATCCCGCGAGCGTACCATTGCGCATTGCGAGGTCGTTCTCATTTTTCGAGGCATGACACCTATGCTACACTATTATGTTACTAATATTTCATCTGAATCATTTTCAGGCATGGATACACTAGTATTTTTCACATCTCACAGGCTGGGCATATGTGGATGACTACTCTGAGATCTTGCCACGTACATGCTCGACCATCCCGTTCAAAGGGAATCGTGCGACCGAGTCGTTCCGAGTTTCTCTTGACTGCATCGTGGCAAATGATACTAACTGGATGTTGAATGACGATCACTGTGAGACATGACCTTTAAAACTGATGACATTGTACTCTATATGGTTGGTTTACGAGTCTCGACTTATGTACCCCCATATACTTGTGCGAGTCCTATGCCAGTCTGGATATATCCAGGGGATACGCAAAGACCCCAATGTTGTTGCTTCTGCCACTGTCCACTTCAAGGATGTTGATGAGATCTTTGCAGCGTACTTTGGTCATCTGATGCTAGAGGATGTACGATATGTGTTAGTTCCTCGTCCATGGAGTATAATATACAATTACATCTAATAGTTTTATAGAATGTCATATCCTTTCATTACGCCAGATGCAAAGGGGGATCCCTAGAGAACAGCTCATTAGGAGATCTAAGAAGACGAGCAGGCAAGGGGTGACCATATTGTTGACCTGCATGTCACTGCATTGTGGCTATTGTCAGAAAAATCATGGCTAGGGGTGAGTTTGTGGATGACACCCTCAGATGGCCACTTTGCAGAACATCTCAATAGAGACACGAAATGCGTTGTAGTACTAACGACAAAGGAGGATATACTCAGTAGTAGAATTTTATTTTGTATATTTTGATAACTTTGTATTATGGTTTGTACTTAAATTGATTATGACATTATAACCTATTGTATTTGACATTTTGGCATTTATATATACGCAGTAGTTATTCTATTTTGATATATCTTACTTGGATTGATTTATAAATGACTTATAATTCAAGTTTATAAAAAAAAAAAGTCAAATTTTATCAAACTACTGTCAAAGGGTGAAAAACATTGTCATAGGGTGAATTTAGAAATTGAAATTCGGACCTGTGATACGGAGATTGTAATTCGGGCAAATTGTGACAAAAAATGGGGTGACTTGGTCATGAAGTGATTTAGTTGAATAATAGGCGCGCTGGAAGATTGGAATCCGAAGTATCTATGAAGGGCATTTTAGGGTTACTATAGGGTGTGTGATCACTACATGAGGTATAGTGAACACCACCCTTATATTATCATTGTTCTGGACTTTTTACAAGGCTAAAAACGAAAAGCCCACCGTATACCGCACTCTCTGTTGACAATTTTAACTGCTCTTATTATATAATAAAGAAAGCACATCATTTTCAGGTATTTAAATTCATTCACACTCTTACATCACTTCTCTTTCTCTCACTTACTTGGGCATTTAAGTATTAACCTTGCAAGTCAATAACCTTGTACTGACTTGGACATTTAAGTATTAACCTTGCAAGTCAAGAACCTTGCACGTCAATCTCCTCTCTATCGCTATATAAGTTTGCTCCAACGTACTAAGACCGGATTTCACCGCTCACCTAGTTCTCCAGCAGAACATTATTGAAAAGATGATCATATTTTAGGGAAGGTTTGGCCAGATCTTTAGTAGAAATATTGATACTACGATTGTTCTTGTTGAAAAGTTGTGTAAGAATTGATGATGAGAAATTACTTTGGCAAATTGAAAAGGAAGATGCATGCTTACATCTATTATAGCACATGATATGAGAAAATATTTGCACTTAAGAAAAATCTACTCTTCCTTGACATTCCAACACAAAAAATACATTCACTCTTCACATTTTAAACTTTCATATATTAAAAACAAAAATTTGATATTTTCATTCATGCTCAATCAACCAACCAAATCAAATCATCATAGAACTAAAATGAACATCCTAGCCGACCCAACAAAAAAGGGGGAGGGGGTGTTGCCAACAACATTCATCCAATCATTGTTTCTTGAGAAAAGTCTTAAAAAAAACATGCAATTTCTTTGAGGTGAATCTATTATAGATGAAATTTATAATCAAATATTGTTGTAATCATCATCATGCAAGACACAATCATCAAGTATTTGTCTCTGTACAAAGTCTTCACTTTTGTTTCGAAGTTGCATTCCGCTTCGACTCAAGTGTTGTTCCTTCTTTAAGTGCTGCTTGTGCTTCATTCTCCATTCCAACTGTTGCAAGTGAAACTGATTGAAGATAAGATGCAATGTGCCATACCGGTGAAACAACCTGCGCTTGCATTGCGTCGTTCAGCGCTTCCTGAGCCATGTCGCTTATAAGATAACACAAACTGCGTCGTGCATAGACTGTTGGAGAAACCATCGTTCCAGCATCGATGAACTGCAGATAAACACAATGATCAACATGTTAGAAACCAAAAAAAAGTAAGCAATATTTAGATTAATCGAACATATCAGAATAAGAACTCTACCTGTGTGTAGCACTCGATCGCTTCTCTAAATTCTTTCTGTCGGAAAGCGGCGTCGCCCTTTTTCTTGCAATTCAACGTGTCCTGCATTTGATCAGTCCACATCTGGAATGATAACTGCAATACCAGAAAAGAGAATACACAAGTTACAATCTTTTCAAAAACAAAATTGAAATTTTTTATGTAAAAGTTCTTCGATTTAAATATAGAACCTCATTCGCCACTCCTTCATCATCTTTATAACCAAGATTATCCAGAACTTCGTGTATGGCGGTCAAGTCCTTTCTCGAACATGCCTCGCCAAGTGGAGATAATGAAGCAAAGCTGGTGCTATGTGGTATACCCATCAACACATGTGAAGGAACCTAGAAATAAACAAGTATTTATAAAATTTGTTACAACAAAAGGAATCAAGTAACACGAAAGTGATTGAATGTAAACACATGTGTCAGTGTGGCGTCGGTTTCTAACACTGATATGTGTCTGATACCAAACACGCACATGTGTCAGTGTGGCGTCGGTTTCTAATGTGTCAGTGTGGTGTCGGTTTCTAACACTGATATGTGTCTGATACCAAACACGTCATCTATCTGAAGTGTCAAAAGCAATAATGAGCCAACCTCAGTTTCTTTCTGAAGAGAAGCCAAAGCAGACACCAATGATTTTGGATTAGGCCTTTCTCTAGGTTCATATTGCAAACATCGAGATGCCAAGCGTACAAGCTCAGTTCCATCGTTATCAGAAAATTGTCCTTCCAGACAAGAATCTGTCAGCATCTGAAGATTTCTGTCCCGAATCAAGTCGAGGGCCTGTATCAAGTTTACACCATGTCAAAAGCAAAAAGTAAATGATATGCAAGTTCATATATAGTAGAAAAATATATTACTTTTAAGTGTTAACTTCGAGCCCTACAAGAACGACTTACATGACTCGGGGGGATATGCTTTCCGCTAAGAAGGTCAAGCAAAAGAGTGCCAAAGCTGTATATTACACTTTCGGGTGTTACTCTCCCTACAGAAAATAGACGATATATAAGACACCATGTGTCGCTCAAATCTTATAAAATATGTACGGACAAAACTTGATACCAGTTCTGAGATACTCTGGAGGAGTAAATGCCAAATTGGTGCTATAACTCTTCCCGTCCCTGCTATTTTTCATAAGTCCAAAAGTAGATAGCCTAGGATTACCGTCCTGCGAAATTCTAACATGATTTTATATCATTCTAGTAATTTAGACGAGAGTATAAAAGGGTAGAAACAAAATCTCACCTCGTCAAAGAGAACTCTATACGCGTTGAGGTCGTGATAGAGAGCACGTCCTTTGCTTGTGCAGTACTCTAGAGCTTGTGCAAGATGTAGAACAACCCTTAGTCGCATCGCCCATTTCATAGGTTGTGATTCCCCTGATTTAGAGACATGATTACATCATGAATACACATAAACTCAAGGGTCTGACTAATGTATATAAACCATCGCTTTAACATGATCTCATGGTAAGGGCCGTCTTTGAGGGCGGGCTACCGCACATGGCCCAAAATTTATCACAGTTAAACCGTGGCTAAGTAGGGTCTCGTAAAATATATATCACATTGTGGTTAAATAGAGTCCCATAAAATATTTAGCACTTACAATGAAAAAGGTGCTTTGCAAGTGTTTCATTTGGCATATATTCGGCGACAAGCAACCTATCATCTCCTTCACAACAACATCCAAGCAAGTTTGCCAATCTTTGGTTACGAAGCTGACCAACTGCTCTTGCTTCCTCCTGCGGTCGTGAAAGAAAATTATGTCGTTCAATTGAAAGTGAAAAGAAAGATGAAAAGGAAGGTGTCCTAGGCCTAGCACCACTGGATGCACCGCTAGCTTCATAGTGATAACGAAACTTAGCCATTGAAATATGATAATCTCGAGCAATAGATAAGTTGTTTTCAGCTTATTTATGTAAGGTCAAAACAACTTATAGTAATTTGAATTTATGATATCTTTTGTTATAAAAATAGCTTATGCATATAAACACTAATATGATAAACACTTACGATATAAACACTTAATTAAGCTGTTTATCCAAACAAGACCTTAAACCTAGAGAGTGGTTGAACAAATCATGGGTAAGAAGGAACATTTACCACAAACTGTCGTGTATCAGGCCAAGCGCTTCTATTAAACCGTTTAACAGCAATTCTCATTTGATTCTCCAGCTTCCCTTTATAGACAACATTAGGAGCCTTCTCTCCATGCTCAGATACAATATTCTCGACAGCAAAACCAGACGTCGCGTTCTTAAGTTGCTCAAGTGTAAATTCACGGAATATAGGCCAGTTACTAACCTCACCATCATCATTTTCTGAAACAAATATCAAAATAAAACATAAATCATAATTCCATATCAAACACCAAGAACATTATAAAACACTAAAAAATAAATATACCTACCAGCATCCGGAGTTTCAAGAACAGATGCTTTAACTTGCGAATTCACACAACACGGGAAAAATCTCGAGCATTGAATCCCCATTTCTATGTACTAATATCAAACGCGCAAAAGTAACAATAAAACCTCTTCCACTTTGAAAGACGCCGCTTTATCAAACTTATGAACTCACAAAAGAGACCTTCATATCCGCCTCTAATAACTCGATACCAAAGCTTTACTATCTGTAACATGTTCGAATCACAAAACCACAATCTTAATCACATCAAAATTCACAACCTTCATCAAAGTTAATCTATAAAAGGGTAAGCTACAAAGCTAGCATCAACCATTTTGATCTCAATGCAAACTATTTATCAACAAGCATCATGAACCTAGAACAAGTTAAAAAGTAGCAGAAAAAACAATCAACAATAAACAAAAACACAGAATCTAAAAGCACTTTTTTAGTTAATCACATATTCTCACAACCAAATCTAATGACAAAAACAACCCTTATTTAGATTGCTACTACTTACTTAAGAGTTATGACAACCTAACTACTAGCATCTTAGCATTTAAAGCTAAACAACATTAAACTTAAAGATGTAGTACTTACTTGCATTCCTCCAAATATTCAAAAGTGTAAAACATAATAAACACACATGCTCAAGATTCATAACTTCATACATATCATATATCCTATACCTACTAGCATCTTAGCATTAGCATCTATTCATTTTTTTCCTTCAAACTTCTCTATTTTCAAAGTCAACTTAATCACTTTAACTACCAAAGAAATGCAACTCAACTCAACTCAAAAGTCCCCATTTTTCAATGTTATGTAAAGCAACAATTTTTCAAACCAACTAAAAAGCTACTTCACCTTTAAGCTTCTCCAATGAGAGAGGAAAAAGTGGAACAACCAGAAGCTGAAAAAAATGACTTTTTTTATATAATTTCTTGAACAAATCAATAAGCTTTTACAAGATCCACATTTTGAACACCGGAGTGTAAAGTTTGAGTCTTTTGAAGGATCCAAGCAAAACCCAGAAACAGTTTCACTTGAGAAAGTAAATTGAGAGAGAGAAAGTGAAAGGCAAGAGATGAAGATCTGTGTGAGAGGAAGAAGAAGAATGTGAAAAGGGTGATGAATGATAGAGCATGCTTATTGGTTTTTCTAACATTTTCTTTTTTGGCTTTTTTTGTTTTTTAATTATAAAAAAATTGTAATAAAAATGAATTATTACCGACATGTCATGAGTGCATGTTATGAGTATGTAGATTCAAAGATCTGTGCAATCTTCATGTTATTTTAATGATTTTTTGTTAATGATTTGTTGGCACAACACATTTGTCTGTCTTTTACCAAAAATAAAACTTTAATATTTATGTTTTGGATTTTTTATTGTTTTAAGACTTCATAAGCTATGGTAAATAATTTTAAACCAATGTGAAAGTTTATCTTTTTTGTATTAATTGTGGCTTAAATATGAATTTGTAATTTTTTTATTGGTAGGATTTGTTAATTATGTATAATTTCTTAATTAATTCATTAAAAAATGTTATGTATAATATTTTAGTTATTATGAAAAAGAGTTTGTTAATTTAAAGTTTGATTGAGATTGAAATAAAATCTAATTATTAATTATTTTAGTCAAAATTCAAATCTATATTTTTTAATAATCTATCATTAACATGCAATCATATTTGTAATTTTGTTAAATAAAGGTCTATTTTTAATCAATTTTTAATTATCAAGTTAGAAAAGAAAAATAAACATTGTATCCGATAATATAAAGTTTTAACTTTATTTGACTATGTCTTTTAGAATAGAAAATCTCGAATTAATGAGTGGTTTTAATGGTATAGATATACATTCTTAGAATATGATAACAAAAAAGACTATATAATATTTGTGAATTATGAGTTAATTTGACTTCTTAATTATATATATTTAGGCATTAGAATATTTGATTATAATTCAGTTGACGATTGCATGAACATTTAGTGAGGAGGGAGTCCGATTTGAGATTTCTTATCTCTCCACATTTATGATGTGTGATTCTAACTCAACTATTTGACATATTGAGTTGTAACTACTTGTAAATGATATTACTACTATTTAAATGAAAAATAAAAAGGTAGAAATTATCAAAACATCTTGTGATATAGTATAAGTCTAGTTACGATCTAAACTTTCTCTTGTTGTTAGTTATTACTCGTTTGGTTGTGATTTTTTCTTGTGGTTGACTAGTCTTTATCATGACTTAGCTTATACTCATGGTTTACTACTTTGCTTTGATTTATGATCCTTATTTGCAATTCATGGTCATATCTTTTGCTCGTGTTTTTAACACTCTTCTATTTTCTTGAGTCATATTATAAATTAGTGAAAATGAATGAAAGTTATTCACTTCATTAATAAATATTAGAAGTACATGTTATATTTATATTATAAAATGAACATACAATATAACTTATGATAGGTTAGCATGATGATAAACTAAATAGTTACTAATGAACTTGTTAATTAACTAATTAACTTCTTAGAGAAGTAACCTATAAACATTTTCAATACAAACATAATAATTAACTCTAACCATGAGGAGATGGATTACCATCGTCTTGATTCTCGTGGTGTTATATCCCCTTAGAAGTTGGCGCAAGATAGACGTCTATCATTTTGAATTTCGATAACAAAATGTATAATGGTTAGGGAAAGAAGAGACTTGAAAAATATGATAGGCGATGTTTAAAATATAATGGTAATATCTGATATTAGCTTTTAGCTTATATCTAACAAGATGACAATTTATTTTTAAGGGTTTTGTTCTTTCATAACAAATATGATTTGTTGTTATATGTAGAGCATTTAGGTTGTCATAGTATATGACATGTAGCTTAATGTACCAAATTTGTAAATCTTTGATCAAATACAACAGTCATTGTAATTCACAAGTTTCAATAACTAATGCACAATACTTTATCTCAGAGGATGATCTTGGCATTATGAATTGTTTCTTTGTTCTCCAAAATATCAAAGACTTGCCAACAAAGAAGCATTGTCATGAGGATCTTTTGGGAGTAGCACACCCTGCCTAATCAACATCAAAGAAACTTAGAAAATGGATTGGTGAATCTATAAGAAAAAACAAACCATGATTTGGACAATTCTTGAGATATCATAAGACTCTTGTAGTAGAATGAAAATTAGCAATTGCATGATTAAATAGGAATTGACTTTGTTGAGTAATGAAATACTCTCATGTGGTGTGATAGAATAACCTGCCAACTAATATTTTGTGTGATGGAATGCTCTCATCATAGTGTGATTTTGAAGAAGGATCGAAAAATGTTGAGTTTGGCTTAAATCCTAGAAGGCTTACATCAGATAGAAGGTCTAGACAATATTTTCTTTAATATGAAGAGATGCCCGATTGGAGTGGGAAATTCAATTCCAGAGAAATATTTAAGTTGGCTGAATACTTATATCTTAAATGAATCATGTAGAATAGTTTTAAGGTGATTAAATTATTCCATATAATTCCATGCAATAATTAGATCATCTACATATATAAGGAGTAAGGTGAAAGAAGATGTGGTTTTCTTGATAAAGAAAAAATGACGAGATTTTTTATCAAAATGGTTTAAAGAACAATAACCTCTAATTATGGGTTTTTTATGATAAGAGTATAATTAAGAGCAATGGATACTCTAATGTATTTGTTTCCATGTGTAGAACAATTTTTATCAGCTACGCGAGAAACAGGATAAATCATCTACCCCCAGATAGAAAATTAAGGTCTTAAAAGAAAATGATCATTTTGTGTGAAACTCAATAGGGTTGACCATAAATACCTCATGACAACCATGACATGATCATATGTACTCAACACATGTGACCAAATGAAGAAATGACTAGTACTTGTGCCAAGATGAAGAATTAACTACCTATTCCCATATGCAAAATTGGTCACATGTGCCTAGATGAGTAAAGGCATGTTATGTTGAGTCACCACGGAGAATGTTCTCTCAATGGTCACATAATGACAATTGTGTCAGTACAAGAAATGGAAGGATAAAGTTATGTGCATATAACACAATTTCAACGACTCCATTTCAAATAAAAAATAATTGACAAGGAGAAATGATCTAACAAATAAATATCCAAGGCCTATGTAAAAGAATCAAATTTGCATGTTGAACGTTACCACTTTACAAGACTTTTAAACTACTAAATAACACTTTGGATCATTTATAAGTTTTGCAAATATTTATAAAATTAAAAGAAAAAAACAAACACTTAGACACAAGTGCTTTTATATTCATTTTTCTTTCTTTAGAAAGTTAAACACTTATAACCAAGCTATTGAGCTTACCGCTCTATGTGAGTTGTTGTAAGAAAACACCTCTGCAATCTTTTAAAGTTCTATAATTTGAGGTAAGTAACTCCTTAATGGTTTAAGCCAAGGAATTCTTCTAGTGTGAAGTAAGGAAATATAAAAATAGTTTGTCTTAGTGACAATGTGTGATCAGGTTTGATTGTAGTGGAAATATCTCAAGTGTGAATGCACTAGAATAACTTATTTTAACAAGGTGAACTACTAATAATTATGTGTGTGGATCTCTTTCTTATTCTACCTACTTTCCTCTATAATATATTGTGTCCGTAAGAATATAAAATATTTTAAAACCAACACAATTCAACCCCTTTCTTTTGTTTTTTCACCTTCAGTTGGCACTAGAGCCTGATATATTATTTGAACACTTAATCGTGTAGGAGTAAACAATATTTAAGAAAAACATGACTATCATCCCGAGCCTTCCTCTAAACCCACTAAAAATAAAAAATGTGGAACTCATTCGTTTTTAACTAAATCATTTGTATTTAATGGAGATGATGAACAATTTTTGAGGTGGAGGAACAAATTATATAGTTTCTTCATGTCTCAATATGAACATTCGTAGGACATGCTTGAAGATGATCATAATATAGTTGTCGATACATAAAAATTTTCTACAAATAGGAAAACACTATAACGTGAGGTTTAGAACAAGTATAAACTTCACCATAAAGTTAGAAGCATTATGGTGAACATTACCGCTTTCAACGAGTTTCTTAAAATTCCCAATTAATATACTACCAAGAGAATCTTTGATTATATGGTCAACATCTATAAAAATGAGATCAACAGATTAAAGAATCCAAATTAGAACTTCTAATTCAACAATATGAGACGTTTAAGATGATGGTGAGTTAATACATTGAAACCATGTTCTAAAGAATTCAAACTATAGTCTATGGGATCCATGACTTGAACAAGAATTTAGCTACTAGTGATCATGTGAAGAATATTATTGAAACAAATCAATTATCCTAAATTCAAAGGATAAGTATATAAAATTTAAAGCACTCCAAGTTGAGAAAATGGATTTAGGTGACGAGACCCTAGACGAGGAATATGTTAAAAGACTAAATGATGAAGGACCAATATTTCTCACCATAAGGATATAACATATGTACAAAGGTAAATAATTTCATATAAGGGGCTCTTAACCCTACAAATAATCAACATCCAGACCTTTCAAATAATACCAAAACATTTGTTACAGTTGCATCAAGTCAGGACACTTCAAGAATGAATATTTAGAGTTTTAGAAGTAGAAAACAAAAAGGTAACTTTAAAAGGAAGCAAGAAGAAGGGTCCCATTTTAACATGGGATGACTTTGAAGACGAAGAATATGATGAAAAAGTTAATGTAGCATTAATGGGTACAAACTCTGATACTGAGGAAGACACGTTAATGAAGCAAAATATTAGATATTTTCTAACTTGTATAGATCTAAACACACTTCTACTATGAAAGATCTGCTTAATAATGCTCATAGAAAATAAGTAAATTGGGTGTATGGTCGGGGCTGGGCATCTGCTGTACTTGGGCGACTCGCCCCTTGCCAACCATTTTCCCACCCTTGGTGGCCAGTAGCTTCTTCACGCGTTCCTGCATGCTCGACATCTTACCTGCAAAAGAAAAAAAAACAAGCAAGTCAGCAAACAACAAACCAACAACAGAAATAGAGAAAGAACCCGAGTAAAGGGGGTTCCTACTACCTAAGAACCGTAAGGCTTCCTCGCCGGACGCACACTCGATGAGGGCCTTCGTGTTTATTAATCGTGGCTCTCAAAGAACCTCCTCGAGGGCATCGAGGATAAAATTATCGTTCGGAGTCACACATTTCGCGGGAGTGAAGTCGAAGACAAACTTGACCAGTTGGCCTATCCAACAAGCCAGGCTTGACTATGTAGCTGATTACGCCCTTTTTGAAGTGCTCATCCGTCCATTCTAACGAAAACCTCGATTTTAAGACCTTCTTCCGCTGCCCATTTTCCTCTCTGACCACAAGGTAATACAATGAGTCTAAGACCACGTGGATGATGGGTTTGACAATGAAGTATCAGTATTTGAAGGTACAGATAGAATCTAGATATACTTGAAACAGTCTCCTCGGCTGCTTGAGGGACACCCAGTTGTCTTGACCTTCGAACGTCTGTCGTTGAAGATGGAAGACGCGGAAGAAAAGAGTTAGTCTGGTCCTGATATTGAGGTACTAACACACGAGCTCGTATGCCCACAAGGACGCGATCGCGTTGGGGTGGAGCTGCAAAAGGGCTAGGTGCAGCCACTCAAACACTCCCTGTTGGAAATCACTAAAGGGCAGATGCAGGCCCGCTTCTCGAAAAGTGAATTCATACATGGGAAACCTCATCCCTTTGAAAGACGAGTATATCTGATGGTGTTCTCGGGGTTTATACACCTGACAGTTCATAGAGGAGCCCTCATAATGGTCCTCGACAGTAGCGTAAGCATCAGATTCGTCCACGGAAAAGTGAGAGGGAACGCTCAGGGGCTCTTGCCCGATCCAATCCACGGAAGTCTGCTTTTTCTCCTCACTGGTCGGTGCGACCAAGGAATCAGGCTCTTCGTCAATATCAATGACCCCCTAAACCCTTATAGCCAATTTTACTAGAGAAGCAGAGGAAAACAGTGAATTCAACATTCCATATCAAATCCACCCTTCCACAACAAATCAAGTGAAAGGGAGAAAAGAGGGGCATAAAGCTGTCAGACAGGCCTCCCCGATAGGAAACACCCAACTAGGATGCCCATCTAGAAGAAGTTTTCTCTTCGATTACGAGACCCCGCCCAGTTAGAGGAGCCTCCTAGATGGGGATCACCTCACCACGTCAATAAGAGGTGGGGATAGAACCCCCGAGATCTTCAGTAGAGGTCCTCAGGACCTTCATCAGGTCCTCGAGACCTTCATCTGACGTCCTTAGGACCCTTATCCCAGGTCCTTGGGACCTTCATCAGGTCTCGAGACCTTCATGTAACGTCCCCGAGCCCTTCATTAAATCCTCGAGACATTCATCTTATGTCCTCGGCGTACTCATCGCCGATCCCCGAGGCCTTCATCAGAAACATCATAAATTCGAAGAAGTTCTGGCGTATTCACCAGAACCTTCATAGCTTCCCCGAGAACTTCATCAAGCCACCGGAGAAACCATTAGAAAATAGCGTTAAGCAAAAGTAAAGTAGCTAGAAATATACTTGGTACGATGTTTTTCGAGAAACGAGACGGAGGCAGATGCAGACGAATGGAAGCAAAGAGAGAAAGCACGAAAAGAGAATAGGAAAGTCTTGAGCAGAGGAAGGGAAACATGTGAATGAAATGAACTCACTCCCTATTTATAAGCCTAGCACGGGACTTGAGGCGTCCCTAGGCACTTGAGTGCCCCTACTCCTAGTCTCCCCAGGCATTAACTTCCCTGACACGTGGCCTCACAAGACACCTCACGCATCTGTTCAAATTCCTCTCCTGCCCAGAAACATACACTCCCGTCCCCTCAGACGTCTCCCACGCGGGCGGGCCTGCAGTACCTCGTCGAGGACACGAAATGCTGCTCATGGCCATAGAAAGCGAGCACGGCTCCTCGAGAGCACCCACGACATAGAGGAGCTCGACACCTAACCGCATCCTTGGCGTTTTGACTGACACTTAAGTCATTACTCCTCCATTTAGGAGTGTTAGATGTGTATTATTGGGAGTGTTTTATCGTATCCACATGGATTGTACGAGAATATTTGATGCTTGCCGTTCAATATTTTAGTGACTTAAGAAAAGGGGTTTTCAAATGGTTTCTAGTTGGTAACATAAGTTTGCAAGAAGTAAAACACGGTAAAAGTTGGTTTTTGTTTGATAAAAAGCATGCCAAGATTAAGGTTCACCAATCCTTTTTAAACGTATCCAATCAACCGAATATGTGAACTTAGTTTCAATCAATATAGTTGTGTATCCTCGTAAAACCGTTCATCTCTAAAGCGATTTCATGAATATTATTATTTCGATCGTTAAATGATCTCTCTAAATAACACTCGAAACAATAATCGTAAAGATCAATACAATGCAAATATCAACTTCTAAATCTACGTCTAGAGTTTGTTAGTCGATAGATGAAGAAATTAGGTCAAGACTTGAAAAGTTTATGTCTAAAGCAATCTAAACCATAAATACAACAAAATATAGCAAAAAAATTCATCTATATTGATCAAAGCTTTGTTCACATACAAAAGATCAAAAGAAATATATAAAATCAAAATTAGCTACCTCTAGTCTTGACACAAAAAGGGTTTAGCCACCCATTTCCATGGTAGCTTGAGCAATAAGTTTCAGAAAAAGGTTGATCAAAATCTGAGTCGAATAATCGAGATTAGATGGGAATCCACCTTCTTTTTGTGAAAGATGGCTAAGAGATGATGAAAATGGGAGAGCTAGGGTTTTCTTGCTGAAAAATATCTAAATATGAAAAGGTATGAAAAGTCATAAGTGCCAAAAAGTGGTCTCTAGTACTTATAGACACGGTGTTATGCTGTCACCTTTGCACTGCGAAGCTTCTGTCCGCCTAGCGAACATCCAAATGTGGCACTTAAAGTTCCAGTGTACAGTTAAACCGCCCTGAGACATTTCCACATATTCGTTGTGCAAACAATCCTTCACCTGCGAAGTCTTCGCTAGAAACTTCGCACATCGAATTCTTATCCAAATACTTACTGCCTCAGGTCTGGGGCCATTCACTAGCACTTCGCTATGCCTTCACTCCAGTGAACCATTCGCTAGCTCCTTCGCACAATAAATTTCAATCTCTTTTCTATTTGTGTGAACAGTGCCATGCTCTCAAAGGTCTTCCCTGGCAAGTTCGCTGTGCGAACTTGTTGATTATTTTCCTGGACATATTCGCTAGGAAGTTCGTTGCGCAAACTTCATGACGTTTTGCTACCAAGGCATTTTCAAGCAATGAAGCATATAATCTAAAATATAAGTGATTCAATTCAATTTATCTACAAAAAGGATGAAAGGTGCCAACATTTGATAGAGTAATAAAGCAAAGTTTGACATCTAACAACTCTCCCTAACTAGATTTTTGCTTGTCCTCAAGCAAAATATGTCTCTCATTTCAAACAAGAGGATTTGCTCAAGACATAAAATTCACCCAAGAATGGATAAAATGGCTCAAACGCAAAGAATGCAAGCAAGCAATGGTTTCAACTGTTGAACATCAAACAATGCACAAGAACTAAATTCTTTAAGCAAATATTAAGCCATGCATCAATCAACAACTAAGTTTTTCATGAATGAATCACTCTATCTCTCCTCTTCAAATAAGGATTGAAGAAATTACGCGTTTGCAACCGCTGGGAAAATTTCACTCACATAAAAAACAATGCCAATAATAATCCAATTCATACAACATCTAACAATCAAAAGCAAAAATATGGAAGCAAAAAGATCACTAAGGTCTTTAAGGTTGTAGCTTGGTCGGGTTCACAAACAAGAGACATTTTTAAAGCCATTGAACCGAAATTGCCGATGCAAAAGAGACATTTACTGTATACATTATTTACACATCCCAACTTCATTCCATTTGTTTCTCAATTGTAAACCTTCAAAAACTTTCTCTCGCACACTTATTCTTTCACTATTTTTCTTTTCCAAGCAATCATTCTTTTTCTCTTTTTTTTTACAATCATATTCACACAATTTTTTCAATGCTTGCTTGATTTTTTCATAAGTTTTCAAAAGTTATAGCAACCTACCATTCTTCTTTTTCATTCTCCCCAACTTAATTTTTACCCAACTCTACCGGCAAGTGACAGTTCTTACCATAAACAATCTTGAACGGAGTGAGACTAATCGGAGCCTTGAAAGTCGTGCGATAAGCCTACAAAGCATCATCTAACTTGCTCGACCAATCTTTTCTAGAAGCGGATACAATTTTTTCCAATTTTTTTTATTTCTCGATTTGATACTTCGGCTTGCCCATTAGCTTATGGATGGTAGGGTGTTGTAACTTTGTGCTTAACACTGTACTGCTCCAACACTTTTTCCAGCTGAGTGTTGCAGAAGTGAGATCCTTCATCACTTATCAACACTCGCGAAGTACCAAATCGAGAGAAAATATTTTTCTTCAAAAAATTTATCACGGGTTTTCTGTCAGCCTTAGCACTTGCTATTGCTTCAACCCATTTTGGAAAATAATCAACCGCAACCAAAATATATTCATTACAAAAGACGGTCGAAATGGGCCAACAAAATCTATGCCCCAACAGTCAAATACTTCGACTTCCAACATATTTTGTAACGACATTTCATTACTTTGTGAAATTCCACCACTCCTTTGACATTTGTCACAACTTTTAGTATGCGCATGCACATATTTGAACAAAGAAGGCCAATAAAAGCCCGATTGAAGGAGTTTTGTTGTCGTTCTTGTATCATTGAAATGACCTCCATAAGGAGAGTTGTGACAATTCCAAAGTATGTCTTTGGCTTCTTCATGAGACACATCTCCTCAAAATGTTGTCAACACCAAGCTTAAACAAATAAGGCTCATCCACACAAAAAGGATTTAGCCACCCATTTCCATGGTAGCTTGAGCAACAAGTTTCGGAAGAAGGTTGATCAATATTCGAGTCGAATAATCAAGATTGGATGGGAATCCACCTTATTTTTGTGAAAGATGGCTAAGAGATGATGAAAATAAGAGAGCTAGGGTTTTCTTTTTGAAAAATATCTAAATATGAAAAGGTATGAAAAGTCATAAGTGCCAAAAAGTGGCCTCTAGTACTTATAGACATGCTGTTGTGCTGTCACCTTCGCACTGTGAAGCTTCTGTTCGCCTAGCGAACATCCAAATGTGGCACTTAAAGTGCCAGTGTACAGTTAAACCACCCTGAGACATTTCCACATATTCGTTGTGCAAACAATCCTATGCATTGCGAAGCCTTAGCTAGAAACTTTCCAAATACTTATTGCCTTAGGTTTAGGGCCATTCGCTAGCACTTCGCTATGCCTTTGCTCCAGTGAACCATTCGCTAGCTCCTTCGCACAACGAATTTTAGTCTCTTTTCTCTCTGTGTGAATAGTGCCATGCTCTCAAAGGTCTTCGCTGGAAAGTTCGATGTGCGAACTTGTTGATGATTTTCCTGGGCACATTCGCTAGGAAGTTCCCTGTGCGAACTTCATGATGTTTTGTCGTTGACTTGGTTTCCTTGCTAATGTTCTTGTGTTTTACTCTTCTTGTTTTGTGCCTAATTCCTGCATAATAGCACACAAATCAAAGCAACCAAGGCATTTTTAAGCAATGAAGCATATCATCTAAAACATAAGTGATTCAATTCAACTTAACTACAAAAAGGATGAAAGATGCCAACATTTTATAGAGAAATAAAGTAAAGTTTGGCATCTAACAAGGAGCAACGACTTGGGGGGCTCCTGTTTTGGACTGGGGCAAGACCTGCCCCACGGTCGGGCAGGCCTAACCCAATCCTTCATCCCGTCGGGCACGCTCAGTACTCCCTGAGGTCGGGCAGATTACTACCTATGACAGAGAGATCTCACGCGTCTTCCCCACGCTCTTAAGGTGCCCCCCAGGCGGGGACACATCATCAATCAACTATCCACTTCCGAAAGAACTGGTCAGCCCACCTTTCGAAGATCACGAGTCAGTTGATCTATGGCGAAGATCATGTGTTGATCTTCCCTATACCATGTAAGCCCTGGAAGTTACTTGTGTTGGGCCTGGCAATCTAACCCAATGTAATGTAATTGTTGGCCTAGTGCTGGGGGGACACTATAAATACCCTATTTCACTAGAGGGTCAGGTATTCCATTCTCTACACCTTTCCTTTGTACTTGTTTTCTCTCTTGCTGAAACTCACTTTGGCATCAGAGTACCTTGCAGGTACACCCCCTCCTCCTCTTCAACACCAGTGAACACAGGAGCTCACGACGCGTGGCAGACCGCTGATTCCTTTATGATCAGGTAAGATCAAAGAACTTCTAAATATTTTTTAGAAATTAAGTAAAAGCACTGGTTCCACCAGGTTTGGTAATTTGTTTACAGTTGAAATTGGTAAACAAGCGTTAGTCTTCCAAATTTTATGCTTTTAGTTACTCGCATGATCGACTAGATTGACTCTAGGACATGTGCTTTTGCTTTCTTCAAGTTTTATCACTTATGAACATTTTGACAATGTTCCTTTCATTTAAAGTAATGTTAAAGTTTGTAAAGAAACGCAGAAATTTAAATGGCAGTATAAATAACTTCAAAGTAAATTTACAACGAATGTAAATAACAAAATCTTAAATGATTTGATAAGTGTAAAAATTGTGATCACACGTACATTGCACTCAGGAACTCGTTTCTCAATGATACAGATACTTTGAGTAATATTTGAGTTTTTATGCAAAATGGAACACACGAATCGTAATCACTAAGATTTCTATTTATAATAAATCGAAAATAGCGGCATAAAGGATTTCTTCTCTAGAAGATGACACATTCTCGATTGCATGGACTTCGCTACTTATAGCTTTCCACGTAATTTCTCAAGAAATAGACAAGGCTAAAAAACGATTATTAGTCTCATTTTGAATTACGCTCATCAAACACAACTCCAAACAAACATCTTTTTTGAACTTAAGTTTAAACCCAAAAATATTTCTAAGTCTCAGACCAAAATTTTCCTCTATGTAGATGGTCTTCTTCGACTATGTCTTCACAAGATTTTTGTCGAAATCAATATATTCTTTTCCAGAATATCTCCTTTAACTCCACAAGCTTATTTCAAATACCCTTGAGCATCGAAATTCCAGCCAATAGGAGATAATTTAGATTTAAATTAAAAATAAAGTAGTTGTAGAAAAGTAAGAGAAATAGTAAAATCTGGTGGAAAATTGGTTATTAGAATTAAAAGATTAAAATAAAAAGAAATTGGAGTTAGTAAGAGGAGTAAGGGAAAAATAGAAAATATGGGAGTAAGTTTAGGGTAATAATAGAATAAGCTAATTTAGGAGAAGTAAGTTTTGGCTTAAATAGATTGATCACGTGAATATATTGATCACGTGAAAAGCGGAAAAATCTAAAAATTCAAATTATGTCAATCGATTAATTCCCCATAATCAATCGATTGTTCTCACCCAAAAAGTGATAAATAACAGAGACATAAAGTAATAAGGAATGATGTCAATCGATTGATGGCTTACTGGAATCGGTTGATGTTAGTCAAAATTTGAATATTTGTTGAGCTGAAACCTGTTATTTTGTCTGATTGTTTTGGCCATAACTTTAGTTTCGCAAATCCAAATGAAGTGCACTTTGACGTGTTGGAAAGATAACGTGCATGACTATCCTATAATGATGTATTAAAAGGCTAGATGGTGCTATAATTTGTGAAAATTAATTATTTTACTTGTTATATAATATTATACGGTAATGAACAAATGGTTAATTATTGTAAATGAATGAATTAATGATGAAACATTGTTAAGATGATTTAACATGATTGAGTGATATGTCGGTGTTTATTAGATGTGTGAATATATGATGTGAAGTGCAAGTATAATTATATGAGTTGTTGTAATTACTTGTTGGTGATTCTTGAGATGCGTAGTTCGACGTGAGATCTATTGTTGATGCGTTAAATGCATGATTATTTATAGTCAGATGCGGGGCTGTAATCATTGTTGTGTTATTTTAGTTGCATGATTGTTGCAGTTAAATACGGGGCTGTAATTATTATTGTGTTGTTATCGTTGTTTTATCATATGTCATGCATCATATGTCATCATTGTTGTGAAAGAGATGAGTCATAAGTTCAGATGTGGGGACTTCTGATTTGTCCCAAGCTCACAGAAGGGGATCAGAGGTTTAGATTTTTGGACCCATTTTGTATGAAAAACCATTATTAAGTTGGTACCACGTGCATATAGAGTTGATGTGTTATTACATTGCATAAGAATTGGCATTTGTGAATTGGTGATTGGTGTGTGAATGCATTACCTATTGATGATTGTCGTTGTTGTTGTTGTTTAGGCTACCCTTCCCGATCTTTTGAAGCGCTAACATATTTGGGCGTATTCTCACCCTTTGCTTTATGTCGTCCATCATGGACATCTGCAGATAATCAGGAGTAGAGTTTGGTTTCTATGAGTGGAAGATAGATTGTTAGAGCCCGTCTTCATTTATTTTATTGTTATCATTTTTAGTCGCTATATGCGATGATTTGTAAAATATGTGGTCTATATATTTTAGAAGGTTCAAATGCTACTGTTTATTCATTATCAAATAGTAAAGACTTTCATGACAAGAATAAGCTATGGGATTTGAGGTTGTGCATGATGATTACTTGGAAGTTATTTCAGAACACTTTAATGAGTTTTGAAAAGACAAGGGATAAAAACGCATGAGACTGATGAGTTTTCGTTTAGTTTTTGGAGTAAGTTTGATGCCAAAGCGGCTTACTTGGTGTAATACCCTGTATTTCCTAAAATACTCTAAATAATATCAGTTGAGATCAACTGACTTCCTATGTGCTCTGAGAGTTATTAGTTGGGATAATTAGACTAACTAGTGAGCTCAGATTGATTTAATTGGTATTATTCAAGACTAACCTTTTATTAAGTGGTTCAATGGAGACATTTTGATAGCATCAATAATGAGTCAGTTCCTCTATTAGAATGGATATTAAGTATCATACCACTTAGTATTTATGTTACTACTAATTCTATCAATTTTCTACCACATGCCATCTGTTACTAACTATCACACATGATACTATCATATTCATTTCTCCAACTTTGTGGGAAGGCATAAGAAAGATATATAGAAAAGAATAATAGAGAGAAAGAGGATAAATAGAAAGAAGAAGAAGGAAAACTTAGAAGTAGAAGAAGAGGAAAATTGGGAGTTTTTCATCTTCCATCATCAACATAATTCATCTTCATCATCCAACAACTTCTTCTTCCTCTTTGCAAGGCGACTTTTAGATAGAAACATTAGGTTAGAGATTCTAGATAGTATTGATGACATTGGATTTTTTATGTGTTTCTTCCATTTCCATGAAAATACTATGATTATTGTTGTTGTTCATATTGATTGTGAAGAAATGTTAATATTTTGTGGTGAATGAATATTGTGTGGGGTGGTAGTGAAAACACCCTCTGTGGATGTCTTATTTCTGCTGGTATTCTGCAAAATTTGACGCGGTCTCCGAGCAAGCTTGGGCGAGCCCGTGACGACCTATTTTCTGCTAGCATCGTCGGGTGAGCCTTGAAGAGCAGAAAGTGAGCTACCTCGCTGATTGCTCGTCGGGCGACTATGGTGCAGTTTTGATTCTGTCTGCATCTCGTTCGGGGTTCGTCGGGCGACCAAGACAGGTTTTTGGCAATTTGTTTTGTTATTTGTTTGGAGTGTTTCACTTGCATACTTTAGCCTTGTATATGTGAATTACCATCGATTATGATTGTTAAGCATGTTCTCCATGTATGTATGTATGCTTGCTTGTGATTAATGATAACATAAATTGAAAGAAACTATAAGGATTGGTGAAGAAACCCTTAATATCAATTAATGGACTAAATTAGCAAGATAGTTAGAACATGATGAATGACATAGATGGCAATTCTTGTGCAAATGTTGCATAGATGTGTGTCATTGGCAAGTAATTGTCTACTTAAGAGGTGAGGCATTGTATAGAACATGTGATATTGTTGTGAATGCTAAGGTGATGTGGTCTCCTTGTGGTTGTCGAATACAACCATAATGTACCCTGCTTAATCACGTAGTTGGAAACAACCCTTGATTGTATTGTCCCGAGTAATGATACTCATATAGAGTAATGTTTGGGGAATACACAGCCATACTTATTTAACTTGGGTTAAAGTCCCAGAGGCGATAAATCCCTAAGTGGGTTAGAGTCCCATAGGGGTAGAGACTTGAAATGGGTTTAGAGTTTCATAAAAAGTGACGATTCTTAAGGTTGAGTAGTCCCTTAGAATCCGAAGTTCATCAATATGTTAAAGTATGAGATAAAAGGATCTGTGACCTGTATCAATAACTCTAGACGTATGGTTGGCCGGGAAAATATGCCTTGGTATGATTTCCGATTAGTGATGGTTTGAGTTGTTGAACTCAAGCAACATATGTCCATATAGTGCAAGAATTGAGAACTCAAGTCCTTTCCCCCTTGTGACTTGAGCTAGTAAGACGTTTAGAATCTTGTAGAGCCGAGAGAACCCATAAGATAGAGAACCTACTGGGATTATCATCTCATCCCATGATGTTGATTACTTTTCAGGTAGTTATGATTCAGCGAAGGGTAAGAACAAAGTAGCATTATGTCCTTACTCATTTTACATTTTAGATGAATTTCCACTATGCAGATGGTTAGTTTGAGACCATTCCATAATGATCTAGTTCTTAGTTTATATTTTGGGCATCTTGTATATATAGTGCCATTGAAGTTTTTTATTTTTGGCATGTAATATGTACAATGTTGTCAGTAAGAACTTATGTATTTTAGTACCAAATTTGCAACCATGTATAATATGTGTATTCTAGATACGTATTATATATGGGCGTTACGTTGGTATTAGAGTAGGTCATATCTGATGCGGCTTTCGCGTAGTTTTAAAAAGGTTGTCGAACCCACAGGGAAGCGATAATCAAACTAATGCAATCTAATATTGCAGTACAAAGTTAAGGCTAAAGATTTATATATTTAAGATGGGAAGAAAGAATTACTAATTCTAGAGGTTTTTAGAAATAACAATAAAAACAAGTCCGAAATATGGATTCCGCGTACCTAAAGGGCTTGTAGAAATCGGGTGAAAGTTACGACTGAACGCAGTTCCGTAGAAAGTACTAACTTAAAGATTCTATCTCACACTCTCGCGCTATTGACAAAAACCACACCTTTCAACCACATGATGTTGCTCTCACTCGTGCGTTTCAATTAAAAAGCATATTTGGGAAGTTAATGAAATTATAAACGATGCCTAAAGCGCGCTTGTTGTTTTTAGGATCGAGGCCTAGTTTCCACTATCAGTTCATTCCTCACACTCTTGCACTATCGGTCCGAACTTAGTATATTTCTCACTCTCGTGTCGAAATGATAAAACATGAAAATTAGAAACAAAGACCAAAACTAACATGCGATCTATAATTTTGCACCTAAATTTTCTACGGAGTCCCGTCGGTAACGGTGATCCTCATACGCCGAACTCAATTAAATTTAACAAGACATGATATTATTCATAGCAAACATGCTAATGGTAACTAGAATTAAAACTAACATTACATACAATAATTCAAGTGCAAAAGTAAAAATAAGAAATAACCTGTAGAGTAAAAACACTGAATTGAAATAATGCCGGCAGGCTTATTCGTAATCCAAAGTACAACAACGAAAATAAAATTATAATAAAAGTGCGACAATTCCTTGATGTGCCTCATATGTGTGTTATGATCATTGTCTTGGATGTTATATTCATAGTATTGAGCCTGATCAACTTGATTCTATTTGTATGACGTTTAAGATCATGGTTGACGGACGTAGAGCTCGTGGTAGGCCCCTAACTTAGACTTCCAATTCGGATCCACCAAGTGGCACTGAAGGTGTACAATGGCCTCTGTTTGTGCAAAAAATTCAGCAGCAATAAAACTAATTCATGCAGAAGATGATGCATCACTTGAATGGTAGTCTTCACCTTCAAGGGATTCTATAAGAAGATGCAGGTGGGAGTTTCTAGGATTTCTTCCGCATGAATCCTCCAAAATTTCATGGCAGATTGGATCTTGTGAAGGCTCATGAATGTGTGATTGGCATGGAAATAATCTTTCAAATAATGCATTATAGTAAGGAGAATAAGTTTGTGTTTGCTTCTCACATGATGAGGGGTTCTGCTATGAGGTGGTAGGAAAGTGCTTCAACTTTGATGATTAATCAGGGAATGCCTAAGGTGTGAGAGCATTTTAAGGCTACTTTTTTTGGATAAATATTTTCCTAGCTCTTTGAAAACTCAGAAAGAGTTTGAATTTCAACAGCTTAGACAAGGTAATATGACGATGGCTACTTATGCTGAGAAATTTGAAGACATGGATGCTTATTCTAAGCAGGCTATGTATGCATCAAATGAAAAGTAGAAGATTGATCAATTTCTGTTTGGGTTAAGGGCTAAAATCTTTCACAATGTGTCTCAAAGGGAATTTACTACTTATGGTGAGTTGCTAAGGCAATGTTATGTGGCCGAGAATAGTCTGAAGAGGGTTCAAGAAGAAAGAAATCAGTATAGGATGGGTCAGAAGGACCAGAGGAGACCAAGTCATCAATTTATGCCTATACCTCAACCCTTCAAAGGGTAAATGATGCAAAACGCGTGACCTTACCCTCCTTCCTTATGTCGTATATGTAGTAAGACTCATTATGGAAGATGTAATCTTGGAGGAGTGAAGTGTTATCAATGTCAGGGAGAAGGTCATATGGCTAGAGAGTGTCCTCAGAGTAAGAATCAGATGCAAGGAAAGAGTACTGGTCGAGTTTATACCTTGGATGCGAAGAAGGCTAAATGTAACAATGCTTTTATTATTGGTACATGTTACGTAAATGGTCATCCTGGTTATGTATTGTTTGAGTGTGAAGCAACACACTCTTTTGTGTCAATGCAATATATGAAGTGACTTGGCTTGCAAGCAGTTCCTTTGTCTCCTCCCATGGTGGTTACTACCGCCATGGATGATGTTGTCGAGACACCGTTGATTTGTGAAAATTGTTCACTATCGGTGGATGGTAGAGTTTTCCATATTGACCTTATCTATTTGCCACTTAAGAAAGTTGATGTAGAATTGGGGGATGGATTGGCTTTCTGCTAATTCGGTTTTCATTGGGTGTGAAGAGAAGTTAATCATCATTATGTCTAGTGAATCTACTTCAAATGATGTATTAACTACCATTTTGGAAGGTACAATTGACATGGTTAATTTCTTGTTTGAGAAGGAAAAGTCTGTTTTCTTGGTTCTCACCAAGGAAACAAGTGACAGCCTGAAGGTTTCACAAATTCCAGTAGTCTGGGAGTTTTTAGAAGCTTTTCCCGAGGATGTCACTTCTCTTCCTCCAGAAAGGGAAGTGGAATTCTCTATTAATCTGATACCTGGAACGAATCCAATATCCGTTTCTTCATATTGTATGGCACCATTTGAACTGAGAGAGTTGAAGGAGCAATTGGAAGATCTGTTGGCTAAAATTTTTGCTCGACCTAGTGTCTTACCCTAGGGAGTTCCAGTACTACTAGTAAATAAGAAGGATGGTAGTATGCGTTTATGTATTGATTATCTCCGGTTGAATAAAGTCACCATCAAGAACAAGTACCCCCTACCCAGGATAGATGACCTGTTAGATCAATTAAAAGGAGCCTGTGTGTTCGTAGAGATTGATCTACTGTCAGGATATCATTAAATCTGAGTAAAGAGTTCTGATGTACCGAAAACTGCATTTAGGACCCGATATGGCCATTATGAATTCCTTATGATGCCTTTCGATGTGACGAATGCTCCAGTTGTTTTCATGGACTACATGAATAAGATATTCCAACCTTACTTGAACCAGTTTGTGGTGATCTTTATTGATGACATTCTTATTTATTCTCATACTCTATAAGAGCACGGAGAGCATCTAAGAATTGTTTTGTCGATATTACAATATAAACAACTTTTTGCCAAGTTACGCAAGTGTGAATTTTGGATGACGAAAGTTAAGTTTCTTGGTCATGTAACATCTCAAGGAGGAGTAGCCGTAGATCCATCTAAAGTGGAAGCGGTGATTAATTGGGAAATACCAAAGAATGCTTCCTAAGTAAGAAGTTTATTAGGATTGACAGGTTACTATAGGAGGTCCATTAAAGGTTTTTCTCAGTTGGCTTTACCAATGACTCGACTTACCCGGAAAGAGATTTCTTACAGTCGAGATTCGAGTTGTGAACAAAGTTTTATGAGTTTGAAGGAAGGTTGACGACTGCTCCTATTTTGATTATTCATGATTCTAGTAATCCTTACAAAGTATTTTATGATGCCTCTAAGTAGGGATGAAGATGAGTGTTAATACTGGGTGGCCAGGTTGTAGATTATACCTCTTGTCATTTGAAAGTTCATGAAGAGAATTATCCAACTCATGATCTTGAATTAGCGACTGTTGTTTTTACACTGAAGGTGCAATGTCACTACTTGTATAGAGTGTGTTTCAAGATGTTAAGTAATCATAAGAGTTTAAGGTATTTATTTGATCAGAAGGATTTGAACATGCGTCAAAGGATATTGATGGAGTACTTGAAAGACTTTGACTTTGAGTTGAAGTACCATCCAGGTAAAGCTAATAAGGTGGCAGATGCGTTAAGTCGGAAAGGGATACATAAAGGTGGGTTGATGATGTTAGAATATGCATTGTTGAAAAATTTTTGAGATCTTAATCTTCAATTTGTTTGGACTCATAATGGTGTGATAATGGGGAATTTGAATGTTACTTCCACTCTAAGAGAAGAAATTCAACAAGGGAAAATGATAGATGCGAAGTTGCAAGAGATGTTGATTCAAACAGGTTTCACACACGCCATAAATGAAGTTGTTATTTTTAACCAAAGGATTTGTGTTCTGAATGATGTAGAGTTGAAAAGAAGGATTTTGGAAGAAGATCATAAAGGTGCTTTTACTATGCAACATGGTTTTTCAAAGATGTATCAAGACTTGAAAAAAGGACTATTGGTGGTTTGGGATGAAAAATGACATTGCGGAGTATGTGTCTGAATGTGTAGTATGCCAACAGGTACAAATTGAGCATAAAAAACCAGGTGGTTTTTTATAACCCTTAGAGATTCTGGTGTGGAAATGGGATAACATCTCAATGGATTTCGCAGTTGGGTTACCTCGTACACAAGGTGGTTATGATTCTATATGGGTGATTATGGATCGGTTGACAAAGTTTTCAGATTTCTTAGTGGTGAAAACTACTTACAAGGAAAGTCATATTGCATAGCTGTTCATTACAGAAATCGTGAGACTACATGGTGTCCCCTCTAGTATTGTGTCTGATAGAGATCAAAAGTTTACTTTGACATTTTGGAGAGCTTTTCAGCAGGACATGGGATCTAAGCTGTGTTTAAGTACGTCAAATCATCCTCAGATGGACGGTCAGACATAAAGGGTGATACAAACGTTGGAAGATATGTTAAGAGCTTGTGTGCTTGAAAGTGGAGGAAATTAGAAGGAGCTCTTGCCATTGATTGAACTTGCATACAACAATAATTACCATACAAGTATCGAAATGACTCTTTATGAAGCTTCGTACGGAAGGAAATGTAGAACGCCTTCGTGTTGGACGGAAGTTGGTGAAGAACAAATTTTAGGACCATAAATTGTTCAAGAAACTAGGGAGAAGATAAGAATGATTTGTGATAAGGTAAAGAAGGTACAAGATCATCATAAGAGTTACACGGATAAACCGAAGAAGACCGTTAAAATTTGAGGAAGATGATCATGTGTTTTTGAAGGTTACCTCGAGGTTAAGATTGAAATGCCAGTTTAAGTCGCGGAAATTAAGTCTGAGATACGTGGGACCATATCAGATTATAGAAAGTACTGGTGAAGTAGCTTACAGATTAGCCTTACCGCCTTCTCTATCTGGGATGCATAATGTTTTTCACGTGTCTCAACTCCGAAATTTCATTCTTGATCCTCTTCATCCAATTCTTCCCGATTCAGTGGAAAAAGAAGCGGACCTAGCTTTTGAACCTCAACCAAGTCCTGTTGTAAGAAGTGAAACTAAGTTGTTGAGAAACAATGAGATTCCTCTTGTTAAGGTGCAATGGGACAAATCACATCCGGGTGATGCTACTTAAATACTTGAGTTAGAGATGTGGAAAGCTTACCTTTTTCAGGTAATTATTAAATTCGAGGATAAATTTTTATTTAAGGGAGGAGGATTTAATCCCCCATATTTCCTAAAATACTCTAAATAATATTAGTTGAGATCAACTGAGTTCCTATGTGCTCTGAGAGTTATCAGTTGGGATAGTTAGAGTAGCTAGTGAACTTATTTTGACTTAATTGATATTATTCAAGACTGACCTTTTATTAATTGGTTTAAAGAAGACATTTTGATAACATCAATAATGAGTCGGCTGCTCTAGTAGAACAAATATTAAGTATTGTACCACTTAATATTTATGTTACTACTAATTCTATCAATTTTCTACCACATGCCATGTGTTAATAACTATCACACATGATACTATCATATTAGTTTCTCCAACTTTGTGGGAACGCATAAGAAAGAAAGATAGAAAAGAAGAATATAGAGAAAAAGGAGAAATAGAAAGAAGAATAAGAAGAAGGAAATCCTAGAAGTAGAGCAAGAGGAAAATTGGGAGTTCTTCATCATCCATCATCAACATCATTCATCTTCATCATCCAACAAATTCTTCTTCCTCATTGCAAGGTGGGTTCTAGATAGAAGCATTAAGTTAGGGATTCTAGATAGTATTGATGATATTGGATTTTTGATGTGTTTCTTCCATTTCCATGAAAATACTATGGTTATTGTTGTTGTTCATGTTGATTGTGGTGAAATGTTGATATTTTGTGGTGAATGAATCTTATGTGGGATGGTAGTGAACCCCTCCCCCTCCATGGATGTCTTATTTCTGCTGACATTTTGGCAAATATTCGACGCGGTTGCCGGGTAAGCTTGGGCGAGCCCGTGGCGACCTGTTTTCTGCTAGCGTCGTAGGGAGAGCCTTGGCAAACAGAAAGAGAGCTACCTCACTGATTGCTTGTCAGGTGACCATGATGCAGTTTTGGTTCTGTCTGTACCTCACATGGGGTTCACCGGGCGGCCGAGACAGGTTTTTGGCAATTCGTTTTGTTACTGGTTTTGAGTGTTTCACTTGCATACTTTAGCCATGTGTATGTAAATTACCATGGATTATGATTGTTAAGCATGTTCTCCATGTATGTATGGTTGCTTGTGATTAATGATAACATAATTGAAAGAAACTATAAGGATTGGTGAAAAAACCCTTAATATCAATTAATGGAATGAATTAGTAAGATAATTAGGACATAATGAATGACATAGATGACAATGCTTGTGCAAATGATGCCTAGATGAGTGTCATTTAGTCATGATACTCATATAGAGTAATGTTTGGGAAATACACGACCATACTTATTTGACCTGGGTTAAATTGTTGAAGTAAGCCCTAATAGCCAATCAATATTGGCTTAATATGCTTTTGTATCATGACCTTGATATATATTGTTTATTAATATATATACATACTAGGCATTGTATTTATTATGTTATTTGTATATGACATAAGAAAGTCCTTAGAATTAGTCTCTTTTTTAAGTGTGACTTAATCGTGAGACCTCTTTAAACATAAGGGTGTTATTACTAAAGCATATGTAGTCAAGCTTTATTGTCAAATAGGACAACAGTAATGCATAGAGACTATTATATGAGTAGACTGATGACTGTATCTCACAAGTCATGGATATGAGATACCAAGTCTTCACGTAGGTATAAATATTAGGAGTAATATTTATAATGAATTGGCTCACCATGAGAATAATACATAGTTTGTTATGTAAGTGTCATAAGTTATTCTCATAGTAATAGTGATGTATTCCACCCTTTGACCTAAAATCACCATGGATCCTAGATGTGGAGTCGAATACTTTATTGTCAATCAAATATTGTCTGAAGCAGGATGGCGATAAAGATGATTTGTGGGTACTTTACAAATCATGTTGAGGGACATGAGTGACCTAGATTAAATTTGTCCCTCCTACATATACGGGAGTAATATATGTGGGTCCCTTGATAGAGTATTACTGTAAAATGCATGGTCGTGCTCAAATGAGTTGATATGAGATATTTGACTTATTTGTTGTTATCAAGTATACTCAGGGATCAAGGAATAAAATATTAGACTATACAAGAGTGACACATTCTATGCCTTGTGTACAATATAAATATAAGGGCAAAAGGATAATTATACAGATGATCATTATCACATAAAGGTTATGTTAGATCACACGACAGTCTTGTGACTTGGGTAGCAGTAATGTGTTGCTAGATACCGCTCACTGTTTATAGTATTAGATAGGTAATTTAATATTATTGCCAACGTTACGAGAACCTATAGGGTCACACACATAAAGTACAAATAGTGGAATTGTCGATTAAATTAAATAAGGTTTAATTTAATTATGTGTTAATAGTATTTAAATTGTTTAGTACATTAGCACATATATAATTTATTTGATTAAATATAATATAATTAAATATAATTTAATTAAATAAATGAGAATTGACCGTTGATTAAATTAAATATAATTTAATTTAATATTTTATTTTATTTAATTAAAAGAGTTTAGCTAAATATAAATAATAATTATTTAATTAAATAGTTTAATTAAATAAGATTGTGATTATTTTGGAAAGGCCCAAAATAAGAGTATTAGGGTTTTAGAAGCTCTCTATAAATAGAGAAGCTCTTTCCCCTACCAATGCTAATTGTCAATTTTCTCAGAACAAGAGATGGCTAGCACCGTGTTCCATTTTGTACTCGCGTGGACTTCGTAGAGACGATGGTATTTTTCACGTTTATGATCAAAGTTAAAGCACGCTTCAAGAGGTAGTTTGAAATCCTTTTGTTGTATTTCATTTGTGATTAATAGTTTAATCAAGATCCATTCATCGGAATTGTTCTGCTAAGAGGTTAAATTTTTTGAAAAATCCCTCTTAAATCCCAATAGTGGATTCAGAACTTGATTCTGATTAAATCAATAATTCAAATTTGTTTGATTTTTATGATGTTTATATGTTGATATATTCATCTTTATACAAAGTTCTTTTTGAAATTGTTTCAAAATATGTGTCGTAACTGTGACATGATGTTCTGTAATATTTTTGTGAATAAGTTATTCATTATGTATATGGTATGCCGCAATTATTCATGTTAGTATATTTATTGGACACAATTCTTTTGAAATTGTTTTAAAGTATTTGTGTGTTGTAACTATAATTGGGTGCAATGTCAGGTTTTAAGAAAATTGTGATATAAACCGTAATTGCATAATAGCTTTTAATTATACTATTTGGTTGCATAAATCAGCTTAACGTTTCAAAGTTAGTAAAATGTGTTTACTAAGTATTACGACCAGTGTTTTCATAAATGGTTACATGTTTTATTACTATAATAAATATATAATAATAATAATAATAATAATAATTTATTATAAATAATAATTAAAATAATAAAATGTTTATTATTTAATAAAAATATTAATATTTTGTCTAATTTGAATGTTCACGGTTGACTATTTTTCGAAATCCGATATTAGTATGGTGAAGCAGCGATACTTCGATCATTCATAAGTGATATAAATATAATTGATAAATTTATATACAATATAAATATTTCTAATGGGAAGTTACTGCATTTGATACACTATTTTGTTTCGTCTATTAAATTAGCGTAATAATTGTTATACATTTGAATGATCAATATGCATTTTGCTTCGGAATTCGACATTAATGACATTTCAATCAACTATGCATTAGAGTTTGTGCCGGTGCAAGAGTTGTACCTTTAAGGTTTGCAAAAGACATCAAGTGTTGATGCGTCAATATTTATAAATTGATAACCTATTATTATTTATTATTTTATTATTTACTATTAAATAAATTGGTATATGGTTATGACCTTAGATTTTGGCGTTTGTTTATTTTAAATGCAACATGCGTGTCGTGATTTATTTTATTTAAATACAGTCTGCTTATCGTGGTTCATTTAAATATTATAAATTGTTCGAGTTCAAGAGTTGAAGAGAAGACAACCCTAAATGATGACGTCGGTGGAGAGGCTTGAGAAACTTACTCGTGGGTCAAAGAATTGTAATAAAGTAGTTTATTTAATTCTTGCATTTTAGGTGGTCATAATCGTATTACCAACTTTTATTTTATGTATGTGATGTGTGAAATGTATGTTTATATGCGTGTGTATAAGATACACGATTATGTGAGTGTATGAGATACACAAACCAGTAAGATCAAATTTAATTAAAATCCCTTCAATTAAATATTAAGTTAATTACTTTCAAAATTTTAACACTCATCAAGACTAGTATCAAATAATGTAGGTTTCGCCTAACGTGAGGTGCGTGTTTTATATTAGTAAGGTGCGATGAGATAAATGTAATACTCAACCGCTAAATTTTTGGGTTTGACTTAACTAAACTAATTATAATAGGATTATATATGTTTAGAAGCAAGAGTTGAGAATAATCCATAAGATGGATTAAAATAAAAAGTTATTCACTCGACTGATAAAATTCGAGAGTTGTATTAGATACAATTGGAAAGCATTCCTACCTAAATAATAGAGTTTTGTGTAATCCTTCCACACGGACTTAAAACAAAGTGAAATATGAATCTCGACCCGCTTGAAAATCTTCCAACGGGATTTTCCGAATCAAATGTTGAGGGTCATTTAGTTTGAGTAAAAATAGTGGAAGCATTTTAATAAAAGTCCTTATTAAAATGATTTTCATACAATCTTTTTACACGTTTTATACTTATAATTTCTTTTGCATTTTATTTTTAATTTACTGTGAAATATCCTTATGAAGGATATAAGGATCAAAAAGGAGTTTCTGAGTTCGTACGGAAATTAAGAATTATTCTCAAGCACGAGAAAAGTTATATGTTCTCAAGCAACCAATTCCTAACAACCGAATATAACTAGATTTGAAGAACGATACTTATGAGAAGGTTCAAGTCGAATGTCTAGATATAACATATCTCATAGTTGTAGTCCTCACATAGAATGATATGTGTAGCAGAGAAATTTGTGAGTGTAAGTTATTGATTAACTTAACTCAAAATGCAAGAGTCGCCACCGTACTTTTATTTTATCCAAAAGGAAAGGAAAAAGAGCGAACAAAACCTAAACAAGTTCTAAACAAGAACAAACAGAGAATGGGTAAGGGGGTTGGTTACGCTAAGGGAATGTGTTAGCATCCAAAACATCTATAGTACTCTATAGGAACCCTTTGAAATATCTACGTTTTTTTTGTTTGAAAATGTTTGTTTAAAATGAGTTTGGGGAGATGAGAAAAGAAGTATTTTTCAATATTTTTGTGTTTGGAGAGACTTATCACAAAGTGCAATATATGATCGAAACCTCATAGCTCGTGGTACAAATAACAAAAATGGATTGTTTTGATTGATTTTAAATGAAAAGACAAGTCGTCGTTTTAAGAAAAAATTACGACTAGTTGCCCACAAGTATAACACAATATTTGCATCACCTAAAGATGGAGATTTTTTCTTGGATTAAAATCAACTAGTCTATCACTCAATATCTAAGTGGAAAATGTCAACATCTTAAATACTATGGGGAATAAGAGAATTATATCTCAACTATGAAAATGACTCATGTCTAAACTTTTTGAAAAGTTAAAATAAAAAGTGCACAAAGGCAGAAAAAGAGAGAATGAGTTTTTGTATTTTTTTTTATGTCTTTTTAAATTAGTCAAAGTATGATTAACATTGATTGACATTTATTAAAGAAAACAAAGTTTGAAAAATCACTTGACCAAAATCAATGTTTATTATGAAAGAGATTTAACTTTGAGAACAAGAAGGTTTTGAAAAATGGAGAAGATTTTGAAAATTGAAGAAGGGGTGGAGAAGAAGTGACTATCCTAGAAAGCAAAATAAGAGCTAGAGATAAGAAAAATCTAACCAAAAGATAGCAAACTCCATAGCAAGCCAAATAAGAATTCCTTCCACCTTGAGCATAAGCCAATAAGCAAAGCCAAATAAATGTCAAGATCTCAAATCCATAATAATCCAAGCATAGGGAAAGAGTCCTAATTCTAAGTCCAATGGTGCAAGAATAATCCAAGAAGTCCAAGGTCTAGGTCCATCCACAAGCGTAACCACAAAATTTAAGAGAACCAAGTTTATAGAGGTTTAATTCTTTATTAATGTTTTTTGAACAAAATATGGTTCAAATGGATAAAGGAAAAAAAAGCAGAAGTATAAACAATAATATGATATGATATGATAATAATGAAGCATAAAAGTAAAGAGATAGAGAGCAAGAAGGAAACATAAACAAAATTAGTACAATAATATGGTTAGTATAATATACATAATAGTATTATCAATATTCATGAAGCACAAGTTGTCAAATTATGGAGAATACTCGACTAATCGTCCATAAGAATGAAAACATGGTTTCATACATTACCATGGGGAGGGCTCCAAGTCGGATAAAATCAACGAGTATGCCAACTAACCCCCACGGGTAACAAAAGATCCAATTACTTCAAACTACGCTATAGAGAGTAGGAGAATAACATCTCCCTTAAAAAATTGACTTAGTTCCGATTTAGGGACAATTTAGCACTATGTCAGGCAATCGTAATCAGACTTATGTAGAAGCCACGACTATTTGAGGCTGGTCAATAATAACATTTGTGTTAATGTATGCTAGAGAGACGATATACAAATCATCCTCCGAACAATACCACACGAAAAGAAAATAGGTAACGATCTCATCTTCATCAAGAACTTGAAATAAGTTCCAATGATATTGAAGATTTTCATTGATCAAAAGAAAAAAGAGAAGGGGGTAGAAGGGAAGCCAAATTGAATTACAATATTTGGATCATTCCATCTTTAAATTCCATCACTCTTCTTGTTGGATTAAGACATTAAACCTATCACTAATTCAAAGCACATAAAATGAATCCAATGATCCACTTAAATATAGATTTGAACTAATGAAGGTTTATCCAACCTCATAAACACCTAAAGTCCATGGAATTTAAAGAGAAATTTGATCAACAAACATTTCAAGGAAAAACAAAATAAAATGGGAAAAGGAAGAAAAGGAACCAAAACAGTCCCAAAACAAGCCAAAAAAACACATTCTGACACAGTGTTATTTGATTAACCATCTTAAGGCAAAATTTGGTTAATCGATTAGCCCTGACAGAATTAGCAAAAAATTGAAAAAAACAGCATTTATGATTCAATCATTTCTTCAAACATCTCATGATCATGAATGTAATTGAGCACGAAAATTCAAGTAAAACAATAGCAAATAACACCAATAAAACATAATTTGCAAGATCCAAAGATCAAGCAACAAGATTCAACCATAGATCACATTGTGGAAGATAAATCAAGTACAACAATGGTGGAACAAGGGTTTACCACTTCAAAATCTAAAAATGCTTCAAATCAACTTTAAGAACCACATTCCAAAGCCTTGATCTAAAGAATTTGATGTTGAAGAAGTGTTTTGATGAAGGTTTTAGCTCAAAGGTTAGTAAGCTTCAATGAAAAGCTTACTAACGTTTAATGGAAGAAAGGGCTTTGATGAATTTGGTGGTTGAAGGAAATTGAGAGAATGAGAAGGAATTTCGACAAGGTGAATTTGACTCTCAAAAGCTTGAAGAATGAATAAAATGAGACCTCTATTTATAGAGTTTAGGCTTGGAAATTTTGGTGATTTGGAATTTGGTTTAGAATTTGATCTAGGCTTGGAAATTGAATCTGGAGGCAAAATCAAGATCAAGTGATGATTAATGAGGGTGTATGATGGAAATTAATTATGATGAGGTAGGAGAATTAAAATGAGGGGATCTAGAATATTATCATAATGAAACAAGTGAACTCTGGTGCCAAAATGCTGCAGTATATTAAAATTCTGTTTTTAGCCAAAAAAAACGCATTGGTTAATCGATTAACTATTTCATGTATAAATTTGGTTAATCGATTAGCACAGTGAAAAATGGAGAAAAATGGTTTTTTCCTGTGTTGTCTTGCCTCTGACTCGATTCTTTTGACTTGTCAAAGAAGGCATAGAAATAAATACATGAACCTTAGAGTTCTTTGAGCAATAAACAATCAAATATTGGGACACTCTTAATCAAATGATTTTTAATTGTTTGCAGATCAATTTTGATTTTTTTAGATGAATTTCATTCGAGCTGAGGAACTAGTATTTGATGTTCTTGATTCTAAACCTCCTCCTGAAAAATGTTTTAGTAAAGAAAAAAACAAACATATTTTTGGTATTTTGATTAGGGTGTAGAAGCAAGCTTCAAGGCCTTTATGTTTTGATGAGGACAACTAGTATAAGCTTGGAACACAAGATATTCTTCGCAAAAAGTAAGAGACGCAAGCAACCAAACAAAGATCAAGGAAGTACCCTCGCGTATGACTCTATGGATCAAAGCTTCGTCTACAAGCTACAAGTGGTGATGATAATTCAAAGGAACGATATAACATATTTTACTTAGAAATATTTATACAAGTGTTCTTAAAATCACTCTTCACTTCACAATTATCACTAACATTTTTAAAACTATTCTAAAATACTCATTATTTTTAAAATAAATCAATTTATAAAAAACCTTCAGTGTTAATCGATTAACACTTTCGTTAACCGATTAACACACTTTAATTTTAAGTATTTGGTGATTTTACAATAGTGTTAACCGATTAACCCCCAGGGTTAATCGATTAACACATGAAAAATTTGAATATTTTAAACATTGTGAAGGTGTTAACCGATTAACCTATTTGGTTAATCGATTAACACTGTAACAGAAAGCAAAAATGGCAGCTGTTCATGGAAAAATGCATTGTTTAATATTTTTATTACTGACCATTTTTGCTGCTTTAAAATCACACCCTTTTGAACAGGTTTCTGATGCATATAAATTGATCTTAATTTCAAAATTACAATTCACCTTCAAGAAACAAATCAATCAAAATTACTCACATTCTTCAATCTTTGAATTTTCATTCTAAGTGTTCAAAACCAATTTTGAAAGAAGCCATTGATTTAACTTTCACACTCTCATAACCTTCTTTCACAAAGAATACTTGTACATTTATCTGAGTAACATTTGTTTCAAGAAGAAGATCAATCTTGAAGATTGATAATAACTCTCTAGTAAATATTTCTCAAGAACATTTTTTTTGTATTACCTTGTTGTCCAGGACTGTTGGAAACAAGTGAAGCATCTTGAGAGGATTGTTCTTCATTCACTTTGATTACCTATAGGTTTAGATAGTAAGCATCACCTTTGGAGTGATTAGGCTTTGCAATTATTCTGAACTATAGTGAAATTCTCTTTCGTGTTGAAAGGGGAGTGAAGTACCTTCGGAGTGTGAAGGGAACCACTATAAATTTCCTGTGTCTCTTTTTCTTTCCTACTTTTACTTTCAAGTCACTAACTAATAACCGAAAAAGAACCAAGGAACCATACAAGATTGCAAATAATTTTTAAGATCCTAATTCACCCCACTCTTAGGCGCAGTTACTACTTACAATTGGTATCAGAGCAGGTTATAGGTAACCTGTACCTATCCGATCCAGATGGCTTCCGCAAATCACAATCTTGTATTCAAAGACAGTGGCAGTAGCAACAAGCCTCCTCTATTCTGTGGCGAATATTTTGACTTTTGGAAAATCTGCATGAAGGCACATCTAGAAGCACAAGGAAGTGAAATATGGGAGGCTGTCCAAAATGGCTCATTTGTTCCTACAACGGTGGTCAACAGAGTCGGCTCATCAAAACCGCAAGGATCATGGGATGATGATGATAAGAAGAAAGTTCTCTATGATAAAAAGGCGATAAATATTTTACAAAGTACGCTTGGAATTGATGAATTTTTCCGTATCTCAACATGTACAACGGCTAAGCAAATATGAGACACTCTTGTTGAAACTCACAAAGGAACCGCCCAAGTCAAAAGATCCAGATTAAATACATTTAGTCAAGAGTATGAACTATTCAGAATACAACCAGGAGAATCCATCTTAGACTTGCAGAAAAGATTCGTGCATTTGACAAATCACTTGAGTGCACTTGGTAAGACACTAACCAATGATGAACTTAATCTTAAAGTGCTTAGGTCTTTATCAAGAGAATGGCAACCGAAAGTGACGACGATTTCCGAAAAGAAGAGTCTATCAACAATAACGTCCGCTACGTTATTCGGAAAACTCCAAGAGTATGAGAAGGAACTTGGACGATTGGAGAAACATGAAATTTAAGAGAAGAAATCCAAGAGCATTGCCTTGAAAGTCGAATCCAAATAAGTGGAGAAAGAAGACAATCCCGAAGAAGACGGAAACTTTACGCTTCTTGTAAAAAGACTTGGGAAATATTTTTGTGCAAAAAATAATGTTAGAAAATCAAGTTATACAAGAAGAAAGAAGTTCTCAAAAAATAAAGAAAAGGAAACATCAACATCAAATGGAGATATTACATGCTATGAATGTGGGAAGAAAGGCCACATCAAACCAGAATATCCTAAACTCACAAAGAATCATGACCACAAAGGAAAGAAGGATTTCAAAAAGAAAGCCTACATTGCTTGGGACGACAGCGAAATAAGTTCTTCATCAGACTCCGATAGTGATCAAAGCGCAAATCTCGCATTAATGGCTGACCGGGAAAATAGCAAGTGTACTATTTTTACCGATGTAGTAATAAGGGGAAATTCCCCGAATATCGATCTCGCGGACTGCGTATGAACACAAGTTCTAAAATAATACAATTGAACAAAAAGTCATAGGGGTTTTGGTTTGTTTCTTAAAATTTTAAAGGCCAAAAGGCAAAAGCAGTAAAATAAAGGTTTTAGACAGTTATGAGAAGCATGCTAGAGTAGGGTGTATGAAAAAACCTTGTAATAACCTTAATCCTTATTTTTCAGAAATCACTACTCAATTCAATCGTTACCGGTTTTAAAGATTAGTTGACTCTAATTCCTTAGTAGAAAACTCTTTGGTATTCTTCCTATGCCCCAATTCCTTGGCGGTATAGGAACAATCCCAAACAATATATTTTATCTAAAACATTACGGTTACTATAGGGTATCCCCATTCCTAGGCAATATCTACTATAGTATTATCGTATAAACACGTTAACGATCGTTTTTCCAAACCTAAGGTTAACCGTAAAACAAATCCTTATTTGTCAAATAAGAAAAGCCATAAGAAAATTATACAATAACAACGATGATTAGAAAGTAGTGAAATCCATTATTCAAAGGAAACAAGGTTATTACAGAGTCAATTCAGGGACACCCCCTAGCATTGGGGGGTTTAGCTACTCATAATAATAAAAATAAACTCAACAATAAAACTCAACATTACAAGAGAATTGATTGCTTTGATCTTCAATCGCTTCCGCTCATGAGGATCTTCCGTTCCCAAATCCTTGATCGCTTCAATCTTTATCGTGAAAATCTCTTTTCCGTTCAAAAGTCCAATCCTTATTCTTTCTCCAAACACGTATCAAATAGTCTCAATTCAAACTAATTACTAGGGAAATACCCAAAATACCCTCGGGGATAACAAGAGTAAAAAATACAAGAAAAATAGGGAAAAAAGCACTTCCTGCAACACGGGCCGTGTCAGACAACACAGGCGCCCGTGTTGGCTTTCTGAAAGGTTTTTCACGTGAAATTTGCAAGTCCCAGGTGTCACAACACGGTCCGTGTCACACAACACGGGCACCCGTGTTGTGCCACTGTTTTTTCTCCAAAAATCGCCTTTTCTGAGCAAATCCTGCAACACGGGCCGTGTCACACAACACGGGCACCCGTGTTGCACCCCTGTTTCGAATCTGACTTCGACTCCAACACGAAAGTCGTAGCTCTCTCTCTTAGATTTCCGGCGGTTTTTAGAACGCCTCAAACGGATTCCCGGAACTCCAGTTATGATCATTTTCGTGCAGACTGCTAAAGATTTCACAACAAAACTCTTCCGAAATCTTGCCATTTTTTCCCAGTTTTTGCTCTGCTTCTCCTTTATTGTATACCTGAACCTAGAAACAGTAAAAATACCAAATCGACGCATAAAATATAATAAAAACAACTAAAATGCAACAAGACAAAACAAATGATTAACTGACATAAACGGTAAAATAACGTGTAAAAACCACCGATCAATGGCATCACATCATTCTGACGATGAAGACAACAAGCTTAGTAGTGATTTCTCTATTTTTGATAATGATGCTCAAGAAGCATTTGATGAACTTTTAAGTGAGTGCAAAATTCTATATAAAACCATTTCATCTCAAAAGAAACAAATATCATCTTTGGAAGAAGTTATTGAGAAAATGAAAAATAATTTTAAAGATGAAAAGGAAAAATTAATTAAGAATTTTGCATGCACTAAATGTGAGTCACTCTCTTTTTAAATAGTCCAATTAAAAAGGGTCCTAGAAAGATATGAAAAAGGACAAATTAGATTGGAAAGTGTTCTTAAGAATCAAAGATTTTCAAATGATAAAAGTGGTCTTGGTTATTCAAAATTTTCTAAACCAATTTCTAACAAGACCATCTTTGTCAAAGCTAAAGAACAAATTCCTATTGAAAAAGGTGACAATCACAAAAGGTTCATCAATATGTCAAGAAGAATAAAAACAATAAGAAGAAATCCTATCCTCCTAGATATAAAAGCAATTTTGAGCCTACATGTTTCTATTATGGTATAAAAGGACATACTCCAAATGCATGTTATGTTAGAAACTTTAGTGTTGCTCAAGGCCATTATGTATGGGTAAAGAAATGAACTAACTTTGAAGGATCCAAGGCAATTTGGGTACTTAATAAAACATAACTCTTTTTTGTAGGTATGCTTGAAGACCTCTTCAAATGAATGATATCTTGATAGTGGATGTTCGAGGCACATGACGGGTGACCTAAGCAAATTTTCACATCTAACACTTAAGGCCAAAGGATTCGTTACTTATGGTGACAACAACAAAGGAAGAATCCTTGGCGTAGGCATCGTTGGTTCACCGCCTTCAACAACTATAAAGGATGTCCTATATGTGGAAGGTCTAAAGCATAGTTTACTTAGCATTAGCCAATTGTGTGATCGAGGTTTCAAAATCAACTTCACTAAAAATGAATGTTTGATTAAAAACGAAGTTACTCATGAAGTTATGCTAAAAGGTAAAAGAGTTAATAATATTTTCTTAATTTCCTTTGATAACGTATCTTTGAATGTTAGGTGTCTCTTGGCAAACAACACTGAATCATGGTTATGACATAAGAGGTTTGCTCACATTCATATGGAGCACTTGAATAAATTGATCAAACATGACTTGGTTATTGGATTGCCAAAGATCAAATTCATCAAAGATAAGTTATGCGACGAGTGTCAAAAAGGAAAACAAACCAAATCAACTTTCATGTCCACAACTAGGCCACTACAACTGTTGCATATGGATCTCTTTGGTCCATCTAGAACAAAAAGCTTCGGAGGTAATATTTTCGCTTTGGTTATTATTGATGATTATTCTAGATTTTGTTGGACTTACTTTTTAATGCAGAAAAGTGATGCTTTTAAAGCATTTAAGAAGTTTGCAAAACAAATTCAAAATGGAAAGGCATTAACAGTTGTCTCCATAAGAAACGATCATGGTGGAGAATTCCAGAACGCTCTATTTGATGAATTCTGCGAAGAAAATGGAATCTCACACAATTTCTCTTCACCAAGAACTCCACAGCAAAATGGTGTCATGGAAAGGAAGAATCGGTCGTTGGTAGAACTTGCAAGAACAATGTTAAGTGACTCAAATATTCCTAAGTATTTTTGGACGAATGCAATGAGTACGACATGTTTTGTAAGTAACCGGGTCAACATCAGACAAATTCTCAAGAAAACACCGTATGAAATTTTCAAAGGAAGAAAGCCAAATATTTCCTACTTTCACATTTTCGGATGTAAGTGTTTTGTCTTGAATAACGACAAAGACAACATTGGTAAGTTTGACGAAAAATCAGATGAATGTATATTTCTTGGTTATTCCCTTACTAGTAAAGCTTTTAGAATTTACAATAAAAGAACATTAACTATTGAAGAATATATGTATATTTCTTTTGATGAATCTAACCCCTCCAAGGAGGATGATATTATTGTTGATGATGATAATGATGTAGTAGAAACCTCTCAAGAAAACAATCTCAAAGATATTACAAGTGATCAACCAAAACAGTGGCAAGAGGATTCACAATAAAATGAAGTACACAATGATCTACCTAAAGAATGGAGAACTCATCGAGATCACCCGATCGATAAAATCATTGGTGATATCAGTCAAGGTGTTACAACAAGATTAAACCTCAAGGATGCTTGTCTGAACATGGCATTTGTTTCGCAAATTGAACTGGCCAAAAAGATGAAGCCTTAGGCGATGATAAATGGATAACAGCTATGCAAGAAGAACTAAACCAATTTGAAAGAAATCAAGTTCGAAATCTTGTCCCTAGGCCGAACAACAAGCATATCATTGGAATAAGATGGGTCTTCAAGAACAAACTCGATGAAAATGGAATTATAGTTCGAAACAAAGCAAGATTGGTTGCCCAAGGATACAACCAAGAAGAAGGAATTGATTTTGATGAAACATTCGCTCCAGTTGCAAGGATGGAAGCAATTAGACTTTTATTAGCTTATGCATGTTCTATGAATTTTCAGCTTTTCCAAATGGACGTCAAAAGTGCATTCTTGAATAGATTCATAAATGAAGAAGTATATGTCAAGCAACCCCCTGGTTTTGAAGATTACAAATATCCATCTCATGTCTTCAAACTAAAGAAATCTCTCTATGAACTGAAATAAGCACCAAGAGCATGGTACGACCGTCTTAGCAATTTCTTATGTGACAAAGGCTTTGAAAAAGGAAAGGTAGACAAGACTTTGCTCATCAAGAAAATAAAAGAAGATACTCTCTTGGTACAAGTATATGTTGATGACATAATCTTCGGTTCAACCAACACAAAGTTATGTGAAGAATTCTCATCCATGATGCAAGGAGAATTTGAAATGTCTATGATGGGAAAAATGAATTACTTTCTTGTACTTCAAATCAAGCAACTCGAGAATGGGATCTTTATCAATCAATCCAAGTACTGCAAAGAATTATTAAAAAGGTTTGATATGGAAAATTGCAAGACCTTATCTACACCTATGGGACCGGTACATATGTAGATCTAGATGAATCCGGTGTGTCAGTTGATATCACAAAATATAGAGGCATGATCGGTTCCTTACTATACTTGATAGCAAGTTGCCCTGACATTATGTTTAGTGTTTGTCTTTATGCTCGCTTTCAAGCAAATCCAAAGGAATCTCACCTGACGGCAGTCAAGTGGATCATGAAGTATCTCAAAGGAACAACAAATGTCGGCTTATGGTATCCTAAAGGTAGTATGTGCAATTTAATTGGATATTTTGGCGCAGATTATGCAGGCTGTAAAACTGATAGAAAGAGAACAAGTGGAACATGTCACATCTTGGGAAATGCACTAGTCTCATGGGCATGCAAGAAGCAAGCATGCGTAGCACTAAGTACGGCTGAAGCGGAGTACATAGCAGCGGGAAGTTGCTGTACACAGATACTTTGGCTCAAGCAATAACTTCGTGACTACGGACTCAACCTTGGTAGCATTCCTCTTCACTGTGACAACACAAGTGCAATCAACATAACGAAGAATCCAGTCATGCATTCAAGAACCAAGCACATCGATATACGACATCATTTCCTGCGAGATCATGTACTTCAAGGAGATATCGAGATGACATTTGTAGATACTCATAATCAGCTTGCCGATATATTCACGTAACCTTTGGCAAAGGAACCTTTCTTGAAGATTCTACGAGAACTCAGAATTCTCGATGAAGGTGACATCTAAACTTTTCATAAGTTAATGTGTGTAGAATCTATATTTTTCAACTTGTTTACTTACTGTTTCTAAGCAGTTTTCTGAAATTTTGAAGGTGTTAATCGATTAACCCCTAGGGTTAACCGATTAACACTGTTAATTTTTGGTTTCTGAATTAATTTTAAATGTGTTAACCAATTAACCCCCAGGGTTAATCGATTAACACTGTTAGTTTTTATTTTGAAAATTAATTTTTTAATGTGTTAATCGATTAACCCCCACAGTTAACCGATTAACACTGTTCGTTTTTCAAAAAATCAGAAACAAAAATTGGTCAAAATTTTGGTTAATGTGTTTTAAGTGCTTTTTATGTGTGGTGCATGTGCTTAATATTTATTATCATCAAACTATCCTTGGAAACATCTTCTTCTTGTTGACTCCAAGTATATACATCCTTCAAACTTCTACCCACTCATCACTCTCACTTAAATACCCACTAAATCATCCTTCTATATAAACCTCTCCTATTATTACCATCTCCATCACAACACAAACCCTAAATTCCAGAAGAACATCTCAAACCCTCTTCTCCATGGCTCCAAACAACAAAGGAAAGGGAAAGCTACCTGAGAGCAGCCCTGCGGCTGATGAAGACTTTGCTCCTATGGAATCAACGAAGAAAAGAAGAATGGATTTCAAAGTAAGGGTTCGACAATTATTTCCGGTAAAGCATGTCAATCTTAAAGTTTTTCCAGAACCCTTCTTTGATTTCCCAGCTTTATTGAAATATCAAAAGATCGATAACTTTGTTTCTGACAACGGAAGGTGCTACCCTGATTTAGTAAAATCTTTTATGAACAAATTATCAATCCATTTCAATGAGAATGAACAACACATGTTGGTCACTTCTGTTCGGGATTGTGAGTTGAATGATGATCTTTCAAACATTGCTGCAACTCTCAAGATCCCTTATTCTGGCTATTTTCTCCGGAAAGGTGTAAACCATGTGGAAGGACCCTGGGCAAACTATGATAAAATGGAATACTACTATAACATATGCAGATTTCCAAGAGCAACTATCATTGTGGGTCAACGAACTGCTCGCACTTTGTGTTATGTGAAGAATTTGTCCGTCAATAATCGTATGTTGCATTATATTATCTGCTATGTTTTGATTCCTAAAGACTCCAACCATTCTCAGATAAATGATTTGGAGATGCAGTTGATGTTTGCTATCAAGAACATAATTAAAGTCAATTGGATTTTAACCATGATGTACCACCTTCAACAACAACTCACCTTGTCCACTCGGCTTCCATATGCGCGGCTTATTTCAAGAATTCTAGAGTTAACTGATTTGGATTTGAACCGAGAACCTTCAATTACCATGAAACCGACGGGCGAATGAAATTAACAAAATCACAATCATAAAAAATACCGGCGTAGTGAAAGATTATGATGGAACCTACAAATATGCAGAAGACAACTCTTCTTCTTTCAACCATCCTTATACCATTCTGGAAGGGGGCATCACCAATGATTTTCTCTATATTACTATGATGAAGCAACATAGAGAAACCACTCGGGCGATTAACTCTCTCCGAAGACTTGTGATGAACTCTCAAACTTCCAATACCGGTAATGATGAAGATGAGGAAGGTAGTGAAGAGGAAGAAGATGCGAATGAGGATATGTCAGATGATGACTTTTGAAAAGCACTTATTATTTTTGTTTACTGTTTTCTAGAATTTGTTTAAGTTTAAGTTTTATGTTTCATATCTGTATTCGTACTTTGTGCGTATGTTTTGTTTCGTATCATAAGAACAAGGTTTTGTTTGTGTTATATGAATTGGTGATTATGTTTTTACTATGTATGCTTGTTTTCTTTATTTTTTTCACTGCTCCTCTTCCTTTTTGCTAATGACAAAGGGGGAGAAGGATTGGTCTCTAACATTTCCATATGCAGAAAAGTTCTATCTCTCTTGTATTTAGGGGGAGCTCTAACTTATGGGGAGATGTGTAGAGAACCAAGTATCAAAGCAAAATTTTCAAGAATCGGTTGTTATCATCGAAAAGGGGGAGATTGTAGAAGCAAGCTTCAAGGCCTTTATGTTTTGATGAGGACAACTAGTATAAGCTTGGAACGTAAGATATTCTTCACAAAAAGTAAGAGACGCAAGCAACCAAACAAAGATCAAGGAAGTACCCTCGGGTATGACTCTGTGGATCAAACCTTCGTCTACAAGCTACAATTGGTGATGATGATTCAAAGGAACGGTATAACATATTTTACTTAGAAATATTTATACAAGTGTTCTTAAAATCACTCTCCACTTCACAATTATCACTAACATTTTTAAAACTACTCTAAAATACTCATTCTTTTTAAAATAAATCTATTTTTAAAAAACCTTCAGTGTTAATCGATTAACACTTTGGTTAACCGATTAACACACTTCAATTTTAAGTATTTGGTGATTTTACAACAATGTTAACCGATTAACCCCCAGGGTTAACCGGTTAACACATGAAAAATTTGAATATTTTGAACATTGTGAAGGTGTTAACCGACTAACCTATTTGGTTAATCGATTAACATTGTAACAACAAGCAAAAATGACAGCTGTTCATGGAAAATTGCATTGTTTAATATTTTCATTATTGGATATTTTTGCTGCTTCAAAATCACACCCTTTTGAACAGGTTTCTGATGCATATAAATTGATCTTAATTTCAAAATTACAATTCACCTTCAAGAAACAAATCAATCAAAATTACTCACATTCTTCAATCTTTGAATTTTCATTCTAAGTGTTCAAAACCAATTTTGAAAGAAGCCATTGATTTAAATTTCACACTCTCACAACCTTCTTTCACAAAGAATACTTGTATATTTATCTGAGTAACATTTGTTTCAAGAAGAAGATCAATCTTGAAGATTGATAACAACTCTCTATCAAATATTTCTCAAGAACATTTTTTTGTATTACCTTGTTGTCCAGGACTGTTGGAAACAAGTGAAGTGTCTTGAAGAGGATTGTTCCTCATTCATTTTGATTACCTATAGGTTTAGATAGTAAGCATCACCTTTGGAGTGATTAGGCTTTGCAATTATTCTGAACTATAGTGAAATTCTCTTTCGTGTTGAAAGGGGAGTGGAGTACCTTCGGAGTGTGAAGGGAACTACTATAAATTTCATGTGTCTCTTTTTCTTTCCTGCCTTTACTTTCAAGTCACTAACTAATAACCGAAAAAGAACCAAGGAACCATACAAGATTGCAAATAATTTTTAAGATCCTAATTCACCCCCCCTCTTAGGCGCAGTTACTACTTACATAGGGTTAGTGAACATGATCAATCAAATAAAAGCCAACAAAGAAAAAACACAAGTGCTTGGTGATCTTGCTTATGATGCAGAATGCAATTGATATGTGGGATCTTAGAGGTATAAATTAGGGTATTACAATATGATGATTAACCTTAAGGATTTTCTTTAATATAAGAAATACAAGATATGAGATATGTAAAAGTTTTCAAGGTCTTTTCTATACAAGCTAAGAATCCAATTGGATCTAAAATAGTTTTAAGATTTAAAATTTAGATTTCTTATAGACCAAATAGTTGGTCACAAGTTCTATTTGAGATTGTCTTGGATAGGTATATAAAATTCATTATGAATGTATTTTAAATATATCTACCACTTCTTGTTGAAAAGAAAAGGAAGTAGTTTGTGATGCTAAATAGATGAATCATAAAAGGAATGCGGTTCATTTTATATTTCTTTGAATTTTAGCAGAAAAATATGGTTCTAAAGAAAGTCAGTGATTTCATGGGTTGAAAGAAAAAAACTGTTAATGGTTATAAAAGAAGTCAAAGTATAAGAAAGAAGTAAGACTTTTTCTTTATAAGATTTGTTATAGAAAATCAAATTGTCTACTTCAACATCTTGGGTATGTGAAATTAGATGTTGATCTCACATTTATAAGAATGTAAGGAGTCTTTTAAGAAGTAGGGCATTGATTATAATTTGAGTCAGCTTACGTCTATAATGGAACAATGTGTTTCATTGACTATAAGAACTTATGATTAGACTTAAATTAGAGCTTGAAATGAAACAAAATAATTGCTATTAAGTTTCATTTAGTAATAAACACTAATTCTAAATCTTGTATTGACAAGATGAGGAGTACATGTTTTGATAATAGACAAGTGTTGTTATGATTATCTAAAGCAGTGGTTTCATTACTAAATCATATAGTGTATTTGAGTTATACGATCTTGATAAGCTCATCTATAACAAATGTAGGATGGATCAAATATGATTTGAACCTTATGTATATCAATAGCATTAATGTTTAGTCCAGTAAGTGAGATATACATTTTCAAAGTCGATGAGAATAGATTGTTAGATTCATTTTGTTTTATATCATTTGATATATGCAAGTCTTGATTTTGGAAGATATATCTAATGTCTCAAATCATCGACTAAGTGAAAGAACATATTATATATCTTGATTATATACATGTGTGATGTATATGGACCTCTAAACATATTTGCTAGATGAATTTTGTTTCTCTTACTTCATTTATATTACTGACAAACTCAATAATTATGGATTTGTATATGTGACATGAGTTGAAATTCTTTTGAGAAGAGTTCAAGAATGAAGTAGAAGGAAACAAATCGAAAAGGTATTAAGACCATAAAAATTATTCGTTGTGGTAAATACTTATAAAATGAATATAATGACCATTTAAATCGTATCATGTTTGACATTGTTTGATCTAATATAGTTCAATTATATCTTTGTGACTCTTCTTTATAAATTGTTTTACATACAATTATTCCCATCCATAACCAATTCCATTTTAAGTAACCGTAAAGACACCATATTTGATACGGAGGTAAGAGTACCTAGTTTGTCTTTATGATCATCTGGGTTGTAAAGTTTATCAAGTAAACTTGATCACAATTTAGATGAAGATGTATTTATGGATGTATCCCGATGAAAAAAGGGACACATATTCTATAACATGTAATGGGACAAATATATTTTGTTACTAGAACTGGAGTCTTCCATTAGAGATGATATGTATCTAAAGGAGTCAGTGGGAGTGATGTAGACCTTGAAGAAATTCAAGCACCATAAAATACATATCTTCATAAGAATGGAACATGATACTGGAAAAGTATGTGAGTTGTCTATATCCATTTACGGATTAAAGAAAACTTCTTGGAATTAAATTATTAATGAAGTTTTGTGAAAACTTGGATTAATAAATGTCAAGTTTAAATTCTATGCACACAAGAAGGTTAGTAGCAGTATTTGAATTAATCTAGTATAGTATGTAGGTGACATACTGACCATCAAAACAAAATCCCTTTAACACTAATGTAAGACATGGTTAAGAAAATGATTTTGATGAAATGCTTAGGTGAGGTTTCCTAAAAGGTTAGGAATCAATATCTATGGAGATAGATAGTTGATGAATCTCAATCCTAGCACAAGTACATATTCTGAAAAAGTGTTGAGACACCTAATATGCATAATATCACATTAAAGATTATTGCATGTGGAGTATAATGTTTTATCTAATGGACAATGTCTTACCTCATTGGATGAGAAAAGGGGCACCATGATATGTACTGCACTAGATGCACCATATTCTATGAGCATACACAATAAGTACCAAAATGATTAAAGTGTTCATCACTAGATCACTATCAAGAAAGTATTATCTTAAAAGGACACGGTGTTCCTTTTCTTGAGAGTAGATGGTAATAATAATTGTAAAGGAGTTACAATGATGTTATTCCAAAATTTTATGAACTATATATTCGTATCACAGTATAAATTAAACTTTATGCTTAGATTACAACTGTATAAGTTGAAAAAGACTTCAGACAGTTGTTGTTTCTAGTACAAAGGTCATATATATGATTTGGATCGCTTTGCTAATTCTTAGGAAGAAAGTTGTGTTTCTTGTATTATAGATCATGTTGATCTTATTCACGATGATAATGAGTTAATTTTACAAGCTCAGAAAACTAGATCTCACTAGCGATCCATGTATATATATTTTGACACTTCAATTTATTTTGATAGAAGATAGAAAGTTGAAATCGGAAGAGGTGTATATTACCAATATAGGAAAGAGTTCCTTATACCCTAATACATTATCATGCTTAAATAAAGCTTGACGCACACAATGGGAAGATAAATGTTAAGTTAATATCTGATTGGCTCTAGTGCTAGTGGGAGATTGTTGAAGTAAGCTCTAATAGCCAATCGATATTAGCTTAATATGCTTTTGTATCATGACATTGATATATATTGTTTGTTATATATATACTTACTAGGCATTGTATTTATTGTGTTATTTGTATATGGCATAATAAAGTCCTTAGAATAATTAGTCTATTAATGATCTATTAAGTGTGACTTAATCGTGAGACCTTACTAAATATAAGGATGTTATTTTTAAAGTATCAGTAGTCAAACTTTACGGTCGAATAGGACAACACACTACGCCAGAAATGACTTTTAGCAGCGCAACAAAAGACAGCGCTTTCTAAAAAAGCGCTGCTAAAGGGTCATGAAAAAAAAACAAAAAATAGCATACCTAAGACAGCGCTTGTTAAAAAAGCGCTGCTAAAGGGGGGGGGGGTCAAAGAAAGCGCTTTAAAAAAGCGCTGCTAAAGGGGGGGTCTACGAAAGTGCTTTTAAAAAAGCGCTGCTAAAGGGGGTCATAAGGCAGACCTATAGCAGCGCTTTTAAAAGCGCTGCTAAATGCCAAAAAAAGCGCTGCTAAAGGGGGTCCTAAGGCATACCTATAGCAGCGCTTCTAAAAGCGCTGCTAAATGCCAAAAAAAGCGCTGCTAAAGGGGGTCCTAAGGCAGACCTATAGCAGCACTTTTAAAAGCGCTGCTAAATGCCAAAAAAAGCGCTGTTATAGGTTTAAGTAGCATAAATTTAAAAAATTCCAATATTTTCACAGAATCAGAACAGTCTTCTTCTTTCTTATTTCCACTCGCGAACGTTGCCCTATTCAGAATTAGAACATTCACCGTCGACGCATTCCGTCCGCGCCTCCGTCCGACAGCCTCCGTCCGTCGTCTTTCCTCCGGTCATTCCGTCGTCACCTCATTCTGCCGCCGTCCGTCCATTGTTACGGTATTTGAAGTTTTTAATTTTGCATTTTTCTGGATTAATGTCTTAGTATTTCATTTTTTTGGATTATATGATGTTAGTGTTACTTCTTTTCTGAGTTTTTGACTTGTTTTTGTTGATACCGTTGATGAAAATTACTCGTTTGATATTGGCTTGAGTTTTGTATACAAGGTGTTTGTTGAAATGCCACAATGAATTTACTTATGTTAACTTTCATTATATCTAGCCGTATACAAGGTGTTTGCTGAAATGCCACACCTTATATGAGTTCTTTTTACTAATAATTTTTATAAGGGAAATACTGCACATATATTCAATGATTTTTTAGATTATGTTGCTTTAGAAACTTCACACTATTTGTGATTTAGATGAAAGCTTTAAGTTTCTGTTAATCTTGAAATTTATTTATTTTTCTTAATCCTTATTTTTCTATGAAATAGTTTAAATTCACAAATAATCCTTATTTATTTATTAAATTTTAAAACATAAATATATAGATCCGACAACTTTTTTGAAATAAAGTTTGTTTGGCGAGTTACACAACATTTAATGAATTCACGTGTCTTCATGAATGTGGATATAGTTTTAGAATGTATAGATCATTCATACAGCTTTATGTTTGTATATGTATAATGATGTTTGATGTTGCAGCATTACATTGTATCAAAATCTATATTTTGAGGGACTATATCTTCCGTCTTCTTCAATTGCAAGTGCCATGATCAATCTTATTCCCGGAGTTACATTTTTAATAGCAGCCTTTGTAGGGTAATTAATAACTAACTTAACTTATATTTGTTAGTCAATCAAAATTCAAACCAATAATAATATGTTTCTTTGAATATTTTACAGAATGGAAAAAGTAAATATTAGAAGTTTGAGAACTATAGCCAAAATTGTGGGGACTTTGATATGTATTTGTGGAGCTTTGTCTATAGTATTGTTGAAGGGTCCAAAACTATTAAATGCAACGATCATACCTTCAAAATCAATCATGGCTGGAAGTGATACTGATAAGAATTGGTTGCTAGGATGTGTTTTTCTTTTGGCAAGTAGTGTTGCCTGGTCATTTTGGCTAATTTTGCAGGTACTTAATTTCAGTACAATCAAAGTCTTAAATAACGGTCTATGCTTACGCGATTTTAGTCGGCACAGGTGTTAGTGGTTGTTGCGGATGTGAATTAACCATAATTAATTCCTTATCATAAAAACCGTCAATAACAGAATCAATAACAAAATCAATATCGGTACCATCAGAGACTGTTTTTTAAAATCTTAATAATTAATACTTATGATATAACTATTATTCTATAAACATATAACATTTCACCCTTATATATTTTTCAGGTTCCAGTTTACAAAAGTCATCCTAATTATTTATCACTGTCAGCTTGGATGTGTTTCATTTCAACATTACAATCAGCCGTAGTGACAGTATTCTTGGAGCCAGACCTTAATGCATGGAAGATTAATTCTCTACTTCAATTTGGTTCCACTTTATATGCGGTAATTTTTCATGATGATACACACCAATATTTATACATCATAATCCTAGATAATTTGTAATAAATATATTTTGTAGGGAATTATGGGATTAGCGGTTATGTTTTGTCTTCAAGCATGGTGCATAACACAGAGAGGACCTCTTTTCTCTGCATTGTTTAGCCCTCTTGTGACAGTGATTGTGACTGTATTGGCTGCTTTGGTACTTCATGAGGAAATATATATTGGAAGGTAATGATAATGAAGGTTAATTCCATAAATACATATTTAATTATTAATCTGATTAACAGAAACTTCAAATAATGATAAGAACTGAAAATTTCATAGAAATCTAGTACTTAATGATCTACATGGGCCTGTTCAAGTGTATTGTTACTTATCTATTATTGTTTTTGCTTGTGTTGTTGTTAAGATGAATCATGTTCTATTGAATTAATCTTGGAAGACATTCAATTGAATAATGATACAAAGCTTGAAGAAAACCGTGTATTTGTGGCTGATAGTGAACTCCATGCAGTCTCATACAGAATTCAATAGTCAAGTAAAGATTGTTAAGTTTATTTCTTCCTAATGTGACATCTGATATTGTATCTATTTGTAAAGTTATCAGATTTGTAATTATATGTGAATTGATTGTATATGTGATTTTGTTTTGAGGATCGGACTGTGTTGTAATATATTTAAGCAGGTTTATGTGTATAATATTTCAAAGTGATGAATTATAATGTATACTTTAGTTATTGTGTATAATATTGCAAATTGATGAATACACAAAAATAAGGCCAAAATAATTGTTATATATAAGGCCAAACTGTTGAACTAAAGACCTGAATTATAAGCAGGGAATGTATTTGTTATAAGCAGGTTTATTGAAAAATATATAAAAAATGTGATTATTTAAAAAAAAAAAAATCAAAATCGTGAAGAATAGACAGCGCTTTTAAAAAAAGCGCTGCTAAAGGGGCAAAAAGAGGCATAAAAAAGCGCTGATATAGGTTGGAAAATGAGGGTCTAAGAAAGCGCTTTAAAAAAGCGCTGCTAAAGGGGGGTCTAAGACAGCGCTTTAAAAAAGCGCTGCTAAATGGGGGGTCTAAGAAAGCGCTTTTAAAAAGCGCTGCTAAAGGGGGGAGATGAAGGGGGATTAGGCAGCGGTTATGAAAGCGCTGCTATAGGGTGAAAAAAGCGCTGCTAAAGGCAAAAAAAAAAGCGCTGCTAAAGGCAAAAAAAAAGCGCTGTCTTTACCTTTAGCAGCGCCACTTTAGGTAGCGCTTTTAAGCGCTTCTAAAGGCAAAAAAAGCGCTGCTAAAGGTCTTTTTTGGCATAGTGACAGTAATGCATAGAGACTATTATCTGAGTAGACTGATGACTGTATTTCACGAGTCATGGATATGAGATATCAAGTCTTCACATAGGTATAAATATTAGGAGTAATATTTATACTAAATTGACTCACCATGAGAATACTACATAGTTTGTTATGTAAGTGTCATAAGTTATTCTCATAGTAACAACGATGTATTCCATCCTTCGACCAGAAATCAATATGAACCCTAGATGTGGAGTCGAGTACTTTATTGCCAATCAAATTTTGTCTGTAACAGAATGACCATAAAGATGGTTTATATGTGCTTTACAAATCATGTTGAGGGACATGAGTGACCTAGATTAGATTTGTTCCTCCTAAATATATGGGAATAATATTTGTGTCCCCTTGATAGAGTATGACTGTAAAATGAAATGCCATGCTCAAATGAGTCGATATGAGATATTAGACTTATTTGTTGTTATCAAGTATACTCCGGGATCAAGGAATAAATTATTGGACTATACAAGAGTGACACATTCTATGTCTTGTGTTGAATATAGATATAAGGGCAAAAGAGTAATTATACATATAATCATTATCACATAAGGTTATGTCAGATCACACGACATTCTGGTTACGTGGGTAGCACTGACGTGTTGCTAAATACCGCTCAATGTTTATAATATTAAATAGGTAATTTAATATTATTATCAATGTTACGAGAATCTATAGGGTCACACACTTAGAGTACTGATAGTGGAATTGACGATTGAATTAAATAAAATTTAATTTAGTTATGTGTTAATAGTATTTAAATTATTTAGTACATTAGCACATATATAATTTATTTGATTAATTATAATTTAATTAAATAAATGAGAATTGACCGTTGATTAAATTAAATATGATTTAATTTAATATTTAATTTAATTTAATTAAAAGAGTTTAGTTAAATATGAATAAATAATTATTTAATTAAATAGTTTAACTAAATAAGATTTGACTTATTTCAGAAAGGCCTAAAATAAGAGTATTAGGATTTTAGAAGCTCTCTATAAATAGAGAAGTTTTTTCTCCTACCAATGCTAATTGTAAATTTCTCAGAATAAGAGATGGCTAGCACCGTGTTCCACTTTGTACTCGCGTGAACTTTGTAGAGACGATGGTATTTTTCACGTTCGTGGTCAAAGTTAAAGCACATTTCAAGAGGTAATTTGAAATACTTTTGTTGTATTTCATTTGTGATTAATGATTTAATCAAAATTCGTTCATCGGAATTGTTCCGCTAAGAGGTTAAATTTTTTGAAAAGCCCCTCATAAATCCCAACATAAAGTCCCAGAGGCGGTGGATCCCTAAGTGGCTTAGAGTCCCATACAGGTAGAGACTTAAAATGGGGTTGGAGTCCCATAGGAAGTGATGATTCTTAAGGTTGAGTATTTTCTTAGAATCCGAAGTCCATCAATATGTTAAAGTATGAAATACAAGGATCCGTGACCCGTGTTGATAACTCTAAACGTAGGGTTGGCGAGGGAAATATGCCTTGGCATGGTTTCCGATTAGTGATGGTTTGAGTTGTTGAGCTCAAGTAATATGTGTCCATATAATGCAAGAATTGAGAACTCAAGTCCTTTCTCCCTTGTGACTTGATCTAGTAAGACGTTTAGAACCTTGTAGAGCCGAGAGAAACCATAAGATAGAGAACCCACTAGGATTATTATCTCATCCCATGTTGTTGATTATTTTTTAGGTTGTTCTGATTCGCCGAAGGGTAAGGACAAGGTAGCATGATGTCCTTACTTATTTGACATTTTGGGTGACTTTCTGTTGTGCAAATGATTATTTTGAGATCATTCCATAATGATCTAGTTCTTAGTTTATATTTTGGGCATCTTGTATATGTAGCCCCATTGTAGTTGTATATTTTAGGCATCTAATATGTACAATGTTGTCACTAGGAACTTATGTATTTCAGTACCAAATTTGCAACTATGTATAATATGTATATTCTAGACATGTATTATATATGGGTGTTATACTTGGTTGGAAGATAGTCTTGTCATGGAAAGAAAAATAATAACCAATGGATAAAGCCTTTAGAAACTATGACAGAGGAAACTCAGTTTGAGGTGGAGTTTCCTATTATGGATACTAGTATTAGTGAGGGAACAAATACAGATGCTTCTAATTATCATTTGACTCACGATAAGATTACAAAAGAGATTGTAACATCTCAAAGGGACGGTTATGCTAGCATTAGATGTTTTGCTTTGAATGTGGCTAAAGGGTTGCAAAATTCATAAACATATACTTTCATGGAGGCATTCGAGAGCAAGTGGAGACAATGATTGTTGAAAAATCATTCTTGAATGCTTGTTAGATTTACTAGGCAGAAAAATATGATTGGAAACAAGTGGATATAAGCGGCAAGATTAAGGTTCAAGGGTATCTTGAACTTGATCAAGGTTGTTGAATAATGATTCAAGCTTTGAAGAGAGCAGCAAGATGGTTGGTGGTTAAATTGACATCACATTCGGTTTAAAGTCAAGGTGTAGATTGTTGAAGTATGCCTTAAAACCTCAAGTGAGAAAAGAGAATGAAATATGACATATTTCGACACTGACATATTTCCGATCTTGATCACAAATCCACTTGTTAATGAGTTGTGTTTTGGACTTTGTTATGGATCTGTTGGATTTTAGCAATTATAAATATGTATTTATTTTGTTATTGTATATGGGACAATCTTGAGATCTTTAGAGCTTAAGAGAGAAATAAGAGTTTAGAATTTAGGAAAATCTTTGGAGTTATCTAAAAGGATCAGACAATACTTCTAAACGTCTTGTGGTTTGTATGATTACTATATTGAGAGTTGGAGAGATTGAGAAACACTTGGGTAGAAAATAAGGTATGTTTTTGAAAATTTTGAAGGTTATTTTCTTGTAACTCATTTGTAATATATTGTAACAGCTTTTGGAGTATAGTAAACTGGAGAGTTGTTCCATCCTCCATACGTTGATCATTTGATCGAACTGGATAAACAGATATTTTGTGATTATCGCATTCTTTTATCTTCTTCTATCATGTTAATTCATTATTTTATTGTTTTAAAAATTATTATTATTAAAAACCATTTATTTTAGTTGTCATTATTCTTTGTTTCACCCATCAAATTTTTTTATACAATTGAGTTCTAAATAATTTTAATTATTCTATGAATTTCACAATAGAAGAATTGATCCATGAGGTCATGCTTAAGAAATACTTTTTGTTTTTTTAGCTGATTGAGAAAAGAAGAAAATATTGTTGTTTTATTAACCTATACATTGAGATTTGTTTTCCACATAATGATGTTTATGCAATATTTTTATTTGTAGGTGTCTTGCTTTAGGGAAAACACAAAATGATTGTGCGTTTAGCAACTCCAACAGAATTTCTCATGCTCAATTAATTGTGTTCTGATGTGTTATTACAGTTGTCATACTCAGATCTTTTATTACTCATTCAAATCAATAATTAAAATTTTCACTATTACTCATTTAATTTTCTTTATTTCACTATTACTCATTCAATTTTTTATATTTCACTATGAAAGATTAAGTAAACTTTTCGACGGCAAAAAAGTTGATTCTTTTACGGCGAGAAAATGCAACGGTGGTGCATGTGATTCTTTTACTGTCTTTTGTAATTTTCTTCCATTTTTCTTCTGTTCTTTGCATGCTAGTCATTTTCTTGCTGTATGATAAGTGGCAAATAAAAGAGTACACACTGAGTGAGTTGATTTTCTTTGGGCAAAAATGCCTTTATAGCACCCCTATAAATAAGGTTTTCATAATCCAATTGAGATAGGGAATTCACTTCACTTTTGATTGAACATAGACAAAGAGAAAAATAGATAGCAGAACGAGCATTCTTAAGGAGAAGGAAATAAAGATCAAATGTGAATGCCTCATCTAGTTAGAGAGATTGATCACTGATGTTTTTTTATCTCTTTCTTTATCACCTATGTAAAACTACTATTAGTAAGAGTAAATAAACTCTCTCTTGTCGAGATTTGATATAATTATCCAAACACTCATGTATTTCTTTTTATAGTGCTCAAAATATTCATTAATATTGTTGACTATTCTCGTTCTTAATGCCTATTGTAATCTAGCAAAATATAACTTAATATATGGTTTTGAAATTCTATTGAGAAGTACTTTTCATAACCAAATACATGATTTTTAGATGTCAAACACTACATTTTAGAGATGGATTTAGGTTTAACATTCACATACGCTATCAATAGTTAATATTATAATATTGGCTAGCCGACTAAGAGATCGTCAGATAAGCAATGTGATTGATATCACATCATTGTTCAAACATAAATAATATTCGCAGAGCGATAGGTGATAATATTAAATGTTAACTAGAATATTTATAACTGATCACGAGGGTACATTAGAAAAGGAGAATGAAACCTAACACTAGTAATCTCATCTCATGTGTTAAACTCATTAGCATTTATCGTCATTTTACTTTAGTTCTATAAACAAACAACTTTTAAATTACTTTCATTCAAATCATAAAGATTGTTGAACAAATGTAATATCGCACTAGTTTATATGGATATGATACACAAAGATACTTACTTTTGTTATTCAACAAAATTATGTCGATGTCGGGGACTGCCATTTAGATATTATAAGCATAACAATTTTTTATTTATCATTTTAAGTAGTTTTGAAAATTTGTTCATATTGTGAACAACCTTAACTTTTTATATTATCGTGTTGTTAATTTGCTTTGTTAGATTGTTGAAAATTTTCGTATGCGGGGAAAGATTCTAGAGGATCAATTGTTATTTGATTGTGAAATTAAAAAGAGCAACTCGTAAGAACAACAGTAAAACAAGAAAAAGAAAGCAAATATCTAAAGAAAAAGAGCAACAGGGAGAAACTTTTATTTCTATTTCTTCAGCATCTCGTAAACCTCAAGAAACCATGATTGATCATGGTAACAAGAACCTCAATCAAAATGAGGCCAACAACAACAAAGGTGGTGGCATACCATGTCATAGTAGCCTAAGATAGCTAGTTCACATTTTCATACTATAAGAACAAGATTTGGTTTTACATCTGGCCTTTGAGTTTTGATGATAACTGCACATGTTATCTAAGAAAACAATTATGTATGATATAGTTTCTGTCTAGTGTATGACTGTTATCAATATGATTTTGACTCTGATAAGAATACGTGTGACGTCATCAGATTCTATTATCAACACCCTGGAAGAAAACATATCTGTGTACAAGATAAAGGCAAGATTCATGAATGTTTCTAATACAACGGTTCTAATAAATGTTAGTTCTGGACATTCTAATTGAGACCTTATCTATAAGGCTTTCTAATGTGATACACTTCTAATGTTACAAGTTCTGAAGATTCTGAAGACGTGGACAAGGTTCTGAAGGAATAGGTTTTGAAGACTCTAAAGATATTACTTCTAAAAGAACGAGTGCTGAAAATTCTCAAGATAGTTCTGCTGAACAAAGATCTTAGAGTCCTGAAGACTGGGTTTCTGAAGTTGCAAAGAATTGACTCTTCTACAACATGATTCATCACTGTTTTATTTGAAGCCACTGAAGACATTAGAAAGACTGAAGATAAGAATGATTTTGAGCTAAACACAAGAATACAAAAATTGTGACCTCTATCTTGATAAGGTGGCGCAAGATCAGCATTTTGTATAGTGATGTCGACTATTCCTTCATGTGAACGTTGGGATATTGTTGTTGGAATATGTTTCCAAGAATTTCCCTCAAAGGATCTATTCTCTCAAGCTCTATACATTGAAGATCAAGAAGCTTGAAGAATTGTTCGTTGTTGGTTGCCGGTGATAGCACGCTGCTATGCAAAGCTAAAGTGCTGAAGAAAATGCTACAAGCTAAAGCTTAAATGAAGAATGCTTAATGAAGAAGAAGCTAAAGCAAACTGTTTGAATATGTGTACAACGATGCAACATGCTAAAATCATGTATAAATCACTACTACGGAAAAGGCATACAACAACGGTTGGAAAAGATATATAATCACGCGGGACATGGCGTTGTTAAGTAGTGTGTGGTTGAATATAAGTTATTTACAATCACGGTCTAGTACCCGTGGTAGAAAAATAGAAAGTGCGCTACCTATAATCACGATTATTTTAAATACCCGTTGTTGTATGTCTTTTAATAAAATTAAAAATAAATGCAGCATCAGAACTACCTATAATCACAGTTATTTTAAATACTCGTTGTTGTATGTCTTTTAATAAAATTTAAAATATTGTAGCATTAGAACAAAAACAACAGCAAGAAGAACAAGAACAACAACAACATCAAGAACAACAAGAACAACAATAATAATAAAAACAAGAACAAGAACAACAAAAACAACAATAATAATAAGAAGAAGAAGAACAACAACAACAACAACAACAACAATAACAAGAAGAAGAAGAAGAAGAAGAAGAAGAAGAACAACAACAACAACAGAAACAACAACAAAACAACAACAAGAACAACAATAATAACAACAAGAAAGACAACAATAAAAAAGAGCACCAACAACTAACATTGCTAACTCGAATCCATACTTGTCTCATTCAAGTTGTAGAAGAGATGATGGAGTTCTGAAATTTGTTAATGAAGAAATGATATTTTCGAGTTTTGTTTATGAAAGAAATATGGTTTTTTAGTTTGGTTTAGTGGAGAAATAGAGTATCATAAATGAAAGATGATGTTTGGAGGTAGAAGATGTAGTTCGTCTAAGTTGGAAGTTTGTCTAAGTTTTAGGTTTCATGCGGATCACTAATAGTAGTATCTTGACCGTTGATAATCACTAAATGGACGACCAAGATTTGTTTAAGGACAATGAATAAACTCAATAAGCGCGCCACCTATTATGTTGGTGTCGGGACTTGAAAAAATAAGTAAAAAATAAAAAATGTTGGTGTTGGGATTTGAACCTATGACCAGACACTACCTATAATCACGGTTTTTTAAACATTTGCGGTGAAAGGTCTGTCAGCATTTTGAAAAAGTAAGTAAAAAATGCTACCTATAATCACGGATTTTTAAATACCCTTGGTGAAAGGTCTGTCAGCATTTTAAAAAAATAAGTAAAAAACCAAAAATGCTGGTGTTGAGGCTTGAACCCATGACCAAATTCTACCTATAATCACAGTTTTTTAAATAACCATGGTGAAAGGCCTCGCTTTTCACAATTTTAATCGTGATTAAAAGTATTTTAATAAAATTAAAAAAAAATGCATGCTTCTAAATATCACATATTGCTACGGTGAATAAGAAACCGTTGTTACTTTGGCGTTGTTGTTTACACGTTTTGTAGTAATGACTAGTCAAGTGAAACATCAATAAGTGAATCATAGTAACTTAGTTGATCTTGATGGTTAAGCTGGAAGAAGCACTGCCTGCTCAAGAAAGGAGTACATCAGAAAGAAGTTTAAAGCTCATGAAAAAAAGTTGTAGTGATCAATAAGAAAGCTTTTAAGCAATACAAGACTAGTTCGCTCTATAATCTCTTAGAGATTTATCATTAGAAAATTTTGTATTAGAAAGCAAGGAGTTGTTACTCATATCTTGCTAAGAAACACTTAGGTAAGCATGTTTCTAATAGCTTAGTGGACGATTTCCTTGAGCGGCTAAGTGAAATCCAGGATGCTTGAAAGGGCTAAGCGTGTTGTTTAACAGCTTAGAGGTTGTAATCATTTTGATGATTATTGGATTAAGTCCTTATCTAAGGCGAAATCACCTTGATGGGTGGACTGGAGTAGCTTCGTTAACAGTGAACCAGAATAAAAATAATTGTGCTCATTTATTTTTATTTACTCGTTAACATCATTAGTTTAATTCCGCAAAAGGGGATAAAATGTGAAACCCAATTCAAACCCCCCTTTCTTGTGTTTCTCAACCTTCAATTGGCATTAGAGCCTGGTTCTGTTATTGATGTTTATCAAACACTTAACCGTGTCAGAAAAAGATCCGAATGATCTTTGAGAACACTCTGGCTAATCTCCTCCGCCATCTACAGTTTCAGTCTCATACGATGATGAAAAGATTGAGTACTTAAATGACAAACTAGAAAGGTTCATTCTGGATTGTGTCACTAATTCTTAGAGATGGTTGTTATTGACAACATAATCTTCTCTTATAGCGCTTGCAAGAAGATTGAAAGCAAGATGAAGAATCAGCTGATAAAAGGATAATAGACTCATCAGATAATTAGAAGAATCTGATGAATGCTATTCTTGAAATACGTTAGTTGAAAGCTACGTATCTCTTAAAGGTGATGCCTAGACAAGGCTTAAGAAGAATGATCTAGAAGAGATCAACAAGAATCATCAGAAAGCAAGAAATCTTGTTTGTTGAAGGTTAATTCCTTCTGAGTATGGGTTATTTTCAACAAACAGACGTGGTATACCGTTGAATTTCTAAATATTGCTCATTAGAAACTCTTTCATGTAAAGAAGAGAGAATGCTCGTGTCATGATTTTGAAGCATGGAAACTTCAAGATGTGTGTCTATGAAGAGCAACTTATAATTTTCTGATTATTAACTTATGTGTGTCTATGAAGAGAATTGGCTTAAGCATAAGACATATTATGTCATGTTAGCTTGAGAAAGATTGCTCTGAATATCCAAAGGCTACTAAAGTACCTTCATCAGAAATTAAATCAATGTCAGATTTGATAATGAACTTGGAAGTCAGAAACTAAAGCTTAGTGGAAGAATACAAAGCTAAAAGCTATCTTCTCTGAATGAAGTTATTGATGAAGATCATAATGAAGAAATCAGAAGATGCTCAATCAGAAACCATCACAGTTCATTTACTCCCTAAGAAATGAAAGAACATAAATTGTCACTTTCTGATTAACTGATTATGGATAAAAAGGCTTGGCCAGTAAGAACAAGATTATCATTCAAAACCTCTAATAAATATGTTTTGGTTTAATGATCATGATGATATATGCATCTGGTGAAGATTAGAATTTGTTCAAAGATTGAGCTCTGATGATTCAAGAGGAAATTCAACAAGCTCTCTCAGCACATAACTCTTCAAAAGTATATGCTAAGTACTGAGAAACTAGTGGCTTTCTGGAGACAAGCCTTCTTGAATATAGAAGATGGATGATTCTAAGATGAAGACTAGAGATAAAACTTGGCTCTTCTCTAATGATCAAGATGAAACAAACATCAGAAAAGATGTCTTCATCTGTTAGAATGGGAGATCAAGAAGTCATGAAGATGATCGTGCCTCTGCATAATGCTCAAAGACTCTTACAAAGATTGTAGAAGAAATAAGATAGATGATGAAAGAAGAAATGATTCTAGTGGTCCAGCTAGAAGAACTCATCAATAAATGCAGAAGCTGAACGCATGGTGATTATGAAAAAGAATCTAGAGACGCAACTGGGATTCTATAAAAGGATTGAGAGTAATGTATTTCTAACCCTTCTGTTTAATTTAAATAGTTTAGAAATTTATTCTTATATTCTAGAACTATAATTTTTGAAAGCTCAGAAGTTAACCCTACAGACGCAACTGTCGTTTTTTTTTTAAAATTATGGTTCTTTAGAATAGAAAATCATTTCTTTAAATATATCTTGAGTGTTGAAGATCATGTAAACGGTTAAGATCTTTGTAACCGTTGGGAGCTAAGAAGTTAACCCTTTCAACACTTGCTAGGTATGTGAAGTGGTTATGCCTCATTTTAAGACATTGTCTTTTTGCATACCATCTTAAGACATTGTCTTTTTGCATACCATGCTCAGTAATTATTATCCTAAATGACTAGGCGTGTCTTAGGACTATATGCTAAATCTCTTTTTACATTCATTTATGTCTAATCATTTTCCCTAGTATTCATAATCATCACAATTGTCTCTATTTATATTCACATCATATTATACCACACCTATGCTACATCTTGTCACACTTTTATCTTTCAAACCTTCTTGTTCTCTCAACCCTAAACTGTGTGTGTCTTCATCCTCTTCAAATGGAAACCGACATGTCTGAGGATCAAAGCTTGACTATCCAAAAACAACATTTGGAAAATCATCTGAATGATGATCCAAAAGTCACATTGGCTCTACCAATTGAACTACTATTGGTTATCTATCAACATAATGCGGATTTCGGAGATCTCACCACACATGGTTTTGACGTCTCTGAAACGCTTGAAATTGAAGGTTGGAATATATACTTTGATCTTCTTAAAGGACCAACCTATCTAAAACTTGTCGAGGAATTCTACGAAAACGTCTACGTTAACACTACGGTTTGCTCAAGTATTAAAGGTCATGGCATAAACATTCAGTTGGATGACATTGCTAAACTTCTCTCTCATGACAACACTGGATTTCAATGCCACAACAGAAGGGAAGCTATGCTAAGTAACATGCTAAGTTTTTGTGAGCAGATTCAAATGATCACTCCTACCATATTCAAAGATGGTAAGGATTCTAACTTAACCTCAAAAGTGTATGATAACCTAAAAGTATGGCTTAATATCATCTATGGCAGTATTTATCATTCACCAAAGGGAAATCCAACAAAATTGGATTTTGATCTAAAGTACATGCTATTCTATCTGCCCAGAAGAAAGAAGATCAATCTATCGATATTTCTCTTTAACTATTTACGTGATTCTATCAATCGTTCAAAGAAAATACTATCAACTCAAAGAACCTGGATTCCTTATGGAAGGTTAATCTCTGCTATTCTCACTAATAACAATATTATAGAATTGATAAACCCTCTAGTAGCACCAGAAATAAAAAATGGGAAATACTTCCATAGTGGAGATTTTGTGAAGTTGAGATTAGTCAGGACATCTGCAGTGCATAATCTAGAAACAGGCTCAAGCAGAAAAAGGAAGAGAGCAATTGATGAAAATAGTTTGACGAATGAGAAAGAAGTGACCGAAGAGATTGCCATTGAAAAGGATTTTGCAGAAGCCTCCTTGAATCAAGCAGCTCAATCTGATGAGCCACATTCCTCTGAAGCAAGTCTATTTTCTCAAGTATTGAATACTTTAATAGATGTACAAAAAGAACAGAAGATACTCAAAGCAAAAATTGATGAGCGAGAAGAGGTCAACAAGAGTATTTTGGATATGGTCACTCAGGTGTTTCAAATAACCTTTTCTACCCCCAAACCTTAGGCACTATAGGATACCTTTTGCTTTATGTTCTATTTTGTTCTTTCAATCTGATGAAAGATTTTTGTGTGTGTTTAGCATGCCATCATTGTTTCTCTTTGTTATCTCTAATTAGTATTAATGAAATTTCCTTTTCTGTCATTATGATCGTCTTCATATTTCTTTGTCAATATCTATTCTCATTTACCTTTTTTATTTTTGAAAAAGGGGGAGAAAGTATAATGATTTTGATATGCCTAAATCTAAGAATCTCGATCCAAAATATTATTAAACATGTTTTACTTCTAACCTATGTTTGAGAATTGATCAGGAACTTCGCAAAAGTTCACTAAATGTTAGAACAGGCTATCTGAAGATAGAAGAAAAGACATATAAGAACATATGATCTATTATCAGAAGAGACAAGACATATCAGAAGCTATGATATATCAGAATACATAATTTGTATTTGATAAATTATCAGAAGATATGTTCAAGAAGCAAGTACTTCAAAAGTTAATGTAATCAAAATTCGTTGAATAAGAAAGAAGAATGGTAAACAAGCTTGATATGATAATATATGAATATCTGGTGTTGACCACTAAGTTATCAGAAAAAAAGGATGTCCATGAGTTTCACGCTAATACCTAAAACTTGTCAGAAGTTTTTAACTTTCTGAAAAAATGATTCAATTGGTATCTAAAATTCAATTGGTATCTAAACTTCAAATGGTATCTAGGCTCCAACATTAAAAGAATGTGAATCTTTCAAAGATCAAACCAATTCATGGTCATTAAAGAAAATATTTGGTTTCTGAACCATCAAATGACATGAGGATATTTGGTTTTGATACATGATGTGTGGCATCTAAAAAGGAATATACCGGTTTCTGATATATAATGCAAAACATTAAGTCTGATAAGACAAATCAGGTTTTGACACGTCTATAGTATTCTAATAGCAAGCTAGGTTCTAAGATGAAGACCATCTAGTTCTAGTCAGATTCTGATGAGACGTCACTGAGAAGTAATCCTTCTCTGTTGATATGATTCTACTTCAAAATAATTTTGTGAGTCTTAGGATCAGAGGGAGACTCTGAACAAACATAAATGAATTTTGAGAGTAACAGAATTAGTGTGACTATTGTCAATATGATTCTGACTCTAATAAGAAGGTGTGTGACGTCATCAGACTCTGTTATCAACACTCTAGAAGAAAACATATTTGTGTACAAGATAAAGTCAAGATTCATGAATGTTTCTAATACAATGGTTCTAATGAACGTTAGTTCTGGACATTCTAATTGAGACTTTATGAGAAATTCCTATAAGGCTTTCTAATGTGATGCACTTCTAATGTTACAAGTTCTAAAGATTTTAAAGATGTGATTCAGGTGAACATGGTTCTGAAGATTCTGAAGACACAATTTCTGAAGATCAAGTTCTGAAGACAAGGTTCAGGTAAACGAAGTACTGAAGACTCTGAAGACAAGAATGTGCTTAATGAATTATGAAGACTCTGAAGACAAGGTTCTGAAGGAATAAGTTCTGAGGACTCTGAAGATATTACTTCTAAAAGAGCGAGTGCTGAAAATTCTCAAGATAGTTCTTCTAAACGAAGATCTTGGAATTCTAAAGACTGGGTTTCTGAAGTTGCAAAGAATTAACTCTTCTACAACATGCTTCATCAATGTTTTATTTGAAGCCACTGAATATATCAGAGGATAGCCAACTCAAAACTCTACTTTAGTTCGAGATCAATTTGTGCAAAATCTCACTTTGATGTGAAGACTAACTACTTCAAGCCTTGTTAATTGTTTGGTTAGAAGTTAGCCTGAAACTTCATTTCCTTACATACGGGGGTTCGTGGGCATAACCTTCTAAAAACTCTCAAGCATAATTGATACTCTCAATATCAATTCTTATGTACATGATTAGGTATTCTTAGATAAACATGTATGTTTCTTCGATGTTATTTTTCTTCAATAATTTCTTTTAGTTTCCTATTTACTTTGAATTTCTGCTGCATATTTTCAACTATTTTATAAAATGGTTTAAACTCTAATTTATCAAATGATTTTATTTTAAATCAATATTTTTAAAACCTACACAATTCACCCTCTACCTCTTGTATATGGAGTCACTTTTCCAACAAACAATCCTCTTAAGGGATTATGAGATAACTTTTAAAGAGTTTGAAAATAAGAATGTGCGAACAAGTAAAAGGCTTAGTGATGGACTCTTTCTTATAGAGGTTTAAAGGCTAGCCGTAAGGGTGATAAAGGGTCTCTCCCTAGGTTCCTCAACATTCACAAATATTCTTCATGTTTCTAAAACGTTTGAGAGATTAAGGCCAATTTTGTTTCCCAAGACTAAACCATCATTGATCACATTTGATAATGCGTGTGCGTTCTGCCTCAACTTACATTTGGACATTTCCATCAGTTGGCATTTGAGGATTCATCTCGTTTACACCTAGAAGTCTACCCTGGGCCACGCTTGGAAAACTCACCTTAGGTACACCTAAGGGACTAGCCTTATGTAGGCCTGAGGGATTCACCTCAAATATGCCTGAGGGAATCGCCTTAGGTACACTAGAGGGACTTGACCAACTGAGAATAGGTGATTAGGATAAATCACTTAGCCCTTTCCAAGACCTCGTGCTTGAGGGACTATTTGTTGGTATATTTGTAAAAGACCTATAAGAGGCAGTGTAGGAAGTTCTCTAAAGAGAGGCGACGTAATATATTACCCCTGCCAGCTTCCTATCAGCCTATTTATTAGAAGAGTGCCCAACTTTTAGTTATGGCGCCCTTTTTCTATATCACTCGCCTTATACCAAAATGTGGAGGTGATGTTTCCCTATCTATAATGGTACATGAGAGGACGCCAAAAGGGGAAACCATTTTCTTCTAAATAATAAGGGAGTTGATTACCCACATCCCACACTCTTGAGAGTGGGTATTACTATCTTGGAGCCTAAGATCCAGACTCAAAGGATTTCTATAAATGCCTCAACCTTGAGGTTAAGGGGGCATTCAATTTGATATGAGAAAACCAGTATACAAATTTTCTCACCTCCCTATGTGAACTTGCTCTAACACCATAACAATCTTAAAAACCTCTGACATTCCAACAACACAAGGAGTTATAACACATTGTATTTTTAGTAAGTACACTTATGAAATTCTGAACAACCAACATCATTTCTTCATCACATTCTGAATCTTTTTATTCTTCTATTTTGAGAGCTACATTTTTCTTTTTCTTGTCGCCTTCCTTTCATTTGCAAATCTTTTCAACTTAATATCATGTCCTTAAAATATACCAAAAAGGGTAGCCAAGTTCATGGATGACAAATACCTTAAAATATACCTTTCATTTGCAAATCTAAAGACTTTTACAACATGGTCCTCATTTTGAAAAACTTTTCTAAGAGTTCAGATGTGATTAATAATGTCGATAAAGCGTTTTTACATATCATAAATATTTTCCTTAAGTTTCATTATAAAGAGTTCATATTCATGAATTAATGTGTCAATCCTTGCCCTTTTTATATTGTTTGTACCTTCGTGGGTAACTTGAAGGAAGTCCCACATTTCTTTTGTAGTTTCAAAATGAAAAACACACAAAAAATCATAAATGCCGAGAGTGATAGTGATGATAGTCTTAGCTTTCAAATTGCAGTGAAATTTTTCCCTTTCTTATTTGGTCCAATAACTTTATTCTTTACTTACCACAAGACCATTAACGTTATGTGTGGGAACAAAGGGACTATTCTTTACGGATTTCCAATTTTCAAAATACATCCCCTATAATCTCTTTCCATAAAGCATAATCTTCTCCATTAAAGAACGGGAGTTTGTTTAGTGAATCATTTGAAGTCATTATTTCCTCATAAGATGATTAGTATTGAAACATGGTTAGACTCTGATACCACTTGTTAAACAAGTGACTCCAAACACATGAAGATAGTGAATTGTAATTTTTAGAAATCGTGATTAATATTAAGAAAACGTCTTAACATCAATTTATATTAGTTCAACAAGTAAACAAATATAAAACAACAAAAAGATAGAAGATAAGGAATTAGATAAGAAGGAAAATTAAATAATATAAAGTAAAGTGATATGAACAGAGAGATTGCACCTAGATTTATACAAGTTTTCCTAACCACTTGGTCTTCTCCTGTCCCCAAGCAAGAATTTCTTCTTAAGCGTTTCATTGATAAAGTCTTAATCTTGTAAGGATATACCTGGACCTTTTTACAACACATGATAGATTTTACACTGGCTGATTCCCCAAACCAAATGGACGTTTTAACGGTTGATCTCATGAGCCAAGCTAAAATTTTGACTGAATAATCTCATGAACCAAACAGAGATTTTACTAGGATGATATCAAGAACTAAACAAAGATATCAAACAAGAGAATCAAAATCTTCATGAATAAAAATATAAGCACGAACACCAGTACAAACAAAGCCTAACAAGTAATTTCCACTTATAAGACAAGGCAACTTTATTGAAAGGATATAAAAAGAGTAGAAAGTGAGAAAAAAGAGATTCAAAATGAACTTAGGTGTGTTATGGAATAAGGAGAAGCCTTCTATTTGTAGGATAAAATATGTCTCAAAATGGAAATTGATCCATGGGCATTTTAATGAATCTAAATAATTAAGGCCTAAGATTAATCAATTAGACAGGCCAAATATAGAAAATTTTCAAATCTTCTGCCACTAATCGATTATAAGCTAGTTTAAATAATTAAGATGCATTACAAAAGAGTTAATCACTTATAAAGGTTTAAAGCAACTAGAAATAACTTAGGCACATGCTTAAAACATTTTTAGGGTATTTTATAAAATGAGAGAAACTTTAAAAATACTTGAGTGTGTGATGTGCCTTAGTATCGTAGGAGATACTATTATACTTTTATAATACACTAATCACTCAGACGTAAGGCCAGACAAGCTTCCACACTTTCTCTCTTTCATGATCTTGAAGCTTTTACATGCCTTGCTTGATTTATCTTTTATTCAACAATTTATATGGGACCTTACTTCTTCAAGTTGATGATGTTTGATATAGATTCTTTGATAGACACCATCATTAGAGATTTCTTGATTAGTGATCCTTAGGACTCCACCAACTACCATTTGAGATTAGGTGTTACCCTAATAAAAACCACTTGATCATCTACAAATAGTTTTACCTATAAGCACATAGATCCACGAGACAATCTAGCTTCAAAAGAAAGTTGGACTATGAACGGTGAAATTGACAGGTACACCACATTAATTCCACGAACTGAACCTTGAGGTAACATGAATCATACATCGAGCTACCGATGTTAAAAAGTACTCATTGGGAGGCATCTAAAATTTAGTGTTTAAATTTTCTTTTATGAAAGTTTCAAAATTTGAAACATTATCCTAACAGGTAGTACATCAAAAAAGTTTCTAAACTAAAACAATAGGTTTAGAATTTTAAAGATATTTTGCTAGGTGAGATCATGTCCTTGCTAAGCAAATTCTTCACATGGTGAAGGTTGTTTTCACTCAGCAAAACATTCTCAGTTACTCATTTTTTTAAATTTAATTAGTTCGCCCAAAGAATCATTAGTTTTTCCCAATAAACCAGATGTTACTAGTGTATTGGAAACTATTTTCCAGACTTAAAAAACCTCTTTAAAACCGTTTTTACACGATCCAAACACTCAAATATCACAAAACCTTTGAATTTTGCTTCACTAACAATAGGTATTGTTTACTGTGAATTTTAGTAAACAACCGCTAGTCTATCAATTTAGGGTAAAATTGAGTAACTTGCAGGATCGACCATACTAAATCCTAGGACATGTGCTAAGTATGCAAAAAGATCCTAATCTGAACTCCACGTTCGACTATGAAATCTTTGTAAAGTAAAAGTAACTTGAAGATTAAAGGAAAGCAAGTAATGCATCGAAGATTAAAGGCAATAACGTAAAAGCTTTAATAAGTAAATGACTTTGAAATAAAATGCAAAAGATTATAATTTAAACTCCGCGTTCGACTATGAAATCTTCAAAAGTAAATGCAGCGATTGTAAATAACTTTGAAAATAAAGGTGCAAAAGATTCTAATCTGAACTCCACGCTCGACCATAAAATCTTTGTAAGGTAAATGTCTTTAACATAAAAAGCTTGAAATAAGTGCAGAATGTTTAAATTTGTGTGAAAAGTAAATGAAAGTAAGTTTGCATAAAGACTTGGAAAAAAGGAAAGGGCAGTTTAAACGTAAAAACTGAAGGTTAAAGTGCAGAACGAGTAAAAACGCATAAATGGTAAAGGCAAGTAAATTGCATTAATGAAAAGGAGTTGGTGTTGTATCACGTACATTCTCGCTAACTCGTTTCTCTACACGCGAGTACTTTGAGTGTTTTTGGAGTGAATATTACAAGATGAATGAACACCCTTATTACATAAAAATGACAACTATTTATAATGCTAGCAAGTAACTACTAGATGACGGTTATGGCTTCACAACGTGTCTTTTTGGCGCTTTCTTACAACTTCAACTGCTCCCACGTTCGCCCACTATCAATTTGAACTTAGACACTAAGAATTCCCTCCAGCTCTGATGGTAACTGCCTTGCGTTTTCCTTAACATGATCCTGGTCGAGAGCTTCTCCAACACTTAGCATTTTTTTCTAGAAACTTTGTCCACCTTTCTTCGACTCATATTTCCTCATAGTTGTGTCGAAGCCTTCACGTGTTTTTAGAATGACATTCTGACTTAAGATAATTATGAATTCTACTAGCGTCGAAAATGAGAGCTAACAAATTGCCCCCAAGAAATATCCTTTTGCCAGTCTTGGTAGGAAGGTCATTTTTTCCAACCGTTTCGACGCGTGTGAATTTGCATGGCCTTGACTGAACAATCCATTACTTGTTTAGTGGTGTCGCGGTGAAATTTGGATACCAAACTATTGATTAGTTTGAATCTTATTCATTTTGCAACCGAACTTTGATTTGTCCAAAGGAAGGGATAAAGATCGAAATTCCCACAATGCAATGCAAATGCAAGGTTTAGAGAGTTTTAGGTTCGGGGGTCGGTTAAACTTAGGGAAGGTGCTAGCATCCTAAGTTTCTGTAGTACTCTACAGGAACCTCTTGTTTTATATTGTTTATTGCTAAGTGTTTATCTGCTTAATGGTTGAAAGACCTAGGGGTTTATTTCTAAGTATACTCGATAAGATGTCGCATCTTATGCCTACATATCCTTACGGGAGTGGAATCAGAGTATTTTGTAGTTCTCCTAAAGGGTTTGAGGAGTTCTTTGACTATGGTCAAAGTTCCTACGGGTTTAGGGTAGTTGGTTGATTAATTTTAGGAGAAAAGGTGAGTTGTCATTTTAAGGGAGATTTAACCGCCACAAATTGTAGGAATATAGTCTTTGCATCGTCTTAAGAGAAGGGCTCAAGTACTCGGATATAGATCGACGATGTACGCCTCTATCTCTCTTAAGGCAAAGTCCCTACTGTATTGATTGTATTGTTGTGGGATGGAGATTTTATCTCGCTTAAGATGATTAACATCTATTTCTCTATTGTGTTTGAATATGTGTTGTATTGTTATTCTAAATTTGACTGATAATCATATCCTTCATCATGAATGCAGGTTGTGAAGACTTAGAAACGTTGTTGTTCGAGTCGTGTCGGCGGATGTTTGGAGCTGTGCTTCTCAGTTTACAAGCTTCTACTTGCTTATAATCTCTCAAGTTTACTCAACTGGTGTAGTGTACCATTGCAGAACTTGGAAAGGTGAAACCTGGTTGCCAAAGTTGCGGTATAGACTTCCCAATAATACAATTTATGACCTGTTCGACAGCCAGATTAAATATGACAGTTACATATGCTAAATTCTGCGGGAATTTGTCGGCCATTGGTTTGTCACCTACTCTTCTTGTTGCTCTAGTCTTAGTGTGCTTTTCATGTCTGCTCAAATTATTTCAAATAATAACATTTGGTTTCTTCTTTGAAGACTCGTTCGTAACGCCGATTCTGTTTAAAAATGAAGGTAGGCTGCCGGTGTTTACATACATAAAGAAGGTAGTACGTTCTTAAATTCCTTCTATATTGAGGTTGTTAGAAGTACATCCTCAAATTCTTTTGTTGAAATGCAGGTTGAGTGGGCAAGTTGTCGCGGTTCCGGCGAAAGCTCTGATAGTGCCCTGTTGCTGCTGTTAATTGATGTGTTTAATGATAGGTTCTTTGTCAGGAAGCTCTTATCAAAATTGCCAAAGAACACAGATGGAATCGCCTGGAGGAATAGGCGAGTGCAGGATATGCGGCAGTGACGGATCAACCCACGTTCAAAAAACCGACCAGATATTACTTAGATTCAGAAAGTGGTGTGCAAAAGGCTTAGGAATCTTGTAACGCAACTTGCAAATAGCGGCAAGGTGTTGCGGCAGCTGCGTCTTTCACTTGTCCTGATGTAAAGCTAATATCAAGTGGCGGCAAACATCTAATTCTTCCACATCCTGAGCTTAGGTTTAGACTCTGAGATGCAAAGCTGGCATTGCTTCTTAATGCGTTTGAAATCTTGATACATTCTTATGTATTGAGATTTTGGAAACACCTGTGAACCTTTAATTATGTTCTTGTAAATGGCCTCTTAGTTTCATACCGACATACGATCAATTGAGCTTGTTTTGTATAGAACCAAAGAGTCTTGAACCTTTTAGAACTAGCAGATCTTTTTTAAATGAAAAACTGGGATGGCACTCTAGAGTTGAATGTTACTTTGGATTGAGTGGGAACGGTCTTGAAAGTAAATTGGTTTCGTCATGGGCCCTTGATGTGATGATTTTAATTGTCTTTGCAATTATGACTTTGTATTTATCTTTGCACTAAATTAAAACTCAAGAACCTATATCAAATAGTTGAACTTATGGCCTGGTATGTAATTCTTGCAAATTCCTCTTAACCTTGATTAGTAAAGATGTGCCATTTGTAATTTTGGAATTTGAATCAACCAGTCTAAGAGAGTGGTAAAAGTAGGGTTCGGATAATCCATTTGAACAAGCTGGAATTAAATAGATCGGCTAGTCCTCTGTCTTCAACTTAATTACAAACTCATCATATTTATTCCAATAAGATCCCAATCACCGATACACTTTGACTTAATGAAAGCTCAAGCAAACCTCTAGAAGATGACAAGCCAACACCAACAGACGAAAACCATAATTTCCTTGGTAATCATGCAAACTTTGGGCAATTAGAAGAAAGTGAACTAGTGGCAGAGTCGTAAGCCCCTTAGAATCCAAATGCGTGATTAGAAGAACCTAGCCTGAAACATGTACTTACACAAATGGGTCAGTCGCAATGAGCATGAATTATAAAGCCAAAATACCGCAAGGAATGCACGAAGGGGTGGGATCTTAAAGTCAAAAATTAGGGTGCGACAAGTGGCTAACTGTTCACTTTCTTTTATCCCACGCTTATGACATCACGCCATCATGGTAAATCCTTACACGTATTTTCAGCCGTATTTATCATTACTTTGTCTTGAAAACGTATGTTTTGCAATCTGACCATAACTGCCAACACTCATCATTTCTCAAAACAAAACACGCGTCCCACTATCTGATTAACTTCAACGGTGGATTTAAACCTTTCAGGATTCCCAAACGCCTATAAATACCTTCCTTCACCATTTCGTGAACTTTGTACACTTTCTAGAATCTCAAGCATCCTGTTTCTTTCTTCAGTTTTCTTTACCAAACTTAGAGAACAAACCATTTTCTTTCACTTTCTTCAATAATGGCATCTTCCCAATCCAACGTTCAGGAAAAGAAAACCTAGAAGGGTCGAGTTACTCAGTTCAAACAAACCATCCCTCCTTTTGCAAACATTCTTGGCCCTCAACTAGTGGAAAATCGCCACTGTGTGCTAGAACCTACCACTGAAGCGGCACAGAGCATCTACCAATCTCAGGTAATGATCCCTTTAATTGTTTTAGGTAAACTCTATGCACTTTTTGGCCCTTTATTTCAGGTTGGTACTTCTGACGAGAGGCTGAGTGAGTTTCTGCCTTCTTACCGGAGATCCAGACCGTTAGGGCAAAAAAGCTTTCCCAGACTAGCCACCACTGCCGCTGAAGAACCCTCATTGCCTAAGATTGACATAAAGTACCTTACTGATGGTACTTGGCTAGTGAGAGCTGTTAGTCCCCTTAAGGACTTTGATCTTTGGATGGCGAAGTTGGAGAAGGTTAAAGCTTATCACTGGAAATCCATAGGGATTTATGACCCTTGATGCTGTCGAAGACTAACATACCATATTGTCTGAACTTGTTGGCAGCGTCCTTGTACTTCTAGGATAGTACTCACTACACCTTTCATCTGCCATGTGGGATGGTTAGCCAACCTTCTTCGACATCGCCGCTATTATAGGCCTTCGTCTCGACGGTGTCTCATACCAACCTGACGTAGACGCTGAAGACTATATCAATATCTCCAACTCCAAACTCACTTACACTCATTTCATCAAACACCACTTCAACCAAAATCAAGAAGACGTTTCTGACGAAGAGCATATAGCGTTTCTCGCTGTATGGCTGTCGAGATACGTGTTTTGCACAAAGTCCTTGCAAGTAGCTAAAAAATACTTGCCTCTTGCTAACCAGCTTCATCACAACAAAAGGGTCTACTTGAGTGAGCTTATTTTGGAGAACCTCTATGAGTCTCTCAGTGAAGGAGCTTCTCGACTGAAGCACATGGAGGCCCACAGTTCTGTATATTTGAGTGGTCCTCTTTGGCACCTTCAGTTGTGGCTTAACGCAACTTTTGAAGCTAGCCTTCCCAGGAAAGGCCTAGTTGATGAAACCTCTGCTGAGATCATAGGGAGGAGCATCGAAGGACCCCGTCTGGTCCAATTGACTCCTATTGATGATGGCGAAACTATTAGAGGAGCATTCACCAGTTATATCATGATGTTTGCTAAGCGCCATGGGTTTACTCCTATTATGGCACCCTTTGCTGAAAGAAAATATGGCCCCGTGTGGTTTAAAAGGCCATTTCCCAATTCTCATGGGGATTTTGACAATGAATCTATTGCTATATGGGAAGCCTTTTTAATTCCCAGATTTATTATCAACAGGATCAACTTGGGAAGAGGTCTAGCAGCCTTGATTGCATATCAACCCAACCTCGTTTCTCGCCAGTTTGGGTTGGCCCAGAGTTTTCCTAGGTGTTTATATGAGAAGAAGGGCCAAGTTGTCCTTCATACTGCTAGTTTCGACGAAGAAATGGTTGCCGCTATCTTCGTGGACTTGAGTAAAAAGAAAGAAGTTCTTTCGCCTGTGTTCTTTGAGCCTTCTTTTTTATGCACTTTCTCATTCCACCAGTGGTGGTCGAAACATTACAATGAACATTTTCTTAATGTGACCACCTTTTCTTCATTACTTGACCAATCTTTCCTTGATGTGAAGGACAAGACGAAGAAGAGTAATCTCGCTCATATCCAAGAAATTCAAGTTTTTCAGAAATACTTTGAAACTGTCTATCGACCAGATGATCTTAGTCGAACCATTCATGAGGCTGCCGTTACTTTAAAAAGAAACTTTTTGCAAAAACTGGACCAATTGAAAATTCCTTCCAACGTTCCCCGTGAGAAACGTTATGAGGTAGCTTTTAAACTTTTTCCTCCAAAATTCCCTCGCCTGCCTACTGCTGATTTTGGAGTGGCCCTTGCCCTTCTATTTCTAGAATGGTTTAACTGTGGTGAGGATCTTAAACTCCTTCGACATCAGTCTCAACTAAAGGCTCGACGAGTGGTTCTGACTAAGCACACTTTAGACAGTTTCAAAGGACACCTTCATATAGGGATTCAGGATGTTCGTGTCGAATCTGACATATATGAAGGTTTGATACCTTGTACTTATGATTACGCAACTAAACATTCAATATTTAACTGGAAATCATCTGCTATCTTCCAGTTGTGCCTAGGAAAGCTCCTTCTACTAGGGCTGCTACTTCTCAAAGTAGCAAGGAACCAGAAGGCAAATAGGTATACCTCACGTCCTTTGCCTATTTTCTTACTATGTGATTCTTTTCTCACACTTGTACTGCTTCTTTTATTTTCTTAGGCTGGGCGAAAACCTTCCACTCCTTCCAAGAAAGGTAAGAGGGACACTCCTATTGTTGTTGCCTCAGATACTGATGAATCTCCTGAGAAGATTCTTACAAAGAAGAGAAAGAAACCTGTAAGGGAATCTGGACCCACTGGCCCACCTCCATCGAAGGTGGCCAAAATCCTCGAGACGACACCCGCTACAAGTGGTGTCGAAAGACAGCCTTCCATGGTAACTATGAAGCCAGCTTTTGGTGACCATGGGGGTGACAACTCCAATCCTGGTGTTGCACTAGCTCAGGTATGTGCACCAAATCTTATTATATTCAATGTTTTTTTCCAACATTCTCAGCCTTATTATCCTTTACTTGTGTTACCAGGAAGATACGAACATCTCCAACCCTCCACCAACTTCAGGCAATTCTGCCACCATCCTCCTCAATAGCCAAGGTGAGCCAACTTATCACCCTTCTTCTGATCTTGGCTCTGGTTTGAGTGAGGTGAACCAACCTGTTGTTCCTTTTACAGAAAACAACCCTCCTTTGGATCAAACCACCACACAGCATGCTCAAGCTGATGGCTTCAATTCTGGGGATGACGATGCTTTGAGTCCCCCACCTCTTAATCAGGCCGAACCTATGGTTACTAATGAGTTGGTCTTTGAACAAGCACGTACTCCTTCAGGCCCACCAACCAGTGACAACCCACATCCAGCCATTCATGAGGAACTAAAGGAATTGCACCCTGAACCAATTTATAATCAAGACGAACATCCATCCACCGGCGATAGAGATGAAGCAGAGGAAGAAGACAAAGAAGAAGAAGAAGAAGAAGAAGAAGAAGGCAATTATGAAGATCAAGATGAAGAAGTGGAGGAAGAAGAAGAGGACGCTGAAGACCAAGAAGGTCCTGCACACCAACAAGCTTCACCTGTGGTGAAGAGAACTCCAGCTCCTATCTTGACTCCTGAGGATTCTTTGACGGTTCTTAAGTGGTCGAACCCCAGAGAATATGCCAGACGGATCCTTGGGCAAAAATGTAGCTTCTCTTCCAGTTCTTCGACCCCTCCTAGTCATCCAACCTCAGATGACTTTGTTGGTCCTATTCTCCAATCTAACAAGAAGAAATTCTTCATAGGAGATATTCACAATGTCCTGGCCCCAGACCCTACATCCCGTCTCTTTTTAAAGGACCAACTCAAGAAACTTGATCTTACTACTCTTAGTCCAGAAGTTCATGGTTTCTTGATTGATTTGACGGTTATGGTGGATGATTTGTCTTTAGAGATTCAGCGGCTCCCCTCTATCGAGAAAACAATTATGGCCACAGCTGGTCGTGAAAGTGCAGCCTGGACTGGTGCACAAGAATCAAAAGCTAAGGTCGAACAGCTGGAGGTTGCTCACAAACGAAGTCGAGAGGAGATAACCTCTAACCAGAAGGACATTGAGGCGTGGAAGCAGCAACTCAAGGAACTTCAAACGAAGATTTGTAATGCTAAAAAAACGCAATCTTGAGTTGCAACGCTTCGTCGATCCTGATATGGCCCAAGAGCTGAAGAGCACTATCGACCTCATTGATGCAGCCCAGAAGCTTGAAAAGGAGCTTGTCGCAGCCAGGCTCGACAAATCTCTGTGTGAGGCTCGCCTCAGCCATCATGTGAATACTTTTGCTCTTCTGTAGTCGAAGCTTCTCTTCTGATATCTTACTGACCTCTGTCTTTGTAATCATCATTTATTTCGTGGCTTTTCAAGCCTTCTTATGTAATGACAATATTTTGCTTTCTTATATTTTTATTAATCATTTTCACCAAATCACATCTTTCGACACGTATTTTTATCGCACATGTATGATGTATTATATCCATGGCCTCAATTTTGAGTCCATTTTGCAATTAAGGCCTTTTACCCTTTTTTTCTAGAAAACACCACCTTCCTAGTTTCACTTAATGCTCCAACAACATATGCTCCTAGCTTTACCATAGCATTTAAAGTGTAGTCTTCTTAGGCATACTCCCAAGACTAATATCTAATCTTCCACCGTTTGACTGGCCAATCCATGTCCAATCCTTCCTCTATAAATCCTTCTTTCTCCTGAACCACGTCTTGTACTCATAGAAGCAAGTATGAACACCCACTCAGAAAAACCTGTCATCAAGGATCAGGCAAACGGTTCCAAGAAACCTGTGGTGGCGACAACAGCTGAGGAGGCTAACAAACCTAAAGCCTCCAATAGGGCACCTTTCCGCGCGAAGACCAATGAAACCACGATGAAGGTGTCCAAAAAAGGGCGTCCTCATACTAACACTTCTGACGATGAAGTTGATGAGGACTATATGGAGTTCCTCAAGTCCATTGACTTGAGAGATTTTGAGTGATCCCTATTTGCGTTATGAATTATTGTATTGATTCCCCTGTTATTTTTGTATGCCATGTTAGCCTTGTTTGGCCCATCTTGGCCTTTGTGCCCATTAATGAAATTTACACTTTGATATGAACTTCTTGCAAGATAGGCTTATATTTTTTCCAATATTTTCCATTTACTTTCAAGATTCTTTTATCTTTGTCTAACTCTTCAATCTCATAGGCCCCATTGGAGAATACTTGTATGACTTGAAACAAACCTTCCCATTTAGGAGACCATTTGCCTAGATTCCTATCTTTTCGATCCATGGGTAAGATTACTCTCCACACTAGATCACCATATAGAAAGGATTTAAACTTAACCCTTATGTTGTAGGATTCTTCGACCCTTTTCTTTTGTCTTTTTAACAACTCTAAGGCTCTAAGCCTCTCTTCATCCAGGTCCACTAGTTCGTCCATCATCATTGCCCAGTAAGATTTAGCAGGGATCTCATGATGTTTCTGGATTCTTGCAGATTACAAACATATCTCGACAGGCAAGACTGCATCATGACCAAAGGTAAGTCGAAATGGTGTAGTGTTAGTAGCCTCCTTGGGGGACGTTCGACATGCCCAAAGGATCTGGTCTAGCGTCTTGTGCCAATTTCTAGGCTTCTTTATCACATGCCTCTTAATTAGTCCAATTACCACCTTGTTAGCAGCTTCGACTTGCCCATTCGCCTGAGCATAATAAGGCGTAGAAGTTAAGAGTTTAAAACCATTTCTTTGGCAAATTCCTGCATCTTTCGACTAGTAAAAACTGATCCTTGATTTGTTGTAACTGTTTATGGGATACCAAATCTATAGATGATGTGATTTTGGATGAACTCAATAACGTCTTCTTGACCTACATTTACTAATGGTAGTGCTTCAATCCATTTGGTAAAATAGTCAATGCCAACCAAGATATACCTTTGGTTTTTTGACGATGCTAGTCGAATTTCTCCCACAATATCTAAAGCCCATCCTCTGAAAGGCCATGGTTTTACTATAGAGTGTAACTCACTTGTAGGAATATGCTGTATGCCAGCGTGGATCTGATACTCCTGACAACTCTTGGCGAACTCTATGCAATCCCTTAGCATAGTGGGCCAATACATCCCCTGTCGATGAACTGTCGAAAGCGCTAAATATGCCTCTGTTTCACTAAGGCACTTTAACAAGACTCCCTCAGGGGTCTTTTTAAACAATTTGTTACCAATGAGCATATAACTTAAGGCTTGATACCTGACTCTTTGTTCTGTCGAAGCTGTTGGGTTTTGCAGGTATTCGACTATAAGCTTTCTCCAATCCTTACCCGTTAGACCGTCTATGGCAAAAATTTTGAAATTTTTGCCATCCATGCACCCAAGTTTAGTTGTTTCCAAGTCTGATGGGCATAATCCAACGACTACCACTTTCCCTCTTGCTTCAATGACTTCTTGAAGGTTTTTCTTCGACACTCTGTATCCAGAAGCAATTTGAGCTAAGTCATTAGCAATCTGGTTTTCTATTATGGGTATGTGTTGGATGGCCACTTTTTCAAACTTCTTTAATAGTCTATTTGCTACCACAAAGTACATAATGAGATTCTCTTTAACACATTTGTATTCCCTTTGTGACTTGCTTCACCACTAATTCCGAGTCTCCCATTATTTCGACTCTAGTTGCCCCTAATTCTAACAAAATTTCAAGGCCAACAATCAGTGCCCTACATTTAGCCTCATTATTAGAACAAGGCCCTGTGATGCTAAATTTAAATTTTGTTGGAATTTGTTCAGGAGAAATAATAAGTATGCCTACTCCTGTTCCATTTTTATGGCTTGATCCGTCAAAGTATAACTTCCACAATTTTAATTCAACATAATTCAAATCCTTTTCATTGACAGAATGGTCAACTATGAAGTCTGCCACTATTTGCCCTTTCACAGCCTTTAAAGGTTGATATGTTAAAGAGTATTTTGTTAAGGCTAAAGCCCACTTGCCAATTCGACTATGCAAGATAGGTTTAGATAACATATGTTTTATAACATCAAAATGAGACGAAACATACACATCAATAGGCTTTATATATTGCTTTAATTTGGTACAAGAGAAATACAAGCATAAGTATAACTTTTCAATCATGCTATACCTAGTTTCTGCATCATTTAAAACTCTACTAAGATAATAAATGGCTCTTTCGACTCCATTCTCATCTTCTTGAGCCAACATGCTCCCTAAAGTTCTATCAGATGCAGCTATATATAATCTCATACTTTTATTTCTACAAGGTGGTGATAAGATTGGTGGGTGACTTAAGTAATCCTTGGGCTTGTCGAAGGCTTCCTGTTGTAGGTGCCCCCACTTGAAACCATCTTTGTTGAAACGAAGCAATGGTGAAAATGCCTGTGTCTTTCCACTTAGGTTGGATATAAACCTTCTTAAAAAGTTGATCTTGCCCAATAATGACTGCAACTCCTTCTTAGTTGATGACGCTTTTACTTTCATTATGGCTTTGGTTTTATTTTGATTTATTTTGATCCCTTTCTTGTGGACCACAAAGCCCAAAAAGTCTCTTGCCTGTACACAAAGCGCACATTTAAGGGGATTCATTTTGAGACCAAATTTTCTCATCCTTAAGAATGATTGTCGAAGATGATCGATATGACTCTTCCCAGAAATAGATTTTATAACAATATCATCAATGTAAATTTGCATGAAAGTGTCTATAAAATCATGGAAGATATAATTCATCGCTCTTTGGTAAGTGGCACAAGCATTTTTAAGACCAAAAGGCATCACTACCCATTCGTAGGTGCCTAAAGCCCCAGGACATCTAAAAGCAGTTTTAGGAACATCTTCTTCAGCAATGAATATTTGGTTGTAACCATAATATCCATCTAACATGCTAAGATATTCATGTCCTGCTGTAGAATCCACTAACATTTCTGCTACTGGCATTGAATATTCGTCTTTAGGAGTTGCAGCATTTAGATCTCTAAAATCTATACAAACTCTTAAAGAACCATTCTTTTTAATAACAGGTACTATATTAGCCAACCATTCGACATACCTGGCTGTGCGGATGAATCTGTATCGAAGTAGTCTTTTGACTTCCTCTTTAATCTTTGACAGTATTTCTGGCGCAAACCGTCTTGGACCTTATTTGATTGGTCTTTTCCCAGGTGTCACATGCAACCTATGTTCGACCAACTCCCTGCTCAAACCAGGTATCTCGTCATAGTCCCAGAAGAAACAGTCTTTGAATTCTTTCAATAACTGGACCACTTCGACCTTTAATTAGGGTTTCAAATTGGCGCTGATGTACGTAGGCCTTTTGAGTGCCCCCTCACCAAGATCAATTTCTTCTAACGGATCTTTTGCTAGCATCTTAACATTGTTGGCTAGCGGATCTTTTTCAAACCCCAAAGGCTCATCCTCATAAATGGCGTCGAAGCTCTGGCTTTGCTCTCTAGTTTGGACCTTATCTGGAGGTTTGGGACTGAAGTCCTCAACAGGACATTCTTGGTAAATTTCAGAAATGGCTTCGCTAGCCATGTAGTTATTAGCAGCTTCCAGAGCCGCTTGTAATTTCGTTTCAGCCACATAGGCCGAAATTTTCTTCAAGACATCAAATTCAGTCATGGTCCCTGAACTCACTTCCCCACCCCATGGGGTCTACTGGAGGCCCGCCCAAACACAGGTGCTTTCCTCCTGGTACCTCACTATCCCATCTAAACCCTTCGACAGGATGTAAGTACAATGAATGGAACGTTGCTTCGTCAGGAGTAAACTCGAACTCTGCTGGAGGACATGGAGCAATATTTGCCAAATGCTTATCAAACTGCTTCCCATCAACGTAATTAACAGGAATTTTGAATTATCCCTAATCAGCTTCAATGTTCTCCACTATACCATCTGGCCTCCAAATAGTAATTCTTTGATGCATTGACGAAGGTACAACATCTACACCATGAATCCACTCTCTTCCTAAGAGCAGATTGTAGTTTGCTTTGGTTTTAACAACCATGAAAACTGTAGGTCTAGTTATTGTCCCCACCGTAAGATCAACCTGGATTACTCCCAAAGTGGAGCCAACTTTTCCCTCATAGTTCGACAGAACCATGTTATGGGGCTTGGTATCCTCGTCACATTTTCCAATCTTACCTAGTAGAAAATGGGGCATCAGATTTACAGTTGCACCACAATCCACTAGTATTTTGTTGATAGGTACATTCTCCACCTTTCCAGTGATATAAAGAGGCTTCAAGTGACCCTTCATAGCCTTTATGGGGCGCTCAAAGAAAGAATTTTGCTCCTCTACACACCCATTGTTCATTATGTAATAACACACAGGCTTGTGTGCCAGCATTTCCATCTCAGTGTTTTGATCCAAATCTTCTACTTCTGTGACTTGGTCAAATTCTCTAGGCATGAAAGATACGACATTCACTATGATGTCTAAGGAGGCTGCTGATTCACTGTCGAAGTTGTCAGTCATGTTCTCATCATCTTCGACTTTCTTCACTGGTTGGTTCTTTCGATCTTCAAACAGCTTTCGCCTTATAGGCATCTTCTCAGTTTTTCTACCCTGATTGCCAATATTGGTACTCGACTCTCCCTGTCTTGGCGCCTGAGCATCTCTAATAGCCTTTCGTCTGCGCTATTCTCTTCGCCACTGTGACCTGGTCATAAGGTTCTTGCCTTTGTAATTTTGGGAAATGTAGTCTGACTTGTTAGTGGTATGATTCTCCTTTAGATACTCAAATGAAGAACCTCTCTCCACATTGAACTTTTTCCATTTCTTCTACCATTGTCCTTCGACAGGCATGATCCAGCTTCCCATGGGCAAGTTTCCAGCTGGTTTGAATGTGCTAGGCTTAGTTGGGGTTCTAATACCAGCCGAGGGTTTTTTGGGATCAACATTTCTTGGACCCTAGTTCATTTTCTGCCCCCAGTTTCCATTAGTTTTCTTGATTCCCTCCAGATCGCGAGTAGCCTTCTCATCAAAAATAACGCTACACCTAGGGCACAACATTACTCCTGATCCGTTCTTTTGGCAACGATGTAGGAAGTCGAAAATGGTTTCCTCCTGCTTGGGGTATACCACTTTGTTATGTTCCTCTTGTCCTCCTGCTTCACCTATCTCTTCACCTTTTTGATCTGTGATCTCGACCATGTTGACATCAGCCTTATCTTCTAGCTTTATTTTGGACAAGTGAGCTTCAAGGTCTTCAGTATTTTTGGAATTTCCAGCTTCGTCCAGCGCTTCAATGTTAAACCTCTCAATGTCAGGGGATGTGTTGAAGTACTTTTCTGCTGCCATGCATATCCAGTTTTCTAGAAAACAACCATCCACTTCCATCATCTCGCCTACCAACACCATGTTGTTCTCCAGTTCCTTGATAACTTCGACCTTGGGAACATTTCTGCCCAAAGCTTCATTGGTGCTGACACTATCTGCACTAGCATCAGATTCTTCGCCAACTTAAACCATATTAATGCCCTCAGTAGTGTTTCTTCCCAATTCTTCTTCTATCATGTATGATCTCTTAGTAGCTTTTTCGATCTGAACGAACTCATCAGCAGTCTTCTTGGTCACCAGCATCAGGTTTCGACCATCAGTCTTTTCTAGACGGTTTGATATTGGGTTACAACCTTCAGTTACCTTGGCCATCTCAAGTTTTATGTCGAAGTTGTTAGTGAGTTCCACCATGTTGACTGGAGAGTTAACCTTTTCAATGGTTTCGACCGTCTGAACCTCTTCAGGCTCTACATAGTTAGCTTCTACAGTTTGCAATGATTCAGAGTCAATCTTCATTTGAGTCTTCCCCTTGTCTTCAAACTTCAACCTTCCTTCTTGAATTGCATTTTGCACCAGATCCCTGAAAAGAAAACATTGAGAAGTTTTATGACCCAAGAAATTGTGGTACTTACAAAAGCCTCTTTTCTTTCTTTGTTCTAAAGGAGGTACTTTAACACCCACAAGCACTATTATTTGTCCGTCCTTAACTAACAAATCAAATATTTCGTCACATTTAGTAACGTCGAAAGTATATGTTTTCTTAGGAAATTTGTCGTTAGACTCAGGGGGATTTTTCCCATTCGAGGGAGCTAAGAGTTTACAAGCATAAGTTGGACCTTGCTTTAATTCAGCAACATCAACCTCATGTTCGTCGAAATAAGATGTTTCATCATGGAGATTTTCTACATCTTCGTTACATTCGACAAGGCTACTTTTTTACCCTTGCTGAACCTAACTTTCTCTTCTCTTAGCCTTTCTAGTCGTCGAACTCTATCAGCTAGCTGCGCCATATCTCTGAGATACTGGGTGTCCAACTTCTTCCTAATTTCATAATCAAGACCCCCAGCAGCCATCTCGACCAACTCTTGTTCTGGTACTTGTGTAAAACATCTAGCTTTAAGAAGTCGAAACCTATTTAGGTAATCATCAATTGGCTCAGTGAATTTTCGTTTGATACTAGCCAATTCTTTCAAGTTGATCTTAGTTTGTCCCATGTAGATTTGTTCGTGAAACAAACGTTCTAATTGGGCCCAATTGTAAACTGAATTAGGAGGTAACTTGGTAAACAACGCGAAAGCATTTTTGGTGAGAGAACTTGGGAAGTACTTGATCCTAAGGCTTTCTTCACCTGCTATCTCTCCTGCTTCAATCATATACCTAGCCACATGTTCGACGGTTGATTCAGTAGTATCTCCTGCGAACTTACTGAACTTTAGAACCTTCGTCCTAGGGGGTAATTTAGCTTGAAGAATATAATCCACTATGGGGGAAGTATAATTTGGCCTCGTGAAACCAAAGTTTGCACCATTTCTGGTCATTATTCTTTCGACCATGGCTGCAAGATTATTTTCCTCTGCTACATCTTGATGTCGAACCTGTCTAAGTATTTGGTCAGCATTCTGATTTCTGTTCACCATGACTACTCCTGGCTCTTCCTCCACATGAACTGGTACCTGGTTCCTTTGTGGTTCGACTCTGAAAGGTTTGCCCATTTCATGGTCCTCTATGTTCGCCTCAGGTACATTTTGTTGCTGATATCGTGGCCTGTTTTCAACAACGGTTGCTCTTTGATCAAACGATGGTACTCCCATAAAATCAGCCATACGGGCTAATTGTGTCGCCAACTGTTCATTAGTTTGAGTAGTATTCTGAATTAAAGGTTGAAAAACTTCTCCAATTGTCTGAGACAAGGTGTGCACCATCTTCATGTTACTTTCATCCATTTACTGCCTTAAACAGTTTATGGATGTGTTTGTAAAACTGGGTACTTGAACAGAGTAACCCACACTTATACTTTAGTTGTTTCGACCACCTGATCCAGATCCTTGTACTAACGAAGATACCACATTCTCTGAAAATATAGGTGGTGCATTCTGCAGATTCTGCATCATCGACATAGGCATACCATAAGATGGGTTCCTTAATAATGGTTGTGAAAAACCTGGATGAGGAATGTGCCTGTATATTGAACTTCCTGAAGGTGTTGGTGAATTAGGACTTTGTGATCCTATATATTCCAACACAGGTTGAGTGTACGTTCGCACACATGTTGATCATGGACTGGCCATGGGCTACATTTGTTCAAACGCAACTATTGGCGGTGGCGTCTGTCCTCCCGTCGAAGAAACTGAATATGGAGTGTTTTGAGACCCCATGCTTGACTGAGTATTTGAAATGCTTCCTTGAGGATCAACTTGTTGACTAGCATATTTTGCCATTCTTTTAGTGTATCTTCTTTTTGGTACTTCTTCGTGTGTTGTGGCTAACTTTCCACTCCTGAATAACATACAACGAAGTATTTGCCCAAAAGATAAATTTAAACTTTGAAATGCTTAGCACTGGGTCCCACTAGGTGTGCCAATTTGTTTACTGTGAATTTTGGTAAACAACTGCTAGTCTATCACTTTAGGGTAAAATTGAGTAACTTGCAGGATCGACCATACTAAATACTAGGACATGTGCTAAGTATGCAAAAAGATCTTAATCTAAACTCCACGTTCGACTATGAAATCTTTGTAAAGTAAAAGTAACTTGAAGATTAAAAGAAAACAAGTAATGCGTCGAAGATTAAAGGCAATAAATTAAAAGCTTTAAAAAGTAAATGACTTTGAAATAAAGTGCAAAAGATTATAATCTGAACTCCGCGTTCGACTATGAAATTTTCAAAAGTAAATGCATTAATTGTAAATAACTTTGAAAATAAAGGTGCAAAATACTCTAAGCTGAACTCCACGTTCGATCATAAAATCTTTGTAAGGTAAATGACTTTAACATAAAAAGGTTGAAATAAGTGCAGAATGTTTAAATTTGCGTGAAAAGCAAATGAAAGTAAGTTTGCATAAAGACTTGGAAAAAAGGAAAGGGCATTTTAAACATAAAAACTGAAGGTTAAAGTGCAGAACAAGTAAAAATGCATAAATGGTAAAGGCAAGTAAATTGCATTGATGAAAAGGAGTTGGTGTTATATCACGTACATTCTCGCTAACTCGTTTCTCTACACGCAAGTACTTTGAACACCCTTATTACATAAAAATGACAACTATTTATAATGCTAGCAAGTAACTACTAAATGACGGTTATGGCTTCACAACGTGTCTTTTTGGCGCTTTTTTGCAACTCCAACTGCTCCCACGTTCGCCCACTATCAATTTGAACTTAGACACTAAGAATTCCCTCCAGTTCTGATGGTAACTGCCTTACGTTTTCCTTAACATGATCCTGGTCGAGAGCTTCTCCAACACTTAGCATTTTTTTTCTAGAAACTTTGTCCACCTTTCTTCGACTCATATTTCCTCATAGTTGTGTCGAAGCCTTCACATGTTTTTAGAATGACATTCTGACTTAAGATAATTATGAATTCTACTAGCGTCGAAAATGAGAGCTAACAAATTGCCCCAAAAAAATGTCCTTTTGCCAGTCTTGGTAGGAAGGTCATTTTTTCCAACCGTTTCGACGCGTGTGAATTTGCATGGCCTTGACTGAACAATCCACTACTTGTTTAGTGGCTAACTGTTCACTTTCTTTTATCCCACGCTTATGACATCACGCCATCATGGTAAATCCTTACATGTATTTTCTGCCGTATTTATCATTACTTTGTCTTGAAAACGTATGTTTTACAATCTGACCATAACTGCCAACACTCATCATTTCTTTAAAAAAAAACAGGCGTCCCACTATCTAATTAACTTCAACAGTGGATTTAAACCTTTCAGGATTCCCAAACGCCTATAAATACCTTCCTTCACCATTTCGTGAACTTTTTACACTTTCCAGAATCTCAAGCATCCTGTTTCTTTCTTCAATTTTCTTTACCAAACTTAGAGAAAAAACCATTTTCTTTCACTTTCTTCAATAATGGCATCTTCCCAATCCAACGTTCAGGAAAAGAAAACCCAGAAGGGTCGAGTTACTCAGTTCAAACAAACCATCCCTCCTTTTGCAAACATTCATGGCCCTCAACTAGTGGAAAATCACCACTGTGTGCTGGAACCTACCACTGAAGCGGCACAGAGCATCTACCAATCTCAGGTAATGGTCCCTTTAATTGTTTTAGGTAAACCCTATGCACTTTCTGGCCCTTTAGTTCATGTTGGTACTTCTGACGAGAGGCTGAGTGAGTTTCTGCCTTCTTACCGGAGATCCAGGCCGTTAGGGCAAAAAAGCTTTCCCAGACTAGCCACCACTGCCGCTGAAGAACCCTCATTGCCTAAGATTGACCTAAAGTACCTTACTGATGGTACTAGGCTAGTGAGAGTTATTAGTCCCCTTAAGGACTTCGATCTTTGGATGGCGAAGTTGGAGAAGGTTAAAGCTGATCACTGGAAATCCATATGGATTTATGACCTCTTGATGCTGTCGAAGCCTAACATACCATATTGTCTGAACTTGCTGGCAGGGTCCTTGTACTTCTGGGATAGTACTCACTACACCTTTCATCTGCCATGTGGGATGGTTAGCCAACCTTCTTTGACATCGCCACTATTACAGGCCTTCGTCTCGACGGTGTCTCTTACCAACCTGACGTAGACGCTTGTTGCACCCCAAAATTTGCCTAACCTTTTCTTACTTGGTTTATGTTTCATTTACATAGCATAGCATTTTTCATTTGTGCAGGGGATCAAGTGTGGTTTATATCAAGAGGAGCCTATCTAGAGGTCTTATTCAAGCTTGAGAAGTCACCAAAGTCATCAGGAAGAGGGTTGGGTTCTTGGGAAGTTCAATTGTTTGTATGTGGTTAATCTCCTAATCTGAGGACCAATTGAAGATCATCAGTGGATTGTGGAGCCTTGATCAAGGAGAGAGTGTGTGGATAGAGCTCATAGAGTGCCTTGAGAGTCATGTGGGAGCTCAATCAAGTCATTGTGCCAAGTGTGAAGAGCCACAGTTTAGGGTGTTGCAATTAGGGTTTTCTTCTGAGTAATCCTAAGTCAACTGTGCAATTGAAGAGGATCAAAGCTCAATTATAAGTCTTTGTAATCATGGATAGTTTTTTTGAGATACATGAAGTGACATCTCTAGTTCAATTCAAGAAGAGTTCAAAGTGTGAGGAGTTGCTAAATTAGGGTTCTCAGGGTAAAATCCCCTATTTAATGCCTAACTTCAAGACCACTTATCTCAAGATACAAGTTTCATCTCCACTTTTGGTCAACATGCAACTTGTATAGCATGCTCTTAGATTTAATTTGAGTACTAGAAGTCCTCCATTGGATTTATAGAACTCAATTTATGGTCCATACAAGTTACAGGTCATCTGAGGAATGTGAAATTTGTCTGTGAAAGTTCACCAACTTCTAAGGAGCTTTTGACCTAGAAGGGTGTTTCTCCTAACCTTTTGGCCAACATGAAAGTTGTAGGTCTTGATCTTAGCTTTACAAATTGTATTATACATCTTCCATCTGATTTGTAGAACTCAAGTTATGAGGTTTACAAGTTAGGGGTATTTTGGGAAAGTAAGATTATAGGTCATTTTCTCCATCTAGCAAGCTTCAAATGCAATTTTGTTCAACACAAAACTTGCTCAAAATGATGTTTTTAGGTCAACCATGTCCTCATGATAAATTGATTTGGCTTAGGATGAGACTTGGTTTGAGAAATTTGGCAAAAGGGAGAATTTAAAGGCATTTAAGTGAAAAATTTAAGATTAATTCATTTGGTGCTCAAACAAGGCAAGTGGGTACTCATTTTAATCAGAAAAATCATTCTAAACACTTTGGCATTATTAGAAAATCCATTTGAGGCTTATTTCATGGTGTTCTAATTTGTTACTTCATGAATAAGTAACACATCAAAGGTTGGTCATGTGATACAATTAAGCTCTTTACTTGATTCCTACACTCTCACCATGCTACCAGCAAGCCATGTGAAGCTTCTAGAAGGTGGAATCAAAGCAAATTCTTGCACACCATTGTTGCATTTTGGAAGAAAAGTGGGAAAGTGGATATCTTAAATTGGGCCTCCAAATCATTCCAACAACTTCTATATAATCTCTATGATGATTTTAGATCAGGTTTGACGGTTATTTAGTGCTAGAAACGGTTATGGAGGTTTGAAGCTTCAAGAGCAAAAGTGGAAAATTGAATTTCATTTCAAGATCTTCTCAAGCCAAAACAAGGATTCCACAAGCTTCAACATGGTGTATTGAAAGAATACGCACGAGATTGAGCCAAGAACCACACTGCAAGTGCTCCAATTGCAAGCTATAACTCAGGTTTTTACATTTCAAAATTATGCTCTGTTGAGAACGAATTAAGATAGAACTTGCATGTGGTTAGGTAGAGTATGAACTCTAGATGGATTTAGGATCAAAATTTGGAAGTTTAGAGACAAATTAAGTTTGGATCCGATTTCTAGTTGGTGATGAATCTCTCTGTTCTTGGAGTTTTAGCATGAATAAATAGGATATTCTTAATCCTCATGAAAAATCCTTCGAGATTGGTTCAAAAATCGCGCGATTCCGTTGAGTTATGAGAGAGATGTGTGTTGGAGAGCATGACCGGAAAACATCACGGCCTACCGTCGCCGGTTTCTGCACATTCCCTCGGGATTTCAAATCGGAGAAGAAACAAGTCAACCGTCCGATCGTGTGGAAGACGAAGACCAAGTCCGTGCATCCAACAGTCGGGAGCGAGCCACATCAGCGCTCATCAAAACGCATTACTTCATTAAGTAAGCTTCGCTGGGCTTTGAATCAGTTTGCTACATGCACCCCACCCCTCACACGGCCCATTAGTAATTGCATTGGACTGCTTGCTGAATACACCACCCTTCCAATTTCTTTTAATTGGCATTTTCTTTTATTTTTCTGTTTTATTGCTGTTTGTTATTAATTCAAGAAAAATAGTTAATTGTTTCATAAAATCATGAAAAAATATTTTCTAGCTAGTTTGAGACATGTAGAATTTTATCATATTTTTTATTTTGATTTTCCATTTCTTTTTCAATTAATTTCGTACTTTCTCTTTTAATATGTTTTTAATGGTTGAAAATTGACATACATGATTTTGCTGATTTTTGTTCTTGCAATTGGTATTGAATTCGGGGCTGATTTTTTGCTAGCTGGTAGATTAAAGATGCATGATCCCCTATGATTTAATTTAGATTTTTTAGACAACAATAGGTTCTGTTTTGGATTAGGATCTTTAGGCCTTCCTTTTTAGGGTTCTTATGTGATACCTTGTGATCTAGGATTTCTTTAGGTGATCTCCCTTTAGATTAAGGTTCTGATCCTTTGCCCATAGGTCCTTAACATGTTTAGATTCCCTTAGAAAATTTCTTAGGATTTTAGAAGATGATTTAGTATTTTAAGTTGATTTAACACTTAGGCTAGTTTTAAGTTGCTTTCAACATAGCACTTGCTCTAGTTGAACCCCAATGGTAGCCTTTAGTTCATAATAGGTTTTCCAATATTCTTTGGTGGTGTTTTAGACATGTATAAGCTTCTGTTTGCTTGATGGTGATGCTTGATTTGGTGTTTAGATCTCCCTTTAGAAGCTTTCTTTGAGCTTGTTCAATTAGGGTTAGGAAGAGCCTAGTTTTCTTTCTCTTTCTTCATATAAACATGGGTTGCTTTGATTGCTTTCCATTTTCATCCTATGATTCAAGGTCCCTATGTGAAAGCCTCATACTTCCTTTGGAAGGATGTGTGGCATTTTACAAGAGGTAGAACTTTTGAGGATGCCTTTCTCTGATGACTGGTTGAGTGTCAGGTGGGATTCCTTTGGTTTCCTTCCTGCTTCCCATCATCAATCCAATATTCTTGATGTTTACTCTCTTACCTTTTGTTGGAGCTTATTGGAGCTTGAAAATGAAGACTTCTCTTGAAGATGGCTTGAAATTGTTTGTTTGCAGTTGTTTGATTATTTGTTGTTTATCTGCTTTGCTGTTGAGCTGCTTGCCTGCTAGTTTTTGTCTGATGTTTTTCTGCTTTGCTGTTGAGCTGCTTGCCTGCTAGTTTTTGTCTGATGTTTTTCTGGCTGCTCTGCTTTGCTTGTGTGACTGATTGACTGTGTGTTGCATTAGACTAGGTTTCTCATATAGTGATCTAGGTTTAAGAGCATCCTAAAGGTTGAGATTATCTCCCTTTGCTTGTTTGCATTTAGAGGTTGAGTTTCTCCCTCTGCTTGGCTGTTATTGATTGGCTTTGCTTGCTGGCTTAAGGTTGAGTCTGTCTCCCTTGCATGTGTGTTGTGTGACTTGTTCTTGTTGCATTTCCTTTTTCTATTATCTTCGCACTTATTCATATCTGGCTTGATGTTGAGATGAGCTTGTGGAGGCTCATGCCCCACACATATTTCCTCCCTCACTTGCATTGCATGCATTTTATTTACAATTGTTTCTTTACAATTATTTTCTTTTGCTGTGTGTTTTCCTTTGCCATGTTCCCCTAGGAACTCTGACTTCTCTTGTTCAATAAAAGTTATGACAGACATTAGGGTTCTAACCATGCATGATAACATTAGGTAGTTCCCTCCTAACCTCAACCATAGGATCAACTTTGCATGACAACTTTAGGATTGGATCAGTTCCCCTTTAGTGCGTCTTTTCTCTTCTCATCTGCAAACAAATCAAGATACAGTAATAAAGGTTAATTGACGTTGTACGCTACGAGCCTTAAGATACTTGAGTAAGGATTGTTGGAGAGTTTCTTTTCAACAGTATGGATGTTTAGTATGGCACCCTTTGGGTGACATGCGACGCATTCACTCTCAGGTCATAGTCTCTAGTGCGATATCAGTTGCAAACATCCATAAAAAACAGTTCTTCTCTAAAAAACAGAAAACAAAGATCAAACCTTTTTTTGTCCTCTTGAACCTTTAATTTCTTGGAAACCTTTTTCAGAAGGAGAGTTCTGTTAACTCCCGGTTCTACCGTAAACGGTAAACGCCTAAGTCTCCGTCGAGCGAGTTGCATACACCAAACTGCTGGAACCGTCTGTTAACCCTACTCGGATAAAAAAGACAAACCTGTGTCTGTCGTGTCCCGAACTATGTTTGCTCTGATCTTTCGCGCCGTGTGAAAGTACGTAGGCCCGAGATGCGATATCTCGGCGAGCAACCTTCCCCCGTAGTTAGGCGAACTACGTTGACTCTGATTTCTCGTTCCAGACGGGAATACAAAGGCATAAAGTGCGACGCTTTGCCGAGTCATTTTCTTTTCTTTTCAGACCAGACCTTTAGCATAGATAGATGTAACAAACCCGTCAGATAAATACAAAAAGCGTGGATCCCATCGAGTACGATGGACGCGAGGGGTGCTAATACCTTCCCCTTACGTAACCGACTCCCGAACCCAGACAATGGTTGCGATGACCTTGTCTTATACCTTTTCGTCAGGTTTTTCCGATTGTTTCCTTTCCCATTCTGAGGGATAAATAACGAAAGGTGGCAACTCTTCTGTTTTGCCGGCCTCATTTTTCGCAGTAGCGACAACGCTAAAGACTATATCAATATCTCCAACTCCAAACTCACTTACACTCATTTCATCAAACACCACTTCAACCAAAATCAAGAAGACGTTTCTGACGAAGAGCATATAGCGTTTCTCGCTGTATGGCTGTCGAGATACGTGTTTTGCACAAAGTCCATGCAAGTAGCTAAAAACAATACTTGCCTCTTGCTAACCAGCTTCATCACAACAAAGGGGTCTGCTTGAGTGAGCTTATTCTGGCAAACCTCTATGAGTCTCTCAGTGAAGGAGCTTCTCGACTGAAACACATGGAGGCCTACAGTTCTGTATATTTGAGTGGTCCTCTTTGGCTGCTTCAGTTGTGGCTTAACGCAACTTTTGAAGCTAGCCTTCCCAGGAAAGGCCTAGTTGATGAAACCTCTGCTGAGATCATAGGGAGGAGCATCAAAGGACCCCGTCTGCTCCAATTGACTCCTATTGATGATGGCAAAACTATTAGAGGAGCATTCACCAGTTATATCATGATGTTTGCTAAGCGTCATGGGTTTACTCCTATTATGGCACCCTTTGCTGAAAGAAAATATGGCCCCGTGTGGTTTAAGAGGCCATTTCCCAATTCTCATGGGGATTTTGACAATGAATCTATTGCTATATGGGAAGCCTTTTTAATTCCCAGATTTATTATCAACAGGATCAACTTGGGAAGAGGTCTAGCAGCCTTGATTGCATATCAACCCAACCTCGTTTCTCGCCAGTTTGGGTTGGCCCAGAGTTTTCCTAGGTGTTTATATGAAAAGAAGGGCCAAGTTGTCCTTCATACTGCTAGTTTCGACGAAGAAACAGTTGCCGCTATCTTCGTCGACTTGAGTAAAAAGAAAGAAGTTTTTTCGCCTGTGTTCTTTGAGCCTTCTTTTCTATGCACTTTCTCATTCCACCAGTGGTGGTCGAAACATTACAATGAACATTTTCTTAATGTGACCACCTTTTCTTCATTACTTGACCAATCTTTCCTTGATGTGAAGGACAAGACGAAGAAGAGTAATCTCGCTCATATCCAAGAAATTCAAGTTTTTCAGAAATACTTTGAAACTGTCTATCGACCAGATGATCTTAGTCGAACCATTCATGAGGCTGCCGTTAATTTAAAAAGAAACTTTTTGCAAAAACTGGACCAATTGAAAATTCCTTCCAACGTTCCCCGTGAGAAACGTTATGAGGTAGCTTTTAAACTTTTTCCTCCAAAATTCCCTCGTCTGCCTACTGCTGACTTTGGAGTGGCCCTTGCCCCTCTATTTCTAGAATGGTTTATCTGTGGCGAGGATCTTAAACTCCTTCGACAACAGTCTCAACCAAAGGCTCGATGAGTGGTTCTGACTAAGGGTTAGCGTGAAGGTAGGGTAAAAAATTGAAAGAGGAAGCAGGTCAAGTTGGAAGCTTCTGTGGTTCACAATGGAAATGGTGATGGCTGCAAATTGTAAATAAAGCGAGGGTATTTGTCTCGCAGAAGCTGCGGCCGGGTCTTATGAGAGGGGAGTCGTGAATGGAATTTTCTTGGTTTTTGGATGAAGAGAGTTGTTGATAGTTAAGGTTGGTTGAAGTTTGTTGATTTTGTGTTGATGATGCAGTAAGTTTAATAAGGGGAAAGAGATTGTTATGAGATGGTGGAGAAAAAGGAATTGAAGAGTTCAAGGCATTTATTCCATTTTTGTGTAGACAAAAATGGTGTGTCCAACTTGTTTTTCTTCAATGAAGTCTCTTCCCGTTTTTTTCCTTGGTGATACGTATCCTCCCCTTTTTATTCAGAATCTCCTTTTGTATCCCCAAGACCCCTTTGTTCATTCCCTTTGAAATAAATTATGTTGTGATAAACCACTCTCCATGACAGGTTTGAGGTATGGTTTACTTTGGATTTTAGTGACAATCCTTTTGCAGCAGCGTGATGTTGTTTTCACATTTACAGGCCGCATACCCTTTTTTACCCTGTTTTATGATTTTGATTTTGTGTGCTAGTTACTTGGTTGCAGGAAAATGCAGCAAGATTTTTTTGCAACTTTGGTACAAAATAATGCTTGAAGCTTTGGCAGGGCGTGGGATGTTGATGTGAATAATGTAGCAGTGGCCTATAATGTGCAAAATGGTATGGATGATGCAAGACAAGGTGTAAGGTCAATTGGTCAAAGTGCCCATTTTTATGGTGCAGGCTGTGGATGTATTTTTGTTCAATTTGTATTGTTGTAAGTAAGAAATTTAATGTAATGGGCCTAGTTTGGAATGACATGGATTTGTAAAATGAAATGGGCCTTTGGTAATAGAAATGGACATTTGGATGACTTTTGTGTAATGGATAAAGAAATTAGAAATGGTATTGACTGAACATGGATTATTGACCTAAAATATAGACAATGATAGATAATAAAAAGAAAAGAATATTGAATGAATTGAAGGAAATAAATTGAAATGGACATGGATTTAGGGAAATAATATGGTCATTGAATGAATATGGATAATTGAATTGAATTGGATTAAAATGGTTATGGAAATGGATGTGGGTAAATAAAAATGAATTTGTGGATAAATTGAATTGGATAACTATGAAAATAGATATGAAGAATGGTTTATATATGAACTAGATTATCGGATGAATTGGATTGAATATGAATGAAGTGAATTAAGAAAGTGGTTTGGGAATGGGTATAGGTAATGGTAATGTGCCTCCACATTTGGTCAATAGTCAAAACCTTTGACGATCGAACATGCATGCCACAATTCTTGGATTGAAATAAAGAGTATCAACCTTGAATCAATCCTTAGATCCATCTTGAAATAACCTGAAACAGCATTGAACCTGCTAGCCTCAAGTGAAACTTGATTGGATGACACTCGCCCATCTTAAACACAAAGGGTGAGAAACCCTAAACTTCCTGCCTTGAGTGCATTGGTGAAATGAATGACTTGATGAGAACCAAAGCCCTGATTCAGAATCTTTACCACAGGACTTTTCCAGTCAAACCACTGATGAACCTTGAGCAAACTAAACCCCTTGTGGTTGTTCATAGAATTGAAGGCGTGCCCTGATAAACCTCTGATAGGAATTGCTCATGACGATTGAAAACCCAACACCTCTGCCTCAAAATTTAGTGTAAATAACCGAAGGAAACCAACTCTGAACAAAGGAAATCCACCTCCACTGACAACCTCCTGTCCGAAACCCTAATTTAACCACCTTGAAGCCTCTTGAAGAAAACCCTGACTCGCAAAAAAAAAAAAGAAACAAAGCAAATAAAGAATCTGGAAACCTGGTTAGTTATGCAATATGAATGACCTAAAATGATATGCAAAAGATCAAAGGATCTAAGGGTAAAATTTGGGGTATGACAGTTGCCCCTATTTAAATATCCTCACCGGATGACATGAGTGATGAAAAATTCTCAATGAAATCATGATGGAAGGTATTTAAATACAAATAACCGAAAATTTTGCCCTTAGATGCAATGACATGCTATTCTATGGACAAAAGAGAACTATGCAATTCTGACATGCAATGAACTCTAGTATGATGAAAATGATGGAATGGTAAAATGCAAAAATGCAGACAAAACAAAAGCAAACAGGGAAGCGCCTCCACAATGAGTAACCACTCATTGGGGATGACAACACTGAGGAAACTAAAACAAACTGGGGAAATATAAAGTGATTGAGCAACTAGTTCAAACATGGCCGGTTGATACTTTAGAAGGAAAGGATCCTCACTGGAGGTTGAACCACGATATGCTCTCCACTGGGGAATATCCAAAGTAGTTGATCAAAGTTCAAGCATGATCGGATGACATTATAGAACAAAAGATCCTTAAAGAAGGTTAAATCGGAAGGACAGTCTCCACTGGGGAAGAAAAAACTTCATATGTGAGTGACATCGTCAAAGGGTCGATGGGAAATACATAAACTTTAGAGTCTTCATGAAGGGTTGATTGAAACTAACAAAGACATGTCCGAAGGTACACAACCTGAGCTCGGAATACGTCGTCAAAAAGAGTTGACCACAAGAAACCAAAGCATATCTGAAGGTACACAACCTGAACTCGGAATATATCGTCAAACAGAGTTGACAGAAAGAAACCAAAAGATATCCGAAGGTACACAACCTGAACTCGGAACACATTGTCAAAGAATTGAGAACAAGACCAATCACCAAAAGATATCTGAAGGTACACAACCTGAACTCGGACCACATTGTCAAAGAATTGACAGAAAGAAGCCAATCGTATCCGAAGGTACATAACCTGAACTCTGAGCACATTGTCAAAGAATTGACAGAAAGAAACCAATCATATATGAAGGTACACAACCTGAACTCGGAACACATTGTCAAATAATTGACAATAAAACCAATCATCAAAAGATATCCAAAGGTACACAACCTGAACTTGGACCACATTGTCAAAGAATTGACAGAAAGAAAAATAAAATATCTGAAGGTACACGACTTGAACTCGGAACACATTGTCAAGCAGAATTAACGGAAAGAATAATTTGAAAGCCGTCGTCAAAAGGGGTTGATGACAAAACTGATCGAGGGTAACAACTATTGTAACCAAAAAAGTTGAATAACACCAAGGACGGATAAGCTTCTCAGTAGAGACTACCACTTACTATTGTAAAAGGCTGAAGGAAACACCAAAGGCAGATAATCTTCTCGGGAGAGACTATCACTTGTTGAGTATAAATTCCAAGGAGATGTTGTTACAACAGCACTGCTGGAGAAGAGATTTTGTCTTCAAAGAGGATCTGTAAAAGATTCTTCCTGGGGAATATAGCGTACAATAAATGCACGCTCAAAGTAGGTTCGGAAACCTAATCAGGTTTAATAACCACACTTGCCAGAGACCAAAGTTCAATCTAGGAACAAGCTAGAAAGAAACGCTTAAACAAGACTCCACCCATTGAGGAATGAATTCAAATGGGAATTTATCTTATCCAAACGTGGAAAAGATAATTGAACCAACCATCATCCACGAGGATTAAACTCTATGGGGAAGTAAAAATGATGGGCACTTTATACCTAAGAGCTGACAACTCTATTAGAGAGAAGAGATAAACCCAGTCACTTGGGGAGATAAATGCCAAAGTGAACAACACATGTACACACCAGAAAAGGATAGCAAAATGCTCAGATATCATGCACATGTATGAATGCTTGTATGCCATGTTTATGCTTATGCTGACAAAACAAACAAAAAGAAACAAAACCTGAGATGAAATAAATATCTCGACAAGGATACCTAGCCAACCTCACCAGATTGGACTATCACTAGGGATGAACATGTAGAATCAAACAACTCTACTTCAAGGTCACAACCTTCTCAGGGGAAAAGAGGATTCCACTCAGGATATAACATCATGACTTCACTCGGATTGCCATCATGAGCTTGATTTCTTTGTCGGAAAAGGAAGATCTGTGGGAACTTGCCAAGATCAACTGAAGTCACAACTTACTGGGGAGCTGTCAAAAGATGTCACAAGAACCAAGTAGCTTTGCACTCTACCTTTCATAATGATTATCACCATAAGCGACGACTCTCACCACAAATAAACCTCAATTTTCTTCTGCCCCAGATTATATGGTCTATAGGAAGAAATCATTAAAAGTATTTTACAGAAGAATAGGCATGCAAAATATCTTCAAACTTCTTGGAGAGATTCACCAATCTCGATGTAACTGCCCCAGTTTAACTGCAATTGTACAAAAAAATTCTCAAACTTGTCTGTCAGACTATGGGGGTAACAATTAGGGAACAAACTTGCCCCTGCTAACTGGTAACTGTGAAAGAATTGCTCAGAATGACTACATTCGAGAGACTTATCTGATCTCGACTTGATTGCTTCTGATTAACTGGTCCTTGAGAGATCTGTCGAGTCTCGACCTGACTGACTCTGATTAGCCGAATCTTATAGCAGTTGATTAACAAACCATTAACAAACCCTCTAAATTGGTTTCCCTAGACTGAGTTTCCTTTACCAAGTCAAATTCCCTAGCTGGTTGCCTCTGTTGGGATTCCTTTCATATAGGGTTGTCTTTCAAACAATATTGTTCATTAAAATTGGCAATTTCAATGCAACATTTATGCAAACTTTGAAAACAATGCTTATTAGTAAAACAACATAATAGAGTGATTCAAAGATCAATAACAAAATAGATCCTGTCATTTACAGAATGATAGGTGAAGTGGCCAACAAAAAGCAAAGATTGTTAGGAGTCAGGTTATCCAACCTTTCTATAGTATGCTTTCAAAGCAACCTTACCTCAATTAGGTCTTTTAAGGGTTGTAACGTGGTTTGGTTCAAGGTTCATGAAATAAAGGATAAAGGCTCAAAATTTATTTATTCCCACCCAATCTTCATAATGAACTTCCATCCTACATTCAGTTAACTTAGGTTATGCACTCAGGTTCCTATAGGCTAGGACTAAACTGATGATAGTTTTTGATGGTTCAAAAACCTAGGGTAGTCACTACTCCCTTATAATATTTAGTTGTTTTTAGCTATCGAGGATTTTCAGAGTTAAAGCTTTAAAGAACTCATCTTTTTATTATCCCTAACTTTCGCCTGAACTGTTTCTTTTAGATATACAGTCAGCGGGATGCCCCAATTTTGCCTAAGTCTCCTTCATAGGTTTTGACTTAGCGGGCTTTTCTTCTTTTTGATTTTTTTTTTTGGGGAAAGAAGGTAACTACCTGTTTTAATGGGTATGGTGAACCATTATCGACCTTTAAGCTTGGAAAACATCTTCAGCACTTGCTTGCCGTGTGCGAAGGAAAACTTGTGAGCACAACCTTTATATGAAAGGTCTCTTATATATCGCCAATTTAATTGAGAACTACCCACCCCAGGTTTGAGATTACGAATTTTGAAATTCGAAGAAAACTCTGACTTCTAGGCTCAAAGGGGTTAACAAAGAATTATCTTCTTTATTTCTCCAGTGTTTGGGGATTGAAACAATGCCTTACATCATCGGCAAAGTTTAATTGAAAGCATACCAATAGCAGTTATGGATATAATGTTTTTGTCATCCTCCCTAATCTTTGCTTAAACAATAGTTTGATAAAGATAAGTGGATGGAAAATATTTTTTTTCATTTTTCATTTTTTTAAAAATAAAAATAAAATAATGAACAGAAAGAGAATAAGTGAAACGAATGGACTTAATCAAAAGATGCACAAACACTTCATTAATCTTGCCAATTCAAAAAAACAAACAGCTTATAAGTAAAATTTAAATTCAAAATGCAAAGAAAATACAACAACAAATGCTGAAACAACAAAAAAATTGTCAGCTTCGGGGAACTGAACTTTCCTTTCTTAATTTGCCAACTGAGATAACCATCTTCAGGGTTGATTTTCGAGATCAGTCTAAGAAGCATCTTCACATCCAATCTTAGTGATTTCTCCCACAATTTGGACTAATGAACCCTCTTGGCCAAATGAAGGATTGTTGATCTAAATTCCTTGAGGCGTGAATGAGAACATCTCAGAGTCAAGCAAATTCTGAACCTTGCTCCTGAGCACCTTACACTCTTCAGTTGAATGCCCTTGTGCCCTAGCATGGTAGTCACATCGGGCATTAGCGTCAAAGCCTGGTGGGTATGGAGGTATCACTAGATCTATCTCCTTTGGCACTATCAATCCACCTTTGATCAAATCTAGAAAAATCTGACTGTATGCCATTGGAAACAGAGTGAAATGCCTTTCTGGCTTCCTTGGCCTTTGTCTGGCGTGCTGACGTGGCTGATGGCGATATGACCGTTGATACTGAGGAATTCTTCGATTTGGAGGAAAATATTGCCTTTGTGGAACGAATGGTGTCTGACGTGGAGATCCAAAAGATTGTTGACTCCGAACAGTTGAGACATATGAGCACTGAGATCGAGATATCAGGGATTCTTTGACAAAATTACTTTCCTCTTCCAATTCTTCTTGAGAACTGACGACTGATTCACTCTCACTAGCTGTGATGTTCGATATGCCTTGGATTTTTCCGCTCTTGAGACCGCTCTCGATGCGCTCTCGAGCTATTACCAAGTCAGAGAAGTTAGATGTCACAATGAAAAAAAACTTTTCTCGACACGGGCCTTGCAAGGTATCCACGAACCAGTCAACCAATTCCTTGCCTAAAAGTGGTGTTTGGACATGAGCAGCTATTTCTCTCCATCTCTGAGCATACCTTCTGAAGGATTCATTGTCTTCTTGAGACAAATCTATCAAATGCAAGCGACTAGGAGCTAAATCAAAATTGTAGTTATATTGCTTCACAAAGGCACTAGCTAAATCTGACCATGATTAAATGTTGTTGCTCTCTAGCTGCATAAACCAATTAAGTGATGCCCCACTCAAACTGTCTTAGAAACAGTGGATCATGAGCTTGTCATTGCGGATATGTGAAGTTATTCTTCTGCAATACATCACCAAATGTTGCTTCGGACAACTATCTCCTTTGTACTTTTCAAACTTTGGTGTCTTGAACTTAAGCGGCATCACAAGTTCAGGTACCAAACACATGTTCAAAGCATTCAGATCAGTAGAGTCACGACCCTTAATGATATCAAGTTTATTTTCCAACACGCGACACTTATCCATAATCTCAACGTATTGCGGGTATTTGGAATCCATCACAGGGACTTTCTCTTGAGAATCTGGCACTGGAAAAGCAAAAGTCGGATAGTCTATATCATCGAGAGAAGAGGAATGTCCATCTCGGATAATGGTGTGTTAGTGTATAACCTGGTTCCCAACAGGAGTCTGCACAGGTTGATATTGAGCAACATTGTTCACAGAATTCCTCTAAACATGGTCATCTCTCTATGCCAAGGTTGTCATAGCTTCCACAATCTGATCCAATTGAACTTTCATCAAATCAAAATCTTCCCTGGTCACAAACTGGTTATGCTCTTATAAATTCATGATCCTTCAAAATCTACTTCAAGTCCAATGCTGGCTTTGGGAAGTCAACTGGGTTATGGACAAAGGATATATGAGACTCAAGGATGAGAAATGCAAATGCAAATGCAAATGACATGCACATGGAATGCAAATGCAATTCGAATGGTTTCAAGGAACTCACAAGGGAGTTGCAAACATTTGGGGAAAAAGTTTCGCTTCAAAATCCACAATCTCAATTGATTTTTCAAAGAAATAATTGTTTGAATTCCTTGAAACCAAAGGGCTACCTATGAATGCGGAAATGCATAAATGGATGCACAAACACATATATACACATATTTACATATTCACACGTATGTACAAGCAAACAAACAAAGGCCTAGGTTTGAAGATCACGAGCGTGGAGCCATGGTCTACCCATCCTAAAAGGTGTGTACTATGGGTTCTTGTATCTGTAGAACAGGGTTCTAAGAAGTTCCCAGAGTCACCAACCCGTCTTTTGGATATTATTGATTTCCCAAATTACTCAGTAGTTGATAATATTCTCAAGAGAGTTTCATCTGAGTGTAGCATTGCGTATCAACTACTTCGGGACTACTCTCTCATAGCCATCGCACTACGTCTTAACAAGGCCAAAGTGGGGTAAATATGTAATCTAAAGGTCCTCAGTGTCACGGGCTCCTAAGTCAAAAGTAGCAATGTTTTCACGAATACTCGTTCAACAAAACTACTCCCAAAAGGGCATCCACTGAGCGGTGGTTTCTCAAGTCAGCTTGGTCAGGAATCAACTCCCTATAAGCTTTCTTGAATATACCACCTTCCTATCATAGGTTCACTCAAGTCCGAGTATAAGACTTATCCTCACCACTCAAGGTGACAACCCTGCATACAGAAAACCCAAGCACAAACAGATATATATACAGATATTTACAAATATATAGATATACAAGCAAACAAACATATAAAATAACATAAATACAAACAGGGTGGCTTTAACCCTCTTAGGGGAGTGTATCCCCAGTGAAGTCGCCATTTCTGTTGCAGTCAGAATCGGATATCAAGCTATTAAATTAACTTGAATCACAAATCATGAAGTTCACCATTGAGCTATGATTTATCCAAAGGAAAAGGTAAAGGTTGAAGACAACCCTAAGTGTGCTACATAACAACACAGCTAAAGATTTAGGGGTTCGGGGTTGGGTATACTAAGGGAAGGTATTAACATCCTAAGTATCTGTAGTACACTACAGGAGCCTCTTGTTTGGTAATTGCGGTATGCTAAAGTTTGTTTGCTAAGGGAACTGTGCTAAGGTAAAGACCTAAGGTATATACACTAAGTATGTTCGCCAAGACATCACATCTCGTGCCTACGTATCCTAACTAGGATGGAATCAGAGCAATCATAGTTCTTCTAACTAGGGATGAGGAACTCTTGATAACGATCAAGGTTCCAAAGGGGAGTAAGTATCCATAACCATGATACTTACACAAAGTTAACCAACTCTCTAAATCTAAGTTGAAAACTAAACTAACTAGGGTTGACTTTAACCAAAGCCAAAGGGAAAGGTGAGTATCCATAACCACGATACTTACATAGAGTTTACCAACTCTAGATCTAAGCTCTAAGTTAATATTAATTGGTTCTAACCAGACCAAAAGAAGTGGAGATAAGTGTTAGTTGTTAGTGGTTAGAAGGCTCGACAAGATATCGCATCTTGTGCCTACGTATCCTGACTAGGAAAGGGGAATCAGATTCACCGTAGTTCTCCTAACTAGGGATGAGGAACTCTTATTAACGATCAAGGTTCCAAAGGGGAAATAAGTATTCATAACCATGACACTTACGCGGAGTGCGATGACTCCAAACTAAACTAGGTTAAGCAAGCAAGACTCTCACAAGGTCTCGGGGGAAAGATGGACAAGATTAACCAACATGACTTACAAGTCAACACATGGGGTTCCTTTCCTTTGGAGTCGGAAACAAAAAGGAAAAACATAACAGATCCAAAAGCCACAAGAGAATAGTCATCAAAGATCGGGGCTTAATTACAGCTAAATGCATCAAGAATTGAACTCCACATCAATCACCAAGAATTAACTAAAACAAAAACAAGGATGGTCAAGATTAGCTTAAGAATTAAATAAATCCAATTAAACCAAATTCTAACTAAACCAAAACATAATTAAAATAAAATCTAATTAAACTAAAATCTTGTAACAGCCCAAATTTCATTAAATAATTAATTATAGTAATTAATTGATTTAGTGGGATTTTTATTAATGTTGGAATTAATTTTTATTAATTGGAATTTGTAGTAGAGAATTGAGAAGGAAATAGAATGGAAAGGAAATGATAGAGAGGAAGGAAAAGAAATAGAAGAATATAAAAAGGGAATTGGAGAGAAAGAGAAAGATAGAAAAGAAAAAGAAGAGAAAGGAAGAAGAAGAAGAGAAATGAAGAGGAAAAGGGAAAAGCTTGGAGAATCTTCAAGAACCAATTTCGAAGCTCCGATTAATCGAGGTAAGAGTGAGAGACATTGCTATTTAATCATTGTATGCTATTATGTATGTTGGGTTTGGGTTTGTGGATGTTTTTCATCACTTTCCAATTAGGGCAAATGTTGGATTAATCGGTAGATTGATGATTTAATCGGTTGGAACTGAGTAATAATGCCGTAGAATAGTCGGGTAACATGTATTGATGCTATTTGTACTGATTTGGATGTTTGAGGTTTGGTTGATGATGGATTGGTGAAGGAGGAACAGAATAGGGTTCTGTTCTGCGCAGGTTCGCTGGCTCTCGCCAGGCGAGCGAAGGCGAAGCTTCGCCAGGCGAAGCCTAGCGAATGCTGGCGAATAATTATATTTAAGCCCCAGTGGACTTCGCTGGTGGGTTCGCCAAGCGAAGTTGGATAGCGAAGGTTTGCCCGGCGAAGGTGCTGGCGAGTGGTGGCGAATGAAGTCAGTAGCTACTGACTTGGGCTTGCTGGGAAGTCTCGCCAGGCGAAGCCTAGCGAGTGTTCGCTGAGAGGGTTCGCCAGGCGAAGGTCAGGCGAAGGTTCGCTGCGAGGTCTCGCCAGGCGAATGTGGGCGAGTTTGACAGCATTTTTCTTTTGCTGTGTTGATCATGTGGAGATGGTTTGGTTGTTTCACATAGGTGGATACCTTATGATAAGGATATAGATATGATCTATTATGGTAACATGTGCTGTGGGTAGCCTTCGGGCGTGAATCCTAGAGTTGTGATATGAATGATTAATTGTAATTGGTTAAAATACATGAGAACATAATGATGATTATGTGTGTATTAATTGATGAGTTTGTGAATGTTTGATTGTTGTGTACAATTATGTAATAAGTATGCATGAGAACATTGTGGATATATGTGCGCATGGCTTATAATTGTATTATTGGTATTGTGAGGCGTATACCTTGTATAAAATGGCATGAGATGAATAATAAACATACTATGAAAAATGTATTGTGAATGCATATTGTTATATGCGATTGTATGTTAAAATACATGAAGAATGCATGAGAGCATATTGATGGATATGCGTGCATTGATGGATAAATATAATGTTTGAAATGAATTGTGATTGTATGCGGGTAATGCACGGGAACATATCGTGGATATGTGTGCATTGTGTGATAATATTGAATCATGATATAATTCACGAAGGGGTGAATTATTCGAATACATGGGAATATAATGATGAATGTATGTGTATTGTCTAATGAATTGTGAGAGCATATTTGTATGCGATTGTTGTGTAAATGCATGGGAACATATGTGATATGTGTGCATTGTTGTTGAATATGATGATGATGTGTGAAATGAATACATTGATAAATGTTTGATATATGTTGTATGTGCAATCATGATGAAATTCTCGAAGGGGTGAATTATTCGAATGCATGAGATTAAGATGTCGGTCTTAAGTGCATTTGTTGTGGTTGATTGTACATGCATCATTTAGTCAAGAGGCAATGTCTGTTAGTTTCGTGGAAACTAGTGGCTTGTCCCAAACCTAGAAGTGTGGGTTTGAAGGCTTAGAGGACGGGCCTTTGTGGTTATCGGTCTAGAAGTGTGGACCCGGTTTAATGTAAAAACCGAAAAAAGATAACGGGTTATCGGTCTAGAAGTGTGGACCCGATTTAATGTAAAAACCGAAAAAAGATAACGAAAGTCGGTACCGCATTGCATGAGTTGCATTGAGTTGTTGAGTCACATTGATATATGACATATGCATGAAGTGATGCTTATGTGTGAATGATGAGATGTTTATTGAATACTTATGAAGCGTGCATGAAGAGATGCTTACGCGTGAATGTTAAGATTGTGAAATTGTGGATGTATGCATGATGTGAAATGCTTGGTGAATATTCATGTTGTATATATATAAGTGACGATGTAAATGACTATGAGTTGAATTGAGGTGAGAAATAGGGAGTTAATTATATGATACCTATATATACATGATTTTATGCTTTGATTATTATGGTAATATTTCTCACCCTTCTGCTGTTTTATAATGCTCTATGAGGCATTGCAGATTAGATTGCTGGAGGCCTTTATGAAGTTCTGCTTGTAGTTCGAGGTCGCTACGTGTGTAGCGGTTTAGTAATTATTTATGGGTCGAGTCATGCTCTGGTCGTGTAACACGGGGATCGATTGCTTATGTTTTAGGATTACATTATGTAACCTAAGTTATGTTTTCATATTTGGAATAATTGAGATGATGAGATGTTGGCCTTAGTGCCTAGAGATGTTGATTTTATATGATGAAAGTAAATGTTTCTTTTAAAGGATTTTCATTAATGAATCCGCTGCTAAATGGAAAAGTGTTTATGAGCATGACAGATTGATTTAATGTGGTACAAGTTTTGTGTGATGCCCTTTTATGGATGCATGTTAACTTTTACTCTGATTATGCATATATATTATTTGCGGGGTTTAGAAGGGTGTTACATTAGTGGTATCAGAGCAGGTCGGTCCGTCCGGCCAAGTTGTCTAATGTTATTTGTTCCCTTGTATGCGACATGTATGTGAAAACACTGTCGATACATGTTGTTGCTTAACCTTGTCTAGAGAAGTGGGAATGATCTAAGTGGGGGAGATGTTGTGCTTCTCCAAGATGCTGCAGGTATAGAAGTTGTAGCTCAGTGGGTGGTTAACACTCTTGTGGTTTGGTAAAGATAGTCTATACTCCATCATGATTTTCAGCTGCCTATTGACAAATTGAGGAACTAATCACCCTTAAACTCTTGTTGATAGTAGTTGGAGTTCTGTTGGATGGGATGGACGTGTCTTGCAAGCTTAGGTGGCGTGAGCAGAGAATTGTTTGGAGCTAAGCCAGGTGCTTAAGAAGTGTGTTGATGAGTCAGCGTGAGACAGTGAGGAGATGGTTAATTTTGATGGGAATTCGGGGTGCTAATGAAAGTGGGAAGATGGCGGTTTTGCCGACTAATTATATCTGTTTGGACAGTCGAAGAATTAAATTGATTAAGTAGTATTGAGAATTATGTCTGGTGTGTGTGCTACGGCAACAGATTGTGGAGTTGAGTATAAGGGTGGATAATGACTTCTAGTGATTACTAAAGGAAATGAGATGTGGAATACATGGTTGGTATAATTGGACCTTTAAGCATTTCAAGAGTTGGAGAGGTATTGGATGACCTTTAAGTGTGGAAGGGTTGTTTCCGTGATTTTGTCGTAACGGAAAACCGTAATTCGGAATGACGCAAGATTAGAAGCGTTAGAAGACATTACAGTGCTCTATGTGATGGGAAAGTAGTGACATGGAATTAAGTATTTATTGGCAAAAAATGTTTGGATGTTATGGTAAGCGCGGAGAGTGCGGTTTGTGTTATCACCATAAGTTCACAGCTGAGTGTCCGTTTGATATAATGATTTTCCACACTTGATTGAGAGAATCAATGGTTATGTAACCGATGGTGTTTGGATATGTTCGGAGAATATAGGGGTTCATGTTGAGCGTCGGGAACTTGAGTTATTAGTATTGGGGAAGAGGCAGTGATGTACTACTGTGAAGAAAGTTCAAAGAGTTTTGAGAAAGCTGTCAACAGTTCGTGTATTGGTTTTGCCAAGTCCGACAAGATTGTCGTTGTGTTTTGAGATACTTTGTTGATATGATTAAGAGATGTGTTAAGTACAACATTAATGAGTTTTGGTTATTCTTGAAGGCAATATAAAGTACAGAGAGGGATTATCTGACAAGTAATTTGGAGTGGGTTGCTGTTGTGTGTTTGTACCGGAGTTTGGAAGCCTCAATTGTTTAGTTGAGATTTGAGATGGTTACTGACCTTAAGGTATTTGTTTTATTTGAGAGAGAGTCAAATATGAGACAGATAAGTAATTGGAACTCCTGAAGGAGTATGGTTTTGGTTAAATTACCATTCGTATGAGACCAAGTGGTAGCTAAGATATCGAATCGGGAATTTTGGTATACACTAATGAAGATGGTAAGGAAGTTAGAACTGATTAAGCAAATTCAGATATGAGTTCGGCCTGTGAAGAGACTTCTTATGGAGTTGAGCCTTGAATGTTGAGATTGACTTTTGGTATTCTTATGAGGTTCGAGGAAATCGGAATTCTGAGTTGAGTTGGTAGATTAATTGAATTTAATAGATAAAAGTCAGAGGGCTTATTTTCGGATTAAGGGAAATGGTATTGTGAGATGTCGTGATGAAGCGCGTATTCTGAATAGTGTGAGTTGGATAAGAGTACTCAGGGAGAAGTACATCGAGAAAGATGGAGTATCCGTGCAGGTACTAGGAAGATGCGACCGAATTTGAGAAATAGTTTTGGATAGCCATAGATGGAGAAGGAATTAATTGAGTTTGTATATGTTGATTAGACTTGTTGGGAATTGAAGTATGGACATTAGATATGGTTGGATCTGATACAACTGTTGAGTATTTCGAATGGGATGGGATAGTATTTCCATGGGCTTTGTACCGGGTTTTCTGATGAATTTGAGGAAGTATGATCCGATTTGGACAGTTAAGAATGGATTAACAAGAGTAACTCGTTGCCTACCAGTGAAGATGAATCATTCTGTTAGATGGGAACTCAAGTTTTTCGTTAAGATTATGGGAAAGATTGCGAAGGCGGTTGGGTGCCATGTTGAAGATGAACTCTGACTAGCGTCCGTGAATGGCATGGACAAACGAAGAAAACTATCCAGTGTGAAGAGGACTCGTTGAGAGCTTGTGTGTTGGACCAAGATGGATCTAAGGGTAGTTAATTGTTGTTGATGGAGTTGCCTACAATAACTGTTTCCATTTTGTATCGGAAACAACATCGTATGAAGTTCGTTGGGTAAGAGGGTATGACTCCTTGGTGTTGTTGCATGTCCAACGGGAGTGTTGTACTCGGATCAAAGACCGTGCAAGGGACGATGGAAACGATCAAAGAATCCAAGTAAGGTCGTGTTTTGAGAGTTATGGTAGTAATTGGTGTTGGTCGAGCTTGAAGTCTCGTGAGCACCCAGTGTTTTGTTGATCTGTATCAGAGTAGCGCAGCGGAAGCGTGAGACGGATAGCATGTTAGACTGTTTTACCGCTGTCGCTTGAGAGGATTACATGAGGTGTTCATATGTCTAAGTTGAAGAGGTACATTGACTCAGGTGGATGGTGTACAAGTGAGAGAGAATTTGACTTCGGAGGCGTGGCTAGTTCTAGTTGTTGATAAGAAACAACTTCGAAGTATAGAGATTCCTTTGGTGGAAGTAGTTATGGGAGAATTGGATTTGGAAGAATTGGAATGCGAGAGTCGTATCCAGAGTTGTTTGGATCAGGTAACATTTTCGAGGACGAAAATTCCTAAGTGGGGGAGAGTTTTAACAGCCCAAATTTCATTAAATAATTAATTATAGTAATTAATTGATTTAGTGGGATTTTTATTAATGTTGGAATTAATTTTTATTAATTGGAATTTGTAGTAGAGAATTGAGAAGGAAATAGAATGGAAAGGAAATGATAGAGAGGAAGGAAAAGAAATAGAAGAATATAAAAAGGGAATTGGAGAGAAAGAGAAAGATAGAAAAGAAAAAGAAGAGAAAGGAAGAAGAAGAAGAGAAATGAAGAGGAAAAGGGAAAAGCTTGGAGAATCTTCAAGAACCAATTTCGAAGCTCCGATTAATCGAGGTAAGGGTGAGAAACATTGCTATTTAATCATTGTATGCTATTATGTATGTTGGGTTTGGGTTTGTGGATGTTTTTCATCACTTTCCAATTAGGGCAAATGTTGGATTAATCGGTAGATTGATGATTTAATCGGTTGGAACTGAGTAATAATGCCGTAGAATAGTCGGGTAACATGTATTGATGCTATTTGTACTGATTTGGATGTTTGAGGTTTGGTTGATGATGGATTGGTGAAGGAGGAACAGAATAGGGTTCTGTTCTGCGCAGGTTCGCTGGCTCTCGCCAGGCGAGCGAAGGCGAAGCTTCGCCAGGCGAAGCCTAGCGAATGCTGGCGAATAATTATATTTAAGCCCCAGTGGACTTCGCTGGTGGGTTCGCCAAGCGAAGGTGGATAGCGAAGGTTCGCCCGGCGAAGGTGCTGGCGAGTGGTGGCGAATGAAGTCAGTAGCTACTGACTTGGGCTCGCTGGGAAGTCTCGCCAAGCGAAGCCTAGCGAGTGTTCGCTGAGAGGGTTCGCCAGGCGAAGGTCAGGCGAAGGTTCGCTGCGGGGTCTCGCCAGGCGAATGTGGGCGAGTTTGACAGCATTTTTCTTTTGCTGTGTTGATCATGTGGAGATGGTTTGGTTGTTTCACATAGGTGGATACCTTATGATAAGGATATAGATATGATCTATTATGGTAACATGTGCTGTGGGTAGCCTTCGGGCGTGAATCCTAGAGTTGTGATATGAATGATTAATTGTAATTGGTTAAAATACATGAGAACATAATGATGATTATGTGTGTATTAATTGATGAGTTTGTGAATGTTTGATTGTTGTGTACAATTATGTAATAAGTATGCATGAGAACATTGTGGATATATGTGTGCATGGCTTATAATTGTATTATTGGTATTGTGAGGCGTATACCTTGTATAAAATGGCATGAGATGAATAATAAACATACTATGAAAAATGTATTGTGAATGCATATTGTTATATGCAATTGTATGTTAAAATACATGAAGAATGCATGAGAGCATATTGATGGATATGCGTGCATTGATGGATAAATATAATGTTTGAAATGAATTGTGATTGTATGCGGGTAATGCACGGGAACATATCGTGGATATGTGTGCATTGTGTGATAATATTGAATCATGATATAATTCACGAAGGGGTGAATTATTCGAATACATGGGAATATAATGATGAATGTATGTGTATTGTCTAATGAATTGTGAGAGCATATTTGTATGCGATTGTTGTGTAAATGCATGGGAACATATGTGATATGTGTGCATTGTTGTTGAATATGATGATGATGTGTGAAATGAATACATTGATAAATGTTTGATATATGTTGTATGTGCAATCATGATGAAATTCTCGAAGGGGTGAATTATTCGAATGCATGAGATTAAGATGTCGGTCTTAAGTGCATTTGTTGTGGTTGATTGTACATGCATCATTTAGTCAAGAGGCAATGTCTGTTAGTTTCGTGGAAACTAGTGGCTTGTCCCAAACCTAGAAGTGTGGGTTTGAAGGCTTAGAGGACGGGCCTTTGTGGTTATCGGTCTAGAAGTGTGGACCCGGTTTAATGTAAAAACCGAAAAAAGATAACGGGTTATCGGTCTAGAAGTGTGGACCCGATTTAATGTAAAAACCGAAAAAAGATAACGAAAGTCGGTACCGCATTGCATGAGTTGCATTGAGTTGTTGAGTCACATTGATATATGACATATGCATGAAGTGATGCTTATGTGTGAATGATGAGATGTTTATTGAATACTTATGAAGCGTGCATGAAGAGATGCTTACGCGTGAATGTTAAGATTGTGAAATTGTGGATGTATGCATGATGTGAAATGCTTGGTGAATATTCATGTTGTATATATATAAGTGACGATGTAAATGACTATGAGTTGAATTGAGGTGAGAAATAGGGAGTTAATTATATGATACCTATATATACATGATTTTATGCTTTGATTATTATGGTAATATTTCTCACCCTTCTGCTGTTTTATAATGCTCTATGAGGCATTGCAGATTAGATTGCTGGAGGCCTTTATGAAGTTCTGCTTGTAGTTCGAGGTCGCTACGTGTGTAGCGGTTTAGTAATTATTTATGGGTCGAGTCATGCTCTGGTCGTGTAACACGGGGATCGATTGCTTATGTTTTAGGATTACATTATGTAACCTAAGTTATGTTTTCATATTTGGAATAATTGAGATGATGAGATGTTGGCCTTAGTGCCTAGAGATGTTGATTTTATATGATGAAAGTAAATGTTTCTTTTAAAGGATTTTCATTAATGAATCCGCTGCTAAATGGAAAAGTGTTTATGAGCATGACAGATTGATTTAATGTGGTACAAGTTTTGTGTGATGCCCTTTTATGGATGCATGTTAACTTTTACTCTGATTATGCATATATATTATTTGCGGGGTTTAGAAGGGTGTTACAAATCTAGTTAAAACTAAATTACTAATCAAATTAAAATCTAATTATCATCTAATTAGCAAATTCTAATTAAAGAAATACTAATTAACTAAAATGTCCTCTTAAAAGAAAAACCAACTAAACTAAATTTAAATTAACAATACTAACTAAATCAAGTTCTAATTGACCAAAACTAATTAAAATACTAATCCAAATTAAAGGGTGCAGATTGTATATAAAGTATGTGAATCAAAACCAAACAATGGGCTGAGCCCAATACTCATTTGAGGAAAAGATTTTAAAAAATAAAATAAAAGGGGTCAAAAGAACAAAACAAAACTCAGATTGTCACCACGCTCACCTTTCTTTGTATCTTCTTCCTTATTCAAATGCATCGGATTCCTTCCCTGTGATTCGAAGGAACCTTAGAAAAACACCAATCCAAATGAATTTCGATTCAGTGGCCCTCAATACTTCTCTCTTGCGATCTCACACGACTCTCTTGGTCAAACTTTCTTGATGAAAACTTCCTCCTCTTTTTACGGCAGCGTTTTTCAGCGGCAATTTGTTGTGTGTGGTAGATCTGAGACAAAGGGTTAGCATGAAGGTAGGGTGAAAAATTGAAAGAGGAAGCAGGTCACGTTGGAAGCTTCTGTGGTTCGCAATGGAAATGGTGATGGCTGCAAATCGTAAACAAAGCGAGGGTATTTGTCTCGCAGAAGCTGCGGCCGGGTCTTATGAGAGGGGAGTCGTGAATGGAATTTTCTTGGTTGTTGGATGAAGAGAGTTGTTGATAGTTAAGGTTGGTTGAAGTTTGGTGATTTTGTGTTGATGATGCATTAAGTTTAATAAGGGGAAAGAGATTGTTATGAGATGGTGGAGAAAAAGGAATTGGAGAGTTCAAGGCATTTATTCCATTTTTGTGTAGACAAAAATGGTGTGTCCAACTTGTTTTTCTTCAATGAAGTCTCTTCCCGTTTTTTTACTTGGTGATAGGTATCCTCCCCTTTTTATTCAGAATCTCCTTTTTTATCCTCAAGACCCCTTTGTTCATTCCTTTTGAAATAAATTATGTTATGATAAATCACTCTCCATGGCAGGCTTGAGGTACGGTTTGCTTTGGAGTTTAGTGACAATCCTTTTGCAGCAGTGTGATGTTGTTTTCACATATACAGGCCGCATACCCATTTTTACCCTGTTTTATGATTTTGCTTTTGTGTGCTAGTTACTTGGTTGCAGGAAAATGCAGCAAGATTTTTTTTACAACTTTGGTACAAAATAATGCTTGAAGCTTTGGCAGGGCGTGGGATGTTGATGCGAATACTGTAGCAGTGGCCTATAATGTGCAAAATGGTATGAATGATGCAAGACAAGGTGTAAGGTCAATTGGTCAAAGTGCCTGTTTTTTATGGTACAAGTTGTGGATGTATTTTTGTTCAATTTGTATTGTTGTAAGTAAAAAATTTAATGTAAATGGCCTAGTTTGGAATGACATGGATTTGTAAAATGAAATGGGCCTTTGGTAATAGAAATGGACATTTTAATGACTTTTGTGTAATGGATAAAGAAATTAGAAATGGTATTGAACGAACATGGATTATGGACCTAAAATATAGACAATGATAGATAATAAAAAGAAAAGAATATTGAATGAGTTAAAGGAAATAAATTGAATCGGACATGGATTTAGGGAAATAATATGGTCATTGAATGAATATGGATAATTGAATTGAATTGGATTAAAACGGTTATGGAAATGGATGTGGGTAAATAAAAATGAATTTATGGATAAATTGAATTGGATAACTATGAAAATAGATATGAATAATGGTTTATATATGAATTAGATTATCAGATGAATTGGATTGAATATGAATGAAGTGAATTAAGAAAGTGGTTTGGGAACGGGTATAGGTAATGGTAATGCGCCTCCACATTTGGTCAATAGTCAAAACCTTTGACGATCGAACTTGCATGCCACAATTCTGGGATTGAAACAAAGAGTACCCACCTTAAATCAATCCTTAGATCCATCTTGAAATGACCTGAAACAACATTGAACCTGCTAGCCTCAAGTGAAACTCAATTGGATGACACTCGTCCATCTTAAACACAAAGGGTGAGAAATCCTAAACTTCCTGCCTTGAGTGCACTGGTGAAGTGAATGACTTGATGAGAACCAAAGCCCTGATTCAGAATCTTTTCCACAAGACTTTTCCAGTCAAACCACTAATGAACCTTGAGCAAACTAAACCCCTTGTGGTTATTTATAGAATTGAAGGAGTGCCCTGATAAACCTCTAGTAGGAACTTCTCATGACGATTGAAAACCCAACACCTCTGCCTCAAACTGCAGTGTAAATAACCAAAGGAAACCAACTCTGAACAAAGGAATCCACCTCTACAGACAACCTCCTGCCCAAAATCCTAATTTATCCACCTTGAAGCCTCTTGAAGCAAACCCTGATTCGTAAAAAAAAAAGAAACAAAGCAAACAAAGAATCTGGAAACCTGGTTAGTTAGGCAATATGAATGACCTAGAATGATATGCAAAAGATCAAAGGATCTAAGGGTAAAATTTAGGGTATGACACTAACCTTCATCAAACCCTTTCTCTCATCATCCAAAAATGGTTTCTACAATTAACATTTGTTTCACACCATGCTCATAAACCTACTGCCAAGATGATAACTAACTTTCTTCTTCCTTTGAATAGTTACTAGTACTAATACCACTACCCTCTTGTGAATCAAAACCAACAAATCATTTCAAGATGGCCATGAAAGTGAAACATTGCAGTTGTGACTCTAAAAAAACATGATGTTGTTAGTTGGAATTTTGATGCTCAGGAGTATTTGAAATAAGCTAGTAGAGCTAAAGGAGATATTTTGGAAAAGAATATATTGATTTAAACGAAAATCTTGTGAAGGCATAGCCGAAGAAGACCCTTTACATAGAGGGAGATTTTGGTCTAGAACTTAGGAATATTCTTGGGTTCATACTTAAGTTCGACGAAGATGTTCGTTTGGAGTTGTTTTTGACGAGTGTAATTCAAAATAAGGATAATAACCATTTTTTAGCATTATCCATTTCTTGAGAAGACACATGAAAAACTGTAAGTGAAGGGGTGAGAAACACAAGAAATGGGGGTTTGAATTGGGTTTCACCAACTATGAATTTTTGTGTAGAATTAAAAACAATGTTAATAAGAGAAATAAAAATAAATAGACACAATTATTTTTATCCTGGTTCACTGTTAACAAAGTTACTCCAGTCTACCCACTAAGGTGATTTTGCCTTAGACAAGGACTTAATCCAATAATCTCAACAAATTACAACCTCTAAGTGTTACAAAACAACTTATCCCTCTCAAGTATCCAGACTACCAACTCAGTCACTTGAGGAATCTACAATTTGAAAAGTGTTACAAAGGTGTGCACAAGAATTGCTTTTAAACAAGCAGATGACACAATTGAAGTACAATAACACAAAAGTGTTTCTAGAAAGATATGAATAATGGCTCCTTGCGAATTTACAAAACTATCTTAAGAATAATCTCCTAGAGATTTACATCATATCAGCATTAGTTTTGTGAGCTTAAAAACTTCTTTTAATGCTTCTCTCATTTCTTGTAGAGCAGCGCTCAAATTTGGTTGAGCATTGAGCATTTTCTTCTCGAGCTTACAACTTGGTGCTTGCTTCCTCCTTGCACATGTACTATCATGTTTTCTTCAGCTCTTTTAATTCTTCTTCTAGTTACTCTCTCATGATTTTTTCTTTCGCTCTTGGTACTGCAGCATTTAGCATTTGCACTCAGCACACAACAACATTTTTCTATGCTCACCGGCTTCTTTTCAAACATTCAGATCTTTAATATATATAGAGCTTGAGAATAGATCCGTTAGAGGGTATAATAGGAAACATATTCCAATTTTAATATCCCAATGTTTACTGAAGGAATACTCACATTATAATACAAAAAGATGTCCTTGTGCCACCTAATCTAGGTAGAGGTTACAGACTATTGTACTTTTATATTCAGCGTTTTATCCAACCATTCTTGATCTTATGTTTACTAATTCTTCAGAGGCTTCATATGTAGATTTGGTGAAGCATGTTGTATAGAGATCAATACTTGTAACTTCAGAACCTAAGTCTTCAGAGTCTCAGATCTTCGTTCAGCAGAACTATCTTAAGAGTCTTTAACACTTGGTCTTCTAGAAGTGATGTCTTCAGAATCTTTAGATCTCCTTCAACAGAACCTTGTCTTCAGAATCTTAAGAACTTGTTCAGCATATATTTGTCTTCAGAGTCTTCAGAACTTCGTTCCATAGAACCTTGTCTTCAGTATCTTCAAAACTTGATCTTCAAAAATGATATCTTTAGAATCTTAAGAACTTCGCTCAACATAACTTTTTCCTCATAAACTTCAGAACTTGAACTTTAGAAAATATGTTTTTAGAATCTTCAGAACTTCATTCAACATAACTTTGTCTTCAGAAATTTTAGAACTTAAACTTCAGAAACGATGTCTTTAGAATCTTCAGAACTTGTAGCGATAGAAGCACATTTTTTAAAAAGCCTTCAATGCTTAATAACAAAGTTTCAATCAGAAGCTTTAGTACAAATGTTATTTAGAACCGTCATATTATAAGGCGTTCCTGAATATTGACTTTAACTTATACACAATATATGTTTTCTTCCAGAGTGTTAGATCAGAGTCTAATGATGTCACACGCCTTTCTATTAGAGACAGATCTTGTTTAGAAAAAACTACACACTAGACAGAAACTATAAAGTACTGAATTGTTCTCTAAGATGACATGTGCAATTATCATCAAAACTTAAGGCCAAATGCAGAACCAATCTTGTCCTTACAGTAAGTAGCAAAGTCCATGCAATTGAGAATGTGTCATCTTCTGGAGAAGAGATCATCTGTTACCATTATTTTTTATTTTTTATAAATAGGGATCTTAGTGATTAGGATACGTGTGTTCCATTTTGTACAAAAACACAAATATTACTCAAAGTATATGTGTTGTTGAGAAATGAGTTCTTGAGTGCAATGCACATGTGATCAACATTTTTACACTTTTTATATCAAATCATTTACAATTTTGTTATTTACACTCGTTGTAAATTTACTTTGAAGTTTTTTACATTTCTATTTACATTTTTGCGTTTCTTTACCAACTTTAACATTACTTGCAACGAAAAGAACATTGTCAAAATTTTCATAAGTGATAAAACTGGAAGAAAACAAAAGCATATTTCCTAGGATCAATCTAGTCGATCCCGCGAGTAACCAAAAATGTAGAATTTGGAAGACTAGCCCTTGTTTACCAATTTTGAAGGTAAACAAATTGGCATGCCCGATGGGACCTGTGTTTTTTCCTAATTTCTGAAAATATTTAGAAGTTTTTCATTTTTGATTTCTCTAACTTTGTTGCATGAGATTAAGAAGTGGTAAAATAGCCACTAATAATGAAGCAATACCAAGAAAAAGATACGTAAAAAGGGTGGTGAATCCGCCAAATAATAATGAAGAGTAACCACCTCTTTTGACAGGGGAGACTACGGCCGCAACATCTGTGTCCGAAGAAATTCCATCCACGGTAAGTATAACGGCCATATCGTCGAGCACTCACAGTGGACCAATTTTATCTCCCCTGAGGACGAAGGGTCAACCAGTGACCCCTCATACAGTGGGAACTAGTACATTCAAACCTTATGTTCCTGGATTTACAATGCCTTTTGTAACACCTCAAAATTTTCCTTATCTTTTTTCTTATCTCTTGGCTTATGTTTTATTTCATTTGCATCACCATTTGTGTATAGCATTGGTTCTAGGCAAGGGATCAAGGTATCTTGTTCAATTCTCAAGAAGAAGAGTGTGATTCTCAAAGCTCAAGCAAGGGTTTATTCTCAACCTTGTGGTATTCTCAAGCCTCAAGGTCCTCTCATCATCAAGGCATCTTGGCACACCCTCATTTTCACCTTTAGCCTTTTATACCCTACATTTCGTCATATCATACATCGTTCTATTGCGTATCGAGCGTGTGGGTTCACAAGGTAAGGATTAGGTCAGTTCTTTGTTTTCCATTCCAAATAAGATAATTTGCCTATCATTGGACTACATGGAGGAAAAGATACATCATCAAAGATACTCCATTGGGTCAAGTATGAATCCAATTTGAGGTGGCTACCAAGAGAATTGAGACAGTGTAGAGCAAGAACCCTAATTAGGGTTTCTTGATTAAAAAGTCAACTGCAACTTTGACTTTTGACCTAAAAGGTGTTCCAAAGCTTGAATCATGGTCCATAAAGTTCATATGGCTTAGTGAAGTCCACCCAAGAAGTTTCAAGGCCTCAGGAGACCCAGAACAACAACAGTCGATCCGATAGTTATCGATCAATCGTTTCGTTGACCAAAACGTCAACTCTTCAATCATAAAGAATTTGACCTCAAGGTGTGAAGCAAAAATGTTCCTAATAACATATTGCACATGTCCATGAAGTTTCATGACCATAGGATCAAGGATTGAGGAGTAATTGAAAAAGTCGGGAATTAGGGTTTTGAAAGGGGCAAAACCATAACTTCCTAACCACACATCCAATTGAGATGGTTCAAAGCTTGTTGGAAAGTACTTTACAAGTCCTATAAAAGTATTACAGTGGTCCATGTGCAAAAAATGCATAGATTTGGAGTTATGGTCAAAATCATCACAAGAGGGAGAAAACACTTAGAAAAATTCCAAGTTTTTGGTCTTGTTAGGCATGTTTTCAGCCAACTTTGAGGGGATTTTTGACCTAGTTCCACTTGGAATCTGGAGATTATATAAACATGAAAATTGCAGAAATCCATGAGGGCTTTCCAAAAAGTACTAGAACTCCTCCATAGCCCTTGTGAGTTGAGAGTTATGAATCCAGCAAGTTGGGATTTCAACATTTGAATGCACCATTTCAACTTTTCCACAAATTCACTTTTCAGCCACTTGAATCATTTTCAACCATTGGATTATATCTTGGTCTGATAATTAGAGAGGTTTATGGCTTAAAATGCAGAAGAAAGAAGGATTTGGTAGGCATTGCAAGTTCGCCAAGCAAGTGGCATTATTTTAATCAAAAAAACAATAGGAAAGAGAAACTTTTGCAAAGAGAAGCTTGCAGCTGAAGTCCTCTACACACTAGCCTCACTTCAGTCACCTCATATCCTTCATTTCACTTGAGTTTTGCCTTGCATTGAGCCCAGGAACTGATATGCACAGCTGCCACATGATCTTGGATGGATTTTCTTCCAAAACTTCCCTCCAAAGGCAAAAAAAAAAATTTGCCCCAAACTCTTCTCTTAGCCTATAATAGAGGATTCATCCCATTGTATTCTATACACCAGAGCCATCAAAAACACAAGGAGCACACAGCTCTCAATCCTTCCCTCTTTGCTTGAAAGTGAAGAAATTCACAAAATCACCCAAAATGGCCACTTTGCATTTTTCACACCAGCATCATTTCTAACCATGAAACCATCATAAAAACCATATACACACCCTTAAAATCACCATTTGAAGCTATTCCAATAGTTAGTTTCATCAAAAAAACCATAGATCAAAAAGTCAACTGTCCACACACTATAGTTTGACTTTTATGCATATTTCAAGCCAAATCACTACACAAGCCATTTTCCATCATCAAAATACTTTGAACACCTTCCATTATAGTCATACTAACTGTCCAAAACCTTAAAAAAAAACCACTGGAAATCCCTTTTCTCAAACTATCCTAAAAAATCACTTGTTGCTTCAAAAGAAAGAAAACTCAAGGTTTGCTCAAAGGAGGGGGAATACTTTGCTCTTGCTGCTAGATGGCTTTTGGAGGTTTACAAGAGGTAGGTGACCTCTAACTCTTTCTTTCTCTCATATATGCATAATCCAAAACTGTTAAACATGAGTTATATATACTTGTTGTCATGAACTTGTGAAACATTTTTAGTGCATTTTGATCATTGTTGTTTAGCATTGATGTGTTAAGGTTACATTTGCTAATTTTGGCTTTCATAATAAAACTTGTGTGTGGTTCTAGCTTGAAGTTTGTTAACTGTCACTTAAAGCATTGACTTGATATTGTTATGTCAAGTTCATTAATGTACCATATACTCTTGATAAATTGCAAACTGTTTTGTTAGAGTTAGAGGTGCTATTTAACTGTGAACTCTTGTTAGAATGTACAAATATTGTTGAAGCATGTGATGCATTATGGATCAGCATTATTATGCTTTGGTTCTGTTAGGAATCATCATGAGTTTTTTAAACTCATGTGCTAATAGGTGTATGACTGTCACTAGGGCAATATGGTTAGGTTGTTACTTTTTATAAGAGTACAAGAACTATTGAAATGTATTGGTGCATTCAGGATTGATGTTGTGACTTTAAAATCTTGATTATTTGTTGTCCAAATCTAGTTAGAAATTGGATCTGTCAAAAACCATGTGCATTTGTTGTAATGTCATTAGTAGTATGCATGTTATTACTTTTATAAAAGTAATGTGTTTGTGTTGTTGACATTGTTATGCCAAGTGTATGTCCATTAGTATCCAAACTGTTTTAAGGAACTGTTAGCATGAGGGGGGCTCAGTTTAGTTCTTCAATCTTAACTTTATGATGGTAGATGTTTCCCTTTTGGCAAAGACTTGACTTTGTTCTTATTTATGGCATAGTTAGAGCTTGTTTCATGGATTGTCATAAGAGTTACTTTTAGGGTTGTTGCTTAAGTTTGTGTGGTTCTTTTTACATCAAGATGTATCATTCAAAGTTTACTGTTATTAAGATTTGGGGCTATTTGAGAGTACTTTGTTTAGGGACTATTGACAGAATGTTCGAAGCTAGATTTTATCAGGCCATGGCAATATATTTAAGTTGTTAGCTCTTTGTAATGACATCCTATGCATTATAATAGTAGTGGTTACTTCTTCTCAGTCTTAGGTAAGTTCCTTCAAGGCTTTAAGGTTAGGAGGTGAGCCTTATGTTGTTTAATTTAGAATTAAGGTTTAGTATGGTGAGTGGTATTCATAACTGCTATTAGAGCAGAGTTGGTTAACTCATAGCTGTTGCTAAAAGTATATTTCACATGATAAGAGTTTTCTTATTATTGATTTCCATCTGAGGAGTGTGGTTTAAGTTGGAGTTGGATAGCAGTTGGAGGACTGTCATGAGGGTTTAGGTTTGTTGTGCTTCACTTTTGTTTAGTATCTTCAGGCTGTTCAGTTTGAGTTTGTTTAGTTCATGTTGGAACTCATTGGTTGTTGTTATCATTAGGGGCTGGTTGGTGTTCTAGGTAGTATGTTTGAATTTGGGTTGGTAGGACTCAATAAGTTTTCCCTACTGTTGTGCTAGTTCTGTTGGAATTCTTGACAGGTTGGTTTCTTTCTCAAGCCTTGTTGACATATTGGGCCTGCTTCCTAGATTGATGGAGGGGTTTGTCAACCAAGAACTCTCCTCAGATTTCCTTTTAAATCTTTTAGAATCCACTTGGGATAGGCTTGTGGCACAGGTCTATGTTGCTGTCAAAGTAGTTGAATGTTTGTTTTGGTACATTAATGATAGCCTCTATGCTGTCAAGTTCAAGTTGTTGTTGCAATTTATTTTATGTTGAGTCATTTGTTTACTTACAGTCTAAGTTGGCAAGCACTGTTTTGCCTTTGTGTTTGTTTGCTTTCACATTGTCTATTTCAAAATGCTTGTTGAACCTTTGATGCTTTGGGAGGATCCTTTGTTACAAATGTATTGAGTTTGGTTTGTATTCACAAAAGTCATATCCTGCCTCAGTAGGATTATGAGATCTGTTGCTTAAAGTCATCATAAGAAGCAGGCCTGTGTTTGGTGTTCTAAATCTTTCTTTTGGTGATCACCTTATGCTGGTTTGGTCATGTTCATAATTCACCAACCACTCACATTTTGGCTCTGATGCATTCTAAACAAACTTTTATGTTGAGACACATTCCATATTGTGGAGGCAAGTCGCCACATATCACACAAAGCTGCAAGACATTGGTAAATGCAGGTTTCGATGATGACAAATTCCCAGGATAGACTGGAAAGTATGTGTTCCAGATTCACTAACCAGATGCAACATATAACTCAGCATATTATCCTTTTACTTGTCTTAATTTGTCTTAAAGAAATATACATTGAGTTGACAAACTGCAATCATGACTAAAGGCATGAGAAACTTCAAACTAACAATATGTTGCAGGATTACAGGACATGGGTCGACCAAAGGGTCGACGTATCCATCAAAAACAAGGGAAGGACTGTCAGCGCACAAAGCATGCGTCGACCATTGGGTCAGCGCATGAAAGGATAATTTTCCAGCGGGTCAACGCATGAAAGCTTTGGTCGACCATAGGGTCGGCGCACAAAGGAAAAGAATACCAACGGGTCAGCGCACGCCGACTGTATGGTCGACGCATACTGATGAAATTTCCAGAAATTCAAAACATCACAGGCCATGCGTCGATGCATAGACCTGTTATGGTCGATCGTTCGCGCGGAAAAACTGTTTTTAACTTTGTTCCCTCTCATATTTGAAATACTGTTGTGTTATGATTTTTGTGGGCTCTATATATACTTGCTTAAACACTTGTGTCTAACAACATTTGAGATTCTTTTGATTCATGTGTTCAAAAACAAGAAGGAGTGAAATAGGTGTCCAAGATTCATCATCTTCATCTTCAACCTCTCACAACATTTCAATTACATACAATCATTTTTGAAATGCATGTGTGAGAGATTCAAGGCGATAAGGTTCGAGGCTTAGATTGGAGAATCAAGCTCGGGTTGAAGATTGCGGCAGGTTCTTTCTTGAATAAAACCATTGGGGTTTTGTCCTCCAAGATTGGTTCTGATTTTGGGGGTTTTTGGACGAGGTTCTTCATCAACGATCAATCGAGCGAAGGTGATTGTGAAGAGGTGGTCTTCACAAGTCTAGTAGCGGATTCGGTGACGTTGAAGGGAAGGTCTCGGGTTCGATTTGGTGCTGTTGAGATCAGCCGGAGCCAAAGGTTTGAACAACAACGTGTTCTTCAATAAGGTGGCTGGAGTCGGAGGTCCATCAACACAAATCGAAGAACTTGATTCAGCTTGAATCAAGGGGCAAGGAGTGAAGGCAACTTTCAACACATTGAGATTTTTGTTGTAATTTTGCTGATCAATCCTTGTATAAATTGTTCATTCAAATAGGTGATATCTATTCAATATATCTCAATTCTAGTTTTAGAATTGAGGGCAGACGTACCCCGAAGCGAGGACGACGGGGGAACTGCCTCACCAAATTACTTGTCTTCTTTATTTTCAGCATTTTCGTTACCGCTCAAATAAGTAATTTTTGTGTAAGCTCTTGTGTCAAAACTGTGATATAAATTGAGTAAGAGATTAAAACATTGTTTTAAACTCTAACGTACAACAAAACGTTGTACTAGGCGGATTGAAATCACTTACTCAACATAAACATCACTTGGAGTGTCTTTGCACACCAAGTGTTTGACATATTGCTTGAACCAAAATTACCTTACTTGTGTATCTAGTTTTGGTTTAATTTTGGATCATTGGAACTAGGTAACCTTGCAATTGAAGTAAATAATTGATAAGTATAGTTTGTGTTGTGATTCTATTTTTCCGAATTGTCATAAATCCATAGGCTTACGTATATCCGGTTTTCCAATAACCGTTCGTTTTAGACTATATTTTTCCTCGGCCGCTTCCGCACTTAAAACATTTTTAAAACCAATTTTTAATTGGTAGCGCCGACTCAAATTTTAATTGGGGATCTATTCAACCCCCCCCCCCCTTCTAGATCCGTGCCATAGTCTAACAAGTGGTATCTAGAGCTCCGGTTATTCGGTGCTTCAAATACAACGAGATAGAAAATGGCAAACGAACCTAAAGGGGCGTATAATAGGGCTCCTGTTTTCAACGGTGAAAATTATAGTTATTGGAAAGACTGTATGCGTGTGCATATAAACTCCATAGACAGAAAAATATGGAACGTTATCCTTAATGGTCCAATAGAAATTACTATGACTAATGCGGATAATGTAGTTGTGCCAAAGCCTGAAGCACAATGGACCGATGACGATGAGAAAAAATACAATTATGATTGGAAAGCTAAAAACATCTTAATCTCCTCATTAGGTGTAGATGAATACTATCGTGTATCCCATTGTCCTACTGCTAAGGCCATGTGGGATTTACTACAAATAGCCCATGAGGGGACAAACGATGTTAAGTTGGCTAGAATCAATACATTAACTCAAGAGTTCGATCTCTTTTTCATGGAGCAAGGGGAAACCATTGCTGACATGCAAAAGAGATTTACACATCTCATCAATCGTTTACATTCATTAGGTAGGCCTGTTTCCAATGATGTTGCTACTAATAAGATTTTAAGATGTTTAAACAGGGAATGGCAGCCTAAAGTGACCGCCATCAAAGAAGCACATGATCTTACCTTATTAGATTTAACAACATTGTTTGGCAAATTACAAGAGCATGAACAGGTACTCTTGAGCTTAGACCAACGCGAAAAGATGGAAAAGAAAGACAAAGCGAAGGTGAGTGAAAAGAAATCGATAGCTCTCAAGACTTACTCCTCGAAGTCTCAAGCAAAAGAGCAAAATGATTATTCCTCGAGCAACGAAGAAGAAGAAGACACAAGCGAAGATATGGGGTTGTTTGTTAAACGGTATAACCGTTACGTGAGAAAGAACGGCATACAACATTCCGAGAAGAACTTGGTAAACTTCCGGAAACAATCAAGACACTCCAAGGATGATGACTCGAAAGGTAAAAAGACTAGAGGGACGTGCTACAAGTGTGGAAAGTCCGGTCACTACAAACCGGACTGTCCAATGAATAAAAAGGGAAAGGACAAGGAATCATCAAAATCACACAAGAAATCATCAAAGCCTAGGAGAGCGTACATAGCATGGGAAAGTGACAGCGACTCTTCCTCCTCTGATGATAGTTCTAGTGATGAAGAAGAGTCAGTGAATCTATGCCTCTCCGCCAATCAGAAAAATAAGAAAAAACAGGTACGTCACTCTAAATACGATAAGTCCTCAAATATGTCGCATTCAGAATTACTAGCCGCATTTCATGCCTTACATAATGAAGCAGTTGAAGCCTTCAAAAAACTTGCTTCTAATAAGAAAATCTTTACGTATTTAGAGCATAAGGTTAAAGAGTCCGAAAAGAAATTAGAGGACCTAAAGGCTTCCATTGTGAAAGGCAATGAATCGGATTGTAAAGACGATATAAACTCTTTCAACTTCGGGTGTGGTACTTGTCATATTTGGCAAGGTGAGGTTAGACACCTCAAGGCCAAATTAAACAAGGCACTTGAGCCTAAAGTTACATTTGCTATTGATAAAAAGGATTTTAGAAAAAGTATGATTAACCCATACCAAAAATATGCATATGTAATTAGGGATCAAGTAAGTGAAAGTGTTTCTAAAGTTGATTTTGCTTGCTTATACTGTTGCAGGAAAGGCCACTCCATTGGTAAATGCCGTTTTAGAAGATTTCTTGTTCCTAAAGGCATCTACCAATGGTTGCCCAAACGCAACCATTTTGTCGCTAACCTATTAGGACCCAATATGCCATTGGGTACCTCCTTGTGCTAATTATGTTTTGACAGGTGAAATGTGTTGAGACCACCGAGAGAAGATGGGTTCTCGATAGTGGGTGCTCAAGACACATGTCTGGAGACATATCCTTATTCATAGACTTTGTGGCTAAGAAGAAAGGGTATGTAACTTATGGTGATAACAACCGCAGAGCAATACTAGGTAAAGGTAGTGTAGGTAATCCCGCCTCTACTATGATTTCCGATGTATTACTTGTCGAAAACCTTAAACATAATCTGCTTAGCATTAGCCAACTGTGCGATAAAGGATACAATGTATCCTTTTCAAAAGATTGTTGCAAAATTGTGCATGAAAATGATAAGAAGAATATGTTTAATGGTTTTAGAGTAAACAATGTATATATGCTTGACTTAAATGAAGTATCATTAACAAGCGACAAATGCCTCATAACTATGAGTGAAGACTCATGGCTATGGCATAGGCGTTTAGCGCATGTTAATTTTGACTTAATCAATAAGGTAGTCTCAAAAGAACTAGTCTTAGGACTTCCCAAAATAAAGTTCACCAAGGATCACCTTTGTGATGCTTGTCAAAAAGGGAAGCAAACGAGGATCTCATTTAAATCCAAAAAGAAAATTTCAACAACGAGACCTCTTGAACTTCTACACATGGACTTGTTTGGGCCGTCTAGGATCAAAAGTCTAGGAGGAAACTATTACGGGTTCGTAATAGTGGACGACTTTTCTAGGTTTTGTTGGACCATCTTCTTAGTAAGTAAAAGTGATACATTCGCCGCTTTTGAAAAGTTTGCTAAGCTTTCCCAAAACAATTTAAATACAAACATAGTGTCCATAAGGAGCGACCATGGAGGTGAGTTTGAAAATCATTTGTTTGAAGAATATTGTGGTAACCATGGTATTGATCATAACTTCTCCGCTCCATGCACTCCTCAACAAAACGGGGTTGTGGAGCGCAAAAACCGTATTTTAGAAGAATTGGGAAGAACAATGATTAATGAAAGTGGTTTACCTAAATATTTTTGGGCCGACGCCATTAGTACGGCATGCTATGTTCTGAATAGGGTACTTATTCGCCCCATTCTAAACAAAACACCGTACGAACTCTTAAAAGGGCGAAAGCCAAATGTCTCTCACTTGCACGTGTTTGGATGTAAATGTTTTGTATTAAACAATGGAAAGGAAAACTTGGGCAAATTTGATTCCAAAGCCGATGAAGGTATCTTTCTCGGATACTCTCACTCGAGTAAAGCATATAGAATATATAATAAACGTTTACTTGCTGTAGAAGAGTCTGTGCATGTTACCTTTGATGAGTCCTACCCGAGAAATGTCGGAAAGGATAGTGTTGTTCATGGTGCAGGTACATCCACTGAAGACATACTCAAAAGTGGCGAGATAGGGATTGATCAACCTGACAAAGCCAAAGTTGAGGAGGATAAGGATGCACACCGTGATGCAACAGAGGAAGTTCATCCGCTTTCAAACGACGATCTTCCTCATGAATGAAAGTCATCTAAAGACCATCCTATTGAAAAAATTATTGGAGACATCACAAAGGGTGTAACAACTCGTGCTAAGCTAAGTAATTTCTGTTATTACTTCGCTTTCGTGTCACAAATGGAACCTAAAAACCCTAAGGAAGCCCTACTCGATGAACATTGGTATTTGTCAATGCAGGAGGAACTGAATCAGTTTACTAGAAATGAGGTTTGGGACCTTGTCCCGCCTCCACGAGGTCATCGAGTAATCGACACCCGATGGGTGTTTAGAAATAAACTGGAAGAGAACGGAGTAATAACTCGTAACAAAGCGCGTTTAATCGCGCAAGGGTATAACCAAGAGGAAGGCATCGACTATGAGGAAACTTATGTGTCGGTTGCCCGACTCGAGGCTATACGCCTTTTGCTTGCTTTCGCTTGTGCAAAAGATTTTAAGTTATTTCAAATGGACGTCAAAAGTGCTTTCCTTAACGGATTTATAAATGAAGAAGTCTATGTTGCTCAACCACCTGGTTTTGAGTCTCATGAGTATCCTGATCATGTTTATAAACTGAAAAGAGCTTTGTACGGTCTTAAACAAGCTCCTAGAGCTTGGTATGAGAGACTAAGCAAATTCTTACTTGATCAAGGCTACTCAAGAGGAAAGGTTGATACTACTCTCTTTATTAAACGTCAAGGAAAACACTTAATTCTTGTACAAATTTATGTTGACGATATCATATTTGGATCCACTAACATGAATCTCGTAAGAGAGTTTGCTAAGCTTATGCAGGGTGAATTTGAGATGAGTATGATGGGTGAGCTCACATATTTTCTCGGGTTACAAATCAAGCAACTGAAGGAAGGAACATTCGTGAGCCAAACAAAATATTGTTTGGATCTTCTCAAGAGATTTGACATGGCAAATGCAAAAGCCATAGACACCCCTATGCCAACTTGTGCAAACATGAGTAAAGATGAAAGTGGCAAAGATGTTGAGGTAAAAAGGTACAGAGGTATGATTGGCTCGCTTCTATATCTTACTGCTTCGCGTCCCGATATTATGTTTAGTGTGTGTATGTACGCTAGATATCAATCATGTCCTAAGGAATCCCACCTAAAATCTGTCAAACGCATACTTCGATACCTATCTGGTACTCTGAAGTATGGATTGTGGTATTCTAAGGGTAATGATTGTTCTTTGGTGGGCTTCTCTGATTCTGATTTTTTCGGTTGTAAATCAGATAGGAAAAGCACCAGTGGCACATGTCACCTATTTTCAAACTCTCTGGTTAGTTGGCACAGCAAGAAACAAGTGTCTGTTGCTTTGTCAACCGCCGAAGCGGAATACGTAGCCGCCGGTAGTTGTTGTGCGCAAGTTTTATGGCTTAAACAACAACTATTGGACTTTAATTTGAAACTAGAACGTATTCCAATATTGTGTGACAACACCAGTGCTATAAATCTTACCAAAAATCCAGTGTTACACTCGCGTACTAAACACATAGAAATTTGACACCATTTTCTTAGGGACCATGTAGAGAAGGGTGACGTTGTCTTTGAGCACGTCGATACTAAAAACCAACTAGCGGACATTTTCACAAAGCCGCTAGCCAATGAGCCCTTCTTTCATATCCGTCGAGAGCTTGGTATTCTCGATATTTCTGATCGGGGTTAAACAACTATGTTTTTGTACCACTAACAACTATGTTTTGTACCACTAACTATCGTTGTGAGTTTATTTCAAGTACAAATCAGTGATTAACTATAGTAGTTCGTATAAAGGTGATATTGCTCCTTTCTCCTTCTCTTTGTTCTCTCTTAGCATTCATGACTTGAAAACATCTATATCGTTATACAATCATGGTACTTATATATGAATATGATTGTTGCTGGATGATACTATGTGTGTTGAATGCAGGCCATATTGTGAAAAAAAAAATGCATAGGCATGATCAATAAGCAAGTGTGACATGTTGCATAGCTTGAAAACTGAAAATTTTGAGTTTTTGAAAGCTTGAGTCGACCTAAACAGGACAATGGTCGACGCATGCTGTAAATTTTTCAAAATTATCAAAAACTGAACAGTATGCGCCGACGCATGCAGGGCTATGGTCGACGGCTCGCTTGAAAACCCAGAAATTTTCTGGTTTGAAAACCGTTCCACTTTCCCTCTTCCCTGCATTAAATGTGTTGTAATACTTTGACATGACATTTTTTCTTGTGAATTGCATCTAGTAACCTATATTGTCTCCTTGTCTTCTCCCTCTTCCCAAAAACCCTAACTTCTTCATCTATTAAAGACCCAAGCATTCCTCTTCTCCAACATTACTCCTAAATCATTTTTCCTCTTCAAAGTTTCTCTTCCAACTCTCCAAAACTCTTCATCAATGGCTTCCTCTCTTTGCAAAACTACCGGTAAGCGATCAAGAGCATCTTCATCCTCTGCTTCAGTTCCGGTAACTATTGTCTCGCTTGTTCACCCTCCTGCGGTTGAAAACTTTCACAAAAGTCTCAGTAAGAGGGCCATTGTTCCACAGCATGCCTTCTACCATGCAACAAGTGAGCGCTTGCATCTCACTCGGCTTCTGTCCCTATTAGAATTTCAAGGGTTCGTCAACTTCCTGGAGTGTAATACAAAGTACAGTGAAGATCTGGTCAGAGTGTTCTACACAAATATGAGAGGTAACTTTCAAGACCAGCACTTTCACACATTTGTAGGAAATAGACTGGTTAATATCAATTCTGAAGTATGGAATAAATATTTTGATATGACTGTTGATGCTGATGCACACCCTCTCCATGAGGTAACTGATACTCGTACGGTGCCAGGTTATGAATATAAGAGGGCTCTGAATGGAATGCTCAAACGACCGTATCCAGAGGCAATTGTCAACAGCGATGCCTTTCCTCGATCAGTCACTGCCGGTAAACTCAACACAGGGGAGCGCATTCTTCAGTGGATTGTCGCTCGTATTCTACGACCGAAGAAAGGTGGTCTGTCGCGTGTAGAACAAGCCGAGGTACATCTTATTTACATTCTGCAAAACAGGATAAAAATAAATTGGCCTTACTATATTGCTAGCAGGATGTTTGCTCTGAGAGACTCAAGTAGAGGCACTGCTTTAGCCTATGGGTCATTTATTTCAGAAATCCTTGTTGCTGCGAATGTTGTGTATCCAACGTTTCCGTGTGTATCAGTTTCCCCAGATAAAGAATTTAGCACCAAAACCCTTGCAATGATGGGGTATTTTTGGTGTGTTGAACGTTGTTCGTACAGATTTGTCCGACAGGCTAATATCCCTCCGGTTCCTAATAACGATTCTGATGAAGAAGAAAGTGAAGAGCAGGGTGAAGAAGAAAGCGACGAACAAGGTAATGAAGAAAGTGAAGAGGAAAGTGAAGAAGACGATGTAGCAGACAACACAGATGCAGAGATCCCCGAACCTATCTATGAGACTCAAGATTATCATCAATCTCCAGTCCATGATACGGCTACAAATACCGATTGGGTCCAATACTCATATCGATTAGAAGACCAAGAAGGCGATTCTACATATCAAGGTTGGGGCGATTGGCAATATACAGGCTGGACTACCTTGGGTAGATTCTATGACCCATATCACGGCTACCCTCAAGACTTCCAAACCTCTGAGCACTCATCACCTCCTCCGCCTTCAGATAACTCCAAAGTCATTTTTATGATGCAGTCAATGCAATTAGAACAACAAAACTTCATAAGGCGTCAAGACACTCAGATGGAGCAAATTAGAGCTGACCTTCATGCCCAAAATGAAAGGTTCAATTCTTTCTCTACTCGGATGGACGCCCGTATTGACTCTCTGGTTGAATCTCATGGGCGGCAAGATTGGGAAATCACCAACGTTCTTAGTCATCTCAACATGTCCGTCGAGGCCTTTTTGAACTTCTCGGATCCCTACCAAAATCCAGATGCTCCATATCGAGGGAGAGGACGAGGACGGGGGCGTGGTTATTAGATTCATAGCTGCATATTTCATATTTGCTTATATGTTTTAGTCTGTGTACTTTTCATTTGTTTTGTATTATCTGTGCCTTAACTTTAATTACATGTGTTCGTCATTATCTATTAATTCCAGTATTTTGTTCATTATCATGCTTGTGTGTGAAGTTTGGTAATCAACTATCACCTATTGTCTGTACTATGTTATTTGATGTGTTCCTCTTCTCTTTTTGATGGTGTCAAAGGGGGAGAAGACAATGTTGCAAGCAAACACCAAAGCCAATAGTTCAGGATAGTAACAACATTTGATGACTGTTGTTCTACAGCCTCATAGTGCAAAAGAAAGGGGGAGCTTGTGTATTCTTGTGTGCGTGTGTATATGTTGCATATTTTGGTGTTTTTAAATGTATAAAGGTTGTCATCATCAAAAAGGGGGAGATTGTGGAGGCAAGTCGCCACATATCACACAAAGCTGCAAGACATTGGTAAATGCAGGTTTCGATGATGACAAATTCCCAGGATAGACTGGAAAGTATGTGTTCCAGATTCACTAACCAGATGCAACATATAACTCAACATATTATCCTTTTACTTGTCTTAATTTGTCTTAAAGAAATATACATTGAGTTGACAAACTGCAATCATGACTAAAGGCATGAGAAACTTCAAACTAACAATATGTTGCAGGATTACAGGACATGGGTCGACCAAAGGGTCGACGTATCCATCAAAAACAAGGGAAGGACTGTCAGCGCACAAAGCATGCGTCGACCATTGGGTCAGCGCATGAAAGGATAATTTTCCAGCGGGTCAACGCATGAAAGCTTTGGTCGACCATAGGGTCGGCGCACAAAGGAAAAGAATTCCAACGGGTCAGCGCACGCCGACTGTATGGTCGACGCATACTGATGAAATTTCCAGAAATTCAAAACATCACAGGCCATGCGTCGACGCATAGACCTGTTATGGTCGACCGTTCGCGCGGAAAAACTGTTTTTAACTTTGTTCCCTCTCATATTTGAAATACTGTTGTGTTATGATTTTTGTGGGCTCTATATATACTTGCTTAAACACTTGTGTCTAATAACATTTGAGATTCTTTTGATTCATGTGTTCAAAAACAAGAAGGAGTGAAATAGGTGTCCAAGATTCATCATCTTCATCTTCAACCTCTCACAACATTTCAATTACACACGATCATTTTTGAAATGCATGTGTGAGAGATTCAAGGCGATAAGGTTCGAGGCTTAGATTGGAGAATCAAGCTCGGGTTGAAGATTGCGACATGTTCTTTCTTGAATAAAACCATTGGGGTTTTGTCCTCCAAGATTGGTTCTGATTTTGGGGGTTTTTGGACGAGGTTCTTCATCAACGATCAATAAAGCGAAGGTGATTATGAAGAGGTGGTCTTCACAAGTCTAGTAGCGGATTCGGTGACGTTGAAGGGAAGGTGTCGGGTTCGATTTGGTGCTGTTGAGATCAGCCGGAGCCAAAGGTTTGAACAACAATGTGTTCTTCAATAAGGTGGCTGGAGTCGGAGGTCCATCAACACAAATCGAAGAACTTGATTCAGCTTGAATCAAGGGGCAAGGAGTGAAGGCAACTTTCAACACATTGAGATTTTTGTTGTAATTTTGCTGATCAATCCTTGTATAAACTGTTCATTCAAACAGGTGATATCTATTCAATATATCTCAATTCTAGTTTTAGAATTGAGGGCAGACGTACCCCGAAGCGAGGACGATGGGGGAACTGCCTCACCAAATTACTTGTCTTCTTTATTTTCAGCATTTTCGTTACCGCTCAAATAAGTAATTTTTGTGTAAGCTCTTGTGTCAAAACTGTGATATAAATTGAGTAAGAGATTAAAACATTGTTTTAAACTCTAACGTACAACAAAACATTGTACTAGGCTGATTGAAATCACTTACTCAACATAAACATCACTTGGAGTGTCTTTGCACACCAAGTGTTTGACATATTGCTTGAACCAAAATTACCTTACTTGTGTATCTAGTTTTGGTTTAATTTTGGATCATTGGAACTAGGTAACCTTGCAATTGAAGTAAATAATTGATAAGTATAGTTTGTGTTGTGATTCTATTTTTCCGAATTGTCATAAATCCATAGGCTTACGTATATCCGGTTTTCCAATAACCGTTCGTTTTAGACTATATTTTTCCTCGGCCGCTTCCGCACTTAAAACATTTTTAAAACCAATTTTTAATTGGTAGCGCCGACTCAAATTTTAATTGGGGATCTATTCAACCCCCCCCCCCCCCCTTCTAGATCCGTGCCATAGTCTAACATATATCACATTTAGAAATTGCTCAAACCATCTCCAACCATTAGTATCATCAAGTTTTTTATTGCAATTTATGTGAAATCAGTGGCAGTGTGGTCTGTTGAACATTGCTTTGCTTTTAAGTTACTTGTTTCAAATATTGTGCCAAGTCCATCTTAAGCCAAATTCATTAAATTTGCAACTTGAGGTCCCTTTGTGATTCAGTGAGAGACTGACCTCATCTCCTTGAGCATCATCATAGGTAGTGCATTTAAGGAGTGAGCAGATCTTTTACTTGTATGAGAATGCATATGTTTTGATCTTACCACTGCAAAATGATTTTCAAAATGCACAATTACAACTCACATGCCAACTTTCTGCTCTATTGATTTTCTAAACCAAATTCCTGTTGGAACTCATCCCATACTATATTTGAAACATGCTCAGACCTTTACATATCTCCAAGAGCATCTGTTTTGATCATTTAATCTCAAAATGCACCTCAAGATATCCCACTTGCATAAGCCATTATGTTTTCAACTGTGTGCATCTTTTCAAAATTTGGATTGGACCATCGTAATCTTATTGAAAAATCAAGTGGTTTAGACTCAAATTTCATCAAAATTGGTGGAGAATTGAGAGAGTTAGGATCAAACTGTTTTTCACATTTCCATTTGAATTTGCCTTGAAGCCTGCCCAGAAAATACACGCCCTTTGATACATATTCAAATGGGGTGGCTTGATACATTGGATGTATCGCCACCCCAGTGGTTAATGCCTTGCCTTAAGAACTTGCCTTGCCATGCGTGTGTTACCGGTTCGATCCTCAGTGAGGACAATTTTTGGGCATCTCTTGATTTTTAGTCATTTTTAATATTTCTATGCCTTTTCTCATTCTATATTCAAACACATCAAGTGGTTGGGATGGCTATGTTTTGAGCCTATGACCCCAAGGTCTTGGGTTCAAGCCTTGGGTGAGGCATTTCTTATTTTTAAACAATTGATTTAATTTAATTTAATTTAATTCTATTTAATTTTCAAAAATCCATAACTCCGTCATTTTTAATCCTTTTTGAGTGATTCTTTTTTCTAAATTCTCATATTAATGTGTATTCTCACATAATGCTCAAAAATTCTAAAATTCTTATTTTAGAAACACTTTGCATTACGATGAAATTGTGATTCATTTTAGGGTTTATTGAGCCATTTTCAACCTTGTAAGACGATTGCCTTGTGCATCGCCATCGACCTTGTTCGCGTCACTTCAAATATTTTTACCAACAATAAAACCTTTTATCCAACATAAAGAGGTACTTTTCTCATGAAAATCCAAAAAATACAATAAATATATGATTAGGGTTATACATCTTGGATTTTAAGGTGGTGGAGAAGGAATGAGAATGGAACCCTCCTACACTCGTTCCGAATGTTTTGAATACAAGGCGCTCGACTTGGTTATTCGAAACATTCATCTCTATCCAAAGTCTTTTGTGTAATCCTAATCAAAAACAATTTCTCTTAAAAAACCTAAAAATAACATCAACTCATCAAACTTCCTTTCGCCTTAGGGCATCAATCCGAAAACCCTTTTTCAAGGTATAAAAACAACCAACAAACAACCATTTCACAAGCCTCCGAACTACGGAGCTCTGATTCTTCACTTCTTTTAAGTGAGGATACGTAGGCACAAGGGCCACAATCCTTGGCAAGCACTATAATAAAAAACCAACCCCTCTTTCTTTTAAAAAAAAACAAGCAAACTTTTAGATTAAAAACACCCACTCAAGCAAAACAACCTAGAAGGTTCCCATCGAGTACGATGGATGCGAGGGGTGCTAATACCTTCCCCTCGTATAACCGACTCCCGAACCCTAAAACTTGGTTGCGATGACCATGCTCTTTTCCCTAAAGGTTTTATCGCTATTTCTCTTTCTTTCCTTGGGATAAATAAAATCCGGTGGCGACTCTGTGTCATTTTTCACATAGCGACACTCTCTCACAACCATTTGAGTTAAGATTACAAGCATTGATCATCCCTTCCTATCTTTGGGACAACTGGATTAGGGTTTTGGTCAAAAGGAATATGTGGCTAGCTTCTTGGGCAAGATATGATTTTATGGCTCAATACATATCTTAAGGGTTCTCTACATGTATTATGTATCATCACAAGTCATGACATGAGCTTCAATCAATGGAAGGATTGTTAGGGTTTCATCTAATCAAGAAAAAGTCAATTGTGGCTCCATAAGGTCAAAGACTTGGATTTCAAGGTCAAACAAGGGCATGTTATGTTTTCTCAAGTGTTTTCATGTGTTTGGAACAAGAGGAATCAAGGAGAAACATAAAATCAGGAGTTTGATTGAATTAGGGTTTTGATTGAAATATTTTCTAAGTGTAGAAAACCCTAATTCTAGCCATTTTGCAACATCCATAACTTTCTCATCCTTGATCCAAATGGGGAAAACTTGTTATCAAATTAAATAGGGCATCATGAACAACAAGTTTTTAGAAGAAACCAAGTCCAAAAGATTCATATAATGAAAGATATGGAGAGCTAAAGTTGAGAAAATCAAGATATTGTCATTTCAAACACTTAGAAATATTTCTGAGTATAGAAATTCAGCTTGAGATACTTGTGTTAAAGCCTATCTTTCATGATTATCCAAGCTCCGAATGAACTTTCCTCCAACATGAAAGTTTTAGAGCATCCTCCAACATTTATTTTGAGTACTAGAACTCCTCCATTGGATGTGTAGAGCTCAATTTATGATGTATCCAAGTTAGGGTTTCAAAGATGTCAAATGGGACAACTTTTAGGCAGATTTTTGGGCCAATCTTCCAAGGCATTTTTCATCAAGTTCTTGGCTTCAAATCAATTTCCTTTGAATATGAAAGTTGAAGATCAATCTTCAAGCTTTTCATCCATTACAAGAACTCTCTTATTGGATCAATAGAGATCAAGATATATGGCTTCAAAGATGATGTTCCAAAGTTGCCAAAGTTCAATAACTTAGAAAATTTCTACGTTATTTGAGGCAGATTTGCATACCTAACTTCCACTCCATTTTTCTCAATCTTCCAAGGCTTGTTTCATCTCCTTTACAGCATCAAACCTGTTCATTACTCTTTCTACTTTCATTTAAGCTCAAGATCTCACCAAATGGGCCACTATTCATCAAGATACAATGACCTAAAATGAGCTATATGGATGATGACCATGCATGGTTTTTGGTATGTTTTCATGAGCCATTTCCTTTTCTTCATGTAGAAACTTAGTTTGATCTCTTTCCATGCGCATAAGTAACTCCAAAATGCCACTCCACATATTTCCAAACTTAGCCAAACATGTTTCTTTTCATTTGTACCATATTTTTCACTATTTTGCCAAAAAGAGAAAGAGGACAAAACCAAAAAATTTTGCACTAAGAATTTTATTCCACTCCTCTATTTTGGCCTCTTTCCACTCTCCAAAAAGCAACCAACACCACCTCACATGAAGAGGCTCATTCCACTCTCTTTCTTAACTCCATTTTTTTAGAATTTTACAAACCATTAACCAAAAACCTTAACCACGGTAAAACCTATTTTAACCTCTCAAACCCTCATATATAAACAAAAATTAAACCCTAGAGGGAGGGCAGAACATTTTATGCAGCCAAAGAGATCATAAACTCTCTCTAACTCTCAAATATCTCTCTCCTTCGAATCTGGTTTTTCAAAGGTTCTCTCTATATTACTTTGTCATTCTCATCATCCTTGGAGTTGTTAGTGCCAAAAGGAAACGTTGAGTGAGCTTGTTGAATAAGAACCAGAAGCTACAAGAAGCACCATTTTGAGTAACTTTTCTTTTCCTCTTTCCTTCCTTTTCATGGCATGTTTTAGTTTATGATGTTTGTTTTTGTTGGTTTGAGAGTGTGAGAAACATTTTTGTGTTGTTGTTGTCTTAGTTTGATAAGGTTTCAGTTTATGCATGTTTCTTTCGTGCTCGCCTTTAATGGCTTTAGAGTGTTTAAATGCTAAAATAAGGGTGGAATTGAACTCAGCATGAAAAAACGAGGGGGATAGTGTAAGGTTCCTGGAGTTTTGATAACGTTTCGAATCGTCTCCAGCAAGGGCTGTCGGAGAAGACGACCGGAGCTAGGGCTCCGGCGTCTGGTCATCAAAAGGTGAGGTGGCTTGGGTCAATCCATTGACCTACCTACGTGGCACCCAGTTGGTGCTGATTCAAAGGACACGTCAATTAATGAGTCCACATGAGTTTTTGTTTGCAAGCTGGTTTTTTTTAATGATGGGCCAGACTTCATCTTGCTTTTCACACCCCCATTTGTTTGCCCATCAGTGTGTTGAACTAGCACCATGTGCAATCTGTTTTTGCTTTCTCACCTCTTTCCTTTTAGTTCTTTCATTTTATTTCATTTTCTTTCCTTTTTCATTTCATTTTATTTTTAATTATTAAAACCTTTTTAAAAATAACCAAAAATACTTTTCTAATTGTTTGATATCTTGAGGATATTTTCAAGACTTTTATTTTATTTTTCAATTTATTTTCCTATTTTATTTTGAATTAAAATATGAAGTGGTTTGACATGTTTACCCTTGAATTAAGGTTTGAGCTTTTGATACCTTTGATGTGCCTTCTTGATCCAATTTTTCTCACATATTTGAGCACTTGATTGGTGAATATTTGAATGTGGTTTTGGTTCCTTGATGTTTATTTCTTGTATGTTTCTCATTTGGTTTTATTTAGTCCTCGATTCATAACATGCTTGAACTTGTGGGTTCCTTTTTGATGGTGTATTCATGTAACTCTTGTTGAGATCTCTTCTATGCTTATTCTTATTTGTTTTAACATGAGTTTAAGCTTTGGTTTCTTTTTTTATGGTCATCTAGGTGCTTCAAATTGATTTTTCAATGTGATGATGTTTGAACATGAACTTGCCTAATTCTTGACCTAGTTTTAGGACTTGCTTCTTGAATGGATTTTTCTTGTGATTCATGATTCTTGTATGATTCAATTAGCTTGGTTAAGGTTATGATCTTCATTTTATGTGCATATTTTATGATCATTTCCCACTTATTTATTCATATGTTTTCTTGTATGTATGATCTGATTGTTTCTTTGAGCATGATTTAAACTTGATCTTTCTTGAACTTGTTTGATATCTTAGATTTGAATGTGGATTTGAATCAATTAAGTTTGCTTATTACCTTCATGTTATGGTGTGTTTTACTTGATCATTTGTGTTTTGTACCTTGCTTGAACATCTCTTTTCTTTTAAGGATGACTTTGATGTGTGTGCTTGCTTCTTGATGCATGTTCTTGGATTCAATCCTTTTTGTTTATCTTGTGTGTTCATGAATAGGTGTTTAAGTTATTATTCATGAAGATGTTTCTTCCCTCATTTGGTTCCATACCCTAATCTCACATGTTTACTTCTTTGAGATGTGTCTTGCATGCTTGTTTTGTATGGCAATTGATTGCAGATGAATATGATGTATGACTTTACTCTTTGTGCTTTCTCTTTGACCATTGACATGGGTTGAACATGATGTGATGTGCTACTTCCCTACCTTGTTTCTCACCTTATTTGACTTCATCTCTCTTTGTTTTGTGTTTGACATTACTTCTTGTTGGACTTTAAGTCATTTGGGGGTGTGTGGGCACTTTGTTTTGCCATTTGGTTTTGATTTCAAATCTTTGGGTATGGCTTGACATGGGAATACTTTCTTGTTGCTTTTACATGACGTTAATGTTTACCTTGTGTGATTGAGATCAATGTTTGCTTGATACCTTTTGGGTTTGAACTCCCATGTTTGTTCATAGTGTTGCATCTTCTTCATTTTTCTTCTTTCTTCTTCATCTTCCTTCTCTTTTTGAGACTTGTTTAAGTTTCAATCTTATTCACATGATCCCTTAGGATTCCTAGTTCCACTTAATTTCTGATTAAGTTGGGAGTAGGAGAGACATTAGGCTTTCAATCCTTTGCATGATAATAATTAAAATGATCCCTCTTTGACCTCAACTTTAGGTCCATCATTTTTATGATAACATTAGGTAGATTTCCTTTTTATCCTAATCTTAGGACCATTGTGCATGACTACATTAGGGTTCAGTTTCCCTTAGTTGTTTTCTTTTCACCTTTAAGTCCTTTCTCTTCTCATCTCAAAACATTTTTAATACACTTAATAAACATGATGAACATTGTGCGCTATGAGCCTTTGGAAAATGATAAGTGAGGGGTCCCTCCTTACTTTTCTAGAGTGTTTAGTGTGCGTCCCATCTGGGGGCGATATGCGACACATTCGTTCCTATATCATAGTCTTTAGTGCAACGTGAATCTCAAACCAATCAAGTAACTTCATTAAAACTCATAAACAAAATTCAAACCTTTTTATCCTTCGAGATTGGCTTTTCAAACTCATTTTCAGAAAAGAGTACGTTAATTTTATGTTCTACCGCAAACAGGCATCGACCCTAACTGCTGGAGTGAGAGTTTAACGTCGCTCATAAAAAACACTTAACCAACTTGCTGTTTTGTTAGCTGAATTGTGTTTGCTCTGATTTCTCATACCAGATAAGGATACGTAGGTACAAGACGGTGATATCTTGGCAAGCAACCTTTTCCCCACTTGTAGTTTCCCGAACTACATTGACTCTGACTTTCCCATTGCACGAGGGAATACGTAGGCATAGGGCGACAATTTCCTACCGAGTCTCCTTTTTCTTTTTCCTTTCCCGTTTCCTTTTAGCAGTAGCTTTTAGCTAACACACCCTTTGATTAGACAACATGCTTGGATCCCGTTGAGTACAACAAACGTGAGCGGTTCTCATAACTTCCCCTTGCGTAACCGACTCCCGAACCCAAGATTTGGTTGTGATAACCTTGTCTTCTCTTTTATTTTAGGTTTTCTTTGATTGTTTCTTTTCCATCCTTTGGGATAAATAACGTTTGGTGGCGAATCTTCTATTTGTTTCCGCCGGTTGTTTCTTCACAGTTGCTACAGCTAGGAACTCTAGTTCCCTGTGTGAGTCAACCCTAGCGCTTGTATGTTTTGTTTCTTAGGGTGCTTATATTTGTGCATATCTGTGTTATATCTGTTGTGCGTTTACTGTTGTATATTATTGTATTTGCATTTTACTGTTGCATATGATTTTTTTATTCTATTATGTTGTTGTTGGGTGGGTTGTTCCATGAGTGATAAGCCCACTACCCAGGCTTGAGTACACACTTAGGATTAGAGTGAAGAGTAGTGGGAACTTGTGCGGCGTCTAGCTATGTAAAGTTCGCACGAAATTCACATCCAGACGAGGTTTTCTTTGGAGATGCTCGATCTTGTACGTTTGGTGCATATGATAGGGTATTGACTTAGAGAGCTTATGACTTTGGAGACCATTCACTGGGAAGTCAGTTGAAGCCTCCTTGATTAAAACCAGAAATGGTGAACGTATCATCATTTCTCGACCTGAGAGTTTGTGATACTGATAACCTGTTAGGATTGTCGTGACGTCCAAGACTAGAACCCACATGTGAGAAGGGATGGGTTTTTGCAGGAAACTTTGACTTTCAACCAACCTAGTTTTCTGGTTTTCTCATCAATACAGACCTTTGATCTTCGGTACTCTGGTTCTCTATCACCTCAGTGTTATGGTTTTTTGGATTTTTTATCAGAGCAGAGTTCTGGTTCTATTCAGTCAACAAGACATCAGCTTATCTTGAGCATTTTATACCTTAATCCCTTGGCATATGCATAATCATTATGTATATTAACATTGCATGTTTATGTACTTTCAGGTTCTTGTATCGCCTTTGATTTTAGTTATTTGGTTTTCTATAGAGATGGAAGTTGAGAGAAAGAAGATTATCATATACAAGTTCTCGTCACCAAAATTGAGACCTCTTCTTGATCTGATTGTTATGGTCGATCCCAGTATTCTTAAAGTTTTCAGAAGAGATTATGGGAGGATTCTGAGTTTCGTCCGTAACGTCACAGACTATGAGTATAGAGCCATTCACACCCTGTTGCAGTTCAATGACCCACCTCTGCGTTGTTTCACCTTTCCAGACTATTTGTTGGTTCCCACTTTAGAGGAGTATGCTTTTATCTTGGGAATTCATGTCTAGGATGGAACACCTTTCTTTTATTCTAAAGAGATCCCATATTTTGACAAGCTTAATGCTGCTCTTTATTTGAGCAAGTTTGTGTTAGTGGATAATGTTGTCAGCAAAGGATGAGTCTCTGGATATACCTTAGCCTTCTTGGTGGAGAAAGCTCAGAAATATGCTAGTGAGGGTTGTTGGGTTGTTTTCAGTGCCATATTAGCAATGTGTGTTTATGGAATTGTGTTGTTTCCCAATGCACATGACTTTGTAGATATGAGTGTTGTTCGTCTCTTCATATCAAATAATCTTGTGCTAACGCTCTTAGGAGATCTATATCATTCTGTACATTACAAGAACGAGAAGAGAAGAGGAAAGATAGTTTCTTGTTTTGCACCACTTTTCCACAAGTGGTTTATGGATCATCTTCCTTGTTCCGGAGCCTTCGTTGATTCCAGGAATTCCTCTGAATGGTCAAAATCACTTATGGGTTTAACTACGAAAGATATTTTCTAGTTTAACCAAGATCTGCTTGGCAAGGAGATCATTCTCAGTTATGGTAGCTTCCCTAATGTACCTTTGATGGGGAAGAAAGTGGGAATTAATTACAACCCTTCTCTCGTTGTTAGACAATTTGGATATGCTTTGAGAATACCACCAAAGGACGAAGATGTTCTAGAGTCTTTGTACTTCACCGGAGTAGCTGACCCTGATATTCTGAAGAGAGTTGTTGATGTATGGGGTAAAATCCATAAGAAGGGAAAGCTTTCTTTGGACAAAGGTGATTGTAGAGCTTATGATCCTTATATGGAATGGATCCAGAAAAGGGTTGAAGAAGTATTATTGCATTTCTTTGTTGAAGAACCTTTGTATCCATTGGTAATTGAGCAGCCCACGGTGATTGATATCCTGAAATACAATTAACTCTGGGCAGAGAAGGAAGAACTGCGCAAAGAGAATGAGGAGTTGAAAAAGAAAATCAGCCAGCTAAAGCATGATCGAAGTGAAGTTGTCTACTTGGCCAAAGTAAAGACAAAAACATTGACCAAGAAGGAGAAAGAGTTTTCTGATGAGATCAGGATGAGAGAGCGAATTGGCCAAGATCTGAAGAGCACTAGCAGCCTCTTGCAGCATAGGAAGAAGGACTTGGGCAGAGCTTATCTGGAGATATCTAAATTTAATGATCAGAGGAATGCTATAGTAACAGCCAACAAGAACAGAGAAGACGAGCTCCATAATCAGATTGATAAATTAAATGCGCAACTCAAGGTCAAAGAGAGAGAAGTTGTGGTAGAGTCACCCCGCAGATACAAAAGTGACCAGAAACTTCAAGAGACCTTATCAGCTTTTGAAGAGCTCAAGATTCGGGCAGAGTTGAAGAAACCTAGGCTTGAAGATCCCAGACTAGAAGATGTCTTTGGTGATGATGCATGGGAAGAGTATTGTTAGTGTCTGGGAGATATCATACATAGAAGAGACGTCCTCATCCAAGAATTGATCGCAAGACTAGAGCGTCCTGACACGAAGAAGCTGCTCAAGGAAGCCCAGACTTGGTGCAAGGAACAAAGTGGTTGGGGAGGGTTATCTTCAGTTGATGATATGTCTCAGTAGCTCATTTCTTTCTTATATCTGATCATCACCAGACTTGTTAGATGAGATCACCAGCTTTTGTATTCGGTTATCTTTCTTTCTGTGGATTATATGTACTGACTTATTATCCTCGTTTTATTTCTGAGCAGAGCTTTTGATTTTCCATCTATCTCCACTATTCATTTTATTGTGAAACTAGAATCAAGGGGGAGATCACCTTGAAATATATAAACATGTTTGCATTTTGCATTAGCATACTCATTTGCATGGCAGGTGTTACGGTTTTATTCTTATCTCTGCTTGGCTTTCTCTCATCAGTAGGATTGCAGAATTCGATTTTCACACATATTCAACTCAGGGAAATGAACAAAGAGTCATAGATCAAGTACAAGTTAAGCTTCAGGAAGTCAGGACTCGTATGATGCAATTTATGGAGCTGATGCAAAATGTAGCTTAAGTACAGGAACAACTGAGAACTCTAGTCCAACCTCTAATTGCACAAGTTGATTAAGCTGGTGTTTTACATGATGGAATTGGTTTGGTCCCTCTTCTTAGGAGTAATGTTGGTCGCCAAGGTGATAATGGGCCTACTGTTGTTGTACCTCCGGGCAGAGGCGTTGGTGGTGGTGTTCAAGGAAATGATGTTGGTGGAGGAGTTGTATATGTGTTGCATGGTAATATTGATCCTCAATGGGAAGAAGACCATCAAAAGGACATCTTCTTTATGTGTGATATGGACGTCGGTTTTCAATCAAAGCTGACAAAAGGTTCAAGTTGATTGAAGAGAAGATGAAAGCTTATGAGAATCAAAACTCATTAGGCCTTGACATGTCAAACCTTGGTTTGGTCCCATGGGTAAGAATCCCTCCAAAGTTTAAAGTGTCGGACTTTGACAAATATAAGGGGACTACTTGTCCTAAAAATCATATTTGTGCATACTACAAGAAAATGTCTGCATATTCTAATGATGAGAAACTATTAATGCACTTCTTTCAGGATAATTTGGCAGGACCGTCGTTGGAGTGGTACATGGGACTGGAGAGAACACATGTTAAAAGCTGGAGAGATCTTGCGGAAGCCTTTGTCCGTCATTACCAATACAATAGTGACATGGCGCCAAACAGGGTGCAGTTACAGAATTTCTCTCAAAGGAATAATGAAAGCTTCAAAGAGTACGCCCAGAGATGGCGTGAGTTGGCTGCGAGGGTTCAACCTTCAATGATGGAAATGGAACTGATAGATATGTTTATGGCTATGTTGTCTGGGACGTACTATGAGAAGTTGGTCAGATGCATGTTAGCAGGTCTTTTAGATTTAGTGATGGCCGGTGAAAGAGTTGAGAGCGGTATCAAGACTGGCAAGATTCAAAGCGGAAGTGGGTCCTCGTCTGAAGGAGTATAAAGTTGTACACAGGAAATCCGAAGAAACGAGAGAGGGATTCTAATTCTATCACCTCTTATAGAGGTAAAGGCAGAGCACAACCATAATATACTCAGCAAGTTGCAACTGTGGCCATCCCGGATGCACCCCAGCAACAAGCTAATGCTCCCCGTCGTTACCCTGATAGGACGAGAATAGCAAATAGACAATTTGAAACCCCGCATATGTCATACTCCTAGTTATTGTAGCATTTGTTACAGATATAATTGATTCAGAAGAGGACTCAGGCGCCTCTTACCGGAGCTCTTCCACCCGGATACGATGCGAATGCTATATGTAAATTCCATTCTGATGCTCCTGGTCACAACATTGATAATTGTAAAGCTTTTAAGCATAAAGTCCAGGATATGCTTGATTCCAAAGCTATTAAGTTCACCAACGAAGGTCCCAATTGTCGCTACTGCGAAAATAAGGTGCCGACAAAACAGAAGAGTCGCCACCTTTCGTTATTTATCCCACAGAAAGGGAAAGGAAACGATCGGAAAAACCTGACGAAAAGGTATAAGACAAGGTCATCGCAACCATGTCTGGATTCGGGAGTCGGTTACGCAAGGGGAAGGTATTAGCACCCCTCATGTCCGTTGTACTCAACGGGATCCACGCTTGTTGCGTTTATCTGACGGGCTGGTTTAACTATCTACCTATCAAGGATGGTCTGAAAAGAAAAGAAAATTGACTCGGCAAAGCATCGCGCTTTGTGCCTACGTATTCTCGTCAGAGAACGAGAAATCAGAGTCAACGTAGTTCGGCTAACTACGGGTAAAAGGATGGGGGAAGGTGGCTCGCCAATACGTCAGTATTGTGCCTACGTACTCTCAACAGGTGTGAGAGATCAGAGATTATGTAGTTCGGGGTACTACGGATTACGAGTTTAGATTCATCTGTCTTTCCGAGTAGGGTTAACAAACAGTTCCAGCAGTTTGGTGTATGCAGCTTGCTCGTCAAAGTCTCGTGCGTTACCGTTTGCGGTAGAACTGGGAGTTAACGACACTCTTTTCATCAGAAAAGTTTTCCTTGAGTTATGGGCCCACGGGGCAAAAGAGGTTTGAAGTTTGTTTTTTGTCTTTTACAGAAGAAGTGTTTTTTATGGTTGTTTGTAGTACGTACAGCTCTAGAGACTATGACTTGGGAACGAATGCATCGCATATCGTCCAAAGGACGTATACTAAACACTCTAGACGATTGAGAGGAGACCGCTCAATCATCATTTCCCAAGTGGATTAAGGCTCGTAACGCACTGTACCAACTTGCCTTTATTACTTATTTTACTGTTGTTTTGGAGATAAGAAGAGAACGAGCTCTACAGGGAAACTATCAAGCCCTAATGTTGTCATGCCAAGGATTCATCCTATGGTTGAGTTTGAAATAGGGAACTCCTAGATGTTATCATGTAAAGGTTTCAACCTAAAAGTCTATCATCACTTCCTTATCAAAGGAAGTGAGAGTCCTAGGGGATCATGTCAATGGGAGATAGAAAAACAACTGCAAAAATCATTAAAGCAGATAAAACAGAGGAGAAAACAGTAAAGATGCAAATGGAATGCAGCAATACAAGCAGAGGGAGAGACTCAACCTCTAAGCAATCAAGCAAAGAAAACAATAAAAAACAGACAAGCAAAGAGGAGCTCAGCTCAACCTTTCAATGCAAATACATCAGATAAAAAGAAAAACAACACACAAGCAAGGGGAGGATCACCTCAACCCTTAATGCAAGCAAGCAGAGGGAGACCCACTCAATCTCTTAATGCAGTCATGCTCCTAGCGTACAATACTCTAAACATGGGACTATCCTAATGCATCAAGAAATGTCAAACAAGGAAGAGAAACCAAGATGAGCAATAGAGAAGTCATCCCAGGCTACATCAGGTTGGACGTGTGTCAACACAAGAGTCCATCATGGGCTCAACCTCTTGAGGAATGCACAGAATCCAACCAAAGGAAGGATTAGGCTCTCCCAAGAGGGATCCTATGTCAATAGAATAGAGAAACTGGGTGTTAGTCCTAGATATCAATCTAAGGTATCTGGTTAAAGTGTATCAACACAGAATGTCCATCTCAGGCTCAACCTGTTGAGGAATGCACAGAATCCAACCAAGGGAAGGATTAGGCTCTCCCAAGAGGGATCCTAAGAAAGGGACTTGGAGAGGGATGACAGTATAAACTAAGGGAATATACCATGCAAAGAATGTCAATCCAAGGCTCAACCTCCTGAGGAATGCACAGAATCCAACCAAGGGAAGGATTAGGCTCTCCCAAGAGGGCTCCTCATCAAGACTTGAAGGGGAAAGATAGTGTAAACCAAAGGAATGTACTATACTGATGAATGTCAATCCAAGGCTCAACCCCTTGAGGAATGAGCAGAATCCAACCAAAGGAAGTATTAGGCTCTCCCAAGGGGGATACTCATCAAGACTTGGAGAAAGAGGATAGGGCAAAGCCCAGGGAAGAAATCACATAGGGAAAAGAAGGCATCACATCAACTTCTAAGAAACCCTAATGACTAGCTACAAGGATCACCTAAACTAAGGGGATTCAAAAGCTCTATCAAGGCCTAATCAATGTTCTAGAGAGGCATCTACCTAAGTTCTATTCTATCAAGAAGGGGTTTGAAGCTTAGAATTAGTTAAAGTTCATTTAAACGACTAATCTATGAAGTAACCTAGTTAGGGTCACCTAAACCATAAGCAACTTGTAAAATGGGGGAATAATAGAAGATCACTTCTATAAATGCTAAGGAAAATCCTAGATGATCCTAAATGTGTTAAGAATCTATGGTAGAAAAACCAGGGGCAAAACCTAATTCCAAAGGTTTTAATAAAATCTAAACTCAAAGGGTGTGCTAAAAGGAATCCATAAAGGGGAAGTCCTAAAACCTATCTCAAACTCAAACTTAGAATCATCTAAAAAATTCAAGGAAAATCACACAAACCTATCAAGTTGTCTAGATAACACATGCAAAATATTAAGGCTTAATTCTAAACTATGAGCTAGTAATGAAATCAGCAAGCAAGGTATGTCATTTTCCACTTATTGAAAACATATTAAAAGAGGAAATATGAAATTAAATGAAAAAGAGATGGAAAATCAAAATAAAAATCATGAAAAAATTCTACACACGTTCAAGCATCTCCCATATTTTTCTCATGATTTATGGACATCATTTTATATTTTTCTTGAATTAAAATGAAACAAGCTATCAAAATAGAAACAAAAGAAAATGAATATTAAAAGGAAACTACAGGTGGGTGCAGTTAGTAATTTTCCTAGGTATTATTCGTTTAGGTCGTGTGGGGATGGGGGTGCGATTAGCGAAATGTTTTAGGCCTAGCTGAGTTTCAATTAATGAAACTCAGCGTTTTGACTTATGGGAAGTGCCATGTGTTCCACGTGAATCCTAGTTGTTCCATGGGAATACCAAGTCAAGTGGATAGCCTAATCTAACAGATGACATTCAACCTGGCAATTTAAATGGAGAAATGGGGGGAAATTACATGCGCGGTGGCTGGGAATTCCAGACGGTGGCCGGCCTTGCGCCGATCATCTTCTTCCTCACGACATGAATAGTAGCCTCCCACTAAACTCCACAAAACTCGTGATTTCTTATACCAAACAACTCGTCTCTCTTCCTAGATCACCAATTTATGTTTTGTGTTCATTTTTATCCAATAATGAGCCCTAACCGAAGCTAACAATAAAACTTGCTCTGTCAAAAATTCTCACAAATGGCCATGGAATCTACCCTAAATCCATCTATGATCTTAGGGGAATGTGAATTTATAAAAATGGTGTGTGTTTGCATCAAGAACAGAGAGTAATTGTGAAAAATAAGTTACCTATTGGAGCACCTCCAATGGGTCTTCAAATGGTGCTCAAACTTGTGGAGAAGCTGCAGAATCCTTCACTGGTCCACCCTTGAGCTTCTGCAATCCTTGATTTGGCCTGAAAACCCTTCAATCGCAGAAATCGAATTCCAAATTTTCTTGAGCTTTTTCTAACTGTTTTTTCTGTTATCTTCCACCAAAATCTGTTATGGCAGTTGGGAATCATCCAAAATGTTATATACAATGGACCTAGAGTGATTAGAAGCCCATTTGAAGCCTATGGCAGCCCAATTTAAAATCCACTTTTCCAAGTTTGAAGCTTTTATGTTATGGTGAGAACAAAGCTAAACAACCTGCAAATTGATCCAATCTGGTTTCTTATGATGTGAGGAAGATGTATGGATATGATTGAGACTTTGGAAATGAATGGATGGTGAATTTCCATTATGTTGCTTAAAGATGAAGAAACCATGAAATTGGCCTAGCAAATGACTTCAAACTTGACTTGTAATTTTCCCAATGTTCTTAAAACATTATTTGCACTCAAAACAAGCACAAATATGACATGCTTTTGGTTCAAAAATGAATTAATTTGAATTGGCCCTTTTCAAGCTTCCTTTAATGATTCATTCATGAATTTTCCTTCACACATTTCTCATTCTAAACCATATCAATGGATTCTTGGTTCATGGTTGCACAAATAAAATTATTTTGAACAACTTTCAAGTTGGACAAAATTCCATTTGAGGGATGTAAGATGGTGAACTTGACATGTAACTTGTCTGGCTCATAACTTGAGTTCTATAAACCCTATCAAGGACTTCTAGTACTCAAATTAAAGCTATGCTCATGCTCTACAACAATCATGTTGGGGTCAAGGTGAGATGAAAATCCCATCTTGAGTTATGTGGTCTTGAAGTTAGGCACTAAACCAGGGGATTTTACACTGTCAAGCTTAGCAACCCTAGCCTAGGAACTCCTCACACTCTTGATTAATGATGAGTTGACCTTGGAATCATCCCTTGGGCATCTTAAGACATCAATCCATGATCACATGGCTTTTAAATTAGGTCTCAACCTTCTTCAAATCATCAGTTAATCTAGGGTTGACCAGATGAAACCCTAGTTGCACCAATCTTGGTAGTTGCTTCATATCCTTCACATGAAGACCTGTTTAGGCTTCAAAATTACTTTCAATACTTCTCATGAGCTCTCTCAAGGCTTCAAGTCTTCTCCCATGGATTCAAAATCATCTGATGGCTTCCCACAACCCTCAAGTTAGGAGGTATACACTCTTGGCTTCAACCACTCTCTCTGAGGATCTTTGACTTTATTGATGAGGATCTCAACCCTTGAACACTTGAATAAACCTCTTAGATACCTTCCTAGCCTTGTGTAGCCCTTTGTTGGTAGTTATACCTCTTGATCTCCTGCGCACATGTCAATGCAATGCAGATGATAATGCTAACATGAATGCAATGAAACACAAGCTAAGTAAGGAAAAAGGTTAGGCAAATTCTGGGGTGCAACACCAATGTTAATCAGAATCCCATGTCGAACCATGGAGTATCCAGAGCAAATGCTATTATTGGTGGGGAGAGGTTGAATCTAGTGGCTGATGTTGATGAATTAAAGATTCCTTTAAGTTTTATTAAAGACATATTGTTGAAAGGGGGTGTGTTCCCATGTTGTTTTGTTGACTTTCAAGAATGTGAATTGAGACCCGAGGGTTGTAGTCTTTTGAAAAGTGGTATTTAGAAAATGATCGATGATGGATATTTGCAATTTGATAGAATTGGTGTGGAAAATGTGGAAGATGTTGATGACAAGGCTAGTGATGATGGAAACGATATCGCCACGATTTCGATCCCTTACAAAACTATTAATATTTCGACACCAACAAGGCCATCACCTGTAATCATTACTACGCCAGGACCAGTGTCGTATCAAAGTACCAAGGCCATCCCATGGAATTATGGGGCTGAGGTCTTTTGCAATAGACAAAAACAAGAATTGATTGGTTCTACTACTGATGATAATATAGTTGGTGCGGGAGGGATTACCTGTAGTGGAAGGGTTTTTTCTCCACCAGAGGTTAATATTGACAAGACGGATAAAGGTAAAGGGAAGGCAGTTGTTGAAGATGTTGTACAACAGCAGGCTGGTGATAGTTCTTTATCTAAAGATGCTGAAGAGTTCATGAGATTAACCCGCAAGAGTGACTATAAAATTGTGGACCATCTGAATCAGACTCCTCCAGAAATCTCTATTTTATATTTGATATTGTGTTTTGGAGCGTACCGCAAAGCTTTGTTGAGGATTTTGAATTCTGCCCACATACCTCAAGAGATTTCAGTCAATCAGTTGGAAGGAGTGATGGCATGCGTTAATGCTGGAAATGGTTTGGGCTCCACTAATATAGACTTGACTCCTGCCAAGAGGAATTACAACCATGCCTTATATATTTCTATGGAGTGTAGAGGATCTTTATTGTCACATGTCCTGGTTGATACAGGATCTTCCATCAACATATTGCCGAAGAAAGCATTAATGAAGTTGGATACTCAAGGTTTAATCTATACACCAAGTGATCTTGTGGTGTGAGCATTCGATGGTTCCAAAAGATTAGTGTTTGGGGAGATAGTAATGTTAATTCAGGTGGGGCCTGAAACTTTTGATGCGATATTTTATATAATGGACATTCAACCGACTTATAGCTGCCTGCTAGGTCGACCTTGGATACATGCTGCATGGGCAGTAACATCAACTCTACATCAAAAGTTGAAGTATATGATGGAAGGAAAGGTGGTCACTATTTGTCGGGAGGAAGTTATAATGGTCAGTCATCTATCACGTTCAAGTATATGGAAGTGGATGGGGAAATTCACAAAACTCTCTGTCAAGCCTTTGAAGCTGTGAAAATTCAAGAGAAGCCTCATATCGAGGTTAAAGGGCCATAAGTTTCAATGTCTTCATTCAAGGAAGCATGTGCAGTTGTTGAATCCGGTAACTCTCAGAGGTGGGGCCAGGTTTTAGATATTCCTATCAAGCAAGACAAGTTTGGTCTAAGATACATGCCCTCCAGCTCATCATAAGACCCTCCGAAGTATAGAGGACCTGTCAGATTCACCAACGGTGGAGTTATTTTTGACAGAATTCATGTTATTGAGGATGACGAAGGGGACAGTGATTGCGATATTGATGCTTGGATCCATCCTTGTGTTCCCGACCAGAAGTTATGCAATTGGACTGCTGAAGATATCATTCTGATCACCCATGAAGAGTAATTCTCATTGTTTTTTATTATGTTCAGTCCTATGTTCTGCCCAAGACGTAGTGACCCATTTGTAGGGCGTCTTTGTTTATTTGCACTATCATCATAAATAAAAGACGTTTTTCGCATTCAAATATTTTGATCCCTGTTTTTCCTTCTTTTTTTACATTTATTAACAGAAAAAATGGCAATGTGTTTGTGTTGTTTGTTGCATTTCATAATAAACATAAAACATTAATCATGCAAGTTTCTTATCTCAGATACCATCGATTCTAATTCAGCTATGGCTCAATATGACTTTGATAATCCCATTTATCAAGCTGAAGAAGAGACAGATGAAGATTGTGAACTGCCTGAGGAACTAGCCAAACTTCTAAAGCAAGAGGAAAGGGTCATTTTGCCTCATCAGGAGGATATTGAAGTCATCAATTTGGGCACTGAGGACGATAAGAAAGAGGCCAGAATTGGGGCTGCATTGGAAGATAATATCAAGGGAAGATTGGTTGAAATGCTTCGTGAGTATATGGATATCTTTGCTTGGTCTTATCAAGACATGCCCGGGATGGATACAAACATTGTGGTACACCGGTTGCCTCTCAGAGAAGAATGTCCGCCAGTAAATCAGAAGTTAAGAAGGACAAGACCTGACATGGTAGTCAAGATTAACGAAGAGGTTTATAAGCAGTTGGACGTTGGGTTTCTTGCTGTCACAAACTATCCTCTGTGGGTTGCTAACATTGTTCTTGTACCTAAAAAAGATGGAAAGGTCAGGATGTGTGTTGATTATTGGGATATAAACAGAGCAAGCCCTAAAGACAATTTCCCGCTCCCCTACATTGGCATGTTAGTTGATGACACTGTGCAATATTATGTGTTTTCCTTCATATATGGCTTCTCTAGATATAACCAAATCAAAATGGCCCTAGAGGACATGGAGAAAATTACTTTCATTACACCGTAGGGGACTTTTTGCTATAAAGTGATGCCTTTTGGATTGAAAAATTTTGGGGCTACCTATCAGCAGGTGATGGTGACTCTTTTTCATGACATGATTCACAAAGAGATTGAAGTCTATGTTGATGACATGATTGTGAAGTCACGGATGGAGGAAGGACATTTGGTTAATCTTCTGAAGCTGTTTGAAAGGCTAAGGAAATTCAAGCTGAAGTTGAATCCTAATAAGTGCACCTTCGGGGTGAGATCTAGAAAGCTATTGGGTTTCATTGTGAGTGAAAGGGGTATAGAGGTAGATCCTGCCAAAATAAAAACTATTCAAGAAATGCATGAGCCGAGGACAGAAAAATAGGTTCATGGTTTCTTAGGGAGATTGAACTACATTTCATGGTTCATCTCTCACCTTACAGCCACTTGCGAGCCTATATTCAAACTGTTGAGAAAAGATCAAGTGATCAGGTGGAACAAAAATTGTTAGAAAGGTTTTGAGAAAATAAAAGAGTATTTGTAGGAACCTCTGATACTCAGGCCTCCAGTATCAGGGAGACCTTTAATCATGCATCTTACGGTTCTTGAGAATTCAATGGGGTGTGTGCTCGGTCAACACGACAAGACAGATAGAAAAGAGCATGTTATCTACTACCTAAGTAAGAAGTTCACTGATTGTGAGTCGAGATACTCAATGTTGGAGAAAACATGTTGTGCACTCGCTTGGGCAACTAAGCGTTTGAGATAGTACATGTTAAACCACACAGTCCTATTGATATCGAAGATGGATCTGATCAAGTACGTGTTTGAGAAGTAAGCACTCTCCGGAAGGATTTCCCGATGGAAAATGGTTTTGACAGAATATGATATCCAATATGTTTCCCAAAAGCCATTAAATGGAGTGTTTTATCAGAATATCTTGTTGAACAGCCAATTGAAGACTATCAACTGATGAAGTTTGAATTTCCAAATGAAGACATCATGTTTCTGAAGATGAAAGATTATGATGAGCCTTTACCTGACAGTGCTGTCAACTCATATGAAAACGGAATCGGGGCAATCATTACTACTCCTCACGGCTCTCACATACCGTTTACTGTCCGATTAACATTCACTTGCACTAATAATGAAGCGGGATATGAAGCGTGCATTATGGGTTTAGAAGAGGCCATTGATCTAAGGATCAAGAATTTTGATGTATATGGCGATTCAGCGCTGGTCGTTAATCAAATTAAAGGAGAATGATAAACTCGTCAGGCCAACTTGGTGTCGTACAAGAATTATGCCAGAATATTGCAACCCTTCTTTGACAGAGTTGAGTTCCATCATGTACCTAGGGCTGAGAATCAGATGGCAGACGCATTAGCCACATTAACGTTAATGTATAAAGTGAATTTCTGGAATGAAGCCCCGATTATTACCATTATTCGTCTGGGCAGACATTCCTTTGTGTTTGCAGTTGAAGAGGCATCAGATGGCAAGCCATGGTATCATGATATCAAGCACTTTCTCAAGAATCGGGAGTACCCATTTGGGGCATCTAGCAAAGATAAGAAGACTCTGAGGTGGCTTGCAAGCAATTTCTATTTGAACAAGGATAATATGTTGTATAGAAGAAGCTTCGACATGGTCTTGTTGCATTGTGTTGATGAACACGAAGCAAGCCTATTGATGGAATAAGTTCACAAGGGTTCCTTTGGTACTCATGCCGATGGACATGTAATGGCTAGAAAATTATTGAGGGCTGGGTATTATTGGATGACTATGGAATCTGACTGCTTCAAATACGCCAGAAAGTGCCATAAATGTCAAGTTTATGCTGATAAGGTGCATTTGCCACCGGCCCCTCTGAACGTGTTGACATCTCCTTGGCCCTTTGCTATGTAGGGCATTAATATGATCGAGAAGATTGAGCCGACTACTTCCAATGGGCATTGTTTTATTCTGGTTGTAATTGATTATTTCACGAAGTGGGTGGAAGCAGCCTCGTTTGCTAATATCACGAAATAGGTGGTTGCCTGATTCATAAAGAAGGACATCATCTGTCGTTATGGTATCCTAGAGAGAATCATTACTGATAATGGTTCAAACTTAAATAACAAGATGATAAAGGAACTATGCTAGAATTTCAAGATTAAACATCACAACTCTTCTCTGTATCGTCCGAAGATGAATGTCGTTGTTGAGGCGGTGAACAAGAATATTAAGAAGATTGTGCAGAAGATGGTAATGACCTACAAGGATTGGCACGAGATGTTTCCGTTTGCTTTACATTGTTATCATACTTCAGTACATAAGTAAACAGGGGAAACTCCTTTCTCGCTAGTGTATGATATGGAAGCAGTCCTACCATTAGAAGTTGAGATTCCTTCTTTGAGAGTGTTGGCTGATGTGAAGCTCGACGAAGCTGAATAGGTGCAAGCCAGGTTGAATCAGTTGAATCTTATTGACAAGAAGAGATTGGCAGCCATTGCACATGGCCAGTTGTACAAAGCAAGATGAAGAAAGCCTTTGATCAGAAAGTGTATCTTCAAATAGATCACAGGGGAAAATGGACTCCAAACTATGAAGGGCCATATGTGGTAAGAAAGGTTTTCTCTGGTAGAGCCTTATTACTATCAACTATGGATGGTGAAGACGTTATGTCTCCTGTGAAAACATATGTAGTTAAAAAATACTTTGCTTAAAAGAGATCCGTTGGATAACAAAAAGAAAAGTCCAGGCAAAAAAGGGGCATCCCGACGAACCACAAAAGGAAAAGGTTTGGGCAAAAATTAGGGATAAAAGAAAAAAGAATAAACCCGCAAAGTTGAAAACCCGAAAAGGCAACTTTGGCAAAAATGGGTATCCTGGTGGATTGAAAAACTGAAAGGGCGATCCAGGCAAAAGTTAGGGATATGAAAGCAAACGACTACGATCTACGTTCGATCTGTGATTCATCTTGATACATGGTTATCCAAAAGGAAGAAATCAGTCCAATCAGTCTTTTTAGAAGGCAAAACATTTGTGAACATCGAAGACATACATGTCGTAGTTGAATCGACACGTGGTGGATATCTGTTCCTACATTGCCGACATTTGTATATTCTTTTTGCTTTTTGCGCAATTACCTCTTTTCAAGAACTGCATCCAAATTGTAACCTGCCTATTTACATGACATTTCAATCAATAAAGTATTTGTTTCACTCAAAGAGCTTTTCATTTTTGTTTTTACTTTTATTATTTTATTTGCAAAAACGTCCGATATTTTTTATAAACATTACATGTGAAAAAATTAGGCTTTACAGAGAATATTGAAAACAATGAATTTACTTGAAGAATAGGTATCATGAATGGTAACTGAGGTAGCTATTTCTCATTTAGAACATCCTACTGCTGGTTGTTTGTTTGCAGGATGATATGATCCTCTCCCTAGTAGAGCTTTCTCTCCCCCAACAGTGAAGTTCTAATAGTATCAACAATGCATGGTGAATCATTCCTCCCCTAGAAGAAGGGCAGAAAGTTTGTTTTCCCCCAGCCAGATTTGATTTGTACTCCCCAACGAGTGTTTAGAAGTTGGCTACCCTACATAGAGTGGTGTTGATATGCAAGCAGACAGCTATTCAGCAGGAGACTTGTTGTTTGTTTTCCCACAGCAGAGATTTTTGTCTTCCCCACAGAGTCCTATCATCATATTAGAAGTAATTTTGCCCACAACGGTGTACTCTTATCCCCAGCAGGGTAAGGTTGAAGGATATTTCCCCAGCAGCAGGGTAAGCTCAATCTTATTTCTCGGCAAGATTGGTATCATTGACTTCCCTCCCCAAGTAGAGTTTGGTGTTGATTCCCTCGACAGGTAAATCAATGGTGGTTGCCATCCCCGGAATATTCAAAGTCGAATGATCATTGGCATTTTCCAGAATCAGATTTATGGGAGGATCTCCCAACAAATGTTACTCTCAATTCCCAGCAGAGTGGAATTTCCAACAGAGGTTATATTCAAGAAGGTCTTTCAGTGTGTCTTCCTCAGCAGAGTTTGTTTGCTGATCTTCTCAGCACTTCTCTCGGTGGAGTTTTCCTTTGCATATCATTTGCATCTTTGCATTGCATCCTCCCAAATGCGTAGCATTTCCATTTCCTATAGAGCATTACGCCATTTTCAAGCATATGCATTTAAAGCATAAGCCAGTTTTGATATCATTGTTGCCAGATGTTTCTCCAGCAGATAATGGCATAATTTAGGAGATTTTGTGTTATTTTACCCCCAACAGAAAATCATTGATAGATGTGTTCATCTTTCTTAGTTCCCCAACAAAGTTGTTTATTTAAATTACTCTTTCCCCCCATAGGAGTCTTCTTTCTAGGTTGTAAGTCGGTTGATTCTACTTCATGTATACCCGTTGTATTCCAACTTTTGGTTGTTAATCTCCATTTATCCTAACTTTTGGTTGGTATCTTTTGTGGGTCGTATCCCAACTTTTGGTCGGTGTCCCTTGTGGTAATCCTAACTTTTGGTTAGTAGCCTTTCATCCCAACTTTTGGTTGGTATCTTTCATCATGAATTCGCCTTCAGTCAACGTCTCGGTTATCCTAAATTTTGGTTAGTACCCGTTGTTATCCCAACTTTTGGTTGGTATCTTTTGTGGGTCGTATCCTAACTTTTGGTTGGTGTCCCTTGTGGTTATCCTAACTTTTGGTTAGTACCCCTTTTGTTGATCATCCCAACTCTTGGTTGGTAATCTCCAGCTTTATCCCAACTTTTGGTTGGTAATTTTTCATGTTATCCCAACTTTTGGTTGGTACTCTCCCCTGCAAAGTCGTCATCCCAACTTTTGGTTGGTACTCTTCATTTGTGGATTCAAATTCGTTTGGTGTTCTGGTGATTTTAACTTTTGGTTAGTAGCTTTTTATCCTAACCTTTGGTTGGTATTTTTGTTGATCATCCCAACTTTTGGTTGGTAGTATTCATTTTTGTGAGTTCGCCTTCGGTCAGCGTTATGGTGATTCTAACTATTGGTTAGTAGCCTCTTATCCCAACTTTTGGTTGGTACTTCGTGCTTCATTCCAACTTTTGGTTGGTATTCTCTTCGGTGATTCTAACTTTTGGTTAGTAACATTTATTCTAACTTTTTTTGTCATCTTTTGTTATCCCAACTTTTGGATGGTATCTTGTGTCCATTGGCAATCCCGACTTTTGGTCGGTACCCGCTATCTTTAAGTCCACCTTCGGTTGGCAATCCATTTACTCTGCATATCCCCATAGTGTGCAAATTTCCGGGTTCTTTTGGTAATCAACCACCCTGTACCTTAAATGAAATCCCTTGCTATCATTCTTTTAGGCCCAAGTTATTTGAATAGGGGCAGCTGTAACACCCCAAAATTTGCCTTATCTTTTTTCTTATCTCTTGGCTTATGTTTCATTTTATTTGCATCATCATTTGTGCATAGCATTGGTTTTAGGCAAGGGATCAAGGTATCTTGTTCAATTCTCAAGAAGAAGAGTGTGATTCTCAAAGCTCAAGCAAGAGTTTATTCTCAATCTTGTGGTATTCTCAAGCCTCAAGGTCATCTCATCATTAAGGCATCTCTCACAACCATTTGAGTCAAGATTACAAGCATTGATCATCTCTTCCTATCTTTTGGACAATTGGATTAAGGTTTTGGTCAATAGGAATCTCTGGCTAGCTTCTTTGGCAAGACATGGTTCTATGACTCAATACACATCTTGAGGGCTCTCTACATGTATTATGTATCATCACAAGTCATGAAATAAGCTTCAATTAATGGAAAAAGTGCTAGGGTTTCATCTGATCAAGAAAAAGTCAAATGTGGCTCCATAAGGTCAAAGTCTTGGATTTCAAGGTCAACCAAGGGAATGCCATGTGTTCTCAAGTGTTTTCATGTGTTTGGAACAATAATAATCAAGGAGAAACATAAAATCAGGAGTTTGATTGAATTAGGGTTTTGATTGAAATATTTTCCAAGTGTAGAAAACCCTAATTCTAGCCATTTTGCAACATCCATAACTTTCTCATCATTGATCCAAATGGGGCAAACTTGTTATCAAGTTAAACAGGACATCATGAACCACAAGTTTGTAGAAGAAAAAAGGTTCAAAAGATTCATAGGTTGAAATATATGGAGAGCTAAAGTTGAAAAAATCAAGATTTTGTCATTTCAACACTTAGAAATTTTTCTAAGTATAGAAATTCAGCTTAAGATATATGTTTTCAAGCCTATCTTTCATGATGATCCAAGCTCCAAATGAATGAATTTTCCTCCAACATGAAAGTTGTAGAGCATCCTCCAAGCTTTATTTTGAGTACTAGAAGTCTTCTATTGGATGTGTAGAACCCAAGTTATGATGTCTCCAAGTTAGGGTTTTAAACATGTTAAATGAGACAAGTTTTAGGCAGATTCTTGGGTCAATCTTCCAAGGCATTTTTCATCAAGTTCTTGGCTTCAAATCAATTTCCTTTGAACATTAAAGTTGAAGATCATTATTCAAGCTTTCTATCCATTATAAGAAATCTCTCATTTGATCAATAGAACTCAAGATATATGGCTTCAAAGATGATGTTCCAAAGTTGCCAAAGTTCAATAACTTAGAAAATTTCTAAGTTATTTGAGGCAGATTTGCATACCTAACTTCCAATCCATTTTTCTCAATCTTCCAAGGCTTGTTCCATCTCCTTTACAACATTAAACTTGTTCATCACTCTTTCTACTTTCATTTAAGCTCAAGATCTCACCAAATGAGCCATTATTCATCAAGATACAATGACCTAAAGTGAGCTATATGGATGATGACCGTGAATGGTTTTTGGTATGTTTTCATGAGCCATTTCCTTTTCTTTATGCATAAACTTAGTTTTCTCTCTTTCCATGCGCATAAATCACTCCAAAATGCCACTCCACATATTACCAAACTTAGCCAAACATGTTTCTTTTCATTTGTACCGTATTTTTCACTATTTTTCCAAAAAGAGAAAGAGGACAAAACCACAAACTTTTGCACCAAGAATGCTGCTCCACTCCTCTATTCTGGCCACTTTCCACTCTCCAAAAACCAACCAACATCACCTCACATGAAAAGGCACGTTCCACTCTCTTTCTTAAATCCATTTTTTCAGAATTTTACAAACCATTAACCACAAGCCTTAACCATGGTAAAACCTATCTTAACCTCTCAAACCCTCATATATAAACAAAAAGTAAACCCTAGAGGGGGGGCAAATCATTTAATGCAGCCAAAGAGATCATAAACTCTCTCTAACTCTCAAATTTCTCTCTCCTACGAATCTGGTTTATCAAAGGTTCTCTCTATATTACTTTGTCATTTTCATTATCTTTGGAGTTGTTAGTGCCAGAAGGAAGGGTTTAGTGAGCTTGTTGAACAAGAACCAGAAGCTACAAGAAGCTCCATTTTGAGTAACTTTTATTTTCCTCTTTTCTTCCTTTCCATGGAATGTTTTAGTTTATGATGTTTGTTTTTGTTGGTTTGAGAGTGTGGGGAACATTTATGTGTTGTTGTTGTCTTAGTTTGATAAGGTTTCAGTTTGTGTATGTTTCTTTCGTGCTTACTTTTAATGGCTTTAGAGTGTTTAAATGCTAAAAATAATGGCAGAATTGAACTCAGCGTGAAAAAACAAGGGGGGAGTGTAAGGTTCCTGGAGTTTTTATAATGTTTTGAATCGTCTCCGATGAGGGCTGCCGGAGAAGACCACCGAAGCTAGTGCTCTGGTTATCAAAAGGTGAGGTGGCTTGTGTCAATCCTTTGACCTGCCTGCGTGGCGCCCAGTTGGCGCTGATTCAAGGGACACGTCAATTAATGAGTCAACATGAGTTTTCGTTTGCAAGCCTGTTTTATTTTAAATGATGGGCCAGACTCCATCTTGCTTTTCACGCCCCCACTTGTTGGCCCATCAGCGTGTTGAACTAGCACCATGTGCAATCTATTTTTGCTTTCTCACCCCCTTCCTTTTAGTTCTTTCATTTTATTTCATTTGAACGGATAATCCCTCTTTGACCTCAACTTTAGGCCATCATTTGTATGATAACATTAGGTATATTTCCCTTTTATCCCAATCTTAAGACCATTATGCATGATAACATTAGGGGTCAGTTTCCCTTAGTTGTTTTTTTTCACCTTTGAGTCTTTTCTCTTCTCATCTCAAAACATTTTCAATACACTTAATAAAGATGATGAACATTGTGCGCCATGAGCTTTAAGCATATGGGAAATGATGAGTGAGGGGTTCCTCCTTACTTGTTTAGAGTGTTTAGTGTATGTCCCGTCTGGGGGTGATATGCGACGCATTCGTTCCTATATCATAGTCTTTAGTGCAACGTGAATCTCAAACTAATCAAGTTACTTCATTAAAACTCATAAACAAATTTCAAACCTTTTTACCCTTCAGGATTGGCTTTTCAAAATCATTTTCAGAAAATAGTACGTTACTTTTCCGTTCACCACGAATAGACATCGACGTTAACTGCTAGAATAGGAGCTTAACGTCGCTCATAAACAACACTTAACCAACCTGTAATTTTGTTAGCCGAACTACATTTTCACTGATTTCTCATACCAGACGAGGATACGTAGGCATAAGACGATGATGTCTTGGCGAGCAACCTTTCCCCCTACTCGTAGTTTCTCGAACTACGTTGACTCTTACTTTCCCATTGCACGAGGGAATACGTAGGCATATGGCGACGATGTCTTATCGAGTTTCCTTTTCTTTTCTCTTTCCCATTTCCGTTTAGAAGTAGCTTTTAGATAACACACCATTTGATTAGACAACAATCATGGATCCCGTTGAATACAACGGATGTGAGGGGTGCTCATACCTTCCCCTTGTGTAACTGACTCCCGGACCCAAGATTTGGTTGCGATGACCTTATCTTCTCCTTTCTTTTAGGTTTTCTTCGATCGTTTTCTTTCCCTTCTTTGGGATAAATAACATTCAGTGGCAACTATTCTGTTTGTTTTTGCCGGTTGTTTTTTCGCAGTTGTGACACCTTTGAATGGTCGCGAATAGCCATATGACATGCCAACTTCGATGATTGCAAATTTGCACAATGCGGTGTCAACATTCGTTGACCCAATGATGAACATATTTACACCTTTGCAATGGTCTAGATCGGCTGTTAACAATATAGGTTGAATCAACCAACCCCCAGGGGTGGGATTTTTTCCCCAACAAATGCCCAATTTTACTACAAACTCTGTAGTAGTCTTAAGGCAGCAAATGGACGAAAGTAACCATGACATGGTCCATATGCTTGTCCAACAGATGGGCACAATATTCAACCCCTCTATTCAAAACAACACCTAAACAAACCAACAGATGGAAGCGCAGTTGACGTGAATTGCAAACTTCTTTGAGGTTCCACAAGGACCTCGAAAACTTCTAAGGGAATGGGCAGTAGAAAACCAATGAGAAGTCCTTGAGGAGAATCCTACCATTAACCAAGCCCAATGAAATGCACCCTGTGCAAATGTGGCAGACCAGGGAGTTAAAGTCGAACCCCCCAGGGTCGAACAACAGTACCAAAGGAGAGGGAACCAAGGGTGGTAATGGTTAACAGGAATCAATATGTAGACAAATTCATACATCGAGTTCGACATGATTATAACGCAAAATAGAGTAAACATTAGCCTTCGTATGCCAAACTATATCTCCTTGTTGTCTTAGTACATTTTGCAGACCAAATTGCCTAGGGGATGGCAGGTCCCGAAATTCACGAAATTTTCTGGAGACAATGGTGAATCTACCATCAAACATGTGGCAATGTATCTAACTGAGGCAAGGCATATTGCGAATAATGAAAATTTGAGAATAAAATACTTTCCCAGTTCTCTCACTAAGAATGCCTTTACATGGCTCACTATGCTCCCAGTGAATTCGATTTATGATTGGGCTCGTCTAGAAAGATTGTTTTATGAACAACTTTACATGGGGTAGTTGAAGATTAGTTTGAAGGAATTATCTAGTATTAAGCACAAATTTACTGAGCCATAGATGATTATCTCAATAAATTATGTTTGTTAAAGGCAAAATGTTTCACACAAGTGCCTGAGCACGAGTTAGTCGAGATGGCCACTGGTGGGTTAGATTATTTCATCAGAAAGAAATTAGACACCCAATACTTGAGGGATATGGTCTAGTTGGATGGCAAAGTTTGGCAGGTAGAGCGCTTGAAGGCTGAAAAAGCCAGAACAAGTAAGAATAATATGAGAGAAATGGTAGCATATGTCGAATTAGATAAAGATGATCAAGAAACATATAGTGACCAAATTGCCTAGGGGATGAAAGGTCCCAAAATTCACGAAATGTTCTGGAGACACTAGTCAATCTACCATCAAACATGTGACAATGTATCTAACTGAGAGAGGGCGCATTACAAATAATGAAAATTTGAGAATAAAATACTTCCCTAGTTCTCTTACTAAGAATGCCTTTACATGGTTCACTATGCTCCCAGCGAATTCGATTTATGATTGGACTCGTCTAGAAAGATTGTTGCATGAACAATTTTACATGGGGCAGTCGAAGATTTGTTTGAAAGAATTGTCTAGTATTAAGCGCAAATTTACTGAGCCAATATATGATTATCTCAATAGATTATGTTTGTTAAAGGCAAGGTGTTTCACACAAGTGCCTGAGCACAAGTTAGTCGAGATGGTCGCTGGTGGGTTAGATTATTCCATCAAAAAGAAATTACACACCCAATACTTGAGAGATACGGCCCAGTTGGCTGACAGAGTTTGACAGGTAGAGCACTTGTGTAATACCCTGCTCCCCAAAATTAAAATAAATTGCAAATGAATCAAACAATTATCAAAGTTGCCACACCAAAGCAGGATATCACAAAAGAAGCTCAACAAAAACACTTCATTATATGGTTTTCAAAAATAAACAGCAGAATATCATATATACATATATACGTCATATTCGGCCATCCGCCCAAAATATACAATATTCATCAAAGGTTCCAATAAAACATGATACGCCACAGAGTAAAACAAAATCATCAGAAAGACAATAAACTCCCAAGCCCCATGTTACGTATCAGAGCATCCCTCTGACTCGACTCGCCACTATTCAAGCTAGCTACGCACCTGGATTATTTGTACTTTCGAAGAAGCACAAACCACAACAACAACAAAAGGGGTGAGAAATCATGATCAAAAATATAGCGGTAATAATGTACATGAATAAAAGGTAGCAATCGTATGAATATCATTCAACATACATCAATCACGACCTACTGTCAAACACCAATCACAACACAACACAACACATATAACAATGCAAAATGCAACTCAACACCATGCAATGAGGTACCGACTCAATGGTTCATTCAATCGAACCCGGATAGATCACATACACCCACCAATGGCAATGATCTATCCCCACCATTCTCCATAAAGGAGTACGGGTGAATCACTTACGCTCCTCCTGAGACATGATTCAACTCCGCAATCACTGATGGACATTGGGCCATCAACCCTCCACAAAGGAGCACATCATCATAAACATCATAAGAGAGTATGGTTGAATCACTTACGCTCCATCCGAGACATGATTCAACCCCACCATCCTCTACAAAGGAGTACGGATGGATCACTTACGCTCCATCTGAGACATGATCCATCCCACCAAAACATCATGATATGCACGACACCAATGCACAACAACAATCCAAGCACACAAGGTGCACACGATCCTCCTGATCACATTTTATACATCGCACATACATATTCCACACATCACCACATTCATACATAATAACATACACCAATTTAATTATTCTATTTAAACGAATAACAAGGAAATCACATTCCAACATCAAGCATATACTCTTCACCGTTCAACACCAATCTATATTCAATCATGACCAACAGGGGTCCTACGATACAAGCGAACAGAACAGAACAACACAAAATCACAAAACTACTGTCGTGCTCGCTGGCTCACTCGCCTGGTGAAGCATCAGCGAATGCTCGCTACTCGCTCGCCCAACGAACTCCCTAGCAAAGGCAGACAGTGGCTACTGGAAGAACTCGCTACCCAGTTCGCCTAGCGAATTCCTAGCGAAGGTTTGCTACTAGCTCGCCTAGGAAAAGTGCTGGCGAACGTCTGCGATTTCACAAAACCCCACTATTCAGAATCGGCAAAACTCTCTGAAATCATCTGATTTCACTCGAACCAGTTCCCATAGCACTAGTTCAATATTCTGCGACTTAGCTACATAATCTATTCTAGATTCCACCCGATAAAACATCAGCTCTACCGATTAAATCATTTTCGGCTTAAAATGGTAAACTACCTGAAAACCTCAAATCATCCAAACAATCACTCTACCAATACATGCAACAGGTTCATCATGCTAACAACAATTCATAATTTCAACAACATATCAAACATGATCATCAAATCCTACGGGATTGGGGAAAATCCCTTATACCCAACATTCATGAAACATACCAATTTCGACCCGTTTCTCCCCCCCCCCCCCCCCCTTACCTCGATAACTCAATCAGATTGAAGAAGACTCGGTAATCCTAGCTTCCTCTCTTCCTCTTTGATTCTTCTCTTCAATCTTTCTCCCACGCTAGACCGTGTTCTTCCTCTTCTCCTCTTTGATCGTGTTCTTTCCTTTCTTCTTTCTTTCCAAAAACTCCCTAATACCTCCTTTCTATTCTTACTCACTTATTATTATTATTATTATTATTATTATTATTATTATTATTATTATTATTATTATTATTATTATTATTATTATTAATATTAATATTAATAATAATATTACCATTATTTATTAAATTATTGTCATTAATAAGTATATTATTAATATAAAAGTCCAAAGTTTAGTAACTAATCTCCAAACTTCAGGCACTCACTATCACACTCAACCACACCCCCACAAAAAGGCACACCGAAAATAAAATAACACAGAAAAAGACTAGTTAATTAAAATGGGTGTTACAACTCTCCCCCACTTTAATTATTTTCGTCCTCAAAAATTTTCTGATGGAAACAAATCTGGATACGCATCCCGCATCCTGCTTTCCAATTCCCAGGTCACACTGCCTCCTGCAGCACCTCCCCAAATCACTTTCACTAAGGATATCTCCTTCCCGCGGAGTTGCTTTATCTTACGATCTTCGATCCTCAACGGCATCGTCTCAATGGTAAGATTCTACCGGACTTGCACTTCGTCTCTCTGAATCACATGAGATGGGTTCGTGATATACTTTCGAAGTTGCGACACATGAAACACGTCATGCAAATTCGAAAGCTCAGGTGGCAACACCACCCTATAAACCACATCACCAATTCTCTGCAAAATCTGATACGGCCCAATAAACTTCGGATCCAGCTTCTTGGATTTCAACGCATGACCCACACCGGTCACTGGGTTAACTCTCAGGAACACGTGATCACCTTCACTGAATTCCAGCTCTTGTCTCCGGTTATCATGATGATTCTTCTGCCTACTCTGAGACGCTTTCATTTTCTCACGAATCATCTGAATTGTCTCAGTAGTCTGCTGCACAATTTCTGGTCCCAATACTATATTCTCACCCGTCTCATACCAACGCAGAGGAGTTCTGCACCTTCTACCATATAAAGCCTCAATAGGTGCCATCCCGATACTAGAATGGTAACTGTTGTTGTACGTGAACTCGATCAATGGTAAATCAGTATCCCACGCACCACCTTTCCGCAACACACAAACCCTCAGCAAATCCTTCAACATCTGAATAGTCCTCTCTGACTGTCCATCAGTCTGTGGATGATAAGATGAACTCAGCTTCAACTTAGTACCCAAAGCTTCCTGCAAACTCTTCCAAAATTCTGAAGTAAACCTCAGATCCCTATCCGACACAATACTCGTCGGCACACCATGTAGCTTCACAATTACCCGAATATAAATCTCTGCCAGCTTCTCCAACGGAAAACTGATATTAATCGGCACAAAATATGCAGACTTCGTAAGCCGATCCACAATTACCCAAATAGCATCAAATCCTCTTGTCGTGTTTGGCAATCCTGTAACGAAATCCATAGTGATACAATCCCATTTCCAAACCGGAATTTCCAACGGTTGCATAAATCCAGAGGGTCTCTGATGTTCCACCTTCGATTTCTGACACGTCAAACAGGCGTAAACAAACTGAGCTATATCCCTTTTCATACCTGACCACCAAAATATCTTCCTTAAATCGTGGTACATCTTAGTAGCTCCCGGATGAATACTCAAACCACTATGATGTCCTTCACTCAGAATTGACTTCTTCAGCTCGTCATTATCTGACACACAAATCCTGCCTCGGAATCTCAGCACACCTGCACTATCCAACTTAAAATCACTATCGGAGTCACTTCCCACTCTAGGCGTCAAATCCACTAGCCTTACGTCTAGCTTTTGGCCTTCTCTAATCATATCCAAAAAATCGTTGTTCACTTGTAACTTGCCCAACATCACGCAATCTTCCGTAGTCTCACAAACCATGCTCAAATCTCTGAACTGCTCAATAAGTTCCATTTCTTTCACCATCATAGCCGACACATGAATTGCTTTTCTGCTCAAAGCATCTGCTACTACATTTTCCTTTCCTGGATGATAACTTAAGTTGAAATCATAATCCTTCAAGAATTACAACCATCTTCTCTGTCTCATATTTAGCTCTTTCTGATCAAACAGATACTTCAGACTTTTATGGTCGCTGAACACCTCAAACCTCGAACCATACAAATAGTGCCTCCAGATCTTTAACACAAAAACTACCGCGGCCAATTCAAGATCATGAGTAGGGTAATTCCGTTCATTCACCCTCAGTTGTCACGAAGCATACGCCACCACCTTACCATTCTTCATAAGAACCCCGCCTAATCCCATCTTAGACGCATCACAGTACACCACAAACGGTTCGCTCAGAGTCGGCAACACTAACACCGGTGCCGTAGTCAATCTCTTTTTCAATTCTACAAAGCTCTATTCACAAGCGGCATCCCACACAAAAACTTTGTTCTTTCTCGTCAACTGAGTCAAGGGCAGCGCCAAAGTAGAAAAACCTTCGATAAACCTTTGATAGTACCCTGCTAAACCCAAAAAGCTTCTAACTTCCGTCGCTGTCTTCGGAAGTTCCCACTGCAACACTGCACTCACCTTTGATGGATCTACCGATATACCAATACCAGATATGACATGCCCCAAGAAACTTACTGTCTTCAACCAGAACTCACACTTTGACAGTTTCGCAAACAGCTTATTATCCTTTAGCACCTACAAAGCAATTTTCAAATGTCCTGCATGCTCTTCCTCAGACTTAGAATAAATCAGTATATCGTCAATGAACACAACAATAAACTGATCCAAATAAGAATGGAAGATTTGGTTCATATACTCCATGAACACTCCCGACGCATTCGACACTCCAAAAGGCATTACCGCATATTCATAATGTCCATATCGAGTTCTAAATGCGGTCTTCTGAATATCACCTTCTTTCACTCTGATCTGATGGTAAACCGACCTCAAGTCAATCTTACTGAACACCCGAGCTCCCACCAACTGATCCATCAAATCATCAATCCTTGAAAGAGGATATTTGTTCTTAATGGTCACTTTATTCAACTGACGGTAATCGACGCACAGACGCATACTACCATCCTTCTTCTTCACCAACAGTACTGGAGCCCCCCACGGCGACACACTCGGTCTGATAAACTTCCTATCCAACAACTCTCCAATCTGAGACTTCAATTCAGCCAATTCCACTACCGACATCCTGTACGGCGCCATAAATATAGGCCTTGTAATGTGCAATCCTAGGCCGGTTATCATTATCATAAATCTGCTCCTGCTTATCAGCTCAGGGTAATCCCTGATCTTCTGACAAGTGATCCCCATCTTAACTTCCGGACGCAACCTATTCTCAAACTTCAAACACTTAGAGGTCATCACCCCGTTAGTATTGTAATAAGGACAATACTGCACCAGCTCTTCAAACTTAGCAGCATACTCAGCCACCGTCAGATTGCCCTGCTTTAGCTCCAGAAACTCTATCTCCTTAGCACTTCGTATATCCTCCGGAAAATACTTTTCCAGAAAACCAGTTCAAACCACATCCCAAGTAATTGCAGTCCCTGCAGTCTCCAATCTCTGGCGACTGTTGTCCCACTAAGCCTCAGTCTCTCCTTCCAGCATGTGGGTACCAAACCTCACCTTTTGCTCATCACTACAACTCATCGTCCTGAAGATCTTCTCAATTGCTTTCAGCCACTTTTGTGCAGCTTCAGGATCCAGAATTCCTCCTTGAAACATCGGCGACTTGTTACTCTGAAACTGCGCTAAATCTCTGAATTGCGCACCCGCAGCTTGGTTCTGATTAGCAACCACCTGCGTCATTGCTTGCATAGCCGCAGCCAACGTAGCATCATTCCTCCCTGCCATACTACTCAACAACAACAACAACGCCAGGTTAACAGATACGCAAACACTATCCTACAGACAGACTCAACTACTACACTGGCCGAACGGACCGACCTGCTCTGATACCAACTTGTAACACCCTGCTCCATAAAATTAAAATAAATTGCAAATGAATCAAACAATTATCAAAGTTACCACACCAAAGCGGGATATTACAAAAGAAGCTCAACAAAAACACTTCATTATATGGTTTTCAAAAATAAACAGCGGAATATCATATATACATATATACTTCATATTCGGCCATCCGCCCAAAATATACACAATATTCATCAAAGGTTCCAATAAAACATGATACGCCACGGAGTAAAACAAAATCATCAGAAAGACAATAAACTCCCAAGCCCCGTGTTACGTATCAGAGCATCTCTACAACTCGACTCGCCACTATCCAAGCTAGCTACGCACCTGGATTATCTGTACTTCCGAAGAAGCACAGACCACAACAACAACAAAAGGGGTGAGAAATCATGATAAAAAATATAGCGGTAATAATGTACATGAATAAAAGGTAGCAATCGTATGAATATCATTCAACATACATCAATCACGACCTACTGTCAAACACCAATCACAACACAACACAACACATATAACAATGTAAAATGCAACTCAACAACATGCAATGCGGTATTGACTTAATGGTTCATTCAATCGAACCCGGATAGATCATATACATCCACCAATGGAAATGATCTATCCCCACCATTCTCCACAAAGGAGTACGGGTGAATCACTTACGCTCCTCCTGAGACATGATTCAACTCCGCAATCACTGATGGACACTGGGCCATCAACCCTCCACAAAGGAGCACATCATCATAAACATCATAAGAGAGTATGGTTGAATCACTTACGCTCCATCCGAGACATGATTCAACCCCACCATTCTCCACAAAGGAGTACGGATGGATCACTTACGCTCCATCCGAGACATGATCCATCCCACCAAAACATCATGATGTGCACGACACCAATGCACAAAAACAATCCAAGCACACAAGGTGCACACAATCCTCCTGATCACATTTTATACATCGCACATACATATTCCACACATCACCACATTCATACATAATAACATACACCAATTTAATTATTCTATTTAAACGAATAACAAGGAAATCACATTCCAACATTAAGCATATATTCTTCACCGTTCAGCACCAATCTATATTCAATCATGACCAACAGGGGTCCTACTATACAAGCGAACAGAACAACACAAAATCACAAAACTACTGTCGTGCTCGCTGGCTCACTCGCCTGGCGAAGCATCAGCGAATGCTCGCTACTCGCTCACCCAGCAAACTCCCTAGCAAAGGCAGACAGTGGCTACTGGAAGCACTCGCTACCCAGTTCTCCTAGTGAAGCATCAGCGAATGCTCGCTACTCGCTCGCCCCACAAACTCCCTAGCGAAGACAGAAAGTGGCTACTGGAAGCACTCGCTACCCAGTTCGCCTAGCGAATTCCTAGAGAAGGTTCGCTACTAGCTCACCAAGCGAAAGTGTTGGCGAACATCTGCGATTTCACAAAAACCCCACTGTTCAGAATCGGAAAAACTCTCTGAAATCATCTGATTTCACTCAAACCAGTTCCCATAGCACTAGTTCAACATTCCGCGACTTAGCTACATAATCTATTCTAGATTCCACCCGATAAAACATCAGCTCTACCGATTAAATCATTTTCGGCTTAAAATGGTAAACTACCCGAAAACCCCAAATCATCCAAACAATCGCTCTACCAATACATGCAACAGGTTCATCATGCTAACAACAATTCAGAATTTCAACAACATATCAAACATGATCATCAATTCCTACGGGATTGGGGAAAATCCCTTCTACCCAACATTCATGCAACATACCAATTTCGACCCGTCTCCCCCCCCCCCCCCCCCTTACCTTGATAACTCGATCAGATTGAAGAAGACTCGGTAATCCTAGATTCCTCTCTTCCTCTTTGATTCTTCTCTTCAATCTTTCTCCCACTCTAGATCGTGTTCTTCCTCTTCTCCTCTTTGATCGTGTTCTTTCCTTTCTTCTTTCTTTCCAAAAACTCCCTAATACCTCCTTTCTATTCTTACTCACTTATTAATAATAATAATAATAATAATAATAATAATAATAATAATAATAATAATAATAATAATATTAATAATAATATTACCATTATTTATTAAATTATTATCATTAATAATTATATTATTAATATCAAAGTCCAAAGTTTAGTAACTAATCTCCAAACTTAAGGCACTCACTATCGCACTCAACCACACCCCCACAAAAAGGCACACCGAAAATAAAATAACACAGAAAAAGACTAGATAATTAAAATGGGTGTTACAGCTTGAAGGCTGAAAAAGCCAGAACAAGTAAGAATAATAGAAGAGAAATGGTAGCATGTGTCAAATTAGATGAAGATGATCAAGAAACATATAGTGACCCTTTAAGTTTCGAAGAAAGTAAAATTGACCTAGCTAAATTAAAACAAGGGCCTCCCTATTCATGCAAGGTTCTTGCGCCTTCGAATGGGAAAACTCCTGTCAAACCGGAAAATAATGACAAATTCCCTAAGAAAACGTATACTTTCGACGATACCAAATGTGACAAAAGTTTTTACTTACTAGTCAAAAATAATCAAATGATAGTGCCTTCTGGCGCTAAAATACCTCCATTAAAACAACGAAAGAAAAAAGATTTTTGTAAATATCACAATTTTTTGGGCCACAAAACCTCATAATGTTTTTTTTAGGGATTTGGTGCATAATGCGATTAAGGATAGGAGACTAAAGTTTGAGGGCAAAGCTAAGTCCCATATGAAGATTGATTCAGACCCTCTACAGGTGGCGGATGCCCATTACACTGAGCTGCCATTGCCAACATGGTCGAAGTGTCTGAATGTCGCGACAATAATACCACTATGATCAAAACCACTGAGGATTTCAATCAGGAAACCAACATAACTGAGGCTACTGAGGGCCTTAGAATCAAATTGCAAAAGTTAAAGATTAATGATGGCACCAGTTTTGAAGTTAACATGGTCGAGGTGAGCAAAGAGACTGAGGTGGAGGCTGATGAGGAAAGCACCCAACAAAATGAAGAACAAATGAAGGTGGCTTACCTAAGGAATAACGTAAACTTAGTGGAGTTCCTCCACCGCTGTCAAAGAAAGAAGTCTAAAGTAATGTTGTGCCCTAGAGGTAGCTCTGTCTTCGACAAAAAGCTTGCAGAGAACTGTTAAGTGCAAATTTTAACTTAAATTGAACCATCTGTCTTAGCACTTTTCAACTTAATTCTCATGTTTTAATAGATGTATTTCTTGTTCTTGTTTGATTCTTCAATATATTGCAAATACCTTTGAATTATTTGATGTGTGTGTTATTGTACAGAATTTAGGCATAAAACATCAACGATTAAGACACAGAGGAGTGGACAAGGAAGCCAAAGAAATGAAGAGGAATCAGCATGTTTTCTGGGCGAACAACATTGAGCATCCAGTGAATATTCGTTGGGCGAAGTCCTGGCGAAGCCCCGAAGAACCAGCTTAGATTAGAGGCAGTAGGAAAAGGACCCAAAGTTAATTAGGCGAAGTTGAAGCGAAGCAGTTCGTTGTGCGAAGAAGTGTTCCCACAATGAACTCAAATATTCTCCAAGGGCGATTTAACTGTTCCTGAGGCACTTGAATTGCCCAAAAGTAGTCTTCGCTAGGCGAATAGGGTGTTCTCTAGGCGATCAAGATATTTTGTAAATACTATTTGAGTACTTTTCTTGCTTTTTTTTACACAACTTGTACTTTTTCATATCATAACTTTATCTCTCTTCATTTCTTTACATATTCTAGAGAGAAAGAGAAATACAAACCCTAAGAGGAAGAAGGTAAGAGCTTTGATTTCTTGTTAGGTTTGGAAATAATCTTTTGATACCTTATGTATTTCATCTAATATATGTTTATGAACTAGTTTGAATTCATTATTGATGTTGTCTTTGATTTCTTATTTGTGGGTCTTGACATAACCTTTTCAAATATTTGATCTAATATTTTCATCTATCAATGAGCAAACTTTTGACATAGTCTTATAAATTGATATTCACTAATATCACTTTTATTTTATTGTGTTGATTAGTAGTATGAGTAGGATCAATACGGTAAAGACCATGATAACGTTTTTGACGTGAACGGTATTGTGAGGATGTGTGATAATAGTGATGAAGAACCATGTTCACATACATTTGGCAAATTAGGTGAATGCATGTAAAAAGGGTTAAGTGTATACATGTATTCTGATCATGGCATTTTATGTGAATCAATCATGAATCTGATATGGGTGTCATCTTTGGATACCTGTTGGGTTCTAGACTCTAGACATAGATTTAGGCTTAGCATTTGCGTGAGTATCAGTTCTTAATGCTCTGCGTTGTTGAGTTGTGTGAGACATCACCTATGAGACAATATGGTTGCTCTTTCGAAGTTGTGTTAGACATAACCTCTTTTATGGGTGATACGTAAGAATATCAGACGAATTATTGATTTGTGTTTAACTGGTTAGAAGAATGCATGTGTTATCAATTGATGAGTACCAATCCCTAAAAGGCTCAGTTTATATTTCAGTCTTTACTTTATATTTTCTGCCTTTATCTATTGTATCTTTTATCTTTCACCCATTTTGTAACCATATGCTTAGAAATGTAGAGACTGTTGAATGGTATTCTTTCCCTCACACCGATTCATGTGGAGACGTTAAGTCCTGGAGGGAATCCTTCTAAATCTAAATCTTTTGCTTCTTGTCGCTTTACTACAGTTTGAACAAAATGGCGTTGTTGCCGGGGATTTATGTCTAGATATTGATTTGCATTGCAATAGTTTCTATATTTTTTAGCTTTGTAAAATTTATATTGTATATATACTTGTTTCCTTTTACGTTTTCTCAAGTGTTGGTAGGAATAAATGATGAGAACTTCTTTTGGATTGGTTGCTATTTGTATAAAAGTATCCAATGAAGATTCTCTCAAGTTTGGATGGTGATGGTAGGATGTTGAGTGTGTGAATGCAAGCAAGGTAAATTGTACCGCTTTATAGAACGTTAGAATAATTTAAGAATTTTGTGCTTTATGAAAATGTGTATTCTTGTTTCATGTTGCAACTTGTTTGAATGCTTGTTTCACTTAGGTCCAAAAGCCACAAATTGTGAGAAACCTCCATTGTTGACTAGGATGACTTAGTTTAATTCGTTTGATTCATCCTTTATCTTTCAATTATTGTGATTTTATGGAAGCATTAGAAATGATCAAGGCATTTGTTTATATTGAGCACAACTGTATCCAAAAGTAACTTACCCGTGAGTAAAGAGAACTTTAACCACTTTGAGTCTAAACAGTTTAAATCTCATTTTAATGATGAACTTGGTTTATGTACATAATTTGAAAGTTTAGTTCATCATTGAATTTTGTGAGATTCTAAAAAAATTTATTGAACCTTTGAACATTGTTTTAAATTGATTTCCTTGCCATAAAAAGCAAGCAGCATTCACTTGAGGTTTGGTTAAATTTAAGTTGGGGAGAATGAAATGGAAAATGGTAAGTTACTAAAAATTTTGAAAAATTTCAAACAATCATTGAAAAGGAAAAATGTGGATATGAATGTGAAAAATAATAGAAAAAAAATGCTTGTTTAAAAAATAAAAATAGAGAATGAAATAATTGTGCATTAAGGAAGTTTGGAAGGGTGAGCAATAGAGGAAAGGAAATGGTGAAAATAAGTTGGGATCTGTAAATACCATGTATAGTGAATGTCTCTTTTGCATTGGCAATTTTGATTCAATGGTCTTTTGAAATGACCCTTTATTGTGAATCTGACCAAGCTACAACCTTAAAGGCCCTTTGTGATCTTCTTGATTCCATGTTTTCATTTTTGGTTGATTAGATGAATGTATGAATTGGATTGTTATTTGCATTGTTTGTCAGGTGAGTGAAATTGCCCCGCGGTTGCAAACATGTTAATTTGGAGTGTTAGAGTGATTCAAGTATGAGAGTTTAGTTGTTATTTGAAACATTGCATGATATTTATTTAAGAACTAAAATCTTTGTCATTGTTCAATTTTATTACATGGTGAACATCACTTGTGCGCGTTATCGTGCTTGACCCAATCCTCTTGTTTGAGCAAATTTCTCTTGTTTGAATTTGAATCGTTATCCCTTTCTTGATTGAATATTATGCTTGAGCAAATCCTCTTGTATGAGCAAATCTCTCTTTTTTGTATGAGGGGCATACTTTGCTTGAGGACAAGCAAAAATCTAGTTGGTGAGAGTTTGCTAAGTGCAAATTTTGACTTAAATTGAACCATCTTTCTTGGCACTTTTCAACTCAATTCTCATGTTTTAATAGATATATTTCTTGTTCTTGTTTGATTCTTCAATATATTGCAAATGCCTTTGGACTCTTTGATGTGTGTGTTATTGTGCAGAATTTAGGCATAAAACATCAATGATTGCAACACAAAGGAATGGACAAGGAAACCAAAGAAATGAAGAGGAACCAGCATGTTCGCTGGGAAAACAATAGTGCACAACCAATGAATATTCACTGGAGAAGTCCTGGAAAATCCCTGACGAACCAGCTCAGATTATAGGCATAAGAAAAAGGACCCAAAGTTCGTTGGGTGAAGTTGAAGCAAGCAGTTCGTTGTGCGAAGAAGTGTTCGCACATCGAACTCAGATATTTTCCAAGGGCGATTTAATTGTTCTTGAGGCACTTGAAGTGCCCAAAAGTAGTCTTCGCTGGGTGAATAAGGTGTTCGCTAGGCGAACATGACAAATTTTATAAATACTATTTAAGTATTGTTCTTGCTTTTTTGGCATAACTTGTACTTTTTCATATCATAACTTCATCTCTCTTTATTTCTTTGCATATTCTAGAGAGGGAGAGAAACACAAACCCTAAGAGGGAGAAGATACGAGCTTCGATTTCTTGTTGGGTTTGGATGTAATCTTTTGATACCTTATATATTTCATCTAATATATGTTTGTGAACTAGTTTGGATTCATTATGGATGTTGTCTTTGATTTTTTATTTATGGGTCTTGACAAAACCTTTTCAAATCTTTGATCTAAGATTTTCATCTATCAATGAGAAAACTTTTGACATTGTCTTGTAAATTGATATTCACTAGTATCACTTTTATTTTATTGTGTTGATTAGTATCATGCATAGCATAAGTATGATCAATATGGTAAAGACCATAATAACGTTTTTGACGCGAACAATATTATGAGGATGTGTGATAATAGTGATGAAGAACTATGTTCACATACATTTGGAAAATTAGGTGAATGCATGTAAAAAGGGTTAAGTGTATGTACGTATTCTGATCATGTCATTTTACGTGAATCAATCATGAATCTGATATGGGTGTCATCTTTAGATACCTGTTAGGTTCTAGAATCTAGACATAGATTTATGCTTAGAATTTGCGTGAGTATCAGTTTTTAATGCTCTATATTGTTGAGTTGTATGAGACATCACTAATGAGACAATATGATTGTTTTCTTGATGTTACGTTAGACATAACCTCTATTGTGGGTGATACGTAAGAATATCAGACAAATTATTGATTTATGTTTAACTGGTTAGAAGAATGCATGTGTTATTAATTGATGAGATCCAATCCCAACAAGGCTCCATTTATATTTCAGTCTTTATTTTATATTTTTCAGTCTTTATGTTTTCTGCCTTTATCTATTGTATCTTTGATCTTTCAACCATTTTGTAACCATAAGCTTAGAAATGTAGAGATTGTTGAATAATATTCTTTCCCTCACACTGATCCCCGTGGAGACGATAAATCCCAAAGGGAATCCTTCCAAATCTAAATATTTTGCTTCTTGTTGTTTTACTGCAGTTCGAACATTAGCATAGAGAGTGTTTGAGTGGCTAGTCGCAGAAGAAATTGGAAAGATACCCGCAATCACTACACTTTCGAAAAAAAGGGAGTCTCTCGAAGGCAGGAACAAGAAGGTCCAAGCCTTCAGGCTAATTGGACATCTACTTTTAAACCAACGGCTGACGCTCCCAAAGGAAGATGGGTGAAGCCTACTGAGAAGAGAGAGCAAGGCTAAGAGAGATGACAGAGTTTTAACGTGGGTCGAGGCTCCACAATAGCCTATCAAAGGGAATTCCAAGTGTCAAGACAACAAATTTATGGATCTGATAACTACAAGGGAAAGAATCCTATGTCAAGGTTTTAGTGGTGAAGGTAACAGAGGATGAGGGAAGTAGAAAGAGAAGCCAGGAGAAAGTGATGGTGGAGTCTAGCAGCAACCAGCCTCCAAAGAAGAATAGAGGCAAAGAGAAAAAGCAAATAATGAGAAAGCTTTTCCCTACTCGAGAGAAGAGTCTGAAGGCAAATCGGAACAACCAACGACGAATGACAATATAGTAACAGATAACTTCGACACAGGGTCAGAGCCCTATTTAGACATTAACCGTAACATGGTCTTTGTGCTGCCAGTAATGTATGACCAAGTCACGGAGGTCGAAGAGTCCAAGAAAACTACTGAGGCAGAAATGGCCAAACATAGGCCAGTTTATTACTATATAATGAACAACGATTGTGTTGAAGAACATAATGCTTTCTTCGAAAGACCTTATGAAGCAATGAAGAATCATCTGAAACCCCTTTTCATTAGGGGAAAGGTGGAGAATGTAGGAATAAACAAAATTTTGGTAGATGGTGGTGCGGCAGTAAACCTGGCCCCATACTTTATGTTAAAGAAAATTGCAAAATTCGACACAGATCTCAAACATCATAACATGGTGTTGTCGAATTAGGAAGGAAAAATTGGTCACACCTTGGGAGTAATCCAAGTAGACTTAATAGTTGGTATTATGACTAGGCCAACCATGTTTATGGTTATTGCATCAAAGGCTAATTACAACTTGCTTTTGAGCCTTGAATGGATACACGACATTGGGTAAGTATCCTATTCGCTCCACCAAAGAATATTTATATTGAGGAATGATGGTATAGTAGAAAACATCGAAGCCGATCAAAGATATTTTATGGCTGAGGTTAATCATGAGGATAAGCATCATTTCGAAAAAAAAATATGGCGAACATTTCTTCACACAGTCCAACTGGATTTTCATTTTCGCCTACTGATACAACATTTTACTTCCTTCATCTACATCCAACCTATGGTTTTCAATGGGACTGAGAGGTCATGGGAGAAGACCTTGAATTCAAAGGGATATCAGGCCTCCAGTCAACTAGTTAGGGAGACGAAGATGGTGACTATGTCTGATCTAAGATACTTGAAAATATTTTGGCTTATATAGTCGAAAATATACTAAAGGAGGCCTTAGAGGCCGAAGTTAAGTATATGGTTGTCGAAGCCAACAAAGCTGAGGTGCACCTTGAAGGGCCTGGGATAGATTTCGAACCAGATCCACCTGATAAGATTCAAGATGAGATGCCAAGCCAAAGGCTCGATGCCATCTATGATGATGAGCCTTTGGGATTCGAAAGGGACCCACTAGGGAAGGAAATCAACTTATGGGATGGAACAGTAAAAAAACCAACGTATATAAGCACCAACCTTGGCCTAGAACTCAAAATCAAAGATCCAACTTCTGAAGAAGTATAGAGACTACTTCACTTAGGAGTATAATGAAATGCCTAGATTGAGTAGATAATTGGTAGAATTGAAGTTACCTATCAAGCCTAAAAGGAAGCCAATTAAACAGACTTCAAGGCGATTTGCGCCAGAAATCTTGTCAAAGATCAAGCAAGAAGTCAAAAGGCTCCTCAAGTGTAAGTTCATACGCATAACAAGGTATGTCGAATGGATCGCTAATATAGTTCTCGTCATTAAAAAGAATGAGACTTTGAGGGTCTGCATTGACTTTAGAGATCTGAATGCTGCGAACCCAAAAGACGAATATCTAATGCCTGTGGTAGAGATGCATGTCGATTTTTTCGTAAGCTATGAGTATCTTAGTATGCTCGAAGGTACTTTGGATACAATCAAATATTTATTCTTGAGGAAGATGTGCCAAAAACGGCATTGTGATGTCCTAGAGCCTTAGGTACCTACAAATGGGTGGTGATGCCTTTTGGTTTGAAAAATGCTAGGGCAACCTGCCAAAGAGCAATGAATTCCATTTTTCATGATTTTATTGAAACATTATGCAGATTTATATTGATGATATAGTTGTCAAGTCTGTATAAGGGAAAAATCACATAGATCATCTTCTGTAGTCATTCGAAAGGATGAGTAAGCATGGTTTAAAGATGAACCCTCTCAAATGTGCATTATGTGTGAAGGTTGGGGATGTTTTAGGCTTTGTGGTCCACAAAAGAGGATCGAAATCAGTTAGAACAAGAACAAGGGAATTATGGAGGCGAAACCACCATCAACAAAAAAGGAGCTGCAGTCGTTGTTGGGAAAGATCAACTTCCTAATGAGGTTCATCTCAAACCTAAGTGGCAAGGCTCTGGCCTTTTCTCCTCTACTTCGACCAAAGAAGGAAGGTTTCGAATGGGGGCAAACGCAGTAGGAAGATTTCGAAAAAATCAAAGATTATCTTGTTCGTCCTCCAATTCTGCCGCCTCTTTGTAGAAGTAAGAGTATGAGGTTGTACATTTTTGTGTCTGATGTAACTCTAGGGAGCATGCTTGCTCAAGAGGATGAAAATGACATCGCAAGATCCATTTATTATCTTATTCTAGTCCTCAATGATATAGAAACTAGATATAATATGATTGAAAAATTGTGCCTGTGTCTGTATTTTTCTTGTACCAAGTTAAAACATTATATAATGCCTGTTGATGTGTATGTTTCATCACTTTTGATATTATCAAGCATATGCTATCTAAGCCAATCCTGCACAGTCGAATTGGAAAATGGGCACTTTCCTTAACCGAATACTCCCTAACTTATATGCCTTTAAAGGCAATTAAGGGGCAAGTGGTCACAAACTTTATAGTCGACCACTCCATAGTCGAAAATTCCCAAAACTATATAGAGCTTAAGCCTTAGAAATTATATTTCGATGGTTCTAGTCACGAAAATCGAACAGGTATTAGAATATTGATTATCTCTCCAAATAAAATTCCAACAAAGTTCAAGTATAGGATCGAAGGTCCTTGCTCGAACAATGAGGCTAAATACGAGGCTTTGATAGATGGCCTTGAAATTCTGTTGGGGTTTGGGGCAACTAGAGTCGAAATAATTGGTGACTCTGAGTTAGTTGTAAATCAGATGACGAAAGAATATAAATGTCAAAAAAATCTAATAATGTACTTTGTAATAGGAAAATGGCTATTACGAAAGTTTAAAATGGCGAATATTAGACACATTCCTCGACTTAAGAAATAGAAGGCCAATGACTTAGCTTAAATTGCTTCTGGGTACAAAATTTCGAAAGAAAAATTGGAAGATGCAATCGAAGTTTGAGGTAAAGTGATGGCAACCAGATTGTCTCTAACAGATTTGGAAACAACAAAGTTAGGCTATGCAGATGAAAAGAACTTCGAGATATTGGTTATCGACAACCTGACAGATGCAGATTGGAGAAAACCAATAGTAGATTACTTAGAGAATCTAACAACATATGCAAAGCAGAAAGTCAGGTATCATTCTTTAAGTTATACTCTTATGGGAAATGAATTATTTAAAAAGACGCTTGAGGGAGTTTTACTCAAATGCCTTAGTGAGGCTGAGGCGTACTTAGCCCTGTCGAATATCCATAGTGGGGAATGTAGGGCTCACCAAGTATGCTACAAGATGAAATAGATTTTGTTTCAACAAGGGATGTATTGGCCTACTATGCTAAAAGATTGCATCGAGTTCGCCAAAGGGCGCCAAGAGTGCCAGATACATGTAGGTATACAACACGTCTCTGCAAGCTAACTGCATTCTATTTTGAAGCCTTGGCCCTTTAAGGGGTGGGCGTTGGATCTGGTTGGTGAGATTCGACCAGCATCTTCTAAAGTTTAGAGGTACATCCTAGTGGGAATTGATTACTTTACTAAATGGATCAAGGTCATGCCTTTGATAAATGTTGATCAAGAAGCAGTGATCGAGTTTATCCAAAGATACATAATTTATCGATTTGGGAACCCATAGACCATTATAATTTATCAAGGGTCAATATTTACTGGTCGAAAGGTCCAAGACTTTGCTAAAAAGCAGGATTTAAACTGATAACATCTATGCCTTATTATGCCCAGGTAAATGGTCAAGTCGAAGCAGCGAATAAAGTGGTAATTGGATTAATAAAAAAAACATGTGGGGAAAAAGCCAAGAAATTGGCACAAGACATTGGACCAAATCTTGTGAGCCAGTCGATATTTATATCTAATAAACTAGAATTCAAAGACAAAATGAAATCCCACCTCAAACCTACTGGAATATAATGTGTGACGAACTAGTCGATGTGGACGAAGAAAAGTTGAATGTCTTAGAGTTATTAAAGAGGCAGAAAAAGAGGGTAGGTAAAGCATATAATAAAAAGGTCAAAATCAAATCATTTTCAAATGGAGACTTAATGTGGAAAGTAATTATACCTATGGATTGAAGAGATAAGACATTGGGTAAATGGTCCCCAAAATGGGAAGGTTCGTTCCAAGTTGTTCAAGTTTGTTCTAATAGTGCATATGAGATCGAAGAGTTAGCCGAGGATCGAAGAATCCTGAGAGTAAACAAGAAATATTTGAAAAAAATATAAGCATGCACTTCAGAGGGTTAAAATATTAACATAATAGTTCACATGCAATATCGAAGCCAAAATGGTAACTAGATCAAAAGTGCCAAAATGTCTAAAGTCATTACATTACAAATTCTAAGGTCGAAATAAAAATTCAAACAGTTACAACATGAGTAAGCAAGATAACTAAAAAGGGAGAGCAACCTTCACGTGTTCATACTTCATCTTTGAAAGCGACAGGCGGCGATCAATCATAGACTTGTTGGAATTGAGAGTATCAATTTATGTTCCCAAAGCTTGGGCCTATTCGACGTGATCCACACCTGCCTGGATTTCGTCGTCGATTTCTTTACGGTCAAACTTTTGAATCTCATATTGGCGTTATTTGGCCTTTTGGATCTTAGCTTGTAGCTCTTTGTTTTATTGTTCCCAGACAGTGGTGTTGCTAGCACAAGTCTCAAATTCTTCTTGACTTTGTTCAAAGCTATTTTCCAATTTTGCAACCTTTTTGGTGGACTTGGTAGTAGGATCCCACTCAACTGTTTGGGTATCCATTTTGTTCTGAATCTTATTCAAAACTTCCCTTCTGCGGTTGAGGTATGCACCCAAGCTCCACTATCATATCTGCAATTTCTGGAGGAGTGGCTAGGATGTCGATTTGTTTCAAGAGATCTTTGATCCTAAAGCAGGCAGAAGGATTGTCTTCTAGGACTTGGAGCCAGTCAACATTGAAAGCTTTCTCCTTGATATTTTTGAGCAGTTCGTCAACAGGCTCATGTGTAGTCTGACCACCATAAACAGTCAAGGAACTGGAGCATTTTTCAATTGAGCTACCTCTTATGCTCATGATCACCTTCAAGCATTCTGCTGACTTATTCTTTTTAATGATTTTGAATTCTTCCAGGGAGAAATCAACAGTTCTACCAGTCGAAGGGGCTTTAAATTCTTTAGCAGTACCAAAGTTTTGGTTGGTTTTAGGCATGTCACCTGGGTTTGCATCATCATCTTCCTCTTATTCCTGAGGGTTGTTAGAGTAGTCAAGAATGGGTTGATCTTCATCTTGGTCTTCCTCTTTGTTTGGGGCATCTTCGCCTTGGTTGAGGATTTTCAGCGAAGAATCATTTCTTTTTTCCTGAATATTTTCCTATGTATTTTGGATGTGCATGGTTTCCTGGACTTCTATGGTGTAATGCTTTTCTTCTTTGTCATCTTCACGATCGGAGTTAGTGGTTTGAGAATGTTGGGTTGCATTCTTTATATGCGAAACCTCTTGTTGTTCATCAGTAGGTTTGTTCACTTTTCCCGTAGATTCCTTGTTCGAATCTTTGTTGAATATGGGATGGTATGAAGGAGTGTTGGTGCTCCCAGGGATAGTGTGTTTAACGCTTGATTGCTCAGTGTCGTCTGTGTCACCCTGCAAAAGGAATTGAGTTACAATAAGTCCAAAATAAAAATGGCTAAGGAAAATAAGGCAAAATTCTATTACCTTAAGACCATCCGCATCAGGGCTGAAGTTATCACTCACGATCCGTTTAAGAGTATCCTTGACAACAGGTTCAAGATCGACATCAATCACCTTTGAAGAAATAGGCTTCTTTGGTTTGATCTTGACGATGTTGAGTTTCGGCAGAGAATTGGCGTCAGAGGTCTTCTTCTTCTTCTTGGCAAGTTTAGAAGTGTCTGGTGAGAGATCATCATCATCTGACTCAACTAATTGATCATGGAGATCGTTGGTCTTTCGTTTCTTTGGAGCTGGAGGTGGTTTTTGACTTACCTGAAAATAACACAAGCATTGGCATACGAAGATAATACTTCAAGCGAAATATTAACACACAAAATATACTTTTGTTGTTATTTTGGTGGTTTCTTCTTCTTGGCCTTTGTCCTTGGCCGAGATGACAACTTTCTTCATCGGACCCTTTATCTGTTGTTTTCTTTTGACGACTAAAAAAAGGAATAGGTCAAAACAGTTGTCACAAGTAAAAAGGGTGTCAAGGAATTGTTATGAGAGAAAATAAATTGAAAAACCCTCATATTCCACACCTTCATATATAGGAAAGACTATATGAACATGCTCTATGTCAATATAAAGAAGACCTTTGAAATTATCCAGAGTGTGTTTAGTCAGAACCACTCGTTGGGCAAGCTTTTGAGAGTATTGTCGAAGAATTTTCACGAAGTCCCCACAGACAAACTAATTAGGAAATGGAAGGCTAAAAGCCACACCAAAATCAACAATTGACAGTCGAGGGAATCTAGGCGGGTGCAAATTAAAAGCCAAATCATACCTGTGTTTGTGCTTAACATACGAAGGTATTTTTAAATCAGGGATTTTCTTTGTACATTTTTCTCTCAAAGTTACTGCTGCTTTGCGGATGGTTAAACTAAGATCATCAGGTCTGTAGGCAGTCTCAAAGTACTTTTGGAATGCTTGGATTTCTTTGATGTGATTTGAAATACCTTTCTTGGATTTTCCCTGTATATAAGCAAAAACAATAATTAAGTGCTAAGAAAAGCAGGAACGTCGAACATCTCTGTGAAGTAATAATTTATCCACCAAGTATCATATTCTTGAGTACAGTAGTATGATGGTTCAAATGGAATGGGAGTAAGTTGTATAGTGCCAACATAACGAGACATCTCCTTGTTACATTCGGCTGCAGTGTGGCACATATTGTAGAGAACATCGTCACTTTTCTTGGGGAAGATTGGCTTGGGCATAACTTGGTTAAGAATAAACTGTCGAGAGACAAGATTGGATTGGTAGCTGAGAAGAATTATCTGGTTTTTCGAAGGACTGAGCCTTGTCGCAAATAACTTTGGCGTGAGAAACGCTTCCCTTATGGCCAATGATTTCGCCTCTTGATCTTTCGAAGGAGCAGGGAATTTCCTAGCAAACCACTATGGGCCATAAGTCCTGTTGGTGAAGGGAGCCATAGAAGGAGTAAAGTTGTAGAGCTTGGTGTACATCATCATATACCCAGTAAAAATGTTATGGAAATTCAACCCTTCATCATTAGGAGTTAGTTGGACTAGGTGTGTTCCTTCGACCCTTCTGTTTTTTTATTTTGTCAGCCTCTTCATTTATCATGTTGTGGGTTGGCAACGATAATTCGAAGGTAGCATTGAGCTACAATTGAAGCAACCAATATGGGTCAGCCAGTAGTAGGTTCGATCCTAGTTGAATTTTATTGAGGGTTTCAACGCCTTCTTCTAAAGACTCATAGAGACAACCTAAAACCATCTAGTTGATATAGAGTTTATGTCCAACGTGTAATTGGTTTGCCATGGTCAAGAATTTTTCGCCACTTATAAATATTTTGAGCAGAATACGCATCGAGATAGCTAGAGTGCAAGGAAGGCAATGTGTTCTTCGTCAGAAACATCATTGGAATCCTTATTGTGGCGATCTGAGATGTAACGGGTAAAGGTAGCTAGATTTCCATAGAAGCCTATAGTGTCGTCGGTCATGTAGTTGGGATCGAAAGTGTCTCCAGTTGGTCAAAGACCACTGATCACAACAATATCAAAAAGGGTTGGAGTCAACATCCCACAAGGGAAGTGAAAATTGTTATGAGTGTTATTCCAGAAGTATAGGGAAGTTTTCAGTATGGTTTGGCAATAGCCAGGACCAACTTTCAACAATTGAATCATGTCGAAGATCTCCTTTCCAAGTTTGGGCTTTCTGTTTTTCTATTTTTGCAAGTCAAGACAAATAATTTTTGAGATCTCTAGACAAAGGGCAAGAGCTAAACACTCTAAGAGCATTGCTCATATAGTCTAAGTTGATAGGTTTTTCTATGGGCTCAGTCGAAGACTTTGCCTAGGTATCAGCTACAACATTTGGATCGACATTCACAATCTCACTAACAGTTTTAGGTTTATTCCTATTAGTTATTAGTTTGGTTCAATGATAAGTTGGAAAGTACTCTTTGAGTCTTCCAGGGTTAACATAAACATCTAGTAAAGGACTTGCAAGTGCATGCATTTTTCCAGATATTGAGATATGAATTAATACATGTGATTGATAAATACGTCACTTCTCTTATTCAAGAGGGGGCTTCGGATTATATTGTTGGCTTCCCACAATTTTAGGGCCTAACATCTTGTGAGCAAGAGGAATGAATGTTTGTTTCTTAGAGTCTTTGGAGTTTTTGGTTTTTGACGCCATTGATGATGGAAAATATGGAAGAACTCTGGCTTGTTTGGAGCTTTGTTAAGAAAACATGAAGAGTTTTTCTTGTGCTTTAGAATAGAGAAAAGTTCAGAAGAAGGAAAAAGTAAGAAAAAGGTGAAGTGAGCTACTTATAGTGGGATGAAAAAACATTCCATTTCAAAACATTAACAGCTATTGAAAATCACAGGTTGTGTGTTAATCAGAGAAAGGATGATTAGACGATGGCAGTTAGCGTGACCCACGATCTTCTAGGAAATAGGAGTGTGATGATTAACTGGTATTTTCATACGTCTCGATAAGACGTCTGAAGAAACATGGTCATGATGACCATGACGTCATAGCAGTAAAGGTGTTGCTGCGTCAAAACGTTTCAAAAAATGTCTTTTTCTCCATATAGTCAAAAAAGGCATTTTTGGGGGGCAATTTGTTAGCTAGAATTTCGACGCTCAGGAGTATTTGAAATAAGCCAGTAGAGCTAAAGGAGATATTCTAGAAACGAACATATTGATTTCGACAAAAACCTTGTGAAGGCATAGTTGAAGAAGACCCTTTACATAGAGGGAGATTTTGGTATATGACTTAGAAATATTCTTGGGTTCAGACTTAAGTTCGATGAAGATGTTCGTTTAGAGTTGTGTTCAACGAGCGTAATTCAAAATAAGGCTAATAACCGTTTTTTAGCCTTATCTGTTTCTTGAGAAAACACGTGGAAAGATGTAAGTAGCAAAGTCCATGCAATCGAGAATGTGCCATCTTCTAGAGAAGAGATCGTTTGTTACCGTTATTTTTGATTTATTATAAATAGGGATTTTAGTGATTAGGATTCATGTGTTCTATTTTGTACAAAAATTCAAATATTACTCAAAGTATTTGTGTTGTTGAGAAACGAGTTCCTGAGTGCAATGTACGTGCGATCACCATTTTTACACTTTTTATATCAAATCATTTATGATTTTGTTATTTACATTCGTTGTAAATTTACTTTGAAGTTATTTATATTGTTATTTATATTTTGCGTTTCTTTACAAACTTTAACATTACTTTCAACGAAAAGAACACTGTTGAAATGTTCATAAGTGATAAAACTTGAAGAAAACAAAAGCACATGTCCTAGAATCAATCTAGCCGATCCTTCGAGTAACCAAAACTATAGAATTTGGAAGACTAGCACTTATTTACCAATTTTGATGATAAACAGATGCATTTCAATGAAAGTATCCCTACTACAATTGCTTCCTTCAGTAATGTTGAATCCGAAAAAAGGGATTGGAATTTCGGAATAGCGGTGCTACTGCAAATTTGAGGTTTTGAATATAGTTCTACATTTGTTCTTCATATTGTTCTACAAATAATTTTTGAAATCAAGTAGTAGTTGAACTTTTGCATGATGTGTGGTTTGTTCTTCATATAATATTGTCAACCTTCAATTATCACTAGTGCACTAATAAATCTTTGAGTAGCAGTTGTGGTGAACTTTTTGTCTATGGTGGATTTTCTTATTTGAGTTCATAAAGGATAAGTTGTATATGTCTCAAACTACTAGCAACTCAGGCATATGTACTCACCTGTTGAAGAAAGAGCCCAATTGATGTCTTGTTCAATATGCCAAAAAAATATCCCACCATATGTGGAATTGTACACAACCTGTGCCCCAACATTTTTTATATCCTTGTACTTCACTGCCCCAAGTTGGGTTTTTCAAAGGAGCAGGTGGCTATGTCGTTATTGTGTTATGTCGAGTTTGCTTTCGAAGTTGAAGATGTTGAGTTTGCTTTCAAAGTTAAAGAAGTTGAAGAAGATGTTGCACAGTTAATCTTTGCCTTATGATGTTATTTTGTTCTGTTGTCCCACATCGGTTGGATAAGAATTACATTTGGTGTTAATAAAATTCAAACACAATAGAATACATGTTAAGTTTGTTGGATTGACAATGGGCTCGTGTGTGTTTGGAATGAGCCAAATTAAAATATTAAAAAAAAAAACAAAAGATAAAATTTTAAAAAACACAAAAAATAAAATATAAAAAAAAAGTAAAAATAATTAAAAAAATAAAAGTAAAAAAAAAGTCCACGTGAATTTTAATTAATAAAAAATAAATAAATAGGCAAAATATCTTTCTTGGTCCCTTAACTATACCTCGGGGTTCATTTTGGTCCCTTAACTTTAAAAAGTTCCATATTGGTCCCTTAACTCTTCAAACGTTCCATATTAGTCCTTTTTGACCTATTAGCAACGGAAAAAAAATCAAAAAAACTGTCGCTAATAGGTCAAAAAGGACTAATATGGAACATTTGAAGAGTTAAGGGACCAATATGGAACTTTTTAAAGTTAAGGGACCAAAATGAATCTCGAGGTATAGTTAAGGGATCAAGAAGGATATTTTGCCTAAATAAATAAAAGTCCACCTAAACTGCTAAGTCACTAATAAATAATTCTGGGCTAAAATAATGCGTACGAGGGTCTTAAAGAGCAAATTTTGGTATTGCGAGCGAAAATAAAAAAATCTTTTACAGGGGACTAAAGTGAATCTCGCTTACACTGCAGAGGGTGTTATACATTTAACCCTAAAATAAATAATATAAAATATTAATGAAAAAATTAAGTTAATACATCAAAATAAATATATTGTTAAAGTATACTTTTTTGTTTTTTTCACTTTAATTATTAAAAAAATCAAATTTGAATTTGATCTATGTCTTAATTCTTTGATCCATTGATCTATTATTCAATTTAGTCATAAATATTAAAAAGTTGTTAAATATGTACAAATTAAATTTAATGATTATATTAGTAAAATTTATACTTAATTTAAGAGAGAGACAAATTTAACCAACAAATTAAATTTAATAAATATCTGTTTCTTAATTTTAAGGACTTTACAAAGATTTGTAGGCATTTAATTCGATTTATAGTTAAAACTGAAAGAAAAAAAAATTACATGAATGAAAAGAAAAGGTAAATAGGAAATAAAAATCAAACAGTATGACAAAATTGAGTAGATTGATAATACCATATTTAAAAAGGAAAATAATACATTCATAAAAATGTTTGATTACACGAACAAAAACATTAACCAACAAATACGTTAAACCAAAAAGTATATGACAAAAAGTAGGAAATAAATATTAAAAACGCAAAACAAAATACAACATCTCATACCACCAACCACACCAATAAACCCAAACATAGAAACCAAGATCATCACTTTGATTTAAAAAATTGTTGGCGCATATAAATAGGAACCAATTTGCCATCCTTCAAAGTGTGAATCAAAGTTGTTCTCGCTCCAAAAATTGGTAGGATTTGGACATGTATGATCTTGTTGTTGCTGCTCTCAATGACATAAAATTTTATTTTCACCCCTTCAGATAAACGACGCAACTTGAAAAAATCCATCAATCCTCCAGATATCTTGCATGATATTTCTAGTTCGATTTTAAAATTCAAAATACAATTAAATGCATTGCCACCTTAATCAACCAAAAACAATTTAGAAATAGCAAATGGTAAAGTTGCTTGACAGAATTCACGTCAATGTAAACTCTATGGTCAATACAACACGAAAAAAATATATTAAATCACAAAGGAAAAAAAAAGATTTTTAATAAGTTTTAATAAAAATATAAGATGAAGGATAAAAAAATATACCAACACTTCATAATTGACATCAGAGGACGTAACACTTTTGTAAAACTAAAAGTAAACAATTTTGGTACAAGATAGCCAAAAAGGGAAGCGGAAAAATAAATAGTACTTGATGAGCTAGCTTCAAGAGATTTTTTAACCAAACACCGTTTAATTGGAGGAATAGAGGTAGGATACTCAATTTCTTCGGCAAACCTACTTGTAAGTCTTATAGTTAAAAAATCCTTCTCTATATATCTAAAGTAACACAAGCACCAAACTTTATGTCATAAACTCCATATGATATGTTTGCATTCTTGCAAGCAAAATTTTCATCCGAGTGTTTTGCTCATCGTCAATAGTATTTGCAACTTTCACATCGAGAAACTTTTCGTTAACTTTCTATTGGAGAAATTTTCTATTTTTTTTCAAAAGGGTTGCTTGAAGCCATTGGATATCTTCAAATAGTTTATGTTTGTTTGTTAAAATATGTAGGTGATGGAGAAGCAGTGATAAGTGTGTAGCAAAATATTGATTTATATAAAGAGGCATTGGGAATCATTTATTGCTAGTATTTATCTCAAACAAAATCATGTCATCTATAAAAGTACATTATACACCTATATATATATATATATATATATATATATATATATATATATATATATATATATATATATATATATATATATATATATATATATATATATATATATATATATATATATATATATATATATATATATATATAGACCATATGAATTATGACACCGCTGTCATCATTATTATTAATAAGTAAAATTATAATAGTTGTTTTTTTTCTTCTTTCTGTCAACAGTAGTAATAGTAACCATTTAAAGATTTAATAAATAAAAAATATATGGCAAAAATATTCAATAAAACAAAGAGACATGTAAAAAGGTCATGATGGCGTGTCATCATTAAATAGGTTAAAGAGAGAAAAAGAGTTTTCAGGGTTTGCTATAAGAAATTGTTAGTTTTATTATAATAAAGATTAAATTTGGTATGAAAATATATTTTTTAATAATAAAAAAAACAAGTATAATCTTATATATTTCCATGTTGAAGTGATCAACAATTCCTGACAACACACCATTTTGATGGTCTTAAAAATTGTGGTGCATTAGATGAAATTTCCTCGACAACGATGCAATTCTTGATGAGCAAACCTCGACAAATTTTCTTGTCAAATTAAATCCTCTGTCGTTTTTTCAATGAGATGAAATACTTAATGTTATGTTCGTTACTTCTCTGAAAATGACAATATCGGGTTCTATCAAGGTCGAACATACTTGGACATTTTTTAGAATTTCCACTTCTTTGCAAAACTTCGAGTTGATGCATTCTTGCAGAATGCGCTCTTTGGATGTATTTAATAGTGTGTAATATCTGTATTTGGAGTGGTGGTCCACACCTTCTACTCTCTTGGCCAAGTGGCGATCCTTTACTTATCTTTATTGGTTATTCTCTCAATTCCTTCATTGACTTCATCAGTTGGCCTTTTGCTTCCTCCAAACCTATGTGTACCTCCCTAATAAATGGCTTTACTTGCAATCAACTTTCTTAGTATAATATGTACTACTATGCCCTTATGAGAAACCTATTGATGTTTTTGGTGCTTTCATCCTAAATATCTCAACAAACTAGGATATATCTTAAAGTTAAAGGCTCAACAAGCATCTATTTATCTCGGTGTCCACACCTTTCACCAAGACAACCTCCTCATTAAACCACTCGATGTATGATTACAGAGGTTCATTATTATCATTTTTAATCAAACTTAAGCTCCCCAATGACTTTGTCTACTTCCTTAATGCGATAAAGTGAGAGGTAAATTGTGTGTGAAGTTTGTTCTTGGAGTAAATGGATTGAACCTTCAACCCACAAAACTACACAATGGTTCTCCCCTTCAATTTAAGGACAAATAACTTGTATTTTTCGATGTTGCTTGCTCTCGAAAAATTGACAAGGACCTATAAGACTTCCACATATTTGTATGAGTATGTTGTTCCGTCATATGCCCCCATCCTAATGGGTTTCTTGAACTCGCCACAAATAGGGTACTCATTTATCTTCCTCGATGAAAACATTTTTGTTAGGAGTAACTTTGCCTTCTACAGTTTTGTAGAAATGGATGAAGGTGATGAATTCTTGTGGTGTCGATGGTGATGGCAGTGGTACCCATATGATCTAGATATAGACAATGAGCGCTTTTAGAGCATTGAAGAGCGCATTGTGCACCTTCGATGACCTTGTAGTTTGTGCTAACAAGACGGTTTCGCTTAATCCTCTTCGTAGAATGTTACTGTCTCATCGTCGATTATTTTGATCCTACAAAGTCTTTCATTATGTAATTTTAGGTCCATCAATTTTATTTGTACGACAACTAACAAGGTCAACGTGACTGACGATGGTAGTGTGTTATTGTCTCCTTGCGAATTTGGAGTTGGCAACAGAACTTGTTGAGTGATAAAGAATTCAGTGGTGGAGAGACACCTTCAATTTAAAAAGGAGATGATGGAAATTTGTGATCTTCGATGGTGAAGGCAGGGGTAACTGATATCCTTTAGTGTAACTAAGATGCAGTGAGTCATTCCCCAAGTCTGTGGGTGATATTGACGATCTCCATAACTATAGATTAACGTGTATGGTAACCTCTAACAATGTAGTTTCTTTTTCCTTGTTCATTGTTATGGATCTTAATTGTAATAGAAACATTGAAGATCAATTTACACAGGAAACTCTAATGACTTTGCAAAGACCGACGTGGTTAATGAAATAAGGGGTGAACCTATGTCTAACGCTGAACTCTAGTATATACTTTGTATATTAATACTCTGGTATGATGATAACAAGTTACATGCAAACACTTTGACATCCAAATTAGTGACAATCAAAAGTGAAATATTTATGATTAGAATAATGTGTACCGATCTATTTATTAGCTTTAATAATAGAGGTAAGAGCTTGAATGATCCAAAACCTTCTACTCTTAATAGTTGAAAGAAAAAATACATGTCAAGAGATTATTCATAGTAGATTCATACCGTTACACTCTTTTGATTAGGTGTCATTCTATGACTTGTCCATTTTATGTTTTGCAATGATATAACCTTATTTTTTATAACAATTCTAAAAAACATGATGTCATTTGTGTGACATAAACATCCAATCTTAAAGAATTTGGTATTGAAGTGGATCTCAAATTGAGCTTTTAGTCCATACTGAAATATATGTGAAGTTTGAGATTGTTGTAGAGGTAATAAAACAAAAAAAATGTAGATTTTGATTATATGGTTGAGGTTAATGAATTATACAAATGGAGAAGAACAGTGGAAGACGACAACGCAAAGTTTTTAATATCAATTATAAATAACAATGATAAAAATAGTTAATAAGTATTTTTATTTATAAAAATTGAATGAATGTAGCATTTTTATAAATAACAATGATAAAAATGAATGATTTAATACATTTTTATAAGAATGTACTACTGCTTTGTTAGATAAATACTATTTTTTGTATTTTTAGAAATGATTTTTAAAGACTAATTTTAACATTTAGTAACACAAATATATATTATTGAAGACTAAAATATAATCAAAATTATATATTTTTAAAAATAATATATATAAAAAATATTTTTTTTATAAAAAACTATTTGAAATAGTAAATAATTTTTTTAAATTTTTTTAAATTTTAATATAAAAAAGTTAAAATAAAATGGTGAAATATTTAAAATAACATTTTTAGAATAATTGTTCAAACTAATTTTTCATTTAAAGTTTTTATTAAAAAAATTTATAATTTATTTAAAACAAAATTATATTGGATTGTAAATTTTTTTGAAAGAAACATATTAAAAAACATCCATATTATACAAAAAAATCAGTATAGATTTTAAAAATATATAAACTAGAATTATATGCAATATAAAATAGGAGTGTATAAAAATTATACACTCCTATTTCAATAATCATTCGATTGTTATTAATTGATAGTGTAAAAAATCTTTTAAATAGTTAAAATAAAAATTAAATTTTTTAAATATATCAGCGATTGTTATTAATTGATAGTGTAAAAAATCTTTACAGTGTCAATATATATATATATATATATATATATATATATATATATATATATATATATATATATATATATATATATATATATATATATATATATATATATATATATATATATATATATATATATATATATATATATATATATATATATATATATATATATATATATATATATATATATATATATATATATATATATATATATATATATATATATATATATATATATATATATATATATATATATATATATATATATATATATATATATATATCAATTAAATTCAATTATAAATAAACCATTTTTTTTCCTGAAGAAGAAATGTGTAGGTGAAAAATAAAAAATAATAATTATGTTTTTTTATAAAGAACTACCGTCCAGACGGGCACGCGATATATATATATATATATATATATATATATATATATATATATATATATATATATATATATATATATATATATATATATATATATATATATATATATATATATATATATATATATATATATATATATATATATATATATATATATATATATATATATATATATCAATTAAATTCAATTATAAATAAACCATTTTTTTCATGAAGAAGAAATGTGTAGGTGAAAAATAAAAAATAATAATTATGTTTTTTATAAAGAACTATCGTCCAGACGTACACTCGCGTGCTCGTTTGTCTATTTTTTTAAGACACACGTAAAAATTCAAATAATATTTTTTATCTAATGTTAATTTTAAATGGAAGTTAAATACAAAGTTAATAGTAAAAAGTTAGATAAAAAATTAATGGAAGTTATTAAATAAGTTATATATTAAAATAAGAGTAAAATTGATAGGAAAATAGATTACACAAAAATACTATGTTTTACTTTTATATAAGTCATAGATAAGATTTTTTTTCTTTTTAAAGATTTTTCAACATATTTTCAAACTTTTTTAATTATAAAATAGTAAATATAATTTCTCTTCTAAGGTCTAAGAATAAAAGAAAAAACAACGAGTAAAACACCAAAAACCGGCAAAGTTGAAGGACCAAATGCTAAATAACCGAACTTCGTATATGAGTTAGGTCTTTCCCAAATTTGTATGAATTAGGGTTTTGTGAAAACAACTGCGTCTTTGAGATTCTGCAATACACGAAGGAAAAATGTCGAAGAAGAACAATCTCGCAAAGAGAAAGAGGCAGCACGAATTCGAACTCCGAAGTACTCTCTCGCTTTCGATTTTCCCCAATTTTTCAAACTCACTCTTCGATTTTTCATGTTCTGGTTTCACAGTTGTGACAATTTCTTTCAGGAGAAAAACTCGAGAAGGAGAAGAAAGATAAGAAGCTTCAGGCGAAGAAAAACAAGATGAAAGTGAGTGCTTCCTTTTGATTCCTCAAATTCATTTTTCTGCTTTGATTTTTACTTACTTTTTTATCTGCAGTAAATTGATATTTGAACAAATACGTGATGTTGGTACATGTAAAGTGTTTATTTTTGTGCAATAAAATCTGAGTATTAGATTCGAAGTTTTTAAGGAAAGCCTAAAGTAGAGATTAGAGAGGTTGGATTGTATGTGTGTGCAAGGTTTTAAATAAGGGTCGCGGTCGCAAAAAGGTTTTCGCAATTTCGGTTGGTACATGTGTTGCAACACTGTGCGAATTAATCACAATTTGTTTTTTAATATAAAAACGGTGATATAGGGACTGACATCTGCCAATACCGTTTTGTCACGACTATTTTTGAGGCTGCAAATGGTCTTTTAATGTGTGTATTTGAAAGATTAATAATTGTATGGTTTTGTTGGGAATATTTGTTTAGGTTGATGGTAGTGACAGGAAAAAGAAGGGCGGAAGTGGGTTTCAGGTGGGAAAGAAGAAACTGAAGACCAAGTTATCGGCTCTGTCTAAAGCTAAAGCCGCACAGGCAATGGAGCTTGATAAATAAGGTAGGTTTGTGAGGTCTTATTTAACGTAATGCCGATGCCGATGCATTTAAATTGATAGATGACAGATTTGTTGAGGCTCTGTTTCTGTATTCTTTTTTGTTTTGAGCTATTTGACTACGAGGGTGTGAGATGTATATTAGGTATAGCTAATCTCATTGTAGTGGCTGTCACTCTCTTGCAATTTTGTCTCTAATCAACTTTCTACTTTTATCTTTATATTTTGTAACTGATTGATGAAAATTTACAGTTATTACTGGAAAACAGAAATCTTCCATCATGAAATTCACATTGGAAAGGGTTACATGCATGCCAATGTGGTCTAGCATGTGTTTGTTTTGACAACACGTTCTAAGTGTGTTGGACGTCTAACCAAACACACCCACAAACGAACGTGCATGTAATCTATTTTGACATAAGTGTTTGGTAAAAATAGCGGTTGACTAATAAGTTAGCTTATAGCTTATATTTTATGGCTGATGACCGAAGACTTATAACTTAGTTTATAGTGATGGTTGATGACGGATAGCCGTAAAATGACATAAGAGACATTTAATGCATAAAGGGTAAAAGTGAGAGTGAGTTTTAGTTAAAATAATAAGAATAAATATGGAAGGAAAAATTATAAGGTATTAACTAAAATGCTATTTGAAAAAGCGCCTAGAAAGTAAGCTATAAGCTCATGATGAAAACACCATTGTCAAACATGTCTTTTTTGTCGTATGAACTTATAAGCTATAACCTATAAACTCAAAAATATCTCATGCCAAACAGCCTGTGTATTATGAATTTTTGTTATATTAGAATACATTTGTATATGCAGGTCTCCATATAGTCGGCAAGTTATTTTGCTTTTACAAAAATAAATGATAAATGATATTCATATTTATGAATCTATACGAAAAGGGATGTTCAGTTTAACATATCACACAGGTAAACATGTTAGGGTAGGTGATCCAATCAGTGTGTTAATGACTGGTTTTTAGTTTTTGCTTCAAACAGATACCAGTAAAATTTGATAGATTTCATATGCAAATCAAAACTTATAGCTCTGTTTCCATTTCACTTCCGGCAATTTGACAACCTGAAGTATTTTGGCTGTCTCTGCCAGGTTAATGACCTGCAAATTGCATGTTCTTCCTGGCCTTGAGAATTACTTATTGAAGCTTAAAATGCCCAATTAGTATATAGAATAGAAAGCTAAACATGTTTTTGTTTTTAAATGCAATGTATGAATATTATTGTTTTTTTGTATGCATAATGTTACTGGCTTATTGAAGAGCATAATTTCCATGAGTTTTCTTATTTTCACCAATGGCTGAATTAGGCATTAGCTGTTTATTCTTTGGACTATTATCTCTTTTGTATATTTAGACAAAGTCAGTCACATTTAGCATAACAAGAGATGAAATATTTGGATATTACAATTTTACCAATAAAGAAGCCACTGAGAAAAGATTAAAAGTCTTCATTTGGGTGGGAGTGAAAAAGGCATGTGAATGGGAGTGGATTTTCTCACCATCACAAATTTAATAATATAAATAAATTGAGAAATAAATACTAAACTATTTTGTCTGGAAAAAACTTACTTTAAACCTTGTTCAACCTTGGTTCAGGGTGGGTGGGGGTGGTTCAAGTATGGCAAAGTCAGGTGGCCCCGGTTGCGAGTTAGGAGGAGGAGAATTGTGGCTTTTGGGAAAGGAAATTTGAAAGATAAATATGAATATTTTAAACAATTTTTGAAAAAACGATTTTGTATAGAATAAAAAGCTTTTATCAAAATTCTCTGTCCAATACATTTTTTTTAATTCCAAAATCTTCCCATCTCTTTCTCTTTAAACTCTCAAACAAAATTTTAGTGGAATGAGCTCAAAATTCCGGCGAGTCGATAAAAAAAAGTACAGCATATTGAGAAGAAAGATTCTACTTCGTGTGATATTCTATTCATACTAATTCATATTTTCTATTGAGTTACCACCGATTATCCAATTATCAATCTGGATTGAAAAGAATACTCTTTTTTTTGCAAGCAACAAATACATATAAATAAAAGCAATTAGACTAAAAGCAATTAGAACTCAATAGTTGCACAACTCCAATTCACTGCTTACATATAAAATCTGGTATCACATTGGAATACCAACCCTCCATGGACTGTACCCGATTACAACCATACAACAGACTCTAGAAATTCTGCATTGCACGAAAACCAGACTCTAGAAATGCTGAGGTGTACCATGGCAACAACTGTCTGACTATCCAAATCGTAACAGATGGCTACACCAACATAGCATGCAGCAAAAACAGTGTGCCCTCACCTCAGCATCTAAACATCAACAACTAGATGAATCTGAACAAATTACATGCAATCCGAAGTAGGGGTGGAAATAGGTAGGGCCGAGTTAGGTTTTGCTAAGTCTGAGTCTGACCTGCTAAAAAATTTAAAGCCTAAGTCTGACCTGCAACCTATCATAGGCTTATTTTTAGGCCTAAACCTGGCTTTTTCGAAGGTCTGATTGACCTACTAGCCTATTTAAAAGCTTACTTCATTTGAACGTTTGTAAATAAGAAATTCAATTAATGTTAAATAGACTAACAAATTAAAAGATCATTGAGACTAAATTTTTGTTTTCATTGTCTCGTTCAAGTTTACCTATTAACATAAGTTTGATGATACTATTTGTTGTAGAGAACTTATAAAAAAATAACTTATGACAACAACTTGTGAATTTTCATAAGTTGTTCAAAATAACTAAGCTTTATTTTCGTATTTTAATTCAAAGTACAAAATACAATATAATAATAATAAATTTATTGAATTTTTTATAAATAGGTCAGCCTGATAGGCTTAAAAGGCTTTTCTTATGCCATGTGGCTTAGCCTCTTTAGCTAAATAGGCTTATAGAAAAGCCTAGACCTTTTCTATTTAAGAAAAAGCCTGGTCTGGCCTGACCCTATGTAGGCTAGGCCGTAGGCCCCTGTTAGTTGGTCTGGCCTATTCTCACCCCTAATCGGAAGCCTTCAAAACAATACCTCAACCTCTGACCAAGTTCAACAGATTGGTTGAGCAACCAACGATCAAATTGAACGCTTGCACACAGGTGTGAAAACCATTAAGTGATATTATCTTCAATCCGACTTGATTTGAGACAGTTATCTTCAAGATAGAATTTCAGCTTCTTCCACCATTTTTTTGACAATGATTTTTCTCATTTTAAAAAATCTTTTTGATCCTTACTTTTTGTTCTGTTCGAGAACCAGAGATATATGCTATAACTCTGTGAAGGAACCAGAAATGATGAGAGTTGGATAACTATTGATCTTGAACAATGACTCTGATCTCCTTTACGGTGGTGTGAGGTGGACCTGCATAGTTAGCATCCCAACGCCCAAGTCAGTTAAGATTCAAGATGATTAAAGTAAAATTGTATATCAGAGATTGTGTACATTCTCATAATGTGTTAACTGTTTTTATAGGACCAAGTAGAGTGAGTTTGAGATGGATTGGGCCTTGGTCAATTGGGTCTTATAGTTGGTCTAGAACAGTTGCCTCCAAGGCTTTGTTGGATACTAGAGGAGCCGAACGAAGCCTTAAGTAATTCAAGCCGGCCTTTAAGACGGATCCAGTATGAAATGAAATTGAAATACCCCATAATTTGTTAAGAAAGTAGTGGGAAACAAGAGAGTTAAATGCTTTATTGTCTTAAAAACGTTTAAATACCTGCTGCCATCACGTTAGTCTGATGATCTAATATATGGAATGATTTATCTATTTAGGACACTTGAGTGTTTTTGTCATTGAGCGGCATGTCGATTGTCCTTGGATTGATATTCTATTTTAATTTGGGCCATCAATGTTTGATTTGATTTCCTATAAACTTTTGGTTTTGTCCCCTGGTCTTCATTTGACTCATTTGTGATTGTTTTTTTGCATCATTGAATATCGCCTCCTTTGTTTAATCTAACAGTTTGTTCCACGATTATCCTTCCTTTTGTCCAGGCATGTCATTAAATTTTACAGTTCTTTTTTGTCGTTTACATGGTTTGTCTTTTTCTCCCAACTTGGCACCACTATCTCATCAGATCTACTCATATGCAACGGTGAAGATATAATTGATATGGTTGTAAGTAATGCAAAAGATTATTCATGGGTAAATCTTTGGTATTTAAAGATCCCTTTAGAGCATGTTGAAAAGGATGGGGAAATAAAGGTTCCCTTTGAAGTCGGATCTCCTTTGGACTGGATAATTATGGTGGTCCCTGCAGATAATAGGGTATGTCATACGTTCGAGGGGTGCTCCATTCCCTTTTATTCTTGCATCTTCGAGAAGTTAGGTATACGACTTCCCCTCAGTACTTTAAAAAAGAGGGTATTAGATCATTTTTGCATTCCTCTGTTGCAACTTCATCCCTGTGCTTGGGCTTTTGCGGGGGTTTTCTAATACTGATATAAGTATCAGGGAAAAATGGACTCGACTTCTATAAATCTCTTCTTTCATCTTTTTGAAGTTAAACCACTTTCTAAAGGCAAAGGAAGTGGAATTGTTTCTATTCTCCGTTTTAGAAACAAGATCTTCCATGTTTATATCGATATTTGGAAGATTTTCAAAGAGCGCAATTTCTTGGTTTTCCCTCTCTCCCTTCTTGCCCATAATGAATTATGCATTATTTCTTCTTTTTCTTCTTCGGCCCCGACAGTCTGTTTTGAACGGAGGAGTCAATTTCGGTCCTCAGATTACTTTATTTAGAAAGCTAGAAATTACTATGTTCCTTATTTGTAACCGATGCAGAAAAGGAGATGAAAGAGGCATTGCTTTCCTTTTCCAATTTAGAAATATACTGCCATGACATTGCTGAGGCAAAGTTTGTGGAGGAGAGGATGAGACTTTTTAGTATTGTATATTCTCTTCTTTTCTTAAAATAATTGGCTTTGCTTATCATCTTACTATTTAAATATCTGCTTTGCATAGATGATCTCAAAAAGAAAGATCCATCAGTTGGCGACATCGCTCCTGTGTTAGATTTCGGGGCTCCCATAGTTTCTTCTACATCTTCAGAGAGTTGAAGTAAGAAGAACCACGACCGTCGTGCTAACAAAGGTCGGGTAAAGCAGTTGTACATGGGAGTCATGCGAAGAAGAAAAAGTCGAAGCATTTTGGTCATGTATCGGGTATTCGTTTGGAGGATACTCTGATCCTCTTTCCTTATGTGTTGGTAGGTCACCTGCCACGAATTGTAGCGGAGATGAAAGAGTGTGTGTCCCTTGACGACTATAAGAATATTCGCCAACTCTCATCTGTTGGAAAATCCAATTTGCTGGTTGAATAAACATATATTGTCCTTCAGGCCATTCCTCTTTTGAATTAACTCGCGGTCAGTCATACTTATCTCTTGTTCCCTCGTTCTCATTTTCAAGAGATTAAGGGCTCGAAAGCTCATTTTGAATTGGATGAGGAAAAGGTGTCTAGCTTCAAAAAGAAATGTTCTAAGCTGCACCCCTGCTTGATCGAAGTTTCTCCTTCCCTGGGTGAAGTGAATCAACTTCGGTCCCCAGTTGCCCTAGTCGACTGCATAACAAAACTTGAGAAGCTATTTGAAGAGAAGGACCCAGATGCCCTCAAAAAGGAATTTGAGTCAGAAACTTTGTCTCTTATAGTCCCGAGTCTCATATTGGGGTTTGAGGACAAGAAAGTTGGCCTAACTAGAGGTCTAGATGCTCCTCGGGAAGAATGAGTTACGTTAAGCAACCAATTGCGTGATGGTTCTGACGACGACTTGAAATAAGTTTTCTTTAATATGTTCTTGGTCATATGGAGTCTCTAGTGCTTGGCCTTAGAGCTTTTCATGACTAATTTTCTTTAACATAATCCTTTGTAATTTGTACCTTTGACATTTTGATGCATTAAATGATTTTCGCTCTGTCGTTCATTATGATTTTATTGGGGCTTATTACATTAGCACCTTATTTTTAACATTTCTGGATACTACTGCACCCTGCAGCAGGGCTTGGATTCACCGAGATATAGTTGTGCCTTTGAATTGCGCTATGCGTCACAAAGGATCATTCCCTGGCCAAGGGTAGGATCCCCGTCCCTGCTCCCGAGGTATGGCTCGGATCGAGGTGGATGTCCCTGGGATCCACCATCTAAAACCCTTGGATTGGCTAGATCCAAAGGGACTGCTCCAGCTACGCATTGACGCATGTAATGCGTTTTAAGTTGTATCAAATATGCAATAATGCATTTAGTCTGTATCAGATACACAAGAATGCGTGGAATGCATTTTAAGTCGTATCAAATATGCAATAATGCATTTAGTCTATATCGGATGCACATGAATGTAAGTGACTTCGTATTCCCTTGTCCTGCGACATGGAAAGCAAGAAATATATTAATAGCAAGCAAAAAGTGGTATCCGTATTGGACTAAATAAGTTATACAGAAATGGAATTAAGACAACTTATACAATGACATGAATATGAACTGTAAACTATAACACAACTTCAGTTTAGAAACATTCCATGTCCTTGGTATGCGTTCTCCTTTGAGGGATTCTAGGAGATAAGCTCCTCTTCTGGTGCCAGCTCGTACACGGTAGGGTCCTTCCCAATTAGCAGCTAGTTTCCCATCCCAGGCATTCTTCTTTCTGATGCATGTCGTCCTTAATACTAGATCCCCTTTATCGAATTCTCGGGATCGGACGTGAAGATTGTACCTCGAAGCCATTATTTTCTTAATGACTACGCTGGTCAAGGCGGATGCCATTCTCTTCTTCTTTGAAACTCGATTTCCTCTCTGATAGCTTTTTCGTTGCTTTCTGGTGGCAATGGATTTGCTATTCAGCTTATATTCCATATGTTAAACGAAAAGGAGTCTCTCTTGTAGTGGAATGTGGTGTAGTACAATAGGCCTATAAAACATGCGGTAATTCATTGGCCCAATTGCCTTTGGCTTCCTCCAACCTCCTCTCCAAGCCTCTTACTATTATCTATTTGGCAACCTCGGCTTGGCCATTTGTTTGGGGATGTTCTACCTACGTGAAATGTTGTTTGATTCTCAATTCTTTTAGAAGGATTTTTAGTTTTTGGTAAATAAACTGCATTCCATTATATGTGACGATGGCTTGGAGTACTCTGAACCTGGCCAATATATTATTTTTAAAGAATTTTATGACGTTCGCCGCGGTGATATTAACTGACGCATCGACTTCGATCTATTTAGTAAACGCTTAATATTATATTTGGTATCTTATCTTAACCTCAAGGTTCATTTCGATCCCTTAACTTTAAAAAGGTCCATATTCATCCATTAACTCTTCAAAACGTATAGTGTTAGTCCTTTTCGTCTAATTAGTAATGAAAACTTAAAATTCAGTCGCTAATTTGATGAAAAGGACTAACATGCTAAGGGATCAAAATGGACCTAAAGGTTAAGATAAGTGACTAAAATGGGTATTAAACCTTTAGTAAAACAGTCGACAACATAATAAAATATTTGAGCTGCCCCGATGTTGGAGCAAAAAGGCAAAGGATATCCATTCTCTACTACATGAACGACCAGAGCGATATTAATATGTGAATTTGGTGGTCGGGGCATTGAAGACGTCCTTGTGCCTTTGGCACTAATCACATTTTTTTTTACGTATTCTCTAGCATACTGAACTATGGTCGGTTCTTAGCCAATACTTTTGACCCTAGGTGTTGTCCTTCTATTCCTTCGTGCACTTCAAAGAGGGCATAACCATCTTTGGATTTTCCCAAGCACCCTAACATTGGTGTGGAAAAACTCCTATTGTATAAAGTTCCTTTGATCACTGTGTACCCCATGACCTCTTAACCAGCATTGCGTCTGATGGATTTGTCGAAAGTATCTCAGATTCAATATATTTTCGAATCGAGGTCATCCCGGAGGATGGGATTGTGTCACTTATTACAAATATTGACTTCCCTTTCGTTTCTATGCTGGGGAGTTTCTTAATTTCCTAGACGAATGAGCGGTTCCGAGGTTTCTAGTGCTAGCTAGCCGAGATAGGACATCGACTCAAGTGTTTTCCTTTCAAGGTACATGGTCTATTTCGAATTCCTTGAATTCCGCTAGCTTTATGACAATTAGTTTGAGGTATATTTGGAGCAAACAGTCCTTTGCTTGGGCTACTCCCTTTATTTAAGAAACAACCAGTTCAGAATCCGTTCATAATTAATGCATTCCGTTTCCATTTCTCCTGCAAGTGTTATCCCGAAAATGATGGCCTCATATTCGGCTTGGTTGTTGGTAGCTGGGAACTCAAATCTTACAAATAATTCCACTACTAAAACAAAATTGTTTTCTAGGATCAGACATGCGTCCTTCCCCTGCTATTTGATGATCCGTCGATGAAGATCACCCACGCTCGATCTGATTTCGAGGGTAAAGGAGTCATATACGCCAAGAAGTTGGCAAATACCTAAGCTTTCAGGTTTTTCCTTGCTTTGAAGGATACCTCAAACTCAAATAACCTGATGGTCCACTTCGTCAAATGTCTTGTTAAATCAGTCGGTAAAGCACATGTTTAAGGGCGTATATGTCTGGATGATAATGGAATGCGTGAGGAAATACCGACACAATTTGTGATATGCCGTCACTAATGGCTGGACTGCCTTTTCAATTCTATAGTATTGTGTTTCTACCCTCGCCAATGCTTTGAAGATGAAGTACACTAGTTTCTGGTGCGCATTGGATTCTCTAATAAATAAGATACTTACAACTTCTTTGACAACAATTAAGTATAAATACAAAAATTCCCCTGTATAATGTCAGGTAAGTACCCGGGGCGTACCCAAAGTTTTCTTAAAAGATCTAAATACCTCCTCATAATCACATGTCCACTCAAAATCAGTTATTTTTTTTACATCTGGTAAAAAGGAAAAACGTGTTGTGCTGACTTTGAAATAAGTCTATTCAAAGGAACGAGCATGTCGTTTAACCTTATAATTTCCTTCTTTAAAGTCGGAGAGTTCATCTAAATCACTACTTTGTATTTGTCTGGGTTTGCTTCAATTCTTTGATCGATCAAGTAGAAACCCAAAAATTTGCCTACCCTCACCCTGAAAGTACATTTTTCTGGGTTGAGACGCATGTTATATTGTCGCACTCTCTTGAACACTCGTCAAAGGAGTTAAGCGTGAAAATCCTATTGGCCAGAATTTACGATCATATGATCAATGTAAACTTTTAGTGTCTCCCTATCTCTTCTTGAAAGATCTTGTTCATCATTCTTTGGTAGGTCTCGCCAGCATTCTTTAAGTTGAAGGGCATGTCATTGTATTGATTGTTTTGTTGTTCCATCATAAAGGAATTCTTTTATTCGGTCAGGTCTGTACATAGGCATCTGATTATACCCTGAATAATTGTCTACCAATTTATCAATGTTTAGGATCAAATACAAATCTTTTTGGCAGACCCTGTTAAGATACGCGTAGTCGATTAAAATCCTCCATTTTCCTGACGAATTTTTAATTAACACGATGTTGGATAGCCATTTAGTGTATTTGGCCTCAGAAATGAATCAGACGTCAAATATGCCTTTGACCATGCTAGTGGTGGCCACGACCTTTCACAGAGACTGCCTCCTCTGATGTTGGGATACATAAAAAGCTTTAACATCCACATTTAGGTGGTGTCATGCTATTCTAGGATCAATTCTGAGCATCTCGTGTGGGGTTATTCCAAAAAGGTTGGCGTTAACCCGGAGGCACTTCTAAGGGGTGACTGACGCTTATTTTAACTGACCTGGCAGAGTTATCTCTGAGCTGAACAAACTCAAGATCGTCACATGGCATCAGTCGAACCTCGTTTTCATGAGTTTCTAGATCAAACCCGTAGGGACCAGTCAGCTTTCCTCTTGTTTCTGCTTTTGAATCCATGGTTGACACCAAAACGTCTCTTTGGATAACTTTTTTGATTTGTTTGGCTTCATCCATATCGGCAGTTGCCAAGATCGGCCTTCCTTGCGTGTTTTGATACGTCACTTTCAAATGGAGAGGAGACACAACTGCATCTAGTCTTTCTAGAAAGGATCTCCCTAAGATTCCTCTAAAGGCGCTTCAACACAATACTATCACAAAATTAAGGAGCACTTTTATTTTGGGATCTCCCACTCCAACAGTCACCACCAGATCCACAGTTCCATGAGGATGAGTGGTCAAATCGTTGAACGTTAGGATGATATTATATAGTTAATTTTAATAGGAGTTTAATATTTTCCAAGGTGGAAATTGTTGAGTTTGCCTCATAGGTAATATCAAGTGGGAAAGGGTAAGGTTTATGGGTATTATTGAAATCTGGATTATTAGTACCGCACACACACACACACACAGATATATATATATATATATATATATATATATATATATATATATATATATATATATATATATATATATATATATATATATATATATATATATATATATATATATATATATATATATATATATATATATATATATATATATATATATATATATATATATATATATATATATATATATATATATATATATATATATATATATATATATATATGTATGTATGTATGTATATATGTATGTATGTATGTATGTATGTATGTATGTATGTATGTGTGTGTGTGTGTGTGTGTATATGGGGCATATCTAGTGATACCTTGCACGAAGAACATCAATCCACAACGAATTCCTTCCTTCTAAAAGGTGCCATCTCCATTTGAATAGAAACACAATATTGAACTCTTCCACCCTTTTGAAACCAATACCTCCTAAATGAATATGCAAGCATAATTATTCCCATCCAACCCAATGAGTTTTTCTAACTCCATCACCCTCTCCCCGTAGAAAATTGTTTTGAAGTTTAGTGATAACTTTACAAATCTTAAATGGTATTCTATAGAAAGATAAGATGAACACGAGAAGACTGCTCTAAACCGATCTCAGAAGAGTAATTCTTCCGTCGAGACTTAACAATCTTCCTTTCCACTTAGCGAGACGATCTTCAAGCTTGTGCAAGAATTTCCAAGATGAGATACGTCTAGGAATCAATTCGATCGGAATGCCAAGAAAGTTGAATTGATTACCTTCCAACCTACATGAGAGAAAGTTTGCCACTGTATCCAAGAAAAAAGAATTAAAATTAGACCAATTAACTTGCTTTTCAAGTAGTTTACTCCAAGACCCGAGATCACTTCGAATCCTCTAAGAAGTAAGAACACACTTAAGAGCCCAGAGATGTTTCCCTACCATCTCCAATAAGTAATGTATCATTAGAAAATTGTAAAATATCTATAACACAATTATCCTTGACACGAAAACCAGAAAATTATCCATTAAGAATTGATCTTCTAACAAGGCTTGATAAACCTTCCGCCGCGATGACAAATAAGAACGTAGATAAAGGATCTCCCTGTATGAGACCCCTTTCAACCTTAAACTCCTTCGTTGGGCTTCCGTTAACTAAAACCGACATAAAACTTGAGAAAATCGTGGATTCCATCCATTTTAACCAAAGCTCCCAAAATCCCCAATACATCCAAAGAGTTCATAAGTGTCGCTTGCCATGATCCTATTAGGAACTTCTGAAAAGAAGATTGAAGCCAACTTCTCCTTTTCACCAAACTGACCTCTAATGCCGACTGAAAAAATATCCCATCTAGGTTGAATATGTTTCAATCCCTTCCTCTTAACATTTTTCCATGCCATTAAGCTTCTTGAAAAATATGTTTCAATCCCTTCCTCTCTAACCTTTTTTTTTGTTTTCTTTCTAATGCTGGGTGAATAACATTATTTTGACAAATTTAATTAATAAAGATGGTGAGTTGGAAATTATACAATAAGAATATTTTCATTATACTTGAAACCCTATACCTATATCAGACACTCACATATATTTAAAATTTTTATATTGATTTTCTCTCACAATTTGCCTCTTTTAAATTTTACAATTTTATGAAAAAAAATTGCTATCTAATCATCAATAAAAACAAAAAAATCTGGCAGTGGAATATAGATCGCAAATGTACAAAGAAAGAGTTATATATCGTAATGTTATTAGAGGGTTATATACGTAAATGAAATATTTTATGAGTTTAATGCATCATGTGAGGTATATGTGTTGAACCAGAAATACCGAGGACTGTGATTTCGTGGGTGATATATTCTACACACATTTGTGAAGCCTTTGAATATTTTTTATATGGTTCTAATCTTTGATTCCACTTATAAAATCAAAAGGTACCAGCTACCACTATTTGAGATTGCTGGTGGTACGTCAATTGAGTTGAAATTTTCAATTGAGTTTGCATGCTTCAAACATGAAAGAGAAACCAATTTCAAATGGTTATGGAGAAACAAAAGGATTTGTTCACATATGAGGACCTGTATTCCTAACCTCATACCACCTTTTATGGAATAAGGACATGTATTCAAAGAGTGTGGTTGAGTATGAATGACACTTGTAACATTTTGAACTAGGATGTGTTGATATTCATTCTTTGTTTATTATTGTAGAAGTATACTTTAAAACTTTGCGTGATGAAAATAAAGAAAAATATGTTTTTGAGATTACAAGAAATAAGAAACTCGAAAATCAACAACAATGCCTTTGTGAAACGATATTGTCAATAATAGAACAAAGTTATGAGATAAATATTGAGTATCTTGAACAAACACAAGAAACCCTATTAGGTTTTACAAAAGAGAGAGAAGAAGGAAGAAGAACAAGAATTGGTTAAAACTATTTTACTATTCACTTTATCAATAAGGGTTGAAAGATTACAAATGAATACCAACAATTAACCTCTCTCAATAACCTGAGAGAACTAATTTATTTATAGACTACTAAGCTAACTTATACACAAAGCTAACATATTTCGACAGCATGCTTGAACAAACTTCGACTACAACATGCACAACTCCTGTCGAACCATAAAGCTACCCTTGTCGACATTAGAGTTCAATCAAAATACTACAAATCTCCACTTTGGAACAAACTCTATACTAAAAAGAGAATAAACTAGATTTCATCATACAATTTTATCAACTGCATACAATGGCAAAATTTGCTACTTGACAATGTCTTAGTGATCGTATCAGCAACATTGTCATCAGTCGAAACCTTCATCACTTGGAATTCTCCATGCTCGATTATCTCTCTGACGAAGCGTAGTGTCACACAGATGTGCTTGGTTTACTCATTAAAAATCTGGTATACAAATATCAGATGTTCTAAGAGATGTCGAGACATTGATATCTGTTTAAAACACAAGAACAAGATAAACATAATTGAAAGTACATAAAAAATAATAGAACACAGAGAGTTGCTAACCCACTTCGGTGTACAACAACACCTACATCTCAGGGCTACAAAACCGGGAAGGAAATCTACTATTAGTAGTATCAATTCAAAGCTAAACAACCTAACTTACAACTTCTCACTTAATCCCTACCTAGTGTAATTTCTACCTAAGACACTCCTAGGTATGAGAATCCCCTCTCAGTTCCTTTCCAATCACAACATCAGTGATAAGTTTAACAATAAATCAAAAGAAGGAACACTTCAAAGCCAGTACTCAATCTTGCTTAAAAGCTTTAATCAAGTACAACACACTCTTACTTAAAAGCTTAGAGTAGAAAATTACAATTCAATAACATCACTCCAATTCAAGCATCTAGGTGAAGAATGAATGGCTCACAAATAGTCTACCTCATTGTATCAAAGAATACATGAGTGACACACAATACAACAATACACAAAAGACTCAAACCCTAAATCCTTATTTGCACACACGGTTTCTTTTTCAACAATACATCTCTATCTATTTTAGGTTTAATAAGTCTCTTTATATAGACTCGTGTAGTATGAGCTTGGACTCTTCAATCAATTCCATTCTGTCAGTTTTAATCCATCTGCAAAATCTTATCCATAATGACAGGAAAAGTTTCCTAAAAGGTCTCATCGTCCAAATTTAGCAATTTGTGTACAATTGGAGATACAAAAACTCGTTCCTGATAAAAACTTCTTGACCTGCGAAAATTACTGAGATATATCCCAAAAGAAGTATCACAGAATTAAAACAAATCTATCAAGATTAAAAACAGCCAGAACAAATGTTCTGTTATAACTGTTACAACATCTGTTAGGATATCTGCTCTCAAGGTGAGCGGAACAACATGTTACAACATCACACAAAACATCTTGTTGTGAACCATGTTTTAGAAAAATTGTTGCCAATTCTAAAACCATGGAACTCACAATCTCCCCCATTGACAAATTTTGGCTAAAACACCTTTTACGCAATAAACCCTGAAGAGGAATAAATCCAAAAGAAAAAAACAACACCAATTGCATTACATGTAACCATTGCAAATGTGTACATGAGGAAGAAGATAACCTGCATCTTCATGAATTTCTAATATACTCCCCCTAGACCATATAAACGATCCTTGTTATGGAGGAATAAATCTCCCTTTCAGAATGGAAGGAGAAACTTTTCTAAAGCCCAAGAAAATCAACCTGGACACAAACTTGAACCACTAGAATTCAATACATTAGAAACACATATGGCAGAAGCCACACACATTAGAAACACATATGACAGCAGCAGCATATGAAGACCACAAGACATAAGACATAAGACCCTAAAGCACAAAATGTCAAAACATCTGGTAGAATATTCAGCACAAGTTCACAAACCTAAACACTTTTGGAGAGACTATACTTTTCTCCCCCTGTTGTGCTAAAATTTGACAAAAAAAATGAAATGACTCTGCAAGAACATAAACACACCAGTAATAAAGAAATCAAACTAGTTCAAATACAAAGTACACACCAAAAAAATCAATCTAAGACACCAAATGGAAACAATTGATTTTAGGACCTTATTACAACAAAACAGACAAAAAACAAGCTCTCATCCAGAGCTAACTATTTTCTCCATCCTCCTGAGTTAACAAATTGAACCCAGTCTTCATCACCATTTGCATTAGAGACATGATCCTTGTTGCAGTGAGAATCGTGATACCAAGCTATTGATTAACTTGAATCTTTAATTCTTAAATTCAAAACCGGACTTTAATTTATCCAAAAAGGAAAGTTTTAAAGAAATAAAAACCTATAAAAATGCAAAGCAAAAAGCAAGACTTAAAGCTAAGCAAAGAGAGATCTAAAGGTTCGGGGGTTGGTTATGCCTAGGGTAGGTATTTCACATCCTAAACATCTGTAGTACTCTACATGAACCTCTTGTTAATATTTGTGTTTTACTAAAGTTTGCTTGCTAAAGGAAATGTGCTAAGGGTAGAGATATAAAGTATAAAGTATGTACAAAGTTTGGTAAAGTATGCTCGCAAAGACATTGCATCTCGTGCCTACGTATCCTGACGGGAATGGAATCAGAGCAACCGTAGTTCCCCTAACTAAGGAGGGAGGAACTCTTGACTGTGGTCAAGGTTCCAAGGGGATGTAAGCATTCATAGGGAAGTACTTACATGGAGTGCGGCGACTCCTGAATTTAAGTTGAGATTGTTATGGTAAAGAATGTCCACGACGGGACGCTAAACATGAGTACGGCGACTCAGATCCTAAGGTTAGGATAAAGGGGAGAGAATGTCCACGGAGGGACGCTAAATAGAGCACGGCGACTCCAATCCTAAGGTTAGGATAACTGGATAAAGGATGTTCTATGTAAACCAAGAGTGTCACACAATGTGAACAAAAGGTTCAAAACCTCATGGGGATAATCAATAGTTTTAAAGGTGAGCCACTTAAATGCGTACAAGCAAATTTAAAATTCAAACTTAAATTCACAAGGGAGACAACAATCCAAGTTCATATCGCCTTCAAATTTAAACTTAAAGAGGAATAAAATAAAAGTTCGAAAATGGAAGATAGGAGGGTGAAAACCCTAAAATGATTTACGATCTTCCTATAATGAAAAGTGTTTCCAAAATAATATTTTTAGAATTCTTTGATCATCATATGAAAATACACATTAAAACAAGAATTTAGCAAAAAGAATCAACAAAAAAGGATTAAAAATGAAGAAGTTATGTAAAATTGAAAATTGAATGAAATTAAATAAAATAAGTAAACCCAAGTGGTGAAAAAAATAGGGATGCCCACACCCAGGATTGAACCCACGTCTGGTGGTTTCTAGGTTCAAAACATGACCATTCCAACCATCATGCATATGTGAAATTGAATGGAAAAAAGAAGGTAAAATATTAAAACTTGAAAAATCACAAAATTAATAAAAAAGTGGCCTCGCTGAGGCTCGAACAGAGGACAAAGCGCATGATAGGGTACTTAAAGGCAAGGTGACAACCACTGGGTGGCGATACATCTATGTATTATGCCACCCCAATTCAATATATACTTAACAAAGCAAAAATTCTGGGCAACTCCTTCAAGGCAACTCAAGTGGAAATTCCAAAACAATTTGAATCCAAACTTCCTCAAGACATAACCAATTTTCAGGAAATAAAAGTCAAACATTATTGGATTTTCACGAGTAAGAGGATGGTGTCAACCATTTTTCAAAATAAAACTCAAAATGGAAAATACGATGGCACACGCAAGATGCATTAAGACAACTATGGCAAAAAACGTGAACATCCAAAATAGGTCAAAACATCATCAAATTTAACAAACTCAAAGTCTAACTTGTGTGATTTTTGACAAGGAAAAGGATGGTGAATTTAGTTTTCTCAAATTGTGCCCCTAACTAAAAAATGGTAGCAACTGCAAAAATGAAGTTTGAGATGCATTTGGAGATCCATGGATTAAAACAGGTGGATTTAAAAGCAAGTAAGGGTCTGCACAAGTTTGAAATGTAGTATGGGATGAGTTCCAACAACAAGTTTGATCAAAAAAGGATAGAATGAGAAAATGGCCCATGAGTTGCAAGTTGATGAAATTGGTCTTTAAGACAGATTTTGCCATGACAGCACACAAGTTACTAAAGCCAAAAATTGCATCCTTACATACACAAATTGCAAAAAGTCTCAAGGATTTGAAAGAGGTAGAGTATGATCAATCTCAAAACAAACAAGCAGTGAATAAAGAAAAGTGTTTGTACAGCATCACAAATGCCAAGTCCAAAGTGGATTGAAACCTGTAGCAGTGGTATTTCAACAATGTTGAATTCCATCCAACATGGATTTTTTAGACATAACAAAATTGTGCCACAAATCAAATAGAAATGAAATACTTAGAACAGAAACAGTTATCAAGACCTGCTACCATACTACAACAGCCATACTCTTTCAAAAATGAACACAAATTTAGCATAGTGCAATATCAGTTCATAGTAATGATGAATGATATAGATTGAGAAAGCTTACAACATCCTTCCTAACATGATTGTGAGCTCAAGAACATAACAATGTTCAAATAAACTAACTCAAACTCAAAACAGTATAATTAACAAAAGCAATAGCATGAAGAGCATTTTTTGATAGCCATGTAAACAAACAAACTAATTTTGATCATCTTATGCTTCCACACATCCAAGTGAATCATTTCAACAAAGACAACAACAAACACTTGTAACATAACTGAGTAGCCAATCAACAAAGCTGACAGCCCATGAGAGTTGACAAACTCAAGACTCAAGATAACAGGATCAAAACATTTTTTAAACATAATAAAAATTGACCAACAATGCAACATATGTTCAATACAGGCAAACTGTCAAAGTCCAATTCAATCCACAAGCTGCTGTAAAGTTACAACTCACTTAATAAAGCTGAGCCACAAACTTAGAACTATACAAATGCAGCAATCAAGCAATGCCAACATACATTTATGACATGTACTACCTCAAAGGCAGGTCCTGGCTATGAGAAGCAATTTTAACAGTAAAGAAGTAGGAGTTGACAGATTTAGATTTAAAAAAAACAAACCTTGACAAAACAAAATATGAATCTTAACATGACCATATCTAGATCAATTAAACACCAAAAGACAAACTTGCAAAACTTTGTGGCAGTAGGCATTTTAAAACATAAATGTAACACTCTTGGCATAACAATACCAAACAGTGAGGAATTAGCTCAGTAGTAAGGCATCCATGCTCTTACCAAAACCACATACATAGCTCCACCAAGAAACTTAAAACAAAGTGATTAAGAACCCTTCAATATAAGACCAAGAAGTTTCCAACAAATAGTAACATAGTTTGTGGTATTTCAACCAAACACTTTGGTGAATTCCAACTGTCATGCCTTTCCAAAAATATGACTCAAACAACAAATTACATAGATCAAACATGATTGTATTGTAAACAAACTTGGATATTCCTATGTACAATAAATCATTCAACAGTCTAGAGTCTTGACAGTCATCAATTCACATGAGCAATAATAAAAGTGGAACCAACCCTAACAGCAACCAAGTCATGAGTTGACAAACTCCACAATCAAAAGTGACAACTTGATCATCACAAATCCACACAATCAAATGCTAAATCCTCAAGATAGTTACAGCCTCAAAGTGACAGCTACCAAACATGGCAATGCCCAAGAACAAACAAAACAACCTAAACCTCCTCATATTGAAAGTTGACAGATTCTTAAGTTTAAAACAATTTTGGTGCTAATGAATATGCACTTAGCATAACAATGTCAAAACCTAAACTCACCATATATTCCTCACCCTATTTTCACAAAAGTAACAACATACACACACTTCTAAAGACAGCCTTACAACTAATGCACATGGTATTGGTTTCTTACATATTTGACAACATACTTAATAACTTTAACATAATGTACAAACCAATCTCAACCACAAAGCAATATATGGCAATGCATACTAGTGAATGAGTTTAAAATAACACACCTCTTGTAGACCTCCAAAAGCTAACTAGCAACCAAGAAAACCAGAGATTCTTCCTTCCTTTGAGCAAGCTCTGAGAAGCTTACTTCTTTTTTTAAGAAATAAGCAAACCTTGATGATAGTTTGAGTAGATAAACTTCCAGCTGCTTTTTGAGTTTTTAGACAGCTAACACAACATGGATATGAGGTGTTCCAAGTGTATTGATGATGGAAACTGGTCTATGTAGTGATTTGGTATGAAATATGCACAAAAGTCAAACCATGGTGTGTGGACAGTTGACTTTTTGATTCAAGGTTTTTTTGGAGAAAGTAAAGATGGGAACAACTTCGAATGGACATTTTTAGGGTGTGTATATGGTCTTTGAAGTGTTTTTGGATTAGGAACAAGAACTGGTGTGAAAAATGCAAAGTGGTGAAATTGGTGGTTTTGTGAGATTTCTTCACTTTCAAGTAAAGAGGGAAAGAAAGAGAGCTGTGTATTTATGATGTTTTGGATAGCTCTGGTGTACCTTTCAACATAGAGGAAACCTCTATTTATAGGCAAGGCAAGGCTTGGGGCAGATTGGTACTTTGACACTTTTGGAGGGAGTTTTGAAAATGCAATCTTCTTCATGATTGTGGACAACTGCAAATCCAAGTCTTTGGCCCAAGATGATGCATGAATAAAGTGGTGAGGATGACATAGAAGTGACTGAATTGTGGCTAGGGAGTAGGAGGACTGTTGCTGCAAGATTTCCATAAAGTTTCTCTTTCTTCATTTTCTTTGATTAAAATAATACCAACTTGCCTCCAACTTGCAAGACTCATCAATCCTCTTAATTTTCTACATTTCTTCTCATCATACTCTTTAAATAACATATAGAAACATGATCCAATGGCTGAGAATGGCTCAAGTGATCAAAAAGTGAGTTTGTGAAAAAGTGAAAATGTTGAACTCAAGTGTTGAAACCTCAACTTGTTGGATTCATAACTCTCAACTCATAAGGGCTATGGAGGATTTCTAGTACATTTTGGAAAGACCTTATGAAGCTATACAACTTTCATGTTTTCATGATCTTCATATTCCAAATAAAACTGGGTCAAAAAATCCTCTCAAAGTTGCTAAAAACATGCCTACAAAGGCCAATAACTTAGAATTTTTCTAAGTTATTTTTCCCTCTTGCAATGACTTTGTCCATAACTCCAAATATATGCATTTTCTGCTCATGGACCACTGTGGTACTTTTGTAGGACTTGTCAAGAGCTTTCCAATGAGCTTTGAACCAACTCAATTGGATGTGTGATTAGGGAGTTATGGTCTTGCCCCTTTCAAAACCCTAATTTCCCGATTTTTTTATTACTCCTCAATCCTTGATCTAATGGTAATGAAACTTCATGGATAGGTGTAACATGTTACTAGGAACATTTTTTATTCATACTTTGAGGTCAAATTCCTTATGATTGGAGAGTTGACTTTTCGGTCAATCGAACGATCGATCGATGACTACCGAGTCGACTGTTGATGTTCCGGGTCTTCTGAGGCCTTAAAAATTATTGAGTAGACTTCAATAAGCCATATGAACTTTATGGACCATGATCCCACCATTTGAACACCATTTAAAACAAAGGTTAAACTACAGTTGACTTTTCCTGATCGAAAACCCTAATCGGGTATCCTGAACTGCACTGTTCTTGATCCTTGGGTGACAACCTCAAATTGGATTCATACTTGATCCAATGGAGTATATTTTATAATGTGGAGACTTATTTCATGGGAAATCAATTCAATACGTTGACTAATTAACCATCGAAACCTCGATTCTCGGCTGTACGGAACCCTAATTCACCTATATCTTAACAAAGACAAACTTGAAATAGGTTAAGGTTAGATAATCAAATGGATATGATCTTAAAACGATGATGAATATCTAAGAGGTCAAAATTTGGGGTGCATTAATCCTCAACATGAATTTTCGTGAGGGACTTCATCTTGGTCTCAGTCTTTTTCCCTGTCAAGACAGCTCCAGTTGATGATCCAGCAGATGTCACAACCTTGGACTCATATTTCTTCTCTTTCTTGGTCTCCTTCAAGTGACCCTTCTTATTTTCATAAATATTGGAGGATTGACTCGTGTTTGAAGTGCACCATGATAGAATATGAAGCCAAAATCATTTCAGACTATATATAGAACAAATTCCTTGTTTGTAACGCCTGACAAGTCAAGGAAAAGAATATTGGAAGAAGCAAAATCATCCTTGATAATTCACCACCATCCACATGTGAGAGATACACTTTTTAATTCTCATTCTCTCTTTCCATGCTTGCACCATGACAATTCCCATGTTATATTTGAACATGCATGCACACAAAAAACACGTTTTTCAGGCCTACTTTGAAGGCACTGATGACTAGACACACCATCCTTGTCACTCTTACCAGAGAAAGATTCTTGAAACTCTTGACTAAAACATCTTCATGCAATATTTTGAAATTCTGGTAGACATTGTACGCTTCTATGAACCATCCAAAGACATCAAACATCCTCCATAACATGAAACTTTCCACTAAATACTCTGCCTAAAACAAAATCATCAAAGCTCAGCAGGATATCTGATCATAATGTCAAGATATCACGTCAGACATGTCACATTCAACAACATAAATTCCTTTGAGACCCAAAGCCTTGTGCATATTAAAATAAATTCTGCCATCCACAATTGACATAACAGGTTGCATGCAAGCTTTTGCACAGGTTGTACCAAAGCAGCTACACACCAGACATGTGAAGGTAGGAAAACACTTAGAAGTGGGGGGGGGGGGGTTGAATAAGGGTTTTAAAAAACAAATAAGGCAATAAAAATAACAGGTATTTTTATACCGGTTCGTTTGAACTCAAACTACTCCAGTCCACCCGACCAAGGTGATTTCACCTCTTTCAAAAGAGGACTTAATCCAATAATAAAAAACTGATTACAATGTTTTCACTAAGACAAACTTGTCTTAGTCTTCTCAAGAATACTGACCACAACTTGGTCTCTCAAGGATCTATTACAAAGTAATAACAAAATGTGCTTAAGTGCTTCTTAGAAAAGCTATTTAACAACAGTGATTTTACACAAAAATGAAGAACAATGAAACTTTCAATTTTCTTTTCAGCAAAAGTTGTATGTACGTTGTAGAATGATGCTTTCACTTTTTTGGAATAATGTGCTATATGAATTGTTGTTGAAGACTTATTTAAATACTTCATATTTCTCAAATAGCATGCACAATGTTTTGTCTTCTTTGACTATTCCTTTCCAGAAGAGGAATGTTCAGAGATATCCTTTTTGTTTTGACATCTTGTACCATACACAAAAGAGGAATAATGTCGTTGGATGTAGGAATAGTGTCGTTGGAATAGGCAACGAGTCTTTCTTGAACAACATCTTTTTGAATGAACGAATATGGAAATAATTCCTTCATCAGATCCTCTGATGATGTTCCATTTTCTTCTTATCAGAGTAACTTTCTTCCAGAGTTCTGCAGCTTAGTGCTAGCGTGATTGTTTGAACAAACTGTTCATCCAGAGGAACACTTCAGATCAGAGCAAATCTTCTCTCTTATGTGTTATCCAAATGTATCAGAGCCTAGTTACTAACGTTTCAAAGCCTTACTTGATTTGATTCTCAGAGCCTCTGCAGTTGCAACATTGAGTTTAGTACGCTCAGAGTTTTCCGAATCTTCGCTTTATACTTTACACTCAGAGCCTTTTGTAGCTTCGCTTTTCACCAAACGCTCAGAGTCTTCTACAGATGTAGCTTAACGTTCAGAGGGATATTCCATTCAGAGGAATATTTATTATGTTATCTGAAACAAAAACGCTTGAACAAAATTAGAGTATATATTTTCTCCATACAAAATTTCATTATTGTTATCATCAAAACATTGAGATATATTAAGAACCAATCTGTGTTCTAACAATCTCCCCATTTTTGATGATGACAAAAACTAGACGAATTTTTATTCAAAATTAAAAAAATATATCTCCCCCTTAGAATGTGATTCTCCCCCTGAAATGGATACTGCTAGAAAATTTAAAACTTCCCTTTCAACACTTGTATACTTTCCAGAGTCAGAGCAAGCTTATGGATTATCTTAGACCTTGTTCAGAGTTAATTCTATAAATATTGTTAGATGAGTAACTTTAGCTCTGAAACACTGAATTCATGATTAGTTAGATTTTATCATGTGTGAGTTTCCATTCAGTATTTGTTTATGTGAATGAATCAAAATTTCCATTTTCTCCCCCTTTTTGTCATATCAAAAAGTGATTTCCATTTTCTCCTAAATTTTATTTTAGAAAATCATTTAAGGCAAAAAAAAATTCAGAGCAAGAAAAAATAGAAAAAAATATAAGATAGAATCAGATGTAAAGAAAATAGTCACAGATGTATTTAGAAACCCAGAAAATAAAAAAACAGGCAAATTCACAGATGAACACAAACAAACAAACAATTAAGATTAACGATTAGCTAAAATCTTAAGAAGCTCCGTCATTTCAGAAGTTGAAGCTTCTTGTTTGGCCATCCATGTCTTAATTTAAGTAGTGGATTCTTCCTGTTTGACCATCCACTCCTGAATCTCTGCCGTAGTTTTCTCTTGCTTGATCATCCAAGATTTTATTTCATTGTTAGTAGCCTCTTGCTTAGCAAATCTGTTTTGTACATCTTCATTTTCTTTCCTTAAATCTGTTGAATTCTTAACAGCCAATGAAGAATATGCAATCCCTAATTCCAGAGCAGAGGGCTGACCAGAGTCAGGAATCTTTTCAACAACAGGAGCCTTTGAGATAACTTCTTCAGCCTGATGATCTTCACTAATCTGAGGTGCAGCAGATTTTTCAGATGAGGAGCACACAACTTCTACAGGTGTGTTTCCAGACAAAGAATAGGAGTTCTGTTGACACTTAGTTGAGCAAGTTTCAGGGCTTCAGAAACTCTCTCTTGTGCATCTGCAGAGCAAGCATCCTGAAGATTCATAGTCACAGAAGTGAATCTCTTTCTGAAAGCAGTCCAGATCTCTTCAAAGTCACGAGGATTCGTGCTAGTGAGGCACATCTCCCTTACAGCAGAAAACCACATCTGCATCTCCGTTTCAAAACTAGATAACAGATTACCAACATTTGTTCTGAGTTTGGGCTTAAGGTAGGACTCTAAGAAGGATTGCTTAAGGGCATCAAAAAATGAAGGTTCAAAAGAGGATGAAGGTTTATCTGGAGAATGAGAGGAAATGGGAGTGGGAGAAGAAAATTCAAGAGGATGGTTTGGGGAGTTATGTGGAAGGGATGTAGCATCTGATTGGTCAGAGGAGGAGTCAGAGGAGTCAGATAAGTCAGATGGAATTGGTGAATGTTTAGGAGAGGTGTGGCATGAAAGATTTCAGGTTCAGAACGGTTGGTAACAACTGGTTGGTTTGTAGAGGGGACTTCAGCAGAATTGGTTTGCTGAGGGATATTGAATGAGGGTGTGGATGGTATAGAGGTGGTGTGTTCAGAAGTGGCTTCTTGGTTATGTTGAGAGGTGGTGTGAGGATTGGAAGTTTGTGGTTGAGAGAGAGGAGAGGCATCAGACACATGAACATGCTCAAAGGAATGTGAATGGTGCTCAGAGGTGATGATAGGTTCCGAAGAGATAATAGGTTCAGAAGTGGGAATAGGTTCAGAAGATATAATAGGTTCAGATGAGAGAATTGGTTCAGAAGAGAGAGAGGGTTGAGATGTTGGTTCGTCTGTTACAATTTCCAAAACAGGAGATAAAACAACAGAGTGATTACCTGATTGCTTGGAACGCTTTGATGACTTTTTGGAACAGTCTTCTTCAAAAGCCTTTCTCTTAGAACTCTTAGATTGTTTCTCTGAGGGATCTTCTTCAGATACCTTTCTCTTCTTGCATCTCTTCCTCATAATCATCTCTGGAGCAGGTTGATAAGCACGTAGCAGCAGATCAGCTGGCATAGGAGTGCCATCTGCCATACAGGAAGCAATATAAGCTAGGAGAGATTCCTTTGGCTCCTCTGAAGTGAAGAGTGGGAAATATTCCACTGGTACTCTCCTTCTGCGCACAACATCAGAGTCAAGCTGAACTGGATCAGATTGAAGTTTTTCTACCAACTTCATTCTCTGAAGACTCTTGCCATCCAGAGGCTTCCCAAGAATATGAACTAGTTCATCTATCTGTCCAGCATCTTTCAGATAAGGTACCAAACCATTTTCAGTGAGAATATCAGAAATTAACCTTCCCATGGGAATCTAATCTCTGATTTTCTGGTGTTTGGTGCGAATGATTTCTCTGGACATCTTGACATGACTCCACAAATGAACAAACAGGAGATGTGGAAGATCCACCTTGATATTCTTCCCTAGACAATACAGAATATACAGTTGATCTGTATTAACGTAATTTGGAGAATTTAAAGCCTTGCAATGATGAACACATCCCAGAAATATCTTGGCCCAAATCTTGTAATGGGTCTTCGGATTCTTTATTTTGTTGGATGGAAGCCCAGAGGTAAACACCTTGTTGTACACTTCATTCATCATCACACGTCCCACTTATGTATTCACAATACCCTCTTCTTCATAGCCAACAAGTTTGCGAATTAATTCCTCAGTGATGATGATAGTTTTACCCAAAACGGATGAAGAAATAAACTTAGGGTAAACTTGGGCATGAATCCAGAATTCCTTTACTAGTTGGGAAAAAACTGGACCAACCAACCGATCAAAGTATTTTACCCATCCTTGAAAGTTAACTGTTGAACAAAGATCAAACCCATTTTTTGCCATGCAGTCAAAATCAACCATAAACTCACAGAGTACCTCTAGTTTGTTCACTGGTGTGAGAAGAGTGTGTTCTGGTTCTTTGTAAGCTTCATTACCCATTTGCAATGAAGATGATCCAACCATTGTAGAAACCAAGCGTTGATGTGATGAAGATGAAGTAGCCATTGAAGAAGAACTTTTGAGATGACTAGGGATTCTTTTAATTTTTTATTTGAAAATTAAGCAATGAAGAAGGGCAAAATGCATAAGGTGTGTGAGACAATGAAAGTGTGAAATGTGTTACAGCGTGAAATATATATTAGGGCACAAAGAGAAATATAAATAAAAATAAATAATGATTTAACGCATTAAATGAGATTTGACAAAGTGGGGGGAAAAAGAGAATTTTAATAATTCAAACAGTACCTAAAATGACGCCTCAGCTTGTGTACACTCAATCGTTTACAAAAAATCAGATTAAAAGTGACACGTGTTTGATGTGTTGTGCCTCTGAAGCTCTTTTAGGAAATGAATCGTTAACTAACGCTCCGATCCTCTGAAGCTTGTTAACTCATATTTTCACAAAAATAAAGTAACTTAAAGAAAAAAATTTCAGATGCAATACTTCAGAGTATAGACTTTAAACACTTTTCATTTGAATAAATTTAATTCTTAATAAAGATTTTATTCTGGACAAAAGTCCATACTAATATTTTTCAGAATAAATTTAAATCTATCTTCAGAGAGGGGTTTTGTAAAAATATCAGCCCATTGATGGTCTGTATCAACAAAATTTATAATTAATATCCCTTTCTGAATATAGTCTCTGATGAAGTGATTTTTAATCTCCATATATTTTGCCTTTGAATGTAAAATTGGATTTTTAGAAAGAGAAATTGCAGAAGTATTGTCACAGAAGATAGGAATATTACTCTCATGTATTTGGTAGTCCTCCAGCTGACTCTACATCCAGAGCATCTGGGTACTACAATCAACAGCAGCAATATATTATGCCTCTGTAGTTGAGAGTGCTATAGTGGGTTGCTTCTTGCTGTACCACGAGATCAAATTGCCTCCCAGAAATTGACAGCTTCCAGAGGTGCTTTTGTGTTCAACTCTATCTCCAGCAAAATCAGCGTCACAGAAGCCTACTAATTTATATTCATCAGATCTTCTGTAACACAGACCCATGTTAGTTGTACCTTTCAGATACCTCAGAATTCTTTTAACAGCAGTTAAGTGAGATTCTCTAGGATCTGATTGGAATCTAGCACATAAACATACACTGAAGAGAATGTCAGGCCTAGAAGCAGTCAAATATAGAAGAGAGGCAATCATACCTCTGTACAACTTCTGATCTACCTCTTTACTTACCTCTTCTTTTCCCAGAGTGCAAGTTGGATGCATGGGAGTCTTAGCTGGCTTACTCTCTATCAGATTGAACTTCTTCAGAAGCTCATTCACATACTTTGTCTGATGTATGTAGGTGCCTTCTGGAGTCTGATTAATTTGAATGCCCAGAAAGAATCTTAGCTCTCCCATCATGCTCATTTCAAACTCTGCCTGCATAGACTTAGCAGACTCCTTTCCAAGTGACATATTTGTGGTTCCAAAAATAATATCATCAACATAAATCTGACAGATTAAGATATCTTTCTTAATTGATTTACGAAAAAGAGTGGTATCAACCTTTCCTCAGATAAAATTATTTTCCAGAAGAAAATTACTCAGCCTCTCATATCAAGCTCTAGGAGCTTGTTTTAGGCCATAGATAGATTTCTTTAATTTAAAAACGTGCTCTGGAAATCTTTCATTTTCAAATCCAGGATGTTGATGAACATATACTTCTTCTTCTATTAAACCATTTAAGAAAGCACTTTTAACATCCATCTGATACAGAGTGATGTTATTCTATGCAGCAAAAGAAATTAGCAAGCATATGGATTCTAACCTTGCCACAGGAGCATATGTTTCTGTGTAATCAATACCTTCTTGCTGACTATAGCCTTGAGCAACAAGTCTAGCTTTATTTCTGATGACTTCTCCTTACTCATTTAACTTATTTCTGTAGACCCATTTTGTTTCAATAATGTTGAATCCTCTTGGTCTTGGAACCAGATCCCAGACATCATTTCTTGTGAATTGATTCAGCTCCTCTTGCATAGCAAGTATCCAATTGTTGTCTTGCAGAGCTTCATCCACAGAGGTAGGTTCAATAATTGACACCAGACTAAACAATGATGTCCCAGAGGATTTGAGGAAGGATCTTGTTCTTATGGGATTATCCTTCTTTCCAATAATCATCTCCTCTGGATGAGAAGATTTAATTCTGGAGGATTCTTTCAGAGTTGGTTCTTCAGAAATAGTTAAGTTGTCCAGATGAGCAGCTAATAGAGTGGCATCTGGAATTGCTTCTGATTCTTTAGCTGGAACCTTGTTTGCCTCTGATTCTTCAGAGTCTGTGAGAAGAGCTTCTCGATCTGCAGAAATTTCAGACTACTTTGGCTTTTGATTGCCAAGCTTATCCTCAAATTTGACATGAATTAATTCTTCCATAATTTGTGTTTCAGTATTGTATACTCTGTAGCCTTTTGAGCGTTCAGAATATCCAAGCATAAAACACTTTTGTGCTTTAGAGTCAAATTTGTTCAGATTATCTTTAGTGTTCAGAATAAAACAAATATATCCAAAAGGATGGAAATATGAAATGTTGGGTTTTCTATTCCTCCACAATTCATAAGGAGTCTTCTCCAGAAGAGGTCTTACAGAGACTCTATTCTGAATATAGCATGTTGTATTTATTGCTTCTGTCCAAAAATATTTAGCCATATTTGTCTCATTTATCATGGTTCTGGCCATTTCTTGCAATGTTCTATTCTTTCGTTCTACAACTTCATTCTGTTGAGGAGTTCTAGGACAAGAGAAATCATGTGCAATGCTATTTTCTTTAAAATATTTTTCAAAAGATTTATTTTCAAATTTACCACCATGATCACTTCTGACTTTGACAATATTAAATTTCTTTTTATTTTGAACTTGATTGCAGAAATCAAAAGATACAGAGTGAGACTCATCCTTGTGTTTTAGGAATTTTACCCATGTCCATCTGCTGTAGTCATCAATGATGACAAGCCCATACTTCTTGCCCGTGATGGATGTAGTTTTCATTGGTCCAAATAGATCAATGTGCAGAAGCTCTAATGGTCTAGAAGTAGAAACAACATTCTTTGGTTTGAAAGTGGATTTTGAAAATTTTCCTTTCTGACATGCTTCACAAAGAGCATCTGAGTTGAACTTCAGCTTAGGAAGTCCTCTGACCAGATTGAGCTTGTTAATCTGAGATATACGTCTCATGCTAACATGTCCCAATCTTCTATGCCAGACCCATTGCTCATCATTAACAGACATAAGACATTTAACATTTTGACTTTTCAATTCTGAAAGTTTTATTTTATAAATGTTGTTCTTTCTTTTACCATTAAAGAAGATTGATCCATCTTTCTGACTAACAGCTTTGCAACATTTTTGATTAAAGATAATATCATAACCATTGTCACTTAATTGACTTATGGACAACAAGTTATGATTTAATCCTTCTACAAGCAGAACATTTGAGATAAAAGGGAGGTTACCATTACTAACTATTCCAGAGCCAATGATCTTGCCCTTTTGGTTTCCTCCAAACTTCACGTCTCCACTAGATCTAAGTTCCAGACTTTGGAACATAGACCTTCTTCCCGTCATGTGTCGTGAGCATCCAGAGTCCATATACCAGGACTGGTGTCTCAACCTTGCTGCTAAGGACATCTGCAACATAAATTATTTTATCCTTAGGCACCCGTATCTTTTTGGGTCCTCTAGGGTTAGTTGTTCTGAAGTTCTGCCTGAACTTCTGTCCATTAAAAGCGGTTGTGTTCTAACGCAACTTAGGTTTATTAAAAATTATGGTGTTTTGATCTGAACGTGTGTATTTTATGTCATGTGAGTGACCAAATTTAAAATGAGAATACAGAGGAGTATAATTGATAATTAACTCATCAACATGTTTTGGATTTGATTCCTTCCCAGAAGATGATTCATATCCAATCCCTTTTCTGTTGTTCCTTCTCACACCATAGATCATAGAAGCCATTTTGCTTCTGTCTATGCTTCTGGACAGGAACCTTTGAAAACTATGGTCATACTCTTCTAAAATATTTTTAGAGCTAGACGCAGTATCTATTTCAGATTTTTGTTGAGCTTTTTCCAATTCAATTTTAATTTGAAAATTATTTTCTTTCAGCTCATCAATTTCTGATTTCATCTGATCAGTCTCAGATGCAAAACTGCTTTGCAGCTTCTTGTATTTGAGTTTGATCTTACTATAGTTTTCACACATTTCAGATAAGCTTTCAATTAACTCAGCTCTGGTGAGATCAGCAAATACCTCTTCTGAATCTGATTCTGATCCAGATTCAGATGATTGTTCATGCTCCTCTATGTCAGCCATTAGTGCAACGTTTGCACATTCCTCTTCAGACTCTGACGAGGCTTCATAAGAATTTGAGTCATCCCAAGTAGCCATCAGGACCTTCTTTTTCTTCTCAAACTTCTTCTTGGGTTTATCCTTTTGAAGTTTGGGACAATCATTCTTGTAATATCCTGGCTCTTTACATTCATAGCACACCACTTCCTTTTTGCTAGATCTTCTGTGACCAGAGGATTCTCCACGGTGTTCTGGTTTTTTAAATTTTCTGAACTTCTTTTGCTTGTGCTTCCAATGTTGATTTATTCTTCTAGATAGTAAAGATAGTTCATCTTCATCTGATGAAGATTCTCCAGAGCTTTCTTCTAGTACCTAAAAAGCTTTAGTTTCAGATTTTTTGTTATATTTTAAAGCTATGGACTTACCTTTCTTCTGAGGCTCATCTTCTTCAAGCTCTATCTCATGGCTTCTTAAAGAACTGATGAGTTCCTCCAGAGTGATTTTGTTCATATCTTTTGAGAGCTTTAATGATGTGACCATAGGTCTACACCTCTTTGGTAAACTTCTGATTATTTTGTTTACATGATCAGAAGTGGAGTAACCTTTGTCAAGAACCTTCAATCCAACAGTCAGAATCTGGAATCTAGAAAACATGGTTTCCACAAATTCATCTTCCTCTATCTTGAAGGCTTCATACTTTTGAATCAGCGCTACATCCTTTGTTTCTTTCACCTGCGTGTTTCCCTCATGTGTCATCTTCAAGGACTCAAACATGTCATGCATTGTATCTCTATTGGTGGTTTTCTCATATTCAGTATGAGATATAGCGCTCAGCAGAATTGTCCTTGCCTTGTGGTGATTTCTGAAGTCTTTCTTTTATTGATCAGTCATTGATTTTCTATCAATCTTTTTACCTTCACCATTAGTGGGGTGAGTGATCCATCAATGACTATATCCCAGAGATCAGCATCATAGCCAAGAAAGAAGCTTTCGATTATGTCCTTCCAGTAATCGAATTTTTCTCCATCAAACATCGGAGGCTTTGTGCTGATTCTGTCTTTCTCTTCATATTTATTGTTCAACCCAGTGTTGTTTGAAGATTCAGCCATAATAAATCAAAGAGTTTTCCAATTGGATCTTTTCTCTGTCACTGTTAAGTGATAGCACTCAGAATCGTGCTCTGATGCCAACTGAAGGTAGGAAAACACTTAGAAGGGGGGGGGGTTGAATAAGGGTTTTAAAAAACAAATAAGGTAATAAAAATAACAGGTATTTTTATGCTGGTTCGTTTAAACTCAAACTACTCCAGTCCACCCGGACAAGGTGATTTCGCCTCTTTCAAAAGAGGACTTAATCCAATAATCAAAAACTGATTACAATGTTTTCACTAAGACAAACTTGTCTTAGTCTTCTCAAGAATACTGACCACAACTTGGTCTCTCAAGGATCTATTACAAAGTAATAACAAAATGTGTTTAATGCTTCTTAGAAAAGCTATTTCACAATAGTGATTTTACACAAAAATGAAGAACAATGAAACTTTCTATTTTCTTTTCAGCAAAAGTTTTATGTATGTTGTAGAATGATGCTTTCACTTTTTTGGAATAATGTGCTATATGAATTGTTGTTGAAGACTTATTTAAATACTTCATATTTCTCAAATAACGTGCATAACTTTTTGTCTTCTTTGACTGTTCCTTTCCAGAAGAGGAATGTTAAGAGATATCCTTTTTGTTATGACATCTTGTACCATACACAAAAGAGGAATAGTGTCGTTGGATGTAGGAATAGTGTCGTTGGAATAGGCAACGAGTCTTTCTTGAAAAACATCTTTTTGAATGAACGAATATGGAAATAATTCCTACATCAAATCCTCTGATGATGTTCCATTTTCTTCTTATCAGAGTAACTCTCTTCCAGAGTTCTGCAGCTTAGTGCTAGCGTGATTGTTTGAATAAACTGGTCATCCAGAGGAACACTTTAGATCATAGCAGATCTTCTCTCTTATGTTTTATCCAAATGTATCAGATCCAGGTTACTAACATTTCAGAGTCTTACTTGATTTGATTCTCAGAGCCTCTGCAGTTGCAACGTTGAGTTTAGTACGCTCAGAGTTTTCTGAATCTTCGCTTTATACTTTACACTCAGAGCCTTCTGTAGCTTCGCTTTTCACCAAATGCTCAGAGTCTTCTGCAGCTGTAGCTTAACGTTTAGAGGAATATTCCATTCAGAAGAATATTTATTATGTTAGCTGAAACAAAAACGCTTGAACAAAATTAGATTATATATTTTCTCCATACAAAATTTCATTATTGTTATCATCAAAACATTGAGATATATTAAGAACCAATCTGTGTTCTAACAACATGTACATAGCTCCCCTTGTCACACATAATCAGTTACTCCCCCTGAAAACTATGACCTACTATAGAGAAAACCTTTCCCTAGACATAATGACCTTGTCCAGCTGCACAAGGTGAAAATCCTTGAAAGTCCTAATTGTGACCAGCATGTCACATAACATAATGATATTCTGAAGGCAACACCTCCCTCATCATAAGGTACATAATCAAATATCAAAGAGACAAATTAGTTTATTAACAAAGAACTATCAGAAGCCTACACAACAAAATAGAAGAAACAACCATCAACTCCAAAGAGGAAAGAAACACCTTGTTAAGACATCTTGTCTGACCAGTAGCATAACTCCCCCTGAATTTGTATATCAGAAGAAGGACAAAGCTAAGACACAATGTATATAGACATACACAAGGAAATGGAAGCACACAACACTTGGTGGAAACACAAATCAACTTTAGGTGCTCTTCCACCTCTTGCCCCTGTCAAAGATCCTTCTGCACTTCTTGTTGTTGTCATATGTTTTAGGAATGTTGACACTGAACTTCCTTGCCACAATCTTAAAACTTATCTTTTTCAAAGCAGCCCTACTATCTTGCAAAGATCTTTTGTTCCATTCCTTAATAATAACAACCTTCTTAGGCTTATTATACCTCAGAGAATAGAGGAAAGATACAGTAGCTGTTGCATTCCTCCATACCTATAACTGCTATAAATTATTCATGGGTAGGGATAGAAATTTGACCTATCCCCAATGGGCACCTACAAAATCACCCATAATGGGTAGGGTAAAAACCCGCAAAATGGGCACTGGCACGGGCTCGGGTAATTATCCACGAAAATAAGCGGGTATGGGTGCGGGTATGGGCATCTTGATACCCACCCCGCCTCATACCCGCACAATATATATTTATGTATTTTAATTATATTTATATATTTTAATTTATATTATTATAAAAAAAAATATGTCTATTAATTTTAAAAAGTATATCAATGTTAATAGATTACGTATTTAAAATAAATATTCGTTTATTTCAACAATAAGTTTTTTGAAAACTTTTTAATGTTTTTAAAAAATTAAAATGATATGATATTTTTAATTTACCTATTTATTTTTAATAAGAATGCGGGTAACGGTTAGGGGTATGGGGACCTACATACCCATAGGGCACGAGTACGGGTGTTAACTATGGTGCCCAAGCGGGTATGGGCTCGGGTACATGAATTTTTTCAAACTGCGAGTATGGGGATGGGTATTATACTATCCTGCCCAAACCCTGCCTATTTCCATCCATATTCATAGGACAAGTATCTAGCCCACTACTGCTTACGTTCTTAAAATCACATCCATCAGCATTGTACAATTCTTTCATCAAGCTATTATTGTTGTGAGAGTAGAACACACCATAACCACTTGATCCAATGATGCAACTCAAGCTCTTCTTTTCTTGAATAATAGGATCATCCTTAATTCAAGCTTAGATACAGGGTGTCTTGCAATGAGTTCCTTGGATAGTTTTTCCCTAACTCTAACAGATAGACCTGAAGTGACTTGAGGATAATCTGACATAATGCTAGAAAGATTGCATCTTTCTTCTTCTCTAGTCTGCATATAGGATATTCCAACATTGTTCTCAACATCTATCCTTTACCCAGTAATTGAATCATCTATTACCACATTGATAGATTCCACAATCATTTTAATTATGGAGTTAAAAAATCTATATGCTTTGGTGCTTGAAGAGTAACCCAAAAGTATCCCTTCATCACTTATAGGAGTTATTTTACCATTTTGATCATTGTTAGTCAGCAAATAGCATTTACTGTCAAACATATCCAGGTGTTTGACTATAGGTTTCCTTCCTTTTCATAGCTCATAGATTGTGGTTGAGGTACCCCCTTTTAATGTGACCCTGTTATGGATGTAGCACGCAGTATTCATAGCTTCAACCCAAAATTCCAATGACAATTTCTTAGCACGAATCATAACTATAGCAGATTCTTGTATAACTCTTACCTTCTGTTCAACAATTCCATCTAGCTGAGAAGTGATGGAAGGAGAAAATTCATCACTGGTATTTTCAGAATCACAAAACTCTAAGAATTCTGCATTCTTAAACTCCTTGTCATGGTCACTTCTAATCTTTACAATCACAATATTCTCCTCCTTTTGAATACTTTTACACAGATCTTTGAAGACTTCAAACAATTCTGATCTTTCTCTAATAAACTTCATCCATGTAAACCCAGAAAAATAATCTATAATCACATAGACATACCTCTTTCCACCCAAGCTTTCTATCTCTATTGGTCCCATAAAATCCATATGGAAATGTTCCAACACTCTGGAGGTAGTCTGATGTTGCAACATTGTGTGAGACATCATGGCCTGCTTTCTAATCTCACACTCACCATAAACTTTCCCTTCTTTAATCTTAAGTTCTAGAATTCCTCTAATGGCTCCTTCAGACATTATTTCCTTCATTATTTTGGTATGGAGATGTCCAAGATTCTGGTGCCATAACTTCACTTCATCCTCTTTGGTTATAGAACATATGGAAGAACAAACAGTTACTTGAGGTTCCCATAGATAACCGTTGTCTTTAGACCTAATACCCCTCATTAGAATAGCATCTTTCTCATCTTTGACTAAGCACTCTGACTTTGAAAACTTGACCAACAAACCTTGCTCATACAGCTGACTAATGCTAATAAGATTAGGCGTTAATCCTTTCACAAGAAGAACATATTCTAATTTAGGAGAGTAAACACACACCAATCTTCCCACTCTTTAAATTTCTCCTTTAAATCCATCACCGAATCTGACAGCACCTGATGATTGATACCTAATATCCATCGACAACCTCTGCATCCCTGTCATGTGTCTAGAGCATCCATTGTCAAAATACCAGTCTTCTCTAGTTGAAGCCTTCAAGGAGGTGTGAGCTATAAGATTCACATTCCTGTTGATGGACCTTCTCTTCTTCCTTATTTGATTCGCCTTAAAACAAGTTGAAGATTGTTGTACTCCATATAACTTATAACAGAAAGGCTTAATATGACCATACTCACCACAATAATGACACCTCCAAATTGATGATTGAGATTTTGTTGAGGATACATCATGTCTGCCTGTATGTTGTAACATGTGGTTGGACATGGTGATCATCTTCTTCCTTTCAACAGGAAATAACTTTTCTACAGACTTATTATTTTGCTGATCATCACCTCTTACAGCTTCATAATATTTCATCACATCATATCTATTGTTCATCCTTCTTACTGAGTATGTCATGTTATTAAGCTTAGAGTTCAAAAAGGTTACTTCATCTTGCAACTGATAAACAATACATAGAAGTTCCTTCTTCTCATTCTCCAGTGCTGCTATGATCTTCCTCTGATTTTCCTCTGTCTTTAGATATTCTTCACACTTGTCACAGGTTTCCTTGTGAGACATATCCAGATCTTTGCAGAGGAAGTTTTCTGCACAAGATTCTTCTTCATCAGCCCATATATCAGAGAGAGCAGTCACAAGATTCTTCTTCAACAATACATCTCTATCTATTTTAGGTTTAGTAAGTCTCTTTATATAGACTCGTGTAGTATGGCCTTAGACTCTTCAATCAATTCCATTCTGTCAGTTTTAATCCATCTACAAAATCTTGTCCACAATAATAGGAAAAGTTTTCTAAAAGGTCTCATCGTCCAAATTTAGCAATTCGTGTACAACTGCAATTACAGAAACTTGTTCCTGATAAAACCTTCTTGACCTGTGGAAATTACTGAGATATCGCAAAAGAAGTATCACATAATTAAAACAAATACGTCAAGATTAAAAACAGTCAGAACAAATGTTCTGGTATAACATGTTACAATATCTGCTAGGACATTTGGTCTCAAGGTGAGGTGAAGAACATGTTACAACATCACATACAACATCCTGATGTGAACCATATTTTAGCAAAAATGTTGCCAATCCTAAAACCATGGAACTTACAATCTCCCCCTTTGGTAAATTTTAGCTAAAACACCTTTTGCACAATAAACCCTAAAGAGGAATTAAAAAAAACACCAGTTTCATTACATCTAACCATTGCAACTGTGTACAGAGGAAGAAGATAACATGCATCTTCAGGAATTTTCAATATACTCCCTCTAGACCACAAAAATGATCCTTGTCGCGGAGGAATAAATCTCCCTCTCAGAATGGAAGAAGAAACTTTTCCGAAGCCCAAGAAAATCAACCTGGACACAAACTTGAACTAATAGAGTTCAAGGCATTAGAAACACATATGGCAGAAGCCACACACATTAGAAACACATATGACAGATGCAACATATGAAGACCACAAAACACAAGACATAAAACCATAAAGCACAAAATGTTAGAACATCTGGTAGAACATTCAGCACAAGATCACAAACCTAAATACTTTTGGAGAGACTATACATTTCTCCCCTTGTTATGTTAAAATTTTACAAACTAAAAAAGAAGAACTGACCTTGCAAGAACATAAACACACCACTAGTAAAGAAACCAAACTAGTTCATATACAAAGTACACACCAAACAAAGTAATATAAGACACCAAATGGAAACAGTTGATGTTAGGACCTTATTACAACAAGACAAACAAAAAAAACAAGCTCTCATCCAGAGCTAACTATTCTCTCCATCCTTATGAGTTAACAAATTGAACCCAGTCTTCATCACCATCTGCATCAGAGACATGATCCTCAACACAAATTTTCTTGAGGAACATCATCTTGGTCTCAGTCTTTTTCCCTGACAAGACAACTTCAGTTGATGATCCAGCAGATGTCATGACCTTGGACTCATCTTTCTTCTCTTTCATGGTCTCCTTCAAGTGACCCTTCTTATTCTCATAAATGTTGGAGGATTGGCTCATGTTTGAAGTACACCGTGATAGCCTATGAAGCCAAGAATATTTCAGACTATATATAGAACAAATTCCTTGTTTGTAATACCTGACAAGTCAAGGAAAATAATATCGGAAGAAGAAAAATCATCCTTGATAATGCACCACAGTCCACATGTGAGAGATACACTTTTATTCTCGTTCTCTCTTTCCAAGCTTGGACCATGAAAATTCCCATGCTATCTTTGAACATGCATGCACACAAAAAACATGTTTTTCAGGCCTACTTTGAAGGCACTAATGACTAGACACACCGTCCTTGTCACTCTTACAACAAAAAGATTCTTGACACTCTTGAGTAAAACATCTTGATGCAATGTTTTGACATCCTGATAGACATTGTATGCTTCTATGAACCAGCCAAAGACATCAAATATTCTCCATAACATGAAACTTTCCACTAAATACTCTGCTAAAACAAATTCATCAAGGCTCAGCAGAATATTTGATCATAATGTCAATACATCACGCCAGACATGTCACATCCAACAACATAACTTCCTTTGAGACCCAAAGCCTTCTGCAGATTAAAATAAGTTCTTTCATCCATAAACAATATTGACAGAACAATGTCAAGACATCTTGTCTGACATTGTAGCTTCACCAGACTCACACCAAAACATGTTGCATGCAAGCTTTTACATAGGTTGTACCAAAGCACCTACACACCAGACAGGTACACAACTTCCCCTGTCACACATAATCAGTCACTCCCCCTGAAACCTACGACCTATTATAGAGAAAACCTTTCCCCCAGACATAATGACCTTGTCCAGTTGCACAAGGTGAAAATCCTTGAAAGTCATGATTGTGACCAGCATGTCACATAACATCATGATATTCTGAAGGCAACACCTTCCTCATCACAAGGTACATAATTAAAGATCAAAGAGACAAAGTAGTTTCTTAACAAAGAACTATCAAAATCCTACACAGTGGAATAAAAGAAACAACCATCAACTCCAAAGAGAAAAAAAACACCTTATTAAGACATCTTTTCTGAAATCACAGGACCATTAGCAGAACTCCCCCTGAATTTGTATAGCAGAAAAAGGTGTTAGAATAGAAATTTGATTCATACTCAACTTGTACTGATGATTAGTCGGTGTTAGAATAGTCTTTGAGTTTTACATACCAAACTTGTAGAGAGAACAAACAAGAGAAAAAATTTTATACTCAACTTGTACTGAGGATTAGTCGGTGTTAGAGTAGGCTTTCAGTTCAACATACCAAACTTGTCGTACACCTTCTGTGACCTGGCTCTAGGCACCACAACCTATAAGCTTTGACTCTTTCAATGTATCTAAGGAACATACATCTCAAAGCTCTAGATTTGACCTTGTTTTTCCTTATGTGAGCATAGACTAAGCAGCCAAATACTCTAAGTCTGTTGAGATTAGGTGGATATTTCGACAAGAATTCTTCAGGTGTTTTCATCCCCAAAGTTGTTGAGGGACACCTATTTATCAAGTAAGCTGCATTCATGGCTACCTTAGTATAAAACACCTTCTTCAATCTTGCACTAACTAACATGCACCTCACTCATTCCAAAATGGTTCGATTAAGCCTTTCAGCCAAACCATTTTATTGGGGAGTACTTGCAATAGTTTTATGCCTTGCAATACCAAACACAACACAATAGTTGTTGAAAGCCTCGATGCAAAATTTAAGAACACTATCGTTCCTCAACCTCTCGACCTTCCTGCCAATTTGGTTTTTGACCAAATTCTTCCAACTTTTAAAATTTTAAAAAAGTTTCATCCTTTGTCTTTTGGATGAATACCCATAACTTTATGGAATAATCATCAACTATGGATAGAAAATGCCTTGCGCCTGAGTGTGAAGGATTCCTTGCAGGCCCCCAAAGATCAGCATGAATGTAATCAAGGGATCCATGTGTATTTTTCTTACCTTTGTTAAACTTCATTCTACAGGATTTACCAAATACACACGGTTCACAAAATTCCAGTTTTTCGACCTTGTCACCACACAACAGATTTTCTTTCGACAAATTGACCAGGACTCTTTCACTGACATGGCCAAGTCTCTTGTGCCACATTTCAGTCTTCGACACAGGTTTCATGGATGCCATATCAGCTGAACCACTTAGAACCTCAACCTCAAGGTTATACAAGCCTTGTTTCTTCACACCTTTCAAGACTTCTTTCGACCCCTTCATCACCCTTAGGATACTTTATTCTCCTCTGAAAATATATCCTTTCTTGTCAAATTTACCAAGGGAAATTAAATTTCTCTTAAGATCAGGTACACACATAACATCAAATAATAGCTTTATTGACTAATCATGTAGCTTGAATCTCACACATCCAATACCTGCAATTTTGCAAGCCTTGTTATTTCTCAGCAGCACTGAAGCACCATATTGATCACACGATTCCTCAAATACGTATTTGTTTGGAGTCATATGCCAAGTACACCCTGGATCCATAATTCATTCCTTTCTAGAGTTGCTACTTGAAACCACCAGGACATAAGATGATTCATAACCATCTTGCACAATAGCTACATTACCATTCTCCTTTCCATCATGATTCTTCAGTCGATTAGGGAATACTTTTCTTGTATGACCCTCCTTCTTAAAATGATAACATTTAGTAGTAGAAACATTACCACCATAAGAATTCTGTAGAACTTTACCCTTATTCTTCTCAAACATACCATCTTTCTTCAAGAATTTCCACTTAACAGATAAACCTTCACCAACTGTTGATGGCTTATGCTCATTTAGTTTGTTTAAATCCTTAGAGTAAAAGGAAGATTGAATATATTCCAAGGTCAACAAATTTCTTCTATACAAGAGATTTTCTTTAAAATGAGCACGAGACTTAGGTAAAAAACATAACAACAACAACGCTTGATCTTCATCATCAATGTTAACCTTGATATTCTCAAGATCAAGAATCAACTTGTTGAACATATTCAGCTGCTCGACACGGGCTTTGTCTTCACTCATATTGAATGAATACAAAGCTTGCTTCAAGTAGAGACGATTAACCAATGATTTTGTCATGTACAAACCTTCAAGTTTCATCCACACACTAGCTACGATTTTCTCCTTTGAAACCTGCTGAAGAACATTATCACCAAGGCTCAATACAATGACACCATGGTCTTTTTAGACCATCGTTGTATTTCTCCTTCTCCGATAGGCCAGCGTCCATCTTCTTCAACCCTTTCAATGCTTATAACAAACCCTGTTGAACCAGTATGGCTTGCATTTTCAAGCGCCACAAACCAAAATCATTCACATTGGTGAATTTCTTAATCTCATTCTTTGTTGACGACATCTTCTTTTCCACTCTCACCAGACCAGTTTATTGTGAAATGATTTCGTCAATAACAGAACAAAGCTATGAGATAAAGATTGTGTATCTTAAATAAACAAGAAACCCTATTAGGTTTTACGAAATAAACAGAGGAAGGAAGAATAAGAATAAGAATTTATTAAAACCGTTTTACTATTCAGTTTCTCAATAAGGGTTCAATGTTTACAAGTGAATACCAACAATTAACCTCTCTCAACAGCCCGAGAGAAATAGTTTATTTATAGACTACCAAGTTAACTTAGACTGCAAGCTAACTTAACAATTGAGCTTACAGGCAAGGCTCAATTCGACGTGCTAACTTAAACACAAAGCCAACATATTTCGACAACATGGTTGAACAGACTTCGACTACAACATGCATAACTTCTGCCGAACCATGAAGCTACCCTTGTCGAGACTAAAGTTCGATCCAAATACCACAATGCCAATAGAATATGTGAGAGTCATGATGATGGTGGTCCGGTAGTCGTTGAAAAGTCAATTGGCGCGAGAGCTGCGACGGCAGAGGTCTGGGGATGGTCGGTGGAGACACAGAGGGTCCTAGGAGCCTTACAAAATCCATACAAATGTATGTTGCAAAGATCCATCAGCGAAAGAGGAAGGAAGCGTGATTAAATTCTCGTGAGAAATTCGGCTCCATCGGGCATCAAGTCGAATTCACTTGGTTCATCTGTATGTGGCTTAGTTGTTTAAGTTTGCAGATTATTTCATTCATGGGTTGTCTTTTAGGAACATTAAAGATCTATTAAATTCTAGCAGTTATAAATATGCATCTCTATTATTCTTATCTTCAGAACCTTTAGAACTTCAGAGCTAAATACAGACAACAGGTTTAAAATTCTTATTAGAAAACTGAGAGAGACAAGGGTAGAAATTCCTTGGAGTTCAAAGAATTTTTTAAACCCTTGGAGGTATCTAAGGAGTTTTAGAAACACTTATATACACTTTACAATTGTGTGATTCATATATAGAGATAGTCTAAGAGATTTGTAAACACTTGAGTAGAAATAGGTTTTGTTCTTGGGAACTTGGGTGACTATTTTTTTTAATCTTTTGTAACAAGTTTTGTAAGTATTGTGAACCATAGAGCTGATATCTCCCTACTAATAGATAAATTTGATTGAATTGGGTAAACAAGTTAATTTGTATTCTTATCTTTTTTTTCTTTTAGGATGTTGTGGATTTGTCTCTAGTCTTGACAAGTTACCATGTTATTGTATGACTTGTGACTATATATTTTGGTTGTGATTAATTTTTGTATTGCACATAAAATATATTATTGTTGGATATTTCAAAACAAGTGGCTCCCGCTGTGAGAAAAAGAGATTTTGTTTACAAGTGAACACCATGAGTTCTAATTTATAAATCAATAACTTTTTTGAGACAAAGAGTTTAGGTTGTAGAAAGTGAAGATGAAAACAATTTTAACGCAAGGGAAGTGTCTTAAACCAATGAAGAGTGAGGTATCAATGTCTACATGCTTAATACAAGAACATAAGACCGAGATGGTGAATAAATTCAGGAGTACTATTATCTTGTGTCTCGGGGACAGATTTCTAAAAGAATTCTCCATGGAGTATACTGCAACCTCAATCTGGGAAAAACTTGAATATTTTATATGACCAAGTATTTGCCTCACATGTGTTGCATAAGAAACCTTATTCATTTTAAATGGTGGTGAGAAAATTTATAATGGAGCACTTGACAAAATTTTACAAGATCATTGATGAATATTTAGGTGAAGATTTATGATAAGGACAAATCTCTACTCTTATTAAGCTCATTACCTAGATACTTTAAGAACTTCAAGGGTGTTTTTTTTAATGGTAAGGAAGGTACTGTTACTTTTGATGAAGTCCAGATGGCTGTGAGATCCAAGAAATTTTTAAAGATGAAGTATTTGAAGATTTATGATAGTGGTGAATGCTCGAGTGTCTCAAGCGGAGGAAGTGAGCATAAAGGGATGTCAAAATCAAGGAATTTTTCAAGTCATATTTAAAGTACATCACTTCTCATAAAAGTGGTCACTTCATGAAGGATTGTCCTGAAATGAGGGATATTGATGATTTTGTTTAGATTATAGTTGCCTTAGATGAGAATAGTTATAAGACTGTTGATACACTAGTGGTATCGAGTTTGGCGACTGAAAAAATTGGGTCATGGACTCGATTTGCTTATATCACATGTGTCCAAGAAAAGAATACTTTAATAAGTTAAAGCCAGAGGAAGGTGGAACAGTTCGCCTTGGTGACAATAAGGCTTGTAAGGTTCATGATTTTAGTAGGATTAAGCTTAAGTTGTTATATAATCATGAATTTATTCTTCTTAACGTGAGGTGTGTTCCATAGATCAAGAAAATTTTATTATCCATAAGCATGTTTGATAATCCAGAATGTTGAAGTAAAGTTTAACATGGGGTGTTGAAGATTTTGCATGATGGAATGATCATATCTAAAAGGTACATAATGTGTGGTTAATATATTTTAGGTTAAGGCTAGTGCCAAAACAACTTACTTGGTTGACAAGTGTTCATTTACAAGAATAAAATTCCAAACACTTATGGAGGTTTGGAGTAGGAAAATATTAACCTACTATATTTTGATGGTCGTCAAAACTTTGTCTGTTGCACAAATCAAACTTACTAACATGAGGGTAAAATTGTGAACCGTGTCTTCAATTTCTATTCAAAAGATGGAAAAGGTTATGAGTTGTGAGAATTGGAACCTATAGGATCAAATTTCATCATTCACAGATTTATTACTTACAATGAGTCTCTCTATGGGAGGAAGAGTAAAGACATGGAGATAAAGGTTTTAGAAACTATGGCGGAGGAAAGTAAAATTAAGTTGGAGGTTCCCTCTATAGATACTAGTAGTAGTGAAAAAATGATTATATAGGCCTCTAATTATCATTTGATTATTGATAAGGCAAGGAAGAAGATTGTACCATCTCAAAGGTACAATTATATTACCCTAGGGTGTTATGCTTTAAACGTGGCTGAAGAGTTATGGAACTAAAAAACTGAGACCCTCAGAGAGGCATTAAAAAATAATTGGATTTAAATATGGTTTAAAAAAATGCTTGTTGGGTTCTTATATTACACTAGAAGGAAAAGGAGATTGGAATAAAGTGGATGAAAGTGGAAAAATCAAGGTTCAAGCGTGGGTTGAACTTGATCATAGTTGTTAAATGGCGATTCAAATCAGAGAGAGAAAGAATATGATTGATGGGTAAATTGGAATCACAATGGTTTAAAGTCAAGGTGAATAATTGTAGAGGTATGTATTAAAATGTTGAGTGTTGAAGAAATAGAAAAATATATTTCAATATAGCTAGAAATCAGAAAGACAAAAACCAACTAGAATATCGACGAAAGACGTTGGTGTTGTATAAGCAGTCTAACTGGTGGTGGCTGAGAAGTTGGCACGCAATAGAGACAAGCAGTGATCCTTTCATCCATGGGGGAGGTGCATGTCGAGTTTGGTAGGCAATTTGGGTTCATATGACATCAGGCCCGGTTGATCCGATTCACGTGTATTGAGCTTAGTTGTTTTAGTTTACAGATTTGTCTATTAATGGGTTATATTTTAAGTCTGTTAAAGATTTGTTGGGATTTAACAATTATAAATATGTATCCCTATCATTTTTGTTTTCAGAACTTTAAGAGTTTCAAAGTTAAAGACAGAGAGACAGGTTAGGAATCTTATTCAGAAAGTCAGATATGCACAGGTAGAAATTCTTCAGAGTTCTTAGAAATTTGGGAAATCTTTAAAAGTATATAAAAAGATTGGGAAACACTTCTAAACACCTTAGACTTGTGTGATTCATATATAGAGAGAGTTGGAGAGATTGGGAGACACGCTGGGTAGCAAATAAGGTTTGATCTTGGGAACTTGGATGCTATTTTCTTGTAATTCTTTTGTAATCTCTGGTAACAACTTTTGGAAGTATACTAAATTAAATATTTTTTCTATCGCCAAGAGTAGATCAGTTTAACTGAAATGGGTAAAATAAAATTGTTGTGTTCCTTCTTTTATCTTCTTTTGACTTGCTGTGGATTTTTCCTTCACTCCTTGCAAGTTGCCAGATTATTGTGTTGCTTGTGGCTGTTTATTCTGGTTGCCATTGTATTTTGTCTCACACATCAAATTTTTGTGTGTTTGAATCTATAAAAAAATCCAATAAATTTGTTAGAGTTTTCACAACAGTTATGTTAACCAAATGCAATTGTCTTTCTACAAAGAAAACATTGTTGTTTCATAGACCAACCAAGTCACTTACTTAGGAAACACAACAACATACATATAAATATTTAATATGATTTTACAGTTATTACGTGAATATAAGTTAATTTTTTTAAACATGTATATTATAATATTTTATGAGGGTGAGTCTTCTAATTGGAGACTTAAAAAATATAGTAAACTAGTATAGGGGATCTCTATAAAAGCTCAGAGTTGATCAATTCCTTGTTGAAGCTATAACTTGATGCAATAAAAGTATAATTTCAAAAAAGTATTGTCATCATTGAGAACCAACATAATACTCATTTTTATGCAAGGTTTCCTGGTTTTATGTCAAGACAATATAAACACCACATCACAAAAGAGTTCGAAAGAGTGAAACGAGTAGGTATGACAACGATGAATGTGGATGCTTCATTAATACAACTTATTGTCTCCTTTGTGCATGTAAAATTGCATCCTTTCAAGTAAAAAGGTAGCATGTTTCATTTGTTGTCATTAATATATTTTGAAGGAAATTACATATTGAAGAATATGATGTTATTGAAGAAGAAAGTAGAACACAACTGGACTTAAACGGGAAATGTGATGATTTAAATAATTACTTAACCACCTTAGATATTTTTCTCAGAAGGTCACAAAGAAAAAACTGTGCGAACTTACATATCCTTGTATAAATTCTATGTGTCTGCCATCCATGAAGTTTAAGTCTAAAAAGGTGGTCAGGAAGAGTTAAAAAGGGCACGAGGGTAATGTCCACCGTGATTCTTTGTATCGGGATCATGTTGATGCCTCACAATGCTGAGTAAGTCAACAACAGTCAATTGGTTCAGTTAAAGTTGAGGAGGGATTACCATTGCCTTTAGTCATCAAGTGTTGGAAAGATAACTTTAGTGAAGGTGCAAGAGAATGGGAAACAACATATGCGGGTCACATAAGGCATTGGGAACACGAAGTTATAGTACACACACACACACTAAAAAGGCAACATGTAGATCTACAAGAACCAATAGTTGGACTTGGAGATGATTGAAACTTTTTTATAGACTACATTGAACCAATTTTTTTGTATTTTTGAGATTGAACTGAAACTTTTGTATTGTAGAGATTGCACAAACACTTTTGTATGAAATGCATTGCTTTGAATGTTATATAAATATGCTTCAAGAGTTGTTAGGAAATAATAAAATAAAAAAAATCAATATGTTTACCTTGCATTTGTTTACTTTAACAATGTGATTCCTCCATTTGAATTTAGAGTTATTAAGAACATCATCTATGTAAATCTAAAGTCCAAACTCGAGAATCTCTTAAATCATAATAATAATCAAAGAATGGTTAAGATCGATTATCATTTTAACATAATTCACGTTGTCGGGAAGATGAAGTTCAATATATTTGAGCTAAAGACTAAAGAAAATGTGAAAAATGATGTGGAGTACATTTTACCGTTACGAAACTAAGACTTCAATTGAGTTGGATATGACATTTACAACATCAATATTTGATATTCTGAAAATGATTAAGCGTTTCATAACCTAATTTTTACCCTTAAGATCCTACCTCATTTACATCTTCGTAATGCATCAAGATCACAAATTTGGTTGTCTTCTAACCCTCTCATCTTTGGGCTTGCCTTTGTAGAGATCGTAAAACACCTTTTTGTATATATTTTACCTTTTTGTATTTATATGCTTTATAATTCACTAACCATTAATCAAAATACAAAAAACATGCCTTGTGAAGTCATGAAAAGTTTGAAGGTATTATAGGTCATTTTGGACCTCTAATTATAGGTCATGATGCTGACTTTACCAGTTCATAACTTTTCGCTCAAGTGTCCAAATAAATACTTTATTTTTAAATTTTATTATTTGTTATGATGTGATCATTTTTCAAAATATTGAGCATTAAAATTCAAATGTACAAGATTTCCCATTGGTTTGAAATTGGCCTCATGAAATTGAAAATTGCTCGTGGTCAGAATTTGCAAATCACAAATTACTCCAGATTGACTCAAGCTTTGCACGTGTTTTGTCCATGATGATGTTAAATGATATCTAAGGATAAAAGAATGACCCAAAATACGAAGGATTCCACTGTGTTTTGGCTGACTTCATGATCAAGGATTGTCACACTTTTGGCACACTCGTTTTCACATGCTTTGCATCATTCTTCACACGTATTGCATCCTCTCATTTCAGCTATAAATAGAGGACTCTATTGCATTCAAAACCAAGCTTGAAGAGTGTCGCTACTGCGAAAATCGGCGCCGGCTGACATAAGAGTCGCCACCGTGCGTTATTTATCCCAAAGGAGGGAAAGGAAACGCTCAGAGTAAACCTACCGCGAAGACGGGGAAAGGTATGGTCATCGCAACCAAAACCTGGATTCGGGAGTCGGTTACGCAAGGGGAAGGTATTAGCACCCCTCACGTCCATCGTACTCGATGGGATCCACGCTTGCTTGGGTTGTACGGATTATACTTCTATCTAAACTAAAGGATGAGGTCTGAAAAGAAAAGAAAACATGACTCGGTAAAGCATCGCACTTTATGCCTACGTATTCCCGTCTGGAACGAGAAATCAGAGTCAACGTAGTTCGCCTAACTACGGGTGAAGGATGGGTGAAGGTTGCTCGCTAGGATATCGCATCCTATGCCTACGTACTTCCACACAGCATGGAAGATCAGAGCAAACGTAGTTCGGGCTACGCACGACACAAGCTGTTCAAGTGCCTTTTATGAAAAATCTCACCTTAAACAAGGGTTTTCTTATTATCAGTCCCTGAAGGACAAAAAGGTTGATGTTTGTTCAAGTCTTTTGACGGAAGAAATGAATTGATCTCTGTTATAACCTTTATTAATGTTTTTCTGTTGTTTTGAAGAAAGAAGAGATGACACTCTACAAATCCTAGGGTTACAAAGGGATAAAACCTACCCTAATGTTATCATGCATGGGTTAACTCCTAATGTCTATCATGCTCCTCTCTTGCGCAGAGAGAAACAGAGATCCTAAGGGATAAACGAAAACAGAAACAGCAGATATATACGATAAAGCAGTAAAATGCATGGATGCAACAATACAAGCGAGGCAAGGGAGTCCCACTCAACCTCGAACCTAGAAGACAATAGGCAAAAGTGAACAGAATTCACTTTCAACCCAGCAGGTTAAACAGCAAACAATACAGTCTAGGAAATTCATACAATACATCCAGAATTAAACAGCTAAAACTAAACAGCAAAGCAGTCTTCATCAGCATCTGTCTTCAAGTCAGCATCAACTATCTACAAGCTTCAAGCAAGCACCAGTCTTTATCTTCACAGCTTTCAATGTCTTTTCTTCAAGTCCCACTCTCCAAGCTGAGGAACCAATCACAAGAATGAACTGGGTGTTGGGCAATTAGTTGACCACCAAAGGTGGCAAACAGACTGCTGACAACACATAGAATATTTCTCTCAAGAGTTATATCTCTTAGACACTATCACCAAGCCTTCCAAAGGAAGGGGGTGAGTGTCTTAGAGAGACTCTGCATCATAGAGAGGGATGGAGGCAATCAAGACCTTCCATGTTTGTGAATCAAATTTTCTACTCTAGAGCTCTGCCTAACTCCTAGATCCTATAAACTTCAACAGCTGCCAGCAAGAGATACTCCTCATCAACTCTGGAGGTTGGTCTTCATTCTCTAATCCTCAGATGGGCTTCATCAACACAGTCTTCATCTCAAACCCCAAGCCCCAAACAAACCCAATACCCCACACAGTCAAATAATAACCCTAAAGAGGGCACACCACACAGTCAATCAAATACTAACAATATACTAATAGTAATAGGGGAATCCTAATATTCTCTAAGGGATCTATTATCTACCCATAACCCCTATAGTCCCATACTCCAAAATCAAATCAAAATTCCTAAAAGAAATGATCTATCTCACCTATGTTCACTTAAAACCCTAATTTTAACCACTCTAATCTCACCTAATCAAATCATCTAAAAATTAATCTTAAAATTATGAATTAAATCCTATATACAAGTTGAGGTCCTAAGTGACACATCCTAAAAAGAATGGGTCCTAAATCTAAAGGTAACTATTAGAACTAAGGTCAACAAAATTAAGCATCAAATTAAACCACTTAAAAAGCTATTTAAAAGGAAAATACACAAAAAATATTAAAACAAAATAAAATGCTAATTTTATTATTTATTATTTTTCTTAACAGAATTATGAATCTACCACAAAAAGAACCAATCAAAAATAAGTTTTTTTCAATTTTATATGGATTTTTAAAGATGCAAAAAATATTAAGGAATTAAAAATCACAAAAATGAAATAAAACTGGGAGGGGGTGCTGAAATTAACTTCGCTCAGTTATTATGGCTGATGGGCCAGAAGGTGGGGGCGCGGATATCAATTATGTTGAGCCAAGTTAGTTTCAGAAATTCAAAATAAAAAAGAAAGAAAAAGATTAAAAGCTCGGTGTATTTAGCAACCATTTTCAGTTCAATTTCCATTGGGCTTAGGTTTGGGGGGTGGGGTTAGCATTGCTGATCCAGGCCCAGGCGTTTCATTTAGTGAAACGCTGCGTTCCGTCTTCATCAATTCCCTCCATTTCTCTTTTCAAATATGGATCGTGCGATGAGGTTGGAAGTCAAAGTCTAACATGCCATCCAACGACCATCCGTCATCTTCTCCAATCAACTTCTAGGGTTTTCAGAAATCGTATCCCATGCAAGGATCTTCCACCATCTCATACTCTCTCAAATCTTCATGGAATTAAAAACTTCAAAGACCAAAGTTGATCTATTCTTTCCCAGGAATACAGCCATATCCTTGGTTTTGATTAAAGCTTCCTAAAACTTGTAAACAGAGGGCACGAAGGTCTAGGTTCCACCATTTTACTCTGAGATTAATCTTGGTAACTCTTGGTATTACTGGTACTAAGCTGTTTATGATGTTACACTGGTTTCATTAAGCTATAATTCGTGCATTAAAACTCATTACATAACCTAATCTTGATCATCAAAGTTTCAACATCCTGCCATTAAACCTCATGGAATTCACCCTAAGTCTCTGAAAATGGTCATCTAACCTAATCTAACAATCTTACACTAACAATCTAACCTAACAACACCTAATTAGGGAGATAGAAGATAATTCACCAACCTGCTAGGTAGCTATGGCAGATGTGGTTCCAGTCCAATCCAATGCTTGTAATCCTTCGAGAATGATCCTTGCTGGATGAGGAGCTTTCTGTTTGCAAAAGAATGTATGGAAAATGCTTGGATGAAGAGATTCGAAACTGTTATGGATCTTGAAACTTCAAACCCTAGCTCTTCAATCTTCCATGGATGGCTCTCTAATTCAACATGTATGCACTCAAGAGATTCAATATATTGTGGATGAAGAAGAAGAATGAACAGAATTGGTGTTGATTGTATGACTTCACTCTTTCTTACAATTGAAGCAACAATGGAGTTCTCACTTTTCTCTCTCTCTTTTCACCAACCTCTTCCACCAATGATCCACATTCATTATATAGATGATGATGGCGATGCCTAGAAGTTTCTGGATCCCTCTAGGATGATTCTAGAATGTGGTAGAAAGTTATGGAAATCTCACTTGATGACATGTTGAATATCTCTCATCTCATGCATACAGCCTTCTAAACTTGTGTTAAAATCTCTCCTCATGAGATATTGAGATGGTATGTGTGAAAAACAAGTTGATCCTTGCCTTATGTTGAGTTTTGCAAAGTTGCCTTATTATGCAAGAAAGAACTTTACAAAGCAAGTCCAACATTTAAGCCCTAACTCAAAAAAGTGGCTGAACCAATGTCTTTAAAATGATGTTTGGATTCAATTTGGTATATTAAATGACCTATTTTGGATTTGTAGATTGCCCAAACCAATTTTTCATTTGAACTTTTTCAAGTTATATGCCATTTTTAAGTCATTTTTCACCAACTTTTATCAACTTGAGTTCTATGCATTTCCAAACTTCCATGACCTCTTTTCTAGACTTAAAATGACATTTTGAGCAACTTTGATGTTGTGAAGTTTTTCATTTGATGCTTCCTTGTATGAGTTTTGGGGTATAGGTTTGAAATGACCTGTAATTCTCAAATGACCAAAATACCCTTTGCTTGCCAAGACCATAAGTAGAGTTACACAAATCATATGAAGGCATACCATACCTTCCTAGAAAGATAAGAAAATGAGGAACAACTCTCATGTTGGCCATAAATCCATTTGAAATCTCCTTGAAGGTCAAAAGTTGCTTAGAAGACAGACAACTTTCACAGACAAATTTCAGTGCCCTGAGCTGACCTGTAACTTGCAAGAGCTATAACTTGAGTTCTATAAATCATCTTGATGACTTCCACCACTCAAATTAAAGCTATGAAGATACTATAAAAGTTTCATGTGGACCAGAAATTAATTTAAAGCTTGCATCTTGAGTTACACTGCTTTGAAGTTTGACCTAAATCAGGGGATTTTACACTGAAACCCTAATTTGGTAACTCCATTTCTCCTTGATTCCTTCTGATTTTTCTTTAGCAAAACACCATATCCATATCCATATAGCAAATAATGAATCCCACATTCTTCAAATGATCCTGGATGCCTTTCCAAACAAGTCTTTGACCTAGGGTTGACCTAGTGTTGACCCAGACAAAACCCTAGTTGACTGACTTCAACTGAGGCTCTTGCAATCATTCCAATGACTTGGTTACTCCTCAAAAATGATCATCTAGGCTCTTCATAACATCCATACACACCTCATGCTCTTGGCTCATTGCTCATATTTCCTCTGATGATCCCCAAATAACCTCAAGATAGGGGAGAACTCACTGATCAACCTGTCAACTCTTCAAAGCTCAAATTCTTCCCTGATGACCTGAGTAGTCTTGAACATGAATGAAACCCTTGAATATGCCTCTTAACACAAGAATAGCACTTGATCCCCTGATTAAGATAGCTTGCCTATGCTATGCAATGCAGATGAATATACTATGTACATGATGACAATGCAAATGACTATGCAATTGAAACATAAACCTAGGTTAGAAAAGGTTGGGCAAATTTTGGGGTGCAACAGCTGCCCCTATTCAAGCGGCTTGGACCCGACTGGATGAAGAGCGCGCAGCCTTCAGACATTCGAGGTACGAGACGGTTGAATACGAAAGAACCCGGAAATTTGCCAACCGCAAGAATAAATTGCGCACGACTACTGCCTGGGGAAAACCCTTCAGGGAAATGACTTCTGTTGTCACGGCAACAACTAGCCATCCATTTGTCAATCTGTTTTTGTAAAATAATCTGGTATTGTCTGCAGACCACTCTATTCCGAAGAAATGAGCATACACCACACAACGAGCAATTGTTGATATCACTTATCAACCTCTGTTGATTTCACTTATCAACCGAGCACACGCTAACCAACGGGAGCATATTGAATTCACTTGTCATGTTGACTTCACTGATCAACCTTTCATATCCTGAAGAAACGAGCAAACGCTTAACCAACGAGACAATGTTCGAAGACATGAACAACCGACTCTGTGGGGAAATGAGAAACTTAACTAAGTAAATCTGAGGGGCCAATTCCGACAACTGCCGTCAAACACCTGCTGGGGAAATTGGGAACTTAACCAAGCACCCTGACGAGAATAACCTTGTTGAAAAATACGAGGAATTTAACCAACTCCTGTAGCAAGCACCCTGCTGGGGACTATGAGGGACTTAACCAAGTAACTCATTGAAGTAACATCCTGCTGAGGAACTACAGGTAACTACCCACAAACTGCATTACCGTCTTCTAATGCTGACTCCACAGCATCCTGAGAAAGACTCAGATGGGGGAATACAAGTAACTTAACCAAGCGACTTGTCAAAGAATATCCTGCCGGGGACTACGAGGAACTTAACCAAGTATCTCGTTGAGGACCAACCCCGCTGGGGATTACGTCTCTACTGGGGTAACTGTGGGTAACCACCCAAAATCTGCATTATGCCATTTCCACAGCACTCTGAGAAAGGACTCGGCTGGGGAGAAAGAGAAATGCTTGACCAAGCAACTCTGCTAGGGGAATATGACATGATGAACACGATCACTGCATGTCTGGCACAACAACCCTCTGTAACAAGATGAACACGATCACTGCGTATTCTACACCACAATCCCCTTGACAGGAGGAAACCCGATCACTGCGCGTCCTGGCGTTGCCAACAAAATCACATAATGGGACAAACACGATCACTGCGTGTTGCGTTACAACCAAAATCACATCGACCATAAATCCAACCGGATGAGGTAAACACGATCACTGCGTGCCAGACGGAATAAATCCACATAGATGAGGCTAACACGATGACTGCGTGCTTCGACCGCAAACATGATGAACACGATCACTGTGCATCTCGACCAACAAACCCCAAAATGATGCCAACACGATCACTACGCGTGCCACAAAACTAACCCATGTAATAGGACGAATACGATTACTGCGTATGCCGACCAACAAAACTAACTGATATGATAGCCATGATCACTGCGTGCTCCGCATCACAATTTCCCATGGTACTATTAACACGATCACTGTGTGCCATACGAATACGATCACTGCGTATCTTGAACACGATCACTGCGTGTTTGAACACGATCACTGCGCGTTCTGAGCCACGATCCTCTTGACTGGAGAAAACACGATCACTGCGTGCTGTGTGTCTCAACTAACCTACATAACTGGACGAATACGATCACTGCATATTCTAACCATACACAGGGTGAACGCGATCACTGCGCGCTTCATGTCACGGCCCTCTTGACTGGAGGAAACACGATCACTGCGTGCCTTGTGACACAACTTCAAACACGGGACGAATACGATCACTGCGTACTTCGGCCACAAACAACCAGATGAACACGTTCACTGCGTGCCTTATCCCATAACCAAACCGTATAACGGACGAATACGATCACTGCGTATACCGACCAACAAAAACTGGATGAACACGATCACTGCGTGTCAATCTATAACCACTGTATAACGGACTAATACGATCATTGCGCCTATCGACCAACAAACATCACGTGATATGGTAAACACGATCACTGCGTGTCCTGCCCAATAAACCCCCGGGACGATACCAACACGATCACTGCGTGCCCTACAAAACAATCTTCTTAGATCGGGACGAATACGATCACTGCGCCATTCGACCACAGATATACATACCAATGTCAACACGATCACTGCGTGTCCTACAACATGAACCCCATATATGGTACAAATACAATCGCTGCGTACTTGGGCCACAAATCAACATCTCAAAATCAACACGATCACTGCGTGCCCTACAATATGAGCCTTGTATATGGTACAAATACGATCACTGCGTACTTTGACCATAAAACAGCACCTTCCTGAATCACGATTTCTCTTATCGGCAAGGAACAACACATCAGAAACCGAAGAGGTAACCACCTGGCTTATGTTTCAAAAATGCACGTTTGATAATGACATAATGCTTCTATACAGCATGGAAATGCTACGTACTCGTGTAAAATGCAAATGCTCATGATGCATGCTTATGCAAAGAGTTACTTCAGCAAAATAAATGCTGAAGACACACTGGATCCGCCGGGGATGACCGGAATACTACCGATATGCTTCCAACAAAATAAATGTTGGGAAGATGAACTAACTCCGCTGGGGATAACCATCCTGCTGAGAAAGTAGCTCACGAACTCAAAACTCCAAAATCTGCTGAGGACGGTCCTCCTGACGAGGAAGAGCGACTTGCTGGGGAAAGAAAGGACAATCCTGCTTGGGAAAACTCCTTTCAGCAGCTCCAACCACCTGATCACACTCTGTGGGGAACCCCTCCTGCTATCACTGGGCTGGGGAAATCATCCCGCTATCACTGAGCTGGGGATTGAACTACACATTCTGATTTGCACTGCACAAGAACTCTCTGGGAAGTTAATCATATCCATCTCGACCTTCACTGGGGAGGACTCTGCTCTGCTTGATAAGCCAATTTTGAACTACTGAAGATACATCAATCTTTTCCTTTGACGCAATCTCCGCTCTCCTGGGGGATAACATTCAATTTTGCCCGGGGCGACTTTACCGGGGAAAGACACAACATTCAACCTCTGGAGAGGGTACCAGCCTGCCATGGACTCTGTCGGGGAACTTTGCGAGCTTTCGAATACCTGCAAAAGTCAACAAGCAAACACAAGGCAATCTATGCAAAAAGGAAACATCTTGGTAATCACCCACGACAACCATTCAGGTAATTTTCGGTTTTAACAATCATCGGCTGAGGCCCGCCTGGTTACACGCACGTAAGTTTATCAAAAAACATCGGCGTTTTTTACAAACAAAACTGTAAAAAATTAAAACCAAAGTCACACACTACACTGAATAAAACACTTTATTGATAACGGCCTGAGAATAGGCGAGATTTGTACATCAGATGCAACTCCTGAAAAGAGGTAGTCACACATAAACAAAATGCAGAAGTATACAAATATACAAAATAAAATTTGTACACATGTCGGCAACGTGTTACAGACGAACACCATGAACCGATCCTCCTATGACTCGTCGGACTCTGACGCTTTCTCGATCTTTGTCTTCGGAAGAGATTGCTTTGTATAATTGACCCCCAGATGCTCCCAAACCACTAACAATCAAACTTGGACCGCAGTCATTTGCTTCTCAAATCCCTAACTTTTGCGTGAATCGCCCTTTGCGGGTTTTCGATTCACCGGGATACCCTTTTTTGCCGAAGCCGCCCAGTGTAGGTTTTCGTCTTCGCGGGTGTACATTTTTTCCGTTATATCCCTAACTTTTGCCCGAACCTTTTTATTCTGTTTTTGGTTCGCCAGGATGCCCCATTTTTGCCTGGACTCTCTTTTTACTGTCCAGCGGGTCAATTTTAAGCAAAGTATTTTTTAACTGCGTCCGAGTTCACAGGGGACGAAAAGTCTTCACCATCCATGGTGGATAACAATAAGGCTCCTCCGGAGAAGACCTTTCTCACGACGTATGGACCTTCATAGTTGGGAGTCCATTTGCCCCTGTGATCCGATTGCGGTGGGAGAATCTTCTTCAGCACAAGATCACCCGTCTGAAAGCTTCGAGGTCGAATCTTCTTGTCGAACGCTTTCTTCATCCGGCTCTGATACAGCCTACCATGTGCAATGGATGCCAATCTCTTCTCATCTATCAAGCTCAGCTGATTCAATCTACTTCTCACCCATTCTGCCTCGTCCAACTTAACATCAAGCAAAACCCTCAAAGACGGTATCTCAACCTCCAATAGCAGGACAACCTCCATGCCATATACTAGTGAGAACGGTGTTGCCCCGGTTGATGTACGCACTGTAGTACGATAACCGTGCAACGCGAATGGCAGCATCTCGTGCCAATCCTTATACGTTACCACCATCTTCTGGACAATTTTCTTTATGTTCTTGTTGGCCGCTTCAACAGCGCCATTCATCTTGGGTCTGTAGGGAGATGAATTATGATGCTCGATCTTGAAATCCCGACACAGATCTTTCATCATCTTGTTGTTCAAATTCGAACCATTATCAGTAATGATTCGCTCAGGAATACCGTATCTGCAAATTATATCCTTCTTGATAAATTTGGCCACCACTTGCTTCGTCACATTGGCGTAAGATGTTGCTTCCACCCACTTGGTGAAGTAATCGATCGCGACCAGAATGAAGCGATGCCCGTTAGAAGCCGTCGGCTCGATCTTTCCAATCATATCAATTCCCCACATGGAGAAAGGCCACGGAGAAGCCATAACATTCAGTGGACTGGGTGGCACATGGATCTTATCAGCATTGATCTGGCACTTGTGACACCGCTTGGCAAATCTGTAACAGTCTGTTTCCATCGTTAACCAGTAATACCCTGCTCGCAACAACTTTCGGGTCATGGCATGCCCACCTGCATGTGTACCAAAAATTCCTTCATGGGCTTCTTCCATGAGTAAATTGGCTTCCTTCTCATCTACACACCGGAGGAGTACCAAATCGTGGTTCCTTCTATACAAAACGCCGTCGGGATTTAGATAAAAGTTGCCTGCTAATCTCCTTAGAGTCTTCTGATCGCGACTGGATGCCCCATCCGGATATTCCTTATTCTTCAGGAAATTCTGTATGTCGAAATACCAAGGTTTACCGTCGGATGCTTCATCAATTGCAAACACAAAGGCCGGCCTATCAAGGCGAGATATGACAATCCTGGGAGCCTCGTTCCAGTAGTTGACCTTATACATCGAGGATAATGTTGCAAGGGCGTCCGCCATTTGATTCTCCGCCCGGGGCACATGATGAAACTCTACCTTATCAAATAAAGGTAGCAACCTTCTCTCATAATTCATGTACGGTATCAGATTAGGTTGGCGCGTCTCCCACTCTCCCTTAATCTGATTCACAACCAATGCTGAATCCCCATATACATCCAGATTCTTAATCCTCAGATCAATCGCCTCTTCTAACCCCATAATACAAGCTTCGTACTCGGCTTCATTATTCGCCACTGGAAAAGTCAATCTGACTGTGAACGGGATGTGCGACCCGTGGGGAGTTGTAATGATTGCCCCGATCCCGCTACCATACGAATTGACAGCCCCATCAAAAATCAATTGCCACTGGGAACTCCGCTCAGGACCTTCACCAGGCAACGGCTCATCACAATCTTTAGCTTTCAAGTACATTATGTCCTCGTCAGGGAACTCAAACTTCATAGGCTGATAATCCTCAATCGGTTGTTCGGAAAGATATTCGGACAGAACACTTCCCTTAATGGCCTTCTGGGAAACATACTGGATATCGTATTCTGTCAATACCATCTGCCATCTAGCAATCCTTCCAGAGAGCGCTTTCTTTTCAAACACATATTTGATCGGATCCATCTTCGATATCAGCATGGTTGTATGGTTCAGCATATACTGTCTTAGACGTTTGGCAGCCCACGCCAATGCACAACACGTCTTTTCGAGCATGGAGTATCGAGATTCACAATCCGTGAACTTTTTACTCAAGTAGTAAATTGCATGCTCTTTCCGTCCTGTCTCGTCATGTTGACCGAGAACACAACCCATACTGTTCTCCAGAACCGTCAGATACATAATCAGTGGTCTTCCCGCTACTGGGGGTATCAACACCGGAGGTTCCTGCAAGTATTCTTTTATCTTTTCAAATGCCTTTTGGCAATTGTCGTTCCAGACCACCGCCTGATCTTTCTTTAACAGTTTGAATAATGGTTCACACGTGGTCGTTAGGTGAGAGATGAACCTAGCAATGTAGTTCAACCTCCCTAAGAACCCACAAACTTCTTTTTCTGTTCTCGGTGCTGGCATCTCTTGTGTTGCTTTTATTTTTGCAGGATCGACCTCGATTCCTTTCTTGCTCACAATGAACCCCAGTAGCTTCCCGGATCTCACTCCGAAGGTACATTTATTAGGATTCAGCCTCAGCCTGAACTTCCTCAGCCTCTTGAACAACTTCAGCAGATTAACCAGATGTTCTTCCTCTGTTTGAGACTTGGCAATCATGTCATCGACATACACCTCAATCTCTCTGTGCATCATGTCGTGAAAAAGCGTTGTCATAGCCCGCTGGTATGTTGCCCCAGCATTTTTCAAACCAAAGGGCATCACCTTGTAACAGAAGGTTCCCCGCGGGGTAATAAAGGTCGTTTTTTCCATATCCTCCGGAGCCATTTTGATCTAATTATACCCTGAAAAGCCATCCATGAAGGAAAACACTGAAAACTGAGCCGTGTTGTCAACTAACACGTCAATATGCGGCAGCGGGAAATCATCTTTCGGGCTCGCTTTGTTTAGATCCCTATAATCAACACACATCCGAACCTTGCCATCTTTCTTTGGCACAGGCACGATATTAGCGACCCAAGTGGGATAAGTGGTAACAGCCAGGAATCCAGCATCCCATTGCTTCTGCACTTCTTCCTTTATCTTCACGGCCATGTCAGGACGAGTCCTTCTGAGTTTCTGCTTCACGGGCGGGCAATCTTCCCTCAACGGCAGACTATGAACAACCATATCAGTATCCAAACCCGTCATGTCCTCGTAGGACCAAGCAAATATATTGCTGTACTCACGCAGCATCTCAATAAGCTCCTGCTTAATGTCCACTTGCAACGCGGCCCCTATACGGATATTCCGGACGCATTCTTCAGACCCCAAGTTGACAATATCAATCTCTTCCTAGTGAGGCAGAATGACTCTCTCCTCTTGCTTCAATAACCGACTAAGCTCTTCTGGTAAGTCACTATCCTCCATAATCTCCTCCTCAGCTTGGAAGATCGGACGCTCAAAGTCTAAACGAGTCATAGGAAGTTTTTGGTCGGTGTCGTCTGAAAATTCGTGAATCCTGCGAGGGAAACGATTAAGTGCTTCAAAATGATGTACAAGCAAAATGCATAACCACACTGCCATTTTATTGAAAAATAAAAACAGAAAGAAAAGGATCACAACATTTGAATGTAAAAAACGCCGTCATTTATTGATCATGCAAACATACAGGTAAACAGTTAGGCCCTAAGACAAGATCAACGATGCCCCGGGCAAGGCATGTGATCATACAATGATTGAAAAAACAATGCATTACTGTTTGGTGACTTGGATGACGTCATGGATGGACCAGTTGCATAGGCTTTGCCCTGGCGTGCTGGGTCGAATCCATGCGTCCATGTCGCAATCGCTATCCACTTCCTCCGTATCAGACACGACATTAATCCTCTCGAAGCTAACTCCTCCGGGCGTGAACACGACAGGTCCCTTGTACTTAGGCGCACTCTGCGAGGGAGATGGGCGGTACCCCAAGCCATACCTATCTTGCTTCACCGGGATGTCCAGAATCTGCCCCCACTTCTGAGTCTCTCCTGCTTGTACCAATGCCTTGGCTTCTTTATACGATGAGACTACCATCTCCTGCCCTTCACTCTTCACTGGAGCCTCTTCTTTACCCTTAACCCCTTCGAACGCTTGACACAGCGTTTCATGAACTTCTCCATCTACCTCCACGTACTTGAAGGAAGACAAATGACTGACTAAGATATCCTCTTCGCCACACACCGTCACAATACTCCCCTCAACCATATATTTCAGCTTCTGATGGAGCGTAGAAGTCACTGCCCCAGCGGCATGAATCCAAGGTCTCCCGATCAAACAACTATATGCAGGCTGGATGTCCATGATGTAAAACACTGTATCAAACACCTCCGGTCCTACCTGGATGGGTAACGTTACTGACCCGAATACCGACCTCCTTGTTCCATCAAAGGCCCTCACCACCAAATCACTAGGTGTGCACAACAACCCCCGGGTATCCAATTTCAACAGAGCTTTCTTTGGTAACACATTCAACGAGGACCCAGTGTCTACCAACACATGGGATAAAATGGTGCCCCTGCATTCGATAGATATATGCAAGGCATTATTATGATCACGCCCCCGAGGTGTTAGGTCAAAATCCGTGAATCCCAGACCATGCCCCGCGTTAACATGTGCTATAACTCCCTCCAGCTGATTAACTGAAATCTCTTGCGGCACGAAGGATGTCTCAAGTACCTTCAATAGGGCATTTCTATGCGCCTCAGAACACAACAACAGCGATAATATGGAGATCTTTGACGGGGTCTGCTGCAGGTGCTCTACAATCTTGTAATCACTTTTGCGGATCAACCTCATGAATTCTTCCACATCTTTGGTTATCGGCTCTTTCTCTTTACTCCCCGAAGATTCCCCCTCAACAACTTTGTTCTTACCCCTGGCAAGCCTCTCTGCTTCAACCTCAGGTGAAGTGAAAATTCTCCCGCTCCGGGTTATACCACCCGCTCCCACGATGTTATCTACGGATCCCGCTGGCGGATCATTCAAGTCAATCTTTTCCCCATTACAATACACCTCAACACCATAGCACCATGGGACTGCCTTTGTGCTTTCGTAAGGGACTGGCTTAGCCTTGGTAATAGTGATGGTCGGCCTTTTCGATGATGCCGAAATTGTCACTGATTTGAACGGAATGGTGATCGTAGCGACCTCCCTATGCTCTTCTTCAGATTTTGTCTCAACAGACTTCTCTCGCCCCACAGACCGGTCAAACTGCAAAAATCCTTTATCAATCAAACTTTGAACTCCCCTTTTCAACTTCTCACAGCCCTGAGGTTGAACCAAACAGTCATCACACTCTTCACTGCAACCGGGATAGACGCCTCCTTTCAATAAACGCTGCTTTACGTAACTCAAAGGAGTTTTCAGCTCGCTCACTTCTGAAACTAAGTTCAACCCATCATCAATCAGGATTGCGTTGGCCCCAGCCCCACCATGCTTGGGCATTGGCTGCTGCGTGATATTGGGACCTTCCTTCCCGAAGTTAATAGTCGTACTATCAAGCAAATCTTGTACTTTATGCTTGAAAGCTAGGCAATTTTCAATATTGTGCCCTGGTGCACCCGAATGGAAGTCACAGTGCTCATTAACATCATATCCGACTGGTGGCTGGCCAATTGGTGGTGCTAAGGTCCTCTTCTCGACTAGCTGCAATTTCAACAAAGTTTGAAGGAGTTCTGCATATGATACCGGCGGCACTTCGAATACTCTCCTCGGTCGTGGGTTCTGAAGTCTGCGCTGATTATTATTAGGCTGCTGCTGAGCCTGCTGCTGTGGTTGTTGTTTCTGCTGCTGAGAAGGCCCTGGAATGGTTACGCTCGCCACTTGCGACTGCTGATGCCAGTTCTGACTTTTATTCCTTCGTCGAGCACTGTATACAGCATTGGTATCACCCTGCCTTTTACCACCAAACGTCTTCTTATTACCTCCTGCGGAACTGGACTCTCCCGCTTGAATTTTACCAATCTTCACCCCGTTTTCAATGCGCTCCCCCATCAAGATCAACTCAGAGAAGGTACTCATCGAAAAATTGAGCAACCGGTCATAGTACATTCCAGAAAAAGTTCCTATGAACATATCCATCATTTCGCGCTCCACCATAGGAGGGTGTACCCTAGCAGCCAAATCTCGCCATCTCTGGGCGTATTCTTTAAAGCTCTCGCTAGACTTTTGAGACATGCTCTGCAATTGGACTCGGTTAGGGGCGAGATCACTATTATATTGATAGTGTCGAACAAAAGCCTCTGCCAGCTCTTTCCAACTCCTGATCTGAGTAGGCTCCAAGCTCATGTACCACTCCAGCGATGGCCCTGACAGGCTATCCTGGAAGAAGTGCATTAGCATCTTTTCATCCTCAGAATACGCAGACATACGCCTATAAAATGCGCGTACATGCACCCTAGGGCATGTATCCCCTTTGTACTTATCAAATGACGGCGCTTTGAATTTCAGCGGGACCCTCAACCCTGGGACTAACCCCATATTTGACATATCCATCCCAAGAGCATTCTGGCTGGCCAATCCGTTCACTTTCTCTTCTAGCAATCGCATCCGATGGTTGTCATCCCTAGCCCTTTCATAACCCTCGTTCTGACCAGAGAACACATCCTCCTGACGATCCTCCCAGCGAGGTACTGCATCGTATCCAACATAATCTGCATCACGGCCCGGGCCTGTCTGGACGTACCTGGGGTCATACCTCAGATTACCCATCTCTTGAGCGTTGTAGGCGCCAGTTCCATACCCAAGATTACCATAACCACCAAACCCAGCCTTGGCGCCAGCCATGCTGCCATACCCCATATTCACACCATTGAAGCCCTGGTTACCATTAATACCATTCATTCCGACATTCTCGACGCCCCCATTGAAACCCTGGTTGACATTACCCACAAATACTCCAGCAGCATCTGCATTGGCATTCATATTACCGGTGTTCCCACCTCCACCTACAGGACCAATTTCTCCGGCATTCAAACCAGTTACGGGAATAGCATCAGCACTTTGACGATTCTCAATTCGGGGAGAAGCAGCAATATTTTCACCATGCGGTGTCCCGTTGTTTTCAGCCCGTGCGATCATCGGTTGAACCAGATTCTGCAGTTGCTCTTGTCCTTTGGCGATAGTCTCCATGGTTTGCATGAGCAGGGCCATCCTGTCACGCATCTCTTGCATTTCACTCTGCACGTTGTCCATGATCTTCTTCTGGTTAATCCTTGTAGAGTAACGGTGGACCCGCTTTTCTGCAATCCTGAAAATACCTGGAACGGATGCAGGAGATAAGATACACGGATCACAAACCTGTAATGCAAATATGAGTATGTATGCAAAATGCAATATGTGTCTGTGCATTAGGGATTATCATTCCCCGATTCTAGTGTGAATGTGCCAGTGCAGTGACAGTGCTAGCAACACGGTGATCGGAGCCGAATCATAGAAAACCTCGTATATTGCAGAGAAATCCAAGAATACAATATCACTGAGTGTACAATAAGAAGGCATGACCTCAACCAACAATCCTGGTGATGGTCAGCACAAAAGCAAATAAAGCATACACATGAAATGGTCAAGTACACTCATGAGCCTGGTACTCTTCTAGTAACTTCCTAGTCTCTGGATGGCTTGGTCGGGTAAGCAGCCCCTCAACAAGTTAATTTCTTCGTTTGAGAACACGTCGCACGTCACCAGCGGTTTCCTCCCATGCCCCTTCTCCGAAGCGATCCTCTAGCTTCCGCTTCTGAGACACAGCTTCGTTCCTGCCTTCAATGGCCTTGTTCAGTGCATTCTGGAGACTGTACCTGGCCATTACCTCTTCTTCATGCTTCTTAATGCTAGCCTTCAACTGCTCTTCGAGTTCAGAAATTTGCTGCTTCAATTTATCTTCCCTCTTTTTGTTGTTGGTTAGCGTAGCATTCCATGTCTTATTACAAGAAGAGATTTCTCGGTGAGCGGCGTCGAGTGCTTTCTTTTTGGACTCCAACATGTCATGAGAGCTTCTGAACTCTTGACCCAGACGTTCACGCTTCTTCTTCTCCTCAGTCAACTCAGCACCTAGCCTGTTTACTAGTTCGATCTGCCGTTGGAAAGAACGTACGACCTTATTCTTCTCACTACGCATCTGAGCCAGCTCCCTTTCTAACTCTTCATTAATCTTTAGCAAGGCTTCCTTTTCTTTCACAACTCGCTCGTAGACCTCCATAGTGACAGTGGTTGGCTCCTCTACCGGAATATGAACAGGGACTGGTGCAGCTGGAAATGGCATCAGTAACTGTCTTGCCCTCTCCTGGATCCAAACTTTGTAGGGTGCATAGGCCTGACAATCATTCTTCCCCAGCAGAGTCGCCAGCTGTCGCTACTGCGAAAATCGGCGCCGGCTGACAGAAGAGTCGCCACCGTGCGTTATTTATCCCAAAGGAGGGAAAGGAAACGCTCAGAGTAAACCTACCGCGAAGACGGGGAAAGGTATGGTCATCGCAACCAAAACCTGGATTCGGGAGTCGGTTACGCAAGGGGAAGGTATTAGCACCCCTCACGTCCATCGTACTCGATGGGATCCACGCTTGCTTGGGTTGTACGGATTATACTTCTATCTAAACTAAAGGATGAGGTCTGAAAAGAAAAGAAAACATGACTCGGTAAAGCATCGCACTTTATGCCTACGTATTCCCGTCTGGAACGAGAAATCAGAGTCAACGTAGTTCGCCTAACTACGGGTGAAGGATGGGTGAAGGTTGCTCGCTAGGATATCGCATCCTATGCCTACGTACTTCCACACAGCATGGAAGATCAGAGCAAACGTAGTTCGGGCTACGCACGACACAAGCTGTTCAAGTGCCTTTTATGAAAAATCTCACCTTAAACAGGGGTTTTCTTATTATCAGTCCCTGAAGGACAAAAAGGTTGATGTTTGTTCAAGTCTTTTGACGGAAGAAATGAATCGATCTCTGTTAATAACCTTTATTAATGTTTTTCTGTTGTTTTGAAGAAAGAAGAGATGACACTCTACAAATCCTAGGGTTACAAAGGGATAAAACCTACCCTAATGTTATCATGCATGGGTTAACTCCTAATGTCTATCATGCTCCTCTCTTGCGCAGAGAGAAACAGAGATCCTAAGGGATAAACGAAAACAGAAACAGCAGATATATACGATAAAGCAGTAAAATGCATGGATGAAACAATACAAGCGAGGCAAGGGAGTCCCACTCAACCTCGAACCTAGAAGACAATAGGCAAAAGTGAACAGAATTCACTTTCAACCCAGCAGGTTAAACAGCAAACAATACAGTCTAGGAAATTCACACAATACATCCAGAATTAAACAGCTAAAACTAAACAGCAAAGCAGTCTTCATCAGCATCTGTCTTCAAGTCAGCATCAACTATCTACAAGCTTCAAGCAAGCACCAGTCTTTATCTTCACAGCTTTCAATGGCTTTTCTTCAAGTCCCACTCTCCAAGCTGAGGAACCAATCACAAGAATGAACTGGGTGTTGGGCAATTAGTTGACCACCAAAGGTGGCAAACAGACTGCTGACAACACATAGAATATTTCTCTCAAGAGTTCTATCTCTTAGACACTATCACCAAGCCTTCCAAAGGAAGGGGGTGAGTGTCTTAGAGAGACTCTGCATCATAGAGAGGGATGGAGGCAATCAAGACCTTCCATGTTTGTGAATCAAATTTTCTACTCTAGAGCTCTGCCTAACTCCTAGATCCTACAAACTTCAACAGCTGCCAGCAAGAGATACTCCTCATCAACTCTGGAGGTTGGTCTTCATTCTCTAATCCTCAGATGGGCTTCATCAACACAGTCTTCAGCTCAAACCCCAAGCCCCAAACAAACCCAATACCCCCTACACAGTCAAATAATAACCCTAAAGAGGGCACACCACACAGTCAATCAAATACTAGCAATATACTAATAGTAATAGGGGAATCCTAATATTCTCTAAGGGATCTATTATCTACCCATAACCCCTATATTCCCATACTCCAAAATCAAATCAAAATTCCTAAAAGAAATGATCTATCTCACCTATGTTCACTTAAAACCCTAATTTTAACCACTCTAATCTCACCTAATCAAATCATCTAAAAATTAATCCTAAAATTATGAATTAAATCCTATATACAAGTTGAGGTCCTAAGTGACACATCCTAAAAAGAATGGGTCCTAAATCTAAAGGGAACTATTAGAACTAAGGTCAACAAAATTAAGCATCAAATTAAACCACTTAAAAAGCTATTTAAAAGGAAAATACACAAAAAATATTAAAACAAAATAAAATGCTAATTTTATTATTTATTATTTTTCTTAACAGAATTATGAATCTACCACAAAAAGAACCAATCAAAAATAAGTTTTTTTCAATTTTATATGGATTTTTAAAGATGCAAAAAATATTAAGGAATTAAAAATCACAAAAATGAAATAAAACTGGGAGGGGGTGCTGAAATTAACTTCGCTCAGTTATTATGGCTGATGGGCCAGAAGGTGGGGGCGCGGATATCAATTATGTTGAGCCAAGTTAGTTTCAGAAATTCAAAATAAAAAAGAAAGAAAAAGATTAAAAGCTCGGTGTATTTAGCAACCATTTTCAGTTCAATTTCCATTGGGCTTAGGTTTGGGGGGTGGGGTTAGCATTGCTGATCCAGGCCCAGGCGTTTCATTTAGTGAAACGCTGCGTTTCATCTTCATCAATTCCCTCCGTTTCTCTTTTCAAATATGGACCGTGCGATGAGGTTGGAAGTCAAAGTCTAACATGCCATCCAACGACCATCCGTCATCTTCTCCAATCAACTTCTAGGGTGTTTAGAAATTGTATCCCATGCAAGGATCTTCCACCATCTCATACTCTCTCAAATCTTCATGGAATTAAAAACTTCAAAGACCAAAGTTGATCTATTCTTTCCCAGGAATACAGCCATATCCTTGGTTTTGATTAAAGCTTCCTAAAACTTGCAAACAGAGGGCACGAAGGTCTAGGTTCCACCATTTTACTCTGAGATTAATCTTGGTAACTCTTGGTATTACTGGTACTAAGCTGTTTATGATGTTACACTGGTTTCATTAAGCTATAATTCGTGCATTAAAACTCATTACATAACCTAATCTTGATCATCAAAGTTTCAACATCCTGCCATTAAACCTCATGGAATTCACCCTAAGTCTCTGAAAATGGTCATCTAACCTAATCTAACAATCTTACACTAATAATCTAACCTAACAACACCTAATTAGGGAGATAGAAGATAATTCACCAACCTGCTAGGTAGCTATGGCAGATGTGGTTCCAGTCCAATCCAATGCTTGTAATCCTTCGAGAATGATCCTTGCTGGATGAGGAGCTTTCTGTTTGCAAAAGAATGTATGGAAAATGCTTGGATGAAGAGATTCGAAACTGTTATGGATCTTGAAACTTCAAACCCTAGCTCTTCAATCTTCCATGGATGGCTCTCTAATTCAACATGTATGCACTCAAGAGATTCAATATATTGTGGATGAAGAAGAAGAATGAACAGAATTGGTGTTGATTGTATGAATTCACTCTTTCTTACAATTGAAGCAACAATGGAGTTCTCACTTTTCTCTCTCTCTTTTCACCAACCTCTTCCACCAATGATCCACATTCATTATATAGACGATGATGGCAATGCCTAGAAGTTTCTGGATCCCTCTAGGATGATTCTAGAATGTGGTAGAAAGTTATGGAAATCTCACTTGATGACATGTTGAATATCTCTCATCTCATGCATACAGCCTTCTAAACTTGTGTTAAAATCTCTCCTCATGAGATATTGAGATGGTATGTGTGAAAAACAAGCTGATCCTTGCCTTATGTTGAGTTTTGCAAAGTTGCCTTATTATGCAAGAAAGAACTTTACAAAGCAAGTCCAACATTTAAGCCCTAACTCAAAAAAGTGGCTGAACCAATGTCTTTAAAATGATGTTTGGATTCAATTTGGTATATTACATGACCTATTTTGGATTTGTAGATTGCCCAAACCAATTTTTCATTTGAACTTTTTCAAGTTATATGCCATTTTTAAGTTATTTTCACCAACTTTTATCAACTTGAGTTCTATGCATTTCCAAACTTCCATGACCTCTTTTCTAGACTTAAAATGACATTTTGAGCAACTTTGATGTTGTGAAGTTTTTCATTTGAAGCTTACTTGTATGAGTTTTGGGGTATAGGCTTGAAATGACCTGTAATTCTCAAATGACCAAAATACCCTTTGCTTGCCAAGACCATAAGTAGAGTTCCACAAATCATATGAAGGCATACCATACCTTACTAGAAATATAAGACAATGAGGAACAACTCTCATGTTGGCCAGAAATCCATTTGAAATCTCCTTGAAGGTCAAAAGTTGCTTGGAAGACAGACAACTTTCACAGACAAATTTCAGTGCCCTCAGCTGACCTGTAACTTGCAAGAGCTATAACTTGAGTTATATAAATCATCTTGATTACTTCCACCACTCAAATTAAAGCTATTAAGATACTCTACAAGTTTCATGTGGACCAGAAATTCATTTGAAGCTTGCATCTTGAATTACACTGCTTTGAAGTTTGACCTAAATCAGGGGATTTTACACTGAAACCCTAATTTGGTAACTCCAGTTCTCCTTGATTCCTTCTGATTTTTCTTTAGCACAACACCATATCCATATACATATAGAAAATAATGAATCCCACATTCTTCAAATGATCCTGGATGCCTTTCCAAACAAGTCTTTGACCTAGGGTTGACCTAGTGTTGACCCAAACAAAACCCTAGTTGACTGACTTCAACTGAGGCTCTTGCAATCATTCCAATGACTTGGTTACTCCTCAAAAATGATCATCTAGGCTCTTCATAGCATCCATACACACCTCATGCTCTTGGCTCATAGCTCACATTTCCTCTGATGATCCCCAAATAACCTCAAGATAGGGGAGAACTCACTGATCAACCTGTCAACTCTTCAAAGCTCAAATTCTTCCCTGATGACCTGAGTAGTCTTGAACATGAATGAAACCCTTGAATATGCCTCTTAAGACAAGAATAGCACTTGATCCCCTGATTAAGATAGCTTGCCTATGCTATGCAATGCAGATGAATATACTATGTACATGATGACAATGCAAATGACTATGCAATTGAAACATAAACCTAGGTTAGAAAAGGTTGGGCAAATTTTGGGGTGCAACAAAGAGCCCTCAGAAACTCTTATTTGATTCAAAATTTTCTCCAAAAAGTGTGAAATCGTGTTTTCATTACAAGCTTTTCTAGCAACATTATTTGATTCAGTTAGCTTCTTTGCAACCTCTTGAAGCTTTTGCAATAATTCTCAAACCTTGAGACCTTCTTAATTGTCCTGACCAAGTGACTCTTTCAAGCATTCTGATTAGACTTGGACAAGGTAGTTAGAGACACCATTTCTACTCAAATAAGTTACCATGTTATTTGATGTTCACTTATGCTCATCCTTATCTCAGATTTCATTTATCTTTCATTTTCACCATTTAATTTTGATTTTTGTTTTTAAAAATGTCACGAGTTTCGGCAAAATTCTCTTCATAGAGTTTGAATAAATTTTAATGGAGACCATGGTTGGATTCACACTGATGATACAATTGTAATGGTGGTGGTTTCATGCCTTGAGCTAAACAAATGCCAAACTTCAGTGAGCAACTCACCAAAGAAGATGGTCGGAGGTGTTTGATTGTGGCCTGAGTTTGTTTTTTCCTTCCAACCAATCACATCGCGCCACTTATTTTAATTTTGTTTAATTAATTCAAACTGGATCTGATGCCTTATTTCAGCTAATTTCCACCATGCGCTTGTGCTGAGAGCCTTTGGATCTGCTTACCTAGCTTAAGTGGACTTGATCCAACCCTCCTTTTATTTATGATTTATTTTATTTTTCTTAATTTTGTTTTAAATTGTTTTTACTTTATAAAATGACTTTTAATTGGATTTAATTCCAAAAAAATCCAAAAATAAAAATTCTAAAATTCTCTTTTATTATTTTACACCTTATTTTATTTTAGGATTTGCTATTTTTCATTAATTTTCTCTTTTTTTAAGCATCTTAATTAATTTAAAAATAGTTTTATGTGTTTTAAAATTCTCAAAATTTTATTATATGTTACTTGAGTTGTTTATGAATTTCCATAATTTTCTTGCCCATTTATTTGGTGTTTTGAAGCACTTTATGAATTTTCTCTTTTATTTTCTATTTAAAAACTATTTTAAAAAACATTTTGATGTATTATTTAATAACTTTGATATTTCTAATATTGTTGACTTCTGGCTGCCTTGAATCATGGCTCATTTGGTTATAAGTTTCATCAATATCAATAGACCTTGGATGTTGATAGGTTTAAAAAACCATAATCCACCAAGATAGGTGGTTGATCTTGATGATAACTTGATCAAAATCGTGGTTCCATTCTCTTTCTTCACCTTCATCTCTTTCTTTTCTTTTTCATTTCTCTTGATCAATTGGATGATTTATGTTCCATATTATTCATGAAGTTTGGATTGATACTTGATGAACTTTCATCATTTCAAATCTACCTTCCAATTGATCATGGATCATTTGAGTTACTTTGAATTGATGCATAAGTTTGTCCCAAATTATCATGAAAAATGATTGATGTAATGGACCAATCTCCTTACCTTAGTGCTTGATCCCTCATTAGTTTTTACATGTGCTACATGTTTTAGGAGTATGGTTTATATCATATCGCTAACATGTTGGTACATAAATTATTATTGATCGACCTCGTATAGTATTGACTTCTACATAAGTCTGTCTGCGATTGCTTAACATAATGCTAAATTTGTCCCTAATCGATTCATTAATTCTAACATTAAACTAACATTATTATTGTACTAACTTAACTTTAATGCAATTTAATTTCTTGCACTTTAATTTTCTTGTCATTTAATTTCTTGCCATTTACTTTTATGCCTTTATTTTTAGCATTACATTTCATATTGTTTATTTTTATGCTTCTTTTTCCTTTGTCCACTTGGGTATTTTCTTTTGCTTTTAAAGACATTTATAAAGGAAAAATCCTAAAAAAAAATTGGTTCTCTAATCTTTGGACTAATGGTCACTATCCTTAGCTTGATTTGGAGTTTGACTTTTGAACCTATGGACTTTGGTTACTTTTCCCTATGCTATTGGATTATTTTGAGACCTTGGTTCATTCATCTCATACTTGAGACCTTAGGTTGACTTTTGAAGACTTGACTCTGATACATAACTTTGACCTTATGACTTAAGTTCTTCTTTCATCTGATGCTTGTCTTATTATGTGCTTACTTGTTGCTTGTGGTCTAATCCAAAGGAAGAGAATGTTTGCTTGACTTATGTCAGATGCTTGTTATATCCTAGTTAGTTCATAATGCATATACATGGCTTCCTCTTGGGCTACCTTACAGTAAGACCATTTAGTTCTTGTTATTTACTTTATGCAATTAGGATAGTCTCTTCATCTCATCCCCTTCTTTGATTTTCAAAATCTTCTTCCTTTTTCAAAACCTTCTTATTTTCAAACTTAAACCACTTTCTTAATAAACTTTGACTTTATTAATTGATTTTCAAAACTTTTTTCTTAAATAAATGCTAAGACATCTTAAGCATATCCAAACAATTTTAAAAGACTTAAAAAAACACAAAAATCATTCAAATCGTTTGTGCCTTTGTGCACCTTTTCCTTTTAACTCTAATACAATATTAGTTGTGTTTTTGTAACGATGCAACTCTAATACTTCCACAATAATGTAGAGAAGTGATGACATTTTCAACTTAGATGTTGATTGATAGACTTGTTGATTTCAATATAAGAAAGAATACTTCATCTCAAGATGATGCAAATACTCCTTCCTCATTAATTGTGGGTAGTATGTTGAGTTTTCCACTCGAATACGACGAAATATCTATTAATTTAAAATCAACCAAAACAAAAACTTTTGATTTGTACCATGAACTACGAGGTTTTGATCCTCTATTGCAATTTGTTGGTACGTAGGCACAAGGCTCAGGAAGTCTTGTCAAACAAAAATCTTAAAAAACATTTTTTTCTCATCTCCCCAATCTTTTGCAAAAAAATACCATTTTTAAGCCAAAGACATATTTTTAAGAGGTTCCTATAGAGTACTATAGATGTGAGGGGTGTTAACACCCTCCCTTCGTATAACCAACCCTCGTACTCTCATATCTTTGTTTTTTAGTTTTGTTTTAAAACTTCGGTGGGTTTTATTCATTCTTTTCCCATTCCTTTGGAAACAATAAAGAGCGGTGGCGACTCTTGCTTTGTGAGTTAAGTTAATCAATAGCTTAATCTCAAATTTTCACCGCTACAAAACGCCCCTACACAATGGTGATATTGATATATTATTTTATATTTATGTTAAAGTAATGTGTTAAGCTTTAAGCTTCATGCATATTGAAAGGAAGAAGAAGATTCGATCGAGAGAAAAGGGGTATGCATAATCATTCGATACTCATCATCATGGAATTTACAAGAGCGAAAGTTGCTTATATAGCAAGTAATGTCTACCTACTTCTAGAAATCTACTAACAACTTCATAACTAACTAGAAGTTAGTTGGAGGTAGTTATGTTATAGTTTTTCTATCTTGTGATTTAGCAAATTATCACTACTCTTGTCATGATATTCAACAGCCCCCCTCCCCCTTCAAGCTAGAATGGATGTCAATCATTCCTAGCTTGGCTTGAAGACTTGAGAATGGACCCGGGTGAAGAGATTTAGTGAGAATGTCAGAAACTTGTTCTTTTAAGGTGACTAGCATGAGGTGTATTATGCCTGCTAGGACCTTGTCACGCACCACATGACAATCAATCTCGATGTGCTTGGTTATTTCGTGGAAAACTGGGTTTGATACAATATTCGTGGCCGATTTGTTGTCAAAATAAAGGATGAATGGAAGTTGATATGGAACCTTGAAATCATCATTTAAAGAAAGAAGCCAGATGCCTTCACGAGTGGCATGAGCCAAGGTATGATACTCAGCTTCTAAAGATGAACGAGAACAACAACTTGCTTCTTGCTTTTCGAGCTAATGAGGGATTTGCCTAAGAAAAAACAAAAACCAATTGTGGATATTCTTGAATATGGACAAGCACCCCAGTCAGAATCAGAGAAAACCTTGAGGCAAAGGGTGCTGGAAGTACTGAAGAATAATCCTTGATTAGGGTTATTTTTGAGAAATCAAAGAACATAAAGGCCAACCAGCATGTGTTGATCAGTTGGAGCATTTAGAAACTGACTAAGTTTACTTACTGCATAAGCAATATCAGGTAAAAATTGAGTTAGGTATAATAATCGACCAATGAGCCTTCAATATGCAGTGGAATTAGAGAGATGATTGCTAAAAGTTTTATGAAGTTGCAAGTGAGGTAGCATTGGTTTATTGCATGGCTTAGCACCAATAAGACCTGCATCATTGATGAGATCCAATGCATATTTTCTTTGACACAATGAAATGCCTTGTGCATTCCTAGCTACCTCAAAGCCTAAGAAGTATTTTAAAACTCCTAGATATTTGATACTAAACTTGGCATGGAAAAGTGCTTTGAGCTGTGTGATCTCTACAAGGTCAGTCCCTCCTAGGACTAAGTCATCCACATAGATAAGGATGATTGTGAATCCAGTTGGTGAAGATTTTGTAAAGAGTGAATGATCAGCCTTTGACTGAATGTAATGACTGGCAATAAGTGCATCAGTGAGTTTGGTGTTCCACTGTCGACTTGCCTATTTGTTTTACTTGAGGCCATACAAGGACCTTTGAAGTTTGCATACAAGATTAGGATGAGGTAGTTGTAGGCCAGGTGGTGGCTTCATGTACACTTCTTCATTTAGGTCTCCATAGAGAAATGCAGTGTTGACATCGAGTTGAAATAAAGGCCAGTTGTGAACAACAACAATAGCCATAAGCATTCTAATGGTGGTCATTTTAACTCTAAGGCTAAAAGTATCCATGTAGTCCAACCCTCCAGTTTGATTAAAATCCTTGGCGCTAAATGAGCCTTATGCCTCTCAATAGTTCCATTGGCATGCATTTTTAATTTGAAAATCCACTTACATCCAATGGGTTTCTTGTGTAATGGTAAAGGAACAAGGGTCCAAGTATTGGTGTTAATCAAGGCATTTAACTCAATTTAAACGGCTTCTTTCCAATTATCATTACTAATGGCATCTTCATATGAAGTAGGTTCACTTATGGCAGATAAGTTGAGAATAAAAATTTTGTGTGCAAGGGAAAAAGCGTCATATGATATGAAAGATGAGATATGATACTTACATTGAGAAGAGGAATTGGTAGCAGTTGCATCCGAAGTGAGGATTGTATTGAACATGAGATTACAATGGTAATTTTGAAGATATGTAGGGGGTTTGATCTGCCTGGTAGATTTCCTGGTAGGTAATGAAACTTGAGGTACAAATGTTGAAGTAGGGTTGGCAATAAGATATGGAATAGGATTTGAAACATGAGTACTAATGGCTGGTATAGTAGGTGTAACTAGTGAGGTTTGAGGGATAGAAGTAGGTATAGGATGACTGACAAGAGTGGTAGGTGTATATGGATAACTTAGCAGATCATCTATGTAAGTATCATTGGAAAATTGGGTTGTGGTATTATGGTCAGTGGTAGTAGCAGATGAAGGTTTATATGGAAAATGATGTTCAAAGAATAACACATATTTAGACACAAATAACTCTTTACTTTGCAAGTCAAACAAGATATGACCCTTGGTTCCAGGTTTATAACTTAAGTAAACATATTTTCTAGATCTAGAGTTTAACTTCTTTCTATGGGCTTTCAAAGTGGAGGAAAAACATAGTGAACCAAACACTTTGAGGTTTGTAAGATCGGGGAGCTTATTATATAGGATATGATATGGTGACTTGTGTTTTAAGAAAACAGATGGCAATCTGTTGATGATGTGAACAACATGGCCAACAACACGAGCCTACAATTTTTGAGCCAAATTAGATGGTTCGAGTGATCCCTAAAATGTGTTGGTGTTTCCTCTCAACAATGTCATTTTGTTGAAGGGTACCAACACAAGATATTTGATGGATGATGCCATGCTATTTATAAAATTCTGTGAGGATGAATTCACACCCATTATTAGATCTGATGCATTTAATAGATATGTTGAATTGAGATTTGGCAAATGCAACAAATGATTGAATGATGGATGATGCTTCAGATTTTAATCTCATAAGAAATAACCAAGTAAATTTACTCTTATCATCCACAATTATGGATAGGGGACCACAAATATCCATATGCATTGAGTCAAATTTTGAATGTGAAACATGAGAGCTGGGAGAAAAAGGTAATCTCATTGTTTAGCATAAAAGCATACATCACAAGGATTATTACTAGAAACAAACTGTATGAAAGGAAAATATTTATGTAATTGAGTTAATTGTGTTAGAAGGATGGCCAAGCCTTAAGTGCCAAAGATTACAATTTTGAGCTATATCTAGAGACTTATTGTGTACGGTATTGATGGAGTGAGTTGATGAAGTGTGGTGCAAGGTAATTAATGGTGACTATAGAATATACAATCCACCACTCAATCTAGTTGTGCCAATACTCTTCTTGGAACCAATATCCTGTATCATACAATCATTATCATTAAACAACAATTGGCATTGTGAAATTTTGGTTAACTTAGGGACAAATAGGAGATTAAAAGAAAATTCGGGCACGTATAGAACATCATTAAGATACATATGGTGATCAAAATGAATGGTGCCAACAAATGAGATAGTAATAAAAGCTCCATTTGGTAATTTCATTATGATAGGATTGATTATTTTGATGCATTGAAAGAATTCTCTAGTATGACATACATGACTAGCTGCCCTTGTGTCAGGGGTGAAATGCTCAGAACTATGAATGGTGCAAATGGTACTCGAGTCATTTTCCACTTGAGTAGTCAAGTGATTAATGTTGTGTTGCTGAAATGTGGAGACACCTTGGTGTAAAGCTAGTAATTCCTTGTGCTGATCAGGTGTGAATGCCAAAGTCCCTTGTGCAGTTTCATTGTCACCATGAGAGTAATTTTGAACTGCATTTGTAGTATCAGAAACTGTTACATATTGATTAATTGAATCATAATGTTTCCAGTGGGGAGGATATCCATGCTTTTTGAAACGAGGGTTGATTATGTCGTAGTATGTGAAAATTCTAGAACCTCGCCCTCTTCCACCATAGGACATGCCACCCATATGGCCTCTTCCTCGAGAGTTGCCCTAAGATGCATTGTTTTGAGGTTGGTTAGTGGTGGGAAATGCCAAAAAATTTGACTCGTCAAGAGGGATACTCACTTGTCTTTCTTGCTGAACAAGAAGATAATACACTTTGCATATGTTTGGAAGTGGTTCCATGAGCATGATTTGAGATCTCACTATTGAGTATTGATCATTCAACCCTTTTATAAAATGAATAACCTGATCACCATCACGATAAGCTCGAATCTTAATAACAACTTGGCATGTAGAGTCACACAAACACTCAGGAAGTGGACGAAAATTGTCCAGTTTTTGCCATAGCTTCTTGAGCTTTGTATAGTAGGAAGAGATAGATGCATCACCTTATTTCAAGTTGTACATTTCTTCTTGAATATCTGAGATTCGAAATACGTCACCTTGGTAAAATCGATCTTTCAGCTCATTCCATACCTCTGCTGCAGTGTCCATCCAAAGCACACTTTGTGCAATTTCAGGTTCCACGAAATTATGAAGGCATGACATAATCATGGTGTTGCACCGATCCCACGCAACTGAATTGAGATATTCATTCAGTGGTCCAGTCAAGCTTCCATTGATGAAGTGCAGTTTGTTCTTGGATCGAAAAGCCATATTCTTGGATCTTGACCAAATCGAAAAGCCATATTCTTGGATCTTGACCAAGAATGGTAGTTGTTTGTGAAGAGTAATGAGTGACAAGAACCGGCGTTGGATTTTCATTTGGATGCATGAAATAAGGGTCGAGTGTATCCTTTGATAACCCTTGTTGGTTGCATTGAATGGAGATGCGCCATGAATGTTGCTTGCAAAACTTGCAGAGCTTGCAAGTGACATCGTTGCAGATCGAAAGAATAAAGAAGATGAATGAGGAAAAACTGAAAGAGTAATAAGGTGGATGAGATGAGTTGTGCAACGGTGTAGGTTTAATCACAGGTCGATGATAGCATGCTAAGCTTTAAGCTTCATGAATATTGAAAGGAAGAAGAAGATTGGATTGAGAGAAAAGAGATATGCAGAATTATTCAATACTCACCGTCATGGCATTTACAAGAGTGAAAATTACTTATATAGCAAGTAATGTCCGACTACTTCTATCAATCTACTACCAACTTCTAACAATCTACTAACAACTTCATAACTAACTAAAAGTTAGTTGAAAAAAATTATATTATAGTTTTTTCTATTTTGTGATCTAGCAAACTCATTACTCTTGTCATGATATTCAACATAATGCCAAGCTATATTATGTTTATGCCAAGTTAAAGCTATCTTTATGTCTCACTAAAAAAACAAAATAAAATAAAATAATTAATAAATAAATAAAAACCTATTGAATTTTATAAAAGTTGTGTCATCCCACCCTTACCGGTTATTTGATTAAAACCGATGTCAAACCTAACACTACACCGAGTTTTTGGTGACTTTTTTTTAGTATATCAACCCACCAACCATGACATAAATTACGGTACAATATCATGCTTTCTATCAAGTTTTATGGAAACTCGACGTCACCCTCAAATACTACGCCAAATTTACGTAACATTTGACAATTTTACTTTTTTAAATTACTAAAAGATAATAAAAACATTTCATCTAAAATATGGGGTGCCAAGATCAAATGTAAGGTGCCATATATAATCTTTCATTTTTTGGGACTTATTTGGGTGCTACCTCCATTTCAAATGATCCAAAGTCTTATATAATTATTATACAAGACTCATATGAAATTTCATTTTCATACCCTTTTAATTAGGGGTGGCAAAATGGATGGATTGGATGGATATGGATTGGATTGCTAATGGATGGATTAAAACAATCCATTAGTCCATTAAAATCCACTAAAATTTTATTAAAATTATCCAATCCGATCCATCCATTAAAAATAAAATTCATCCAATCCATCCATTAACATATTTTTAATGGATGGATATCCATCCATCCATCCAACTTTTTTTTAATTTCGTAAAAATATTTTTTTTTCAAAAACAAATTAGTTTTTATTCTGAAAAAAAAAACGATTTTTTTTCCAAAAAAAAAATCGATTTTTTTTTCGAGAAAAAAATTTATTTTTTTTCGAAAAACAAATCAGTTTTTTATTCTGAAAAAAAAAACCGATTTTTCAGAAAAAAAAATTGATTTTTTTTCCAAAAAAAAAGTCGATTTTTTTTCGAAAAACAAATCAGTTTTTTATTCTAAAAAAAAAACCGATTTTTTTCAGAAAAAAAATTGATTTTTTTCCAAAAAAAAAAGTCGGTTTTTTTTTCGAAAAACAAATTAGTTTTTTATTCTGAAAAAAAACCGATTTTTTTCCAAAAAAAAAGTCGGCTTTTTTTTCGAGAAATTTTTTTTTCGAAAAACAAATCAGTTTTTTATTCTGAAAAAAAAAACTGATTTTTTTTCCAAAAAAAAAAGTCATTTTTTTTTCCGAAAAACAATCAGTTTTTTGTTCTGGAAAAAAAAAGATTTTTTTTCAAAAAAATTAAAATTTTTTTTCAGAAAAAAAATATAGTTTTTTAATTATTTTAAAAAAAATCTAATTTTAAAAAAATAAATCTAACGAAAATAAAAATAATCCATTGGATCCTTAAAATATGTTGGATGGATTGAATCAATCCATGCATATAAATGGATGGATTGAATCCATCCATGCATATACATGGATGGATTGAATCCAATCCATTAACTTATTTTTTGTGTGGTGGATGGATTGGATGGATTTTTTGATGGATGGATTGGATGGATTTTGGCTTAATGGATTTAATTGCCACCTCTACTTTTAATAGGATCTATACACCCTTTATGTTAATGATACGGGAAACGATTAAAAAAATTAATTATTAAAAGTTCATTAACCAGTTACTGTATAAATATATATATATATATATATATATATATATATATATATATATATATATATATATATATATATATATATATATATATATATATATATATATATTGATGAAATTTTGTACAAGTTGATTTCATCTATTCAAAACAAATTTATTTATATCTTAAATAATGAAGAACTAAGAACAATATAAATACTAATGTATCTAAATTCAAATCGATATATATATATATATATATATATATATATATATATATATATATATATATATATATATATATATATATATATATATATATATATATATATATATATATATATATATATATATATATATATATATATATATATATATATATATATATATATATATATATATATATATATATATATATATATATATATATATATATATATATATATATATATATATATATATATATATATATATATATATATATATATATATATATATATATATATATATATATATATATATATATAATTTGCACATTATAGTTAATAGATAGACTAATTGAAAAGTCAGATAACATATTTTTACTTATGAAATTGCATCTCTCTCGCACGCGCGCGCACACGCAGAGAGAGAGAGTATAAAGTAAAGAATGAATTGATACATAAAAGAAAACACTTGAATATTGTATCGAAATTTTGTTGTGTTGTTTATTCTTGTAATGATGTACATACATACATATATATATATATATATATAAGAGTACAAGAATCTATATACTAATTGCCTATAATTGTCTAGTCTATAATTGCCTATAATAGAGATCCTATTTTAAAACCATTATGATGCAATTTCCTGATATACTTTGACAGCTTATATTGCCAGCACATGTTTGCTTGGGTTTGACCTTCTTGAATGTGAATAATATGTGCTTATCCTTAACACCCCCCCTCAAGTTGGATGTGGGATTGAAATCTCAAGAACACCCAACTTGCCGAGTAGTCGTTTATAAGTATCGCCTCCAAGAGGTTTAGTAAATATGTCAGCTAGTTGGTCAGAGGATCGGAGATAAGAAGGGCTGATAAGGCCTGATTTAATTTTCTCACGAACGAAATGACAATCAATTTCAATGTGTTTTGTGCGTTCATGAAAAACTGGGTTTTCGGCGATGTGAATAACAGCTTGACTATCACAATGAACGGTGGTCGGTTGAGGATGATCAATGCCGAGATCCGAGAGAAGATATTTTAACCATTGTAACTCGGAAGATAAAGTTGCAAGGGAACGATATTCTGCTTCAGCAGAGGAACGAGAAATTGTTGGTTGCTTTTTGGTTTTCCATGATATAGGATTATAGCCCATCATGGTAAAATAGCCGGTAGTGAAGCGACGAGTAGTAGGACAACCAGCCCAATCAGAGTCGGCATATCCAACTAAATTGAGGGAGCTAGAAGCCGAAAGAAATAAGCCTTTGTCGACACTCCCCTTAAGATATCGGAGAACTCGTGTGGCCGCATCAAGATGAGTTGTACATGGAGATTGCATGAATTGACTGAGAGTGTTAACAGCGTATTGGATGTCGGGCCGTGTCACTGTTAAATATAATAGACGACCAATGAGGCGACGATAGATTGTCGGATCAGGAAGAGGGCTTCCTTCATTGGGCCGTAGACGGAGGTGTTGTTCCATAGGAAAATCTGATGGTCGGCAACCAGTCATACCAGAGTCGGATAAAATGTCAAGTGTATATTTCCTTTGACATAAGAATATTCCCTTTTTAGAACGGGATACTTCGATACCTAAGAAGTATGAAAGATTTCCAAGATCTTTGATGGAAAAGGCCTGGGCGAGAAATTTCTTGATGTCGGAGATAACATCTTCGTTATTTCCAGTGATGATGATGTCATCTACATAAACGAGTACAAATATAGTCGTGTGATTACTTTTGAAAGTGAATAGACTATAATCAGAGATGGATTGATGAAAACCCTTTTGAATGAGGGTGGTGGAGAATTTTGAGAACCATTGACGGGATGCTTGTTTGAGACCATAGATGGATTTGTTTAATTTGCAAACACATGGTTTCCCTTTATGAGAAAAGTCGGGTGGTAATTTCATGTAAACTTCTTCATGAAGGTCTCCTTGTAGGAAAGCATTGTTAACATCAAGTTGGTGTAACGGCCAGTTTTTAATGGCAGCAATGGAGAGAAGGAGTCGAACCGTGACAAGTTTGGCAACCGGTGCGAATGTTTCATGGTAGTCAATACCATGTACTTGATTGTAGCCTTTGGCGACTAAACGAGCCTTATATCGCTCAACGGTACCATTAGAGTGATATTTAATTTTGTATACCCACTTACAACCTATGGCGGTTTTGCCATTCGGGAGAGGAGATAAAACCCAAGTGTTGTTGGATTCAAGGGCGTGGATTTCTTTAGCCATAGCGTCACGCCATTCAGCTGATTTGATAGCTTGAGAATAATATGTTGGTTCTTTATTTTCAATGATATTAACAAGAAGAGCTCAATGAGAAGTGCTCAAATTGGATAAAGAGAAATAACTCTTTAATGGGAAGGCACTCTGTGATGTGACATTATTAATGTCACATACGTGGTTCGTGAGGCGAACATAAGGAGTACGAAGACATTGAGGATAACGACGTTCTGCAGGATTGATCGTTGTAGGTGGATGTTGTTGGGGAGTTTCTACAGGAATGGATGGAATGTTGGATGAAATATTCGATGAGTTATCATCCTGAGGGGTGGGAATGGGCACAATTGTGTCATCATGATGACTAATGCCGGGAGAAATACTTGATGCAGGTGATAAGTTGGAAGAGGAATCATCAAATTCACAATCAAGGATATGAGTGTTGATGCTTATGTCATTAGCGATGGAAGGAGGTTGAAGGTCGTGATATGGAAACATGGTTTCAAAAAATTGAACATCGCGAGAGACATATATTTTGCGAGTGTGCATATCGTAGATGCGGTATCCTTTTTGATTAAAAGGGTAACCGACAAAGATACCGGGTTTGGCTCGTTCATCGAATTTGTGTTGAATGTTCATATTTTTGGCAAAACAGAGACATCCAAACACACGAAGTGATGAGTATGAAGGAGGAGAACCGAGTAAAATTTGATGAGGAGATTTGTATTTCAGGATGGGAGTAGGGAGTTTGTTTATGAGATAAGCAGCAGTGAGCATGCAATCACCCCAAAAGGAAAGGGGTAATTTCGCTTGGAAACGTAATACTCTTGCGACGTCGAGAAGATGACGATGCTTGCGCTCCACAACGCCATTTTGTTGAGGGGTTGCAACGCAGCTGCGTTGATGAATAATGCCATGATCATGAAACCATGTTTGGAGTTGTTTGGACAAAAACTCCAAACCATTGTCGGAACGAATAGCTTGAAGTTGGGGAAGAAAGATGCCCCCATCGTCGGAATTAATTTTATTAATTTTAGTGTTGAATTGGCGATTAATTTGATTAAAAAAATGAATTAGCGTAGTAAATGTTTCAGATTTATGTTGCATGAGATATAACCAAGTACATCGTGAATAATCGTCGACAATTGTTAAAAAATATCGTGATCCATTGTGTGATGGAGTAGAGAATGGACCCCAAATATCGACATGAATTAACTCAAAACAATGAGATGAGTATGATGTTCTTGAAGAAAAAGGTAAACGTGATTGTTTTGCACGCCGACAAACGTCACAAATAAAATCTTTATTCGCATTAATATTTGGAGAGTTCTTAACAATAAATTGAAAGCGGGAAATAGATAGGTGACCGAGGCGTAAATGCCATAGGTCAACCTTATTACATTGCTTAGAACTAAAAAAAGAACTAGATGGATGGTCAAGGCAATAGTGATCCTTGTCATCTTTATTTAATGATGGTTCTTCATTCAGGTAGGAGAGTCCATTCCGAGCACTACCCCGACCAATCGTCTTCTTCGTTGCTCGGTCCTGAAATATGCAATCAGAGGATGAGAAAATAATATCACAATGTATTGATTTTGTTAATTGTGAAAGAGATAATAGATTATATTTGAAAGATGGAATGTGATAAACATTCGTGAGTGTAAGTGACGGTGAGCAATGAATATTGCCGATGTGTTGCACGGGCGCGTGAGAGCCATCGGGTAATTGAACAAGTATATTTTTATGAACAGGTGAATATGAAGAAAAATAAGAAAAAGATGTGCATATGTGATTTGAAGCGCCAGAATCAATAATCCAAGAAAAAGGAACACAAGTAAAGGCGGTACCTGCTAAATTCACAGATGATCACATAATGTCCTCTTTGGCTAAGAGAGATAGGAGTTTTTGGTATTGTGCACTTGAGAGTTGAGTAGCGGAAGTAGATGAGAATGGTTCAGATTTCTTTGGTGGCTTATTTGGAAAGCCATGAATCTGATAGCAAGTAGTAATAGTGTGACCATGCTTATTGAAATTCTCACAGTACGGACGCTGCCGTTTGCCTTGAGTGCGATACTGCACTTTAGAAGCTTGAAGCGCTGCTGATTCCTCAGCAGGGAGGGGTCGAAAATTAATCTCTTGTTGTTTCTCTTCCTGGCGTACGATGTTATAAATGCGCTGAATTGAAGGAAAAGGATTCATGAGGAGAATTTGGCTACGGACGGCCGAGAATCGGTCATGGACGCCCTGAAGAAATTCCATGGCCCGGTCCTGATTTTGTTGATCAATAATACTCTTGGCATTACCGCAGATGCACGGATTGATAGGTGCGATGGAATGGAGTTCATCCCAGAGAGATTTCAACTGAGTAAAATACAGAGATATAGACACGCCCTCTTGTTTTAGGGCAGAGATAGATTGTTTCAATTGATAGATTTTCGGAGCGTTGGACTGAGATAAACGATCCTTGAGATCGGTCCAGATTTGTGCCGCCGTTTCAGCATAGAGAATGCTAGGGCGAATCTCGGTTGAAACCGAGTTGAGAATCCAGCTTGCAACCATATCGTTGCAGCGGCGCCACTTAGAGATATCATCGGCCTTCTTTGGACAGGTTAGGGTTCCATCGACAAACCCGAATTTGTTTTTGGCACGAAGTGCCATTGTTACGGCTCGGTTCCATGAACCATAGTTGTCGACCGTGAGCATAGGTGTAACAAGTACAGTTGCAGGGTTGTCGGAAGGATGGATGACGCATGGATCGGTGTTGGAGGTGGTGGCAGATTGGTCCATGATCGGTGGGTTTTCTGAAGGGGTTGAGGTGCTGGGTGGTGGAACATCAGACATGATGATGCGAGTGAGTGAGTGAGTCGATGAAGAAGGATTGAAACAGGATGATAAACACAAACTGAGGGAGATTAACCAGAGAAAAACCGATACCATATAAAGTAAAGAATGAATTGATACATAAAAGAAAGCACTTGAATATTGTATCGAAATTTTGTTGTGTTGTTTATTCTTGTAATGATGTACATATATATATATATATATATATATATATATATATATATATATATATATATATATATATATATATATATATATATATATATATATATATATATATATAAGAGTACAAGAATCTGTATACTAATTGCCTATAATTGTCTAGTCTATAATTGCCTATAATAGAGATTATATTTTAAAACCATTATGATGCAATTTCCTGATATACTTTGACAGCTTATATTGCCAGCACATGTTTGCTTGGGTTTGACCTTTTTGAATGTGAATAATATGTGCTTATCCTTAAGAGAGAGAGAGAGAGAGAGAGAGAGAGAGAGAGAGAGAGAGAGAGAGAGAGAGAGAGAGAGAGAGAGAGAGAGAGAGAGAGAGAGAGAGAGAGAGCCGATTTTGACTGATCGTAGGAAATATATTCACCGTTTTCCTCTGAGACAATTGTTCATTAAAAAATGTTCTAGAGCCTCAAACCTTAGGGACTGATATAAAAGCTAAAATGCACACCCGATGACTTCAAATTTATGGTTGTCACTAATTTGAGCGTCAAAGTGGTTGCAGGCACACCCCCATTGCCAAATCAATGGAATAGGTCTACCGAATTTACCATCGAATTTTCAATTGGAAACAACTCGCAAAGAAGAAAGCGTATTTCCAGATCATTTGAGTCCATATGTGAGAATCAAATCTGCGAGCACATGCTCGAGTTTCAAACCTTTAACCCTTAGCCTCGATTGGGGATTTTGTTTTGATATACTTAAAAGTGACAAATTCGTTAATGATTTCCACAATCTTTAAAACGGACAAAACTTTATAAACGTAGTGTAATGAACTTGATATCAGAATAACATATGTACGAGTAGTATCCATAACATATTTTCTATTATGAAAAAATGTATTTGATAAAAAAAAAGGTGCATGATATACATCATGCTCGGCCTTGTGCAAGAGCAGTAGATTTTACATGACAAAGCTCCAAATTTTGGAGGGCTCCAAATTTTTAAAAAGTTCAAATTTTTTTATATTAATATTAATAAATATAAAAAGTATTATTAAATAATCAAATATATTAAAAAAATCTATAATAAAAATCTAATATATTAAAAAATGAAATTGATCAAAGTCAAAATAATTATTATTAAATTTTATTTTTATTAATATATAATTATATTTGTGTTATTTTTAATTATTATTATTTTATTTTATTTTTTAAATTTTAATGTATTTTTAAGTTAGAACTGAGCCTTCAGATTGATTGGCCGCCCCTGTTATAAATTTTACTTTTGAATAATTATTTATTTTTATCTTTACTAACTGTCTATTAAATTATTAGAGCTAATTTTTCTTAAGAATTCAGGATTATTTTATGTAGAAATAAAGTGTCTCATATTAGAGTTTATAGTGGAAAAGAAATTACTATCTATAATTAAACTTTAAATCTACAATTTATATTGTGTATCGCACACTCATTTTACATTATGAAAGGTAAGAATATGAAAAAGAAACAAATAATGATATTTTGTCCTATATATAAAAAACGTGAGGGTATAAAAATAGGCGTGGGACTGTGAATAATAATTTCTTTCCTTTTATTGACCAAACAAAAAGTTAGGAAATTGTCCCAAATAACTCCATTAAATTGTTAGGAAATGATTTTCAGCCTCTTTACTCTTTGATGTTTTAATTATGTAAAGTGCACTTGCAATTATATCACCAAATTAATATGCCACACCATATGTTTTTTGTTTTTAATGGAACATTAAGTTTCTTCATTTAGTTGTTCCATGACTTTATTCTTTTTATTAATGCAATCATTCATATCATGTAATATTAAAGGTAGCTAGTAATCATATATTGCTTCATTTAGTTGTTCTGAATTGTTATTTTTAAAAAACAAATTTGTCGATGAAGTTTCTAATGAATAATAACGAGTAGGTTTTCTAGTCAAAGAAGTACTCATTTCTAGATAGAACTTTTCATGTACCAAAAGACACCACTTATTTCTCACATGCATGATAAAGGTTTTTGAGGATTGTTTTCACACTATTCCAAATTAGGTACCTAGTATTTTGGTTTATATTTTGGATTTCATCATTGTGCTTTTGGCATGTTAACTTGGTCAATTAAAGTATAGAACATATTTAAATAATATGATGTGGTAGAGAGTCATATTATTTGAATAGTTTATATACTTGTAATATTTATCATTGGAAATATTTAAAATGAATTATAAGTTATTGATGAAAATGGATTTTGAGGATCATAAGCTTGTAATATTCATCATGTTGATTATATTTATGGCAATTCACTTTTATTTCAATGTAATTCACTTTTAAATGGTAATCCACTTTTATTAATTTTGAGTACTTAATAGTAAAACATTTTATTTCATGGTTCAAATGGTAATTCATTTTATAAAAAATTAGTAACAAAATAGAAAAAATTGAGGGTAACTAAAGAGTTTACATTAACAAATTGGTATTTAAAATATTTTGGTTTTTGGGTTAAAAAGTCGTTAATTTTATGGTAGTAATTTGCATCTGCTTGCTTTGATGATGAATGGGGAAATAGCATTTGACATTCTTTTTCGATTTTTTAAGGCAAAAATTGGGACCGCTGACATAAGCAGATGAAATTTCTGTTTAGTTTTCAAGAGACTCTTGAAGTGGTTATCAATGGATTTCAAGCGCTTATAGCTGCCGCAAATGAAGCTCAACGAGCTCTTCATAGAGAGTCGAAAAAGAAAGATTGCAAGACATCATTTTGCATTCAATCCATTATTGTTGGTTCAAAATTTGATCGAATTGCTCATGCTGAATCCGCGAAGGAGGCATCCCATTCTCGTCAAATATAACGAGGAAGGTGAGAAAGTTAAAAGTGTAAAGTTTTCGTCCTTGAGGAGGAATTATGAGATACTACAGATGGGAGAAAATGAGAAAGTGGCATCCTATGTGTCCAAGGTGAAAAATCTTGTGCGTATGATGAAGAGTTGTGGTGAGACTCTGATAGAAAATATGATAATTGAGAAGATGTTGAGAACCTTGACCTCTCATTTCGGTCATGTTATTGTAGCTATTCAAAAATCTAGTGATATGTCCACAATGAAACTGGAAGATCTTATGGGTTCATTAGAAGCACGAGAGTTGAGAATTATTGAAAGAAGAGGTGTTCATGAATCCATTCAGACTTTGCAAGCTCAGTCTTGGAAGAAGAATGGTGGAAATGGAAAGCTCAAAGGAAAATTTGACAAAGGCAATAACAAGAAGGGTTCTTGGTCTCACTCACAAAATCAGAAGAATGATAATAAGCCTGAATCTTCTAAAAGAGGAGGGATTGCTCATCATAAAGAAAAAATTGATAAAAGGACTATGCAATGTTATAATTGTGAAAAATGGGGCCACATAGCCAAGGACTGCTGGTACAACAAAGGGAAATGAGCTTCTAAAGATAAAGGTAATGATGAAGCAAAGATAATACATGATGATTCATATGGTTATAAAATTATGGTCTTTATGGTTGCAGTTTCAGATGAGTGTCCTGACTCAAAGACTTGATTTTTGGACACAAGCTACTAAAATCACATGACTGGTCACAAGTCATGGTTGATCAATGTTGTTCCTTTGGATTAGCTGCATTATGCAAAATAACATGGAATTTACAAGATATTATAATGAAGAAATGACACATATGGGACACGATGTTCCAACATGTATGCAACATCTGACCCTTGTCAGGAGACCAATGTTTTAGCTGTTCTGAGCATATTTTCTGTTGTGTGCAACAATATTTGTTGTTGTCTTTTAACAATGTGTTAATTAGATTTGTTTGGTATATTGAATAAAATCAAATCTAATTCATTGGATATTTAAAATTTAAATTCAAATCAAATCTTTTTTGTGGAAGTTTTTGGAAATCGAATCTTAACTGAATCTCCTACAAATATGAAAGTGATCAAATCTTATGCCCATTGGAGACTCAAGTTTAACATTTTAAGTGTGTTCAAGTATTGAAGATATTTGTTTTAGGATTTCTATTTTGATTTTTTGGTTTGTGTTGTTTGTGCACCACTCTAACTCCTGCATTGATATTTAAAGGCACAAAGTCTGGTTTGATAGTTGAGTTGTAATTCAATCAATCATATTATGTTTATTTTATTGATTACTAGGGTTAGTGATAAAAATAAAGTGAGAGGGGTTTCATATTTAGGGGGAATCCTAAATAAAAATACACTAGTAGAATTAAGAAGAGGGGCATTGAACAAAGATTGTTCATCTAAGACACTTTTTACTAATTCTATTGAAAATGAATTTTCTTTATTATAGTGGAACCCCCCCTCCCTCGATGTTGGTGTTGTTTTCACTAAACTAGGTTAAGAATTCTCTTGCATTCTTTATTTGCTTTATGATATTTCATCTATTTTCTATTATCTGTCAATTCTGGTTTAAGATATTTGATAAGTCCAATCTTTTGAGATTAGCATTAAATTTAGTAAAACTAACTTGACAGCAAGATGTTGGACAAAATGTACTAACATGAAGAACAAATCGAAGAACAAGATGTTGGACAAGATGTCCTATCATGAGGATTCAACATCTTTGTATATTACTTTGCAGTTTTGATACTGCTAATTTATTTCCAGATTTTAGAATATTATGGGAATATTTGTTTATCTTAGGTTGCATTCAAGATTGAGGAATCATAGATTCTATTTTAATTTGAAGATGTTGCTTTCTAAGTGTGGAGACTTTTTAGTAATCTTTGGATTGAAGAAACTATTCTTGAGGAGAATAAGTTGCAGATTCTGTGTAACAGAATTGCTGCTTTGAAGCCCAAATCCAGTCTAGTTTATGGTTATAAATATGATGGATTTAAACTCATCAAAGTGTGAAAAATAGATTATTTCTTAGTGAGTTTTAGGGTTTGTGTATTTGTGAGCCTCTCTTGTATCATGTTGATACTAGAGATAGATTGTTTGCTTTGAGCTCTAACTTCTGTCACTGTTGTAATTGAAAGGGAATTGAGAAGGGTCTCATACCTAGGAGAGTCTTAGGTAGAAAGTAAGCATGGGTAGTGATAAGTTGTAAACTGGAAGTTGTTTATATAGCTTAGAATTAATACTATTTAGTGGATTTCATTTCTGGATTGGTAGCCCCCAGACGTAGGGGTTGTTGTACATTGATCTGGGTTAACAATTACTGTGTGTTAGTTTACTTTTTGCAATTTTTATTGTGCTCCTTCTTGTCATTGTGTTTAAAGTAGAGATCAAGTGTCTCGACATCTCTTGGGACATCTGAGATCTGCATACCAAAATTTCAATATTAAACACAAGAACATAATTTTAATTGACATCAGATTAGGAACCCTATTCCGTTTGGGTGAGCTCTAGGGAAGATATTTTCTGTTCAAATGGATAACACTAAGGGTGGAGGATCTATCAACAGACCACTTGTCTAGGATGACACCAACTACGATTATTGAAAAGCTAAAATGGTTGTTTTTCTCGAACCGATGGACAATAAAACATGGAAATATGTTATAAAAGGTTGGAAACATCCTATGATTACCTCTCAAGATGGAACATCAACCTTAAATCCTAAATTTGATTGAACAAATGCTAAAGATGATGAAGCTCTTGGAAACTTTAAGGCTTTGAATGCTCTTCTATGGACAAAAACATTTTCATATTGATTAACACATGTACTGAAGCCAAAAAGCTTGGGAGATTCTCAAAACTTCACATGAAGGCACATCCAAAGTTTGTATGTCAAGGTTGTAGCTTCTCACTACAAAGTTTAAGAATCTGAGAATGAATGAAGATGAATCCATCCTTGAATTCAACATCAAAATGCGTGACATTGACAACACTTCTTTTGTCATATGAGAAAAGATCTATGAAGAAAATATGGCCATAAAAATCCTTACATATCTACCTAAGAAGTTTGATATGAAGATCACAACTATTGAAGAAGTCCAAAACTTAAGCAACATCAAAGTTGATGAACTCATTGGTTCTTTACAAACATTTGAGATGGCTTTAAATGACAGGTATGAAAAGAAGAACAAAAGTATAGATTTTGTTTCCATCACTAAAGATCAAGGTGAAGAAAGTCTATCAGATTTTATATCCCTTGTTGGGAGAAAGTTTAACAAAACTTTAAGATGGTTGGACAGAAATTCGAGGACAAATGTTTAAGATAAGGTGCCAGACATCAGTCCTCTAAGCAAGAGTAAATATGAACAAAAGCCTATAAGATGTAAAGGAGCACAATGTTATGAATGTGAATGGTTTGGTCACATTAAAGTTGAATATCCTATTTTCCTAAAGAAGCAGAAAGAAGGATTATTAATCACTTGGTCTGATTCTGATGATGAAAGTTGTAACACCCTAAAACCCTAACACTTTATTTATAAAATTATTCAATTAAATTTCTCAAATAGAGCATTACACATTCATCACCAAACATCTTAGTCAACAAAACATAACGTTAAAGCAGTGAAATAAAACATCAAAATCTCAAGGGAAATATTTATTCTCTCAACACCAATAATTAATGAAATAATGCAAACATCTCAGAGAGAAACATAACATGTAACAAAAAAACTCGTTCCTCGTGTTATATATCAGAGCGACGCCAAAACTAAACAACGTGAAAACTTGAAGCTATGTTGGTACAAAGGCACAACAAAGTGTTCCACACCAGTTACTATGCTAGTAGAATATTCATTGAAGCTCAAATCAACTACACAACTACTGATAAAGAAGTGCTAATAGTTGTGTTTGCACTTGACAAGTTTAGATTATATTTAGTGGAAACCAAAGTGATAGCGTATATTGATCATGCGTCAATCAAGTACCTCATTATAAAGAAAGATGTTAAACCAAGGTTGATTAGATGGGTATTATTGTTGCAAGAATTTAACATGAAAATTAGAGACAAAAAAGGGGTAGAAAATTTAGTTACAATTCATTTATCAAGAAGCCATGATGAGCTCCAATGGCATGACATGTAAGGAATCAAGAAAAGTTTTCCTAATGAGCATTTTCTTCTGAACACCTCTGGCAAGACACCATGGTATACAAACATTGCGAACTATTTGGTTAGTGGGTACGGTCCACCAGAATTCAACTCTCAGCAAAGAAATAGATTCTTCCATATGACCAAAAGTTATTTCTAAGATGAACTGTTCCTTTATAAAATATGTGACCAACAACTAAGAAAGTGTGTAAACTGACCAGAGGCACGCCAAATCTTGACAGCTTGCCATGATGCGCTTTATGGAGGATATTTTAGAGGAACCAGAACTACTACAAAGGTATTACAGTCAACTTATTTTTTGCCTTATGCATTTAAAGATGCTATTGAATTAGTTAAGGCTTGTGATAGATACCAAAGAGGGGGAAATATCTCAATGAGACAAGATATACCACTCACCAACATTTTAGAAATTGAACTTTTTAACGTATGTGGCATAACTTTCATGGGGCTATTCCATAGTCTTTTCAAATTATTTGCGTTCTTATGGTTGTGGACTAATTGTCCGATTGGATAGAGGCAGTATCAACCCCTACCAATGAATCCAAGGTTGTGACCAAATTCTTAATTAAGAACATCTTTTCTAGACATGGAATGCCTAAATTAATCATCAGTGATGAGGGTACCCATTTTTGTAACAAATTGTTTGAAAATCTAATGGAAAAATATGGGGTGAAACAAAAGGTTGCAACAACTTATCATCCTCAAAGTAGTAGGTAAGTTTACTTATCAAATAGAGAGTGTCGCAGATGGAAAATTTTAGAGTTGCCATCATCCTTTATTCATTCCTAAGGAACAGAGAAATAATGATAAAACCTAAAGTTAAGGGTGAGACACTAATCAGTGGTTCTTATACGATATTTTACCATTAGTTTTAGTTAATAATTATATATGTTTAGTCGCATTTTATTCGTTTTTATTTCATTTTACGCGTCGGTTTGATATTTCCATGTTTTCTAGGTTCAGGTAAGCAATCAAGAAGAATCAGAGCAAAAATTGGGGAAAACAACGTGAATTCGGAAGAGTTTTGGAAGTGAACTAGGGGGTTGACACGGCCGCCCGTGTCAGATGACACGGTCGTGTCAGCATGCCTGAAACAGAAAGGGAGATTCTAGGGGGATGACACGGCCGCCCGTGTCAGTTGGCACTGTAACACCCCATTTAAATTATTTAGTCATTTTATACTTTGTTGTATGCGTATTTGTTGTGATGTACTTAATAAGGGTATGATATTAGGGGAGAGGGTGAGAGTTGACCTTAGTTGGGGTAAGGTGGACCTATAATAATAATAATGTTAACCATTTAATAACAATAATAAGAATACTATGGTTATTGATATTATTATTTAATTATTATTGATAATAATATTAATAAGTTATTATTATTATTATTATTATTATTATTATTATTATTATTAATTGGATTAATGGAATTAAAAGCTGATTAAGGGGTTAATAGAGGGTTAGTGGAAGAGTTAGACAGTTAACATGTAAAAGAGGAAAAAGACAGAGAAATGAGAGCTAGGGCAGAAGAACCAAGATTCCTCCATTGTTGCCAAGAAAGAGCTCAAATCCAAGGTAAGGGGGAGAGTGAATTTCAATATGGGTGAATTAACATGAGAGGGTAGTGAAAGGTCATTTCTCTCATAGGATTCATGAATTTCCTCTTCTTTTATCCGATTTTCATAATATAATGCTTTCTCTATAATGGTTGTGGTTGCTGAATAATTATTGTGTGATATATGTGTAAATGAATCTGAGAATTATATGAATTTCGTGTGAAAATCTCTTGAGGCTATGATAAAATTCTAGCAGATAACAGATCTAGGAAATAAGGGTTGAGGGTTAACGAAATTGAACCTTACATGATAGAATCTTAGGAGAATAATAGATAGATGAAGTATAGTGGAGGTAGAGCAAAACGATTAACAAAAAACTGAATTCTGGGTTGAGTTGAGTGGTAGAATGAAGAGTATTGAGTGAGAATTTGTGAAAGGGATGAAATCTGAGTTTTTGGCAGCAGTTCTGGTGATACGCGTATGGGACAGGGCAATACGCGTAACAGGTCGGGCAATACGCATAACAGATAGGGCAATACGCGTATGGTGGGCCTGGCAGTAGGGCAATACACATAACACGTAGAGTAATACGCATACGGTGGGCCTGACAGCAAGGCATTACGCGTAACAGGCAGGGCAATACGCGTATGGGCAGGCCTGGGATGACTTTTTCCCATTTTTGTGATTTCTGTCCAGATTTTGCTTGGAACACAATTCTATATAATCGGTAGGATTAATATGACTAAAATGAACCTAAGGAAGATTAGTAATGAATTTAATTAGAGAGAATGTGAAAAATTATGTTTTTGTCCTTAGGGGTGTGATTAATATGTGTGGGCCAAGACCGTCCAGTATGGACGATCTGGTGTGACGATGGTAATTCCTGAGAGGATTACGGTGAGCGGATGGCTCGTGTGGATCATTGATGATCGTGAATTATGCTTGAAATTATTATTATATTGGCATAATGGTGTTGTCATGCATTTCATGTCATGTGTCTTGTGGAGATGACTAGGTGGGAATCTATGATGGGTGCCTAGTTCATCCAGACTTCATGTGGAAGTTGTTGTGGAGATAAGTTGTAGTTCAAAAAACGTATACGACTTATCCGGATTCCGACGGGAATCGGGTTCTAGAGTGAACCGTATGTATTTGTGTTGGTACCACATGCATTGTGTCGAGTCAGTGAGTCACATTATATATTTGTATTTGATTATGGGCTATTAATGCCGAGTGATTGAGATGGCACATGTATGTGCGTTGCATGTGTATGATTGTATGTGTGGTGTGTAACTACTCCTTAGCATGTGCATTTCACCGCTTATTTATTGAATGTAGTTCTCACCCCTTTTCTGTTTGTTGCATTTATGCTCCTTGGGGAGTGCAGATGACCAGGTACCTGAGTAGTGCTTGGAGTGTGTTGCTATTTGATCGAGTCCTAGGAGTCGCTCTGATACGTAACGTGGGATGACGGGATTACGCTATATTTTGCTTATTTTTTTGATTAATTGTTACATATCTTTTATCTGTTGGATTAATGATGTATAACCACTGGTTGTGGGGATTATGTTTAAATATTGATTTTATTCCGCAGTTTTATTGAATGACCTTGTTGAAATATTGTGGAAAGCATGAAGTGACTTGATACTTCATTGATTGAGAAAAATGACTATGTGACATCCTATGTGTTTTGAAAACTCTGATGTATTTTCTTTAATATTCCTATAATACGCGTACGGGGTAGAGTGAGGTGTTACATACACGGTCGTGTCAACATGCATGGGGAAAAAAGTTGATTTCAGATAGACAGTGAGCCAACACAGTCGCCCGTGTCAGCTGACGCGGCCCGTGTTGGCTAAAGCGCTTCATCTTCTAATTTTCTTGGATTTTTGACCTTTGTGATTCCTAAGGGTATTTTGGGTATTTTCTTATTGCTCTGTTGGACTTGGGACTATTTAAGACGTGTTTTGAGAAGGAAAAAAGGGACCTTTGGACAAAAAAAAAGAATTTCACAATCAAGATTGTAGCGATCAAGGATTAGGGAAATTGAAGGTTTTCATGAGCGGAAGCAATTGAAGATCAAGATAACCCTATTATCTTGTAATGTTCAATTTAATTGTTGAATTTACTTTAAATATTATGAGTAGCTAAACCCCCCAATGCTAGGGAGTGTCCCTGAATTGACTTTGTAATAACATTGTTTTCTTTGAATTAGTGATTTCACTGCTTTCTCATGATCCTTGTTGTCGTATAATATTCTTAAGGCTTTTCTTATCTAACAAATAAGGATTCAATTTACGGTTAACTTTAGGTTTGGAAAAACAATTGTTAACTCTTTTATACGATAATACTATAGTAGATATTGCCTAGGAATAAGGATACCTTATAGTAACCATAATATTTAAACAAATTGCTTGATATTGTTCCTATACTGCCAAGGAATTAGGGTATAAGGAGAATACCAAAGGGTTTTCTGACTAAGGAATTAGAGAAAACAAATCTTTAAAACCGGTAATGATTGAATTGAGCGGCGATTTTGCGACTTAGGATTAATGTTATTACAAGGAAATTCATACACCCTACTCTAGCATTGTTTCTCCTTCTGTTCAAAACCTTTATTTTACTCTTTTTGCCCTTTGTCTTTTATTTTTACAAATTAAAACCTTTAAACCCCAATACTTTTGTTTAACTAACATAAAACCAGAACTCTATATCGTCAAGCAGTCCTTGAGATCGACATTCAGGAAATTTTCCGTTATTACTCAATTGGAAAAATAATACACTTGTTATTTTACCGATCAAGTTTTTAAACTCTCCCAAACTTAAACCATTGCTTGACCTCAAGCAACATGCTTGGATAAATAATTTTCAGATCAAACGTCATATCAAATGAAGGACTTATGAATGTAAGGTGTGTCGATACTCATACGTGAGTCTTTGTTCGGATCGACTAAAACTAGTTCTCTTGGTAATCATTCGTTAACAAAGGTATTACACAAACACACACCGCGGTAAAACCACATACCTAAATCCCCCTTTCGTCCACCTCTCCAACTATGCTTTGGGCTTAAGTCTTTTCTTCGATTTTCTACCCCTTTCATTCGGATAATCAGATTAAGGCACTTTTGATCGCTTTCCTTCACATGTACAAAATTTAATCGAGACTTTTTCTGTGGCACCTTTATTTTTTTCTCGCTCATTGGCGTTTGTTAGTCCCCTTTGGGACGACTATAGAGATTCAACCACCATTAGGCTAAGTAACCGGGTGAGGGTTACCCAACTTAGAAGGACCAATTGTCTTTACCGTCATTATTCATCACTTTTTTTAGTGCCACAAGTCATTCTCTCAATCAATTTTATATATGCAATTCTCTTTAATCATGTCAGACTATCATTATGAACTAATCAGGGAATACTTCTCAAATCCAAGTACTATGGCACAAATCTACACGTTAGACTCGTTTCCATACTCCGGGGAACCTAGGGTGTTCAAGTTATACCTCAATTTCCAAACTTTCCCAAATTCCCTAGTTCTAACTCCTCTTCATTCAAACTCTATATACTTTCTTGACTACCTCACACAATCATAACATTCACAAGATTTTTTTTACGGTCTTTATATGGGGAGAGTTAAAAGCGATTTTTAACAAACACAAAAAAAAACTTAAAATGAAAATTCTGTGAGGGCAAACCGTCATACAACATACGATCTTAAGTTTTGATGATGACAAATTGCAACCATGGACGAATCGGCATTATCGGTTCTACCTCTACAAAGACAAATGCAAATATTCCATCCATCATATCCTTCTTATATCATTTAACTTGCTTTACTCAATACAATATATGTGGATAATATGTGGTTATGACTAAATGCATAAAAACCACATAAATATCAATTATTTGCAGTGTTACAGGCCATGAGTCGACCACTCGGTCAGTGCATGAATCTGTGCAAATGGTCATGGGGCGGCGCATGAAGACTGTGAGTCGACCACAAGGTCGGCGCATGAAGTTTGAATTTTCCCACAAGTCAGCGCATGCCGACCTATGGTCGACGCACACTGTTGGGACTTTCAAACTTACCTAAATCTGCAGGCTATGCGTCGACACATAGACCTGCTATGGTCGACCGTTAGCGTGTTGGTGCAGTTAGTGAAGTCTTTCCACTGTGTTTGAAAAGCTGTTAAATGTTTGGTTGGTTGGTTACTATATATAGAGACTTTGTTCATTTTTATTAACAATAATTGTGAATTTGAGTCAATTGTCATAAAACAAGAAAAGTGAAAGAGGTGCCATCAAAGTTCATCAATCTTCATCTTCTACAACCGATAACACAACAATTACACACAACAATTCTTGGGGTTCTTGTGATCTTGTTCAAGGTGATAAGGTCTGAAGCCGTGATCGGAAATCCGGTTCGGGTTGATTTTGAAGGCAGGTTTTTCTTGAATAAAACCTAACAGGTTTTTCCCTACAAGATCTAGAGATTTTGGGGGTTTTTCAGTACGGATCATCTCTACCTACTTCAGCTGAGTGAAGGTGATTGAGAAGCGGTAGTCTTCGTCAATCTAGTAGCAGAAATCAGTGAAGCGTTCAAGAGTGTTTCGGGTTCGATTTGTTTGTGCGCGAGATCAGCCGGGCCGAGGGTTTGAAGAACGGAAGGTTATTCAACAAAGGGGCTGAAATCGGAGGTCTACTCACAACAATCAGAGAACTTGATTCGACTCAAATCAAGGAGCAATAAGCGATAGCATCATCAACATCAAGAGGGTTTGCTTGTATATTTTGCTTATCAATTCTTGTATAAACATTTCAACTTTACAGGTGATATCTATTATATTAATCTCAATTCTATTATTAGAATTAAGGGCAGACGTACCCCGAAGCGAGGACGGCGGGGGAACTGCCTCAATAAATCTTTGTCTCCTTTACTTTTCAGCACTTTCATTTATGGCTTAAAATTTAAGTGATTTTAGTATAAGCAGTTATATCAAAATTAGTGTTGATTTGAGTAAGTGCTTATTACTGTTTTGAACTTTAGTGCAACAATATATTGCACAAGGAATTTAAAGCAACTTACTCACGCCAAACCACACTTGGAGTGTCTTGCACACCAAGTGTTTGATAAATTTCCTACACCAAAGTTTACTTAGCTCATTTGTCTATTTTATGGGCATTATAGATCATTGGTGCTAGTCCTACTAATAAGTGGTAAAATCAACTAATAGTGTGACTAGTGTGTTGAATCTAATTTTGATCATCATCATTTCCATAAGGCTAGACGCATATTCGGTCTTCTAATAACGGTTCGTTTTAGACGTAATTTTTCCACGGCCACTTTCGCAATTGAAAACAAATATTTTTAAAAACCAATTTTAATTGGTAGCGCCGACTGATTTTTAATTGGGATCTATTCAACCCCCTTCTAGAATCAAGCCATCGTCTAACAAATTCAAAATAGTAAATCCTCTCCCAAACTTGCACTAAACATTGGCCTCAATGTTTTGGAACAAGAGAGGAAGAGATGTACTCACAGAGGAGTCGGCGGGTAATGCAACACCAATTTGCTGCTTCCTCATTTGTCCCTGTAAGTTCTCATTTATTTCCTACAAAAATTCAATAACAACAAAAATAAAATCATCAATTTTTAAAATCCGTGGGTTGCCTCCCATGCAGCACTTCGTTTAACGTCGCATGGCTCGACGACTCACTCTCTGTTAAGGTGGCATATATGAAACAAATAACACATCATCTTTTTTCTTTCTTTTGTTTGGAAGCAATCTCATGAATTTGAGGTATTGATGATGTTGCTTCCAAATCGTTTTCAAAAGTGCTTTAGTGAACAAGGCATAAATAAAATCCAATACTTTGTCAATTTCTTGTCTTTCATCTGTCTTGTTAAAATAGTTTTTAGGGATACTAATTTCTTGAAGATTTTCTTGTTGGATGTCTACATCTACACAATTTGTTATATCTGTATTTTCATCCAGCACTAGATTATCTTCAAATTGCCTTCTTTCTTCATCCCCGTATTTCTTATTCACCTCAGATTCTTCTATTTCTAATGCATCTTCTTCGTCTGACGTTATGAATTGCTTTCTACGTTCACACATTCTTCTCTCGACATGAACTCTTTCCAAATAAACTTACCTGGATAACAATTAGCTTCCTTACATTCATTCATAAGGATTCTTACCTCCCTCCTATATGCTTTAAAGATTTTAGTCGCATCTTCCAAACTGATTCCCGAATTAGGCGACCAACATGCAGGAGATACAAGTGGCAATGTATAAAAAATATTCATAACTACAAAACTGAGATACTTTATCAGTAGCACGGTATAAAATAATTTAAGAAGTAACAATAATCTAAAATATTTTTTTTTTTATAATAAAATAAAATAAAAATACAAAAAAAATAAAAAGTAAAACAAAATTTTAGTTGCGGAGCAACAAAATTTTAACTAAAATAAAACTCTAAAAATCTATGATCTTAGGAAGTCCCCGACAACGGAGCCAAAAACTTGATCGGTAAAATAACAAGTGTACTATTTTGCCAATTGAGTAATAACGAAAAATTTCCCGAATGTCAATCTCAAGGACTGCTTGACAATATAGAGTTCTGGTTTTATGTTAGTTAAACAAAAGGCTTGGGGTTTTAAAGGTTTTAATTTGTAAAAATAAAAGACAAAGGGAAAAAAGAGTAAAATAAAGGTTTTGAACAGAAGGAGAAGCAATGCTAGAGTAGGGTGTATGAATTTCCTTGTAACAACATTAATCTTAAGTCGCAAAATCACCGCTCAATTCAATCATTATTGGTTTTAATGATTAGTTTTCTCTAATTCCTTAGCCAGAAATCCTTTGGTATTCTCTCTATACCCCAATTCCTTGGCGGTATAGGAACAATATCAAACAATTTATTTTATCTAAAATATTACAGTTACTATAGGGTATCCCCATTCCTAGGCAATATCTACTATAGTATTATCATAAAAGCGTTAACAATCGTTTTTCCAAACCTAAAGTTAACCGTAAATTGAATCCTTATTTGTCAGATAAGAAAAGCCTTAAGAATATTATACGATAACAACGATCATGAGAAAGCAGTGAAATCACTAGTTCAAAGAAAACAAGGTTATTACAGAGTCAATTCAAGGACACTCCCCTAGCATTGGGGGGTTTAGCTACTCATAATATTTAAATTAAATTCAATAATTAGATTGAACATTACAAGATAATAGGGTTGCCTTGATCTTCAATTTCTTCCGCTCATGAAACCTTCAGTTTCCCCAATCCTTAATCGCTATAATCTTGATCATGAAATTCTTATTTTTGTCCAAAGGTCCCTTTTTTCCTTCTCAAAACACATCTTAAATAGTCTCAGGTCCAACACAGTAATAAGAAAATACCCAAAATACCCTTAGGAACCACAAAGGTCAAAAATCCAAGAAAATTAGAAGATGAAGCGCTTTAGCCAACATGGGCGGCCGTGTTGGCTCACTGTCTATCTGAAATCAACTTTTTTTGCCCCAGGCATGCTAACACGGGAGGTCGTGTTAGCTGACACAGACAGCCGTGTCAGCCCCTTGGAATCTCCCTTTCTGTTTTAGGCATGCTGACACGGGCGGCCGTGTCTGCCCCCTGGTTCACTTCAAAATCTCTTCCGAATTCATGCTGTTTTCCCTAATTTTTTCTCTGATTCTTCTTGATTGCTTACCTGAACTTAGAAAATATGGAAATGCCAAACTGACACGTAAAATGAAATAAAAACGAATAAAATGCAACTAAACATATATAATGATTAACTAAAACTAATGGTAAAATATCGTATAATAACCACTGATCAGACACTAAGGCTTCAGGAGTCGGTTAAGCAAATAAAAGGTACCAAGCACCCCTCACCACCATTGTACTCAATGGATCCTCCTAAAATTCTAGGGTTATTGCTTGCCTATGGGAATGTTTGCTTTATTATCTATTATTGCTTAATATTTATTTATTTGCAAATTTTTTATTTATTATTTAATAGAAAATTGATTAATTGAGACCTAGAGAATGTTTTTGATTATTGTACTCGCTAGAGTGCTACGACTCTATGCCTACATAGCCTCATGTTAGATGAAGGACCAGAGCACCGTAGTTCTTATATAAAATATTTGTGCGTTTGTTATTTTCATCCCTTGAAAAGCTCTCAACGCATCGGGAGCGGAGAAGTATTGATTTTAAAAAATGCCTTAATGTACAAGGGCAGAGGACTTTAAGGTTTGTATGGTTGGAGTTAATTTTAATCCCTTAGTTAATTTGCAAAAATTATAATAATTATTTCATTTAAGAAAATAAACTCATAACCATATATATTAAATATTAAAAGGTTAACAAAGTATCATATCATTTATCCCTAAAATCCTAGAAATTTATCTCATAATTATCTCCAAAATTATCCCAATGGTTAACCCTAATTCCTTAATTGATATCCCCTGATTAATCCTATTTTTATTTTGTTCTTTTTTATTATTTAAAAGAGACATATTACTTATTATTAATCCAATTATGCTTAATTATTCTGAAATTAATCCTAAACCTATTTTAAACCCCTAATTATATTTTGTATTTTTATCCTAGATTGATTATAATTATCTAAATAACTATTTAATTATTTTTATTAATCTAATTATGATGTTAGTTAAACCCTAAATATGTTAATTATCACAATTAATCTATTTTATAATTCCAATTAATAAAAATGTTAATTAAAACTCTAATTATTTTACTTAGACTAATTTAAAATAATTAGCTAAAATATAGTCTTAAATAATAATTAAATTATAAAAAAAAATTATCGGGGGTGTACATATAATTATGCTAGAAAATGGGTTGGGGTTGGGTGTGTAAATAGCAAGGGAGAGGTAGCCCACAGTCCCTTGGTCCATCATAAAGAAAAAACAAGGAAAAAAAATAAAAACAAATGAAAAAACATTGGAAAACTAAGGCCTTCTGATCTAATTACTAAGGTCAGTCAACATCTTACTTGGAAAGTTGGATCAGTTGACCATCAGGGGGTCAACTGATCAGGTGGGCATGACATAGGGTGAAGGATAGAAACTATGGGCGGGTGTGTGTGGAATCAAGTCAAAGTACGGTAATTTGAAGGGCAGGGCGCTTCCCACGTGTCACTGATCAAAAGCAGTCCAAAGGGAGTATATGAGCGGCTTCCACTCAATTCCCATTTCATTTTCACCTTTTTTTCTCTCTCTTTACTCCCTCACTTCTCTCTCTCTCTCTCTCTCTCTCTCTCTCTCTCTCTCTCTCTCTCTCTCTCTCTCTCTCTCTCTCTCTCTCACTCACTCTCTGATCTCTCAATCGAGCTTCTGCCCACCACCTACTCCTAATCATCGCCCTTAAAACCACTCCATCCTCTAGTTTCCCGGTTGATATTCAATCGAAAAATTCATCTCCCTAAGAACCCTAGTCTGGGTTCACCATGAACCCTAGCTATTCAAGAACCCTAAGCGAAACCCCATGAACCCTAAGTGAACCCCATGAAACCTAATCCTTTTCCAGATGAACCTAACTCTCTCATATAAGAACCATAACCCTATTTTTTTTCTTCCAAAAACACCTAAACACACATCAAATCCCAAATCATGCTCCTCATATCCTTAATAAAACCCCAAACAAATGGATCAAGTAATCATAAATCCTAAACCCTCCTATTTTGAACCCTAACTATATTCAACAACACAAACCACATATTGATTTCAAATATCAAGCATAAGAATGTCTTAGCAATAATAAAGGCGAAGTTCAAATATACCAACCTTCAAAGACATGTTTTTCTTTGGTAACAATAAGACTTCTTTCTGTTTGCCTTGAACTTTATCCTTTCTTTAATCCTTTCTATCTCCTACTCTTTATGACTTCTTTTTTATTTTTTGGTGCGAGATTCCTTTGGATATGTGATAGTGGATGAGGCTAAGCTCGGAGACTTTGGGTTTCAATGTGAAACCTTAACTCCATTTTGACTTGAGCTTTAGTGAGGGTTCGATTTGCAACAGCAAGGATTATTCTCTTAGAGTTCTTTTTCGTCCTCTTCAGTTGAGATCTTTTATGTATTTATAGGTTAAATTAGGTATTATGCTTTTAATTAGATTGATTTCATTTTAGGTATTTTAAATTTGTTTGTAATTTGATTAAAAATTTGTTTTAATTGTAATATTTTTTAGATTTAGGTTTGGATTGAAAATAGATCTTAGGGTTTAAGGATTTGCAATGTATTTAGTCCGAATTTGCTTGTAAATCATACTTTATAGTATATTTGTGAATGAAAATAAAAGGTTTTGATTGAATTAAAAATTGCAAATATCTAATCCATTTTCTATTTCTTTGAGCGCGAATTAGGGTTTGGGAGTTTGGGGATGTTGGGGATGAACCCGAGTCATTTGTTTGACCCAGTTCAAATAATGAGCATGGGTTTTGCCTGACCCAATTAGGTTGTGGGCTTGGGTATCTTAATCTGGCCGTCACTTACGCCAGATAACAATAATCAAAATATTCAAAACCAAAAATATTTGGCACGACCACTAATAATAATAATACAATAAAAGCAGACTAATGATAATGGCCAATACTAATTTACCCTAATTGATTACCTTATGCCTAATTAATTTTATTAATGTAAAGTAAAACCTTTTTACCTAATGATATTCTAATTACTTAATGAACTAACCCCTAATAATCAACTCTCTTATTAATAATAATATTAATAATATAAAATATTAACTTATCCCCAATTAATCCTAATATTCTGACTTAATCTATAATAATAATAATACTAATAATAATTTATTCCCATAATATTATTATAAATTATTCTATCCCTAATATAATCCTATAATATTAACCTATCATATATATATATATATTTTTTTAATAATATTCAAACTTTTATAATTTTATTCATCCATAATTCTAATAAACAAATAATACCCTTAATAATATTTTTTTTTTAAATAACATATTATAATAAGACAAATTGTCCTAATTTCTAATCCTAAAAATTAATAACCCTCTAGCATAATTCTACAAATTATATTATTTTAAATAATCTACATAATACATCTAAACTAAAATTAACTTCTAAGAGGGACTAAAAAATCAAAATGGTCCCCTTTGACTTTTTAGATCATTGGGGTTGACCAGATGATTTGTAAAGGGTTTTAGACATGTCAGTGACCTAAGTTTTGAGTTAATAAAAAGGGAAGAATTGGTGACTAAAATTTGGGGTACGACATGAAGACTAAGATAATTCTAGAAAAGGTGGTTAACCCTTCAACGAATGACTGGTCCATACATCTTGATGATGCTTTGCGGGTTTATAGAATTGCTTACAGAACCTTTTTAGGAGTGTATCCCTATATAATTTTTTATGAAAAGGCTTTCCACCTACCTATTGTGTTGGAACACAAAGCATTTTTGGCAATCAAAATTTTGAATTTTAACCTGCTATCCATTGGGCAAGCAAGAATGCTTCAACTCAATTAGCTAGAAGAGCATAGATTATTCTCATATGAATGTTGAGTTATACAAGGAAAATACTAAAAAATGGCACGACATGAAGTGTCAAAAAACAGAATTGGTAGAATGCCAACAAGTTCTTTTGTTTAACTCAAGACTAATGTTATTCCATGGGAATCTTAAGTCAAGATGGCCAGGCCCCCTTTAAGCTTTTGAATATCTATTCGCATGGGGTTGTAGATCTCTTGAATGAGAAAATAGGAGATGAGTTTAAGGTTAATGGAAAAAGAGACAAAACTTATTATGGTGATCCCTCACACAACACAAGGATTACCATGAATTTGAATGATTAAATTCAGTTGTGTTGAAAGTCAGGCTACAAGACTATAAAATATAGCTGCTGGGAGGCATTTCAACTTAATAAAAAAATTCTTTGTTTATTTTGTTTTTAGACGATAAACTGGAGAATTAGTGAAAACTGGCATCCTCTAAAGAGTTAAGTCACACTTGTGGCTAGTCATGAGAAAGGGAAGCGTTTCGTTTCATCAAAATGAGAGATTGAAAAAAAAGAGATAAAAAGGAAATATTAAAACTTGATGAAAAAGGAAAAGTCAGAGAGAGAGAGTGAGCTCTAGAGCCACGTGCCTGACATCATCAATGCTATCTTAGCAGAGGTGAACACTTTTTACTGTGTTGGTAATTGTAGCAAGTTACCATAGAGTTAACCCTAAATGATTACCTCTTCTAATTCCATATTTTAATTTTCAAATTATTTCTTTACAAATCTCTCTCTCTCTCTCTCTCTCTATCTCTCTCTCTCTCTATCTCTCTCTCTCTCTCTCTCTCTCTCTCTCTCTCTCTCTCTCTCTCTCTCTCTCTCTCTCTCTCTCTCTCTCTCTCTCTCTCCCCTATATTTACATGTTACCTCCCTTACCATCAACATCACCCGCCATAATCTTCCAAACTTTAAAAATCTCTCTAAAACCACAACTGCTATCACTAAAAGTATTTTCACCACTTTACATGTACTCAAACCTCCAACATCAATAAAACCATGGAACCAAAAATCACAAGAAAAAGGGTTGAAATGTGCTCTAGGAAGAAAATAACCCCTTTCATAGATTATTGTGACTTTAAAACCTACAACGTTGAAACATTCATCAATAGTGATACTCATCAAACTAGCTAATAGTTATACTCTGACTCTGAATTCCCACTTCAAGCTTTTGGTCGTCACATTGACACGCGCAAGCGTATGGCAAATGTCAGAGTAGTAAAAAGTATCGAATCTGAGAGACAATGGTTAACTACCAATTTATATCCTATCTATGTAAATCTATAGCAACAGAAAATGGTTTTTGAAAACATCTTAAGTGAAAAATCACTTAAGTTAAAACAATTTATTTAGAAAAGAACTTTTGGAAAAATAGCTTAAACGTGTGAAAATATATAAAGCAAGCAGGAACTAAGGTTATGACTCCTATCTTATACTTCTACATGTGACTTAAGCATTTCTATTATGAGAATTTCGACTCAGTTTATAGAAAATAGATTATTATGGCAATACCTACATTCGCCAGCCTATTACCCTACCTCTAATGAACGGGACGCTAGTCGGCTTTCACTCGCGCAGAAACGTTTGTTAATGGTCATTACACTTGCACAACTATTAAAAATTGGAACTTTTCTCAATTTCATTCGATCAATTTCGTGACTTCATACTTAACTATTTAAAAACCCACTTTCCGGTATTGCCTCTACCCTTTCAGCGAAAGGAAAATGCCTAAAAACAACACTCATACTTTCGTAGCGAGTTTTGAATAAAACTAAAAATATTAAAATAAAAAGGGTGGAATTCTCGTAACTAGCTTAAGTCATGTAAATAATCATATGATAGGGTTTATAACCCTTAGTTCCTAATGGACTACCCACGCATGGTGAGGAATGATCCAATCAAAGTGATTATGACAGATGAAGACATAATTGATAAATAAATAATGTCATGGCGGAAAAAAAATTATTGAGATTAAGCTATTAATTAACTTAACTCGAAAAAGCAAGAGTCACCACCAAACTTTATTATTTCCAAAGGAAAAAGGGAAAAGGTAGATCAAAACCCACATAAAGCAAAAAAAAAGTTTTAAAAAAAGAGGGATCTGGATACAGGGATTGGTTATATAAGGGTAATGTATTAGCACCCCTCACATCTGTTGTACTCAACGAGAATCACTTACAAATATGTTTTTATAAAAAGTTAGGTTGTTTGTTGATTGATTTTAAATGAAAAGATATTTTGTCGTATTCGAGTGGAAAACTTAACTTACTACCTATAAGTATGGGGAAATGACCATTTGCATCATCTTGATATGAAGAACTTTTACTTGGACTTTCTTACAAGTATATCTCAACATTCAAGTGGAAAATGTCAAACATTTCTCAGCATCTTGTAGAAGTATAGTAGTTTGGATCACTACGAGAATAGACTAATATCTATTTTTTTTTTATAAAAAAATACTCTTAAAGAAAAGTGCACAGAGGCACAAAAATGAGTTTGATGAGGTTTGTCTTTCTTAGAAGGTTTTGAAAAGATTTTGAATATGCTTAAGTGTTTTAGTATTTATTAAGAAAACACTTTTTGGATCACTTGACAAAGTCAAGGTTTATTAAGAAAAATGTGTAAAGTTTGAAAACAAGAAGTTTTAAAATAGGGAGAAGTTTTAAAACTTTAAGAAGTGGGAAGGAGATGAAGAGATTATCCTAAAGCATAAAGCAAATGATCTTATTGTCAAGTAGCCCAAGAGAAAGCATGTGTTTGCAAGTTTACTAATCACAAGAAGAGGCAATCATTTGACATTGGTCAAAATAAGCATTCAATTACCTTTAGATTGAGCCATAAGACGAACAAGAAACAAGCACAAATGAATATTAAAGAAAAACCAGATGGACAAATAAGGTCATCAAGCCATAAAGAGCATCTAAGTCTTGAATCAGAGATAAAAAAGTCTCAGATTAAGCACTGTGTCTCAGATTGATCACAAGGTCTTAGGTACCACTCCAAGCAAAGGGAAATACTAAGTCCAAATGTCCAAGGTCCAAATACCACTCAAGCAAGGGATAGTAACACAAAGTCCATGAGATAAAGTTAAAGATTTTTAGGGTTTTAGCCATTTTATAATGTTTTTTGTTCTTTTGAGATAAGAAAGCAATAAAGCGTAAAAAAATAAAGAGCAAAAGAAAAAGGCAAGAATGTAAAAATGGCACGAATGTAAATGACATAAGAGTAAATGACATAAAAGCAAAGAGCATAAAAATAAATGTTAGAAGTTAGCATAATTAACATAGTATTAATGAGAATTTAATCAAGTCGAGAAAATTTAGCGCTATGTTAAGCAATCATAAGTGAAACTATGTAGAAGTTACACCTATTTAAGGCTTGTCAAAAACAGTTTATTCTCCTAAAACATGTAACACAATGAGAAAACAAAAAAAGAAGAAGATATATGGAGAAAAAGAGAGAGATTGAGGCACTCATGTATGAGATCAATTATCAACAAGCTAAAGGCTCAAAGTATGATCCAACTAGGGATAACTTATCTCTGCTGCAAAGTACCATAAATGATCAAATGATCATTTATAAGCAAGTTTGAACCAGAGAAGGTTGAATCAACCAATGGATCATCACTCAAGGATTTTAAATGTTGAACACATGATCAACCAAGCAATCATCAAAAGCCAAATCAAAAATATTAAAAAATATAAATAAAAAAATCAAATGATATGAATTTAAAAATGATTAAAAATTGAAATTAAAAATTAAAATCCAAAATAAGCATCAAAATGCAAAACAAATGGTGGAGAAAATTAAGAGAAGTCCAAAGTATTGCAAATAAAAGGATTCCAAAAGTTGGATGCAAAAATGTTTGAAAATGATAAAAAATAAAATTAAAAATAAAAATCAAATTAAAAATAGAAGAAAATATGAATTAAATGCAAAATGATTTTTGAAAATAATGCAAAAAAGTATATGTGATAGAAAATATTTCTATGAAATTATGAAAAAAAAATTGGAGTAAAAAAGCATTTAAAATGATTTAAAATTAAATAAGAAAAGAAAAAGAAAATAAAAACAATTTAAAATGAAAAAAGAGCAACAACTAGCTATGTGTCAAGTTCCTATTGGCCAGGATTTGAATTTGGCACCAAAGCGCGTGAAGCAACTCCATTTCAACATTCATCTTGATTTTGTAAATCCATAAACTCGTGTTTTTAGCCAGAATCAAGCATGGATTCAAGTGGGCAACACTTCATCGTTCATGTCTCTCTGCATCAGAGCAATTGATTTGCTCTGAGCAGAGAGAATTTGCTCAAACACGTGAAGAACCCTAGTTCTTCAAAATAAAATTAAATGATGGATACGTAATATAAATTCAAGGTGATATAGGGCTTTTAATCAGTGGAATAAGACGAAGAGACTGGTAACTTGTTTGCTAAAAAATGTTACTCGTAGCTACCTTTTTAATTGAAGCTTTAGAGGTAAAAATGGTGGAAATGGAGAGCTTGATTCAAGAAGCTTCAAAGCATGATAATGGTTCAATTAGCTTCAGAAGATGCCGATGAGTGATTTTGGGTGAAGAAACAAAGGAAAATAAGTTTGAATTGAGAAAATGGATTTTTTTTTGGAGGTATCGGGTTCAAATGATTTTAGAGTTTCTTTGGCTATACAAGATTGGAAATGAAGGAAAATGACCCTCTATTTATAGGAAATGAAGTAAGTTCATGGTACGTGTGAAATTGTAAGGAATTCGTGTGAGTTAGGGTTGAGTTTTGGTGTTTTGCAATCCGTGTGAAATGCAACATGAAATGCATTAATTTGTGATGAAACCAAGTCATTTTGTATTTGTTTGCATGCATTTTTGATTCACAAAGAAGTTGCAGATGTGCTTGTGGTCCCAGATTGAGATTGGGGTGAAAATCATGACCTGAAACTTGCGTGGGGAACAAAGTTCATGACACCGTGTTTGAACTTAGGCCAAATGAAATCCACTCATGTGTTCTTGAATTTTCTTTGTGCCAAATGATCTTCTAATGGAAAAAAATAAAATACACAAAGAAACACATCAAAAGGATTCTTGGATTGCAAATGGAATTAAATCAAAGTTGAGGTTATGACCAGAAATTCTAGGTCAGACATTAGGTCGACCAGGTCTTGGGCCTACTTTTATGCACACATGGGAAACTGAGCAAATCCAAAAATTGGCGGACTTAGAGTTTGAATCGATGTTTGACCCTTGGAACAAAGTTGTATAGGAGTTCAAATGTGATATTTTGCTTAAAGTATGTTAAAAAAATGTTGATAAATGAAAAAGTTATGATGTTTGGACCAAGTGGCATGCCATACTTGATTTTAGGCCAACCAAACATGTGTCAACTTGAGATTTCTTGCCATTTTTTTTGCATCTAAAGTCCCAATGATGAAAAATTGAACACCACGTTTGAATAAACTTGGATGATTGCTTGAAAAATGGATGAAGATGGCGTGGAAATAAACACATAAACCATATTTGAATCATCTTTGAAATCATGCACTAAACTTGAACTTATCTTGATCGCATGATATTGAATGAAGCTTGACATGAATATGACCTAAGATTATAGGACATGCCTTGAGGTAAGAGCTCTTGTGAACCACTTGTTGATTAAAACCTTGCCTTTGGGAATCAAACCCTAATTTAGAAACCAAGCTTGATCCATGGATTGCAATTCCCTACCTTGTACAATAAGAAAGAGAAAACAACACATATTTTGTATTTTGAATAAGGTTAGTAAAGTTACAGTGTAAGAAAGCAATAGAGGCAAAAATAAACACAAAGGGTGCTTGGTGATCTCTCCCCAAAGGCAAACCCACAGAGAGGGGGGAATTATGAGGATACCATGCTTTTGATCTTGATGAGATGCAAATGATATGATAATGGAATCTTAGGGATAAAAATTAGGGTATGACAAATAAGTAAAGCAATAAATAAGAATATGAATAATGAAAATGAAGAACTTGAATTAATAAATTAATCCAGTTGCTCTAATGGACACTTTTTCAAAGTGCGGTATAAAGAAGCGTAAAACTAAAAACTGGATAAAAACTCAAGACTACCTATAAGTTTTTGTATCAAATCTTAAACATGGTAAGAATCTCCAAAGTTTAATGTCAAATACACACAATGAAGATCAGATCCAAGCAATCAAAAGTCTTTATGCAGAAGGAATCAAGCAGGAAAAGGAAACAAATGGGGAGAAAGCTCGCCTACCCGTTTCAACCCATAATAGCCATTACGGATGCCCGTAACAGGCCTCTGGTTTTTTATGGAGACTTTTCGATTCTTCATTTTTTTACGTGTTTTGTCCATTTTTCGTCCCTCTTTCGCTTGAAATGCATATTGTGACCTAAAAACAAGGGAAACACAATACCAAAGCATAAAACCTAGTAAAATAAAGGGAAAACAAATGAAAATGGTATAATATAAAGTAAAACAACTATTAAAAACGATATAAAAACCACTTATCAAACTCCCCTAAACTTATATTGTTGCTTGTCCTCAAGCAATAGGACTTGCATAGAAATTTTTTTGACCAAGCGGTTTTCTTCAATGAAAGAGCTTGTGAAGATGAAGCATGTCGATACTCATACATGAGTTTTTGTTCCGATCAACTAGGCTAGTTCTCTTAGTAGCAATCTGTCAATGAAAGCATTACAATAACACACGCCGTGGAAACGCCACTGACCTAAATCTCCCTTTCAGACACCTCTCCAACTATGCTTTGGGGTTAAGTCTCTTTTTTTCCCTCCCCTTTCATTCAGACAATCATATTAAGGCATTTACAATTATTTTTCCCTCACATGCACAAGATCGATCGAGAATTTTTTCTAGGCACCTTTTTATTATATTTCTTTTCGATGATTTTATGCACATTAGCATTTATTCGTCCACTTTGGGATAATAATTGAGACTCAACCTCGTTAGGCTAAATAAACGGGAGAGAATTAACCAACTTAGAAGGACTAGTTGCCTTTATTGTCTTTTTTCATCATTTTTTGTGCCCAAATTATTTGTTTCTCAACCAACCATACATACATGCAAACCAACAACAACATCTTGGTTTCTTCAATTGCATGCTGCATCAAAAAAGAGTCGCGAAACCAATAAATTCCAGCATAATGTTCCCTCATCAATATCAAACTTCTTTTCAACATCCATGTCAGAGCTCACAGAGTGAATTTATTCTACCAAATAATTTGTTAATGAATAATTGAGCTTAATAACGGGGTAGCATTGTCTACCAAAATAATTTTAAAGATGCTTTGATGTAGAATCAGTTCCCAAAAACTGCATCTTGGCAAGCACAAAGGTTCTCAGTGTTATTTGTTCCTTCTTGGTCGGACAATGAAGTCCGTGTAGATTTATTTTTCAAACCAACTCGGGAATTTTTTTAGCGATCTTTTTCAAAACAATGATACATATAATTTAAGGATGTTGGGTAACTATGAAAGTCCTCATGCACCAGAGTGAACCATTTGATTCTTCTTTTTCTTCATATAAAGCTAGATAGAGGACCTTACACCATGCTTCTTTTTCCCATGAAGTTTCCATATATAAATATAAAGTGTTACACCATGCTTCTTTTCCCCATGAAGTTTCAACATGTGCATCTAAGTCAAACCAACTCTTAAAGAATGAAGAATATATTGTTGTTGTTATTTTTGTTATTGGTTTTCATGAAGAACGAAGAAGAATATATTGGTGTTGTTGTTGTTGTTGGTTTTCATAAAGTAACTTTTACAAATACTTGTTACATGTTTGAACACAATGAAAAGAAAGATTTTATGTTTATGGGCTTGAGGGTTAATAACACCTATATGCTTAACCTAGATGACGTATCCTTGACAGGAACTAAGTGTCTAGTGACCATGAGTGAAAACTCTTAGTTATGGTATAGAAGCCTAGCTCATGTCAAATTTGATTTACTAAACAAAGCGACTTCAAAAGATTTAGTAATCGGTCTACCAAAAATAAAGTTTTCAAAAGATCATCTATGCAATGCATTCCAAATGGGTAAGAAAATAAGATTCGCTTTTTAATTGAAAAACATTGTTTCAATTTCAAGATCTCTTGAGCTTCTCCATATGTATCTCTTCGGTCCCTCAAAGGACAAATGCATAGGTGGTGGTAATTACTATTTTTTTATGATATTAAACGATTACTCGAGATCTTGTTCGGTTATCTTTTTGCATAGTAAAGATGATACTTTTTCAGCTTTCACATAATTTGCAAAGTTATCACAAAATAAGATGAATTAAAAAATAGTTGCTACCCAAAGCAATCATGGAGGTGAATTTGAAAACCACCTCTTTGATAATTATTGTGATAAACATGGCATTGAACATAATTTTTTCGCTCTAAGAATTCCACAACAAAATGGTATTGTGGAGCGCAAAAATTGTGCTTTAGAGGAGTTGGCTAGAACTATGCTTAATGAGGGTAATCTACCTAAGTATTTCTAGGCCGACGCCATTAGCATGGTATGTTATATCTTAAATACTTAATGAGGGTAAACTACGTCTTATTTTATACAAAACTCCTTATGAACTACTAAAGGGTAGAAAACCAAATTTATCGCATCTTTATGTTTTTGGATGAAAATGTTTTGTTTTAAATAATGGAAAGGACAATCTTGGAAAGTTTGATGTGAAAGCTGATGAAGGTATCTTTCTTGGATACTATTAATCGAGCAAATCTTATAGGATTTATAACAAAAGATTACATATTGTTGAAGAGTCGGTACATGTCACTTTTGATGAATCTTATCCGAGAAATGTTGGAAAGGGTGTTTCTTTTCATGATGTAGGTGTATCTTTGGAAGACATTCTCAAAGTACCCGAAAAAGGAATTGATCATCCTAAAGCGGTGAAACTTGAGAAAGAAGAAGATAACGATTGTGAAAAGGAGAAGGGTGAAAGTCTAGCTACAATGGATGATCTTCCTTTGGCTTGGAGAACCTCTGAGGACCATACAATCAACAACATACTTGGAGACATCACCAAAGGTCTCATAACACACTCTAAGATAATTAATTTTTGTTATCACTATGCATTCGTTTCACAAGTTGAACCTAAAAACGCGAAAGATGCCTTACTTGATGAGAATTGGCTTATGGCCATGCAAGATGAATTAAACCAATTTAAAATAAATGATGTATGGGACCTTGTCCCTCATCCGCTAGATCATCAAGTTAATGGCACCAAATGGTTTTTTAGAAATAAACTTGAGGAAAATGGAGTGATAGCTAGGAACAAAGTCCAACTAGTGGCTCAAGGTTATAACAAGAGGATGACATTGATTATGAGGAAACTTATGCTCTGTTTGCTCTCCTCGAGGCTATAAGCCTTTTACTAGCTTATTCTTACTCCAAAGATTTCAAGTTATTTCAAATGAATGTGAAAAGTGCTTTCCTTAATGGATATATTAATGAGGAAGTGTATGTTTCACAACCTCCCGATTTTGAAAATCACGAGTATCCTAAACATGTTTATAAACTAAAATGAACTTTGTATGGTCTAAAACAAGCCCCTAGGGCTTGGTATGAGTGAATTAGTAAGTTCTTAATCGATCAAAGATACTCTAGAGGGAAGGTAGATAATACACTTTTCATTAAACATCAAGGAAAACACACTCTTCTAGTTCAAGTTTATGTTGATGATATCATCTTTGGTTCCACTTACATGCAGTTAGTTAAGGAATTTTCTAAGCTAATGCAGGGTAAGTTTGAGATGAGTCTCATGAGGGAGTTGAAATACTTTCTCGGTCTTCGAATCAAGTAACTCAACGAAGGAACATTTGTGTGTCAAACAAAATATTGCAACGAATTACTAAAGAAATTTGGCATGGAAGATGAAAAATCAATTGACACTCCAATGCCCACAAATGGAAACTTAGAAAAATATGAAAATGGTAAGGATGTTGATGTCAAGAAGTATATAAGTATTATTGGACCTCTTTTATATCTTACTGCATCGAGGCCGAACATTATGTTTAGTGTGTGTATGTGCACTCATTATCAATCGACTCCAAAGGAATCACATTTAAAATTTGTAACACATCCTTAGATACCTTCATGGTACATCTAAGTATGGGCTTTGGTATTCCAAAGGAAGCAGTTATAATTTGGTTGCTTATACTGATTTCGATTTTTTCTATTGCAAAACAGATAGGAAAAGTACTAGTGGAAATTGCCAGATGTTTTCAAACTCCTTAGTAAGTTGGCATAGCAAGAAACAGGTTTTCGTTGCTTCGACAACTGCCGAAGCGGAATACGCAGTCGTTGGTAGTTGTTGTGCTCAAATATTATGGCTCAAACAACAACTACTTGAATTTGATATCAAACTACTAAGTAATCCTATTATGTCCAACAACACTAGTGCTATTAATCTAACAAAAAAGTTGGTGTTATACTCTCGCATTAAACATATTGAGATACGTCGCCACTTCCTACGTGACCATGTTGAAAAATGAGATATCGTATTCGAGCATGTTGATATCAAAAATAAACTTGCGAATATCTTTACCAAACCTCTTGCGACTGAACTGTTTTTTAATATTCGAAGGGAATTGGGCATACTTGATATCTCAAACCTTGTCTAAATATGATTTTTTTCATGCACTTTATATACTTTTGCTCTAACTTTCTTTGGAAGTTCAATAACATATGAGTGCATCCTTTATCAATTCACATGTGAGGTAATACTGTTCATTTTCTCTCTTTGAAAGTAAGCCTTTTATTTTTGCATGTTGTCTATGTCCCAAATGCTTGATATACTTAATGTATGAAATATTTAATGAATGTTCACTTCCAAAAATTTCAATTGATGTATTTTAATTTATGTGCTTATAGTGACTTCATGATATTCTTTTTTCATATTTGAAATATGTTATTTGTGTATAAGAATGTTATCTATTATTAGTTCTTGCATGATATATGTGAGGTTGCTGGTTATTTATTCCGGCATGAAATATGTTTGAACATGTTATAATGTCAACAAAATTCTTGTTGTGTATCATTGTTATGATAACATTTCTATTTTTGGTTTGAGTGATGATAAATCTAAATAATCGTCTTGCTAGAGCACATGTGTGTGCAGCATTCGGAAGCACCAAAAGTATATGTCACGTAAATATGTAGCTTTTGAAGCAACTGAAGAGTTTTTTATTGCATTGTATCCTTCATCTTTCATGTTTATTGTCTATGTTATTGATATGTTATATTGTTGCTTAAATTGCTTCTATTTATGTTTAGGTATTTTTAATTTTTATATCATTCTATGTGAGTGTTGTTTTATTGATGATTTTATCTTTGCAAACGCCTCTGTGTGCTATATTAGTATATGTGCGATATAAGGTACTTCTCATGGATTGCTTTGTCTCGTTTTGATGTTGTCAAAGGGGGATAAGCATCTACAAGTTGAAATTGGGATGCATACATTCAGGGGGAGCCTTCGCGAATATACAAAAGCATCGTCTCAAATTTTGCCATCATGAAAAAAGGGGAGTATGTGAGTGCAACTTCCCGTTAGATGTATTTTGTATGATGTCAAAACGAGGATACTTTAGTGTTTATGTATATTGGATGATATTCTCCGAGTCTTAATGTTCATATTAGCATTAGGTAGCATAAACTTTTTTTGGAAATGATTTAGAAAAGGTTAGAAATGATTCTACATGGCAAAAATGTGTTTTTATGCAAGTCACAGATTTATATGTCGACACATATGTTGTATGATTCAACACATGTTGTTAAGTTTTTAAGTTTGTAGCTTCTATTTATGCATGTGTCAACATATGCATCATACATGTCGACACATTAAAGAAAAATATCTTCTATGATTCGACACATGTTGTTGAGTTATAAAGCCTGTAGCCTTTGTTTGATGTGCCGACTGTGGAAGGATTTTAGGTCGATACATAGAATAAAATTTTCTTCTATGAGTCGACACATGACCTATACAGGTTGACATGTGCATCAAATATGTCGACATATGACTTACATAGATTGACACATGTATTAAAAATCTTGAAAATTTCTCATTTTTTCTAAACCTCTTGCATTCCTTTTTGCCTCCAACTTGCACACATATATATTTTTCCTACATGCATCATTTCAGAATAGGAAACCTGATATACACAAAGAGTTCTCTTCATCTTCAACCCATGTTCTATGCATACACACAAACAAATTACACATAATCATTCTTTGTTTGGGTTCCATGTAGAATCAAGTTGATAACATCAAATTTAGGTTGTTGAATTGTGAGTTGGGTTGAGAATCTTTGGAGGTTTCAAATAAGAAAACCAATCTAGGGTTTTTCTTCAAGATCAATTGTGGATCTAAAAGTTTTAGATAATATCACGTAATTTGGATTTGATTGAGTGAAAGCTTTGAAGAACGAGGTTTCTTGCAATTGAGTAGAATGAGACGGAGAATCAAATTGGTAAATCATGGGTGACGATAATTCGCAACGTGGATTCGATCGAGTGAAAGATTTAAAGAACATAGTTTCTTACAAAGGAGTAGCGTGAGATGGTGAATCAAATTGGTATTGTTGGGTGACTTGATCTAGCTCGGATCAAGGGAAGAGAAATGTTAAAATCAACATCAAACATAGGGTTTGTGAGGTTGCATTGCTACATTTCTCTTATAAAACTACATTTGCAATGTAAAATTGATTATCTCAATTCGAGCTTGAATTGAGGGCAGATGTACCCATAGCGAGGCCGATTAGAGAATTGCCTAAACAAATCCTTGTGCAATCTCTCTCTCTCTCTCTCTCTCTCTCTCTCTCTCTCTCTCTCTCTCTCTCTCTCTCTCTCTCTCTATATATATATATATATATATATATATATATATATATATATATATATATATATATATATATATATATATATATATATATATATATATATATATATATATATATATATATATATATATATATATATATATATATATATATATATATATATATATATATATATATATATATATATATATATATATATATATATATATATACTTTTACTTTTACTTTTCATTTGCAAATTGTTAAATTCGTAGATTGTGCGGTCAATACGTTTGGTTAAACCTTTGTTGGTAACATTTTGAAAACTGTTTTGGTGTATTGATTACAATCTGTTAGATTGTAGTTGCTTTTTCAAATTAACAAAACCATAGAAAATTCTAAACAAAATTGATTGCACACAACTTGTTCGATAACTTGCCTTAATTGCGTTTTTGTGTATTTTGTCATTGGAAATAGACTTTACTTTTTATGTACTATTCAAGTGATTATTGTTAAAAGTATATTGATTGATTTGCCTATCATTATCATTAATTGGTTTTCATATACACATATCCGAGCTTTTCGATAGCGGTTCAATTTAGACGATTCTGTCCGGGTCACTTCTGCTAGCCGTTAAAATTTTCAAAATAGTTTTTATAAAGTTATTTTTAAACTTGGGATCTATTCACCCCCCTCTAGATAAGTCGTCTTTTTCTAACATCGACTTGGAAAGGTCAACCCGTGTGAATCCTAACTCATTAATTTGTACATCATTATTATTGGGAACCAACTTGCATTTGAATAAAGGCATTTAAAAATAACATAATCAATCTCCAAAATCTCCTCAATGACACCTTAGAATGCTTTAGATGACAATATATGATTCTTATCTTTCAAACTAGAGAAATACATGGATTCAGCCTCTATCATAACCCCACTATTTTACATTGTACTATAACCATCTTTTGCTTTTGTATAAAAGGAAAAAATAGAAATGTCGCATGCATTCCAAGTTATCACATTAAATTTTGGCATGTACGACAACCATTTAATCATCTCGAATGCACTATTATCATTATAAATCCTTTTATTAAACCATCTTATGAATTTATTGTTATACTCTGTCAACAACCACATGTCACTCATTTGGGGACATTTTGTCTTCATAACTTTTTTGTGAGTATCTACGTAAGGTTAAACTTTATCAAGATTATTTAATATATAGAAATGTGCTTCAAGAACTACATATCAAACAATTGAAGTAACATTTAAACCTTGAGTACCTCTACCTCCATATCTGCCAGCATGACGAGACTTTGAAATTCCTATAGAATCTTTTTTCGACAAATAATTTGAACAACATTCAACAACTTCTTCTGTGATGTACCTTTTAACGATCAAAGCTTTAGGTCGGTGATGATTCTTCGTATATTCTTTAAAGATCTTCATGTATCGCTCTATTTGATGATAAAGATGAAGATTTCATTATCGATGTAGTCTGGTTTGCTAGAGCATATATTATGAAGAAAATAAAGAACATGTTATGTTTCAAATTTACCGCAAATAATTTCACCACATTTTCCAATACCGATCGTAGTGAAATATGGAATATATAATAATAGTTGACTAAAAAATCGTGGTTAATTGTTTTTCAATTTTTATTTAACAATATAAGTTAAGGGACACAAAAATGGAAAAATATTGATGTTGGGATTCAAAGCTTGAAACCCTTAATTTATCACCACAGTTATTATTATGGACCTGATGAAAAGTACTTTAATAAAATAAAAAAAATCAAGCGCTTAAAAATAAGAAATTACTACGGTTGGAACAATGGTCGTAGTAATATAATGTTACCAAATATATATTTGGTAGTAGTGTTCTATGGAATATGTTTGCATAATTCAAAATATGTAAATAACTGTGAAATCAAAAAGTTTTTTTATGGCTATTTGCAACCTTATTTATAGCTAAATATTAACCTAGTTAAGCAAACCATGCATGGGCAAGAGTTGAGTTTAAAATTAGCAATTTGACCCATTATAAAAGATCAACTGGTCTAAAAACACGTAGTCGGCTTTAAGGCTTTAGATATTCGTTTTTTTTACTGTAATACTTCCGAACTGAGCTTTGAGTTCAACATAAAAGTTGTAGCTTTTTCTCTTAATTTTCCAACAAATATTTGCACGCCTCAATTTGAAGCACATAGCTCAAGTTATGTTCTGCATAGTGAGAAGATGTCAAAATAACTTATTTCGAAAATAGGTAAAGAAAATAAAATAAAACAAATTTGAAACTTAACTTTAAAAACATATTAAAAATGATAAAATTAACACAAGAAGTTTTAAAATTATTTTTATATAAAGTAAAAGAGGATGTATTAAAATGCACTGATCAACCTGCTACTATTGCATTCTCCTTCAGTGATCATCACCAAAAGTGCGTTCTCATCATCATACTCTTGTCTTGCAACTCTAACTTCATCTTATTAAAGTTATTTTTTATTGGCGAATCATACTCTTGATGCCAAATGTTAGAACAAGAAACTACAAGAATGATGATTTTTAATGCGGAGAGTAAGAGAGGGGGAAAGAGAGAATAATTATTAAGGATAAAAAATGAGTATATATATATATATATATATATATATATATATATATATATATATATATATATATATATATATATATATATATATATATATATATATATATATATATATATATATATATATATATATATATATATATATATATATATATATATATATATATATATATATATATGAGGTACAAATACAAAAATAGAATAATCTATTGTTGTACCGGGTTACAATCGCGTAATAATATATTACTGGTGAAATTACAATAAGTGTAAGTGATTACAAACAGAGTGTAACCTGACACTAATCGATTATGTTTGAATTGTAATAAGTTATAGTCTCGTACTAATCAATACCAGACACTTTTAGTTTGACATAATTCATCTCTATAAAATTGAATTGTAAGGTGAAAAGTGTCACTCTATATAAATTCTTTGTGAATTCTATATTTAGTCCATGTAAAACTTAATTTTTCCCAATATTTAATGTCATGAATTCAAACTTACATCCTTCCATGTGATATCTTTCTACAATTATCAATTGAACTCACAAAATTTATTTCAAAATAAATTACAAATAAATTGTTTATACAAATAGTCCAATCTCACATTTTCTATTGACTCTAGGAGGAAAGTATACTACATTGAAAAATATTAAAGATTACATTATATAGAAATATAGGAGAGAGAAAGAGATAGAATATTCCATGAAACTTTGTGCCCAAGATCATGTGTATATTATATGTGAGTATCATATGAACAACATAAACCAGGACAATGACTATAATATTATAATTTTATTTTATCAAAAATGCTTAGTACTATATTTGGACAGAATAGGATATAGGAATAACATGTGGACAAGTGAAGTCATCAAATGCAATATAAAAACATCAAAGTTGTCTCCCAAAGTTTGGATATTAATTCTAAAAATCATAAATCAAGTACTTCCGTATTTGGAAAAGAAGAATCTAGTTCATGATCCTATGTGGGCCAAATCAAAATATTTATTTTAATTATTTCTTTATTTAGGTCACTCGAGAACAACAAACAAATAAATGGCGTGGAGGAGCTTTTGATTACTCCTAATTTATAACAATAAATAACAACTCAATCAAAAGTACTTATGTGGCTGCTTATTTCTTCAAAAGTATCAAGTTCGCAGGTCCAAACTTATTGCTCTCAAAATTAGGATTTCTATATGTATTATTCAATTATGACTTAAAAGAAAATTGATAGATTACTTGATTTATGAAGTTGAAGATTTTTTTATTTGTTAAATTAGGTTTAAATTTGGAAATTTTTTAAATTAAAAAAAAAATTAAACTGTGTTGATTTCGCCTAAACTTGTTATCTAATACAATGCAATTTTAATTGGATTGAGTTAAATAAAAATAATCGTTTTTTTTTTGGTTAAATATAAATTTATCAAACCTAATTATGAACGAATTGATTTGGCTTGAATTATCGAATCAGCTATCATACAATAATGATTAACAAAAACTATCTTTTCTAATATAGACATAGTTAGTTACTTGATTGTAAAGGGTTTTTAATATGGAAAATGGTAGGAATTAGTAATTAGTTAGAAGATAAAGTGTCACATATGAGCATTTTCATGTTAGTAACGAGTGTTTCATCCATGTATAAATAAAAACATGTAATCTCCACTCTGATTCAATGAAAAAATATCTACATTTCATATTATGGTATCTAGAGTAAACATGAAAAAGTTTTACCTTGAATCTTCTTCTTCTTCATTTATTAATTGATTTTGCTGCAATCACTTCATCAAGATCAATAAATCAATAACTGAAATGTTGTTATTTTGTGTAAATCATTCAATTTTTTGATTTTGTAATTCTTTTTTTTCTTCTTTCAACTAATTTGTTGTTCTTCATTTTTTTTATCTTCTTCGATTGTTTCAACTCATTTGTACAGTTACATCTCCTTATTTGTTCATCCATTCTCTTATCAAATGTCACCACCTCGAAATGCAAATATGAATCCAATTCAACTTCAACTCGATTCTGTTTACTATGTTCACGCAAGCGATGATCCAAATTTAGTCATCGTCACCCCTAAACTTGATGACACCAATTATAGTGGTTGGAGCAGATCCATGTGGAGAGCTCTTGGTGCAAAGAATAAGCTTTCTATTGTTGATCACTCAATATTTGTACCGTATAATGATGATCTCAACATATCAACTTGGGAACGATACAACCTACTGAAAATCATTATCCCACATTCGTAACTGCTTTTAACAACTAGTAATTGTCTGCTTGTCGAAAGCGATTACTGAAAGCGCTAAGACCCCTCTTCAGTCTTTTGTTTCCAAAATCTTTTAAGTCTTTAAAGTCCGTCGAACGCTTCGATTCTGACACGATGTCGAGTGATCAATCAAATCTGTTTCTGAAACTCCTCTAAACCATGTCTCCAAATCTACTCTTGAGATTCTTCTAAACCATGTTTCTAGATCTCAGTCGAAACGCTCTAGTCGACGTACCCATTCCTATCGACTTGTATCAATTAATGCTAATACATAACATTTTTTCAATGTATCATTCAATTGACTCTCTCCCAAATAAAAATTGCTGACTAACGGTAACATGATTCCTGCAAATAATCTTGACACTTCAAACTTGTTGGCAAATATTTTTGATGCCAAAAGAAGTAATGGTAGAGATAGAGGTTCATTCAGCAAATCCAATTCCAAATTTCGCACACATTAACTTATTATATTACCTTGCAAATTTAACCCCACTCAAATTCTATCTTATAAATATTTGTTAATTATAAATTAAATTATTTAAATACAATTTACTAATCACTTGTTATGGTTAAATTATTTAAATGTAATTGTTAAACATTTGTTAGCTATAGTTAAACATTTTTTTTTAGGTTTTTCTTATATTTTTATTTATGATCAAAGTAAATGTAGCTATTATATTATATTGTGACTATTGATCTTAATTTTGGTAATGTTAACTTAATCACAGTTAAATTGTAGTAAAAAAAAAATACTAATCATATTTATTTAACTTAAACAATAAGTAAATTATTGTAGTTGAATATCAAAATTATTCTTTTAATACTAAAAATAAGTTTGAAATAAATTTACCATTCTCAAAAATATCAAAAAATACTTTTTTTTAAAAACATAAAACAAACGGACTCAATTAATTTTAAATATTTAAATATTATTATTATAGAATTTGAAAATACCACAACAAATTTTAAAATTGTTACAAATAAGTTGTCTTGAACAACTTTTTTGTGATATTTTTCAATACCAGAATTTAAAAATTTAATATTTTCATCATAGTAAACAAATAATGAATTAACAGGTTAGTTGATTGCATCAATTGTAGTGAAAGCAAAATGCATAAACTTTAATAATGATTTGAGACAATAGATGATGATGATGACGATACATATATGTAGATGTTTTGTGATAGGTGTAGTACAAAATAGGGAAGAAATTCTGAGTTGAAAGGTTGTAATGAAAACAGCATATCCCATAGATATTTTTATTGTGTGGTTTATATAGGATGGTGATGGACCATTATATGAACAGGGCACAGCTTATTCACATGCAAACAAACTAACTCAGACTCAGACTGAATCACTGCCAACCCGTTTCACTCACTTTTTTGGTCTTGCTCTTCACTCTCACGCGCCTGAGGAAGGTGTAAGGGAAGGACCATAATTAGATATTTTATTTTATTATTTAACAAAGATTTAATCGTGACAAATTTAAAATCATGTGCGGTAGCCCGCATACACCAGTCAAAGACTGTTATTATCGTGCTTGTTGTTATTGATAAAATTTCATTTTATTTAAAGGTGGTTGCGAGTCAGCATAAAATTAAAATTGAGGAGAATTGTTTAGATGTTAGTATATCCAAAATCCCAGTTGAAAGTTGCAAACAAAAAAGAACAAGTGCTTTTGTGATGAAACTTTTGGTTGTTTGTGAAATGGCAGTGAGCAAAGCATATAAGTAAAGTCTATCCAAGGCATCTTTTGATCATCACAATCATCATTCATAATTAATCAAACTAGGAGAGAGAAATCTGAATGAAAAACCCTCACCCCTAGATAAAAATAATTACTTAATGCAATCTGAAAATGACTTATGCAACTGACACACACACTAAGAAAGAGAAAAACAGACACAAACATTGCATAGTTCAAACACTATTCATTACTCATGTTTTTTTGTTTTTCCTCTTTTTACATTCTCTAGTTAATGTTGTTGTTCTCACCTTCTACTCTCTCTCTCTATGCTGTTCTGTCACCCACCACCACTCTCTTTAATTCCCTTGAAACCGTTGAACATTTTTCAACTTTCACACTAGCTTCCACCACATCTTCATGAATGATATACACCACTTGATCACAAGCACAATTCATTCTCTATCTCTCTCTCTCTTCATATGTTAGTACTCTCTCTCTCTCTCTCTCTCTCTCTCTCTCTACAATTTTAAGTTAAATTCATGATGCTTTAATATGCTTTTAAGTTTAATTCATTCTCCAAAATTGTAGCTTTTTGTGTGGTTTTTCTTAAAGTTGTCATTTTTAGTGACATTTTGTTATTCTTACTTGAATTACTACTGGGTTTCTAATATTGACTTCAAGCAGCTTAGATTTCTTCTAAAAGGTAAAAAAAAGTTCTTTTTTTTTGTTTTTAGCTTTTTGATTTTTTGGGTGTTTTTTGTTTGCATCAAAGGGTGAGCTTGAATTAGGTTACTTTAGAATTTGCTTAATGTTAAAGTTTTGTTATTGGTTGGTGTGACTATGAAAGTGGACCTTAGGCTTTATCTTCAATGTAAAGCTTTTTTTGATTTTCATGTTTGTTTATAGTTTGGTAAGATGTAATCTAGCTTCTATTTTTGTTCTCATTCTAATTGATGTTGTAGATATTTCAATTGATCTAGCTTATACTTTTTAGTTCTCTTCTGCATGTTTGGTTTGTTTTTGAGGTTTTGGTGTTAGTTTTTTTATAACCAAGTGGTTTAATTCGCGTGGTTTATGAGTTTTAGATAAGGTCGGATCGATTGGAGTATCCGCGTGTCCGCGTTCGATTCCGACTGAAACAATTACTTGTTAGCAGCTTTATTTGTTGGAATATTTCATTTCTGATTTGTATAATTTGTGGCGATCTTATACAATTCTTGATTATTATGTAATTTAATTTTGACTAATGTTAACCGGTGTTCTAAAAGCAATTTTTAATAATCGAAAATAGTCGACTTTTATGGAAAATTGCGTGTTCATTGCATCGGAAAGTTGCGCGTTTGTTAAACAATGCACTTAGGACATTTGTTAGTAAGACTTTAATTTTAAGCTTTTTTTGATTTGTTAGTGAATGTACATTGTATATCGTCGGTTACACGATTTTCTGACTCGTCCTTATCTTTTATTTGTTGTTGGTTTTATATGAGAACAGCTATAGGTGCTAAAGTTTTTCTGGTTAAAGACTCTGAAAAGACTTGAATTTAAATGCATGGATCGAGGCGACCAAATGGCGGCATTATCGGGTTCTGCGCCGTACTATATGCCGAGAGGATTACCTGGTGCTGGAAACCAACATGAATTGCTTAGCTCGGCTAGTATTCGTCAACTATCGAATACCAACAATTCACCGTTTCAATCAGGTATTGGTGGTGGTGGTGGAGGTACTATCGGATCAACATTGCCGATGGATTCTTCTGGAATTTCATCCCAAAGCATCAATGTAGGCGGTCCTTCTGGGGGAGCTGCTTCAACTGGTGAGCCTGGCAAAAGGAAGCGGGGAAGACCGAGAAAATACGGGGCTGATGGAAGTGTATCATTGGCATTGACTCCAACAACACCAGCAAGTCAGCCTGGGTCTGGATCTGGATCTGGATCGCAAGTTCAGAAACGCGGTCGAGGCCGCCCTCCAGGGTCAGGAAAGAAACAACAGCTGGCTTCTGTCGGTAAACTTCGATTCGACTTTTTAATCCGTCAAGTTTGATAAAATTAAACTAGTCTTAATTTTAACTTGAGATATTTCTTGTTTCACAGTTTTCGATAGTATATGTATATTTTGATTTATGGTTTGTCGATTCAAAATTTGACTGATCACGAGATAGATGGCTGGAAATCGGATTGTCTGCTGTCAGAACATTGATGGTCGTTGGATCGAGATCTGATGATCTAGATTTCCGGCTTGATATCTTTGTTTTTGCTTCAAAATCAAAATGGATTGAATTATCAATGAATTTTATATTCTTCCATGTATGTATATGGGTGTGAATCTTATAAGATATAAATTTTATCATTTAGACTATTGATTCCCTCATTTTGAATACTAAAGTAAATTTTGTGTGATTTTCGCCAGGAGGCTTGATCTCTAGTTCAGCTGGGAACGGTTTCGCTCCTCATGTCATCAACATAGCGATCGGAGAAGTATGTCACATTTTTTATTGCAATCTGTATCAATCTTTCGGTTTTGTCATTATAAATGTCTAAAATTTATCTTTTGTTACAAATGCTATATTTGAGTCACTCTTTTGAAAATTGACGATTTTCTTCTCTGTAGGACATCGCAACAAAAATTCTGGCATTTTCTCAGCAGGGACCTAGAGCTATTTTTGTTATGTCTGCCAATGGTGCTGTCTCTACCGTGACGCTTTGCCAGGCTTCGACATCTGGGGGATCGGTCACATATGAGGTTCAGAGCTTTCTCATTGTTACATACATCTATGTTTGATATACTTATAGATTCATATAATTGAGTTTGACATGTTTGAGTTATATCATTTGAAATTGATTTTGCCTGTAGAATTGATTCTAACTTAAAGTTAGGATTTATAGCTTTTGATTGTCAAGCTGATTTTTACACTCAAATGTATTGTTAAACTCAATTTTACGTGAATGTATCTGTACTTAATCCACTTTACATTTAAGTGTATGTTTCGTTTCACGTTTGAAGCATCAAGAATTGATTTTGGATGTCTAGAATTGGTGTTGACATGTTTGGTTGTTCTCGAGTAGAATTGATTCTACTTGAAGCTGTGATTTGTAGCTTTTGAATCTAAACGTGACTTTTTCACTGCAATCTATTGTTCAACTCACTTTTGAAATTCGTTTTTTGTCACCGCAGAACCAAACATGCACGAACTTGTTTTAGCAATGTAAAGTTTTTTATGTTTATATATGAATTATGATTAATAATTTGTGAACTTTGGACTCAATAGGGGCGTTTTGAGATACTAAGCCTGACAGGCTCTTACTTGGTTGCTGATAACAATGGGTTGCGAAATCGAACCGGATCTTTAAGTGTTACTCTTGCAAGTCCTGATGGTCGTGTCATTGGTGGAGGCGTCGGTGGTCTGCTCATCGCCGCAAGTCCAGTTCAGGTAATCACACTTTTACTTCTATTAGTCCAACATTGAAAATCCTCTTTCACATATCAAATCAACAACTTTAGTGTCTGTTTCGTTCGCAAAGAAGTTTCATGTTTTCACTTTTGATTGGTCATGATGATTACAGGTGATAGTTGGAAGCTTTATGTGGGGTGCGCAAAAGGCAAAGAACAAGAAGAACGAAGATTCGGAAAATCAAGAAGTTGGCATAGAGCAAGATCAGCATCAGCATCAGCATCACGGAGTTCATAACCCGGTTGCAGTGAACAGCATTTCACCAAACCAGAATCTGAATCCGAGTTCTCTGAATTCTTGGCCTGCTTCGCGTCCATTGGATATGCGTAACTCCCATATGGACATTGATTTGATGCGCGGGTGACAATTTACTTTTATTAGCATACACACCAACCGGTACTTGGTAAATATTTAAGATTTTTCATGGTCACTCATCTAGTTTTCATGCAGTAGCGATGACAGTGCCAACTAGATAGAGTAGAAAAGCTTTCTGACTTCTGGTTTTTTATTATTGTGACCTGTGATTGATTGATTTTAGAGGGGTGCATGCACTCATTTGAAGATTTCGGTTTTCTTGATTATTGTTTATGTGAAGGAAATTGATAGCGAGTTAGTTAGATGTTTGTGGTTTTAGTGTGTATCATTAGTTATGTGATATGATAATGTGGCTTTAATCGAAGGATTAGCGAAAGGGACTAATCATGGTGTGGTTTTAATCATGAAATGTGTTATGAAAGGTATAGAAACTTTGCGAATGACGTGAATAAGAACAATTGTTCTAACACCTCACGCAACTGCCACTGTCAGACTGAATAGAGCGGACAGTTGTTCTAACACGTCACGCAACTGCCACTGTCCGACTGAATAGAGCCGGACCTGGCCGTGGCCGTGGGGATACCGATATATTGTGTCTCAGCTGTTTTATAGTAGACTTGTGGTTGATAGCCTTCTTGTATAGTTTTGGACTATGTCATCTTAAAGAGAGCGACGATTCAAACCAATAATCCCTTTGATGACAATTTTCTTCTAATTTTTATTATGAAAACTACAATTTTAAGACATCTCTTTCTGCCATGTCTAGGGAAGATATTATTAGTTCTATTTCAGCTATTTCATACTTTAACAAACCATTTAAATTCGAGAGAATTAATTTCAAATGATGATCCTTAGAATGCGTAGGTTCGGCTTAACCGATCCTACAAAACTAGTTAGCAGAGTGAAGATTGTTTTCACTTATACATACACACATGTTCAAATCATATATTGTTCAATGCGAGACTTTTAACACCTCCTTTCACGCCTAAGATTGAACACATGTTCAAATCATATATTGTTCAATGCGAGACTTTTAACACCTCCTTTCACGCCTAAGATTGAACGTCTGGAACGTGGAATTAAATGATAGGTGATATGATAGTAAGTGATTCAACGGATCTTAAACGAGGCTTTTAGAGTTACTCATTTCGGCCACCATTATACCGCTGCTGATGCCGCCGAAGCTTTTAGAGTTACTCATTTCGGTCACCACTATACCGCCGCTGACGCCACCATTGCCACTAATTTCGGTGACTTTCTAGCACACCACCCCTGCTGACGCGACTTTCTAGCACACCACCCCTGCTGACGCCACCACTGCCACTAATTTCGGTGACTTTCTAGCACACCACCCCTGCATACAAAAGTGTATGTTTCGGTTCGTCCCGTCCTTAGAAAATCGTTGTCACACACACGCTCACACGCCTCCGTCCCTACCACTCGTGATAGCGTGCCCGACCATTGTCGCTAGTGCCATTTTTCACTGTTTGACTCGGTTTTTCATCCTGATTCCAGAGCTATATTTAGTTTTTATTTTTGATCTTTAGAAATATGATTTATTGTTCAAACAATCGTTGTTTCGCTCCTTAGCAGTCAGACTAGAAGCTTAGAGCATCCGAACGAGGATTAGAATCAGCTAACATCAAAGCACTTCTAGGATAGAATTATAACTGTTCCCTAAAAACAAACAACAAATACTTATTTTCTACCACAAATTACAGAGTTCTGATTTTCTCGGTGCACTATGAGAATATGTAGACACGAGAGTTTGAATCCTTGGCGATGTGAATGCTACTTTCTATTAGGTGTATTTTAAATGATGTCAAAATTAGGATAATGTAGCGTTAATGTATATAATGATTTGGAAAAGGATTTTACATCATACATGCATTGAAAACAAGGTTTTTGTGAAAAATTCATTGAAAAAAATATTTTTGGATAAACAATGCATCTTAGGTCGACACATACGTGTTTATGTCAACCTATAGAAGTTTGAACTTCAGTATAGGTCGACACATAGCCATCTTAGGTCGACACCCATGCATAAATATTAAAGCCTATAGCCACTGCCTTTAGGTCGCCTCACTTAGGTCGACACAAGACCTTCACAGATCGACCTGAAACCTTCACAGGCCGACCTGAGTACCTTGATAGGCTGACCTTTTGGTTTAATAGGCCGAAACATATGATGTCACAGCTAAATTTTTTTAATTATTTTTCTATCCATTTGCATTCCTTTTGCTTCACATCTCTTATACATATATATGTTAGAACAAGATTTGTTCATGATATATATCCTTAGCTTTGATGATAACAAGAGTATTAAAAGAACAATGGTGTTATCTAATGTGTGTTCAAGTATGCAGATTTTTATACTCAAAAGATATATTCAAAATCTGATATGAAGGCACACTTGAGTGAAGCTGAGTTACGTGTTTCCGATGACACATAATCTGAAAGAACACTTGCTAAGTGCTGTCTGGTGGAGACTCTGAAGCTGAAGGCCTCAACATCAGAAAAAGCAACACATTATTTCTACACTTGGTAATTGTATTGGCTTCTAATGATTGTTTAGAAGTTGAGCGAAGCTAAAGCTATGTGTACTGCAGAAAGCAAGTTGTAATGACGAATCAGCTTGTCAGCTAGAGTCTATGATCACAAGACTCAAGAAGAGTTGACATGCTTTACGAATAACCACTCTCAACGGCTCTATAGTACATGATACTTCTGAAGATGCTTTGATTAAACAAATTACATAATGGATTAATATCTTTTGTGTATCTCTCCTTAACGTCTCTTGTACTATGGAAAAGAACAAAGACATTTGATCAAGTTATCTCTCCTAACGGCTAGTTTCCTGAAATCTGCTATATAAGTAGCTGAAGGTTCTACTTGAATCTTTAACAAGGAATAAGAAGAAGGAATGACAAAGAGGGTAAAGGTGTTCAACGCCTCTATATATTCAGTATGCATAATCTTCTTTTAATTGTTGTAAATTGTAAACAGCCTTAAGATTTACTAAACATTGAATATTCAGGAAATCTTGTGTGCTTAAGCTATTTGTTAAGGTTATTACCATGTACCTCTGATTCAAGATCAAATATACCTTGTTCTCTTTTCTGCTGAACATGTTGTTCAGCATATAAGATTAAAAGTTTCATACTATGTGTTTGAGTATCAAAGTCTCCAGTTGAAAAGCTTGAGCCAAATAAGTCTCTTGTTGTGTACTTGAGCATTGAAAATCTTGATCTGTTTTGATTAAGCAGCAAAGTCTTGGATTGTGAATCTGAGCAAAGGAAGTCTTGGATTGAAGGTCTGAGCAGAAAAGTTTTAGATGGTGCATCTAAGCAGGGAAGTCTTGGATCGAGGATCTAAGCAAGGAAAATCTTAGGCAGTGTGTCTAAGCAGGAAAATCTTGAACTAGGTGGTTTGAGCAAGGAAAGTCTTAGGATCTGAGGATCTAAGCAGGAAGCCTTGATCAGATGCTAATTGAGCAGGGTAGTATTATACTGTAGGTCTGAGCAGTAAAAGTCTTATGCTTGAGTACATAAGCAGTTGTAATCATGAGTTGATTATAATGGAAAATATATTGCAAGGAAAGGAGATTGAAGTACTCTCAGTTGGGAGAGGAACTAGGATAAATCTGTTGTGTTCAATGTTCTGTTTACTCTACTTCTGATATATTCTTCCGTTACACTTATGACCAGATTCTGAATCAATGTTTAGAGTCTGAACTCTGTTCAGAAGCAGAAATGTTTTTATTTTTGGTGAACTCAATTCAATCCCCCTTCTTGTGTATTTTCATCACCTTCAATTTATCCACATACATGGATCATTTTCTAGTAAGGTACTAGTGTAAAATCTAAACAAAAACAGAATTACAAAGTAAACTCATCATCTTCAACCTCTCTTTTATGCATACACACAATCAAGCTACACATAATTATTTTTTGATTGAGTGACCATCCAAATTATGGTTGATAACGTCCAATTAAGTTGGCGTAACCGAGAATATTGGGTTGGGTTCTTTGTGTGCTTCAAATAAGAAAACCAAAATGAGATTTTCCTTCAAGATAATTTAGGATTTGAAGGTTTTGGGTAAGATCATGCAAATACATATTCAATCGAGTGAAGGCCTTGAGACAAGGTAGGTGGTAACTTACAAGGGAGTAGTGTGAGATGGTGACTTGATCACTTTGATCAAGGGTTTTAGAGGTGGTAGAATCATACAAACCATAGGGTGTGTAGGGTTAGAGTTCTTTATCTCTTGTATATACATTGTTTGCAAAGTAAGGTTAATTGCAAATATCTCAATTTGATTTCAGATTAAGGGAAGACGTGCCCATAGCGTAGTTGTTAGATCCCAAATGTTGTATATATTTGACCCTTTTTAATAGTGTTTTTACTTGTTTTTATCTAGTAGTGTTTGATTTAGTAGTAGAATTTGTTTAGTTTCATTTTGTTGTGATTCAAGTGAATGTTGTTCGTAATATTGCTGTTAAGTGTGCAAGTTTGACACTAATAGGAGCACCTTGGAAGGAATGAATTTGAAGTTGCCTGAAGAAAGTTGAAAGATCAGAGCATTCGCCTGGCAAAGCCCAGTGAGTTCCAGCGAAGGTTCTCCCGGCGAGTGCTGGTGAGCCAAGGCGAATAATTCAGAATAAAATCCCAGACCTAAAGGGCAGAAAGTTCTCCAGGCGAAGGTTCCAGCGAAGCTTCGCTACCGTTCGCCTGGCGAGGGTTACGGCGAAGAAGTCTCAGCTTTCCTCTTGCAATTCCAGTAGCAAATCAACACAAAATTCGCCTGGCGAGTGATGCCAGCGAATGTTCGCCTGGAGAATGTTTTGCTTCGCCTGGCAAAGGCGCGACACACCAGAAGGGTAGTTTGCTTGTTGGAGGCACCTTGAAGTGCCAAGATATTTCATGTTCGCCTGACGAAGGGCTCTGTTCGCCTGGCGAATGGGCAAAAACAAAGCTACTTTTTGACACTTTCTAGTGCCTTATAAGTACCATGCTTTAGCTACTTTTGGGGGACACTTAGAACATTTGGCAACATAACATTTTCTGAACTAGAATTGAAGATAGCTTAGTTTTTCTTGCTTTTTGGCTCATCTTGTAATCTTGAGAAGTGGAAACACATCCATCATCAATCCTTTGAAGTGGATGTTCTTCATCTTCTCCATTTTCTTCTTGTTCAAGCTACCCATGAGAATGAGTAGCTAAGTTCATCTTTTTGTTAAGGTTAGATGTAGGTAATCATTAAACTTTGTATGTGTATGGATGATCCTTATTTGTAAACTCTTGGAAGATTAATAGATGGTGAAAACTTTGCTTTTATGATAACTCTTTGTGTTGGTTTATGATTGAAAGATATTTTCCAACTCTTAACCTAGGTTTTCATCCATCTTTGTTTGTAAGCTAGAGATAGTTATGAATGAAGGTGTTCACCTAAAATGTTAAACTTTAATGTTGTCATTTTGATAGATTGTGTGAGAGATCAACAATGGATCAAAATGGCAAAACCCACAATGTGAGTTAGAAATAATCACATTGAGAGGATATTATGAATGTATTTATCATCTAAATGGAGTTTATGAATCTTGTTGATTGAACATATGCATGCAAAGTGATTACCGAACCCTAACTTTGGCAATCTTTATTTAAACCATCAAACCATTATTTTATCGCATTTCTTACTTATATGCAAAGCTACCGTTACTTTAAAACCAAAACTTTTGTTACTATAAAGTTACGAATTTAACAACTGTCGAACGACGGCAATATCTCATATTCCCTGTGGAGACGATAACAAAAACCCGACACTTGACCACTGTTCTAACAAAATGGCGCCGTTGCCGTGGAATATAAATTGATATTGCGAGCATCGCAATAGTTTCTGAATTTTTAACTTTGAATTTTTGACTTGTGCTTGTAATCTGTTTGGTTTAGTGTGCAACCTTTGTTTTATGCGAGGACAGATCCCTAAGGACCAAATTCTTTTTGATCCAGAGATCGAAAGAACCGCAAGGAGACTGAATAGTAGAACAAGACGGAGGAAGCAACAAGCTAGACAAAGACAAGAGCAAGGAGAAAGTTCCTCTACACTACCACCATCACCACATTTAACACCAACTATGGCAGCACCTCCACCACCACCTCCAGTTTCCACTCCATGCACGAACAGTCCAAGACATACAGCTCAGTTCGCACAGAATCTTCAAAACGGAAGACAAGCTGAGATGAAAACAGGAATCCTAGCTCTAGTCTATCAAAATCCTTTCACGGGACTAGACCATAAGGATCCGTTCACCCATCTTACAAAATTCTATGAGATTGCTGGTGCAACGGGAGCAACAGAAGCTGACGAAGAGTCATTGTTTAGGAGACTATTCCTTCATTCCTTGATTGGGAAAGCGAAGGAGCGGTACCTTGATCAATCGACAACAATCATGACAGATTGGAATCTTCTAGAAGAGAAGTTTCTTGAACGTTTCTTCCCACATAACCGATTCATGGAGGCTAAAACTGCGATCGTAGTATTTTCTCAAGGAGCTAGTGAATCACTAAACGAAGCTTGGGAGCGATACAAATCTATGTTAAGAAAGTGAAAGGGACACGGTTTCGACGAGCTCACTCAAGTTCATATTTTCCGCAATGGACTCCTTTCGGTTCACAAGACCTTATTGGATGCTACGGCGGGAGGATCTTTGATGTCAAAAAGTGCAGATGATGCAATTGCGATTATTGATAAGATGGCACTTAATGATCATCAAGGGAATCATAACCGTGTGGTGACTCAAAGAAAACCGGGTGTGCTCGAGTTAGGAACAAATGACGCTATTCTTGCACAAAACAAGCTTATCTCACAACAAGTGGAACTGTTAACTCAACAAATAAAAGAGTTAAAAGAACCGTCAAAAGCTAAACAAATAGCTTGTTGTGAACTTTGCAAAGGTGAACACGACACTGGATTTTGTCCACCTCCAGGTTTCGAAGAAGTTAATTACATGGCAAATCAAAGAGATTACCAACCGAGGCAACATCAACAACAACAACCACCGTATCAACAACAACAACACCACCAAAATCCACAACAACAAAACTATCAAGGCAACCAAGGGTACCAACCTAGGGGAAACTATCAACATAACCAAGGTTATGGGGGTGGTCCTTCAAACTGTCAAAGTCCCTATCAAACTCAACAACCACCGGTCGTAGCTTCAAAACTGGAAGAGACATTGACGCAATTCATGCAAATGTCAATGGCGAATCAAAAAAGTAACGATGCGGAAATTAAAAATCTTGAGACTCAAGTTGGTCAACTTGCTAAGCAATTAGCAGAACAAAAATCCGGACCATCTTTCTCGGCAAATACGCAAACAAATCCTAAGGAGCATTGTAAGGCTATTAAAACGAGAAGTGGAAAAGAGTTGGTTGACGAGAGTGAAAAAAGAGAGGTAGAGAAAAAAATTGATGAACTTGATGGTAGAGTTGGGGAGTGGAGTGAGGATGAAGTTGAAAATAATGAGAAAAATGGTGAAGTTGAAAAGAAAGAAAAATTGGTTGAAGTTGAAAATCAAAAAAAATGTTGTAGTTGAAAATAAATCAAGTGAAAAAGTCGTGGTGGAAGAAGTGAAGAAGAAAAAAAAGCGAAATTCTAGAAGGAAGGAGGTAGTGAGCACTACTCCGGTCCAAAATTTACCTTATCCTCATGTTCCATCTAGGAGAGAAAATGAACAGCATTACGCCCGGTTCATGGATATCTTTAAACAACTTCAAGTCAATATCCCGTTTGCCGAAGCTTTGGAGCAAATGCCAAAGTATGCCAAGTTCATAAAGGACATACTCACCAAAAAGCGAAGGTATACGGAACCAGAAACAGTTGTTTTGGATGCGAGTTGTAGTGCCATCATCCAAAGGACTCTACCGAGAAAAGAAGTTGATCTGGGGCAAGTCACCTTGCCGGTTACATTTGGCGACATTTATGTTGGAAAGGGGTTAATCGATTTGGGGTCAAGCATCAATCTTATACCTTTATCTATTGTGAAAAAGCTTGGTAACATTGAGATTAAAGCCATCCGCATGATGTTGCAATTGGCCGATAAATCTACTACTCACCCTCATGGAGTAGCTCAAGATGTATTGGTAAAGGTTGACAAGTTTTTCTTTCCGGTTGATTTTATTGTCATTGATATGGAGGAAGACGATGATGCGCCGCTAATTCTCGGAAGACCATTCATGAAAACCGCTCGTATGATGATTGATGTAGACGACGGTTTGATGAAGGTGAGGGTACAAAACGAAGAAGTCAGTTTTGACCTTTTTGAAGCAATGAAGCACTCAAATGACAAACGTGATAGTTTCCAGATTGATGTAATTGAAGAAGCCACTTTTGAAGTTGCAAAACATGTTCATGACATAACTCCCATGGAGCTAGCCCTTGATGACTCTTTTGAAGTTTTTACCGTTGAAGAAGAACAAGCCCTTGAAGAATGCCTCAAGGAACTTGATAATTTTAAAGAGTTTCAACCATGGGAAGTGGAGGAGGAAGTGTTGAAAAAGGAGGTTGAAGATGAAAAACCAATGATTGAATTGAAGGAGTTACCAAATAACTTTAAGTATGCATTCCTAGATGAAACCGAAGAAAAGCCGGTTATCATAAGCAACCTTTTATCCAAAAGTGAAGAATCCCGTTTAATTGATGTGTTGAAGAAGAATCGAGAAGCGATGGAGTGGACTCTTTCCAATCTCAAAGGAATTAGTCCCTCCTATTGCATGCACAAAATTTTAATGGAGGAGGATTTTAAGCCGGTGGCTCAACCATAACGCCGCTTAAATCCTACAATGAAAGAGGTTGTTAGGAAGGAAGTTGTCAAATTATTGGATGCGAGAATGATCTACCCTATCTCGGATAGCCCTTGGGTGAGTCCGGTGCATGTGGTTCCTAAAAAGGGTGGCATTACCGTTATTCGTAATGAGAAAGACGAGTTGATCCCAACAAAGGTAGCAACGGGGTGGAGAATGTGTATTGACTATAGGCGGTTGAATACCGCAACTCAGAAAGACCACTTCCCACTTCCGTTCATGGACCAAATGTTAGAGAGACTCTCGGGACAACAATTCTATTGTTTTCTAGATGGCTATTCCGGGTACAACCAAATTGCGGTTGACCCGACCGATCATGAGAAGACGGCTTTCACGTGTCCGTTTGGAATCTTCGCTTACCGCAAAATGCCCTTCGGGTTGTGTAATGCACCGACAACTTTCCAAAGATGCATGCAAGCCATTTTTGCCGATCTTATTGAGAAAACAATGGAAGTTTTCATGGATGACTTTTCGGTGTTTGGTAGTTCTTTTGGCTTATGTCTGGAAAATTTAAAAACAGTGCTTGAAAGGTGTGTGAAGACCAATTTGGTGCTTAATTGGGAGAAATGCCACTTTATGGTGACAGAGGGGATTGTTCTCGGTCACAAAGTCTCGTCAAAAGGGCTTGAAGTGGATCATGCTAAGGTTGATGTAATCAAGAAGTTGCCTCCTCCAGCTAACGTAAAGGGTGTCCAAAGCTTTCTTGGGCATGCCGGTTTCTACCGGCGATTCATCAAATACTTCTCAAAGGTGGCTAGGCCTTTGAGTAACTTGCTGGCCAAGGACCAGGTATTTCTCTTATCTGATGAATGTTTAAAAGCTTTTGAGATTTTGAAACAAAAATTGGTCACCGCTCCAATCATAGTTGCTCCGGATTGGAATTCAAGTTTTGAGCTAATGTGCGATGCTAGTAACTATGCTATTGGAGCGGTGTTGGGCCAACAAAAGGACAAAATTTTCATGTTATACACTATGCAAGCAAAGTTCTTAATGAGGCGCAAATTAATTATGCCACAACAGAAAAAGAATTTCTTGCAATAGTGTATGCACTTGAAAAATTTAGGTCATATCTAATTTGGTCTAAAGTGATTGTTTATATCGACCATGCGGCGATAAAATATCTGCTAACCAAACTGGATTCAAAGCAAAGGCTTATCCGTCGGATCCTTTTGTTGCAAGAGTTTGATGTAGAAATTAAAGACAAAAAAGGTTCCGAAAATTTGGTAGCAGATCATTTATCTCGCCTTGTCAACGTGGAGGTGACTACTTTAGAAAAGGAAATCCGAGAAGAGTTTCCTGATGAAAAACTCTTTAAAGTTCAAGTGAGGCCGTGGTTTGCGGATTTTGCAAACCACAAGGCGAGTGGTTTTGTGCCGCCTGACCTAACTCCTAATCAAAAGAGGAAATTCCTCTCGGATGCCAAGTACTATGTGTGGGATGACCTTATCTGTTTAAGTTGGGAGGTGATAATTTGTTGAGAAGGTGTGTCACGGGTGATGAGACCCAAAGTATTCTATGGTACTGTCACAACTCGCCTTATGGCGGTCATTTCAATGGGGCTAGAATTGCAAATAAAGTCCTTCAATCGGGATTTTATTGGCCTTCTATTTTTAAAGATGCAAATGCCCATGCACAAAGTTGTGACAGTTGTCAACGGAGTGGTGGGATAGGAAAGAGAGACGAAATGCCTCTTCAAAATATCCAAGAGGTAGAATTGTTTGATTGTTGGGGTATCGACTTTGTCGGACCATTCCCACCCTCTTTTGGAAACGAATACTTGTTGGTGGCAGTTGATTATGTGTCCAAGTGGGTTGAGGCGATTGCCTCACCAAGGGCGGATTCTAAAACGGTCATAAGCTTTTTAAAAAGAAATATTTTTTCCCGTTTTGGAACCCCCCGGGTGTTGATTAGTGACGGAGGGTCACACTTTTGCAATGCACCGTTAGAAAAAGTTTTGCAACATTACGGTGTAACGCATAAAGTGATGACTTCGTATCACCCGCAGGCAAATGGTCAAGCTGAGGTCTCGAATAGAGAGATTAAAAGAATTTTGGAAAAAACCGTGTCGAACTCAAGGAAGGATTGGTCGTAAAAGTTGGATGAAGCTCTATGGGCGTATCGCACGGCCGATAAAGCTTCAATTGGGCTGACTCCGTTTCAATTGGTTTTCGGCAAAGCTTGCCACTTGCCGGTTGAAATGGAGCATAAAGCCTTATGGGCTTTAAAATTTCTAAACTTTGATCAAGAGTTAGCAGGTGAAAAGAGGAAGGTGCAACTTCTTGAGTTGGAAGAGATGCGCAATGCCGCATACCACTCAAGTTGGTTGTACAAAGAGAAAATGAAGGAATACCATGATAAGAAGATCCGTAAGAAGGAATTTGCGCCGGGGCAGCTTGTACTATTGTTCAATTCCAGGTTAAGATTGTTTCCGGGAAAATTAAAGTCCAAGTGGTCTGGATCATTCCGCGTTAAAGAGGTAAAAACTTTCAGGGCAGTTGTCATTAAGGATTTGGAGAAAAAGGACAGCTGGACAGTGAATGTTCAACGATTGAAGGTATACCTTGGCGGTCTTGTGGACCGACAAAGCTGTAGTTTCCGTCTAGATGTTCCGGAGTGAGCATCTTGGACCGTCGAGCTTATCCGACGTTAAACAAGCGCTTGTTAAGAGGCACCTCAATATTGTAAGTATTTATCTGTTTTTGTTTTTTCTGCATTTGTGTGAAAAGTTGGTTGTGAGTTTGTGTGAGAGGAGCATGCAGCAGATCCTAATTCTACTGTCATGTTCACTAACCTTCGCCTGGAGAATGGTAGCGAGTATTCTCCTGGCGAGTAAAAGCGAACCTTCGCTAGCTTTCGCCTAGCGAAGGTAGCGGAACAGGGCTTGCCACATCAGTTTAGTTGGGGAATTTGGATGGGTCATATGGGCCCATTACCCGTTACACTTTCAATTCTGAAAACCCTAACCTCCCTTTGCCTCTTTTTATTGCCTCACTCTCATATTCCCTCCCAATTTTCTCTCTTGTTTGCTTGTTGCGAATTCCTTAATTTCAATCCTAAGGTATGTTCTCTTGTTTATTCTTCTTTCAGTTTGCGCATTGTTTTTGTTGTTTTCTTCTACTTCTATGCTTTTATGTTGTGGGATCCTTGAATGTGCTTCTGAAATTGTGTTAGGTTAAGAAACCCCTTTCTCTTTTTCTGTGAAAATTAGTGCATGCTTGTTCGAATTGCTTCTGGTAATAAGAATGGGGGATAGAACACCTTTGGTTTGCATCTAACACAATTGCAGAAGTGTTGTTTGTCTGCATTTTCACACCTTCGTTGGCATTCGCCTGGTGAATGGTAGCGAGCATTCGCCAAGATTCGCCCAGCGAACCAAGGCGAATGCAGCAGAATGTTTCTTTCTTTGCTGTTTATTGCTGCCTGTCCCTTTCTAACATCTTGTTTCTATTATGTTTATTTTTTTTTAACATTGTTTTCAGATGGGACCCAAGATGATGAACGCCAACAAAAGAAAAGCCTCGACTTCTCGCACCGTCCCAATCCGTTTTGATCAAGATCGGTTCTGCGGTACCACTCATGCTGCTCGTTACGAGGCCCTTGAGAGAAGGACCATCGTGGCAGAGAAGAGGTTCCAGTTGAGTGACACTGGATCGTACCGCACTATTGATGCCCTGTTTGTGACAAAGAAGTGAGAGAGACTGATGACCCCTTTGGATGGGTACAACGCTGAGATAGTCCGAGAATTTTATGCTAACGCCCTCCTGGATGATGGTGAGGTGTTCAATTGGACCTCAATGGTCCGTGGGGTCGTGGTACGGTTTGATCGGCGGGCAATCAGTAATGTTTTGGGTAACCCTCTTTCTCTCACAGGTATCCAGATTGACGAGTATCATCGTGATTTGAATAAGCATCGGGATGTGGATGCTATGACCAAAGATTTATACTTAGACGGACGCAGTGTGGTGCGAAACTCTTCTGGAGTAGTTATTCGGTACCTCCGCACTGATATGAAACCTCTGGTGCAACTGATCCTGTTGTTTGTTCTTACCAACGTTGTACCAAGGTCCCACCACAGTTCAGTGCCCTTGCCTATTGCACATCTGATTCACTCGATCCTGCAGAATGTTTAGATTGATATTGCCCGCATCATTGCGGATGAGATACGCGCTGTTGTCCTCAGTGGACGTGGAGGTATAGCGGCTCGCAAGAATGCCCCGCTAGCCTTCCCGTGCCTCATTATGTCACTTTGTGCTTATGCTGGAATGAATATACCTCAGAGGAGACAGGTGACTGTAACACCCCATTTAAATTATTCAGTCACTTTGGTATTTTCTGTGAGGTGTAGTTGGGTGGTTTCCTTAATTAAGGGTATGAGGTTAGGAGTAAGGGAGAGAGGTGACCTTAGTTGGGGTACTGTGGACCTAGATAAAGGAGTAAGTTAATTATGATATCGAGAGCATTATAGTGATTAATATTATTCCAACTATTATTATTATTATTATTATTATTATTATTATTATTATTATTATTATTATTATTATTATTATTATTATTATTATTATTATTATTATTATTATTATTATTATTTGGTGGAATATTATTATTATTCATATTATTACTATTAGTATGAATATTATTATTAGTGGGAGAATAATAATAATAATAATAATAATAATAATAATAATAATATTATTATTATTATTATTATTATTATTATTATTATTATTATTATTATTATTATTATTATTATAGGATTTAAATAATAAAATAAGAAATAAGGGATTAAAGGAAATAGAGAAGTTTTTTTGGGGAAAGAGAATTAGAACACGATAAACTGGCAGAGAGAGGTTTTGGAAGAAAAAGTGAGAAGAAGAACAAGGAGGAAGAGAAGGAGGCTAGGGCTGTCAATCCTTCAAGATTCTTCAACGATTGAGCAATTAATCGAGGTAAGGGGGGAGAATGGATTTCAACATGGGTGAATTAACATGAGAGGGTAGTGAGAGGTCCTTTCTCTCATAGGAATTATGTGTTCTTGAGGATTCTTGAATTCAATTTTCGTAACTTGAGTTGTTCTCAAATTTTTTGTTATTGTTGAATACTGTTTGTATGATGTTTTGTGTATCCGAAACCAGAATTAATACGGAATTCGTGTGAGAAATCCTTGATGCTGTCATAGAATACTAGTGAGTAGTAGATCTGGAAATCTAAACTTTTAGGGATTTGGGTAAATATGTAGAAATGAATGTGTTATATCGTTATTAGTACGATACTCTAAGGTTTCCCTAAGGTTTAGAAATTTGGGTTAATTGTGGGAAATAGGGAGGTAACCGTAAGAATCTGAGGTTATGGTCAAATGGCCAAATGATATGTATCGTTGAATATTAATGTAGGTAAAACTTATGGGAAATTGAACCTTCGTGGCCAGAACCTTGACATTGTTATATGTCTGACCCTGAAGGGATTGAATATTAGATAGTAAGTAACTTAAATACCGTAGGGTGTAATTTAAGGAAAAATTGTGATATGTTGTCCTTATAGGAATAAGAATATTCAAATGTGAGTAACTCTGAAGTACTCAGAGTAATTGCAGGAAACAATGTTTTATGTGTTGCAAATGTTGCCAGATGAGCCTAATAAACCATAGAAGTTGTGCAGTTATTGCCGTATAACCTTAGGAATGTTTTAGTGATATTTTAGGTGTTTTGAGTAAGTAATTCGCAAGAATAATTGAGCGAAAATCAGTTCCGGAGCGTAACAACGTCTTTCTGTCCGTCACGGATGTTCATGTTTTTGGTCGAAATTATTTTGGACGTAACTTTGGATCCGTAAGTCCGTTTTGATCCCCGTTCGAAGCGTTGGAAAGCTAATGAACAACGCTATAACATAGGATAGATAATGGATTTATTTTCACAATATTTTTATATCTAATTATGGTAATTCCCGAGAGGATTACGGTGAGCGGATGGCTCACGTGGATCAAGATTGATCGTGAATTATGTATGATGTATTATATTGCATAGTCGTGTTGACATACATTTCATATCATGTGTCTTATGGAGATGGCTAGGTGGGAATCCATGATGGGTGTCTAGTTTCATCCGGACTTCAATGTGGAAGTTGTTGTGGAGATAAGTTATAGTTCAGAGGAACATATATACGACTTATCCGGATTTCGACGGGAATCGGGTTCTAGTGTGAACCGTATGAGATTGTGTTGGTACCACATGCATTGTGTCGAGTCAGTGAGTCGCATTGTATTATTGTAATTGAATGTGGGCTATTAGTGCCAAATGATTGAGGTGGCACGTGTATGTGCGTTAATTATGTATGATTGTATGTGTGGTGTGTAACTACTCCTTAGCATGTGTATTTCACCGTTTATTTATTGAATGTAGTTCTCACCCCTTTTTGTTGTTGTGTCTGTGCTCTCTTGGGAGTACAGGTGACCAGGTACCTGAGTAGTGCTTGGAGTGTGTTGCTATTTGATCGAGTCTTAGGAGTCGCTCTGATACGTAACATGGGATGACGGGATTACGTTGTTATTTGACTACTTTATTTGTTTATTGTTACGTATCTTCATTTATTGGACTTATGTTGTATGACCTCGTGTTGAGGAGAATTATATTGGAGAATTGATTTGTATTCCGCTGCTTACTTGAAAACTAAATAATATTGATTATTTTAATGAAATGAAGTGACTTAGTGTGATATCCCACTGTGTTGGAGAACTCTGATGAATTTCATGAATTGTTTCTATATATTTATTATATTACGCGTACGGGGTAAAGTGGGGTGTTACAATGACTATTCCTGCGGCGATTGACGATAAATATGTTGACAAGTTTTGTAGAGCTAGGTCGGCTGTTGATGAGACTTCTGGTGCCGGTACTGATGCCGACAGGCGTGTCAGTGGCACTTCTGATTCTGGTCAGGCTACTCCTGCTTTCTACCCATTCCAGTAGGAAATTTGTACTTATAATTGGGATTGGATGGTCGCTCAGCAGTGTGCCACTTGTGATCTGCATGATTCCATGCAGCTTTTGCAGCTGCAGATACGTGGCCCTACCGGCAACCACTCGATGATGACAAGGGAGAAATTCCTTGAGCATGCTGCATGGCCTGTGGACAGGCCCAGTTTTGGTAGGGGGAGGATGCTGAGGATGATGATCCTGTTGGTGATGAGGGTGAGGATGATGATGGTGAGGAGGGCGATGAAGATGATGATGGTTATGACATGTCTGAGGAGGAGTGATCTCTTGGTGTTTGGTGTTTTGTTACTTCCTTTGTGCTACAAAGTGAAGTTTTTTATCTTGTATTTCCATTCAGTTGTTTTGTGATGTACTTTGGATTGAATTTCTATTTTGTACTTGTACCTTTTAAGGTACTTTTGACTTTGTTGGTGTTATACACCGTGTTATCTTTTATTATTATTATTATTAGCATATTTTTTTTTTACTAGTATTATTATTTCTTTATTGTTTAAGTTTTATGTTAAGTTTTATCTAAGGGTGGTTGTGTTGTGAATATTTTAACACCCTATTGTCGACATTTAGTGTCTTTTGTAGATATGCAAAAATTTCGTTCAAAGTGGGACGACGATGGTATTATCGTCTCATAAATTTGTTGGCAAGGTACTTATTACCTTATTCTAGAATTTAGAATGTTTTAGAACTTGTTATTCTTTGAGCAATTTTGTAACTTTGCTTCTTTTTGCAACTTTGAGGCTTGATATGTCATTTAGGTCCTAACCACAAATGAAAGAATCCTCCCTTTAATTGTATATATGCTATGGATGGATGATGAATTTTGTGTATACTTATAATTCATGCTCTATCTTTTGTTCTTTATAATTTTGTGGAAGTTTTAGAGAGGATTAAGGCACTTGTTTGTATAGAGGACAACCATTTCCATACACGTCCTGTGAGGAGTGCGACTTTCGTTAGCCCCTTTTGAGCCTTTCGAGTTTCTAATTTTCGATTTCTTCTTGAACCTTGTTATGCTTAAATTGTTTTTCTTGCTGTAAAAGCTTGGAACATTCACTTTGGGTGGAGTTGGAATTTAGTTGGGGAGAACAGAGAAAGTCGAGAAAATTGTGAAAATCTTTCAAGCAAGCGGTGTGAATAAAGATTGTTGAAATAATCAAAAGAAAAGAGAAATAGAACACAATGAAAAAAAAAAGATAAAATAAAAAGAGTATGCTTGCTTGAAGGGAAGAAAAAGAAAATAAGTGTGCAAAAAGCTTGTGAGGGTTGGCATTTATAGGCATTTGATGAATGAAGTGTGATGTTGTAAATACTTGTATAGTGAGTGTTCCCGAGCATCGGCAATTTCGTTTCAATGGCCTTATAAATGACCCTTTGTTGTAACCAGACCAAGCTGCAACCCTTGAAGTCCTATGTGATCTTTAACTTCCATAATTTTGTTGTGAGCATTTAGATATTGTATGAATTGTGTAGTATTGCATTATTGTCATTGGAGTGAATTTTTGTCCCGCGCTTTCATGCGTTTTTACTTCAATCCTTCTTCGAAGTGGAGTGTTCGAATGACATGTCATGAGAATTAGTTGTTTCTTGAAGCATTGTTTGATTTGTTTTAGAATCAAGTTCTTGTACATTATCTATTGTGGAATTATGTAATGTTTAACTTGTTGCATTTGTTGTGTGTTTGAGCCGAATATTTTCACTTTGAATGAATTAGTTCTTGAGCAAATCTTCCTTTTTGTTTTGAGAGGCATACTTTGCTTGAGGACATGCAAATAAGTTAGTTGGGGAGAGTTGTTAGATCCCAAATGTTGTATGTATTTGACCCTTTTTAATAGTGTTTTTACTTGTTTTTATCTAGTAGTGTTTGATTTAGTAGTAGAATTTGTTTAGTTTCATTTTGTTGTGATTCAAGTGAATGGTGTTCGTAATATTGCTGTTAAGTGTGCAGGTTTGACACTAATAGGAGCACCTTGGAAGGAATGAATTTGAAGTTGCCTGAAGAAAGTTGAAAGATCAGAGCATTCTCTTGGCGAAGCCCAGCGAGTTCCAGCGAAGGTTCGCCCAGCGAGTGCTGGCGAGCCAAGGCGAATAAATCAGAATAAACTCCCAGACCTAAAGGGTAGAAAGTTCGCCAGGCGAAGGTTCCAGCGAAGCTTCGCTAGCGTTCGCCTGACGAGGGTTACAGCGAAGAAGTCTCAGCTTTCCTCTTGCAATTCCAGTAGCAAATCAACACAAAATTCGCCTGGCGAGTGATGCCAGCGAATGTTTTCCTGGCGAATGATTTGCTTCGCCTGGCGAAGGCGCGACACACCAGAAGGGCAGTTTGCTTGTTGGAGGCACCTTGAAGTGCCAAGATATTTCATGTTCGCCTGGCGAAGGGCTTTGTTCGCCTGGCGAATGGGCGAAAACAGAGCTACTTTTTGACACTTTCTAGTGCCTTATAAGTACCATGCTTTAGCTACTTTTGGGGGACACTTAGAACATTTGGCAACATAACATTTTCTGACCTAGAATTGAAGATAGCTTAGTTTTTCTTGCTTTTTGGCTCATCTTGTAATCTTGAGAGGTGGAAACACATCCATCATCAATCTTTTGAAGTGGATATTCTTCATCTTCTCCATTTTCTTCCTGTTCAAGCTACCCATGAGAATGAGTAACTAAGTTCATCTTTTTGTCAAGGTTAGATGTAGGTAATCATTAAACTTTGTATGTGTATGGATGATCCTCATTTGTAAAATCTTGGAAGATTAATATATGGTGAAAACTTTGCTTTTATGATAACTCTTTGTGTTGGTTTATGATTGAAAGATATTTTCCAACTCTTAACCTAGGTTTTCATCCATCTTTGTTTGTAAGCTAGAGATAGTTATGAATGAAGGTGTTCACCTAAAATGTTAAACTTTAATGTTGTCATTTTGATAGATTGTGTGAGAGATCAACAATGGATCAAAATGGCAAAACCCACAATGTGAGTTAGAAATAATCACATTGAGAGGATGTTGTGAATGTATTTATCATCTAAATGGAGTTTATGAATCTTGTTGATTGAACATATGCATGCAAAGTGATTACCGAATCCTAACTTTGGCAATCTTTATTTAAACCGTCAAACCATTATTTTATCGCATTTCTTACTTATATGCAAAGCTACCGTTACTTTAAAACCAAACCTTTTGTTACTATAAAGTTACGAATTTAACAACTGTCGAACGACGACAATATCTCATATTCCATGTGGAGACGATAACAAAAACCCGACACTTGACCACTGCTCTAACAGTAGCCGATTGGGAAACTACCTAAACAAAAACCCGACACTTGACCACTGCTCTAACAGTAGACGATAATTTTATTTTTTGTAAATTATTTAATCTTTGTGTTTTGATCATTTTGTTTAGAAATAAACTTTTTTGATTACATTTTGAATTATGGTTTGTTGATACAATCATAATCACTTTGATTGTGACTGACTTTAACTTCTCCCGATCGTTTATCTGGTGGCCAAGATTAGTTCATTATGTCTCTTTCTTGCAATGGATGTTATTCATGATTGTCCGCTTCGTCAGTTGGACATTAAAAATGTCTTTCTATATGGAGAATTGGAGGAGGAAGTTTTAATGGAGTAACCTCTAGGTTTTACTCTTCCTGGAAATTCAAAACTTGTTTGTCAACTTCGTCATTCTCTTTATAGGCTAAAACAACCCCCATGTGCTTGGTTTGGTCGCTTCAGGTCTGCCTTGATACAGTTTGGTATGACTATATGTGAAGCAAATCATTGTATTTTCTTCCTTCATTCCTCCACAAGTCAACCCATCTTTCTTGGGGTCTATGTTGATGACATTGTTATCACTAGAGACAATATTGAGGGTATCTAGCGACTCAAAACTCATCTTTTCAAAAACATTCAAACTAAATATTTAGGCCCACTCAAATACTTCTTAGGTATTGAATTTTCCCAATCCTCATTCGACATTGCAATTAACCAGTGCAAGTATACCTTAGACATTCTCAGTGAAACCGATATGCTTAATTTCCATTCTGTTGATGCTCCTATGGATCCCAATGTCAAGCTTCTTCCAGGTCAGAAGGGGCTATTGAAATACCCAGGAAGATACGGATGGCTTGTGGGAAGACTAAACTATCTTACAGTCACCAGGCCGCATATTGCATTTGCGGTGAGCATTGTGAACTAGTTTTTGAACGCTTCTTGTGATAGTCATTGAGATGCAGTTATTTGAATTCTTAGGTATATAAAGAATGCATTTGGAAGAAGACTATTATATGAAGATAAGTGTGATGCTAAAATCATTTGTTATTCAAATGAAGACTGACCTGGATCATTGTCGGATAGAAGAACCATATCCAAATACTGTGTTCTGATTGGAGGTAATATTATCTCGTGGAGAAGCAAGAAACAAAATACAATTGCACTATCTAGTGCTGAAACTGAATTCCGTTCTATGGTAGCAACCTCAAAGGAGCTTGCATGGCTGAAAAATTTACTCTCAGAACTTAAGATATGATATCTTTGGAACACAAAACTCATATGCGATATTCAAGCAACACTCCACATTGCATCTAATCCGGGTTTCCATGAATGACTAAGCATATAGTAATAGACTTTCATTATGTAAGGGACAAGGTACTATCGGGAGAAATATCCATAAATTTCGTAAAATCAGAAGACCAATTAGCAGATATGTTTACAAAGTCTCTTAGGGGGTTCTCGAGTGGATTACATTTGTAACAAGCTCGACTCATATGACACATATGATCCAGCTTAAGGGGGAGTGTCTAGAATATTTGTATATAAAATAGTCTCACATCGACTATAGTATGTAATTAGCTGTAAGCCATCTATATGTAATACAATTTGCACAATGCCTTTTAAACATACAGTTTATTCAAATTTCTCTCTCTCTCTCTCTCTCTCTCTCTCTCTCTCTCTCTCTCTCTCTCTCTCTCTCTCTCTCTCTCTCTCTCTCTCTCTCTCTCTCTCTCTCTCTCTCTCTCTCTCTCTCTCTCTCTCTCTCTCTCTCTCTCTCTCTCTCTCTGAGTTCAATAATGACAATAAAAGATGTTATTTTTTAACTATAAAAAAAGTTGTCACCATTTTGATAAAAGATACTCTAGTTATTGATGAAAGAGCTAAACAAAGTGAAAAAGGTAAAAATAAAGCTAAATAATTAATCAAATGGAATAAGAATGACTACTGCTACAAAAAATTAGAGGGCTGATCTTTCCATCCTTATATGTGCGTATCACATCCTTGAAAATTTTAAAATATCAATTATGTGTCTGGATATGCATCTTCAAATGCACCCAAATTACACTAGGATGCACTATTATGAGATCCACCCCGTTTTCTTAAAAAAATTATCCGAAGATGCATCTCCGAACACACTCAATACACACAAATAAAATATCCTTAGTAACTAACACACCCTATTCAACTGTTTTGATTTTTTATTTATATTTATTTATTAACTTGTAAACAAGTTGTTAAAAAAGTATTTGAAATAAACCACACAATTATTTATATTTATTTATAAACTACTCTTTAAGTTAATTGAATATTAGATAGTTTAATAAAGTATACTAGTGTCATTCACAATTCCAAAAATCCAAAATAATACAAATATTATCTATTGAATCTAATGCCAAAATTCCCTTACGAAGTAAAGAAAAATGGATACAAACTTATGGAAAATGACTATCCTATAAACAAATCTATCAACGAGAAAGATCTTCTATTGGAATAACTAAAATAATGGAGTTCAAACCAGCAATTGTTTCAGTTGAACCTCTAGACTGCAGAACACACCCAATTTTTTGTAAATTAAGGGTGGGTCAACAATTTGTATTGAAATGTGTGTAAAATAAGTGTTCTAAGATGCACCTTCAAACTAATGTTTCACAAAATAAGGATGGCTCACTTATTTGTGCTGAAATGTGTGTAAAAAAGTGCGTTCAGAGATGCGTCTTCGGACGCTAGGGACATTTGAGACTTTTCACGATGGTGGAAGAGAACACATAAGGGTGGAAAGAGAATTTCTCTAAAATAGTTTTCTTAATGGACTTGTCGGTGATTTGTATGATTATTACCATGCTTATAATTTTGGCAAAGAAATCTTGAAAAACAAGATTAAAAGGAAGAAATGTTCGTTGTTTCAAACAATAATAAGATCAAAAGCGTGATATCAATAATAAATTTAACATTAACTATTATTATAGTTTATTGACATATTTTTATAATTTTTATTAGATTATTTGATTCCGACTATTTTATATTAAAAGTGTTTTAAGCATTTCAAAAGATCTCGTTTGGGAACTTTTGTATTAAATCCAAATCTGCTTAAAGCATATTTAATTAGATATGGTTTAATTAAAAGATTTAGATTTGATTTTATTAAAAGGATTTGATTTGCTGAATATTATATTCGGCTGTTTTTTGGTTGAACCTTATTGATCTTTTTGCCTAGATTGTATTATCTATATAAAGAGATGGTTATCCTTATTTGAAGAATGACATTTGAAGAAAAGTATTCGTGTGTTCTGTAATTAAGTTTTCTTTGAGTCTTTGTATTTTTTTTTCTTGTGTAATACTATAATCTTGAGAGTCTTTCTTATTTTTAAGAGATAAAGTATTTGGTTTGTAAATGTGATTTTAATCACACCTTAAATAATTGGTTCTTTCAAACCCTTGGGAAAATGTTTGAGTGAAAGGGAAGGGATATCGTATTTAAGGGAAATTCGAGTTGAAACTCAAATATCATGTTAGTAAAAAAAGACAATGAAATTGAGAGTTCAGATGAGTCTGGTGTGTACTATTAACTATTTGAGTTAGTGGACTTCGTTTCCTTTGGGCTATAACCCTCTAGACGTAGGTGACGTTACACTGAACTAGGTTACCAATTATTTGTGTTATTTATTTTGTTATTTGTTTATTTGTTCATCGCTATATTTAGATCATATTATCTCAAGCATTGTTTCAACATTGTGTGTGATAACTTATTGCTGATCGAATAGAATTACAATTTCCACGAAGCAGGTACTATATTCTAGTTGGGTGTGTTCCAGGGGTTTTAATCTATTTTGTTAAATATGGACATTGCTAAAGAAGGAGAATTTGTCATCCAAACACTGATTCTTGATGATACTTGTTTAGCATTGGAACTAGAATTGGTGTAGACTAGTGGTATAGGACTCCAAAACGGGGGTGCTGATCTCCAATACGGTGGCACGAGGTGGATCTGCAAGGTTAGCACTCCAACTCCTAAGTAAGTTCAAATCCCAAGATGAGTATAGTGAAAAGTTGAGATAAGAAAATGTACCTTGAATCTCACATGTGACAACTTTATATGTTAGATCATTCTGATTGGGTTTGCCTCTAGTTGGGCCTTTACTTTTGGCTTTTGGCTGACCCAGGACAAATTCCCATAAGGCTTTTCCAGATACAAACCAACCGAGGAAGTCTTCGAAGTCGTGGTCGACCTCTTAGTGACATGTCCGGTCTTGGAGAGAAGTGGGAATGTTTGGACCATTTATAAAACTATTAGGATACAAGTGTATTAAATGCTTTCCCATCATTGAAACATTTCACGCATTTTTCCTAACACATGGTTTGAGATAATCAACTTACAACATGACATTTCCTTGTAGTGCACTTGAGTTTGTTTATGTACCCTAGGTGAAATATAGCAGAAGATCTTGTAACTTCATGCTTCTGATGATCTAGTATGTTGATTACTTTCACCTATATATAAGGGTTATCAAATGTGGAGAAAAAATTTTGCTACCTCTGAGAATTAGTTTCCACTTGTGAGCGTATTTCCTTATTCTCTAAAAGTATTTCCTTGAGTGATTCCTATTCCTTGAACAAAGCTTCCATTCTCCCTCTTCAAAGTCACATTTTCTTTCACATTCTGCTTCTATCAGGCCTACCCTTACCTTAAGCTTTTCCATATCTTCAAAATTTCCTTTATCGTAGGCAATATGAGTGATACCCTCATAAGTTTGTTTAGTAACTCCAAGAGTGGTGATTCCTCTTCCCTAGTTAAGGTAGGAGTATCTTTTAGTCAAAATACTTCCCACTCAATCACTGGTCAATCATCCCATGAGGTTGTGAGAACAAGTTTTGGTTCCACATCTGGCCTTTAGTTTTGATGATAACAATACGTTGGTTGATAGAGAAAGAATTTGTACACTAATGATTTTTTTTGTCTAGTGTGTAGCTGTTGTTTAACAGGTTCTGACTCTGAACATCATCAGATTCTAAAAGCAACACACTCTGACTTTTTGGAAATACAAGTATTCACAAGACGATGTCAAGTTTGAGAAAGCTCGTAGACAATGGTTTTGTAGAACGTTTGTGCTCAAGCTTCTGACTCTGATTGAAATTGTAGAGCCTCTGAAAGACTGACTCCTTTCAAGACTCTGAGTTTAAGTTGAAAATTCTGAAGGATGAAGTGCTAAAGACTCTGAAGACCAGGTTCTGAGGAACAATGTCATAACTTTGATGACTTTAGTTCTGAAGGCTCTCATCAGGCCCTTGACTCTTCTATGAATGCTTCAACAACATTATTTCAGAAGCCTATGAAGATTATAAGATCATAATAAGCTGTTTATGTGAGATAAATAGTACATGGTACATGATAGAATATTCCTTCCACTATGCAGATTTTATGGATTAAGGACATTTATGTTGTACGAATTTGTCTCCCATCATTAAAGACAATTATTCAAAGAGCCAACTCACACCTAAAGATTCCTATTCTACCCTTTAATGGATATTTCTTTTGGCTATATAAGAAAGACTTGGAATAATGGATGAAGAGACTTTTCGCCGAGAGTTCATATGCTATTCACACGCTGCTGCATTTTCTCTGATAATACTTTTCTTGTGAATATTTTATAAACACACTTAGAAATTTTGTTCATATTGTGTGAGTATTTAATTGTACTTAAATGTTGTGTTAATCTGCTTTATAGAAGCAATCTTTGTAAACACAGTCTGTAAAATCTCTAATTTGTTTGAGTGATTACCTTAAGTGACTATGGTTTAGTCTGTATACTCAAGAAGATAAGGACAATTGTCTTTGTGATGTCTGTAATCAGATCAATTATAGTGGATTAAGTCTTTTTGAAAAGGAGAAATCAACATGGCGGGTGGACTGGAGGTAGCTTCGTTAATAGCGAATCAAGATAAAAGTAACTTGTTATTTTTATTATTCTTGTTCTTGATTGTAGGATTAGTTTTGAAAAAGCATAGATTTTTAGAAACCCTATTCAAAACCCCTATTTATTGTGTTTCACGTAACCTTCAGATATCATATTTATAACTAATGATTCATATTCACATAAGCTCTAAATAGGCTACTGGGATTGGGAGCTTTCTCCAACAATTATTTTTTATGATCTCTTCTGTAATGATGATGCAAAAGGTGATCATGTAGATACTCTTTTGCGCGCCTCCTCTCATGTTGCAGGAGCTTTGGCTTCGCCTACTTTGATGACTTCAGAAATGAAGGCTACTATCTTAAATATGGATTATTCTAAAGATTATGTTAAGGATTGTCAAAAAGCTTATGATCGAGAGCCAAATGTTGCTAACATTAAGGATCATCTAGAACATGGAGCCCTATTGGATTGAGTTAGCTAGATCAAACCCTTCAAGACCTTTTAGACCAATGAGTTGTCCCTAGAAAGGGTTACGTTGGTGGATCCAACCAACTCAAGAAGATACGGATGGGTGGACTCATTGATAGCGGGGACCCCTTCTGTTTTAAGTTATCAAGTGAATGTAAATGCGACCAACATCACGGTCGGCCGTCCTTCTGACTAGTTGGTCTTTCTAGAGGATCTATTGAAAAGGATATGCAATACTTTTAAAGGTGTTCCATCTCTTTTACAAGTATTTTTTTACTAGTTAAACCTGCGATTTTCCCATGTCCGAACTCGAGGTGGAAATGTTAAGGTATCTGAAGGTTGCCTCTTCCCATATTCAATAGAGTATACGGGCTTACCTAAAGGTGTTCTAATTTTGAGTTGATTAATGGTATTAGAAAACCTCATACCTCCTATTATTCAATTTTTTTCTTCATATTAATACACACTTATGACTATAATATATGGGATCAGGGACTTATTGAGTTGTCTTCGCATGTTCCCTTATTTGGCCGTTTTTCTAAAGACTATGGCAACTTTCTAGAGTGATTTGTGTTGGTAAAGCCATGTGATTGGGAGGCTCACTTTGCCTTCTTATCTAGCCCTACTGAGTCCTCTCTCCATCTCTCTCTCTCTCTCTCTCTCTCTCTCTCTCTCTCTCTCTCTCTCTCTCTCTCTCTCTCTCTCTCTCTCTCGTAAGAGTAGGTTTATGAAATGCTATACCTGACTTCATTTCCACCATGCGCCTCATTCGTATGGTGTCAAACTGGATTCTCTCATTGCTGAAGAAACTATAAGAAGAGGGTTCTGAAGTTTCTCTACTCAAGACTCGGTTATGAATTAAGGGTTTTCCCCAACGAGGTGTCATATTCCTTTCTGAGGAAAATATCTATTGATACCTACCCATTATAAGTGCATAATAGGTAAAAAATCACAGAAGAATGCTCACAAATTCTAGAAGAATGTTATATCTTTTTTGGTTGATTCTATTTACTCTTCCATCTTTAGTGCTTTTTCCAGAAATGATAGTCTTGATAGAGCCTTTGTCGAGGTTTCCCCGTATTCGGATTGGGGCTCTTTGACTCCAACAAATGATGAAAGGATATGCAGTAATTATGGCGACGACACCATTTGTTTTTATGAGTGCACCTTCTCAGTTCTGGATATTTTCATGCGCTTCATTGCCTTTGAGATAGAAGTTCTTAAGCATTTAGTGATGGCTCCTTCACAACTTCATCCAGCAAGCTGGGCATATCTGAATGTTTATCAATATTGGCGTGAGTACTTGAAAGGGAAGTCTTCAGTGACCTTTTTCCTTTCTCTCTTTAGATGCTTCTGTGGCTCTACGACTTGGACGCAGAAGTTAGGTTTAATTTCTCCAGAGCTGACTGTCCGAGGATTTCGGCCTCTTCCTGAGTTGCAGACTTTCAAAGATCATTTTTTCCTAGTTACCCCTATCCGTCCGAAATCTCATCGTACGATTTATGTTGTTGGTGACATAATGGTAAGCATATGTATTGGAAAAAGGATTTCAAACATAAGATGTGGTGGGGGTGAAGTATGGTATTTAAAATTCACGATTACTTTAGTGATTTCTCAATTACCCTTGAAATTCAGTTAGTAGTTTCTTGATACTAGATTAAATAGAAACAAAAATAAAAATGGTAAAATAAATAGCATAAATTAAAGAGGATAAAGGTTTGAGAGATTGCACCAGAGGGTTATCTAGGTATGGTTTAACATTGGTCTAGTCCAGCCCTTAAGAGAATGGTGAAGATATGCAATTACGATGTTGCACTTTTTGCTAGTCTCTCGGAGAATTCGAAAGGAAGTCGGATATTACTTATAGAACAAGATCCTACTGAAAGTCAATCATATGAATTGGCATGTTTGAACTCTAAAGTAAAACAAGGACAATAATCATATTGGGCGAATAAAAATGGTAAAAAAAAAATGAATCTATCGACAATAAAAGAATAAAATTTAAAAGGTAGATGATAGAAGAATATGATTTAAATATTCACATCTTTAAAGAGTTCTAAGACAAGCACTAGACTCGATGACAAGCACTTATCCATTGGGCTCTCTGAGTCATTTAACCCAGACTTCCACAGGGAGCATTGACTGCAACCCACTGGGCTCTTAGAGTAATTTAACCAAAGACTTCTATAGGGGGCATTGGCCGAAACCCATTGGGATCTCCGAGTCGTTTAACCCAAGACCTCCACAGGGGCATTGATCAGAACCCACCGGGATCTCAGTGTAACTTAGTTTGAGATTATCGCTAGATTGTTAATTCTTGGGATTAAAGGGGGATGGGTGCTAAATAAGAATTAAAGGCCTCTATAAAAGAAAGAAGCCCTAAAAATATGTTGTGTAACCTAATGCGCTTTAACATCAAGACTTTTAGAAAAACCTCAACACTAGAACCTTCAGGCTCTCCGTGCTTAAAAGACAAGGATCTTAGAGCACTAAAAGTGGAACCTTCGGGCTCTCTGATCTTAATCGACAAGAATCTTAGAAGACCTTTAAAACCAAAACTTTCAGACTCCCCATGTATAATCTCAAAGCTCTCAGAAGAGCATAAAACATGAATACACACCACAATTGGCAAGTTATCTCACAATCTAAGTTATCTCGATTAAGAAGGCCAAATCGATCATCTGCTGAGAAGTCACATTGGTGCAACTGACCCGACACCAATAAATAACAAGACCTAAATCACACTTTGGAAAGAACAACCCAAGGAAGATTTGGCCTATGAGTAGTTTACGAAAGGATAAGGAATTCCCTCCATAAGATAATGAGGGAGAACATTATCATTACATTAACTCAACTCATAATATAAAGATCAACTCGACTAAGTAAGAACCAACCCCAATAGCAGGAGAACAACCGTTATAAGATTAAGTATTACGATCTCTCACTTAAAGTATCTCTCCCAACCGAGCCTCATTAAATATTAAAACACTGGTCCTTATAGAAGACTAATAGATAAGAGTCATATATATGTTGGAATGAAGGCCAATAAGCATGATCAGGTTGACAAATATCGAAAAGCCATAATCAAACTCGCCACTGGCGATTTCCAATCACAGAGTTTAATGTAAACCTACAATGATATGATAACTTTGAAAATACGATAAAGGACACACTTTTTACTTAAGCATCTTACCTATTTAGGTCTCATGCTTGGGGGACCGTGTACATACTAGACAATTACAATAATTGGAATTTGATTTTGGTCGAATAACATAGTCGGAATACCCAGGGTAAGATATCCTTTAAGCATCCCACCTCTCTAGGTCATATGCTTGAAAAACTGGGTACATCCAAGAATTTGGGCGGTCTGAGTTGTAACTAAGTCATACATTACCTGTATCCAAGATATGACATGAAATATATCACAAGTGGGTAGAATAACCATAGACATGCATTTATGGCCATTTACCAATAGGATCAAACATGCTAGCTTCCTTGCACAATGATTATAACTTGAATGACTATGAATGTTTACTATACCACTTAAATGTCATTTATGCCTTGATGTTGAATCAAGATAGGGGAAGGAATACATAGGAGCAGCATAGCGAACCGAGAAAGGAGACTCAATTCTTACATAGAAACACCAAAGCTTGCGACTCTTACTGGCCAGTTGCCGGTAGAGTTATCAAATCACTACAAGAAAATGTTGTTTTTCCCTAGTGATTTAGTGACGTGGTAATCACGTGGGAAAAATGTGTTGTCAAGAGATTCCCACGTCACTAAAGTATTATGATGCAAAGAGGTTGGTGTCGAAGTTGGGTTTAGAAGTACGAAAGATTAATTGTTGCATAAATGGATGTATGTTGTTTTATGACAATGAGTTTGGTATTAATGATGAGGTGCTGGAGGAATGTAAGTTCTGTAAGAGTCTGAGATATCAAGTTCGTAGTAAAGCCATTAACCATAAACAAAAACGTGTAGCAGTGAAGTCCATGTTTTATTTGCCGATAATACCAAGGTTAAAAAGATTGTTTGCTTCAATGCATAGTGCAAGTCAAATGACATGCTCAGGAATGCTAGACAACGTTGGGAAAGAGATCAAACTCATCCTAACTGGATAGGCGAGGAAATATTTGGTGAACTTGTTGAGTGGTGGAAAGAAGATTTTCAGAGAAGATCTGAACATGCTAAAAAGATGAGGGCATCTGAAGCAGGTGACTGTCTTAGTACAGTTGGAAGTATCAGTATCGGCGAACATCGTCGACGAATGATTATAACTATTTTTTTAAGTTTTATTTTGTATTATTATATATTTAATTAAACTTCATTATTTTAATTAGAAAAAGGACTTGGGGAGGGAGCCACGAATTAATGAGCTATTTGTGAAGACCCGAACCAAAAAATCGGGGGACTTTGTTGACAGCCGTTCCAAATCAACCTTGGTAACTTGTTTATTATATTTGAATTCTTTTAATTTCATAATTACTATATAATTAAATTGTTTAAATTATATTTAATTTAATTTTTTTAATGTGTGTGTAGGAGTTGTACCAGACCTTGCTTGCCCAATTTCTAACTGAAAATCCTCAATATACGTCGATTGGGGATGCACCGCTTGATCCACGCGTTGATCTTTATATTTGGAATTTAACAATAGGCGGGAAGAGAGTCAATGGGTGTTTTTTTGGTCTGGGGTCTTTGGCTGGCGAATATAGAAAAGGGGACCGAACTTTATTTCAAAGACTCGACGATGGGGAAGGAGGATCGCGTCCGACAGAATTGACACCAGAAATGTTGGCAACAGTGAGACAGTTAGCTCTATCTGAGGCGAGACGAGAGGCGGAGACACGTGAGGCGGCCCTAAAGGCCGAAATGCATGATATGAGAAATAGACAAAATGTTGAAATAGAGGAAATGAGGAAGCGGCAATCAGACATGGAGACACAAATGCGAAATTTTTTTGCCTTGAAATCAAATTATTCTGCCGAAGATGATGAAGAAGACGAAGATATATCATTTAGTGACGACGAATAATTTTTTTTATTATTGTTTATATTTGTGACGTGAATATTACGTGACAACTTTTATTATTATTATTTGTATTTGTGACGTGAATTTCATGTGACTAAATATGTATATATTTTTAATGTATATTATTTTAATTAAAAATTATATTACTTTTAAATTTTATATTTTATATTTAATATTTAATATTTATTTTAATTTTATAGTTGTTTTCAATTAATATTATTTATTTTTTTTATTATTAAATTTAATAGTGAAGGGCATCACATGGGAAAAATATTTATTCAGTGTGGTTTCTCACGTGAAAACAATGCCACAAACTAGTGACGTGAGAGTCACATGAGAAAAATATTTATTCAGTGTGGTTTCCCACGTGAAAACAAGGCCACAAATTAGTGACGTAGGAGTCACATGGGAAATAAATTCAACTTGTGTCAGGGAAGCGTGTTGGCAGTTCCCACATGATTTTCACCTCACTAATTAGTGACTTGGTTTTCACGTGGGAACTTTTTCTCTTTTTTTTGTCATTTGCGACGTGGTTTATATGTCACAACTTTGTGACGTGTTTTCCACGTGGAAAAAAGTTTCCACCATTGCATTTCCGACGTGTTTTATCCACGTCGCAAATATTGATTAGTGAAGTGATTTTTATGTTAGTGACGTGAAAATCACTTGGAAAAATACAATGTTTCTTGTAGTGAATGATGTCCTTACGTGAGCCGTCTTTTTTTTATCAACTATGAAGAAAAATGACAACTTTTCACCTCATTCCTTTTTACTAACTATAACAAAAAGTAATTTAAAAATAAATAAAAAAATAAAAATGTTGGTGCTGGGATTTAAAACATGTTATTTTCTAATTTATCTAATGATTAACTTGATGTTACCTTAAGTGAGTTACTTAATGAGATTCAAATGTCTAAAAAATATTTATGATATGTCAACAGAACTTCACAAAGCTATAGAAAAAGCAATTGTTGCTTTGAAAAATTAAAATGATTTTCTAAAATTTCAAACCTCTCAATCTTTCAAAACTGAGTGAATAGGAACTCACCCTTATTGTATAATGACAAGCTCTTCTGGTCTTGGTCTTGTTAAAGGTTAGTTCACTCATTGGACAATATATTCAAGATTGAAGAGATGTTGATGTCATATATCCATTCAAATCCTTAAAGCAACAAGGAGAGTATGAATAAGTAATTTCATATATTCAACATTTCTTCTATTTATAGTTCACGTGAGACTTAATCATTAACATTTGATTTTTTTTTTTTAAAATCTTGATATCCTGTCTTACGACCGACTAATCTAAAAGGATCAATTCTACCGTCCATTAGCGGTGAGTTCGTTTAAAAACAGAGCAGAACTCCATATAAACTGCTCTAAGACAATAATTAATTGCACCTTACATGATTGGAACCTAAAACCTTAAATTTAACATACTGAAGTAAATGTTAAAAAAGTTGTACATTGAATCCTTAATACATAGAAATTACTAAAACTCAATTTTGTATTCGGCATTGTTGAGGAAATCACTAAAAATCCTCATATTAAATGAACATCAATTGATTGTTGTGTTATAAACTTCGACAATAACTAAAATTCGTCGTACAACTACAACCCACAGTTTTAATGTGAAATATAGCTGCGTATCTGCGTTGCTAAGCTGATTCTTGTTAGATAATTCTTCTATGTCGAATGGATCCAGACTGAATCGTGAACGAAATCACTTTCCTTAAAAGTATTTCAAGCACACTCTCAGATTGTCTTAGAGTTGGAAACGGCCTGAATACCCAGGATAAGTCAGCCTTTTTCTCGAAACTGCACAAGACTGATGAAGTTTCGAATGCAAGGAAAATGTTGGAATTATATGGAAGAGGATTTCAGAATTTGGAGTGAATGATTTCGAATTATGAAACATATATTTATAGCCATGCATGTGTCTTTTCAGAAGGTTGCAATTCTTCATAAACACACTCTCTAATGAGCATTTGCAATGGTTCACATAAAATATCATGCACCACTTCGTCAAGTGTCATGTATTTCAAATTCAAATTCAAAATCAAACTCTAGGCAGCGAATAAGTCTGAGCGATAATTAAAAATTAAATTCGCAGTATACCGGCCGAAGGCCGGTCCGCCCGCCGGAGGCGGCCGGAGCACCACCGGCGCCGCCTCATTAACGCCGCGAATAGCCCGATTGCTCCGATGCGTCGTGCCTAAGTGCTCAAGTGCCGTCTACAAGCCGCCACTAGCGCCTCTACGCCCACGCCCCCGGTTCCGGTTCCGGTTCCGGAGCCGGAGCCGGAGCCGGAGCCGGTGTCGCCGGTGGCGACACCGGCGAGGGGTGTTTTGTATGAGACAAGTGACATAAGTTTTGGCACCACCACATGTGACTATGTGGCACTTTATCCTTTTTGGCTCTTTTGGAAATTACATTGTTCCAAGTGCCTTATAAATGCTATTTAATTTTACTCCTCTTCCAATGTGGGACTAAGCATTTATTATAACACCCACTTTGTCATTTTGGAACAACTTTAATGGAAATAAATTATTATTTCCAACAATCCCCCACTTGTTCTAATAATGACAAAATAATAATTCCAGAAATGGGACATAAGAAGTATTAATACAGTTAAGTATCTTTCGATTTTAAACTTAACCTTAGTAAGAATAACACAAGGTTTAATCGGAATATTAGGTAGCAATGCTTTTAAACCATGAATCCATTTGAATAGACCGGTGTTACCTTACACACACTCCTTAAAGATTCTTCCTCTGCATAACTCGCTTAGCACTTATTTATGGCCATGTGCTATCCTGTTTCATGAATTTTTCATGAGAGAAACTCCAACTCTCACTTTGAGACGGCACCATCTCATAATTCACATAGGTGAAGTTCATATAGTATCTGTTTCCAATAGATACGTACCCTCGGTATTGAACTTCATTAAGAGTTTAAGATAAAACTCAACCCTCTTTTCTAATGTCAACATAATTATGAAATGTTAGACAATTATCCAAATCAACGACTTGTTGTTACCCATTGAAAATCTTAACGTTAATGTTCTGTTAACTTAAGATTGGGTTGCCGCCATTGTCGGAACTCTTACTCAAGGAGTTTCAACCCCATACCTCTCGAGGTTGTTCTTACTAAGTCTCTGGCCAGCGGCTTAGTAAACGGATCAGCCAAATTATAGCTTGTTCGTATATACGTAAGTGAAATGATTCCATCCTTAATCAGTTTTCTTACGAACGAATATCTAAGTCCTATATGCCTGGACTTTCCATTATACACTTCGCTAAATGCTCTTGCCAAAGTGGCCTGACTATCGCAGTGTATCATTACCTTTGAAACATTGTCCTTAGCCAATGGAACTTCCAAAAGAAGATCCCTCAACCACTCTGCCTCTTGACTAGCGGAAGCGAGAGCCACGAATTCTGATTCCATGGTCGAAAGAGTAATGCATGTTTGTTTCTTGCTCTTCCAGGAAATTGCTCCTCCAGCTAGTGTAAATATCCACCCAGTTGTAGATTTGTGATTTCCCACGTCAGAGATCCAACTGGCATCGGTATATCCTTCTAGTATAGCAGGAAACCTACCATAATGAAGACCAAGATCTTTGGTTTTCAACAAATAACCAAATATCCTCGTGATTGCCTTCCAATGTTCATTACTTGGATTACTAGTAAATCTACTCATTTTACTAACTGCAAATGATATATCGGGTCTAGTACATTGCATTAAGTACATAAGACATCCGATCGCACTTGCATATTCTAATTGAGCCACTGCTCTTCCATCATTCTTTTCAAGTTTGATTACATGATCAAATGGAGTAGTTACTTCCTTGAATTTCAGGTGTTTGAACTTATCAAGCATTTTCTCAATATAATGTGTTTGATTAAGTTCATAACCCCCACTATTTTGCTTAACTTTTATTCCTAAAATTGTGTCAACAAGCCCAAGATCTTTCATCTTGAAAGTGGAAGTTAGAAACCTTTTTGTTTCTAGAATTCCATTAAGTCTATTGCTAATTATTAGCATGTCATCAACATAAAGACACAAAAATATTACAGTGTTATTATACACTTTTGTATATAAACACTTGTCACAAGAATTAGGAATAAATCCATTTGACATTATCGTAGAGTCAAACTTTTGATGCCATTGTTTTGGTGCTTGTTTTAAGCCATATAGAGATTTGACAAGTTTGCACACCTTCTGTTCATTTCCAGGAAGGACGTGTCCTTCTGGTTGTTCCATGTAGATTTCCTCATCGAGGTCTCCGTTTAGGAATGCTGTTTTAACATCCATTTGATGAACAATCAGATCATTTAAAGATGCTAAAGCAAACAACAACCTTATAGTGGTTGTTCTCGCTACAGGTGCATAAGTGTCAAAATAATCTATACCTTCCTTTTGTCTAAATCCTTTTGCCACTAATCTTGCTTTATAAGTGTTTAATGTACCATCACTATGATATTTCTTTTTAAACACCCACTTGCATCCAATGGGTCTTGATCCCTTTGGTAAATCAACAAGTTCCCAAGTGTGGTTGGACATAATTGAATCCATTTCATCTCGGATAGCATCTTTCCAAAAAGAGGAGTCTCTTGAAGCTATTGCTTCCTTATAAGTTTTAGGATCTTCCCCTACTTGAAGAATTACCGGAATGCTTTTAATAAAATTTGTATTATTTCCTTCAACCAGATAAAATGAAATGGATTGAGAATCAATTTCGTCTGGTCCTAGGTTCTTTATTTTCCGGACTCTTTTGCTTATCCTAGGTTCGGGTCGTGGTTCATTTATTCGAGATGTGTCTTCAGGTTGTATTTCTACAATCCGAGAAGAGTCCTTTTCACAAGATTCTTTGTTTATGGCCGACTCTGATTCTTTATCCTTAGTTATAAGGTTTTCAAAGAATTCTACATCCCGGGATTCAACAATAATATTAGACTCTAAATTTAACAGTCTATATGCTTTGCTATTTTGTGCATATCCTACAAATGCACATCTTATCCCTCGAGGACCCAACTTGGTTCTCTTAGGATCCATGTTTTTGTAATATGCCACACACCCCCACACCTTAAAGTAGCCAATATTTGGTGTCATGCCCTTCCATACCTCATATGGAGAAATTCCACTTTTCTTTAAGGGAATTCTATTTATTATGTGACAAGCGGATAATAAAGCTTCGCCCCACAAATTGAAAGGTAGTTCGGAATGCAATAACATGGCATTCATCATTTCTTGATATGTTCGATTCTTTCTTTCTGCTATGCCATTTTGTTGTGGTGTTCTAGGTGCCGAACATTCATGTATTATACCATGTTCTTCACAAAATGCATCAAATTCAGTGGAGAAGTATTCACCGCCCCTATCACTCCTAAGGACTTTTATACTTCTACTTAATTGATTTTCCACTTCTGCTTTGTAACTCTTAAAGGCATTAAAAGCCTCATCTTTATGCTTTAAGATATATACATAAGTGTATCTAGAGCAATCATCAATAAATGTAATGAAATATCTATTTCCCCCACGGGTCAACATGCCATTAAATTCGCACAAATCTGAATGTACAAGATCAAGCAGATTTGTACTTCTTTCAACACTTTTGAAAGGTTTCTTAATCATTTTTGATTTAACACATAATTCACATTTATTGAAATCTTTGATATTACATGATATCAAGCCAAGTTTAATTAGTCTCTTCATTGAACTAATACCAATATGTGCTAATCTATTGTGCCATAAAGTAACTGAATCAAGCATGTAAGCAGAATTAGAAATTTCATTAATCATGTTATCAGTAATACATAGTTTGATCATTCCTTCAGCGGAATATCCTTTTCCAACAAACACACCATTACGGGTCAAGATAAGTTTGCCCGATTCATACACAGATTTAATACCCGGTTTTCCCAATAAATCCCCACTAACAAGATTCCTATTCATGTCTGGGACATGAAGCACATTAACAAGAGTAACTTTCTTTCCAGAAGTGAAGTTGAGTTCGACCGTTCCGGTTCCAACAACTTTGGATCGCACTTCATTTCCCATTTGTACTTCTTGTCCATCATTTGCCTCAGAATATGTTTTGAATGCAGCCCTGTCATATGAGACATGAACCGTGGCACATGTATCATACCACCAACCTTGGACCTTGCCTTTGATTGCCATAATTTCGCTCACAGTAGCAATTATATCATCATTAGCATTCACTGCATTGATCTCCTTTTTTGATTTATTATGCCTGCAATCTCGAGCATAATGTCCAGGTTTTCCACATACAAAGCATCCATTTTTCGGACCCTTCGGACCACCGAAGTTCTTGAACTTGGTATGTTCCTTTTTTGGTGCGATGTGACTTTTCTTGACATCATGTTTTTTCTTTTCCTTTCTGGTCACAGCATTGGCTTTGGAAAGACCCGCAGATTCTGATTTTTCCCTCTCCTTCGATTCCTCCTCGATTCGAAGATGCTTCTGGATTTTCTCCAAGGAAAAGTCATCAGAACTGTGCAACAGTTTCTTTTTATAGCCTTTCCACGAACTTGGTAATTTCGCAATGATTGCACCAACTTGAAAAGTTTCAGGAATGTCTATTTTCACCGCTTTGATTTTGTTCACCAGGACTTGCAATTCATGCACTTGAGGAAGTATGGGCTTGGAATCTATAAATTTAAAATCAAAGTATTTAGAAATTAAGAACTTTTTCGTACCTTCTTCTTCGGCTTTGAATTTAAACTCCAGGGAATTCCATATGTCTCTAGCGGACGGATTGTCTGTGTATAAGTCGTATAGGCGGTCAGATAGCGTATTCAGAATATGCCCACGGCATAGTAATTCGTCCTCCCTTCGCAGCATGCGCTTCTTCTTGAGTTCGTCAGAATCATCTGCAGTTGGTTCTGGAATTGGTGTCAGATTGGGATCCAAGACGTAGTGAACCTTGAGTGCAGTAAGCAGGAACGTCATCTTGTCTTGCCATCTGGTAAAGTTGTTTCCATCGAAACGATCCAATTTGACAAGGTCCTGATTCATAACTTTGATACTTGAAACAGCAGCGTCGGAATCCATGATAGAAATACTTTTAAGATTGTTAGATAATTCTTCTATGTCGAATGGATCCAGACTGAATCGTGAACGAAATCACTTTCCTTAAAAGTATTTCAAGCACACTCTCAGATTGTCTTAGAGTTGGAAACGGCCTGAATACCCAGGATAAGTCAGCCTTTTTCTCGAAACTGCACAAGACTGATGAAGTTTCGAATGCAAGGAAAATGTTGGAATTATATGGAAGAGGATTTCAGAATTTGGAGTGAATGATTTCGAATTATGAAACATATATTTATAGCCATGCATGTGTCTTTTCAGAAGGTTGCAATTCTTCATAAACACACTCTCTAATGAGCATTTGCAATGGTTCACATAAAATATCATGCACCACTTCGTCAAGTGTCATGTATTTCAAATTCAAATTGGCCGGAGCGCCACCGGCGCCGCCTCATTAACGCCGCGAATAGCCCGATTGCCGGTTCCGGAGCCGGAGCCGGTGTCGCCGGTGGCGACACCGGCGAGGGGTGTTTTGTATGAGACAAGTGACATAAGTTTTGGCACCACCACATGTGACTATGTGGCACTTTATCCTTTTTGGCTCTTTTGGAAATTACATTGTTCCAAGTGCCTTATAAATGCTATTTAATTTTACTCCTCTTCCAATGTGGGACTAATCATTTATTATAACACCCACTTTGTCATTTTGGAACAACTTTAATGGAAATAAATTATTATTTCCAACAATTCTGACTTATGATTTTGTCATATTTATGAATAGTAACATGCTGATGCTATGCACCATATAATGACAAATTTATTGATCTTTTACTTCGAAAAATAACAGAAATCAGATTCAAAGTCTGTAATCATATACACACCATCGATGTTTACTATATATTAACACAACAATAAAAATGATCGTATATAAATAAACTATAGTATTGGAATAATAAGAGAAACCCTGTGGCACAAGTTAACTCACTCTGATTCATGGGATCTAAGATCTATGTGCAATATATTTTAATGTCTCTAATTTATTAAAAGAGGTAAAGTTAAAAACAAGAAGAATTAAAAGGGAGTAACTGTCTTCATATGATTAAGAAACATATTTTTGGTGCTTGCCGTCTTTTGATGACATCTCAGTCTAGGGAATATCTCATTCGGTATCTATGTTGTTTTCTAGAAAAATCATTGGTCTGCAATCTGCATGTACATAATATATATAGTATTATATACATATGATATAACATGACATCATAGAGAGATATGAATCATAAACTCATACTTTAATATTAGATTCTGTTAATCTTTTTTGAATCTACTATACTACAAGCTTGGAATTATTTGCTGTCCATCTTGAAATAAATTTCCTAACACAAGAGAAATGCCACTTTTTATAAAATTAAGAATTTCATATTCAAAACGAGTTAAACACACTATTAGAGAATATATATATATATATATATATATATATATATATATATATATATATATATATATATATATATATATATATATATATATATATATATATATATATATATATATATATATATATATATATATATATATATATATATATATATATATATATATATATATATATATATATATATATATATATATATATATATATATATATATATATATATATATATATATATATATATATATATATATATATATATATATATATATATATATATTCTCTAATAGTAAAATGATCTTGACATATAGGTTTTAAATAAAAATATAATGGAGGCACTAGAACAAATCATATTTCTATGACCAAGAGCAATAAAAACAACTAAGAAGGAGAAGCAAAACCTATAAGTTAGAGGAGAAGAGTTCCTAAAGATTATGAACCCATCAATGCGGTCTATACCTTAGAGAATGATCTAACAAATCTTCAATAAGTTATGTATTCTTTGGATGCAGACTTTTGAAAAAATAGTCATAAATGAAGAGATGGATTAATCTAATAAGACTTGAAATTTTGTAGTCTTGTCTTTTGACTGCAAATCTGTGAATCTATAGGTTGTAAATGAATTTTGAAAACGAAATTAAAATTTGAAGGATCTATTGAGAAATACAAGCTCTGCCTTATAGCCAAATATCTTAGAAAAGAGAGAATATTGATTTTTTCGACACCTTTTCACCATCTACAAAAATAACATCCATTAGAGTACTCATTTCACTTGCCACTATCCATAATTTTGGTCCACCAATAGACCTAATATAAAGCATTTACATGCCATTTAAAAAGTCACAAATTCGCTAAAAAGGACTATGAACTTTAGACTTCATTATCGAAATTTTCACAGTCATAAATGGGTATTTTCATGCAGATTAAAACACCTATAAAAAAATTCACTACAACAAAAAACATCTTTCACTTCGGTTGAATATGATGAGGTGTTATCTCAATTTCATATGCGGGGTAACAAAGGATGTTCTTAAAAATACATCACTTTACCTCTCGGTTTCAATTCAACCGAAGGGAAAGGTGTAATGGTCATGGGTTCGATCCCCATTGATAATATTTTATAATTTTTAAATGGCGAAAACACCTTTCCCCTTGGTTTTGTCTTTTAATCGAGGGGAAATATATTTGGAGAACAACTTACACTAATCAATGATTTTCGAGCATCTGGCAACTTAGTATTCTTCTCTAGTTCTTTAATGGTTAGAATTTCGTTCAATGTTTCAAGTTCGTCATTCAACACTTCCTTCTCTACTAATTCATTCTTCAAAGCAAAAAACTTGATACTTTGCAAAATGAACAAGTATAAAAGAAAGTTGAACGAAAACTAAAAGCAGTGAGAGAAATTTTAACCATTAAAGACTGTGAGATGTATATTGAGTTACATAATGCTAAAAAACATTGATTAGTCTAAGATGTTTTTCAAGTAAAATATAATTTTTCATATTATTATTTTAAAAATCAATTTAATAGGTTATATGTTCAAAGAGGGGTTAGTGAAACAAATAATCAACATTAGATATAAAAACTCAACTATATTTTTTGTCACTCTAATGCCCTTTTGACATGATCGGTGAAACAAGATAAGAGATGCACAATGAATCATGAAAACAATATCTCAATCTCAATAACAACAACTAAATAATAACATATAGCTTTCAAACCTTTGTTAAGTAGAGCAACTAAATAACAACAAAAACAACAACTTAAAAACAACAATATCAATCTCAACAAAACTACTACAACAACAACATTAAACAACAACTCAAAAACAACAATCTCCATCTTAACAAAACTAAAAAAACATCAACAATAAACATATTACATACTTATGTCAACAAACACAACATCATATAACTTTCAATCTCAAAACAACAAAAACATTAAACCTCTAGGGTTTAGGGTCTCAATAATAATAACAACTACAACAATATTAATGTAACATGTGTAATGATGTTTCACGTACTATATATGTTAAGAAGAATAAATGATTTCGATATTTCCTTGTTGCAAGTATCGAATGAGAGTCATAAACACATACATTTTTCGTATTTCCTTACTTTTTTATTAGTTAGAAAGGATATGGGTATGGAGTTATGATATGATGGAGAACGAATTGAGGATGATATGTGTTTAGGGCTCTTGTTTCTAATGGAGATGCTAAACTTTGTTAGGGTTCTAGATGTGTTGTGCTAGAGCCTTAATAGATCTGCCTAAGTGGCAATGACTTATGCTAGATCCTCATAAACGAATGCTTGATGTCTAAGTTGCAATGACTTCTGGTGGATGCCCATAGAGGAATCTATGTCTCCCAAGTGGTAATGACTTATAATGGATCATCACACAAGAACCCTTGTCGCCTAAGTGTCAATGACTTATGCTAGATCCTTACAAAGGAATCCCTTCTACCTAAATGGCAATGACTTATATTGGATCCTCACAGAAGAATTCTTGTTTCCCAAATGAAAATGTCTTATGTTAGATCCTCATGGAAGAATCCTTTATGCCCACGAGGCTTTTAAAATGCTTGATCCTCATGGAGGAATCCTTATCGCCCATGAGACTATTAAAATGTTAGATCCTCATGGAGGAATCATTGCCTCCTACGAGGCTATTAAAATGTTGGATCCTCACAGAAGAATCCTTGATGTCTGAAAGGTAATATAGTGTTAGGATGTCTGCTCACCTGAGAGGTTGTTCTAAAACAATATACTCAAGAAAAATAAGCATCTCGATACAAAGAGAGAAAAAGGCGCTTTAAGGCCCAAAATGTGACAAATAAGGCCCCGAAGGGAAAGAAGTACAAAGAAAAAGCCCATAATGGCATGATTAGTCATTACATAAAATTCCGTAAGGGAATAGTTAAAAAATTATTCAAAGGCAAAACAATAGGAAACCCAAATTATAAACTGAAAGTTCACTGGCCATTCTCTTGGGTTACCCTTTTTCAAACGCGATCTCTTGTCAAACAACACCCTACATAAGAACGCCCTTACATTGGTACTGTTAGGTTCAACCTGAGTGCTCCCTCAAGAGATGGATCAGATGCCTTGGGAGGTGACATCTCCTTTTCATCCACAAGCTTGTTGTTGAAGTCTACCTTGAATAAATCCATTAGACTCAAGTCCAAGTTAAGGTAGAGAAATGTTATTTGATCTTGTGCTCGCTCAAAATATTGGTAAGAAGTATCAACCAATTCATTCTTAAGGGAGAATATATCTTCTTTCAGCTTTTTATTTGAATGAAGGGTGGCCTAAAGGGAATCCTTCAAGTTGTTCTTTGAAAGAGTAAGTTGATAAGTGCCAAAATTACGTAAAATTTGTCGGCACTCATTTACTTATTTTACAAGGAAAAAAATATAAAAACCTCCTAATTTATCTATTAAAAGTGTTAAAACACCAATTTGGACTTTCTACTTGTATATTTATAAAAACTAGGTGAAAAGAACTAAAATACCACCAAGCAACATACAAAGACCTTGTCATGACCAACTTTCTACAAGCAAGGCTCACTAGACCACGTTGATGGGCGCTCTAAGTGAACATCTGCGAGAGAAGACTACCTGGATAAGTAAATTCATGGTGAATGAATAGTTTGTGCACTAAACGAAGGTGGGAGGTGCGTCTAGCAAGGTAGGGTGGCTATGGATGATTTTTGGGTGAGTTGACATTTCTTAATCTAGAAGAAAGTAGCCGTACTAGGAAAAGATGGGAGGTGCGTCTATCGAGCCTACCTTCTCTAGCCTATAAATAGGAAGTTCAAATTCAATTCTCAAGGAGTTTTGGTGGATTTAAGGGAGTGCAGAAAAAGAGTATGTTCACCTTGCTCTCAACAGGATAATAGGAGAGGGGGATTAAAGGTGGAAGTGTTGCTCTCAGTGACACTTGTAGATGGATGTTATTGTTAGAACACAGATTGGATCTAAATAATATCTCTTTGTTTTGATGATAACTATTAGGAAATTTTGTATTTAAGAATTATATACTCTAAAATTTGCTTGAGAGTTTTTACTGCAGATAGTAAAGAAATTAACACTCCAGAAGCAAATCAGAATTGAATACAAGAAATTAACTAGAATCTGTAGCGCCAGATGCATACATTAGAAGATTCTGATTGCTGCTAACAGAAGATCCTGAGCGTAGCCTTCAGAAGGATCTGAGGCAAGAAGCTCCAGAAGATTCTGAAGCAGAAGCTCCAGAAGCATCTGAAGCAAGTCAGAAGCATTTGAAGCAAGTCAGAAGCATCTGAAGCAAAGAAGAATATTGTATGAAGAGTTTTTCAAAGCATAGTTTCTACAGAAGATTCTGAAAGTACTAAAGCTGCCAGTACTAAAGTTCTATTTCAAATATGCTCTGATATTTAACACGCTGAAAGCACACATGCTGCAGAAGACTCTGATACAACAAAGTTCTGATCTTCATTAGAAGACTCTGACCCAATCAGACTTTGATGAACTTGCTGAAAACTGAAGAAGAAATATTCAAAAGTTATATCCGTTGGAGTAAATCAAACGTCTCTTTCCTCATTTATGCTAGACACAAGAACACAGACAAAAAGGATTTTTCTGTGCTTTCTTCTTCTAGGAAAGGTCACTTGATGTGAAGACAAAAAGGCTCAGACCTTTTTGGGACACTCTTCTCAACGTGCAGCTCATCTTGGATCAGCTGCCTATAAAAGCAAGTCTCCACCAAATTCTTCAGTTAGACGTTTTTGCTAAAAAAGAATTAAAACATTCAAGCTCTCATACTTTCATATTCATTCTTAGAATTAATTGTACTTAAACTTAAGAGAAAAATCACTGTTGTGATAAAAGCTCTTTAGAAGCATTCTTACTCTTGTATTAGATTTACATTGATTGTAAAGGATTTCCTTAAGAGGATTCAGTTGGAATCAGTAGCTCTTGAGAAGACTAAGAACAGTTGTTCTTAGGTGTTACTATTGTAATCTGTTTGATTAAATAGTGGATTAAGTCCTTGTTTGAGAAAGGCAAATCACTCTAGGAAGGGTGGACTGGAGTAGTTGAGTTCAACGAACCAGGATAAAAATAATTGTGTTTTAATTCTAAGTTTTTAATCTTTCATACTTATTCAACCCCCCTTCTAAGTATTATCTCACCTTCAGTTATTAGATCCAAGTGTCCATCTATTTGATGTTAATGCCTAGACATATGGTTTGGTTTAATATCCACAAAATATTGATAAATGGTAAGCCATGTATTTTTATGGCTACTAGAACTTAATGTTGTTGTATTTAATAGTGCAAGGCGTTGCCTATTAGGTAATACAATTGATCTCACACTGTTGAGTTAGAAATGAGATACGGTGACAGCAATAGGCGATAATTTTAATAGATGAGGAGAAGATAATATTACTGACTAACGATTATGCATGAATATAATATTGACAAAATCTACTCCTAACAAATTTTCTCTCTATTAACATCAAAATTTCCATTTATTTTTTGTCATTTACTTTTCAGCAACCAAACAACTTTACACCCTTACTTAGAATCATAAAAAGTATTGAAATCGTTTTTAAGCACAACCAGTCTCTGTGGATACAATAATATTGCACTTTTTTACCACAAAGCTAAGAAACTTGAGTGCTTTAGCCTATGACTCAGCCTTTGTGAAGGCCTCATTGAGTGTCTCCTCTAACAACTTCAACTCATCTCGCTCCTTAACCAACTTTCTCACTATCTTCTACCCTTCTGTCAACGTTTCCTTGGAAGAAGTAAGTTTAGCCTGAAGATTTCCAATAGATTTTTGTGAGCCTCAGGGAGCACTGCTCCATTATCATACCCCTCAGCATATGGTTCTCCACCATGTCAGACAGTTTTTGAGCCTTCATCTGACTCATAGCTTGGAAGCCATTGGGGAAGTCTTCATGAAAGGGGAGTCAAGTGTTGGTATACTTCCTTGAATCGAACGTTGCATCAATCCATAATAAAGAAGAAAAGTACTTAGGCGGGTCATTTTGAATCGACAAGATCATTTATTATTTTCCATCTTCATCCTTTTCAAGGTTTATAGTGACCTTTTTCTTCAATACTTTGAGAGGGTGAGTCTCAATGGTTCTCCCTTCGGATCCCTTTTTGTCCTCTTTTGTGATGAGACCACCTTGATGACTTTTTAGATTGTCTTTCCATTGCTCTTTATGGCCCACCTTTTTCTTGGCATGAGTGATTTCCTCTCGGCGACTGGGATTGACGAAATTTTTTCTGCAAAAGAGGAAAAAGAAAGCTATGAATATAACCAGGCAATTAAATAACTCTACAAATTAGAAATAACTACAATCACAAGCTTACACATGTTTTCTTCAATCTAGCTATCATCCCCTTTATTTAACTCATTCATTTTTGGGAGCTTATAACTTCGGTTCAGGAAAGAGGAAAGCGAGGGGCTCCATCCTCCCTAGTTATCACCATGGAGGTGCCATCATGCTCCCATTACTCTCACAAAGATATCCTTCCATTTCTTTTAATGGTTAGAGTGATCTAGACTTGAATAATGTCCTCCCTGATAGGGTGGACAAAGTCGCCAAACCTCTTTTCGATCCGGTCCTAGTACCATAAAGGAAAAGAATATCCCTATGGTAGGGTTGAATCCATGGACGTCCATATATATTTAGCAACTATGTTCATGTGTTCCAATGGTAATGCGTGTGCTTGAATTGAAAAGAAAAATACCCGAGTTCGATCCTCCATGTCCACATATTTTGTTTTATTTTACATTTTTCAACAAACTAAATTCGGTCTCTATTTTGGTCACAAATTCGACCAGTGAATACATCACTAAAGGTTTGCGACTAGTACTTTACCAACCAAAAAATGGAAGTCTCTTTATTTGTCACTAAACAATATAGTGACCGATTTTAAAGCTTTTTCAGTCTCTAACTTGGTCACTAAACGCGAAATTTTATCAGTGCCAATCGCCGATATATGATCTCAAAGGCCCTAAAGAAGCCCAAGTTGTTCGGTAAAATATGGGAAGGAGCAACATTTGTTGACGCCAAAACCTCCGCTTTGAATAAGGTAAAAGGAACTAGAATTCGTTAATCTTGGACAACGGGAAGATGCAAATAAAAATAAGGATGGAGAGAGTTAGGGAGGGCGGCCATGTTGACACGCTCCTCCGCAAAACACACTTCTAGAATAACGTCATCCTCATCGCCAGAGCTGGAGAGGATAATATGTCACCGGAAGAAGTCCACACTCTCCTCACAAGTATAATGGATCCCGAAATCCTAAACGCATGTGTACTAACAATAGTTGGCCACCATTAGTTGCTTGCACTACGCCAGAAATCACTTTTAGCAGCGCATAGAAAGACAGCGCTTTATACAAAAGCGCTGCTAAAGGGCCAGTAAAAAAAAAGAAAAAAAGCGCCTACCAAAGACAGCGCTTTTAAAAAAGCGCTTCTAAATGGTGGGCCTAAGAAAGCGCTTTTAAAAAGCGCTGCTAAAGGGGGGGGCCTACGAAAGCGCTTTTCAAAAGCGCTGCTAAAGGGGGACCCTTAGAAAGCGCTTTTTATATAAAGCGCTGCTATATGGAATTGATAAGCACCCTATGAAAGCGCTTTTAAAAGCGCTGCTAAAGGCCTTTAAAAGCGCTGCTATAGGTATTCATATTATAATTTTAAGGCACCCTATGAAAGCGCTTTTCAAAAGCGCTGCTAAAGGGGGACCCTTAGAAAGCGCTTTTTATATAAAGCGCTGCTATATGGAATTGATAAGGCACCCTATGAAAGCGCTTTTAAAAGCGCTGCTAAAGGCCTTTAAAAGCGCTGCTATAGGTATTCATATTATAATTTTAAAATACCCTCCAGAATTTTAACAGAATCAGAACAGTCACGTAACACATTTCTTCTTTCTCTGGCGAACGAAAACGAACGAACGAACCACTGTTCATCGTCCGACCATCAACTTCTTCCGTCCGATCATCCTTCCGACCATCACCGACCGTTCACCGTCCGTTTTTGAGTTCATCCATCCGTCTGCATTGCCGGTCCACCATTGTTACGGTACATGAAGCTTTACTCTGCTTTTCTTGTTTTTTTATCTTTTCACCATTGTTGTTCTGATGATATATAGATGGTTTTTATCTTTTCAATGATGGTTTTTGTTGTTGTTGTGTTAGTTGTTGTTGTGTTAATATGATATATGAGATATATATGATATTGTTGTTGTTGTTGATGTAAAATAGTTTATATAGATGGTTTGTATTTGATATAGTTTATATTTGATATAGATGGTTTGTGTTATAGTTTATATTTGATATAGGTGGTTTATATTGTGTTATATAGATGGTTTGTATTTGTTATAGTTGATATAGATGGTTTATATTTGTGTTATATAGATGGTTTGTGTTATAGTTTATATTTGTTATAGTTTATATTTGTGTTGTATAGATGGTTTGTATTTGTTATAGTTTATATAGATGGTTTGTATTTGATATAGATGTTGTTATTGTTGGTTTATATTTGATGGTTTATATATATAGATGGTTTATATTTGATATTTGATATTGTTGGTTTATATAGATGGTTTATGTTGTTATTGTTGGTTTATATTTGATATAGATAGTTTATATAGATGGTTTGTATAGATGGTTTATATTTGTTATTGTTATTTGATATTGGTTTATATAGATGGTTTATGTTGTTATTGTTGGTTTGTATTTGTTATAGTTGATATAGATGGTTTATATTTGTGTTATATAGATGGTTTGTGTTATAGTTTATATTTGTTATAGTTTATATTTGTGTTGTATAGATGGTTTGTATTTGTTATAGTTTATATAGATGGTTTGTATTTGATATAGATGTTGTTATTGTTGGTTTATATTTGATGGTTTATATAGATGGTTTATATTTGATATTTGATATTGTTGGTTTATATAGATGGTTTATGTTGTTATTGTTGGTTTATATTTGATATAGATAGTTTATATAGATGGTTTATATAGATGGTTTATATTTGTTATTGTTATTTGATATTGGTTTATATAGATGGTTTATGTTGTTATTGTTGGTTTATATTTGATATAGATAGTTTATATAGATGGTTTGTATAGATGGTTTATATTTGTTATTGTTATTTGATGGTTTATATAGATGGTTTATGTTGTTATTGTTGGTTTATATTTGATATAGATAGTTTATATAGATGGTTTGTATAGATGGTTTATATTTGATATAGATGTTGTTATTGTTGTTGATATTTGTTGTTGTTGTTGTTATTCTGAATTTCAGGTATATTATGGCCAGCAACGAGGAAACATCACATGATGGAAAAGAAACACCCAAAGACGTTGAAGGCGAAATTAAAAGAGGCATAACGATAATGAAAAGTATCATCCGTGCGAGAGATAGAGGTGTAAAGTACGATGTCCATTGGAATGAAAGAGATCAGTTGGTTGAGCCTAATGGTGCCCTGCTGACAAGTTATATTGGAGCAGTTGTACGTTCACAAGTTCCGATTACTTGCGATAACTGGAGAATTCCTGCATTAAAAGCGGCTAAGGATAAAATTTGGGCCGAGATTCAAGTATGAGATTTGATCATTTTTAATTATGTTGACAGTTACATCTTTAAATTAATTATATTAACATATTATATGTATGTGTATTTGTTTGCAGAGATCTTTTAATATTGAGGATTCTAGGAGAAAATATTGTATTCAGTTGGCCGGAAAACGCTTGAGGGGATTTAGAGCGTTTTTAACCAACAAATATCTTAAAGATTCTGATGGCAACTTTGTAGAGTCGGAGCGTCCAGCGAAGTACGCTGATTTGATTTCGGATGCAGAACGGGAGACATTTGTTGCGAAGCGAAGAACCAAAGAATTTGAAGTAAGTACAACTTATCATGTACAATGTATAGTATATATACCTATTCCACAAACAAACTGATATGACTTAAACTTGTTTTTTCAGGTTAAGAGTGGCGTAAATCGGGAACGGGCATCAAACCCTGCGTATCCATATAGAAAGGGGCGTTTGGGATATGCACGCTTAGAACAAAAATTAGTAAGTGCATATATATGCTTTAATATGATCTATTTACAAAAAATAGTAAGTATACATAATAGGATATAATGCTTTATTGTTCGTCTTAATGCGTAGTTGGAAGAGGAGAAAAGTGATGCGACATCTCTTCCGGACCATGTCGTATGGAAGGCTGCCCGGGTGGGAAGAGATGGAGCCGTCCAAGAAGAAGTTCAACAAGTGTTTGAACAATGTGTAAGTACAACATTAGTTTTTGAACAAAGTGTTTGAATAAAGTGTATAAAATATTTAAATATGCTTTTATCTATATTTCAGGAGTCCCTATCCCAGACTATAACTCCTGCTGAAGACGATGATTGCAGGAGTTTATTGAGTCGGGTGTTGAATATTCCTGAGTACTCTGGGCGTGTGAGGGGCAAGGGATTTGGTGTCACTCCATCCAAACTGTATAAGCAGCCAAGGAAAAAAAATCCAACCAATAAAGAAGTGATGGCTACTTTGGAGGAAATGAAAGCTCAAATTCGTGAATTACAGAAGGATAAGGAGAGATACATGTCCGAAAGGCGCGCTCCAGAGGCCGGTAAAGCTACTAGTGACAAAGATAGTATCGGTTGTCCGCAGAAGCTTCCAGAGTTAATTGTATATATTACATTGAAATTAATTTAGCACATTTTTCTTAATTGACACATTAACTGATCATTATTTGTTTAGGGCATTTCACCTTGTCGACTATATTTATCGTCGCCGACTTATCGCATGGTTGGCAAGGGAAAGCTGCATAACACCCTGGGAGACTTACTTCACCATAAACCCCTCCCTGCTGGATTTTTGAAAGTATCTGTTGATATTGCATTAGAGGGGGGGGGGCGTTGTTGCCTATGCGAGACGATGTATCAGACGCAAAAGTGGTGGGAGACGCGATAGGAGCTTATGTAGCATGGCCGACGAATCTCATTTTCATGGATGATGAGGTAGGTTGAACCTTGTAATATTCCAATGTTTTATTACCCATACATGAAAGTTATTCTGACATTTACACTTTCTTATTGACATGATGATCTTAGACTCCCACAAAATCCAAAACAAAAGATGATAAAATTATTGTGCGGGATACCGATTCAGCTGCATCAAAGTTACAGGTACTAGTACTACAGTTTAAGTGATTATTTTATTATAAATTATTTACTGAACTTATATATGACTTTTAGGTTCTTGATCAGCAGTCGCAACATGTCAGCAAGGGAAACATGCCTGAAACTTCCAAGGTGCCCAAAAAAAGGTCGAGACAAAAAGAGCATTTGTTCCTCAATTTAGGTCGTGCCTTCAAACATATGTAGGGACAACAAACGTGCCTGAGGGCGGCATCCGTCTAATACATATGGAACAAGGTATTTTCGGTTTTGAATATTCCGAAACACTTGCTAAGGAGGATTTCGACCAGGTTTTCAAACATTTAGAATTGGGCGTCGGGGTTATGCATACCTACATCAGGTACTTCGATCCATTTTAATTAGATAATTGAACATTTTAAAATTCGCTCGTTTAACTGAATAATCTAATGTTGATTATATTTTTTTTTAGGCGCTTGTATGACAAGATGTTGGTCCCCGCTGATTTGACTTCAGTATTCGCATTCTTATCTGCTAGCAGTGTCAACTCACGGACAATAGACCAGACACCAGAAGCAGTCAAAGAGTACACAGTCCAGAGATTTATGGGTGCGAATACGGAGAAGTTGTTTATGTTGCCATATAATAGTGGCCATGGGTTAGTTTTTATTCTAAATTCATTTATTATAATTGTTCTATTTTTTCCATATTATATAACATTTCCGTCTAAACTGTTGTCTTATTTTATAGTGGTCACTGGTTGTTGGTCGCAATTAATCCGATTAAAGAAATAGTGTATTATATAGATTCATTGGATGGCGATACAAACAAATATGAAAATCTGAAGAACATGGTTGATACGTAAGTGATGATGTATAGTGTTCTGAATAATTATATATGTTTATTTATTATGTGACATTGTTCTAAATATGTGTTTATATTATGTTAGAGTTATACAAATATACAAAGCACAGAGAGATGCAACAGTGCCAAAAAGCAGGGCTAGCAACATCAACTGGATCAGAGTGGAGGTATATTTTCCCATGTTTGACTGTTATAGTGGTTCTACTTATAAAACTATTTAAACTATATATCCTCATAAATGTTCGTTCGCTTTTTTCCTAATACAGTGTCCTCGTCAGCGTGGTGGGATTGACTGCGGATATTTTGTACTGCGCTTTATGAAGGAAATCATTCTTTCTGGTCAATTAGAGATTCCAATCATGGTATGGATCAATTCATGAGTTATATGATTCATTTTGATAATTAACTAATATTTCATCTGAGTAATTAGTATTAAATCGTGCTTGTTCTGTTATATTATGTAGTATTTTGATGAATTCAGATGCGCTACGTACTCGAAAGTAAAACTGGAAGAAATTAAGGAAGAATGATGTCAATTTATGATTGAGTTAAGAATTCTATAATGTATATTGGATTTGTAATTATGTGTAAATTGTATATTGTATATTGTATATTGTATATTGTATAATGTACAATGTTTAAATTATGTGTAAATTATACTTGAGTTAATTATGTGTAAATTGCAAAGTGTTATTGTATAATGTACAATGTTTAGTTATATTGTGTTGAATTAAAGGCCAAGTGTTGAATTACAATGTTTAAAGGCCAAGTTATGTTTAAAGCCTGAATTATAAGCAGGGAATTTAATTGTTATAAGCAAGTTTGTCTAAAAATATAAAAAAATGTGATTTTTCAAAAAAAAAATTTTTAAAAACGTGAGGTATAGACAACGCTTTTACAAGAAAGCGCTGCTAAAGGGAGAAAAATAGGCATAAAAAAGCGCTGCTATAGGTTAGGAAAGGAGGGGTCTAAGAAAGCGCTTTAAAAAAGCGCTGCTAAAGGGTGGCCTACAAAAGCGCTTTAATAAAGCGCTGCTACAGGGGGAGGGGGGGGGGGGGGGAGAATAGGCAGCGCTTTGAAAGCGCTGCTAAAGGGGTAAAAAAGCGCTGCTAAAAGTGATACCTTTAGCAGCGCTTTTTCCATAAAAAAAAGCGCTGCCTTTACCTTTAGCAGCGCCACTTTAGGCAGCGCTTTAAAGCGCTGCTAAAGGCCATTTTTGGCATAATGTTGGGATTTCTTGGAAAAGAAAATAATGAAAGAAAGTCACTATCACTTGCAAAAAATTTAGTGCTCTCGTAAATCCCAAACATGTTTCTTCATGCAACGCAAATATATTTGTGATCACTCCCTACTATTCAAAGATTTTATCAACTTACCCCTCTCATTTAAATTCTTAATGATTTCCATTAAAGAAGAAAAGGAGAGAAGATAAATAAATTCCTAATTGTTTTATTCATCACTAAGTTGAGTTAGTTTAGAATTAACTAAAAAAATAAGGATTTTAAACCCAATTAAACTCAAAAAAGTTTAATTAGGCTGAGTTTTTGACAGGTGTTCATTTTCAATTGTCTTCAATATTTCTTTTTCCTCTGGTGGTAATATCAAGATCTTAACATATGCTATTGTTAAACTTAAGTTAACTTTATTTAATCTGCCACACAATGTTTTTAACTCATTCTCAAAAGGTAAATATTTTTCATTCATTGTTGGCAAAACCATATATGTTCCACCAAACTAAGTACCATATTGGACTTAATGAAAAATACAAACTTGTTAGATACCTTGTTTGAAACAAGAATTGTCATTTTGAACTTTGTCTCTATAAATACCATGCTTGCTGAACTCTACTTCACACCATCACTTTAAGAAGAAGAAAAAAAAAAGAAAATGAAGGGTGTCAAAATCTGTTCAAAAACCATGATCTTTCTCCTAATGATCATATCAACTTTTTCTCTAAGCATTGAAGCTTCCACATGCAAACCAAGTGGAAGAATAATAGGAAAACATCTTAACTCAGGACAATGCAATAGAGGTGAAGAATCCAGTTGCTGCAAACCAGGAAAACCCTACACAACCTTCAAGTGTTCGCCACAAGTTTCACGCCACACGAAAGCAACATTAACACTGAACAGCTTTGAGAAAGGTGGAAGTGGAGGATCAGCATCAGCATGTGACAACCATTTTCACTCTGATAACACACCTGTTGTAGCCCTATCAACTGGTTGGTTGAACAATCACAAGAGGTGTTTGAAAAAGATTGTTATATTTGGGAATGGTAAGAGGGTGAAGGCTTTGGTTGTTGATGAGTGTGATTCCACTAAAGGGTGTGATGCTGCGCATGATTTTCAGCCTCCTTGTTTGAATAATATTGTGGATGGTTCTGCTGCTGTTTGGAAGGGTTTGGGTGTGCCTGAGAAAAATTGGGGTCAATTGGAAGTTTTTTGGTCAGATGCTTGAGAAAATCGTAGGAGAATTCGTGTATACCACCTACCTATCTATATTTGTGTGTATTTATCACCATTACATATATGCATGTGATATTATAAAGAATAAAAGACACAATATCTATTTATATATATTAAATCTAATGCATCAAATAATTTTGCAACACCTAATACTAATTTTTTTAAAAATAATCCATATCATTCTAATTGTTTATGTGTATATTTTCTATTAAACTACCAATCAAAATACTATTATCTGCGAACAAATTATTTGACTCTTTCCTTGCCAAAACTCTCTTTTCACCTTCTCTAATTCTTTAATATGTACTCATTAAAAACCTTAACGTCATAAAAACTAATGTCATCGATAAAAAAAATCAAACGTTGATAAAATGTTTATAATAAATTATATTTAAACTTTTTCCGATAAATGCACTAATGACTATAACAAATATTTAAATTTTGTATTATTAACACTATTACTGCAAAGTTAAAAAACTAATTGAATTTTATTACCATTATACTTTTTACTATCCATTTATAATTTTATTTATTTTTTGATTTTATTGTTAAACAATAAAATCACATCAAATTTACAACTATTTATTTTAAATATTAATTGCACATAATAAAATCTTAAACAAATAAAATATTTACTTTTATAAAAAATTAAATAAACAAGTGTATTATTATTATTATAAACATTATATCATTAAAATAATAAAACTCATGGAATAATAGAAATAACTAAAATAAACTATTTTTACATCATGAAAGAAAACCCATGATTGAATGGACATGAGTTACACATTTTGGTGAAAATAATAATAATAATTTATATTCTATTGGAGTGAGATTGAGGAGTAGATGTTTAGCCAAAGATCCAAAATCAGTTGGCTCAGACTGGGAGATGGTAACAACAGATTTTTTCATGCCCAGATAAAAACTAGGCAAATCAATAGTGACATTTCTGAACTGTGTACTATGGCTGGTGACATCCTTAGCACCACTGAGGACATTGAGAATGAGGTGCTGTCATTTTATGGCAGACTCATGGGGAGTTCTAATGGTGATCTGGAGGGTATCAACTTGACTGCCATGAGGGATGGACCTCACATTACTGGTGAACAGAGAGGTATGTTAGATTGTCCCATCACTGAAGCAGAAATAACTAGTGCTCTCAATGATATTGGTGACCTGAAAGCCCCCAGTGTTGATGGTTTTGGGGCTAAATTTTTCAAAGCTTCTTGGAGTATCATTAAAGAAGATACCATTGCTGCTGTTATGGACTTTTTCAATAACTTCAAGATGTATCCTGCAGTAAATTGCACTCTTGTCTCATTGGTTCCTAAATGAAATGGTGGTAATTGTGTGAAGGATTTCAAGCCTATTTCCTGCTGCACTACCATTTACAAAATCATATCTAAAATCTTGACTAGAAGATTGAGTATGGTCCTTACCAAAATTATTAACCAAAGTCAGACGGCTTTTATTCCTGGTTAGAACATTCATGAGCATATTTTATTAGCGTACGAGTTAATCCAAGGCTACAGCAGAAAGGGCGGTACTCTTAGATGTCTGCTGCAGCTTGACATCCAAAAAGCCTATGATACCCTAGACTAGAATGCGCTTGAGTGCATCCTCAAGGAATTGGGTTTCCCTCAAAAATTCACCAAATGGATTATGCTGGCAGTGTCAACAGTGTCATACAAATTTAAGGTTGGTGGCAGGATTACTAGAAGCATGAAGGCTAAGAGGGGCCTTAGATAAGGTGACCCTATTTCCCTCCTTCTCTTTGTATTAACTATGGAGTACTTCCATAGATTACTACACCAGTTAAGAAAGATCCCTGATTATAATTTCCATGCTAAATGTGAAAGATGCAAATCATCAACATCAGTTTTGCGGATGATGTTCTCCTCTTCACCCGTGGGGATGGTCAGTCTGTGAAGCTGCTTATGGCTCAACTGCAAACGTTTTCTCAGTCCACTGGTTTAGTGGTGAACCCTACGAAGTGTAAGGTGTATTTTGGGGGGGTTGATAATGAGATCAAAACTGATATTTTGGATTCTACTTCGTTTATGGAAGGGGACCTTCCATTTCGTTACCTTGGGGTTCGCCTCACCAGCAAAAGAATTTCTACGCACCATTATATGAGTTTAGTGGATAGAATTGTTGGTCGGATTCGTCATTGGAGCTCTAAATTATTGAGCTACGCAGGCAGACATCAATTGATTAACAGTACCATCACTGCTATAACAGCCTACTGGATGAACTGCCTCCCTTTCCCCAAGCATGTGATAAAGTCCATTAACACTATCTGCAGGACGTTTTATGGACAGGCAGCGAGTCAAAGTCGATAAAATCCCCAATTGCATGGAAGACGGTCTGTAAGCCTCGGAGGAAGGGCGGGCTGAATGTGTTGGATTTGTCCGAGTGGAACACGACCTGTTTAGCTAAGTTGCTTTGGAACCTTTGTAATAAGAAGGACTCCCTTTGGGTGAAGTGGATCCATTCCTTTTATTTCAAATATACTAATATTATGCAGGTCCAAGAAAAACAATGTATGTCATGGATTTTCAAAGCTATTCTTAGACATAGAGACATCATGATAGGCATGGAAGATTGGAATGATATGAAGGTGAAATACTCTGTGGGTAAAGTATATCAGTACCTCAAGAAGGAGGAACCTGATGTTGGTTAGAAGCACATGTCATCCAATACTATTGCTAGACTGAGAGCACTTTTTACTATGTAGATGGCATGCCACCGTAGACTTGCGAAAAAGGTGCGTCTCAAAAAGCTTGGCTTTACTACGGATGACAAGTGTAAATTCTGCAACAAAGAGGAAACGATTGACCATCTTTTATTCCAACACCCGTCGTTTAAAATCTGTTGGCAGGAAATTCTGGGTTGGATGGGGATTCAACATACCCCTTGTGATTGGCAGGAAGAACTTAATTGGATTATAACACAGTGTAAGGGAAATGGCTGGAGGAAGTGCCTCCTGCATAGTTCCATAGCGGAGACTATTTACGAAGTCTGGAAGTATCGTAACAACGCCGTCTTTGGCAATACTGTGAATACCATTGAGATTAGAGATGTAGTAATCTCTACCCTTGCAAACAGAGGGTGTGTTAATACTAGAATGAGACATCATATAGCTAACCTTCTTATAGATTAGTGTGGGGTTTTTATTTGGTTGTTTTGTGGGTGGGGATACCTTATACCCTTGTATATACTCTCATCTTTGTTTTTTATAAAGTTTCTTTATTCAAAAAACAAAAATTTATATTGATTTAAGGTTTATTATAACTCACAACTCATCCAATTTAAAACTGATTGATATGACATTTTACTTATATATATATATATATATATATATATATATATATATATATATATATATATATATATATATATATATATATATATATATATATATATATATATATATATATATATATATATATATATATATATATATATATATATATATATATATATATATATATATATATATATATATATATATATATATATATATATATATAGTAGAAACTCTTTAAATTAATAATGTCAGGACTGGTGAAATTTATTAATTTATAAAGTTATTAATTTATCGATAAATTAATAATTATTAATTTAAAGAGTTTTTAAGTAATTATATTGTACATACCAAACAAAAAGGCAAATTAGTCTATGCCTCTTAGAATTACGTTGCAACGAACCTTGGGACTCAACGTAAATTAGTAATTACTGTGTTCATATGCATTGGAAATCAATAATGACTTTTGAAGTACAGTAAATGTAAACAAGAGGAACAAATGTGTTCAATGTATTCTTAAGTAAGTTTGTCATATATAAATTATATGAACGTGTTAGAGTATTCAAACCATATCTCACAAAATGGCTTCTCATCTAAAAGGTGTTGCGAAATCAACTATGTCAGATCAAATACGTAAGGAGTTGTGTGAGTACAAGAGAGATAATCCTGCAAGCACACAAAAAGACTTGCAGAGATAACTTGAGGGAAAATTTCAGTTGAAAGTTAGTCAAGGAACAATATCAAACACACTTAAACGGTTAGATAACTATCTCTCTGCTGAAATAGAAAAGGGAAGAGCAGAGATCAAAAGACACAAACCAGCAAAATATCCTGACATAGAGAAGGTTTTTTATGAGTGGTTTCTCCAACATCAAGAACGTGTGAATATCACAGGAGAATTAATTTTGCAGAAGGCAAGAGATACAATGAAACTCGTGTACCCTCATGATGATTCATATTTTAACTTCTCTATAGGATGGCTTAGGAAATTCAAGAACCGACATGGCATAAAGTCATTTTGTTGTTTTGGTGAGGGTGGGTCTGTTGATGTACAAGACATGGAGCAGAAATTTGTATCGATTCAGGAGAAAATTGATTAGTTCCATATGAAAGATGTTTTCAATATGGATGAAATTGAGTTGTTTTATAGGCTACAAGCTGATCATTCACTGGCAACAAAACAACTTGAAGGAAGAAAACAAGATAAAGAAAGGCTGACAGTAGTTACTTGTTGCAATGAAGATGGCCCTGAAAAAACCCCTCTATGGATTATTGGGAAATATGCAAAGCCTCGTTGCTTCAAGAATGTCAATATGAATAGCTTGGATTGTCAGTATCGAGCTAACAAAAAAGCATAGATGACTAGTGTGCTTTTTGATGAATATGTTCATTCATTTGACCAAATGATGCATGGTAGAAGAGTTCTACTTGTGGTGGATAATTGTCCAGCACATCCAAGAAATATTGAAGGGCTAAGAAACGTTGAGTTGTTCTTCTTGCCACCAACATGACATCAAAGATTCAACCTTGCGATGCTGGGATAATAAGAGCTTTCAAGATGCATTACCGTAGAAGGTTTTACCGCAAAATATTGGAAGGTTATGAGGTGAGACAATTTGTCTAGGGAAGATAAATGTCCTTGATGCTATCAATTTGGCAATCCCAGCTTGGACGATAGATGTTCGAAAAGAAACAACAGTGAATTACTTCCGACACTGTAAAATTCGTTCAGCTAGTGACGTTGCAAGAAATTTGGATGAATCCACTTTTGATAAAGAAACTCAAGACCTCGAGACTATGATCAATCAATGTGGCTATCATAATAAAATGGATATCAACAATCTAATGAACTACCCTGGTGAAAATGAAGCATGTTCGGAGGTTCAGAGTTTAGAAGATATTGTGGGTACTATCATTGAGAATAATGCAGAGGATGACGGCGAAGATGATCCGGTGTCTTTGGAGCCTGTTATGCGAAAGGAAGCACTTATGGCGTCGAACACTCTTCACAACTTTATGATACAATACAAAAATACAACACTTGAGCTATTGGATGCAATAAGAAAAGTTAGAGATGAGCTCCAAATAGACTTGAACTTTAAAGGATAACAGACAACTATTAAATCATATTTCAATATAGTGTAATACATTTTTTTTTCCAGTTTATATGAATTATTAATTTATGATTTTCTTGGGACCGAAAATTATAAAGGGATCTCCCAAAAAATTATTATCTTATTATTTTATAGAATTTTTCAATTTTTTACGTTGGCCCAAATCGGGACCGGACAAATTATTATTTTAGAGAGTTTATTAATTTACCGAGTATTAATTTAAAGAGTTTCTAATATATATATATATATATATATATATATATATATATATATATATATATATATATATATATATATATATATATATATGTATATATATATATATATATATATATATATATATATATATATATATATATATATATATATATATATATATATATATATATAAATAATTGACTAATTCAATTTTATTATAATTATGAATTAATTGGTCATTTATTATTATGACAATCATATTTACACTTTTAATAATTAATTTTATGACAATTAACAATAAATTGAATTCTAATTGCATTATAATTTATAATTAATATTAAATATACATGGTTTACTTATATAATATTATTATTATTATTAATTATATTTATTATTTTTACATCATTTTATTCATCGTTATCCTTAATTATATTTATTATTTTTAATAATCAAAGTAATAATCTTTTTGGTTAAAAAAAACAATTAAAATAATATTCTTCATATTGTTTTTAAATTATATATAATAAATATAAATATTAAATTATTAACTAAATTATATACAATCAAAAAAACTTATTTATGATACTAATAAAAGAAATCAAATCTTGATAAAATATTTACAATTAACTATACTTAAAGCTGTTCACAATTAAATTCGAAAATGAAAATAATAAATATTTAAAATTTATATTCTTTTTGAAAATTAAAAATAAATACGAATAATAAATATGCTATTTTATTTTACTTGAACATTAAAACATATAAGTCATATAATATTTTCTGAAAAAACAAATATCAATAACACATAATAAAATTTTAAAAAATTAATTTTATTCTCTAAAAAATGCCATGATTAAAAAAAAACATATTTTTGTATAATATTTCAAATAAAGTTAATTTAAAGATGTTCTCGATTAAATGCAATAATGATTATAATAAATAAATTTATATTATTAACATTATTACTGAAAATTGAAAAACTAATTGAATTCTATTATATTAAACTTTTGACTATCCATCTGTAATTTAATTTAATTTTTAATTTTAATATTGAATAATACAATCACATCAAATTCATAACTATTTATTTTATAATAAAAGTAAAAGAAATTATCAATTTCATCTATGAACAAAATTGAAACATTTATATCATTTAAAAAAAATATGATAGACTATTTTTTAGATTAGGAAAAAAAACCGAAAAATGGATGGAGATGACTTACACATTGTTTTGAATAATAATAATAATAATAATAATAATAATAATAATAATAATAATAATAATAATAATGATGATGATAATAATAATAATAATATTCTATAGTGCTTTAAGCTTCATTATAACTCATAATATATACAGTTTATATCTAATTGATATGATTGTTTACTTACACATTAAATACTAATTCAGTTTTATTATAATTACAAATTAATTGGATTTTAATTGTATTATAATTTAAAATTAATTTTCACTTATTATTATTATTATAAATATTCATACTAATGTTTTTTTTAAAATATCAATATACATGATTTACTTATATATTATTATTATTATTATTATTATTATTATTATTATTATTATTATTATTATTATTATTATTATTATTATTATTATTATTATTATTATTATTATTATTATTATAAATATTCATATTAATTTTTTTTAATATAACATAGGATACAAGATATCAGTTTGTACATCATTTTATTCATCTTTATAATTAATTTTATTTATTATTTTTTATAATCAAAATAATATTCTTCATATTGTTTAAAAATTATAAATAATAAATATAGATATTAAATGAATAATTAAATTGTATTCAATCAAAAGTATATATTTTTTATTATTGGGAGAATTATTTTTACACCTTTATAAATCCGAGGCATGAAAAACATGTATAATGTATTATATATTAATCATTATCTAAAATATTAATAAGATTAAATATTTTTCATTTATATAGATATAAATAAAAATAAATACTACTATAAAAAATATTCATAATCAATTTTATTAAAATTCATCTATCACCATTTAATATATATTATAGTTATATGAATATTGCTATCCAGTATTCAGTAATTAAAATATTCAAATAAAATACATTTGAACTATAAAAAATTATTTTAGTCTCTGTAAAAAATAATTTGTTTTAAGACTATAATTTATATTTAAAGTTGTTTACAATTAAATTCAATTATGAAAATAATACATATTTAAATTTTGATTATTACTGAAAATTGAAAAATACATATAAATAATAAATATGCTATTTTATTTTACTTGAACATTAAAAAAAACATATATAATAAAATGTTACCAAAAAAAACTTTTTTATTTATAAATACCTTAATAAAGACGTATATTGTTATTATTATAAATATTTATACCATTTTTTTTAGAAATATAACACATGAAATAATGACAGTAAAAAATTAAACTATTTTTTAAATCATGAAAAATAACCGATGAATTTATGGACTTGAGTTTTTCTACGTATTTAATTATTGACAATTTTAATTTTGTTATAATTAAGAATTAATTGAATTTGAGGAATAGTCATAGGAAGACCTTGTCGTATATAAACAACAATATGTTAACTTTTTTAATATCACACGATAACAACGATCATATTAACAATATTTCAATATTACCAGACAATCAGCAATGGAAAATTTAATCTTAGATTTTAACACCGATCATGATGATTGGTTACTTCGAGTTAGAGTTGTTCGATTGTAAGATGTTTATAATCTACGAAATGATGAAGAACAAACATTAGTAGAAATCATTTTGTTAGATGAGAAGGTATTAACTCTTTATCCAGAGACGGGATCTAGAATTTTTTTTTGGTGGGGGCAAAATAATAATAATAAGATAATAATAATAATAATAATAATAATAATAATAATAATAATAATAATAATAATAATAATAATAATAAAATTAAGATAATTTGAGGTAGTTCAAATTGAATGTGCTAGTTGAATTAAATGTGTAATTTGGTTAGAGTTTAATTACTTGTGATAGAAAAACAAATTGTTGATATTTATAAATCAACAACTTAAATAATAATAATAATAATAATAATAATAATAATAATAATATTAATAATAATAATAATAATAATAATAATAATAATAATAATAATAATAATAATAATAATAATAATAATAATAATAATAATAATAATAATAATAGTTGAAGAATAGAAAAAATATATTATTTTATATCTAAAATAATAAAGATAGCTCGATGTCTGCTATTTAAATATGTTTATATTTAAGTATGATTTATTTTTATTTTTCAGCTACCGAATATATATTTTCATGTTTATGTGTTCAATAATCATATATAATTTATTTCTCATGTTATTGTACATTTTTTTGGTTACATATATCATTGTACTTTTATTTTACACAAATAAAATAATTTAATATTTTTAGTGGGGGCAATAGTGAATTTTTAGTAGAAGTAAATATAAAAAATATTTTAATTTAATAAAATATAACAAGTTGGTAGTATATGTTAATGGGGGCAAGTGCCCCCAATTTAATACAAGTGGATCCATGTTTGTCTTTATCCAAAATTTTAAATTTGTTGTTAACAAATATACTTTTATATTCTAAATATTTAACATTATTATTTTTTTCTTTATAAAATTATTGATTTTAATATTTTGTTTCTTTTTTTTTTTCTTCAGAGAACCCATTTACATGCAACTCTTTTACATACAACGATAAACAAATATCTTATACCACAATTTAGAGAATTGATAAAAGAGGGAAATTTATATACCATAAAAAATATAAAAATAGTTCCCGCTAATGAAACATACAAATCAGTCAAAGGCTTAAAAAAGACACGGCTTTTACGAACGACTGCTGTAACAAATATTCAAGACTTCAGGATCCACAATTTCACGCCATTATTTTGAAATTGTTACCATAGAAATAATTTTAAAAAGAGTTGAAAACAACAATGTTCTTTCTGGTAGTGTTATACACAAGTTACCCTATAAACAATATAAATTATATTATATAACTATATTCATGTTTCTTTTCAAACATAGTTGGAGTGCTTCATGCTATTGGACATGAAGAACATGTTTTACGTACAAGGAAAACCTACAAAAATTCTCAGACTTGAGTTGATGCTACAAGAGTAAGATTTCAACTACGCATATTTGCTTATTCATATATTTATATATAAATTAAGTATATTAGATTAAAATTAATCTAAACATTATTGTTAAGTATTAACAAGTGTGAGTAGTGTGGATAATAGTCCCACATTGGATAAAAATATGGTGACTTGAGCATTTATAAGTGAGAGAACTCATACACCTATCACCTTAAGGTTTTGGGTGAGTATGTGGTGTGTCTATCACAAAGGTGTTGCTCTAGAAAGGAAAAGTCCCACAATGTTTAATGCTCTCTAGTTAAAATATCTTTCCCCTAACAGTGGTATCATGAGCCTTTGGTTCGAGTAAAGGGAACAACTTACTTGTATCGAAAGTATCCCCACAGGTCGTGCGTTGAGTGTCTCGTTGAAGAGTGTCAACAGCGGTACAAGAGTGTAGTTGCACAGTTAAAGTTTCCGCTTAAGGGAGAGCATTGTGGATAGACTCACACTTGAGGGAGAGTGTTAAGTACTAACAAGTGTGAGTAGTGTGGATAATAGTCCCACATTGGATAGAAATGTGGTGACTTGAGCATTTATAAGTGAGTTGATCTCAAGATTGACGAACAAACCCACAATATGATAATAATGGTGATAACAAGTAAAGAGTTATCAAGAACAACAAAAGAGAAGAAGAATAACAAACAAACAGCAAGAAAGAGAAGAATGAGAGAAGAAATATTTGGAGAAAATTGTGTTACCCACAAACTGTGGGATTTCTGATTACTATTGAACTTTCACTTGCTAAACTCTGCAACTGTGAAATCTGTTCTATGTTTGATTATAAAGCAAGGCACCTATTTATAGTTTTAGGTTTACAAAAGCCCAAAACATAAAAGGCCCAAAATATTCAAAATTAAATCTAATCTAAATCATATCAAATCTCATCAAAACAAATCTGTGTCAAAATAAACTGTTTCGACACACTGAAAGCTTCGACACTTCGACACTTGATTTAGACTTCGACTGCTTCCTTGCTATTTCGACTTCGAAACACTATGAATTACATTTAATACACCACCTAATTCATTGTGTCTAAACTGTCTACATTCATCATGGCTCTTAGTCTTTTGAAGGCTTCGACCTGCACTCCCTTCGTCATGATATCTGCAATCTGATTCTCAGTTCTGCAGTGTTCCAACTTCATCTTCCCTTCTGCTACCTGCTCTTGAAGATAATGGAACCTCATTTCGATGTGCTTGCTTCGATCATGAGCTATTGGATTCTTCGCCAAGTTGATAGCTGACATGTTGTCAATCTTCATGGTAATTGCTCCATGATTCTTCCCCGTGATTCCTTCGACCAAATTCACCATCCAAGTTGCTTGACATGCACAAAGAGAAGCAACTATATGTTCTGCTTCGCATGATGACAATGCCACTACTGGTTCCTTTCTCGAATTCCAAGCAACTGGTGCACCACCTAACATAAACACATACCCAGTTGTGGAATTTCGATCCTCAACATCACTATACCAACTGGAGTCTGTGTATCCCACTAACTTGCATTCTTTTCCTTCATCAGCTGCTGGAAAAAATGCCATAGTCGATAGTTCCTTTTAGATACCTCAGTATCCTCTTCGTCTCTGCTAGGTGTGATACCTTTGGCTTCTGCATGAATCTACTTACCATACCAACAATGTATGCTAAGTCAGGCCTTGTGTGACAAAGGTATCTAAGTGACCCAATAAGTCTTCTGTATTGGGTTAGGTCGACATCATCTTCATCTGAATCCTTCGATACTTGCAATCTGGGCTCAGTTGGAGTCGAAGTTTGGTTGCAATCGTGCATCTCAAATCTCTTGAGTATTTCACCTACATATCTTCTTTGGTGCATCATCAAACCTCTACTTGTCTTGTAGAATTCGATGCCAAGGAAATATGAGATATTTACTAAGTCTGACATTTCAAACTCCTCACTCAGGTCATGTTTGAAATCTTCGATCTTCTTCTTGCAACTCCCCGTTATCAACAAATCATCAACATAGAGACATAGTATAAGCAATTCGCCATTGCTTCTTCTTACATATACTCCATGCTCAGTTGTACACTTCATAAATTCCTTCTCCCTTAAGAAGTTGTCGATTTTCTTATTCCAAGCACTTGGAGCTTGCTTAAGTCCATACAGGGCTTTATGAAGCCTGTACATCTTTCTTTCTTCGCCTTGTTTCACAAACCCAGCCGGTTGTGCAACATAAACTTCTTCGTCTAAGGGGCCATTAAGGAATGCACACTTCACGTCCATCTGACATGTGTGCCAGTTTTTCATATTTTTTAGACCAACAACCAACCTGATTGTTTCGATTCTAGCAATAGTGCGAATACTTCATCGAAGTCGATTCCTTCCTTCTGAAGAAATCCTTTCGCCACAAGTCTCGCCTTGTGTCGAGTTACTTCTCCTTTAGGATTTACCTTCACCTTGTAAACCCACTTCATGTCAATTTCCTTCTTGCCTTGCGGCAATTCGACAAGTGACCAAGTATCATTGACTTCGATGGACTCCAACTCTTCAGCCATTGCTTTCACCCACTTCGAATCTTTCAATGCCTCAGCTGCATTGACTGGTTCGACATCTGCCTAAAAAGCATAATGTACTAGCTCACCCTCTTCATCGACTACATCATCTGATGTAATTACACATTCTTGCAACCTTGTAGGCATGCGTCTTGTTCGTCGAGGTCTGCTTGAACCTGCTTCATCTGCAATTGGTTCCTGTCGAACTTCTATGTCGACTTCAGTGGTTGGTTCTTCACAAGAGATTCGCACTGAACCCTTCTTGGCATTCTCAGTCAATCCCATTCTTTAAGCTCATTTATGATCATGTCCCTGCTGATCACTACCTGCTTATTCACTGGGCCGAACAGCTTGTAACCTCCTGTCGAATGATATCCTATCAAGATCATCTGATTTGACTTATCATCAAGCTTCCTTCTCAACTGATCTGGCACATGTCTATGTACTATAGATCCAAACACCTTTAAGTGACTGAGACTAGGCTTGACACCAGACCAACATTCTTATGATGTGATTCCTTCAAGCTTCTTCGTCGGACATCTGTTCAATATATATGTTGCTGTCGAAACTGCTTCTCCCCATAATTCTTTGGGTAGATGCTTTCCATTCAACATACTTCTCACCATATTCACGATGGTTCTGTTCTTGCGTTTTGTAATCCCATTTTGCTGTGGAGTGTAGGGTGGCACCACCTCATGCACAATCCCTTCTTTTACACATAGTGTATCAAACTCTTTCGGCACATACTCTCCACCACCATCAGTCCTCAGAATTTTCAGCTTTCGACCATGGACTTGAATCTGGAAAATACCTCAATCACGTCACTTTTCTTCTTAATGAGGTAAGTCCATAACTTTCGACTGTAATCATCTATAAACATGACAAAGTATCTATTGCCACCAATCGAATCCACCAGGATTGGACCACATACATCAGAGTATATGACTTCAAGTATTGCCTTCGACTTCCTTCCTGCAACCTTGCTGAAGCTATTCTTGTGTTGTTTCGACTGAACACACTCCTCACATACTTCACTTGGAATATCGATTTCTGGTAATCCTGAAACCATATTTCTTCTCTTCAGTTCTCTGATGTCATTAAAGTTGAGATGACCTAGTCGAAAATGCCATAACCATTCATCTCTGTTGGCTGCAGTTGCTAGACACTTGTGCTCCATCACATTGATTTCAATCTTGAAGGTCCTATTATGAGACATTGGAGCCTTCAAGATTAATCTACCACCTGCGTCGAGAACTCTCATCATCTTGTCTTCGACAACTACCTTGTAGTTCTTTTCAACAAGTTGCCCTATACTGAGCAAATTACTCTTCATGCCTGGTATGTACAACACATTGGAAATTGTTGACTGTTTGCCATCTTTCCTCATAATTAAAACATCACCAACACCTTCAGCTGCTAGAGTGTTGTAATTTGCAAACTTCACTGTGTTCTTCGATGAGGGCTTCATGTTGACAAACCAATCTTTCCTTCCAGTCATGTGTGATAAGTATCTTGAGTCCAAGTACCACCGATCTTGGAATCTTTCTTCATCTTTTGTTGTGACCATTAACAACGTTTCTTCTTCTTCATGTTTCGCCAGCTTTGCATCATTCTCTTGATTTCTCTTCCTTTCTGGACAATCACTAACATAATGACCATACTTCTAGAAATTGAAACATTGAATGTGGCTTTTGTCTCTCTTTCGACCACCACCTCTTCCTTTACCTGCAGCACCACCTCTTTGTTTGCCTTGATTCCAAGGTTTCTTCTAATTCGATTGGTTTCCTCCTTTGTTTCCATTCCAGCTACCTTAGCCTTTTCTTTCCTTTTCTGACTTCGCCTGTAAAGCCATATCCTTCGACTTTCCTGCAGCTCTCTCAGCCATCCTCTGTTCATCAGACTCAAGATTTCCTTGAGGCTCTTCCTTCGTCAACACTGACAGATCTTTCGACTCTTCTATGGCAACTACCACGTGATCGAATTTTGGAGCCAACGATCTCAAAATCTTTGAGACAACTGCTTTCGTCGTCAGCTCTTCTCCACATACTTTGATTTGATTCACCAACTTTGTAACTCTGGTGAAGAAATCTGTAATGCTTTCATTGTCTTCCATCTGAAGCAACTCATAGATTCTCTTGTGAGTTTGTAACCTCACCTCTTTCACCTTCTCTGCGCCTCCAAACGACTATTCAAGAATCTCCCATGCTTCTTTTACTGAATCAACATCACTAACCTTTTCAAAGTTATCAAGATCAACACACTGATGAATTTTAAAGAGTGTTTTATAATCCTTCTTCTTCAATTCTTTGTGCGCAGCCTTTTCCGCCTCCGTTGCATTCTCCCCAAGCGATGTTACTCCGTCCTTCACAAGATCCCAAAGATCTTGATAACAGAAAATCACCTTAATCTGCTTGCACCAATTCTCATAATTGTCTTTCTTGAGAATTGGCAGGGTCGCCGGAAAGTTGCCGTTCAGATAGTTCATCGCCATCACTATCTTCCTGTTAGAACACAGATTGGTGTTTAATATATCTCATTGTTTTGATGATAACATTAATGAAATTTTGTATAAAGTATTTATATACTCTAATTTTGTTCAAGTGTTTATTTGTTTCAGATATCAAAATTAATATTATTCTAGAAGCAAGAATTCCTCTAAACACTACAGAACGAAAAAGCTCTGAACGTCAGAAGCAACACATCAGAAGACTCTGATCTGCTACAGTGACTCTGAGCGAAGCTGAGAAGAACTTGAGTAAAGAACATATGTAAAGCTTTAGAAGACTCTGAAAGTACTTAACGCTGCAAGTACAAAAGCTCTGATAAAGAATTTCACGCTTAATGCACTTTACTGCAAACTCTGATAGAGAAACTCTGATTGAGTTAACTCTGATCTGAAGACCTAGGAACATCATCAGAAGTTCTGAGGCAAGACGTTCCAAAGTTGTTGAAGAAGATGCTGTTCAAATAAAGATCCGTTGGCATATTCCTTGTCTTATCCAAATGGCTCTTTCCTCATTCGTGCATGACACAGGATTTCAGACAAAAAAGATTTGTCAGAACATTCCCCTTCTGAGAAAGGAAAAGTCAATAAAAGACAAAAAGAACAGAATGCACAGCTTTGCACAGTCTTTGAGAAATGGATTTCAAAGTACTATAAAAGCAAGTCTCAACATCACTTCAAAGTCTAACGAACTACTGACAGAATTATTGAAAAATCACTTGACAAACAAATTATACAAACTTTCTTCAAGCTGAATAGTTTATTTTCGTTCTTTAACTTGTGTAAAAATTACTGTTGTGATATAGCTTTTTAGAAGCAAATCTTAAACACATTGTTAGTTTATCTTTTGTAAAAGATTCCTTAAGAGACCAAGTGTGGTCAGATTTCTTGAGAAGACTAAGACAATTGTCTTAGTGGTTAACACTGTAATCAGTTTGATTTAGTGGATTAAGTCATTGTTGAGAAAGGCAAATCACCTTGGTAGGGTGGACTGGATTAGTTTGAGTTCAAACGAACTAGGATAAAAATACCTTGTCTTTTTTTCTATCATCCAAATTGTTTTTTAAAACCCTTATTCAACCCCCCTTCTAAGTGTTTTTCCTACCTTCAGTAAGCATCAGAGCTCCGGCTCTGTAAGTGCTCTCACTTAACCGTGACAGAAAAAGATCCTGTTGGGAAAAACTCTTATTCTATTATTCTTGATTTATCATGGCTGCTGAAGCTTCAACTTTAACTTCATTCAACAACAAATACGATGATAGAGACAGAATCAACACTAAACCTCCCATGTTTGATGGTGAGAAGTTTGATTACTGGAAAGATAGAATAAAAAGTTTCTTTCTAGGTTATGACACTGACTTATGGGATTTGGTTACTGATGGTTATATTCATCCTACAAATGATAAGGCAAAAAGGTTGTCAGAAAGTCTATGTCTGATCAACAGAAGAAGGAGTTTAGAAACCATCACAAGGCGAGAACCATTCTATTAAATGCTATATCTCATACTAAGTATGAGAAAATAACAAATAGAGATACTGCATTTGATATGTTTTAATCTTTAAAAATGACGCATGAAGGAAACTCCCAAGTAAAGGAGACAAAAGCCTTAGCGCTCATTCAGAAATATGAAGCCTTTAAGATGGAGGAATCTGAATCTGTGGAAGCTATGTTCTCAAGGTTTCAGATTCTAACTGCTGGTCTGAAGGTTCTGGATAAAGGTTACTCTACCTCTGATCACGTCAAGAAGATAATCAGAAGCTTGCCAACAAGGTGGAGACCAATGGTGACAGCGCTGAAGCTTGCAAAGGATCTGAATAAGATCACTCTAGAGGAACTGATCAGTTCCTTAAGGAGTCACGAGATTGAGTTGGAAGAAGACGAACCTCAGAAGAAAGGTAACTCAGTTGCGCTAAAATCTAACAAATCTGCTAAAGCTTTGTAGGTAATTGAAGAAAGCTCTGAAGAATCTTCCTCTGAAGAAGAGGAACTGTCTTTGCTGTCTAGAAGGATAAACTAACTCTGGAAGCACAAACAAAAGAAGTTCAGAAACTTCAAGAGATCTGATCAGCATGGCGAATCTTCTGGACATAAGAAATCTGGAAAGAAAGATGTAGTGTGCTACGAGTACAAGAAGCCAGGCCACTATAAAAATGAATGTCCCAAACTTCTAAAGGAGAAACCCAGAAAGAAGTTTGAAAAGAAGAAGAAAGTTCTAATGGCCACATGGGATGATTCAGATGCTTCTGAATCTTCATCAGAGTCAGAAGATGAATGTGCTATTGTGGCACTGATGGCTGACATGGAGGACCACAAAGAAATTGCTGAATCTGGATCAGAATCAGATTCAGAAGAGGTATTTTCTGAACTTTCTAGAGCTGGACTTACTGAAAGTTTATTTGAAATTCTTGAAAGCTACAGCAAGATCAAACTCAAATACAAGAGGCTTCAAAGTTGTCTTGCGTATGAGAATGATCAGCTGAGATCAAAAGTTGTTGAGCTTAAAGCAAACAGTCTTAAAATGAAAAATGAGTTAGAAAAAGCTCAAAAGTCTGACTCAGATCCTATATCATGCTCTAAAAACATTTTAGAAGAGTATGATTATAGATTTCATAAGTTTCTATCTAGAGGCCTAGATAGAAGCAAGATGGCTTCCATGATCTATGGTGTAAGCAGAAACAACAGAAAGGGAATTGGATATGAATCACCCTCTGGGAAGGATTTAAATCCAAAACTTGTTGATAAACTGATCATTAAGTATTCTCCTCTGTATACTCACTTCAAATATGGTCATTTAAATGATATTAAGCACACACGTCCTGATCAGAACAAACCTGTGTTTAATAAACCAAAACCTCAGCAGAACAAAGATGCTTTTAAGGGAAAGAAATTCAGAAAGAATTTCAAACCTACTAACCCCAAAGGACCCAAGAAAATATGGGTACCTAAGGACAAAATAATTTTTGTTGCAGATGTCCTTAGCAGCAAAGTTGAGACACCAATCATGGTACCTGGACTCTGGCTGCTCGCGACACATGACAGGAAGAAGGTTTATGTTCCAAAGCCTGGAACTTAGATCTGGAGGTGACGTGAAGTTTGGAGGGAACCAGAAAGGCAAAATCATTGGCTCTGGAACTATTGGCAATGATAACCTTCCTTCCATATCTAATGTCTTACTTGTTGAAGGATTAACATATAAACTATTGTCCATAAGTCAATTAAGTGACAATAGTTATGATATAATCTTCAATAAAGAATGTTGTAAAGTTGTGAGTCAAAAAGATGGTTCAATCCTCTTTAATGGGAAAAGGAAGAAGAACATTTACAAAATCAATCTTTCAGAACTTAAAGTTCAGAATGTAAAATGCCTTCTGTCTGTTAACGATGAGCAATGGGTCTGGCACAGAAGATTGAGTCATATTAGTATGAGACGTATATCTTAGATTAATAAGCTCAATCTGGTCAGAGGACTTCCTCAATTGAAGTTCAACTCATATGCTTTTTGTGAAGCATGTCAGAAAGGAAAATTTTCAAAATCTTTTTTCAAAGCTAAAAATGTTGTTTCTACCTCTAGACCATTAGAGCTGCTTCATATTGATCTGTTTGGACCAGTGAAAACTGCATCCATCAGAGGCAAGAAGTATAGATTAGTCATACTTGATGACTACAACAGATGGACATGGGTAAAATTCCTGAAACACAAGGATGAGTCACATTCTGAATTCATTGACTTCTGCAAACAAGTCCAAAATGAAAAGAATTTAAAATTGTTAAAGTCAGAAGTGATCATGATGGAGAGTTTGAAAATAAATACTTTGAAAATTTTTTTTAAGAAAATGGCATTGCACATGATTTTTCTTGTCCTAGAACTCCTCAACAGAATGGAATTGTAGAAAGGAAAAATAGAACATTGCAAGAAATGGCCAGAACCATGATCAACGAGACTAACATGGCAAAAAAATTTTGGGAAGAAGCAGTGAATACAACTTGTTATATTCAGAACAGAGTGTCTGTAAGACCTCTTCTGGAGAAGACTCCTTATGAATTGTGGAGGAATAGAAAGCCCAACATTTCTTATTTCCATCCTTTTGGATGTGTTTGTTTTATTTTGAATACTATGGAAAATCTGAACAAGTTTGATTCTAAAGCTCAGAAGTGTTTCATGCTTGGATATTCTGAACACTCTAAAGGCTACAAAGTATACAATACTGAGACATAGATTGTAGAGGAATCAATTCATGTTAGATTTGATGATAAGCTTGGCAATCAAAAGCCAAAGCAGCTTGAAATTTCTGCAGATAGAGAAGTCCTTCTCACAGACTCTGAAGAATCAGAGGCAGACAAAGCTCAAGCAAAAGCACCAGAAGCAACGTCAGATGCTACTCCCTTGACTGCTCAGATGGATAGCTTGACAATTTCTGAAGAACCAACTGTTAAAGGATCATCCAGAATCAAAGCCTCTCATCCAGAGGAAATGATAATTGGAAAGAAGGATGATCCTATCAGAACAAGATCATTTCTCAGATCTTTTGGAACGTCATATTTTGGTTTGGTATCTATCATTGAACCTACTTTTGTGGATGAGGCTCTGCAAGATAATGATTGGATACTTTCTATGCAAAAGGAGCTTAACCAATTCACATGGAATGACGCCTGGGATCTGGTTTCAAGACCAAATGGATTCAACATCATTGGAACAAAATGGGTCTTCAGAAACAAGCTGAACGAGCAAGCAGAAGTTATCAGAAACAAGGCTAGGCTGGTTGCTCAAGGATACAGTCAACAAGAAGGTATAGATTACACAGAGACATATGCTCCTGTGGCAAGGTTAGAATCTATTCGCTTACTTATTTCTTTTGCTGCATAGAATAACATCACTCTGTATCAGATGGATGTTAAAAGTGCTTTCTTAAATGGTTTCATAGAAGAGGAAGTTTATGTTCATCAACCCCCTGGTTTTGAAAATGAAAAATTTCCAGAACACGTTTTTAAACTGAAGAAATCACTTTATGGCTTAAAACAAGCTCCCAGAGCTTGGTATGAGAGGCTGAGTAATTTCCTTCTGGAAAATAATTTTATCAGAGGAAAAGTTGATACTACTCTCTTCCATAAATCAATTAAGAAAGACATTTTAATCTGTCAGATTTATGTTGATGATATTATCTTTGGGACTACCAATATTACGCTTGGAAAGGAGTTTGCTCAATCTATGCAGGTAGAATTCGAAATGAGCATGATGGGAGAACTCAGTTTCTTTCTGGGAATTCAAGTGAATCAGACTCCAGAAGGCACCTACATACATCAGACAAAGTATGTAAAGGAGCTTCTGCAGAAATTCAACATGACAGAAAGCAAGCTAGCAAAGACTCCAATGCATCCTACAAGCACTCTAGGTAAAGAAGAGAAGATCTAATGAATACAGATTAGTTGGATTCTGTGATGCTGACTATGCTGGAGACAAAATAGAACGTAAAAGTACTTCTGGAAGCTGTCAGTTTCTAGAAAGTCATCTGATCTCATGGTTCAGCAAGAAGCAACCCACAATAGCGCTATCAACAACAGAAGCAGAATACATTGCTGCTGCTGGTTGTAGCACACAGATGCTCTGGATGAAAAGTCAACTAGAAGATTATTAAATACATGAGAGTAACATTTCTATTTTCTGTGATAATACTTCTGCTATTTGCCTTTCTAAAAACCCTATTTTACATTCTAAGGAAAAGCATATAGAAATTAAGCATCATTTCATCAGAGACTATGTTCAGAAGGGAATTATAAGTTTGAACTTTGTTGATACAGACCATCAATGGGCTGATATCTTCACAAAACCCCTTGCTGAAGATAGGTTTAAATTTATTCTGAAGAATATTAGTATGGATTTTTGTCCAGAATAAAACTATTATTCAGAAGTAAATTTATTCAGATGAAATATGATTAATGTCTATACTCTGAAGTAATTTATCTGATTATTTCTTTTGGCACGTTATTTATTTTTGTGAAACTCTGATCTAACAAGTCTCAGAAGATCAGAGCGTTGTTTAACGTTTCTTTTTCTAAAGACATTCAGAGGCACATCAACATCAAACATGTGTCACATGATATCTGAAAAGGTGGAGTGCACTCAATCAGACGCCGTTTTGAGGTACTGTTTGAATTCTCAATTTCTCGTTTTCCTCTCCACGCTTGTCAGTATCATTTAATGCTATTAAATCATTATTCTTTTTGATGTGATTTTTTGTTTTAAATTAATTGAATTAAATGCTGATCGTGTGAATGTGTGCCCTAATTTTTCCCCCTATAAATTCCACAACACAACATCTCTCACACTTTTCACTCTCTCTCACACCTTTTATGCATTTCTGTTTGCTCCATTGCTTCTTCATCTCCTCCAAACCTAAATCCCAAAGAAGAACTCGTTATCTCTCAAGATCAGAAATGGCAACTTCATCTTCAACCTCTCAACAGTTTGAATCTACAATGGCTGCTGTTTCATCTTCTGCAACGGGTCCTACTTCGTTCAAAGAACCAGTAAGAACTCTCCTCACACCCGTTGATCAACTGGAAGTTTTATGTGAGTTCTTGGTTGATTTTGAAAGCATTGCTGTGAATGGTTATCATTTGCGTCTAGCTGTGTCATCACAAGGATGGACAAAGTATTTTGATAGACTGATTGGTCCAGTTTATCCTTGCTTGGTCAAAGAGTTTTGGATTCATGCAAGCGTTTTCCCCAAATTCATTGTGTCTTCAGTTTTGGGTAAAGAAATTATTATCACTAAAGATCTGATTCACAAGCTGATAGGATATCAAGAATCAGATGGTGTTACTCATCTGCCAGCAAGTCGTCTTGATATGAATGAGGTGTACAATGAAGTTTTCACTTCTGGGGAAGCTTCAAGCAAGATAAAGGATTTGAAGGTTCAATATAAGATCTGGGCTAAGATCTTCTTAGGTTGAATACATCACAGGAAATCTACAAATTCTCCTGACTACATCAACTCAGATCAAATGTATTTCATGTATTGTCTGGGTAAAGGCGTCAAGGTGGATCTGCCTTACTTACTTTTCACTCATCTATGGGGACATGTATAAATGTCCAGAGAATCTGTCAAAACAAAGCATCAAAAGGTGAGAAACTGGATCCCTATGAGAAGACTGATCTCAGATGTTCTGACTAAAAATGGACTAGTTGGTCATCTAACAGAGGCTGGTATGAAAGAAGAGTTAGCTTCAATTGTTGGAAAACCTCTGAATGGCAAAAGTCTGCAGAGGATGAGGATAGTGGAAGAACGTACTTCTGCACCAGGTCAGATCAACACTAAAGAAGTAAGCAAGAGAAGAATTCCTTTAGATGATTTTCCTCTCTTCTATGATAACGAACCAAAGGAAATCATTCTGGCTTACATAGCTGAATGCTTAGTAGATGGAACCCCTGTGCCAGAACATTTGATCCAAAGAGCAGATGAACCTGGACTAGATTTCTATGGGGAGAGACAGAGGAAGAAAAGAAAGGTCTCAGAAGAAGGATCTTCTAAGCCCAAGAGGAAAGCTTCTGGCGAAGCATCTTCTGCAAGGCCAAAACGTATCAAGAAGCAGAAAGGTAACCCTTCTTCTAGTTTATCTTCTATTTTAGAACAAGTAAAAGAAGTACTAACATCTGAACCTCCTCCTCCTTATGACCCAATTCCCTCACCTTCTCATTCTCACAACTCTGAACCCATTCCATCTGAACTACAAAAATCTCAACCACCCCCTTCTACACCTCAACACCATAAAACTTCTGATCAATAACAACCACAACCATCTGAACCATAATCTTCTGTACCACCCACACCTTCTTTCAACATCCATCAGAAAACTAGCCCTGATAAAACCCCAACTTCTATTCCACAAACATCTGAACCAAACCCCTCTGAAAACCAACCTTCTGAAAATCCACCATCTGAACCACAACAACCAGAAACCATACCATCTGATCCTGAACCAGTCGTTCTTGATCTGCAACATCTCATGACTGTCTATCCAGTTTCATCTGGATCATCTGAATCTTCTGATTCATCTGACTCCATTAATTCTAATAGATCAGATGTCATCTCATCTCTTCTCAAACCTTTTGTTTCTATCTCATCTGACCCTAATCATGATACTTTTTCTTCTGAAACAACCCCATCTGAACCTAAGACTGTTAATACTTCATTTGTCCTCACTCCATCTTCTTCATACCCACCTGTTATCATTATCCCTTCTTTTTCTATACCTTCAACTTCTGCACCCACCAAAACACCATCATTAGAAGCCTACCTGAAACCCAAACCTAGGCTAGATGTTGGTACTCTGTTTGCTGGTTTTGAAAAATAAATAAACATGTGGTTATCTTCTGTCAAGAAGGAATGTCTTTCAAGTATGAATCCTGATGATTCTGAAGCTATCTGGAAGAGATTCAAAAATAGATTCAATTCTGTTGCTTCAAATATTCAAGAGATTTGTTCTGATGATGCAAAGGTCAGATTTTCTAAAGCTGTCAGACTCACTCTTCTGAGTGTTAGCAGAAATCCAACCTTGCTTCTGGAAAACACACCTGCAAAGGATGTGTGTCTTCCTTCTGAAGACTTTGTTGCATCTGAGACTGCTGAGCTATCTAGACCTGAAGAAGTCGTTCCAGAAGTTTCTGCTCCTGTTCCTGAAGAAATTCTTGACTCTACTCAACCTTCTGACATGATTGTCCAGAATGCTTCTGCTTCTTTGGTTATTCACGATGCCTCTGCTTCTGCATCTGCTCATGAGTCATCTGAAGTGAAGAAAGAAGACAAATATCTGCATGCTAAGTTTGTAGAGCTCAAGGCTAGCAACACTGAGATAAGATCTTGGATGGTCAAGCAGTAAAAGACAACTGAAGAAATCAAGACTTGGATGGCGAAACAAGACGAGTCAACATCTGAGATAACGAATCTTCTGAGGATTTTGGCTTCCCGTCCCTCTTAATTTCTTTGTTGTTTGTGCACTTATGTGTTATCTGTCTATTTGTTTTTGTTCTGGATTATGTTTATCAATGCATCTGAATGTTATGTTTTTCCAACAGATTCTATCTTATGAGTTATTGTTTTCCTCTGTTATCTTAATCAAGATTCTTTTTGATATGACAAAAAGGGGGAGAAAATGGTAGTTTTGATAATTCACATAAACAGATACCAAAGGCAACTCATACATGATATATCTTATCTAATCATATTTTTTGAGTGTTTCAGAGCTAATAATTCTCATCTGATAAACTTCTAAGAATTAACTCTGAACTAAAGTCTGAGAATCTACAAGTTTCCTCTGATGCTGAAAAGAATACAGAAGTTGAAAGGGAAGTATTTAATCTTTTCAGAATTATTCATTTCAGGGGGAGATTAATATTCTCATGGGGAGTAATATTTCTTTTCTATTTAAACAAAATTTCCCATAGTTTTTGTCATCATCAAAAAGGGGGAGATTGTTAGAACATAGATTGGTGTTTAATATATCTCATATTTTTGATGATAACATTAATGAAATTTTGTATAAAGTATTTATATACTCTAATTTTGTTCAAGTGTTTATTTGTTTCAAATATCAAAATTAATATTATTTTGGAAGCAAGAACGCCTCTGAACACTACAGAACGAAAAAGCTCTGAACGTCAGAAGCAACACATCAGAAGACTCTGATCTGCTACAGTGACTCTGAGTGAAGCTGATAAGAACTTGAGTAAAGAACATACGTAAAGCTTCAGAAGACTCTGAAAGTATTTAACGCTGCAAGTACAGAAGCTCTGATAAGCAAGTATGCTCTGATAAATAATTTCACGCTTAATGCACTTTACTGCAAACTATGATAGAGAAACTCTAATTGAGTTAACTCTGATCTGAAGAACTAGGAACATCATCAGAAGTTCTGATGCAAGACGTTCCAAAGTTGTTGAAGAAGATTCTGTTCAAATAAAGATCCGTTGGCATATTCCTTGTCTTATCCAAACGACTCTTTCCACATTCGTGCATGACACAGGATCTCATACAAACAAGATTTGTCAAAACATTCCCTTTTTGAGAAAGGAAAAGTCAATAGAAGACAAAAAGAACAGAATGCACAGCGTTGCACAGTCTTTGAGAAATGGATTTCAAAGTACTATAAAAGCAAGTCTCAACATCACTTCAAAGTCTAACGAACTACTGACGGAACTATTGAAAAATCACTTGACAAACAAATCATACAAACTTTCTTCAAGCTGAATAGTTTATCTTCGTTCTTTAACTTGTGTAAAAATCACTGTTGTGATATAGCTTTTTAGAAGCAAATCTTAAACACATTGTTAGTTTATCTTTTGTAAAAGATTCCTTAAGAGACCAAGTGTGGTCAAATTTCTTGAGAAGACTAAGACAGTTGTCTTAGTGGTTAACACTGTAATCAGTTTGATTTAGTGGATTAAGTCCTTGTTGAGAAAGACAAATCACCTTGGTAGGGTGGACTGGATTAGTTTGAGTTCAAACGAACCAGGATAAAAAATACCTTGTCTTTTTTTTCTATCATCCAAATTGTTTTTTAAAACCCTTATTCAACCCCCCTCTAAGTGTTTTTCCTACCTTCACTTCCTTCCTTGAATCTCTCAACCGGAGCTCTAGATACCAGATGTTGGAAATTCACCTCACATCCTATGAAGAATTCCCTTCAATCTTGATCTCAAGATTGATGAACAAACCCATAATATGATAGTAATGGTGATAACAAGTAAAGTGTTATCAAGAACAACAAAAGAGAAGAAGAATAACAAATAAACAGCAAGAAAGAGAAGAATGAGAGAAGAAATATTTGGAGAAAATTGTATTACCCACAAACTGTGGGATTTCTGATTACTATTGAACTTTCACTTGCTAAACTCTGCAACTGTGAAATCTGTTATATGTTTGATTACAAAGCAAGACACCTATTTATAGCTTTAGGTTTACAAAAGCTCAAAATATAAAAGGCCCAAAATATTCAAAATCAAATATAATATAAATCATATCAAATCTCATTAAAACAAATATGTGTCAAAACAAACTGTTTTGACACACTGAAAGCTTCGACATTTCGACACTTGATTTAGACTTCGACTGCTTCCTTGCTATTTCGACTTCGACACACTATGAATTACATTTAACAATTATAAACATAATTTATTCATAGGAATAAAATTGTTAAGGTCACGTTGTGGACAAAAATAGCTATTGAATTTGAAAATTTGATGATAAGTCAACAAGAAAATACCACCATTGTTGCAATCACCTCTACAACAGTGAAGATGTTTAGAGGTAACTATATATTTAAGTGTTATACATATTTTATTCACTCAAATGATTACTATTTTCACAAATAAATATAATTGTTTATTCCACAGACATATACTCGATCAACTCAACTTCCCCTACCCGGATTTACATCAATCTAGAAAATCCAGAATTCCAACGCATGAAAAAGTAATGTACCCATCAAATACTCTTTTACTATCTCTTTTTATTTTGTATAAATTATACAGTCCATCAATTGATCAGTTATAAATAAAGGAGATTCTGATCACTGAGTGTTGCGGTGAGAATAGGATATCAAATTATTAATTAATTTGAATCACAATCTTTGATTCACAACCGATCTTTGATTTATCCGAAGGAAAAGGTCAAAAGAAGGAAAACCTAATCTTGCATCATAAAAAATGCGGGAAGAGATCTAGGTAAGGGGTTGGTTAAGCTTAGGGAAGGTATTAGCACCCTAAACTTCTGTAGTACTCTACAGGAACCTTTTGTTTAAATTTACTATTTGCTTTAATTATTTTCTTGAAGATATATACTGAGCTAAGGGTTAGAAAGTGACATAGAAAGACCTAAGGGTTAGTCCTAAGTTTACTCGGCAAGACTCGCATCTTGTGCCTACATATCCTGGGTAAGGGATGGAATCAGAGTAATTGTAGTTCCCCTTGAAAGGGAGGCTATAAACTTCTTGACTGTGGTCAAGGTTTCAATGGGGAATAAGCATTCATAGGGAAGCGCTTACATGAAGTGCGGCGACTCCAATCTCTATGTTGTAATAGTTGAATTAAAATTAGGGTTAATTAGGTATTCCATGGCGGGAAACCCTAAAATGGAGTACGGCGACTCCTTGACCTAATGCTAGGGTAAAAGGCATTTTCGTCCACGGCGGGATACCTAGGCAAATTAGAGTTTTGAAATGGTCAAAGGTTTAGGGTTATTGACTCGACGGTCAAACAGTTAGACCTAATCCTTCGGAGGACGTTAACGGTAAAAATGATGCAAATGGAAAATTACTACAACGGTGATAATTGAAATACGGGGAAATAACGAAAGCAGTAAAACAGAGGTGCAAAGCGACGATCACTCTAAAGACGGAATAAAAGCGACGATAGCCTCACATAATTACAACTGAAAAAGGAAAATACAGTAAAAATGTGAAATTAGTAACGAAGTACAAACAAGAGATATGAAAGTCAGATAATAATTAGCGGGAATATTAAGCCTTTTTGTTTTAGCATTTTTTAGTTAGAAAATTAGAAATGAAAGTGTGAAATGTTAGAAATTTAAAAATAAATAATGTTAGAAATTTATTAAGAAAAAGTTTGAGTTAAATTAAACATAATGATTTAAAAAATTTTTGTTTTTAAAAGAGGGTTTTAAATTTTAATTTGAAAAGGATTTGATTTTTATTTAAAAAAGGTTTAACTTTTATTTAGTGTTTTACTAAAAAAGTGATCCAATTTTAATCTTTAAAAAAAAATGAGTTTCTAATTCTAATTAATGATTTTAATTTTGAAAGAAAGATCTAAATTTTAATAAATTCTAATCCTAATGTTTAATTACATTCTTTGTTAAATAATTTAATTTAAACTTTATTATCATTATTAATTACCAATACAAAAATAAATAACTAAAAGAAAAATAAAATAATAAAAAGAAAGAAAAAAAACAGTAATAATAAAGGGGGAGGGGTGAATCGTGTTGCTGTGTTGTTTCCTTAGGGTTTGGAAAAAAAACCCTTTCCCTTCTTTAGGGTTTGGGAAAAAAATCCTTTCCCTTCTTCTTCTTCCCAACCGACGGCGTCTCCTCCATGGCTCCTTTTTGAAACTTTCCTCTTCTCTCCTGCTTCGCCCTTGTCTGTTCATACCTGAAACCAAATAAAACAAAACCAAACCCATTAATGTCATAATATTACGTTTTGGGTGTTTCGACGGCGAGGTGGTGGTGTTCTTGGCCGGTGATGAAGCTTCTTCTGAGGCTCTTTGCTTGGTTGTTGTCCGCCGGTGGTAGTGAGACTCTAAAGGATCCACGACCACCGTTGGATGATCCTTGTTGGTGGATCTTCTGAGTTTTTCTCAAAACTCTCTTCTTCCTCTTTCTGATGACCTGTTCTTGATTTCTGATGTTGATGAAGTTTTCTCCCCCTTTTCTCAAATACAACATATGTTTATATAAGTATCAAACTAGGGTTAACTCTAACCCAATGACCATTTTAAAGCCCAACTCAAATAATTATTTAAAACTAAATAAAATAAAATAAAATAAAAACTAATAATTCTATTTATTTATTTATTCTAACTATTTTGACAAAAAATAAAAACAACCGAAACTCTAATAAATAAAATTCGTATGCCCAAGTGCTCGAAAAAAATAAACCGAGTACACTAAAATGATCAGCGCAAAATATACGACTCGGAAAAATACCGTTTGGCCAGATTTTGAAATAAATTTTACTCGATAAAATGACTTAAATTGTCCAAAATGCGACTGAAAAGTGGTCGAAAAATTTAATTGAACACACCAGGTTAAACTAAGACAAACGTAGATTAATATGACTGACATTTGCAGGCTCGACTTTAAAATTTTCCGTGAGCTGATTTTTCGCAAAGTTGACTTTTAGTTTGACCGATTCGGCTGTAATTCCGACAAGTTTATTTAAGCTGATAAATTGGGTATTATGAAAAATGACAGACATGATATGCTATATAGGCAATGCAAAAAATATGAGGGTAAAATTTGGGGTGCAACAGATACCCCTATTTAAATAGCTTCACCGGATGATATGAGTGACGGCGACTCGAGGAATCACGATGGAGGGATTTAAATACAGATAAACGAAAATTTTGCCCTTAGATGGAGTGATATGCAATGCTATGGACAAACAAAAGAATATTATGAATCTAATATGATGCGTGTGATGGAATGATAGATGCAAAAAATGCAGACGACACAGGGGACATACGCGACAGACAAACCATACTGGGGAAAACGACACACTGGGGAGACATCATGACACTAGGGACTTCTAAAGTGATGGCAAACTGGTGCGAGCACGACCGATTATCAGTTTAAAAGGAACAGTAAGAATGGGATCCTCAATGGAGATGGCACCGGCAAGACGGTCTCCACTAGAGAACATTCAAGAGTAACCGTGCAACGGATTCAAACATGACCGGCTGACACTCTAGGATGACAAGGTAACACAAGATCCACACAGCGGTAGGATCAGGTAAACAATAAGTGCTGGAGTTTCTGGGACATTCCTTTAAACGAAGAGATCGAGCGGGATCTTCAGGAATCATTGGAAAATATACAGAGAGAAACAAACATCAGAAACATCCGGAAGAACATCGAATGAACTCTGAAACACACCAGAGACATTTGGAAAAACATCGAATAAACTCTGGGAAAAAGAAACAAATTTCAGGGACATCTGGAAGAACATCGAATAAACTCTGAAACACACCAGAGATACTCGGAAAAACATCGAATAAACTCTGGGACAAAGAAACAAAATGAGAACATCTATAAGAGCATGAGATGACGACAAGGTCCCCGAAGGTACATCCGAAACATTTAGGAAAGCAATAAATGTACGGGACAAGTTTGAAGACATATATGGAGGAACATAAGATAAGCAACAATGGAATTCTGGAAGAACATCAAAACCAACACTCAATCTGAAAAAACATCAGAAAGAGAAATAAGTCCAGAAAAACATCGTGTAAATTTTGGGAAAACAACAGGATCAACAGGAATATCTGGAAAACCATCAGATAAGTTCTGGAAGAACATCAAAAGGAGAAATATATACGGAAAAAATAACTGACAGATTCTGGAAAACCATCCAAATCAAAGTGAAATATCTGGAAAACCATCAGATAAGTTCTGGAAGAACATCAAAACCAAGACTTAGTTTGGAAAAACATCAGAGAGAGAAACATATCCAGAAAACCATCAGAAAGATTCAGGAAGAACATCAGAATCACAAAAGAATATCTAGAAAACCATCAGATAAGTTCTGGAAGAACATCATAACTAAAACTCACTCTGGAAAACCATCAGATAAGAGAAATAAATTCGGAAAAACATCGGATAGATTCTGGAAAACCGTCAGAATCAACAGGAATATCTAGAAAACCATCAGATAAGTTTTGGAAGAACATCAGAACATAAACTCAATCTGGAAAAACATCAGAAAGAGACACATATCCGAAAAACCATCAGATAGATTATGGAAAACCATCAGAATCAAAAGGAATATCTGGAAAACTATCATATAAGTTCTAGAAGAACATTAGAACAACGACTCGATCTGGAAAACCATCAGAAAGAGACACATAAGGTGACATCCAAGAATGACATTGGATAAAAAGATACCAGACATCCCATAATGGCTTTAAATGAAAGGTATAAACACAATATATGAGAATAGTATTGGATGTAAAAGGAACAGACATATCCGGAAAAACAATCGGATAAGAAAAATGTCATATCCGGAAAAACAATCGGATAAGAAAAATGTCATATCTAGAAGAACCAGATAAACACGACACAAAATTGTTTGGTAGGTGCCAAGTAAGTTGGACTTCGACCACAAGGTAAGACGTGGATAACAACACGACCTCGGGAGAAATGCAAATGAGGATGAAATACTCATGATATGCATATGTAGATGAATTATGAAGATGATATATGATGCAAATGCAGATGCCGGCGTCGATGACAAGGCTCGACTTTTTTGGTGAGATGACAAGACTGGAAAACCAATTCCTCAACACGGAGATCACTGTCCTTATGCTCGGGGACTAAAGATGTTACTACTGAACACATCTCTGCCACAATGGTAAACTGTGTCAAGTTGATGATCCTTGTAGGAAGAATGAATAGCTGCTTGGGGATCCTTCAAGTAAACTGCCCTAGATTAAACCGTCTGTTATAGATGAACTGATAATTACTTCAGCTTGGCTGATTCTGTAAATGATTGTTTTACTATGCCCCTGGAAGGTCTGCCCCAGTATGAGTCTTGGAGGATCTTCTGAATAAACTGATTCTGGGAAGGACTTGCCCCTGAACCACAAATCTTAAATTAATTCTCAATAAGATTTGGAAGGAACTTTCCCCTGATAGGATCACCGACCAAGCCTTTCATTGTTTGAAAATTCCTTAGAGGAAAGCTACTTTGCAAACAAAATATTCATACAAACATGGTAATGCAAAGTTCATGCAACTTTTGAAACCAAAATCATTTTTGAAAGAAGAAAAATAAATGAGTCGTTGGTCAGAACACGGTGGTTCAAGACGCTAAAAGTTTAAAACAAAGGTGTACTGCCAAAATAAATGATTCGCAAATATCTTTTGGAGTCAGATTACGCAACCTTGTTGTAGTACGCTTTCAAAATAACCTTGCTTCAATTAGGTCTTTTGAGGGTTGTAACGTGGTCTGGTTCACGGTTTATGAAACAAAGGATAAAAGCTCAAAATTTATTTGTACCCACCCAATCTACATGATAATCTTCAGTCCTACGCTCAGTTAACTCATATTATGCATTCAGGTTCCTATAGGTTAGGAATTGCACTGATGGTAGCAATGATGGTTAAGAAGTCAAAGGACCTATGAAAGGCAGCCACTACTTCCCTGTGACATTCGGTTGTTTTGACATTGAGGATTTTCAGGGTAAGGATTTGAAGATCTCCTCTTTTTATAATCCCTAACTTTTGCCTGAATTGTTTTTTTTAAAGCATACAGTCAGCGGGATGCCCCATTTTTGCCTAAGTCTCCTTCATAGGTTTTGACTTAGTGGGCTTTTTCTTTTGTTTTTTTTTGAAAGAAAATGACTGTCTGGATTAATGATTACGGCGAACCATCATCGACTTTTGGCTTGGAAAACATCTTCGACACTTGCTTGTTATGTGCGAAGGAAAATTGTGAGTGCGACCTTTATATGAAAGGTATATTGCAGGAAAGCACAACTGAGTTAACTGAGAACTACCCATGCCCCAGGTTAAGATTGCAGATTTTTTTTGTAAAGAAAGAAACTCCAACTTCTAGGCTCGAAGGCGTTGACGAGGGAATAACTTCCTTATTTCTCCAGTGTTTGGGGATTGAAACAATGCCTTACATCATCAACAAAGTTTGATTGAAAGCATACTGACAGTAGTTATGGGTATAACGTTTTCGTCATCCTCCCTCCAATCTTTGCATATTAAAAATTTAGACAAGGAGTAAATATTTGAAAGATAAAGCATAAAAGTGCAAACAAATGAACAAAATGAATTGAATCAAAAGTCGTAATGCTTTAAAAAAGACAAACATAATTTGAAGGCAAACAACTAATAAAATAAGGAAAGTACAAACAACGAGAAACAAAAGGTCTAGTGACTAAATCAGTACAAAGATGAGCCGTCCTGTCTGAAACATTGGCGTTTAGGAAGATAATCTGCTGAGGTTACTCTCCTCTGGCAATCGAGACTTGAAGCATCTCAGTGAGCTTGGTCATGCCTGATTTTAACTCATCTATCTCCGTTCAAATTTCCGCATTATATGTCTCTTGTTCTGACATCTGGAGTCTATAGTTAGCTCTAGTTCGATATCTGTGTCGAGGAATCAGCTTGACGACTTAAAAGTAAATTGGAAGATAAAGACAACCGGACATGAGTTACCGGACCGACATATGATATGCAAAACATGGTGTTACAATGCAGAATGTGGATGAAAGATTTCATGAAATTCAAATATTTACGAACATCGAAAAATACCAACGAAAGCTTTATTTATTATTTTTGAAAATGGATTACAAGTGAACATTCTTAAAAGAGAATCTTGGCATAATAGGTAAATAAAAGCTAATAAGACCCTAAGGAAGCTTCATGTTCTGCTCCTTGCTCTGCTCTTCTAGCTGGGCCTTTTCGAGGATGAGCCTGCCTTCAAAAGATAGATTGAGGGTCGGAGGAAAATAAATCCTCCATTAAAACCAAGAAAGGGTAAGTTGGAAAAGTATCCACAACTGTTGGTGATTAATGTCCTTGATGTCGGATACCCTTAAACATAAGGATCTAGCAATGTTTTGCTCTTTTAGGGTCCTTCTCCAAGAAGGGGAAAGAAGATACCTCCAAAATAGGTAACCCCCACCAATTGAGAGTACTCTTCTATAGTAGGCAAGAGTTGATAATCTGTTTCTGAATCCCTCTTGATCTTGAACCAAAGCTCTTAGCTTCTTTAGGTCATCCAACTTAAGCTTCTATTGTAATCCATGGTATCCTGCAATGTTCATAAGTACATATGGATTCCATGAAATCTAATTCAATGGGGGTGCTTTATGAATGCAATGCACACATACACATAAGCAAACAAAGTCCTAGGTTAGAGGAACACTGAGTGGAATCAAGGTCTACCCTTCCCTAAAAAGGTATGTACTATAAGTTAGTTGTACCTGCAGAACAAGGATTCTAAAGAAGTGCCCAAAGTCATCAGTCTATCTTTCGGACAATATCAATTTTTCGATTGACTCGGTGGTTAATAAGATTCTCAAGATAACCTTTTTTGAGTGTAGTATCGCGTAGCAACTATTTTGGGAATACTCCCTCATAGTCCTCGCACTACGTCCTAAATAAGGCCAAAGTGGTGTTAGGTAACTACGGTCCCCAGTATCACAGACTCCTAGCCGAAAATAGTAAGGGTTTTCACGACTATACTCGTTCAACCGAACTAAATTTCAGAAGGGCCTTAACTGAGCAGTGATTCTCAAGTCAGCTTGGTCGGGAATCACTCCCTATAAGCCTCGTCGAATATATGACCTTCCTATAATAATGTCACTCAAGTCCGGGTGTAGGACTTATCTCACGATACATATACCTCAAGCAATGTACAAGATATATATATATATATATATATATATATATATATATATATATATATATATATATATATATATATATATATATATATATATATATATATATATATATATATATATATATATATATATATATATATATATATATATATATATATATATATATATATATATATATATATATATATATATATATATATATATATATATATATATATATATATATATATATATATATATATATATATATATATATATATATATATATATATATATATATATATATATATATATATATATATATATATATATATATATATATATATATATATATATATATATATATATACAAGTAGGCAAATAAAGCAAATAGTAAAATAAGCAAAGTAGGGGTAACCCTCAAAAGTTAGGACTTCCCCAGTTAAGTCACCATTTTCTGTTGCAGTGAGAATAGGATATCAAATTATTAATTAATTTGAATCACAATCTTTGAATCACAACCGATCTTTGATTTATCCGAAGGAAAAGGTCAAAAGAAGAAAAACCTAATTTTGCATCGTAAACAATGCGGGGAGAGATCTAGGTAAGGGGTTGGTTAAGCCTAGGGAAAGTATTAGCACCCTAAAATTCTGTAGTACTCTATAGGAACCTTTTGTTTAAATTTACTATTTTCTTTAATTATTTTCTTGAAGATATATACTGAGCTAAGGGTTAGAAAGTGACATAGAAAGACCTAAGGGTTAGTCCTAAGTTTACTCGGCAAGACTCGCATCTTGTGCCTACATATCCTAGGTAGGGGATGGAATCAGAGTAATCGTAGTTCCCCTCGAAAGGGAGGTTAGAAACTTCTTGACAGTGGTCAAGGTTTCAATGGGGAATAAGCGTTCATATGGAAGCACTTACGTGGAGTGCGGAGACTCCTATTTCTACGTTGTAAATTTGAATGGAAAGGTAAACTAGGTATTCCACGGAGGGAAACCCTAAAATGGAGTGCAACGACTCCTTGACCTAATGCTAGGGTGTCGCTTCCGCGAAAATAAGGTGCCGAAAAAACAGAAGAGTCGCCACCTTTCGTTATTTATCCCTCGGAACGGGAAAGGAAACAATCGGAAAAACCTGACGAAAAAGGGTAAGACAAGGTCGTCGCAACCATTGTCTGGGTTCGGGAGTCGGTTACGCAAGGGGAAGGTATTAGCACCCCTCACGTCCGTCGTACTCGACGGGATCCACGCTTGTTGGTTTGCCTACGGGTGAAAAACAATCTATCTATGGCTGCTAGATCTAAACGGAAAGAAATTGACTCGATAGAGCGTCGCACTCTATGCCTACGTATTCTCATCAGAGAATGAGAAATCAGAGTCAACGTAGTTCGGGAAACTACGGGGAAAGTTGCTCGGCAAGACGTCGCGTCTTGGGCCTACGTATTCTCGTCAGAGAAATCAGAGCATGACGTAGTTCAGGCTAACTACGGCTAGACAGGGTGTTCTCGGTCACACGGGGGTGAGAGATTAAGTTGACGATACTAGCGTATGCATTCTAGCAGTTAGGTGGACGCTGCTCGACCATTGGAGACTTAGGCGTACCTGTTTGCGGTAGAACGGACGTAGTATGTCGGGTTTTAAAGGTATGGGAACCTACGGGAACTAGAACTACGGTCTGGTCTCAAATGCACTCGAGCAAGAGAAAAGGATAACATCAGTCGTCAGCGGGAAAGTCTCGATCGCACGGCAGCGAGGAGAACAAAAGGTTAGTTGTTAGTGTGCTCGCTAGGATATCGCATCCTATGCCTACATATTCTCATCAGAGAAAATCAGAGCAGCTGTAGTTCAGGTTACAGCTAAAACGGGGACCACAACACAAATCTCATTTTATTAATATTCGGAAGGTTACAATGATAAACTCCTAAAAAATCATACCCATCTATCATGGAAAATCTAATGAAAAATAGTCCCCTAACAAGTGGACCTTTAATTCTACCTCTAAAAAGGCGTAAAAGAAACTCCTAAAAGAAAATATATCCTAAAAAGAAAATATTAAAATACTATTATTTTTTATATTTTTCATTCCACTATACTTTCCATTTTTTCTATTTTTATATTATATATTCTTTTTCACATATTCTTTTTCTTTAAAAAATCTAAGCAAATGAATATAAAAGAAAATAATGGAAAAAAGAGAAAAACAACGGGGGGGTGCATCAGTTCAGCCAGGGGTGTGAGCCAGAAATCAGTTGGGCCTAGCCCACTAAGCAAATTCAGAAAAGAAAATAAAAAACAGGGGGTAAGAGAGTACAACGGAGGGTGTGCCCAGAAAAGCAAAGAATGGGCCCAGCCCAATCAGACCAAACAGGAGGGGGAAGAAAGAAAATGGAGGGGTATGCGTTACAACAAACCTAATAGGCCTCGGAGCCCAATCCCTAACCACGTGATCCATCCCCTTCAGCAAAACCTAACCCTAATCCCTTCTTGGCAAAACACTGGTCACCGCATGCGCCGTTTCTCGTCTCCAACCTTTCTCTGTCTACTTCCGTTCCTCTTCACCTCTCACGAACTCTCTCTCCATCATCTTCAGATTTCGCCTTGAATCCACAAACACAAATGAATAAACAACAACAACAAAACTATCACCTTCTTGGAAAAACAACATGATCCATCCTTTGAGGTTCTTGAAGATTCGTGGAGACGAACGTTGATGAAGATTCGTTGAAGCCATTCTTAGAGTTGTTCTTGAACACGAAGACTGTTTTATGAACGATGAAGATCTTGTGTTTCTGAAGAAAACTCGAAGGTTTGAAGAACGTGATGAAGTTTGCTTGAAGACGCGTTGAAGATTGACGAACATCTACGAAGTTAACTGAACGAATGTTATGAGATCTGGAAACGATTTGAGCGGACGAGTTGTTTGAAGATATAGATCGGGAGCTCGTGATGAACACGACGGACGAGGATGATGAAGATCCTGGATCTGGACGAAGATCATGATGATCGATGAATCTTTGAAGTTCACTGAAGATTCTTGAAATCTCCTGGGAAAATCATGAAGATCTGGACGCAGATTTGCTGAGCATTGAGCGAAAACGATGAACGTTCAAAGGAGTTTCTAGAAAAGCCTGGTGAACCATGAATAATCTGGATGAATGTTCTTCGTTGATGAGTTCTGGATGAAGAATGAGGGATGGAGATTGAAGGATCTTCATCAGTTTCTGGATGAATCTGGGTGGAATCAAGAACAAATGATGAGTATGATGAATCCGGTGAAGAAACTCCGTTGAAGATCATGCGTGAATCTGGGAAAATTGAGAACACAGATGATGAACATGATGAATCCGGTGAGATTCTGGGCAAAGTGCGTTTTCCGGTGACCGTTGCGGTGGTCGGAGACAGTTAGCAGGTGGCCGGCGCGGCGGTTGCATGGCCGCCGGCGGGGTCTCCAGTGAGGGGTGAGGTGGCGTTGCTGCATGCAGAGTGAGATGAAGTGAGGCCACGTGTGGTGATGGAAGAGAGAGGGAGAGCCACGTCGGGTGGCATGCAGAGTGAAGTGGTGGATTGAGGGAGCGAAACGTGGCGAAAAATGGGGGACCCCACTCAGAATGCACACGCGACTGCTTTTATATGCTGACACATGGACTGGACCTGGGGTTTGTGGGCCTCAGAAAAACTGACAAATGGCCCACGAAAATGGACTTGATTAGCAGCCTGATTAATACATGATTAATACCTAATTAAACTCAATTAAATGTAAACGAAAATTTAAAACAGCTATTAAAACCTAAATTGCAATTAAGAATACTCTGACCCTAATTAACTCTAATAAACTCAATTAAGACCCTAATTAATCTAATTAAATCCTAAAAGAATTTAATCTAATAACTTCTAACAACTATTAACTCTAATAAATCTATTAACTTCTATTAATTCTACTTATTTCTAACCAAATAAAAATAGAAAAAAACTCTATTAATTTCCTATTTAAAAAATCCTAATAAAAGGTATATATCCTGTAAAAATCATTTTAACAATTCTACTTAATATCTAAAAACAAAATTTTTATTAAATCTATTATCTAAAAAATGATTAGAGAAATTCCTAAAAAGGAAATTAAAACTAAAGCTATTTAAAAACAACTAATATCTATTAAAAACTATCTAACTAACACCTAGAAAAATCAATTAAATCCATAAAAATTCTAGAAAATAAGGGAAAAACCTAAAAAAAGCGAGGAAGCCGATTAAATCGATTAGCGACTATATCGAAATAAACGGTAAAAATCCGGACACCGAGATGTCCTCAAAAACAACAGCGAGAGCTGAAAACACCGGGAACGAGCACCGATTCTCAAAATGCGTCCTCGTATTGGCCTGAAATGCCTGAAGCGCGATCAGAGGGCTGTAATCCCGATAAAGTCAATCTGACTGAAAAAAATGCAATGTACGCGGTATGCAAAATGCAAAATGGAACGAGTCAAAACATGAGCCAAATAGCGATAAGTAGTTGGTCAAATTTTGGGGTGCAACAGCTGCCCCTATTCAAACGGCTTGGACCTGAAGGGTTGAGAAGCGAACGGCTTTCAAACATTCAAAGGTAGAAGGCGGTTGAATACAAAAGAACCCGGAAATTTGCCAACTACACAAGCACACGGTACTCTGGTGGGAACAAATCTTCGGAAACTGAAATAGCTGCACGACAACTAGCTGGAGAAATACTGATCTGAACCTCCGTCAGGATGATTCTCTGATTCATCTGATATCATTGCGTCCTTAAATCATCGAGGGATCACTGGTTACACGGTAACAAGCGATTGGCCAACCTCACAGGTAAACGATACTCTGATTGGTAGGAACATCTTCGAAACTGAGCACAACAATTGCACAGCAACTCATTGGGGAATTGGTCACACGGTAACCGGGGAAGAGTCTGATTTTAAGTCTCCGTCAGGATGATCATCTAATTTTGCTGTAGATATTCGTCTTCAAGTCATCGAAGGGTCACTGGTCACTCGGTAACCGGCAATACATGGTCGATTACACCGTCAGGCGTTCTGTGTCATAGCAGAAGAATTCCTCGGGACTCGTCAGGTCATTAGGAACTTTTAACAATCAAGCTATTCATGCCGTCGGGCATTCAAAGGAGTTTTCGGGCGTCAGCCGGACTTCATCAGTAGGTCGAGGATAGAATTCTTGGTCAATCATGAACCAAATAAGGATATGCTATCTTTTACCGTCAGGCACTCCGCATCAGCTGAGAGAACTGCTTCGTTAACACGGTCGGACTTCAACCATCAAGTCTTCAAGGGAAGTTTCAACTTCGCTGTTCAGGAACCTGCTGGGGATGACACATCTCCGCTGGGGATTCTGGAGAACTATCAAGTAACTCTGTTTCGGGGGTCCAGAAATCATTCTGGGTGAATCATCTATGCTGAGGAAATCAAGAATCATCTTGAACAACAACTCCATCGGGATCTTCAAGAATCATCCTGAACCAATGACTCTGCTGGAGGTTTCAGGAATCATCCTGAGCAAACACTCTGCGGGAGATTCTAAGCATCAACTTGAGCAACCAACTCTGGCGGCTTCACTGGGGATTTTAAGAATCATCTTAAGCAAACAACTTCGCTGGAGAATTCAAGAATCATCTTGAGCAAACGACTTGGCTGGGGGAGTTCAAGAATCATCTTGAGCAAACGACTTGGCTGGGGGAGTTCAAGAATCATCTTGGACCAAACCATTCTGAGGAGGAACATCTACAAAACCAGAACGGTGGCGACCTGGCTCATGTTTCGTATACATATGTTTCGACAATGGCGCAATGCTCCACACGGTGGAAATGCTACGCGTTTTCAGGGTAAATGCTATGCAATCATGCAAAATGCTATGGCCCCATCAGCAAAATAAATGCTGAAGGGAAAAGCCTCCTGTCAAGGAGAAAGGACCACTCTGGTGGAGAGGAGGAATCATCCTGCCGAGGAGAAGAAGTCACACCAATCTCAATTGGACTCCGCACGGGGAAACAAACTTCAGTCGACTGCTGCAGGGGGATAAAGCTCTACGAGAACCTGAACCTGCTCATCTGGGTATTCAAACCACAACTGCTGAGGAAAACGATGTCAATCGCAGAAATAAACTGCGCGGTCTTCGCGGCAAAACCATCCGAGAGATAACGACTCCGGTGGGGAAACACAGCATCAACTATTCAACACTCTACTAGGGAAAACCAATCATGGCCCGAACGGCTTCCAAGGGCTCGGCTCTCTTGGGGATCTGCAAACTCGGCTGGGGAAGAAGAAATCATCCTGTTTCGGGGAGAATACGACTCTGTGGGGAATCTCAATTCCGATGGAGACTTCAGTCTGGCACTATCAACTACTACACACTTCAGTGTATGACTCAGCTAGGGAGATGACGTCCCTTCGGGATACATCTGATTGGGGAGAGAAACTTCTCTGCGTGGGGAAACACCTATCAATGCTCACGATTTCGCATTCAGACTCTGCGGGGAGATGCTGCTATACTCTATCAGGGATATCAATCCTGATCTGCTGAGGGTAATCTTGCATATGCCTTACGGAGACTGACCCTTCTGGGTAACACCTGTTGGACTATCAAGTCTGATGAGGAATACATGTGTATCAACACTGCTGGGGATATCAATCTTTAGCTACTCATTGTACAACTTTGATGGAGATGTACCGATCCTATCAAGGAAACACCTCTGGCGTCTGCAGAAGATAACAATCGATCACTGAAATTGAATCTCACTTCACTGAGGAAAACAACCCTGAACGGTACTTTTTGAACACCCTAAGTCCTTATAGGGTACACAGCAATCTGCTGAGCAATAACTCTTCTCTATCAAAATCTACCCGTCTGGAGATTACTCAGTGATGGAATCAATGTCGATCTCTGCTTGAGGAATGAGTCAATGACCTGGACTCGGAGGGAAAAGGAGTCAAACTCGGACTCTGTGGGGATACAACATTGCATCAGTCCCACTGCTGGGGAAATAAACCCAAATTTGTCGGTCAGGGAAAGCTTCAGTCTCAACCCACTTAGGAAAGTAGCACATCAGGCTAATCAACATTCGATGCTTGGGATGGCCATACTCTGCCGGGAATATCAATCTCGCCCTGCCGAGGATAATCTTGATCCTACTCTGATAAGGGATAAATGCCATCTCAACTTGCTGCAATCTCAAACTGCTCAGGGGAAACAATCTCAAACTATACATCTCCGCTGAGAAAATAATCCTGATTCAACAACATCTACACAGGGGATACGGAATACCAATCATGGAGCTGTGATCACTCGAGCCTTGTGTCGGGGAATGTGACAACATACGAGTCACTAGGAATCATCGGGCCAGGTACAATTAGGCTTTTTCTGGTTTAGGGATATGTTTATGGTGATAGGGATTTATTTCTGGTTACCAACAAAAGTGGATTTGAAAGGGAAATACTAGACGAGAACTAGCATTCGAGGTGGGCTATCAGACGAGAACTGATAGCAAAATATGTTAGGTTGTCAGACGGGAACTGACTTACGGGTTTTGGATATCAGACGGGAATTGATTTCTGGTTTGCCAGACGAGAACTGGGCTTTAAAACTGTGTTGGCCAGACGAGAACTGGTTGAACGATAGGTTACAGAAAAGGTGGCCAGACAGGGCTGGTTTCTGGTTTGGATTTCAGACGAGAATTGATCTCCGGTTTGCCAGACGAGAACTGGACTTTGAAACGATTTGGTTACAAGGTTCAACCGAGTAACAGGTTAGACTGTAGGATAACAATCCAATGACAGCAAGGCTTCTTCAGAAGGTTTAGGTTTTTGGTAGGGTAATGACACGATTCCCCGACACTCAACTCTTGATAGGGTGAACAAACTCATTTGAACGACTTGCCCCAGTGCAATTCAACTTGCCCCAATCCGACTCTTGGGAAAATACATTCTGAACAGAAAACAGCCGGCAACAAGACAGTCTTCAGATGGCTTGCCCCAACATCTGTACAACAGAAGGATTCATCCTCAACTAACCAACTCTCAGCATGGTTGGTTTCAATATCTCTGAAGTAGCTTGCCCCTGAACGAGCGTTGAGCGACTTAACCTGCTCTGATTGAACACTGGAGGGATCTCCCCTCAAATCACAAGAGTTCTGGATAGCTTCCCCTGATTGGGTCTCGAGAAGATCAACTTCTGATCAACTGCTTCTTGAATAATCTGTCCCATAATCAACCGATGCTTTGGGACTCGTCCTCAGACAAACTGATTCTAAACTCTCTGGAAGTCAATGCCTCAAATTCACAAGGCTTCACAGCATACCATTCTGATCCAGACTGCTACGATTCAGTCCTGATTGGCTATTCCCTGTTGGATTTCCTTCATATCAACTACTGACCTGCAATTAAAATTGTCTATTCACGAATGGTAATTTTAATGCAATGTTCATGCAGATTTTGAAAAAAAATGCTGTCACTCATTTACGTGTCATGATAGTGAGTGACGAATGAACCAACAGTTCAAACGTAGTGCTGATTTGATCAGTGAAAAATACAACAAGGATATGATTAGCAAATCATGTAGGAGTCAGGTTACTCAACCTTATCGTAATACGCTTTCAGAATAAACCCTGCCTCAATTAGGTCTTTTAAGGGTTGTATCGTGGCCGGGTTCACGGTTCGTGAAACAAGGGATATTAGGCTCAAGTCATGATTCGTACCCACCCCTTCTACGTGATGATCTCCGATCCTAATGTTCAGTTAACCTGGCATGAGCGCTCGCCTCTTCGAGGAATGTTAGGAACAATGGTTAAGGAACTCACAAGGTTTTCGGAGTGACAGTTACTCTTTCATTTTCGGTGTCTGTATCCACACGACTTTGTCCTTGTTTGAGGATTTATCTGTTGAGATCCTTTCATTTTATTCTTTTGATTCCCTAATTTTTGCCTGGACTGACTCTTTTGAGTTCTTTTCGATTTCTTTTGAAGTCCAGCGGGATGCCCTGGTTTTTTCCTAAGTATTTGCTTTCCAGCTTTTCTTTTCTTTTTACTTAGTGGGCTTTCTTATTCCTTTTTTCTTTTTCTTGGAACAAGTCGTGCGACACTGGTGGTCTGGATTCATCCGAGAGGTTTATAACTGTCTCACTCCTGATTGGTGATGTTTAACCATCTGGGGAGGAATACGATGTGATTGGTCCTCTAATGGAGACACTTCTCTATAAGACTTGAACGCTCGATCAAGCTAATTGACAACTACCCTGCCCCGGGTTAAGATGTGAGGGTTTAAAAGTCCGAAAAAACTCCTACTTCTCGGCTCGAAGTGGTTTACAAGGGATTCTCTTCCTTATCTCTCCAGTGTTTGGGGGATTTGAAACAATGCTTGTACATCCTAGGCAAGGTTTTATCTGAAAGCATACGATCGTCGGTTATGAGTATTCAGTTTCGTCATCCTCCCTCCAATCTTTACTAATCATAGTGATAAAGTGGAGTAAATAAAGTGCAAGTGTCAGTGCAATGCAGTAAATGAGTGACAACGACATGATTAATTCATAAAAATGCATAGTCACTTTATTAATATTACCATTCGATACAAACAATGTTCAACAGCAAGTAGTAACTAATAGAAAAGAAACTACAAATGCAAATGATAAAAAGTCCGAGGACTGCCAATGCTGAGGACGTCTGCCCGCCTGGACCACTGGCCTCTAGAAATAGCCCTCTGAATCTGCGAGCTTAAACAGCTGAGAGGTTGTCATGCACAACCAAAACTCCCTCTGGAAAGGAAATGCACCTTTTGTCGATCAACTGTTGCACTTTTGCCTGAAAAGCTTTGCAATCTTCAGTTGAATGCCCCGGGGATCCACCATGGTAACCACACTGAGCATGGGGATTGTACCCCAGAGGGTAAGGCTCTGGCACGGGCTTAAGAGCTTTAGGTTCCACCAAAGAATTCTGAATCAAATGTGGCAGAATCTGGCTATACGGCACAGGCACTGGATGAGAAGGAACATTCATTCGTTCCAAGTTGTTACGAGGTCGGTTCTGATTCTGATGCTGATTCTGATAACCTCGGCCACGGGCTCGCTGATTAGCATGAGGAGCGACATAAAGTTCCCGACGTGGTGCCCTAGGCACAATTGTCTGTCCAGAATAACGAGACACAGAAGATATTGACCGCTGAGGAGATGAGGAACCAACAGATTTCACCGATTCATCTTGAGGATACCCAACATCTGTCATGACTGCATTGACCACAGTTTCATCTTCAGTTTGAAAGCTATAGAGAGATTCAGTTTCACTAGCCTGACTGCCCGAAACATTCTAGATTCTTCCGGTCTTTACACCATACTCGATGCGCTCTCCTGCCCTTACCAATTTAGAGAAATTTGGTGCAACTCCAAGCATTCTTTCAAAGTACAGGCTCTGCAAGGAGTTTACGAACATGCCTTTTAGCTCTCGGTCTAGAAGCGGTGGTTGCACTCTAGCAGTAAATTCTCTCCATCTCTGAACATACTTTTTGAAAGGTTCATTGTTCCCTTGAGACAATTCTTGCAGCTGCATGCGACTAGGAGCCACATCAAGATTGTAGTCATACTGTTTCAGAAAAGCATTGGCTATATCCACCCATGATCGGATCTGATCACTCTCTAACTGCATATACCAACTCAGAGGTTCCCCGGTCAGACTATCTTGAAAGCAATGAATCATCAGCTTGTCGTTGTGCACGAATGAAGTCATTCTTCGGCAGAACATCACCAAATGTTGCTTCGGGCAACTATCTCCTTTGTACTTTTCAAACCTAGACGCTCTGAACTTCGGAGGTAACACTAGGCTAGGAACCAGACACATGTCTGCAGCACTAGGGTTAACAGCGTCTTTACCTTTCAAGGCTTTGAATCTTTCATCCAATGCACGAAACCTTTTAGCATACACGGGAGCTAATGGGTCTTCAGTCTTTGCTATCGGGACCTCTCTTCGGGACTTTGGCACAGGGAAGGCAACACCCTGGTAGTCTGAGATATCAACAGAAGGAGAACGTTCTCTTCGGACAACAAACTGCTCACGTAGATCTCGGTCTTCAACAGAAGGCTGTACAAGCTGAGTTGCAGTAAGGTTGTTCACTTGCGGAAAGTCTTCGTCATGCATAGATCCATACAAAGGATTGGACGTCACAGTGAAACCCGACAAGGTATCAACAAACTGGAAGCTTCTCTCTGACATAGCTACCAACAACTTTCAACCGACTTCACTGCTTGACTCTGATCAAATCTGCTTCAACCCCTTGGTCGTCTTCAACACTCACCTTCAGAATCAAAACAACGGCTGGATAAGAGATCTGACTAGCTGGAGCATGGCATGCAATATGATGCAGGAATGCTCATGCAAATGCAATGCAAGATGCAGCAAACACGGGATCACAGCCCCCACAAAGCTCTGATTGCTGCTGCGCTGCTGACGGGATAAGTCTGCTCTGACGAGAGAAAACCAAGATATCGGGTAGGCTGGAAGTCAAGTTTCCTGCAAAAACCCTCCCACTCACGGGTATGGACCTAAACTGACTCAAGTTCGGCATCCTATGCGTTCATCAGCGTCACAGACTTTCAAGACTGATGATACGATACCCAGAAGGTGTGGCATCACCAGCTCATGAAGCGGCCTCACTCGGCTGAATCATAAATGATCGGTCCCCAGAGTCGACAATCCTCCAAATTAACAACCGTCTCAACCCAAAGGGTTGAAAGAGAAGCCAACCGGGAGAACCCGACAAGGTATCATGAGACACTAGCGCCTGCCAAGCAAGTGCGCGCCCACTAATTTCCACAACTAATTCTATGGTGCACTCAAGCCTGGGTCTGGCTTCTCACTCATCAGAGCTCCCATCCCACAACAGCACAATAGCAACAGATAATAATATAGTGCGGGAAATGTAAATACATCAGTAAAATACAACACAAAAAGTGCGGGAAATGTAAATACATCAGTAAAATACAACACAAAAGTAAACACCCACAGACACGCAAACAAGCGCTAGGATTGAATCTCTTAGGGGACGTTGAATCCCCAAACTGACTCGCATACGGGACGTTGGGTCCCAGGAAACTATCAAGTCCCCAGCAGAGTCGCCAGCTGTCGCTTCCGCGAAAATAAGGTGCCGGCAAAACAGAAGAGTCGCCACCTTTCGTTATTTATCCCTCGGAACGGGAAAGGAAACGATCGGAAAAACCTGACGAAAAAGGGTAAGACAAGGTCGTCGCAACCGTTGTCTGGGTTCGGCAGTCGGTTACGCAAGGGGAAGGTATTAGCACCCCTCACGTCCGTTGTACTCGACGGGATCCATGCTTGTTGGTTTGTCTACGGGTGAAAAACAATCTATCTACGGCTGCTAGATCTAAACGGAAAGAAATTGACTCGATAGAGCGTCGCACTCTATGCCTACGTATTCTCATCAGAGAATGAGAAATCAGAGTCAACGTAGTTCGGGAAACTACGGGGAAAGTTGCTCGGCAAGACGTCGCGTCTTGGGCCTACGTATTCTCGTCAGAGAAATCAGAGCATGACGTAGTTCAGGCTATTTACGGCTAGACAGGGTGTTCTCGGTCACACGGGGGTGAGAGATTAAGTTGACGATACTAACGTATGCATTCTAGCAGTTAGGTGGACGCTGCTCGACCATTGGAGACTTAGGCGTACCTGTTTGCGGTAGAACGGACGTAGTATGTCGGGTTTTAAAGGTATGGGAACCTACGGGAACTAGAACTACGGTCTGGTCTCAAATGCACTCAGGCAAGAGAAAAGGATAACATCAGTCGTCAGCGGGAAAGTCTCGATCGCACGGCAGCGAGGAGAACAAAAGGTTAGTTGTTAGTGTGCTCGCTAGGATATCGCATCCTATGCCTACATATTCTCATCAGAGAAAATCAGAGCAGCTGTAGTTCAGGTTACAGCTAAAACGGGGACCACAACACAAATCTCATTTTATTAATATTCGGAAGGTTACAATGATAAACTCCTAAAAAATCATACCCATCTATCATGGAAAATCTAATGAAAAATAGTCCCCTAACAAGTGGACCTTTAATTCTACCTCTAAAAAGGCGTAAAAGAAACTCCTAAAAGAAAATATATCCTAAAAAGAAAATATTAAAATACTATCATTTTTTATATTTTTCATTCCACTATACTTTCCATTTTTTCTATTTTTATATTATATATTCTTTTTCACATATTCTTTTTCTTTAAAAAATCTAAGCAAATGAATATAAAAGAAAATAATGGAAAAAAGAGAAAAACAACGGGGGGTGCATTAGTTCAGCCAGGGGTGTGAGCCAGAAATCAGTTGGGCCTAGCCCACTAAGCAAATTCAGAAAAGAAAATAAAAAACAGGGGGTAAGAGAGTACAACGGAGGGTGTGCCCAGAAAAGCAAAGAATGGGCCCAGCCCAATCAGACCAAACAGGAGGGGGAAGAAAGAAAACGGAGGGGTATGCGTTACAACAAACCTAATGGGCCTCGGAGCCCAATCCCTAACCACGTGATCCATCCCCTTCAGCAAAACCTAACCCTAATCCCTTCTTGGCAAAACACTGTTTACCGCATGCGCCGTTTCTCGTCTCCAACCTTTCTCTGTCTACTTCCGTTCCTCTTCACCTCTCACGAACTCTCTCTCCATCATCTTCAGATTTCGCCTTGAATCCACAAACACAAATGAATAAACAACAACAACAGAACTATCACCTTCTTGGAAAAACAACACGATCCATCCTTTGAGGTTCTTGAAGATTCGTGGAGACGAACGTTGATGAAGATTCGTTGAAGCCATTCTTGGAGTTGTTCTAGCACACGAAGACTGTTTTATGAACGATGAAGATCTTGAGTTTCTGAAGAAAACTCGAAGGTTTGAAGAACGCGATGAAGTTTGCTTGAAGACGCGTTGAAGATTGACGAACATCTACGAAGTTAACTGAACGAATGTTATGAGATCTGGAAACGATTTGAGCGGACGAGTTGTTTGAAGATCTAGATCGGGAGTTCGTGATGAACGCGACGGACGAGGATGATGAAGATCCTGGATCTGGACGAAGATCGTGATGATCGATGAATCTTTGAAGTTCACTAAAGATTCTTGAAATCTCCTGGGAAAAGCATGAAGATCTGGACGCAGATTTGCTGAGCATTGAGCGAAAACGATGAACGTTCAAAGGAATTTCTGGAAAAGCCTGGTGAACCATGAACAATCTGGATGAATGTTCTTCGTTGATGAGTTCTGGATGAAGAACGAGGGATGGAGATTGAAGGATCTTCATCAGTTTCTGGATGAATCTGGGTGGAATCAAGAACAGATGATGAGTATGATGAATCCGGTGAAGAAACTCCGTTGAAGATCATGCACGAATCTGGGAAAACTGAGAACACAGATGATGAACATGATGAATCCGGTGAGATTCTGGGCGAAGTGCGTTTTCCGGTGTCCGTTGCGGTGGTCGGAGACAGTTAGCAGGTGGCCGGCGCGGCGGTTGCATGGCCGGCGACGGGGTCTCCGGTGAGGGGTGAGGTGGCGTTGCTGCATGCAGAGTGAGATGAAGTGAGGCCACGTGTGGTGATGGAAGAGAGAGGGAGAGCCACGTGGGGTGGCATGTAGAGTGAAGTGGTGGATTGAGGGAGCGAAACGTGGCGAAAAAATGGGGGACCCCACTCAGAATGCACACGCGGCTGCTTTTATATGCTGACACATGGACTGGACCTGGGGTTTGTGGGCCTCAGAAAAACTGACAAATGGCCCACGAAAATGGACTTGATTAGCAGCCTGATTAATACATGATTAATACCTAATTAAACTCAATTAAATGTAAACAAAAATTTAAAACAGCTATTAAAACCTAAATTGCAATTAAGAATACTCTGACCCTAATTAACTCTAATAAACTCAATTAAGACCCTAATTAATCTAAATAAATCCTAAAAGAATTTAATCTAATAACTTCTAACAACTATTAACTCTAATAAATCTATTAACTTCTATTAATTCTACTTATTTCTAACCAAATAAAAATAGAAAAAAACTCTATTAATTTCCTATTTAAAAAATCCTAATAAAAGGGATATATCCTGTAAAAATCATTTTAACAATTCTACTTAATATCTAAAAACAAAAATTTTATTAAACCTATTATCTAAAAAATGATTAGAGAAATTCCTAAAAAGGAAATTAAAACTAAAGCTATTTAAAAATAACTAATATCTATTAAAAACTATCTAACTAACACCTAGAAAAATCAATTAAATCCATAAAAATTCTAGAAAATAAGAGAAAAACCTAAAAAAAGCGAGGAAGCCGATTAAATCGATTAGCGACTATATCGAAATAAACGGTAAAAACCCGAACACCGAGATGTCCTCAAAAACAACAGCGAGAGCTGAAAACACCGGGAACGAGCACCGATTCTCAAAATACGTCCTCGTATTGGCCTGAAATGCCTGAAGCGCGATCAGAGGGCTGTAATCCCGATAAAGTCAATCTGACTGGAAAAAATGCAATGTACGCGGTATGCAAAATGCAAAATGGAATGAGTCGAAACATGAGCCAAATAGCGATAAGTAGTTGGTCAAATTTTGAGGTGCAACATAGGGTAAAATGGCATTTTCGTCCATGGAAGGACACCTAGGCAAATTAGAGTTTTGAAATGGTCAAAGGTTTATGGTTATTGACTCGGCGGTCAAACAGTTAGATCTAATCCTTCAGAGGACGTTAACGGTAAAAATGATGCAAACGACAAATTACTACAACGGTGATAATTGAAATACGGGGAAATAACGAAAGCAGTAAAACAGAGGTGCAAAGCGAAGATCACTCGCATAAATTACAACTATGAAAAAAATGCAAAAAAAAAAAAATAAAGACGGAATAAAAGCGACGATAGCCTCACATAATTACAACCGAAAAAAGAAAATACAGTAAAAATGTGAAATTAGTAACCAAGTACAAACAAGAGATATGAAAGTCAGATAATAATTAGCGGGAATATTAAGCCTTTTTATTTTAGCATTTTTTAGTTAGAAAATTAGAAATGAAAGTGTGAAATGTTAGAAATTTAAAAATAAATAATGTTAGAAATTTATTAAGAAAAAGTTTGAGTTAAATTAAACATAATGATTTAAAAAAATTTTGTTTTTAAAAGAGGGTTTTAAATTTTAATTTGAAAAGGGTTTAATTTTTATTTAAAAAAGGTTTAACTTTTATTTAGCGTTTTACTAAAAAAGTGATCCAATTTTTATCTTTAAAAAAAAAAGAGTTTCTCATTCTAATTAATGATTTTTATTTTGAAAGAAAGATCTAAATTTTAATAAATTCTAATCCTAATGTTTAATTACATTCTTTGTTAAATAGTTTAATTAGAACTTTAATTCTCATTATTAATTATCAATAAAAAAATAACTAAAAGAAAAATAAAATATTAAAAAGAAAGAAAAAAAAGTAATAATAAAGGGGGAGGGGTGGATTGTGTTGCTGTTTTGTTTCCTTAGAGTTTAGAAAAAAACCCTTTCCCTTCTTTAGGGTTTGGGAAAAAAAACTCTTTCCCTTCTTTAGGGTTTGGGTAAAAACCCTTTCCCTTCTTCTTCTTTCCAACCGGCGACGACTCCTTTTTGAAACTTTCCTCTTCTCTCCAGCTTCGCCTTCGTCTGTTCATACCTGTCGCTACGCGAAAAATGACACAGAGTCGCCACCGGATTTTATTTATCCCACGGGGGGAAAGGGAAATAGCGATAAAACCTTTGGGAAAAGAGCGTGGTCATCGCAACCAAGTCTTAGGGTTCGGGAGTCGGTTATGCGAGGGGAAGGTATTAGCACCCCCTCGCATCCATCGTACTCGATGGGAACCTCCTAGGTTATTTCGCGTGAATGGGTGTTTTATTCTAAAAGTTTGCTTGTTTAAGGAAAAGAGGGATTGGTTTATTTATTTTAATGCTCGCCAAGGATTGTGGTCCTTGTGCCTACGTATCCTCACTTAAAAGAAGTGAAGAATCAGAGCTCCGTAGTTCGGAGGCTTTATGAAATTGTTGTTTGTTGGTTGATTTTATACCTTGAAAAAGGTTTTTTTGGATTGACGCCCTAAGGCAAAAATAGTTTGATGAGTTGATGTTGTTTTTAGTTTTTTTTTTGAAGAAAATGTGTTCTTGACTAGGATTATACAAAAGACTTTGGATAGAGATGAATGTCTCGAATAACCAAGTCGAGCGCCTTGTATTCGAAACATTCGGAATGAGTGTAGGAGGGTTCCATTCTCATTCCTTCTCCACCACTTTAAAGTTCATGGTGCATAATTCCAATCATATATTTTATTGTGTTTTTTTTGTATTTTTATGCGAAAAGAGAAACACTTGACGTTGGATCAAGATTTATTGCTTGTAAAGATATTTGAAGTGATGCGATTTAGGTCGATGGCGGTGCACAAGGCATCCGACTTACATGGTCAAAAATGGCTCGATAAAATCGAGAGTTTACTTTTAAAAATAGTTTTTGGAAACAAAGGTCAACAAGGGCCATAACAATATTCACATACAAACATCATACAAACATAAGCCACACGGCTCAAAAAAATCGAGACACACAAAAAAAACGACACGGCCCGTGTTGCTGGTCCAGGTCGAAATCTCACATTTTTTTTTTATGTTTTCGTTTCGTTTTTGTGGTTCCTTGAGGATGGTTTCTTAGTCCCTTAGGGGACCTTACATGATATACAGTTCAACAACACATAAAAGAGTGAATGAAATGAATATAAAAGCAAAGAATAAAAGGAGAAAGATTTGAAGAAATGGATACCAAGAGCTTTCTATCCTTCTTGCAAGTACTCCAATGACCTTTGTTGGATGTGCTCTCCCCTCTTCACTCTATGTTGTGAAGGTTTGGTTTCTCAATGATCCTCTTGTGTCTCTATCTCACTCTTTTTTTTTTTGTTTTTTGGGGGTTTCTTGCTAACTATTTTCTGGTTTTTTGCTCTTACTCTTTGCTCTCTATGTGTAGTCTCTACTCTGCTTGCTTCTTGTGTTGTGTTCTATTTTGATAGTAAGGAATACTATGTTTTCTATGCTTGCTTGCAGCCCATTTTCCACCTTTTCTGTCAACTTTTTCTGCTGTCCTAAAGCCACACACTTTGCACACCTTTTCATCACCAACTTTCCATTCTTGGCAATGCCTTTTTCTTCCTTTTGTGCAGCCCCACTTTTCCCTTCTATTTCTAGTATGACTTGCTGCATTTTTCTGCTGTAGCATACTATACTACTATCCCTCTTTTTGCCCATTAGTCTCTTGGATGGTATTGCTTTGTATCTTGCCATGTAGCCAATTGTTACCACTCTTTGACAGCATTTGCAAACTGATATTTAGCAAGTAAATATATCATTTGCATGCTATTTCCTTGACTTTGTGACATAAAAAATGATCTTGTAACATAGTACATGTTGTCCTCTTGATTTTGTGACATGTAGTAATTCTTCAACTCTTGCATGGGGCTGTTTTGCCTATGATTGAACATGCATAATCTTGGCCCATAAACATTCCAATGTTGATTTAATTCTTGCATATTTCTTGGATGTTTGTGAGCATAATGTAGCACATGAAAAAAAATGGTGTAGTATGAAGAGTACCATATCATAGATTTGATTAAAGACTTGAATGAAGATTTAGAAATAGATTAATTTCTAAACATTATCTAGAGTTGGAATTTTTGTAACAAATTACATGATTGTAATGTCACAAAATTCCTCTTAGTATTATTTTTATCTCCATTCATGAATCTTGAATTTTGGATGATGGATTCCCTCATGTGCTTAAAATTGAAATCTTGAATTATGCATTGATGATCTTGATTCATGCCTTAATAATTTGCACTCCACTTATGCCATAAAAATAAACATGTATGAAGGAGCTTTGGATTTGGCCTAGCATTCATGTCTATTAATATTTATCTTGAATATCCTTGTATTTTGTCAAGTAACTTCCCCTTGCCAAAATTTTCATGAGTAGAATTTTTCCTCAGATCAAACCTTAGGTGATGAACCTTTTTTCATGTAGTCCGAAAATAGACAAGTTACAACCAAATGGCCTAGTTCGTACCTTGTGAATCCGCATGCTCGATACACAATAGAATGATGTATGATATGCCGAATGTAGGGTATAAAAGGCTAACGGTGAAAATGAGGGTGTGACAATACCTGAAACCAAATAAAACAAAGCCAAACGCGTTAATGTCATAATATTACATTTTGGGTGTTTCGACGGCGAGGTGGTGGTGTTCTTGGCCAGTGATGAAGCTTCTTCCGAGGCTCTTTGCTTGGTTGTTGTCCGCCGGTGATAGTGAGACTCTAAAGGATCCACGGCCGCCGTTGGATGATCCTTGTTGGTGGATCTTCTGAGTGTTTCTCAAAACTCTCTTCTTCCTCTTTCTGATGACATGTTCTTGATTTGTGATGTTGATGAAGTTTTCTCCCCCTTTTCTCAAATACAACTTATATTTATATAGGTATCAAACTAGCGTTAACTATAACCTATGCCCATTTTAAAACCCAACTCAAATAATTATTTAAAACTAAATAAAATAAAATAAAAAGTAATAATTCTATTTATTTATTTATTCTAACTATTTAGATAAAAAATAAAAACAACCGAAACTCAAATAAATAAATGTCGGACGCCCAAGTGCTCGAAAAAATAAATCGAGTACACTAAAATGATCATCGCAAAATATACGACTCAGAAAAATACCGTTTGGCCAGATTTTGAAATAAATTTTACTCGATAAAATGACTTAAACTGTCCAAAATGCAACCGAAAAGTGTTCCAAAAACTTAATTGAACATGTCAAGTTAAACTACGACAAACGTAGATTAATATGACTGCCGTTTGCCGGCTCGACTTTAAAATTTTCCGTCCGCTGATTTTTCGCAAAGTTGACTTTTATTTTGACCGATTCGACTGTAATTCCGACAAGTTTATTTCAGCTGATAAATTGGGTATTATGAAAAATGACAGACATGATATGCTATACAGACAATGCAAAATAAATATGAGGGTAAAATTTGGGGTGCAACACTGAGTTTTCAAATATGTCACCTCAAAAGAGGATGACTCAAAATAGAACTACGCTGCACAATATGATGGCAATGAAATGGGAGTCAGATGCACAAGAACACTATAAGTTTGATTTAAAAACACTTTTGTAAATACAATTCTAAAGTTATTTTACTTACCAATTTCTCTAAACTTTTAAATATAGGAGGTTTTCTTTACAGTTTCAGCAACTATAAATGAAATTGATGATACATTTGGATGGCATTATATTAGATGTGAAAATGTATGAAGAAACTTAAACAAGAAGTCCATGAATTGGAATATCCTTCATGTCAAACACATTCCAAGTATCCAAACCAAGGTTAAACATTGCAATCATATACCATCTTATCAAAAAAATCATTAGTAACATAATATAAAAAAATGTGTGATCACAGGTTTAAGATAATACTAAAAGTATCTAATGAGACCGCTAAAGCAACTTTGACATTGTTTGATCAAGAGGAACAGAAGATACTCAATACAACAACTCAAATGCTCTTGCAACAACAAGCTAACACGTCTACACCATCAATACTACAAAACCTCTATCACCGTACTCTTATTTTTGAATAAAGTTGTCTGCAAAAAACCTAAAAGGAGGGTCGCAAATCTACACAGTATCACGAACTTTTGTACCAAACCACTATTCTACAATAACCAATTTTGAAAACTCCTATTAAAATGGTAATTAAATTTGTACTACAATCATACAAATATACTAATAAGTTTATAAATACTAACAATATACTTATTACATATAGGAGTCCATATCACCACCAATGATTCAAAATAAAGAAGATCACCAAGAAGAACAAAAAGAAAAAGAAAAAGAAGGAGAAGAAGAAGAACATGGAAGAGAAAATGATGATGACAACATCAATGGTAAACCATACAAGAAAAGAAAAACAAAAACTCGCAGTGTTAAACGAATGCTAATCATAACATCATCAGATGATGTAACATATATTAAAGGAAATTCAAAAAATAATAGTGGCAACAATGGACTTCAGATATTATCCTCTGACGATGAGTTACTTCTCATACACAAATTAAAGACTCGAAAGTACATTAAAGGAACAACAAAGCCTCATCTAAGAAAAAAATAACAAAAAACCATAAAAATTGATTTCATTTTGAAGACATCTTTCATGTTTTAACTTTTTATTTTATGTCTCACCTTCATTTCCATTATTTATAAATGTATTATTTTCAATTAAAATTAAACTATATTTTTTTTGTTATTCTAATCTTATTATCTATATTATAGAGTTTTTATAAAAAATAATATCTACCATAAATAAATTCTTATTTTATTTCAGCAACTTCTATTTACTACCTGCATGATCTTTTGTGATGCGCGGGGTCCTATTCTAGTTTTCTCATAAAAATGGACACACTAATACACATACTCTTCATATAGGACATTATTGTATTAAGTCTACAAAATTAATATCATATGTTCTATGAGCCATGTTCTTCAAAAATGGATTAAGTTAGTATTAGTGTAAACAATTATTTTGGCTTTGGCTCCTGAATATGTGAGACACTGAAATTATTGTAACATTCTAATTTGCGGTTTTTTTATTAAGAATAATTTTATGTTACTTTAATGTGTTTGTGATGTCTTTGAGTGTAGGACATATTATATGATATTAGGTGTTATTACACGTGATTGGCAAAATTTTGTAGGTAATATGTTAAGTAAGATGTTCTGACAAGATGTAGCATATTTTGTCTCGAAGTGTTCTATGGCGTAATTGTTGTAAACACCATGTGAAGTAATATGTTCTAGCATTACACGAGACATCATGTCTTGAGCTGCTTACTTGACGCACAAGTATTAATGGAGTGTATCTTGTACTTTCAAGATTGTTTCTTTTTTTCAATCAAAGATTTGATTTTAAAGTGTGTACTCGTTTTGAAAAGATTTATTATGAATTCGTTTTAGCAATATTGGATTTCTTATTCATATCATATTCATATTTTATTGGATTTGTTTCAATCAAAATTTAAAACCAACATTATAAAGATTGATATTTTGTGTGCTTTTTGTATCCATCCTTTTACATGTCAAAATTCTACTGGGGTTTTTATACTGGGCAATTGTTGCTATTTAAGGAGACATTCTCCATATGTGAATACATAGACATTGCATTGCGTAACTTGAAGTTTTTAATTGTTATTGAATCTTTGTATTTTAGGTTGTAATACATCATTCTTGGAATATCTTTTTAAGTTAGGAGAATAGAGTATTTGTGTTGTAATTATGTTTCATCACTTCATATACTTTTATTATTATACAAACATTTGAGAAAGTGTTTGAGTGAAAGTGAAAGGGGTCTGAGATTCAAGAGGAGCTGAGATCAAATTTTACAGATAGTATTTGAAAAATGACACTTAACTGGGAGAGTTCAAATTATAGCACCGTCTACTATTGACAACTAAGATTGAATTTCCTTTAATTGGGCTGATGCCCCCTAGACGGATGTGTCATTGCATCGAACTGGGTTAACAACTCTTATGTTATTTATTTTACGTGTTTATTTTCTTTGTAATAGAAGCTTGTTGTAATACACATTGTTCCAAATTTGTGTTTGACATATTGTCTTATATATAATGGAATTTCATTAGGGATATCTTAAAATCCTCAAGAGTTAGTTTGGTTGATGAAAGCTCAAAATCTTAGAGCGTGCTTCTCTCAAGATCTCAAGTTTGAATTCTATCAGGTCCAAATAATATCTGTGTTGAATCAATCTATAAAAAATTTTGCTATGGTGTATGGTGGGACCGGTCCTAAGGACTGGATACTGTGGTTTCAAAAAAAAACCTTAAGAATGTAGTACATTTATTCTAGTTCATTTGTGTTGTGAAAAGTCCAATTATCCTAGTGAATATATTGATAACTTCAAATACTCCAACCTCTAATCAAAATTAACCTTAATATTATTTTTGTGAAGAACAAAGATGTCTGGGACAAAGAACAATGATAACCAAAGTAAATGTCCTTAAGCAACACTCTAAGATGTTGGGAGTGAAAGCAAATCTGGAACACACAATTAGAGAAAATAAAAAGCATGAAAATAGAGAAACTTGTTTATTCATTTCGATGAAGCTGATCTACTCTAGGGGGAGAGAAAATATGTGGTTCACTATACTTTTAAGAATGATTGCAAAATATTAAAAAAGAGTTACAAGAAAGTAATCACTCAAGTTTTCAAGAACAAACTGTATTTTCTACTCAAGTGTTTTCAATATCTCTAACTCTTTCTTTATATGAATCATACAAGCCCAACATGTTTAAAAGTGTTAGACATATGACTCCACACACAAAAGGGTGTAAATTATGGGTTTCATAAAAAACTTGATTTTGAATTTTTTTTGAGATCATTATTAGAGTTTAAAAATATTTTTAAAATATTTTATAATTAAGTAGCTGAAAATTAAAGAGTTTAAGGGAAGAGAGAAAAACACCAGGAACTATACAGGTTCAGTCAAAAACGACTTAGTCATATCCCCAAGATTTGATCTTGAGAGTATCCAATAAACTTAAGAGCTTTTAATAGGTTGAACTCTTGAGCCCCCTAATACAAGGAAAATTAAGTTTACGGCTTACTTCCAATCAAAGAGCAAACACAGAGAGAAGTGACGAGTCTTCCTTACAAATGATGGATTGAAGCGGCTAACCTTCTTTCTAAACAACAACTTAGAGCATTTAGTCTTCAAGCTTTTAAACCTAAATTTTACACAGGTTAATCTCAGACCTAGGTGACCTTTTAATGCAGGCCGAACTCGAAACGAACCGGGATTTTCACAGGCTTACCTTGAACTAAGGAGATTTTATACCGTGCTTATATCTGACCTTAGTAAGCTTTTAACCAGACTTAGCTTACAAACTGAAAAGTGATTTTACAACCACCAACCAAATTGAAATTTTCTTACCGGGCTGATCTCAAACCTTTGAAAGCTATTGAACAAGCTGACACTTCGAACCTAAACGGAGACTTAATCACTGAGTCCCCAAACCAAAGATTTTAACGAACTTAGCTTCAAACCCAAATAAAAATTTCTAAATGGATAAATTATTCAACTAAGGTTAAAAAAATGTTCCTTGATGAGTTTACAATTTTACCCTTTTAGAATTACACAAATGCATCACTTGCAAAAGACCTTTCTCAAAAACACGACAACTAAATTTCTTATTGAGAGAAAGTGAGAAAATATTTTTAGGGAGAAAGTTAGTTGTGAGAAATGAGAGCTCACGATTATGGATGATTGAAAGTGTGGGAAGAGACCTTAATTTATAGGTTAGAGGTTGACACAAAAAAAAGAAACTTTTATGGCCAAAATTACTGATCCAATTGATTGGCATCATGCACCAACTAATTGGTTGGTCTAAAATCAATCGATTAGCCTGGTTAAAAAGGAAAGATAAGATATATATAGTCATTATCACTCATTAATATGTTATCCTAATCGATTAGGGTATATTCTTACACTAGTCTGATTGATTGGATATAAATGTCAATCGATTGGCCTGTATAAAAAATTAACCATGACTTTTCTGAAAGCTCCCAATTTATCTGGAACGACTCCAAGGCATTTTAAGAATTATTTTCTTAAGAAAAATCAGTTTAAAACTCGGCTTTGTGTGTGTGTGATTAGTTGTATTACAAGAAATCCCTTAAGCTTTTATAGTATTCACTCAAATGTATTAGGGTGTGCTTTCACATACTTCAAGACTTGTCAGACACTTCAATCTTGTGGACACTTGCTCGATGACAAGGCTTAAGTTATATTCCATTTTGATACCACCATCAGATGATCAAACTTATCAATCCCTACTTAGTAAGCTTGCATCTTTAATCGCTTTATACTTGAATTTAGGATTTCATTCTTCAAAGCACATTAGTCATCATATAGTTGTTATCATCAAAAACATATTCATCTTCTTTGATCACTAACCTGCAAAACATGGTTCCACATTCTCCGTCTTTTTTATGATGACAACACATCTCTCATGGAGGTGGTAAAGGAAAACACAAATGTATATGGAGAGGTTAAGCTCCCACTCAATTAGATATAGAGCATACTCTACTCCCCATGAAAGTATACTTCTTCCCCTTTGTCGAAATAAAAAAGGCAGGTAAAATTTTAATAATTTAAGTATTAAAAAATTTACGCACATAAACATTTAAGAAAAGGAAAAACATTGCACTTTTATTAAGTTGAAATTACTAAGAATCCAAAGTACAAAGAGAAATTTTCTAAATTTAGAGTAGAATTAAAAGAGCATTGCAAGAAAAATTAGAAGGAAACAGCTAAGGCATATAATTGAGATTATTCTTCATCAAACTCATCATTCAAGAACAAATCTCATGGTAGTTGCATCAGGTCTGAAATAAAGTGAGGGGAATAAAGTATCCAAACTAGTATAGTTCATAGGTGTTTCTTGATTATTTACCTTTCTCTTCTTCTCATTTGAGGGTTTTCAGTCACTTTTCCATCGATGATATTATTTTTCATTGATGCTAACATTGATTTTCCTATTTTGTCACATCTTCTATGTAATTTTCTTCTCCAATGTTGAATCTGTGTGCTCTAGAATTTTTTTATCGAATTTCTGTATGGTAGGCATGCTTCTTATTTCTTTCTACTCATCATGTATTTAATCACTTTATTTACCCACTTTACTTTGATTTATTTCTTTATTATCCATATGGCTTCAACATCTACTTAGGGTATTGTATTGTATAAAAAGTACAGGTGTGTGTGTTCTCCCTACAAGGGCTAACTCATGGCGGTGAGTATCCATGTATGGTGGTTTTTAAGGCTATTTAAGGGACCAACTTACATGAGGTGAGAGGACTTGTTTGCAGTTGGCGATGCTGGGTTATAGGAGGCGATTATATTAATGATGTTATGGCTGTAAGTGTGAAATGCACTTAAAAGGGGGGGGGGGGGGGGGTGAATTAGGTACTTCAAATTTTCCAGTCTTCGATGTAGGATCCTTGTTTTACTTTCCTAAAATTTAATAAGTGAAGAATGCAGTAAATGCGGAAAGTAAAGAGACACGATGATGTATCCTTGTTCCCTTTACAATTCGAGAGTACTCCAGCCCCTTTCAACACGAAAGATATTTTTCAATAATTATTAGATCCTAAGACAAGACTTCTACCTAGTCTTTCTATACAGATTCTAAATAATCAAACCACCAAGAACAAACTCTTGGATTTTTCAACTAAGTCCAATGAGAACAATCCTCTCAATATGGACCTCTTGCTTCCAACAATCTTAGACAGCAAGGTGACAACCTTACAAACTTAATTCCAACAACCCTGGAACACTAAGTATGTAATCAAAGAGTAAATGAATAAAATATGTTGAGTAGTTTTGCAATTGTCTTCAAAAATATCAATCTTCCGATTGATATTCTTCTTTGATATTCCAACTCTTATATATCTTAACAAGTGTTCAAGAGGTAAATGAGTGAAACTATTTATGAAAGTTGAAGTATGAAGGTTTCACTCTTGAAAAATCAGAATTTTAACACTTGTGAAAATTTGAGAATAAGAGATGAAAAATATATTTGAATTTTTTTTGCAAGAAGGGTGAATTTAAAAACTGAGTTTAGAGGTATATATATATATATATATATATATATATATATATATATATATATATATATATATATATATATATATATATATATATATATATATATATATATATATATATATATATATATATATATATATATATATATATATATATATATATATATATATATATATATATATATATATATATATATATATATATATATATATATATATATATATATATATATATATATATATATATATATATATATATATATATATATATATATATATATATATATATATATACCTTTAAACACCTTTCTAGAAGAGACATAATGGCCAAGAGATGTCACGATTCAAAAAGAAGAATGAAAACAATTTTATGCCAAAAGAAGCAACTTTTTAGCCTGCAGCGCCAGTGGTAATCAGTTACCATAAGTGGGTAACCAGTTACCAGCCTCAACGACTAAAAAAAATTGAAAGTTTACAAAGGGTAATCGGTTACCAGGTTTGAGTAACCGGGTACTCTGTTCAACTTTTCAGAAAAATAGTTTTGAAAAAGAGGCATAAGTGCAAAGAAAAGTTTTAAAAGGGTTTTAACATGAAATGCAAGAAAGAGAGATGAAGCTGAACACTTATTTAAGGTATATAGTAGCCTAGACGTTGTACCTTCCTTTGTGTAAAACTTGTCTCCATTCTTGATCAATCTTTGACATAATGATATGAAATTGAGTTGCTTCATACTTGATTTACTTGATAGTCTTTGAACCATCCTTGTATGTTATGGAATGTGTCGTCATAAAAATCGCTTAAGAAGCTTTGCCTTCACAGTCTCCCCCTTTTTTATGATGACAACCTCTGCTTGAAATTTCATTTTACACCAGCTTTTCTAACAAATGCGCTATTTCTCCCCCTCGGATAATTCTCCCCCTTAATCATTGATTTAAGAGAGTCTTTGAGATTTTTCTGCAAAATTTGTTAGAAAGCAAGAACACATATGCATTTCTTTTCCCCCTTTGTTAACAACAAAAAGGATGGGAAAAACAACACACAAGAAAGACTATACATAAACATGTAAAACAACACAATACAAAACAAAAATACATCACAAACATTTAAACAACACCTTGTTACGAAACACACATGATTAAAACAGAATGAAACATTGTACTTGTTTACACCATACAAACATAAAGACATAATCATAAACCATAAAGTTTAAGAACATAGAACATAAATAGAAAGTTAATCATTCACTTTCAGACATAGCTTCATCTTCATCATCACCTTCTTCATCTTCATCTTCATTTCCATCTTCACTTCCCTTTTTTTCTTCTTCTTTCCGGATAGCCAAAAGTTGTTGCAAAGCTATGGATTTGAACATTTTTCTCATTAAAGCCATACCTTTCCGATGTTCCCGAATGTGAAGATCCACCTTGTTATCAAGTGCTACAATCCTTTTGTAGATGAGTTCATTCGAGTAACCCTCTTCAGAAGTCGGAACAACAGAAGAAGAAGAAGAAGTATCATCCTTATACAAATACCGTTTTTCATCATTTTGAATAATTCCCGTTTTCTTTGTAGTTGTTGTGACGTTAATTTCATTGACCTTTGAAGTCATCATTGCCTAAGGTTCCCGTTGAAGCCGAATAGAGCTTGCCTCCAAAATGATAGAAATAATTCGTTCGTAAGGAAGTCCTCCAGCTAAACTTCTGAGGTGTCCCATATGTTGCATGATAACATACGCCCAATTCACCTGCAAGTTTGTTTTTATGGAAAACAACAGTTGCATCTCCATATCACTCACCTGAGAGTGATTAGAGTGCTTTGGAACCAATATATATATATATATATATATATATATATATATATATATATATATATATATATATATATATATATATATATATATATATATATATATATATATATATATATATATATATATATATATATATATATATATATATATATATATATATATATATATATATATATATATATATATATATATATATATATATATATATATATATATATATATATATATATATATATGCAAGAATATAGTGAAGCATTCGGTCACTAACAGTGAGATTCTTGGCCAGCTTAATCACACGAGAAGATTTAGGGTTCTGCCTACTCATTAGCTCTTCCTGTGTAATCCAGGAAATATCGCTATAATAGTTCATGCTTGAAAAATTATTCCAAGGTTCCTCTTCTAATTGAAAACCAGTTTTGATATTAGCCCCGTCATAAGGAATCCCTAAATATTTTCCTAATTCTTCTATAGTCATAGTAATTGATTCACCCTTAACAGTGGATTATAGGGCAACATCTCCAAAATCATCGTATCCAACCACAAGAGTAGAGCAAACTTCCTTCACTAAATCCAGATAAACCGGTCCAATGTTGCTAACAAGTTTATCTACACCTTGATTTTTCAGCAGTTCCGAAAAGTTAAAACTATGAGCAGGAAGGAAATCAAACTCACATATTTCACTGGCATAAGAGTTCGGTTCCGAATGTTGAAGTTAAGCCGCCTCGCCTTGACAGTTTGTTGTTGTTCTGCTTCTGTGGGTTCTGAGCTTTCTCCTAATTTCTTTTTCCCTTTATCTTGCAATTTTGGAGCCATTGATGATTTCTGAAGTCTTTTAAGGTTTATGACAGAGAAGAGTGAGATTCGAATTTGGGTGAGTAGAGAAGAATATTGGGGTGGTATTTAAGGAGTAGAGTGAGTTAATGGATTTTTAAGAGCTTTGACTCAATCTTGAATGAGAAGGAGAAAAGATTGAAGAGTGAAGAAAATGAGTAGAAAAGGTAAGAATGCCTTTAAGTGGCTGAATAAGTGCTTATGGAAGTGGGAAAGAAAAAAAAAATTAAGTGATTGATACAATTCTGTTTTAAAAAAAATTGAAAAACGTTCAGGAGTAACCGGTTACCAAGAGTGGGTAATCGGTTACCCTATCTCAAAAAGGCCAACAGAATGAAAACGAAATAGTGGTAATCAATTACTCACTTTAGGTAACCAGTTACCGCATGCAAAAAACAACAACTCATTTTCTCTTAACCATTATGAGATTTCCAAAATGTTTTATTTTAACAAGTTATTATAAAGTATAATGCACATACCGAAATTTCAAGCAAGTTAAAATAAATGGATTTACCTCATGTAAAAATGTAAAAAGTGAAAATTGTCAATTTTGAATATAGAGCATATAGTAAAAAGTACCTTAGCATTATTTTAGAAAAAAATAATGAATTAATATTGAAGATTTACATATCACCTTTGTCTAGGATTCTAAGCTCCCATTTGGATCTTGTAAAACGCTTCTCTTGGAAGAGGTTTTGTGAATATGTCCGCCAATTGATTATGAGTATCTATGAAGGTAACTTCAACGTCTTTTTGTAATACATGATCTCGTAGGAAGTGATGTCGGATATCGATATGTTTTGTTCTTGAATGCATGACAGGATTTTTTGTAATGTTCATCGCACTTGTATTGTCACACCTTAAAGGAACACATCCGATATTTAATCCATAATCATTTTAGTGTTGTTTGAGCCATAGAATCTGAGCACAACAACTCCCTGCCGCAATGTATTCTGCTTCAGCCATGCTAAGGGCAACACACGCTTGCTTCTTATAGGACCAAGAAACTAGTGCATTTCCAAGAATATGACATCTTCCACTCGTGCTCTTGCGATCTGTCTTACAACCTGTATAATCCGAGTCAGAATAACCTACTAAGTTACAGATACTACCTTTCGGATACCATAATCCAACATTGGTTGTTCCTTTGAGATACTTCATGGTCTTCTTTACAGCAGTGAGATGAGAATCCTTTGGATTTGCTTGAAACCGTGCACATAAACACACACTGAACATAATGTTAGGACAACTTACCGTCAAATATAATAGAGAACCAATCATACCTTGGTACTTTGTGATATCAACTGAGATTCCTAATTCGTCTTGATCAACATAAGTTTCGGATCCCATTGGAGTAGACATCTCTTTACAACTATCCATGTCGAATCTCTTCAACACTCTTTAAAATACTTGGCTTGGTTGATGAAGATGCCATCCTTCATTTGCTTTATTTGCAATATAAGGAAATAATTCATTTTTCTCATCATAGACATCTCGAACTCTCGTTGCATCATCAACGAGAAATCCTCACACAGATCTTTGTTAGTTGATCCAAATATGATATCGTCAACGTAGACTTGAACTAATAAAGTGTTGTCCTTGATTTGCTTTATGAGCAAAGTCTTTTCAAATTTACCCTTTTCAAATCCCTTTTCGCATAAAAAGATGTTGAGTCGATCATACCACGCCCTTGGTACATGTTTTAAGCCATAAAGATTTTTTCTCAACTTAAAGACATGTGATGAATTCTTGAAGTCCTCGAAGCCAGGGGGTTGCTTAACATAGACTTATTTGTTGATGTAGCCATTTAGGAATACGCTCTTAACATCCATCTGGTACAACTGAAAATTCAATGAACATGCATAAGCAAGTAATAAATGGATAGCTTCTAACCTTGCAACCGGAGTGAAAGTTTTTTCAAAATCAATTCCTTCCTCTTGATTATACCCTTGGGCCACCAATCTTGCCTTGTTTTAAACAATTATTCCATTCTCATCAAGTTTGTTTTTAAACACCCATCTGATACCTATGATGTGCTTATCGCTTAGCCTAGGAACAAGTTCCCAAACTTGATTCCTTTCGAATTGGTTTAACTCCTCTTTAATAGCAATGATCCATTGGTCCTCTCCTAAGGCTTCATCAAATTTGGAAGGTTCAATTTGAGATACGAACGCCATATTCAAGCATTCATCCTTGAGGTTGAGTCTAGTTGTGACGCCTTGACTAATATCACCAATAACTTTATCAATCAGGTGATCTCTATGTGTTTTCCATTCCTTAGGTAGATCATCGTCTTTTTACTTTTGTTTAATTGGTTCTTCTTGATCCTTAGGTTGATCATTTGATTGAGAAGTACCTTTTTTAGGAATATCTACAATATCATCATCATCATCACACAAAATAACTTCCTCCTTGGAGGGTTTAGATTCATCAAATTTAACATGCATAGATTCTTCAATAGTTAAAGTTCTTTTATTATAAATTCTAAAATTCTTACTAGAGAGAGAATAGCCGAGAAATATGCCTTCGTCAGATTTCTTGTCAAACTTACCGAGATTGTCTTTGTCATTGTTCAAGACAAAACACTTGTATCCAAAGATATGAAAGTAAGCAATGTTTTGTTTTCTCCCTTTGAAAATTTCATAAGGATTCTTTTTAAGAATAGGTCTAATATTAACACGATTACTTACAAAGCATGCCGTACTAACCGCATCCCCCCAAAAATATTTTGGAAGATTCGAGTCGCTAAGCATTGTCCTTGCAAGTTCCACCAATGATCTATTCTTCCTTTCTACAACACCATTTTGTTGGGGAGTTCTTGGTGCCGAGAAGTTGTGAGAGATTCCATATTCTTTACAAAATTCTTCAAAAGGAGCATTTTGGAATTATCCACCATGGTCGCTTCTCATGGAGGCAATTGTTAATGACTTCTAATTTTGTATTTATTTTGAAAACTTCTTGAATGCTTTGAAAGCATCACTTTTCTGCACTAAAAAGTAAGTCCAACAAAATCTAGAAAAATCATCAATAATAACCAAAGCATAAACATTACCTCTGAAGTTCTTTGTTCTCGATGGACCAAACAAGTCCATGTGTAGAAATTGTAGTAGCCTTGTAGTGGACACCACATTCTTTGACTTGAAAGTTGATTTAGTTTGTTTCCCTTTTTGACACGTTTCACACAACTTATCCTTGATGAATTTTATCTTAGGCAAACCAACAACTAGATCATGTTTAACCAACTTGTTCAAATGTTGTATATGAGCAAATCTCTTATGCCATAACCATGAATCATTATTGTTTGCCATGATACATTTAACCTTCAAAGACACATTGTCAAGAGAAATCATAAATATATTATTGATCCTTTTACCTTTTAGCTTTACCTCTTTTGTGCTTTAGTCCTTCGACATAAAGAACATCTTCAATAGATGTGAAAGGTGGTGCTCCAACTTTTCCTATTCCAAGAATCCTTCCTTTGTTATTGTCACCATAGGTAACATAACCCTTGGCCTTAAGCTTTAGATTTAAAAATTTGTTGAGGTCACCGGTCATATGCTTCGAACAACCACTATCAAGATACCAAAGATTTGAAGTGGTTTTCAAGAAAACCTACAAAACAAGTTATTTTTTGTTAGGTACCCAAGTTGCTTTGGGTCCTTCATAATTAGTTGTCTTCTTAACCCACACATAACGCCCGCTTGCTATACTGAAGTTTCTAACATAGCATGCATTAGGTGTATGGCCAATGATACCATAATAGAAACAAGTAGGTGCAAAATTACTTTTATATCTAGGAGCAAGAGATTTCTTTTTCGTAACCTTTTTCTTTTTATGATGGCGATGCACAACTTTAGGCTTTCTCACTTTCTCTTTAGAAGTTTTATCACTAGCCTTAACAAAGATTGTTTTGTTAGAACTTGGTTTTGAAAATTTTGAATACCCAAGTCCGCTTTTATCGTTTGAGTATCTTTGTTGGCTAAGGACCCCTTCTAAACCAATTTGTCTTTTTTCGTATCTTTCAAGAACTCTTTTAAGTTGAACAATTTGGAATGAAAGGGACTCACAATTTTTGCATACAAAGTTTTGTTTTTCTTCACTATCAACCTTTTATTTTTCATTCTTTTCATCTTTTTCCATAGTATTTACTTTTTCTTCTAAAGATGATATTTGTTTCTTCTGTCAAGATATGGTTTTACACAAAACTTTGCATTCATTTAATAGTTAGTTTATAGCCTCTTGAGCATCGTTATCATAAGTGAAAAAGAAGTACTAACCTCATCATTTTCGTCGTCGGAGTGATGAGAAGCCATCAATGCCAAATTTTCACTTTCGTCGCTTTCTGATTCGGATGATGAACTAATGTCATTGTCCTCCCATGCAACATAAGCCTTCTTGTTCTTTGTCTCCTTTTTGCCTTTGAATTCATTCTTGTTTGAAAGTCTTAGACAATCTGGTTTGATGTGACCTTCCTTCCCACATTCATAGCATGTAACATCTTGATTTGATGTGGATGTCTCCCTTTTCTTGAATTGTTTCTTCCTCTTTACATAATTGACGAGTTTGTCACTTTTGTTGAAGAATTTCCCAAGTCTCTTAACTAGTAGCATAAAGTTTTCATCTTTCTCCGATGCATCATTGTCTTGTCTTTCTTTTGAGTCTAATTTTTGAGCAATGCCTTTAGACTTTTTCTCTTGATGTTTATGTTTCTCAAGACTTCCAAGTTCTAACTCGTGCTCTTGAAGTTTTCCAAAAAGCGATGCAGAAGTCATTGTTGAGAGACTCTTCTTCTCTGAAATTGCCGTAACTTTGAATTTCCATTCTCTTGTTAAAGATCTTAACACTTTCATATTTAATTCATCATTGGAGAATGTTTTACCTAATGCAATCAAATTATTGGTCAAGTGAACAAATATTTTCTAGAGAGCAACAATGGACTCTTCAGACAACATACAAAACATCTTGTATTCTTGACTTAGTGTGTTCAGCCTTTATCTTTTAACCTCGGTGGTTCCTTCGTGAGTCTCCACCAAAGTATCCCAAATTTCCTTAGCCGATTTTCATTTTGAAATTCAGAAGAATTTATCCATGCTTAAAGCACTTTGTAAAACATTGATAACTTTCTTTTCATTTAAAACTCTCTTTTTATCATCATTGTCCCATGCACTTTGAATCTTTGGAGTACCGACACCATTTACAACACTAACTGGTATATGAGGGCCAGTTTCAATAGTTTCCCATATGCCTTCTCCTTGTGCCTCTAGATGTGCCTTCATGCGAATTTTCCAGAAGTCGAAATATTCACCAGAGAATAAAGGAGGTTTATTACTGCTACCGCCATCTTTGAACACCAGATTTGCGTAGTGGAAGCCATCTAGATCTTTTAGGAACAGGTTACCTATAATCTGCTCTGATGCCAATTTTAAGTGTGAAATGCACCTAAGAGGGGGTGAATTAGGTACTTCAAATTTTCCGGTCTTTTATGTAGGATCCTTGTTTTACTTTCCTAAAATTTACTATGTGAAGAATGCTATAAATGCGGAAAGTAAAGAGACACGACGATGTATCCTGGTTCCCCTCACAGTCCGAGAGCACTCCAGTCCCCTTTCAACACGAAAGAGATTTTTCAGTAATTGTTAGATCCTAAGACAAGACTTCTACCTAGTCTTTCCATACAGATTCTAAACAATCAAACCACCAAGAACAAACTCTTGGATTTTTCAACTAAGTCCAATGAGAACAATCCTCTCAATATGGACCTCTTGCTTCCAACAATCCTGGACAACAAGGTAACAACCTTACAAACTTAATTCCAACAATCCTGGAACACTAAGTATGTAATCAAAGAATAAAAGAATAAAATATGTTTTGAGTAGTTTTGCAATTGTCTTCAAAAATATCAATCTTCCGATCGATCTTCTTCTTTGATATTCCAACTCTTATATATCTTAACAAGTGTTCAAGAGGTAAATGAGTGAAACTATGATGAATTTTATGAAAGTTGAAGTATGAAGGTCTCACTCTTGAAAAATCAGAATTTTAACACGTGAAAATTTGAGAATAAGAGATGAAAAATATATTTGAATTTTTTTTGCAAGAAGGGTGAATTTAAAAATTGATTTTAGAGGTATATATATATACCTTTAAACACCTTTCTAGAAGAGACATAATGGCCAAGAGATGTCACGATTCAAGAAGAAGAATGAAAACAATTTTATGCCAAAAGATGCAACTTTCTAGCCTGCAGCGCTAGTGGTAATCAATTACCATAAGTGGGTAACCAGTTACCAGCCTCAACGACTAAAAAAATGAAAGTTTACAAAGGGTAATCGGTTACCAGGTTTGAGTAACCAGGTACTCTGTTCAACTTTTCAGAAAAACATTTTTGAAAAAGAGGCAGAAGTGCAAAGAAAAGTTTTAAAAAGGTTTTAACGTGAAATGCAAGAAAGAGAGATGAAGTTGAACACTTGTTTAAGGTATATAATAGCTTAAAAGTTGTACCTTCCTTTGTGTAGAACTTGTCTTAATTATTGATCAAGCTTTGACATGATGATATGAAATTGAGCTGCTTCAAACTTGATTTACTTGATAGTCTTTAAACCATTCTTGTATGTTGTGAAATGTGTCGTCATCAAAATCGCTTGAGAAGCTTTGCCTTCACAATGGCTACTGGGAGCAAAGTGCTCTCTCATTTGTACTAGGTAGTATTGAGTGTGTATTACTTGAGAGTTTGTCCTTTATCGCCTTGAGGGATAATGTATTTATAGGGTTTCTCCAACGCCCCGGGCTTTTACCTTCTGGACGCGGTCTTAATCACCCTTCTCTTATTAGGGGAGGTTGTTGGAGGAAGTTCTTGGCGACTCTCTTGGATCCCTTCTTAGGTAGCTAAAATGTTGGGTGAGGGTACCCTCGTCCGGGTCTTTACCAAATATAACAATACACAGTTCCCCAAGCACGATGACTTTTTCTTTAAAGGGCTAAGTGTTTAAAACTTATTTGAATGTGCCCCTCACTAAGTCGACGATTCCCGCGAATGAGTATGGTTCTATTGGGTGGTGATATCCTCATACGTGAGTCCCTAAGTGAAGGGTGTGTGGAATAGCAGGCGATTCCCTCATCTTAAGATGTATGAAATAGTAGGTGAGGTCATTTGCTATAACCCCTGCCTGATGATTCAAATCCAAGTGCCCCTCGTTTAATTAAGGCAAGTTATCTGAGATGTCAACCAATTACGATGTGGATGTGTTTTTTATGTAATGTAATCAATGATGCTATACTTTTTGAAATTGCAAATGATAGTGACACGTGTAACGTATAGAGTTTCACAAAACCCTGAGGGGGTTTGGAGTTCTCCTATAAGAAGAACTTTTCTTTTCACCTTCTGTTTTACTTTATGTAAACTTTCTCGAGCCATCTCCTTTGGATTTTTTAGCGGAACCTTCAACCTTCTCATAGGTATAAGATTCTTTACATTCTATAATTCTCTAAGCCAAATCTTAAAGGATCTATTTGGTAGAGACTCCTTGGTGTTAGGTGTAGGACTTTTAGGTAAATAGTTCCTTTTTGATGGCCGCAAAGGTGGTGGTGACTTCTTTTTATTCTATTGTTTTCCTAGGAACAAAATGTCTTCCTCCTATGTCATTCCCAAAGGTGAGGGTGAGTTCGTCTCTATTTACACCTCCAAGTAACATATATGTATCTTTCTAGAGGGAGTGGATGTCTCCTCCTTGGGAGATGAGGATTGGGCTATCCTAGAGAATTTTCTACGCTTGGAGAAGGTAACCTTGCTAGCCTCCTCATATCCCCTATCATCGTATCTATACTTTTACCATACCTTAATCAAGGATATGAGAGCCCTTTTTTCTCTTTCTTCCTTTCCCATGCAAATCCGCAGGGTGCTTAATGTCATCGCTTTTCAACTGTTTCTGAACAACTGAGATCATGTTAGGGATTTCAAGATGGTTTGTGAGAAGCTTGACATTAACCCGACTATTGGGGTCTTATTCTCCTTTTATGTTACCAAACTAGAGAAAGGTAGATGAGTGACCATGAGCAACTGGCATGCCAATGGTGTTTTTACCCCTCACTTAATAAATATAAATATTGGAAAAATAAGTTTGTCTGGGTGAGGGGCTGAGAGGATTCCCTTGGAATGATGGATATTGACAAAGTTTTACTCTTATTGTTATCCTGGACAGAGGACACGAAAATAGTTATAGACTATGATTGGATGTTTATGTCCCTCGAGGAGAGAAAGACCACTCACTTTCTATGGCAGTTCGAGGTTATGGACTATCAGGAAGTGATTAAGCTCTAACGAGAGAGTGGCATACATCTTACTGCCTATATAGGTAGGAGATTTTTTTTTCTTTTCACTTGTGGAACCTTATATCCTTTTCCGACCCATGTTTTATTTATGTAGACCAAATGGCAAAAACCTCTGCCCAAAAGCGCAGGGAGATATGGAAAAAGATCAAGTTTACCAGTTCATCCGTTAATAGTCTAAAAAGGCACCTGGAGGGTTAACCATCCGAGGGAAGAAAAGAGAAGCCGATACCTCAACCTCAGATTTGTCAGAGTCTAAAGCTCTACGATTGGAAGAGGGGTCCCTCTCTATTGTTGGCCAGGAGGCAGAGCCTACTAGGGGAGTAAATCCTACGCTATAGTGGAATGGTGTCAACCTTGACCTTATTCGCTTCAAAAGTTTGCACCTCCCTTTTACCAAAGGGTTCTCTACTAAGTATCAGACACTTTACTCACAATCTCCCTCATCTATCATGAATATGAAATATACCCTTATGTTAAGGGTGTTGGTGCTTCAAGATGTTGAATAGGTGCGGTTTGACAAGGATGCTAGCGACCTAAAGGCGAAGCTCTTAGAGAAGACAAAGGCCTATATAATAAGATCCAGTGGCTGCTCTAATCCCTGTAATAAGGTGAGGATAAATGGAGAAAGAGGTAGGAGGATGCTCAGGCTAAAGTCAGCAAAATCTCTACAAAGAAAAAAAAATCTCTGCATGACTCCTTGGATGCAGTTCTCATATACAAAAAGATTTGGAGAATGAGGTGTCAGATTTGACTGACAAAGTCATTTCATGTGTCGATGTATCCTTTGAGCGAGCCAAGGAGAAAGTCCTATTTTTATACCCTACCCTAGATCTCAGCCCCTTAGATCCTTTCAAGGTTGTGAAAGGCGGGGTGATGGTGGATGAGGAGGAAACACCTATTCCTAAACTTGAGCCTTTTCCCTCTCTAGAGGAAGGTGTGATCCAGAAGAGTGGTGAACTTGAGAGTCCCCAACCTGAGCATGTTGTTGTGGAAGAGAAAATCCAAAGAGAATGATGTTTTCCCTTTGTGGCTTTTCATAATTTGTTATATTCCTTTTGACCCCCTTCAGTGAATTTTGTAATTGTTTAGGATAATGGTGCTCCTCAGAGGGCATCTTTATATTAACTTTTTTTAGTGTTTAACTATTCTGTTATTTTGCCTTAACCTTAAGATGTCTTATTTTTATGGTTGGCTCGAGGGGTGGCAAGGATCCTCTCTTAGGGGATCCAACAAATATAATTTCCTTTATAGGTGGCAAAGATCCTCCATTGGGGGATCCACCAAATATAATTTCCTTATGGGCGGCAAGAATCCTCTCTTGGGGGACCAAACAAATACAATTTCCTATATGGGCAGAAAGGATCATCCAATGGGGGATCTAACAAATATAATTGCTTTTATGATAGGGTACACTCCTAAACTAGAAGAAATGGCCAATTATCTTGACATCTGTGCTTTTGATTTGAAGGCCAACTTAAAGATTCGTGGGGATTTTAGAGGTTTTCCAAAGGACTATCTAGAAAAGAAGGTTGTGAACTTTACAAACTCCATGAAATAGGATTCCTTGGACACTATCATGGTCCTTCTCATCTTTGGGCTGATTTTGTTCCCTAGCAAAGAAAATTTCGTGGACTTAACGATGGTAAATATGTTCTTAACTGTGAAAGTTGGGGACGAGGATCCTACACCCACTCTCCTTGTTGACGTATAATACATCCTTCATCAACAACATACAAAGAATGGGGGTATGATGTTATGTCGCGCTCCTCTGTTCTACAAATGGTTCATCTCCCACATAGCAAAGGATACATATACTGTTGAAGTTATGAGTGGACGTAAGTGGGCCCAATATTTAGTTTCACTCACTAACAAAAATGTCATATGGTATCGACAAATCCTTAACCGTGATGATATGATTATGAGTTGTGGAAACTTCCCAAATGTACCTCTCATAGGTTCAAGGGGATGCATAACTTACAACTCGACCTTGGCCATGAGACAACTTGGCTATCCTTTGGCTTATAAACCTAACGACAAATTATCGGAAGGTTTTGTTCTGCAAGGTGTAACTATGGAAGATCCAACCCTTTTGAAGGTTATTCACACCTTGAAGATGATCAACCAAGGAAAAAGTAGCTTAAATAGACCTAGAGATGAGTCTGCAATATATTATGCTGGGTGGATTAAGGAAAGGGTACATGAAGTAAAGTTGCCTTTTGCTTTTGACCACCCAGTTGTACTAAGAGCACCTGAACCAATCATGGTTTCCATGGAAGAAGTGGATACACTCAATGCAACTATCATTCAACTTAGAAAGGAAAAAGAGGACCCAGAGGAAATGTTTTACTAAGTCATATGTGAAAAAACTATTTGAAGAAGGATCTTGATCAAGTTGTGGAACAAATCAAGAAAAGTGAAGAAATAACTAGGATGGAAGAAGACAATAAGAAGTGAGCCTACACTGAGCTTAAGGTTGTCAAATTTATTCTCAAGACGCACAAGAATGAGTTGGATAAAGCTTGGCATCAAAGCGATGAGTGGAAGGATATTTGGATAAATTCTACCAAGGCATAAAAAGAAATGAGGGAAGAATTTGAAGCATGTGTCCAAGGTTTGGAAGCACAAGTCTAAAGTCTCGTCACTTCTCTTCGAGAGGTTAGAACCCATGGCCTGAATGAATAATAATGAAGAAAGGAAGCTGAAGGACTACTCTCAAGATTCCCGTCTTAATGGAGAAGGGTATATGGAGAAATAGGGGAACTCAAGAGGAAAATGAACCTCCTATATGAAGCATATGAAAAATGAGGGAGTGGGGCACCTAAATGGAGGATCATAACCAAACCAGGTCGGAGACAATTGAAGAAGACAAAGCCATCATGCTAAAACTCTAAAGGAAGCTTGAACATCATAGAGAAGAATATATGAAATTAGTAATACTATCAAATGACTTGATAAATGAGATACCTAGAAGCTTGAAGAAGCAAAAGTCATGATGTAGGTGTTCAAACCTCAAAAAGAGATTTTTGACTTCATTGGACTATACAGATACATGTGGATGAATTTAGGGCTAAGATTAGAAAGCATTGTTAGACAGTTTCTTGTAATTTTCTTAATTGGTGTGTTTCCCTTATTGCAACTATGAACAAGCTTTGTTTATGTTATTTTTTAGTTATGGAATAAACAAGTATTTGGATTCCCAGTATTAATTTTATCTTTCTTGCAATAAATAAATGATTGAGATTCCTTTAAATGAATATTTTCGCATGCATACTCATGCATTCATGCATATATCAACATGCACAAAAGAAAAGGAAATCATTTTCTTTAACCACCATATTAAACTCGAGCTCACTGCAAGAAGACCATGGAACAACTCGAGTATAAACAGGTCGTTCTCATGGAGGATATAGACTCGGTAAAAGGAAACTTAGAAGAAATGAAAGATACAATGGATTAACTTACATACTAATATGATGGTGAGAGACAATGAGGCTAGTAATAGAAGGAAATTTTTTGTTTCGGCCTCTCCACCTGGGGATAATAGCCTTATACTAGAGTTCATCTCAGATATCCAGCACACTGAGGCTAACATTACTCAACTGATAACGAATGTGCCATCTCATGAAGGACTTTTTCCTCTTCTGATCCAGAACGGGGCACCTCGTCTTACGTCGATACCAGTTCCACATAACAATTACATAAACTTAAGCTAGAAATACGAAGACGAAGATCCAAGGTATATGGCTCAAGAGACTAAACTGGATGTCCACCCAGTTGTTGCCGTTGGAGAACCAAGGGTTAACAACAAATATAAAATACTGGAAGAAAGGCTAAGGGTTGTAGAAGGCTTCAATATCTTTAGATTTGATGCTGTGAAAATGTGTTTAGTGCCTGATATAGTCATACCTCTGAAATTCAAAACACCAGAATTCTAGAAGTATAAGGGTGTCAGTTGTCCTATAAGCCATCTACGGATGTTTTTCATAAAGATGGTTGCTTATGCGGCAAATGAGAAGCCAATGATGCATTATTTTCAAGACAGTTTAAGTGGGGCATCCTTAGACTGGTATGTGGAGCTAGAAAGAACTCATGTCAAAACTTGGGAAGACCTTGCTAATATTTTCTTAAGGCAATACAAGTACAATATGGACATGGCTTCTAATTGCATGCAACTACAAAACCTATCTAAAAAAGCAGCGAATATTTCAAATAGGGGTGGCAAAATAGGTCGCCTGACCCGCCCCGCCCCACCACGCCTTAAGCCCGCCAAGTGGCGGGCAGTGGGCTTGCTCTCCTACTTTTTTATTTTTTTTCTTCATTTTTTTTAATATATTAATATGCTTGTTTTTACATTTCAATTAGATTTTTTACTTATTGTTTAGAACAATTTTTATAAAGCATCTTTTTAACAATTTTTACTTCAAAAAATATTACATATAGTCTCAAATAAATGTATAAAATAAAACCATTAAGAATTAGAATTACTAGAATTAACTAAAAAAATGAAGGGTTAAAGGTGAGACAAGCTGAATGAATAGGTGTGGTGGGCTTTTGCGAGCGGCGGGTTTTGGCGGGGCGGGCTTTGGCGGGTGACGGTCTTTAGCGGTGCGTGTAGCACCCTAAAATTTTCCCTCTTGTTGCAACCCTAAATGGCTTATGTTTCTTTCATTTGCATCATCATTAATCATACCATGACATTGGTGTTTGAGACATGTGATCAACTTGTTTCTATGGCTCAGGACTTCCTTTTATTCTATGTTTTTAAGCAGCAAGCATCAGAGGCTTCATCATTTATTTTGCTCAGTGATTCAGTACCGGACTGTATTTTTCAGCCACGTACTTTGAGTGTAGGAGACAATTCACAATTTATTTCAGCCATCATTTAGGTGCAATATCATATGACAAGTCTCAGAGGTCAAACTATGCTCAGAACAAGTGGCAAAGACGATTCTCCAAGTTTCCCTCCAAAAGGCGCCAAAATTCAAATTTTTGATGTGTTAATTGATTAACACATTTTGCCTACAAAATGGTTAATCGATTAACACGAGAAATTTTTGCCTAGAAATTTCAATTTTCAGCACTGCAGCATTTCTTCAACCCACTTTGATCACTTGATTTCACATTTACACCAGTTGGAAGGATCTAGAATTGATTCCAAAATATGATTTATTTTCCAAATTAATTTCACTCCCCTCCAAAAATTCAAATAATTCCATTCCTAATCCGGAACCAAAATTCTAACCCGCACTCCAAACCTAATTTACACTCCTAACCTATAGCTTATTTAATATAATTTGCTCCAAACCTCACATAACTTCATTTATTTTTTAATTTTTCTACACATCTCACTCCAATTCTCTCAACTTTTCTCTCATTTTTATCTCATTTCAAAACCCTCACAAAAGCTCCACAACCAAAAGCTTCATAAATTGTGCATTGCAATTTGTGAGTCCTTGAGCTAAACCTCCATTGCATCACCTTCCATTGTTCAATTCTGAAGTTGCAACTTGTTTGAATCTTGATCAAGCTTTTGGAATCACTTCTTGAAGAGCATTTTTTTTCTTCTTATTTTTGGATTATTGCTTGGATCTTCAACTTTTCTTGCTAAAGCTTTATAGATCTCTAGTTTTCTTGCTTGGATCCATCAATTTCAGTTTAATAACACTCACCAAAGAAAATCTCAGCTTTGTAGGTTGGTAATTTTCAGATCTAGCTTTGATTTGGCCTAATTTTGCATTTCATAATGTAGATCCATTACTTTTTGGTGACAATTGATCCATTGTTTGTTTGATTATTGATCTTGATGTTTGATGAATCCAATTGATGTTTGATTTTTGTGATTTGATGTAATTTTCATGCACAATTGATTGCTTAAGCATGATGATGATTGTATACGTGATTTGCTGCTGAAAATGCTTTGATTTAGTGATTTTCTGCCTCTACATCAGTGTTAATCGATTAACCATTTGCAAGACAAAATTGGTTAATTGATTAACCAGTCTATTTTTTCACGTTTTTTGGCTTTTTGAAGGGGGTTAATCGATTAACCAGTTTTTCCTAGCAAATGGTTAATCGATTAACACTGATGCAGAATGTGTTTTTTGTGCATTTTCAAGCTTGCTTCGATTTCTTTCCACTTTTAAGCTTCATGGATTGATATGATGCATATTTGTGGATTGTTCTTGAGCTATTTCACCTCACGTTACAGTATGAATGTGATTCTTCGATGTTCGGCGTATTGATTTTCATGATGTACGTTCATGATTATTTGCTTTGCATTCTTTATGCATTCTTCATGTTATTTTCTTGCACATTAATGTTTGCTTGCTCTTGGTGCTTACCTTGTTGGATTCATGAAATATATTCATGTTTGGTTTCGATTCCGCAAATGCATGTTCGTTTGAGATGATTAATTGTGGATGAATATGCATGTTATTCTTGTCAAATGCTTAAGTGTACAATATTGTGGAAATTTGTTCATGCTTAATTGTTGATACATGTTCATCAATCGATCTTACTTGATATATGTTTATATTGGATCATCTCAATGTCATATGCATTTGTTGAAGTATTGATGCATAATCATGTGTATCATTGAATGAATTGATTACATGCCAATTGTTGCTCAATCTTTGTCATTTGTGATCTTGATGCTTGGTTTAATTTTGTAATGCATGTTCATGATCGTTTATGCTTGTTTCTTACTTGTTGTATTGTTTCAAATGCATACATGTTTCTTGTGCATTTCACTGCTGTCCTGAGCTATGCATGCTGTTAAATATGCTCATTCTGCTTGCTGCATTTTACTCCTATTTTGTTATGAAAACATGAGTTTTTAAATGTTGTATCTTGCTGTTGCTGAATTTTACTGTTGTACTGAGCTGAAGAGCTAGTGTAGCTTCTATTTTTGGTTTATTTTCTTTGTTTTGGTTTGCTTTGCATGTTCCCTTAAGGCTTCCTAGTCCAACTTAATTTTTTATTAAGCTTGGAGTAGGATAGGCATTAGGAGTTGACCCATGCATGATAACATCAAGTTAATCCATTTAAACCTCAAATTTAGGTCCACTTTTGCATGCTAACATTAGGATAGAGATCCCTTTCACATCCCAACCTTAGGACCACTTTGCATGACAATGTTAGGACCGAGTTCCCTTTAGACCTTCCATGCGTATTTCTTTTCTCTCTTAAACAAAATAAAAACACATAATAAATACGATGAGTATTGTGCGCCACGAGCCTTAAGTATATGGGAAACGATGAGAGATAAGTCTCTCCTTACTTCTTCCAGAGCGTTTAACATACGTCCCGTCTGGGGGCAATCTTGCGACGGATTCGGTCCTATGTCATAAACTTTAGTGCAATACAAATCTCATAAAAATTCAATTCACTTATGTTAAAACTCACAAACAAACTTCAAATCATTTTATCCAGAAAGGGTGTGTTATTTTTTGTCAAACCTTTTTTGTCAAACCTTTTTTTTCCAGAAAGGGTGTGTTATTTTTGTTCTACCACAAACAGGCATCGACTCTAACTGCTAGGACGCGAACTTAGCGCCGCTCATAAAAATCACTTAACAATGGGTCCCACAAACTACGAACACTTTGATTTCTTCATTCCCGTCCGAATGAAGACACGTAGGCATAAGACGACGAAGTCTTGGTGAGAAACCTCCCATCACCCCTAGTCCTCCGAACCACGTTGACTTTGACTTTCCCATTACACGAGGGAATACGTAGGCCTAGGACGGTGAAGTCCTACCGAGTCTCCTTTTTCTTTTCCCTTTCCATTTTCGTTAGCAGTAGGCTTTAGATTTACACACCCTTTGATTCGAACAACAAGAGTGGATCCCGTTGAGTACAATGGACGCGAGTGGGTGCTAATACCTTCCTATCGCGTAATCAACTCCCGAACCCAGGATTTGGTTGCGAGACCATGTTTTCTCCTTTTTGAGGTTTTCTTTGATCGTTTCCTTTCCCCTGTTGGGATAAATAACGTTTGATGGTGACTCTTCTGTGTTTTTTTTTTCCATCGGTTGTTTTTCGTAGTAGCGACAATGCGGGCGTTGGTGGGCGGCGGGCCCAAAATCCCAACCCAACCTGCCATTTTTTGGCGGGTGAACGGGTCGGCCCGGTGGGCCACGACCCTTTTTTCCACTCCTACTTTCAAATAATATGCTTAGAGGTGGAGAGAACATGCTTCTCATATGCAACCCTCACTCTTTGGAAAGTGAGTTGGTCGATATGTTCATCGGTACCATGGAAGGCCTATATTATTAGAAGATGATAGGGACAATGTTAACAGGGTTTGCTAACCTGGTGATAATTGGATAAAGAGTTAAAATGGTTTAAAGAGTGGTAAAATCGGAAAACCATCCACCAGTCAACATAACACCAAAAAAATTTCCCGCAATAAGAACTCGAAGAAGAAAGAAAAAATGTTGATCTTCCTAGATACCTCACTACCCTTATATGGTGGAAGTAACGCCTTGTCAATACCACAATATGCATACTCTATGCCTCAATCCAAGCAACCCGAAATCTTATTTCCACAAAATCAACAGCATTAGAATTGGTATCCACGAAGGGATCAATAGAGGCCTGAAAATAGGAAGGATTTCTACCCTATACCTATGACATATACTCAGATCTTGCCTTATTTAATTCAAAGAAGGTTGGTGAAACCCAGACCTCTCCCACCCGTACCAACGCCACCCCCTTAAAACTTTGATGCCAACGCTAGATGCGACTACCATGTTGGTTCGCCAAGGCATACTAATGAGAAATGTATAGCTCTTAACTACAAAGTACAAGATTTACTCAATCGTAAGATTATTTCTTTCATTGAAGAAAATCCAAATGTAAAAAATAATCCACTGTCGAGGCATGCTGGCCCAACTGCCATTGTCGTTGAAGGATCAGAAGACAACGTCTTAATCAAGGAAGTAGATCAAGTGAAAACTCATATGACTAGGATATGTGTAAAATTGATTGGTTATGAGTTGTTTAAGAAGCTGCACGCTGATTGCAAAGTTTGTCCACTTAATCTAGACAAATGTGAGAAAATGAAAAAGTGTTTTCAACAGATAATGGACCAAGGTTTGGTTCAAATTGGATATTTGAAGAAAGCAAAGCATATTTTAGCCATAGAATCTCAGGGGCACACAACCATTGAGATCCCTTATCAAAGAAGAGAGGCTTATGCACCATTTCAGATAACTATTATGATACCCTTTCAGATTCCAGTTTAGAGACTAGCTCAAATATTGGTGAAGCCGGTAGACCCTATTGTCTTCCATGTTCCTGCATCATTCCCATTTGACAGTACTAAATAAATACCAGGAACTATAGTACCATGGCGTCTGTGAGAGTGAATCCACTAGTACTAGAACCATCAGTTACTAATATAATTGGTATTAGAGGCATGAATCGTAGTGGAAGAGTGGTCTCCCTCGAACAACCACCAAAGAAGAGCATCCCTGAGAGTTCAAAAGGAAAAAAGGTCATAAGTTAAAAGAAGGAACCCTCCAAGAATACTGTACTTCAAGAAGAGGATGATGAATTCTTAAGACTTATTAAAAAGAGTGACTATAAGGTGGTGGATCAGTTAAACTAGTCACCTTCTAAGATCTTTATGCTGCCTTTACTACTAATTTTTGAGGCTACAGAGGAGCTCTATTTATAATCATGAATGAAACGCATGTCACCAAGGACATAGCGGTGCATCTTTTTGATGGAGTAGTGGCTAACATTACTGCCATCAATTTCTTGGGGTTCAGTAATGACGAATTACCTTCAAAAGGGCCGACCCATGATAAGGCCCTACATATATCGGTCAAGTGCCAAGATAGTATCCTCTCAAGAGTGTTAGTAGACACGGGCTCATCTCTGAATGTCATGCTCAAGAACACTCTCATAAATCTAACTCTAAGATAACTTTCATGAAGACCAGTACACTAGTCGTCAAAGCTTTTGACGGTTCAAAAAGAAGGGTGATTGGAGAAGTCAATTTACTAATAATGGTTGGGCCACATAACTTTATGACTACCTTCCAAGTAATGGACATTAACCCATGTTGTAGTTGCCTCCTGGGACGACCTTGGATCCATGCTACAGGGGCCTTCACTTCTACGCTTCACCAGATGTTGAAATTCATAGTGGGTGACAAACTGATAATTGTTGAGGGCGAGGAGGACATGTTTGTCATCCACCTCTTGTCGTTAAAATATATTTTGGTAGATGGATAAACTTTGGAAATACCTTTTCAGGCCTTAGAAATTGCGGTGGTCAGTTGTAAACAAGATGTTCCAAAGAATGAGAAGCTAGTCTCTTTGTGTGGAAAAAGGATCAGTTCGGACTGGGTTACAAACCAGTCAATAAAGAGGTTTAGAAGACCAATCAAAAAAGGCCCGCACTCTCCAAGAAACTATCCACAATGATGGTTACAGTTGTGAAGATCATGTGGTTGTGGTTGAAGAAGAAGGTGAAGAGATACTTGACATGGTGTGTCACTGCCTACCAGATGCTACTCTCAACAATTAGAAGTCCGTTGAGATTCCAGAGATGATTTCTAGTTCAAAATGATTTACTGTTTCTTAAAAAAGATAATAAATCCTTTTCCCCGTCCAAGGAAAATAGATAAGCTTTGTAGAGCTCCCTTTTGTTTCAATAACTTATTTATCAATAAAATTGCATTTTGTTTTCAATTGAGATCCTTTTTCTTTCATTCCAAGTTTTTCAAAGATGGTAGTATTCTTTCATACACTCTCATTCCTAGCACTTCATCCTAAAAATAATAAAAAATCCTCATGCAGATTAATAAATGAACCTATTGAAAACAACATTGTTGCAATCCCTTACAACTTTGAATTCCCGATTAACCAAGCGGAAGAAGGCAATGAGGACGATTGTGAGCTTCCTGAAGAGTTAGCCATACTGTTGAAACAAAAGGACAAAGTAATTAAACCGCATCAGGAACCAGTGGATGTGATCAGTCCGGGAACTAAAGAAGATAAGAAAGAGGTAAAGGTTCTTAATTCCTTAAATGAGGAAATAAAGAAAATATTCGTCAAATTACTACGTGAGTACATAAACATGTTTGCTTGTTCATACCAAAATATGCCAGGACTGGACACAAACATCGTCATACACAAGCTACCACTCAAACCAGAGTTACCGCCAGTAAGGCAAAAACTAAGACAGTTGAGACCAGACATGTCACTCAAAATCAGATAGGAAGTTATAAAGCAGTTCGACACATGATTCTTAGTCGTTTCGGAATATCCATGGTGGGTTGCTAACATTGTGCCAATACCGAAGAAAGTGGTAAGGTCAGAATGTGCATGGATTACCGAGATTTGAATAGAGCAAGTTCTAAAGACGACTTCTCTCTACCATACATCGATGTGTTGGTATATAACACAACTCAATTTTCAGTCTCATCGTTTATAGATTGATTCTCCGGTTATAACCAGATAAAAATGCCCCCCCCCCCCCACAGACATGGAGAAAACCATGTTCATCACGCCTCGGGGCACCTTCTATTACAAGGTAATGCCTTTCGGAATGAAAAACGTTGGGGAAGCATACCAAAGAGCGATGACGACTCTCTTCCATGATATAATTCATAAAGAGATAGAGGTCTGTATCGACGACATGATTTCTAAGCCAGAGAATAAACAAAAGCACATAATCAATTTACAAAAGTTGTTTGATCATCTGAGGAATTGAAGTTGATTTCGACAAAGCAAAAGCCATCCAAGATATGCTAGCTCCAAGGACGAAAAAAGAGGTATGTGGATTCCTGGGAAGATTGAACTACATTGCTAGGTTCATCTTGCACTTGACAGCCACTTGCGAACCAATCTTCAAGCTACTAAGAAAGGATCAAGTATTAATGGAATTAAGTTTGTCAAAAGGCCTTCAATAGAATCAAAGAATACTTGCAAGAGCCGCCTATCTTAGTACCACCGATTCCAGGAAAATCAATCATAATATACTTAATAGTACTTGAGTGTTTAATGGGTTGTGTGCTAAGGCAACAATATGTGACAAGAATAAAAGAACACACAATCTACTACTTGAGCAAGAAATTCACCGATTGTGAATCCTGCTACTCGCTCTTGGAAAAAACCTGTTGCGCTATAATTGGGTCATCTGGCGTCTGAGAGAATTCATGGTATGTCATACCACCTTGTTGATATCCATAATGGATCCTATCAAATATATCTTTAAAAATCCGGCCATAGATGGAATAATAGCCCGATGGTAGATGTTATTATTCGAGTATGAAATTTAGTATGTCACTCAAAAAACTATTAAAGGAAGTATTCTATTAGATTATCTCGCTCATCAGCCAGTAGAAGGTTTGCTTCTACCATGCCATTCATCTTGTTGGTTGCTTCTACCATGCCATTCATCTTTGTTTGGTAAGGCGATGAGTTATAGTGTTCAAATTTAAAACTCTTGCATAAATCTTCCATAAGTCTTCTACTGGCTGATGAAGATGTTATTCCCTGATGAAGATGTTATGGTCGTAAAGGATTGCGAGATCCCAAGTCCAGATGAAGGATCCGAACTAGGATCGCGATGGACACTTGTGTTCGATGGCGTCTAAAATAAACTAGGGCATGAAATCAGAGTTGTCATAACTTCTCTAACATATTTCCATATTACCTTCATGGCAAGGTTATGTTTCACCTACACTAATAACATGGCCGAATATGAGCCATGATTCATGGGAATTTACGAAACCATTGATCTAAGAATCAAGATCTTAGAAGTGTATGGAAACCCTGCTCTTGTTATTAATCAGATCAAAGGAGAATGGGGGACCCATAATTCTAAATTAATTTGGTACTGAGACCATGTCCAAAAATTGACCCCCTATTTTGATGAGGTTAATTTCCATCATATTGCTAGGGAGGAGAACCAACTAGCGAATGCCTTGGCCACTTTATCATCCATGTTCAAAGTCAAGTGGGCCAATGAAGCACCTTTTATAACAATTCACCATTTGGATGAGCTAGCATATTGCGTAGCAGTCGAAGCAGACGCTGACGATAAACCTTGGTTTTACGACATCAAACAATTCCTCCAGAAACAAGAGTACCCTAAAAATGCTTCAAGTAGGGATAAGAAAACGCTCAAAAGATTGGCATCTAATTTCTTCCTCAACGATGATGTACCCTACAAGAGAAATGACGACATGGTCTTTCTCATATCCGTGGATACGCAGGAAGCATACATGCTTATTAAGGAGATTCATGAAGGATCCTTTGGTACTAGTGCCAAAGAGAATACAATGGCCAAGAAAAACTCTTAGAGCAGGTTACTACTAGTTGACTATGGAAACCGATTGCTTCAAGTACGTCAAGAAATTCCATAAATGTCAGATGTATGCTGATAAAGTTCATGTATAACCTACTCCCCTGAATGTCTTGACCAGTTCATTCTTGTTGACATTGGTTTCTTCACCAAGTGGGTAGAATCTACTTCCTACGCCAATGTGACAAAAAAAGTGATCATCCGTTTCATAAAGAAAGAGATGATTTTTCATTACAGTATTCCCAATAAGATTATCACTGATAACAGGCTGAATCTGAACAATAAGATTATGGAAGATTTATGCAAGAGTTTTAAATTTGAACACCATAACTCATCGCCTTACCGAACAAAGATGAATGGCATGGTAGAAGCAACCAATAAGAATATCAAAAAGATCATCCAGAAGATGGTGAAAACCTACAAAGATTGGCACAAAATACTCCCTTTCTCATTACATGGCTATAGAACTTCAGTTTGTACTTCGACATGAGCAACCCTTTTCTCTCTGGTATATGGAACAAAGGCAATACTCCCTATTGAAGTTAAGATCCCCTCATTGAGAGTCTTTATGGAGATTAAATTGGAAAAGGAAGAATGGGTACAAACCAGATTCGACCAATTGAACCTCATAAAAGAGAAGAGTATAATTGTGTTATGTCACGAGTAATTATATCAGCGGAGGCTCAAGAAAGCATTTGACAAGAAGGTTCATCCTTATTTGTTCGAAGAAGGTGACTTAGTGCTAAAAAAAAATATTACTCATCCACAACGATTCTCGCGGAAAATGGACCCGAAATTATGAAGGGTCATATGTCGTGAAGAAGGCCTTCTCTGGTGCAACCTTAATTCTTACGACTATGGATGGAGAGGAGTTACCAAAACCGATGGACTCCGACGTAGTAAAAAAATACCATGCCTAGAAAAAGAGGATGAAAAGCTCGCTAAGTCGAAAATCCAAAAGAGAGACTTAGGAAAAAATTAAGGCATCCCAAGGGATTGAAAACCCAGAAGAGCAATGAAGGAAACAATTAGGGACTTACAAAATATAATAAAACCCAATAAGTCGAAAACCCAAAAGGGCGGCTTCGGAAAAAATGGGTATATCATCCCGGTGGACTATGAATCAAAAAGGGTGGTCCAGGAAACTATTAAGGATATCCAAAAGGTATATGACTGCAACATTCAAACATATATTACAACAGGAACTCAAACAGAAGCAATTGATCCAATCATCGTCTCCAGAAGTGAAGTATTGTGATATCGAAGCCCTCGGGATAGTATCATGTGTTGGAATTAGTAGGAACACAAAAAATATATTCATTGCCATTTTTTGTTTTTTGGTTTTGGTAACCTCCACGTACGAGAATTGCTTCTTCATGTACTATCACCCATTTACGGGTCAAAGTCTCAATAAATAAAGTTTTATTTTTTCGAGCCTTATTCCTTGTTTTTCTTCTTGATTACAAAATATTAATTATTTTTTAATAATGAATTGAAACATTGGACATAATAAAAAGCTTTTAAAAACATATTTTACTTTGATTTTGTAACATCAAAGGGGTCGTAGTCTCCCAGCACTACATCCCAAGCAAGACACAGGGTCCCTAATCAATAACCACGACTTGAATAGCACATAAGTCTCTTCCTTTCGAGTTATATGGCACAATCCAAGCATTAAGAACATCATGACACTATTCACGGTCGCATCAAAGTCTCAAAGGTCGGAGGGTTAGAATGTTACAAAAACACTAGTTCCCGCCATTTCATGCATTTACCGTATATGTCATAAAAAAGGCGTCAACCCAAATAACACATCATGCATAAACACATACATCAATTCAAAACATGAATCCACACAAACATGCATACATAATATAAATAAACGATTTATGAACGCTCTTTGAAGTCCAATCCCCAGTTATACCAATATAATTTTCCAAGCGGGAATACTTATTGATCTTCTCTAGTAAGTAATATATCCATGGAGCCCTTTCAAAAAGGTCCTCCCCAGCAAAATCACTCTTAATAAGTCTTCAAGAGAACCTACCCAATAGAAGGTCATCCTGAATAATCGCTACCAGTTAGTGAGAAGGATTTTACCTCTCGTATCCCCAGCTTAGCAAGTTATCCCTCACACAGGAAGAATCCTCTAAGAATAATACACTAGTCATATCAAGACCAATTTGAGTCATGCCAGAGCAGTATAGGAGTCACATGAGGTTAATATGAGTTCCATCAAAGTGTTACATGTGTCCCATTAGAATGGTACATGAAAGACTTGAGTCCCATCGGATAGATTGAGTTCCATCATTGCTTTGTGAGTTTCATTAGAGTTCCACCCAAGTCCTACATGAATACCATCATGATTGGTTTGAGTCCTACCTGAGTTCTATCAAGAGTGATCGAAGTATCACTAAAGTACCATTTGAGTTCCATGAAGAGTGATAAGCTATCACTAGAGTCCTACCTGAGTCCTATCGAGGGTGATTAAAGTATCATCAGATTCCTACATGGGTTTCACCAAGAGCTAATGAATTCCGTCGGGAAATTACACGAGTTCCAACAGAGTATTACACGGGTCCCGTCAAAGGTTCAGGTTGTAGCACAATATTGCACGATTTCCACCAAAGGTTTGTTGAGTATCATCAGAATATCATGTGTATCCCTCACCAGGGATGGATTTTGTTAGGTCCTCACGAATCCCCAAAGAGTCTATTGTTCAACATACTTCTTTACTCTGTGGACAAAATTGGGGCTCCTCTGTGTATTTAATCGTCCTCCTCCATGAGAAGATGAAAACCACTCGTCATCATCACTTTGATTGAAGGTGATTAAATAGGCGCAGCTGGCGTAGCCCAAATTTTGCCCACCCTTCATATGCTTTTGAGTGCCATTTTATTTTGAATAAATGAAATGACACAATTGGTAGAAGAGCATGTGTAAGGAGTTACAAGGGAGACGTCTTGAGTTTGAATCTCATTTTCTCCATTTTTAGTGTTTTTTCTTCTTTTTATGTTTTTACCTTCACTTACATTATTTTTAAATTAAAATTTGTACTTTTTTATTTTTCATATTTAATTTATGAATTTTTTTATTAATTTATTTTTAATTATTATCATATTATTTATTTTTAATGTATTTTAGTATAAAAATCAAGGTAAAACCAAAATAAAAAAATAAAAATCGTTTTATTCCTGTTATTAATACCATTATAAAATATTAGTTATTATTTTTAAATTATTACATTATTTCCATTATTATATTATTATTTACCAAAATTATAAAAAAAAAAAATCAATTTCAATTTTACATAGGCCATAAATCCATCCATATTCATTGACTTGGTCTCTAAGAAACAAATGAGATCAAATCACATGAAAAATTTCCTGAAACTGAATCAATCTCATTCAATTCTTGACTGAATTATACACTATAAATAGACCTACAATTACAACAAAAAAATTCATCTACAATTTAGAAAATTCGATCTCTAAAAGTTGTTACTCTTCACACTGAAGAACAACAACAACTAAATCCTAAACCTTCAACATTCATCCAAGCAACAAAAAAAAAGAATCTTACACCGAAGGAGAAGGGAGAAAAGTACATAGAAAAAGGAAAGAAATGAAGGAGGAAGCAACTTAGGTCGATCATGATACTTTAGGTTGGTAACTCTGACTAAATTTATAACTCTGAACATTGTGTTTGCATTGTGTGCGTTTTTGATTCATTTGTATTTTTGGTTTTTATGAATTTCTATTTTGTATGATTCATGATTGTGTTATCGGTTGTTTTTATTTATTTATCTATTTTAATGTTTGTTTATATAATTTATTTAATTCTTGATTATACCATTTAGGTTTTCGTTTTTTTCAATATTGAATTTTTAATTATTATCATACTATTAGAAAACTAAAAAAAAAATCACCTGGTCTTTTTTATTCACATAATCATGTTGTTAGTTTATTTTGTTTTAGTAAGTTAGTTTTAATTTATCATTATTTAAAAAAAAATGTTTCCTTTTATATTTAGTTCTAAAAAATGACAAAAAAATCTCTTCTATCTTTTATACCTTGTGTTTTTTAGTTTAAAATTAGCTCATTTAATTAAGTTTTAGTTAGTGTAATTTAGTTTTAAATTCATAAAAAAAATTTTACTTCTTTCTAATTCAATATTAAAAAACAACACAAATAATGAATATGTATATATATGACCATGCCTTTATTTCCTAACCTATATAAACTATATTTTTGTAAAATAAATTGGTTGGCTAGCGTCACGCCTTACCGATCAAAAATTTAATTAAGAAAACCTAAATTCAATCCAAACACATAAAATATTGTTTTTTCTGCGCTTTTGCGTTGAGACATTTTTCCTAATAAACTTTTCTTGGTCCCGTGCGTTGAGATATTTGCACAAATAAAACCAACCAACACATAATATTTTTAGACGAACTACGACACTCTGATTCTTCATAATGTTAGGGATGCGCTCTTGGTGTTAGAGATGCGTTCATTGGCTTTGCGAGCATTCTTTTCAGCATTGATTTCCTCATCTTTAATGTAGCACTCCGCCCTTGCAACTACTTTGGTGAGTGTGAGTGTCAGCTTTTGGGTGAGGGATTCATCGAAGTGCCAAACCTTAAGTCCGTTTTTGAATGCTCTCACAAACATATCTTGGTTCGGAGGGACGACCTTGATGGTGACTTTGTTGAAGCGGGCGAACTAGTCCCTCAGTGATTCTGATGGACCTTAACAGACGTTAAACAAAATGGTGTTGGACATCTTCCTATGACGACTGGTGATGAACTGTTGTACCAATTTTCTCACCAATTCCTGATGACTGTTAATAGAGGCATGGGGAAGAACCATGTACCATCTAAGGGCGGCCTCCCTAAAGGTACCTATAAATAAATTACATTCATAGGGTTCTTTGCATCCATCAAGCTTAGCCAGGGATGGAGGTTTGAAACCAATATGAACAGGGCCCCTATATTTCGTCTAAGAGTGACTAGGGATCTAGAAGCTCCACCTCTCACAGGGGATTGACCTCTTGTTGGCGTTGTCTGATGTTTTTGAAATTGTCTTTCAAGGTCCAGTTGAGACATCGTGATTCATCCATGGCAACTCGCATCTCTGACATGGCCTCAGCATCGCCTGTACCACTGGTACCCCTCAAGAGTAGAGGACGAATCACTTTTTTTTACCATGTCTGATCATGATTAGGTGTAGGAGTTGATGGTACAACGGGAAATGTGATGGTTGTTAAGAAGAGATGTGGCTCAAGTTAGTTTTATTGGGTCCCATGGTAGATGCCACTGTACTGTCCAAAAAGTACGGGTGAATGTGTGTTCCCCCTACAAATGCATGGAGAATTAGAGACCCTAGTATGTATATTACACGTTTGGGGGTTAGTGCTAACTCACAGTGGCAAGTAGCCTGTACAGAGGTTTTTGAGGTTGTTTAAGGGACTAGCTCGCGTGAGGTGAGAGACCCTGTTGGCGGCCGGCGTTACTGGGTTGCAGGCGGGCATTTATATTAATGGTGTTACAACTACTAGGATCAAAGTGCTCTCTTAGTTGTAGTGGGTAGTAGAGAATGTGTATTACTTGAGAGCTTGTCCTTTATCCCCTTGAGAGAAAATGTATTTATAAGGGTTCTCCAAAGCCTATGGCTTTTACCTCTTGTACGTGGTCTCAACCTCCTCCTCTTATTAGGGGAGGTTATTAACCGCCTATCTTTACAGAGTTATCTGGGACCCTTTCCAGCTTGACTTCCACGTTGGCGGAAGTTCTTGGGCGACTCTCTTGGATCCCCTCTTGGGCAGCCCAACTACTGGGCAATGGCACCCTGGTCTGGGTCTTTACCAAATATAACACTACTGGTATCAAATTGAAGTTGCTTTTTCTTGGAAATATTTTGTGATTCGTCATATCATGGATCATACGACTATTATAGTGAATATATCCATCAGTGAATAGATTTTGTACGGTGGGTGTTGAGATATGTGTGTCTCTTTCATCATTTATGTCATGTTCAATTAAATGACGAAAGAGAAACGCGTGTTCATTAAATGAATATATTAATCTCAACCATTTATTTTTAAATCTAAAGGCTAATAAAGATTTCTACCATTCTCACATAAATGTAGATTCTCATTTTTCCTCTCCATTCCAGGTATGGAAGAAGGTGCAAATGAAGGAGAAAATGATGGTTTGTCTAATTTTCTTCTTATAAACCATGCATGCTAAAAGACTAAAACGTCAGTCATTATAAAAAAACATAAAGTTACATAAATGTCTCTACCACTTCATCCTAATTATCAATTAGCTTTCTCTTTAAAATAAAATATGGCTTGAGGAGTTAATCACCTTCATTCAAATCTAATTAATCTTGATTTGTCTTGAAATAACATCTAATTATTGTGAAATGACTATAATGTTATTCACATGATGTGTCAATTTCCATAATACCCTTACTTCACGTTTAAACTATCTAATTTGTCATTACTAATATAACTACATTTTTGTGACATAATTTTTCTTCCATAAACTTTCTTAAATCTTAATTTGACACAAACTTCATATAATCATCACAAAATGACCAAGTTATAATTTTACCCATTAATCTTATAATTTTGGAATTCACAATACATCGGTCATGTATAAATTCCAGAAGTATTTTCTACATAACTAAACTTAGGTGGTTTGAAAGAACTTCTAGTTCAAATATCCTACTATATCCATAATTTAACCATCATAAGTTGTTCCATGTTTTTCTTCATAACATCCTTCATTTATTTTTTTTGTTGGGCAAGTGTAACCCTCATCTTTAAGGCTTGGAATTGTTGCAACATGTTAGTCCATTTGTAGATTATGAACTTAGTTGAAGAACCTATCGATAAAGCATCATTTAGGAAAAGAAGCACATGAGGATAATTGGTTCTGCCGAATAGGGACTGTATTTTCTTGCTGCACAAGATACATCATAAGTCACCATATCATCATCTCATTCACAAGCTCAACCTGACTTCATTGTTGTTCCCAAAGAAACCATTTGGCACTTTAGATTAGAACACATTTCAAATAAGAGATCACTTACTTTACATCATGATTTCCCTTTTGTAACCATAGATAAAAATGTTGCATGTGATATATGTCACTATGCAAAGCATAAGAAACTTCCTTTTCAGTGTAGTAAACATACATCTACACATTGTTATGAACTTTTACTTTTTGATGTATAGGGACCTTTGTTTATTTCTTCAGTTCATGTTCACAAGTATTTCATTACTACACTTGATGATCACAGTCGATTTACTTGGATTCTTTTCTTGTCAATCAAATTCTGAAGTTAGTGTTCTTATTTAAAGTTTTATCTTAATTATTGAAAAATAATATGAATGTAATGTTAAAATAGTCATAATAGAAAATGCACCTGAGTTACTTATGCATGAAATCTATGCTTCCAAATGTATAGAACACCAAACTAGATGTTGAAACTCCCCAAACAAAATGGGAGGGTTGAGTGGAAGCATTAGAATATTTTAAATGTAGGCCAAGTCTTATTGTTTCAATCAAAATTTCCTAAATACTTTTAGTCTTATGTTGTTACACATGTTACCTACCTCATAAACTGAGTTCCAAAACATATTCTCCGGGAAAAAAAAACACCATTTCATGTTAGATTTGGAGTTGATCCTAGTATAAAGGAGTTGAAAGTTTTTGGATCAATGTGTTATGCATCCACCATATAGAGTCATAGAACAAAACTCAACCCTAGAGCAGTTTTCTTGGATTATAAGCAAAATGTTAAAAGGAGTTGTTTTATTGAACCTAAATAACAAATCCATTTTGCATCATGACATACCAAAGAATATAATCAAGTGGAAAGACTTGATTACTGAAATTCTGGTATAGCAAATCACGAAGATGTCCTGAGAGATGTCGAGACACTTGATCTCTGCTTCAAAGTCAATGATAATAAGGAGCAGAATAAAAAACGCAGAAAGTAAACAACACACATAATTGTTAACCCAGTTCGGTGAACAACAACACCTACGTCTAGGGGTTACCAAGCCAGGAATGAAATCCACTAGATAGTATTAATTCTAGCTAAACTCCCTCGTTTACAACTTATCACTTAATCACTACCCGTACTATATTTCTACCTAAGACTCTCCCTCGTTTACAGCAGTGACTAAACAATTACAACTCAATAAAACAGTCCAACTCGAGTATTCACACAATACAAGAGAGACTCACAAAGCACAAACCCTAACGCAAAAACTCACAAAAACTCAATGTGATTTTCGATACATAACCTAGGTTAAATCCATACTATTTATAGCCATAACAAGACTGAATTTGCGCTTCACAAAAGCAGCAATTCTATTCCAGGGAATCTGCTACTAATTCTCCACAATAATAGTTCTTCAATCCTAAGTTTTCTAAAGTGTCTCCACTCTTAGGAACAATACCTTCAAAAAAATACTTGGAATCTCTGATTCCACAATCTTGGACGCCACCTAGGAAAAACAAATAATCCCAGAATAATCTGAAAACTGGAATTAAAAATAGCATAATTAAAAGTGAAAAGCAACAGACAACAATGTTGAATCAATCATGATAGGACATCTTGTCCAACATCTTGTTCTTCAGTTAGTCTTCAGTCAGTTCTTCATCATGATAGGACATCTTGTCCAACATCTTGTTCTTTAGTTAGTCTTCAGTTAGTTCTTCATCATGTTAGGACAGCTTGGACTCATCAATCTCCCCCTTTGGCATATTTTGGCTAAAACTAACTAAATAACTCTTGCAAGAAGAAACACCGGTCTAGGGCCAAAACAACAGAACATCAGCAATGAAAAACTACAACCTCCCCCTTAATCATCAAGCAAAAAAAATACCACTCCCCCTTAATGGCAGTAAAAACAGTCAGTGGTTACTATCAAAATTGGTTAGTAATGTTAGTATTACTCCCTCTTTTTAGTCATAATATGAAAAAGGTAGTTAAAATAATTAAATAACCAAACTAAAACATAATAGATAAAAGTTCAAACAAGGACATAAAGTGGAAAAAAAATACCCTGGGCATTAAGCCCTTACATAACCATACAAAAAGAAGTGAGTTGTCACAGTAGACCACTCATTATTTGGTGGGAACACACATGTACTCACATGAATAGTATTCCCTCACCAAATAGGTTGTTACAGATCTTTAGATAGGCAAACCCCATGCTTGCCCCTTAAAACTTCAAATTGATTAACATCCAACGCTTTAGTGAAGATGTCGACTAACTGATTCTCTCTGGTAACATGCTCCAAGCCAACAGCTTTGTCTTCTATAAGATTTCTAATAAAGTGATGTCTAATGTCAATATGTTTAGTCCTGTTGTGTTGAATAGGATTCTTTGAAATATTTATGGCACTTAAGTTATCACAGAAGAGAGTCATGACATCTTGAGTGACATTATACTCGGTCAACATCTGCTTCATCCATACCATTTGAGAATAGTTGTTGCCTGTAGCTATGTATTCAGCCTCAGAAGTAGATAAAAAAACACAATTTTGTTTCTTACTAAACCAAGAAATCAAGTTGTTCCCCAGAAAGAAGCATCCACCAGAGGTGCTCTTCCGATTATCAACACTACCGGCCCAATCAGAATCACAATATTCTATTAGCATAAAATTAGACCTATGAGAGTATAAAAGACCATAGTTATAAGTACCATTCACATACTTCAGAATCCTTTTGACTTGATTAATATGAATGACTTTAGGTTCAACTTGATATCGAGCACAGACTCCTACAATGAAGGTTATGTCAGATCTGTTTGCAGTAAGATATAGAAGACTTCCAATCATGCTTCTATACAAACTCTGATCAACACTAACAGTTTTTTCATCTTTTAACAACTTCAAGTGTGTAGGAGAAGGAGTTCTTTTGTGTTTAGCATTCTCCAATCCAAACTTCTTCACAATATTTTTTGCATATTTCCCTTGACAAAGAAATAGGGAGTCTTCCATCTGTTTGACTTGCAAACCAAAAAAGTAGGTTAATTCACCCACTAAACTCATCTCAAACTCAGATTGCGATTACTTGATAAAGTGTTGAACCATCTCATCCGACATCCCTCCAAACACAATATCATCAACATAAATTTGATATATCATGAGTTTTCAATCCCTTTCTTTAACAAAGAGAGTTTTGTCAATTACACATTTTCTATATCCATGGTTAACGAGAAATTCAGTTAGTCTCTCATACCAAGCTCTTGGAGCTTATTTTAGCCCATACATGGCCTTCTTCAATTTGAACACATAATCTGGAAATGTAGGATCAACAAATCCTTTTGGTTGTTCTACATAAACCTCTTCATTCAAGTATCCATTCAGAAAGGCACTCTTAACATCCATTTGAAATAGCTTGAATTTCAGCAGGCAAGCTAGTCCAAATAAAAATTTAACAGACTCCATTCTAGAAACAGGGGCAAACGTTTTACCAAGTCCACTTCTTCAATCTGAGTGTACCCTTGAGCAACAAGTCTAACCTTTTTTCTAGTGAACACACCTTGTTCATTAGACTTGTTTTTAAACACCCATCTTGTACCAATAATGTTTGACCCTTCAGGTCTTGGAACAAGATCCCATACCTCATGACTTTTGAACTGCACCAGTTCTTCTTACATAGCATTGATCCAGAATTCATCAGACAAGGCCTCTTTGACATTCTTGGGTTCCATGTTTACCATCAACAACTTCTTTGGACCTGGTCATTCTCCCACTATTTGGATCTCCTATTATAATCTCCTTAGGATGATCTTTCTGAATTTTGGTGGAGGGACCCTTATCAACTTTATCAGTTTCTGGTGAAAAACAAACATTACTTGAATCTGCAGCATCTTCAGGAGTATCAGTGATGTTCCCACGTCCTTTGTAATATCTTCATCACTTATAGTAAAGAAGAATCCAATATCATTTGTTCCAGTAGTTTCTGTAGGTGAGTAATCAACCACCACATTTATAGATTCTAGCACAACCTTTGTGGTTGAATTGAACACTTTGTAAGCTCTTCTATTTATAGAGTATCCCAGGAAGATTCCTTCATCACTCTTGGGATCCATTTTTCTTCTTTGCTCACGGTCATCCAGAATGTAACATGTGCTTCCAAAAACATGAAAGTATTTTACAATTGGCTTCCTTCCTTTCCATAGCTCATATAAGGTAGACGAGGTTCCAAATCTGATAGTTACTCTATTTAGAATATAGCAGGCAATGTTCATAGCTTCAGCCCAAAAGTTATAAGGAAATTTCTTGGCATGAAGCATAACCCTTGCACATTCTTGAATTTTCCTATTTTTTCTCTCCATCACACCATTCTACTAAGGAGTGATGGGTGAAGAAAACTCATGACTGATTCCTTCAGTTGAACAGAAATCATCAAACTTGCTATTTTCAAATTTCTTTCCATGATCACTTCGGATTCTAATTATGCCACAATCCTTTTCTCTTTGAATTCTTTGACACAGTCCTTTGAATACTTCAAATACTTCATACTTCTCCTTTATGAAATGGACTCAAGTGTATTTGGAAAAGTCATCCACCACATCATAAGCATACCTCTTTCCTCTAAGACTTTCAACCTGCATAGGTCACATCAAGTCCATATGTAGTAGGTCCAATATTTTTGAAGTGGTCAGATGTTGAAGCTTCCTATGTGACATCCTTATCTGCTTTCCAATTTGACATTTGCCACACACTCTTTCTTCATTAATTTTCAGATGAAGAATACCTTTGACAACTTCCTTTGACAGGACTTCTTACATTCCCTTCAAATGTAAGTGGCCAAGTCACATCTTCACCTCATCCTCTTTTGACACAAGGCATGTAGGGGTGTACTTTGTTTCAAGAGGAGTCCACAGGTAAAAATTATCCCTGGATCTGCCTCCTTTCATGATAACTTCATCCTTATCATTCTTCACCAGACACTCAGACTTAGTGAAGTTAACTTTGAGACCCTGATGTTAGATGCCCAACTTTGTTTATTTGAGCTATCAAATGTGGGCACCTTTCACTCTTTTTTGTCAAGAAAGTGTTCAAAATCACTCTTGCTTTAGTTGTTTTGCAACATTATGTGAAAATGTCTTGGTACCTTTGATTTGTGTGTTATTGTATAAGAATTAGGCATGAAAAAGTGGAAATTAAGACACAAGAAAGATGACAAAGAAACCAAGACAACATGCAAACAACAGAAAATTTGCTAGGCGAACTTGCTAGCGAAGCTGCCACCAAAACTTCACAAAGTTCGTTAGGAAAACTATGTAGCGAAAGCCAGGAATCCAAAACCGTAAGAAAAGGGTCATAAACTCTCTAGGCAAAGAAGGAAGCAAATAGCTCGCTAGGAAAAGAGGTAGTGAATACTCCTAGACTTAAAACAGCAAGGAAAGGGCCATAAACTCGATGTGCAAAGTGTGTAGCGAAGGCTTCGCTAGGCGAAAATTTCTTAGTACAGCGAACATTGGGATTTCTGTCTGGGGAGCTTTCACAAGACTTAGGAACTTCAGGTGCTATTTTGGGTGTTCGCATGGCGAAAAATTTGTTCGCGCTGCGAACGTGACAGTGCAACAGTCACTTCTATAAGTAGTATGAGCTACTTTTTGTAAAAATATCTAATTGTTTTGTACTTGCTTTGGAGAGGATTTTTCTCACCTAAAAAACTCATTCCTCCATTTCTCATCATCTCTTAGCAATATTTCACAAAAAGAAGGTGGATTCCCATTCAATCTCGATTATTCAACTCGGGTGTTGATCAACATTCTTCCGAAACTTGTTGCTCAAGCTATCATGGAAATGGTTGGCTAAATCCCTCTCTTGTCAAGGTTAGAAGTAGTTAGTTCAGATTTTATGTATTCCATTTGATCTTTTGTATGTGAACAAATGTTGTGATCAATATAGATGAAGTTATATACTACTCTTTGTACATTTATGGCTTGGAATGCTTTAGACATGAACTTTCCAAGTCTTGACCTAATATCTTCATCTATCAACTATACAAATTCTAGACATAGGTTTGAAAGTTGATATCTGCTTTGTATTGATCTTAATGCTTATTGTTTTGATTGTTACTTAGAGAGATCATTTAACGGTCAAAACAATAACAACCCCGAAATCAATTTAGACATGAACGTTTTTGCAAGGATACATGGTTATGTTGGTTAAAACTTCGTTCACATATATGATCGGGTGAATACGTTTAGGACGGACTAGTGAACCCTAATCTTGACATGTTTTTATCAAACTTAGACCGAATTTTATTCTGCTTTATTTCTTGCAAACTTTTTTTACGAAATTGAAACCATTCTAAAAAAACCCTTTTCTTAAGACATTAAACTGTTGAACGACAAGTATTTATATTTTCTTCAATCCCTGTGGAGACGATAAAACACTACCCCAAAATACCATCTAACAAATTGGTGCCGTTGGCGGTGATTGTTAGTAGAATATTGTAAGCATTGCAATAGTTTAGTGATTTTAAGATTTTTGTATTATGAATATCTTATCTTTGTAATTCTTTGTTCTTTTTAATCTGTTTGGTTCATGTGCAGAATCCGTTTATGTGAGTACAGGTTCGGCCTGAAAACCTTCTTTACGATCTTGAGATTGAAAGAACCGCACGCCACACCAATAGTCGCACAAGGCGAAGATGGCAACAAGCTATTCAGAGACAAGAGCGCGAAGAATCTTCTTCATCCACTCCACCTAATTCACCAATTATGGCAGCACCACCACCACCTCCACCTCCAGTTTCGGTTCCATGTACGAACAGTCCAAGACACACCGCTCAGATTGCACAAAATCTCCAAAATAAAAGAAAAGCCGATATGAAAATGGGAATCCTTGCACTCATTTATCAAAATCCTTTCACGAGGTTAGATCATGAGGATTCGTTTACACATTTTACCAAATTCTATGAGATTAAGGGTGCAACAGGAGCAACCGAAGCTGACGAAGAGTCATTGCTCAAGAGGCTATTTCCTTATTCTTTGATTAGGAAAGCGAAGGAATGGTATCTTGATCAATCTATGACAATTATGACGGATTGGAATCTATTGGAAGAGAAGTTTCTTGAACGGTTCTTTCCACATAACTGTTTCATGGAAGCAAAACTACAATAGCTGTGATTTTACAAGGAGGAAGTGAATCCTTCAACGACGCTTGGGAGAGATTCAAGTTTATGTTGAGGAAATGTAAAGGACGCGGTTTGGACGAACTTACTCAAGTTCATATTTTCCGCAATGGTCGCCTTTCGATTCACAAGACCTTATTGGATGCTAAGGCGGGGGGTTCTTTGATGTCTTAAAGCGCTGAAGATGCAATAGAAATTATTGATAAGATGGCACTTAATGATAACCAAGGGAATCATAACCGTGGAGTAGCTCAAAGAAACCAGGCATGCTAGAGTTAGGTACTAATGATGCTATTCTTGCTCAAAACAAACTTCTTTCATAACAAGTGGAACTTTTAACGTAACAAATGTCAAAGCTTCAATAACAAACCAAAGAGATGCAAGAAGTTCCTACCCATGTTCAAGTGGCAAGTTGTGAATTATGTAAAGGTGATCATCATACCGGGTATTGTCCTCCGGTATTGGAAGAAGTCAACTATGCCGGAAATCAAAATCAGGGCTACCAACAAAGACCACCTTATCAACAAGTAAATCAAGGGTACCAACAACCTTGGAGGCCACAAGAAGCCGAAACTTTGAACCGTCAACAATATCAAAATTACACTCAACCTCCACAAACTCAAAGTGCACCATCAAAGATGGAGGAAACTCTTACTCAATTCATTCAAATGTCAATGTCAAATCAAAAGAACACTGATACGGCTATAAAGAACTTGGAGACACAAGTGGGCCAATTATCAAAACAATTGGCCGATCAACAAAAAGGGCCTTTCACGGTTACCGCTATTCCAAGTCCTAAGGAGCATTGTAAGGCGATTCTCACAAGAAGTGGTAGAGAAATTGACATGGGCGTAGGTGAGGAGATAGTGGCGGAAGAAGTTATAGTTGAAAAAGAAATTGAAAGTGTTGAGAAAGCAGTAGAAAAAAATGTTGAGGGAGATTTAGTTGAAAATGAGAAAGTGAAAAAAAGTGAGGAAGAAGAGAAAAGGAAGAGAGAAGAAAGAGTGAAAAGTCTAGGAAAGGAAAAGAGCAAGTGAGCATTATTCCTATTCAAAATTTGCCTTATCCACATGCTCCGACAAGGAAAGATAATGCTAGACACTATGCTCGGTTTATGGACATATTAAAGCAATTGCAAATTAATATTCCATTTTCCGAAGCATTGGAGCAAATGCCCAAGTATGCTAAATTCATGAAGGACCTCCTTACGAAGAAGAAGCGGTATACGGATCAAGAAACGATCATGGTGGATGCGAGTTATAGCGCAATCATTCAACGTACTCTCCCGAGGAAAGAAAGTGATCCGGGACGAGTCACTTTTCCCATTACAATTGGAAATAATTACGTTGGCAAGGGGTTGATTAATTTGGGCTCTAGTATAAATTTGATACCCTTATCTATTGTGAAGCGATTGGGATACATGGAGTTGAAATCTACTCAAATAACGTTGCAACTTGCCGAAAAATCTACCACTCGCCCTCACGGTGTAGCCGAAGATGTGTTGGTAAAGGTTGATAAATTTTTGTTCCCAATTGACTTTGTAGTAATTGATATGGAAGAAGATGAATACTCTCCCTTGATTCTTGGTCGACCTTTTATGAAGACCGCACGCATGGAATTTGATATGGATGATGGTCTAATGAAAGTTAGAGTTCTTGATGAGGAGATTTGCTTCAACCTTTTTGAAGCCATGAAGCTTTCTAAGGACAAAACCGATTGTTTTAGAATTGATGCAACGAAAGTGGCAATTGAAGAAGTCAAAGAGTTATTGCAAGTGCCCACACCATTACAACAAGTTCTTACCAATGCTCTTTCAAAAGTCAATGAAGAAGAAGAACGTGAAATTGAAAAGTGTTTGCGGGAACTTGAAGAATTAGAGGAAATTCCACCTTTGAAAGAAAGGGTGGAAATTCTTAGAAAAGATAACAATGAGGAAGGCAAACTTGAGTTGAAATTGTTACCATCTCATCTTAAGTATGTTTTCCTTGATGAAGAGAAAAACAAGCTGGTGATCATAAGCTCGGATTTGACCATGGATGAAGAAAGAAAATTAATTGGTTTTTTGAAGAAAAATCAAGAGGCAATGGGTTGGAGTCTTTCCGATTTGAAAGTTATAAGTCCTTCCTATTGTATCCTACTATGAAAGACGTGGTGAGGAAAGAAGTTGTCAAAATGTTGGACGCCGACATGATTTATCCTATTTCCGATAGTCCGTGGGTTAGTCCAATTCAAGTGGTGCCGAAGAAAGGTGGGATGGCGGTTGTCCGCAACGAGAAGAATGAGTTGATTCCAACAAAAATAATAACGGGATGAAGAATGTGTATTGATTACTGTAGGCTCAATCGAACTACAAGAAAAGATCACTTTCCTCTTCCTTTCATGGATCAAATGCTCGAGAGACATTCCGGTCAAGAATATTATTGCTTTTTGGATGGATACTCCGGGTATAATCAAATCATTGTCAACCCGGAGGATCATGAAAAAACAGCTTTCACTTGTCCTTTCAGATTCTTTGCTTATAGGAGGATGTCGTTTGGTTTGTGTAATGCACCGGCAACTTTTCAAAGGTGTATGCAAGCTATATTCTCGGACTTGATTGAGAAGACGATCGAGGTGTTTAGGGATTATTTCTCAGTTTTTGGACCGTTATTTGATCTTTGTTTGAAAAATTTTGATGCTGTCTCAGAGAGGTGTGTGGATACCAATTTGGTGCTTAATTGGGAGAAATGCAACTTCATGGTTACAGAAGGCATTGTGCTCGGGCATAAAGTTTCTTCAAAGGGACTTGAAGTTGACAAGGCTAAAGTGGAAGTGATTGAAAAATTTCCGCCACCTCTGAATGTGAAGGGAATTCAAAGTTTTCTGGGTCATGCAGAATTCTAACGAAGATTCATCAAGGACTTCGCAAATATAGCAAAACCATTGAGGAACCTGCTCAATAGAGATAAGTATTTTCTTTTTGATGATTCTTGCATTACAGCTTTTGATTCTTTGAAACAAAGCCTAATAACTGCACCCATAATCGTCACACCGAACTGGAAAAATGATTTTGAACTTAATGCGATGCGAGCGATTATGCGGTTGGTGCAGTTTTAGGCCAAAGAAAAACCAAAATTTTCCATGCGATACATTATGCAAGCAAGGTTCTTAACAAAGCTCAAATTAATTATGCAACAACAGAAAAAGAATTGCTTGCTATAGTGTACACATTAGAAGAATTTAGGTCTTATTTGATTGGATCCAAAGTTGTGGTGTACACCGATCATGTGGCGATCAAGTATCTAATTACCAAACCGGATTCCAAACAACGGTTGATTATTTTACTTCAAGAATTTGATCTTGAAGTTCATGATAAAAAAGGGTCTGAGAATTTGCTAGCAGATCACTTGTCCCGACTTATGAATGATGAAGTCACAAAACATGAAAAAGAGGTGAGGGAAGAATTCCCTGATGAAAAGTTGTATATGGTGAAGGTTAGACCTTGGTTCGCTGACATGGCTAACCACAAAGCCACCAGATTAATGCCGGAAGGTCTAACTAGTTACCAGAGAAAAAAATTTGTCTGACGCCAAGTACTTTGAATAGGATGAACCATATTTGTTCAAACTTGGTGTTGCCAACATTTTAAGAAGATGTGTTTCTGAAGAGGAAGCCAAAGAAATCTTGTGGCATTGTCATAACTCTCTGTATGGAGGTCATTTTAACAACACAAGAACGGCCACTAAAGTCCTCCAATCGGGATTTTATTGGCCTTCCTTGTTTAAAGATGTGCATGCGCATACAAAAAGTTGTGACAAATATCAGAGGATTGGTGAGATAATGCAACAAAATGAAATGCCACTGCAAAACATGATAGAAGTCGAGGTTTTCGATTGTTGGGGCATTGATTTTGTTGGTCCATTCCCACCGTCATTTGGAAATGAAAACATTCTTGTTACGGTGGACTACGTTTCCAAATGGGTGGAAGCCATAACTAGTGCTAAGGCAGATGGGAAAATCATAATAAATTTTTTGAAAAAGAACATATTTTCTCGCTTCGATACTCCGAGAGTGTTAATAAGTGACGGAGGTTCGCACTTTTGTAACACTCAGTTAGCCAAAGCTTTGGAACAGTACGATGTGAGACACAAAGTTGTGACACCATACCATCCGCAAGCTAACAGATAGGCGGAGGTATCGAACCGAGAGATTAAAAAAAATTTGGAAAAAAATGTGTCTACCTCAAGGAAGTATTGGTCAAGCAAGCTTGACGATGCATTGTGGGCCTATCGGACAGCTTTCAAAGCTCCGATTGGTCTCACACCGTTTAAAATGGTCTATGGAAAAAACTGTCACCTTCCGGTTGAATTGGAGCACAAAGCCTTTTGGGCATTGAAGTTGCTAAATTTTGATCATAACTTGAGTGGCGACAAAAGAAAAAGCCAACTTCATGAGTTGGAATAAATAAGCCTTCAAGCTTATGAGTCGAACAAAATCTACAAAGACCGAGTGAAAGGGTATCATGACAAAAAGATTGTGAACAAGAAATTTGAGGTAGGGCAAATGGTGTTGTTATTCAATTCAAGGTTGAGATTGTTTCTCGAAAAGTTATAGTCCAAGTGGTCGGGTCCCTTTCGGATTCGCAACATTTTGAGTTACGGGGCAATTATTATTGAAGACATCAAAACCAACGAGAATTGGACTATCAACGGCCAACGATTGAAGATTTATCTAGGTGGTGATTTCGGGCGAGACACCACCTCTGTGCCTTTCTGTGATCCGTGATCGCAACGGACGGTCGAGCTCCAACGACGTTAAACAAAGCGCTTGTTGGGAGGCACCCCAACATTGTAAGTATTTACTATTTTTTTTTGTGGTGTAAATATTGTGCTTGGTTGTGTGGATGTTGCTGAAATTAATTTGGAGTTACATGTGAAAAAAACTAAAACCTGTCATGTTCGCTAGCACCTTCGCTTGGCGAAGATAGTAGCGAACATGTTCGCTAGGACGTTCACAGTGCGAACAGAGTGAAACAGGCTGTTTTATTTTATTTCAGTGGGCCACTCAATTGGGCCCAAAACCGTTTTGTTAGTTCTGAGGATTCTAGGTCATTCCACTTTACTCTCACTTTTGCTGTGCATCACTCTCACTCACATCACACTTGTGCATCTCTTCTTACAAACCCTAATTACTTCTCTCAGACCCAATCAATCTCTTCAATCTCTTCAATTAGGTATGTCTCATTCTCTATTTTTCTTTGATTAAGTTGCTCTAATTTGCATGAGAACAGACCATGTGGGTGGTAATTGATGAGAAGTAGAATTGTAGAATTTAGGGTTGCATGTTTATGTAGAACTGTTCTTAACATGGAAAATCTTGTGGTTCATAAATTATGATAGAAAAAAATTGGATTGTCTGAATTTTGGTTTGAAACAATGGGAGAATTCAAAAACTCGCAACCTTCGCTAGGCGAACCTGGAGCGAGTATTCGCTAGGTCTTCGCACAACGAAGCTTGCAGCGAACGTGACCGAATTTTATTTTTCTGCTTTGATTGTTGATCTGTTGTGTGGATGATTTTGTTTCTCTTCTGTGTTGTGTTTGCAGATGGCATCCAGGTCGTTTGCTTCTAAAAAAAGAAAGGTTGGAAACACCTCTCGTCCTCACCCTATCCATTATGACACCGAGCGATTCGTGGGTCCGAAGCAAGCCGCCCGCTATATGGCTTTAGAGAAACGAAAGATTCTGCCTGAAAAGAGGTTTCGTATTCATCCTGAGGGATCGTACATGAATTTTGCTGGCCTCATCAATAGCAAAAAGTGGGACGTACTGGTGACTCCAACTGACAATTATAACATCGAGGTGGTGCGGGAGTTTTATGCTAACGCACTTCCTAACGATGATGAGCCTTTTACTTGGACCACACAGATGGCATGATGACTGGTGACTTTTGATAGAGATGCCATTAATGGGGTGCTTGGAAGACCTCTCAACTTGGGTGAGGATGAAATCGATGAGTACCACCGTGATTTAAGACTTCATAGGAACACTGATGTCATTTCCGAGGCCATATTGATGGAGGGAAAAACGGTAGAGTTGAACCCGTATGGGGTTCCAAGGAGGTATCACCGAGAGGACATGAAACCTCTACCTCAGTTGGTGTTGCTGCTGATTCTGACAAACATCAAGCCAAAATCCCACATGTCAACAGTGTCGATCCCAGTGGCACACTGGGTCCACTCTATTCTTACCAATGTGCAGATCAACATGGCTAGGATAATTGTTGCTGAGCTGAGGTCCGTAGTGGAGAGTGGCCTGAAAGCGGGGGCACGAGTTAATTGCCCCCTTGCTTTCCCCTGTCCCATTATGGCCTTGTATGTTCAGGCGAGGGTGAGATTACCTTCCCGTAGAAAGGTGACTATTCTGGCCGCGATTAACGACAGGTACGTGGACAAGTATTGTCGATCCAAGGGATTCAAGGCAAGTTCAGCTGCTGCAGATACCAGGGCTACTGATGGCCCTGGTGTTGCTTTTTCACAGGGTTTTGATCCACTCCAGCAAGCTATTTGTAATTACAACTGGGATTGGATGGCGGCGACTCAGCGCGCCATGGTCGATATTCATGATTCTATGCAGGTACTCCAGCTGTAATGTCGTGACCCCTCTGTGGAGCGCACTATAATGACGTGTGAGTAGTTCTTGCAGCACGCGAGCTGGCCTGAGGTCAGGCCTGTTTTTGGAGAAAGGGCGAGTGCCTTTGGTCCTGATGATGATGGCGCTGAGGTGGATAATGATGACGATGACGATGATGGTGATGATGATGATGATGCTGGTTCTGAGAGCGTGGAGGAGACCGAGTTCGAGGAGGACTGGTTTTTATTGATATTCTGATTTTGTGGGCGTGAATTCGAGCAACTTCCTTTGATCTTCAAAGTGAAGTATTTTTGTGTGCTTGAATCATGGCTTTTGCTGTTTTATTGTTTTGTTATTTCAGATATTTGGTTTTTGTACTATTTCGGGATGTTTTTCCCCATGCACATTTTATTAATGTTTAAGTAATGTTAAGTTTTTATGTTTAAAATATTTTGTTTCTTTTCAAGTAGTTGTTAATATTTTCTAGCTGTTGAGCTTTCTAAAACTTCTAGATTGGTTGCTCTCTGGAAAGAAGTATCCAATGAAGGTGCATCCAAGTTTGGATGGTAATGATAATAATAAACAAGCGAATAAAGCTAAGGTACATGGTTACCTTTGGTTAGAATTTTAGAATGCATTAGAACTTTAATCTTGTTGTAATTGAATATTATTCTTTTGGCAACATTGTTGAGTGAATGGTTCACTTAGGACTTAGAACCACAAATTGTGAGGAAACCTCCATTGTACACTAAATGCTGGATTCTAATAAAATTTGTTGATTCATTTGATTCACGCTTTGTATTTTATTATTGTGAATTTGTGGAAGCAATTAGAAATGATCAAGGCGCTTGTTTTTTTATCGAGCACAACCAATTCCAAATGCAACTTACCTTTGAGCAGAGAGTATTTGTAAACCCCTTGAGCCTAAATAGTATGAATCTCAGATTGAAATTGTGCTAGATTCCAAAAACTTTTTTTTCTTGAACCCCTAAATTTTATGTTAATTGTTCTTTTTTCCTTAAAAAGTTAAGAGCATTCACTTGAGGGTTGAGTAAAAGTTAAGTTGGGGAGAACGGAAATGAAGTATGGTAGGTTGCCACAACTCTTGAAAAACCAAGCAAGCATTGAAAAAAAAAGAAATTTTTTTATGTGAATATGAATGTAAAAAAAAGAAGAGAAAAAGAATGTTTGTTTGGAAGAAAAATAGTGGAAAAAAAGTTGTGAAATAAGAGTTGGGAAGGTTTTCAAATGAGAAACAAGTGGAATGAAGTTGGGGTGTGTGAATAACTTGTACAATGAATGTCTCTTTTGCATCAGCAATTTCATTTCAATGGCCTTAAATATGTCCCTTATTTGTAAACCCGACCAAGCTACAACCGGAAAAGACCTTAGTGATCTTCTTGCTTCCATATTTTCATTTATAATTGTTAGAGATTGTATGAATTGAATTGATTTTGGCATTGTTTGTTAGAGAGTGAAATTGTCCCCGCGGTTGCAAACACGTAATTTAATCAATCCTTATTCGAAGAGGAGAGATAGGATGATTCATTCAGGATAAAATTGTTGTTGATTGATATATGTTTTGCATTGCTTTAAGACTTTAGTTCTTGTGTGTTGTTTTTTTCTAACCAGTGGGAACTTGTGTCTGGTTGCATTCCTTGCTTTTGAGCCATTTAATCCGATTTCGGAGAAATCTTTTTCTTGAGTAAATCCTCTTGTTTCATCAAGAGGCATACTTTTCTTGAGGGCAAGAATAAATCTAGTTGGGGAGAGTTTTTAGATGCCCAACTTTGCTTATTTGAGATATCGAATGTGGGCATCTTTCACTCCTTTTTGTCAAGAAAGTGTTCAAAATCACTCTTGCTTTGGTTGTTTTGCAACATTATATGAAAATGTCTTGGTACCTTTGATTTGTGTGTTATTGTGTAGGGATTAGGCATGAAAAAGTGGAAATTAAGACACAAGAAAGATGACAAAGAAACCAAGACAACATGCAAACAACAGCAAGTTCGCCTTGCGAACTTGCTAGCGAAGCTGCCACCAACACTTCACAAAGTTCGTTAGAAAAACTATGTAGCGAAGGTCAGGAATCCAAAACAGTAAGGAAAGGATCATAAACTCTCTAGGCAAAGAAGGAAGCGAATAGCTCGCTAGGCGAAGAGGTAGCGAACACTCCCAGACTTAAAACAGCAAGGAAAGGGCCATAAACTTGATGTGCAAAGTGTGTAGCGAAGGCTTCGCTAGGCGAAAATTTCTTCGCACAACGAACATTGGGATTTCTGTCTGGGGAGCTTTCACAAGACTTAGGCACTTCAGGTGCTATTTTGGGTGTTCGCGTAGCGAAAAATTCGTTTGCACTGCGAACGTGACAGTACAACAGTCACTTCTATAAGTAATATGAGCTACTTTTTGTAAAAATATCTAATTTTTTTGTACTTGCTTTGGAGAGGATTTTTCTCACCTAAAAAACTCATTCCTCCATTTCTCATCATCTCTTAACAATATTTCACAAAAAGAAGGTGTATTCCCATCCAATCTCGATTATTCGACTTGGATGTTGATCAACCTTCTTCCGAAACTTGTTGCTCAAGTTATCATGAAAATGGTTAGCTAAATCCCTCTCTTGTCAAGGTTAGAAGTAGTTAGTTCAGATTTTATTCCATTTGATCTTTTGTTTGTGAATAAATGTTGTGATCAATATAGATGAAGTTATTTGCTACTCTTTGTACATTTATGGTTTGGAATGCTTTAGACATGAGCTTTCCAAGTCTTGACCTAATATCTTCATCTATCAACTATGCAAATTCTAGACAAAGGTTTGAAAGTTGATATCCGCTTTGTATTGATCTTAATGCTTATTGTTTCGATTGTTACTTAGAGAGATCATTTAACGATCGAAATAATAACAACCACGAAATTGATTTAGACATGAACGTTTTTGCAAGGATACGCGGTTATGTTGGTTAAAACTTTGTTCACATATTTCATTAAGTGAATACGTTTAGGACGGACTAGCGAACCCTAATCTTTACATGTTTTTATCAAACTTAGACCGAATTTTATTCCGCTTTATTTCTTGCAAACTTTTGTTACAAAATTAAAACCATTATAAGAAACCCCTTTTCTTAATACATTAAACTGTTGAATGGCAAGTATTTATATTCTCCTCAATCCCTATGGAGACGATAAAACACTTCCCTAAAATACCATCTAACAAATTGGCGCCGTTGCCGGGGATTGTAAGTAGAATATTGCAAGCATTGCAATAGTTTAATGATTTTAAGATTTTTGTATTGTGAATCTCTTATCTTTGTAATTATTTGTTCTTTTTAATCTGTTTGGTTCGTGTGCGGAATTCGTTTATGCGATGACAAGTTCGGCCTGAAAACCTTCTTTTCGATCCTGAGATTGAGAGAACTGCTCGCCGCACCAATAGTCGTACAAGGCGAAGACGACAACAAGCTATTCAGAGACAATATTGCGGATAATCTTCTTCATCCACTCCACCTAATTCACCAATTATGGCAGCATCACCACCACCTCCACCTCCAGTTTCGGTTCCATGTACGAACAGTTCAAGACACACTGCTCAGTTTGCGCGTAATCTCCATAATGGAAGACAAGTCGAGATGAAAACATGAATCCTTGCACTCATTTATCAAAATCTTTTCACGGGGTTAGATCATGAGGATCCATTTACACATCTTACCAAATTCTATGAGATTGCGGGTGCAACGGGAGCAACCGAAGTTGACAAAGAGTCATTGTTCAAGTGGCTATTTCCTCATTCTTTGATTGGGAAAGCGAAGGAATGACATCTTGATCAATCTACGACAATTATGACGGATTGGAATCTATTGAAAGAGAAGTTTCTTGAACGGTTCTTTCCACATAACCATTTCATGGAAGCAAAAACTGAAATAGTTGTGTTTTCACAAGGAGGAAGTGAATCCCTCAATGAAGCTTGGGAGAGATTCAAGTCTATGTTGAGGAAATGCAAAGGACACAGTTTTGACGAACTTACTCAAGTTCATATTTTCCGCAATGGTCTCCTTTTGGTTCAGAAGACCTTATTGGATGCTACGGCGGGGGGTTCTTTGATGTCAAAAGCGCTGAAGATGCAATAGAAATTATTGACAAGATGGCACTTAATGATCACCAAGAGAATTATAACCATGGAGTAGCTCAAAGAAAACTAGACGTGCTAGAGTTAGGTACTAATGATGTTATTCTTGCTTAAAACAAACTTCTTTTACAACAAGTGGAGCTTTTAACGCAACAAATGTCGAAGCTTCCGCAACAAATCAAAGAGATACAAGAAGTTCCTACCCAAGTTCAAGTGGCAAGTTGTGAATTATATAAAGGTGACCATCCTACCGGGTATTGTCCTCCAGTATTTGAAGAATTCAACTACGCCGGAAATCAAAATCCGGGCTACCAAAAAAGACCACCTTATCAACAAGCAAATCAAGGTTATCAAAGACCTAATCAAGGGTACCAGCAACCTTGAAGGCCACAAGAAGCCGAAACTTTGAACCGTCAACAATATCAAAATTACACTCAACCCCCACAAACTCAAAGTGCACCATCAAAGATGGAGGAAACTCTTACTCAATTCATGCAAATGTCAATGTCAAATCAAAAGAACACTAATATGGCTATAAAGAATTTGGAGACACAGGTGGGCCAATTATCAAAACAATTGGCCGATCAACAAAAAAGGCCTTTCACGGCTACTGCTATTCCAAATCCTAAGGAGAAATGCAAGGCGATTCTCACAATAAGTGGTAGAGAAATTGAAATGGGCGTAGGTGAGGAGATAGTGGCGGAAGAAGTTATAGTTGAAAAGTAAATTGAAAGTGTTGAGAAAAAAGTAGAAAAAAATGTTGAGGGAGATTTAGTTGAAAATGAGAAAGTGAAAAAAAGTGAGGAAGAAGAGAAAAGGAAGAGAGAAGAAAGAGTGAAAAAGTCTAGGAAAGGAAAAGAGCAAGTGAGCACTATTCCTATTCAAAATTTGCCTTATCCACATGCTCCGACAAGGAAAGAGAATGCTAGACACTATGCTCGGTTTATGGACATATTCAAGCAATTGCAAATTAATATTCCATTTTCCAAAGCATTGAAGCAAATGCCCAAGTATGCTAAATTCATGAAGGACATCCTTACAAAGAAGAAGCCGTATACAGATCAAGAAACGATCATGGTGGATGCTAGTTGTAGCGCCATCATTCATCGTACTCTCCCGAGGAAAGAAAGTGATCCGGAACGAGTCACTTTACCCATTACAATTGGAAATAATTATGTTCGCAAGGGGTTGATTGATTTGGGCTCTAGTATAAATTTGATACCCTTATCTATTATGAAGCGGTTGGGATACATGGAGTTGAAATCTACTCAACTGACGTTGTAACTTGCCGATAAATCTATCACTCACCCTCATGGTGTAGCCGAAGATGTGTTGGTAAAGGTTGATAAATTTTTGTTCCCAATTGACTTTGTAGTAATTGATATGGAAGAAGATGAAAACTCTCCCTTGATTCTTGGTCGACCTTTTATGAAGACCGCGTGCATGGCGATTGAATGGATAATGGTCTAATGAAAGTTAGAGTTCTTGATGAGGAGATTTGCTTCAACCTTTTTGAAGCTATGAAGCTTTCTAAGGACAAAACCGATTGTTTTAGAATTGATGCAACGGAAGTGGCAATTGAAGAAGTCAAAGAGTTATTGTAAGCGCCCACATCGTTACAACAAGTTCTTGCCAATGCTCTTTTAAAAGTCAATGAAGAAGAAGAACGTGAAATTGAAAAGTGTTTGCGGGAACTTGAAGAATTAGAGGAAATTCCACCTTTGAAAGAAAGGGTGGAAATTCTTAAAAAAGAGAACAATGAGGAAGGAAAACTTGAGTTTAAGTTGTTACCATCTCATATTAAGTATGTTTTCCTTGATGAAGAGAAAAACAAGCCGGTGATCATAAGTTCGGATTTGACCATTGATGAAGAAAGAAAATTAATTGTTGTTTTGAAGAAAAATCAAGAGGCAATGGGTTGGACTCTTTCAAATTTGAAAGGTATAAGTCCTTCCTATTGTATCCTACTATGAAAGACATGGTGAGGAAAGAAGTTGTCAAAATGTTGGACGCCGACATGATTTATCCTATTTTCGATAGTCCGTGGGTTAGTCCAGTTCAAGTGGTGCCGAAGAAAGGTGGGATGACGGTTGTCCGTAACGAGAAGAATAAGTTGATTCCAACAAAAATAGTAACGGGATGGAGAATGTGTATCGATTACCGTAGGCTCAATCGAGCTACAAGAAAAGATCACTTTCCTCTTCCTTTCATGGATCAAATTCTCGAGAGACTTTCTGGTCAAGAATATTATTGCTTTTTGGATGGATACTTCGGGTATAATCAAATCATTGTCAACCCAAAGGATCATGAAAAAACAACTTTCACTTGTCCTTTTAGATTCTTTGCTTATAGGAGGATGTCGTTTGGTTTGTGTAATGCACCCGCGACTTTTGAAAGGTGTATGCAAGCTATATTCTCGGACTTGATTGAGAAGATGATCGAGGTGTTTATGGATGATTTCTCACAATAATAACCATGCAACTTGTAGCAGAAGGCCTTTATGTGACCATACTTCCCACAGTAATAACATTTCCTGTCTTGGTTATTTCTTCCTGAGGAGTACTTCTTAGGTCTTTGTTGATGTTGGAACATCCCACTTGACATTGTTCGATCCTTCTTTCTTTTTTGTTGACCAGAGTTCACACCAAGCCTTTTTCTTTATCCCCAACTTGATCATTGCAACCAAGTCATTTACCATTCCCAGTATATTTGAACTGTTGTTGAGCATTCTTATACACTTAGTCATATTATCCAATTTAGAATTGAGCAACACAGCTTCATCCTTAAGATAAAAAATAGTGGCCAAGTGCTCTAGTCTTTCGTTACAGAGTTAAGCAATAAGATCCTTATGATCCTTCTCTAATTGAAAAACTTATGCACTTTTGATGCATATCTCCTTATAAGAGGCAGCCAGTTTATCAGGCATGAAACTTTCAACATCTGATTCCATGTCAAAGTCATATACTTCCGTAAGTGTAGAAACATATTTAGCAGTTTTTCTGTTGCTTGAGGAGTCATCTTCAGACCAAGTGGACAAGCCTTTCTTCTCTTTTTTGTGAAAGGTAGGACACTCTGCTCTTGAATGTCCAACCCCTTCACACTTAAAACATTTGGTTCCCTTTCCCTTGTTTATTATTTTTATCATTATTGATTCTTTTACCAAAATCTTTCCTTTTGTAGATATCAGAGTATTGAGTCTTGACATTAGCTCTTAACTTCTCATCCAGTTTCTTCAACAGTTGGTTATACTGTTTTTCAAGAAACCCTAAAGTCTTGGATAATTCCTCATTGGAATTAGGATCACATTCTTCTTGTTTAGACACCAAGGCTATACTTTTCTTCTTCTTAGATTTCTTACTGATTGCCATCTCAAAGGTCTGAAGAGATCCCATGAACTCATCCACCTTCATGGTGTTTATATCTCGGGCTTCTTCAATAGCAGTTACCTTCATATCAAATTTCTTGGGAAGAGATCTCAGATTTTCTGGACAAACTTGGCCTCTGGAATCTTTTCTATAAGATCACTTGAAGTATTGGCAATGTCCACAATGTTCATATGAAAGTCTTGAAAGTCTTAAAGATTTCACTCTAGAAGTTCCTTCATGAGCAGTCTTCAAAATCTCCCAAGCATCCTTAGCAACAATATAGTTCTTGATCGGTCTAAATATGTTTTTGTCCACTCCACTGTATATGACATTCAATGCTTTGGAGTTACCTTGAGCAAGCTTGTCATCTTCATCATCCCAGCCTTCCTCAGGTTTTAAGTCATCAGTGATCTTCTCATCCTTGTCTTTAGCCTTTGGTGGATCCCACCCTTTAACCACAGACATCCAAGCTTTACCATCCATAGACTTGATGAATCCCATCATGCGCACTTTCCAATATTCATAATTGGATCCATCAAGGATGGGTGGTCTATTTAATATTCCTCCTTCTTTATCCATTGAACCAGAAAGTAACGTCCCTGAATCTCACCCAGAAGCAGAGCAGGATGCCTGATTTGATACCAATTGAAATTTAGGTATAGCAGATCACGAAGATGTCATGAGAGATGTCGAGATACATGATCTCTTCTTCAAACTCAATGACAATAAGGAGCAGAATATAAAATGCATAAAGTAAATAACACACAGAATTGTTAACCCAGTTCAGTGAACAAAAATACATACGTCTGAGGGCTACCAAGCCAAGAATGAAATCCACTAGATAGTATTATTTCTAAGCTAAACTCCCCTGTTTACAACTTATCACTTAATCACTATCCGTGTTATATTTTTACCTAAAACTCCCCTGTTCACTATCCCTTTCAATCACAGCAGTGACTAAACAATTACAACTCAATAAAATAGTCCAACTCGAGTATTCACACAATACAAGAGAGGCTCACAAAGAATAAACCCTAACACAAAAACTCAATGTGATTTTTGATATGTAACTTAGGTTAAATCCATCCTATTTATAGCCATAACACGACTGGATTTAGGCTTCACAAAAGAAGCAATTCTGTTCCACAGAATTTGCTACCAATTCTCCACAATAATAGTTTCTTCAATCTTAAGTTTCCTAAAGTGTATCCACACTTAGGAACAACATCTTCAAAAAAATACTCGGAATCTCTAATTTCACAATCTTGGACGCCACCTAGGCAAAACAAATAATCCTAGAATAATCTAAAAACTGGAATTAAAAATAGCATAATTAAAACTAAAAAGCAATAGACAATAATGTCGAATCAATCATGATATGAGATCTTGTCCAACATCTTGTTCTTCAGTTAGTCTTCAGTCAGTTCTTCATCGTGTTAGGACATCTTGTCCAACATCTTGCTAACAGGTTAGTTTTACCAAAATTGATGCCAACCTTAAAGGCTTAGACTTATCAATTACTTTGGTACTTTCTCACCATTTGCCAAGATTACTAATGTGAGAACATTACTTGCTCTAGCTTCTATCAATTCATGGAATTTACACCAATTAGATGTAAATAATGATTTATTGCATGGAGATTTAGATGAAGAAGTGCATGTGTCAGTTTCTCAAGGAGTTATAAGTCCTAAACCAAGTCAAGTGTGTAAGCTGTTAAATTCACTCTATGGTTAGAAACTAGCCAGTAGAAAGTGGAATGAAAAACTGGAAGGTTTTATAACTCTCAAGGTTACAAACAATCCAACTCAGATTATTCTTTGTTCATTCTCCACAAGGGAATATCCTTCACTATGATTTTAGTGTATGTGGATGATTTCATCTTAGTAGGAAAAAAATTTAGAAGAAATTTAGAGAATCAAGTCCACACTTGATGAGTTCAAGATCAAATACCTTGGAAGACTCAAATACTTCATATGCATATAAGTTGCACATTCCAAAACTGGCATTAGCACTTGCCAAAGGAAATATATTTTAGATCTTTTAAAGGACACACTTCTTCTTGGTTGTAAACTAGCCAAAACTCCTATTGACCCATGTATAAAACTGCATCAAGATTCCTCTGCTCTATATAAAGACAAACTTGATTACAGAAGATTGGTAGAAAAACTAGTGTACTTGACAACTACTAGGTTTGACATCAACTTTGCAACATGTTAACTTAATTAGTTTTTGTCATTACCAAAAGCCACACACAATGATATGACATGTAAAGTTTTCAAATACCTCAAAGTATCACCTAAAAGAGGGCTCATATTGAGAAGAGACTATAATCTTCAATTGATTGGCTTCACAAATGCTGACTGGACAGGATGCATTGACACTCAAAGGTCAACTTCAGGTTATTTATTTTTCATTGCATCATCATTAGTTTATAGGAGAACAAAGAAACAAAAAAAAGCATTTCTAGAAGCTCCTCAAAAGCAGAATATCGGGCATTATCCTTTGCTAGTTGTGAACTCCAATGATTAATCTATTTGCTACAAGACTTGGGCATCCAATCCAACAAACTACCTGTGATATATTACGACAGCAAAGCATTATTCATGTTTTAGCCACCCCAATTTTTTACGATTGAACATAACACCTTGAAATTAATTGCCACTTTGTGCGGGAAAAGATCATACAAGGCATCTTCAAACTTCTTCCAGTCAAGTCACAAGCTCAAGTTGCAGATTTTTTCACCAAACCTTTGCCACCAGAGAGTTTTCATTCTTTCATTTTCAATCTTAACATGTATGATATATACAATACTAAGCTTGAGGGAGGGTGTTAAGGCTTAGAAAATAATAACTTAGATGATAAGTTATTGTCACGACACAATTGTTAAGATGCATTATACATAGAGAATCATAGTTGTATGACGTTAGTTAATTATGTTAGAAGGTTGTTATAAGTTAGTTAGGTGACTTAGCAACTATATATTCACCATATGTAACTAATTATCATTCAATTCGATGACAAAACTATAACTTCTATTCATTTCTTTTCCATTGAATTCTCATTATCATCATGTTCATTGAAAACTTCATGATAAATCTATGTTAATTCTAAAAGTTTTACATTGTATAAATTCTCAAATTTATTTCTTATATGAAAGTAATTTTAATCTCTTTGACTTCATACTTTATAATAAATGTCAAATTAAATTTGGATTTTAATCAAATTTTTTTAATTAAAATTTCAATTCTTTCTATCCAATTTCTATATACATTGTGTGCATTATTTTATCATGCATATATCATTCATCAAAATAAATGTCAAGATATGTGGTACCTTTCATCCAATATCGATATTCATTTTTAACAATGGATTAATTAATTGAAAAAATAATATATTTCTCTATTTTTAAAACAAATTATACATGGAGATACAATCCTACCCTCAAAAGCACCGCAATAAATAAGCAACTTATAAAAGAATACACAGTGACTTGGTTATATTTCTACACATAACCATTGAAATGTAAATTATCGACCACCGCTAAACCTCATCATCCCACTCATTCACCACATTTTTCATTTGCAGCTACTTTTTCAAACACATCTGAAACTAAATCATCAATTAACTAACTTAAATCAATTTCACCAAAGATTGTATCCAGTCATGCAGGTGCGCCCACTGTTGGATGAATTACATCATGACTTTTTCATATTTAACCAAAAGATTTTCATAAATTTCATTTTTAATTTTTAATTTTTTTAGTAATTGTGTTTCATTGGTTTAGTTTGTTAATTATTTAATGACTTTGTTTTATCAAATTTCAAATGCTTTGTGTTAATACATTATGAGTTTGAATTAAAATGATAAATCATATGTAATAGATCTTTGGTTATAAATGAAATAAAAATAGTTTAATTTATTTATGTTTTATGATTTATTTGTTTTATAATTCTAATTTTTCTAAATTATATTATTCACGTTATTAAAATTTTGATCTTTTTCTCTTTCTAATTTTTTTTATCTCTATTTCAGTGATTTTATACAAAATAGAAACAAGTTTTAAAATATTAGAAATGGTATAACTAGGAATTCAAATTTATTCATAATTTTTTAACATTTTTAAAAATTTTACTAAATAACTAATCATTTATTTTAAAATATTCTAATTTAGACCGAAATAAAATTTTTATTAACACCTATAATAACATTATTATGTACACTAACATGATTGCGGTTGTTTTGGAATTTAATTTGAACTCTACTATTTGAAGAAGAAAAAAAAGAACTCCATTATATTATATGATTTATATGATTTATGTTCTCTTTCTTACCAAGCTAAAACCATAGTTAACTTATGGATGATAAAAGCTTCAATTTGTAACTTCTTAAAATAACATCAAAATATACATTGAAATTGTTCTAAGCGAAACTAAATATATATTAAGAAATTTTTTTTTTTATTGCGTTTTAGTTTGGCCAATAAATTATTGTTTATAGAAAATAAAAATATATAAAACCAAAAACATATGCAAGTTCAGTCTAATTTAGATGATTATCTTTGTTCTAAATCAATTATTTTAATTTAAACTAAAAACACTATTTTGAAATTTTATATAGTCTTTATTATTAAACCAATTCATGTGTATAAAGAAAAATATATGAAAAATAATGAGCATATAAGACAATGACAAATGATAATTTTGGTGATTGTTACCATGGAAATATGGTTGGTTCATGAGTTTCTTGCTTTTGAGTAAAAAGAATATCAATGTTGCTTTACACACATGAATCATAATATTAATGTGAGACTTTTGTATTCACATGATCATTGTGAACTTTATAAAAATGTGTGATTAATTTTATTTTTATGTATATTTTGCTTTAATTTATTTTATTAATTTCTCATTTATAACAAATAAAGGCATATAAAATGGATTCTTTCTAAAGGTTGTCATTATATGTAAGTTTATTATATTTCATAAGACAATATCAACGAATATTTTTTATGGTTGTGCAGGAAAAACACAAAAATGAGATAAGTGTCATTGTGTAAGTCCAAAAATAAATAAAGGACTAACTAACTATATGTTTGTTTTTATGGAAAGAGGGAAATAAAGTGAATAGATAGATACTTTAATTTGTTTTTATAGAAAGAAAAAAAGTGAATGCATAGGTTGATTCTAAGGTTTTTTAGGGTGTGAAATCTTTCGGGATAAAGTAATTGAATGTCTTTATTTCTGTCATATCATGGCCCTTATCCAATCACTCACCATAATTAAGTATTCCTTTAGGAAAGAACAAAGTATGTTCTCATGGTCTCACAATCCATTCCTTGATATGCTTTATTATTTTTGTATCTATAATAGTTTTTAAGATTGTAGGTTGGATAAAACCATCTTCTTTATTATGGGCCCATATTATTATTGGGTTGTCGTTATTAGATTTTGACCCAGGAAGAAGAAGTCGAGACGTGGCTAGTTATCCCGATCTATCAGAGCGGAGATCTTAGTGGATATTTCATCCATCATTAATCTGTCTAATATTCAACCTTTGGTATTCCCTTTTTATCTTGTTAGAAAGTGATGGGGTTCCATGAAATATGTCACTTTCATTTCCTACCACGTGTTATTTATAGTGCATAAAGGGATGACATATCACTGAGTGTGATATGATTGCTTCATAGGAACCACAATTGTCATTATTTTTTGATGATGTCATCTCATATGACATGATATTTGTTTAAAGGTCGATAACATATCTTAGGTTCTATTACTTTTGGATCATTAAATTTTTGTCTCTCCGCCTACTTTCCTTGATGAAATTATATCTATAAATATTGGAATAGGTTGTGTTATTTTCTTTTCTCCATTTGATTCCTTTGTGAAATTTTATTCTTGCATCCAAAGTATTTTTGCTTCCTTCTTTTGAAGTGTCTATATTCTTTTTCAACTTTCTTCAGACTATTTCCCGATAAGTTTTTACTATCTATTCCATTATATATTTTGTTAGGAGTGATTTTTACTAGTTTGATAAAATAATGTTCCCTTCTACTGCTTTTCCTCTATATTTTCTTCATTGATGAAGGTTTAGGATAGCTGTTAGTATTCTTTTGTGATAATAATATTTATGTCATCACTTCTTTCATGCGAAGGAAAATGGTGAGTAGGCAATTACCTCCCTTGAAATCATTATTCTTTTTGTGTGATCAGGTATAACGGTGACATGAATAATTGTGGGTCATATTTGACTATTACCTCCTTTGTCCCTTTTTGTGTGACAGGTGAAGAGAGCTACATATTTTGTTTGATTATTAGAAGTGGAGAACTTGTAACTTCTATCTTGAATTCGTGGTAGTTTTCTAGTAGAACTATGAAATATATATATATATATATATATATATATATATATATATATATATATATATATATATATATATATATATATATATATATATATATATATATATATATATATATATATATATATATATATATATATATATATATATATATATATATATATATATATATATATATATATATATATATATATATATATATATATATATATATATATATATATATATATATATATATATATATATATATATATATATATATATATATATATATATATATATATATATATATACACATATATATATATATATATATATATGTGAGACATTGGATCGAACTCTAGTGTGGTCGAAGTCTGTTCGCAAGTAATGCGTGTTGTAGTCGAAGTTTGTTCTAACATGCATGAGTAAATATTGCTAAGGTTGTTAGCATGAGTAAATATTGCTAAGGTTGTTAGCACGAGTAAATATTGCTAAGGTTGTTAGCATGAGTAAATATTGCTAAGGTTGTTAGCATGAGTAAATATTGCTAGGGTTGTTAGCTTGTGCTATTTTATTATAAATAGGATGCTAGTTTCTCAATCTTAGCATAAAGAAAAATAGGAAAATAAAATCCTAATTTCAAGGAAGAGAGGTTATTTTGTTATTCTTGTATACTTGTAATCTTGTTCTAAGAGAAAGGAAAGAATAGCAGTTTAATAACCAATCCTTGTTGTTCCTTGTTATTTTACCTTGTCTTCTTTGTTAACCCTAACCCTTGTGTGTTTCTTGATCATTAAGAAACCGTTTATACTTTGTTTAAAGATATCCGATTCACAACAAATTGGTGCGGTGAGCGTGGAGAAGATGCCTTCAACAAAGTATGATATTGAAAAGTTCACCGGAGTGAACGACTTTGGTCTGTGGCGCTTGAAGATGAAAGCCCTATTGGTTCAGCAGGGTTGTTTGGAAGCGTTGAAGGGTGAGGCAGCCATGGACGCTGCGTTAACGGCAAAAGAAAAGACGGGCATGGTCGAGAAAGCCCACAGCGCAATATTATTGAGCCTTGGTGATAAGGTTCTTCGATAGGTATCAAAGGAGACTACAGCATCGGGATTATGGTGAAACTTGAAAGTTTGTACATGACCAAATCTCTGGTGAATCGACTATACCTGAAGCAAGCTTTATATTCATTCAAGATGAGTGAAGACAAAGTGTTGGCTGAGCAGTTGGATATGTTCAACAAGCTGATTCTTGATCTTGAAAATATTGATGTGAAGATCGATGATGAAGATCAAGCACTATTGCTGCTGTGTGATTTACCCAGAACACATGCTCACTTCAAAGAAACTCTCTTGTGTGGATGGGAGTCCCTGACCTTTGAAGAAGTTCAATCAACCTTGTATTCTAAGGACTTGAACGAACGAAAGGAGCATAAACCTTCAACGGTGGGCGAAGGTTTGGCCGTTAAGGGAAAATTCTTGCGAAAGGATGGTAAGTTCGACAAGAAAAAAGGTAAAAGTCAACAGAAGTCTTATAGTGGCGAAACATCTAGTATTCGATGTTACCACTGTAAGAAGGAGGGTCACATAAGAAAGTTGTGCCCTGAACGCCTGAAAGATCATGGAGGTAATGGCAATGCAGCCATTGTTCAAGATGACTTTGACTCATCTGATGTTCTTGTGGTTTCAAGTGGCGACTCGAGGAAAGAGTGGATTATGGATTCAGGTTGCACTTGGCACATGACTCCAAACAGAGAATTGTTCGAGGAGCTATGTGATCAAGATGGTGGATCTGTGCTGTTAGGAAACAACAAATCTTGCAAAATTGCAGGTATTGGATCTGTGAGATTCAAGCTCCATGATGAGTCAATAAGGTTATTGACTGAAGTCAGGTACGTACCTGACTTGAAGAGAAATTTGATTTCTCTTGGTGAATTCGACAGAAAAGGATATGTTTTTCAAGGAGAGAAAAGTATCCTAAGAGTCATGAAGGGGTCGAAGGAAGTCTTGAGAGGCGTGAAGAAACAAGGCTTGTATACCCTTGAGGCTGAGGTTGTAAGTGGTTCGACAAATGTTGCATCCACGAAATCTATGTCGAAGACAGAATTATGGCACATGAGATTGGGCCATGTCAGCGAAAGAGGCCTGGTCGAATTGGGGAAGCAGAACCTGCTAGGAGGTGACAAAGTCGAAAAGTTGGAATTTTGTGAATCTTGTGTATTTGGTAAATCCTGTAGGGCGAAGTTTAACAAAGACAAGCAAAGAACACATGGATCTCTGGATTACATTCATGTTGATCTTTGGGGGCCTGCAAGGAATCCTTCACACTCAGGTGCAAGGTATTTTCTATCCATCGTTGATGACTATTCCAGAAAACTATGGGTATTCATTCAGAAGACGAAGGATGAAACTTTTGAGAATTTCAAAAGTTGGAAGATTCTAGTCGAAACTCAGACTGGCAGAAAGGTTAAGAGGTTGAGAACCGACAATGGCCTTGAATTCTGCAACGAAGCTTTCGACAGTTACTGTGTTGGGTCTGGGATTGCAAGGCATAAAACTGTAGCAGGTACTCCTCAACAAAATGGCTTAGCTGAGAGATTCAATCGAACAATCCTTGAAAGGGTTAGATGCATGTTGGTTAGTGCTGGATTGAAGAAGGTGTTTTGGGCGGAAGCTGTTTCGACAACAGCTTACCTGATAAATAGATGTCCCTCGACTGCCTTGGGAATGAAGACACCTGAAGAAGTTTGGTCGGGACATCCACCTAGTCTCGACAGACTGAGAGTATTTGGCTGTGTGGCCTATGCTCATATTAGGCAAGACAAGGTCGAACCTAGAGCTCTGAAGTGCATGTTCATGGGATACCCTGAAGGAGTCAAAGCTTATAGGCTATGGTTCCTAGAGCCAGGTCACAAGAGGTGTATCACCAGTCGAGATGTAGTTTTCAACGAAGCAGAGATGGCTTTCAAGAAAACTGATGATGCTGACGAAGAGCTGGAACAAGGAGAGATTCCTGTTGAGGTGGAGCATGTTGATGCTGAATTGCTTACCCCAAATGAAGTCGAAGAAGACACAGAAGATGTTGTCGAAGATGAGGAGACTGATAATGACTACCTGCTAGCAAGAGACAGGTCGAGGAGAGTCATCAAGCCACCTCAGAGACTTGGGTATGCAGATCTTATAGCTTATGCCTTAATCTCTGCTAGTGAGGTTCTAGATGAAGAACCTAGAGACTATAAGGAAGTTATGAGGAGTCGAAAGAAGACTGAATGGCTGAAGGCCATGGATGATGAGATGAAATCTCTTCATGATAACAACACCTGGGAACTGATCAAGAAACCTGCTGGAGCCAGGTTAGTCAGTTGTAAATGGATTTTCAAAGTTAAGGAAGGAATCGAAGGAGTGACGTCGAAGAGATACAAGGCAAGATTGGTTGCTAGGGGATTCACTCAGAAAGAAGGTATCGACTTTAATGATGTGTTCTCTCCTGTTGTGAAGCACAGATCCATTCGAATGTTGCTTGCCATGGTGGCCCAATTCGACCTTGAACTGGAACAGATGGATGTGAAGACTGCATTCTTGTATGGTAATCTAGATGAAACAATCCTGATGAGGCAACCTGAAGGGTATGTCGAAAGGGGGAAGGAAGATTATGTGTGCAAACTGAATAGATCTTTATATGGACTGAAACAATCTCCTCGACAGTGGAATAGGAGATTCGACAAGTTCATGGCACACATAAGTTTCATCAGAAGCCAGTTTGACCACTGTGTTTACTTCAGATTTCGACCGGGTAATTCATTTGTTATTTTGTTGCTCTATGTAGATGATATTCTAATAGCAAGCAACAATGTCAAAGAGGTAATGAGGGTGAAGGCTGAACTCAATAAAGAGTTCGAAATGAAGGATCTGGGAGCTGCGTCCAGGATTCTTGGGATTGACATCCGGAGAGATAGAAAGCATTCGAAATTATGCTTATCTCAAGAGGCATATCTACAGAAGGTTCTCGAAAAGTTTGGTATGTCGAATTCAAAGCCTGTTGTGACTCCGACAAACCCTCAATTCAAGCTGAGTATAAATCAGTGTCCCAGCACTGATGTTGAAAGAATTTATATGAATAGCATTCCATATGCTAACATAGTAGGTTCTTTGATGTATGCTATGGTCTGTACTAGACCCGACATAGCATATGCAGTAAGTCTTGTAAGCAGGTACATGGCGAATCCTGGAAAGGCTCACTGGCAAGCATTGAAGTGGATTTTAAGGTACATAAATGGGTCTCTGAATAGAGCCCTAATTTATGGTGGAGCCTTGGGTGAAGATAGTAAAGCAGTAATCGAAGGATATGTCGACTCTGATTATGCAGGTTGTATGGATTCTAGAAAATCTATCTCCGGATATGTGTTCACTATGTTTGGGACAACAATCAGTTGGAAAGCAACACTTCAGAAGGTCGTTGCCCTATCAACCACTGAAGCGGAGTATATTGCCCTAACTGAAGCTGTGAAGGAAGCATTGTGGCTTGAAGGTTTTGTAAAGGAGCTAAAACTTCAAGGTCGAGTTATCACTGTTAAATGTGATAGTCAAAGTGCAATACACCTGTTGAAGAATTCAGCCTATCATGAGCGAACCAAGCACATTGATGTGAGGCTGCATTTCATCAAAGGGGTAATCGAGCGTGGAGAAGTCCAAGTGCTGAAAGTTTCGACAGATCATAATGCTGCTGATATGATCACCAAGACATTGCCCAGTTGCAAGTTTTTCCACTGTATGCAGTTAATAAATCTGCATGAAGAAAGCTAGTTTCTTGATGTTATAGAGTTAGATCCAAGTTGGAGATTTGTGAGACATTGGATCGAACTCTGGTGTGGTCGAAGTCTGTTTGCAAGTAATGCGTGTTGTAGTCGAAGTTTGTTCTAACATGCATGAGTAAATATTGCTAAGGTTGTTAGCATGAGTAAATATTGCTAAGGTTGTTAGCACGAGTAAATATTGCTAAGGTTGTTAGCATGAGTAAATATTGCTAAGGTTGTTAGCATGAGTAAATATTGCTAGGGTTGTTAGCTTGTGCTATTTTATTATAAATAGGATGCTAGTTTCTCAATCTTAGCATAAGGAAAAATAGGAAAATAAAATCCTAATTTCAAGGGAGAGAGGTTATTTTGTTATTCTTGTATACTTGTAATCTTGTTCTAAGAGAAAGGAAAGAATAGCAGTTTAATAACCAATCCTTGTTGTTCCTTGTTATTTTACCTTGTCTTCTTTGTTAACCCTAACCCTTGTGTGTTTCTTGATCATTAAGAAACCGTTTATACTTTGTTTAAAGGTATCCGATTCACAACAATATATATATATATATATATATATATATATATATATATATATATACACATATATATATATATATACATATATATATATATATACATATATATATATACATATATATATATATATATATATATATATATATATATATATATATATATATATATATATATATATATATATATATATATATATATATATATATATATATATATATATATATATATATATATATATATATATATATATATATATATATATATATATATATATATATATATATATATATATATATATATATATATGATTTTGTCAAGATCTACGAATAGAGTGATAAGTCTAGATTTTATGGTGAACTCCAGTTTATAACTAGCATTTAATTGCTCTAGTTTGGTGTTAGCAGTGATACCTACAAATACTTAAAAGTCCAAGTTAGTGACAATCGAAGGTGAGATATATTTTAGGGTTAAAAAGTGGGTAAGTGACTTTTGAGACCTTTGTTAGACTTTATAATGGGGTTCTAGGGTTTCATACCCTAGAAACTTTTGTATGTAGACAATTGTTAGAGAGGACATATGTTAGAACATTGTGTCCAAGTGTCCTACTAATGAAGGCCCATCTTAGGTTCTAAAATTCTAGAACCTTTATATGGACCAACACCCTAAATAAATGACATTATCGACATGACATCATCATAATAATGTGAAATTTTGCAATCGTCTTATCTAATGGATTGTTTCTTTCCATTAATGATTTGAAAGAGTTTCTCTTTTAGATGGATCATTATCATTATAAACTTTATGCTGAATCGAAAGCATAGCCCCCAAGTCTCATGTGGCGGATACGAGTTGTAGTTTGTTTTTTAGGGTTAGTATATTGGGGTGTTACAAATTTAAATATGTTTCTTCTTCTCATATCCTTGTTTCATCTTTGGCCTAGCTATTGGAGAAGTTTGTCAGTTAACTATTTTTGTCTTTCACTTGGTAGTGTGTTTTTGTCTTCTCTTCATCTTCTAGACTAGGTAGGGGACACTTTGGTGAATCTTTAACTGACATTTGGCATTCCCTTATGTTGTCACACTTTTGTAAGGTTTGTCCCTAGGAATTATACACCTAAGTGTTGTCCATACAGCTAGGTGTAATAATTACAGCGTGGAGAATAATTGTGTAATGATTTTTGTTAAACCCACGTATTTTTTTTCTATGAATGACTCATGTTGCTTTAGTTTCTATTAATAAGAGTTGTCATTGTTTGTTTGTGCCTCTCTCTTTTTATTTCTAAGTGTGTATTAGCTTGAATCTCTTTCAACCTAGAAAGTATATGTATTGTTTTGAATTATCATTCTAGGCTCAAATTTATTCTTTTGTTGTGAGTGATCCTTTAAGCGTTGGTTGAGCTTGGTCTTTGTTGTTGCTTTCGTCTTTATGTTGAATCTTTGTCCTTTGGTTGTATGCATATATCTAGTAAGCTCTTTATTTCACATATTCCTTCTATTTTCTCATTTTCCATTCCTCTCTCTCCCTTTTCACTATAGCCTTGGTCATGTTTATGGAGAATTTTCTTAAGGGAAAGGTCACCCACAAAGGAATATGGACATTTAAGGGATAATGTTGATGTTTGAATCATTCTTATGGGTGATGTTCTTTAGTATATCCTAATGGGCCGATTGTTCATGTTGAACTATCCTACCTTAATGGTATTAATAATCTTACTTATTTTGGTTTTTGGTCCATCTACTTTGATCCAGATGGTCCATAATCATATGCCTCTCAAATGTATTTTGGAAAACCTGGTGAGTGTTTTGTTGCCTTTCTTGGCACGTGAGACTATATATGTTAGCAGTATACTCATTCTTGAATTCCAATAGGTAATATCATCTTTCGAGAATATGGGTTTCATATACTCTTCAATATATTTTATTGCCATTTAATTGCAAGTTTTATGTTGACATCGTCCCAGATTTACCCTCCATAGTAGGCTCAAATTAGGGTATTCAATATTTATGTTCAAGTGAAACCATGTGGTTATGTTTTTTGTACCATAGTTCACTTGTTGGAAGAGCTCTTGGGGGATACCTAATGGCTAGTTGTTTATGAAACATTGTTTCAATCTTTAAGCCTTCGTTACGCCTACCTATTGGAATATTCTAGCAATTCTTATTGATCTCCCCTTTTACCAAAGTTTCCCATGAAACAATATGGATCATAAAATTGTGTGTGTGTGTGTGAGAGAGAGAGAGAGAGAGAGAGAATTTTCATAAAAAACACTTATATTTAAAGCTATTTCGAATAAATTTTCATAAAAAAACATTTTTGAAATTGTTTTGGGACGAGCAAAGGCCCAAATGATTGAGACCTATTTCATCTAAAATCTACCCCACTTGACCCCAGATATAAAACTAGTTCACGCCAAAAACAAGATATACTTTTCTGATCTCCATTTTTCACTATACTCATCTTGAATCTTGAAATGATTTGCGCGTTAGAGTGTGAGATTTTGTTCCTGAGGGGACAGATGTTGAAACAACTTTTCCAACTTCTTAAATCAGTTTAAGAACAGTTTGACATCAATAATAAACAATGCAGGAAGTTGTAAAATAAAACAAGAGATTGGTAACCCAGTTCGGTGAAACCTCGCCTATATCTAGAGGGAACTCTATCCAAGATAGGAAATTCACTACCTAGAATTAGAACAATTAGCCTTACAATAACCCAAAACCCTATGAGAACCCACTCACTTTCTTCAACCACTATCCCCTAGTGATCAACCTCAATAACAAGTATATTGATTGTTGAATTTACAACTTAACTAAGACAAATCAACAACTATGCCAAGTTACTGAAACATAGAGAGGTGTACACAAAGATTCAACACTAATCTTTATTTGCTTGGAATACAAGAAACACTTTATTATCAAGCTCATAGACTTAGTGTCATGGAACAAAGCTTTACAACTAAAAAACAAAACTCTATGCCTTAAGATATGAAAGGAGACTCTAGAGTGACGCACAAAAAAAAACACAAACAAAGACTGAAAACATAAACCCTAACACTAGGTATCTTCAAAATGTGCACACCTCAAAAGTGAGATTTGAGTCTCCTTAAATAGATATTAAATTCTGGGTTTTTTCTATTTGGATTTCTGATTTAATTTCGTCCAGAATAATAAAGAATCTTGTTGGAATTGATTGCCCCATAAAAATCTCAAAAAGATATGATTTGTTACATTCTAATTCAAATTTAAATCTTCATTTAAATTCGATTTGATCTTCAACATTTGTCAAACAAATCAACCATACATTACTAACAAATCTGCAACCAATTGATTGAAATCCAATCCAAAAAATTGCACCAAACTACATCCCTTATGACCTGCTGACAAGGCCAGATGTTGCACTGCACATGCTGGAACATTGTATTACATATGTTGCACCACTACATCCAAATTAACTCTTCTTCATGACTTGTATATCTTCTTTGTAGAGAGAATCTTTGATAGAATAATTCTGAACCAAATCATACTACCATCTGTTTGTTTCTAGAGAACATATATTGTAGCATACATGTTGGAACACGTGTTCAACATGTGTCTCTTCTGCACCAGAACCAGCTTGAGAAAACTCTAAATTGTTTTGAAAAATGTAGTCAATCCCAAAAGGGCAACATAATGTTAACCATGCAAGTCCACTATGCGTCGGCGTATTGGAGATCAACACCGTTGATTTAAGAGGTTCAATTCGCCAACTACATCCATTTCTGACTCCTGAATAGATTAGTGGTGTCATTATTGGGAAACAAATTATGAGTCCTATAATTTCCCTGATCTCATATCCAACCTCAAATCTACATGTTCATAACCTCTTCAGGTCTCTAAATCGAGAGCATTTCAAATGAAATGCAGGGATTCGTCGCATTCGATCTAGGTGGTTATCATTTCACTAGTGGTTCACCGAATCTTCAGATTTGTGATTTCCCTCGGGAACTCCACAAAAGAGAAAAAGAGAGGATCCTAAATCCAAATCTACACTAGAAGCGTCGAAAAGCGAAAGTTATTTCCTCAAAGATACAACGAGTTCGTATTTAATGACTGATCCATATCTGGTACCACAATACCTACTAAAGGTACTAAAGTGTAAGTTCCATGGTTTTAGGATTGGCAACAATTTTCCTAAAACATGGTTCACAGCAAGATGTTGGGTGCGATGTCCTAACATGTTGGTCAGTTAACATTGACGGTAGATTTTCTGACAGATGATGTGACATATTGTACCAGAACATCAGTACAGGCTGTTTTATTCATGACTGATTTGATTTGATTTTTTGAGATTTCGTTTGGATATATCTCACTTATTTTTGCAGGTCAAAAAGATTTAATCTAGAACATTTTATTTGATCTTCAACTGTTCATAAGTTTCTTAAATTGGATGTTGAGACAATTTAGGAAACTTGATGATTTGTTCCAAGATTTAAGGAGATTTTTTCTACACAATTGATGCAATCATTAGCGTGTGGATCAAGAAATATCTGGGTGAAGATTTCAAAGCCCATAGACTGCTGAGGAGTATTTAAAGAGTAACATAAACCTAATGTTTACACGACTTTCACTTTTGTAAAAATAAAGGGAAGTTTTAGAGTCTCTTTAATGTGACTTTGTAAGTCACCCTTGTATCTTTTGATACATTGAGGTAGACTGATTATATGTTTTTTATTGTTCACTCTTTAGCTCCTAAGCACGAGTGGATTGTTCTTAGTTTGAAGCTTTTAAGAAAAACTAAGTATTGTTGTTGGAAGAGCGTTCTTCTTTTTGGTTTCTTGAGGTATTATCATTGGTTTGTGACTGTTAGAAAGTGATAGGGGGATCTCATATCTAGAGGGTTTCTAGGTAGAAGTTGCACAAGGTAGTGATTAGGCGAGAAGTTGTAAATGGGGGAGTTTAGCTTTGAACTAAAGTTTTAATAGTGAATTTCCTTCTTGGCTTGGATGCACCCAGATGTAGGTGATGTTGCACCGAACTGGGTTAACAATTGACTCTGTTATTTATCTTTCTTCAATTTATTTTTAGTTTGAGTTATTTGTTCTGTCAGACAGAAGATGTTATAACATCTGTCTTGACATTATGTTATGATGTGAGGACATCAGTATTAACATGTGTTAGAGTGCAAAAATTTCAATTAGCATCAAAGCTGGCACCCTGGTCTGTTTATTGGGTGAGCTTTAAGGAGAATTTTTTAGGTACTTTATGATCTAAGGAAGAGTATTTTGAGTTTGGTTAACTCTAATGCTTTGAATGTTATATTCAATGGAGTTTAGAAAGAAAAATTTTGTTCAGACTGTTAAAGTCATGTGCTCTACTCAAGACTTTTGTTATGAAAGTGGCAGCCTTTAAAGAAGAATATCAAGTCATCATCAACATAAATGGATCTTTTGGGTCATATTATTTTTTTAAAAATGACATATTTGAATAGAAGCACAAGAGCATGGTTTTCTGCCTCCAACTCTATAGAAGCTTGTGACCTTGTGTCTAATGAAAGGTTATTCAGTGCTATTATATTACTTGGGAGGAAATTCAACCAGGATCTGAGGAAAGTGGATATAAGGTCAAGACCATATGTGAAGAACATCAGTTCTGACATCTGCAAGAACTATAATGTTTAAAGTAAAGGCACTCAGTGTCATGAATTTGAAATATTTTTTTAGCAGAATGCCCTACCTATCTCAAGAATTAATTTAAGGGGCTTTTTATTGCTTGAACTGATGAGTAAAATGATCATGTTAATGAATATGTAAATCTTGTTACTACCTTAACTAGAAGGTGGGCCTCTGATATAGACTCCTGTATTGAAGAATTGACTCATGATGAGCTGGCTGCTTCTCTTAAAGAATTATGCATCAAGAGTGAAGAAGGTTGCCATCAAGAAAAAATATAGATGTATGTGAGAATGTTGAAAGAGTTCTTCAAGATAAAGATGACTGGTAGCCAAAACGTGATAGGGTTTTCAAGGCTATATCAAGCAACTCAAAGTGTCTTGACATCGTGCTGAACATCAAAATATTCAGGCTAAAGGCAGGTACTTGCACTGAAGATGTAAAGTTGGTCATATCAGTTTTTTTGTGTGTTTCAATTTGTATGGTTAAAACTCAAGGAAGGTGTAGATTTTATTATCTCTCATACCTTCTTAGATTGGTATTATGGTTTTGGATGTTCCAGACACATGACTGAGTTAAAGGAGTATCTGGTGGATTCTAATTTACTCTTAATGATGGTGCCATAAGTGAAATTAAAGGGGTTTAAGAACTGAATTTTCCAGTCCTGATGTTGTTTCCCTTGATCAAGGTCCTAAATATATTTCACTGAGAATGTTTGGTCATTAATTAGATGTATGAAGCTTTGGGGAGGTAGTTAAGTACAAATTCATTTGTCTTGTGTGTACTTCAAGAAACTACATGCTCATTCACATGCTTAATGACCAAGAAAGATGTAGTAAAAGTTGTCAGCTCAGATGTTGCTTGTTAGAGGGAATATCTTCTTGTTTGCATAAGGTTTCATGTTGGTACTGTGTTGTCAAACAGGATGTCTTGACATTGTGCTCCTTTGTAGAAGCTCTTTTGGTTCTTGCTGTATGTGAGAGTTTATTTATCTCTGTGATGTTTTTGTTATGAGTGTCTCTAATTTTCCTTTGCAGTTTGTTCTTTTACTGTTGTGTTTAAATTGTGGCTCTCAAGTAGATCATGAAAAGGGATGTTCCTGGGTTGCTATGGTGATAGCAGAACGTATGAATGTTAACTATAGAACCAAAGTTAATGGTTTAATCATTGTGAAAGGGGTTGATGTCCAAGAAAATGTTATAAGATCGTCGCAGTAGATTAACTCTCCAGAAAATGAAGCAGATTATACATGGGAGCTAATCATGTGGAGTTTGTGTTCACCAATAGATTCAAAGATGAAATATCTAATCCTAGTGAATTTTGGAGTAAAGTATTGGTCAAGTCTGGTGGTGATAGTGGCTTTGACAGTGCTAAAAGGAAGGATATGTTGTGTAGCGCAGGATGACATATCTGATGTCTTGACATCTGGCCTGATGTTGTGGAAAACCATGGTTTCTTTGGGATTTCTATTTTGATGTTATGGTGTGAAGCATGGAAAGGATCTCTACATTTCTATGTGATCTTTGGTGGTGTTGGGATGCCATGTTCCGTCATCATTCTAGTTGTTGGTACTTAAGAGAAATGTACTTCTACTGAAGTGGTTTGTGTGCATGATGTAAAACCAAATATGCATGACATCTTGCCTACCTGAAGTGTTTTGGAGAACTCTGGTTTGTTAGGCTTATTTTTTCTTTTGCTGTGCATGTGCCTCTGATATGTGAATTGGGATAGTTTGTGATTGCATGGGTATGTCCTTGAGAATAATGATGTTTGTTGTCTGGGAGAATTTATTTTTCTCTACAGTGGGTTATGGTCTTCAGGGAGAGTTGTTTTTCTTGTTGCTCTGTGATGTCAGACTATATTTCGTAATTTCTTCAGCAATTAGCAACGCCTTTTATTTTATTTATTTAAAGAAAGATATATCACTACAATTCTTTAAACTAACCGTTGTGATATATTTTCTATTTTAAAAAAAAAATTAATTACTTAAAATCTGGCGCTTTTTTTTTAAATATCAGTAATGTCAATATTATATAACTACTATTTTCTTAAAAACCCATTATGATATATATTTTTTTTATTATTTTTTAAAAATTTTATTTGCTTAAGAGGTGGTTTTTTTTTAAAATAAATTTTATCACATATCACAACGGTTTCGAGAAATAATCGTGGTGATATCATTTTATCACTTTACACATAGCTAGCTAACTTGTCTCTTCAGTTGCATATTGTCATACCCCAAAATTTGCCCTACCTTTTTCTCAGTTTTTATCTGACTCTTGGTCTATGGTTCATCTGCATACTCATTATTATTTAGATCATTCATTTACAATTGCACTTTTCAAATGACAATCTTTTGATTCAAAGGTTTCTTATTTAAGATATAAGGCATGAACTATGGTATGCAAACTTGTGAACTTCATTGTGCTTCATCTTTGACTGTTGGATATGGGCATAACAAGATTTTGGTTTATCATTCTTTATGGATCAAGTCTCTTTGGGTGGGACGCGAATCCTTGGTAAGGTCTTTGGTTATGTTGGATTGCATCATGACATTGAGTTTTAGAGGTCACTTTCAAGTTTTACTTTGGTCAACAAAAGTCAACCATGGAATGATGACTTTTTGTTGACCAATCTATTATGGGGTCTTACTTAGTGATTTTCATTGGTTTTGTTCATTTGGGCTTAAGACTTGGCATTGCACATTCAAAAATCAAGATTTAGATTCAAGTTCAATTCAAAATTCAAATTTGGAGAGAAACCACTTTTCTTGAGAATCAAGTCACACAATTCAATTCAAATGGCCAATTTCATTACAAATCATCAAAGTATACATTGCAAAAGAGTAAAGACAAAAATCAGAGTCTATATAAAAATTACATCATTTAACCTAGAGTTGACTTTTGGTCAACTGTTGACTTTTTCGTCAAGCAGTTGACTTTTTGGTCAAGCAGTTGACCAAAGTCAAACTACATAATCCTAAACCCTATTCTACATTTTCTTCATCCTCAAAACAATTTACTTTGTGCCTCCAAGGTCTTCAAGGCTTCTTCATATGCCATGACTTGCTAAATCTCTTCATGATACATATCTTCATGCCTTGTCTGTTGGAAATTCACCTCACACCCTATGAAGAATTCCCTTCAATCTTGATCTCAAGATTGATGAACAAACCCACAATATGATAATGATGGTAATAACAAGTAATTATCAAGAACAACAAAAGAGAAGAAGAATAACAAACAAGAAAGAGAAGAATGAGAGAAGAAGTATTTGGAGAGAATGCGTTACCCACAACTGTGGGATTTCTTATTGAACTTTCACTTGCTAACTGCAACTGTGAAATCTGTTCTGTTGTAATGTAGAATACAAAGCAAGGCACCCTATTTATAGTTTTAGGTTTACACTAGCCCAAAACATAAAAGGCCCAAAATATTCTAAATCAAATCTAATCATATGATATCAAATCTAGTCATATCAAATCACAATGAATTATATTTAACACACCACCTAATTCATTGTGTCTAAACTGTCTACATTCATCATGGCTCTTAGTCTTCTGAAGGCTTCGACCTGCACTCCCTTCGTCATGATATCTGCAATCTGATTCTCAGTTCTGCAGTGTTCCAACTTCATCTTCCCTTCTGCTACCTGCTCTCGAAGATAATGGAACCTCATTTCGATGTGCTTGTTTCGACCATGAGCTATTGGATTCTTCGCCAAGTTGATAGCTGACATGTTGTTTATCTTCATGGTAATTGCTCCATGATTCTTCCCTGTGATTTCTTCGCCTTGTTTCACAAACCCAGTTAGTTGTGCAACATAAACTTCTTCGTCTAAGGGGCCATTAAGGAATGCGCACTTCACGTCCATCTGACATGTGTGCCAGTTGTTCATATTTGCTAGACCAACAACCAACCTGATTGTTTCGATTCTAGCAACAGGTGCGAATACTTCATCGAAGTCGATTCCTTCCTTCTGAAGAAATCCTTTCGCCACAAGTCTCGCCTTGTGTCGAGTTACTTCTTCTTTAGGATTTACCTTTACCTTATAAACCCACTTCACATCAATTGCCTTCTTGCCTTGTGGCAATTCGACAAGTGACCAGGTATCATTGACTTCGATGGACTCCAACTCTTCAGTCATTGCTTTCATCCACTTCGAACCTTTCAATGCTTCAGCTGCATTGACAGGTTCGACATCTGCGTAAAAAGCATAATGTACCAACTCACCCTCTTCATCGACTACATCATCTGATGTAATTACACATTCTTGCAACCTTGCAGGCATGTGTCTTGTTCGTCGAGGTCTGCTTAAACCTGCTTCATCTACAACTGGTTCCTGTCGAACTTCTATTTCGACTTCAGTGGCTGGTTCTTCACAAGAGATTCTCACTGAATCCTTCTTGGCATTCTCAGTCCAATCCCATTCTTTAAGCTCATCTATGATCACATTCCTGCTGATCACTACCTGCTTATTCACTGGGTCGAACAGCTTGTAACCTCCTGTCAAATGATATCCTATCAAGATCATCTGATTCGACTTATCATCAAGCTTCCTTCTCAACTGATCTGGCACATGTCTATGTGCTATAGATCCAAACACCTTCAAGTGACTGAGACTAGGCTTGACACCAGACCAACATTCTTCTGGTGTAATTCCTTCAAGCTTCTTCGTCGGACATCTGTTCAATATATATGTTGCTGTCGAAACTGCTTCTCCCCATAATTCTTTAGGTAGATGCTTTCCATTCAGCATACTTCTCACCATATTCATGATGGTTTTGTTCTTGCGTTCTGCAATCCCATTTTGCTGTAGAGTGTAAGGTGGCACCACCTCATGCATAATCCCTTCTTTTACACATAGTGTATCGAACTCTTTCGACACATACTCTCCACCACCATCAGTCCTCAGAATTTTCAGCTTTCGACCACTCTGTCTTTCGACCATGGACTTGAATATGGAAAATACCTCAATCACATCACTTTTCTTCTTGATGAGGTAAGTCCACAGCTTTCGACTGTAATCATCTATAAACGTGACAAAATATCTATTGCCACCAATCGAATCCACCTAGATTGGACCACATACATCAGAGTATATGACTTTAAGTATTGCCTTCGACTTCCTTCCTGCATCCTTGCTAAAGCTATTCTTGTGTTGTTTCGACTGAACACACTCCTCACAGACTTCACTTGGAATGTCGATTTCTGGTAATCCTGAAACCATATTTCTTCTCTTCAGTTCTCTGATGTCATTAAAGTTGAGATGACCTAGTCGAAAATGCCATAACCACTCATCTCTGCTGGCTGCAGTTGCCAGACACTTGTGCTCCATCACATTGAGTCCAATCTTGAAGGTCCTATTCTGAGACATTGGAGCCTTCAAGATTAATCTACCACTTGCGTCGAGAACTCTCATCATCTTGTCTTCGACAACTACCTTGTAGTTCTTTTTGACAAGCTGCCCTATACTGAGCAAATTACTCTTCATGCCTGGTATGTACAACACATTGGAAATTGTTGACCTTTTGCTATCTTTCCTCATAATCAGAACATCACCAACACCTTCAGCTGCTAGAGTGTTGTCATTTGCAAACTTCACCGTATTCTTCGACGAGGGCTTCATGTTGACAAACCAATCTTTCCTTCCAGTCATGTGTGATGAGCATCCTGAGTCCAAGTACCACTGATCTTGGAATCTTTCTTCATCTTTTGTTGTGACCATTAGCAACGTTTATTCTTCTTCATGTTTCGCCAGCTTTGCATCAGTCTCTTGATTTCTCTTCTTTTCTGGACAATCACTAACATAATGACCATACTTCTGGCAATTGAAACATTGAATGTGGCTTTTGTCTGTCTTTCGATCACCACCTCTTCCTTTACCTGCAGCACCACCTCTTTGGTTGCCTTGGTTCCAAGGTTTCTTTTGATTCGACTGGTTTCCTCCTTTGTTGCCATTCCAGCTACCTTTGCCTTTTCTCTCCTTTTCCCTCTGTGCCTGCAAAGCCATATCTTTCGACTTTCCTGCAGCTCGCTCTGCCATCCTCTGTTCATGAGACTCAAGAGTCCCTTGAAGCTCTTCCTTCATCAACACTGACAGATCTTTCGACTCTTCTATGGAAACTACCACGTGGTCGAATTTTGGAGCCAACGATCTCAAAATCTTTGAGACAACTGCTTTCGTCGTCAGCGTTTCTCCACATACTTTGATTTGATTCACCAACCTTGTAACTCTGGTGAAGAAATCTGTAATGCTTTCGTTGTCTTCCATCTGAAGCAACTCATAGGTTCTCTTGTGAGTTTGTAACCTCACCTCTTTCACCTTCTCTGCGCCTCCAAACAACTTTTCAAGAATCTCCCATGCTTCTTTTACTGAATCAACATCACTAACCTTTTCAAAGTTATCAGGATCAACACACTGATGAATTATAAAGAGTGCTTTATAATCCTTCTTCTTCAATTCTTTGTGCGCAGCCTTTTCCACCTCCATTGCGTTCTCCACCAGCGATGTTACTCCGTCCTTCACAAGATCCCAAAGATCTTGATAACAGAAGATCACCTTAACCTGCTTGCACCAATTCTCATAATTTTCTTTCTTGAGAATTGGCAGGGTCGCCGGAAATTTGTCGTTTGGATAGTTCATCGCCATCACTATCTTCCTTCCTTGAATCTCTTAACCGGAGCTCTAGATACCAGATGTTGGAAATTCACCTCACAGCCTATGAAGAATTCCCTTCAATCTTGATCTCAAGATTGATGAACAAACCCACAATATAATAATGATGGTAATAACAAGTAATTATCAAGAACAACAAAAGAGAAGAAGAATAACAAACAAGAAAGAGAAGAATGAGAGAAGAAGTATTTGGAGAGAATGTGTTACCCACAACTGTGGGATTTCTTATTGAACTTTCACTTGCTAACTGCAACTGTGAAATCTGTTCTGTTGTAATGTAGAATACAAAGCAAGGCACCCTATTTATAGTTTTAGGTTTACACTAGCCCAAAACATAAAAGGCCCAAAATATTCTAAATCAAATCTAATCATATGATATCAAATCTAATCATATGATATCAAATCTAATCATATTAAATCACAATGAATTGTATTTAACATTGTCAACATTGAGCATGCCATGCCAAGCCAATGTCCACCCCATCAAATTCATACCAGCCTTGCAAGATAATACTTCAACTTGTCAATTGCATGTACACACAATAAGGCCTAACCATGACAGTATCATAAACACACAATATACAATCAAATAAGGCATAGCTATTCATAACCACAAGCCAACTTGATACCATACATGTACATGTCATCATAAACCAAGACCAACCATCCAAAGTCATGAAATTCAAAATAACTAGTTAACTCATTCTAACCAATTCTAACATAGCTCAAATTAACCTTTCTAGCATTGCCACAGTTAACAACTTGCATGAAATAGTTACCATAACAACAATAATAATTCAGTCACGATTCAAGCAATCACAAATCAAGCAATCAACACTCATAAGTCAAGCATTTCACTAATTCCAAATCACCAAATTTCGGCTTCCTAACAATTCAACATAACTCTCCTAACATCAATTCAATTTAAATTAACCAACAAACTGATTCAAACTAACTGAATTATCAGTTCACTAACAGTGTCAATTTTCATAACTGATTTACTCTTTGAGTTGCTTAACACTAACAGTGACCCTAACCTTCAACAAACCCTGCCCTTAGTGAAGTTTGGAACGAAATGAGAATGAGTTTGGTCCCCTACACTCTTCCCTTAGAAATGTTGGGCTTCAATGTGCTGAGCCCATTAAGCTTCACTATCCACACCTCTAAAGTTAATGAATGATACACGCCCATTTCTGAATGCACAGCAACAACAACACCTTGGGCTTTCAATGTTAAGCCCAACACCATGTTTACTTGGCCATACACCCCTGCATAGTTGATTTAAATTTTTGATTAATCATTGTTTTTTCTTGTTTTTTAATTGTCTTACCACACATTTTTATACACATTTAATACACAGAAAATACATACTTTTTTAGTCATTTTAAAAATAATTCTTAGGCTAGATTTTAAGTAGGAGTAGTTCTTTTAATTAGAATTAATTTTTATATTTTCTCTTTAATTTTCAATTAAAATTCATTAAAGATTAGGGTTTATTTCAATTTTTGATGACCTTAGCTTTTAATTGAATCCATGTGCTTAATGATTGATTCTTTACATGTTCATCCCCTTATCCCCTTATTAGCTGATCAAGTTCATTTTTGATCGATTAATTACACTTGATATTAGACTTACCTTATGATTTTTTATGAATTATTGCATCCTCCACATAGGATACCTATTCAGTCAAGTGATCATAAGTTCCTTGATCACTTGATTGAACTAGACTCTTTCACTTGCAATGCATTGGATTTCTCAAGTCAACTCAAACTTCACATCCAAGACTTTGGAGACAGAAAGGACATAAAGACCCTGATCATTACTGAGCTTCATCCATTCAAGCACACCTCATCTTTGCAAAATAAAAAGACTCTTCCATCAAACACTTATTAGCTCTGATGCGAATTTGGCGCCACAAGTCTTAAGCAATGGAGAATAATGAGAGGGATTATTCTTATCCTTGTTCTGAATGCCTTTGAATACGGGACGTAGGGCCCAATTATTCAAATTATTTGCCTCCGCTCATAGACTTAAGTGTGACTCAAATCCAATAATTTTCAAGCTTTTTTCCTCACATACAACATCGTAACAATCAACATCCACAACACTTTTCCTTTTGGACCAAACATTATACTCTTTGGACATCCATACACTCTTGAGGTTAATCATCGTATCTTGGTTAATCACCTCTCGAACGTTTTAATCACCTTCTCATGGTTAAACATCCATCTCTGAATAAAACTTCTTTTCATGAATTGTCATATGAGCTTCGTGCTCAGGCAAACCTTTTTGATACATTTCCATATGAATTACGTGCTTAGGAAAACCTTTTTCATGCATTTCCCTGTGAGCTCAATGCTCAAGAAAACTCTTTCATCCTTGCCTTGTAAGCTCCATGATGACTCGACTTTGTATCGTATTTTTTGATTCATTTCACGCATTTTTATCCGTTTTTTTATCGAGTCATTGTCATTTTAGTTGTCAATTACTTATGTTTTCTTCTGTTTTTACTTGATAGATGTTATATCGGCAACATAGAAGAAAAGGATCAAAAGATGAGCTAAGCAATGAAGAAAATCCATCAAAAAGTCAAGTTCTGGTCTCCTCAGGGAAATGGCGCTCGCTATGGCTTGAGGAAGGAGATCACCGTGCAAGAAAGGAGGGAATCTCAGTTTGAAGCAAATGGCGGTCGCCATTATGCACACGATAGTCGCCATTCAGCGCAGGAGCAGTTTTTGTAGAGCAGTTTTGGCAGTTCTAAGGGTTTTTGGATTTAAACCTCATGGACCCACCCCTCTCTCTATATAGGCCCTTGTAGGTCAGTTTATGTATCCAAGAAAACCGTGCAGAAGCGCTGCAGAAAATTCCTCAGACTTAGCCACATATTCACTTACCAAAGCAGTAATTGCTCATACTGAGTGGTTGTTGCACTGTTGTATTTCTTGTTTCTGTTGCTGATTGTACACTTGGATCGATACTGAAATTTATTTGAAGTCGTTTTTATTTCGGTTTATCTCAAGTTATTTAAATTTCTACTTTACTGCATTTTCAATTCTGTATTACTTGCAATTATGTGTGTTTTAAATTACAATATGTTTAGTATGGTAAGTTCAAAGATAAATATGTGCGAGTAATTTCGTTGGAGTCCGTAGATTGAGGACCGTCGCTTCGACGGGACTCTGTAGAAACCATCGGTGTTTAACTTAATCGTTTTAGTTCCAGTTCTAGTATCTAACCTGAATTTAGGCAGTCTTGTCGTGAGAGCGAGAAGCTGGTTAATAGAGTTTTGTCACGAGAGTGAGAAACACACCAAGGCGTGTCTGATAGAGCGAGAGTTTGAGGTGACCGTTGGATAGTAGATACCGAACACTGAGCCTGAACATAGCGAGAGGGCTTTAGGTTTCAGTTAGGCTTTGTTAGTTTTCAAAGTGTGCCTTTTAACTACCGAGCGAGCGACAGCAAAATCTTGGGGTTACCAGGTGTGGTTGGGTCAATAGCGCGAGAGCGCGAGATCGAATCTTTAAACTGGCTTTTCCTACAGAATATCTTTGAGACCTTTGTTAACACCTGGGACCTACGGAGTCCCTTAGGAGCACGTAGATCATTCTTCGGACCCGTTTCTTTATCTTTTTGAAATCAATTGAGCTTCTTTTACCGAAAGAAAATTCAAGTCTTAGCTTTGCACCGCAACAATTGTTCACTCTAGGTTTATTATTAGTCCTTGTGGGTTCAACAATCTTTTAAAACTACACAATAAGATATATATTTGTAGTAGTAATCTGACCAGTATGCAAAGTCGCGATCAAGTTTTCGGCACCGTTATCGGGGACTAATTTAGTCAATATCATGATAATGCAGTTGCACAGTATAGACTAAGGCAATTTATTTTATTTTCTTTTTCAATTAGTCGATTGTATGCCAGACACTCGCTCACGATGTGAAGAGTTGAAACAACCAATAAACGAAATCGAACGTTACACACTTCTGAGACGTTGAATCAACGACTTCCTTCAGAGACATAACATCCCAGAACCTATTATTCCTTATTCAGATTCAGAAACCGAATCAGAACCAGAACGAAACATGGCCGAAGGACCGAGAGACCATCCTCTAAAGTATTACGCTGTTCCATCACAAGAAGAGCCACACAACCGCATTTCTGCCCCAGCTATTAACCGTAACGATTTTGAGTTGAAACCTTCGCTAATTTCAGCATTTCAACAAAACCAATTCTCAGGTAATGCTACGGATGACCTGAACCTTCATTTGTCAATATTTGTGCAATATGCTGACACTGTAAAATCCAATGGAGCCAGCCAAGAAGCAATAAGACTAAGAATTTTTCTGTTCTCATTGAGGGATAGAGCTAGAGCTTGACTCCAGTCTCTACCATCCCATTTAGTGACGACATGGGACGAGTTGAAGAAAGTATTCTTAGCCAGATATTTCGCACCAAGCAAGACAGCTATGCTGAGAGCTCAAATCAACGGATTTAAGAAAAAAGACAATGGATCCTTATTTGATGCTTGGGAGAAATACAAGGCCATGTTGAAGATATGCCCACACCATGGACTTAAAGAATGGATGATAATACATACCTTTTATGGCGGGCTTGTGCACAACACCAAAATGAACCTGTGTGTAGCCGCAAAAGGTGCACTAATGGATAAACCGTATGCAGAAGATTATGAACTCATAAAGACTATGGCTTAAAACCATTTCCAATGGGGAGGCGAACACGTTGGTGTAGAGAGACCAACTCCGAAAGGGGGAATGCACGAATTCAATGGTATAGACCGAGTCAATGCTAATGTGGACGCACTTGCTTAACAGATCGAACGTTTAGTAATAGCACCACCAGCGGCTACCATAGCTGCGGTGACTTCAAATTGTGAAATTTGTGGAAACCATGGGCATACAAACGTTGAATGTCAAGTATTAGCTAGTACTCCAACCAACCAAGTGAATTACGCTCAAGGGAACCCATATTCAAACACCTACAATTCTAGCTGGAGAAATCACCCAAACGTTTCATATAAGAATAACAATGCTTTACATCCACCTAACCCGACACATGCAGTTCCACCCGAATTTCAGAAAGGAGTGCAAACCGCTCCTCCACAGCCACCTAGGAATTCAAGTCTGGAGATCCTGATGGATAACTTTATGAATGCTCAAGCCCAGCAAAATAGGGATTTTGCAAATCAAAATGCTCACATAAGCGAACTGATGAAACAATTTCAAGCAAGCTTAATGTTATGGCTATTCATAACAAGATGTTGGAAACTCAAATCACTCAAGTAGCCCAACAACAATCAACTATAGCAGTCACCGCTGGAGCATTTCCAGGCCAACCACAACCAAATCCAAAAGGTCATGCTAACGCTATTACTTTGCGAAGCGTAATAGAATATGATGGACCCGTCGATTCGAGAATCCCAAATTCAGCCATGCACCGGAATGTGCAAAAGAAAATCGTGAATGGAGAAGAACCAAATACGAAGAAGGAAGATGAAAGCGGAGAGGCCGTAGAGAAAGAAACACCTTATGTGCCTCTGCCACCATACAAATCGCCTATACCTTATCCTCAAAGACTAGCTAAATCCAAAAACGAAGGACAATTCAAGAAATTTGTAGAGCTTTTAAAGAAATTGAATGTAACCATACCGTTCACAGAAGTTATTACGCAAATGCCTTCATATGCTAAATTTCTCAAAGAGATCCTGTCAAATAAGAAAAAACTAGAAGACAATGAAACTGTTATGCTCACAGCCAAGTGTAGCGCTATACTTCAAAATAACATGCCTCCTAAGCTAAAAGATCCAGGTAGCTTTTCCATACCTTGGGTAATCGGAAAATCTATCATAGATAAAGCATTATGTGATTTAGGAGCCAGTGTTAGTCTAATGCCTTTATCCTCATGTAAGAAACTCGACTTGGGAGAACTTAGGCCGACAAAAATGTCTCTACAACTAGCAGACCGCTCGGTTAAGTATCCAGTAGGTATGTTAGAAAATGTGCCAGTTCGCATAGATCAGTTCTATATACCGACAAATTTCGTGATAATGGATACAAGGGAAGATTCTAATATACCAATCATCTTAGGTAGATCATTCTTAGAAACAGATGAAGCTATAATAGATGTGAAGAAAGGTAAATTAACCTTCGAGGTAGGGGAATAAAAAATCGAATTCATCATAGCCCAATTCCTAAAAGCCCCTGTTTTAGATGATACATGCTGCTCCCTAGACATTATTGATGAATGCATGTAAGAAGAATGGAATCCTTACAATCACTTACATATCAATCACTAGCTCAACAACAAAGCAAGAAAGCCAAAAGGGCAAGAAAGATCAATATGAGAGATGGGATATCAAACTTGGGCAGCAAGTAACTCAAAGAGTCTCAACCATAATCATCATCAAGATCAAACAAGAGAAAACATAACAAAAGTCCTCAAAATGAATCAACATTCATGATATGTTCAAAGTTCCTCCAAATGAGGGACCAAACCATCTCAAATGGGACTCAAGGGTCCTAGGACAGAGGTGAAAACAAGAGGAGAGATTCCACAAAGCAAAGAAGAAACACACCAAAGCATGTTGCAAGAATAGGCATGGTAAAGGACCTAAGTCCTAAACACTTTCAACATTGAACATCAAATGGAAAGCCTAAAAAGAATGCAAATCAAAGCATGAACCAAACAAGTGTAAGACCTATAAATTGGCAACCAACTACTTCAACATTCTAGAAATGTGAATCAAAAAATAGTTGGAAGCACATGGGATCCCCAAGGGTCATTTCCCATCAAAACTAGGTCAAGTTTATGTGTGAACCATCCTTAGAAGTACCTTGACTTGAAAGTCACCTAAAAATAAGGAAAATAGCTCAAATAAACCCAAATAAAATGCTCAAAGCACAAGAGAATATTGGCAACCAGAATCCAAAAGCACACAACCAATGACCATTCAAAGCATCACCATAGAAATTGATTCACTTGGGTGCTCCACTTTGAAGAGGGGTTGTCGAGGGTCAAACAAAATGACTTGAAAGTCAACCAAAATGAAATAAAACCAAGGCCAAAATCATCCTCTAAGACCTCTCCACTCATCATTCAAATGAGGAAAAAGTCTCATTCATTGGTGATTTAAATTGGTCAAGAATTAAGCAAGAACAAATGAATACACATGAGAACCCATTTAAAAACACCTCCAAATATAAAATTCCATTTTAATTGAAAAATAAGTGGAAAATGAAAATAAAAAATACCAAAAATTAGATAACACATTAAAGTGTCCTAAAATATTTTTTGTGGAATTTTATCACATTTGGAGATATTTTTAATTGAATTAAATCAAAACAGAAAATCAAAAGGGAATAAAATAAAGAAATAAAGGTGTGTGGTGTGAATAGCAACTGATTCAGTGTAAATCCATTGGGCCTCATCAGGAAAGGGGTGCAAATAGCGCATTTGGCCCAATATCACACAAATCAGAAACCAAGTGAAATGCAATGTTCCACTAAATGAGGTGGCAAGTCAATATTACACGCAGGCAAGTCAAGCACATCACAACCGTCCATCTTACTCAGTCAACAAGTCCACCATACCAAATCATCTTGACCTGAGCGAAGACCAGACGCCGGAGCCCTAGCTCCGGCCGTCTTCTTCGGAGAAGTGGCCGGAGTTACAGGTCTGAAACTTCACGAAACAATGCCAAATTTTATATCAAATTGAAGAGGAACTTATGTACAAGCCAGATCCAAGCTCCAATTTCATTTATCATGGACATACGAAGAGAACCGAACGATGGAAAAATTGAGTGCACAACTGAAATTTCACCAAACAAGACAATTAAGATGTCAAACATTGCCTACCAGAGGTAGGACTTCAAATGCAGCCAGCAATGCCCTAAGATAAGATCTAGAATGGAAGGAAAGTTGAAAGGAAGTTTACCTAACGGAGTCTCTCCGTTGGAGCTTCAAATGATGCTTAGTTTGCTCAAGAATGTGCAGATCCACTCACTGATGCTCACGGAAGAGGAAGCTTGCTTCAATTTGGATTGAAATGGCTTAGATCTAGATTTGAGATTTTCAAATTTGGTCTTGAATTTCAAACTTCAATTCTGAGCTCTTTCCACGAATTGCAACTTCTGAGCTCTCATTTTTCATTCCAAACTTTTATATTATGGATCTCTGATGAAATGGAGGCCCAATATGGCTTGGTTGTGGTGAATTATGGAAATTCCCAATTTGGCAAGTAACTTCATGCACACATGAAAACCATACTATACATACATGAAATTCATTCCATTTTGCAGCTCGCAATGTGAATTGGACATATGAATTGGAAATGGGCTTGTATATTGTCCAATTAAGGTGTTTGGAATGTAAACTTTTTCATGAAGCTACTTTGAATCCCACGTGTTTTTCACTTCATACACCAAAATTGATTTGTGCATTTCACTTGTTAGACAAATGTGAACCATTTTGAGTACAAATATGGCATGAAAAAGTTCTAAAACCAATTCAATTGAATTCATGATTTAACATCCATTTTTCACTTGAAATCCCTCACCAATCTCCTTATCCATGCCAAATTCATGCTAAACTTGATTTCCATGATGAATTTGAAGTCATTTGGGACAACTTTCATGTTGGTGAAAGTTCTATTTGAAGTGCACAAAGGCATCTAAATGGCCCATAACCAAAATGACCTATAATCAAAGTTTCCCAAAATACCCCTGCCTTGCAAGCTTCATAACTTGAGTTCTACAAATGAGATGAAGGACTTCTAGGAAATTTTGGAAATCTAAGATCATAAGGAACAACTTTCATGTTCATCAAAAGTTGACGAGAAACATGATTCTAAGTCAAAAGTGCCTTGGAAGTTGGATGACTTTTGTTGACTGAAAAATATGTTCATCTGAGACCTATAACTTGATGGCATCATAACTTGAGCTCCACAAACCCAATGGATGAGTTATAGTACTCAAAAGAAAGCTAAGGACTTGATATTTAACTTGTATCTTGAGATATGTGGTTTTGAAGTTAAGCACTAAAAAGGGGATTTTACACTGACAACTTTCTGAAACCCTAATTTAGTAACTTCTCACACCCTTGATTCTTCTTGATTTGATCTTGAAATAACATACTATATGTCTCAACACAACTTCCCATGACTCCAATGACTTAAAACCAAGTATCAATCTCCTTTAAGTCTTTAGTTGACTTTGCACTAAGCAGATGAAACCCTAGGTGTACAATCCTTGACTGCAACCTCTTGCACATGATACAACCACTTAGATGAGCTCCACAATAGCTTCAAAAGCACTCAATGAGCTCTTCAATCATTTCCTATCCATAATCATGAGCTTGGAACTCTTGATACTCTTCTCTTGAATACACACCTTCCTTGATCCCCTGTAAAGAACCATGCTATGTATATACAAGATGCTAATGAAATGAAATGAAACACAAGCCAAGTAAAGAAAAAGGTTGGGCAAATTTTGGGGTACAACGGTTTCCCCTATTCAAGCGACTTGGACCTGAATGAGTGAAAAGCGAACGACTTTCAAACAATCAAGGTAAAAGATGGTTGAATACCCAAGAACCCATAAATTTTCCAACCACAGAAATAGAACTGCAAACTCTGATTGGAGACAAAATCTCTGGAAATAGTTGAAACTAGTAGTTGCAACGGTAATAAACTAACTGATTACCAATCAGGAAACATCGACACGCAGTTGGAAGAGACATCTGCTAGCATGCAGGCAATGACACTAGGTCGGGAGGATCATCTGATATCACCATCAGGCATCTATTAAATCAATAGGCATTGAACCCAAAGTCCGACTCAACACGAAGTTGAGAACAACATCTGCTAACTAGCAGGCATTCGCTAAATAAAAACAAGCATCGAACTCGGAGGCTGGCTCAACATGCAGTTGAGGTAAACATCTGCTAACCAGTAGACATTCGCTAAGTGAAAGCGAGCATCGAACCCGGAGGTCGACTCAACACGCAGTTGAGAAAAACATCTGACATTGCCGCCAGGCATCTGTTAAATAAAAAACAGGCATCGAACCCGAAGGTCGGCTCAACACGAAGCTGAGAAAATCATCTGACATCACTGCCAGACATCTGTTAGATGAAAACAGGCATCGAACCCGAAGGCCAGCTCAATACAAAGCTGAGAAACTTCTTCTGACATCACCGTCAGGCATCTGTTAAATAAAAAACAGGCATCGAACCCGAAGGCCGGCTCAACACGAAGCTGAGAAACTTCTTCTGACATCGCCGTCAGGCATCTGTTAAATAAAAAATAGGCATCGAACCTGAAGGTCGGCTCAACACAAAGCTGAGAAACTTCTTCTATTAACCAGCAGACATTCACTAAATAAAAGCAAGCTTCGAACCCGAAGGCCGGCTCAACACGCAGTTGAGAAACTTCTTATGACAATTCACAAAAGAACTCCACTGGGGAAAGAGAAACTTAAACAAGCAACTCTGGAGGGGAGAGCAAAGAGAGAAACTTAACCAAGCAACTCTGGTGGCGACCCCACTGGGGAATGAAGAGAAACTTAACCAAGTAACTATATTGGGGAAACACCTGATAATATGAAACACATCCCTCATAAATATTTTACCGAGGTCTGGATACCTGTCGGACTAAAGAAACACGTCACAAATTGCCATGGTCTAGACACCACGGGGAATAAAGAAATATCAATGTTTGTCGGGGTCTGGATACCGCACAGGAAAAAGAAATCATAATCTGTCATAAGCTGCCATGGTCTGGATACCACAAAGAACACATTACAAGCTGCCATGGTCTGGATACCACAAAGAACACATTGCAAGCTTCCAAGGTCTGGACACCACAAGGGCAAAGTAAATCAACCATCTGCTGGAGATACACCTGAAGGCAAAGAGGTAACAACCTGGCTTATGTTTCACATGCATATGTTTGAATATGACGTAATGCTCCATACGAAATAGAAATGCTACGCGTTTTGGAGAATGCTATGCACAAATGCAAATGCACTGGAACCGAATCAGCAAAATAGATGCTGAAGAGACAAAGGCCACCCTGCTGGGGATGAAACGTGCCAATTACGATTGAACTTATGTTGGGAAAAACAAGCCCTGGATGGCTTTCTGAAAAAGAACTTCCTTGAGTAATATTGCTATGACGAGAACAAAGACCACCCTGCTGGGGAATCAACGCAAACGCTACTGAGGAAAGGGGCCCTGAATGGCCAACCAGAACACAAATCTTCTGAGGTTCGCTCGACTCGGCTGGGGAGAAAAAATCCACTCTACTGGGGAGATAGCACAACATGCTAAACAATAACTCTACTCTGCCGGAGATCAAATCAAATCCTGCTGAGAGAAAATGCCCTGAACAGCCTTCCAAGATACAACTCCCTTGGGGAAAACACAACCCGCCCGAGGAAAGACAAACCATACGCTGGAGATAAGTCTAACCTATTAGAGGAAATCAACGACTCTGCAGGGGATAAAAATCAACCACCGAGATTAACTTCACATTACCGGAGAAATCAGCCCTGGATGACCTCCTAGAATACCACTCTGGGGGAACAGGCGACTCTACCGGGGAGTCAAAGTTATTGCTGGGGAATAACTCCATCCTGCCGGATATTCTGCTCTGCTGGGGGTAAAAATCCATCCTGCCGGAGATTACCCAGTTGGGGGATAACCAACCGCACTCTCTTTGCTGAGGATAAATAATAACAATTCTCAGGGAGTAATTTCACTCTGCGGGGAAGAAAAACAATTCTCTACTGACTCTGCCAGGGATTAGCCAATGATAGAAAACCTCTTCGACCTCTGCTTGGGGAACGAATCACCTCTTAAAACTCTGAGGGGATACCAGATCCTATGTCCAAATTCTATGGGGAAACCAGCTTCTGCTGAGGATAGAGAAAACTCTGACGACTTTGCTGAGGAGTGAATGCGTACCTGCAATCTGTTGAGGATATAGACACATACCTGACTTTCCCGAGGGATATCAATCTCGACTCCCTGGGGATGATTCTACCTTGCTGGAGAATTCAACCTAAACTTCCGAGGAATGAATGCATACAAACAGTCTGCTGGGGAGAAATGTATACCCTCTATCTGCACACCCTCTGCTGGAGAAATAGACCCTTGCTGGGGATGGAGATGCATGACCTCCACTTGCTGGGGAACGATGGTCTTACCAGGGATACACCTCTGGAAATTTCCCCAAGGATAACAATCCTGCAAAAATGAACAAACAAACAAGATATCCTGCACAAAGGGAACTATCTCGGTCGTCATCAGTGACATTGTTCAAATAAATCAAAGTTTTAATGATTATTGGCCAAAGCCTGCAAGTTTATGTATGCGCAGTTTTATCAAAAATATCGGGCATTTTTTCGCAAACAAAACAGTAAAGAATAAAGCAAGATAAACAATTACTGAATAGTATATGTTTTATTGACAAATGGCCTGTAAATAGGCAGATTTTACAACATATGCAACCCCTGAAAAGAGGAAGTTGCGCAAAAATTACAGAAATGCACAGAAATATACAGAATGTCGGCAATGTGGCACAGACAAACACCATGAGCTGATCCCTCTATGACTCGCCTAACCTCGAAGATTCCCCGACACTTCGTCTTCTGAAGAGATTGATTCGGATAAACGGCTCTCAGGTCCTCCCTCAATCTACTATACTATGAAGATCAAAACGCAGACCGCAGTCATTCGCTTTTCGAATCCCTAATTTTTGCCTGAATCGCCCTTTCGGGTTTTCAATTCATCGGGATACCCATTTTTGTCAAAGTCGCCTTTTCAGGTTTTCAACTTTGCGGGCTTACATCTTTTTCTTTTATATCCCTAATTTTTGCCCGAACCCATTCTTTTTATGGTTCGCCGGGATGCCCCCTTTTTGCTTGGATATTCTTTTTCTTTCCAGCGGGTCTCTTTAAGCAAAGTATTTTTAACTGCGTCTGCATTCATAGGGGACGTGAAATATTCATCATCCATGGTTGATAACAACAAGGCTCCTCCGGAGAAAACCTTTCGCACGACATATAGACCTTCATAGTTGGGAGTCCATTTGCCCATGTGATCTGTTTGTGGAGGGAGAATTCTCTTCAACACTAATTTGCCTGTCTGAAAGCTTCGAGGGTGCATCTTTTTGTCAAAATCTTTCTTCATCCGACTCTGATACAACCGACCATATGCAATAGATGCTAGCCTCTTCTTGTCCATCAGGATGAGCTGATTCAATCTATTTCTTATCCATTCTGCCTCATCAAGCTTGACATCGAACAAGACTCTCAAAGAAGGAATCTCGACTTCTAATGGCAGCACAACCTCCATGCCATACACCAGTAAGAAAGGATTTGCCCTAGTTGAGGTTCGTACCAAAGTAAGATATCCATGCAAAGCGAAGGGAAACATCTCATGCCAATCCTTATAGGTCACAACCATCTTCTGCATTATCTTCTTGATATTTTTGTTGGTTGCTTCCACAACGCCGTTCATCTTTGGACGGTAGGGAGATGAGTTGTGATGCTCAATTTTGAAATTCTGGCATAATTCCTTCATCATCTTGTTGTTCAAGTTCGAACCATTATCGGTAATGATTCTCTTAGGCACTCCGTAACGAAAGATGATGTCCTTCTTGATAAACCGGGCTACCACTTGCTTAGTGACATTAGCATAGGAAGCTGCTTCAACCCACTTGGTGAAGTAATCAATGGCTACCGGGATGAAACGATGTCCATTAGATGTTGTAGGCTCAAACTTGCCAATCATGTCAATGTCCCACATGGAAAAGGGCCAAGGTGATGCCATGACGTTCAACGGACTCGGCGGCACATGAATCTTGTCAGCATAAATTTGGCATTTATGACACTTCTTTGCATACTTGAAGCAATCTGACTTCATTGTCAACCAATAATACCCTGCTCATAACAGCTTCCGAGACATGGCATGCCCACCAGCATGTGTACCAAAGGCTCCTTCGTGGACCTCTTCCATAAGCAAGCTAGCTTCTTTTTCATCCACGCACCTTAAAAGCACCAAGTCATAATTCCTCCTGTAGAGTACACCATCTTGGTTCAGATAAAAATTTCCAGCCAACCTCCTCAGAGTCTTCTTATCCCGGATCGACGCCTCTGGCGGATACTCTTGGTTCTTGAGGAACTTCTGGATGTCATAATACCATGGCTTGCCTTCCGAAGCCTCTTCAATGGCAAATAAGAATGTCGGCCTATCCAGGCGAGAGATGACTATTCTTGGAGCATCATTCCAAAAATTTACCTTAAACATCGAGGATAAAGTGGCCAAGGCGTCCACCATCTGATTCTCTGCTCTAGGCACATGATGGAACTCTTTCCGATCAAAGAACGGTAACAGCCTCCTTGCATAGTTCATGTAAGGTATCAGATTAAGATGCCAGGTCTCCCATTTTCCCTTAATCTGATTGACAACTAGCGCTGAATCACCATATACATCTAGATTCTTGATCCTCAGATCAATGGCTTCTTCCAATCCCATAATGCACGCTTCGTATTCGGCTTCATTATTGGTGCAAGGGAATGTTAACCTGGAAGTAAAGAGGATATGAGAACCATGAGGCGTCGTGATAATTTCCCCAATTCCACTACCCTATGAGTTAACAACACCATCAAATATCATCTGCCATTGGGAACCCTTCTCCGGACCTTCATCGGGTAATGGCTCATCACAGTCCTTCATCTTTAAGAACATGATGTCTTCATCGGGAAATTCAAACTTCATAGGTTGATAATCATCAATCGGCTATTCAGCAAGATACTCTAATAGAATATTCCCCTTGATTGCTTTTTGGGAAACATATTGAATATCATACTCTGTCAAAACCATTTGCCACCTGGCAATTCTCCCCGAAAGTGCTTGCTTTTCAAAAACGTATTTAATCGGATCCATCTTTGAAATCAGCATGCTTGTATGATTTAGCATATACTGTCTCAGACGTTTGGCAGCCCAAGCGAGTGCACAACACGTTTTCTTCAACATTGTGTACCTGGATTCACAATCTGTGAACTTTTTACTCAAATAGTATATTGCATGCTCTTTCCTTCCAGTCTCGTCATGCTGACCGAGAAAATAACCCGTGATGTTCTCAAGAACCGTTAAGTACATGATCAATGGCCTTCTAGTTACTGGAGGTATCAGTATCGGAGGCTCCTGCAAATATTCTTTTATTTTATCAAATTCCCTTTGGCAATTTTCGTTCAGACAACCGCCTGATCTTTCTTTAGCAATTTGAACATGGGTTCACACATGGCTGTGAGATGAGATATGAACCGAGCAATGTAGTTCAATCTACCCAAGAAACCACGAACCTCTTTCTCCATTTTTGGCGCTGGCATATCTTGAATAGATTTTATATTTGCAGGATCGACCTCGATTCCTTTTTCACTGACAATGAACCCCAACAACTTTCCGGGCCTGACACCAAAAGTGCACTTATTCGGATTCATCCTCAATCTGAATTTCCTTAGCCTTTCGAACAACATCAGAAGGTTTACCAGATGTTCCTCCTCCGTTTGCGACTTTGCTATCATGTCATCAACATATACTTCAATCTCGTGATGAATCATATCATGAAACAAAGTGACCATAGCCCGCTAATAGGTAGCCCCTGCGTTATTCAACCCAAAAGGCATTACCTTATAACAGAAAGTCCCCCACGGTGTAATGAACGTTATTTTCTCCATATCCTCCGGCGCCATCTTAATTTGATTATACTCGGAAAAACCGTCCATGAAGGAAAACACAGAATATTGCGCAGTATTATCCACCAATACATCAATGCGGGGAGCGGGAAATCGTCTTTCGGGCTCGCTTTATTCAAATCCCTATAATCAACGCACATCCATACCTTACCGTCCTTCTTTGGTACCGGTACGATGTTAGCGACCCACAGAGGGTAAGTTGTTACAGCAAGAAATCCTGCATCCAACTGCTTCTGGACTTTCTCTTTGATTTTCACAGCCATATCTGGTCTAGTCCTCCAGAGCTTCTGCTTGACTGGCGGACACTCTTCACGCAACAGAAAGCAATGAACCACGATGTCGGTGTCAAGACCAGGCATATCTTCGTATGACCAAGCAAAGATATCACTATACTCACGAAGCATTTCAACCAATCTTTGCTTGATATCACTATATCACTCTACAATGCATCCCCTATCCTGACATCTCTTCTAGCTTCCTCGGTACCTAAATTGACGACTTTGATTTCCTCCTGATGAGGCAGAATGATTTTCTCTTCCTGTTTCAAAAGTCTGGCTAGCTCCTCTGGCAAGTCTTCATCTTCACCAATCTCTTCTTCGGCTTGAAATATCAGATTATCAAAGTCGAAGCGAGTCATAGACGACTCGGAGCAGTGTCATCTGCAATGTGAAACCTGCAATGATCATGATTTAATGCTTAAAATGATATGCAAATGAGCACAAACCACATTTCCATTTTATTGTTAAAAATAAATAGGAAAGACAAGGATCACAATATTTGAATGCAGAAAACGCCCTTTGATTGATTGATAAAAAGATTGTTCAAACATAAGCAATTGGGCCCTAAAGACAAATGCCGTTATGCTCCGGGTAGAACATAGGGTTATACAATAATCATAAAAACAAGTCATTACTCTTCAGTCATCACTTGGATGATTTCTTCGACAGACCAGTTGTTTAGGCTTTGTCCTGGAGCGCATGGCCGAACCCAAGTGTCCATGTCTCAGTCGCTGTCACCGTCTTCATCAGATATGCCATTAATCTGCTCAAAGATTTCACCCCCGCTGGTAAACTTGACAGGCCCCTTATAGTGCGGCGCGCTCTGGGAGGAAGAAGATGGGATGTATCCCAAACCAAATTTGTCTTGCTTATTGGGGATATTCAGCACTTGGCCCCAACCTTGTGATGCCCCGGCCTTCACCACTTCTTGGGCTTCCTTGAAGGATGACATGGCTACTTCAGGCGCTTTGCTCACAACAGGTGCTTTATCCTTGATTTGCACAGTTTCAAAGGCCTGGCACAGAGTCTCATGGATTTCGCCATCAACCTCGACGTACTTGAATGAAGACAAGTGACTAATCATTATATCTTCCTCTCTGCAAACAGTGATGACACTGCCACCTACCATATACTTCAATTTTTGGTGCAGCGTAGACGTTATGACGCCCACCGAATGTATCCAGGGACGTCCTAGCAAACAACTATAAGTTGGCTGAATATCCATGATGTAGAAAACTGCATCAAACACCTCAGGACCAACCTGAATAGGTAAAGTCAACTCCCCAAATACGGACCTGCGAGTCCCATCAAAAGCTCGTACTACCAAGTCACTTGGCGTACACAATATACCACGGGTATCTAACTTCATCAGCGCCTTCTTCAGTAGTGCATTCAGGGATGACCCTGTATCAACAAGCACGTGTGACAGAACGGCTCCTCGACATTTGATAGATATGTGCAGCGCATAGTTATGGTTCCTTCCCTTTGGTGTCAAGTCCAAATTCGTGAATCCCAGTCCATTACCTGCATTTACATGTGCCACAACCCCCTCGAGTTGGTTCACAGAAATCTCCTGTGGCACATAAGTTGTGTTCAGTATTCTCAACAAAGCATTCCTGTGCGCTTCCGAGCACAACAACAATGACAAAATGGATATTTTGGACGGACTCTGCTGCAAGTGATCAACAATCTTGTAATCACTCTTTCTTATCAAGCGCATGAACTCTTCCACCTCCTTCTCCAAAGAGTCCTTCTCACCAGCTTGAGAAGTTTCTTCCACCACTACTTTCTTCCCCTTATCAACTCTTTCAACAGCCACTTCAGGTGACGAAAACACTCTTCCACTCCGAGTAATTCCACCAGAACCTACTAAGTTGTCCACATAATCCACCGGTAAATTTTTCAACTCCTGTTTCTGTCCGTTGCAATATACTTCGGCTTCGTAGTTCCACGGAATCGCCTTGTTACTTTCATATGGTACAAGACCAGCTTTGGTAATGATGATGGTTGGCGGCCTAGGCGGCGCAAAAATAGTAATAGTTTTGTACGGAATCGAGATTGTCGCAATCTCATCCCTTCCTCCAATCACTAATTCCTCAGTCTTTTTCTCAGCAACCCTGTCAAATTTCAAGACACCATCGTTCATCAACTTTTGAATATGATCTCTCAGCTTCTCACATCCCTCAGGATGGCTCAAACGTTCAGCACAATCTTCATCACAACCTGGGAATACTCCTACCCTCAACAACTTGCTCTTTACAAAACCCAGCGGTGTCTTCAACTCATCGATGTTCGACACCAAATTCAAGCTCTCATCTTCAAGGATAGCACTGACCCCAGCTGCCCCATGGTTAGGCATGGGGTTCTGCACGACATTGGGTGCGTCGTGAGAAAAGTTTATAGCCTTACTGTCTATGAGATACTGAACTTTGTGCTTAAATGCCTTGCAATTGTCAATATTGTGCCCTGGAGCATCAGAATGAAACTCACAGCGAGCATTAGCATCGTAACCAGGTGGTGGCGCACCTGTCAATGGAGCCAAATTTCTCTTCTGTATTAACTGCAATTGTAGCAAGTGTTGAAGTAATTGAGAATACGGCATCGGAGGCGCGTCAAATTATCTATTTACTGCCCTGCCTCGATCCTGAAAACAACGAGGAGCATAATTCTGCTGATTCTGTTGTGGTTGTTGTTGTTGTTGTGGTGCCGCAGGTATTGTGATACTTACAACCTGTTGCTGCTGACGATACTGCTGATGTTGATTTCTATTCCTTCCCCTGGAACTAGACACTACGTTGGTTTCTCCTTCACGCTTTTTGTTTCCAAAAACCTTTCTATTCCGTCCTCTTGTTGAGGACCCTTCGCCAGCTTGAATCTTCCCTAGCTTAATTCCGTTCTCGACCCTCTCCCTAGTAATGATCAAATCAAAAAAGCTTCCAGACATATTACCGATCGGCTTCTCATAGTATACGCCTGGTAGCGTGGCAACAAACATATCAATTAACTCCTTTTCAACCATGGGAGGCTGCACCCTAACTGCCAGCTCACGCCACCTCTGGGCGTACTCCTTGAAGCATTCACCATTCTTTTGAGATAGATTCTGCAGTTGGACCCTGTTAGGCGCAAGGTTTCTATTATATTGGTAGTGCTTAACGAAGGCCTCAGCCAAATCCCTCCAACATCGGATATTGGTCGGTTCTAAGCTCATGTACCATTCAAGACAAGGGCCCGAGAGGCTGTCCTAAAAAAAATGCATCAGCAACTTTTCATCATCTGAGTAAGCGGACATCTTGCGATAGTAAGAGCGCAGATGAACCCTATGACAAGTAGTGCCTTTATATTTGTTGAAATAAGGAACTTTGAATTTCAAAGGTACTTTCAAGTCTGGGATCAGCCCCAGATTAGCCATGTCCAATCCCATGGAGTTCTAATTCTCGAAGCTCCGCATCTTCTCTTCGATCAGCTTAAACCTCTTATCAGGCTCAGACAAAAACCCTGCACCAATATCTCGCATAGAGAAAGCATCTTTCTGCTGATCTTCATCCCACTGAGGAATATTGTTTCCATGCGCAGTATACGCTATTTCAGGCATAGGGATTCCACCTACATTACCTCTGCCCGGAGGGATCACAACTGGAGGAATGACATTAGCATGTGGCGTGCCACCATCATTACGAGGAGGATTAGCAGCAACTCCTCCATGAAGTACACCATTACCATCAACCCTTGCAATAAGTGGTTGCACCAGAGTCCTTAGTTGCTCTTGACCGTTTGCCACACCCTGCATCAAATCCATAAATTTGGCCATCTTGTCCCGAAGTTCCTGCATCTCAGCTTGCATCTGTTCCATGACCTTGCGTTGATTCCCTCTAGTGATGTACCGGTGAGTAGTCTGGTGTTCAATCCTGAAACAAACTAACAAACCACGGAAATAAGGTTAATGGTCCCGGTGCACCTGCGATGCAAAAATGCATAATGATGCACTATGCAGTCATGTATATATGCATTAGGGATATTTCCCCCTCGATTCTAGTTCCAAGAGCACATCACGGCAATGGAGAGCTAACAGATAAGCAACAAGAATTCTTCTCATAAATAAAATGAGAGCCAAGGATCAGATACAAAGCATAGTGCTACAGCAATACAATGAAATCAGAATGACCTCAGCCAACAGGTCTGGTGATGGTCTATACATACATCATAACAACAGACTGAAAAGAAAATACAATCAAGTATGACAACTAGACTGGAAATCCTCTAACAGCTCCTTCGTCTCTGGATGGTCAGGCCTGATAAGCAACCCTCGGATAAGCAGCTTTCTCCGGCTAATAGTGGTCTGCAAGTCCTGAGCATAATCCTCCCAGGAGCCATCACCAAAAGCCTCTTCAAGCTTACACCTCTTCGTATCAGCTCTAGACTTGTAGTCATCCAACGTTGCAAGCGCTTCGTTCAGTCTACAATCACTGTCACATCGGAGTGAGGCTTCAGCTGCAATCTTCTCATCCTTCACCTAGAGTTGAGCTCTCAGCTTGACAATCTGTTGTTTCAGTACATCTTCCTGTTCCTTATTATTAGCGAGAGTAGCATTCCATTGATCCTTAAACCTAGAAATCTCTAGATAAGCTTTATCCAACTCCTTCTTCTTAGAAGTAAGGACATCACTAACAACCTTCAAATCTAAACCCATACGCTCACAGGCGCGAATCTCTTTGGTAAGATCTGTACCCAGTTTGTTGAACAACTCAGTTTGTCTCTTGCAGGAATGAGTAGCTTCAATCTTTTCACTTCGGAGTTGAATAATCTATTTCTCCAACTCTTCATTTGCCTTGCGCAAATCTTCTTTCTCAGACCATAATTGATTATACCTCTGGATGTCAACAGTGGTAGACTCCTCAATCATCAGAGGATATAGAGGCTCAACAGATGGAAAAGGCATCAGCACCTTCTCTGCTCTTTCCTTGATCCAGGTCACATAAGGGTCGCAAGCTCGACTGTTACTCTTCCCCAAAGAAGCTTTCCCTTTGCGATGAATTTTGTTCCAGGCTTTCTCAACTCTAGCCAAGGTCTCATGCTCTAACAACCCAGTGACATATAGAGATTCTTGTATCTCCTCTTCTCTTGGAGGCTCTCTCAAGGCATACCCAAACTGTCTTACTGCAAGGGATGGGTTATAGTTAATGCATCATTTCCTTCCGACCAACGGGACGTTAGGAAAACCACCACAACTGTATATAATCTCCGTACCTAGCATGTCTTTATCAAACCAGATGATGTTCCCAGCAGTTAATCCCATCAATCTCTCTGACCACTCTAGGGTACCTGCAGTATCAATGAAAGGACCGGCCTTGGGAAGATGACTCACAAACCACCTGTACAACAAAGGTACACAACAAGATATTTTCTTCCCTCTCTAATTCTCATTCTTATAGTGCACAGAATGATAGACGTCGCCTAGAAGCGTAGGTACAGGATTCTCTGAAGCAAAAATGTGAAAGGCATCCACATCCACAAAATCTGGAATATTAGGAAACAACATGATACCATAAATGCACAGTGCTAGGATGGCATTAAACACAACCCAACAACCCTCCTTCGCAAAGTGTCGAGCTCTAGCAACCAGAAAAGGTAGAGGAAAACAAGGCATTCCATTTCTCTTGACCAACTTCCCTTGTAGCTCAGAAGCATCCAAATGAAGGGAACCAACAAGCTTAACCAGATCAGGCTCAATATCAGTATGATAGAATGGCATCTGGTCCAAGATAGGCACTCCAAGTAGCACAGAGAACTCCTCTAGAGTAGGAAATAATACATAACCTGGGAAAGTGAAACACTGTAACTGGGAATCATAAAACTGCAGCAGAGTATGGAGACCACCCAACTCATAAACAGAGGGCTTGCAGACACAAGTCAAAAGCTTCCCATATGATTGCTTGAAATCCTCCATCACCTTCCTGTCATCCATAGAGATCAAACTGAGCAAAGATCCAATGTCTGGAGTAGGGAACTTATAAACCACTGTCTTATTCAGGCTAGGCTCCATGTCAGCAAAGAGATATGATCACTAGAATCGAAGGGAAAATATGCACATGTAACATAAATACATGTCAATGTTAATATGCAGATGAAAAATGCAAATGCAAATGCAATAGGGGATCAAGGCTGTTGTGCTGTTGATTGAGAAGAAACAGCGCTCCTCTTTGGCAAGAACGTAGCACCATCATAAGGACCCACTGTATCAAAGTCACATGTTCATACTGACAAGAATCGAGTAGGTTGAAGGTCAAAGTTTCCTGCATAACCCACCCACTCACAGGTATGGACCTATCTCTAATAAAGGTTCAGCATCCTATGCGGTCGTCAGCGTCACAGACTTTCGAAAAACGATGATACATTCACTGTTTCTGATTTGGCATCATAGTCTAACGAAGCGGCCTCACTTAGCTGACTCCCAAATGATCGGTCCTCAGAGTCGACAATCCTCAGATCCAACAACCTCTCAATTGTCTGAAACGGGCTGGAAAGGAAGTCGTTAAAGAGAACCTCGTCTGAGCGCAGATTTAGTAGGAACTAGTGCATGCCAAACATACAGGTTCACCACTACTTTCCACTTCTAAAGTTATGGTTGTACTCAAGCTTGGGTCTGACTTATCTCACAATGGAACTCCCACCCAATAGCACAGCACAATGATAATATACAATGCTGGAAAATAAAATGCGAATGCAAATAAAGTACAACACATATGTACACACCCCTAGATAAACACATTAGCACTAGGATTGACTTGCATAGGGGATGGGAAGATTCCACAGCAGAGTTACCAGCTGTCACATCGCTGCGAAGAGGGGCCGACAAGGACAGAAGAGTCGCCACCGTTCATTATTTATCCCAAAAGAGGGAAAGGAAACGATCAGAGAAAACCTAATGAAAAGGGAAAAGACAGGTCATCGCAACCAAATCTTGGGTTCGGGAGTCAGTTATGCAAGGGGAAGGTATTAGCACCCCTCACGTCCGTCGTATTCGACGGGATCCATGCTTGTTGTCTAACTAAAAGGGTCCTCATCTATCTAAGCTATAGGCCACAGGGACAAAAGAAAAGAAAAGAGACTCGATAGAGCATCACCACTCTATGCCTACGTACTCCCTCGTGCAATGGGAAAGTTAGAGTCAACGTAGTTCGAAAAAACTACGGGTGAAAGGGGGGAAGGTTGCTCGCCAAGACGTCGTCGTCTTGTGCCTATGTATCCTTGTCTGGTACAAGAAATCAGAGTAAACGTAGTTCGGGCTAACAAGACCACAGGTTGGTTCAAGTGTTTTACCCGAGTAGGGTTAAAACTTAGTTCTAGCAGTTAGGTGTATGCGGCTCGACCATTGGAGACTTAGGCGTTACCTGTTTACGGTAGAACCAAGAGATAACAAAACTTTCCTTATGAAAATGGTTTCCAAATTAAATCCCGAAGGATAAAAATATTTGATGTTTGTTTTTGTATTTTTTAGACAAGAAGTGAATTGAATTTTATTTGTAATTCATGTTGCATTAAAGACTATGACTTAGGAGCGAATGCATCACATATCGTCCATAGGGAATACGCTTAACACTCTAGAAAATTGAGAGGAGGCCCTCCAATCATCATTTCTCAAATGCTTAAGGCTTGTAGCGTACAACATTCATTATCCATTATTAAGTGTCTTGAGGAAGTTTGAAGATGAGAAGAGAGACACAACTCTAAAGGGAGACTAAGACTCAACCTATTGTTCTCATAAAAAGTGCACTTATGATTGGGATGGAAAGGGAATGATACCTAATGTTATCATACATGGGTTCAAGCCTAAGGTCTATCATAATCAATCTTGAACAAGAGATATTAGAGGTCCTAAGGGAACATGGAAAAGGAAGACAAAAGAAGAAGAAGAAGAAGAAAGCATAAGTGAAAGAAGAAAGAATGCAAACATATAATGCACAACAAAGATGAAGAAAAGAGGGAGGAACAAAGTGTGGGGAAGTAGCCAGCACAAGCACATCTCAACCTCAAGCATGCAAATGAAAGATGCAAGAACCAAAAAGAAAATCACACATAAGAACTTAAACAAGTTCAAAGCAAAGTTAGATAAAGTGAGAAGAATGGAATCCTTACAATCACTTACATATCAATCACTAGCTCAACTACAAAGCAAGAAAGCCAATAGGCCAAGAAAGATCAAGATGATATATGGGATATTAGACTTAGGAAGCAAGTAACTCAAAGAGTCTCAACCACAATCATCATCAAGATCAAACAAGAGAAAACATACCAAAAGTCTTCAAAATGAATCACCATTCATGATATGTTCAAAGTTCCTCCAAAGGAGGGACCAAACCATCTCAAATGGGACTCAAGGGTCCTGGGAAAGAGGTGAAAACAAGAGGAGAGAATTCACAAAGCAAAGAAGAAACACACCAAAGAAATTTGCAAGACTAGGCATGGTAAAGGACCTAAGTCCTAAATACTTTCAACATTGAACATCAAATGGAAAGCCTAAAAAGAATGCAACTCAAAACATGAACCAAACAAGTGTAAGACCTATAAATTGGAAACCAACTACTTCAACATGCTAGAAATGTGAATCAAAAAATAGTTGGAAGCACATGGGATCCCCAAGGGTCATTTCCCATCAAAACTAGGTCAAGTGTGTGTGTGAACCATCCTTAGAAGTACCTTGACTTGCAAGTTACCTCAAAAATAGGAAAATGGCTCAAATAAACCCAAATAAAATGTTAAAAGCACAAGATAATATTGTCAACCATAAGCCAAAAGCACACAACCAATGTTCATTTAAAGCATCACCATAGAAATTGATTCACTTGGGTGCTCCACTTTGAAGGGGGGTTGTTGAGGGTCAAACAAAATGACTTGAAAGTCAACCAAAATGAAATCAAACCAAGGCCAAAACCATCCTCTAAGACCTCTCAACTCATCATTCAAATGAGAAAAAAGTCTCATTCATTGGAGCTTTAAATTTGTCAAGAATCAAGCAAGAACAAATGAATACACATGAAAACCCATTTAAAAACACCTCCAAATATAAAATTCCATTTTAATTGAAAAATAAGTGGAAAATGAAAATAAAAAATACCAAAAATTAGTTAACACATTAAAGGGTCCTAAAATGTTTTTTGTGGAATTTTATCACATTTGGAGATATTTTTAATTGAATAAAATAAAACAGAAAATCAAAAGGAAATAAAATAAAGAAATAAAGGTGTGTGGTGTGAATAGCAACTGATTCTGTGTAAATCCATTGGGCCTTATCAAGAAAGGGGTGCAAATAGCGCATTTGGCCCAATATCACACAAATCAGAAACTAAGTGAAACGCAACGTTCCACTAAATGAGGTGGCAAGTCAATATTACATGCAGGAAAGTCAAGCACATCACAACCGTCCATCTTACCCAGTCAACAAGTCCACCATGCCAAATCATCTTGACCTGAGCGAAGACCAGATGCCGGAGCCCTAGCTCCGGTCGTCTTCTCCAGAGAAGTGGTCGGAGTTACAGGTCTGAAACTTCACGAAACAATGCCAAATTTTATATCAAATTGAAGAGGAACTTATGTACAAGCCAGATCCAAGCTCCAATTTCATTTATCATGGACATACGAAGAGAACCGAACGATGGAAAAATTGAGTGCACAATTGAAATTTCACCAAACAAGACAATTAAGATTTCAAAAAACATTGCCTACCAGAGGTAGGACTTCAGATGCAGCCAGCAATGCCATAAGATAAGCTCTATAATGGAAGGAAATTTGAAAGGAAGTTTACCTAATGGAGTCTCTCCGTTGGAGCTTCAAATGATGCTTAGCTTGCTCAAGAATGTGCAGATCCACTCACTGATGCTCACGGAAGAGGAAGCTTGCTTCAATTTGGATTGAAATGGCTTGGATCTGGATTTGAGATTTTCAAATTTGCTCTTAAATTTCAAACTTCAATTCTGAGCTCTTTCCACGAATTGCAATTTCTGAGCTCTCAGTTTTCATTCCAAACTTTTATATTATGGATCTTTGATGAAATGGAGGCCCAATATGGCTTTGTTGTGGTGAATTATGGAAATGCCCAATTTGGCAAGTACCTTCATGCACGCGTGAAAACCATACTATACACACATGAAATTCATTCCATTTTGCAGCTAGCAATGTGAATTGGACATATGAATTGGAAATGGGCTTGTATATTGTCCAATTAAGGTGTTTGGAATGTAAACTTTTTCATGAAGCTACTTTGAATCCCACGTGTTTTTCACTTCATACACCAAAATTGATTTGCGCATTTCACTTGTTGGACAAATGTGAACCATTTTGAGTACAAATATGGCATGAAAAAGTTCTAGAACCAATTCAATTGAATTCATGATTTAACATCCATTTTTCACTTGAAATCCCTCACCAATCTCCTTATCCATGCCAAATTCATGCTAAACTTGAGTTCCATGATGAATTCAAAGTCATTTGGGACAACTTTCATGTTGGTGAAAGTTCCATTTGAAGTGCACAAAGGCATGTAAATGGCCCATAACCAAAATGACCTATAATCAAAGTTTCCCAAAATACCCCTGTCTTGCAAGCTTCATAACTTGAGTTCTACAAATGCGATGAAGGACTTCTAGGACTTTTGGAAAGCTAAGATCATAATTAACAACTTTAATGTTCATCAAAAGTTGAGGAGCGACATGATTCTAAGTCAAAAGTGCCTTGGAAGTTTGTTGACTTTTGTTGACTGAAAAATATGTTCATCTGAGACCTATAACTTGATGGCATCATAACTTGAGCTCCACAAACCCAATGAATGATTTCTAGTACTAAAAAGAAAGCTAAGAACATGCCCTACAAGTCTCATGTTTATAAGAAAATGAGATTCAACTTGTATCTTGAGATATGTGGTCTTGAAGTTAAGCACTAAATAGGGGATTTTACATTGACAACCTTCTGAAACCCTAATTTAGTAACTTCTCACACCCTTGATTCTTCTTGATTTGATCTTGAAATAACATACTAGATGTCTCAACACAACTTCCCATGACTCCAATGACTTAAAACCAAGTCTCAATCTCCTTTAAGTCTTCAGTTGACTTTGCACTAAGCAGATGAAACCCTATGTGTACAATCCTTGACTGCAACCTCTTGCACATGATACAACTACTTAGATGAGCTCCACAATAGCTTCAAAAGCACTCAATGAGCTCTTCAATCATTTCCTATCCATAATCCTAAGCTTATGAACCTCTGATGAACCTCAGTTGACTTTAAAGATAAGAGGTAAGCAATACATACCAATCCATTCTCTCAATGATCTTTGACTGCCTCTTGATGACCATAAGTACTTGATAACTTGAGCAAACACTCTTGCTTAAGCTTGGAACTGTTGATACTCTTTTCTTGAATACACACCTTCCTTGATCCCCTGTAAAGAACCATGCTATGTATATGCAAGATGCTAATGAAATAAAATGAAACACAAGCCAAGTAAAGAAAAAGGTTGGGAAAATTTTGGGGTACAACAGTCGGCTTAACACTAAGTTAAGAACATATGCTAATCCAAGAAGGCATCCGCTAATTAAAACGATCATCGAACTTGAAGGCCGACTCACCATGAAGTTGATAACATCTTCTAATCCAAGCAGGCATCTGTTAATTAAAACGAGCATTGAACCCGAAGGCTGGCTCAACACGAAGTTGAGAACATCTGTTAATCCAAGCAGGCATCCGTTAATTAAAGCGAGCATCGAACCCGAAGGTTGGTTCAACACAAAGTTGAGAACATCTGCTAATCCAAGCAGGCATCGAACCTGAAGGTGGCTCAACATGAAGTTGATAACATCTGCTAATCCAAGCAGGCATCCATTAATTAAAACGATCATCGAACCCGAAGGCCGGCTCAACACGAAGTTAAGAACATTTGCTAATCTAAGCAGGCATCCGCTAATTAAAGCGGGCATCGAACCCCAAGGCCAGCTCAACACGAATTTGAGAACATTCACTAATTAAAGCGGGCATTGAACCCGAAGGTCAGCTCAACACAAAGTTGAGAACATCTGCTATTGAAAGCAGGCATCGAACCCGACGGTCGGCTTAACACAAAGTTGAGAACATAATCCACCGACTCACAATCTGAAGGAAGAATTCCGTTGGGGGAATGAACATGAATAAGTAAACTCTGTTGGGGGATAGAATGAAATAAATCGTTGTCTGTTGAAGATACAACCGAAAACAAGAGGTAACAACCTGACTTATGTTTCAAATACACATGTTTGAATATGGCGTAATACTCCATATGAAATGGAAATGCTACGCGTTTGGGAGGATGTTATGCACAATAAAAATGCAAAGGAACCACTCCAGTAAAATAAATGCTGAAGAGACGAAGCCAACTCCGTTGGGAATGAAAACCAAACTCTGCTGAGACAAGCGGCCCTGGATGGCCTACCAGAATACAACTTTTCAGGGGGACAAAGTCCTCGGCTGGGGAAAGCATATCCATTCTACTGGGGAAATCAGCCTTGGATGGCCTCCTAGAAACCAAGACTTTTCTAGGATACAAAGCAAACTGTTGAGAAATAGCTCCATTCTGCCGGAGATTAAAATCCACTCCGCTTAGGGTTACTCAACAAGGGAATCAACATCGACCTCTGCTTGGGGAATGACTCAATGACCTAGACTTTGAGGGGAAACAAAACTCTGAACTTGCTTTGCTGTTGGGGATAGGCCTATTTTGCTGGGTATATCAATCTTGACCTGCTGAGGATGATCTTGACTTCATGTATCCTCAAACTGCTGGGGAGAAACAAATCTCAAATTTCATATCTTCCTCTCGGGGGGACAGAGATATGGTAACTCTATCAGGGATACACCTCCAGAATAGCCTCAAGAACGAAAGCCCTGCAAATGAACAAACAAACAAGGTTTCCTATGCAACGGAAGCTATCTCGGTCATCGTCCATGACGTCGTTCAAGCAAATCAAAGTTTTAACGATTATTAGCAAGGCCCACAAGTTTATGTATGCAGGGTTTTATCAAAAACATCAGGCGTCTTTTGCAAACAAAACAGTAAAACTAAAGCAAGACCAAAAGCTTTCTGAATAATATATACTTCATTGATAAACGGCCTGTAAATAGGCAGATTTACATCAGATGCAACTCCTGAAAAGAGAAAGTTATGCCAAAATTACAGAAATGCACAAAGATATACAAAATGTCGGCAATATGGTACAGACAACCACCATGTGTCGATTCGTCTATGACTCACATGACTTCGATGCTTCTCTAATGCTTCGTCTTATGAAGAGATTGATTTGAATGGTTGACCCTCAGGTCCTCCCAGAATCCATTGTGCTCAAAAGATCGATACTCAGATCGCAGTCATTTTCTTTTCAAATCCCTAACTTTTTCTTGAATCGCCCTTGCGGGTTTTCGATTCACCGGGATACCCATTTTTGCCAAAGTCACCTTTTCAGGTTTTCAACTTAGCGGGTTTACATCTTTTTTTATTTTTATCCCTAACTTTTTCCCAAACCTATTCTTTTTTATGGTTCGCCGGGATGCCCCATTTTTTCCTGGATTTTCTTTTTCTTTTCAACGGGTCTATTTTAAGAAAAGTTTTTTTTAATTGCGTCTGCGTTCACAGGAGACGTGAAATCTTCGCCGTCCATGGTTGAAATTAATAAGGCTCCTCCGGAGAAGACTTTCCTTACGACACATGGACCCTCGTAATTAGGAGTCCATTTGCCCCTATGATCAGTCTGTGGAGGGAGAATCCGCTTCAACACTAGGTCACCTGCCTAAAAGCTTCGAGGGCGCACCTTCTGATCAAAAGCTTTCTTCATCCTGCTCTGATATAACCGGCCATATGCAATGGATGCCAACCTCTTCTCGTCCATCAAACTGAGTTAACTCAGTCTGTTTTTCACCCATTCTGCCTCATCCAATTGGACGTCAACCAAAATCCTCAAGGAAGGAATCTCGACTTCCAATGGTAGGACAACTTCCATACCATATACCGGAGAGAAAGGAGTTTCCCCGATTGAAGTACGTACCGAAGTACGATATCCGTGTAATGTAAAGGGAAACATCTCGTGCCAATCTTTATAGGTCACAACCATCTTCTGCACAATCTTCATGATATTCTTATTGGTCGCCTCGACAACACCATTCATCTTTGGACTATAGGGAGAAGAGTTGTGATGCTCAATTTTGAAACTCTGGCACAGTTCCTTCATCATCTTGTTATTCAAATTCGAACCATTATCAGTAATGATTCTTTCGGGCACTCCGTAACGACAGATGATGTCTTTCTTGATGAAACAGGCTACTACTTATCTGGTGACATTGGCATAGGAAGCTGCTTCAACCCACTTAGTGAAATAATCAATTGCCACTAAGATGAAGCGATGTCCGTTGGATGCTGTCGGCTCAATATTTCTGATCATATCAATGCCCCACATGGAAAAAGGCCAAGGAGACACCATGACATTCAAAAGATTCAACGGTACATGGACCTTATCGGTATAAATTTGGCATTTATGGAATTTCTTGGCGTACTTGAAACAATCAGACTCCATGGTCATCCAATAGTAGCCTGTCCTCAACAATTTCTGAGACATTGCATGTCCGCCTGCATGCGTATCAAAAGTGCCTTCGTGGACCTCTTCCATAAGCAAACCTGCTTCTTTTTCGTCCACACATCTCAATAGAACTAAGTCAAAATTTCTTCGGTAGAGTACATCATCTTTGTTAAGATAGAAGTTTCCAGACAATCTCCTTAAGCTCTTCTTATCCCGGCTTGATGACCCAGGCGGATATTTTTGATTCTTGAGAAAGTTTCGGATATCAAAATATCATGGCTTCCAATCTGAAGCTTCCTCTATTGCAAATACAAATGCTGGCCTATCAAGGCGTGAGATAACGATTCTCAGAGCATCGTTCCAATAATTCACCTTATACATTGAAGATAATGTAGCCAAGGAATCTGCCATCTAATTCTCCGCTCTTGGCACATGATGAAACTCTACCTTGTCAAAGAAAGGTAACAACTTCCTTGCATAGTTCATATACGGTACCAGATTAGGATGACGAGTCTCCCGCTCTCCTTTGATCTGATTGACTACCAAAGCTGAATCACCATAAATATCAAGGTTCTTGATTCTCAAATCAATAGCTTCTTCAATACCCATGATACATGCTTCATACTCAGCTTCGTTGTTGGTGCAGGGAAAAGTTAACCTAGCAGTAAATGGTATGCAGGAGCCATGGGGAGTTGTAATGATTGCCCCAATTCCACTACCATAGGAGTTAACAGCACCATCAAAAATCATTTTCCACTGGGAGCCTAACTAAGGACCTTCATCAGATAACGGCTCATCGCAATCTTTCATTTTCAACAACATGATATCCTCATCAAGAAATTCAAACTTCATCGGTTGATAATCATCAATCGGTTGCTCTGCGAGATATTCTGACAGAACACTCCCTTTAATGGCCTTCTAGAAGACGTATTGAATGTCGTATTCTGTCAAAACCATCTGCCATCTAGTAATCCTTCCCGAAAGCGCCTGCTTTTCGAACACATACTTAATTGGATCCATCTTTGAAATCAGCATGGTTGTGTGATTCAGCATGTACTGTCTTAGGCGTTTGGCAGCCCGAGCGAGTGCACAGTACGTCTTTTCTAACATTGATTATCTGGACTCAGAATCTGTGAACTTTTTACTCAAGTAATAGATGGCATGTTCCTTTCTTCCTGTCTCGTCATGTTGACCGAGAACACAACCCATGGAGTTCTCAAGAACCGTCAAGTACATTATCAATGGTCTTCCAGCCACTAGAGGCATCAGTATCGGAGGCTCCTGCAAATATTCTTTTATTTTTTCGAATGCCCTTTGGAAATTTTCGTTCCAGATAACCGCCTGATCTTTCTTTAACAATTTGAACATTGGTTTGCAAGTGGCTGTGAGGTGAGATATGAACCTTGCAATGTAGTTCAATCTACCTAGGAAACCACGAACCTCTTTCTCTATTTTTGGCACTGGCATTTCTTGTATAGCTTTTATTTTTGCAGGATCGACCTCGATTCCTTTTTCACTGACTATGAACCTCAATAGCTTTCCTGACCGTACACCAAAAGTGCACTTGTCCAGATTCAACCTTAGTCTGAATTTCCTTAACCTCTCAAATAACTTTAAAAGATTCACCAGATGTTCCTCCCCCGTCTGTGACTTGGCAATCATGTCATCAATATAGACCTCGATCTCATGATGAATCATATCATGAAAAAGAGTCACCATTGCCCGCTGATAGGTTACCTCTGCATTTTTCAATCCAAAAGGCATTACCTTGTAGCAAAAAGTCCCCCACGGCATGATAAATGTCGTTTTCTCCATGTCCTCATGGGCCATCTTGATTTAATTATATCCGGAGAAACCTTCCATGAAGGAAAACACTGAATATTGACCTGTATTATCAACTAGAACATCAATGTGGGGGAGCGGGAAATCGTCTTTCGGGCTCGCTTTGTTTAGATCATGGTAATTTACACACATCCTTACCTTACCATCTTTCTTAGGTACAGGCACAATGTTAGCGACCAACGGAGGGTAATTCCTCACGATAAGAAATCCGGCGTCCAACTGCTTCTGGACTTCTTCTTTGATCTTAACTGCCATGTTTGGTCTGGGTCTTCTTAGCTTCTGTTTCACAGGTGGACACTCTTCTCGAATAGGTAAGCGATGAACCACTATATTCGTATCCAATCCGGACATATCTTCATATGACCAAGCGAAGACATCTTTATACTCTCGGAGCATTTCTACCAGTCTTTGTTTGACATCATCCTCTAAAGAAGCCCCTATTCTGACCTCTTTTCTAGCTTCTTCTGTATCCAAGTTGACAACTTCAATCTCTTCTTGGTGAGGCATAATAACTTTCTCTTATTGGCGAGGCATAATAACTTTCTCTTCTTGTCTCAGCAACCTGGCGAGCTCTTCAGGCAAGTCTTCGTCTTCTTCAATCTCTTCTTCAGCTTGAAAGATTGGATTATCAAAGTCATACCGAGTCGTAGACGAGTCTGAATCGGTGGCATCTGCGATGTGAAACCTACAGGATGATGATTTGATGCTTAAAATGATATGCAAACAAACACAAACCACATTGTCATTTTATTGTTAAAATAAAACAGGAAAAACAAGGATCACAATATTTGAATGCAAAAACGCCTTTTTGATTAATGATAAAGCAATTGTTCAAAACATAACAAGGATAAGGTGTAACAACCCAATTTTTAATAATTAATTATATTAATTAATTGATTTATTGGAATTATTTTAATTATTGGATAATTATTTATTTTATTGGTGAGATGATTGATTTCGAGAATTAGTGAGTTAGTGTAGTGTGTGAATAGTAAGTAAATTGGGTTAGGCCCAATAACTTAAGAATTAGGGTTTTAGAGAATAAAGAATTTAGTAAGAGAAGAAAGAGCATAGAGGAGAAGAGAGAGCATAGAGGAGAAGAAGAGAAGGAGGCAAGAGGAAGAGAAAAGTGGAAGAGAGAAACTCAGAATTCAAGCATTCAAAGGAATCAAGGATTCTTCCCAAAGAAAAACCTAAGGTAAGGTTGGGTATTCTCTCATTATTGGGATTGTGGGTTAATGAGTAATGGGTAGAAGTTGTGTAGGGAGAAACCCTAAAATTTGGAATTGGGGGTTAATGGTTAATGTGTAGAAGATTGTGTAAGGAGAACCCATAGATTTCCCATGATTTATTGGATTTTCGATTTTTATGAATACCCTAAATGAGGGGAGTGATTATTGTAGCAAAGAAGGGAATGGTTGGTGAAAAATACAATTTTTTGCACAATTTTTTAGGAACGCACAGTGAGCAATCCATTGCACCAATACGTCAATCGATTGCATACTGAGCAAAGCTACTGGAAACTGAATTTTTAGCAGTCCAATCGATTGCACTAATATGTCAATCAATTGCACAGTAAAACAATAGCTAAAATCATGAAATTTTCAAAGGTACAATCGATTGCACCATGACTCCAATCGATTGCATGCTGTACATAATCTGAAATAAGTGAATTTTTCACATGTCCAATCGATTGCATGTTCACTACAATCGATTGCACTAACTGAAATTTGGAAAAATCCTGTACTGGAAGTTTAATTACATAGAGTCTTTGTTTAATTAAATCTTAACAAAAACATGGATCAATTGAGATGATTATTGATTATTTACTTTAGTATTGATTGATTAACAACCTTTGTTTGGTTATTGAGATTTCAATTGTAGTTTAACAAGCTGATTATGTATTGAACATTGAATTTAAATGTTGGTGATGGATTGATTGTCCTATGTGTAATCATTGAATTATGTTGTGAATTGTGATTGAATCTAAATGATTATTGTGCATTACTTGATAAATATAGTGATGATGTTGAAAGTATGAATACTTTGGTTATTATGAAATGTGTTGTGTGTGCAATCATGTTATAATTCTTGTGTGGTGAATTATTTGAGTATGTATGGGATTAAGATGCGAGAACGGTCTTAAGTGCATATGGTTGTTGATTGAATACACATTATTTGTTTTCAAGAGGCAATGCTTGCTAGTTTCTTGGAGACTAGTGACTTTCCCCAAACCTAGAGCGGGGTTTGCAAGCTTAGGGAATGGGCTTTTGTTTGTTATTGGTCTAGGGAACTGGCCCGGTTTAAATGTAAAAACCGAAAAATAATAACCAGTGTTGGTACCACATGGCATGAGTTGCATTAAGTTGCATTGAGTCGCATGGCATATATAATTGTTGTATGAAAGTATGTGTATGTGTATGACTTGTTGAATTGAGAGTTGTGAACATGTGGTTGTTGAATGTTATTGGCTGATGAAAATTGAAGTGTGAGAATATTGGTGTTTGACCTGACATGCTTTACATTATTCATTATCTTATAATAGCAATATTGATGTGAATTATCACCCTTCTATTGGAATGATGTCCTATACGACATCGTGCAAGTATCAAAGAGTAGAACTGCTCGTAGTTGCAAGGTCGCTGTCGGTGTAGCTGTTTAGTATTTTAATTATGTTGGGTCGAGTCGTGCTCTGGTCATGTAACACTGGGATCGTTTGTTTTATATCTTAGAGATACATTATGTACTCCACACTATGTTTTTATATTCATTGGAATATTATGATGTTGGCCTTAGTGCCTAAGTAATGTTGATTAGGTGATGAACATGAATGTCTCTGCTACGAGAATTATGATACAAGTTGAATCCGCTGCTACATGCAAAGTAAAACCTTGAAAAGCATGATTATTTATTAAAATGTTAATGATCATGACAGGTGCTTTTGATGTTTTGGAAGTTATGTGTGACACCCTTTTGTGAATGCATGATGATTTACTCTGATTATTTATATATTTTCCGCGGGGTTTAGAAGGGTGTTACATTAGTGGTATCAGAGCAGGTCGGTCAGTTGACCATGTTGTTAATGTGTTTATTCCCATATATATATATATATATATATATATATATATATATATATATATATATATATATATATATATATATATATATATATATATCTGATATGTGTGTATGACACTATCGATATTATTAGTTCTTATGAAGTTTTGTTGTTGGGATCCAGAACAATGGTCGTCGATAGGAATGATGAAGCGATTGTCGAAGCTTTGGCGATGTTGGCTGGAGCGATTGGACAGAATCCATAAGCCAATGTGAATGCTGGAAACAACGCTGATGACAAGTTCCGTGCTTTGGGAAGGTTTCAAAGGAACAACCCGCCAATTTTCAAGGGAACCCATGAACATGACAAAGCACAAGTATGGCTGAAAGCAATTGAGAAGATCTTTCGAGTCATGAACTGTTCAGATGTGCAGAAGGTGCAGTTTGGTACTCATATGCTTGAAGAGGAAGCTGAAGACTGGTGGGGTAACATTCGTCAGATGTTTGAAGAATATGAGGTTGTGGTTACTTGGGATGTTTTTAGAGAGGCATTTCTGGAGAACCCTAATCCCAAGGTTAGCCGCCCCCTTCTCCCTCACAACTTCATCTTCACCATCATCCCCCAACCTTCATCACTCTTACCATTCTTCATCAACACTTCCAAAAAAATCAAACAAACTTCAAAACCCAGAAGTTCTACCCCTTCATCATCCTCATCGCCTTCAAACAAATTCATCATCACTCTTCCATCACTTTCTCAACAGCAAAATCAAACACAACCCGCCGTTGAAACACTAACAGCTCAACTCCATTTCACCATCAACCTTTTGCATAATCTCTACTACCATTAACCCATCTCGGCAACTCCAACAATCAACATTAACCATTTTCCATTGTTCAGCAAAAATCATCAAACTCAACAATCAAAGCCCGACTCAGATCTAAACTTCCATTAAACCAATCTCACACAGCAACTCGCAACTCATTTCTTCATCCACAACAACCGTAAATCCACCACTTCCATATTTCACTCTCAACCCATAAACTCAACTCTTCAAAAAACATCCATTTTCCTCCGCCTCCCACCTTCATCAACTGAAACCCATTCAAAAACTGAAACCCACAAACCTGCGACGTCCAAAACCTTCTCCTCCAACCACCATTTTCCGTCGTCATTACCTCGTTTTTCTGAAACCCATTAAAACTTTAATCCTTCATTTAACCCATTTCAACCCTCAAATATACAAACACACATAAACAAGCCTAAAGAAACACTTTGAGATGAAGAGATATACCAAACAAGTGCGGAAATGATTCAAAACACAGACTTGGAATTGATGAAATAAAAAACCGAAATTCATGATTCGCAAAGTGGTGTTTGAAGCGAAAATCATGTTGTTGCTCGAAGAGGGTCGAATCATGTTCATGGTGTTTTATTTTTTATTTGAGGTTGGACTAGACCGGTTCTTCATGAGATGCGTTTTATCCATTTGTGCTGATAATGTTGTTTGAATAACACGAGTGCAGGTCTGGGCCGTGCGAAGCCCGTTTGTTTTTTTTTAAGTTTTTTTTATTTCTCGTTATATGAGTTGGTTATGCTATGAGGAGGTGATGGGCCTATGGCCCGTGTGACCCCCCCTTATGTTTTACAGTCCAATCTCATAAGCTTCACCCATTTTCCTTTTTCTTTATTTCTTTGTAAATATTTTGTTAATACTTTTCTTATAATATATAATATTTTGTTAATATTTATTTTAAGAGCAGTTTGTTAGTTTTTTATTTAATTTATACAATATTTTTCAAACAGATTGTATTTATAGGTATATATTTTATAAATTTTTGCAAGTATATATTTAAATTAGTTTTAGTTTTGTATATTCTTTTCTAACTTGTCTTTAGAATAATTTTATATAAATACATTTTTTCTAAACATTTTCTTTCACTTTCTATTAGAATATTTTTAATATTTTCTTTTTAAAAGTTAGATTTTATTTCTCATTTATTATTAGGCATTTTGTTCCATTTTTTCCTTTTAGGCCGATGAAGAGATTTTTATCGTTTATCCGTCAAATTATTGATGAGAAATGATAGATCCGAGACCGACTCTCTTTCGTTTTCTATTTTCGACTTAATTTCGATTCTTTTTATTCTATTTTTTGTTTTGGGTCGATGACGACTTTTCCGTAATCCATTACCAGTCAAATTATTGATGAATAATGTTGGATCTGAGACCACTTCCTTTCTCTCCTCATTTCTTCTTCTTTTCGATTTTATTTTAGCTTTCCGTGATTGATGAAGTCTTGTATCCGTAAGCATCGGATTTATCGAAGTTGATAACCTTCCCGATTTCAAATCTATGGAAAATGACCATTTGGATCATTTTCTTTACTTTGGGGTCGCGATAGGCTACCTTCGATTAATCGATATTTTATTTGCGATTAAGACGAGATCCCATTCTTTTGGCCCGTGCGACACTATTAAATCGGAGAATGATTTTCAATATCATTTCTCTATCTTGTCTTTTGCATGGAAACCAAATACGCGACCTCCTATAGTTCGACTTCCATTATAAGTCGAGCTATGACGGTTTAGCATTACATTCGTCCTGATTCAATTCACTAACCAAACTAACCACTAACTTTGCTTTCTGTCAAACATACAATTGCTTTTATTTTTCTGTCAAATATTAATAGTTTTAAATTCAGTCATTATATTCTTGTATATATTGTTATACTCTGTATATTGATCATATCTTGTAAATATTGAAATTGACTTGTACATTCTTTCAAAACACCTAATTAATATCGAAACCATAAAATCTTAATTGGTGGACTGTTGGTTATATATCTTGTATATTTTCTGTATCCCGTTCATATTCATCTCCTGTCTTATTCAGAACTTCTTTTCGAAACTTTTTCTCCTAAAACCTCGGTCCCGTACCGAGTGCATTTTTAAACTTTTTTTCACAATAAAAACTTGAATGGTCATGGAGTGGTTAGGCATAGACCTTCTCCTATCCCGAGTGCTTGACATTACCGTAGGGTTCACTGTCGCAAAGCACTTACCATTCAAGATCAAAATCATCTTTCAATAAGAGAATGACGTTCTCTTTGTATTAAACTAAAGAGAGAGGATTGAGTGTAGACTTCTTCCTCTCCGAGTGTCAGGATACTCACTGTAGAGTGTGTGGTCTCGATACTCGTCTTTCAATACGAAGACGCTTGTATTCGCCACGCCTTTTCTCCTAAAAAACCTCGGTCCCGTACCGAGTGCATTTTCAAATTCTTTTCACAATAAAAACTTGAATGGTCATGGAGTGGTTAGGCGTGAGCCTTCTCCTATCCCGAGTGCTTGACAGTACCGTAGGGTTCACTGTCGCAAAACACTTACCATTCTAAACCAAAAACACTTTTAATAAGAGAATGAAATTCTCTTTATATTGAACTAAAGAGAGAGGATTTAGTGTAAACTTCTTCCTCTCTGAGTGTCAGGATACTCACTGTAGAGTGTGTGGTCTCGATACTCGTCTTTCAATACGAAGACGCTTGTATTCGACACACCTTTCATAACAAAACTTTGAGATAAAGAATTGGGTACTACCCGTAAGGGGTTACTATCCGAGGACCTATTTCACCCCTAAAAAGCAATTCCCACAAATCAAATGTGACATCTTGCCTCGCATGGCGAAAACTAATCTCTTCAAAAAGGATATGTTATGTTCGTTCTACCGCAAACAGGTAACACCTAAGTCTCCAATGAGCGAGCAAAAATACACCTAAACTGCTAGAATGCGCATGATAACATCATCCACAAAAAAACACCGGTTACGCGTTTCACGAACTATGTTGCTCTGATTTCTCATGCATGTTGAGAATACACAGGCACAGGACGACGACGTCTTGGTGAGCACTCTTCTTTCTTTCCCATCTTTCTCCATGTTCTATGGACATGCTACGTTCGTTCTACTGCAAATAGGTAACGCCTAAGACTCTAACGAGCGAGCAACGATACACCTAAACTGCTAGAATGCGCACGATAACATCGTCTACCAGAACTTCCCTGCAAACTGTAGGCCGAACTACGACTTCTCTGATTCTTTACTTCTTCAAGTAAAGATACGTAGGCACAAGGGCCACAATCCTTGTTGAGCACACTTCTACCTTTTACCCGTAGTTCCCCGAACTACGTTGACTCTGACTTTCTCACATCTTGAGAATACATAGGCCTAGGACCACGAAGTCCTATTGAGTCTGTTCTTTATCTTTTCTTCCCCCGTTACCTCTTTTTCCCCTATTTTTAGCCTTTCTCTCTATCTCTTGGAACACTCTTTTTAAGCAATATATTCTAGCAGATATCATCACACGTAGACAAATAAATGGTTCCCACGAGTATGATGGATGCGGGATGCTAATACCTTCCCTTCGCATAACCGGCTTCCGAACCCGTTCTTGGTTACGAGACCATCTTATCCATTTGTTTTTTAAGGTTTTATCGACATTTTCCTTTCCCCTCATGGGATAAATAAAGTTTGTTGGCGACTCTTCTGTCTTTCTTTTCGCCTCCCCGTCGTTGCATTTTTCGAGTAGTGGCACATGCAGCTTTATCAATTGCATATTGTTGCGGTGGAAATAGGATATCAAACTATTAATTAGTTTGAATCATAATTTTTGATTCACAACCGCTCTTTGATTTATCCGAAGGAAAAGGTAAAAAGAGGGAAAACCTATCTTTGCATCGTGAACACAATACGGGGAGAGACGTAGGTAAGGGGTTGGTTAAGCTTAGGGAAGGTACTAGCACCCTAAACTTCTGTAGTACTCTACAGGAACCTTTTGTTTATTGTATGTTTTTTTTATTTTATTATCTACTTTAAATATATATTGCTAAGGAATAGAGTGACCTAAAGACCTAAGGGTTAGTCCTAAGTTTACTCGGCAAAACGTCGCATCTTATGCCTACGTATCCTGGATATGGAATAGAATCAGAGTAATCGTAGTTCCCCTCGAAAGGGAGGTTAGAAACTTCTTGACCGTGGTCAAGGTTTCAAGGGGAGTAAACGTATCTTAAGGACACACTTACGTGGAGTTTCGAAACTCCTATTTCTACGTTGAAAAAGTTTTGAATTGAAATTAGTGTTAAATTAGGGATTCCACGGTGGGAAATCCTAAACAGAGCACGACGGCTCATTGACCTAGAAGCTATGGTAAAGGGCATTTTGTACACGGTGGGACGCCTAGGCTAATAGGGTTCGAAATTAGGGTTATTGAAATAGTCAAATGGTAAGGCTATTGACTCGGCGGTCAAACTGTTAGACCTAACCATTCAGAAGGTTAATAACGGTAAATCATGCACACAAACAAAATATCATACGGTAAAATTAAAGTGCGGAAAGTAAAGAAAGCGTCGCGATGATCACTCGCGTAAATAACAAATCCCCAAAAATGCGAAAATAAATAACTGCGACGATTACTCGCATGATTACAAACCAAAAGCTAAAATGCTAGAAGTACAGGTAAAACGGAAAATTAATATGCTAGAATTGGAAAATTTAACTAAGAAATTAATCAAGTTTTTCCTTTTTGCCATGGGTTGATAATTTTGGGAAGATTAAATATAAAAGGAAAATTCTACTAAAATTCTTTTTAGAATGATTTGAAAATAAAATTGGCCTTACTTTAAAATATTTCAATTTTTAAAAGTGGTCTAAATTTCATTCCCATGTCCCTTATTAAAAATGATTTAATTATAAAAGTTTTATTATTATTGAAATGAAGGTTGTTAACGTTAATTAAAAAAATAAAGGTTTAATGGCATGTTTTTTTATTTATTTTAGGGATGTTTTTTTAAGGACGAAAATGCTTTTTATTTGACTAACTTAATTAAACTAAGATCTAACAATTTAAACAAATCTTAATTTCAGTACACCATAAAGAATGCACCGTCAGAATAAAGAGAAAGAAAACTGGAATTGAAATGAAAACAAAAAACTAAAAAGAAATATAAAATAAAGAACACGTAATAAAAGGGCTAAATGGGGGATGGATGCCGCCGCTGCCTCATTATGATTTTCCAACCCTTATTCATCTTCTTCTCTGTTTGGTTCCACGACCTCAATTAACGACCTTGTTGAGCTTTCATTCCTTTTTTTATCATTCCTGCATGTACCTGAAACACAAAGCCTAGCAAAAATCATGATGATTCCAAACAAATCCTTACATTTCGAAGTTCAGATCCGCCGGTAGTGGTGAATTTGCGAGAGGTAGTGAGCTTCCAAAAGCTTACGGCCACCGCGAACCCTCGATGACGCTTACGGTGATGATGATAAAGCCAACCGCTTCTATGAGCCTTCAGATTCTTCGCTGATTCTTTTCCTCTTCTCTTCTTTCAAAACTGGGTGATGATGAATCCTGTAGGGTTTCTGAACCTCGTTGCTTAGTCGCGGCACCATTTTGCCTCTGAGCCTCCTTTCATTTGTGATTTATTCGGCCGATGATGATTAGGATCTGAGGCCGTCATGAGTTTGTTCGTCGATGATGCTTGGCTGGTGCTCGGATCTTCGTAGGCTCCGCCGCCGCTCGTCGGTTTGCTGGTGAACTCTTTTGGCTTGAACGCTTTGACGTTTTGAGTTTTGTTTGCTTTTTATTTGGGGTAGTGATGAAAGATTGTTTTCAATCCTCTGAACCTCAGTTGGCCGGCGCCGCTTTTTTTTTCTCCCCCCTGGTCCGATCTCCCTTTGATGGCTTATATATGAACTCAGTTTTTCGATTTTGGGCTGGATTTTATCTTTATTTAGGTTACGGAGATGTTGCCTATATTCATGGATGATGAGTGTTGGGTTTACGTTATTATTGTTGTAAACTTCCTGGTGATGAATGACTCAATGCGCTTTTGTTGACTGTGAGATTTTGGCTGCTACTTTTCAGATTCGGTTTGGTTTGTTTGTGATGACTTGGCTTTCTTGCAGGAGCTTTAAAAAAAACCGTTGATTTTCCTGTCTGGTTGTCTGAATTGGTTTTCTGAACTGCTTTGAACTGGATTTGACCTGAATTTATTTGTTTGAACTTGTTGAATTTTTGTTGAAATTGGTTTTTCAAGAAGATTGGCGTTAAGGCCTCGTTTGGGAAAACTGTCTTCCTGAAAAAATCACTTTTCTCAAACCGACTTTTCAAATAAGCACTTTTCGGTATAATCTCTTTTTGGCCAAATAGCTTATTTCAAAAGCAATTTTTCTCTTCTCTTTCTTGGTCGCCTCGGAAAAATATAAGAACAAAAACTGCATGATCGGGCCATCGGCCGACACCCGGTGATGATACTACTCTGAGGGTGTCGAACGTAAATTCTAACATTTACTCTGCTTCTCTGTTTTGATTTTCTGTGTGCAGGTACGAAAGGAAAAGTTGAATCTTGGAAGAATTAATCAGACAAGTCGGCGCGAAGAAATATTCGGAAGGACTTTTTAGGATATTTAGGAAAATAAAATGTAATTTAAATTCTCTTTTGTAAATTGTAAATAAAGAAATAAGTATGAATAAAAATATTCACGTTATTTTTCTATCCAACAATCATTTTTCAATTTTTTTCCGTCCTTTAACTTTACCACAACCGGATGACCCACAGAAAATATCCGATTAAATCCAACTTGGTCAAGTACCTCCGAATAAATTTAATCGATCAAAACTTAAACGATTAAACTCAAACAATAAAAATAAACTTCACCGTGTAAATTCAAAAAAAAATCAAATGAATTAAACTTTGTTATTTCAACCTGTGTCTCTCTACTTAAAACATGCTATAACCTTCAGTTCCAATCCAATATTTCCAGATTAAAACACGCCTGATGATAGAACTAATGATAGTCTTGCACGAAGTAAAACAGAAAAGAAGCAGAGAAAACCGATTAACAGCGAAAACAGAAATATATTCCGCATTAAAATTCAATTTGCGTCTCTGATAAAGTACCAAACTATAAACCAACTTGGACCAGAAACCTCAATCAAATAGAAATCAAAACCCGAATCCGAATTGGAATTTCTACAGCTTTGCCTTCAAAAATAACTGGCAGATAGCAACAGAACATAAATAAATATAGATTAAAACAGAAACTCCGCCGAATGGAATCTTGTCCCGATTTGAACAGAACCAGCTTAATGTCTCAAACATACTCAAACCTAAGTGACAAAATAAATGTCTCGGAACTCAACTGATGACAGAGTCTCGGCCCGTTGAATTAATTATCGTATCTCACAAATCCTGATGCTAAAAATTACCGTGAATCTCTGTTATCCTCAAAGAAAATAAAAATACTCGGAAGCGGAGGCTCTAATTATTTAATAAATCCCTGATGATAACTCGGCTTCGAGGACTGTCAGTAAACAACGTGAAAATGACCATTTTGTCCTTTAACAACTAAAGTGTACCAGGCGTGGTTCCTGCAAAACGAAACAAACTACGTAACCCGTTAATAGTTAGCTGATGCGAAAATGAGATGACATGTGACATGAATCGACTAATCTGAGGGTAAAATTTGGGGTATTACACATATAGTGGAAAAATTGCAACTGGGTAATATCTTAATGGTCTATCAACAACATTATGATCTTTCAAAACCTTCAGCACTTAGACTTCTCCATGTTTTATTACCCCTCTGACAAAATGCAGCCTCACATCAATGTGCTTGGCTTCCTCATGATTGGCTGAATTCTTCGACAAGTGTATTGCACTTTAACTATCACTTTTAACAGTGACAACTCAACCTTAAAGTTTCAGCTCCTTTGTAAAACCTTCAAGCTACAATGCTTCCTTCGCAGCTTCAGTTAGGGCGAAATATTCCGCTTTAGGGGTTGATAAGGCAACAACCTTCTAAAGTGTTGCTTTCCAACTGATTGTTATGCCAAACATATTGAACACATATCCATAAATAGGTTTTCTGGAATCCATACAACCTGCATAATTAGAGTCGACATATCCTTTGATTACTGATTTACTAACTTCACCCTAGGCTTCACCATAAATTAGGACTCTATTCAGAGACTCATTTATGTACCTTAGAATTCACTTTAATGCTTGCTAGTGAGCCTTTCTAGGATTCGACATGTACCTGCTTACAAGTCTTACTACACATGATATGTCAGGTCTAGTAAAAACCATAACATACATCAAAGAACCCACTATATTAGCATATGGGATTCTATTCATATAAGCTCTTTCGACATTAGTATATGTACACTAATTTATACTCAGCTTGAATTGAGGGTTTGTCGTTGTCACAACAGGCTTTGAATTCGATATACCAAACTTTTCAAGAATTTTCCATAGGTATGCCTCTTGAGGCAAGTATAATTTCGACAACTTTCTTTTTCTTCATATGTCAATCTCAAAAATCCTGGACGCAACTCCCAGATCCTTCATTTCAAACTCCTTATTGAGTTTAGCCTTCACCCTCATTACATCTTCGACATTGTTGCTTGCTATTAGAATATCATCCACATAAAGCAACAAAATAACAAATAAATTATCAGGTCAAAATCTAAAATAAACACAGTGGTCGAACTTACTTCTATTGAAACTTAGGTGTACCATGAACTTGTCGAATCTCCTATTCCACTATCGAGGAGATTGTTTCAGCCCATATAAAGATCTCTTTAGCTTGCACACATAATCTTCCTTCCCCCTTTCGACATACCCTTCAGGTTGCCTCATCAGGATTGTTTCGTCTAGATCACCATACAAGAATGCAGTCTTCACATTCACCTGTTCTAGTTCAAGGTCGAATTGTGCCACTGTGGCAAGCAACATTCTAATGGACTTGTGCTTTACAACATGAGAGAACACATCATTGAAGTCGACACCTTCTTTCTGAGTGAACCCCCTAGATACCAATCTTGCCTTGTATCTCTTTGACGCCACTCCTTTGATTCCTTCCTTAACTTTGAAAATCCATTTACAGTTTACTAACTTGGCTCCAACAGGTTTTTTGATCACTTCCCAGATGTTGTTATCATGAAGACATTTCATCTCATCATCTATGGCCTTCAGCCATTCAGTCTTATATCAACTCCTCATAACTTTTTTATAGTCTCTAGGTTCTTCATCTAGAATCTCACTTGCAGATATTATGGCATAAGTTATAAGATCTACATACCCGAGTCTCTGGGATGGCTTGATGACTCTTTTTGACCTGTCTCTTGCTAGAAAGTAGTCATTATCAGTCTCCTCATCTTCGAAAACATCTTCTGCTTCTTCTTAGACTTCATATGGGATATGCAATTCAGCATCAACATGTTCCACCTCAACAGGAATCTCTCCCTGTTGCAGCTCTTCGTCAACATCATCAGTTTTCTTAAAATCCATCTCAGCTTCATTAAAAACTACATCTTTACTGCTGATACATGTGCACTGGCTCTAGGCACCATAGCCTATAAGCTTTGACTCCTTCAAGGTATCCCATGAACATGTATTTCAGAGCTCTAGGTTTGACCTTGTCTTACCTAATATGAGCATAGGCATTACAGTCAAATACTCCCAATCTGCCGAGACTAGGTGGATGTCCTGACCAAACTTCTTCAGGTGTCTTCATATCTAACACAGTCAAAGAACATCTATTTATCAGATATGTTGATGTCAAAACAACCATAGCCCAAAATACCTTCTTTAACCTAACACTAGTCAACATGCATATAACTCTTTCTAAAATAGTTTGCTTAAAACTTTCTGCCAAACCATTTTGTGGTGCTTTGTAATACTTAAGGAAACACAAAAGCTGTCGAATGCCTCATTGCAAAATTCAAGGCCATTGTTGATTCTCAACCTCTTGACCTTTATGTCAGTCTGATTTCGACCAGAATCTTCTAACCTTTGAAATTCTCAAAAGTTTCATCCTTAGTCTTCAGGATGAATACCCATAACTTTCTAGAATAATCATCGAATATGGATAGAAAATACCTTGCTCCTGAATGTGATGGACACCTTTCAGACCTCCAAAAGATCAGCATGGATGTAATCAAGGGATCCATGTGTTCTTTATTTTCCTTTGTTGAACTTCACTCTGCAAGTTTTTCCAAGTACACAGGGTTCATAAAATTTCAGCTTTTCGAATTTGTCTCCACCAAGTAGATTTTATTTCCCCAATTCGACCAGACCCCTTTCACTGACATGGCCCAATTTCATGTTCCAAATTTCTGTCTTCGACAAAAGTTTCTTGGATGCAACATTTGTCGATCCACTTACAACACCATCCTCAAGGGTATACAAGCCTTGTTTCGTCACGCCTCTCAAGACTTCCTTTGACCCCTTCATTACTTTTAGGATACTTTTCTCTCCTTGAAAAACATATCCCTTCCTGTCAAATTCACCAAGAGAAATAAATTTTCTCTTCAAATTAGGTACATATCTGACTTCAATCAATAACCTTATTGACTCATCATGGAGCTTGAATCTCTCAGATCTAATACCTACAATTTTGCAAGCTTTGTTCTTTCCTAGCAGCACTGATCCACCATCTTGATCACATAGCTCCTCGAATAATCTCTGTATGGAGTCATGTTCCAAGTGCAACCTGAATCCATAATCCGCTCTTTTCTTGAGTCATTGATTGAAACCACAAGAACATCAAATGAGTCGAAGTCATCTTGAACAATGGTTGCGTTTCCATTATCCTTACCTCCATGATCTTTCAGGCATTCATGGAACACCTTTCTTGTGTGACCCTCCTTCTTACAATGATAGCATTGAATACCAGATGTCTCGCCACTATAAGACTTCTACTGACTTTTACCATTCTTCTTGTCAACCTTACCATCCTTTCTCAAGAATTTTCCCTTAATGGCTAAACCTTCACCAACCGTCAAAGGTTTATGCTCCTTTCGCCCGTTCAAGTCATTAAAATACAAGGTTAATTGAACTTCTTCAAAGCTCATGGACTCCGTTCCATATATGAGAGTTTCTTTGAAGTAAGCATGTGTTCTGGGCAAAGCGCACAACAACAACATAGCTTGATCTTCATCATTGATCTTCACATCAATATTTTCAAGATCAAGAATCATCTTGTTAAAGATATCTAACTGCTCAGCAAACACTTTGTCTTCACTCATCTTGAATGAATACAAAGCTTACTTCAGATAGAGTCGATTCACCAGATATTTGGTTATGTACAAACTTTCAATTTTCAACCATAACCCCGATACATAGTCTCCTTTGATACTTGTCGTAGAACCTTATCACCAAGGCTCAACAATATTGCACTATGGGCTTTCTCTATCATGATTGTCTTTTCTTTTTTTGTTAACACAACATCTGTGACTGTCTTTCCCTTCATACTTCCAACAAATAAAAACAAAAGGTTGGTGACTGCCACTCTAAAAAACCTCGTTGGTTCCTTTACCATCACTTCTACCATTCAAAATACTTTTGAAAAAAGAACACATGTGTTGAACTACCTCAAAGTAGGACTGGAGAATATCAAGGAGAATGGGTGGGTTAAAATAAAATTTTGATCCATAAATCCTTTACTATGAAACCATGAACCAGGAAACGTTACAACCCTCAAAAGACCTAATTGAAGTAGGGTTTATTTCTAAATCATACTATAGTAAGATCACGTTAAAGCTGACTCCTAAAGATTTTCTTATCATTTGTGTTAGTATCGGTTTGGAATTCTAACCAGTGATTCATTCACTGTATGTCACAACATCACTTCAGTGAAACATCGTGGATTTCAAAATTGACATAAGCATAATATTAAAATTATCATTTTCAAATAAAAATATTTTTATTCATGAATAAGTACTTGAAATCAAGAAAGTTTCCACAATGGGAAGAATGGCCACACAAGGGGGAAAACGTCTGAAGACTCCGCTAAGAAAAAGGGCTAGCCACTTCAAGATCCAGCCAATCTTGGGCAATCACGTCGAGATTCGACAAATCTCTCCAAGAGACAGTTAATAGGGGCATACAATTTCAAGAAACTGGGGCAAGTTAGACCGATATCGTTTATGACGAAATTGCTTCATAACTTGTGACTGGGATAATCCACATAATTACTCAACATACTGGGGCAGAGATAGACCGCAAAGGTGTAAGTTCTCTCCATGAAAGGTGTATCAACAACCATTGAGCTTGAAGTATGTGTTGAAGAATCATGTCTTTATAACCCTTCCGAGCCTAAAATCTTCCATCCCCTGCCATATGAGCATATGGTAAACCATTTCATAAATCATCACCATGCATTAATCATGTCGCTTCACTCATGCATATCATTCATCGGGCATATCATGAAGCCTTTTAAAAAAACACAAAAAGCCAAAATCCAATCATATTTGGCATCTTCAAATCCCAATCTTACTTGGCACCTCTATAAAGCCCAACCTCGTTTGGCCTCTCAAAAATCCCAACTTGCTTGGCATCTCTCAAAGCCCAATATTTATTGGCACCTTCGAATCCCAGTATTTCTTTGAACCTCTAAGAAAAATCAAAGTCCAACCTCGGTTGATACCATATAATGCCCAATCATCACTGGCATACTTAAGAGTACTTTGAATTTTCAACCTTCCTCCCTTTTGAAAAAAAACATTCGGCCCTGCATATCCCATACATACTACAAAGCCCAACAAATGGCATTTTGCATATAGTAATCATCATTTCATAAATCATTACATCTTCAAAATATATAACATATCCATCAAGATGGAGCATTACGCCATACAAATTCAAACTTGCATACGAAACAAATGCCAGACTCGGTACCTTGTACGGAAGGCCCTATTTTTTCCAACACTCATTCGTGTTGACCATATTTTTCTAACACTCGTCTGTGTTCATCTCATCTTTCTAATACTCGTTTGTATCAATTTCTAACACTCGTATGTGTTGACATTTTCTTTTCAATACTCGTCTGTATTGATTTCTAACACTCGTCTGTGTTGACATTACCTTTTTAATACTCGTTTGTATTAATTTCCAACACTCACCTGTGTTGATATTTCCTTTTCAATACTCATCTGTATTAATTTTCAACACTCTTTTGTGTTGATATTTCCTTTTTAATACTCGTTCGTATTGATTTCCAACACTCGTCCTTGTTGACATTCTCTTTTCAATACACGTTCGTATTGATTTCCAACACTCGTCCGTGTTGATATTGTCATTTCAATACTCTTCCGTATTTTTATTTCCAACACTCGGTCGTGTTGACATTATCTTTTCAATACTCGTTCGTATTAATTTCCAATACTTGTATGTGCTGATCATACCTCTTCAGTACTTGTATGTATTGATATCTGGCATTCGCTCATGCTAATCTTACCTTTTTTCAATACTCTTCTGCATTGACTTCTAACACTCGTCTGTGTTAATCACTATCCAACACTCAGCCATGCTGACCTTATTTCCCCAACATAATATTTCAGTCAATCCTCAACAAATAAACCTACAAAAGTTTGTCTTCCGTTCCATCTCTCCAATAAAAAAATATCAATAAACTTACCTTCCTTACACTATATCCATTCCGTTCTCAATAAACAATGGTATATTATTATATTTAATCTTCTTCTACCTTAAACGCCCGAAAAGTTGCCGCCTTTCGCACATTCAGGTCTAAGATGATTAAATATGGGTAACTATCATACCCGAAAATTTGCCCTACCTCCTCATTGAATTCGTCTGGCTTATGGTTTTGTTCATTTGCATACATTTTTCTATTTGATCACACGTTTAGGTCATTCATCGTTATTTTTATATTGTAACAAGTTCGGGCCAAAGGTTGAACAATAATGGATTTATTTAGTTTAAGTGGATTTTCAAGGCGGGTATTATTTGGTAATCATTCGAGTTTGTTTCCCATATCACTTGTGATGCGGATCATCTCTTTATTTGAGATTCATGGTTAGCAGGGAGATTAGAATGGTTGTCACTTAATTCAGAAGTTTGCTTGAATTCAAAGAAAAGGGAAAAGTTGGAATAAAAGGAAGATTTCATTCGTTTATTGGAAATTCAGGGTACAGTGCATATTTCTTGAGATACATATCAAAAGAATAGATTACAAGAAAAGAGGATTAAATATTACATCTTTTGGCTACAATTAACTTTTTAGTCAAACAATTGACTTTTTGTTAACTGTCGACCATTGACTCCTAAATTTTTCTAGACCTATTCTACAAGAATTTGATTAATGGATTCATAATCATTCATCACAAATAATTTGTGTCATGATTATGTCAAGTGTTAATTTCCAACAAAGTCTATCTTCCATCAAACTTCACTTCCATGGCTTGTTTTTCAACATTATTTCAAACCCAAAAATTCAGAATTTGATCCATGAGTTTACACCATTCAAAAGTATTTTTTTTAACGCAAAATCACTTCCCAAAAGCACTTAAAATTATGGGATGATTCACTAAAAATTCAAGTCAAAAGTGGTAGAAAAATCAAGGCAAAATCATTCAAATTCAAGATCATTACTAGTGAGTCTTTGTCTTACATCTCAACTTGGTACTTTTGCTAAACTTAAACACCATTGGCCTCAAACTACCTCATTCCTCAAAATCATTCAATTATCCAATTAATCTTTAACTACCATAACTACCAAACTAACACAAATAACTCCCAGACAAGTACAAATTCCAACTTCCATTTTCAATAAAACTTTCATTCAATCCTAACCATTCTTAACAATTAATCCAAGGGTTGAAATTGGTATTCTGCAACTAAGGATTAAATTAATTTCTAACTATTGATAAGCCCATTACTTGGATCATAATACAAGGGTGTTCATTCACTTACTAAGTCTATATAAACATGTCATCTTTCACAATTTTGAAGTTAACTAACCTTAATTAGAAAATTCAAAATATACCATTATTTTTCCATCATATTTTATTCTCAAAGTCTCTCTCAATTAATCTTCTCCCTCACCATCACCAAAGTTCATCTTCATCACTGTTTAGAACTTCACATTGAAGTTCTAAAATGGTGGAACTTAGCCACAATCTAATTTCTAAAAATTACCAATCAATAATTCATACATTATCATCAAAAATTATTATCTAAAGTTCATCAATATCATCAACAATTATCATATAAAGTTCATCAAAATTCATCAACAATCATCACCCAAAGTTCATCAATTCAAGCTTATTCATCAATATTCTACATTCAAGATTCATATTCTACATTAATTCATCCTCAAAAATAATCATCAAGCTTGGAATTTAATGGGACTAAAGGAGCTTATTCTTGAATTTTTTCGTATTTCACTTCTATACTCTGATTTTCAACACTAACCGGAGCTAACCCCCGCTCTATTGGTAATCTTTCATCTCTTCCACACCCTTGTCATGAATTATTGAGTGTTTGCTTGTTGGTTAGTTTAAGCTGATATTCTGAATTAGCTTATTAGATAATCACTTATTTTGGCCTAGAACACATAAACTTGAAAATAACAATTTTCTAATTCTTGATTATTAATGACATACAAATATATCACTAGAAGTGATTTTTCATCAAGATTCTAAATATGTGATTATTTTTTCACAAATAGTCATAACGAATGCAAATCGATCGGTTCTTTATACACTTTGTTCTTCACCTTTTCACACGATTCTTCAAATTTCGTGGCTCATTTGTAAAAATTGATCGCATATTTGGATTCCTTGCGAAAAATCAAGTCTGGTAATATATAACTTGCATATGGTTTATTAGATTTGATCATTTTAGTAGATTAAATTCAACGGCTATGAACATTTGAAGAACAAAGACATCAACCTAGAATGCACATAACTGTGACACCTGTCCCGCTGGGTTTTACTTTTTCCCTTTTTCTCTATGTGCCATGTGGTGCGTTCCTGCTGGTTCAGCATGTGCTAATAGGACAAAATAGACAAAATGACAAAACAACAAGTGATCACATGCATGCAGGTGTACAACGTGTGATCTACCATCACCATCAGATCTACAACATGTTGCATCCAATGGCTAGTGTTATCTTTCTGCGTTAACCTAGCATTGACTGTTGACTATGCTGTTTTTTTGTCTAACTAGGCCATTGGGCCATTTTTGGCGCCCAGATTGGACCTTTTTATTGCCTAGCACCCTTTATATGGGTTGTACTCCCCTGCAGATTTAATGTTTTTTATTTTTTTTCTTACTTATTTTTACACATTAAATAAATACACATAAAAAATCAGTTTCCTACACTTTAGAAATACTTGAAAAATAATATCAATTAGTACATGATTATATATTAATTAGTCTTTAATTTAATTTTTTTCACATTATTTTTTCTTTAATTTTCAATTAAACTCATAGAACTTAGGATATTCATGCTAATTCCTTTTTTCATGTTATTTTCTTTCTTTATTATTTTTATTTTCTTCAATTCATTTGTCATACTTTTAGCACATTTTAATTCATAAAAATTTCTTGTAAGCATATTGAAGAAAATAATACATGATTAGACTTTAGTTAGGAATTAATTGAATTAGTCTTTATAATTAGTTCTTTTAAATTTTATTTAAATATTCATTAAAACATGATAATTTCATTTTTATGCTTCTACGCTTCAAATAAAATCCTTGTGCTTAATAGGTTCTTAGCATGATCATCACCCTTTGATTAGTTAATCAAGGTCATTCTTGATCAATTAATTACACTTGGTATTAGACTTCGTTTCTTGATTACCTTGGGACTCATACTCAATTGAGTGATCATAAGTCTCTTGATCACTTGATTGAGTTGAGACCTTTGCACTTGTACTGCACTCAATCCCTCAAGCCAACTTAAGCTTAATACTCAAGACTCTGGACATCAATTCTTTGATCACTGTTGAGCTTCCTTCAAGCACAACAAAAGATTACTTTTTCAACACTTGCCAGTTACGATGTGAATTGCGCGCCACGGGCCTTAAGTAGCGGAAAATGAATGAAAAGAAGTATTCTTATCCTTTTTATGAATATCTTTGAATAAGGGACGCCGAACCCAGTTGTTCAAAGTATTCACCTCCAGTCATAGACTTTACTGCAATTCCAATCAAATAACTGTCAAGCTTTCTTCTCCATACTTCAACATCTCAACACCTCAACACTGCAACAATCTTCATCTGCAATACTTGTCTCTTTGGACCAAACACAATTCTCTTTGGACTTTCATACATTATTTGGGTTAATCACCTTGTGGTTAAAATACCCACCTCTGAACCAGAACCGTCTCTAAGTTAATCACCTTTCTAGCTAAAACACCATTCTCCTTTTTTTACATTGTCATGTGAGCTCCATGCTCAGGAAACCTTATGCATTGGTTAATCACCATTTATCAGTTAAAATACCACATTCTCATTCATGGGTTAATCACTATTTCTTGGTTAACAAATCCTACAGTAAGGTAATATCGTTTCAATCCTTTTCCTTGTTTTGTAAGTAAGTAATTCTGTTATCTATTTATTTTTCAAAGGTATTTGATGTTTTATGTGTATGATGTATGCAATATGTGTTCACTTCCAAAAATCTCAAATGTGACCATTGTGTTTTCATTTTACATGTTTATAGTTACTATATTCTAAATATCTTCTCATATGATCTATATCTTTAACTATTTCATGCTTACCTTTGTGTGTTTGCATAATATTGGCTAACAAACTATGAAAAACAATTATATGTATGTGTCTCTCATCATTTAGCTATGAATAAGTCAGGTTGAATCCCTCAAGGTCACTAAAAATTCATACGTGTCAAAGTTCTTCAAATTTTATACCTTATAGGTCGACTCATAAGGCATATAGGTCAGCACATGAAAATAATTTTTGTTGTTTCTCAAAATTGTTACATTATGTGTCGACACATGTTCCTATAGATTGACACATAAAATAATTTTCTGAATTATTTTTTACTTGCTTTAGTATGTGTCGACTCATAACATTCATAGACCGACTCATAACATTCAAAGGCCGGCTCATGACGCGTTGAACAACTCTTCACATGATCTTGCATTCATTTCCCATTTATGTACTTGTCTCCACATATTTCCAAATCCTATTGAGTCTTATAACTCTTCAAAGTGTCATTAATTTCTCCATTACTTCTCTTAGATTCATCCAATCAACTCATTCAACTCTACACTTTCCAAAATCTCATTAAAACTCATCATTCTTCATCTTCTATAAATGTCTATATATTCTCATATTTCAAATCACACCCAAGTCTCCAAGATTTAGAGTTTCTACTCATATTTAGTAATCACTGTCAATTATGTATGCATTAGAATATTTAGTCTTGATTTGGGTTTGTGGTTAATCATACATTCCCCCTAACCTTTTTCATTTCTCGTTCGCGCATTCCTTCAAACACCTAGTGTGAAAACTCTGTTTCAAAAATTATCAATGGCACATAAGCTTACAAAAACCAAAGGTGATTCCAAATACAAAAGTAAGGATACCACATCCTCTATTGCTCCAGAAACTGCTTTTTCATTGATATCTTTTGATTTTATTAATGAGTTTGAAGAAAAACACCAACATCGTCTTATTATGAAGCAACATGTTGGGAAACCATTAGTTGCTGGTTGTTTGGATTTTTCCGATGTTGTTCGGCTTGTTAAGCATTAGAAAATCAACTATTTATTGCATTTCTCATATGAATACAATGAAGACCTCATTCGGGTGTTCAAAATAGGTAATAAGGTTTATGATTTTACTGATGAATTGTGGAAGTTGTTATTTGATGTTACAGTTGTTGATGCTGATGAGGATAACGAAGCTGATTCGTTGGTAACAGATACCAACACTCATATGTATTTTGAATGGACTTCTCATCTGAATGAGATGCATAAGGCTCTTAGATCAGATGACTGTTATGACACCTAAGTTATAAGCCAATTGAAGATGGTTCCTAGGGTTCTATTGTGGCTAGTCTCTCATGTCTTGTGTCTAAAGAAAGGTGGATTCTCAATAATTGACAATGCTGAAGTTCATCTTGTTTAGATTATCTAGAAAAAGATTATGATCAATTGGGAAAATTATTTTGTTTACCGAATGTTTTCTATCAAAGAATGCAATAAAGGAACATCATTTTATTATGTCTCCATGATTGCTAACATCCTCAACTATTTCAACATAGGAGTGCCAAATCTTTTGTTTACATCTCCTGGGCCAGTTTAAGAGTTCTCATAACACACCTTAACTAATATGAGTTAATTTTGGGATGAGAAGCGTAAGGTGTATTATTTTCGGATGGGCAAGCAAGGGAAGAAAATATACAACTTTGATGACCCCATTGAGTTTGCTGATACAACCACCGAGCCACATGTGATTGGAAATCAAATTTCTGGAGCTTCTCATGGTGACAAATTCATACAAGATGGTGATAGTGAGGATGGTCAAGTAGGTAATGATAATGGAGATTAATCCTCCATTATAGCTATGATTCAAAGTATGCAGATTAAGCAAGATGGGCGTTATGAAGAGATATGTCGAAGGGGCAATGCTTTTGAAGCTGCCCAAGTTGAACAGTTTCGCCTCATACAAGAGCGTGTGGCATCACAAGATGCCAAATATGATGCTTTTTCCTCGTATGAGACTGAGAGGCTAGTATCTCTAAAAAGTGAAACGAATGCTAATCATATTACTACAATTGTAAGAACTAAACATATGTGTAAGTGCTCTTGATTGGCTGCATTTTGTGGCAAAATATTAGTGCATGTATGAATGTCATGTCTGATGTTGATACATTCATAATATGGACTGTGCAGGGTAAGTTAACTAAGCTAACTATAAGTTAAGTTGGATGTCATACTCAATGTTATGACATAGGTCGTATGACATCAAGCGGAGGTTTGTTATTCTGGTAGCTAGAACTCGGGAAACAAATCAGAAGCTCAAGATGGAATGTAGGAGACATTTTAGACGCCCTAGGGGAACTAATATGTACCTGATTAAAGTGGCAAGCGTGCAGAATACTGAAGAGAGGTTTTATGATGGATAAAACCTAACTTATGCGCCCAGGCCCAAGGATTGATCTGCTGCTATAAATAACAGGAGAAGCAATCCTAGAAGGCAGCAGTTGGAGATAGAGAAGCAGAGAAATCACCATAGTGGTTTAGAAGTGAAGAGGTTGTTCTTCACGATTGTGTCTTAGGAACACTTGTAATCCAAGCAACTGTTGATTGTATTGGTTAGGTAGTTTCTAGGCAGTGTACCACTCGAAGCTGTTAAGCAAGAGCGTGTGTCACTTGATCAAAGCTTTGAAGCAAGATCAAGGTGTGTGTAGTTGAAGTGTCTCTTCATTCTACTGTTTAATCTAAAAGTGTTTTTGGATATCACTATTGTGTGACTGTAGGGAGTGAGTGGGTATACTCAGGTCTAGAGTGTCTCTAGGTTAAATTGTCATTGGGTAGGTCTTAAGTGAGGAGTGAAAACTGGAGGTTTGACTCTGAATTAATTCTACTGATAGTAAAATTTCTCCTTGGCTTGGTAGCCCCTAGATGTAAGTGTGTTGCACTGAACTGGGTCAACAACCAATTGTGTTATTTACTGCTTTATAGTTACTGCATAATAGTAGCTCTGTAGTGAATGTCACAGTGGATGTTATAACTTCTGTTAGAACATCCATCGTGGGCTGGCCAAAATTTTCAATTGTCATCAGAGCAGGCACCCTGCCTGTTTATTACTGGGTGAGATCTAGGGAAACAAAATTCTGGTACTATGGATAAAGATATTAGATTCACCAATAGACCTCCAATTCTGGATGGTTCTAATTAAGACTATTGGAAGCCTAGGATGATTGCTTTCCTAAGGTCCTTAGACAGCAAGGCTTGGAGAGCTGCAAACTCTGGATGGGAACATCCTGTGAAGACTGACAAGGATGGAGTATCTGTGCAAATTCCTGAAGAGGAATGGACAAAAGAGCAAGAGGCATTGGCTCTTGGAAACTCTAAAGCAATGAATGCACTCTTCAATGGTATAGACAAAAACATCTTTAGACTGGTCTACCACTGTGAACTAGAAAAGGATGTTTGGGACACTCTCAAAACTACTCATGAAGGAACCTCCAAGTTCAAAATGTCAAGACTTCAAATGCTGACCACAAAATTTAAAAGTCTAAGAATGGAGGAAGATAAGACCATTCATGACTTTTACATGAATGTTCTTGAACTTGCTAACACCTCAGGAGATTTGGGGGAAAAGATGACTGAAGAGAAACTTGTAAGAAAGATTCTGAGGTCACTACCTAAAAGGTTTGCCATGAAGGTAACAGACATTGAAGAAGCTCAAGACATATACCACATGAAAGTGGATGAACTTATTGGATCCCTTCAAACCTTTAAGATGGGAATGTGTGATCAAGCTGTGGAGAAAAAGAGCAAAAGTATAGCTCTTATCTCAAACTCTGCAGAGGCTTCAGATCATGACAAAGAGAAAGATTTATCAGAGGCAATAGCCATGCTTGGAAGACAGTTCAACAAACTGGCCAAAAGGATAGATGCTAAGTCTAAACCTTATTTCAAAAGCTTGCCTGCTGACAAAGAAAAAACAGAAGATAAAGCCAACCAAAGCAGAGGAGTACAGTGTCATGAGAGTGAGGGATATGGACATGTTAGAAAGGAATGTCCCACATACCTCAAAAAGAAGGGAAAAGGTCTAACAGTCACTTGGTCTAATGAAGATTCTGACAATGGATCAGAAGGAGAATCATCCAAACATGTTACTGTTCTCAACAGTGTGTGTGTATCTGATGGTGACTCAAGTGAAGAGGAGCTAACTTATGATGAACTAGCTGAATCATATAAGAAGTTGTCCATCAGAAGCACAGAGATGTACCAACAAGGAGAGCATCAGAAGAAGTTCATCAAAGAGCTAGAAGCTGAAAAGAGAGAGCATCTAGTTACTATAAACTCACTCTAAGGAGAGGTAAAGGAGTTGAAAGGAGAAAAGGAGCAAATGACAAAATCCATAAGGATGCTCAACTCTGGAACTGACACTCTAGAGGAGATTCTTCAGAATGGTCAAACTGCAGGAAATAGGTCTGGTCTAGGATTTGTTGAAAAACAAAATCCTGTCTTGAAACTCAACAGGCTGCAGCCTGAGATTCAAAAGTTACAAAGGATGTCACAGTCAAAGTTACAACATCCTCCACACAGAAATTGGAATCAAGTCAAGAGACAATTCCAAAGGCATAGATGCTACCACTGTGGAAAACATGGGCATATTCGAGCTGCGTGCTTCTGGTTGCATGGATTTCCTGGCCAAAGCAAGACCAAACAAGGTAAGTATGGAAAAATACAACATCATGATACACATGGAAAAAGACAACTTCATGCCAAGCCTGGTAAGAGGCGGAATCAGGCTAAGAAAGAAGTGCATAACAAGCAAAATCAATGGATTGCCAAGACTGTTGCACTAGCAGTACACACTTTTCCAAGGATGCCTACCAATGAAAATTGGTACTTTGACAGTGGCTGCTCCAGGCATATGACTGGAATTGAGGATCTGTTGATCAAACTCAAACCTCATTAATCTACTCATGTAACCTTTGGGGATTGAGCTAGAGGAGAAATCATAGGTGCTGGACAGCTTGACAGTCCTAAAGCTCCAGAATTGAAGGATGTCCTGTTAATGAAAGGATTAACCGTCAACCTAATAAGCATAAGTCAGCTATGTGATCAAGGTTTAAAAGTCCACTTTTCCAAAGACAAGTGTGTGGTGATCAATGAAGCGGGTAAGGAAGAAATGAGGGGATCTAGATCCAAGAATAACTGTTACCTATGGGAGCCCAGCAGTAACATAAATGGACTGGTAAATGAAGAAAAGGATCACCTAGGGCTAGAGTAAAGAACCAGGTCAAAATCATCAGCAAAAGGATCCTCAAAATATGCTTCAAAAAGAAGGACAGGTTGTAAGAAAAGTCAGGTGGGAAGGCTAGACAAGAAGGGATACCCAAAGATTGGTCATCCGGTAAAGCTAGATATGCTATATTGGAACCTGATGGAGTCCATGGAAACTACCTTGCAAAAAAGAAGCAATGTCACTCCTGATGTCATAACCTTGTTCTGTGACATCCAGCGCACCATTCAAACAAGTCCTGGTGAGTCCAAAGGAGGCATGTTCAGGGGTCACTCGTGTACAGGGCAAGGGATTGGTGCTATACCAGATAAGGATGCAATGAATAGGACTGAAATTGGTGCACGTAGAGTCAAGGCCCATAAAAATGAGTTACAGAAATTAAGGCCTTTAAGTAAGGGTGAGTTATAGCAATTAATGGGAATAAGGAATTATAATTTAAAATTCAATCATTTACTGATTGGTCAAAACCTTAAGTTCCCTCCTCATTTGCTATATCACCTAGTGAGCCCTTCCATCTCAACCTTCTACTCAACTTGGTCCACTATCGAACTGTTCATCTTCCCTACAACCTTCAACAAACGGAAACCCCTGTTCACACGATCAATGTCTTGTACAATGTCTCAACATTCGCCAAAATCCTCTCCCTCCAAGAACATGCCCACCAATGAGTCTGAGATAGGAACTGAGTCAAGCAAACCTGACTCAGTGCTTGAAATAGCACCCCTGCGCATGATGACTCCAGAAAGGGTTCTAGTAAAAAATCTAAGGAGCCAACATGCAAGAAGGTCCAAGGACCTCGTCTCAGGTAACACTTCTACTCTGGCAACCTCTGATGTGAATGATGATAGAGCCAAAAACACGCACAACATCATTGCTGGCATGGTGGCTAGGGCTCTGAACATCCCTATTTCACCCAGCAATGAGGGGTCTGGTCCAACTGTGCATGATCAAAGGGATGCTATGCCCAATGTTGGAACCTTGAAAGACCATACTTCAGAAAAGAAAAACAAGGGTATAGGCTCAGATGGTGGGGGTGATGAAGTACAAGACACCAAGAAAGTTGAGTTGGTGGACCTTGATGAATACTCTGATAACGAGTTAATTGCAAACATCAATCCAGGCATAGCTAAAAGGCTTATGACAAGGAAAGATAAGAAGATGGCTAAACAAGTTCTCCCCAAGAAAAAGGCAGTTGAACAGGCTATTGAGCAAGACAACCTCACAGAGAAGAAGACAGCTAAACATGACACTCCATCAAGGAAGGCTAGGACTAAAAGAAGACCAGTTGGACCTTCTAAAGCCTGGAGCAAAGTGGTCACCAAGAAAAGAAAGGATGACTCTGGTACTGAATCAAAGATTGAGTCTGATGTTGCTGAAGATGTCACTGACATTCAAAACAAGAAGAAACCCTCCAAGAGCAAACTGGATGAACAGGTCCCTGAAGTCCCAATTGACAATATTTCATTTCATTACCCCTCGTGTGTCAATAGGTGGAAGTATGTGGTTCAGAAAACGCTGGCAGTGGAAAGGGAGCTGGGACAAAATGTGCTTGAAAGTAAAGAAATCATGAGACTCATTAATGATGCAAGACTAATGAAAACAGTTAGTGATTTCTCTTCATGCTATGAGCTACTTGTCAAGGAATTCATAGTTAATCTCTCAGAGGAATGTGCTGACAGGAAATCTAAAGAGTTTGGCAAGGTGCATGTAAGAGGGGAGTGTGTTAGTTTCACTCCATCAACAATCAATAAATATCTGGGAAGATCAGATAGAGCTCGTCCTGATGTAAATGGTTTAGAAAACACAATATGCCAAGTGATAAAAGGCAACCAGGTACAAAGATGGTCATCCAAAAGAAAGCTAGTTGCCAGCAAATTGAGTATCAAATATGCTATGTTGCATAAGATTGGAGCAGCAAATTGGGTGCCCACAAACCATAAATCTACTGTGGCAACTGGACTTGGTAAAATCATCTATGTTATTGGGACCAAGGCCAAATTTGATTTTGGAACATATGTGTTTGATCAAACTATGAAGCATGCAGGTAGCTATAGAATCAAGGGTCCCATTGTATTCCCTTCCCTCATATGTGGCATCATTTTGAAACAGTTTCCCAACATTCTCAAAAGGACTGATGTTGCGAGCAAACGAGAAAGCCCCTTGTCATTTCATCCCAAGATGTTTCTTGGCAACCATGTCCCTGACCTTGTTGCAACATCAACTGAGACATCACAGTCCACATCAACAAAAGCTGAAGTGATTATCAAGCTAAAAGAAACATGTCAAGAGATGGTTATGAGGAAAAGAACTCTTGAAGCACTAATCAGGGCCCTTGAGCAAAGTGACAAGGCTGAGTTCACTGATGAGGACAGGCAAAATAATGGTGCAGAAGAGAGTGATCATCAGGAAGCTGATTCAGAGGAAGAAAGAGAGAACATTGATGAAGATGAATCCCCTGAGGCTGACGAGACTAGTGATGGAGAATCTGACAAAGGTAGGTCCAGTTCTGCATCTGAAGAAGAAGGATGACATGTGCTGATAAAATGTTGTGAAGCTCGTGCTGATTGAGCTGGTTGTGTGAACTGTTGTATTATGTTTTGAGTTATGTTGGGCAGACCTCTTTGACAGCAAGAATTGCACTGGTTGTGTAGGTCTCTCTATGACCAGTTTTGTAATGTAACCCTAAAGGGGGAGTTTGTAAGTGCTCTTGATTGGCTGCATTTTGTGGCAAAATATTAGTGCATGTATGAATGTCATGTCTGATGTTGATACATTCATAATATGGACTGTGCAGGGTAAGTTAACTAAGTTAACTATAAGTTAAGCTGGATGTCATACTCAATGTTATGACATAGGTCGTATGACATTAAGCGGAGGTTTGTTATTCTGGTAGCTAGAACTCAGGAAACAAATCAGAAGATCAAGCTGGAATGCAGGAGACATTTTAGACGCCCTAGGGGAACTAATATATACCTGATTAAAGTGGCAAGCGTGCAGAATACTGAAGAGAGGTTTTATGATGGACAAAACCTAACTTATGCGCCCAGGCCCAAGGACTGATCTGCTGCTATAAATAATAGGAGAATCAATCCTAGAAGGTAGCGGTTGGAGATAGAGAAGCAGAGAAATCACCATAGTGGTTTAGAAGTGAAGAGGTTGTTATTCACGATTGTGTATTATGAACACTTGTAATCCAAGCAACCGTTGATTGCATTGGTTAGGTAGTTTCTAGGCAGTGTACCACTCGAAGCTGTTAAGCAAGAGCGTGTGTCACTTGATCAAAGCTTTGAAGCAAGATCAAGGTGTGTGTAGTTGAAGTGTATCTTCATTCTACTGTTTAATCTAAAAGTGTTTTTGGATATTACTGTTGTGTGATTGTAGGGAGTGAGTGGGTATACTCAGGTCTAGAGTGTCTCTAGGTTAAATTGTCATTGGGTAGGTCTTAAGTGAGGAGTGCAAACTGGAGGTTTGACTCTGAATTAATTCTACTGATAGTAAAATTTCTCCCTGGCTTGGTAGCCCCCAGATGTAAGTGTGTTGCACTGAACTGGGTCAACAACCAACTGTGTTATTTACTGCTTTATAATTACTGCATAATAGTAGCTTTGTAGTAAATGTCACAGTGGATGTTATAACTTCTGTTAGAACATCCATCGTGGGTTGGGCAGAATTTTCAATATGATTGTTGCCCACAATGAAAATAATCACCATTATGCTCAATTCTATCAAGATATGTGTGACTTATTGGATCGTCAATTTGAGAATGATGGATAAGACTGGTTTCGTGGAGTAAGGCCTAGAGGTCATGGAGGACGCTGAAGTGCTTAGTTTCAAGTCGTCTGTGTCAAATGTCTTAGGAATTCTTCTATCATGCATTTTATTGTTTAAGTCTTGATGAATTTTTTTTTGCTTGTGTTTGCTTTTGGTTTAAGTATTGCCAATATTACTAATAATTTTAATGAAAGACAATGGCTTTACTTTGTGTAATCTCTTTGTTGACTATTATGAAATGTAGTTCTATTGCTTCATTTATGTTGTGATTATTAATCTTATGTGTGTGTGTGTGTGTGTGTGTGTGTGTGTGTGTGTGTGTGTGTGTGTGTGTGTGTGTGTGTATATATATATATATATATATATATATATATATATATATATATATATATATATATATATATATATATATATATATATATATATATATATATATATATTGCGTATATGTGAGTGCACGCTCTTATCTTTGCAAATTGCCTCTGTATAGTATATTGTATATGTGAACCATGTATCTATGTGATACTGCTAATAGTTTGTATTATCTCTTTTTGATGTTGTCAAAGGGGGAGAATAATTTGCAGCTATGAAGTTATGATGCACATATTCAGGGGGAGCCTTCATGGAAAATAAACAAATCCTCTCAATTTTAGACATCATAAAAAATGGGGTGTATGGAGTGTAACTTTTCGTTAGATTGTATGATGTCAAAACTAGGATAATTTAGCGTTTATGTACATTGGATGTTATCATTTGAGTTTAGTTGTACATTTTAGCATTAGGAAGCATGTCAACATGGTTGAAATGGTTTAGAAAAGATTCAAACATTAAGAAATTGTTTTATGAATCAAAAACATAGTTTTGGGTGTGAAAAACAACTTACAGGTCGACAAAAACGACAATAGGTCGACACATAGAAGAAAAAAATAAATAGGTTGGAACACATGCTATAGTATTAAAGTCTATCGACTCTGTTCATGTGGTGGCTTCTTTAGGTTAACACAAGACCTTGATAAGTCGACACATAACTAGGATAGGTTACCTATAGACCAAAAATCTTGATTTTTTACATTATTTTCTATTCCTTTTGCATTCCTTTGGCTTGATACTTGCATACGTATAAATATTTGATATATGCATCATTTCTAGAAAGGTTCTAGACTAAAACCTATACAAAACTAGGATTTTAAATCATACTCATCATCCTCAACCTCTCTTCTACGCATACACACAATCAAACTACACATAATTATTTTCTTAATTGGGTGACATCTAAATTAGGATTGATAACATCCAATTTAGGTTATTTGTACTGTAAATTGGGTTGAGTTCTTTGAGGGTATCAAATAAGAAAACCGAGTTGGGTTTTTCTTCAAGATCGTTAAGGGATTTGAAGGTTTTAGACAAGATCATGCAATTCAGATCCGATCGAGTGAAAGCCTTAAGACAAGGGGTGTCTTGCAAGGGAGTAGCGTGAGACGGTGGATCGTAATTGTAAATCTTAGGTTTTAATAAATGTGCGCTTAGGATTAATTAGACCGAGTGAGAGCCTTAGGATAAGGGGTGCCTTGCAAGGAAGTAGCAAGAGTAGGTGAATTGAAGCGACATTGTTGGTTACTTGATCAATCTTTGATCAAGGGTTTTGGAGGTGATAGAGTCCACATCAAACCTAGGATTTATAGGGTTGGATTGTTATATCTCTTGTATACATACTTTTTCAAAGTAAGGTTAATTGCAACTATCTTAATTCGAATTAGAATTGAACAAAAACATAGTCATACTGATGCCGATTAGGGAACTGCCTAAACAAATCCTTGTGCACTATCTCTCTCTCTCTCTCTCTCTCTCTCTCTCTCTATATATATATATATATATATATATATATATATATATATATATATATATATATATATATATATATATGTGTGTGTGTGTGTGTGTGTGTGTGTGTGTGTGTGTGTGTGTGTGTGTGTGTGTGTGTGTGTGTGTGTGTGTGTGTGTGTGTGTGTGTGTGTGTGTGTGTGTGTGCGCGTGTGTGTGTGTGTGTGTGTGTGTGTTTGTGTGTGCGCGCGCACGTGTGTGTGTATTAGCAAGTTATTAAATTAATTGTCCGTTTGATCGATTCGTTTGGAAATTATTTTTTAGCACATTTTTAAATAAGTTTTGTTGATGTAATCATAATCCATTTGATTGTGATTGGTTTTAATATCAATAAAACCAAATAAATTTTCAAACGATATCGATTGCACACAACGTGTTCGATAAATTACCTTAATACTATTTTTGTGTGTTTTGATAATTGGGAATAAGTTTTACGTATAGCTTTGCATTCAATTGGTATGATTAATAGTTTTTGAACAATTTGTATTCAGTATCATACGTTTGTGTACCTTTACACATATCCAAGCTTTTCAATAGAGATTTGGTTAGACGATTCAATTCTGGTTGTTTCTGCTTTAGCATTAAACTTTTAAAATTATTTTTTATTAAAATTTTTTAATTTATGATCTATTCATCCCCTCTAGATTGAAGTTTATCATATAATTGAAAGTTGCATACTTGGTTGTGAAGTTTCAACACCCTTACATTCATGAACGTGTCAAAATTCATTTAGTTATTTTCAATCATTATGTGCATTCTTTTCTACCTCTACATCTACATTATCCTCTAATTTAAGAGGTATTAATTTTACTTTATCATGTATTTTTGAATTCTATTTTTTTATTTTGTCAAACACCGCATCTTAAGGAAATATAAACTTTATTATTTATAGAATTATAAAGATGCTAAGCCTCAGATTCTTCACTAACATCACAAAAAATACACATTTCTTTTGCTTATCATCAATTTTATTTCTCTTTGGATCATGAACATGCACATAAGCAACACGAAAAAGTATTCTAAAGTGACCAACAGATGATTGGTGATTAGATCAAACTTCTTCTAGTGTCATATTCTTCAAAGAAAATATTGGACATCCATTGAGAATTGAGAATATGAACACTCCAATTAATTACCTTTGGCCAAAAAATCTTCAACGCATTTTTATTGGCTAGTAGACTTTTCACCATATTCATGATGTTTCTGTTTCTCATATGTTACGTGCCGTTTTGATGTGCTATGTATGATGCACTAACCCGCCTCTTGATTCTATTTCTTTCGCACACACTCACAACTCACTAAATGTGTATTCTCCTCCACGATCTGTTTGAAGACATTGAATATGTTGTTTTGTCTCGTTCTCAACTATAGCTTTAAAACTTCTAAACATTTCAATTCCTTCATATTTTTCTTTTATAAAGTATACACATTTTGTTCTACTAAAACATTAGTTAAATTTATGAAGTACCTTTTATTTTTGTTGTAATTTGGCCTCATTGGACCACATATGTCTTAGTGCACCACTTGAAAGACTGGACTAGATCTCTATTTGTTTTGCAATCACACTTCTTCACCATTTTTTTTCTTCTGCAGAGCTCTAAGTCCATGGAAGTTGAAATGTTCAAACTTGTAGTGACATAACCATGAAGGATTGGAAACAAATACTGAGACAAGTCTGATCTTTAAATGTTTTGATTTTTAGTTGAAACGTCTTATTTCCGGTCATCTTAAAAACAAAATTTAGTCCCTATTTAAATATGAGTTTGACAAGATTCACTGTGTATTATAATTGCACAATATATTTATTGTAATTGTCCTAGGCTAATCAAATTTATTTTAAGTTCTGACATGTAGCATACATCATCTAGAATTTCATTTTCTAGTTCATCTGCACTTTAACATTTTCTTTTCACACAACACTCATACTATAATAAAAAAATTTCGTTTAAACTGCAAAATACATTTGTCTCATCTTTGATGTGATTGTTACATCCAAAATTATGATACGATGTCTCCCCATTTTCAAATTGCTTATTTTCCGTAAATCATAAATAATATTTTTTCATTGTCTGATTCAATAAAGTTTTTCTTTCCTTATTTTTATGAAGACATTGCCATTAAAAATGGTCAATTTTGTAGCAATTATAGCATTCAATCTTATTCTTACATAGAAATTTTGAACACTACTCACTTTGAGAGCCTGATCTTTTCATATTGGTCATGCACTAACAATGAACTTTTTAATTCATCTACTAACATAATGTCAATTTCATTCGATTCTTCTATTTAACATACAATATAGTCAAATGACAAATGTTGATAAAAAAGAGTTAAATCAACTTCCAAAAAAAAACTTGTCTAATTAACAATCTATTAGAAAAACAATCAACATTGAATTTTTATTAATAGGAGTTATTAACATAAATAAAATTTAAATTAAAATAAATAAACATTCCGTATTTCAAACCGAAGAACAGCCGTTGCAACCGATTTGGCAGCTGTTATTAGAGTCAGTGCTCTTGATACTAAAGTGACGACAATACTATGTGAAAAAAAAGTTTCATCATATACTAAGAAACTAAGACACTCTTCCTTCCATGGAAGAGATGAAAAATAAAAAAATTGTTTGCTTTATTTATTTTGATGGTGGTTCACTCGTTTTGTGTGATCGGTGGGTTCACATCTCAATCTATATACAATTTATTATTGTTTTTAAGTAAACTATCTATTATTTTTAAAACTGTATGTGATGGGTGGGTTCACATCTCAATAGAGCATTATATATGTTTTATTGCTGTAATAAAATCCCTCGGATATTTAGTTTGATTATTTTCAAATAAATTTTGAATTCTCTTGTTTTCAATTATAATAATTACACTGTCAAATCTATTATTTTTTCCAAAAGTTATATTTATATAAAATATAATAAGATAGTAAATAAAAAGAAAAAATATATATAATTACAAAAACATCATGCTAGTGCGGTAAAAACACTCTTTAAAAATTTTAAATTAACACCGGTTGTTATAAAGACACTCTTTAAGAATTTTAAATATATATAAAACTTTTAAAAAATATTCCTAAAAGATCGGTCAACATTTTTCTATTTATATTTGTAAACGAGTGTGACCGTTGGTACATAACTCAACATTTAATCAAATATTCTTTTATATTTGATATTTATAAATTAATAATTAAAAAAAATTATTATAAAAAATATTTTAGCAACCAATAGTAAATATAAAATATGATTATGACCAATATCATAAGAAGAGTATTGTTATTATAAATATAAGGATATATTTCGCCTTTAACTATTTATAAGTAAAAGGTAAAATATTAAAAAGTATATATGTTTTTTTAAAATATATTTTATGAAAATATATAAACTCATTTTTTATTGGAGGTTTATTTGTCGTTGTTTTTTGAAATAAAAGGAGAGAAAAAAATAAATTAATGCAATTTGTATTTAATTTGATATTAAAAAAATTTATTTTTAAAATTAAATTTTTATATAAAATAAATTTTATATTTTTTAATTATTTATAACAAGAAAAATATGTATTTTTGTTATAAATAGCTAAAATGAGGAGAATATTATTCGACAGATTTTTCATTATAAGGTTTTTCCGTTGTTAAAATCTTTAATCCATCTCTAATATATCATGTCAAAAATTAGTTTAAAAATTGAGATTGTCTCAATACATTTATACATTCAATAGTTTGAAAATTTAAGAATTTCAAACTAATTATAAACCATTTTAATAATATTAACTACATAGTTATATATATATATATATATATATATATATATATATATATATATATATATATATATATATATATATATATATATATATATATATATATATATATATATATATATATATATATATATATATATATATATATATATATATATATATATATATATATATATATATATATATATATATATATATATATATATATATATATATATATATATATATATATATATATATATATATATATATATATATATATATATATATATATATTAAAAAAAACTACATATATTTATGGTAATATGATAACATATAAATGTATAATATTTGCTTAGAAAAAACGCATAATATAATTATAGTGGCAAAAACATTTAAAATGACAAAACTTTGATTTTGTGTCTTAAAATATAATGTAGTTGACACTTTTTTTTTTATAATGAAAACTATTTGCAAGTATTGAAAATATTATTGTTTATATACATTACTCATAACGATAATGTAACTGTTTTGATGTTCACATGATCAATATGTTTTGATGTTCACATGATCAATATGAACTCTCGAAAAAATGTAAGACTAACCAAACTTTTTTATTATTTCTTTGTGATTTAATTTTGTCAATATATAAACTAATAATAAAAGAAAGTACATAAAATTAAAAAAAAAAAATTGTTATTTAAATTTGTATATAATGTTCATTGCGAACAAATATGTAAAGAATAGCAAAATAAAAGTTTGTTTTTAAAATTGAACTAGAGACATTTAAATCATAATTCAATCAATTTAATTGTAGTTGAATTGATGAAAAATTGATAAATAATTAAAAATATATTAAAAGTGTTATAAAAAAATTATTATAAAATACATTTAAAAAATGAGGGAAAGACATCATAAAATCATGATTTTGGTGTCCAAGAGTATTTGAATGAGAAGGTAACAAATTTCTTCTTTCTTAATTAGAAGTGATGAGATCGAATTCAACACTCTTAAATTTCTTTTGAAAGTGAACTTTGTCTTCCATTGTGAAATTTGATTTGAAAAATTAGTTTATGCAACATGCCAATTAAACAACACTCGGACTTTACAATTTTTCGATTGTTTCCGTAAGGTAGGATATCCAGTAATATGTTTTTCAGATTTTCTAAGGTGTACTCATTGAATTTAAATTGAATTAAGGGTTTTACGTCGTTGAAGTAGACATATGCGACATGTCAATTGATGTTCATTTTGGTATAATGTGTATGAAATATGACACAATAGATCATACTTATAGTAGTTGTAGACAAATATGGACCTCTGAAGTTCTATCTTATATTAAGGGGTTCCGAAAATGCATCTATGATATCACCTTGTTATCTTAAACCAGAGATGTAATTCTGGAACCTCTTTGAACATAATAAAATTTTGTTCCGGACATAAATAGAATATGTATTAAATGTATATATGAAAAAGAAATAAAAAATATTAATATTTGAAATATATATATATATATATATATATATATATATATATATATATATATATATATATATATATATATATATATATATATATATATATATATATATATATATATATATATATATATATATATATATATATATATATATATATATATATATATATATATATATATATATATATATATATATATATATATATATATATATATATATATATATATATATATATATATATATTAGACATCATTAATATTAATACAAGATTACGTACAACACGTTGAATGAAAACTAAAATGAACTGAAACATTTATCACCGGCTAAATTTATATCTATAGGTGGTACATTCTTTGACCTTTGTTTATTTGATTATCTTTATATCTCACTTAATTTGATGAACTCTTGTATCCTTTCCACAAAATGGTTCAGCCAAGTATCTACTTTTATTGTTGAGTGGGTTGTCTACTCCGATGATGTAAATGTTATAGGGCATCCCGATATCAAATAAACATGAACAAAGTGTCACAGATCTAAAATCCAACCAACACACATTATACAGTCGTTTGGATTTTAAGGTGGGACAATGCGTATGGAAAAAAAATGTTTTCGAGAAATCGTATCTTATAAGATCAATACACACTCTATCATACGCACTTACTATGAGATGACCCATATCATTGAAGTGCATCCATTTATTCTCCGGTGTCGGTCCACTAATGCAAGGAACAAGAGATTCATAAATTGCACCAAAATTTTCTTTTTTTCCCGTATAAATGTGTGTATGACACTTTATGGCCTCTTAACTCTTGGGTAAGTTGATGGTGGACAAGTGTGATTCTCTTCTCCTTTACCGAGAAAATCATAAATAGCTCTAAACTGCATTAACCATCACCCTTAACATTGATGATTCGTTCAATGTAATTATGCATAAAAATCGATATCTCGTCAATGAATGAAATTTTTGGTGGAGGTGGTTTGCTAATGCGAGCTCCTTTGAAAACACTTTTTTGAAAATTTGGAGTTGGTGAATATAGAAAAAGTTTGTCATCATGTTCAAAATATGAAGAAGACCGCGTCGTTGAATTGTCCTTAGTGTATGTTTGACCTTCTTATGAGAACCGTTTGTTTTTACCAGTTATGATGGTGGTTTCAAGTCTGTGGTTTTCAGATAAGCAATCTTCCTTAATTGATATTTGATGTGGACTTTCATATTGTTGTGGTGGGAACCATATATCAAGCTATTAATTAACTTAAATCGCAAATCATAAAGTTCAACACTGAGCTTTGATTTATCCAAAGGAAAAAGTATAGATAAAAAAAAACCTAAGTGCGCTATGTAACAACAAAGCTAGAGATCTAAGGTTCGGGGGTTGGTTATACCTAAGGAAGGTGTTAGCATCCTAAGTATCTATAGTACTCTACAGGAACCTCTTGTTAGTATTTTTGTTATGTTATGGTTTGCTTGCTAAGGAAATTGTCCTAAGGTATATACACTAAGTATGCTCGCTAAGACATCGTATCTCGTGCCTATGTATCCTAACTAGGATGGAATCAGAGCATTCTTAGTTCACCTAACTAGGGATGCATAAATCTTGACTATGGTCAAGGTTCCAAGGGGAATGAGTGATCATAATAATGAAACTCATGCAGAGTTGACAAACTCTCAAAATCTAAGTTGAACAACCTAACTGGAAGGGTTAACTTTAACAAAAGTCAAAAGGACAAGTGAGTACACATAACAATGATACTCACATAAAGTTTACAAACTCTACACTTAATTCTAAGTTGTAAGACCAAATGGTTCTAACGAGACCAAAAAAAGGGAGTTAAGTATTATTTTTGTTGGTTAGAGGGCTCGACAAGATATCACAACTTGTGTCTACGTATCCTGACTAGAAATGAGGAATCAGAGCCTCCGTAGTTCGCCTATATAGGGACGAAGAACTTTTGACTGTGCGTCGCATCGCTGCGAAGAGGGGCCGACAAAGACAGAAAATTCGCCACCGTTCGTTATTTATCCCAAAGAGAGGGAAAGGAAACGATCAGAGAAAACCTACGAAAAGGGAATAAGACAGGTCATCGCAACCAAATCTTGGGTTCGGGAGTCGGTTACGCAAGGGGAAGGTATTAGCACCCCTCACGTCTGTCGTACTCGACGAGATCCACGCTTGTTGTCTATCTAAAAGTGTGTAAAACTATCTAAACTACAGGCTTGCGGGAACAAAAGAAAAGATAAGAGACTCGATAGAGCATCACCGCCATATGCCTACGTATTCCCTCGTGCAATGGGAAAGTCAGAGTCAACGTAGTTCGGAAAACTACGGGTGAAGGTGGGGAAGGTTGCTCGCCAAGACATCGTCGTCTTGTGCCTACGTATCCTCGTCTGGTACGAGAAATCAGAGCAAATGTAGTTCGGGCTGACACGACCATTGGTTGGTTCAAGTGTTTTAAACTGAGTAGGGTTAAACCTTCGTTCTAGCAATTAAGTGTATACTGCTCGACCATTGGAGACTTAGGCGTTACCTGTTTGCGGTAGAACCAAGAGTTAACAACACTCTCTTTATGAAAATGATTTTCAATTAATCCTGAAGGATAAAAAGGTTTGATGTTTTTGTTTTGTGTTTTTTAAGACAAGAAGTGAATTGAGTTTGGTTTGTAACTCATGTCGCACTAAAGACTATGACTCGAGAGCGAATGTGTCGCATATCGCCCGAAGGGCATACGCTAAACACTCTAGACAGTTGAGAGGAGGCCCCCCAACCATCATTTCTCAAATACTTAAGGCTCGTAGCGCACGACACAAATTATTTTTTATTAAGTGTTTTGAATTATTTAGGAGATGAGAAGAGAAAGACACAGAATAAAGGGAAACTAGACCCTAATGTTGTCATACACAATGCTCCTAAAGTTGGGATGAAAGGTAAAGGTAAAAGGTATCACGTAACCACATCAAAAAAATAATCACTTAAAAAAGATAAATAAAAAGAATCATTTAAAAAAAAAGATAAATGAAAAATAAAATAAAAATGAAAAAAAAATAATTTAACACATTAAAATATTAGAAAATGATTTTTTTGGGATTTTCATGATATTTAAAACTATTTTTAAATAAATAAAACAAAACAAGAAATAATTAAAATAAAATAAATTAAAAAAGAAACAAGTTGCTAAAAAGAAAGAAGTGCCTCACCAAGGATAGAACCCATGACCTTGGGGTTGTAGGCACAAAACAAGGCCAACCCAACCACTCACACACGCGTGAATGATTATGGAAAGAGAAGAGGAAAAATATTAAAACAAGAAAATAATGAAAATAATGCAAAAACGCCCTCGTTGTGGGTCGGACCGGGGATCAAGGCATGGCAAGGTACTTAAGGGCAAGGTTACAACCACTAGGGTGGCGATACATCTGTTGTATCAAGCCACCCAACTCAAAATGTACCAAAACAAGTGCGCAGGCTGGGCAAGGTTGAAGGCAAAACCAAGGCAAGTTGTCAAAAACGATTTCAACATAACTTCTTTAAATCTCAACCAAATTTGATGAAATAAAAGTCAAAGTCACTTGATTTTTCATAAGGAACATGATGGTATCAACCATTTTTTGAGAAAATGCACACACAATAAAACACGATGGCTTATGCATAATGGAGCTTTGAAATGCATTTTGAAGCATGAAGATCAAAACTGGTGCAATCTGGTTCAATGAAAGATATGCACATATTTCAAATACATTGTTCATGGATTATGTCCAAAGATAAACCTCAATTTCTCACTGAATCAAAATATAACCATTATGTTGCAAGTTTTTGAAATGGATTAAAAACAACTTTGTATAAAACCAATGCTAAAACATGATCCATGATCACATGTATTTATGAACTTCACACACACATAGATTGCAAGAAATTTCAAATCAAATTGATACACAAAAGAGTGATCAATCCTAAAACAGAGACTAACAACCAAATATAGAAGTTTGTTTCAACAACATTCATGAGGAGTTCCAACAGCAGTGCCTTCACAAGGATTAAACACACACATACAACTCAAAATGATCTAAATAGCCACATATTCATCATGGTTAACAGCATTTTTCCACAACAAAATCATAACCAAATGAGTTTTTGTTTAAAACAGGAACAACAACAAATTTCGTTATTACAATGCAAAAATTAGTTCAATATATTGCAAGCAAGCACAAGTTGAACAAACTCAAAGCAATAAGCTGACAGAAACAAGGACCAATACTTCACATGGTCACAACACACCAACCAAATTCAAACTGACCTAGGCAGCAATTATGACATGGATGAGATCATACCACCAACTGAGATTGGATGAAAGGTTAAGTTGGCAGACCTCAACATCAATAAATTTAAAGAATCAGACTTCAAAGCCAAAGTTCAAAGATGAACAACATCTTAAACAAGCCTGAATCTGCTAATAATGTGCTGCCAAGACTACAACAAACATACTTTGGTATAATTATGTAACCAGCCCTCAAATACATTGATAACCAAATGTGAATTAGTCTACTTAAACCAACAATAATCCTTGGCAGAACAAAGCAAATCAACCATGCTAATGCTCTTAAAGGCCCAGCTGAACAACAGTCACAACAGCAATATCAGTGTGTCAACAAAGATGAATCCCTCAATCCGTCAAGAACTCCAACAGTCTCCCTATGACAACCTATCAACACAGCTCAACAAGTTTGATACATTCACAAGACCTCCTTACTTGCAGCATACCAACTGCACCAATCAATCCACACATCTAAAGACCACAAACTTGGTTTACACCCACTGTTCCAAACAAAAACTTCTCACAGGGCAATCATAGCATAAACCAAACACCCCTACAAACTGATAACAAATAACCCCTAAGTTTCAACATGATTATGCTAGCATCATCCTCAATCCTATACTTCAATCATCTACACAAACTTACAAGCCAAAAGAGGAGTCCTACAAGGCCATGAGTTAGCAATATTCTCCTCACCACATCAAAACAGCAGAGAAATCCTATTAGACTCTAAACTCCAGTAGCCTATGCCTGGAAAACATGAGGCACACCACAGTCTTATCAAATGCAGAGGGCTGACTGTACTAATCCTCATCTCATGACAGTAACAGTTTTGGTCCTCATAATGCCAACCTCAAATACTAAACCACAAATGGCATTCAAAGACAATCATCAATTTTTTTCACAACAAATATAAACTCAAACTTAGTATGAAAAACAGTTTTAGAATAGTGATGAATCAATGGGTTAACAAACTTCATTTCAAAATAACTTTGACAGCAAAGTACATGAGTTCAATATACCAACATCAACCCTCAATATACCATACACTTCAACAGTCTAGTAACAACATAACCATATTTACCTAGTGACAGTCACACATCCATTAGCACATGAGTTTTACAAACTCATGATGATTCCTAACAGTACTAAAACATAACAAAGCTGATCCACAATGCATCACAAGCTTCAACAATATTTGTACCTTCTAGCAAGAGTTCATAGTTAAACAACACCTCTAACTCTAACAAAACAGTTTGCACTTTATCAAGAGTATGTTGTATATCAATGGACTTGACATGACAATATCAAGTCAATGCTTTAAGTGATAGTTAACACACTTCAAGCTAGCACCATACACAAGTTTAAATTGGCAACAGTTATGAGCTTACCATATTCAAGACATTTTGACAGCACAGCCACATAAACATGAAGTATGATGAGGAGGTTTAGAGCTACATACCTCTTGTAGATCTCCAAAACCAAGCTAGCAGCAAGAGCAAAGCAAGATATCCCTCCCTCCTTTGAGCAAGCTTTGAAATTCCTTCCTTTTGAAGCAACAAGTGATCTTTTGGGATAGATTTAACAAATGAGGTATCACTTGCTTTTTAAGATTTCAGACAGTTGGAATAACATAAAGGGAAGATGTTCAAAGTGTCCAAGTGTTTCAAACTGATCTAGGCAGTGAGTTTGCACATATTATGCATAAAAGTCAAACAAAGGGGTGTGAGAGGTTGACTTTTGGTTTTGTGATATTTTTGATGAAACTGATGGTTGGAACACCTTCTAATAATTATTTTGAGGTTGTTTGGATGGCTTTTATGATGGTTTAAGGATTGGAAAGGAGGCTGGTATGAAACTTGCACAAGACAGTTTTTGTGGTTTTGGAGGATTTCAAAACTCAAATTCTGATTTCTTGCAACAGTGGTGGCTAGGGTTTTTTGAAGCTTCTCTTCAACTTAAATATGAAATGGAAAGGTGAATTGGTAAGCTTTTATCATGGTAAAGATTGGATCGAAAAATTTGCATTTTTCATGTTTTTCTTGCATCAATGGTGTGTGATGAACAAGGACACCAGCTGCTGCTAAGGCTAGGCAATAGTTGGACAAAAACAATGGTTTATTTTGTGTCTGATAGCAACAAAATGGACAGGCTGCAAGAATCAAATCAAAGGGCAGCTGCTTCTCTTTTCCTTGTTTTGGTAAGAAATTCAAAAATGAACAAAAGAGGTACATTGGGTGTTTGGCTTGTTTGGGAAGTGTTTGGTAGGCTCCAAACACAGCATCATGCGCATGGCTTGAGGAGTGCATCAGGCTACATGATTAAAATATAAATATGCCAAAATGTCTTTGTAACACAAGCATTGAAAATATGTTCAAACCACCAACTTTGAGTAATGATAACTTGATGCACAAAGATCAATTTGCCCTAAACTTAAGCTCTAAGTAAAGAGGGCATGGAAAGGAACAATTTTCATGTTGAACTCATCTTGATTTGAGGATTGAAGACCATGAAAAATGATGTTGAAAATCAGGCCGTGCAAGCTGCCCATAAATAACTTAGAAAAAATCCTAAGTTATGGATTTTGGCTTATTTTTCTCCAACTTTGTGTCTTCATAACTTGAGCTACACAAATCATATGGAGGACTTCTAGGACTTTTTGGAAATATTAGAGCAAGGTATAAAACTTTCATTTGGGACCAAGTTTCATTTGACCTCAAGAAAGTGCTGAAAATTGGCTTGCAAAAGAGGTGCAAAAATCTGTCCAATCTTGGCAATGTTGAAATCATTGAAATCCTCAACTTTGATTGATCATAACTTGAGCTCCAAGTATCATATGATTATGAATTGGTACTCAAAAGGAAGCTTGAAATACAAGGAGAAACTTTGATGTTTGACCCAATTTCATTTGAAATCTTGATCATGAAGAAAAATGGCCTTGAAGATGGCTGCTTCAACCATGAAACTTTCCATAAATGGAAAGTTTCTAAAACCCTAATTCCCCAAAATGACAACCTTCAACAATTCTTAATTTTTCATGATTCCCTTGACTTTTCTTGATCAAATTCCACCCATTGGTCATATTGAACTTAAAGAACATGATCTTGACCTCAAAAAGTCAGGAGTTGACTTTTTCACTGCATAGTTGACTTTTTCACTACACAGTTGACTTTTTCCCCAAATCTCCTGATTTTCAATTGACTGATTAATTGAAGCTCTTCTGATTAAAATTGATGATCAATCTCCAATCCTTGAACACCTTAGGACATACGGAGGACCATGGAAGCAAGTTTTTCCTCAAGAAACAAGTTTATCCTGATTAAAAATGAAACCCTAATTTCTCCTTTTTGCCTAGGTATTGCTCAGATGAACTGAGTGACCATTTCCGCTCCACTATAACCTCTAAGGTACTAAAAAAACTTCTACCTCATGCTTCTACCAATGATAAAACCTCATGAACCCCTTGACAACCCTCTGATGGTTCTTTGACAATGAACTATGTCACACCTCTCCTCTCTAGGGGCTCTAATAACTTCATGATAGTAACACCCACTTGATGGCTTGTACCAATACCTTTGCTTGAGCTTGAAGCCAATAAAGACCCTCCTCTTAGATGATACTCAAACAATCACTTGATCCCCTGTAAGAACAATGCTATGCAAATGCAAGATGCAAAGATGCAATGAAACATAAGCCTAAGATTAAGAAAAGAGGTTGGTCAAATTTTGGGGTACAACATCTGCCCCTATTCAAGCGACTTGGACCTGAAGGGATGAAAAGCGAACGACTTTCAAACATTCAAGGTAAAAGACGGTTGAATTCCAAAGAACCCGGAAATTTTCCAACCGCAAAAGAGAAACAATAACTGAATAAGGTCTTTTCACACTGTTGGGGAGAGACAAAGATAAGATAGACGCATCCGTCGAAGATTCTAGCCAGGGTCTGAATACCTCACCTGCTAATGAAATAAACCGGAGGAAAGCCGGGGTCTGGATACCACATACGCTTACCGAAATCACTGGAGAAAGCTGGGGTCTGGATACCACACGCGCTTACTCATTATCACTAGCCAGGGTTTGAATACCTCACCTGCTAATGAAATAAACTGGAGGAAAGTCGGGGTCTGGATACCACACGCGCTTAATCACTATCACTAGCCAGGGTCTGAATACCTCACCTGCTAATGAAATAAACTGGAGGAAAGTCGGGGTCTGGATACCACACGCGCTTAACAAAATCATTGGAGAAAGCCGAGGTCTGGATACCACACGCGCTTAATCACTATCACTAGCCAAGGTCTGAATACCTTACCTGCTAATGAAATAAACCAGAGGAAAGCCGGGGTCTGGATACCACATGCGCTTAATCACTATCACTAGCCAGGGTTTGAATACCTCACCTGCTAATGAAATAAACTGGAGGAAAGCCGGGGTCTGGATACCACACGCGCTTAATCACTATCACTAGACAGGGTCTGAATACCTCACCTACTAAAGAAATAAACCGAAGGAAAGCCTGGGTCTAGATACCACACGCGTTTACCGAAATCATTGGAGAAAGCCGGGGTCTGGATACCACACGCGCTTAATCACTATCACTAGCCAGAGTCTGAATACCTCACCTGCTAATGAAATAAACTGGAGGAAAACCGGGGTCTGGATACCACACGCGCTTACCAAAATAACTGGAGAAAGTCGGGGTCTGGGTACCACGCGTGCTTAATCACTATCACTAGCTAGGGTCTGAATACCTCACCTGCTAATGAAATAAACCGGAGGAAAGTCGGGGTCTGGATACCACACGCGCTTCTCGAAATCACTGGAGAAAGCCAAGGTCTAGATACCACACGCGCTTAATTACTATCACTAGCCAGGGTCTGAATACCTCACCTGCTAGTGAAATAAACCGGAGGAAAGTCGGGGTCTGGATACCACATGCACTTAATCACTATCACTTGCCAGGGTCTGAATACCTCACCTATTAATGAAATAAACCAAGGTCTTCTAGAGATACAACTGAAAACAAAAGGTAACAACCTGGCTTATGTTTCAAATGCACATGTTTGAATATGGCGTAATGCTCCATGCGAAATGGAAATGCTACGCGTTTGGGAGGATGATATGCACAATGCAAATGCAAAGAAACCACCTCAGCAAAATAAATGCTGAAGAGAGGAAACCAACTCCGCTGGGGAAAGACCAGGCATGCCTAGTACAAATGCTGGGGCTGATGAATGAGATTTACTAGGAGGACCGTCCCACACTCTCTCTACTGAGGATGAAGATAAACAATCTCTGAGTTAGCCCCACTTTGCGGGGAAGAAAACTACTTCGCTGACTTTGCTGGGGATTGGGCAATGAAGGAATCAACATCGACCTCTGCTTGGGGAGATAAGAAATAAACTCAACAATATCAACCTCCGCTTGGCGAAGGAGTCAATGACCTAGACTCTGAGGGGAAAGGAGCCAAAAACTTAGGCTCTATAGGGGCAACAACACTGCACTCGTCCCAATGCTGGGGAAATAAACCCAAATCTACTTGTCGGGGAGAACTTCAATCTTAACCTTCTAGGGATAGGTGTACACAATCAATCTGCTAGGGATGGCCCCATTCTGCCGGGGATACCAATCTCGATCTGCTGAGGATAACCTTGATCACATCCTGATAGGAGATAAATATAATTTCAACTTGTTGCGATCTTAAACTGCTGGGGAGTAACAATCTCAACTTGCTGGGGATAAGCGTGCACTATTGCTGGTGAGATACTCCTGATTTAACAACAACACCCTGGGGAATACAAAATCTCTAATGTGGAGAAGTGAGATCATTCGAGCCTCGTGACGGGGAATGTGATAACATGTGATCCACTGGGAATAATTGTGCCAAGTACAGTTGGAATTTTTGGTTAGGTAGGACCAGGTTTAAGGTGATAGGGATTTATTTCTGGTTACCAACAAAAGTGGATTTAAAAGGGAAATACTAGACGAGAACTAGCATTCGAGGGTAAACTATTAGATGAGAACTGGTGGCAAAAATTTAAGTTGTCAGGCGAGAACTGATTTTTAGAGTTTGGCATCAGCCAGAATTGATTTCTGGTTTTCCAGACGAGAACTGGACTTTAAAACTGTGTTTTCCAGATGAGAACTGGTTAAACAGTAGGTTAAAGAAAGGGTGACCAGACGAGAACTGGTTTAAAAGCTGACATGTACCAGACGAGAACTGGTTTTTTGTGATGGGTTGACCAGGCGAGAACTGGTTTGAAGGTTTGCCAGGCGAGAACTGGGCTTTGGAGGTTTGATTGGTTACACGGTTTTGACAGGTAACAGGTTTAGGTTGTAGGATAATGATCCAATAACAGGAAGGCCTTTCAGAATGTTAAAGTTATTGGATGAGGTAATGACACAATTCCCCGACACTCAACTCTGCTGAGGAGAATAAACTTGCTTGAACAACTCTGAGAAGCTTTGAAGATATGGAGAAGAACATTTCATTTGTTTCCAATTTTGCCCCAACCTGTGGCATCTCTGTAGAAATCTTCCTTACGAGGAGACTTGAAATTGCTATGCCCCGATGGTTTAACATGAACTGCCTTAGCATTTTGAGCCTCGAAGAGGTGCTTCAAATTAATTGTCTGCTGGATAAGGAGGGCTTTCGTGCTCTTGGGGTAGCTTGCCCCAGCCTCGCAATGACGTTTCCCCTGACTGGCTGATTTGGAGAAGTGCCCCTGACTTCGAGAGATTTATCGAATCTTGACCTGATTGCCCCAGATTAACGGACCTTAGGAAACAGCGTCTTTGACTGGCCTTCGAGATATTTGATGAATCTCGACCTGATTGCCCCAGATTAACTGAATCTTGGAATAACTAAATCCTCTTATGTGATCCTTTGGCATGCCCCTGCTCGACGAAGCTCTCAGGCGCTTTGCATCTTATCTCGATCAAACTTCGCATTGTAGAAGCTCTCCTGATGTCAAGTGCTTACTCGCAAGTAAAACAATTCGTTTTGCAAATGATAATATTAATGCAATGCATATGACAGTTTTTGAAATCCAAGTCTGTTCACTGGAAAAAAGTTGTGACATAGAGAATGAATCACTTATCAGAATGTCAATATCAATACCCACAAGGTAAGAAGAATCCTTTTAGGAGTCAGTTTCGACTCGATCTTTACCGAAGTATGCTTTCGAAACAAATTTGCTTCAATTAGGACTTTTGAAGGTGGTAACTTGGTCAGGTTCACAGCTATAGAAGGAAAGGATATAAGGCTCTAAGTTTGTTTTAACCCACCCATTCTCCTTGATGTTCTTCAATCCTATATCCAGCTAATTCGACACGAGCACTCACCTCTCAAAGGTTGAATGACAGGAGTCATGGTTCAGGAAACCACAAGTTTTCGGGGTGACAGTCACTTGCTTTTCGTCTTTGGTGTTGGGAGTCACACAACTTGTTCTTCGTCATTTTTTCGATTTCCCTACTTTTGCCTGGACTGACTCTTTTGAGTTTATCTTCTGATTCCGAAGTCCAGCGGGATGCCCCAATTTTTGCCTAAGCCACTTGTTTTCAAGTTATTGACTTAGCGGGCTTTATACTATTATTATTTTTCTTTCTGGGAACAAATCGTGTGACACTGGTTTGTCTACTTGTTTGACAGGGTTGTGACTGGTCCTCGAACGGGAACACTCCTTCTGCAATTTGGATGTTCGGTCGAATTAACTGACACCTACCCTGCCCCAGGTTAAGATTGAGGGTTTTTTGCTTTCAGAAAGAAACTCCTACTACTAGGCTCAAAGGGGTTGACAAGGGATTATCATCCTTATATCTCCAGTATTTAGGAATTGAAACAATGCTTGTACATCATCAGCAGAGGTTTTATTCAAAAACACACAATCGAAAGCTTGCGTCATTAAACTTCGTCATCCTCCCTCGAATTCCGCTTAAACAAGTGTTTGACAATAATAAAAGCATTGAGTGAACACGAATGGATTTAATCAAAATAAGCATATTCAATTCATTATCATTATCAATTGAAAACAAACAAGTTCTACAGATAAGATTTGCAAATACGTTCAAACTTAAACAGAAAAGAAACTACAAATGCAAAGAAATGACATGATAAAAAGATTCCCAGCTTCGGGGAACTGGGTTTTTCAATCTGGATTTGCTGCTGAATCAACCATCTTCAGGATTGCTCGTTAAAGTCGGTCTGGCACTCTTCTGAATATTTGCCCTCGATAAATTCCTCCATAACATAAACGGCTGAACCCGCATGACTGGGTGAAGGAGGATTATTGATTTGGATACCCTGAGGTGTGATTGAGAACATATCGGAGTCAATCAGAGTATGAATCTTGCTTTTAAGCACCTTACAATCTTCGGTTGAATGCCCATGTGCCCCGGCATGGTACTCACAGTGGGCGTTGACATTAAAACCTGGCGGATACGGAGGAATCTCTGGATTAATCTTCTTCGGCACTATCAACCCACCTCTGATCAAATCCGACAACATCTGACTATACGACATCGGCAACCGAGTAAAATGCCCCTCTGGCTTCCTAGGTCTTCATCGAGCGTGCTGACTCGATGACGGTATGATCGTTGACTCAGGAGGGGAACAAACAGCTAGTACAGAGACCCAAAAGATTGTTGGCTACGAACAGTTGAAACGTCTGGAGGTCGAATTTGAAGTATCGGGGGGCCTTCTTTGTTTATGTACTTTCATCCTCAGGCTTGGCATGAGAACAGGCAATAGCTGTGGGCATGGAGATTCTGAAATCATAGATCGTATGATATACTCCTGACCTGACGCAACTTCAAGGGAGAAGGCAGGAATAACCACCTCTTTTGTAGTAACTGGAATAAGACCACCGCTTGGCATGAACTCAAATGCTCTTGAATCGATTAAGTCCTGAACTTTGTGCTTAAAAGCTTTGCAATTCTCAACATCATGCCCCAGTGCCCCAGAATGGAAATCACAATGGGCACTTTCATCATAGCCTTGTGGTGGCTCACCGGTAAGTGCAGCCAGAGTCCGAAGTTCAACCAATTGAGATTGAAGCAAAAGCTGCAACAATTGAGCATAAGTCATAGGGATCTGGTCGAAGATTATGTCGGGTTGCTTTGGCCTCTGAGCATACCTCCTAATATTAGAATTGTCTCGGGAAACAGAGGGTAGCTGTTGACGGGGAAATTCTGGAACCTTAGGTTGTGTCGAAGATCTTCGAGTCACATCACGCCTTGGGAGCGGTTCCACAGATAACGGTGAAATGACCATTTCTGCTGTAGTTTTAGGCACCTGATCACCTTTCTTTCTTAACCCGTTTCTTATGACTTCTGTGATCAGGTCCATCTGAGTCTTCAGTTGATGAATCTCCTCCTTAAGCATCTTCTGATCCAGACACAAGGCTTGCATACCCACCATAAATTGTCCCATCTGGCTTCGGATTTCCCTCAACTCCGTGTGGATTTGCTCCATAGTCATCTTCTGTCTTTTTTACAAGTTGATGTCAAAAATCCTAGTGGAAGATCGGATCAGGATAAAACTCAGCCTCAGACACCTGCTATGCAAATGAAATGCAAATGTCATGTTCGACTATTTCCAAGGAATTTGTCTGCTTTGATTCACGTTCTACACAGGCGAACCACAAGAAAAAGATTTAATGCTCGACAGCGAGTCTCAAAGTTAAGTTCCTTGGAAATACTGTCGCACCTCGAAAAATCATAGAGACATTTCGGAGAAACGACCCTCGCGCAAAAGGCGTGGAAATGCGGTTCGACAGAGTCGCCGCCAAACTTTATTTATCCCAAATAAACGGGAGAGGAAAATATCGAGAAAACCTCATAAAACAAAAGGATAGGACCAGGGCTGTCGCAACCATGTTCCGGGTTCGGGAGTCGGTTACGCAAAGGGGAAGGTATTAGCACCCCTCACGTCCGTTGTACTCAACGGGAAACTCTTAGGGTATTTGTGGTGAGTGTTGTCTAGGTTTACTTGTTTTCTTCTCGTTGGTAAAGGCGAATTGGTAGGTTAAAAGGTTAAAGATGCTAGGGGAAAATGGGTGGTAAGAGGATAGGGTGCTCGCCAAGGATTGGGGCCCTTGTTCCTACGTATGCTCATTCGAACGAGAATGAGAAATCAGAGCATTGTAGTTCGACTACTGGAAAGGTTGGGGAGAAGTGTGGACAGAATAATGGAGAAAGGTAGAAGTGTGCTTGCCAAGATTATCGCAATCTTGTGCCTACGTATCTTACATTCAATAGTGAATGAAGAATCAAAGTGTCTGTAGTTCATGGTAACAACCATGAAGAGAAACGGGAAACAGGAGGATGGATAAAAGGTAGCTCGCCAAGATCACTGCAATATTGTGCCTACGTATCTTATATTCAATAATGAATAAAGAATCAGAGCGTCTGTAGTTCATGGTAACAATCACGAAAAGACGAGGTTTGAATTGGTTAGAAGTTGAGTTGAGAAATGAAAGAGTGATTGACAAGCAACTCAAGGGCGTGCCTCAAGAACTTGTCACTCAAGAACTCAAGGAATGCGTGATTCCAAGAACTCAATTCTTTCGGAAATTGTGTTGAAAAGAGTCGGATGTTTTCAAATCGAACGAATAAACTAATAACAACTCAAGGGCGTGCCTCGAGAGTTACTCATTCGAATATTCAAAGAATGCTAGATTCTAAGAATATCCCTCTTTCGTAAGTTTTTAAAAAATGTTTGTAAAAAGATTGGATCGAAAATGGAACACGAGACAAAAGGAGGTTGGTTTGAAAGTGGCTCAACGACGAGTCGAGGATTTGATTGAAAACGGAACTGACTTGACGACGTGTCAAGGGTTAAGATTGTGAGAAATGATATTAGTCCCTAAGGGTTCTCCTAATATCGAAACCACGATGAATTGTGAAGTGTGTGCGAAATGTGGGTTGTCAATGCGTACGGCCACTCGACTTAGGAGACTGTTTGAAAATTTTTTAGTTTGAGAGGTCGAAAGATTGAGTAAATAGCCACCCAAGAGCATGCCTCAAGAGCTATTCACTCGAAGATTCAAGGAATTTAAATTCCAAGAACCTCCTTCTTTCGGAGTTTAAATTGAGAAGACGTTTTGAAAATACTTTGGATTGAATCGAGGTTGTGAAGAAAGTTTGTGGTATGAGAGGCGAAAATGTGAGATTGGATTTGAAAAATGACGATTATTTAGTAAATGAGAAGTCAACCTCACAACCAATTAATTGGAGTATTATCGAGATGCTAGATCTCGACGACACCTTTTTCATTTGAAAAAATGTTTGGGTGGACAACGAAAATGTCTCACAGAATGCTAGATTCCTATGATATTTCTTTGTCTAAAGGAGTGTACAAAAAATGTCGAACAATACATTACTTAAGGCGTAAACCTTAATAACAATCGTCCAAAAACCCAAGAAGTGCTAGACTTCAAGAATTTAGTTTGTTTTGAAAAAAGTACTCAAGGTGAATCGAGGTTTGAAATTGAATTTTAAGCGTGTGCACTAACAAAGTGGGCTAGTCTTCTAAGTGACCAACTAGAAATAGTTGATCAAATAGGTGTCACTGTAAGGAAGTCCAGGATTAAGCTTTAAAATGTTGTGTATGGTGATCAAAGGTTGATGACGAGGCTTTGAAAGCACTCGACTTACATGGATGAAAATGACTCGATAAATCGAGAGTTTATTATTTTGAAAATTGTTTTGAGGCATTCAAGAATAATTAAGGAAAAAAGCGATAACAACTATAACACTTGTGGAAGAGGGATACATTTTGTCAAATGGGGATTAAAATATAATGAAATGGATAAATCGAACTCACCCGAATGAATGCGTGTTGTGGCGCGGCAAAAATCATCTATAACGTAAGAACTTTGGTGGCATGATGGTATTGACCTGATCCTATCCAACAAAGTTAAAATGATCAAAGTTTATTTCATCATTTAATTATGTTAATCCAAATTAATTATTAAAATTATTCGAATAAATCAAATAATTAAATTAATTAAAATTGATTAATAAAGTTAAATAATTAAAATTAGATTAATCGATTAATTAGGCTAATTAAATTTAATTATCAAAATTATCCAACTAAACCAAATAATTAAGTTAATTAAAAAATAATTAGCAAAATTAATTAATAAAACCACTATGTGCACTTGATAACACACTCCAATCACACTCCAATCGTAGTCACGGCAGAAATCTTTGTTGAGTTTTCGCGAGGATCAAGCCGTTCGCCTTGAGCCGCCAACACAAGGTCATGGTTGTTGCTTTTTTCTACAGGACCAGCACGTTTACTAGCTCAAACAGAGCAATCGTGGAATCTGTCATTGGTTAAGTTATCGGTACCACTTGAATTCAAATCTCAGCACCATATACCTATGAAAATCACTATATCATACAGGTTGAAAGAAAAATGACACAAACTTTCAACAACATTCAACAATTTTGAACTATCGTCACCAACGAATTGAAGCACTTCAGAAACAATAAATCAATTCAGAATAATTCGAAGCATTTCAATGCTACAATCAAATCAATACATGACCCTAAAACTCACTTAAACATTTTGTCAAAATAAATCAAAGATTACCGATACCGTTTAACAAAAATGAGAGTTGTTGTAAGGTTATCATTGTCAAGCTACGCGTCTTCGTTGTAGCTGTGGAATTATCGTCCCAAACTTACAGCTCGCACGTGAAGCAAATAGCCACCGCAATCCAAATCATTTTTGCGAATTCGAAACTGTCAAGACAAATTTTTCACAACGAGCTCTGGAGAATCCCTTGTTGTCATGTTAGCTGGTTGCTTGCTTAGGTTGATTCCCATCTTTCTCGGTTTTTTTCTCGCTCGCCTCTGAATTCACAATAGTAGCAACACCTACTGCTGCAACTTCTGCTGCATCAATTGTAGCAGACTCTGTAACGGCTTCCACCTTATAGTTCGCAAAATTCTACTTTCTTGTCGCGACTGCCACTAACTTATTGTTGCTGCTGAAAACTGTTCTTCATCTTCCCTTTCATTCTCGCACCATCAGCTGCAGTTGTTGAAGAGAAAATCATGGTTGTTGTCGTAGCTGTTGTTGCTTATGACCGCACGCTCTTGCTGTTGTGGAACTACCAAGTTATATGGATCTGGTGTTTTCATGTTGAAATTGAATCGAACCAATATCGCTAATCACCTCTCGACCTGCACATAAATAGAAAACACACCCAAACAGAACAGCACAACCATACAAAAAAATGAAACGAAAAAGAAAGAGTTGAGAGTATACATAACCCGTTTTTGCTCATATTTGTCTCCATAAACTTGTCGTAGTTTGACCCACGTATAACCGAAACCTGCACAATTCGTATGAGCCGCAAACGATTGTAGCCTTCGTTGTTACCAGCTCGTCGCAGTTGTCGCAAAGTTGTTGTTGAAGAGGTCATCACGGTTGTAACGGCATATTCGACTCAACTCTTGAATACTTCAAAAACCTTAGCTACCGATGTCGGACTTAATGTAGAAGAAATGTCATCACAAAACTGCTCGCTCACATTCAGCATTAAGGATACTGGTTTCTCGAAGGTGAGTGTTGTACCCCAAAATTTGCCCAACCTTTTTTCTTTACTTGGTTTATGTTTCATTGCATTCTTTAGCATTTTACATTACATAGCATTGTCCTCTGCAGGGGATCAAAAGAGGTGTGCATACCCAAGAGGAGAGTGTCAAGAGTCTAAGTTCAAGCATGAGTGTTTACTCAAGTTATCAAGTGCTTATCATCATCAGGGGAAGGTCGAAGCCCTTGAGAAAGAGGATGGATATGTATTGCTTACTTCCTATCTTAGAGGTCAACTGAAGATCATCAGGAGTTCACAAGTCCATGGTTATAGATATAGAAGGTTGAATAAGCTCATTGAGTGCTTTGAGAGCCATTGTGGAGCTTATCTAAGTTGTCATTTCATTTGCAAGAGGTCACAATCCAAGGTTGTACACCTAGGGTTTCATCTGCTTAGTGCAAGGTCAACTGTGAACTTTGAGGAGTTTGAGGCTTAGTTTTAAGTTACTAGAGTCATGGGAAGACATGTTGAGGCATCTAGGATTTTATTTCAAGATCAATTCAAGAAGAATCAAGAGTGTGAGAAGTTATTAAACCAGAGTTTCAAAGGTTGTCAATGTCTCTTTGACCCAACTTCAAGACCACATATCTCACGATACAAGTTCAATGTCTCTTTAACACAAACATGAGACTTGTAGAGCATGTTCTTAGCTTTCTTTTGATTACTAGAACTCATTAATTGGGTTTGTGGAACTCAAGATATGATGCTAGCAAGTTAGAGGTCTCAGATGAACATATTTTCAGTCAACAAAAGGCAACCAACTTCCAAGACACTTTTGACATAGAATCAAGTTTATACTCAACTTGGAGTGAACATGAATGTTTTTCCTTATGATCTTAGATTTCCAAAAATTCCTAGAAGTCCTTCATCTCATTTTTATAACTCAAGTTATGAAGCTTGCAAGGCAGGGGTATTTTGGGAAACTTTAATTATAGGTCATTTTCATTATAGGTCATGTTCATGCCTTTAAGTACTTCAAATGGAACTTTGACCAACATGAAATTTGTCCCAAATGACTTTAATTTCATCATGAAACTCAAGATTGTCATGAATTATGCATGGTTAGGGATATTGGTGAAGAAAATCAAGTGAAAATGGACATTTTAAAGGTGAATTCAATTGGTTTGGTTAAAGGTCATTTTCATGCCATGTTTATATTCAATTTTGTTCACAATGCTACAATGTACAAAATGCACCAAAATATTTTGGGTCTTGCTAGCCAAAACACGTGAAAATGAAGCTTGCTTCATGAAAAAGTTTGTATTCAAAACTCCATAATTGGACTACAACCAAGCCCAAACTCAATCCACATGTAAGTCCAAGTTCCCAGCTGCAAGGTTAAACAAAATTCAGGAGTGTAGCATGCCATATTCACATGTGCATGAAGTTGGTTGCCAAATTGGGCATTTCAAAATTTCATCAAGCTAAAGCCTCATTTGGCCTCCAATTGCATCCAAATCCATAATATAAAAGCTCAGAATGAAGATTGAGAGCTCAGAAGGTGAAATTCGTGGTGGGAGCTCTGAATGCAAGTTTGAAATTCAAGAGAGAACTTGAAAATCGTGAATCCAAATCCAAGGCTTTTCAAGGTAAATTGAAGTGAGCAGCATCTTCCTCAAGTTCAGTGGAGCGGATCTGCAAGTTTTGGATCAAGTTAAGCATCATTTGAAGCACCAACGGAGTGACTTTGTTAGGTAACTTTCTCATCCAAATTTCTCTCATGTTAGGCACTGAATCTAGGTCATTGTTGGTGCATCTGAAGTCCTACATCTTGTAGGAAATGTTTGCATTCTTAATTGTGATGGTTGATGAGTTTTACAGTTGTGTGCTTAAAACTTTCCTCGTTAGAATCTCACAGTACAAGCATGATAAATGAATTTGAACCATGGATTCGTGACATACGTGACTTGGCCTTCAATTTGGTATAAAATTTGTTGAGATTTGGTGATTTTTTCAGACCTGAACTTCGGCCATCTCGCCGGAGAAGACGACCGGAGCTAGGGCTCCGGTGTCTGATCTTTTTCTCAGGTCAGCTGAGTTGGATTGTTTTGACTCCTTGACCAGCCTTGATGTGTGGTCGTGATCTGTTTGACTGTGCCTGCGTGGAAATTGACTAGCCACATCAATTAATGAAGCGCTGCATTTTGTTTGCTGAAGGGAGGTGGGCCTTTGATGCTATTCACACCCCACTTATGATCCAGCCCAGTGATTTACATTGATTTGCTTGCTATTTGCACCACTTGCAATTAATTGTTTTATTTTATTTTTATTTGATTTCTGTTTTGATTTAAATCAATTAAAAATACCTCCAAGAATTTAAAAATTCCACAAAAAATATTTTAGGATACCTTAGGGTGTTACCTATTTTTTGATATTTTTTATTTTCATTTTTCACCTATCTTTCAATTAAAATGGAATTTTATGATTGGAGGTGTTTTTGATTATTTTTCCCTTGTTCTTTTGGTTTTTGCTTGCATTTGTTGACCAATTCATATCTCCAATGAGTGAGACTTTTTCCTCATTTAAATGATGAGTTGAGGGGTATTAGATGATGATTTTGGCCCTGGTTTGATTCATTTTTGCTTGAAATTTGAGATCATTTATTTGACCCTCGACAACCCTCCTTCAAAGTGGAGCACCCTTGTGGATCAATTCCTATGGTGATGCTTTGAATGGACAATGGTTGTGTGCTTTTGGCCTCTGGCTGCCAACTTCCTTTTGTGCTTTTGGCATTTTATTTGGATTTATTTGAGCTATTTTCCTATTTTTGAGGTACCTTGCAAGTCAAGCTACTTCTAAGGATGGTTCACACATACACTTGACCTAGTTTTGATGGGAAATGACCCTTGTGGATCCCATATGATTCCAACTCTTGTTGATTCACACTTATAACATGTTTAAGTTGTTGGTTGCCAATTTTTAAGTCATAAAGTGTTTTGGTTTTGCTTGTGAGTTGCATTCTTTTTAGGCCTTCCATTTGGTTTCAAATGTTGAAAGTGTTTAGGACTTAGGTAATTTACCTTGCCTATTTGTTCAATGTGCTTTGGCTTGTTATCTTCTTTGATTTATGCACTCTCTTCCCTTGTTCTCACCTCTGTCCTAGGACCCTTGAGTCCCATTTGAGATGGTTTGGTCCCTCCTTTGGAGGTACTTTGAACATGTCATGAATGGTGATTCTTCTTGAGGACTTTTGTTGTGCTTCTTGCATGATCTTTGTGATGCTCATGGTTAAGTTGATTCTTTGAGTTCCTTGATGTCCTCACCTTATCTCCCATCCTCACATTGGCTATGTCTTCTTCCTTTCTCTTTTGGTTTGCCTTTGGGCATGGTGATTGATGGTAATGGTGGTAGGAATCCTCTTTCTCCCATTTCATCTCACCTTTGGCTTGAACTTGTTTAAGTTCTTTGTGTTTGCATTTGTTTTTCTTTTGAATACTTCTCATTTGCATATTTGAGGTTGAGATGTGCTTGTGGAGGCTACTGCCCCACACTTTGTTCCTCCCTCTTTCTTCATCTTTGTTTATGCATTACATGTTTGCATATTTTCCTTCTTTCATCTTATGTTTTCTTCTTCTTTCTTCTTTGCCATGTTCCCTTAGGACCTCTAATCTTTCTTGTTCAAGATTGATTATGAAATACCTTAGGTTGGAATCCATGCATGATGACATTAGGGTAGCTTCCATTTTCATCTCAATCATAGGTGTACTTTGCATGAGAACATAAGGTTAAGTCTTAGTCTCCCTTTAGAGTTGTGTCTTTCTCTTCTCATATCCAAACACTTTCAAAACACTTAATGAAGGATAATGAATGTTGTACATTACGAGCCTTAAGAATTTGGGAAATGATAATTGAGGGGCCTCCTCTCAATTGTCTAGAGTGTTTTGTGTATGTCCTTTGGATGATATGCGACACATTCGCTCCTAAGTTATAGCCTTTAGTGCAATATGAATTACAAACAATTCAATTCACTTCTTTCTCTAAAAAACACAAAAACAAACACTAAACCTTTTTTTATCCTTCGGGACTAATGGAAAACCTTTTTCATAAGAGAGTTTTCTTAACTCTTGGTTCTACCGCAAACAGGTAATGCCTAAGTCTCCAATGGTCGAGCAACACACACCTAACTGCTAGAACTAAGGTTTAACCCTACTAGGGGAAAACACTTGAACCAACCTATGGTCTTGTTAGCCTGAACTACATTTGCTCTAATTTCTCATACCAGATGAGGATACGTAGGCACAAGACGACGCTGTCTTGGCGAGCAACCTTCCCCACTTTCACCCATAGTTTTCCGAACTACGTTGACTCTGACTTTCCCATTGCACGAGGGAATACGTAGGCATAGAGCGGCGATGCTCTATCGAGTCTCTTTTCTTTTCTTTTGTCCCTGAGACTTTTAGCTAGATAAATTAACACCCTTTAGATAGATAACAAGCGTGGATCCCGTCGAGTACGACGGACGTGAGGGGTGCTAATACCTTCCTCTTGTGTAACCGACTCCCGAACCCAAGATTTGGTTGTGATGACCTGTCTTCTCCCATTTTCGTAGGTTTTCTCTGATCGTTTCCTTTCCCTATCTTTGGGATAAATAACGAACGGTGGCGACTCTTCTGTCTTTGTCGGCCCTCTTTTTCGCAGTAGTGACATTGAGGAATCGATGGCCACATCTTCAACATGAAAGCGCCACGACGGAAGCCATATTGAGTCTGCATCTTGTATTAAAGCTCACACCTGCATACAGAACCAACACAGACAATAACACAAGCTCTTTGCGAACTTGAAAATGGAATACGAGCCGGGTCAAGTTGTTGTTGTAGTGTCGTTGTCGCCGAGTCATCGCCGCGAGCTAAAAAAGTCATCATTGACAGAACTCGACCAGAAAAAGATGGTTGATGTTGAAGGAGCGTCCCTGAAGTTGTTGGTTTTAGCGATGGTGATAAATTTGAGATGAGCAGAAACGTCACAGGAAACTGTAAGAGGTTTCCGGCGGGGATGATTCAAAGTGTTTGTGAGGTGAGGAGTGTTGGTGAAGACGGGAGAGAAGAAGGGTTTGGTTTGGTCGGAAACTGATGTGAAGAAAAGAAAATGGCGATGGATATATGGAAATGAGGGTTCGGCGGCGGGTTTTGCAATTGGGAGGAAGATGATGAGGGTTTAAGGTGATGGCGGCGGATTGAATTTGAGGGAGAGGTTTTGGGCGGATGATCAACGATTACATCGGTGGATGGTGGTCTTTCAATGGAAAACGGAGTGGTTTCGAGGGGTTTTGTATGAGGTTTGGTGGAAGAAGAATAACTAGGGTTTGGGGGTTTTGGAGCGGTGCCGATTTGCTTCGAGGGAGAGAGGTGATGAATAGTAGAATTCAATTTAGGGCTTCCTTTTCAGCTGTTGAAATCCTCCCTTTTAACGTGTTGTCCGGGTGGGCCTCCAATGTTGGGCCTGCCATTTCATTTTCCTCTTCTCTAAATTTCTTATCTACCATTTTTTTAAATTAATCTCTTGTTTTACTAACTTAATTAACTAATAATTAGTAAAACACTAATCAACCAAATAGTTAGCATAATCTAATAAAAACTAATATTACATAAATAATATTATTAATATATTAATATAAACAAAATAAAAATTAAAACTAAAAGAAACGACTTCTATATTCTTTAGAAAGAAAAGAAATTAATATTAACAAGATATTGAATAAAAGGTGATAAAAAATAAAATAAATAATAAAAAACGAACAAATTTTAAATTAAATGCTAAAAATTTAAAATAAGATGAAAAGGATTTATCTAAAAAAACGGCCACACAGAAAATGGCTAACGCGAAATAAATAACTTGGAGAAAATACATCATCGTGTCGAATTAATAGAAGGTCTTACTCAGACAGCGTGGGAAAATTTTCAACCAGTCCATATGTGTATCCGAATATTGATTCTGGCTAACCAATCCTCTGGGTTTTACTCAAAGTAAAAGACATGATATCATGCAGCTGTCGCTACTGCGAAAATCGGCGCCGGCCATGACAGAAGAGTCGCCACCGTGCGTTATTTATCCCAGAAGAGGGAAAGGAAATGCTCAGAGAAAACCTAACGCAAAGAGGGAAAGGAATGTTCATCGCAACCAAATCCTGGATTCGGGAGTCGGTTATGTAAGGGGAAGGTATTAGCACCCCTCACGTCCTTCGTACTCGACGGGATCCACGCTTGTTTTCTATCTAAGGGTGTGTTTATCTATCTACTCTAAAGGTCTGGTCTAAAAAGAAAAGACAATGACTTGGCAAAGTATCGCACTTTATGCCTACGTATTCTCGTCTAGAACGAGAAATCAGAGTCAACGTAGTTCTCCTAACTACGAGTTATGGGGGAAGGTTGCTCGCCAAGATATCGCATCTCGTGCCTACGTACTTTCATACGACATGAAAGATCAGAGCAAACGTAGTTCGGGCTACGGAAGACACAAGTTTGTCTGACAGTTTTTTATCTCCTGATGAAAGGGTTTTCCAGATTAAGGGTCCAAGAGGACAAAAACAGAGTTTGAATGTTTGTTTGAATCTTTTACGAAAGAACTGTTTTTTAGGATGTTCGCAATCTCCGTCGCACTAGAGACTATGACCTAGGAGTGAATGCTTCGCATGTCACCCAAAGGGTACCACACTAAACATCCGGATTACTGGAGAGAGACCCTCCACCAACCTTTTCCCAGGTAGCTTAAGGCTCGTAACTTACGACTTCAATTAACCTTATTACTGTATTTTTTGAATTGTTTTGAGATGAGAAGAGAAAAACGCCCTAAAACTATGGTGAAAACGAATCTACCTACTGTTATCATGCATGGTTTAGAAACCTAATGTCTGTCATAATTCCCTCTTGCACAGAGGAAATCAGAGATCCTAGGGGAAAACAGCAAAAGAAAGCAAGCAGTAAACAGTAAACAGTAAAATGCATGCTATGCAATAGTACAAGCGAGGCAAGGGAGTCCTGCTCAACCTCAAACCTAAGAAAACAACAGGCAAGGGGAGACAAGATCCACCTCAAACCTAAAGGTAAGCAACACAAGCAAACAGACAATACAACAAAAGAAAAAACAGAGGAAGCAGCCCAAGCAGCAGCAACAATCTTCTACAGACAGCAACTTCAACCTTTAGCAACAGCTCTTGTCAGCAAAGTTGAATTGACAGCAAAGAGTCTTCATCTTCAAGTTAGCTCCTATCTTCAAACTTCTTCAGTTCTCCATCTTCAAACTCTAGCAAGCTCCACAAGAAGAGAAATCATCATTGAGATCAAGTTACAATGCTAGGAAACCTGATAAAAACCAAAGGAATTCATCAGGAACCAACATGGGAAGGAAAGTGCATCCTCAAAAGTTCTACTCATTAAGGCATGTCATTCATCCCTCCAAAGGAGAGATGGGGCTTCCTTAAGAGTACTTTGCATCATAGTATGAGGATAGAAGCAAACAATGCATTCTACTTTTGATGAAAGGAAAAAGAACTAGTTCTAATGGCTCTTCCTAAAACCTTAATCCTATAAGCTTCTAAAAAACTCCTAAAAGAGAAAGAAAACTCCAAACTAAGCTTCACAAGCCAATCCACAACAGCTACAAGATGTCCAGCACCTTCTCCAAAAAGGAAACCAAGCTCTTCAAGCTCCAAAGCCACCAACAAGATCAAACAAGGCAAGGCACCAAAGAAGGAAACACCTACTTGTGAATTATATCTAAAATAGAAAACTAAGTTTTAAAAATCTAAGAATTTTCCTAAGGGAACATGCATGTTTTAACATTCTAGGGTTCAAATATCAAAGCCTAAATCAACTTCTGGGTGCACTAAATAAATCCTAAGTTGAAATGTGCCAAGATAAACCATAAGTTGGGAAGGCTCTAAACATCTCACCTAAAACAGAACCTACAATTATTAAAAAAATCTAATAAAAATCCTAAGGGAGCATGCACATCTAACCTACAATATACTCAAAAATCAAATTCAGAAACCAAACCAAAAGATCAAACCAAAATCAACAAAACAGATAGGCAATTATGCAAAATTAAAGAAATAACATAAAAGAGAAAAATGAAAATTAAATTGAAAAATGCAGGAAAATGCAATTTATTGATCCCAGAAAATCAAAAATTGAAAGAGGAGCATGGACATATTTTTAAAATATTTTTCTGATCAAAGATGAAATTATTATGATTTTTGGAATCAATATGCATTTAAAATAAAACTAAAATGAATAAAAATAATCCAAAGTCAGAAAAAAAACGTGGAGTGCAGGATGCGTTTACTAGTCAAGCCATCCAAAGGTCCTCATCATGCCAGCGCATTAGTGAAACTCTGCGTTTCACTAAGTCAAAGTCTTCAGACTTTCCAACATAACACAGCCATGCGATGCACATACAAAGTCTCCTCTCAGACTTGATCCAACGACTACGCGTCATCGTCCCAACTTGAATCCTCAGATGGAGGGAAGCTAGGTGTGGTGGCCGAAGAAGACCTCCGGTCGTCTTCTCCGGTGAGGTGGTGGTCTCAGGCAACCAAAACAAGTCATATCTTATATCAAATTCATCAGAATTTCACGTAGATCTCAAATCTCCTATCCAAATGAACTAACTCTCAACAGATTTCAAAATTTGAAGGCAAACAGAAATTGCATCATGAAATTGATCATCATCAAATCCAAATCTAAAACCATAGGATTGATCCTCATGCTTCATACATCACTCTGATCTATCCAAATCATGTTGAAACCTTAAGATCAGATCAAACTGTGCTCAAACAGAATTCACATGTCACCTAAGTTTGCCTCTAATTGCTACAATTTTTAACTAGAAACAATCTACACTTTAACTAGATCCTAACCACGTGTTCATTTCTAACTAACTCATGCTAGAATCCATGGAAATTTGGAAAGTACATACCTGATGTAGATCCACTAACAGAGGTAGCTAGAGCTTGATTCTTGCTTCAAAACTCTCTAGAAACGATCAGTGATGCAAGAGAAAGATGTTTGAAACTTCAATTTGATCTGAATTGGCTTGGAAATGAAATCACGATTTCAACTTGCTCCCTTGCAATTCCAACTGCTATCTCTGATTCCACCACGAAATGAGCTCCAACCTCAGTCTGAAATCAATGCAAGACTTATATAGAGTGTGTCTATGGGCTTTTTGAGTCCAATTCAAACCCAAACTAGTAGTTTCAATTTTCTATTTTTCCTTCAAATTTTCCATGTGACAGTCGTGAATTTGGCCATGTATCTTGCTCTAGAAGCTTCCTTTTCAATTGCAAAATGCTTTGTGAACGAAATTAGGCCAAAAGGACTGCTTGAAATGCCTTGGTAAGTGATTTGGTTATGTTACTTGCATATGAAGAAACAAAATGATAACTCATGAAAATCTGCCTCAACTCAAAAATCTACCAATGCCAAAGTGTTTGAAATACCATTTCCACTCAAAATGAGTATTTACTTGACATGTTTTGGTCACTTAACCATTAATTTGAATTTTTCAACTTTAATCCCTTTTAAAATCTTCTTTTTTAAACCATTTCAAACCAAATCTTGACATGAGCCAAATCAATTCACCATGAGTTCTTGGTTAGCCTAAAAACCACATTTTGAACAAGTTCCATGTTGAACAAAAATCCATTTGACAAGTGCAAGTTGGAGATTTTGACCTATGATTGAAAATGGCCTATAATCTCACTTTCCCAAAATACCCCTGACTTATAAACCTCATAACTTGAGTTCTACAAATCATATGGAATACTTCTAATACAATTTGGAAATATAAGATCATAAGGAACAACTTTCATGTTGGCCAAAAGTTCAGGTGAAACCTCCTTCTAGGTCAAAAATAGCTTTGAAGTCAGATGATTTTCACAGACAAATTTCAGAGGCATCTGAGGACCTGTAACTTGTCTGGACCATAACTTGAGTTCTATAGATCCAATGGAGGACTTCTAGTACTAAAATTAAAGGTATTGAGATGATCTACAAGTTCCATGTTGTCCAAATATCCATTTGAAACTTGTATCTTGACTTATGTGGTCCTGAAGTTAGGCACTAAACAGGGGATTTTACACTAAAACCCTAATTTAGCAACTTCCCACACTCTTGACTCCTCTTGATTTGATCTTGGCACAACACCACATATGTCTCAGCATATCATTTCATGAACTCCATGACCTAAAAGTAGGCTTTGATACTCTTCAATTGCACAGTTGACCCAGGATTGACCCAGATGAAACCCTAATTGTTTGCACCTCAACTGTGGCTCTTGCATTTGACACAATGACTTGATTGAGCTCTCCCATGGCCCTCTAGGAATTCTATATGCTCCATATAAATCCTCTTCTCATATTCAACACTTCACATCCCTATGATGATCTTCAATTGATCCTCAAGTTAGGAGAAAATCTACATGCAAGCATCTAAACTCTTAGGCACTCAAATCACCTCCTGATGACCTTGATAACTTCTCTAGCTTGTATAAAGCCTCTTGCTAGGCTCCTCTTGATAAGAATCACACTTGATCCCCTTTCTATATGAATGATATCATGATATGCAAATGATATAACTATGCAAATGTGTCGCGGTGAAAATCGGATACCAAACTATTGATTAGTTTGAATCATTAATTCAATTTGTAGCCGAACTTTGATTTGTCCAAAGGAAGGGATAAAGATCGAAATTCCCACAATGCAATGCAAATGCAAGGGTAGAGAGTTATAGGTTCGAGGGTTGGTTAAACTTAGGGAAGGTACTAGCATCCTAAGTTTCTGTAGTACTCTACAGGAACCTCTTATTTTATGTTTGTTTATTGCTATGTGTTTATCTGCTTAATGATTAAAGGACCCTAGTGGTTTATTTCTAAGTATACTCGATAAGATGTCGCATCTTATGCCTACATATCCTTACGGGAGTGGAATCAGAGTATCTATAATTCCCCTAAAGTGTTTGAGGAGTTCTTTGACTGTGGTCAAAGTTCCTACGGGTTTAGGGTAGTTGTTTGATTGATTTTAGGAGACGAGATGTGTCTTCATTTTAGGGGAGATTTAACCGCCACAAGATGTAGGAAAATAGTCTTTGCATCGTTTTAAGAAAAGGACTTACTGTCGCTACTGCGAAAATCGGCGTCGGCTTGACAGGAGAGTCGCCACTGTGCGTTATTTATCCCTCAGAGCGGGAAAGGAAACGCTCGAAGTAAACCTCGCAAAGACGGGAAAAGGTATGGTCATCGCAACCAAAACCTGGATTCGGGAGTCGGTTACGCAAGGGGAAGGTATTAGCACCCCTCACGTCCATCGTACTCGATGGGATCCACGCTTGGTGTTTATAAGGAAAAGGGTGTGTTATCTATCTATGCTAATGGTTGGTCTGAAAAGAAAATAAAAGGACAAGACTCGACAGAACATACGGTGTTCTGGGCCTACGTACTCCCTCGTGCAATGGGAAAGTCAGAGTCAACGTAGTTCGACTACCTGCGACTAAACGGGGAAAAGGTTGCTCGCCAGGACATCGCGTCCTGTGCCTACGTACTTCCACACAGCATGGAAGATCAGAGCAAACGTAGTTCGACTAACTACGGCTAAACAGGGGGTTCTCACACAGCAGCGAGAAAACAAACTGGTTCCAAGGGTTCGGGAACCTACAACTACGATCTGGTCTCAAATGCGCTCGAGCAAGAGAAAAGGGTAACAATTAGTCGTCAGCGGGAAAGTCTCGATCGCACAACCGCGAGAGAACAAAAGGTTATTTGTTAGTGTTCTCGCTAGGATATCGCATCCTATGCCTACATATCCTTGTCTGGCACAAGGAATCAGAGCAGCTGTAGTTCGGCTAACTACGAGACAAGCTACTCAAAGCTACTACTGAAAGGAAAGGGAAAAGACACCCTAAAACTATAGCTGAAAAAGAAGGGAATCTACCTACTGCTATCATGCCTGGTTGAACATCCTAATGTCTATCATAACGACTCCGCAGCGGAGAAGTCAGAGCTCCTAAGGGATCATGGCAACAGGACTAAACGGCAAACAAGAATTAACTACAAAGTAAAGAAAAACTGGAAATATGCATGAATGCAACAACTAATCAATCAAGGCGCAAAGGCCGCAAACCACAGAGGTAAGGGAGCTCAGCTCTACCAAATACCAGCAAGCAAAGCCACTCAATAACAAACAAGCAGAAGGAGGACCACCTCAACTTCTCATGCACACAAATCCTACTTCTAATATGCACCTACCTCAGAACTATCTAGATGAATTCCTAAGTCTAATGCAACATAACACCATACAAGTCAAACAACACAAAGAGAAGGCTAGCTAACCTGATAAACTCCTATCAAAAGCTTAAACAAAAACCCTGAGCAAGACCCTTAACAAACAAACTTCTAATCTCACCCTGAACAAAACTCTATGCAACACCTTGAGCAAATATCTAAGCAAAACTCTAATTAAAACCCTAAGCAAGAGGAATCAATCCCAGTCTCCAAGCTTCAGAACAAGCTTACCAAAGAAAGGTAGCTAAGCAGACAAACTCATAGTGCCTTCCTCAGGAAAGTACCAGGAGGTTACCACTCAGGAGTCATATCCTATGCGGCTCGACAACTGTGATCAGTTTACATTCCTCCTCAGGAGAAACTAAACTACATGAAGGCTCCGGCATCATTGGATATTTGAGAAAGCCTATATGAACTAAGGGAACTAAGTGAACAGACCCATAGGACCTTCCTCAGGAAAGTACTAGGAGGCTTCCACTTAGGAATCGTATCCTATGTGGCTCAACAACTGTGATCAGTTTACATTCCTCCTCAGGAGAAACTAAACTCACAAGTTGGATCCAACATCATTGGATACTTGAGAAAGCCTATATGAACTAAGGGAACTAAGTGAACAGACCCATAGGACCTTCCTCAGGAAAGTACTAGGAGGCTTCCACTTAGGAATCGTATCCTATGTGGCTCAACAACTGTGATCAGTTTACATTCCTCCTCAGGAGAAACTAAACTCACATGAAGGCTCCAACATCATTGTATACTTAAGAAAGAGGTGAGAAGAAAGAATGAAAGTCATTCATAGTGCCTTCCTCAGGAAAGTACCATAAACCCCCTTCAAACTTCAGGATCTCGAACCTCACAAACAGAGAACAAGCTCCTAGACTAAGCCTCAATCCAATGCATCCTTGCAAGCTCCAACAGGACTTCATCCAGCCTCCATCCTCAAGAAGAAACCACAGACCATCAAACCACAAGAAACTATCTCTGAAGTTCAACCACAGTTGAACTTCAAAGTCAGAAGTCATCAAGACTTCTCCTATCCTCAAGCTTAGACTAAAACATATCAGAACATCCTACAAAAATCTAACAAAAATCTATGGGAAACCTACATGGCTCTATGACAACATACTAAAAAATCAGAACAAAATTCATTACCAGATGAAAGAACTAAAATCAATAAGGCAGACGGGCCACAAACCAATTATTCAATATCAAAACAATACAAAAAATGCAATTAAAATGGAAATGCATGATTAAGCTAATGTTTTTGTACTATAAAATTCTACATTGAATTACGAGTCTACAGAAAAAAGAACGGAATTATTTGATTAAACCTACTATTTTTTATGAATTTTCTAATAATATGCATGCACTAAAAGATATTAAAAGAAGTCAATTAAATGGAAAATATACCAAAAATAGCAAACAAAAATAAAATGGCATTTTTATTTTTACCTAATTTTCTAGACATTTATATGAGGTGGTAGAAAAAACAAGAAATCAAAAATCAATTGTTTTCATTTTATTATGAATTTTACAATATGCAAGAAAATATTAAAAGAAAATAAAGAAAACAAAATTGGAATAAAAGAGGAGGGGGGTGCTAACAGCATGCTTTTCAGTTCATTTTAAAATGGGCTCACGCTATGGGGTGTGAAAAGCACATGGGCGTAGGGCCCAGTCTCATCAGAATCCAATGGAAAATAAAAAAAGAAGGAAAACGCGCGGGGGGTGCAGTAAGCCAGTTTTCTGGTTATTCTTCCAAAGAGGCTTACACACGGGGGTGTGTATAGCACTTGGGCCTAAGGCCCAGACCAAAATTATTTTGTCCCTAACACGCATGGGGGGGAACTAGCAATGAGGGAATAGTTTCAGCAAAAATGCGTTTGGGCCTAAACGTTGCCCAAACCCTAGCCCAATTAACCAGTTAACAAAACCTATCTTCCTCTCCCTCCATCTGAACACTGTTCACCGTCTAAACCCTAGCCGTCTTCGTCTTCCTCACCCTCTCTGCAACTCCTCTTTCTTTCCCAATCCATTCAACCTCACAGCCATCATCACACAAGAACAAACGAAATCCCCATATACTCTTAATCCCTAACTAACCAGCTCATCCTAATCGAGGCCACCTTCATCCTAATCTATTGAATTCATGACAATGGAGAGATGACGAAGAGGGACAAACCTGGGTTTACACGATGGGAACGATGGAGCTTCGAAGAACCTCAAACGAGCTCACGGCGATCTTTGAAGATTTCTGGATATTTGCTGAAGATTTGATGACGCGAAGAACAACTCTTAGTGATGAACAGCGACGAGATCTTGATGAAGATCTTACAAATCTTGGAACTGACGAATCTTGTACAGATCTGTGAAATATTGGGTGATCGTGGTTGAAGGTTGATCAGAGGAGGATTCGCATGTTCTTGATGATGATGCGTGGTGATTTCTGGAAAAGATATTGACGCAGGTTGAAGAATTCTGGAATTTCCTTATGAAGAACGATGAACATTCGACCGCGTTCTGGAAAATCTTTGGATGAAGATGAATGTTCGAACGTGTTCTGGCAAATCGCGCTTGTAGAACAATGAAGATGGAAGGTGATCTGGAGAATTGTTCTTGACGTTTCCGGCGAAGGACGAGTTCTCCGGCGAGGTGATGATGAAGGTGGACGGAGGAAGGTTGGAGAAGAATGAAGGGTTTGGATGATTCTGGGTTTTTTTGCAGTTTCCGGCAAGGACGGTGGCCGGAGACGGTTAGACGGTGGCCGTTGGGGAGGTTCAGGGTGGATGCATGGCCGGCGGCAGGGTTCTGGTGAGGCTCCGGCGAAGAGCTGTGGTGGTGACAAGTGGTGAAGGGGAGGTCAGAGGTGGGGACACGCGTGAGACGCGCTGGCAGAAGGAGAGGGTAGTGGGACGCGTGGCAGGAGCTGGTGAATTCAGAGTTGGTGTGGTGGGTCCTCCCTGGTGCAACGTGTGGCATCATCTTTATAGTGACAAGTGTCACTTGCAGAATTCTGGACTAAAAAAAACAGAAAAAAAATGATGAATTGGGCCTTCAAAAATGCCCTTCTGGGCCCAACGAAAAATTAATGAAAAAAACTAAAAACTGAAGTAAAACTAAACCTGATTAAGCCTAATTAACCAATTAAGACCTAATTAACTAATGACTAATCCTAATTAAACTAAATGCAAATTAACTATCCTAATTGACCTAAACATGATTAAAATCCTAATTAATCTGATTAAACCTAAAAACAGAATTAACACCTAATTACCCTAATTAAATCTAAAAAAATGATTAAAAATCTAATTACCTCTATTAAAGTACAACTAATAAAATTCTAATAATCTCTATTAAAACTTAAAAGAAAATCTATTAAAATCCTATTTAAACTCTATCATTTATTTAAAATTCTATTAAATTCTATTATCTAAAAACTATTAAAAGATTAAGTCTATATTAAAACAAACTCTATCTATTTCTATTTAAAAAAACTATTAACATTCCTATTAGCATAAAAGAAAAATCTATAATACTTTCTATATTATCTAAAACAATTAAAACTATTTAAATTCTTTTATATTCTAAAAATGATTAAAAAACTATTAACTCTATTTAAAAATCTATATAAAATTCTAAAAAGAGATTTAAGCTATTTAAAATTCTAAAAAAATCTATTTAAATCCTAAAAATGATTAAAATGCCTATTTAAAATCCACAAAAGTCTATTAAACCCTGAAAATGCAGACAAATGCAAATGACCACCATAAAAGAGCGCACGAGACCAGATCGAATCGAACAGAGAACCCCGGGCATCAGAATGTCCCAAAATCACTATGCAAGCTACAAATCCCCGAGGAGCGCACAATTTCCCGAAAATAAAACCCTGATGATCTGGACTGGATCTGCCATCTAGTAAATGAAAACCAAGCTGTAACCCTGATATCCTCTGTCTATGCACAAATGTCATGCGTCTGATTTGCGAATATGAATTTAAACCACGAGTCAGATAGGAGAACCGGTTGGTCAAATTTTAGGGTGCAACAGCTGCCCCTATTCAAGCGACTTGGACCTGAAGGGTTTGAAGAGCGCTCATCCTTCAAACATTCAGAGGTACGAGACGGTTGAATACAAATAAAACCCGAAAATTTGCCAACCGCGAGAATATACTGTAAACTGCTCGGGGAATAAAGTCCTGTGGTACCGTTATATAACAAACCCTAGGGTTGCAACAAAACACCTGATCCTTTCCCATTGCTTACTGATGGGCAGGAAGAGAGATATACTCACATCGTCCAAAGATGGACGGGAAAACACCCTGAATGGAGGAAACACCAATACTCACATCGTCTAAGGATAGACAGAAAGACATTCATAATCTCCATACCCACATCGTCTAAGGGTAGACGGAAAGACATCATTAATCTCCATACTCACATCGTCTAAGGGTAGACGGGATCATCCTGATTGATGAAACAAATCAATATTCACATCGTCTAAGGATAGACGGGAAGAAATAATCTCCATATTCACATCGTCTAAGGATAGACGGGATCATCCTGATTGATGAAACAAATCAATATTCACATCGTCTAAGGATAGACGGGAAGAAATAATCTCCATATTCACATCGTCTAAGGATAGACGGGAAGATACCACTAATCTCCATACCCACATCGTCTAAGGGTAGACGGAAAGACATCATTAATCTCCATACTCACATCGTCTAAGGGTAGACGGGATCATCCTGATTGATGAAACAAATCAATATTCACATCGTCTAAGGATAGACGGGAAGAAATAATCTCCATATTCACATCGTCTAAGGATAGACGGGATCATCCTGATTGATGAAACAAATCAATATTCACATCGTCTAAGGATAGACGGGAAGAAATAATCTCCATACTCACATCGTCTAAGGATAGACGGGATCATCCTGATTGATGAAACAAATCAATATTCACATCGTCTAAGGATAGACGGGAAGAAATAATCTCCATATTCACATCGTCTAAGGATAGACGGGAAGATACCACTAATCTCCATACCCACATCGTCTAAGGGTAGACGGGATCATCCTGATTGATGAAACAAATCAATATTCACATCGTCTAAGGATAGACGGGAAGAAATAATCTCCATACTCACATCGTCTAAGGATAGACGGAAAGACATTCATAATCTCCATACTCACATCGTCTAAGGATAGACTGGAAGAAAGCCATCTTTAAAGAACCATGTCGTCAATAAGAATCGACAATCACGAAAACTGAACATTCTTCGAAGAGCCTTGACATCAATAAGGATTGACGGTCAGAAAAGTCCCTCTTGAAACGTCATCTCCTCCAATAAACAGAAAGAAAACCACTATCCGAAATATCGTTTTGAAACCCCTCACCAATCAAAGATAGCCGGAGAAGACTCGCTGGCGAAACACCCCATCTGTATGATCTGACGATAAGAAACCCGTTGAACAATAACCTGAAACTTCACACCGTCTACTGATAGACGGAAAGAAAAGCCACTTGCTAGAGAAACCCCGTCTTGAACCCCACTGAAAATCGCCCGAAACTTCACATCGTCTACTGATAGACGGGAAGAAAAGCATATCCTGGGGAAACCCCTTCTTGAAACCCTACTGCGATCACCCGCAACTTCACATCGTCTAAGGATAGACGGAAAGAAAACCACATTTGAACTCAAGACGTCTAATGATAGACGGAGAAATCCACTTATTGGAGGAACACATCGTCAATATGAATTGACGGGAAGAAACGTCTGTCGATACCAGATGGCTGACTAATCAAAGCATAATTGTTGTATGATCTGAGATACAAATAAACCGCTGAATCGTCTGAACACTGCTGCTGGATAAATGCCCCTGAACTGATCACAGAGTAATTCACGCGCCATATGAGACTGGTGGAAAACCTGACTTATGCTTCGTATGCATATGTTTAAATCTTTCTATGGCGTAATGCTCCATTCAGGACGGAAATGCTACGCATTTTGACAATGACATGCAAGTATGATGCAAATATGATAATGCATGCAATATGCTAGTGCAGGCTCGAGCTGCCGGAGAAAGCTGGGTACAGAAAACCAATTCAGCCACATAAATGCTGAAGACGAAGCCAACTCCGCTGGGGATAAACCGGATATCACAGGATTATCCCAGCAAAACAAATGCTGGGGGAGTGAAATCAACTCCGCTGGGGATATTGGGAACTTAACCGAACACCATCGACGAAGTAATACCCTGCTGGGGAATATAACTCCGCCGTGAAATAGCAGATGTGCTGAATATGATTGGACTTCTCTAGGGATAGCCTACCCGTACCCACGACGAATTGGACTTTGCTGGAGAAAAATAGACTGAGCCCTCCTGTGTGCTGATGAAGCTCGGATCTGGAAACTGATGCGCCAACACGGATGGGCTTCACAGTGATCGCCAACATGGATTTGAACTCTTAGGCTATCTGTGATGGGTCAGGTACAACTGACGCTGGGAAACATTCTGTCTGAATACGCAGCCTTTTAGTGGAAGAGTCAAGGGATAGTGACACGACTTCCCGCATTCGTCTCGCTCTCGAAAATCGACTGAATCTGCTCGAATAACTCTGAATGACCCTGCTGATACGGAGAAGAACAATCCTTTCGCTTCTGATATGCCCCAGCCTGCGGGGCCTCTGTGGGGATAGTCCTCGAAAGGAAATCTGCAAATCTGAGCCCTGATGGTCTGATATGACATGCCCCAGCATTCCGAACTTCGGAGAGATACTTCTCCTCAAATACCCCTCGAATAAAGAACAACCTCTGCGCTCTTAATATGGCCTGCCCGTGATTGCAATGACTTTGCCCCTGATTATCTGATTCAGAGTAGTGCCCCTGACTACGCCGTATTTGCCGAATCTCCCACCTGATTGCCCCAGGATAACTGACTTTGAAAAGCTGACCTGATTGGGGATTACGATAATAGCTTGCCCCTGCTCTCGGAACATTCGGGCGCTCTGCATTCTATCCTGACCGTACTTTCCACTGTAGGAAACTTTTCTGCTGTCAAGCGCTCACTCGCAAGTAAAACAAGTTGTTCTGCGTAAAAGATGTATTAATGCAACACATATGACAACTTTGACATCCAATCTGTTCACTGGGAAAAGGGAAAAACAATTTATGGCATATAATGCACAAACATTTATCAACATCAGTACCAACACGGTAAGAGGAACCCTTTCAGGAGTCAGAATCGACGCGGCCTTTACCGAAGTATGCTTTTAAAACAACCTGCTTCAATTAGGACTTTTGAAGGTTATAACATGGTCAGGTTCACGGTTTTGAAGGAAAGGATAAAGGCTCAAAGTTTATTTTAACCCACCCATTCTCCTTGATGTTCTCCGATCCTATGTTCGGCTAATTCGACCTTAGCGCTCACCTCTCAGAGGCTGAAAGATAGGAGTGATAGTTCGAGAACCCATGAACTTTTGGAGTGACAACCACTCACTTTTCGTCTTTGACACTTAGGGTCACACGACTCGCATTTGATTTGAGGATTTTTCTTTTTGTCCTCCTTTCATCTTTTTTCTTATCCCTAACTTTTGCCTGGACTGACTCCTTTTGAGTTTCTTTTGATTTTTTTAGTCCAGCGGGATGCCCTCATTTTTGCCTAAGTCATTTGTCTTGAAGTTGTGACTTAGCGGGCTTTTGATTCTTTTCTCCTTTTTCCTTTTCTTCGAACAAGTCGTGTGACACTGGTTGCCTGACTCATTGGAGAATGATGTGACTGTCTCACTCTTGATTTGACCATTGTGGTTTTTTAGGCACGACCTCTAGAGGTGTGACTGATCCTCGAACGGACACTCCTTTTACAACTTGAACGCTCGGCCAAATTAGCTAACACCTACCCTGCCCCAGGTTAAGATTGAGGGTTTTTCATGCACAGAAAGAAACTCCTACTACAAGGCTCAAAGGGGTTGACAAGGGATTATCTTCCTTATAACTCCGGTGTTTAGGGATTTGAAACAATGCTTGTACATCGTCAACAGGTTTCATTTCAAAAGCATACAATCGGAATTTTGCATGTCGTTCATTTTCGTCATCCTCCCCGGATTCCTCTTAACCAGGCGGACATTTGTAAAAACAATTAGTGAACACGAATGGATTTAATCAAAACATGCATATTTATTTCATTATCATCAATTGAATGAAAACAACAAGTTTTACAAACAAGATTGCATTTTAAACAGGAAAGAAACTACAAGTGTAAAGAAATGACAAGATAAAACAAAGAAAAAATGCTAGCTTCCGAGAACCGGGCTTTCGCATCTGTCCTGCTGCTGAACCAGCTATCTTTGCAATCAGTTATTAGAGGCATCCTAATGATGTCCTGATCTGCTTTCAATGACCCAACCAAATTATAGATCATTCAGATGATTTGGGGACCTTCTCGCCCGAAGCTGATTGCTGCACTATCAAGTAGATCCTGCACTTTGTGCTTGAAAGACAGACAATCTTCAATGTTGTGCCCCTGTGCTCCAGAATGGAAGTCACAGCGCTCCTTGATATCATAACCTGCTGGAGGCGTACCTGTCAGTGGGGCTAACTTCCTCTTCTCAACCAACTGCAATCGTAGCAACACCTGAAGAAGTTCGACATACGGCATCGGAGGCACCTTAAATACCCTCAATGGCCTCTGATTTTGAGCTTTTCGCTGATTGGGATACTGCTGCCTTTTCCACTGTTGAGATCGTTGTTGTTGTTGCTGGTATCGGGTTGACTCTTGAACACCCTTCGTATCAAATGCAACATCGGTTTCTTGACCTTCACTGTATTGATTAATGCCCTCCTTATGCTTAGCCATTTTCTTTCTCAGATCTGCCCCAGGAATAGGCAACAGTTGTGGGCCTGGAGATTCTGACACCATGGAGTCCAGGATACGCTTCTGACCCGCTGCAGCTTTAGAAACATCTGTCATCTTAGCATCGACCGGGATAGGAGCAATACGTACAGCTACGCCGCTTGGCATGAATTCAATATCGTGCGAGTCAATCAGGTCTTGAACATTGTGCTTAAAAGCATGACAACCCTCTATATCGTGGCCCGGAGCCCCAGAATGAAACTCACATTGCTTACTGGCATCGTACCCATGAGGAAGCACTCTTGTGGGTGGATCCAACGTTCTCTTCTCAACCAGATTAAACCTCAATAAAGTCTGTAAGAGCTCGGCATATGTCATAGGCGGTGCCTCAAATATTCTCTTTGGCTTCCCCTCCTGGATCCCCCGTTGAGCCGGATGCATCTTCTGCTGCTGCTGCTCAGGTTCCACATGCACGGGTGGCGCGAGCTTCTTCATTGCGGCTTCAAATAGCTGATCGTCCTCTTTCCTAAGCACATTCTTGACAACCTCCATGATCAAGCTCACTTGGGTCTTCAGCTGACTGTTCTCCTCTTTGAGAATCTTCTGCTCCAAACACATCTCTTGCATGTCTCTCATCATCTGCCCCAGCTGGCTTCGGACTTCAATCAATTCAAATTGATTCTGTTCCATAACTCTGAAGGAGTTCCTGCAACAAACTGGACGACGAGGAAATAAGACCCACGGTTCTGATGTACCTGTTAAATGATAACTCAATGCAGGAAGCAAACACATATTCGATACAAGATAAAGAGAAACTCAAGCTATCAACACACAGACAAACATCTCCCACACATGTATAACCAACAAAAGCAGCACGTAAGCATAAATGAGTACGAATACAATGACCCCAGCCAACAATCCTGGTGGTGGTCGGCAGACACTAGTGCACAAAAGCTAAACGGGTTAGGCAGAGAAAACAGATGCGACACCCGGCACATAAACTTCTAGAAACTTCTCCCATATTCAACTGAACTCTCTGATTGACAATCTTCAGAGCACACACTTCCTGTGGAGTCTTCCATGACATTAACTGACGAACCCACAGAACTGGAGGATGGAAAATCATTAATCTGAACCAAAACCCTGAGGAGTGATGCAAATACGGCTAGAGTCTAACAGATCTTGAACCTGACTTCTAAGCACTTTACAATCATTTGTTGAATGCCCCTGTGCCCCAACATGGTACTCACAGCGGGCGCTGGCATCAAAACCTGGAGGATACGGTGGAATCACCGGCTTAGTCTCTTTCGGCACTATCAATCCGCTTCTGACCAGTTCTGGCAACAACTGACTGCACGACACCGGTAGCTGAGTAAACTGCCTTTCAGGCTTCCTTGGTCTTCGTGGAGCATGCTGACGCGATCGGCGGTAAGATGACCGTTGACTTGAAGTGTCTGAAAACCGATCCTGAGATGCTAGAGATTCTGAGATGACGTCATTTCCTTCTTCCCATTCTTCTTGAGAACTGACAACTGACTCAATCTTGTCAACTGGGAAATGAGGAACATCTCGAAACTTTCCACTCTTGAGTCCTCTCTCAACAAGCTCACCCATTCTCATCAGGCCCACAAAGCTTGTACAACCGAACAATTTGTCAAAATAATGGCCTTTCAGAGTACCCAAGAAGATGTCAACCATTTCTCTTTCCGGAAGCGGTGGTTGAACACTAGCAGCCAATTCTTTCCATCTTCGCAAATACCCTCTGAATGATTCGTTCTCCGCCTGAGATAATTCTTGCAGATGTACGAGACTAGGAGCCAAATCCAGGTTGTAATCGTACTGCTTCATGAAAGCTCTGGCTAAATCCACCCATGATCGAATCTGATTACTCCCCAATTGCACATACCACCTCAAGGATGCCCCAGTCAGGCTATACTGAAAGCAATGGATCATCAATTTGTCATTTCGCACAAACGAAGTCATCCTTCGACAGAACATCATCAAATGCAGCTTCGGACAGCTATCTCCCGTGTACTTTTCGAACTTCGGCACTTTGAACTTGTAAGGCAACACCAGGTCAGAAACCAAACACATGTCTACAGCGTCCAGGTTAACGGCATCTTTCGCTTCTAAGGCTTTTATACCTTCTTCCAATGCTCTGAGTCTTCTATCCTTTTCAAGAGCTCTTGGATCTACCATCCCGGCCATTGGAATATCTCTCCGGTAATTCATCACAGGGAAAGCAACACCTTGGTTGTTAGCAGGAGGATGACGTTCATTTCGGGCAACAAATGGCTCATGTCGATCTCGGTTCTGGACAGTAGGTTGTACAACTTGGTCTGCAGTAAAGTTGTTCGCTTGCGGGAAGCCTTCCATAGAATCATACTGATGGTTGGACGCCATAGTAAACCTTGTCACAGTGTAAGGAGCCTGGAAATTGCCTTCAGACATAGCTACCAATTACCTGTGACTGACTACACTGCTTGATTCTGCTCAACTCTGCTTCAGCCCCTTGGTCGTCTTCAACACTCCACTTTTGCCTCAAACAATCCCCGAGAATCCCCTCTGATGAAAACAAAATACTGGATAAGTGCTCTGGCCTGCTAGAGTAATGCTATGCAATATGATTTATGCAAACAGAAATACAAAAAAAATGCTAACGTGCATGTGTGCATTGGAGATATTTCCCCTCCAATTCCAGTGTCAGTGGTAGCAAGACGAGATAAACCATAAAGACAATATTTAGAAAAACCCTCATATATTTATTAGAATAACAGTCTTGTCAAGATGTTACATAACTATGCTCCATACAACTGATATGATAAGGGAGGATCCCAGCCAACATGCCTGGTGGTGATCTCAACACAACAGAATACAAGAGAGAAATCAAATGCGGGTACGGTTGCGGAAATCCTCAACCATCTTCTTTGTCTCTGCGTGATCCGGTCGATAAATCAAGCCTTCTATCAGCCGATCCCTTTTTCTGACCGTTCCCTGGATGTCTCTGACAAAGTCTTCCCAAGCCTTATCGTTGGCACCATCCCCAGGTTTGGGTCTCTTGGCATCTGCTCTGTGTTGAAAATCCTCCAGATTCTTCATGGCATCAATCAGCTTGCGTTCGGCCTCATATCGGCGGCATGCTTCTTCTTCAAGCTCTTCAGTCTTCACTTTGACCTGTTCTTCTAACTGAGCTACCTGTGTCTTTAGCTCTTCGTCCCGCTCTTTGCGTTTGGCCATAGTGAGATCCCAGTGCTCTCTGAACTTAGCTAGCTTCGTGTAGGCCCTTTCCAGCTCTTGCTTCTTAGTAGCCAATACACTGCTAACTGAATCTACATCTAACTCCAGACGCTTCTTGGTTTCAGTCAATTCCAATAACGTAGTCTTTAGATGTTTCAGAGTTTCGGCCTGTTGCTTAGAAAAATATCCTGTTTCAATCTTTTCATGACGAAGCTGGGCATTCTCCTGCTCTAAAGCCTCTTTAGCCTTTGCTAGCTCTTCTTTCTCCGCCATCAGCTGCTTGTATACCTGTATGTCCACAGTGGTAGGCTCCTCCACCGGAGAAGGATGCAATGGCTGAACCGCTGGATAAGGCATAAGGAATTTCACAGCTCGCTCACGAATCCATTCTACATACGGGCCAGGAACTCGAATATCCCCTCTGCTACCTGAAGGCTTCCCTCTCTTGTGCAAGTTCTTCCATGCCTTCTCAAGCTTGGTCAGCATCTCTTTCCCTATTGCCCCGGTGAGATACAGAGATTCCTGTATCTCCTCGGGCTTCGGCGCTCCCTGAGGTACATACCCAAATTGCCTGATCAATAAGGAAGGGTTATAATTGACACACCCTTTCCTTCCTATTAACGGAACATTCGGGAATCCTTCGCATTTGAGTATGACCTCAACTCCGAATACCTCTTCGTTAACCCATACCACGTTCTCAGCAGTCAACCCCATCAAGCGCTCCGGCCATCCTAAAGAATCAATAGAGGTGACAAAAGGGCCTGACTTAGGCATATGACTGGTGAACCACCTGCAGAGGAGAGGTACACAACAAGACACATTCCTTCCTCGCCGCTTTTCATTCTGGTAGTGGGTAGAATGGTGAATATCTCCCAGCAAAGTAGGAACTGGGTTCTTCGCAGCCAAAATATAGAAGGCATCTGAGCCAACAAAATCAGGAATGTTCGGGAACAACACGATGCCATAAACACATACAGCAAGGATGGCGTCAAAAACACCCCAGCCACCCTTCTGGGCATACTCCCGAGCCTTCTCCACCAAGACATCCAATGGAAATCCCCACACATCTCCTCTTCTGATCATCTTCCTGGACAGCTCAGACTCTCTCAAGTACAGGATGGCAGAAAGCTCAGCCAGATTAGGCTCAGCGTCCGTACGATAGAAAGGCATCTGCTCGCGGATAGGTATATCCAAGAGTGCAGAATACTCCTCCAGGGTAGGAGCCAAAACAAAGTCAGGAAATACGAAACACCTGAGTTCCGCATCATAAAATTGTAGCAGGGTATAAATGTCGCTGATCTCGTAGGCCGATGGCTGATAAACATAGGTCAGAATCCTCCCATATCTCTTTCTGAAGTCACCCATTACCCTCTTCTTAGCAATTGTAATCAACTCTAACAGCAGACTGATATCCGGAGACGGAAACTTGTAGGGTAACACTCTCTTCGTGGCTTCCATGTCTTGCTAGGGAACAGACACCATAACTGGGAGGGAAAATATGTACCTGCAATACACACACGTTAGTTGAATGCAAATGGTAATGCAATGATGCAATATGATAAATAATGCAATCTGTGAACACAGGGGCTATGCTGTAGCCTGAAGAGGAACATCTCTGTGATCAAGAACAGAAAACCACCATAGTCACTAGAACCTCATGATACTAACTATCATCTGATACTCAAAATATCAATCCCCTGGTAAGAAAACCATTTGAACCTCTGTATCTGACGAGAAAACCATCTGATAATAGCATCAACCTCAGATAAGAAACCCATCTGACCCAGACAACACACCTGGAGATGAATCAAGAACACCATCTGATAACTGCTGAATCATGGTTTCTGAAGGCCAGTTTTCCTGCAATAACCCGATCCCCCTCACAGGTATGATGAACCTAATCCACGGACAAAGGTACGGCATCCTATGCGGTCATCAGCGTCACAGACTTTCATGAGTGATGATACGATTCCCAGAAGGAGTGGCATCATCAAGTCATGAAGAGGCCTCACTTAGCTGACTTCCAAATGATCGGTCCCCAGAGTCGACAATCCTCACGTCTGGACTCCCCTCAGATCCTCAGGACCGGAAAGGAGCACCTCTGCGAGAACCTCGTCTGAGCGTAGATTTCGTAGGGAACTGTGCCTGCTCAGCAAACAGGTTCGTCTACTACTCTCCACAACTATATCTAGGTGCATACTCAAGCCCAGGTCCGGCTTCTCACTCACAGTAATCTCCCTTGCCCACAGCAATAATCACAATAATATAATGCTGGAAAATAAATGCGGAAAGGTAAAGGTACGGAAAAGTAAAGTGCGGAAAGTAAAACACATATACACAACACCCAACAAATAAACACCCAAGCGCTAGGATTGACTCGCGTAGGGGATGGGAAACGGTCCCAGCATAAGGGATGGGAAAAGTCCCTAGATGCTATAAGTCCCCAGCAGAGTCGCCAGCTGTCGCTACTGCGAAAATCGGCGCCGGCTTGACAGAAGAGTCGCCACCGTGCGTTATTTATCCCTCAGAGCGGGAAAGGAAACACTCGAAGTAAACCTTGCAAAGACGGGAAAAGGTATGGTCATCGCAACCAAAACCTGGATTCGGGAGTCGGTTACGCAAGGGGAAGGTATTAGCACCCCTCACATCCATCGTACTCGATGGGATCCACACTTGGTGTTTATAAGGAAAAGGGTGTGTTATCTATCTACGCTAATGGTTGGTCTGAAAAGAAAATAAAAGGACAAGACTCGACAGAACATACGGTGTTCTGGGCCTACGTACTCCCTCGTGCAATGGGAAAGTCAGAGTCAACGTAGTTCGACTACCTGCGACTAAACGGGGAAAAGGTTGCTCGCCAGGACATCGCGTCCTGTGCCTACGTACTTCCACACAGCATGGAAGATCAGAGCAAACGTAGTTCGACTAACTACGGCTAAACAGGGGGTTCTCACACAGCAGCGAGAAAACAAACTGGTTCCAAGGGTTCGGGAACCTACAACTACGATCTGGTCTCAAATGCGCTCGAGCAAGAGAAAAGGGTAACAATTAGTCGTCAGCGGGAAAGTCTCGATCGCACAGCCGCGAGAGAACAAAAGGTTAGTTGTTAGTGTGCTCGCTAGGATATCGCATCCTATGCCTACATATCCTTGTCTGGCACAAGGAATCAGAGCAGCTGTAGTTCGGCTAACTACGAGACAAGCTACTCAAAGCTACTACTGAAAGGAAAGGGAAAAGACACCCTAAAACTATAGCTGAAAAAGAAGGGAATCTACCTACTGCTATCATGCCTGGTTGAACATCCTAATGTCTATCATAACGACTCCGCAGCGGAGAAGTCAGAGCTCCTAAGGGATCATGGCAACAGGACTAAACGGCAAACAAGAATTAACTACAAAGTAAAGAAAAACTGGAAATATGCATGAATGCAACAACTAATCAATCAAGGCACAAAGGCCGCAAACCACAGAGGTAAGGGAGCTCAGCTCTACCAAATACCAGCAAGCAAAGCCACTCAATAACAAACAAGCAGAAGGAGGACCACCTCAACTTCTCATGCACACAAATCCTACTTCTAATATGCACCTACCTCAGAACTATCTAGATGAATTCCTAAGTCTAATGCAACATAACACCATACAAGTCAAACAACACAAAGAGAAGGCTAGCTAACCTGATAAACTCCTATCAAAAGCTTAAACAAAAACCCTGAGCAAGACCCTTAACAAACAAACTTCTAATCTCAACCTGAACAAAACTCTATGCAACACCTTAAGCAAATATCTAAGCAAAACTCTAATCAAAACCCTAAGCAAGAGGAATCAATCCCAGTCTCCAAGCTTCAGAACAAGCTTACCAAAGAAAGGGAGCTAAGCAGACAAACTCATAGTGCCTTCCTCAGGAAAGTACCAGGAGGTTACCACTCAGGAGTCATATCCTATGCGGCTCGACAACTGTGATCAGTTTACATTCCTCCTCAGGAGAAACTAAACTCACATGAAGGCTCCGGCATCATTGGATATTTGAGAAAGCCTATATGAACTAAGGGAACTAAGTGAACAGACCCATAGGACCTTCCTCAGGAAAGTACTAGGAGGCTTCCACTTAGGAATCGTATCCTATGTGGCTCAACAACTGTGATCAGTTTACATTCCTCCTCAGGAGAAACTAAACTCACAAGTTGGCTCCAACATCATTGGATACTTGAGAAAGCCTATATGAACTAAGGGAACTAAGTGAACAGACCCATAGGACCTTCCTCAGGAAAGTACTAGGAGGCTTCCACTTAGGAATCGTATCCTATGTGGCTCAACAACTGTGATCAGTTTACATTCCTCCTCAGGAGAAACTAAACTCACATGAAGGCTCCAACATCATTGGATACTTAAGAAAGAGGTGAGAAGAAAGAATGAAAGTCATTCATAGTGCCTTCCTCAGGAAAGTACCATAAACCCCCTTCAAACTTCAGGATCTCGAACCTCACAAACAGAGAACAAGCTCCTAGACTAAGCCTCAATCCAATGCATCCTTGCAAGCTCCAACAGGACTTCATCCAGCCTCCATCCTCAAGAAGAAACCACAGACCATCAAACCACAAGAAACTATCTCTGAAGTTCAACCACAGTTGAACTTCAAAGTCAGAAGTCATCAAGACTTCTCCTATCCTCAAGCTCAGACTAAAACATATCAGAACATCCTACAAAAATCTAACAAAAATCTATGGGAAACCTACATGGCTCTATGACAACATACTAAAAAATCAGAACAAAATTCATTACCAGATGAAAGAACTAAAATCAACAAGGCAGACGGGCCACAAACCAATTATTCAATATCAAAACAATACAAAAAATGCAATTAAAATGGAAATGCATGATTAAGCTAATGTTTTTGTACTATAAAATTCTACATTGAATTACGAGTCTACAGAAAAAAGAACGGAATTATTTGATTAAACCTACTATTTTTTTATGAATTTTCTAATAATATGCATGCACTAAAAGATATTAAAAGAAGTCAATTAAATGGAAAATATACCAAAAATAGCAAACAAAAATAAAATGGCATTTTTATTTTTACCTAATTTTCTAGACATTTATATGAGGTGGTAGAAAAAACAAGAATTCAAAAATCAATTGTTTTCATTTTATTATGAATTTTACAATATGCAAGAAAATATTAAAAGAAAATAAAGAAAACAAAATTGGAATAAAAGAGGAGGGGGGTGCTAACAGCATGCTTTTCAGTTCATTTTAAAATGGGCTCATGCTATGGGGTGTGAAAAGCACATGGGCGCAGGGCCCAGTCTCATCAGAATCCAATGGAAAATAAAAAAAGAAGGAAAACGCGCGGGGGGTGCAGTAAGCCAGTTTTCTGGTTATTCTTCCAAAGAGGCTTACACACGGGGGTGTGTATAGCACTTGGGCCTAAGGCCCAGACCAAAATTATTCTGTCCCTAACACGCATGGGGGGGAACTAGCAATGAGGGAATAGTTTCAGCAAAAATGCGTTTGGGCCTAAACGTTGCCCAAACCCTAGCCCAATTAACCAGTTAACAAAACCTATCTTCCTCTCCCTCCATCTGAACACTGTTCACCGTCTAAACCCTAGCCGTCTTCGTCTTCCTCACCCTCTCTGCAACTCCTCTTTCTTTCCCAATCCATTCAACCTCACAGCCATCATCATACAAGAACAAACGAAATCCCCCTATACTCTTAATCCCTAACTAACCAGCTCATCCTAATCGAGGCCACCTTCATCCTAATCTATTGAATTCATGACAATGGAGAGATGACGAAGAGGGACAAACCTGGGTTTACACGATGGGAACGATGGAGCTTCGAAGAACCTCAAACGAGCTCACGGCGATCTTTGAAGATTTCTGGATATTTGCTGAAGATTTGATGACGCGAAGAACAACTCTTAGTGATGAACAGCGACGAGATCTTGATGAAGATCTTACAAATCTTGGAACTGACGAATCTTGTACAGATCTGTGAAATATTGGGTGATCGTGGTTGAAGGTTGATCAGAGGAGGATTCACATGTTCTTGATGATGATGCGTGGTGATTTCTGGAAAAGATATTGACGCAGGTTGAAGAATTCTGGAATTTCCTTATGAAGAACGATGAACATTCGACCGCGTTCTGGAAAATCTTTGGATGAAGATGAATGTTCGAACGTGTTCTGGCAAATCGCGCTTGTAGAACAATGAAGATGGAAGGTGATCTGGAGAATTGTTCTTGACGTTTCCGGAGAAGGACGAGTTCTCCGACGAGGTGATGATGAAGGTGGACGGAGGAAGGTTGGAGAAGAACGAAGGGTTTGGATGATTCTGGTTTTTTTTGCAGTTTCCGGCAAGGACGGTGGCCGAGACGGTTAGACGGTGGCCGTTGGGGAGGTTCAGGGTGGATGCATGGCCGGCGGCAGGGTTCTGGTGAGGCTCCGACGAAGAGCTGTGGTGGTGACAAGTGGTGAAGGGGAGGTCAGAGGTGGGGACACGCGTGAGACGCGCTGGCAGAAGGAGAGGGTAGTGGGACGCGTGGCAGGAGCTGGTGAATTCAGAGTTGGTGTGGTGGGTCCTCCCTAGTGCAACGTGTGGCATCATCTTTATAGTGACAAGTGTCACTTGCAGAATTCTGGACTAAAAAAAACAGAAAAAAAAATGATGAATTGGGCCTTCAAAAATGCCCTTCTGGGCCCAACGAAAAATTAATGAAAAAAACTAAAAACTGAAGTAAAACTAAACCTGATTAAGCCTAATTAACCAATTAAGACCTAATTAACTAATGACTAATCCTAATTAAACTAAATGCAAATTAACTATCCTAATTGACCTAAACATGATTAAAATCCTAATTAATCTGATTAAACCTAAAAACAGAATTAACACCTAATTACCCTAATTAAATCTAAAAAAATGATTAAAAATCTAATTACCTCTATTAAAGTACAACTAATAAAATTCTAATAATCTCTATTAAAACTTAAAAGAAAATCTATTAAAATCCTATTTAAACTCTATCATTTATTTAAAATTCTATTAAAATTCTATTATCTAAAAACTATTAAAAGATTAAGTCTATATTAAAACAAACTCTATCTATTTCTATTTAAAAAAACTATTAACATTCCTATTAGCATAAAAGAAAAATCTATAATACTTTCTATATTATCTAAAACAATTAAAACTATTTAAATTCTTTTATATTCTAAAAATGATTAAAAAACTATTAACTCTATTTAAAAATCTATATAAAATTCTAAAAAGAGATTTAAGCTATTTAAAATTCTAAAAAAATCTATTTAAATCCTAAAAATGATTAAAATGCCTATTTAAAATCCACAAAAGTCTATTAAACCCTGAAAATGCAGACAAATGCAAATGACCACCATAAAAGAGCGCACGAGACCAGATCGAATCGAACAGAGAACCCCGGGCATCAGAATGTCCCAAAATCACTATGCAAGCTACAAATCCCCGAGGAGCGCACAATTTCCCGAAAATAAAACCCTGATGATCTGGACTGGATCTGCCATCTAGTAAATGAAAACCAAGCTGTAACCCTGATATCCTCTGTCTATGCACAAATGTCATGCGTCTGATTTGCGAATATGAATTTAAACCACGAGTCAGATAGGAGAACCGGTTGGTCAAATTTTAGGGTGCAACACTTACGTACTCGGATAGGGATCAACGAGGTACACCTTTATCTCTCTTAAGGTAAAGTTCCTACGGTATTGACTGTAATTGATGTGGGGTGGAGGTTCTATCTCGCTTAAGATGATTTGACATCTTTCTCTAATGTGTTTGAGTATTGTTTGTATTGTGTTGTTTGAATTGTTTTGTCTATGTTATAAGATAAAGTCCTTCCTATAGGGTAGGATCTGACTTAATTGATCAACTTGAATGGGGTCAAGGATCGAGGGGATAATGATGCAAATGAGATGTACTACAGACGATTGTTGAATCATGTGTAGGGTTTTCCTTTGGATGAAATGCGACGCAGGAATATAAATACGGTAATGTTAAATGACTGTAAAATAAATTGCAAAGAAAGTAAACCATACACAAACGCATGAAAGCGCTGAAGTGTGTGAGAGTGAAAGTGTCGTGAATGTGAGTGTGCACGATTTAGATTGAGTTTTACGATGTTGGTTGATTTTAGTTGATTGATTTTAAGCGAGAAGTTAATTTAGCTGGGTTGATTTTAAGTGGGATTCAATATAAATTAAATTAGATTGAAACGCTATAAGGATTTAATTTTATTATCTAAAAAAACTTAAGTGAAAAGATTACTTAAATAACATTAATTCGTTAATTATAAAATAATATAAAAAGTTGTTTTTATTATAGCTTCTAAAAGATCTTAATGTTAATTAGATAAAAGGCAATTGAATATAAGTTATAGAAGATTTTTATTTTTGTGAATAAACACCCTGATTAATAAAAAGTGTTATTGAAAGATTAATTAATTATTTAGCAAAATAATTTTTAGGTGAATAAAAGAGAGAATTTTTCTAAAAGGGTCCTAATTATTAAGATAAAAGGTTGATTGGAATTAGTTAAATAAAATAGTGGGATAAACAAATTATTAAGTAAAATAACATGATTAAACTAAGAAACTATATAGTTAAATTAAATGATAAAAGCTGATTATTAAAAGTTATTAGCTATTTTTTAAATAAAAAAAGATTAAATAGTTATAATAAAAGTTAATAGTTAATTAGAGTTAATTAATTGACAGATTAAAGACTAATTGGTAAATTAAGGGGTAATTAGGGGGAGACGTGGGATCAGGTGTGTGTGTGTGCAGCAAGTTACGGTGAGCTTGCAATCTGGGACGTGTGGGGTTGATCTGTTGGAGATCGTGAGGTTTACGCGTGAGGGTGCACGTGAGGTGTGTGTGCTGCAGTACAGTTGATCATAATTGAAAACAAAGAACAAGAAAGAACACAGAAAGGCAAAACGATGGAAGCGGTGAACCCTAGCTCCTAAAAATCTCTTCGTCCTTCCCCACATCGCTCGGTTTCTCTCGATCATCTCTCTTGGATCCATCATTCAATGTTTTCTCCCTGGCTTTCGTTCATTGTAACACCTGAAACACAATGAAAAAATCGAATCAATATGTTCGATGACCTTACGAAAAGAGGGATCTTACCGAAGGTTGGTTGTAGCGGCACTGAGGATGATGTTTCGTCAATTTGTGCTTGCGGCAGCCAAAGATGATCTCGTCCGCTGAAGAGATAAGTTCTATTTGCTCAATTTCTTAGGTTACAAACTTAGGGTTTCTTACGGTAGTTATTCGTCACTCTTCATCTCTCTTTGACCCTCTTTTATAGTCTTCAACATGAGATTTTTTGTGTAAGAAATGATTAAGAGCTTTGATTGATGATTGGGTTTTTCCAAATTGGTACCAACCAAATTTGAAAATCTTCCTCTTTCGTCCAAATCGTTTAATGCTTGTTAAAAATGGAGATTTCAAATCTTTGATATTGTGTTAAATACCTATCTGTCCAGATTCAATGTTTGAGGATTTGTATTGGATATTTTGAATCTTCTTGGGAATATTCTTTGATCAATTTGCTAATCCAATTACTATGTTTCAGCAGGTGCAGATGGTAGGATACTTTGGGCCATGGGAGGTACACGCGGCCCATAGCAAGCTCTGATAGTTGTGGTGTGAAAAGATATGGTGAGCCCAAGGTTTTGTTCGTTCTTTGATGGAGGTTTACACGATAATGATGGTAGTGACACTGAATATTAAGCGTTGTCTCGTGGATTCGGTGTACTAGCGGCTACAACATGACACGGGTGAAAAGAAGCAAGGTTGTCGGTTCCTCTTTCCGTTTTACTTTCTATTCTTGTTTTCACGTCAACTTGGTATGTGTCTGATCATTGGTTTAGAGCTATGATTTAGAGCTATGGGTTGGAGCTATGGATTGGAGCTATGGATTGGAGCTATGGATTATGCACCAACTGCAAGACAGCTGAACTTTTTGTGATTCTGCAACTCACTGGTGTGGATACAGCATTTGTTGCGAACCTTGAGGTGCTGATGACAATAAATCGTGCCGACCAGATGGAAAGGAAGGGTAACTGAGATTGATTGAAGTTATTGCTGTGATTGTGAATCCTGGTGAGAAACCTCTGGAGGAGATGACTGTTTTATATTGTCGGCATTGTTGAAGTGTGTCGAATTGTCATATGGATCTAATAACTTTCATTGTCTAAAAGCTGCTTGGACTCATTTATTTTTTCCAATGGTGTTGAGTAGTTCTAATTTCCTGTTTTGACTTTGCAGAGAATGGTATGGTCAGGTCGCGAGAGGATACATATAACGCCCATGGATGCCAATTCCTTGCTCAATTTGTACCAACTCTTCCAACATGACAGAAAGTCAGGGTTTTCAATCCATCCTTTCTTATCTAGTGACTGGCTTGGTGATGAATTACGGGAGGAGGTCAATGATAGAATTAAGGATCTCGAAGCAGTCCAGATGTTGCAATATACTCTCTTTAAAGCCAGTAACAAGGAGTTGCAGACCGAAGTCCTAAGCAGGCTGCTCAGAGTTTCATGTCATCAACAATTACGCCCTGTTCCACTTTAATCCTAAATACGGTTGGTTTTCATTCTATGTTTGCAGGAGATAGTCTTGAACATCCTCGGGTATGCTGTGACTGTAGTGAATGGTGTTCCTGAGCAAGAGCTATTTATCACTTTGTTGCCTATTGCAGCTTGGGCATCCTTTCTGACTCTTGAGCTCAATCCTGCTATGTTTAATAGATCATTAACTATCTCTTTGCAAATACAGGTACGAAGCTCAAAAGAGGAACTCTCGGTTTGGATTTTTTTGGATAATGCTGAAAGTATCCTTCACGGCAAGAGGTATTAGCTTTTCTCATAATTACTTTTACTCCACTTCAGTTTGCAGAGTTTTAACTAATTATGATTTGTTTCTTGCCAGAGAGTGCAAACAGGGTAGCAGAATTGTGCTTGTTGATTCCAGGTGTGGTGGTTTCTTTAAGAGTTCCAATAAGACTCGTTGATTCAAACGTTCGCATTCTAGGGAAATTCGTTCATCAACCGGTAAGGCCGAGCTCATGATGTACAAGCTGAGGATCTAACGCCAAAATTTAAAACATGATCATCGTTGAAAGAACCATGGGCCTCTCTTTAATGCACCAAAATTGCTAGGTGACTTATCTATCATGGTTTGGTTGGTTATCATTTTTATGTGTTGTTTGTAGCTGTATGGGCTTCTTGGTTATTCTCTTTTCCTAATGTATGCTTTTCTTGAAAAATGCAGTGCTTGAATTCTTGAGCCGGTTAACGCTAGCTGAGGAACAACCTTTTGGCTTCTTCATATTGTTCTGATCAATAAGAAAGAGAAGCATAAGGAAGTAACAGTGGATTTCAAGCTCAGGCAGCAAATGTTTGGTTGGGGTTTGAATAGCTGCAGATGTCGCAAAATCCACTCCCATCTCCTGATCATCATCCATGGGATTGGAAAGGCAAGAAGATAACCTAGAATAAGATTCAGAAGTTGTAGGAAGAACGTGATCGGTGAGCGGCAAGAGAACCGGAGCTGTGAGTTTGAACCTCAAAGAATTTGTAAGACGCATGGCACGAGAAACTCCGTGAACTTTCCTAGAGTTTGAAACAGTTTCGATGATTGGTGCTATTTCCTTTAAATGGTGCAATGTAGAAGGGATAACTGAGATTGTAACCTTGATAATTCTTGTTGTTCAATTAACGAGCTTACTGTAGAACTTGAGATTGTAACTTTCACATAATTATAAGTACTTATTGTTTTATAATCCATTGCTGCTTAACGTGAATATAATTGGGCTATTTTGGTGCTCACAAAGTCAAACCAAAAGTTACTGCCATGCGGTTAAACCGTATGAGTTACTCAAGGAACAATAATTGTTCATGATGGAGGATCAAAATTAAGGAAGTCTAAGTGAACTTTTATACAAATAATTCGACTTGTGTTGAACTTCGAAGTTTGCTTCCGTAGCCCTTTTACCAATTGAATTTTAACCTTTGATCTTAATATGAGCTTGTATTGTGAACCAATCATGAAATTGGCTCTTGTGAGGTTCCAATTTGTGTGGCCTACGCCTTGATTTCCAAAATGTGTGACAACCTAATAGTATGAATTTGATCGTGGGTTTGAATGTGATGAGCTCCCCGTAGTAGAATAAGATCCACATCAATCCAGACTGCTTTTAATTTTCGGAGTCAGATAAAAGCCATTAAGTTCCAATCAGCTTGTGAGTTTATTGTAAACTTCGATAAAACATGGTTCAAGATTGGATAAACCATATGAGAAATTCCTTGAACCTTCCACTGGCTACTTAAAGGGTGAAATCATCGTAAGCATAACCTAGATCAGAATCAAATAACCATGTTGGGAAGGATTGAATTGTAAGCGTCATCTCCATCTTAACACACCTGCACGAGCTGGTTAGCCATAATAAACATACACAACAGCATAAAGATAACGTGTAAGGGATAAAAAAACGCACGAAGAGGTGGGATCTTACGGTCAAAAATTAGGGTGTGAGAAAATGTTAATGCAATGAAACATAAACCAAGTAAGAAAAGAGGTTGGGCAAATTTTGGGGTGCAACAGCTGCCCCTATTCAAACAGATTGGACCCGACTGGGTGAAGAGCGAACGACCTTCAAACAATCGAGGTAGAAGACGGTTGAATACCAAGAAACACGGAAATTTGTTGACCACAGAAATAAGCTGCGAAAACTGCTTGGGGGGAACAACATCCGTTCCACTGAACCCAGTTGTTATGGCAACAACTGATCAATCATCTGATAAAACTTTTGATTTCAACATCAACCCCCTGTGTAACGCCACATGCATCGAATTAACTTTACAAGAAACAACTCCGTCCACCACTAGACAAGTTTCGTCAACACGAGGAGAGACTCCATCACCACGGGTATAACTCCGTCCACAACTAGAAAAATTTGTCAACACGAAGAGAGACTCCATCACCACGGGTACAACTCCGTCCACAACTAGACAAATTCGTCAACACGAATAACAATCTCTGTCAATCCCAGGTAACGACTCTGTCAACACGGATAATAATCACTGTCAACATAGGTAACAACTCTGTCAACACGAATAAGAATCACTGTCAACACAGGTAACAATTCCGTCAACACGGATAAGAATCACTGTCAACACAGGTAACAATTCCGTCAACACGGATAAGAATCACTGTCAACACAGGTAACAATTCCGTCAACACGGATAAGAATCACTATCAACACAGGTAACAACTCCGTCAACACGGATAACAATCACTGTCAACACAGGTAACAACTCCGTCAACACGGATAACAATCACTGTCAACACAGGTAACAACTCCGTTAACACAGATAACAATCATTGTCAACACAGGTAACAACTCCATCAACACGGATAAGAATCACTGTCAACACAGGTAACAACTCCGTCAACACGGATAACAATCACTGTCAACACAGGTAACAACTCCGTCAACACGGATAACAATCACTGTCAACACAAGTAACAACTCCGTCAACACGGATAAGAATCACTGTCAACACAGGTAACAACTCCGTCAACACGGATAAGAATCACTGTCAATACAGGTAACAATTCCGTCAACACGGATAAGAATCACTATCAACACAGGTAACAACTCTATCAACACGGATAAGAATCACTGTCAACACAGGTAATAATTCCTTCGACACGGATAAGAATCACTGTCAACACAGGTAATAATTCCGTCAACACAATAAGAATCACCAAGATTTTCAAAACTGTTGTACAGCAGTATGAAGAATACTTTGCTGGGGAATACGAGAAACCTAACCAAACAACTCTGTGGGGAAAAACTCTACTGGGGGAATCACTAGTGATAACTCCAAAAGTATAAGCCATGAAATATTTTAACGCTGACGTAACAACAACCTGAGAAGAATTCCGCTGGGGAAGAAGAGAAACTTAACCAAGCAACTCTGTTAGGGGACGAACGTTATCATCACCTATCTCACGCCGAGAATTTGAATATCTAGAAATCCTTCCGAGCAAGAATCTCACTCCTCTACAGGGAATAACACCTGAAAACAAAGTGGTAACCAACCTGGTTTATGTTTCAAAATGTGTATGTTTGATAATGGCGTAATGCTCCATACGGCATGGAAATGCTACGCGTTTAGGTAGATGCAAATATGATGATATATGCACAATGCAAAGATGCCAAGAGGCGCTTCAGCAAAATAAATGCTGAAGACAAAACCAAATCCGCTGGGGATAAACGGGTATCACAAAGTATTCCAGCAAAATAAATGTCGGGAGCCAAGTCAACTCTGTCGGGGAGAGACCAGTCATCACAGAATTATTCCAGCAAAATAAATGCTGGAAAGGTGAGAACAACTTCCACTGGAAGGAAGAAAACAAACCTTGCTAGGAATAGCTCACAAACTCGGAGTTACAAACTCTACTAAGGATGATCATCCTGACGAAAGAATGACAACCTGCTGGGGAGAAGGAAAAAACAGTCATGCGCGAGGATAATCCTTCTGAACCAAAGACGACTTGGTTATATTCTGCGGGAGTTAACCATGCTGATTGATTGTGTATATACTCATTGCTGGAAATGCACCTTCTGTTGGGGACATCAAGATTCACCGGGGATACTCTCCTGGCAGCTTTCCTGGGGATACTTCTTTGGGGAGGACAACCCCACATCCAGTAGGGACAAGTGCCGTCTCAACTCTCTCTGGGATAAGATGTGACCTCCATCTGCTAAGGAGTGATACGATAACTATTTCACGGGACTCTGGCTGGGGAAACACAAATTCCCTGACTGTTTGCTTCAAAGGTGAGAACCCTGCAAAGCACAAACAAGACAAAACAAATCTACACAACAAGATCTATCCCGGTTAGTATTCGTGACATTCGTTCAGTCAATTCGAAGTTTTAGCAATTATTGGCAAGGGCCAGCAAGTTTATGTACATGCAAGTTCATCAACAACATCGGCGTTTTTCACAAACAAAAACAGTAAAGAACACGCATCAAGTACTGAATAACTTCACAAGCAAAACAATAAAGAACAAGCATCAAGTACTGAATAACATGCTTTATTGACAACAGGCCTGTAAATAGGCAAAATTTGGTACATTGGATGCAACTTCTGAAAAGAGGAAGTTACGCACAAGTAAATACAAATATCACAGAAACACAAAGAAAATTTGTATACATGTCGGCAACGTGGTACAGACAAACACCATGAGCTGATCCTCCTATGACTCGCCTGACTCTGACGCTTTTCCCTATACTCGATCTTCGAAAGAGATTGTTTTGGATATACGACCCTCAAGTACTCCCAAACCACTAAGCAACGCAGTATCAAACTTGGACCGCAGTCATTTGCTTTTTCAAATCCCTAACTTTTGCGTGAACCGCCCTGTGCGGGTTTTCAATTCACCGGGATACCCTTTTTTGCCGAAGTTGCCCTTTTCAGGTTTTCAACTTCGCGGGTGTACATCTTTTTTTTCAATTTTATCCCTAACTTTTGCCCGAACCTTTTATTCTTTTTTATGGTTCGCCGGGATGCCCCATTTTTGCCTGGATATTCTTTTTCTTTCCAGCGGGTCATTTTAAGCAAAGTATTTTTTAACTGCGTCTGAGTTCACAGAGGATGTAAAATCCTCACCATCCATGGTGGATAACAATAAGGCTCCTCCAGAGAAAACCTTTCTAACGACATATGGACCTTCATGGTTGGGAGTCCATTTGCCCCTGTGGTCTGATTGTGGTGGGAGAATCTTTCTCAGCACAAGATCGCCCGTCTGAAAGCTTCGAGGGCATACCTTCTTATCATAAGCTTTCTTCATCCGGCTTTGATACAGCCGACCATATGCTAGAGAAGCCAATCTCTTCTCATCCATTAAACTGAGCTGATTCAGTCTATCTTTTACCCATTCCGCCTCATCAAGTTGGACATCGCGCAAAACCCTCAAAGAAGGAATCTCAACCTCCAACGGTAGGACAACCTCCATGCCATATACCAGTGAAAAAGGAGTTGCCCCAGTTGATGTGCGTACCGTCGTACGATAACCGTGCAAAGCAAAAGGCAACATCTCATGCCAGTCTTTGTAGGTCACAACCATCTTCTGAACGATCTTCTTTATGTTTTTATTGGCCGCTTCAACAGCACCATTCATCTTGGGCCGATAAGGAGAAGAGTTGTGATGTTCAATCTTGAAATTCTGGCACAATTTCTTCATCATCTTATTATTCAAATTCGAACCATTGTCAGTGATAATCCGCTCCGGGATTCCATATCTGCAGATAATATCCTTCTTGATAAATCTGGCTACCACCTGCTTGGTAACATTAGCATACAATGCCATTTCAACCCATTTGGTGAAGTAATCAATAGCTACCAAGATAAAACGATGTCCGTTGGATGTCGTGGGCTCAATCTTGCCGATCACATCAATTCCCCACATGGAAAAAGGCCAAGGTGATGACATAACGTTCAGAGGGCTCGGAGGCACATGAATCTTGTCCACATAAATCTGGCATTTATGACACCTCTTTGCAAACTTGAAACAATTTGTTTCCATCGTCAGCCAATAGTACCTTGCTCGTAATAACTTTCTCGTCATTGCATGTCCGCCGGCATGCGTGCCAAATGTACCCTCGTGGATCTCTTCCATGAGCAACTTAGCCTCTTTCTCATCCACACACCGCAATAACACCAAGTCATGGTTTCTCTTGTACAAAACACCATCCGGATTCAAATAGAAATTACTAGCCAATCTCCTAAGAGTCTTCTGATCACGACTGGATGCCCCAGCCGGATACTCTTGGTTCTTCAGGAAATTCTGGATATCATAATACCACGGTTTGCCATCGGAAGCTTCCTCAATGGCGAATATGAAAGCGAGTCTATCAAGGCGAGAGATAACTATCCTGGGAGCCTCATTCCAGAAGTTAACTTTATACATTGAAGACAATGTCGCGAGAGCGTCTGCCATCTGATTTTCTACTCATGGTACATGGTGCAATTCCACCTTGTCAAAGAAAGGTAACAACCTCCTTGCATAATTCATATAGGGTACCAGATTGGGCTGACGAGTCTCTCACTCTCCCTTGATTTGGTTCACAACTAAAGCAGAGTCTCCGTACACATCAAGATTTTTAATTCTCAGATCAATAGCTTCTTCGAGACCCATAATGCATGCTTCATATTCAGCCTCATTGTTGGTAATTGGAAAGGTTAATATGGCAGTGAATGGGATGTGCGACCCATGGGAAGTAGTAATGATTGCCCCTATTCCACTTTCGTATGAATTAACGGCACCATCAAATATCAATTGCCATTTGGAACCCAACTCTGGACCTTCATCAGGTAACGGCTCTTCACAGTCCTTCATTTTTAAGTATATGATATCCTCATCAGGAAAATCAAACCTCATCGGCTGGTAATCATCAATTGGCTGCTCAGCTAGGTACTCTGACAGAACGCTACCTTTAATAGCCTTTTGAGAAACATACTGAATATCGTATTCTGTCAGTACCATCTGCCATCGGGCAATCCTTCCGGAAAGTGCTTGCTTTTCAAACACATATTTGATCGGATCAATCTTTGAAATTAGCATGGTTGTATAATTTAGCATGTATTGCCTCAAACGTTTGGCAGCCCAGGCTAGTGCACAACACGTCTTTTCGAGCATTGAGTAACGGGACTCACAATCTATGAACTTTTTACTCAAGTAATAAATCACATGCTCTTTACGTCCAGTCTCGTCGTGTTGACCGAGAACACAACCCATACTATTCTCAAGAACCATCAAATACATAATTAATGGTCTCCCGGCTACTGGGGGTATTAAAACTGGAGGTTCCTGCAAATATTATTTTACTTTTTCAAACGTCTTTTGACAATCTTCATTCCAGGTTACAGCCTGATCTTTTTTCAATAATCTTTTTTCAATCTCCCTAAAAAGCCACGAACCTCTTTTTCTGTTTTTGGCATTGGCATTTCTTGTATTGCTTTTATCTTAGCAGGATCAACCTCAATTCCTTTTTCGCTAACAATAAACCCCAATAGCTTACCAGATCTCACCCCGAAGGTGCACTTGTTAGGATTCAGCCTCAGCCTGAATTTCCTAAGCCTCTTGAACAATTTCATAAGATTGACCAGATGCTCTTCCTCCGTCTGGGATTTGGCAATCATATCGTCAACATAGACTTCGGTCTCTTTATGCATCATGTCATGAAAGAGTGTTGTCATAGCTCGCTGATATGTTGCTCCGACGTTCTTCAAACCAAAGGGCATCACTTTGTAGCAGAACGTTCCCCACGGGGTAATAAAAGTTGTTTTCTCCATATCCTCCGGCGCCATCTTTATCTGATTATAGCCCGAAAAGCCGTCCATGAAGGAAAACACGGAGAATTGAGCGGTGTTGTCGACCAACACATCAATATGAGGAAGCGGAAAGTCGTCTTTTGGGCTCGCCCTATTCAAATCTCGATAGTCCACGCACATCCGCACCTTACCATCTTTCTTTGGTACAGGTACTATATTGGCGACCCATGAGGGATAAGTTGTAACAGCCAGAAAACCGGTGTCCCACTGTTTCTGAACTTCTTCTTTAATTTTCACAGCCATATCTGGTCTAGTTCTTCTGAGCTTTTGCTTAATCGACAGACATTCCTCACGCAATGGAAAATGGTGAACCACCATATCAGTATCCAACCCAGGCATATCTTCGTAAGACCAAGCAAAGATGTCACTATACTCTCGAAGCATCTCGATCAAACTTTGCTTGATATCACTTTGCAGTGCAGCCCCTATCCGGATATTCCTGACAACCTCTTCGGACCCCACGTTGATAATTTCAATTTCCTCCTGATGAGGCAGAATGATTCTCTCTTCTTATTTCAAAAGTCGAGTCAGATCTTCTGATAAGTCATCATCCTCAACAATCTCTTCTTCTGCTTGAAATATCGGGTGCTCGAAGTCGAAGTGAGTCATAGGAAGTTTGTGATCGATGTCGTCTGAAATATGAATCCTGCAATGAGAATGGTTAAATGCTTCAAATAACACAAACAAAGCACATAACCACGTTGCCATTTTATTGTTAAAACAAAAACAGGAAAAACAAAGATCACAAAAATTTGCATGAAAAAAACGCCTTTATTAATGATTAAACAAAGCACACACATAAGCAGGTAGCCCTGAAAACAGAATCACTATGCCCCGGGTAGGACACAGGATTATACAATAATCGAGAAAACAAATCATTACTGTTTTGTAGTCACTTGGATAAGTTCCTGGATAGACCAGTTGCATAGGCTCTGTCCTGGCACGCTGGGCTTGATCCATGAGTTCATATCGCAGTCACTGTCTCCATCTTCGGCATCGGAAACATCATTAATCATTTCATAACAGACTCCACCTAGAGTGATCACCACTGGCCCTTTGAACTTTGGCACGCCTGATGTGGAAGGTGACGACGTCGGGCGATACCTCAACCCAAACTTGTCCATCTTGACAGGAATTTCCAAGACTTGGCCCCATCCTTTGGTTTCTCCAGCCTGAACCACTGCCTGAGCGTCTTTGTATGAAGACATGGCCACCTCTGGCCCTTTGTTGGGGACATGAGACTTGTCCTTGATCTGCAGCCCTTCAAAGGCTTGGCATGGTGTCTCATGGATCTCCCCATCCACTTCGACGTACTTAAATGACGAAAGATGACTAACCAGAATGTCCTCCTCTCCGCAAATAGTAACAACACTGTCACCAACCATGAATTTAAGCTTCTGATGCAGCGTGGACGTCACATCCCATGCAGAATGTATCCATGGTCGCCCAAGTAAACAGCTGTAAGCTGGATGTATGTCCATGATGTAGAACACAATGTCAAACACTTCTGGCCCGACCTGGAGTGGCAACGTTATGGACCCAAACACCGACCTTCTGGTCCCATCAAAAGCTCTCACGACCAAGTCACTTGGCGTGCATATGATTCCTCGGATATCTAGCTTCATCATAGCCTTCTTAGGCAACACATTCAAAGATGATATGGTGTCTACAAGAACGTGCGACATAACAGTGCCCTGACATTCCACTAAAATGTGCAAAGCCATATTATGATCCCGTCCTCTAGGCGTCAAATCAAAGTCAGTAAATCCCAGGCTGTGTCCGGCATTCACATGCGCCAATACCCCCTCAAGCTGATTAACAGATACTTCTTGAGGTACAAAAGATGTGTCCAAGATTTTCAACAAGGCATTTCGATGAGCCTCGGAACAAAGCAACAAAGATAGGATTGAAATTTTGGAGGGCGTCTGCTGCAAGTGCTCCACAATCTTATAGTCGCTTTTGTGAATTAACCTCATAAACTCTTCTACATCCTTGATTGATGTTTCTTTCTCTCTCGCCTGGGAAGGTCCTCCTTCATTCACTTTGGCTTTGCCTTTAGCAATCCTCTCAGCCTCGATTTCAGGTGAAGTGAAAATTCTACCACTGCGGGTCATGCCTCTCGCTCCAACAAGATTGCCCACTGCCCCTGCCGGCTGGCTATCCACCTTAATCTTTTCCCCATTGCAAAAAGCTTCCAACCCATAATTCCACAGGATGGATTTCATACTTTCATAAGGAATGGGCCCTGCTTTCGTTATCGTGATAGTTGGCCGCTTGACGGGCGCTGATATCGTAATAGTCTTTCGTGGAATTGTAACTGTTGCGACCTCACCCTGCTTTTCAAATCTTACCTCACCAAGTTTCTCAACAGCAGTACGGTCGAATTGTAAAGTTCCCTCATCAATCATGGCCTGAATACCTCTCTTCAAATCAATACAGCCCTCTGGTCGGGTCCAACAATCCAAACAGTACTCATCACATCCAGGGAAGACTCCCCCTCTCAACAATCTTCTTTTAACATAGCTTAAAGGCGTCTTCAGATCATTTACGTCCATAACCAAATCCAAACCTTCTTCTGTCAGAATAGAATTCGCTCCATGATTCGACATTGGTTGCTGTACAATGTTGGGACCATCATGACTGAAGTTAATGACCTTACTATCAATCAAATCTTGGACTTTGTGTTTAAAAGCATGACAACTCTCGATATCATGTCCGGGTGCCCCAGAATGAAATTCACAATGCTTACTAGTATCATACCCGTAAGGAAGCGTTCCTGTGGGCGGGTCCAATGTTCTCTTTTCAACCAGATTCAAACCCAACAACGTTTGAAGCAGTTCTGCATACGTTGACGGAGGTGTATCAAATACCCTCTTTAGCTTCCCATTCTGAATCCTTCTCTGAGCAGGACTATACCTTTGTTGTTGCTGCTGTTGTTGTTGTCGTTGTTGTCGTTGTTGAGGTATAGGAATCGTCACACTAGCAACTTGTTGTTGAAGATACTGATTCCTACCTCTACCTCGTCCTCGACCACCATACACTGCACTGGCGTCTCCTTGTCTTCTACCACCAAAGACCTTTTTTGCACCTCCGGCTGAGGTCGATTCACCAGCTTGAATCTTACCAATCTTAATGCCATTTTCAATCCGTTCTCCCATGAGTATCAAGTCAGAGAAACTACCCATCGAGCAATTGAGCAATTTATCATAATACATCCCAGAGAATGTTCCAACAAAAATATCAATCAATTCGCTTTCAACCATAGGTGGGTGTACCCTTGCCGCAAGATCACGCCAACGCTGGGTGTACTCCTTGAAACTCTCCCCGTTCTTCTGAGAAAAACTTTGAAGCTGGAGCCTATTTGGCGCAAGTTCACTGTTGTATTGGTAGTGTCTGACGAAAGCATCCGCCAACTCTTTCCAACTTCCGATCTGTGCAGGCTCTAGTCCCATGTACCATTCCAGCGATGGTCCTGACAAACTATCCTGGAAAAAAATGCATAAGCATCTTTTCGTCATCAGAGTAAGCAGACATCCTCCGGTAATATGAACGCACATGAACCCGTGGGCATGTATCCCCTTTATACTTATCGAAAGTAGGAGCTTTGAACTTCAATGGCACCCTCAGCCCAGGAACCAGCCCCATGGTGGCCATGTCCAAACCTGCAGAATTTTGATTGGCTATACCTCTTATCTGTTCCTCCAGCATTTTAATCCTCCGATCATTATCAATGGGACCTTCGAAACCCATGCCTTGCCCAGAAAAGGCATCTTCTTGACGATCTCTGTCCCAATACGGACCCTCGCTACCATACCTGTCATAAGAAGCATTACGACCATATCCTTGTTGATTAAAGTTAGGACCACGTCCTCTATTACCAAATCCTTGATTAGCCCCGCCTGGTCCGAAGCCAGCATTGAAAGGACCCATCCCAGCATCATTGGTATTCACATTGCCAAACCCAACATTGTCGTAGCCATTATTACCATAACCTTGATTGTTATCACCAAACCCTCCGTTGCCGAAGCCCTGATTATTAAAGCCATCATTGCCATCCTGATTGCCAAAGCCAAAACCCTGATTGTTGTCACCGAAACCAGTATTGATACCAACATTCCTGTGGGTTTCCACGTTCCCATTGCCATTATCAGCATTTCTGTTACCAGCGTTGCCGTTGCCATTGCCAGTACCAGTCTCACCAACATTTGGTATCACTTCCTCCCTGCGAGGGGTCTCAACACGAACAGAGTTATATTCAGTATTACCAGCCGCTCGCGCCAACAGCGGTTGCACCAGAGTTTGAAGATGTTCCTGGCCCTTGGCCACAGCCTCCATAGCCTGCATGAATTGTGCCAACCTATCCCGGATCTCCTGCATCTCAGCTTGTACCTGGTCCATGATCTTCTTACAGTTGCTTCTTGTAGCGTACCGGTGAGTTCTCTGTTCGTCAATCTTGAAACAACCTGAAAGATGCAGGAGATAAGATTCGAGCTCAAAAAAGTACCTGCCATGCAATATGAATATGCAGATGCACACATGTAAATATGCAACAGGTTAATTCCCCCCCCCCCCCCCCCCCCGATTCTAGTTCTAGAGAAGAAGCCATAACGACAATGGAGTCCTAAGTAAGCAAGCACAGAATCAGAAACCTCATACATAAACAAATGCCAAGAGGCAAAGTACAAAGGTAAAACCGAATACAACTGAAAAGACCTCAGCCAACAAGCCTGGCGATGGTCAAAATACAAGCACGAATAACAAACTACAAGAGAAAAGCAAAGATAAATCAGGACGAATGACGCGCCCGAACATCCCCCAATAGCCTCAGCGTCTCCGGATGACCTGTTCTAGAGAGCAGTTCCTGTATCAGTAATGCATGTCGCCTAACAGTGGATCTCAGCTTTTTGGCATCCTCTACACAGGCTCCCTTGCCAAAACACTCATCCAGCCTGCATCTCTTGAAGCCAGCCTTCAGTTCACAACCCCTCATTTCTTTGACCATGTCACTCACTCTAAACTCAACGTCACGTCTAAGAGATGCCTTTTCAGCAATCTTCGCATCCTTAGCGCTGAGCTGCTCCTCTAACCGGGAAATCTGCAGCTTCAACTCATCTTCACGCTCCTTCCGGCTAGTAAGCGTGGCATTCCACAAAAATTCCCATTTGGAAAGTCGAGAATAAGCCTTGTTCAGAAGCTCTTTCTTAGTAGCAAGCACACTACTAACACCATTCAGGGCTACTCCCACCTTCTCTCTCCTGCTGGTGTCTTCAGTCAAATCTGAACCCAACCTGTTAATCATCTCAGTCTGCTTTTTCAAAGTGAAGGTTGCCTCACTCTTCTCATGCCGAAGCTGGAAAATCTCTTTCTCTAACTCTTCATTTGCTCTTTGTAACTCTTCCTTTTCATCCAACAGCTTGTTATACTTCTCAATCTCTACTGAAGTAGGTTCCTTAATCACCGGAAGATACAAAGGCTCTACAGCAGGATGCGGCATCAAAGACTTTTCAACTCTTTCATGGATCCAGAGCCGATAAGGATTATAAGCTCGACTGTCACTCTTGCCAAGCAATGTCTTTCCTCTTCTGTGAATATTACCCCAAGCATGCCTCAACCTGACCAAAACATCTCCATCTAATAAACCCGTGAGATACAGAGATTTCTGTATCTCGTCCTCAACCAGAGAATCTTTCAAAGCATAGCCAAACTGTCTCACAAGCAGAGAAGGGTTGTAGTTAATACAACCTTTCCGTCCAATCAAAGGAACGTTCGGAAAGCCACTACAACTATATATAATATTCACTCCGAGCAGGTTCCGGTCAAACCAAACAATATTCTCAGCACACAATCCCATCAATCGGGAAGACCAATCTAAAGTACCAGCAGTATCAACAAAAGGTCCCGTCTTAGGAAGATGTCCCTGAAACCACCTGTATAGAAGAGGTACACAACAAGAAACATTCTTTCCCCGACGCTTCTCATTCTTATAGTGAATAGAATGATAAACGTCACCCAAGAGAGTAGGCACCAGATTCTTCGAGGCAAGAATAAAGAAAGCATCTGAGTCAACAAAATCAGGCAAGTTGGGGAACAATACAATCCCATAAATGCAAACAGCCAGAATAGCATTGAAGACAATCCAACATCCATCCTTCGCACACTGCGTAGCCTTCTCAACCAAGCAAGAAAGATGAAAACCATAAAATCCATTCAGCTTGACCAAACCTCCGGGGAACTCAGAAGCATCTAAACTGTCAATCTCAGCAAGCTTAGCCAACTCAGGCTCAGTATCCTCGTGAATAAAAGGCATCTGATCTAACATAGGAACTCCTAGCATATCAGGATATTCCTCCAAAGTAGGGGCCAAAATATAATCAGGGAACAAGAAGCATCTCAACTGAGGCTCGTAAAATTGCATCAAGGTATACAATCCAGTCATCTCAAACACAGAAGGTCTGCACACCAAACTGAGCAATTTCCCATAAGATTCTCTAAACTCAGCCCTCACTCTCTGATCTACTAGAGCAACCAACCGCAACAAGGAACTGACATCTGGAGAGGGCAACCTGTAAGCAACTGTCCTCTTCATGGACTCCATGTCTGGCAAGAAGAACACTAGAATCTGAGGGGAAAAACACACCTGCAACATAAATACACGTTAATGAAATGCAAACATGAAAATGCATATGCATATACAAACAGGGGATCAAGTGCAGTGCTAAAGAACTGTGATGTGATGTACTGCAGCTTGAGAACCATCAGATCTCCTCCTCAAACCAAACCAACCACAAAAGAACCCTCATAACCAATTCTCATTGACAAAGACAAACCAGGTGTTCTGAGGCCAGAGTTTTTCTACAAAAAGACCCACCTACCCCTCACAGGTATGTACTTGTCACTACTGCGAAAATCGGCGCCGACTATGACAGAAGAGTCGCCACCGTGCGTTATTTATCCCAACAGAGAGAAAGGAAACACTCAGAGTAAACCTAACGTAAAACGGGAAAGGAATGGTCGTCGCAACCAAATTCCTGGATTCGGGAGTCGATTACGCAAGGGGAAGGTATTAGCACCCCTCACGTCCGCCGTACTCGACGAGATCCACGCTTGTTTTCTAGTACGGATTGTTATTCTATCTACGCTAAAGGTCTGGGTTAAAAAGAAAATGAAAAGAGAAAAGAGACTCGATAGAGCTTCACCGCTCTATGCCTACGTATTCCCTCGTGCAATGGGAAAGTCAGAGTCTACGTAGTTCGGCTAACTACGGAAAGGAGGGGAAGGTTGCTCGCTAGGATACGGCATCCTATGCCTACGTACTTTTATACAGCATGAAAGATCAGAGCAGACGTAGTTCGGGCTACGGAAGACACAAGCTTGTCTAACTGTTTTTTGTTACCTTATGAAAGGGTTTTTATTGATTAAGAGCCCAAGCGGACAAAAATGACACTTTGATGTTTGTTTTGAATCTTTTATGAAAGAAGTGTTTTTTAGTTGGTTTGCAATCTCTGACGCACTAGAGACTATGATTTGAAAGTGACTACGTCGCGTGTCACCCAAAGGGTACCACACTAAGCAGCCAGACTACTGGAAAGAAGCTCTCCAGCAACCCTTTCTCAAACAGCTTAAGGCTCGTAACGTACGACATCGATTAACCTTATTACTGTATTTTTGAGTTGTTTTGAGATAAGAAGAGAAAGAAGCTCTAAAAAGCCTAGGGTTGAAAAAGGAATAAAAACTAACCTAATGTTGTCATGCATGGATAAGAATCCTACTGCCTGTCATAACTCCCTCCTGCACAGAGGAAATTAGAGATCCTAGGGGATAAACAGAAAAGAAAGCAAGCAAATACAGTAAAATGCATGCTATGCAGCAATACAAGCGAGGCAAGGAAGTCCGGCTCAACCTCGAACCTGGGAAAACAACAGACAAAGTGAATCAACATTCACTTCAAACCTAGGGGGAAAGCTACACAAGCCAACAAACAATACAGAAAACAAAACAAAGCAGAGGAGGCAGCCCAAGCAGCAGCACCAAACTCCTACAGCAAACAGCACAAGCAGCAGCTCTGACAGCAACATGTGATTAAACAGCAAAAAGTTGACAGCAACAAACTTCATCTTCATGAATGCTCCTATCCTCAAGCTTCAATGAAATTTCAATCTTCAACAAGCACCAAGCTTCAACAAGCTTACTTCAACCAGTAAATAGCTTCAACAAGCAGCAAAAACCCTAGCTTCAACAAGCAACCAACTTCAACAAGCACAGACTTCATTCTCAACAAGCTTCAACAAGCACTAAACTTCTCTTTACCAAGCTTCAACAAGCACCTCCAAGGGAGAATCATTCAACAAGATCAGGTTGAAGTGTTAAGAAACTCAATGACAACCAAGGGAAGCCATTAAGATCTTAACACTGTAATAGGAAGGCATCCTCAAAGTTCTACTCTTAAAGCATGCCATTCATCCCTCCAAAGGAGAAATGTGACTTATTTAAGAGTACTTTATGTCATGGGATTGAATGGAGATGAACAATATACTCCATGTTTGAAGAAAGAAACAAAACTAATCTAATGCTCTTCCTGAAACCCTAGTTTCCCTAAGCTCTTGACAAGCACTCCACAAGAGGACAAGGCTTCATCTCCAATCTCCTTCAAGCTCTCCATAGCATCTTCAATTGTTCTTCATGTTCATACAAGCACAAGAGCACCACCACCCTAATCTAAGGGGAACTACTGAATTAAACTAGTCAAATTAGTTCATTAGAAACACCTAGAAGTTAGTCCTAAAACTAAACCTAATTAAAATACCAAAAATGATTGTAAAATCCTATAAAACTTTTAAGGGTTCCTAAACCTCTTAAGAATCACTCCATACAAAAACCATGGGGTTAACCATTCATTAAGACCTAAAACTATGCCCTAAACCTAAGGGTACTATCCTAAAACCCTAAATCTACACCACTTAATGTTTAATGTTCAAAACAACCTAAAATTGTCTCACAAAAATTATGAGAAAATTACTAGGGGTACATGCATATCTAAGCTAACTATACCAAAAAGAATCAACTCAAAATCACACACCAAACACCCATACTAAAATCAACAAGATGACATATCAACCAAATTAAAAATAAAAGCAATTAAACTTCAAAAAATGCAATTAAATTCTAAAATGTGTAAATTAATAAATTTTCAATCCTATTAAATTCTAGACTCTTTAAGGAGTCAGGGGGAAAAAATCTAGCCTAAAAATGATTATTTTCCTATTTGTTATGATTTATTTCCTAAACTATATGAAAATGATAAAATAAAAGAAAAACAATCAAAAATGATAAAACTTGCGTGTTGTTTAGCAATTATTTCTAGTTATTATCCCAGCTGGGCCCAGAGGTGGGGTGTGGATAGCGTATCCAATACTAAGCCCAAGCGAAATTAAACAAATCAGAAAAGGAAATGGAAATTGAGAAAAACTTGTGGCAAATAGCAATGAAATTCAGTTCAAAATCCAACATGGGCCTAACCAGGGGTGTGTATAGCAAGAACTCACTAAGCCCATCCAATCTGATTATATGAAACGGTGAGTTTCATGCCTCTCTTCACTCTCTTCAGAATTCACACGCGATCGTGGCTGTTGGATGCTAGCTTCAGTCAAGGTCAAACCTAAATCTAATGGATGAAACATCATCTTCCCCAAATAATTCAAACTGAGAGGGAAATGTGGGACGGTGGCCTGAGACACAGAGCCACCGTCGTCTCCGGCCAGGCATATCCAAAAGTGTATCAAGCAAAGATCATAACTGGAGCTCTACAAATCCTACCAAGGACTTATAGTACTATATGGAAAGCTAAGACCAAGATCTACAACTCTCATGTTGGTCAAAAGTCCATTTGAAAACTCCTTGAAGGGAAAAAGTTGCTTGGAAGTCAAGTGACTTTCACAAATAAATTTCATAGTCATCTGATGACCTGTAACTTGCAAGGACCATAACGCGAGTTCTATAAATCCACTTGAGGACTTCTAGTACTAAAATTAAAGGTATTTATATGATCTACAAGTTTCATGTTTTCCAAAGATCCATTTGAAACTTGTATTTTGACTTATGTGGCCTTGAAGTTAGGCACTAAACAAGGGATTTTACATTGAAACCCTAATTTAGCAACTTCCCACATTCTTGATTCTTCTTTGCTTAATCTTGGCACAACACCACACATGTATCAACATACCAATCCATGAATCCCATGACCTCAAAGTAGGCTTTGATGCTCTTCAGTTAATCAATTGACCTAGGATTGACCCAGATGAAACCCTAGTTGACTGCACCTTAACTGTGGCTCTCATACTTGAATCAATGACTTGTCTCAGCTTCAATAGGGCCCTCTAGGCATTCCATGAGATCCATACACACCTCAAATTCACATTCCATGTTTCACATCCCACTGATGATTCTCAATATTCCTCAAGATAGGAGCAAAACCCCCCATGTAGGCACTCAAACTTCTCAAGACTTCAAATCACTTCTTGATGTCTTGGATGATCTCTCAAACTTGGATAAGACCTCTTGCTAGGCTCTTCCCTTGATATACACCCTTGATCCCTTGTTAGATGCATGCTATGTTGTGATATGCAAATGATTGGACTATGTACATGATGTAACTATGCAAATGAAATGCAACATAAATCAGGCAAGAAAAGGTTGAGCAAATTTTAGGGTACAACAGCTGCCCCTATTCAAACTGCTTGGACCCGACTGGGTAAAGAGTGAATGGCCTTCAAACAATCAAGGTACGAGACGGTTGAATACCAAGAAACCCGGAAATTTACCAACCGCAGAAATAAACTACACTGCTTAGGGAGCAACATCCCCTATCTGAATCTGGTTGTTACGGCAACAACTGATCCAACGTCTGATAATAATTCTGATTTCAACTTCAACCACCTATGTAACGCCACAGGTACTGAACAATTTTTGCAAAACTACCTCCGTCCACAACTGGACTAACCTTGTCAACACAAGAAAAGAACAAATTCGTCAACACGAATAGAGATTTTGTCGTCACAGGAGTAACCTTGTCCACATCTGGACCCAAATTTCGTCAAATCACGAATAAATGCAAATCTGTCCATGTTAGGACTCATATTTCGTCAACCCGAAGAAATCTCAACAACACAGGAATAGAACTTTGTCCACGTCAGGACGCTTGTTTCGTCAACATGAAGAAATCCCCTCAACAACAGCAAAACTTTGTCCACGTTAAGACGCACACTTCGTCAACACGAAGAAATCCCCTCATAAACTTGTCCATGTTAGGACTCAAAATTCGTCAACCCGCAGAAATCCTATCATCATAGGAATAAGACTTTGTCCACGTTAGGACGCCACGTTCCATCACCACGGAGAAATCCTATCATCATAGGAATAAAACTTGTCCTCATTAAGACTCCACATTCCGTCAACACGGAGAAATCCCGGCGACTTCGCTGGGGATGAGTTGTCTGCATCTCGTCAACACGAGGAGATCCTATCAACATAGGCAATAGAATCTTATCTGCGTCTCGTCAACACGAGGAATTCCTATCGTCATAGGAATAAATTGTCCACGTCAGGACTCACATCTCGTCAACACGAGGAAATAAACCCGTCACCATGAAGAGAAATAAATTTGTCCACGTCAGGATTCCATCTCGTCAACACGAAGAACGGTAAACTTGTCCACGTCAGGACTCGCATCTCGTCAACATGAGGGAAGGTAACTTGATTTGTCCACGTCAGGACTCACATCTCGTCAACACGAGGAAATCCTATCAACATCGGAGTAAATTGTCCACGTCAGGACACCGTTTCGTCAACACGAAGAAAGATAAATTTGTCCACGTCAGGACTCGCGCATCTCGTCAACACGAGGAGCTGTAAACTTGTCCACGTCAGGACGCACATTTCGCCAATACGAAGAAAGATATCTGTTGGGGATAAATGGTCCACGTCAAGACACCATTTCGTCAACACGAAGAGTAATCAATTTGTCCACGTCAGGACTTCACATTCCGTCAACACGGAGAAATCCAATTTGTCCATGTTAGGACTAGCACATCCCGTCAACACGAGGAAATAGATCTACCCACGTTAGGACTAGTATCTCGTCAACACGAAGAAATCCCGTCAATACAGGAATAAATTGTCCCCGTCAGGACTCATATCTCGTCAACACGAGGAACTCCTATCAACATAGGCAATAAAATTTTGGCGAATTCCAGGGGAATACTTCTGTCAACCAGTAGGAAACTACACCTGTTTATCCATACGGGAAGATACTCCGAATACAGTTTCTCTGCTTATATCTGCAGTATCTAACTCCATTGGTCCCAACCCACAAACCTTTTAGCGCTGACGTGACGACGACTTTGAGGAGGACTCTACTGGGGATATTTGGAAACCAAACTGCCGGACGCCTGTTTCGATAACCGGCGGCAGCTTCTGAAATTTTGATTCATGAAACCCTTTGACGCTGACGTAACGGTAAATTTGAAGAAAATAATCCGCTGGCCGGATAAGAGAAACTTCAACAAGCGCTTTGTGGGGAAAATAGTAAGATGAACCGTATCATCACACGTCTCACGGTGAGACCTCGAATACCTGGTAATAGATCTGAGCTAGAACTCCATACTCCTGCTGAGAAAACACACCTGAAAGCAAAAGGTTAACCAACCTGATTTATGTTTCAAAATGCGTATGTTTGAAAATGGCGTAATGCTCCGTACGGCACGGAAATGCTACGCATTTGAGTAGATGCAAATATGACGATATATACGAATGCAAATGCAAATGCAGGCTCAAGATGCTGGGGCCACTCTGATAATGATGTCCCAACAACATGAATGCTGAGGATAAGGCCAACTCCGCTGGGGAGAACAAGTATCATAAGGTATTCCGGTAAAATAAATGCCGGAAACACAGTCAACTTTTGCCGGGGAGAGATTAAACATTAATTTCCACTGGGAGGAAAGAACAAACACCCTGCTGGTGAACAAACTTAGCTGGGGAAGAAGCGACACTTCTGGGCAAAGCACACTGTCTAGGCACAGTTTACACATTCAGAGTTACCACTCCGCTGGGGACAATCATCCCGACGGAGGCAAGACGACCTGTGGGGAGCAAGAAAACCATCCTTCGCGGATATAAACCTTTTGAACCGACAACTTGGTTAACTATTGCAGGAATCTCCCATGCTAGAGATTGAATGTGCACATCTTCGATTCGCTGAGGAGCGCAACCTCTGCAGGGGACATTGATTTTGACTTGCTGGGGTTAATCCTATGGACGACTTTCCATGAGGACACTCTCCTAGGGAAAATAATTCCCCCCTTCGGGAAGGGATAAATGTCATTTCAACTCTCTTGGGATAAGCTACGACTAGCTGAGGAATGACATCAACTGGAGTCAGGTCTTACGTCAAGCGACCTTGGCTGGGGGATACAATTCCTGACCGTTTGCTCCAAAGGTAAGAACCCTGCAAAACACAAACGATACAAAACAGTCCTATACAGCAGAATATATTCGGGTTAGCATCTGTTACATTACTTCAGTCAATTCGAAGTTTTAGCAATTATTGGCAAGGAAAGAAAGATTATGCAAGTGCAAGTTTATCAAAAACATCGGCGTCTTTCACAAACAAAACAGTAAAGAACAAGCATCAAGTACTGAATAACATGTTTTATTGATAATGGGCCTCTGAATAGGCAAAGTTTTGTACACTGGATGCAACTCCTAAAAAGAGGAAGTTACGCACAACCACACATAAATATATGCACAAAAAGCATAAAGAAAATACAAAACAATATTTGTATACATGTCGGCAACATGGCGCAGACAAACACCATGAGCTGATCCTCCTATGACTCGCCTGACTCTGCGCTTTCCCGGTACTCTACCTTCGGAAGAGATTGATTTTGGATAGACGGCCCCCAGGTACTCCCAAACCACTAAGCAATGCTGTATCAAATCCGGACCGCAGTCATTTGCTTTTTCAATCCCTAACTTTTGCGTGAACCGCCCTTTGCGGGTTTTCAATTCACCAGGATACCCTTTTTTGCCGAAGTCTGCCCGCAACAGTTTTCTCGTCATAGCATGCCCACCAGCATGTGTACCAAATGTACCCTCATGTATCTCTTCCATGAGCAACTTCGCCTCTTTCTCATCTATACAGCGTAGCAACACCAAGTCGTGGTTTCTTTTGTACAGGACACCGTCCAGATTCAGATAGAAATTGCCAGCCAATCTTCTGATCTCGACTGGATGCCCCAGCCGGATACTCCTTGTTCTTCAGGAAATTCTGGATGTCAAAGTACCAAGGTTTACCATCGGGAGCCTCGTCAATGGCAAATATGAAGGCAGGCCTATCGAGCCGAGAGATAACAATCTAGGGAGCCTCGTTCCAGAAGTTAACTTTATACGTTGAAGACAATGTCGCCAGGGCGTCAGCCATTTGATTTTCTGCTCGTGGCACGTGATGCAATTCCACCTTGTCAAAGAAAGGCAACAATCTCCTTGCATAGTTCATATAGGGTATCAAATTAGGATGACGTGTCTCCCATTCTCCTTTAATCTGATTCACCACTAGAGCTGAGTCTCCGTATACATCCAGGTTCTTGATTCGCAAATCAATGGCTTCTTCCAGACCCATAATGCAAGCCTCATATTCAGCCTCATCATTGGTAACAGGAAAAGTCAATCGGGCAGTAAATGGGATGTGCGACCCATGAGGAGTAGTGATAATTGCACCTATTCTGCTTCCATAGGAATTTACAGCTCCGTCAAATATCAACTGCCATTTGGAACCCAACTCTGGTCCTTCGTCCAACAACGGTTCTTCACAATCCTTCATCTTCAGGTACATGATATCCTCGTCAGGAAAATCAAACCTCATCGATTGGTAGTCCTCAACCGGCTGCTCAGCAAGGTACTCTGACAGGACGCTACCTTTAATAGCCTTTTGCGAGACATATTGGATATCGTATTCTGTTATCACCATTTGCCATCGGGCAATTATTCCGAAGAGTGCTTGCTTCTCAAACACATATTTGATTGGATCCATCTTTGAAATTAGCATGGTTGTATGATTCAGCATGTATTGCCTCAAACGTTTGGCGGCCCAGGCTAGCGCGCAACACGTCTTCTCGAGCATTGAGTATCTGGACTCACAGTCGGTAAACTTCTTACTCAAATAGTAGATCGCATGCTCTTTACGTCCGGTCTCGTCGTGTTGACCGAGAATACAACCCATACTTTCCTCAAGAACCGTCAAATACATAATCAAAGGTCTCTCGGCCACTGGGGGTATCAAAACAGGAGGTTCCTGCAAGTATTCTTTTATCTTATCGAACGCCTTTTGACAATTTTCATTCCAGGTCAACACCTGATCCTTTTTCAACAACTTGAATAACGGCTCGCATGTCGCAGTTAGGTGAGATATGAACTGAGCGATGTAGTTCAACCTCCCTAAAAACCCACGCACTTCTTTTTTTGTTTTAAGCGTCGCCATTTCTTGTATAGCTTTTATCTTTGCAGGATCAACCTCTATTCCCTTTTCGCTCACAATAAACCCCATCAGTTTACCCGATCTCACCCCAAAGGTGCACTTGTTAGGGTTCAGTCTCAACCTGAACTTCCTAAGTCTTTTGAACAGTTTCAGCAGATTGACCAAATGCTCCTCCTCTGTCTGAGATTTGGAAATCATATCATCAACATAAACCTCGATCTCTTTGTGCATCATGTCATGAAAGAGAGTGAGGAAGTGGAAAGTCGTCTTTCGGGCTCGCCCTATTCAAATCACGGTAGTCTACACACATTCGCACTTTACCGTCTTTCTTCGGCACTGGTACTATATTAGCGACCCATGACGGATAAGTTGTAACGGCTAGGAAACCGGCATCCCACTGTTTTTAAACTTCCTCTTTGATTTTCACAGCCATGTCTGGTCTGGTTCTTCTGAGTTTCTACTTAACAGGCGGACATTCCTCTCGCAACGGCAGACGATGCACAACCATGTCCGTATCCAACCCAGGCATATCCTCGTACGACCAAGCAAATATATCACTATACTCTCGTAGTGTCTCAATCAGCCTTTGCTTGATGTCGCTCTGCAGCGCAGCCCCTATACGGATATTTCTCACAACTTCTTCCGACCCCAAGTTGATAATCTCAATTTCCTCCTGATGAGGCAGAATGATTCTCTCTTCCCGTTTCAACAAACGAGTCAGCTCCTCTGGCAAGTCGCTATCCTCAACAAGCTCTTCCTCTGCTTGGAATACCGGGTGCTCGAAGTCGAAACGAGTCATAGGCGGTTCGTAGAAGATGTCATCTAAAATATTAGTCCTGCAAAGGAAATGGTTAAACGCTTCAACACACAAACAAAGCAAATAACCACGTTGCCATTTATTGTTAAAAGTAAAAACAAGAAAAACAGGGATCACAATATTTGTATATGAAAAACGCCTTTATTTCATGATTAAAACAATGCAATACACATAATCAAGTAGCCCTAAGGTAAAATCACTATGCCCCGGGTAGGACATAGGATTATTCAACAATTGAAAAAACAAATCATTACTGTTTAAGAGTCACTGGGACAGTTTCCCGGATGGACCAGTTGCAGAGACTTTGTCCTGGCACGCTTGGCTTGATCCACGCGTCCATATCGCAGTCACTATCTCTGTCTTCAGCATCGGAAATAGAGTTGATTGTCTCAAAGCACACCCCGCTTGGCGTAATCGTTATCGGTCCCTTGAACCTAGGCGCTCCTGAAGATGACGTTGACGACGTCGGTCGATACCCTAGCCCAAACTTGTCATTCTTCACGGGAATCTCCAAAACCTGCCTCCAGCCTTTAGTCTCACCAGTCTGCACTAAAGCCTGAGCTTCCTTGTAGGATGACACTGCCACCTCTGGCATTTTGCTGGGACCCTGAGCTTTGTCTTTAATCCGCAACCCTTCGAAGGCTTGACAAGGTGTCTCGTGTATTTCTCCGTCGACCTCAACATATCTGAACGAAGACAGGTGACTGACCAAAATGTCCTCCTCCCCGCAAACGGTAACAACACTATCACCCACCATGTATTTCAACTTCTGATGCAATGTGGACGTTACGGCCCCTGCAGCGTGGATCCATGGGCGCCCAAGAAGGCAGCTATAAGCTGGATGGATATCCATGATGTAGAATTCGGTATCAAATATTTCTGGCCCCACCTGAAGCGGTAATGTTATTGACCCAAACACTGATCTTTTCGTCCCGTCAAACGCCCTCACAACCAAATCGCTGGGCGTGCAAATAATTCCCCGTATGTCCAATTTCATCATGGCTTTCTTTGGCAATACGTTCAACGACGATCCAGTATCCACCAATACACGCGACATTACGGTGCCCTGGCATTCCACCGATATATGCAAAGTCGTGTTGTGCTCTCGACCCCTGGGTGTTAGATCAAAATCTGTGAAACCCAGGCTATGTCCAGAATTGACATGTGCCATTACCCCCTCTAACTAATTTACAGAAACTTCTTGAGGCACAAATGACGTATCCAGAATCTTTAGCAAGGCGTTCCGGTGGGCCTCAAAACATAACAACAACGACAAGATAGAAATCTTTGACGGCGTCTGTTGTAGGTGTTCAACAATTTTGTAGTCGCTTTTGCGAATCAGTCTCATGAACTCCTCTACGTCTTTGAGTGACATATCCTTTTCTTTCAACTGAGTAGGCCCGCTTTCATTTACTTTGGCTTTGCCTTTGGCCAACCTCTCTGCTTCTATTTCAGGTGAGGTAAAGATCCTTCCGCTACGGGTCATGCCCCCCGTTCCAACGACATTATCAACAGCCCCAGCTGGCTGGCTATTCACCACAATATTTTCACCGTTGCAATATGCTTCTAATCCGTATGTCCACAGGACATCTTTCGTACTCTCAAAGGGAACAGGCCCTGCTTTAGTAATCGTAATAGTTGGCCGCTTGGCGGGCGCCGTTATCGTTATAGTCTTCCTCGGGATCGTCACCGTTGCAATATCATTCTGCTTATCACATAATGCCTCCACAGGCTTCTCAACCGCAGTTCGATCAAATTGCAAGGTCCCTTTGTCGATCATGGCCTGAATGCCCCGCTTCAAATCAGTACAACCCTCAGGCTGGGTCCAACACTCTAAACAATATTCATCACAACCAGGGAATACTCCCCCTCTGAGCAACCTGCTTTTCACCTCACTCAATGGTGTCTTCAGTTCGTTAACATCCATCACCAAGTTCAAATTTTCTTCTGTCAAGATGGCATTTGCCCCATGATTAGGCATAGGCTGTTGTACAATATTGGGCCCCACCTGGCCAAAGTTGATGGCTTTACTGTCCAACAGGTCTTGAACTTTATGCTTGAAAGCGTGACAAGATTCTACATCATGTTCGGGCGCCCCGGAATGGAATTCGCAATGCTTATTAGCGTCATACCCATAAGGAAGTACCGGTCCTGTAGGCGGTTCCAATGTTCTTTTCTCGACCAAATTCAACCCCAGCAGTGTCTGAAGAAGCTCTGCATATGTCGACGGAGGCTTATCAAATACCCTCTTCGGCTTTGCATTCTGAAACCTTCTCTGACCCTAATTCTGCCTTTGCTGCTGCTGTGGTTGTTGTTGCTGTTGTTGTTGTTGTTGTTGTTGAGGTTGGACTGGAATAGTAACACTGGCTATTTGCTGAGGTTGAATGTACTGATTTCTACCTCTGCCCCGGCCTCTACCACCAAATACAGCGCTTGTATCACCCTGTCGTCTTCCGCTGAACGCTTTTCTCGCACCCCCAGCTGAAGTAGATTCACCTGCCTGAATCTTTCCAATTTTAATTCCATTTTCGATCCTTTCTCCCATAAGGATCATCTCGGAGAAGCTACCCATCGAAACATTGAGTAACTTGTCATAGTACATTCCTGTAAATGTCCCCACAAACATGTCATTCATCTCCCTTTCAACCAAAGGAGGGTGCACCCGAGCTGCCATATCGCGCCACCGCTGCGCGTACACTTTGAAACTTTCACCATTTTTCTGCCACAGACTCTGCAACTGAACTCTATTTGGCGCCAAATCGCTGTTATATTTGTAATGCATAACGAAAGCATCAGCCAACTGCTTCCAGCTTCTAATCTGGGTGGGCTCCAGTCCCATGTACCATTCCAATGATGGTCCCGATAAGCTATCCTGAAAGAAATGCATGAGCATCCTTTCATCATTGGAATATGCAGACATCCTTCTATAATAAGAACGTACATGGACCTTTGGGCAGGTATCCCCTTTGTATTTGTCAAATGTTGGAGCCTTGAATTTTAATGGCACCCTCAGCCCTGGTACCAACCCCATAGTAGTCATATCTAACCCAGCGGAGTTCTGATTAACCACATCTTTCATCTGCTCTTCTAGCATTATGATCCTCTGAACAGGGTCAATGGGGCCCTCAGGTCCCATACCTCTTCCCGAAAAAGTGTCGTCCTGGTGATCCACATTCCAGTCATTGCCATACCCATCGTAACCCATGTTACGGCCAAATCCTTGCTGATTGAACATAGGACCCTGTCCTCGGTTGCCGAACCCTAGATTGACCCCAGCAGGTCCAAAACCATTGTTGAAAGGAAATGCTCCAGCGCCGTTGTTATTCACATTACCGAATCCACCATTACCGTGGCCATACCCCTGATTGTTGCCGTAACCGTCATTACCAAAGCCCTGATTGTTGAACCTGAAGTTCCCGTCCTGATTGACATTGTCATACCCATTGTTTCCAAAGCCAGCATTGTCACCGAATTCTTGATCGGCATCCACAGTGTTGCCTTTGTTGTTAACCACATGCCCATCACCACCATTTCCAGTATTGCCATTACCAGCGCCAACACCTGCACCAGTACCAGTGTTTCCGTTGACAGTCACAACAGGTGGAGTAACTACCGGTATCTCATCCTCCCGGCGAGGAGTTTCAACAGAATTGTGGTCAGTATTGCCATTTCCGTTTGCCCGCGTCAGCAGCGGCTGCACCAAGGTCTAAAGGCTCTCCTGGCCCTTGGCCATGCTCTCCATAGCTTGCATGAACAGAGTCAGCTTCTCACGGATTTCCGGCATCTTGACTTGAACTTGATCCATTGCTTTCTTACAGTTGTTTCTGGTTGAGTAGCGGTGGATTCTTTGGTCGTCAATCCTGAAAAACCTGTGAGATGCAGGAAATAAGATACAGATTCAACAAGTAACTGGCAATGCAAAATGAATATGCAGATGCAATATGTGTCTGTGCATTAGGGAGATCAACCCCTGATTCTAGTGCCAAAGTGTCAGTGCAGTGACAGTGCTAAGAAACTTGGATTCAATCCATGGACAAAACATCTCATATATTGCTGAAAAGCCCAACAAGGCAGAAATACAATATCACTGAGTGTACAATAACAAGAAGGCATGACCTCAACCAACAATCCTGGTGATAGCCAGCACAATGCAAATAAAGCATATACAACAGTGCATAAGGTAATCAAGTGCGACCATATGCCCGATACTCCTCTAACAATTTCTTAGTCTTGGGATGATCCGGCTGGGAAAGCAACCCTTCAACGAGCGAGTCTCTTTGCCTGATAACACGCTGGAGATCCCCAATGGATTCCTCCCAAGCACCCTCTCCAAAGCACTCCTCCAGCTTCCGCTTCTGGGATGCAGACTCTTTCTTATGCTTGACAACTTTGTTCAACGAATTCTGAACATTGTATCTCCGCATAACCTCTTCTTCAAACATTTTCCTGCTAGCCTTCAACTGATCTTCTAGTTCAGAGATCTGCTGCTTCAGTTTGTCTTCTCTTTCTTTATTATTGGTCAGTGTAGCATTCCAGATCTTTTTGAATGTGGAGATCTCCCGGTAGGCTATATCAAGTGCTTTCTTTTTAGACTCCAGCATATCATGGGAGCTCTTGAAATCTATCCGCAAACGTTCACGCTTCTTTCGTTGTTCAGTCAGTTCTGTGCCTAACTGGTTCATCAGCTTTGTTTACTGCTCGAAGGAATATACAGCTTCATTCCTTTCTCTCCTGAGTTGCACTAGCTCTTCTTCCAACTTCTCGTTGGCTTTCATCATCTCTTCTTTCTCCTTCACAACCTTCTCATATCTCTCAATAGGTACAGTAGTTGGCTCCTCAACCACGAGGGGAGCAGGAGGTAATACTGTAGGAAACGGCATCAGCGCCTGCTTTGCCCTATCTTGGATCCAGACTTGGTACGGAGCATAGGCTTGACAATCATTCTTACCCAACAATGGCTTACCCTTCTTGCAGATGTTATTCCAAGCATGCTGAAGCTTGGATAACAATTCTCCACTCAGATCACCTGTGAAGTACAGAGATTCCTGCACTTCCTCCTCTTTTGGCAGGCTTCTCAAAGCATAACCGAATTGCCTGATCAACAATGACGGATTGTAGTTAATGCACCCTTTCCTCCCAATTAGAGGAACGTTAGGATATCCTGTGCAGCTGTAGATAATCTCAGATCCCAGTAAATCCTTGTCAAACCAGACAACATCTTCTGAAGAAAGCCCCATCAGACGCTCAGACCATTCCACCGCAGCTGCAGACTCAGCAAAGATACCCTTCTTGGGCAGGTGACTATCAAACCACATAAACAACAAAGGCACACAACAAGAGACATTATTTCCCCTCCTATTCTCGTTCTTATAATGCAGAGAATGATAGAAGTCTCCAATCAGTGTAGGCACAGGATTGCCTGAAGCAAATATATGGAATGCATCCAAATCAACAAAGTCAGGCATATTAGGGAACAGACAATTCCATAGATACACAAAGCAAGGATAGCATTAAACACAATCCAACAGCCACTCTTGGCATACTCTTGTGCTTTCCCAAACAAGAACTTGAGAGAAAAACCAGAAACTCCATTCCACGAGGTTAACAGCAACTCCGAGGGGTCTAAATGCAAAGCAACAACCAAGTCCTCCAGCTTGGGCTCAACATCCATATGAATGAAGGGTACCCTGTTCTGAATAGTTAACTCCAAGATCTCAGCATATTCCTCCATGGTCGGAGCCAGAATGAAGTCAGGGAAAGTAAAACACCTCAGCGGGGGATCATAAAACTGCATAAGTGCATATAGTCCGTTCAGCTCATACGTGGATGGTTTGCAAGCCAACCTAAGCAGTTTCCCATAACTCTTCCTGAAACTTCTCTTCACATCATCATCAGCCAAAGACAACAAACCAAGCAAAGAAGTAACATCTGGAGTATGCAACTTGTACGCCACAGTCTTCTTCAAAGCATCCATAATAGCAGCAGACAGAAATCCGGGCAACTAGGATCAGAAGGTATGAAATGCACCTGCAGCACAAACACATGTTAATGATATGCAGAATGAGTATGCAACAATGCAATATGCAAACATGCAACAGGGATCAAGTGATATATTGCTGGAGAGATCCATCCACAATATCTGTCTCAACAGACCCGTAATACTGCTCAAACCTGGTCTCAACAGACCCATAACAATGCTCCAACCTGGTCTCAATAGACCTATAACAAAGCTCCAACTTGGTCTCAACAGACCTATAACAATACTCCAACTGGGTCTTAACAGACCCATAACACTGTCCTGATGAAGAACCCCAAGTAACCACACATACTGATCTAATATTAAGAAAATCGGGTAGTTTGGAGGCCAAGTTTCCTGCATGCCCCACTCCCTCTCACAGGTAGGTGTCCTATCAACTGACACAAGGTACGACATCCTATGCGATCGTCGGTGTCACAGACTTTCAAGACTGATGATACAATACCCAGAAGGTGTGGCATCATCATGTCCTGAAGAGGCCTCACTTAGCCAACTTCCAATTGATCGGTCCCCAGAGTCGACAATCCAACTAATCAACAACCCCTTCAACCCAAAGGGTTGAAAAAGAAGTCAACCAGAAGAACCTCGTCTGAGCATGGATTTTGCAGGATACTAGTACATGCAAAGCATGCACGCGCCTGTCGCTACTGCGAAAATCGGCGCCGGCTGAACAGAAGAGTCGCCACCTTGCGTTATTTATCCCAAAGGAGGGAAAGGGAACGCTCGAAGTAAACCTACCGCAAAGACGGGAAAGGAATGGTCATCGCAACCAAATCCTGGATTCGGGAGTCAGTTACGCAAGGGGAAGGTATTAGCACCCCTCACGTCCGTCGTACTCGACGGGATCCATGCTTGTTTTCTAGTACAAATTGTTATTCTATCTATTCTACAGGTCTGGGGTTAAAAGAAAATAAAATGACTTGGCAAAGTATCGCACTTTATGCCTACGTATTCCCGTCTGGAACGAGAAATCAGAGTCAACGTAGTTCGCCTACCTACGGGAAAGGAGGGGAAGGTTGCTCGCTAGGATATCGCATCCTATGCCTACGTACTCTCATACAGCATGAAAGCAAACGTAGTTCGGGCCACGTACGACACAAGTCTGTCTTGATTGTTTTTTATCCTTCTGAAAAAGGTTTTCTCTTGATTACGCGTCCCAGTGGGCAAAAAAATGACTCTTTGATTGGTTTACAGTCTTTTACGCAAGAACTGTCTTTTATTGATGTTTATCCTTTTATTGTATTTTTTCCTGATTGTTTTGAGAAAGAAGAGAAACAGCAACTCTAAAACCTATGGTTGAAAAGGGAATCCAAATCTACCCTAATGTTGTCATGCATGGATGAGAACCTAGTGTCTGTCATATTCCTCTCTTGCGCAGAGAGAAACAGAGATCCTAAGGGATAAACGGAAAAGAAACAACATATATACAGTAAATCAGTAAAGTGCATGAATGCAACAGTACAAGCGAGGCAAGGGAGTCCCACTCAACCTCGAACCTAGAAAACAATAGGCAAAGTGAAACAACTTCACTTCAAACCTAAGGGGAAAATTAACAAACAATACAACAAAGAAAGTAAAACCCCAAAATCAGCCCTGACAGCACACCAGCTCCTACAGCAGCAAACCCTGGCTTTTTGACATGAACAATCTTCATCTTTGTCAATCTTTGATCTTCATCTCTATCTTCAATGGCTTCTTTCTTCAAGACAAACTCTCCTAGATGAGAATCATTTAACAAGATGAGTTTGGATGTTAAACAGTCTGTTGACTACCAAAGGTGGCCTACAGACAGTTAACATAATACAGACTGTTTCTCTCAAAGTTCTATCTCCTAGACACAGTCACTGATCCTTCCAAAGGAAGGATGTGAGCATCATGGAGAGACTTTTAATCGTTGAGAAGAATGGAGGCAAAAGAAACCATCCATATTTGTGAAAAAATGCTCTATTCTAAGGCTCTATCTATACCCTATGTTTTATGTCTTTAATCAACTCCAAGCAAGCCAAGAAATCTTCATCAAGCTTTGATTTTGATCTTCAATCTTAATTTTTGTTATGCTCCACTATGCTCTTCAACTCAAGCCCACACCCCCAAATAGGAACCCAAAAAGTCCACACAACAAAAATAAACCCCAAATGGGAACACCAAACAATCACACAATTTGTAAAATATACTAAAAATAGTAATATAATATTTTACAACTCTAATATTAATTCTAAGGGAAATCCTACATCTACCCTACATACCCCCTATGTCCCATATCCTAATTCATACTAAAAAACCCCAAAACAAAATGTTATATTGCACCTAAGTTGTGTATAAACCCTAATCTAACTATCCTAAAGTCATCTAATCAAAACTAATCAAAACCTAATTCTAAAATTATGGAATAAATCCAGGGGGAGCTAAAGTTTATATCTAACTACCCTAAAAATATTGGCACTAAAATATAAAGGGAGCTAGCTAAACAAAAATCTACAAATTGACTATACAAACAAAATGCAATAAAAAGTACTAAAAGTAAAATATTCACAAAAAATAAAGAAAATACCTAAACTAATATTTTTATTTCTTCACAAATTTCTTGAAACCATTATTAACATGTAGCAAAAATCCCCATATCAAAATAATTCTTTTCTGATTTTATACGATTTTTCAAAGTTGCAAAGAAAAAATGAAGAAAATGAGTTAAAAATGATAAAAGTTGGTGCTGAATAGCAATTGGATCTAACGCAAAACACACATGGGCCAGACAGGGGGGTGCGCGTAACAAAGTATACTAAGACCATTGCTTCAATAGAAGAACAATTAAAATGGTAAAGAAAAAAACAAAGGCGCGGTGTGAGTAGCGGTGAAATCTAGTGTAATCCTAGTGGGCTTTCTAACAGGGGGTGTCAACATGAAATATGCTAGGCCCATTATCAATCAAAAATCAACTATGAAAATAGCAACGAAAATCAATAAATCCATGGTGCATATAGTAAAAGAATGCAGTGTAAATCAACTTGGGCCATCAAATGGGGGGTGGGAACGGCGAAACCAAACTTAAGCCTAATGCTTCTATTTAACGAAACGCCTGCGTTTTGTGTTCAGCAAGGATCTCTTCACAAACTGAAGATGCATGCGTGGCCACACGATTTGGCAACGGTCAACATGTCTAACCCTAATCCAACGGTCCAGCCCTTGTCTTCTCCATTTGAAATGTTTTGGAGCCAAACTCCATTGATGAACCAGCAAGAACACAGTCAATCCTCTCCATCGTATTCCATCAATATTCAACCAAAACCAAAAATTCAAAGCACAAACATACTCCAAATTCTTCCCTGATTATATCTATGGCCTCAGAATCTATTGATATGAACCCTAACTCTAAACACGCATCTTACTCCAAAATTGCTCAGAAAATCAATCATCACCAATCACCAAAATAATATGCCCAATCTCTTCCTCACTCAACACTGATCATATTATGGTATAAAACTCACTCCAATTCTCCATATCCAGCATGTTCTTGATCCAAACAGAAACTATGTCACTATGTCAATCATCACCAATCTGCCTCAAACTCTCCAGAAAGATCCACCTAGCCGCATACTAATCAACTAAGCTAAAGATTCATGCTAATTACACCTAAATCGAGCCAGAGTTTGGAATTTACTAACCTGATGAAATGAGTAAAACAGATGATGAAAATCTTCAAATCAAAGCTTGTAAGTCTCCAGATTCACTCAGTATGATGATTCCTGGCTTCTGTATGCACTGGATCTTGCTCAAACAGCTTGAATCAATGTAACAGAATTTCAATTGTAGTGGTGAAAGTGAAACCTCAAGAACACGATTTAGCCAATGATTCACTCTGATTTTGATTGGTACACTCTCAGAAATGATAATGGAACTGAATGGGTTCAAAAGATTGAATTGATTGTGAAGAAAATGGAGAAATTGAAACTGAATTGTAATGGAAGAAGATGAAGTTCAATCTCTGTGTTCTGCACCAAATGAAGCCCAACCCTGATTCTGATCAATTCTAATGGCTTTATAGATGAGATTAGAAGCTTCTAGAGATTGCTGGAATGATCCAAGGAGAATTTGCAAATCTCATGTCATGAATTTATCATTTGGTGAGATTAAAAACCAGTTGGAGTTTGGTCACTTGCAGCACCTGAACATGGCTTGAAATTCTCTCCAAATGAGATGTATGAGATGTACATATGCCTTAGTAGCTTGCACCTTAACCCCTTATGCATTTGACAAGTGTTTCTTCAATTACAAGCAACTAATGATAAGTCCAATTTCTTGATCTCAAATGAAAATTCTAATGATGCCAATGATCTCAAAATGTGTTTTCCCTTCAATTTGGTATATCACATGCCTTGTTTTGATCATATATGAAAAATCCCCAAAATGGTCACTTTTATGCCTTAACTTCCACCATTAGTTTGGCCAATTTTGTCATTTTGAGTTCCATGCATTTCCAATCTATCATGACCTCTTACTTAGACTCAAAACATCATTTTGAGCAAGTTTGATGTTGAACATTTTTTCATTTGAAGTTTGCAAGTAGGAGTTTTAGGCATATGCTTGAAATGACCTATAATCTCACTTTCCCAAAATACCCCTGGCTTGTCAAGATCATAAGTAGAGTTCCACAAATCAGAATGAGACATACCATACCTTTTTAGAAATCTAAGATCATGAGGAAAAACTTTCATGTTTACCAAAAATCCATTTGAAAACTCCTTGTGGGGAAAACGTTGCTTGGAAGTCAAGTAACTTTCACAGATAAATTTCAGTGTCCTCAGATGACCTGTAACTTGCAAGAACCATAACTTGAGTTCTATAAATCTACTTGATGACTTCCACCACTAAAATTAAAGGTATTGAGATGCTCTACAAGTTTCATGTTGGCCAAATATCCATTTGAGACTTGTATTTTGAATTATTTTGCTTGGAAGTTTGACCTAAACTAGGGGATTTTACACAGAAACCCTAATTTAGAAACTTCTCTTCTTCTTGATTTCTTTTGATTTCTCCTTGGCACAACACCACATCCATATCCACATATCAAATTATGAATCCCACATCCTTCAAATAGGCCTTGATGCCCTTCAATGAAGCATTTGACCTAGGGTTGACCCAGATGAAACCCTAGTTGACTGTCTTCAGTTGTAGCTCTTGTAACCACACCAAAAATGACCCTCTAGGTCTTCCATGATGTCTACAGATTCCATGCCTCAGTTCATAGCTCACAACCTCTTTGATGATCTTCAAATACCCTCAAGATAGGAGATAGATCCACTGCTTGACCTTTTAAATTCTCAAAGCTTCAATTTCTTTCTTGGTGACTTGCATAGACTTGGGCTTGAATAAAACCCCTTTTGGACATGCTTCTTGAGATGAAAATGGCACTTGATCCCTTTTTGGATGGCTTGCCCATGCTATGCTATGCAAATGAATGAACTATGTACATGATCTACTATGCAAATGATAAAGCTATGAAAACACAAATCAGGTAAAACAAGTTGGTCAAATTTTAGGGTGCAACAGCTATCCCTATTCAAACGGCTTGGACCCGACTGGGTGAAACACCCGGAGCCTTCAGACAATCGAGGTACGAGACGGTTGAATACCAACAAACCCGGAAATTTGCCAACTGCAAAAATAAATTGCGAAATAAACTGCACCACTACTTGGGGAACACTATCTACAAATCTGATTTCAATACTATCTTGTCAATATCGGAATAAACTTATTGACTTCACTGGGAGAAGTACTTCTGTCGAATATAAGAGTCGCAATTCTATCTTGTCATGGGACACATACTATGTTCCTTACGGGGAAATCATCCGTCTAGCTACTGAGGAGTTCATCCGCCTATCTCTCACGGGAAACATGCATCGATTTAGTAACACTTCATCCGCCTATCCAATACGGGAACATTATTCTGTTTACATCAAAAGAAAACTTCATTCGCCTATCCAATACGGGAACACACTTCTGTCTATATCACAGGAACCCTTCATCCGCCTATCCAATACGGGAACACTATTCTGTTTACATCAAAAGAAAACTTCATCCGCCTATCCAATACGGGAACACACTTCTGTCTATATCACAGGAACCCTTCATCCGCCTATCCAATACGGGAACACTATTCTGTTTACATCAAAAGAAAACTTCATCCGCCTATCCAATACGGGAACACACTTCTGTCTATATCACAGGAACCCTTCATCCGCCTATCCAATACGGGAACACTATTCTGCCCATCTCACAGGAAGATCTTCTTCTGCCCATCACACAGGAAAATCTTCTTCTGCCCATCACGCAGGAAAATACACTTCTGCCCATCACGCAGGAAAATTACACTTCTGCCCATCACGCAGGAAAATACACTTCTGCCCATCACGCAGGAAAATTACACTTCTGCCCATCACGCAGGAGAATACACTTCTGCCCATCACGCAGGAGAATACACTTCTGCCCATCACACAAGAAAATTACACTTCTGCCCATCACGCAGGAAAATACACTTCTGCCCATCACACAGGAAAATTACACTTCTGCCCATCACGCAGGAAAATACACTTCTGCCCATCACACAGGAAAATACACTTCTGCCCATCACACAGGAAAATTACACTTCTGCCCATCACGCAGGAAAATACACTTCTGCCCATCACACAGGAAAATACACTTCTGCCCATCACGCAGGAAAATACACTTCTGCCCATCACACAGGAAAACTTTCTCGGACATAGCTTCTTTGCCTATTCTTTGCATTAACTAACTCCACTGGGGGATATTCCGAAAATAACTATCAAACACTCGTCTTGATAACAATTGGCTACTTCTGAACTTTGATTTTATGAAAACCTGAAACGCTGCCGCAACAACAAACTTGAAGAAACATTCCGCTGGCCGGATGCAATAACGCCTCAATTGGAAACTCTGTGGGAAAATAATAAACTGAATCACATCATCACACGTCTCCCGGCGAGACCTCGATTGTCTGGTAATATCTGAGCTTTAGAACTCCGTACTCCTATTGAGAAAGCACACCTGAAAGTGAAAGGTTAACCAACCTAATCTATGTTTCAAAATGCGTATGTTTGATAATGGCGTAATGCTCCATACAACATGGAAATGCTACGCGTTTTTTATTTGGTAGATGCAAATATGACACTATATGCCAATGCAAATGCAGGCTCTAGCTGCTAGAAAAAGCTCTGACAAGCTTGCTTCATCAAATCTACCGTCGAGGACAAATGTCACCCTGCTGGGGAGTGAACGGGTATCACAAAGTATTCCGGAAAAATAAATGCCAGGACACACAACCAACTCTGTCGGGGAGAGTTTTAACCTTCAATTTCCACTAGGAGGAAAGAAAACACTTGTTGAAAAGAGAGAAATCCGCTGGGGATAAAACGACTCTCTTGGGGAAAATCAACTGACTCCGTTGGGGAGAATAAATGACCCTACTGGGAAGGGAATCTCTGCTAGGGAGAGTAGACTGTCTGAGTACAGCTCACAAGTTTGGAACTATTAGTCTTCTGAGGCTAAACCACTCTGCTCGGGATGGGGAATCCTTCTAGGGAACACCACACTGTCTGAATACAGCCTACAATCTTGGAATCACCAAACTCGGCTGAGGGTAAACGACCCTGCTGGAGAATGTCCTTCGAATAAGCTGCGACTAGCTGGGGAATTTGATCCCTCTTCAATAGGGAACATTGTCATCTCAGCTTCAGGGAATGAAGTGCGACCTGCATGGGGATTCACTTCACATAACGATCAAGTCTTTTCGTTACGAGCCTCTGGTTAGGACTGCAATCTTCTGATCCTCCACTTCGTATGGTCAAGAACCCTGCAACACCACAAACGAGACAAGACAAGTCTATACAACCAAATCTATTCAGGTTAGCGTTAGTGACATCATTTTCAGTCAATTCGAAGTTTTAGCAATTATTGGCAAGGGCCAACAACGTTATGCACTTGCTAGTTTTATTAAACATTGGCGTTTTTCACATACAAAACAGTAAAGGACAAGCATCAAATACTGAATAACATGTTTTATTAATTGGGCCCCTGAATGGGCAGAGTTTTGTACACTGGATGTAACTCATGAAAAGAGGAAGTTACGCACCACAAATATACAAGTATGCACAGGAAGCATAAATACAGTGACAACTCAAATTTGTACATATGTCGGCAACGTGATGCAGACGAACATCATGAGCTGATCCTCCTATGACTCGCCTGACTCTGGCGCTTCCCCGATATTCAAACTTCTGAAGAGATTGTATCTGATAATCGAACTCTCAGGTATATTCTCCCGCACCAATGTGCAACGTAGTATCAAATTCGGACCACAGTCATTTGCTTTTCAAAATCCCTAACTTTTGCGTGAACCGCCCTTTGCGGGTTTTCAGTTCACCGAGATACCCTTTTTTGCCGAAGCCGCCCAGTGTAGGTTTTCGACTTCGCGGGTGTACATTTTTTCAATTTTATCCCTAATTTTTGCCCGAACCTTTTATTCTGTTTTTGGTTCGCCAGGATGCCCCATTTTTGCCTGGACTCTCTTTTTTTGTCCAGCGGGTCAATTTCAAGCAAAGTATTTTTTAACTGCGTCCGAATTCACAGGCGACGTAAAGTCTTCACCGTCCATGGTGGACAACAACAAAGCTCCTCCTGAAAAGACTTTTCTAACAACGTATGGCCCTTCGTAGTTAGGGGTCCACTTGCCCCTGTGATCAACCTGTGGCGGGAGAATCCTTTTCACCACAAGGTCGCCCATCTTAAAGCTCCGAGGATGTATCTTCTTATCATACACTTTCTTCATTCGGCTCTGGTACAAATGACCGTATGCTAGAGAAGCTAGCCTCTTCTCATCCATTAAATTTAGCTGGTTCAACCTGTCTTTCACCCATTCTGCCTCGTCGAGTTGGACATCTTGTAATACCCTCAGGGAAGGAATCTCAACTTCCAATGGTAACACTGCTTCCATTCCGTATACCAACGAGAACGGGGTTGCCCCGGTTGATGTGTGTACCTTCGTACGATAACCGTGCAAAGCGAAAGGTAGCATCTCATGCCAGTCCTTATAGGTCACCACCATCTTCTGAACAATCTTCTTTATGTTCTTATTGGCCGCTTCAACAGCGCCATTCATCTTGGGTCGGTAAGGAGAAGAGTTGTGATGTTCGATCTTGAAACTCTGACACAACTCCTTCATCATCTTGTTATTTAAGTTCGAACCGTTATCGGTAATTATCCGCTCGGGGATTCCATATCTGCAAATGATATCTCGTTTGATAAACCTGGCTACCACCTGCTTGGTCACATTTGCATATGATGCCGCTTCCACCCACTTGGTAAAATAATCAATTACTACCAAAATGAAACGGTGTCCGTTAGATGCCGTCGGCTCAATCTTTCCAATCATATCAATTCCCCACATCGAGAATGGCCACGGTGACGACATCACGTTCAGCGGACTCGGAGGCACATGGATCTTATCTGCATAGATCTGGCACTTATGACACCTCTTCGCAAACTTGAAACAGTCAGTTTCCATAGTTAGCCAATAATAACCTACCCGCAGCAGCTTCCTCGTCATAGCATGCCCACCAGCATGTGTACCGAATGTACCCTCATGTATTTCGTCCATAAGCAACTTCGCCTCTTTCTCGTCTACACAACGCAGCAGCACCAAGTCATGATTCCGCTTGTATAGGACACCGTCCGGATTCAGATAGAAATTACCAGCCAATCTCCTAAGAGTCTTCTGATCGCGACTGGATGCCCCAGCCGAATACTCCTTGTTCTTCAGGAAATTCTGGATGTCAAAATACCAGGGTTTATCATCAGATGCTTCGTCGATGGCAAATACGAAGGCGGGTCTGTCAAGCCGAGAGATAATAATTCTGGGAGCCTCATTCCAGAAGTTAACTTTATACATGGAAGACAATGTGGCCAGGGCGTCCGCCATCTGATTTTCTGCTCGCGGCACATGATGCAATTCAACCTTGTCAAAGAAAGGCAACAATCTCCTCGCGTAATTCATGTACGGTATCAAGTTGGGCTGACGTGTCTCCCATTCTCCTTTTATTTGATTCACCACCAGAGCTGAGTCTCCATATACATCCAGATTTTTGATTCGCAAATCAATGGCTTCTTCAAGCCCCATGATGCAAGCTTCGTATTCGGCTTCGTTATTGGTAACCGGAAAGGTCAATCGAGCAGTAAATGGGATGTGCGACCCATGTGGGGTAGTGATGATTGCCCCTATTCCACTACCATAGGAGTTTACAGCTCCGTCAAAGATCAACTGCCATTTGGAACCCAATTCTGGTCCTTCGTCCGACAACGGTTCTTCACAATCTTTCATCTTTAGGTACATGATATCCTCGTCAGGAAAATCAAACCTCATCGATTGGTAGTCCTCAATAGGCTGCTCAGCAAGATATTCCGATAACACGCTCCCCTTTATAGCCTTCTGTGAGACATACTGGATGTCATATTCGGTCAAAACCATCTGCCAACGGGCAATTCTCCCAGATAGTGCCTGCTTTTCAAATACGTATTTGATAGGATCCATCTTCGAGATGAGCATGGTTGTATGATTCAGCATGTACTGCCTCAAACGCTTGGCGGCCTAGGCTAGCGCGCAACAAGTTTTTTCGAGCATTGAGTATCGAGATTCACAGTCAGTAAACTTCTTACTCAGGTAGTATATCGCATGCTCTTTGCGCCCTGTCTCGTCATGTTGACCGAGAACACAACCCATACTCCCCTCAAGAACCGTCAAATACATAATCAAGGGTCTCCCTGCCACTGGAGGTATCAAAATAGGAGGCTCCTGCAAATACTGTTTTATTTTATCGAACGCCTTTTGACAATTCTCATTCCATGTTACAGCCTGGTCTTTTTTCAACAGCTTGAATAACGGCTCACACGTGGCTGTTAGGTGAGATATGAACCGAGCGATGTAGTTCAACCTCCCTAAAAACCCGCGCACCTCTTTTTCTGTTTTAGGCGTCGGCATTTCTTGTATGGCTTTTATTTTTGCAGGATCAACCTCTATTCCCTTTTCGCTTACGATAAACCCCAGCAGTTTACCCGATCTCACCCCGAAGGTGCATTTGTTAGGGTTCAGTCTCAGCCTGAACTTCCTAAGCCTTTTGAATAATTTCAGCAGATTCACCAAATGTTCCTCCTTCGTTTGGGATTTGGCAATCATATCATCAACATAAACCTCGATTTCTTTATGCATCATGTCATGAAAGAGAGTCGTCATTGCACGCTGATACGTTGCCCCAGCATTCTTTAATCCGAAGGGCATCACTTTGTAACAAAATGTTCCCCAGGGAGTAATGAAAGTAGTCTTCTCCATGTCTTCTGGTGCCATTTTAATCTGATTGTAGCCCGAGAAGCCATCCATGAAGGAGAATACGGAGAATTGAGCGGTATTGTCAACCAGCACATCGATGTGAGGAAGTGGAAAGTCATCTTTCGGGCTCCCCTTATTCAGATCACGGTAATCTACGCACATTCTCACTTTACCGTCCTTTTTTGGCACTGGCACAATATTAGCGACCCATGAGGGATATTTTGTAACAGCTAGGAAACCAGCATCCCACTGCTTTTGAACCTCCTCCTTAATCTTCACAGCCATGTCCGGTCTAGTTCTTCGAAGCTTCTGCTTAACCGGCGGACATTCCTCTTTTAGCGGCAGACGGTGCACAACCATATCCGTATCCAGCCCAGGCATATCCTCATACGACCAAGCAAAAATATCACTGTACTCTTTGAGCATTTCAACCAATCTTTGCTTGACGTCGCTCTGCAGCGCGGCCCCTATACGGATGTTCCTTTCAACCCCTTCCGACCCCAGATTGACGATCTCAATGACCTCCTCATGAGGCAGAATGATTCGTTCTTCTTGTTTTACCAACCAGGACAACTCTTCTGGAACGTCGCCATCTTCAACAATCTCTTCTTCGGTCTGAAATATCGGGTGCTCAAAGTCGAAGTGAGTCATAGGCGGTTCATAGATGTCATCTGAAATAGTAATCCTGCAAAGGAAATGGTTAAATGCTTCAAAATACATACAAAGCGAATAACCACGTTGCCATTTTATTGTAAAAAAATAAAAACAGGAAAAACAGAGATCACAATATTTGTACATGAAAAACGCCTTTTTACTTAACGATTAAACAGTGCAATGTACATAACAGAACGACCCTAAGCAAAATCACGATGCCCCGGGTAGGACACCGGATTGTTCAACAATTAAGAAAACAAAGTGTTACTGTTTGGTGGTCACAGGAACAGTCTCCTGAATAGACCAGTTGCAAAGCCCTTGTCCTAGCACGCTCGGCTGAATCCAGGCATCCATGTCGCAGTCACTGTCTCCTTCTTCGGAATCTGAAACAGCGTTGATGGTCTCGTGATATACTCCACTAGCCGTGATCGTTATTGGTCCTTTGAAACGGGGTGCTCCTGCAGTAGGCGTTGATGATGAAGGTTGATATCCCAGCCCAAATCTGTCCATTTTCACGGGAATATCCAGAACCTTGCCCCAGCCCTTGGTCTCACCAGTCTTCACCAGAGCCTGAGCCTCTTTGTATGACGATACTGCCACCTCTGATGCCTTACTCGGCCCTGGAACTTTGTCTTTAATGCGCAACCCTTCAAAGGCTTGACAGGGTGTCTCATGAATCTCGTCGTCGACTTCTACGTACTTGAATGACGACAAATGACTGACCAGTATATCCTCCTCTCCGCAAACTGTGACCACACTGTCCCCTACCATGTATTTCAGCTTTTGGTGCAAGGTAGATGTGACTGCCCCAGCACCATGGATCCATGGTCGTCCGAGAAGACAACTGTATGCTGGCTGGATGTCCATAATATAGAATTCTGTTTCAAAAATCTCCGGCCCCACCTGCAGAGGCAAAGTTATAGATCCAAAGACTGACCTTCGTGTACCATCAAATGCCTTGACCACCAAGTCACTAGGCGTACAAATGATCCCTCTGATGTCCAATTTCATCATTGCTTTCTTTGGCAGCACGTTCAAGGAAGACCCGGTATCTACCAGCACGTGGGACATGACTGTGCCCCTGCATTCAACTGAGACGTGCAACGCCATGTTATGCTCTCTTCTCCTCGGGGTCAAATCAAAATCCGTAAACCCCAAACTATGGCCTGCATTCACGCGCGCCATCACCCCCTCCAACTGATTCACAGAAACATCTTGGGGTACAAACGACGTGTCCAGAATTTTCAATAATGCATTCCTATGGGCTTCGGAACACAATAACAGCGACAATATGGATATCTTCGACGGCGTCTGTTGAAGGTGCTCAACAATCTTATAGTCACTCTTACGGATAAGACGCATAAACTCTTCTACATCTTTCAGTGACGTTTCTTTTTCATTCCTCTGCACCGGAACATCCTCATTCATTTTTCCTTTACCTTTTGCCAATCGTTCAGCCTCTACCTCAGGCGATATAAAAATTCTCCCGCTCCTTGTCATCCCTCCAGTCCCGACGACATTGTCCACAACCCCAGCTGGCTGTTTACTGATGTCGATTTTCTCCCCATCACAATACGCTTCCAGCCCATAAGTCTAGGGTACTGCCTTAGTGCTCTCATAAGGTGTTGGCCCTGCCTTGGTGATAGTGATCGTCGGTCGTCTGGCTGGCGCCGTTATAGTTATCGTTTTTCGGGGAATTGTCACCGTAGCGACATCACTTTGCTCATCAGCTAATACTTCTGCAGGTTTCTCAACTGCCGTTCTGTTGAATTGCAACGTGCCTTCATCTATCAAGGTCTGAATACCCTTCTTCAATTCAGCACAGCCCCCAGCTTGGGTCCAACATTCTAGACAAAATTCATCGCAGCCCGGATACACACCTCCTTTCAATAACCTGCTCTTTATTTCACACAACGGTGTTTTTAGTTCATCAACATTCATGATCAAGTTCAAACCCTCCTAAGTCAAAATAGCATTTGCCCCATGGTTGGGCATGGGCTGTTGTACTATGTTCGGACCTGCTTGTCCAAAATTTATGGCCTTGCTATCCAACAGATCTTGCACCACATGCTTGAATGCGTGGCAAGTCTCTATGTCATGGCCAGGAACCTCGGAGTGGAACTCGCAGTGCTTATTCGTATCAAAACCAAACGGAGGAGTGCCCGTCATTGGCGCCATAGTCCTCTTTTCCACCAAATTCAAACCCAGTAATGTTTGGAGTAACTCTGCATATGTATAAGGAGGTACATCAAATACTCTTTTCGGCCTCGTGTTAGGAAATCTCCTCTGTCCCTGATTTGGCCTCTGCTGCTGTTGTTGTTGTTGCTGCTGTGGTGGTATCTGCTGTAGTGGTATTGGTTGTTGATGAAATGGAATGGTGACGCTTTCCACCTGTTGCGGATGATTGTACTGATTCCGTCCTCTGCCCCGGCCTCGGCCTCGGCCCCCGAATACTGCACTTGTGTCACCCTGACGGTGACCACCAAAAGCTCTTCTATTACTGCCAACCTTCTCGCCCATCAAGATTAGATCCGAGAAACTGCCCAAAGAAGCGGGAAACAGCTTATCATAAAACATACCGGTGAACATTCCTATGAACATATCATTCATCTCCTTCTCAACCAAAGGAGGATGAACCCTTGCAGCCATGTCGCGCCATCTCTGCGCATATTCTTTGAAACTCTCATCTTTCTTCTGCGACAACCCCTGTAACTGGACCCTGTTCGGTGCCAGGTCACTATTGTACTTATAATGAGCCACAAACGCTTCAGCCAGTTGCTTCCAAGTCTTTATCTGAGCAGACTCCAATCCCATGTACCATTCAAGGGAAGGACCAGACAAGCTGTCTTGAAAGAAATGCATCAGCATTCTTTCATCGTTCGAATAAGCCGACATCCTTCTATAGTATGACCGCACATGCACCTTCGGACAAGTATCTCCCTTATATTTGTCAAATGTGGGAGCTTTAAACTTCAGCGGTACCCTCAGGCCAGGCACCAAATCCATTGTGGTCATATCTAAACCAACAGCACTTTGAGTCACAACACCTTTCATCTGCTCCTCGAGCATCTTGATTCGCTGAGTGTTGTCTACAGGACCTTCAAAACCTCTACCAGAGAAAGCATCTTCTTGTTGGTCTTCTATCCAATTACCATTCTCATTTCCGCATCCATCATACCCATTGTTACAACCAAATCTAGTCTGATTCATCACAGGGCCCCGTCCCCTGTTACCATACCCTTGAGCGACCCCGGCAGGTCCAAAAGGCATCATTCCAGCACCATTTCCGTTACCGAATCCACCATAGCCCTGATTGGCATTACCAAATCCATCATGTCCGAAACCCGGAGCGTTGAAGCCAAACTTCCCATCCTGGTTAACATAATCAAACCCCTGGTCGTTATAGCCAAATCCGTTGTTATCGAAGCCATTACCTCCAATATTATCACCGCCCAGATTGGCATCTCCAAATCCAACGTTGTTAATGACAGTCTCATTACCGATTCCTGTATTACCGTTCCCGGCGCCAGCGCCATTGTTCATATTCACAGCAGGTATATTCGCCACAGGTGGAGCTACAGGTGTAGGAGTACCATCCCCGTGAACGGTGTCAACACGTACAGAATTATGGTCTTCGTTTCCATGCCCAGCATTTCTCGCTAGCAATGGCTGCACCAAAGTTTGCAAGTTTTCCTGCCCTTTCACAATTGTCTCCATCGTCTGCATGAACAGCGCCAGCTTCTCACGCATGTCCTGCATCTCGCTCTGCACCTGGTCCATAACTCTTTTGCAGTTGGTACGAGTAGAGTATCGGTGAGGACGTTGACTTTCAATCCTGGAAAAACCTGGAGAATGCAGGAAATGAGATACAGTTCAATAATCACCTGTAATGCAATATGAATGTGTATGCAAATGCAACATGTGTCCGTGCATTAGGGAATATCACTCCCCAATTCTAGTGCTAATGTGTCAGTGTGGTGACAGTGACAACAATAAGAAGTTCGGAACCCAATCATAAAAAACATCTCATACATTGCAGAGAATCCCATCAAGTCAGGAATACAATATCAATGAGCGTACAATAAGAAGGCATGACCTCAACCAACAATCCTGGTGATGGCCAGCACAATGCAAATAAAGCATACACATCAATACATGAAATAGCCAAGTGCAACCATACGCCTGGTACTCCTCTAATAACCTCTTAGTCTCGGGATGATTTGGTTGAGTAAGCAAACCCTCGACAAGTAGATCTCTTCGCTTGAGAACACGTCGTAAATCACCAGCAGATTCCTCCCATGCCCCTTCTCCGAAGCGATCCTCTAACTTCCGTTTCTGAGACACAACCTCCTTCTTGCACTCGATGGCTTTGTTCAATGAGTTCTGAAGACTATATGTTGCCATCACCTCCTCTTCATACTTTCTCTTGCTAGCCTTCAACTGATCTTCGAGTTCAGAATTTTGCTGCTTCAATTTGTCTTCCCTCTTTTTGTTGTTGGTTAGCGTAGCATTCCACGTTTTGTTGCATGAAGAGATTTCCCGGTAGGCGGAATCGAGTGACTTCTTCTTGGACTCTAACATATCATGAGAGCTTCTGAATTCTTTTCCCAGGCGTTCACGCTTCTTTTTCTCTTCTGTCAGTTCAGCACCTAGCCTGTTTACTAACTCAGTCTGCTGTTGGAAGGAATACACAGCTTTGTTTTTCTCACTCCGCATCTGAGCCAATTTCTTCTCTAACTCTTCATTGATCTTTATCAAGTCTTCTTTTTCTTTCACAACCCGCTCATAGACCTCAATAGCTACAGTAGTTGGTTCCTCCGCTGGAATGGGAACAGGACGTGATATTGCCGGAAAAGGCATCTGCACCTGTCTTACCCTCTCTTGAATCCACACCTTATATGGCATATAGGCTTGACAATCATTCTTGCCTAGCAATGGTTTTCCTCTTCTGCAGATATGATTCCAAGTGTGCTGAAGCTTGGCCAATAATTCCCCACTCAGGTCATCGGTGAAATACAGAGATTCCTGTATTTCTTCCTCCTTTGGCGGGCTTTTCAAAGCATAACCGAATTGTCTGATCAATAGTGATGGATTGTAGTTAATGCACCCTTTCCTCCCAATCAGAGGAACATTAGGATATCCGGCGCAGCTGTAGATAATCTCAGATCCCAATAAAACTCTGTCAAACCAGACAACATCTTTTGAAGAAAGTCCCATCAGATGCTCAGACCAATCCACCGTATCTGCAGACTCAGCAAAAATACCCTTCTTGGGCAGGTGACTCTCAAACCACATATACAACAAAGGCACACAACAAGAGATGTTCTTGCCCCTTCTATTCTCATTCTTATAATGCAGTGAGTGATAGAAATCTCCAATCAGGGTGGGCACAAGATTGCTTGAAGCAAATATATGGAATGCATCCAAATCAACGAAGTCAGGCATATTAGGGAACAGTACAATGCCATAGATACACAAAGCAAAGATAGCATTAAACACAACCCAACAACCACTCTTGGCGTACTCTTGTGCTTTCCCACTAAGAACTTGAGAGAAAAACCAGAAACTCCATTCCACGAGGTTAACAGCAGTTCTGAGGAGTCTAAGTGCAAAGCAACAGCCAAATCCTCCAGCTTGGGCTTAACAGCCATATGAATGAAGGGCACCTTGTTCTGAATAGTCAACCCCAAGATCTCAGCATATTCCTCCATGGTCGGAGCCAGAATGAAGTCAGGGAAAGTAAAACACCTCAGCGGGGGATCATACAACTGCATCACTGCGTACAATCCGTTACGCTCATACATGGATGGTTTATAAACCAGCCTGAGCAGTTTCCCATAACTCTTCCTGAAGCTTCTCTTCACCTTATCATCAGCTAGAGATATCAAACCAAGTAAAGAAGAAACATCGGGAGTAGGCAACTTGTACGCAACAGTCTTCCTCAAAGTACTCATAATAACAGGTGGAAGTCCGGAGCACTAGAATCGGGAAGTATGAAAATGCACCTGCAGCACAGACACATGTTAATGATATGCCATGATGATGCAAACAATGCAATATGCAAGCAATGCAACAAGGGATCACGTGCCCCTGGCTGAGAAATTCAATCCACAACACTGGCCTCAAATAGACCCACAAACTGCTCAAGACCATCCACAATGCTCCAACCTGGTCTCTGACAGACCTAATAACACTGTCCTCAAATACCACTGAATCTCAATCAAGAAAACCGGTAATCTGGAGGTCAAGTTACCTGCAGGTACCAACCCCTCTCACAGGTAGGTGTTCTAATAACTGACACAAGGTATGACATCCTATGCGGTCGTTAGCGTCACAGACTTTCAAGACTGATGATACGATACCCAGAAGGTGTGGTATCATCATGTCCTGAAGAGGCCTCACTTAGCCAACTTCCAAATGATCGGTCCCCAGAGTCGACAATCCAACTAACCAACGACCCCTTCAACCCAAAGGGTTGAAAAAGAAGCCAACCAGAAGAACCTCGTCTGAGCGTGGATTTCATGAGACACTAGTACATGCAAAGCATGCACGCGCCCACTACTTTCCACTCTAATTCTAGGTGCACTCAAGCCCAGGTCCGGCTTATCTCTCAATCATAGAACCCCCTCATACCCACAGCAATAATCACAATAATATAATGCTGAATATAAAATACAGAAAACGTAAATCCATACAAAATCCTCGACGGGAAAACAAGCGCTAGGATTGACTCGCGTAGGGAACCAGCATCTCCCCAGCAGAGTCGCCAGCTGTCGCTACTGCGAAAATCGGCGCCGGCTGAACAGAAGAGTCGCCACCGTGCGTTATTTATCCCAAAGGAGGGAAAGGGAACGCTCGAAGTAAACCTACCGCAAAGACGGGAAAGGAATGGTCATCGCAACCAAATCCTGGATTCGGGAGTCGGTTACGCAAGGGGAAGGTATTAGCACCCCTCACGTCCGTCGTACTCGACGGGATCCACGCTTGTTTTCTAGTACGGATTGTTATTCTCTCTATTCTACAGGTCTGGGGTTAAAAGAAAATAAAATGACTCGGCAAAGTATCGCACTTTATGCCTACGTATTCCCGTCTGGAACGAGAAATCAGAGTCAACGTAGTTCGCCTACCTACGGGAAAGGAGGGGAAGGTTGCTCGCTAGGATATCGCCTCCTATGCCTACGTACTCTCATACAGCATGAAAGCAAACGTAGTTCGGGCCACGTACGACACAAGTCTGTCTTGATTGTTTTTTATCCTTCTGAAAAAGGTTTTCTCTTGATTACGCGTCCCAACGGACAAAAAAATGACTCTTTGATTGGTTTACAGTCTTTTACGCAAGAACTGTCTTTTATTGATGTTTATCCTTTTATTGTATTTTTTCCTGATTGTTTTGAGAAAGAAGAGAAACAACAACTCTAAAACCTATGGTTGAAAAGGGAATCCAAATCTATCCTAATGTTGTCATGCATGGATGAGAACCTAGTGTCTGTCATATTCCTCTCTTGCGCAGAGAGAAACAGAGATCCTAAGGGATAAACGGAAAAGAAACAACATATATACAGTAAAGCAGTAAAGTGCATGAATGCAATAGTACAAGCGAGGCAAGGGAGTCCCACTCAACCTCGAACCTAGAAAACAATAGGCAAAGTGAAACAACTTCACTTCAAACCTAAGGGGAAAATTAACAAACAATACAGCAAAGAAAGTAAAACCCCAAAACCAGCCCTGACAGCACACCAGCTCCTACAGAAGCAAACCCTGGCTTTTTGACATGAACAATCTTCATCTTTGTCAATCTTTGATCTTCATCTCTATCTTCAATGGTTTCTTTCTTCAAGACAAGCTCTCCTAGATGAGAATCATTTAACAAGATGAGTTTGGATGTTAAACAGTGTGTTGACTACCAAAGGTGGCCTACAGACAGTTAACATAATACAGACTGTTTCTCTCAAAGTTCTATCTCCTAGACACAGTCACTAATCCTTCCAAAGGAAGGATGTGAGCATCATGGAGAGACTTTTAATCATTGAGAAGAATGGAGGCAAAAGAAACCATCCATATTTGTGAAAAAATGCTCTATTCTAAGGCTCTATCTATACCCTATGTTTTATGTCTTCAATCAACTCCAAGCAAGCCAAGCAATCTTCATCAAGCTTTGATTTTGATATTCAATCTTCATCTTTGTTATGCTCCACCATGCTCTTCAACTCAAGCCCACACCCCCAAATAGGAACCCAAAAAGTCCACACAACAAAAATAAACCCCAAATGGGAACACCAAACAATCACACAATTTGTAAAATATACTAAAAATAGTAATATAATATTTTACAACTCTAATATTAATTCTAAGGGAAATCCTACATCTACCCTACATACCCCCTATGTCCCATATCCTAATTCATACTAAAAAAACCCAAAACAAAATGTTATATTGCACCTAAGTTGTGTATAAACCCTAATCTAACTATCCTAAAGTCATCTAATCAAAAATAATCAAAACCTAATTCTAAAATTATGGAATAAATCCAGGGGGGAGCTAAAGTTTATATCTAACTACCCTAAAAATAATGGCACTAAAATATAAAGGGAGCTAGCTAAACAAAAATCTACAAATTGACTATACAAACAAAATGCAATAAAAAGTACTAAAAGTAAAATATTCACAAAAAATAAAGAAAATACCTAAACTAATATTTTTATTTATTCACAAATTTCTTGATACCATTATTAACATGTAGCAAAAATCCCCATATCAAAATAATTCTTTTCTGATTTTATACGATTTTTCAAAGTTGTAAAGAAAAAATGAAGAAAATGAGTTAAAAATGATAAAAGTTGGTGCTGAATAGCAATTGGATCTAACGCAAAACGCACATGGGCTAGACAGGGGGGTGCGCGTAACAAAGTATACTAAGACCATTGCTTCAACAGAAGAACAATTAAAATGGTAAAGAAAAAAACAAAGGCGCGGTGTGAGTAGCAGTGAAATCTAGTGTAATCCTAGTGGGCTTTCTAACAGGGGGTGTCAACATGAAATATGCTAGGCCCATTATCAATCAAAAATCAACTAAGAAAATAGCAACGAAAATCAATAAATCCATGGTGCATATAGTAAAAGAATGCAGTGTAAATCAACTTGGGCCATCAAATAGGGGGTGGGAACGGCGAAACCAAACTTAAGCCCAATGCTTCTATTTAATGAAACGCCTGCGTTTTGTGTTCAGCAAGGATCTCTTCACAAACTGAAGATGCATGCGTGGCCACACGATTTGGCAATGGTCAACATGTCTAACCCTAATCCAACGGTCCAGCCCTTGTCTTCTCCATTTGAAATGTTTTGGATCCAAACTCCATTGATGAACCAGCAAGAACACAGTCAATCCTCTCCATCGTATTCCATCAATATTCAACCAAAACCAAAAATTCAAAGCACAAACATACTCCAAATTCTTCCCTGATTATATCTATGGCCTCAGAATCTATTGATATGAACCCTAACTCTAAACACGCATCTTACTCCAAAATTGCTCAGAAAATCAATCATCACCAATCATCAAAATAATATGCCCAATCTCTTCCTCACTCAACACTGATCATATTATGCTATAAAACTCACTCCAATTCTCCATATCCAGCATGTTCTTGATCCAAACAGAAATTATGTCACTATGTCAATCATCACCAATCTGCCTCAAACTCTCCAGAAAGATCCACCTAGCCGCATACTAATCAACTAAGCTAAAGATTCATGCTAATTACACCTAAATCGAGCCAGAGTTTGGAATTTACTAACCTGATGAAATGAGTAAAACAGATGATGAAAATCTTCAAATCAAAGCTTGTAAGTCTCCAGATTCACTCAGTATGATGATTCCTGGCTTCTGTATGCACTGGATCTTGCTCAAACAGCTTGAATCAATGTAACAGAATTTCAATTGCAGTGGTGAAAGTGAAACCTCAAGAACACGATTTAGCCAATGATTCACTCTGATTTTGATTGGTACACTCTCAGAAATGATAATGGAACTGAATGGGTTCAAAAGATTGAATTGATTGTGAAGAAAATGGAGAAATCGAAACTGAATTGTAATGGAAGAAGATGAAGTTCAATCTCTGTGTTCTGCACCAAATGAAGCCCAACCCTGATTCTGATCAATTCTAATGGCTTTATAGATGAGATTAGAAGCTTCTAGAGATTGCTGGAATGATCCAAGGAGAATTTGCAAATCTCATGTCATGAATTTATCATTTGGTGAGATTAAAAACCAGTTGGAGTTTGGTCACTTGCAGCACCTGAACATGGCTTGAAATTCTCTCCAAATGAGATGTATGAGATGTACATATGCCTTAGTAGCTTGCACCTTAACCCCTTATGCATTTGACAAGTGTTTCTTCAATTACAAGCAACTAATGATAAGTCCAATTTCTTGATCTCAAATGAAAATTCTAATGATGCCAATGATCTCAAAATGTGTTTTCCCTTCAATTTGGTATATCACATGCCTTGTTTTGATCATATATGAAAAATCCCCAAAATGGTCACTTTTATGCCTTAACTTCCACCATTAGTTTGGCCAATTTTGTCATTTTGAGTTCCATGCATTTCCAATCTATCATGACCTCTTACTTAGACTCAAAACATCATTTTGAGCAAGTTTGATGTTGAAAATTTTTTCATTTGAAGTTTGCAAGTAGGAGTTTTAGGCATATGCTTGAAATGACCTATAATCTCACTTTCCCAAAATACCCCTGGCTTGTCAAGATCATAAGTTGAGTTCCACAAATCAGAATGAGACATACCATACCTTTTTAGAAAGCTAAGATCATGAGGAAAAACTTTCATGTTTATCAAAAATCCATTTGAAAACTCCTTGTGGGGAAAACGTTGCTTGGAAGTCAAGTAACTTTCACAGATAAATTTCAGTGTCCTCAGATGACCTGTAACTTGCAAGAACCATAACTTGAGTTCTATAAATCTCCTTGATGACTTCCACCACTCAAATTAAAGGTCTTGAGATGCTCTACAAGTTTAATGTTGGCCAAATATCCATTTGAGACTTGTATTTTGAATTATGTTGCTTGGAAGTTTGACCTAAACTAGGGGATTTTACACAGAAACCCTAATTTAGAAACTTCTCTTCTTCTTGATTTCTTTTGATTTCCCCTTGGCACAACACCAAATCCATATCCACATATCAAATGATGAATCCCACATCCTTCAAATAGGCCTTGATGCCCTTCAATGAAGCATTTGACCTAGGGTTGACCCAGATGAAACCCTAGTTGACTGTCTTCAACTGTAGCTCTTGTAACCACACCAAAAATGACCCTCTAGGTATTCCATGATGTCTACACACATTCCATGCCTCAGTTAATAGCTTACAACCTCTTTGATGATCTTCAAATACCCTCAAGATAGGAGATAGATCCACTGCTTGACCTTTTAACTTCTCAAAGCTTCAATTTCTTTCTTGGTGACTTGCATAGACTTGGGCTTGAATAAAACCCCTTTTGGATATGCTTCTTGAGATGAAAATGGCACTTGATCCCTTGTTGGATGGCTTGTCCATGCTATGCTATGCAAATGAATGAACTATGTACATGATCTACTATGCAAATGATAAAGCTATGAAAACACAAATCAGGTAAAACAAGTTGGTCAAATTTTAGGGTGCAACAGCGCCCACTACTTTCCACAACTAATTCTAGGTGCACTCAAGCCCAGGTCCGACTTATCTCTCAATCTGACCCCCTACCCAGCATAACAATAATAATATAATGCTGAAAGTAAATACAGAAAAGTAAATCCATACAAAATCCACGACGGGAAAACAAGCGCTAGGATTGACTCGCATAGGGAACCATAGTTCTCCCCAGCAGAGTCGCCAGTTGTCGCTACTGCAAAAATCAGCATCGGCTATGATAGAAGAGTCGCCACCGTGCGTTATTTATCCCAACGGAGGGAAAGGAAACTCTCAGAGTAAACCTAACGCAAAACGGGAAAGGAATGGTCGTCGCAACCAAATTCCTAGATTCAGGAGTCGATTACGCAAGGGGAAGGTATTAGCACCCCTCACGTCCGCCGTACTCGACAGGATCCACGCTTGTTTTCTAGTACGGATTTTTATTCTATCTACGCTAAAGGTCTGGGTTAAAAAGAAAATGAAAAGAGAAAAGAGACTCGATAGAGCTTCGCCGCTCTATGCCTACGTATTCCCTCGTGCAATGGGAAAGTCAGAGTCTATGTAGTTCGGCTAACTACGGAAAGGAGGGGAAGGTTGCTCGCTAGGATACGACATCCTATGCCTACGTACTTTCATACAGCATGAAAGATCAGAGCAGACGTAGTTTGGGCTACGGAAGACACAAGCTTGTCTGACTGTTTTTTGTTACCTTATGAAAGGGTTTTTCTTGATTAAGAGCCCAAGCGAACAAAAATGACACTTTGATGTTTGTTTTGAATCTTTTACGAAAGAAGTGTTTTTTAGTTGGTTTGCAATCTCTGACGTACTAGAGACTATGATTTGAGAGTGACTACGTCGCGTGTCACCCAAAGGGTGCCACACTAAGCATCTAGACTACTGGAAAGAAGCTCTCCAACAACCCTTTCTCAAACAGCTTAAGGCTCGTAACGTACGACATCGATTAACCTTATTACTGTATTTTTGAGTTGTTTTGAGATAAGAAGAGAAAGAAGCTCTAAAAAGCCTAGGGTTGAAAAGGGAATAAAAACTAACCTAATGTTGTCATGCATGGATAAGAATCCTACTTGCCTGTCATAACTCCCTCCTGCATAGAGGAAATTAGAGATCCTAGGGGATAAACAGAAAAGAAAGCAAGCAAATACAGTAAAATGCATGCTATGCAGCAATACAAGCGAGGCAAGGGAGTCCGACTCAACCTCGAACCTGGGAAAACAACAGGCAAAGTGAATCAAAATTCACTTCAAACCTAGGGGGCAAGCTACACAAGCCAACAAACAATACAGAAAACAAAACAAAGCAGAGGAGGTAGCCCAAGCAGCAGCACCAAACTCCTACAGCAAACAGCACAAGCAGCAGCTCTGACAGCAACAGGTGATTAAACAGCAAAAAGTTGACAGCAACAAACTTCATCTTCATGAATGCTCCTATCCTCAAGCTTCAATGAACTTTCAATCTTCAACAAGCACCAAGCTTCAACAAGCTTACTTCAACCAGTAAATAGCTTCAACAAGCTCCTAACTTCAGCTTCAACAAGCAGCAAAAACCCTAGCTTCAACAAGCAACCAGCTTCAACAAGCACAGACTTCATTCTCAACAAGCTTCAACAAGCACTAAACTTCTCTTTACCAAGCTTCAACAAGCACCTCAAAGGGAGAATCATTCAACAAGATCAAGTTGAAGTGTTAAGAAACTCAATGACAACCAAGGGAAGCCATTAAGATCTTAACACTGTAATAGGAAGGCATCCTCAATGTTCTACTCTTAAAGCATGCCATTCATCCATCCAAAGGAGAAATGTGACTTATTTAAGAGGACTTTATGTCATGGGATTGAATGGAGATGAACAATATACTCCATGTTTGAAGAAAGAAACAAAACTAATCTAATGCTCTTCCTGAAACCCTAGTTTCCCTAAGCTCCTGACAAGCACTCCACAAGAGGACAAGGCTTCATCTCCAAGCTCCTTCAAGCTCTCCATAGCATATTCAATTGGTCTTCATGTTCATCCAAGCACAAGAGCACCACCACCCTAATCTAAGGGGAACTACTGAATTAAACTAGTCAAATTAGTTCATTAGAAACACCTAGAAGTTAGTCCTAAAACTAAATCTAATTAAAATACCAAAAATGATTGTAAAATCCTATAAAAAATTCTAAGGGTTCCTAAACCTCTTAAGAATCACTCCATACAAAAACCATGGGGTTAACCATTCATTAAGACCTAAAACTATGCCCTAAACCTAAGGGTACTATCCTAAAACCCTAAATCTACACCACTAAATGTTTAATGTTCAAAACAACCTAAAATTATCTCACAAAAATTATGAGAAAATTACTAGGGGTACATGCATATCTAAGCTAACTATACCAAAAAGAATCAACTCAAAATCACGCACCAAACACCCATACTAAAATCAACAAGATGACATATCAACCAAATTAAAAATAAAAGCAATTAAACTTCAAAAAATGCAATTAAATTCTAAAATGCATGAATTAATAAATTTTCAATCCTATTAAATTCTAGACTCTCTAAGGAGTCAGGGGAAAAAATATAGCCTAAAAATGATTATTTTCCTATTTGTGATGATTTATTTCCTAAACTATATGAAAATGATAAAATAAAAGAAAAACAATCAAAAATGATAAAACCTGCGTGTTGTTTAGCAATTATTTCTAGTTATTATCCCAGCTGGGCCCAGAGGTGTGGTGTGGATAGCGTATCCAATACTAAGCCCAAGCAAAATTAAACAAATCAGAAAAGGAAATGGAAATTGAGAAAAACTTGTGGCAAATAGCAATGAAATTCAGTTCAAAATCCAACATGGGCCTAACCAGTGGTGTGTATAGCAAGAACTCACTAAGCCCATCCAATCTGATTATATGAAACGGTGAGTTTCATGCCTCTCTTCACTCTCTTCAGAATTCACACGCGATCGTGGCCGTTGGATGCTAGCTTCAGTCAAGGTCAAACCTAGATCTAATGGATGAAACATCATCTTCCCCAAATAATTCAAATTGAGAAGGAAATGTGGGACGGTGGCCTGAGACACAGAGCCACCGTCGTCTCCGGCCAGGCATATCCAAAAGTGTATCAAGCAAGCCAACTAAATACCCTATCCCACTCGGTTTTCTCTCCTGAGTCCAAATATGATATCAGATTTTCTTGATTCTTCCCCTAACTCCAAATACGATAGAATGCTCAGAAATGGTGTCAATCACAATTGTCTCAATTCTTGCATCTAAAGGCCCTAAACTCATCTACGCCTATCACTGATCAAAACTAACCACTCAGCCATGCTTAAAGCCTCAAGAATCAAGAGTTATTTCCCTCAACAGAAATCTTGCACTGACCTAAGGTGTCTCTAAACATTCCAATTTTGTGCTGAAATCCAACCTAGCATCATCCCTAACCTAACCACATACCAAATTCTATGCAATTCACTACAAATTGAGCTAAAAATTGAAAGTTGCAAACCTGGTATAAAGTGATGAACAGATGATGATTTGGCTCGAATCAACCTCCAATCTCTTCCAGAATCACTCAACAACTCCTTCTAAAGCTTCTGAAACAAGTGATTTGCCTTGAATCTTCACCAATTGCAAAACACGATTCTTGATGCAAGCCTTGCAATTTCAGTTGCTCCCTCTGGTTCCTCTTTAACTCTTGCCCAAAAAACCATCTGCACTCATTGCAATGGTTATATAGAAGCTATTGGAAACCTCTAGAAAGTTCTGTAACAACCACAATGAGAAATTGAAAATCTCATATCCCTTGAAAATCTCATATGTGAAAATTGTGTTTTGCTCTGTTCTAGCTCTCAATCTTGCTTGGAATAAGTATCTCATGAGATTTTGGATTGAATGGGAATGGTAATTGCCTTGCTTTTGATCCCATGGTATGAATTGGATGTGTTACTTCAACCATAAGTTACAAAGGGGAAGTGTGTGAAAATGAACTCAAATCAAAAATGTGCTATTTCCATCCTCCTCAAAATGCATTTTCTGATCAATTTGACATATAGCATGAGCTTGTTTGGCCACAAATCAATTAATTCCATTTTTTGGCCTTTTAATCATTTTAATTTCTTCCTTTTTAAGCCATTTCAAATGAATTTGTGTTACAAGCCAAACCAAACTCTAATAACCACTTGGTTGCACTCAAAACACCATTTTGAACAAGTTTCATGTTGGACAATTTTCCATTTGAGGCTTGTAAGTTGGAGTTATGGACCTCTGATCACAAATGACCTATAATCACCAATACCCAAAATACCCCTGGCTTGCAAAGATCATAACTGGAGCTCTACAAATCCTATAAAGGACTTATAGTACTCTATGGAAAGCTAAGACCAAGATCTATAACTCTCATGTTGGCCAAAAGTCCATTTGAAAACTCCTTGAAGGGAAAAAGTTGCTTGGAAGTCAAGTGACTTTCATAGATAAATTTCATAGTCATCTGATGACCTGTAACTTGCAAGGACCATAACGTGAGTTCTATAAATCCCCTTGAGGACTTCTAGTACTCAAATTAAAGGTATTGATATGATATACAAGTTTCATGTTTGCCAAATATCCATTTGAAACATTTATTTTGACTTATGTGGCCTTGAAGTTAGGCACTAAACAGGGGATTTTACACTAAAACCCTAATTTAGCAACTTCCCACATTCTTGATTCTTCTTTGCTTAATCTTGGCACAACACCACACATGTATCAACATACCAATCCATGAATCCCATGACCTCAAAGTAGGCTTTGATGCTCTTCAGTTACTCAATTAACCTAGGATTGACCCAGATGAAACCCTAGTTGACTGCACCTCAACTGTGGCTCTCATACTTGAATCAATGACTTGTCTCAGCTTCAATAGGGCCCTCTAGGCATTCCATGAGATCCATACACACCTCAAATTCACATTTCATGTTTCACATCCCACTGATGATTCTCAATATTCCTCAAGATAGGAGCAAAACCCCCCATGTAGACACTCAAACTTCTCAAGACTTCAAATCACTTCTTGATGGCTTGGATGATATCTCAAACTTGGATAAGACCTCTTGCTAGGCTCTTCCCTTGATAGACACCCTTGATCCCTTGTTGGATGCATGCTATGCTGTGATATGCAAATGATTGGACTATGTACATGATGTAACTATGCAAATGAAATGCAACATAAATCAGGCAAGAAAAGGTTGAGCAAATTTTGGGGTACAATAGTACTTAACTCGCAGATGAGGTATGGCATCCTATGTGGTCATCACCGTCACAGACTTTCAAGAGCGATGATACGATACCCAGAAGGTGTGGCATCATCGTCCATTGAAGAGGCCTCACTTAGCCGAATCCCAAATGATAGGTCCCCAGAGTCGACAACCCTCAAATCCAACAACCTGTCGAGCCCAAAGGGCCAGGCAAGATGCCATCAAAGAGAATCTCGTCTGAGTGCAGATTTTGTAGCTAGCTGGTGCGAGCAAAGCAAGCAGGCTAACCACTACTTTCTACTTCTAAGTCTATGTGCACTCAAGCCCAGGTCCGGCTTATCTCTCAAACTAACCCTCTACCCACAGCACAACAACAATAATATAGTACTGAAAGTAAAGACAGAAAGATAAATACATACAAAACCCCAGACGGGAAAACAAGCGCTAGGATTGACTCGCATAGGGAACCGTTGGAGTCCCCAGCAGAGCCGCCAGCTGTCGCTACTGCGAAAATCGGAGCCGGCCATGACAGAAGAGCCGCCACCGTGCGTTATTTATCCCAGAAGAGGGAAAGGAAACGCTCAGAGAAAACCTAACGCAAAGAGGGAAAGGAATGGTCATCGCAACCAAATCCTGGATTTGGGAGTCGGTTACGCAAGGGGAAGGTATTAGCACCCCTCACGTCCTTCGTACTCGACGGGATCCACGCTTGTTTTCTATCTAAGGGTGTGTTTATCTATCTACTCTAAAGGTCTGGTCTAAAAAGAAAAGACAATGACTTGGCAAAGTATCGTACTTTATGCCTACGTATTCTCGTCTGGAACGAGAAATCAGAGTCAACGTAGTTCGCCTAACTACGAGTTATGGGGGAAGGTTGCTCGCCAAGATATCGCATCTCGTGCCTACGTACTTTCATACGACATGAAAGATCAGAGCAAACGTAGTTCGGGCTACGGAAGACACAAGTTTGTCTGACAGTTTTTTATCTCCTTATGAAAGGGTGTTCCAGATTAAGGGTCCAAGAGGACAAAAACAGAGTTTGAATGTTTGTTTGAATCTTTTACGAAAGAACTGTTTTTTAGGATGTTCGCAATCTCCGTCGCACTAGAGACTATGACCTAGGAGTGAATGCTTCGCATGTCACCCAAAGGGTACCACACTAAACATCCAGATTACTAGAGAGAGACCCTCCACCAACCTTTTCCCAGATAGCTTAAGGCTCATAACTTACGACTTCAATTAACCTTATTACTGTATTTTTTGAATTGTTTTGAGATGAGAAGAGTAAAACGCCCTAAAACTATGGTTGAAAAGGAATCTACCTACTGTTATCATGCATGGTTTAGAAACCTAATGTCTGTCATAATTCCCTCTTGCACAGAGGAAATCAGAGATCCTAGGGGAAAACAACAAAAGAAAGCAAGCAGTAAATAGTAAACAGTAAAATGCATGCTATGCAACAGTACAAGTGAGGCAAGGGAGTCCTGCTCAACCTCAAACCTAAGAAAACAACAGGCAAGGGGAGACAAGCTCCACCTCAAACCTAAAGGTAAGCAACACAAGCAAACAGACAATACAACAAAAGAAAAAACAGAGGAAGCAGCCCAAGCAGCAGCAACAATCTACTACAGACAGCAACTTCAACCTTTAGCAGTAGCTCTTGTCAGCAAAGTTGAATTGACAGCAAAGAGTCTTCATCTTCAAGTTAGCTCCTATCTTCAAGCTTCTTCAGTTCTCTATCTTCAAACTCTAGCAAGCTCCACAAGAAGAGAAATCATCATTGAGATCAAGTTACAATGCTAGGAAACCTGATGAAAACCAAAGGAATTCATCAGGAACCAACATGGGAAGGAAAGTGCATCCTCAAAAGTTCTACTCATTAAGGCATGTCATTCATCCCTCCAAAGGAGAGATGGGGCTTCCTTAAGAGGACTTTGCATCATAGGATGAGGATAGAAGCAAACAATGCATTCTACTTTTGATGAAAGGAAAAAGAACTAGTTCTAATGGCTCTTCCTAAAACCTTAATCCTATAAGCTTCTAAAAAACTCCTAAAAGAGAAAGAAAACTCCAAACTAAGCTTCACAAGCCAATCCACAGCAGCTACAAGATGTCCAGCACCTCCTCCAAAAAGGAAACCAAGCTCTTCAAGCTCCAAAGCCACCAACAAGATCAAACAAGGCAAGGCACCAAAGAAGGAACACCAAAGGCAACACCTACTTGTGAATTATATCTAAAATAGAAAACTAAGTTGTAAAAATCTAAGAATTTTCCTAAGGGAACATGCATGTTTTAAAATTCTAGGGTTTAAATATCAAAGCCTAAATCAACTTCTAGGTCCACTAAATAAATCCTAAGTTAAAATGTGTCAAGATAAACCATAAGTTGGGAAGGCTCTAAACATCTCACCTAAAACAGAACCTAAAATTATTAAAAAAATCTAATAAAAATCCTAAGGGAGCATGCACATCTAACCTACAACATACTCAAAAATCAAATTCAGAAACCAAACCAAAAGATCAAACCAAAATCAACAAAACAGATAGGCAATTATGCAAAATTAAAGAAATAACATAAAAGAGAAAAATGCAAATTAAATTGAAAAATGCAGGAAAATGCAATTTATTGATCCCAGAAAATCACAAATTGAAAGAGGAGCATGGACATATTTTTAAAATATTTTTCTAATCAAAGATGAAATTATTATGATTTTTGGAATCAATATGCATTTAAAATAAAACTAAAATGAATAAAAATAATCCAAAGTCAGAAAAAAAACATGGAGCGCAGGATGCGTTTACTAGTCAAGCCATCCAAAGGTCCTCATCATGCCAGCGCATTAGTGAAACTCTGCGTTTCACTAAGTCAAAGTCTTCAGACTTTCCAACATAACACATCCATGCGATGCACATACAAAGTCTCCTCTCAGACTTGATCCAACGGCTACGCGTCATCGTCCCAACTTGAATCCTCAGATGGAGGGAGGCTAGGTGTGGTGGCCGGAGAAGACCTCCGGTCGTCTTCTCCGGCGAGGTGGTGGTCTCAGGCAACCAAAACAAGTCATATCTTATATCAAATTCATCAGAATTTCACATAGATCTCAAATCTCCTATTCAAATCAACTAACTCTCAACAGGTTTCAAAATTCAAAGGCAAACAGAAATTGCATCATGAAATTGATCATCATCAAATCCAAATCTAAAACCATAGGATTGATCCTCATGCTTCATACATCACTCTGATCTATCCAAATCATGTTGAAACCTTAAGATCAGATCAAACCGTGCTCAAACAGAATTCACATGTCACCTAAGTTTGTCTCTAATTGCTCCAATTTTTAACCAGAAATGATCTACACTTCAACTAGATCCTAACCACATGTTCATTTCTAACTAACTCATGCTAGAATCCATGGAAATTCGAAAAGTACATACCTGATGTAGATCCACTAACAGAGGTAGCTAGAGCTTGATTCTTGCTTCAAAACTCTCCAGAAACGATCAGTGATGCAAGAGAAAGATGTTTGAAACTTCAATTTGATCTGAATTGGCTTGAAGATGAAATCACGATTTCAACTTGCTCCCTTGCAATTCCAACTGCTATCTCTGATTCCACCACGAAATGAGCTCCAACCTCAGTTTGAAATCAATGCAAGACTTATATAGAGTGTGTCTATGGGCTTTTTGAGTCCAATTCAAACCCAAACCAGTAGTTTCAATTTTCTGTTTTTCCTTCAAATTTTCCATGTGACAGTCGTGAATTTGGCCATGTATCTTGCTCTATAAGCTTCCTTTTCAATTGCAAAATGCCTTGTGAACGAAATTGGGCCAAAAGGACGGCTTGAAATGCCTTGGTAAGTGATTTGATTATGTTACTTGCATATGAAGAAACAAAATCATAACTCATGAAAATATGCCTCAACTCAAAAATCTACCAATGCCAAAGTGTTTGAAATACCATTTCCACTCAAAATGAGTATTTACTTGACATGTGTTACACCCCAAAATTTGCTCAACCTTTTCTTGCTTGATTTGTGTTTCATTGCATTTCATTTGCATAGTTACATCATGTACATAGTTCAATCATTGGCATATCATAGCATAGCATGCATCTAACAAGGGATCAAAGGTGTCTATCAAGGGAAGAGCCTAGCAAGAGGTGTTATCCTAGTGGGAAAGTCATCCAAGCCATCAAGAAAGGATTGGAGGTCTTGAGAAGTTTGAGTGCCTACATGTGGGTTTTGCTCCTATCTTGAGGAATGTTGAGAATCATCAGTGGGATGAGAAGCATGGAATGTGGATTTGAGGTGTGTATGGATCTCATGGGATGTCTAGAGGGCCTTATTGAAGCTGAGGCAAGTCATTGATTCAAGTATGAGAGCCACAGTTGAGGTGCAGTCAACTAGGGTTTCATCTAGGTCAACCCTAATTCAATTGAGTAATTGGAGAGCATCAAAGCCTACCTTGAGGTCATGGGATTCATGAATCGGTATTTTGATACATGTGTGGTGTTGTTCCAAGGTTAAGCAAAGAAGGAGCAAGGATGTGGGAAGTTGCTAAATTAGGGTTTCAGTGTAAAATCCCCTATTTAGTGCCCAAATTCAAAGCCACATAAGTCAAAATACAAGTTTCAAATGGATTCTTGGCCAACATGAAACTTGTAAAGCTTCTCAATACCTTTAATTTGAGTACTAGAAGTCTTCAAGAAGATTTGTAGAACTCAAGTTATGGTCTTTGCAAATTACAGGTCACCAGATGGCACTGAAAATTATCTATAAAAGTCACTTGACTTCCAAGCAACTTTTTCCCTTCAAGGAGTTTTCAAATGGATTCTTGGCCAACATAATAGTTGTATATCTTGATCTTAGCTTTCCATAGAGTACTAGAAGTCCTAAAGAGGATTTGTAGAACTCAAATTATGATCTTGGCAATCCAGGGGTATTTTGGGTATTGGTGATTATAGGTCATTCCCAAGCATGAGTCCAAATCTCCAACTTAGAGGCCTCAAATGGAAAATTGTTCAACTAGAAATTTGCTCAAAATAGGGTTTTAATCTTGACCATGCATCAAGGAAGCTTTGAATTGGCTCATAGGAGAAGTTGGTTTGAAATGGCTTTTTAATGAAGAAATTAAAGTCATTTAAAAGGCAAAAATGTGATTTCTTGATTTCATGGCCAAACCAAGCAATGTTACATACCAAATTGATCAGAAAACATGTTTTAAAGATGATGGAAATATCACATTTTGGATTTGAGGTCATTTGCACACAATTTCATTTTGTACCTTAAGGATGAAGTAACATAACCATCACACTCCATAAGATCAAAAACAAGGGAATTGCACATCCAATTCAGTTCTAAATATCATGAGGAGAGAAATTCAAATGAGATGGTGAGCTGAAACAGAGCAAGGCATAACTTTGGCATGTGAAATTTTCAAAGGAGATAAGAAATTGAATTTCTCATTCAGTTAGTTACAGAAGGTTCTAGAGTGTTCTAACACACTCTATATATGGTATGCAACTGATTCAGGTAGTTTTTTGGGCTTGCATTGGAGAGAATCGAAGGATAGCATTTGAAATTTCTCAAGCTGCATCAAGAATCGGTTTTTGGAATTGAGGAGGATTTAAAGCAAATTGTCCATTGGAGGAGCTTTAGAAGTGATCCTTGAGTGATTCTGCAAGAGATTGGAGGTTGAATCGTGCCATAACCTCATCTGTTCATCCACTTTCAACAGGTTTGCATTCTTCAAATTTCATCATAATTTGTAGTGAATTGATCAGCATTTGATGCATGATTAGGTTAGTGTTGATGTGAGGGTGGATTTCAGTGCGAAAGATTAAGAATTAGAGACCAAATTAGGGTGATGCCATTTTCTGTTGAAGCTCCTATCTACTAATTCTTGAGGTTTTAATGGCTTTCAAATGGTTAGAATTGATAACTGAAACATGTAGATGAGTTTAGGATCTTTAATTGCAAGAATTGAGTTGATCAAGATTGGGTGATTTTTCTGCAACTACCATCGGGTTTGGAGTTGTAGTGAGAATCAATAAGAATGGAGACCATATTCATGACCAGGGTGAAATTTGGAGTGGATTAGGGTATCTAGTTGCAAGGATTGATGAGGTTTTGGATTTGCCTCGCCAGAGAAGACGGTGGCGCCAAGCTAAGGCCACCGTCTGAAGTTTCCCTCCTAGGTTTGAATATTTTGGGGACGATGAACCACCACCCTCAGATCATGCCTTGACTTTGACTAGAGACTCCTTCCAATGGCCACGATTGTGTTTCACAAATGAAGGGATTTGAAGTGATCAAAACACCCTGTTTCATTTAATCAGAGTGGGTGGGCTTAAGGGATCCTTGCTCTTCACACCCCATGTCTGGGCCCAATGAGAAAATACACTGAAATCACTTGCTATTTGCCACAACGTTTTTTCCATTTTCCATTTGATTTTCTGAGTTGTTTTAATTTTGGTTTGGGCTTATGAGAACTTGATATGCGCACCCCCCCTTGGGCCCAGGTTTGGAATACAACTGAATTAAATTGCTATTTGTCACGCGCCCTTATTAATTTTCATTTGTTTTTCTTTTAATTTCTTTTTTTCACATAGTATAGAAATAAATCCATAATAAATAGAAAAATAAGTCTTTTTAACCTAGATTTTTTTTCCTGAATTCCTTAGAAAATGTAGAATTTAATAGGATTGAAAAATGTTTAATTCATGCATTTTTTATTTTATATGCATTTTTTGCATTTTAATTGGTTTTATTTTTAATTTGTTTGGTATGCCATTTTGCTGATTTTATTGTGAATGATTGGTGATGAATTTTGAGTTGATTATTTTTGGGCTAGATAGTTTAGAAATGCATGTACCCATAGTAATTTTATCATATTTTTGTGAGAGAATTTTAGGCTAGTTTGAGCATTCGACATTAGGTGGTTTAGAATTAGGGTTTTAAGATGATGCCTTTAGGTTTAGGGCATAGTTTTAGGTCCAAATGAATGGTTAACCCCATGGTTTTTGTATGAGAGATTCTTAAGAGGTTTAGGAACACTTAGAAAATTTTTATAGGATTTTATAATCACTTTTGGTATTTTAAGTAGAATTAGTTTTAAGACTAACTTCTAGGTGTTTCTGATGAACTAATTTGACTAGTCTGATTCAATAGTTCCCCTTAGATTAGGGTGGTGTTGCTTTTGAGCTTGGATGATCATGAAGACTAATTGAAGGTGCTTTGGAGAGCTTGAAGGAGCTTGGATGTGAAGATTCTCTCATCTTGTGGATGCTTGTCAGGAGCTTAGGGAAACTAGGGTTTCAGGAAGAGCATTAGAGTAGTTTTGATTCTTTCTTCAAACATAGAGTGCATTGTTTGCCTCTATTCAATCCAATGACATAAAGTCCTCCTTGGGAAGCTACATCTCTCCTTAGGAGGGATGAGTGGTATGCCCAAGTGAGTAGAACTTTTAGGATACCTTTCATTTGCAATGTTGAGTTCTCAGTGACTAACCTTGGTTGTCATTGAGCCTCTTAACATTTCACCTTGATCTTGTTGGTTTGATTCTCCCCTGGAGGTGCTTGTTGAAGCTTGTTAAAGAGAAAGTTTTGTGCTTGTTGAAGTTTGGTGAGGATGGAGTCAGTAGCTTGTTGAAGCTAGGGTTTTACTGCTTGTTGAAGTTAAAGTCAGAAGCTTGTTGAAGCTGGTTACTGGTTGGGGTTTGAGCTTGTTTAAGCTGGTAGCTTGTTGAAGTTTGGTGTCTATTGAAGATTGAAAGTTTATTGAAGCTTGAAGATAGGAGTTATTCATGAAGATGAAGGTTGTTGATGTCAACTTTTTGCTGGTTAATCATCTGTTGCTGTCAGAGCTGCTGTTTGCTGTAGGAGTTTGGTGCTGCTGCTTCGGCTGCCTCCTCTGCTTCGGGGTTTTGTTTTCTGTATTGTTTGTTGGCTTGTGTAGCTTGCCCCCTAGGTTTGAGGTGAATGTTGATTCACTTTGCCGGTAATTTTCCCAGGTTCGAAGTTGAGTGGGACTCCCTTGCCTCGCTTGTATTGCTGCATTGCATGCATTTTACTGTATTTGCTTGTTTTCTTTTCTGTTTATCCCCTAGGATCTCTGATTTCCTCTGTGCAGGAGGGAATTATGACAGACATTAGGATTCTTATCCATGCATGACAACATTAGGTTAGTTTTATTCCCCTTTCAACCCTAGGTTTTTTAGAGCTTCTTTCTCTTCTTATCTCAACAATTCAAAAATACAGTAATAAGGTTAATCGATGTCGTACGTTACGAGCCTTAAGCTATTTGAGAAAAGGTTGCGGGAGGGTCACTCTTCAGTAATCTGACTGCTTAGTATGGTACCCTTAGGGTGACATACGACGTAGTCACTCTCTAATCATAGTCTCTAGTGCGTCAGAGATTGCAAACAAACTAAAAAAACACTTCTTTCGTAAAAGATTCAAAACAAACATCAAAGTGTCATTTTTTTCCGCTTGGACTCTTAATCAAGAAAAACCATTTCATAAGGTAATAAAAAACCAGTCAGACAAGCTTGTGTCTTCCGTAGCCCGAACTACGTTTGCTCTGATCTTTCATGCTGTATGAAAGTACGTAGGCATAGGATGTCGTATCCTAGCGAGCAACCTTCCCCTCCTTTCCCGTAGGTAGGCGAACTACGTTGACTCTGATTTCTCGTTCCAGACGGGAATACGTAGGCATAAAGTGCGATACTTTGCCGAGTCATTTTCTTTTCTTTTTAACCCAGACCTATAGAGTAGATAGAATAACACACCCTTAGATAGAAAACAAGCGTGGATCCCGTCGAGTACGACGGACGTGAGGGGTGCTAATACCTTCCCCTTGCGTAACCGACTCCCGAATCCAGGATTTGGTTGCGATGACCATTCCTTTCCCTCTTTGCGTTAGGTTTACTCTGAGCGTTTCCTTTCCCTTTTGTGGGATAAATAACGCACGGTGGCAACTCTTCTGTCATAGTCGGCGCCGATTTTCGCAGTAGCGACAACTGGCGACTCTGCTGGGGAATGACGCGGTTCCTTATGCGAGTCGATCCTAGCGCTTGTTTTCCCGTATGGGGTTTTGTATGTATTTACCTTTCTGCCTTTACTTTCAGTACTATATTATTGTTGTTGTGTTGGGTAGAGGGTTAGATTGAGAGATGAGTCGGACCTGGGCTTGAGTTTGCACATAGACTTAGAAGTAGAGAGTAGTGGTTAGCCTGCTTGCTTAGCTTGCACCAGCTAGCCGTGAAATCTGTGCTCGGACGAGATTCTCTTTGATGCTTCTTGCCTGGCCCTTAGGGCTCGACAAGTTGTCTGACCCGAGGATTGTCGACTCTGGGGACCTATCATTTGGGATTCAACTAAGTGAGGCCGCTTCAAGGGATGATGATGCCACACCTTCGAGGTATCGTATCATCGCTCTTGAAAGTCTGTGACGTTGAACCCGCATAGGATGCCGTACCTCGTCTGCGAGTTAAGTACATACCTGTGAGGGGTAGGTAGGTCTGTTTGCAGGAAACCTTTGACCTCAGAGTACCTGGTTTATCTCTGTCAGTGAGATGTGGTTACAGGGTTCATTTGAGTGGTTGGTTTGGTTTGGGATGAAGATTGGATGATTCTCGGGCTTCAGTACAAAGCAGCACAGTTCATCAGCATTGCACTTGATCTCCTGTTTGCATATGCATGTGCATTTTCATGTTTGCATTTCATTAACGTGTATTTATGTTGTAGGTGTGATCATTCCCCTCTGATTCTAGTGTATCTTCTAGCCAGACATGGAGTCCATGAAGAGGACAGTTGCTTACCGGTTGCATTCGCCAGATATCATTGCCTTGCTGGGATTAGTTGCTCTAGCAGATGAGAGAGTGAGGGCTGAGTTCAGAGTATCTTATGGGAGATTTCTTAGTTTGGTGTACAGGCCTTCAGCATTTGAGACGACCGGGGTGTATACTTTGATGCAGTTTTATGAGCCTCAGCTGAGATGCTTCCTGTTCCCTGACTATATTCTGGCACCCACTTTGGAGGAGTATTCTGCTATGTTGGGAGTTCCTGTGTTGAACCAGATGCTCTTTATACATGTTGATGTTGAGCCTGAGTTGGCCACACTTGCTGAGATTGTTAGTTTAGACGCTTCTGAATTTCCTGGAGGATTGGTCAAGCTGAACGGAGCCTATGGTTTTCACCTGTCTGCCCTGGTTGAGAAGGCTACACAGTGCGCGAAGAGTGGATGTTGGGTTGCCTTCAGTGCCATTCTAGCTGTCTGCATCTATGGGACTGTCTTGTTTCCTAATGTGCCAGATTTTGTTGACTCAGATGCCTTCTTGATTCTTGCCTCAAAGAATCCAGTTCCTACTCTCTTGGGCGATGTTTATCATTCTATTCACTACAAGAATGAGAAACGTCGTGGCAAGAATGTTTCCTGTTGTCTTCCTCTTTTGTACAGGTGGTTCCAGGTACATCTTCCGAAGACAGGGCCTTTTGTTGATGCTGTTGATACTTTGGATTGGTCTTCCCGGTTGATGGGGCTGTCTGCTGAGAACATCATTTGGTTTGATCGAAACATGCTTGGCACTGATATTATGTATAGCTGCAGTGGCTTTCCGAATGTCCCTTTGATTGGACGGAAAGGCTGTATCAACTATAACCCTTCTCTGCTGGTGAGACAGTTTGGTTATGCCTTGAGAGATGCTCCTATTGAGGTTGAGATACAGGAATCTCTGTATCTCACGGGCTCATTAGACGAGGCTGTTTTGATCAGGTTGAGACATGCACGGGCTAACATCCATAGAAGAGGGAAGGCTTTGCTTGGTAAGAGCAACAACAAAGCTTATGATCCCTATTTTGCTTGGATCTACGAGAGAGCTAGGATTTCCCTGATGTCATATCCTGCTGTGGAACCTCTGTATCTTCCAGTGATTGAGGCACCCACTTCGGTAGAGATTGAGAAATATAACAAATTGTTGGCAGAAAATGAAGAATTGAAGAAAGCTAATGGTGAGTTAGAGAAAGAGGTCTTCCAGTTGCGTCATGAGAAGAATGAAGCTACCTTCACTGTCAAGGAACAGATTGAGTTGATTAACAGGTTGGGTTCGGATTTGACTGAAGAGACCGGCAAGAGGGAAAAGGTGGGAGCAGCCTTGAACGGTGTTAGCAAGGTGCTTGCTTCCAAGAAGGAACTCTTAAACAAGGCTTATTCCCGACTCGGTAAGTGGGAAACATTATGGAATACCATGCTTACCAAGCGGAAGGAGCGTGAAGATGAGCTGAAGCTGCAGATTGCCACGCTAGAGGCGCAGATTAGAGCCCAGGACGCAAAGATTGCTGAAGAGACATAACTTAGGAGCACTGTTGAGCTTAGAGTAAGAGACCTTGGCGAGAAGCTGAGAGGTTGTGAATTGAAGGCCGGCTCTAAGAGATGCAGACTCGACGAGTGTTTGGGCGAAGGAACCTGCAAGGACGACGCCAAAAAGTTGAGATGCACTGCTGAGCGACATGCGTTACTGATACAAGAGCTAATCTTCAGACTAGGTCATTCGGAGACGTTGAGGATATTGGAAGATGTCAGAGCGCGCCATTTGTCCTGAGTTATCTTTGCCTTGCTTTTGTTATCTGTACTTGTATTTTGACCATCGCCAGGCTTGTTGGCCGAGGTCTCTTCAGTTATATTCAGTTGTACTCTTGTACTCTGCCTCTTGGCATTTGTTTATGTATGAGGGTTTTCTGATTCCTTGCTTGCTTGATGGGGACTCCATTGTCGTGATGGCCTTCTCTCTGAAACTAGAATCGGGGGGGGGGGGGGGGGATATAACTTGTAGCATATTTATACGTTTGCATCTGCATCCTCATATTGCATGACCGGTATTTTTGAATCTGTATCTTATTTCCTGCATCTCATAGGTTTTTCAGGATTGACGACCAGAGAGTCCACCGCTATTCAACCAGAAACAACTGCAAGAAGATAATGGATCAAGTTCAAGTTGAAATGCAGGAAATCCGTGAGAAGCTGACTTTGTTCATGCAAGCCATGGAGAGCATGGCCAAAGGCCAGGAGAATCTTCAAACCTTGGTGCAGCCGCTGCTGACGCGGGCAAACGGAAATGGCAACACTGACCACATTTCTGTTGAAACTCCTCGCCGGGAGGATGAGATACCGGCAGTTGTTACTCCACCTGTTGTGATTGTCAACGGAAACACTGGTACTGGTGCAGGTGTTGGCGCTGGTAATGGCAACACTGGAAATGGTGGCAATGGGCATGTTGTTAACAACAAAGGCAACACTGGGGATGCCGATCAAGGATTCGGTGACAATGATGGCTTTGGAAACAATAGGTATGGCAATGTCAATCAGGACGGGAACTTCGGGTTCAATAATCAAGGCTTCGGTAATGACGGTTACGGCAACAATCAGGGGTATGGCTACGGTAATGGTGGATTCGGTAATGTGAACGGCGCTGGAGCATTTCCTTTCAACAATGGTTTTGGACATGCTGGGATCAATCAAGGGTTCGGCAACCGAGGCCAGGGTCCTGTGTTCAATCAGCAAGGATTTGGCCATAACATGGGTTACGATGGGTATGGCAATGACTGGAATATGGATCAACAGGAGGACGCTTTTTCAGGAAGAGGTATGGGACCTAAAGGCCCTATTGACCCTGTTCAGAGGATCAGAATGCTAGAAGAGCAGATGAAAGGTGTGGTTGATCAGAACCCCGCTGGATTAGATATGACTACTATGGGGTTGGTACCAGGGCTGAGGGTGCCATTGAAATTCAAGGCACCAACATTTGACAAATACAAAGGGGATACCTGCCCAAAGGTCCATGTACGTTCTTATTATAGAAGGATGTCTGCATATTCCAACGATGAAAGGATGCTCATGCATTTCTTCCAAGACAGCTTATCGGGACCATCTTTGGAATGGTACATGGGGCTGGAGCCCACTCAGATTAGAAGTTGGAAGCAGTTGGCTGATGCTTTCGTTATGCATTACAAATATAACAGTGATTTGGCGCCAAACAGAGTTCAGTTGCAGAGTCTGTCGCAGAAAAGCGGTGAAAGTTTCAAAGAGTATACGCAGCGGTGGCGCGATATGGCAGCTCGGGTGCACCCTCCTTTGGTTGAAAGGGAGATGAATGACATGTTTGTGGGGACATTTACAGGAATGTACTATGACAAGTTACTCAATGTTTCGATGGGTAGCTTCTTCGGTATGATCCTTATGGGAGAAAGGATCGAGAATGGAATTAAAATTGGGAAGATTCAGGCAGGTGAATCTACTCCAGCTGGGGGTGCGAGAAAAGCGTTCGGCGGAAGACGACAAGGTGATGCAAGCGCTGTATTTGGTGGCAGAGGCCGAGGCAAAGGTAGAAATCAGTACGGTCAACCTCAACAAATAGCCAGTGTTACTATTCCAATTCCTCAACAACAACAGCAGCAGCAACAACCACGGCAGCAAAGGCAGAATCAGGGTCAGAGAAGGTTTCAGAATGCAAAGCCGAAGAGAGTATTCGATAAGCCTCCGTCGACATATGCGGAGCTTCTTCAGACATTGCTGGGGTTGAATTTGGTTGAGAAAAGAACTTTGGAACCGCCTACAGGACCGGTACTTCCTTATGGGTACGACGCTAGTAAGCACTGCGAATTCCATTCCGGGGCGCCCGGACATGATGTAGAATCTTGTCATCCTTTCAAGCATAAAGTTCAAGACTTGTTGGACAGTAAAGCCATCAATTTTGGTCAAGCGGGTCCTAATATTGTACAACAGCCTATGCCTAATCATGGGGCAAATGCTATCTTAACAGAAGAAAATTTGAACTTGGTGATGGATGTTAACGAACTGAAGACACCATTGAGTGAAGTGAAAAGCAGGTTGCTCAGTGGGGGTATTCCCTGGTTGTGATGAATACTGTTTAGAGTGTTGGACCCAGCCTGAGGGTTGTACTGATTTGAAGCAGGGCATTCAGGCCATGATCGACGAAGGGACCTTGCAATTTGATCGAACTGCGGTGGAGAAGCCTGTGGAGGCATTATGTGATAAGCAGAATGATATTGCAACGGTAACGATCCCGAGAAAGACTATAACGATAACGGCGCCCGCCAAGCGGCCAACTATTACAATCACCAAAGCAGGGCTTGTTCCCTTTGAGAGTACGAAAGTTGTCCCGTGGACCTATGGATTAGAAGCGTATTGCAACGGGGAAAAGATTGTGGTGAATAACCAGCCAGCTGGGGCTGTTGATAATGTCGTTGGAACGGGGGGCATGACCCGTAGCGGAAGGATCTTTACCTCACCTGAAATAGAAGCAGAGAGGTTGGCCAAAGGTAAAGCCAAAGTAAATGAAAGCGGGCCTACTCAGTCGAAAGAAAAGGATACGTCGCTCAAGGACGTAGAGGAGTTCATGAGACTGATTCGCAAAAGCGACTACAAAATTGTCGAACATCTACAGCAGACGCCATCGAAGATTTCTATCTTGTCATTGTTATTATGTTCCGAGGCCCACCGGAACGCCTTGCTAAAGATTCTGGATACGTCATTTGTGCCTCAAGAAGTTTCTGTAAATCAGCTAGAGGGGGTAATGGCACATGTCAATGCTGGACATAGCCTGGGTTTCACAGATTTCGATCTAACACCTAGGGGTCAAGAGCACAACGTGGCTTTGCATATATCAGTGGAATGCCGGTGCACCGTACTGTCGCGTGTATTGGTGGATACTGGATCGTTGTTGAATGTATTGCCAAAGAAAGCCATGATGAAATTGGACATACGGGGAATTATTTGCATGCCCAACGATTTGGTGGTGAGGGCGTTTGACGGAACGAAAAGATCGGTGTTTGGGTCAATAACATTACCGCTTCAGGTAGGGCCGAAAATTTTTGATACCGAATTCTATATCATGGATATCCATCCAACTTATAGCTGCCTTCTTGGGCGCCCATGGATCCATGCCGCAGGGGCCGTAACATCCATATTACATTAGAAGTTGAAGTATATGGTGGGTGGTAGTGTTGTTACCGTTTGCGGGGAGGAGGATATTTTGGTCAGTCACCTGTCATCGTTCAGATATGTTGAGGTCGACGGAGAAATACACGAGACACCTTGTCAAGCCTTCGAAGGGTTACAGATTAAAGACAAAGCTCAGGGTTCCAGCAAAATATCAGATGTGGCAGTGTCATCCTACAAAGAGGCTCAGGCTTTAGTGCACACTGGTGAGACTAAAGGCTGGGGGCAGGTATTGGAGATTCCCGTGAAGAATGACAAGTTTGGGCTAGGGTATCGACCGACGTCGTCAGCATCATCTTTAGGAGCGCCCAGGTTCAAGGGACCGGTCACGATTACGCCAAGCGGGGTGTGCTTTGAGACTATCAACGCTATTTCCGATGCTGAGGACGGGAATAGCGAGTGCGATATGGACGCGTGGATCAAGCCAAGCGTGCCAGGACAAAGTCTCTGCAACTGGTCCATCCGGGAAACTGTCCCAGTGACTTTTAAACAGTAATGATTTGTTTTATCAATTGTTGAATAATCCTATGTCCTACCCGGGGCATAGTTGGTTTTACCTTAGGGCTACTTGATTATGTGTATTGCACTGTTTAATCATGAAATAAAGGCGTTTTTCATATTCAAATGTTGTGATCCCTGTTTTTCTTGTTTTTACTTTAACAATAAATGGCAACGTGGTTATTTGCTTTGTTTGCGTGTTGAAGCGTTTAACCATTTCCTTTGCAGGACTAATATTTCAGATGACATCTCCTACAAACTGCCTATGACTCGTTTCGACTTCAAGCACCCGGTATTCCAAGCAGAGGAAGAGATTGTTGAGGATAACGGCCAGCCAGAAGAGCTGACTCGTTTGTTAAAACAGGAAGAGAGAATCATTCTGCCTCACCAGGAGGAAATTGAGATTATCAACTTGGGGTCGGAAGAAGCTGTGAGAAATATCCGTATAGGGGCTGCGCTGCAGAGCAGCATCAAGCAAAGGCTGATTGAGATACTGCGAGAGTATAGTGATATATTTGCTTGGTCGTACGAGGACATGCCTGGGTTGGATACGGACATGGTTGTACACCGTCTGCCATTGCGAGAGGAATGTCCGCCTGTTAAGCAGAAACTCAGAAGAACCAGACCAGACATGGCGATGAAAATCAAGGAGGAAGTGCAAAAACAGTGGGATGCTGGTTTCCTAGACGTTACAACTTATCCGTCATGGGTCGCTAATATAGTACCAGTGCCGAAGAAAGACGGTAAAGTGCGAATGTGTGTAGACTACCGTGATTTGAATAGGGCGATCCTGAAAGACGACTTTCCACTTCCTCACATTGATGTGCTGGTTGATAACACTACTCAGTTCTCCGTATTCTCCTTCATGGACGGCTTCTCAGGCTATAATCAGATCAAAATGGCGCCAGAAGACATGGAGAAGACTACCTTCATTACTCCCTGGGGAACATTTTGCTACAAAGTGATGCCCTTCGGACTGAAGAATGCTGGGGAAACATATCAACGTGCTATGACGACTCTCTTTCATGACATGATGCATAAAGAGATTGAGGTTTATGTTGATGATATGATTGCCAAATCCCAGACAGAGGAGGAGCATTTAGTTAATCTGCTGAAACTGTTCAAAAGACTTAGGAAGTTCAGGTTGAGACTGAACCCTAACAAGTGCACCTTTAGGGTGAGATCGGGTAAGCTGCTGGGGTTTATTGTGAGCGAAAAGGGAATAGAGGTTGATCCTGCAAAGATAAAAGCAATACAAGAAATGCCGACATCTAAAACAGAAAAAGAAGTGCGTGGGTTTTTAGGGAGGTTGAACTACATCGCTCGGTTCATATCTCACCTAACTGCGACATGCGAGCCGTTATTCAAGTTGTTGAAAAAGGATCAGGTGTTGACCTGGAATGAAAATTGTCAAAAGGCGTTCGACAAGATAAAAGAATACTTGCAGGAACCTCCTGTTTTGATACCCCCGGTGGCCGGAAGACCTTTGATTATGTATTTGACGGTTCTTGAGGAAAGTATGGGTTGTGTTCTCGGTCAACACGACGAGACCGGACGTAAAGAGCATGTGATATACTATTTGAGTAAGAAGTTCACCGACTGTGAGTCCAGATACTCAATGCTCGAGAAAACGTGTTGCGCGCTAGCCTGGGCCGCCAAATGTTTGAGGCAATACATGCTAAATCATACAACCATGCTAATTTCAAAGATGGATCCAATCAAATATGTGCTTGAGAAGCAAGCACTCTCCGGAAGAATTGCCCGATGGCAGATGGTGTTAACAGAATACAATATCCAATATGTCTCGCAAAAGGCTATTAAAGGTAACGTTCTATCAGAGTACCTTGCAGAGCAGCCTGTTAAGGACTACCAGTCGATGAGGTTTAATTTTCCTGACGAGGATATCATGTACCTGAAAATGAAAGATTGTGAAGAACCGTTGCCGGACGAAGGACCAGAGTTGGGTTCCAAATGGTAGTTGATATTTGACGGAGCTATAAATTCCTATGGTAGCGGAATAGGCGCTATTATCACCACTCCTCAGGGGTCGCACATCCCCTTTACTGCCCGATTGACTTTTCCCGTTACCAATAATGAGGCTGAATATGAGGCTTGCATCATGGGTCTGGAAGAAGCCATTGATTTGCGAATCAAGAACCTGGACGTATACGGAGACTCAGCTCTAGTGGTGAATCAGATCAACGGAGAATGGGAGACACGTCAGCCTAGTTTGATACCATATATGAATTATGCAAGGAGATTGTTGCCTTTCTTTAACAAGGTGGAATTGCATCACGTGCCACGAGCAGAAAATAAAATGGCTGACGCCCTGGCGACATTGTCTTCAATGTATAAAGTTAACTTCTGGAACGAGGCTCCCCGGATTGTTATCTCTCGGCTCGATAGGCCTGCATTCATATTTTCCATTGACGAGGCTCCCGATGGTAAACCCTGGTACTTTGACATCCAGAATTTCCTGAAGAACAAGGAGTATCCGGCTGGGGCATCCAGTCGTGATCAGAATACTCTCAGGAGATTGGCTGACAATTTCTATCTGAACCCGGACGGTGCCCTGTACAAAAGAAACCACGACTTGGTGTTGCTACGATGTGTAGATGAGAAAGAGGCGGAGTTTCTCAAGGAAGAGATACATGAGGGTACATTTGGTACACATGCTGGCGGGCATGCTATGACAAGAAAACTATTGCGGGCAGGTTATTATTGGCTAACTATGGAAACAGACTGTTTCAAGTTTGCAAAAAGGTGTCATAAATGCCAGATTTATGCGGACAAGATCCATGTGCCTCCAAGTCCTCTGAATGTGATGTCATCACCGTGGCCTTTCTCAATGTGGGGGATTGATATGATTGGTAAGATTGAGCCTACGACATCAAACGGGCACCGGTTCATTTTGGTGGCAATCGATTACTTCACCAAATGGGTGGAAGCAGCATCATATGCCAATGTGACCAAACAAGTGGTAGCCAGATTTATCAAACGAGATATTATCTGCAGATATGGAATCCCTGAGTGGATTATCACCGACAACGGTTCAAATTTGAATAATAAAATGATGAAAGAGCTGTGTCAGAATTTTAAGATTGAGCACCACAACTATTCTCCTTACCGGCCCAAGATGAATGGCGTTGTCGAAGCGGCCAATAAGAACATAAAGAAGATTGTTCAGAAGATGGTTGTGACGTATAAGGACTGGCACGAGATGCTACCTTTCGCTTTGCACGGTTATTGTACGACGGTACGCACATCAACCGGGGCAACCCCTTTTTCATTGGTATACGGGATGGAGGCGGTGTTACCGTTGGAGGTCGAGATTCCTTCCCTGAGGGTTTTACGTGATGTCCAACTTGACGAGGCAGAATGGGTTAAAGATAGACTGGATCAACTCAGCTTAATGGATGAGAAGAGACTGGCTTCTTTAGCATACGGTCGGTTATATCAGAGCCGGATGAAGAAAGCTTACGACAAGAAGGTGTGCCCTCGAAGCTTTCAGACGGGCGATCTTGTTTTGAAAAAGATTCTCCCACCACAAATAGATCACAGGGGCAAGTGGACTCCTAATTACGAAGGTCCCTACGTTGTCAGAAAAGTCTTCTCTGGAGGAGCCTTGTTACTATCCACCATGGATGGTGAAGACTTTACGTCTCCTGTGAATTCAGACGCAGTTAAAAAATACTTTGCTTGAAAGTGACCCGCTGGACAGCAAAAAGAGAGTCCAGGCAAAAATGGGGCATCCCGGCGAACCATAAAAAATGAATAAAAGGTTCGTGCAAAAGTTAGGGATAAAATTGAAAAGATGTACACCTGCGAAGTCGAAAACCTGAAAAGGGCGACTTCGGCAAAAAAAGGTATCCCGGTGAATTGAGAACCCGCAAAGGGCGGTTCACGCAAAAGTTAGGGATTGAAAAAGCAAATGACTGCGGTCCGGATTTGATACAACATTGCTTAGTGGTTTGGGAGTACCTGGGGGGTCGTCTGTCCAAGAACAATCTCTTCCGAAGATCGAGTACCGGGAAAGCGCAGAGTCAGGCGAGTCATAGGAGGATCAGGTCGTGGTGTTTGTCTGTACCACGTTGCCGACATGTGTACAAATATTGTTTTGTATTTTCTTTAGGCTTATTGTGCATACATTTATGTGTGGTTGTGTGTAACTTCCTCTTTTCAGGAGTTGCATCCAGTGTACAAAACTTTGCCTATTCAGAGGCCTGTTATCAATAAAACATGTTATTCAGTACTTGATGCTTGTTCTTTACTGTTTTGTTTGTGAAAGACGCTGATGTTTTTGATAAACTTGCACTTACATAATCTTGCTGGCCCTCGCCAATAATTGCTAAAACTTCGAATTGACTGAAGTAATGTCACGGATGATAACCCGGATAGATTCTGTTGTATAGGCATGTTTTGTCTCGTTTGTGTTTTGCAGGGTTCTTACCTTTGGAGAAAACAGTCAGGAATTGTATTCCCCAGCCAAGGTCGCTTGACGTAAGACCTGATTCCGGTTGATGCCATTCCTCATCTAGTTGCAGCTTATCCCCCCGAGATTTGAAAGGACGTTTATCCCTTCCCGAAGCAGGGAATTATTTTCCCCAGGAGAGTGTCCTCATGGAAAGCCGTCCATAGGATTAATCCCAGCAAGTCAAAATCAACATCCCCTGCAGAGGTTGCGCTCCTTAGCAAATCGAAGATGTGCATGTTCAATCTCCAGCATGGGAGATTCCCGCAATAGTTAACCGAGTTGTTGGTTCGAAAGGTCTGTATCCGCAAAGGAGGGTGTTCTTGCTCCCCCACAGGTCGTCATGCCATTGACAGGATGTTGATCCTCAGCAGAGTCCAAGGCTCCGAGTTTGTAAACTGTGCCCAGACAGTGTGTTTTTCCTAGAAGTGTCGCTTCTTTCCCCAGATGAGTTGGTTCACCAGCAGGGTGGTTTGTTCTTTCCTCCCAGTGGAAATTGGTGTTTAATCTCTCCCCGGCAGAGATGGTTGTATTTCTGGCGTTTATTTCTCCAGAATATTTTGTGGTACTTGTTCTCCCCAGCGGAGTTGGTGTTACCCTCAGCATACATGTTGTTGAGACATCATTGTCAGAGTGGCCCCGGCAGCTTGAGCCTGCATTTGCATTTGCATATATCGTCATATTTGCATTTACTCAAACACGTAGCATTTTCGTGCCGTACGGAGCATTACGCCATTTTCAAACATACGCATTTTGAAACATAAATCAGGTTGGTTAACCTTTTGCTTTCAGGTGTGTTTTCTTAACAGGAGTATGGAGTTCTAGCTTAGATCTATGACCAGACATTCGAGGTCTCGCCATGAGACGTGTGATGATACGGTTCATCTTACTATTTTCCCCACAGAGTTATTTGTTTAAATTTCTCTTGTTTTCCCCGTCAGAGTTGCTTGTTGAAGTTTCTCTTATCCGGCCAGCGGATTATTTTCTTCAAATTTGTTGTTACGTCAACGTCAAAGGGTTTCATGAATCAGAATTTCAGAGGCTGCCGCCGGTTATCAAAACAGGCGTCCGGCAGTTTGGTTTCCAAATATCCCCCGTGGGGTCCTCCTCAAAGTCGTTGTCACGTCAGTGCTAAAAGGTTTGTGGGTTAGGACCAATGGAGTTAGCTACTGCAGAGATAAAAAAAGGAGAAACGGTATTCGGAGTACCTTCCCGTATGAACAGACGGATGTATTTTCTTACTGGTTGACAGGAGTATTTTCCCGGAGATCGTCAAAATTTTATTGCCTATGTTGATAGGAGTTCCTTGTGTTGACGAGATGTGAGTCCTAACATGGACAGTTTATTCCTAACGTGGAAAGTTTATTCCTAACGTGAAAAGTTTATTCCTAACATGGACAATGTATTCCTAACGTGGAAAGTTTATTCCTAACATGGACAATGTATTCCTAACGTGGACAATGTATTCCTAACATGGACAGTGTATTCCTAACGTGGACAGTGCATTCCTAACGTGGACAGTTTATTCCTAACGTGGACAGTTTATTCCTAACGTGGACAGTTTATTCCTAATGTGGACGATTTATTCCTGACATGGACAATTTATTCCTATGTTGATAGGATCCCCCGTGATGACAAAATGCAGACAAGTCATCCCCAGCGAAGTCGCCGGGATTTTTCCGTGTTGACGGCAGGTGGAGTCCTGACGTGGACAAGTTTATGATGGGATTTCTTCGTGTTGATGGAACCGGCATCCTAACGTGGACAAAGTTCTATTCCTGTGTTGTTGAGATTTTTCCGGGTCGACGAAATGTGAGTCCTGACGTGGACAGATTTGTACTTATTCGTGATTTGACAAAATTTGGGTCCAGATGTGGGCAAGGTTACTCTTGTGACGACATAATCTCTATTCGTGTTGACGAATTTGTTTCTCTTCTTGTGTTGACAAGGTTGGTCCAGTTGTGGACGGAGGTGTTTTGCAAAAATTGTTCAGCACCTGTGGCATTACATAGGTAGTTGAAGTTGAGATCAGAATTATTATCAGACGTCGGATCAGCTGTTGCCGTAACAACCAGATTCAGTAGGTGGATGTCGTTCCCCAAGCAGTGCAGTTTATTTCTGCGGTTGGAAAATTTCCAGGTTTCTTGGTATTCAATCATCTCGTACCTCGATTGTTTGAAGGACGTTCGCTCTTTACCCCAATTGGGTCCAAGCCTTTTGAATAGGGGCAGCTGTTACACCCCAAAATTTGCTCAACCTTTTCTTCCCTGATTTGTGTTTCATTGCATTTCATTTGCATAGTTACATCATGTACACAGTTCAATCATTGGGATATCATAGCATAGCATGCATCCAACAAGGGACCAAGGGTGTCTATCAAGGGAAGAGCCTAGCAAGAGGTGTTATCCTAGTGGGAAAGTCATCCAAGCCATCAAGAAAGGATTGGAGGTCTTGAGAAGTTTGAGTGCCTACATGTGGGTTTTGCTCCTATCTTGAGAAATGTTGAGAATCATCAGTGGGATGAGAAGCATGGAATGTGGATTTGAGGTGTGTATGGATCTCATGGGATGTCTAGAGGGCCTTATTGAAGCTGAGGCAAGTCATTGATTCAAGTATGAGAGCCACAGTTGAGGTGCAGTCAACTAGGGTTTCATCTGGGTCAACCCTAATTCAATTGAGTAATTGGAGAGCATCAAAGCCTACCTTGAGGTCATGGGATTCATGAACTGGTATGTTGATACATGTGTGGTGTTGTGCCAAGGTTAAGCAAAGAAGGAGTGATAACACGAAAATATATCTATAAAATGACATGTGTTTTAACTAATGTTTGACCGGTTTCACTCCGAATTCGGGGCATTCCATGCTATTTGTCTAAGTATTATGCAGGTATTCGAAGAACATGTCCAAGCAAAGCAATGTGAAGAAAAGGAGCAAAAACAAGTTAAAAATGGATGAAAAACCAAGAGAAAAATAGCAGAAACGAGCTTTACTGATGTGACGACCGTCACACAGCCGTTACGCTCGTCATGCGTGTGACGACCGTCACACCTCCATGACGACCGTCATGCAGCCAGAACGTGCAGAATGAAGTCACGTGCAAAATTACCCCCTCAAAGACCAAAAGTGTGGCCACTAACTCCTACTTTTCTGCCTCAAACCCACTTCCTGAAGGAATAACCGTTAGATACTCTCCCTCTATAAAAGGAAGAGGTTGGGACCTGAAAAAGGGGGCCGCATTCAAGACAACGAAGTGCTGCCAATTCATCTTCAGAGCAACCTTACCGTTCTTATATTCTTATTTGTTTCTCTTTTCCTTCTCTGTATTCTTTGATATTTTGTAATTCCCATTTCCCTTGTACGATCAATTGGCACAAAGACCAGAATCCTGCCAACATTGTGGAGGATCTGCCCAAAGGCCAATTGGAATATTTACAGGTTTTCAATTTTAATCGTAATTGCAATTTTCATTATGATGCATGTTATTAATTACTGTTTTTATTTATGTATTACCATTTTTATTTCCATGTCTAGCTAAATTACTGTAATCGATATGTAATAATAATTCAGACGGAATTTGATAATAATAATTGGTGTAGTCTTTCTCTTTTCAAAAACTCAGTTATGGTTTTAGTTTTTAATCAAAAATTCTAAATAAACCTTTGTCACGATAGTGAGAAGCTATTTACGGTGGTTTTGCCACGACAGTGGGAAACCATATTAAGGTACGAACCAACAAGCGACAGCTGAGGCTAAGACCAGATAGTAAAAACTAGGCATTCGATTTAAAAACAGCGAAAGCACTTTAAAAAGGATTAGAACTTAGAGATTTTCAAAAGGTAACTCTAACCCTGAACGGGATAGCGACAACATACGTTCCGCCTTAGAGTTGCGACTAGCGTCAACAACCATCGTGAGACAAAAGTCTTTAGATCACTATTTTCTTCTTAAACTAAGTTTGAAAACACTTAATACGCCAATAAGTTGTCAAATCCCCGAAGAACAAAATTATTGCATATCGATTCATAAATTCATATCTTAAGCAAAAACCTTAGTTCCCTTTAGTTTACGCATCTACTCTATTATTATTCAACTTGAAACCAAACCGGCCTAGCTAAACACCATAACACCCGATAATACTAGATTGATTACGAGTCCCTGTGGGATCGATATCTATTATTACTACACGATAGACTGTGCACTTGCAGTTAGATTTGTTAGACATAGAAAGTCACGATCAAGTTTTTGGCGCTGTTGTCGGGGACCCGTTTAGTCAATAGTGCAATCCTTTGTTACACAATATAGACTAGGTTAACAATTCTCTCTCCCTCTACTCGTTCTTCGATTGTATGCCAAGTACTCGCTCACAAGGCGAAATCTTACAACCTACAATCGCTGAACTAGAGCGCTTCTTACATTTAAGAAGGCGCATCGTCGAATATCAACGAAGACACAACATTCCTGATCTTCTAGCTCATCCTCCTGTTGAAGAAGCAAAGATGGCTGAAGGACCTCAAAACAAACCGCTGAAGGTATACGCTACACCCTCTCAGATGGAGCCTAGAAGTAGCATAGTTGCCCCAGTTATCAATCGAACAGATTTCGAACTAAAACCATTATTGCTGTTAGCTGTACAACTAATCAATTCTCAGGAAATGCAACTGAGGATCCAAATGAACACTTAACGAAGTTTGTACAATACGCAGACACAGTGAAAGCAAATGGAGTAACTCCAGACGCAATAAGACTTCGTCTTTTCCCTTTCTCTCTTAGAGATAGAGCTTGGACATGGTTACAATCCTTACCATCCAACTCCGTTACGACGTGGGAACAGTTGAAGAACGTTTTCTTAGCGAGATATTTTCCGCCAAGCAAAACTGCTATGCTTAGAGCCCAAATCAACGGATTTCGACAAAAAGATACTGAATCTCTCTACGAAGCGTGGGAAAGGTTCAAAGATATGATGAGAACATGTCCTCACCACGGTCTAGAAGACTGGGTGACGATCCATACTTTCTATAATGGGCTTCTATACAACACCAGATTAACGGTAGACGCCGCCGCGGGCGGTGCACTTATGGATAAGCCATACGACGAAGCCTATCAACTAATCGAAAACATGTCTCAGAACCACTGCCAATGGGGAGGTGAACGCATTCCAGCAGAGAAACCCGCAGCGAAAGGTGGGATGTACGAGATCAGCAGCCTTGAAAAGTTCAACGCTAAAGTAGATGCTCTAGCACAGAAAATCGACAGTTTGACCGTTAACCCCACTGCAACCGTCGCTGCCGTAACTCCAAACTGCGAGTTATGCGGAATCGCCACTCATAATGCGCCCGAGTGCCCATTGTTGGCCGAAATCCCATCAGACCAAGTAAATTACGCTCAAGGAAATCCTTACGCAAATACTTACAACCCAGGATGGAGGAACCACCCAAACTTTTCCTACAAGAACGATAATGCCTTGCAAGCACCAGGTGCTCCGCCAGGATATCAGAAACCAGCTGCTGCCCAGACTGCCCCTAGGAAATCAAACCTCGAGTTGATGATGGAAAAATTCATAGCTACTCAAGCTCAAACAAACAAAGAATTCCTAAATCAAAACATACACACTAGCGAGCAAATTAAACAGCTGACCGAAAAGTAGACGCTTTAGCCACCCACAACAAAATGCTCGAAACGTAGATATCACAACTGGCCCAACAACAAGCCTCTGCTGCAGCCCCAGCTGGAACATTTCCAGGACATCCCGAACCTAATCCAAAAGGTCACGCAAACGCTGTTATATTAAGAAGTGGGAAAGAATTGGAGGGCCCAACAGATCCTAGGAACGAAGATTTAGTAATGCAACAGAAATCCGATAAACCAACCGAAAAGGAGTCTGAAATAGAAAAGAAGGAATGTGACGAGCGGAAAGCCGCCAAAGATGAAAACACATATGTGCCTCCGGCGCCATATAAACCACCTATCCCTTATCCTCAAAGATTAATAAACTCCAAAACTTCAGGACAATTTAAGAAATTTGTCGAACTTCTGAAACAACTAAACATCAATATTCCTTTCACAGAAGCGATAACTCAAATGCCGTCATACGCTAAGTTTCTTAAAGAAATTTTGTCTAATAAAAGGAAAATAGAGGATAACGAGACAGTGACACTTACTGCCGAATGTAGCGCAATCATTCAAAACCACATGCCTCCTAAACTAAAAGACCCAGGTAGTTTCTCCATACCCTGCGTCATAGGAAAGTTCGTAATAAACAAGGCTCTATGCGATCTAGGAGCCAGTATAAGCGTCATGCCTTTATCTATATGCAAAAAGCTGAATATGGGAGAACTAAGACCAACTAAAATGTCCGTACAATTGGCTGACCGATCAGTCAAATACCCCGTCGGAATACTGGAAAACGTTCCAGTACGCATAGGACAATTCTATATCCCAACCGACTTCATAATCATGGACATCAAAGAGGACTCTGTTACTCCAATTATCCTAGGAAGACCGTTCCTAGCTACAGCCGGAGCTATTATAGACGTAAAGAAAGGAAGGCTAACATTCGAAGTGGGAGAAGAAAAGATAGAGTTCATCCTTACTAAATTCTTGAAGGCACCAGCCATCGATGACACATGCTATATAGTAGATGTAATTGACGAATGCATACGAGAATTAGAAAAGGAGGAAACTACATATTCTGAAATCATGAAAATCTCGATCCTTGATACTCATGAAGACGACAACTGGCGTGCACCATACAAAGATGATAGTCTGAGCGAAATCTTGGCACTCACTCCAAATCACATGCCAAGTCCGAAAAACCCAGCTTTAGAACTTAAAGATCTACCCAAAACTCTCAGGTAAGAATTCCTAGATACAGAATTCAAAAGACCAGTAATAGTAAACGCTAACTTAGGACAATCAGAAACTGAGCGATTATTAGAAGTTCTAAGGAGATACCCAAATGCGTTAGGCTATAACATAAGCGATCTAAAAGGCATAAGTCCCTCCATCTGTATGCACCGTATCATGCTGGAGGAAGACTACAAAACTTCAAGAGAACATCAGAGAAGGATAAACCCGATCCTAAGCACTGTAGTCAAAGACGAGGTGAAAAAGCTACTAGACGCAGGAATCATATACCCAATCTCCAACAGCCAATGGGTCAGCCCAGTACACGTAGTACCCAAGAAAGGAGGCGTTACTGTAGTGAAGAATTCGAAAGGAGAATCGATAACCCAAAGAGTAGTGACCGAAAATAGGATGTGTATCGACTATAGAAAACTAAACAAGGCAACTCGGAAAGATCACTTCCCTTTACCATTCACAGACCAAATGCTGGAGAGACTAGCGAAACATTCCTACTTCTGCTATCTAGATGGTTATTCGGGATTCTTTCAAATCCCTATTCACCCCGATGACCAGGAAAAGACAACATTCACCTGTCCCTATGGTACTTTTGCCTACCGCTGAATGCCGTTCGAACTATGCAATGCTCCAGCAACCTTTCAAAGATGCATGATGGCAATCTTCGCAGATTTCATAGACAACATCATGGAAGTGTTCATGGACGACTTCTCTGTATACGGACAAAGCTTTGAAAGCTGCCTATCGAATTTAGAAATGGTACTCAAAAGATGCGCCAAAGTGAACCTTGTCCTTAATTGGGAAAAATGTCATTTCATGGTCCGACAAGGCATTGTTTTAGGACACGTCATCTCTGAAAAAGGGATTGAAGTTGACAAAGCCAAAATAGAGATCATAAAGGATCTCCAACCTCCGAAAACCGTACGAGAAATATGAAGCTTCTTAGGACACGCTGGATTCTACCGAAGATTCATAAAGGATTTCTCGAAAATCACAAAACCTCTTACAGGTTTGTTAATGAAAGATGCTGAGTTCATCTTCGACAAAGAATGCTTAGAGGCATTCGAAACTCTAAAATCTGCACTTATCACCGCACTAATCATGCAACCCCCAGATTGGCGACTACCATTCGAAATCATGTGCGATGCGAGTGATTATGCCATAGGCGCAGTTCTAGGACAAAGGAAGGATAAGAAGCTTCACGCTATCTACTACGCCAGTAGAACATTAGACCCTGCCCAAATGAACTACGCCACAACAGAAAAGGAACTCTTAGCAGTCGTGTTCGCTCTTGACAAATTCCATTCCTACTTGGTAGGAGCCAAAATAATCATATACACAGACCACGCTGCCATTAGGTACCTAATAAACAAAAAGGACGCAAAACCCAGATTATTGAGATGGATCCTATTATTACAAGAGTTCGATTTAGAAATTAAAGATAATAAGGGGACCGAGAACGTAGTTGCGGACCACTTATCCCGTATAGAGGGCATAAAAAAAGAACCAGTGCCTATCAATGACGACTTTCCTTACGAATGTCTGATAGCCAAATTGGAAAGCGATATGTCTAACTCTACTTCGGAAGAACCGGAACTGGAAAAAGCCGTGGAAGCTGTCTATGCCCAAGCCACTTTGCCGTGGTTTGCCGACATCGTTAATTACCTGGCCGCAGGCGTGCTTCCACCGGACCTGACTTATCAACAAAAGAAGAAATTCTTCCATGACTTAAAGCATTACTACTGGGACGAACCTCTACTCTTCAGACGAGGCGCCGACAACTTATACCGTCGTTGTGTCCCAGAGGAAGAAATAGAAGACATCATCACCCAATGCCATTCAGCACCATATGGTGGTCATGCCAGCACCTCAAAGACGTGCGTTAAAATCCTACAGTCTGGCTTATTTTGGCCCAGTCTCTGGAAGGACGTCCATATCGCTGTACTAAAATGCGACCGGTGCCAACGCACCGGCAACATCTCACGACGCGATGAAATGCCTGTTGCACCCCAAAATTTGACCAACCGGGTCTCGCATTTGGCTCGATGTTTCGACGCATAACCGCATTCGCATCTGCATATTGCATACATTGCATCTTTCATTTGTATTGATTTTATCAGGGATCACAGCTCTCGTCTCGTGTTTCAGGTGTTTTTTATCAGTTTAAGTCAGTAGAATCGATTTTTGGGATATTTCGGTGCCCGTTTATTTTTACCGATTATTTTTGTGTCGTTCGGTGCTCATTTTGTCCCTCTGGGAATTATGGTGTTTTTTCTGGATTTTATAGGATTTTTTAGGGTTTAATTAGCTTTTAAATCATTTTTAGGATTTAATAGAATTTTTGATATTTTTAATTCTTTTTAAATCAATTTTTAGCATTGTATAGAATATAATAGATTTTAAATTCATTTTTAGGATTTAATAGGTTTTAATAGATTTTAATATAGCTTTTTAGAAATTTTAAATAGAATTTAATAGCATTTTTCATTTTAGGATGATATAGGATTTTCTAGAATATTAGTATAATTTTTAAATAGTTTTAAATAGCTTTAATAGTTTTTAAAATTTAATTGTTTTTTTTTAGAATTTCTTTTATAGGAATAATAAATGAATAGAGTTTTCTTTTATGAAAATAAATAGGTTTTATTTTCTTTTATAGATATTATAGAAAATTAATAGATTTTAGAATATTATTAATTAGGGGTTAATTAGATTTAATGTTTGATTAGGGATTAGTTAGAGTTAATGCAGTTTTTTAGAGTTTTTTTAATTCATTTTCGCAGGCCCAGAATATTTTTTCGTCCAAGCCCAGTTCAGTGCAAGGCCCAGTTTGGGGTTTTTTGTCCAGAATGTTCAGGAAAAGTCCAAGAATGATCCAGCTAGTTCCAGCACCGCCTAGAACCTTCCAGAAGCTTCCAGCGCAGCTTCAGCCTTTAAGTAGAGCAGACGACACGTGTTGTAGAGGCTGGCCCCCACATTTCTCCACCCATGAACGCCACGTCACCCTCACGTATTCCCTCTCTCAGCCACGCGTGGGACACGCGTCCCACATGCACACACTCCCTCCACCATCGTTACCACGTGGCAACCATCAAGCCTCCCACCTGAAAGCCTCGCCGGCCGGCCTGCATGGCCGGCGGCCGCCGTAACCCTCACCGGCGAACCCAAAAACCCAGAATCCGGCCATTCATCATTCATCACCTTCATCTCCTTCCTCCAATCGATCCCCAGATCTTCATCATCACCATCCACGATCTCCAGAAAAACCACCAGAAACCTCCATTATTTCCTCCGATTCACCACCATATTCTTTCTACGATCCAACATCAGTATCAAGACCGTCCAGAAATTCATGATCTTCGTCTACTTTCTATGATCCTCATCGGTGTTCATCCTCAGCTCTCCAGAATTCCTCAACAATATTTGTTCTCAAATCCAGATCACATCAACAACAATCACCATCAACAGAACTCAACGCGTTTCCAGAAGCTCTCTTCAACCACCAAGATCTCCATCAAGAACATGCAAGATCCTCGTCTTCTTCCAAATCTCCAAAACGAAGTTCAACAAACAAACTTCAAGAACACTCATCAAACGGAGAACGCTCCATGAACTCTCAGATCATCAATCTTCATCAGAGATCCATTGAAGTTCATCAAGATCTTCACTCAGCGAGATTCCTCACGCGATCATCAACACCTTCTAGATCTTCATCTGTGGCGTATTTTCCAGAAAGTTTCCCAGAAACATCTTCACCATCAAGACGCATCGTTCTCCGTTCGAAGCTTCGTCGTGTATCAAGAACACCTTGAAGAGCGTCTCAGATTCCCAGTTCCATGAGGTCATCGGGATCCTCGCTCATCAACATCTTCGTCCGGCTACATTTTTTTCCAGATCCACAAGGGATTTCACCGGCGTTCGTCACTCCTCAGGAATGTCAAGGATGGATTGCGAGGGGTTTTATTGTTTGTTCTTTTGTTTTTGCAAGTGGTGAAGCTAAGGTTGAGTGTGAAGAGGAACGAGAATGGAAGGATGGAGGACGAGAGAGATGAGAAGAGGGAGGTCTACGGCGGCGCTGAAGGCTGAGTGGGAAAGATTAGGGTTCTTTCAGTAACTGAGAGTGGAGAGAGGAGGAAGAAGATTGGGCCAGGCCCAATATTTTTTTTGATCAACTCACTTCCCTCACATTTTTGGGCAAGCGCTGGGCCTGAGCCCAACAATGAAGCTAATTGCCCCCAGACTCAGTTACACCCCCCTGCGTTTTTTTTGTGAAGAGAATTGGGCTGGGCCCAAACAATTCAGTTTTTTTATTTCATTTTATGTTAAACACCCCCTGTAATAGCAGTATACCCCCCTCCCCTTATTTTTGTTTCTTTTATTCTTTTATATCTTGTTTTGCATATATTGTCCATGTGGGAAAAATAAAGAAAATATATTTGAAATAAAAGAAAAAAAGAATATAGAAAAAGAAATAGAAAAAAGAGTGAAGAGAAATATTTGTGAGAAAAAAAAATATAGAAAAGAAATGGAAAGAAAATATATATTTGAAAAAATAGAAAAAAGGTGAAAAATATTATAAAAAAAAAGGAATATAGAAAAATATTATGGAGAAAGAAAAAAAGAAAAAAATATGGAGAAAATATTGTGAAAAAAAATAGAGAAAAAAATACTTGGAGAAATATGAAAAATAAGAGAAAAAGAGAAAAAAATATTAAAAGTAGGTTTAATATTTTTAGAGTTCATTTTCTTTTAGGATACTTTCATAGAGATTATTTTCCGACTTTTAGGATAGTTGAGAAGCCCATTTGTTAGGGGGCTATTTTCATTCGACTTTTCAGGATAGAATAGGATAGCGTTTCCTAGGAGATTTATTTCAGTATTCAACTCATTGTAATCATTTTTCCAGAGATTAATAAAACGAGATTTGAGCTGTGGTCCGATAGTAGCCGAACTACAGCTGCTCTGATTCTTCGTACCAGACGAAGATATGTAGGCATAGGATGCGATATCCTAGCGAGCACACTAACGACTAACCTGTTGTTCTCTCGCGGCTGTGCGATCGAGACTTTCCCGCTGACGATTAATTGAGTACCCCTTTTTCTCTCTTGCCCGAGTGCATTTGAGACTCAGCCATAGTTTTGCCCATAGGTTCCCGACCCTGTGAAGCCAGTTGTTTTTCTCACTGCTGTGTGAGAATGTTTTGTTTAGCAGTAGTTAGTCTGAACTACGTAAAGCTCTGATCTTCCATCCAGTGGAAGTACGTAGGCACAAGACGCGAGGTCTTGGCGAGCCAATTTTCCCCGTAGTCCCGAACTACGTCGACTCTGACTTTCTCTCTCGAGAATACGTAGGCATAGAGTGCGACGCTCTATCGAGTCAATTCCCCTCCTTTTAGATTTAGCAGCCGTAGATAAGATTGTTTTGCATCCAGTAGACAACCCAAGCAAGCGTGGATCCCGTCGAGTACGACGGACGTGAGGGGTGCTAATACCTTCCCCTTGCGTAACCGACTCCCGAACCCAGGCTATGGTTGCGATGACCATACCTTTTCCCCGTTTTTTTGCGAGGTTTACTTCGAGCGTTTCCTTTCCCGCTCTGAGGGATAAATAACGCACGGTGGCGACTCTTCTGTCAGCCGGCGCCGATTTTCGCAGTAGCGACAGCTGGCGACTCTGCTGGGGACTGCGATAGTTCCCCATGCATTTGGGATCCAACGTCCCCTAAGAGAGAGTCAATCCTAGCGCTTGTTTGCTTGTCTATTTGGGCTTATTTATCGATATTATCTGTTGCTGTTGGGCTGTTACGGGTATTCTATGATTGAGATAAGCCGGACCTGGGCTCGAGTATGAGTATACACCTAGATATAGTTGCGGAGAAGTAGTAGACGAACCTGTCTGCTGAGCAGGCGCAGTTCCCTACGAAAATTCGCACTCGGACGAGGTTCTCGCAGAGGTGCTCCTTTCCGGTCCTGAGGATCTGAGGGGAGTCCAGACGTGAGGATTGTCGACTCTGGGAACCGATCAATTGGAAGTCAGCTAAGTGAGGCCTCTTCATGAGATGACGATGCCACTCCTTCTGGGAATCGTATCATTCCTCATGAAAGTCTGTGACGCTGACGACCGCATAGGATGCCGTACCTTGCCAGATATAGGTCCATACCTGTGAGTGGGGGGTTTTTTATGCAGGAAACTTGACTTCCAACCTACCCGTTATTCTGGTCTTCTTTTCAGAGAACGTCTCCGTCAGCAGCGCAGCAGTATTCAGATTTTGTGTGGGGGCTGTGGTCCCATTGTTCGCTGCATTTTGCATATCATATGCATATAGTGTTGCATTGCATATCATCCTCCAGCTAGCCAGAGTTCTGATCCAGCCTTTGTTTCCTGAAGGTGATTACCCGGAGTTTGGATTGAGCAGCTGTTGATTGACAGAAGACCTACCTAGGGGTTAAGTAGATTTGAGCAGAATCAAGTGTCGAAGTCAGCTGAAAATTATTGGTAGCCATGTCTGAAGGCAATTTCCAGTCTCCTAACACCTTGGCAGGGTTCACTATGGCGTCCAACCCTCTGTATGATTCCATGGAAGACTTCCCGCAAGTGAACAACGTTGCTGCAGACCAAGTTGTACGGCCTCCTGTTGAGAACCGAGATCGACATGAGCAGTTTGTTGCCCAGAATGAGCGTCCTCCTCCTGTCAACAATCAAGGTGTTGCTTTCCCTGTGATGAATTACCGAAGAGATATTCCAGTGACTGGGATGGTAGATCCAAGAGCCCTTAACGATGGTAGAAGACTCCGAGTGTTGGAAGAACAAATGAAAGCTTTGAAAGTCAAAGATGCTGTCAACCTGGATGTTGTAGGCATGTGTTTGGTTCCTGACCTGGTGTTGCCTTACAAGTTCAAAGTGCCGAAATTTGAGAAGTACACGGGAGATAGCTGTCCAAAGCTGCATTTGATGATGTTCTGTCGAAGAATGACTGCGTTTGTGCGAGATGACAAGTTGATGATCCATTGCTTTCAAGATAGTCTGACTGGGGCATCTTTGAGGTGGTATATGCAGTTAGAGAGGAATCAGATTCAGTCATGGATGGATTTAGCCAGAGCTTTTCTGAAGCAGTATGATTACAACCTAGACATTGCTCCATATCGCATGCATTTGCAAGAGTTGTCTCAAGAGATCAATGAACCGATCAGGAAGTATGCTCAGAGATGGAGAGAATTTGCTGCTAGAGTGCGTCCCCCGCTGTTAGACCAAGAGCTGGCAAGCATGTTTGTGGATTCCCTACAATATCCGTACTTCAAAAGATTGCTTGGAATTCCGGCAAGTTTCTCTGACGTGGTAGCATTAGGAGAACGCCTTGAGTACTCCATAAGAATGGGGAAAATTCAGATTACTTCATATGATCAAGCTGGTGAAACTGAATACCCTTGTGACTATCAGAGTGAAGAAGAAGTTGTGATCAACTCAGTCATGCCAAAGATCGAATATCCTCGAAGCGAATCAGTGAATTTTGTTGGTTCATCATCTTATCAGAGATCAGTACCTCCCGTGGCTTGTTATACTGAACAGACAGCCGTGCCTGGGGCACTCTATCAGGAATCTTATGTCGCTTCCATTACAAATCAGCAAACTCGTGGCCGAGGTTATCAGAATCAGCGTCAGAATCAGAACAGACCTCGCAACAACTTGGAACGAAGGAAAGCTCCTTTTCACCCAGTGCCGATGCCGTATAGCCAGTTGCTACCATCTTTGATCCAGAGTTCGTTGGTGGAACCTAAAGCTCTTAAGCCAGTTCAAGAACCTTACCCTCCTGGATACAATCCCCACGTTCAGTGTGGTTATCATGGTGGCTCACCGGGGCATTCAACGGAAGATTGTAAAGCATTTCAGGCGAAGGTACAGCAGTTGATTGATCAGGATCGCATTTCCTTTCGAGAAGGATTTCTGTTTGTTCATCCCTAACCGCTCAGCTGGCTAAGCTCATAGATTCAGAGGGGTATTCCCCAGCAAAAGCCAGTGGTTCAGACAGGCGGGCGCCTCAGCAGTGGCAGTTCTCAAGTTTTTATATCATTTGCATTTATAGTTTCTTTCTCTGTTAGTTACTACCTGCTCTTTAAGCATTGTATGTTTTGAATGGTGATAATAATAAAGTGACTATGCATTTTTCTGAATTAATCATGTCGCTGTCGCTCATTTACTGCATTGCACTGACACTTGCATTTATTCACTCCCTTTTTTCGCTGTGACTAGCAAAGTTAGGAGGGAGGATGACGAAACTAAAACTCATAACCAATGATTGTATGCTTTCAGATAAGACCGTACCGATGACGTACAAGGCATTGTTTCAAATTCCCCAAACACTGGAGATATAAGGAGTTAGTCCCTTGCCAACCACTTCGAGCCAGGAAGTAGAAGTTTTTTCGGACTTTTTAAACCCTCACATCTTAACCCGGGGCAGGGTAGTTGTCAGTTAGCTTGACCAAGCATTCAAGTCTTGCAGAGGAGTGTTGTCTTTCAAGGACCAATCAGTTTATACCTTCAAAAGGTCAAATCTCACCAATCAGGAGTGAGACAGTTACGATCCTTTCGGAGCAATCAAGACAACCAGTGTCACACGACTTTGTTCCAAAAAGAAGAAAGAAAGCCCGCTAAGTAAAGAGAAAGAAAAGCTGGAAAGCTAATACTTAGGCAAAAATTAGGGCATCCCGCTGGACTTCAAAAGAAAACGAAAAATCGAAAAGAACTCAAAAAGAGTCAGTCCAGGCAAAAATTAGGGAATCAAAAGAATGAAAAAGAGGGTTAAAAAGAAAATTTTCCCCAGCAAAATCACAAAGTCGTGTACACAGACACCGAAAGCGAAGAAGGAGTAACTATCACTCTAGAAGAAAAGCTTGTGAATTCCTTAACTGTGGTTCTTACCATTTAACATACTTCTCGAAGAGGCGAGCGCTTGTGCCAGGTTAACTGAACCTTAGGATCGGAGATCATCACGTAGAAGGGGTGGGAACAAATCAAAATTTGAGACGTATATCCTTTGTTTCACGAACCGTGAACCCGACCACGATACAACCCTTAAAAGACCTAATTGAGGTAGGGTTAGTCTGAAGCGCATTACGATAAGGTTGAGTAACCTGACTCCTTCTTGACCTGCTAGTCACATCCTTGTTGTATTTTCACTGACCATGTAAGCACTGCGTTTGAACTTTGGTTCATTCGTCACTCTCAATCATATTGCATGTAAATGAGTGACAGCTCAAATTTTTTCAAAATCTGCATAACCACTGCATTAAGATTACCATTCGTAGACAGACGATTCTAATTGCAGGGTAGTAGTTGGCATGAAAGAAATTCCACCAGGGAGTAATCAAATAGGACTGAGTAATTCAGCAATCTGAACCAGAATGATGAATGTTGTGAAGCCTTGTGAATCAGGGGCATTATCTTCTAGTAAGTTCAGTATCAGTCAGTCTGAGGACAAGTCCCGAAGCTTCAGTTGAGCAGGGGCAGTTGTTTGAGAAGCAGTTAATCAGAAGTGAGTCTTCTTGAGAACCTAATCAGGGGCAGCTATTCAGAGCGTTGAGATTTGAAAGCAGATGCTTCCAGTGGATAATCAGATCGGGTTAAGTCGCTAGAACGCTCATTCAGGGGCAAGTCATCGCAGAGAATGTTGAAATCAACTGGGTTGTTAGGTGTTTAATTGGAGATTGAATTCTTTTGTCGTGCAGATGTCGGGGCAAGTATTCTCGAAGTCTTCTCGTAGCAAGTTGTTCGGAGCAGGTATTCCCAAGAGTTAGATTGGGGCAAGGTGCATTGTAATGGGGCAAGTTGTGCAAGCCAGTCTTCTATCCCCCAGCTGAGTGTGCTGAAGCAAGTTGTTCAAACCCGCTTGTTTATCCCCAGCCAGAGTTGAGTATCGGGGAATCATGTCAATACCCTTATCGAAAACCTTTCAAATAAGAAGATCTTGTTGTCGTTGGATCATTATCCTGCAGTTTAAACCTGTTGCGTGTCAGTAACCAGTCGTTTCCAAAGTCCAGTTCTCGCCTGGCAAATCGGTAACCAGTTCTCGTCTGGCCCACCTTCCGTAAGCATCAGTTCCCGTCCTGGTGCAGTTTATTGTAAGCAGCAGTTCCCGTCCTGGTGCAGTTTATTGGTAACCAATTCTCGTTTGGTCACCGTTTCTTCAAGTGTTATACCAGTTCTCGCCTGGTGTACGTCAACTTTCAGCCAGTTCTCGCCTGGTTGTCTTGTTCTTAGTCTGTTATCCAGTCAGCCCGTCTGGTTCAAAAACACAAAAAACAATTTTTCTAACCTATTTTCCTATCAGTTCTCGCCTGGTAGTCTACCTTTGAATGCTAGTTCTCGTCTAGTATTTTCCACATCTTTCACTGTGTACATAGTCCATGTTTATTCTAAACCAGAAAACAAAAAAATCTAAAGGCATCTGACACAATATTTCCCAATGACTCGCATGTCGTCGTGTTCCCCGATACGAAGCTCGACGGATGCCAGCGCTTCGAGTAATGTTTGAATTCCTTGTGGATGTTGTTAAATCAGAATTGCCACTCTTCAGCAGATGTAAGTTGAGTATTATCCCCGGAAGAGTCGAGATTGTCTTTTACCCCGTATCAGAGTAGGATCAGGAGTACTCTCAGCAGATTAAGATTGATATCCTTGATAGTAGGAGCATTTCCAGCAGTGTGCTGCGCGTAATCAACCTCAGTTTGGGTCAATCCCTGCAGAGCGCAATCAGTTGCCAATGGTTTGAAGAAAGCATCCCCGAGCAGAGTTGTCTTTCTTTCCCCAGTGAAGTCGTCAAGCCGGGTTGCCTTTTCATTTCTCCAGCAGGGCAGTTATCCCCAGCGGATTTGATTTCTCGTTTCCAGCATTTATTTTGCTGAGATGGCTCTGTGACTTCAGGTCATCCCCAGTAGAGTTGACGTTTCCTTCGGCATTTATTTTGCCAAGTGGTTTTCAGACCTGGTGTTCTCTGGCAGCTCAAGCCTGCATTAGCATTTGCATATATAGTCATAGCATTTATACAAGCATATAGCATATCCATGCCGTCTGGGCCTCGCATTTTCAAATAGAACGCATAGCATTTACATGTCGTATAGGACATTGCATCATTTCAAGCATACGCATGTCGAAACATAGACCAAGATGGTTACCTATTGGATTTCGAATTTGTTCACCTGCAGAGTTGTGTGGTTCAGCTTCTTGTCTTCCCCTGCGGAGTGATTCTTCATATTTGGTTGTTACGTCAGCATCGAAAAAATAACAACAACAACAAGGAGATTGACATATATCAGACTTCTGAAGCTGCCCCCTTCGTCAAAATAGGTGCCAGGCAGTTCCATTCAGAATTCCCCAGGAGAATTGTCCTCAAGTTCGCATTGAACTGTGAGTCGACCAGATTTGATCCCATGAGAGAGATGGGAATCAAGGTGTTTGCTTTACGAAGCATTATTTCAATACTTGTGGCGTCACACAGGTGTTGAAAAGGAGAAGAAAATTGTATCAGAAAATTGACCAGTTGTTGCCGTGATAACCAAACTTCAGTTTATCGGAAGCTATTCCTCAAGCAGTTTTGCAGTATATTCTTGCGGTTGGCAAATTTCAGGGTTCCATTTGTATTCAACCGTCATCTACCTTGAATGTTTGAAGGCTGAGCGCTCTTCACCCATTCAGGTCGAAGCCGCTTGAATATGGGCAGCTGTTGCACCCCAAAATTTGACCAACCGGGTCTCGCATTTGGCTCGATGTTTCGACGCATAACCGCATTCGCATCTGCATATTGCATACATTGCATCTTTCATTTGTATTGATTTTATCAGGGATCACAGCTCTTGTCTCGTGTTTCAGGTGTTTTTTATCAGTTTAAGTCAGTAGAATCGATTTTTGGGATATTTCGGTGCCCGTTTATTTTTACCGATTATTTTTGTGTCGTTCGGTGCTCATTTTGTCCCTCTGGGAATTATGGTGTTTTTTCTGGATTTTATAGGATTTTTTAGGGTTTAATTAGCTTTTAAATCATTTTTAGGATTTAATAGAATTTTTGATATTTTTAATTCTTTTTACATCAATTTTTAGCATTGTATAGAATATAATAGATTTTAAATTCATTTTTAGGATTTAATAGGTTTTAATAGATTTTAATATAGCTTTTTAGAAATTTTAAATAGAATTTAATAGCATTTTTCATTTTAGGATGATATAGGATTTTCTAGAATATTAGTATAATTTTTAAATAGTTTTAAATAGCTTTAATAGTTTTTAAAATTTAATTGTTTTTTTTTAGAATTTCTTTTATAGGAATAATAAATGAATAGAGTTTTCTTTTATGAAAATAAATAGGTTTTATTTTCTTTTATAGATATTATAGAAAATTAATAGATTTTAGAATATTATTAATTAGGGGTTAATTAGATTTAATGTTTGATTAGGGATTAGTTAGAGTTAATGCAGTTTTTTAGAGTTTTTTTAATTCATTTTCGCAGGCCCAGAATATTTTTTCGTCCAAGCCCAGTTCAGTGCAAGGCCCAGTTTGGGGTTTTTTGTCCAGAATGTTCAGGAAAAGTCCAAGAATGATCCAGCTAGTTCCAGCACCGCCTAGAACCTTCCAGAAGCTTCCAGCGCAGCTTCAGCCTTTAAGTAGAGCAGACGACACGTGTTGTAGAGGCTGGCCCCCACATTTCTCCACCCATGAACGCCACGTCACCCTCACGTATTCCCTCTCTCAGCCACGCGTGGGACACGCGTCCCACATGCACACACTCCCTCCACCATCGTTACCACGTGGCAACCATCAAGCCTCCCACCTGAAAGCCTCGCCGGCCGGCCTGCATGGCCGGCGGCCGCCGTAACCCTCACCGGCGAACCCAAAAACCCAGAATCCGGCCATTCATCATTCATCACCTTCATCTCCTTCCTCCAATCGATCCCCAGATCTTCATCATCACCATCCACGATCTCCAGAAAAACCACCAGAAACCTCCATTATTTCCTCCGATTCACCACCATATTCTTTCTACGATCCAACATCAGTATCAAGACCGTCCAGAAATTCATGATCTTCGTCTACTTTCTATGATCCTCATCGGTGTTCATCCTCAGCTCTCCAGAATTCCTCAACAATATTTGTTCTCAAATCCAGATCACATCAACAACAATCACCATCAACAGAACTCAACGCGTTTCCAGAAGCTCTCTTCAACCACCAAGATCTCCATCAAGAACATGCAAGATCCTCGTCTTCTTCCAAATCTCCAAAACGAAGTTCAACAAACAAACTTCAAGAACACTCATCAAACGGAGAACGCTCCATGAACTCTCAGATCATCAATCTTCATCAGAGATCCATTGAAGTTCATCAAGATCTTCACTCAGCGAGATTCCTCACGCGATCATCAACACCTTCTAGATCTTCATCTGTGGCGTATTTTCCAGAAAGTTTCCCAGAAACATCTTCACCATCAAGACGCATCGTTCTCCGTTCGAAGCTTCGTCGTGTATCAAGAACACCTTGAAGAGCGTCTCAGATTCCCAGTTCCATGAGGTCATCGGGATCCTCGCTCATCAACATCTTCGTCCGGCTACATTTTTTTCCAGATCCACAAGGGATTTCACCGGCGTTCGTCACTCCTCAGGAATGTCAAGGATGGATTGCGAGGGGTTTTGTTGTTTGTTCTTTTGTTTTTGCAAGTGGTGAAGCTAAGGTTGAGTGTGAAGAGGAACGAGAATGGAAGGATGGAGGACGAGAGAGATGAGAAGAGGGAGGTCTACGGCGGCGCTGAAGGCTGAGTGGGAAAGATTAGGGTTCTTTCAGTAACTGAGAGTGGAGAGAGGAGGAAGAAGATTGGGCCAGGCCCAATATTTTTTTTGATCAACTCACTTCCCTCACATTTTTGGGCAAGCGCTGGGCCTGAGCCCAACAATGAAGCTAATTGCCCCCAGACTCAGTTACACCCCCCTGCGTTTTTTTTGTGAAGAGAATTGGGCTGGGCCCAAACAATTCAGTTTTTTTATTTCATTTTATGTTAAACACCCCCTGTAATAGCAGTATACCCCCTCCCCTTATTTTTGTTTCTTTTATTCTTTTATATCTTGTTTTGCATATATTGTCCATGTGGGAAAAATAAAGAAAATATATTTGAAATAAAAGAAAAAAAGAATATAGAAAAAGAAATAGAAAAAAGAGTGAAGAGAAATATTTGTGAGAAAAAAAAATATAGAAAAGAAATGGAAAGAAAATATATATTTGAAAAAATAGAAAAAAGGTGAAAAATATTATAAAAAAAAAGGAATATAGAAAAATATTATGGAGAAAGAAAAAAAGAAAAAAATATGGAGAAAATATTGTGAAAAAAAATAGAGAAAAAAATACTTGGAGAAATATGAAAAATAAGAGAAAAAGAGAAAAAAATATTAAAAGTAGGTTTAATATTTTTAGAGTTCATTTTCTTTTAGGATACTTTCATAGAGATTATTTTCCGACTTTTAGGATAGTTGAGAAGCCCATTTGTTAGGGGGCTATTTTCATTCGACTTTTCAGGATAGAATAGGATAGCGTTTCCTAGGAGATTTATTTCAGTATTCAACTCATTGTAATCATTTTTCCAGAGATTAATAAAACGAGATTTGAGCTGTGGTCCGATAGTAGCCGAACTACAGCTGCTCTGATTCTTCGTACCAGACGAAGATATGTAGGCATAGGATGCGATATCCTAGCGAGCACACTAACGACTAACCTGTTGTTCTCTCGCGGCTGTGCGATCGAGACTTTCCCGCTGACGATTAATTGAGTACCCCTTTTTCTCTCTTGCCCGAGTGCATTTGAGACTCAGCCATAGTTTTGCCCATAGGTTCCCGACCCTGTGAAGCCAGTTGTTTTTCTCACTGCTGTGTGAGAATGTTTTGTTTAGCAGTAGTTAGTCTGAACTACGTAAAGCTCTGATCTTCCATCCAGTGGAAGTACGTAGGCACAAGACGCGAGGTCTTGGCGAGCCAATTTTCCCCGTAGTCCCGAACTACGTCGACTCTGACTTTCTCTCTCGAGAATACGTAGGCATAGAGTGCGACGCTCTATCGAGTCAATTCCCCTCCTTTTAGATTTAGCAGCCGTAGATAAGATTGTTTTGCATCCAGTAGACAACCCAAGCAAGCGTGGATCCCGTCGAGTACGACGGACGTGAGGGGTGCTAATACCTTCCCCTTGCGTAACCGACTCCCGAACCCAGGCTATGGTTGCGATGACCATACCTTTTCCCCGTTTTTTTGCGAGGTTTACTTCGAGCGTTTCCTTTCCCGCTCTGAGGGATAAATAACGCACGGTGGCGACTCTTCTGTCAGCCGGCGCCGATTTTCGCAGTAGCGACAATGCCTCAGAGAGGAATCTTGGAAGTAGAAATCTTTGACATCTGGGGAATTGACTTCATGGGACCTTTCCCATCTTCTTTTGGAAATAAATATATACTCGTCGTTGTCGACTATGTATCGAAATGGATAGAGGCCGTTGCCGCTCCAACAAATGACACGCGAGTAGTCGTTAAACTCTTTAAAAACGTAATCTTTCCAAGATTCGGTGTGCCCAGGCTCGTCATTAGTGACGGTGGTTCGAATTTCATATCACGAATCTTTGATAAACTCCTTTCCAAATACGGAGTCAAACATCGTGTAGCCACACCATATCATCCACAAACTAGTGGACAAGTGGAGGTTTCGAACAGGGAAATAAAACAAATTTTAGAAAAGAATGTCGCAACCTCCAGGAAAGATTGGTCCTCAAAGCTGAATGAAGCTTTATGGGCCTATAGGACCGCCTTTAAGACACCGATAGACACCACACCATTCAAACTAGTCTACGAAAAATCATGCCACCTGCCGGTAGAATTAGAGCATAAAGCCTTCTGGGATATTAAGACACTAAACTTCAACTACACTGCGGCAGGCGAAAAGCAAATCTTGAACCTTCATGAATTGGAAGAGCTATGATTAGACGCATACGAGAATGCACGCATCTACAAAGAAAGGACCAAGAAATGGCATGACAAACGTTCAATCCGGAAGCAGTTCAGAGTGGGAGACATCGTGCTCCTATTCAACTCCAGATTGAAACTATTCCTTGGAAAACTAAAATCTAGGTGGTCTGGACCTTTTGAGGTCACCAAAGTCCTAAAGAGTGGAGCTGTTGAAGTCACGAATCAAATCAACGCACCATTTATAGTAAACGGACATCGTTTGAAACATTATAACCAAAGTGAACACAACGACCACGTGAGCAATATGAAATTTCTCGAGATCCCCGAATAGCTTATATCCAAGCTATTGTCAGGCTTCAGACGTTAAAGACATCGCTGATTGGAAGGCAACCCAAAGTTTTCCTGATTTTCCTTCTAAATCTATTAAAACTATTTTTTTTATTAACTTATAATTTCTATAAATTTCTATTATCTTATTTTCCATTATCTATATGTATTTTATATTTTTCTCTTTTATCACTTTTTTATTCTTAAAATTATGATCTGAGTGAATGTGACTTTTTCCAAGATTTTAAAAGTCATTCTACTTTTGTTCCATTTTGTCTGACTTACGAGTATGGCCGACATCAACATTACGAATGTTGTGTTTAGAGGACGAGCTCAGCAGGCCAGATTCGAGGCACTGACTCAAAAAAACTTTGCTTCGACTCTGTACCACGATACACCAACCATGGACAATCTAGGAATCCAGGATAGCATTCAGTACTTATTTTACCAATTAGGCTGGGAGCAAACTGCTCTAAAGACCCGATTCGCTACCTTCCGCGAACTAACATTCGAATTCTTTAGTTCCCTAAGTTACTTACCTGAATATGGCTTTGGATCCACTAAAGAATTAATAACCTTTAGAATGTTTGGAATAGACCAAACACACAACCGTACCACGTTAGCTAACATCCTAGGCTTCCCTAGCAGACCATTTGTGTTTACTTCCATTGAAGAGGATTTTGATCTCGAATTAGACCAATTCTAGGGTTCCATCACCGGAAACTATCACCCAGAACCGAACGACATGCATAACAACGAGATACACAATCCAGCCTTCCGCTATTTCCATAGGATATTAGCCCATACCCTCTTTGGTAAGGAAGAAAACATCACAACAGTCTCAAAGGACGAGTTGTTCATCCTTTTCTGTGCTTCACAAGGCCGCCCTGTAAATGCTGTCCCTTTTATGATGAGGGCATTTACATGCATCAATCAGGACCCGCACTCACCCATTTTAATAGGAGGCCTAGTCACCATGATCGCCCATGAAATTGGTCTGAGGTATTACCTGAACAAAGTCGTCCGTTTCGACAACCTCAGAGCAATGGACATCCAGTTCTGCTTCAACAGACGCATTCTAGGTACCTTAGGACCAGGAGCCTACGAATACCTCATAGCTGACCAACCTGTCCACCTTTTCACACTGCCCAACCATGAGCTAACCAGTATCCACAACAAAGACAATTGGCTTTATGAATTGGACGAGCCTATGGGACCTCCATCACCTCACTCCACACCCCAGGCTTATATGTATGACAGTGATCAAGTCTCAGAAGCACATGACTATTTGTACTATCAAGACTATGAGTCAGAAGTAGAGATCGATCCTGAGACCCCTCCTAACTACCATAATTTTCCTGACCCCACGCCTGAACAAAACACAGATAACCTAGACACTGTTCTGAAAACTGTAGACGACCTCAAGTTAGAAGTAACCACTGTCAAAGATGAATTAACGCAGCTTCATATGGATTTCGTTACCTTCATGGACTTGGTTAGCGACCAATTTAATGTCGTTGTTCAGCAGGTCAACAATTTGAAGAAACCAACAGAGTGATCTTCTAGTTTTTGCTTTAATTTACGTTTACTGCATTTTACATTGTTCGACATTAGTTCATTTTGCAATTGTTTCCTCTTTTTGGATATTGTACTACCTTACACTCATTTTTCGATTTAATGTTATTTTCATTTCAGTACTTCCCTTAATTATGTTTCCTATTCATTTTTATTTTGTCATTATTCCATTATAAGTCATAATACCATATTTTCCACTGTTAAAACGCCCCACAAGCAAAATTCTGCAATTCTGCAGACTTTGCTGCTATGACGGTCGTCACACTCCCACCACGGTCGTCACGCGTGTTACGACCGTCACAGAACCCTGACGGTCGTCATGCAGAAAAAACCCCAATTCTGTTTTAAACAGAGTTGCGCCCCTCTCCATTCCCTCTCCCCTAATTCCCCACTCTCCCATTATCAAAACCCTATCAAAACCCTCCGAATCCCCCATAAAACCTCCACCATTTTCAACCTCCCATTCACCCTTATACATTACCCACTGCACTCCTTCGCCTCACCATTCTCTAAAACCTCATATTCTCAAACCTCTGCACTTCTCTCACAAATATGGCCAGTGCAAACCCCGATTTCAGCAACATCACCTTCCGCGAAGGAGAGGCCGGTGAACGGCAGCAGACGAACTTTCTAGCATTCCATCAACGGTCGCTTCAACCGACCCGATATGCTCATCTGAATTCTCTGACGGAACTCGGGATTCTCGACGGCGTCACTTGGATGTTGCAGAGAGCCGGCATCTGGCATCTCTGCACCACCCCCAACCCACCTACGAGTAACTCACTCTGGAGTTTCTCAGCTCTTTCGCCTACACAACATCATCCGGCGATGCCAACCAACTTCACGGCGCCGCCTGCTTTCGGATGTTCGGCACTGAATATCTGGTCCCCCAGGACCGCATCGCCGTCATCCTACAGTTAACTCACAGCGACGATGCTCACCGCCGCATCTCCGATCAGTTCTACCAAGAGGCCTTCCCTCTCTGGAACAGCCTGACCGGAACCACTCCAGACAGCTGGGACACGCTGAACGCCACTCATATCCACAACCCAGCTATCCGCTACTTCCACCGCGTGTTGAGCAACACCATATTCGCTCGTGACAGTAACCATAAGGTCAACTCGAAGGAGTTGTTTTTCCTCCGCTGTGTGTTCGCTTCAGAGCCGGTTAACGTCGCCCCGTTCCTCTTGGCTCACATTCAGGCCAACTGCAACCGCGGCTCTAAACCTTTCTACTTCGGTGGCATCATCACATCCATCGCCATAGGCCTCGGTCTTGGCGACCGCCTCCAGGCACTCCGCCAGATGCCCCCCGTATTCCTGGACACCGACCACTGCCGAGCCTCCCACCTTATCAAGGCCCTCCGTGATGGGCGATATCATCCTGTAGTGCGAGGCCGCACTATCCAGAGCATCATCATGCCTTCACGCACCCAGATGCACCCAGAGGACAGAGCCAACTGGCTCTTCGACACCGCTGCCCCTGCTGCCCCAACACAGGATAATATCCCAGAGCCCAGGGACGAAGTTCAGGAGGAGCTCGACAGAGCCGACCAGCCTAAGCCATCACAAGCAGCTGCTGCCGCTGGCCCTTCCACGCGCTGCCGCCCCCGTCCTGCCACTGATGACACATCCGCGGCCCTCCTCCGCTGCATTGAGCAACAGAACCAGATGATGCTTATGATGGAGCAGCAGAACCGCATGGCTGAGGAATTTGAAGCATGGCAGAGAGAGCAAACCGGCCAAATCCAGCAATCTTTGCAGATGATGCACGATATCCATTCCGGCATGGCTGACGAGATGGCGCACCTTACTGTGCGAGTCGACGGCCTCCGGGATTACATATTCCACACCGGAGCTCTGAACCTCGCCGCCCGTGACCCCCCAGCCAGAGGTCGAGGCAGAGATCGAGGACGAGGACGGGATTAGTAGTATTTTTCATTTTTGCCATTTTTGTTGTTTTTTCTTTATTTCCTTTGTATCTCCCTTCCGCATTCCTTCAAATCAGTGGGGACACTGATTGAGATAGTGTGGGAGCGAATCATTATTTCCCTTTTCATGTTATTTCCCTTTTCATTTCCCTTCAAATCATGTACTTCTTCTTTCGAATTTAAAGAAATTTTAATTTTCGGTTTCGGCAAATAAGCACTTATATATATATATATATTTATCTCTGTTACGTGAACTCCCCGCGTTTCATATGACTATACAAAGAAATCTTTAAGCATCACGAGGACACGCCAAAGTTCAATCAAGTATGGAAATCCCGAGAAGAAAATTTTAACAACTCCATTAACGTCCTGACACCTTATACCTCCAGTTTATGCGAGTCCGTTTCACTACCTACACGTACCGAAGTTTCAAGCTCCTACTCAAACGTAGCCCCCAGTAGTTTACACAAGCAGTCGGCACCATCCTAAATGCTTCTAAGTAATGAAACCGATGCAAATAAGTGTGTGTGATCTCTAACTCAAAATGAAAAATCATGAAGAAGAAAAGCCATATAGCCTGAGTATAGAGACATGTTCCTTCTAAGTTAGGTGCTCCTCACCCGAGCATTTAGCCCAACGGTACAGAAAGTCTTTGAAAATCAATAGAATAAGCTTATGTGCAAAGAAGAATCGAAATAGAAAAGAGATCATAGCCACTAACAGGTTGACCTGCCATGAAAGTATATGGATAACGGGCTTAATGCGACTGCGCCAGAACAAACCGGGTAAAACTTGTTGCAAGGAACTTGACGCCAAGCTGCAGTAGCATGATTGGAACTGGCTTGCATAAAAAGGAGGCCTTCGAAGACTTACAACTCAGTGTCACCACCATATGTGTTTTGTCTCAATTTTAGTCTTGGCCTTCCTAACTTACAATTTGAGAAAAAAACCTTTCGGAAAGGAGAAGCGTGCCGCGTGTTTGCCACATTTTCAATTTTTCTAACTTTTACTTGAGGATAAGTAAAGATTCAAGTTTAGGGGAGTTTGATAACGCGAAAATATATCTATAAAATGACATGTGTTTTAACTAATGTTTGACCGGTTTCACTCCGAATTCGGGGCATTCCATGCTATTTGTCTAAGTATTATGCAGGTATTCGAAGAACATGTCCAAGCAAAGCAATATGAAGAAAAGGAGCAAAAACAAGTGAAAAATGGATGAAAAACCAAGAGAAAAACAGCAGAAACGAGCTTTACTGATGTGACAACCGTCACACAGCCGTTACGCTCGTCATGCGTGTGACGACCGTCACACCTCCATGACAACCGTCATGCAGCCAGAACGTGCAGAATGAAGTCACGTGCAAAATTCCCCCCTCAAAGACCAAAAGTGTGGCCACTAACTCCTACTTTTCTGCCTCAAACCCACTTCCTGAAGGAATAACCGTTAGATACTCTCCTGTCGCACCTCGAAAAATCACGGAGACATTTCGGAGAACGAGACCCTCGCGCGAAAGGCGCGGAAATGCGGTTCGACAGAGTCGCCACCGAATAAACGGATAGGAACAGGGTTGTCGCAACCATGTTCCGGGTTCGGGAGTCGGTTACATAAGGGGAAGGTGTTAGCACCCCTCACGTCCATCGTACTCGACGGGAACCTCTTTAGGTAATTGTGGGGAGTGTTGTTTAGGTTTACTTGTTTTCTTCTCGTTATTAAAGGTAGGATTGGTAGGTTAAAAGGGTTAAAGACGTAAAGGAGAGATGGGTGGTTAGAGGATAGGGTGCTCGCCAAGGATTGGGGCCCTTGTGCCTACGTATGCTCATTCGGACGAGAATGAGAAATCAGAGCGTCGTAGTTCGACTACGGGAAAGGATGGGAATGTGTGGACGGAATAATGGAGGAAGATAGAAGTGTGGAATAGGGGAGAAAAATGGAAGTGTGCTCGCCAAGATCATCGCAATCTTGTGCCTACGTATCTTACATTCGGACGAGAATGAAGAATCAGAGCAATCGTAGTTCGTGGTAACAACCACGAAAAGACGAGGTTTGAAAAGGGTTGAAGTTTGAGTTCGAGACGAAAGGGTGACTGACAAGCAACCCAAGAGCGTGCCTCAAGAGCTTGTCATTCAAGAATTCAAAGAATGCGAGATTCCAGGAACTCAATTCTTTCGGGAATTGACTGAATAAGTTGAAGATAAAGAGTTGGATGTTTTGAAATCGAAAGAATGAACTAATAACAACTCGAGGGCGCGCCTCGAGAGTTACTCATTCGAATATCCAAAGAATGCTAGATTCTGAGAATATCCCTCTTTCGTAAGTTTTAAAATGTTTGTGAAAGGATCGAATCGAAAAAATGGCATGCGGGGCCAAAAGGAAGTTGGTTTGGAAACGGCTCGACGACGTGTCAAGGATTTGTTTGAAAATGAAACCGACCTGACGACGTGTCAAGGGTTAAGATTGTGAGAAACGATATTAGTCCCTGAGGGTGCCCCTAATATCGAAACCACGAGGAATTGTGAAGTGTGTGCGAACTGTCGATGGTTGCGAATGCGTACGAGCATTTGACATAGGAGAACATTGGAAAATGATTAAGTTTGAAAAAGTCGAAAGGTTGAGTGAATAACAACTCAAGAGCGTGCCTCAAAAGCTATTCACTCGGAAATTCAAAGAATGCTAGATTCCAAGAACCTTCTTCCTTTCGAAGTTTGATCGAGAAAATATTTGAAAAAAGTCGAAAGATTGAGTGAATAATAACTCAAGGGCGTGCCTCGAGAATTATTCACTCGAAGATTCAAGGAATGCTAGATTCCAAGAACCTCCTTTTTTCGAAGTTTGAATCGAGAAAATGTTTGAAAAAGTCGAAAGTTTGAATGAATAATAACTCAAGAGCGTGCCTCGAGAATTACTCACTCGAAAATCCAAGGAATGCTAGATTCCAAGAACCTCCTTCTTTCGAAGTTTTAATCAAGAGAGATATTTTTGAAGAATTGAATTGAATTGAGGGTATGGAAAGAGTTTGCGGCATGAGAAGTGAGAATACAAGATTGGATTTGAAAATAACGATTATTTAGTAAATGAGATGTCAGCCTCACAACCAATTTAACGGAGTATTATCGTGATGCGAGATCTCGACAACATCTTTTCTCATTCGAAAAATATTCTGATGGACAATGGAAATATCACACTGAATTGCTAGATTCTTATGATATTTCTTTGTCCAAAGAAGAGAATTTAAAAAACAAAAAAATTGAATAATACATTATTTAAGGTGTACACCTTAATAATGTTCATTCGAAAACTCGAGAAGTGCTAGACTTCAAGAGTTTAATTTTCACCCATTGATTTAATTTATGAAATATTGTTTAAAATAAACAGTGAAAGTATCATGTGGACTACTAGACTTTAATGACATTTCTTTGTCTAAATAATTAAAAGGTATATTTTAAAACGAAAAGTCGAATGTCACTACCCAAGGCGTACGCCCCAATAGTGATTAATCAAGAACTCAAAAGATGTTAAACCTTAAAAGTTCTTTTTTGTTATTGATTAAAAAAATGATTTGTGTTGAAAATAAATTAAAACATCTAAAATTCGAACTATATTTTTTTGAATAACGCACAACAGGAACACACATTCGTTTATGAATAACTGCCTAAGGCGCATTAGAATTCAATTCTACTAAGTATACCAGAGATAAGAGTAACAAGAAGATGCAGAAAAGGAGAAAGATAAAAAGGGTTACACACTGTAGGCATCAGACCCATGTTTACATATTCCGCAATTCTTTGCCGGCCCTATCAAGCAACTTTTTGCCAAACATAATGCTGCGCATCATTAGAGAATTTGCTTGGATCAGATCCAGCAGGGCATTCTTAAGGTAGGGATTACCCTTAAATTTCACCAGTGTTGTACAGATGACATAATTTCCAAATGGATCCAAAAGGAGCCTTGATATATTAGGGGAATTAAGGAGCTCAGCAATGATTTTTTCAGATAGATGCACACCTGCGTCATGGAAAAACTTTTCCACTACATTACTCCCATACTTATTGCAGGAAAGATACACAAATCGTCCTTCAAGCTGCCTGTGTAGGTTGCCTGAGATTCTCTGTATTTTCATAGACAATAGATGTTGAAGCACATAGTTTCCATAACAATCTTCTGCTAATAATGGAGCATTTAGTACGATGTCATCAATCAGCCGATTCTTAACTTCTCCTTGAGCATGGCTAGCGCAATACTATATCACACAACATCCAGTCTTGTCTCTTGCAATCGACAGAGAGTTAGTTGCAATAATGCTCAGGAATATCTTAGTATCTTCCTGTGGGAAATTTCTCAGACAAGAGAGAGCCACACGATGACCATTAACATCCTTAGACAACAAAATAGCAGCAGGATTGAAAGCTGACATAATAAGAATCCTTTGATCTCTGGTGGTAGCATTCTCACACAATAACAGAACTTATAACTTAAAAGTGAAAAAACAAAATCCAAACATAAGCTGTAACAAAACGAAATGCCTGAAGCTATAATGTATAACCACAACGTTTTGAAATCCCAACAACATCTACAAAATTTTATTACTCTAAATCTCAACCAAAGTGCAAGCAGAATTGAAATGCAATATAACCGACACCTTAATCGAACCAAACTACATAGACCAAGTTAATGCCGACAAGAGTCTGAACAAATATCCCATTCAGTTAACATTTTACGGTGATTGAATTAAGAAATATAAACAATAAATAGCATGGCAAAGCTTATCCTACACGCGATAAGAATTCGAGAAATACCGACACGCGAAAATTACTTCCTCTCTGTGTTGCTGCCGTCGATACGAATCGTTGAGTTAACAGGATTCCGCTTCAGAGCATATATTCTGCAAGATATCTTCACAACGAGGCTACCGAGTTGCTCCCGAGAACGCGTTTCAATCCAAATTTTATCTTGAATGCGTAACCTCCACACCTGCATAATAGCCAAATCACAGACAAAGACAGAACTCTTCGTGAAAGTTATCCTTGCATCAGCTTCCACCATATCCTATATAACCCATTCACCCTCTGGAGATAAAGTTACGAACCACCGAACATGCCTTGTCGTTGAACCTGTATATGAAAGCATCGTCGCCCTTTACGAATTTGAAGCTGAAAAACAAATGCGAGCTCCTGCTGTAGCTGTGATTGGATTCGATAAAGATGACATCGCTGAATTCGTGTTACAGAGCTAGGCACCGTTGTTGTAAATGAAGTCTAGGGACGCTGCGCCGTCATTGAGTTGATATCAAAACCACTAATCCATTCTCCACCTGCATTTAAGTGAAAACATACCAAAACAGGACAGCATAATCACAAAAAATGAAAGCGAAAAAAAGAAAGAGTTGAACATATAGACCCTCTTTGCCTCCATAAACTTGTTACAGCTTGAACCAAGCTTAACTGAAACCTGCATAATTTGTATCAGTCGCAAACCGTTGTTACCGACTCGCCACAGTTGTGGAAATGTTGTTATTGGTGTTTGAATCAGACCAATATCATTAATTCCCCCTCAACCTGCACGCAAATGATCACACAAAAAGGAAGCAGTACAGGGAACCAACATGAAAACCGAAAATAAAAAAGAGCAGTCTATATACATAAACCATGTTCTCCTTTTTCCAATGAATCCTCAGCATAAAGCATACTGATGTACATCAGTAGATCATAGCACAATTAATTCAAATTTAAAAGTGGTAGCCGCAGGTTCAGATCACAAGGTTGAACATTCTCACTGCATAACTGGTTTTCTTAACAAGAACATCTACTGATAAGAGAATTTAAACAAGCTAGCATTCAATGATTTTACGAATGTAAATAGAATTAAATTTAAGAAAGTCTATACAGCAGCAATATTTCATTTACAAAGGTCTATGCATCTTTACCCAGAAACTGAATGCAAACTTCAATAACCTATTCCGCAGAAAACCCAGAAAAAAGAACACAAACTGGGTCGTTACCATATTGAGACAGGTACAAACATGGTGTTATCGACTTGTCATTGCGGTGCACTGCTAAGTCAGAACCGAATGCAAGCTGTTACCGAATTGAACACTCGCAGCAAGCCTACGTTCTAGCAACAGCTTGTGGAGAGATTTCCCTAGTTGTCGAATATGAAAATGAGGCACGTGTGGCGTAAACGATTTGCCGACATGAGGAGAAACTGTCCTAAGAGCAACAGATCAAGCTTTGTCGCCTTAACACATCCCTGCTAGCAACGCGAAGGAGGAATCTGAAATCATTCCGTGATACTTTCCTTCCAAACCCGAACATCAGCGACTCCGAACTTTCCTCTTCTTCAAAATCTGCATATGAAACAAAAACAGACAGCAGGGTTGCCTTTCACAAAACCAACACCTTCACATAATTTATTACTCTAGATTACCATCAAAGTGCAAGCAGCAATGTGAACACACACTACCCTAACAATAATAACGCCATAAAAACTTGTTCGAGACCGAACCACAATACGTAATGGAATAGCAAACCAGACACAACCGCGCATCAGTTTATAGATTGCTTATTGCATCCTGATGTGTTATTGCTGCCATTTCTGAACGCGGCTGTTACGTCATTGCGAGCCGAGGATGTCGCATCCTAGCTGGGAGCAGATACAAGAACGTGCGAGGTGGGCAAGGTTGAACTCAGTTGTAGCTCGCAAATAATGATCTGGTGATGTCAATGTTATTGTCGCTGCGAGTTGTTTGATGTTTTGAATGGAAACTACCACGATTTGGGTTCGTTGATATCCCTTAATGGTACAAATGATGCACAAGAAGTCGTCATTTAGAAACATCAAGTGTGAGAAGCTACGAGTTACTGTTGCTTGCAAAATACAGGGATGTGTATCGTTGTTGTTGTGCTAACAGTGAAGGTGAATGAAGGGTGTCGTTAATGGTGGAGGATGAAATGGTGGTTACGATTTGATAAAGGGAAGAAAATCGAGGGTTCTGTCGGAAGAGAAATGGGTTTTGGACGGTTATGGTTGAAAGAGGAAATGGAAAGCTGAGAAGGTTTCGGGGGCGGCTAGGAAATGGAGAAGAAGATGCAGCCGTTTTGATGAGGAAGGTGGCGGCGCTTGGGGTTTTTTAGGGTTCAGAAATGAAGGTGGCGGCGTTTTGTCTGAAGAAGGAGGATGAACAGTAATGAGGGTTCTTTCTTAATGAATTACCCTTCCCTCTTTATATCCAAATTTGTATCCTCTCTCTCCATCCATTTTTTTTTCTTCATTCCACTTAACGGGCCGCAGAACCAATGGGCTTGCTTCTCTCTCTTTTTTTTTTTATATTTTTAAATAATCTTTTGATTAATTAGTAAATAATATAAAATAAATAAAAATAAAACTTACTTAATACTAAATATCATGACTATAAAAAGAAAATAATACCTACATTAATAATTAAACGGATATTTGAAATATATATATAAAAAACAATCTAAAGAAAAAACAAAAATAAATAATATTATTAGTAACAAAAAAAATAGTTTAAGAAATTAAAGATAAAAAATTATATTCACATAAAAATAAGTCTTTAGGCCACGCGTCGCACTTTAATTGGTCAAAAAGATGAAGTTCTAAAAAATCAATCAATTGTGAGCGGACACGTGTCTAAATAACAAGAAAATAATCCGACAATTTAAAAACATAAAATAATCGAAAAACAACAAAACTTAAAAAGAGGTAGGACAAATTTAGGGTATGACAGATGCCCCTATCTAATAGGCTTAAACCTAGGGAAATGAACTGCTATAGTGTTCATTTTCCTGAGGTAGAAGTCAATTAGATATAAAGAAGACCCTGAATTTATCCGAAAGAAAAAGAGATGCCTGAGAATTGAAAAAGTTGGATGAAGTAAACCTCTGAGTAAACTGTAAATAATAGGCAAAAGGTCGTCATCCCTAAAAGGATGACGGAAAGAAATAAACATGGCTACTACCACCAAAAGGATGGTAGAGCAAACACCATCGCACAATCTGACATTAATCCAAGTGACAAACCCCCCACCAAAAGGATGACGGAGCGAAACACACACCAGCCACTACCACCAAAAAGGATGATAGGGCAAACACTATCGCACAATCTGACATCGACGAAATGCCAGACCCACCACCAAAAGGATGACAGAGCGAAACACACACCAGTCACTACCACCAAAAGGATGATAGGACAAACACAACCGCACAATCTGACATCGACGAAATGCCAGACCCACCACCAAAAGGATGACGGAGTGAAACTCACACCAGCCACTATCACCAAAAGGATGATAGGGCAAACACTATCGCACAATCTGACATCGACGAAATGCCAGACCCACGGCCAAAAGGATGACAGAGCGAAACACACACCAGTCACTACCACCAAAAGGATGATAGGACAAACACAACCGCACAATCTAACATCGACGAAATGCCAGACCCACCACCAAAAGGATGACGGAGTGAAACTCACACCAGCCACTATCACCAAAAGGATGATAGGGCAAACACTAACACACATCGCACAATCTGACATCGACGAAATGCCAGACCCACCACCAAAAGGATGACGGAGCGAAAACTCACACCAGCCACTACCACCAATAGGATGATAAGGCAAACACAAACACACATCGCACAATCTGACATCGACGAAATGCCAGACTCACCACCAAAAGGATGATGGAGCGAAACACAAACAAAATATCGCACAATCTGATATCGACGAAATGCCAGACCCACCACCAAAAGGATGACGGAGCGAAACACAAACAAAATATCGCACAATCTGACATCGACGAAATGCCAGACCCACCACCAAAAGGATGACGGAGCGAAACACAAACAAAATATCGCACAATCTGACATCGACGAAATGCCAGACCCACCACCAAAAGGATGACGGAGCGAAACACAAACAAAATATCGCACAATCTGACATCGACGAAATGCCAGACCCACCACCAAAAGGATGACAGAGTGAAACACAAACAAAATATCGCACAATCTGACATCGACGAAATGCCAGACCCACCACCAAAAGGATGACGGAGCGAAACACAAACAAAATATCGCACAATCTGACATCGACGAAATGCCAGACCCACCACCAAAAGGATGACGGAGCGAAACACAAACAAAATATCGCACAATCTGACATCAACGAAATGCCAGACCCACCACCAAAAGGATGACGGAGCGAGACACAAATAAGCTATCGCACAATCTATCATTAATGACCATGATAGACCCCCCACCAAAAGGATGACGGAGCGAAACTCAAACAAACTATCGCACAATCTGACATCGACGAAATGCCAGACCCACCACCAAAAGGATGATGGAGCGAAACACAAACAAAATATTGCACAATCTGACATCGACGAAATGCCAGACCCACCACCAAAAGGATGACAGAGCGAGACACAAATAAGCTATTGCACAATCTATCATTAATGACCATGATAGACCCCCCACCAAAAGGATGACGGAGCGAAACTCAAACAAACTATCGCACAATCTGACATCGACGAAATGCCAGACCCACCACCAAAAGGATGACGGAGCGAAACTCACTCCAGCCACTACCACCAAAAGGATGATAAGGCAAACACAGATTCGAAGCTTACCAACACCAAAAGGATGCAGGCTAGGTTGAACTGACGAAGTTCGACTATCACCAAAAGGATGATAGTAAGGCAATTGACAACGGTCACGCTTGCAGGGTATAACTCATTGGGGAACCCCCGAGAGGAAGATTGGATTGAAATGAGTCAACGGGGTACGCCCACCGTCTTGTTTGGAGATCATAGTTTTGCTGAAATGATTTCATGGTCACGCCCATGAATTCTGAAGAAGATGCCCCTGACCGGGCTGAGTTTGTCTTGGAATTGTCTTGCTCAACAAAAGGCTGAACAACTTCATGAGGAACGGTCACGGCTTTGCTGAAGATGCCCCTGCTCGGGCTGAATCTTGCACTGAAACTCTTGGATTTTCCCAACAAAAGGTTGAACAACTTCGTGGGGAACACCCCCGGTCTTGAATGGTATGCCCCTGACTGGGCTGAATGTTGATTTGAAGATTTGATCAACCACAAGGTTGAAATACGTCATGGGAGACGCCCATGGTCTTTGAAAAAATGCCCCTGACTGGGCTGAATCTTGCTTTGAATGTCTTTGAATTTCGTGGGGGAAACCCACAATTACAGAAGATTACCCCTGACTGGGATGATGATTGCTTTGAAGCTCTTGATACTCGTGGGAGAAATCCACGACCTTTGTGGAAGATGCCCTTGACCGGACTGATGATGGTATTGGAAATCTTCAAGATTGATCCTGGACCTTGACTTGCATATATGAATGCTGGATAATAAATGATATTCCATATGAGTGGACGTGCAAATGCAAATGCTGACGAGCGGAGATGCAAGAGCTTTGGGGAAGTATGATATGGTTAGGTATGCATACGATGCAAGATGCTTATGATAGCGAATGTAATGCGCATGATGCATATGATTGCAGACGAGTAATTGAAAATGCATGTGAAGACGCCAGCGTGGTGGACTTTTGGTAGTTGCCAATGCGGATTGGACTTCGGGTGGTGGGAGGGGTTGACTGCCTCGACACGCAGTTTGTTGAAGATGCCATGATTGACACAGGCGAAGATACTCTGGATGCCCCAAGTCTGGGTACTTGGTGATTTGTTGCGAATTCCCTTCAGAGAATGTTGCAACTTTGCTTGATGGTCAGGACGACCTAGTCTTGCCCCCAGTCAAAACCTGTTAATGGCTTGCCCCTGCTCGAGCTCTTGAGTAATTTGCCCCAGCCTATGGGTTCTGAGGTAGTCTTGCTTCGTGTCGGCCACTGAAAGTCAAGCTCCTCCTCGTTTGCCTTTTGTTGAAATGTCTTTGAATACCTAGCACTGTTTTGCAAATAAAATTGTACATTCACAAATGGTAATAATTAATGCAAAGTTTAATGCAAGTTTTGAAAAACTGTCTTTTATTGAAGTGTCGCGACAGTGAGAAACGAATGGGCATTAGCCCAGATGTTGTGCTGATTTTGATAAGTGCGAAAAGATGTTACAAGAATAATGACCAATGTTGATGATTAACAATCATGTGAGGAGTCAGGTTACACAACCTTGCGACAATATGCTTTCAGAATAAACCTCGTCTCAATTAGGTCTTTCAAGGGTTGTAACGTGGTCTGGTTCACGGTTATGAAACAAAGGATGCTATGCTCAAAGTATAATTTGTACCCACCCATTCTTCTTAATGATCTCCAGTCCTATGCTCAATTAATACTTCTCTTGACGGTATAAACTTGATGGTTCAAGGTTTGCTCGACGTGGCAGTCACCTTATTTTGGTTTTTGACGGATGTTAGTGCCCCTTTGATTTGGGTGGCCACTGAATTTTTTGTTTTTGTTGAGGGTTTCGGGGTCCTCTTTTGCTTTTGTTTTGATCCCTAACTTTTGCATGGATTAACTTTGTTTGTTAGACCCATCGGGATTGCCTTGATTTTGTCTAAGTCCCCTCTGAGGTGTTTGACTTAGCAGGATTTTTTGATTTTTTTATTTTTGGGAAGGTTGTGACTGCCATAGCATGGGTCTTTGATGAACCACCGTCTCTGGGATTTCGCTTTGTTGATTCAAGTGCGGAGTTGGATTAACTGAACACTACCCTGCCCCAGGTTGAGTGTAAAAGGTTTGAATATCCGAAGGAAACTGCTACTTCTAGGCTCGAAGTGGTTTACTAGGGATTAACTCCTTATATCTCCGGTGTTTGGGGAATTGAAGCAATGCTTGTACATCATTGACGAGATTCTGTCTGAAAGCATACGGTTTGCAATTATGGGTATCTCGTTTTCATCATCCTCCCTCAAATCATGCTAAACAATAGTGAATAGAGTGGAGTGAATAAATGTGTCGGTGATGAGTGAAAAATGAGTGAATACGACATAACTAATTCAAAACATGCATAAACGATACATTAATGAAAACCAAATACGAAATGGCAATTGTTCAAAGCATACAGTACTTAAACACACAAAGACAAAATATAAGAAATGCGAGAGATTAAATGGCAGCATGACGGCCTTCTTCAGAGAATGAACTTGACTGGACTTGATATGATGTTAGCACTAGTTGGCTGGTGGCATCGGGTCGTTGATGGCACTGAGATACTTCCCATCAAAGGTGAGAGCTTCCTTGTCAACCAGGTCTTGAATTTTGTGCTTGAGAAACCGGCAGTTCTCAATGTTGTGACCTGGAGCGCCCTTATGAAACTCACAATGAGCATTCGCGTCGTAATCAGCAGGAAGGACAGTTGGGGGAGCTAGGTCTCTCGGAGCGATAGCCTTTTTCTCCACTAGTTGAGCAAAGATGTCTGCATATGTCATTGGAAGACTATAAAATACTCTATCTGGCTTCCATGTTCTTGTGTTGATTTTGCTGACGCGGTCGTTGACCGGTTCGCTGTTCTGATTCCTTTCCAGTTATGGAGAGGGCTTCGAAGATCTGATCCATCTTTCTGTTGAGGGATTCCAGCTCCCTCCTGATAGCAACTTGTTCTTGCTGGATCTGCTCCATTGTTCATCTTGTATTGGCTCTAGTTGTGTACTGGTGTCGAGGAATCAGCTTGATTTATTGGAGAGGAAGGAACGAAGACATAAGATTCTGTTGAAGGACTGGAAATGCAAAATGCACAACATATGAAATGTAATGCGAATGATATGCAAGATGCAATGCAAGACACAAGATCCAGGATCGCAGGATCACAATCAAACAACTCCTGAAGCTGGTAACTGTGATAGATAAGTAACCATAATTTCCTGCTCAAAGAAAAACTGACAGGTACGACCTATAAGGGAAGATCTAAATATTCTACCCATAAATCCACTCACGGGATAGTTTCTAACGTTTGGTTCCCAGGATTACAGACACTAGTCGTATTAGCGTCACGCAACAGGCTGGCTGTATTACGACGATAATGACGATAAGGTCTCTCCTGAGCGGGGTCCTCATGCTAGGCGCACAAGGAGCGAGTCCTTGGAGACTAACACTACACGACCACCAATATCGGAACTGGTGCTAACAAAAAGGTTTCCAGAATCACGGACCCTTCATTAATCAAGTCATGCAACAGGCTAGTTGTGTTACAACCAGAACTACGAATAGGTCTCCTCTGGAGGAGCTTTCATGACAGGCACACAAGGAGCGAATCCTTGGAGACTAACACTACTCGACTACCAATTCTAAACTATGTGTTCTCTCTGCTTTTACCAAAGCTCGGGCGTAGAGCCTTACTCATGATGTTATCCCAAGAACCAACAGGCAACCAAGATAACAAGCGCAAATAAAATCTACAAGAGAACAAATACAAAAAGAAAACAAATAAAAAACAAACACTCCTCACAAACCAAAAGATAGGCTCGACTCTCTCTTTGCATGGAGCAAAAATGTCCCCAGCAGAGTCGCCAGCTGTCGCACCTCGAAAAATCACGGAGACATTTCGGAGAACGCGACCCTCGCGCGAAAGGCGCGGAAATGCGGTTCGACAGAGTCGCCACCGAACTTTATTTTTCCCGAATAAACGGGAGAGGAAAATATCGAGAAAACCTCTTAAACGAAAAGGATAGGAACAGGGCTGTCGCAACCATGTTCCGGGTTCGGGAGTCGGTTACGTGAGGGGAAGGTGTTAGCACCCCTCACGTCCGTCGTACTCGACGGGAACCTCTTTAGGTAATTGTGGGGAGTGTTGTTTAGGTTTACTTGTTTTCTTCTCGTTATTAAAGGTAGGATTGGTAGGTTAAAAGGGTTAAAGACGTAAAGGAGAGATGGGTGGTTAGAGGATAGGGTGCTCGCCAAGGATTGGGGCCCTTGTGCCTACGTATGCTCATTCGGACGAGAATGAGAAATCAGAGCGTCGTAGTTCGACTACGGGAAAGGATGGGAATGTGTGAACGGAATAATGGAGGAAGATAGAAGTGTGGAATAGGGGAGAAAAATGGAAGTGTGCTCGCCAAGATCATCGCAATCTTGTGCCTACGTATCTTACATTCGGACGAGAATGAAGAATCAGAGCAATCGTAGTTCGTGGTAACAACCACGAAAAGACGAGGTTTGAAAAGGGTTGAAGTTTGAGTTCGAGACGAAAGGGTGACTGACAAGCAACCCAAGAGCGTGCCTCAAGAGCTTGTCATTCAAGAATTCAAGGAATGCGAGATTCCAGGAACTCAATTCTTTCGGGAATTGACTGAATAAGTTGAAGATAAAGAGTTGGATGTTTTGAAATCGAAAGAATGAACTAATAACAACTCGAGGGCGCGCCTCGAGAGTTACTCATTCGAATATCCAAAGAATGCTAGATTCTGAGAATATCCCTCTTTCGTAAGTTTTAAAATGTTTGTGAAAGGATCGAATCGAAAAAATAGCATGCGGGGCCAAAAGGAAGTTGGTTTGGAAACGGCTCGACGACGTGTCGAGGATTTGTTTGAAAATGAAACCGACCTGACGACGTGTCAAGGGTTAAGATTGTGAGAAATGATATTAGTCCCTGAGGGTGCCCCTAATATCGAAACCACGAGGAATTGTGAAGTGTGTGCTAAATGTCGATGGTTGCGAATGCGTACGAGCATTTGACATAGGAGAACATTGGAAAATGATTAAGTTTGAAAAAGTCGAAAGGTTGAGTGAATAACAACTCAAGAGCGTGCCTCAAAAGCTATTCACTCGGAAATTCAAAGAATGCTAGATTCCAAGAACCTTCTTCCTTTCGAAGTTTGATCGAGAAAATATTTGAACAAAGTCGAAAGATTGAGTGAATAATAACTCAAGGGTGTGCCTCGAGAATTATTCACTCGAAGATTCAAGGAATGCTAGATTCCAAGAACCTCCTTTTTTCGAAGTTTGAATCGAGAAAATGTTTGAAAAAGTCGAAAGTTTGAATGAATAATAACTCAAGAGCGTGCCTCGAGAATTACTCACTCGAAAATCCAAGGAATGCTAGATTCCAAGAACCTCCTTCTTTCGAAGTTTTAATCAAGAAAGATATTTTTGAAGAATTGAATTGAATTGAGGGTATGGAAAGAGTTTGCGGCATGAGAAGTGAGAATACAAGATTGGATTTGAAAATAAAGATTATTTAGTAAATGAGACGTCGGCCTCACAACCAATTTAACGGAGTATTATCGTGATGCGAGATCTCGACAACATCTTTTCTCATTCGAAAAATATTCTGATGGACAATGGAAATATCACACCGAATTGCTAGATTCTTATGATATTTCTTTGTCCAAAGAAGAGAATATAAAAAACGAAAAAATTGAATAATACATTATTTAAGGTGTACACCTTAATAATGTTCATTCGAAAACTCGAGAAGTGCTAGACTTCAAGAGTTTAATTTTCACCCATTGATTTAATTTATGAAATATTGTTTAAAATAAACAGTGAAAGTATCATGTGGACTACTAGACTTTAATGACATTTCTTTGTCTAAATAATTAAAAGGTATATTTTAAAACGAAAAGTCGAATGTCACTACCCAAGGCGTACGCCCCAATAGTGATTAATCAAGAACTCAAAAGATGTTAAACCTTAAAAGTTCTTTTTTGTTATTGATTAAAAAAATGATTTGTGTTGAAAATAAATTAAAACATCTAAAATTCGAACTATATTTTTTTGAATAACGCACAACAGGAACACACATTCGTTTATGAATAACTGCCTAAGGCGCATTAGAATTCAATTCTACTAAGTATACCAGAGATAAGAGTAACAAGAAGATGCAGAAAAGGAGAAAGATAAAAAGGGTTACACACTGTAGGCATCAGACCCATGTTTACATATTCCGCAATTCTTTGCCGGCCCTATCAAGCAACTTTTTGCCAAACATAATGCTGCGCATCATTAGAGAATTTGCTTGGATCAGATCCAGCAGGGCATTCTTAAGGTAGGGATTACCCTTAAATTTCACCAGTGTTGTACAGATGACATAATTTCCAAATGGATCCACAAGGAGCCTTGATATATTAGGGGAATTAAGGAGCTCAGCAATGATTTTTTCAGATAGATGCACACCTGCGTCATGGAAAAACTTTTCCACTACATTACTCCCATACTTATTACAGGAAAGATACACAAATCGTCCTTCAAGCTGCCTGTGTAGGTTGCCTGAGATTCTCTGTATTTTCATAGACAATAGATGTTGAAGCACATAGTTTCCATAACAATCTTCTGCTAATAATAGAGCATTTAGTACGATGTCATCAATCAGCTGATTCTTAACTTCTCCTTGAGCATGGCTAGCGCAATACTGTATCACACAACATCCAGTCTTGTCTCTTGCAATCGACAGAGAGTTAGTTGCAATAATGCTCAGGAATATCTTAGTATCTTCCTGTGGGAAATTTCTCAGACAAGAGAGAGCCACACGATGACCATTAACATCCTTAGACAACAAAATAGCAGCAGGATTGAAAGCTGACATAATAAGAATCCTTTGATCTCTGGTGGTAGCATTCTCACACAATAACAAAACTTATAACTTAAAAGTGAAAAAACAAAATCCAAACATAAGCTGTAACAAAACGAAATGCCTGAAGCTGTAATGTATAACCACAACGTTTTGAAATCCCAACAACATCTTCAAAATTTTATTACTCTAAATCTCAACCAAAGTGCAAGCAGAATTGAAATGCAATATAACCGACACCTTAATCGAACCAAACTACATAGACCAAGTTAATGTCGGCAAGAGTCTGAACAAATATCCCATTCTGTTAACATTTTAAGGTGATTGAATTAAGAAATATAAACAATAAATAGCATGGCAAAGCTTATCCTACACGCGATAAGAATTCGAGAAATACCGACACGCGAAAATTACTTCCTCTCTGTGTTGCTGCAGTCGATACGTATCGTTGAGTTAACAGGATTCCGCTTCAGAGCATATATTCTGCAAGATATCTTCACAACGAGGCTACCGAGTTGCTCCCGAGAACGCGTTTCAATCCAAATTTTATCTTGAATGCGTAACCTCCACACCTGCATAATAGCCAAATCACAGACAAAGACAGAACTCTTCGCGAAAGTTATCCTTGCATCAGCTTCCACCATATCCTATATAACCCATTCACCCTCTGGAGATAAAGTTACGAACCACCGAACATTCCTTGTCGTTGAACCTGTATATGAAAGCATTGTCGCCCTTTACGAATTTGAAGCTGAAAAACAAATGTGAGCTCCTGCTATAGCTGTGATTGGATTCAATAAAGATGACATCGCTGAATTCGTGTTACAGAGCTAGGCACCGTTGTTGTAAATGAAGTCTATGGACGCTGCGCCGTCATTGAGTTGATATCAAAACCACTAATCCATTCTCCACCTGCATTTAAGTGAAAACATACCAAAACAGGACAGCATAATCACAAAAAATGAAAGCGAAAAAAAGAAAGAGTTGAACATATAGACCCTCTTTGCCTCCGTAAACTTGTTACAGCTTGAACCAAGCTTAACCGAAACCTGCATAATTTGTATCAGTCGCAAACCGTTGTTATCGACTCACCGCAGTTGTGGCAATGTTGTTATTGGTGTTTGAATCGGACCAATATCATTAATTCCCCCTCAACCTGCACGCAAATGATCACACAAAAAGGAAGCAGTACAGGGAACCAACATGAAAACCGAAAATAAAAAAGAGCAGTCTATATACATAAACCATGTTCTCCTTTTTCCAATGAATCCTCAACATAAAGCATACTGATGTACATCAGTAGATCATAGCACAATTAATTCAAATTTAAAAGTGGTAGCCGCAGGTTCAGATCACAAGGTTGAACATTCTCACTGCATAACTAGTTTTCTTAACAAGAACATCTACTGATAAGAGAATTTAAACAAGCTAGCATTCAATGATTTTACGAACGTAAATAGAATTAAATTTAAGAAAGTCTATACAGCAGCAATATTTCATTTACAAAGGTCTATGCATCTTTACCCAGAAACTGAATGCAAACTTCAATAACCTATTCCGCAGAAAACCCAGAAAAAAGAACACAAACTGGGTCGTTACCATATTGAGACAGGTACAAACATGGTGTTATCGACTTGTCGTTGCGGTGCACTGCTAAGTCAGAACCGAATGCAAGCTGTTACCGAATTGAACACTCGCAGCAAGCCTACGTTCTAGCAACAGCTTGTGGAGAGATTTCCCTAGTTGTCGAATATGAAAATGAGGCACGTGTGGCGTAAACGATTCGCCGACATGAGGAGAAACTGTCCTAAGAGCAACAGATCAAGCTTTGTCGCCTTAACACATCCCTGCTAGCAACGCGAAGGAGGAATCTGAAATCATTCCGTGATAATTTCCTTCCAAACCCGAACATCAGCGACTCCGAACTTTCCTCTTCTTCAAAATCTGCATATGAAACAAAAACAGACAGCAGGGTTGCCTTTCACAAAACCAACACCTTCACATAATTTATTACTCTAGATTACCATCAAAGTGCAAGCAGCAATGTGAACACACACTACCCTAACAATAATAACGCCATAAAAACTTGTTCGAGACCGAACCACAATACGTCAATGGAATAGCAAACCAGACACAACCGCGCATCAGTTTACAGATTGCTTATTGCATCCTGATGTGTTATTGCTGCCATTTCTGAACGCGACTGTTACGTCATTGCGAGCCGAGGATGTCGCATCCTAGCTGGGAGCAGATACAAGAACGTGCGAGGTGGGCAAGGTTGAACTCAGTTGTAGCTCGCAAATAATGATCTGGTGATGTCAATGTTGTTGTCGCTGCGAGTTGTTTGATGTTTTGAATGGAAATTACCGCGATTTGGGTTCGTTGATATCCCTTAATGGTACAAATGATGCACAAGAAGTCGTCATTTAGAAACATCAAGTGTGAGAAGCTACGAGTTACTGTTGCTTGCAAAATACAGGGATGTGTATCGTTGTTGTTGTGCTAACAGTGAAGGTGAATGAAGGGTGTCGTTAATGGTGGAGGATGAAGTGGTGGTTACGATTTGATAAAGGGAAGAAAATCGAGGGTTCTGTCGGAAGAGAAATGGGTTTTGGACGGTTATGGTTGAAAGAGGAAATGGAAAGCTGAGAAGGTTTCGGGGGCGGCTAGGAAATGGAGAAGAAGATGCGGCCGTTTTGATGAGGAAGGTGGCGGCGCTTGGGGTTATTTAGGGTTCAGAAATGAAGGTGGCGGCGTTTTGTCTGAAGAAGGAGGATGAACAGTAATTAGGGTTCTTTCTTAATGAATTACCCTTCCCTCTTTATATCCAAATCTGTATCCTCTCTCTCCATCAGTTTTTTTTTCTTCATTCCACTTAACGGGCCGCAGAACCAATGGGCTTGCTTCTCTCTCTTTTTTTTTTTATATTTTTAAATAATATTTTGATTAATTAGTAAATAATATAAAATAAATAAAAATAAAACTTACTTAATACTAAATATCATGACTATAAAAAGAAAATAATACCTACATTAATAATTAAACGGATATTTGAAATATATATATAAAAAACAATCTAAAGAAAAAACAAAAATAAATAATATTATTAGTAACAAAAAAAATAGTTTAAGAAATTAAAGATAAAAAATTATATTCACATAAAAAGAAGTCTTTAGGCCACGCATCGCACTTTAATTGGTCAAAAAGATGAAGTTCTAAAAAATCAATCAATTGTGAGCGGACACGTGTCTAAATAACAAGAAAATAATCCGACAATTTAAAAACATAAAATAATCGAAAAACAACAAAACTTAAAAAGAGGTAGGACAAATTTAGGGTATGACATCTCCCTCTATAAATGGAAGAGGTTGGGACCTGAAAAAGGGGGCCGCATTCAAGACAACGAAGTGCTGCCAATTCATCTTCAGAGCAACCTTACCGTTCTTATATTCTTATTTGTTTCTCTTTTCCTTCTCTGTATTCTTTGATATTTTGTAATTCCCATTTCCCTTGTACGATCAATTGGCACAAAGACCAGAATCCTGCCAACATTGTGGAGGATCTGCCCAAAGGCCAATTGGAATATTTACAGGTTTTCAATTTTAATCGTAATTGCAATTTTCATTATGATGCATGTTATTAATTACTGTTTTTATTTATGTGTTACCATTTCTATTTCCATGTCTAGCTAAATTACTGTAATCGATATGTAATAATAATTCAGACGGAATTTGATAATAATTGGCGTAGTCTTTCTCTTTTCAAAAAGTCACTTATGGTTTTAGTTTTTAATCAAAAATTCTAAATAAACCTTTGTCACGACAGTGAGAAGCTATTTACGGTGGTTTTGCCACGACAGTGCGAAACCATATTAAGGTATGAACTAACAAGCGACAGCTGAGGCTAAGACCAGATAGTAAAAACTAGGCATTCGATTTAAAAATAGCGAAAACACTTTAAAAAGGATTAGAACTTAGAGATTTTCAAAAGGTAACTCTAACCCCGAACGGGATAGCGACAACATATGTTCCGCCTTAGAGTTGCGACTAGCGTCAACAACCATCGTGAGACAAAAGTCTTTAGATCACTATTTTCTTCTTAAACTAAGTTTGGAAACACTTAATACGCCAATAAGTTGCCAATCCCCGAAGAACAAAATTATTGCATATCGATTCATAAATTCATATCTTAAGCAAAAACCTTAGTTCCCTTTAGTTTACGCATCTACTCTATTATTATTCAACTTGAAACCAAACCGGCCTAGCTAAACACCGTAACACCCGATAATACTAGATTGATTACGAGTTCCTGTGGGATCGATATCTATTATTACTACGCGATAGACTGTGCACTTGCAGTTAGATTTGTTAGACATAGAAAGTCGCGATCAAGTTTTTCGTCACACGCATGACGAGCGTAACGGCTGTGTGACGGTCGTCACATCAGTAAAGCTCGTTTCTGCTGTTTTTCTCTTGGTTTTTCATCCATTTTTCACTTGTTTTTGCTCCTTTTCTTCATATTGCTTTGCTTGGACATGTTCTTCGAATACTTGCATAATACTTAGACAAATAGCATGGAATGCCCCGAATTCAGAGTGAAACCGGTCAAACATTAGTTAAAACACATGTCATTTTATAGATATATTTTCGCGTTATCAAGGAGCAAGGATGTGGGAAGTTGCTAAATTAGGGTTTCAGTGTAAAATCCCCTGTTTAGTGCCCAACTTCAAAGCCACATAAGTCAAAATACAAGTTTCAAATGGATTCTTGGCAAACATGAAACTTGTAAAGCTTCTCAATACCTTTAATTTGAGTACTAGAAGTCTTCAAGAAGATTTGTAGAACTCAAGTTATGGTCTTTGCAAATTACAGGTCACCAGAGGGCACTGAAATTTATCTGTGAAAGTCACTTGACTTCCAAGCAACCTTTGCCCTTCAAGGAGTTTTCAAATGGATTCTTGGCCAACATAAGAGTTGTAGATCTTGATCTTATATTTCCATAGAGTACTAGAAGTCCTCAAGAGGATTTGTAGAACTCAAATTATGATCTTGGCAATCCAGGGGTATTTTGGGTATTGGTGGTTATAGGTCATTCCCAAGCATGGGTCCAAATCTCCAACTTAGAGGCCTCAAATGGAAAATTGTTCAACTAGAAAGTTGCTCAAAATAGGGTTTTAATCTTGACCATGCATCAAGGAAGCTTTGAATTGGCTCATAGGAGAAGTTGGTTTGAAATGGCTTTTTAATGAAGAAATTAAAGTCATTTAAAAGGCAAAAATGTGATTTCTTGATTTCATGGCCAAACCAAGCAATGTTACATACCAAATTGATCAGAAAACATGTTTTAAAGATGATGGCAATATCACATTTTGGATTTGAGGTCATTTGCACACACTTTCATTTTGTACCTTAAGGATGAAGTAACATAACCATCACACTCCATAAGATCAAAAACAAGGGAATTGTACATCCAATTCAGTTCTAAATATCATGAGGAGAGAAATTCAAATGAGATGGTGAGCTGAAACAGAGCAAGGCATAACTTTGGCATGTGAAATTTTCAAAGGAGATGAGAAATTGAATTTCTCATTCAGTTAGTTACAGAAGGTTCTAGAGTGTTCTAACACACTCTATATATGGTATGCAACTGATTCAGGTAGTTTTTTGGGCTTGCATTGGAGAGAATCGAAGGATAGCATTTGAAATTTCTCAAGCTGCATCAAGAATCGGTTTTTGGAATTGAGGAGGATTCAAAGCAAATTGTCCATTGGAGGAGCTTTAGAAGTGATCCTTGAGTGATTCTGCAAGAGATTGGAGGTTGAATCGTGCCATAACCTCCTCTGTTCATCCACTTTCAACAGGTTTGCATTCTTCAAATTTCAGCATAATTTGTAGTGAATTGATCAGCATTTGATGCATGATTAGGTTAGTGTTGATGTGAGGGTGGATTTCAGTGCGAAAGATTAAGAATTAGAGACCAAATTAGGGTGATACCATTTTCTGTTGAAGCTCCTATCTACTAATTCTTGAGGTTTTAATGGCTTTCAAATGGTTAGAATTGATGACTGAAACATGTAGATGAGTTTAGGATCTTTAATTGCAAGAATTGAGTTGATCAAGATTGGGTGATTTTTCTGCAACTACCATCGGGTTTGGAGTTGTAGTGAGAATCAATAAGAATGGAGACCATATTCATGACCAGGGTGAAATTTGGATTGGATTAGGGTATCTAGTTGCAAGGATTTATGAGGTTTTGGAGTTGCCTCGCCGGAGAAGACGGTGGCGCCAAGCTCAGGCCACCGTCTGAACTTTCCCTCCCAGGTTTGAATATTTTGGGGACGATGAACCACCACCCTCAGATCATGCCTTGACTTTGACTGGAGACTCCTTCCAATGGCCACGATTGTGTTTCACAACTGAAGGGATTTGAAGTGATCAAAACGCCCCGTTTCATTTAATCAGAGTGGGTGGGCTTAAGGGATCCTTGCTCTTCACACCCCATGTCTGGGCCCAATGAGAAAATACACTGAAATCACTTGCTATTTGCCACAATGTTTTTTCCATTTTCCATTTGATTTTCTTAGTTGTTTTAATTTTGGTTTGGGCTTATGAGAACTTGATATGCGCACCCCCCCTTGGGCCCAGGTTTGGATTACAACTGAATTAAATTGCTATTTGTCACGCGCCCTTATTAATTTTCATTTGTTTTTCTTTTAATTTCTTGTTTTCACATAGTATAGAAATAAATCCATAATAAATAGAAAAATAAGTCTTTTTAACCTAGATTTTTTTTCCTGAATTCCTTAGAAAATGTAGAATTTAATAGGATTGAAAAATGTTTAATTCATGCATTGTTTATTTTATTTGAATTTTTTTCATTTTAATTGGTTTTATTTTTAATTTGTTTGGTATGCCATTTTGCTGATTTTATTGTGAATGATTGGTGATGAATTTTGAGTTGATTCTTTTTGGGCTAGATAGTTTAGAAATGTATGTACCCATAGTAATTTTCTCATATTTTTGTGAGAGAATTTTAGGCTATTTTGAGCATTGGACATTAGGTGGTTTAGAATTAGGGTTTTAAGATGGTGCCTTTAGGTTTAGGGCATAGTTTTAGGTCCAAATGAATGGTTAAACCCCTGGTTTTTGTATGAGAGATTCTTAAGAGGTTTAGGAACCCTTAGAAATTTTTTATAGGATTTTATAATCACTTTTGGTATTTTAAGTAGAATTAGTTTTGACTAACTTCTAGGTGATTCTGATGAACTAATTTGACTAGTATGATTCAATAGTTCCCCTTAGATTAGGGTGGTGTTGCTTTTGAGCTTGGATGATCATGAAGACTAATTTAAGGTTCTTTGGAGATATTGAAGGAGCTTGGATCTGAAGATTCTCTCATCTTGTGGATGCTTGTCAGGAGCTTAGGGAAACTAGGGTTTCAGGAAGAGCATTAGAGTAGTTTTGATTCTTTCTTCAAACATAGAGTGCATTGTTTGCCTCTATTCAATCCAATGACATAAAGTCCTCCTTGGGAAGCTCCATCTCTCCTTAGGAGGGATGAGTGGTATGCCCAAGTGAGTAAAACTTTGAGGATACCTTTCATTTGCAATGTTGAGTTCTCAGTGACTTCCCTTGGTTGTCATTGAGCCTCTTAACATTTCACCTTGATCTTGTTGGTTTGATTCTCCCCTGGAGGTGCTTGTTGAAGCTTGGTAAAGATAAAGTTTTGTGCTTGTTGAAGTTTGGTGAGGATGGAGTCAGTAGCTTGTTGAAGCTAGGGTTTTACTGCTTGTTGAAGTTAAAGTCAGGAGCTTGTTGAAGCTGGTTACTGGTTGGGGTTTGAGCTTGTTTAAGCTGGTAGCTTGTTGAAGTTTGGTTTCTATTGAAGATTGAAAGTTTATTGAAGCTTGAAGATAGGAGTTATTCATGAAGATGAAGGTTGTTGCTGTCAACTTTTTGCTGGTTAATCATCTGTTGCTGTCAGAGCTGCTGTTTGCTGTAGGAGTTTGGTGCTGCTGCTTGGGCTGCCTCCTCTGCTTTGGGGTTTTGTTTTCTGTATTGTTTTTTGGCTTGTGTAGCTTGCCCCCTAGGTTTGAGGTGAATGTTGATTCACTTTGCCGGTTGTTTTCCCAGGTTCGAAGTTGAGTGGGACTCCCTTGCCTCACTTGTATTGCTGCATTGCATGCATTTTACTGTATTTGCTTGTTTTCTTTTCTGTTTATCCCCTAGGATCTCTGATTTCCTCTGTGCAGGAGGGAATTATGACAGACATTAGGATTCTTATCCATGCATGACAACATTAGGTTAGTTTTATTCCCCTTTCAACCCTAGGTTTTTTAGAGCTTCTTTCTCTTCTTATCTCAAAACAATTCAAAAATACAGTAATAAGGTTAATCGATGTCGTACGTTACGAGCCTTAAGCTATTTGAGAAAAGGTTGCAGGAGGGTCACTCTTCAGTAATCTGACTGCTTAGTATGGTACCCTTAGGGTGACATACGACGTAGTCACTCTCTAATCATAGTCTCTAGTGCGTCAGAGATTGCAAACAAACTAAAAAACACTTCTTTCGTAAAAGATTCAAAACAAACATCAAAGTGTCATTTTTGTCCGCTTGGACTCTTAATCAAGAAAAACCATTTCATAAGGTAATAAAAAACCAGTCAGACAAGCTTGTGTCTTCCGTAGCCCGAACTACGTTTGCTCTGATCTTTCATGTTGTATGAAAGTACGTAGGCATAGGATGCCGTATCCTAGCGAGCAACCTTCCCCTCCTTTCCCGTAGGTAGGCGAACTACGTTGACTCTGATTTCTCGTTCCAGACGGGAATACGTAGGCATAAAGTGCGATACTTTACCGAGTCATTTTCTTTTCTTTTTAACCCAGACCTATAGAGTAGATAGAATAACACACCCTTAGATAGAAAACAAGCGTGGATCCCGTCGAGTACGATGGACGTGAGGGGTGCTAATACCTTCCCCTTGCGTAACCGACTCCCGAATCCAGGATTTGGTTGCGATGACCATTCCTTTCCCTCTTTGCGTTAGGTTTACTCTGAGCGTTTCCTTTCCCTTTTGTGGGATAAATAACGCACGGTGGCGACTCTTCTTTCATAGCCGGCGCCGATTTTCGCAGTAGCGACAACATGTTTTGGTCACTTAACCATTAATTTGAATTTTTCAACTTTAATCCCTTTTAAAATCTTCTTTTTTAAACCATTTCAAACCAAATCTTGACATGAGCCAAATCAATTCACCATGAGTTCTTGGTTATCCTAAAAAACACATTTTGAACAAGTTCCATGTTGAACAAAAATCCATTTGACAAGTGCAAGTTGGAGATTTTGACCTATGATTGAAAATGGCCTATAATCTCACTTTCCCAAAATACCCCTGACTTGTAAACCTCATAACTTGAGTTCTACGAATCATATGGAAGACTTCTAATACAATTTGGAAATCTAAGATCATAAGGAACAACTTTCATGTTGGCCAAAAGTTCAGGTGAAACCTCCTTCTAGGTCAAAAATAGCTTTGAAGTCAGATGATTTTCATAGACAAATTTCAGAGACATCTGAGGACCTGTAACTTGTCTGGACCATAACTTGAGTTCTATAGATCCAATGGAGGACTTCTAGTACTCAAATTAAAGGTATTGAGATGCTCTACAATTTCTATTGTGGCCAAAGATCCATTTGAAACTTTTATCTTGACTTATGTGGTCCTGAAGTTAGGCACTAAACAGGGAATTTTACACTGAAACCCTAATTTAGCAACTTCCCACACTCTTGACTCCTCTTGATTTGATCTTGGAAAAACACCACAGATGTCTCAGCATATCATTTCATGAACTCCATGACCTAAAAGTAGGCTTTGATACTTTTCAATTGCACAGTTGACCTAGGATTGACCCAGATGAAACCCTAATTGCTTGCACCTCAACTGTGGCTCTTGCATTTGACACAATGACTTGATTGAGCTCTCCCATGGACCTCTAGGCATTCTATGAGCTCCATACACATCCTCTTCTCATATTCAACACTTCACATCCCTCTGATGATCTTCAATTGATCCTCAAGTTAGGAGAAAATCTACATGCAAGCATCTAAACTCTTAGGCACTCAAATCACCTCCTGATGACCTTGATAACTTCTCTAGCTTGAATAAAGCCTCTTGCTAGGCTCCTTTTGATAAGAATCACACTTGATCCCCTTCTATATGAATTATATCATGATATGAAAATGATATAACTATGCAAATGTTAATGCAATGAAACATAAACCAAGTAAGAAAAGAGGTTGGGCAAATTTTGGGGTGCAACAGCAGGTGATGCAATAATGAGAAAATATTTGAAAAGAGGTAGGACAAATTTAGGGTATGATAAATACAAGAACATGTATGTCAAAATGCAAACATGTTATGATGATGCAGATGCAAAGACATGGGATCAAGGTTGTTATGTCGCTGACTGAGATGAAAAAGCGTTTTGCGTTGGTGAGAAGAATAACACTAGTACATGTAACCCATTGTAACTGGTTCAAAACCTCCATTGACAAGAAAGACCGGGTAGGCTGAAGGTCAAGGTTCCCTGCATAACCCAATCGCCCTCACAGACATGAACTTAAGCTGATAAGGTTCGGCATCCTATGCGGTCGTCAGTGTCACAGACTTTCAAGAAACGATGATACGTTCACCATTTCTGGTTTGGCATTATTGTCTCACGAAGCGGCCTCACTTAGCTGACTCCCAAGTGATCGGTCTCTAGAGTCGACAGCTTTCAGATCCAACACCCTTTCCTGACCAATGCACAGGATAAGATGTCTTCAATAGAAAACCTCGTCTGAACGCGAATTTCATGAAGACTAGTGCACGTCTAACGTGCAGGTCCCCACTACTCTCCACTCTAATGTTAGGGTTATCCTCAAACCTGGGTTTTGGCTTATCACTCAATGAAACACCCCCCCCCCCCAACAGCATAGCAACAGATAATGTATATAATGCTAAAAGTAAAATGCAGCAAAGCAATAAAAATGCAAACACATATACACATATATACACACCCAAAGACAAAACACACAAGCGCTAGGATTGACTCGCATAGGGGAACAAAATGTCCCCAGCAAAGTCGCCAGCTGTCGCATCGCTGCGAAGAGGGGCCGGCAAAGACAGAAAAGTCGCCACCGTTTGTTATTTATCCCAAAGAGAAGGAAAGGAAACGATCAGAGAAAACCTACGAAAAGGGAATAAGATAGGTCATCGCAACCAAATCTTGGGTTCGGGAGTCGGTTACGCAAGGGGAAAGTATTAGCACCCCTCACGTCCTTCTTACTCGATGGGATCCACGCTTGTTGTCTATCTAAAAGGGTGTAAAACTATCTAAACTACAGGCTTGTGGGGACAAAAGAAAAGAGACTCGATAGAGCATCGCCACCCTACGCTTACGTATTCCCTCGTGCAATGGGAAAGTCAGAGTCAACGTAGTTCGGCAAACTACGAGTGAAGGTGAGGAAGTTTGTTCGCCAAGACATCGTCGTCTTGTGCCTACGTATCCTCGTCTGGTACGAGAAATCAGAGCAAACGTAGTTCTGGCTGACATGACCACTGGTTGGTTCAAGTGTTTTAAATCGAGTAGGGTTAAACCTTCGTTCTAGCAGTTAAGTGTATGCTGCTCGACCATTGGAGACTTAGGCATTACGTGTTTGCGGTAGAACCAAGAGTTAACGACACTCTCTTTATGAAAATGATTTTCAATTAATCCCGAAGGATAAAAAGGTTTGATGTTTTTGTTTTGTGGTTTTTAAGACAAGAAGTGAATTGAGTTTGGTTTGTAACTCATGTCGCACTAAAGACTATGACTCGAGAGCGAATGCGTCGCATATCGCCCGAAGGGCATACGCTAAACACTCTAGACAGTTGAGAGGAGGCCCCCCAACCATCATTTCTCAAATACTTAAGGCTCGTAGCGCACGACACAAATTATTTTTTATTAAGTGTTTTGAATTGTTTAGGAGATGAGAAGAGAAAGATACAGACTAAAGGGAAACTGGACCCTAATGTTGTCATACACAATGCTCCTAAAGTTGGGATGAAAGGTAAAGGTAAAAGGTATCACGTAACCACATCAAAAAAAGAATCACCTAAAAAAGATAAATAAAAAGAATCGTTTAAAAAAAAGATAAATGAAAAATAAAATAAAAATGAAGAAAAATAATTTAACACATAAAATATTAGAAAATGACTTTTTTTGGGATTTTCATGATATTTAGAACTATTTTTAAATAAATAAAACAAAACAAGAAATAATTAAAATAAAATAAAATAAAAAAAGGTTGCTAAAAGAAAGAAGTGCCTCACCAAGGGTAGAACCCATGACCTTGGGGTTGTAGGCACAAAACAAGGCCAACCCAACCACTCACGCTCGTGAATGATTATGGAAAGAGAAGAAGAAAAATATTAAAACAAGAAAATAATGAAAATAATGCAAAAACGCCCTCGCTGAGGGTCGAACCGGGGATCAAGGCATGGCAAGGTACTTAAGGGAAAGGTTACAACCACTGGAGTGGCGATACATCCGTTGTATCAAGCCACCCCAACTCAAAATGTACCAAAACAAGCGCGCAGGCTGGGGCAAGGTTGAAAGCAAAACCAAGGCAAGTTGTCAAAAACGATTTCAACACAACTTTAAATCTCAACCAAATTTGATGAAATAAAAGTCAAAGTCACTTGATTTTTCATAAGGAACGTGATGGTATAAACCATTTTTTGAGAAAATGCACACACAATAAAACACGATGGCTTATGCATTTTGAAGCATGAAGATCAAAACTGATGCAATCTAGTTCAATGAAAGATATGCACATATTTCAAATACATTGTTCATGGATTATGTCCAAAGATAAACCTCAATTTCTCACTGAATCAAAATATGACCATTATGTTGCAAGTTTTTGAAATGGCTTAAAAACAACTTTGTATAAAACCAATGCTAAAACACGATCCATGACCACATGTATTTATGAACTTCACACACACATAGATTGCAAGAAATTTCAAATCAAATTGATACACAAAAGAGTGATCAATCCTCAAACAGAGACTAACAGCCAACTATAGAAGTGTGTTTCAACAGCATTCATGAGGAGTTCCAACAGCAGTGCCTTCACAAGGATTAAACACACACACACAACTCAAACTGATCTAAACAGCCACATATTCATCATGGTTAACAGCATTTTTCCACAACAAAATCATAACCAAATGAGTTTTTGTTTAAAATAGGAAAAACAACAAATTTTGTTATTACAATGCAAACATTAGTTCAATATATTGCAAGCAAGCACAAGTTGAACAAAATCAAAGCAAGAAGCTGACAGAAACAAGGACCAATACTTCACATGGTCACAACACACCAACCAAATTCAAATTGATCTAGGCAGCAATTATGACATGGATGAAATCATACCACCAACTGAGATTGGATGAAAGGTTAAGTTGGAAGACCTCAACATCAACAAATTTAAACAATCAGACTTTAAAGCCAAAGTTCAAAGATGAACAACGTCTTAAACAAACCTGAATCTGCCAATAATGTATTGCCAAGACTGCAGCAAACATACTTTGATATAACTATGTTAACCAGCCCTCAAATACATTGATAACCAAATGTGAATTAGCCTACTTAAACCAACAATAATCCTTGGTAGAACAAAGCAAATTAACCATGCTAATGCTCTTAAAGGCCCGGCTGAACAACAGACACAGCAACAATATTAGTGTGTCAACAAAGATGAATCCCTCAATCTATCAAGAACTCCAACAGTATCCCTATGACAACCTATCAACACAGCTCAACAAGTTTGAGACATTCACAAGACCTCCTTACTTGCGATATACTAACTGCACCAATCAATCCACACATCTCAAGACCACAAACTTGGTTTACACCCACTGTTCCAAACAAAAACTTCTCACAGGGAAATCATAGCATAAACCAAACACCCCTACAAACTGATAATAACTAACCCCTGAGTTTCAACATGATTATGCTAGCATCATCCTCAATCCTATACTTCAATTATCTACACAAACTTACAAGCCAAAAGAGGGGTCCTACAAGGCCATGAGTTAGCAAACTTCTCCTCACCACATCAAAACAGCAGAGAAATTCTATTAGACTCTAAACTCCACTCGCCTATGCCTGGAAAACATGAGGCACACCACAGTCTTATCAAATGCAGAGGGCTGACTGTACTAATCCTCATCTCATGACAATAACAGTTTTGGTCCTCATAATGCCAACCTCAAATACTAAACCACAAATGGCATTCAAAGACAATCATTAATTTTTTTCACAACAAATACAAACTCAAACTTAGTATGAAAAATAGTTTTAGAACAGTGATGAATCAATGAGTTTACAAACTTCATTTCAAAATAACTTTGATAGCAAAATACATGAGTTCAATATACCAACATCAACCCTCAATATACCATACACTTCAACAGTCTAGTAACAACATAACCATATTTCCCTAGTGGCGATCACACATCCATTAGCACATGAGTTTGACAAACTCATGATGATTCCTAACAGAACTAAAACATAACAAAGCTGATCCATAATGCATCACAAGCTTCAACAATATTTGTACCTTCTAGCAAGAGCTCATAGTTAAACAACACCTCTAACTCTAACAAAACAGTTTGCACTTTATCAAGAGTATGTTGTATATCAATGGACTTGACATAACAATATCAAGTCAATGCTTTAAGTGACAGTTAACACACTTCAAGCTAGCACCACACACAAGTTTAAATCAGCAACAATTATGAGCTTACCACATTCAAGACATTTTGACAGCACAGCCACATAAACATGATGCATGATGAGGAGGTTTAGAGCTACATACCTCTTGTAGATCTCCAAAAGCAAGCTAGCAGCAAGAGCAAAGCAAGATATCCTTCCCTCCTTTGAGCAAGCTTTAAAATTCCTTCCTTTTGATGCAACAAGTGATCTTTTGGGACAGATTTAACAAATGAGGTTCCACTTGCTTTTTAAGATTTCAGACAGTTGAAACAACATAAAGGGAATGTGTTCAAAGTGGTGTTTCAAACTGATCTAGGCAGTGAGTTTGCACATATTCTGCATAAAAGTCAAACAAGAGGGTGTGAGAGGTTGACTTTTGGTTTTGTGATATTTCTGATGAAACTGATGGTTGGAACACCTTCTAATAATTATTTTGAGGTTGTTTGGATGGTTTTTATGATGGTTTAAGGATTGGAAAGGAGGCTAGTACGAAACTTGCACAAGACAGTTTTTGTGGTTTTGGAGGATTTCAAAACTCAAATGTTGATTTCTTGCAACAGTGGTGGCTAGGGTTTTCTGAAGCTTCTCTTTAGCCTAAATATGAAGTGGAAAGGTTAATTGGCAAGCTTTTACCATGGTAAAGATTGGATGGACAGATTTCATTTTTCATATTTTTCTTGCATAAATGGTGTGTGATGAATAAGGACACCAGCTGCTGCTAGGGCTAGGCAATAGTTGGGCAAAAACAATGGTTGCTTTTGTGTCTGATAGCAGCAGAATGGAGAGGCTGCAAGAATCAGAACAAAGTGCAACTGCTTGTCTTTTCCTTGTTTTGGTAAGAAATTCAAAAATGAACAAAAGAGGTACATTGGGTGTTTGGCTTGTTTGGGAAGTGTTTGGTAGGCTCCAAACACAGCATCATGCGCATGGCTTGAGAAGTGTATCAGGATGCATGATTAAAATGAAAATATGCCAAAATGTCTTTGTAACACAAGCATTGAAAATATGTTCAAACCACCAACTTTGAGCAATGATAACTTGATGCACAATGATCAATTTGCCCTAAACTTGAGCTCTAAGTAAAGAGGGCATGGCAAGGAACAATTTTCATGTTGAAATCATCTTGATTTGAGGATTGGAAGACCATGAAAACTGATGTTGAAAATCAGGCCATGCAAGCTGCCCATAAATAACTTAGAAAAAATCCTAAGTTATGGATTTTGGCTTATTTTTCTCCAACTTTGAGTCTTCATAACTTGAGCTACACAAATCATATAGAGGACTTCTAGGACTTTTTGGAAAGCTTGGAGAAAGGTCTACAACTTTCATTTGGGACTAAGTTTCATTTGACCTCAAGAAAGTGCTAAACATTGGCTTGCAAAAGAGGTACAAAAATCTATCCAATCTTGGCAATGTTGAAATCATTAAAATCCTCAACTTTGGTTGATCATAACTTAAGCTCCAAGTATCATATGATTATGAATTGGTACTCAAAATAAAGCTTGAAATACAAGGACCAACTTTGATGTTTGACCAAAGTCCATTTGAAACCTTGATCATGAAGAAAATTGGCCTTGAAGATGGCTGCTTCAACCATGAAACTTTCCATAAATGGAAAGTTTCTAAAACCCTAATTCCCCAAAATGGCAACCTTCAATAATTCTTAATTTTTCATGATTCCCTTGACTTTTATTGATCAAATTCCATCCATTGGTCATATTGAACTTGAGGAATATGATCTTGAGCTCAAAAAGTCAAGAGTTGACTTTTTCACTACACAGTTGACTTTTTCCCCAAATCTCTTGATTTTCAATTGACTGATCAATAGAAGCTCTTCTGATTAAAATTGATGATTAATCTCCCATCCTTGAACACCTTAGGACATATGGAGGACCATGGAAGCAAGTTTTGCCTCAAGAAACAAGTTTATCCTGATAAAAAATGAAACCCTAATTTCTCCTTTTTGCCTAGGTATTACTCAGATGAACTGACTGACCATTTCCACTCCACTATAACCTATGAGGTACTCAACAAACTTCTACCTTATGCTTCTACCAATGATAAAACCTCATGAACCCTTTGAAAACCCTATGATGGTTCTTTGACAATGAACTATGGCACACCTCTCCTCTCTAGGGGCTCTGATAACTTCATGATAGTAACACCCACTTGATGGCTTGTACCAATACCTTTACTTGAGCTTAAAGCCAATAAATACCCTCCTCTTGGATGATAATCAAACAAACACTTGATCCCATGTAAGAACAATTCTATGCAAATGCAAGATGCAAAGATGCAATGAAACATAAGCCTAAGATTAAGAAAAGAGGTTGGTCAAATTTTGAGGTACAACACTGTGTCAAGGTTCCAAAGGAAAAGTAAGTGTTCAAGCATGACAATTACATGTAGTGTGGCGACTCTAAACCTAAGGTCAGGTTAAACAAATAAACAAGGTTAAATTATCCTAAACATGGCTTACAAGTCAACAAGGATGATTCTTTTCCTTTGGATTTAGGCACAGGCAGATCATGATCAATGGAGTACGGAGAAAAGCCTCAAGCATCAAAGCTAAGATCATAAATGAATGGAAACATATGTAAAGAAAAATCTAAATCAACTAATAAACTTATGAGATAAGACATCATGTCACCAATTAGGCATGTAACATGTTAAGGACAAAGACAAACAAGTGGTGCACAAGCATTCACATCTCAAAGTAATAACCAACATCATTATTTAGCATACAAAAACAAAATGAACCAAATAAAATGAGAACTTACACAAGTCAGTAGCTACACCACAACATGTTCAACACGATGTTTATGCTAAAACACGATAGTGAAATAATATGTAGATCATTCTCAAAGAATCGTGCCCCATGAAAAGAAAAAGAGATCTGTCTCGTCTTAATCACAAACTTTTGTCGATCAATCGAGGGTAACGTATCATGATCCCAAAGTATATAAAATGATCTCAAGGATTATTCACTACAGATTTGAAATAATGAAGGTTAAACAATCTCAACAATCAAAATTCGTGATTCTAAAGACTTCATAGACTAAAAGAAATTGAAATAAGATCGAGATGAAATCAAAATAGAAATACAAGTGATATGTGAACCAAGTATTTAGAAAAAACATAAATAAGAAGTAAGTAGTAAATAAATGGAAGAACAAATTTAACTAAAGAAAAAATATAAAAAAAGGAGGGAGGGGCGTAGGTGCATGCAGTATGGTGGTGGTTTAAATAGGGATTGTCTAAAAGGTTTAAAACCTAATATCAGCAACAACATAAGATCGTTCATTATTAGGTTTTACAAAACTAATAAAAAAACATGGTGGAAATAAAACTTCAGCAACTGAATAAGGATAAACAAACAAAACGCGCTCAGAGTTCATAATCATCACGTTAATGTTACGAGGTAACCATATTAGTAGTGCAATCAATAAAAAAACAACAGAACACGACTTCATCTCAACCTTCTTTTCTCACAATTTGTTTCCGTTTCAATCTCGTCTGCCTCCCTTTGTTCGATAGGTTTTGTCTCAGGTTCGCTTTTCAATCAAGTTTGTGATTCACGTTTCACATTTGGGTTGGGGTTTTTCCCTTCTAAATCTCTCTTCTACTCCATATCTTTTCTTATTCGGTTCTTGTGATGTGTTTAGATTTTATTCTAGTTTTTTGTTTAGGGTGAAAGGGATTCAAAGGTCAAATCGTTATTGCTCATTATGAGGTTTGGTTGATTGAAGGTTGAAGGTTTTGGGTTGAAGGTTTATCTTTGATGGATGTGGTTTGGGATTTGAGCAGAAGGAAGATTGAGGGAGAGGTTAAATAAGGATTGGAGATGGTTTTATGTATTTTGAAGATGGAGGAAGTTGAGTGATGTTAAGTTGGAAATAAGGAAGAAAATCAATGGAATGAGGAAATGTGTGTGTCGCGGTGAGAATCAGATATCAAGCTATTGTATTAACTTGAATCACAAATCATAAAATATCACCACCAAACTTTTATTTTATCCAAGGGAAGGGAGAAAAGATCAAACATAAACACTAAGTAAAATGCTAAGCAAAAAGCAAGGCCTAATGCTAAGCAAAAGAGAGATCAAAGGTACGGGGGTTGGTGTTACTAAGGGAAGGTTTTAGCACCCTAAGCATGTAGTACTCTACAGGAACCTCTTGAAATATTTGTGTTATTACTAAAATTGTTTGCTAAGGAAGGATGGGCAAAGTAAAGAGAAAAGGTAGAAAAAGAAAAAAGTAGCTCACTAGGATCTCGTAATCCTACGCCTACGTATCCTTAATAGGAAGTCAGAGCAATCGTAGTTCAGAAACTATGATGAAAAAAGAAAAGAGTGTGAAAAAAAGGTTGCTCGTCAAGGATCGTGGCCTTGCGCCTGCGTATTCTCAAGAGGGACTTGAGAAATCAGAGCGTCTGTAGTTCATGGAACCACAGATTACCAGGTTCTAAGAACCAAGAACAACAAATGCAAGTAAAGGACAAACGAGGGACATGCACAATGACAATGAGTCAACATACAATCCCTTCCCTTGGATTAGGTCAACAAGAAACAGAAAGCAACAAATATATGGAAGAGCATCATATAAATGGTATCAAAAAATACACAGACACAATACTACAGAATACGCATGGAAAAACATCACGGTAATCAGGCAGTAAAAAGTCAACAGAAATACACAGAAAAGCATCATGTAATCGACAGATAAAAATACGACAGAATACACATGGAAAAACATCATGGTAATCAGACAATGAAAAGTCTACAAAAATACACGAAAAAACATCATGTAATCAACAGACAAAGATATACACAGAGTACACATGGAAAAATATCATGGTAATCAGACAATGAGAAGTCTACAGAAATACATGGAAAAGCATCATGTAATCAACCGAAAAAATACACCAGAATACCCATGGAAAAACATCATGGTAATCAGAAAATGAAAAGTCTACAAAAATACACAGAAAAACATCATGTAATCAACCGACAAAGATATACACAGAGTACACATGGAAAAACATCATGGTAATCAGACAATGAAAAGTCTACAGAAATACACAAAAAAGCATCATGTAATCGGCAGACAAAAATACCACATAATACACACGGAAAAACATCATGGTAATCAGACAATGAAAAGTCTACAGAAATACACGGAAAACATCATGTAATTAGCAAACCAAGATATGCAGAAAAGCAACGTGCAAAATAGATAGAAAGTACAGTCACAGAAAAACATCGTGAAACAGATTAATCATGGAAGAGAAACATCAAAAATTAATCAGATAAAATAGACAAAGATACGCGACAAAGTATCGCGAATAAAAATAGAGGTACACGGCAAAACATCACAGTGAAAACAAATAGAAATCACACGGCAAAACATCGTGTAAAATAAACAGAAAGTGCACGGTAAACCACCGTGATAAAATAACAGACATTCATGGAAAAGCATCGTGAAACACCTAAAGAAAATAAAATCACAGAAAAACATCGTGAGAAAATATTAACAGTCACGGCAAAGCACCGTGATAAAATAACAGACATTCACGGCAAAGCATCGTGAGACACAGAGAGAAAATACAATCTTGGACAAACATCGTGGTAATCAACAAAGAGAATTAATGACATACATGGAAAAACATCATGTATAAACAGTCAAAGATACAAGGTAAAACATCACAAAAAGAAATTGACAAACACGTTAACGGTAAAGCATCGTAAAACAGATTAGTCATAGAAAAGCAACAAATAATGGGTACGCAGAAAAGCATCACGTTAGTAAATAAACAGAGATACGCGGTAAAGCATCCCGGGCAACAGAGAGAAAATACAATCACGGAAAAATATTGTGAGAAAAATTAACAGAGTATATAATACACATAGGAAAACATCATGTGAAAGCAACACGACAATAATAGATTAAATCCTCAGACAAAATAAAACATTCACGGCAAAGCATCATATAATTGAACATCATCAGTTAATCATGACAAGATATCACAGAATAAAATCGAACAACAAGAAGAAATATTAATTAATTTAAATATTAATATTTAATAAGATTAATTAATAATTTAGCTAATCAACATTAAACAAAAATATTTAAGTTAATTAATAAGCACAACATTTTTCTTACATTTTTTCAAATATTTAAGTTTAAAGAAAAATACCAAAAATAAATAATGAAAATGTTTTTTTGACATTTTAATATTTGACAAATCAATTAAAACAAATAAATAAGATTTTTGTTGTTTTTTTTTTCACAAACTAGTACAACAACTACAAACAATTAATGTTAATTCTACATATTCACGCTGTAATCCAAACGATGCATGCTATTTAACACAAAATGAATCACACAAAGGGCAAGTGAGTAGTTAGAGAAAAATGCAAATGCCGCTTTTGACAGAAACATGAGAGTGGAGGTTAGTGCAATTCCTACATTTCATATGTTTGACCTTCAAGAATAATATTTTCTTAACCAAAACCAGCATGAATAAACATTATAACAGAGCAAGTAATTCTCATGCTACTTCAATACATTCTTATTTTCCATTTTTGCAACAACATGAACAATACATATTGTCGCTACACGAAAAATGACACAGAGTCGCCACCGAATTTTATTTATCCTAAAGAGGGAAAGGGAAATATTGATAAAACCTTTAGGGGAAGAACATGGTCATCGCAATCAAGTTTCGAGTTTGAAAGTCGGTTATGCGAGGGAAAGGTATTAGCACCCTCTTGAAGGTGAGAAAAACACTTAGAAGGGGGGAGGGGGGGTTGAATAAGGGTTTTAAAACAATTTGGATGATAGAAAAATAACACAGTATTTTTATCCTGGTTCGTTTGAACTCAAACTAATCCAGTCCACCCTACCAAGGTGATTTGCCTTTCTCAACAAGGACTTAATCCACTATATCAAACTTGATTACAGTGTAAACCACTAAGACAACTGTCTTAGTCTTCTCAAGAAATTCTGACCACCACTTGGTCTTCTTAAGGAAATCTTTTACAAAGATAAACTAACAATTTTGTGTTTAAGAAATGCTTCTAAAAAGCTATATCACAACAGTGATTTTTACACAAGTTTTAGAACGAAAATGAAAACTATTTCAGCTTGAAGAATATTTGAATGAGCGCTTGAATAATTTGTCAATAGTCCCGTCAACCTTTGAAGTGATGCTAATGCTTGCTTTTATAGTACATTGAAATCCTTTCTCAAAGACTGTGCATTCTGTTCTCTTTGTCTTCTAATGACTTTTCCTTTCTCAGAAGAGGAATGTTCTGACAAATCATTTTTGTCTGAAATCCTGTGTCAAGCACGAATGGGGAAAGAGCCGTTTAAGATAAGACAAGGAATATCCCAACGGGTCTTTATTTGAACAGCATCTTCTTCAACAACTTTGGAACGCCTTGCATCAGAACTCCTGATGATGTTCTTAGTTGTTCAGGTCAGAGTTAACTCAATCAGAGTTTGCAGCAAAGTGCTTTAAACGTGAAATCCTTATTAGAGCATACTTGCTTATCAGAACTTCTGTACTTGTAGCGTTGAGTACTCTTAGAGTCTTCTGAAGCTTTACGTATATTCTTTGCTCAAGTTCTTCTTAGCTTCGCTCAGAGTCATTGTAGCAGATCAGAGTCTTCTGATGTGTTGCTTCTGACGCTCAGAGCTTTTTTGTTCTATGATGTTCAGAGGCGTTCTTGCTTCCAGAATAATATTAATTTTGATATCTGAAACAAATAAACACTTGAACAGAATTAGAGTATATAAGTTCTCTATACAAAATTTCATTAATGTTATCATCAAAACAATGAGATGTATTGAACATCAATCTGTGTTCTAACAATCTCCCCCTTTTTGATGATGACAAAAACTATGGGAAATTTTGTTAAAAAGAGAAAATAAATATTACTCCCCCTGAGAATATTAATCTCCCCCTGAAATGAATACTTTAGAAAAGATAAAATACTTCCCTTTCAGCTTCTGTATTCTTTTCAGCTTCAGAGGAAACTTGCAGATTCTCAAACTTTTAGTTCAGAGTAAATACTTAGAATTTATCAGAAGAGAATTATTTACTCTGAAATACTCAAAAAATATGATTATTTGAAATCTATCATGTATGAGTTGCCTTTGGTAACTGTTTATGTGAATTATCAAAATTACCATTTTCTCCCCCTTTTTGTCATATCAAAAAGAAAATCTTTTAAGAAAAACTTTAAGACAAAACAACAACAAAAATAACAGAGGAAAAACAATAAAGCATAAGATAAATTCAATCAGAAGAACATAACATTCATTCATTCATTCAGAAAAGCATAACATCCAGATGCATTGATAAACAATATCCAAGACAAAACACAAATTGACAGATAAAACAAGTGCACAAACAACACAGAAAAACTAAGAAGGACGAGAAGCCAACATCCTCAGAAGATTCGTTATCTCAGATGTGGATTCGTCTTGTTTTGCCATCCATGTCTTGATCTCATCAGTTGTCTTTTCTTGTTTCACCATCCAAGATTTCATCTCAGTGTTGCTCGCCTTGAGTTCAGCAATCTGAGCATGCAGATCTTCGTCTTCCCTTTTCACTTCAGATGATTCTGGAGCAGATGCAGAAGTAGAAGCATTATGAACGGCCAAGGATGTAGAAGCATTCTGAACAACCATGTCAGCAGGTTGAGCAGAGTCAAGAATCTCAGAAGCAGGAGCAAAAACTTCTGGAGATACTACTTCAGAGCTAACCACTGCAGCAGTCTCAGAAGCAACCAAGGCTTCAGAGGAAATACACACGTCCTTTGCAGGTGTGTTTTCCAGAAGCAATATTGGGTTTCTGCTGACTCTCAGAAGAGTTTGTCTCACAGCCTCAGCAAATTTGACCTTGGCATCGTCAGTGCGGATCTCTTGAAGATTGGAAGCTACAGAATCAAATCTGGATCTGAATCCTTGCCAGATAGCCTCAGAATCATCAGGATTCAAACTTGACATGCACTTCTTCTTGACAGTCAATAACCACATGTTTAGTTCTTTTTCAAACCCAACAAATAAAGTACTAACATCTAGCCTAGGTTTAGGTTTCAGATAGTTTTCTAGTAAAGGTGTTTTGGTGGTTTCAGAAGTGGAGGGTATGAAAAAAGAAGGAATATAAATAACACGTGGGTATGCAGAAGGAGTATGGACAAATGAAGGTTTAGTAATCTGAGGTTCAGATGGTAAAGTTTCATTATCAGGGTCAGAAGGGATGGAAACATAAGGTTTAAGAATAGATGAAATGAAATCTGATCTATCAGAATCTGTGGAATCAAATGAATCAGAAGATTCAGAAGATTCAGAAGATTCAGAGGGAACTGGATAGACAGTCATAAGAGGTAGAAGATCAAGAATCATTGGTTCGGGATCAGATGGAGTGGTTTCTGTTTGTTGTTCATAAGTTTGTGTTTCAGGTGGGGGAATTTCAGAAGTTTGGTTTTCAAATGGGTGTGGTTCAGATGTATGTGGAGCAGAAGTTGGGGTTTTATCAGGGGTAGATTTCTAGTGTATGTTAAATGAAGGTGTGGATGGAACAGAAGATTGTGGTTCAGAGGGTTGTGGTTGAGGTTCAGAAGTTTGTTTTGGTTTAGGTGTAGAAGGGATAGGTTGAGATTTTTTTGGTTCAGAAGGATAAAGTTCAAAGTCATGAGGAGGAAAAGGTGAGGGAATAGATTCAGAGGGAGGGGGTTCAGATGCTAGTACTTCTTTGACTGTTTCTAAAATAGAATCTAAACTAGCAGAATGAGGGTTACCTTTTTGTTTCTTGACACGCTTTTGCTTTGCAGAAGCTGCCTCGCCAGAAGCTTTTCTCTTTGGCTTAGAAGATCCTTCTTCTGGGACTTTCCTTTTCTTCCTCTGTCTCTCCCCATAGAAATATGGTTCAGGTTCGCCTGCTCTCTGAATCAGATGTTCTGGAATAGGAGTTCCATCTGCTAGGCAATCTGCTATGTAGGCCAGAATAATCTCCCTGGGTTCATTAGCATGGAAGAGAGAGAAATCATCTACTGGAATTTTCTCTTACTGACTTCTTCAAAGTTGATCTGATCTGGTGCAGAAGTAAGTTCTTCTATAATCCTCATCCTCTGCAAACTCTTGCCATTTTGAGGTTTGCCAACTACTGAAGCTACTTCTTCTGTCATGCCTGCTTCTGTCAGATGACCAACCAAGCCATTCTCAGTCAGAATATCTGAGATGAGTCGTCCCATAGGTATCCAGTTTCTCATCTTCTAGTGCTTGGTTCTGATTTCTTCTCTAGATTGCTTCACATGAGTCCACAGATGGGTGAAGAGCAAGTAAGGCAGATCCACCTTAATACCTTTGCCCAAACAATACATGAAGTACATCTGATCAGAGTTGATGTAGTCAGGTGAATTTGTTGATTTTCTGTGATGGATGCAACCTAAGAAGATCTTAGCCCAGATCTTTTACTGAACTTTTAGATCCTTTATCTTGCTTGAGGCTTCTCCAGAAGTAAACACCTCACTGTAAACCTCATCCATATCCATACGATTAGCTGGTAGATGAGTAACACCATCTGATTCTTGATAACCTATCAGCTTGCGAATCAGATCCTCAGTGATAATGATTTCCTTGCCCAGAACAGAAAACATGATGAACTTGGGGAAAACTCTTGCATGAATCCAGAATTCTTTGACCAACCAGTCTGTCAAAATATTTTGTCCATCCTTGTGCTGACACAGTTGAACGTAAATCAAAACCATTTTGAGCAATACTTTCAAAGTTAATAAAAAACTCACAAAGAACTTCCAGTTGATCAACGGGAGTAAGGAGAGTTCTTTTAGGTGCAGTGAATGGAGTAGGACCCATTGTAGAAGAAGAAACGGCAGCCATAGTTGATTCAAACTGTTGAGAGGTTGATGAAGAAGTTGCCATTGTTGAAGACTTGAGATAACAAAAGCTTCTTTGGGTTTTGGGTTTGGAGGAGATGAAGAAACAGTACAGTAAGCAAAAATGCATAAACGTGAGAGAGAGAGAGAGAGAGAGAGAGAGAGAGAGAGAGAGAGAGAGAGAGAGAGTGTAAAGTGTGAAATAGTGTTGTGTTGTGGCATTTATAGGGTAATAATTAGGGCACACTTACACACGTTCAGCATTTAATAAATTAAAAAGAAAACAAAAGGTCACATCAAAAAGAATAATAATTAAAAGCAATTAATGATTTTGACAAGCGTGGGAAGGAAAACGAGAAATTGAGAATACAAACAGTACCTCAGAACGGCGTCTCATTGAGTACACTCCACCTTTTCAGATATCATGTGACACGTGTTTGATATTGATGTGCCTCTGAATCTCTTAAGAATAAGAAACGTTAAACAACGCCTAGATCTTTTGAGACTTGTTAGATCAGAGTTTCACAAAATAAATAATGTACTAAAAGAAATAATCAGAAGAATTACTTCAGAACATAGACATTAGTCATATTTCATCAGAATAAATTTTCTTCTGAGTAATAGTTTTATTCTGGACAAAAATCCATACTAATATTCTTCATAATAAACTTAAACATATCTTCAGCAAGGGGTTTTGTGAAGATATTAGCCCATTGATAGTCTGTATCAACAAAGTTCAAACTAATAATTCCCTTCTGAACATAGTCTCTGATAAAATGATGCTTAACTTCTATGTGCTTTGACTTAGAATGCAAAATTGGATTCTTAGAAAGGCAAATAGCATAAGTATTATCACAGAAAATAGAAATGTTACTCTCATGAATCTGATAGTCTTCCAGTTGACTCTTCATCCAGAGCATTTGAGTGCTACAACCAGCAGCAGCAATGTATTCTGCTTCTGTTGTTGATAGCACTATTGTGGGTTGCTTCTTGCTGAACCAAGAGATCATATGACTTCCCAGAAACTGACAGCTTCCAGAAGTGCTCTTACGCTCTACTCTGTCTCCAGCATAGTCAGCATCACAGAATCCAACTAATCTATAATCATCATATTTTCTGTAACACGAACCCACGTTAGTAGTACCTTTCAGATACCTCAGAATCCTCTTAACAGCTGTTAAGTGGGATTCTCTAGGATCTGATTGGAATCTAGCACATAGACAGACACTAAAGAGAATATCAGGCCTAGAAGCAATCAAGTACAGAAGAGAACCAATCATACCTCTGTAGAGCTTCTAATCTACCTTTTTACTTACCTCTTCTTTACCTGGTGTGCTTGTAGGATGCATTGGAGTCTTTGCTACCTTGCTTTCTGACATGTTGAATTTCTTCAGAAGTTCCTTTACATACTTTGTCTGATGTATGTAGGTTCCTTCTAGAGTCTGAGTCACTTGAATTCCCAGAAAGAATCTGAGTTCTCCCATCATGCTCATCTCGAATTCTGCCTGCATAGATTGAGCAAACTCCTTTCCAAGCGTAATATTGGCAGTTCCAAATATAATATCATCAACATAAATCTGACAGACTAAAATGTCTTTCTTAATTTATTTATGGAAGAGAGTAGTGTCAACTTTTCCTCTGACAAAGTTGTTTTCCAGAAGGAAATTACTCAACCTCTCATACCAAGCTCTGGGAGCTTGTTTTAAGCCATAAAGTGATTTCTTAAGTTTGAAAACATGTTCTGGAAATTTTTCATTTTCAAAACCTGGAGGTTGATGAACATACACTTCCTCTTCTATGAAACCATTTAAGAAGGCACTTTTAACATCCATCTGATACAGAGTGATGTTATCCTGTGCAACAAAGGAAATAAGCAAGCGAATAAATTCTAACCTTGCCACAGGAGCATAAGTCTCTGTGTAATCTATACCTTCTTGCTGACTATATCCTTGAGCCACCAGCCTAGCCTTATTTCTGATAACTTCTCCTTGCTCGTTCAGCTTGTTTCTGAACACCCATTTAGTTCCAATGATGTTGAAACCATTTGGTCTTGGAACCAGATCCCAGACGTCATTTCTGGTGAATTGGTCTAGCTCTTCTTGCATAGCAAGTATCTAATCATTATTATTCAGAGCCTCATCCACAGAAGTAGGTTCAATGATAGACACTAAACCAAATAGTGACGTTCCAAAAGATCTGAGAAATGACCTTATTCTTATAGGGTCATCCTTCTTTCCAATTATCATTTCCTCTGGATGAGAGGCTTTGATTCTGGATGAACCTTTAACATTTGGTTCTTCAAAAATTGTCAAGCTATCCATCTGAGCAGTCAAGGGAGTAGCATCTGACGTTGCTTCTGGTGCTTTTGCTTGAGCTTTGTCTGCCTCTGATTCTTCAGAGTCTGTGAGAAGGACTCCTCTATTTGCAGAAATTTCAAGCTACTTTGGCTTTTGATTGCCAAGCTTATCATCAAATCTAACATGAATTGATTCCTCTACAATCTGTGTCTCAGTATTGTATATTTTGTAGCCTTTAGAGCGTTCAGAATATCCAAGCATGAAACACTTCTGAGCTTCAGATTTTCCTTAGTGTTCAACATAAAACATACACATCCAAAAGGATGGAAATAAGAAATGTTGGGTTTTCTATTTCCCCACAGTTCATAAGGAGTCTTCTCTAGAAGAGATCTTACAGACACTATGTTCTGAATATAACAAGCTGTATTCACTGCTTCTGCCCAAAAATGTTTTTCCATGTTAGTCTTGTTGATCATGGTTCTGGCCATTTCTTGCAATGTTCTATTTTTCCTTTCTACAACTCCATTCTGTTGAGGAGTTATAGGACAAGAAAAATCATGTGCAATGCCATTTTCTTTAAAAAAAATCAAAGTATTTGTTTTCAAATTCTCCACCATGATCACTTCTGACTTTTACAATTTTAAATTCTTTTTTTTTCGTTTTGGACTTGTTTGCAGAAGTCAATGAATTCAGAATGAGACTCATCCTTGTGTTTCAGGAATTTTACCCATGTCCATCTGCTGTAGTCATCAACAATGACTAATCCATACTTCTTGCCTCTGATGGATGCAGTTTTTGCTGGTCCAAACAGATCAATATGAAGCAGCTCTAATGGTCTAGAGGTTGAAACAACATTTTTTTTGTTTTGAAAGAAGATTTTGAAATTTTTCCTTTCTAACATGTTTCACAAAGAGCATCTGAGTTGAACTTCAACTGAGGAAGTCCTCTGACCAGATTAAGCTTATTAATCTGAGATATACGTCTCATACTAATATGACCCAATCTTCTGTGCCAGACCCATTGCTCATCGTTAACAGACAGAAGGCATTTTACATTCTGAACTTTAAGTTCTGAAAGATTGATTTTGTAAATGTTGTTCTTCCTTTTTCCATTAAAGAGGATTGAGCCATCTTTTTGACTGACAGCTTTACAACATTTTTGATTGAAGATTATGTCATAAGCATTGTCACTTAATTGACTTATGGACAATAGATTATGTGTTAATCCTTCAACAAGTAAGACATTAGAAATGGAAGGGAGGTTACCATTACCAATAGTTCCAGAGCCTATTATTTTGCCCTTATGGTTCCCTTCAAACTTCACATCACCTCCAGATCTATGTTCCAGGCTTTGGAACATAGACCTTCTTCCCGTCATGTGACGCGAGCAGCCAGAGTCCAGGTACCATGATTGGTGTTTCAACTTTGCTGCTAAGGATGTCTGCAACAAAAATCATTTTGTCCTTAGGTACCCATGTTTTCTTGGGTCCTCTGGGGTTAGTAGGTTTGAAATTCTTTCTGAATTTCTTTCCCTTAAGAGCATCCTTGTTCTGATGGAATTTTGGTTTATTAAACACAGGTTTATTCTGATCAGAACGTGTGTGCTTAATATCATTTAAATGACCAAATTTGAAATGAGTATACAGAGGAGAATATTTGATGATCAGTTTATCAACAGGTTTTGGATTTAAATCCTCCCCAGAAGGTGATTCATATCCAATTCCCTTTCTGTTGTTTCTGCTTACGCCATAAATCATTGAAGCCATCTTGCTTCTATCTAGGCCTCTGGCCAGAAACTTCTGAAAGCTATAATCATACTCTTCTAAAATATTTTTAGAGCATGATATAGGATCTGAGTCAGATTTCTGAGCTTTTTCTAAATCATTTTTTATTTTAAGATTGTTTGCTTTAAGCTCAGCAACTTCAGATCTCAGCTGATCATCCTCAGATACAAGACAGCTTTGAAGCTTCTTGTATTTGAGTTTGATTTTGCTGTAGCTTTCAAGAATTTCAGATAAACTCTCAGTAAGTTCAGCTCTAGAAAGTTCAGAAAATACCTCCTCAGAATCTGATTCTGATCCAGATTTAGCAGTTTCTTCGTGGTCCTCCATGTCAGACATTAGTGCTACATTAGCACATTCATCTTCTGATTCTAATGAAGATTCAGAAGCATCTGAATCATCCCACGTGGCCATTAAGACTTTCTTCTTCTTTTCAAACTTCCTTCTGGGTTTCTCCTTCAAAAGTTTGGGACATTCATTTTTTTAGTGGCCAGGCTCCTTGCACTCGTAGCACACTATATCTTTCTTTCCAGATTTCTTAAGTCCAAAAGAATCACCACGCTGATCAGATCTCTTGAAGTTTCTGAACTTCTTTTGCTTATGCTTCCAGAGTTGGTTTATTCTCTTGGACAACAAAGATAGTTCATCTTCTTCTTCTGAAGATTCTTCAGAACTTTCTTCAATAACCTACAAAGCTTTAGCAGATTTGTTAGATTTTAAAGCAACAGACTTACCTTTCTTCTGAGGTTTTTCTTCTTCTAGCTCAATCTCGTGACTCTTTAAGGAAATGATCAATTCCTCCAGAGTGATCTTATTCAGATCCTTTGCAAGATTCAGAGCTGTCACCATAGGTCTCCACCTTGTTGGCAAGCTTCTGATGATCTTCTTGACGTGATCAGCAGTAGAGTAACCTTTGTCCAGAACCTTCAGACCAGCAGTTAGAATCTGAAACCTTGAGAACATAGCTTCTACAGATTCAGATTCCTCCATCTTGAAGGCCTCGTACTTTTGAATGAGCGCCAAGGCTTTTGTCTCCTTTACTTGGGAGTTTCCTTCATGCGTCATTTTTAGAGATTCAAACATATCAAATGCAGTATCTCTATTTGTTATTTTCTCATACTCAGTATGAGATATTGCATTTAATAGGATGGTTCTTGCCTTGTGATGGTTTCTAAACTCCTTCTTCTGTTGATCAAAAATAGATTTTCTGTCAACCTTTTTCCCTTCATCATTAGTAGGATGAATATAACCATCAGTTACCAAATCCCACAAGTCAACTTCATAGCCTAGAAAGAAACTTTCTATTCTATCTTTCCAGTAATCAAACATGGGAGCTTTGGTGCTGATTTTGTCTCTATCATCGTATTTATTGTTGTATGAAGTTGAAGGTTGAAGCTTCAGCAGCCATGATGAATAAAGAACAAGAGATTAAGAGTTTTTCCTAGCAAGATCTTTTTCTGTCACGGTTAAGTGAGAGCACTTACAGAACCAGGCTCTGATACCAACTGAAGGTGAGAAAAACACTTAGAGGGGGGTTGAATAAGGGTTTTAAAACAATTTGGATGATAGAAAAATAACACAGTATTTTTATCCTGGTTCGTTTGAACTCAAACTAATCCAGTCCACCCTACCAAGGTGATTTGCCTTTCTCAACAAGGACTTAATCCACTATATCAAACTTGATTACAGTGTAAATCACTAAGACAACTATCTTAGTCTTCTCAAGAAATTATGACCACCACTTGGTCTTCTTAAGGAAATCTTTTACAAAGATAAACTAACAATTTTGTGTTTAAGAAATGCTTCTTAAAAGCTATATCACAACAGTGATTTTTACACAAGTTTTAGAACGAAAATGAAAACTATTTCAGCTCGAAGAATATTTGAATGAGCACTTGAATAACTTGTCAATTGTTCCGTCAACCTTTGAAGTGATGCTAATGCTTGCTTTTATAGTACATTGAAATCCTTTCTCAAAGATTGTACATTCTGTTCTCTTTGTCTTCTAATGACTTTTCCTTTCTCAGAAGATGAATGTGTCGCTACTGCGAAAATCGGCGCCGGCTGAACAGAAGAGTCGCCACCGTGCGTTATTTATCCCAATGGAGGGAAACGAAACGCTCGAAGTAAACCTACCGCAAAGACGGGAAAGGAATGGTCATCGCAACCAAATCCTGGATTCGGGAGTCGGTTACGCAAGGGGAAGGTATTAGCACCCCTCACGTCCGTCGTACTCGATGGGATCCACGCTTGTTTTCTAGTACGGATTGTTATCCTATCTATTCTACAGGTCTGGGGTTAAAAGAAAATAAACTGACTCGGCAAAGTATCGCACTTTATGCCTACGTATTCCCGTCTGGAACGAGAAATCAGAGTCAACGTAGTTCGCCTACCTACTGGAAAGGATGGGAAGGTTGCTCGCTAGGATATCGCATCCTATGCCTACGTACTTTCATACAACATGAAAGATCAGAGCAAACGTAGTTCGGGCCACGGAAGACACAGATTTGTCTGTTTATCTTTTATCTTTCTGAAAAAGGTTTTCTCCTGATTATGGGTCCATGCGGACAAAAATGACACTTTGATTGTTTTTCAGTCTTTTATGCAAGAACTGTTTTTTATTTGACCTCTTATTGTATTTTTTGATTGTTTTGAGATAGAAAAGAAAGAACTCTAAAACCTAGGGTTTGAAACGGGAGTCAAAACTATCCTAATGTTGTCATGCATGGATTAACACCTAATGTCTGTCATATTTCTCTCTTGCGCAGAGAGAAACAGAGATCCTAGGGGATAAGCGGAAAAGAAACAACATATATACAGTAAAGCAGTAAAATGCATGAGTGCAACAGTACAAGCGAGGCAAGGGAGTCCCACTCAACCTCGAACCTAGAAAACAATGGGCAAAGTGAAACAGCTTCACCTCAAACCTAAGGGGAAAATTAACAAACAATACATCAAAGAAAATAAAAACCCCGAAACCAGCTCTAACAGCCCCCCAGCTCCTACAGCAGCAGCTCTCAAAAACATCCAACTCTAACAGTTGATAAACAGCAAAACAGTAACATCTTCAAGTGAATTCCAAAGTCAAGCTCCAATTATACCCAAGCTACAACAAGCTTCCATCTCCAAGAAATCACCAAGCTTAAGCAAGCACAAAATCTCAAACAGTTGACAGCATCAGACAGCAAATAGCTCCAGACAGCAGTAAAACCCTAATTCACCAGTTGCACAGCTCTGACAGCACAAGCTCCTCCTTCTTCAATCTTCAATGCACCAGGTCTTCTTCTACAAGCTTCTTCCTTCAAGGTAAGCACTTCAGCAAAGAATTGATTTATTAGGATAAATTGAATGTCAAACAGTTCATTGACAACCAAAGGAAGTCTATGAACAATTGACATTGTAACAAACTGTTTCCCTCAAAGTTCTACCTCCTAGATAAAACCATTTATCCCTCCAAAGGAGGGATGTGAATATCATGGAGGGACTTTTAATCATTGAGAAGAATGGAAGCAAAGGAAGTTATCCATGTTTATGAAGGAATTTGTTCTATTCTAAGGCTTTACCTATCTCCTATCTCCTATGTCTTCAATCAACTCCAAGCACAAACAATCTTCAAGCTTCAACATTTGATTATCATCTTAAATCTTCTCTTTTGATGTCTTCATGCTCCATAAGCTCAAGCCAAGCCCCATACCCCATATCAAAGCCCAAAAGCCCAAGCACACAATTAAAAACCCAAGTGGGAACACCAAACAAACACTCCATTTGTAAAATATACTAAAAATAGTAATATAGTATTTAAAATTCTAAGATTAATTCTAAGGGGATTTCTACATCTACCTTACATACCCTATATGTCCCAGACCCTAATTCATGCTAAAAACCCCAAAATAAAATATTATAAGGCACCTATGTTGAGTTTGAACCCTACTCTAACTAACCTAATGTTCTCTAATCAAAACTAATCAAGATTAATCCACAAAAATGTGGAATAAATCCAGGGGGAATTCTAATCTACTTAACACAAAAAGAATGGGACAAAAATGTGAAGTTAAATGACTAAACAAAATTCATCAAATTGTATATACAAACAAAATGAAATAAAAAGCAACTAAATGTAAAATATTCACCAGAAATGGAAAAATACCTAAAATAACATTTTTATTTTTCCACAATTTTCTTGAAACAATTATCAAAATGTAACAAAAGCTCCCATGTCAAAATGATCATTTTTTGATTTTATATGAATTTTCTAAGATGCAAAATGAAATGAACAAATCAAATGAAAATAAAGAAAATCATGTTGCAAATAGCAATAAAACACAACGCAAAAAGCAACTGGGCCCAGGAGGGGGGTACCGCTAGCAAACGTGCTAGGCCCATTAAAAGTTCAGAAAAACAACACAAAACAATAAACTAGGGGGGGCAAATAGCAAGAGTTCTCCCTATATTCCTGGTTGGGCCCCAGACTGGGGGTGTGAGTAGCAGGTCTGGGCTAGGCCCATCAGAATTCCACACCAGGGGAGGGGGTGTCAAGGGAAAATTGGGGTATGATCAGCACACGACCCCCATGGGCCTAGGCCCAAATCTATTACTACCTCAGCTTAACAACAAACCCTAATCCTCATTCCCTCTATCACTGTTCACTATCACTCTCCCCACCTTAGCGCCGTTTCTCCATTCTCGCAGTCACACAGACTGCAACCAGACTAACACCCTAAATCAAACCTTAACCTCTAACCTAATTCTATCAAACAAACTAATACTCCACAGCCTAATTCTTCAGCTAACAAATTGTAAATCCTAACAAGTTCGGAGCGAAGAAGAAAACCTGGAAAAATGATGAAGATGGTGGAGCTTTTCTGGAGATGATGAAGTTGACGTTTGAAGCTGTTAAGGAGGATCTTGAAACTTGGACGCTCTTGACGACGTTTGAGGCTTTCTGGAAGATCCTCACGAGCGTGATGAAGATCTACGAACGCGATGCATATCCACGGAGCAATTCTGGGAACTGATGATGGCGCGGATGCTTCTGATGAAAACCCTGAGAGTTCTTGACGAAAAGGAGAAGAACTAGCGGTCTATGAACCCTGATGAAATTTCTGGAGTTTCTTGCTGATGTTTGAAGGATCTGGAGATTACGAAGATGATGAACAACGATTTGAAGCTCCTATGATCTCCTGGGAAATCGACTGAAGGTTGAATGTTCTGTGGAGTTGAAGTTTGTTGAAGGATGCGGTGGAAGATCTGGGAAAATGCAGAAATATGGATGAGGTTTCCGGCGACTCTTGATTTTACCGGCGGGATGTTGATGATGAACACATGGTGTGTTCTTGACGATCTGGAAAAAAGATGAAGCAGGGATGAATTTTCCGGTGGATTACGATTTTCTGGCGACGGTTAGAAAGTCTGTTACGGTGGTCCGCGGCGGCTGCATGGCCGGCGGCGAAGGGTAGTTAGTGGAGGTACAGCTGGCGCACGCATGCAGTGGGTGGCGTCAGAAGTGGCCAAGTGGCACTGTGGGAAGAGGAGGGAGTAACACGTGTGATGGGGGAGAGATAGTGGAACGGTGCGCTGGCATCAAAGTCTGTGAGGTGGCCGGCTGTGTGAGGTGGCTGCAGATGGTGAGATGGAGTGCAACGTGGCTGGCAGAGAGAAATTGAGGTGGATGAGGTGGTCAAAAAACTGCTTACACGTGTGGCTCCCTATTTATATGCCACCTGGCGCAATTGGACTTGGACTGGGCCTTAATGAAATGGATAATCGGCCCACTAAGACTCTGAATTAACTGATTAATGCATTAAAACATGATTAAAGCTACACTTAAAGGATTAAAACGTAATTAGTGGAACATGCAACCTAATTAACTAACAACTAACAAAACTAAAATGTTAATTAAAAAATGCTAATTGAAAACAAAAATGAAAGAAAAAAAAAACTGATTCTCTAATGAAGATTATTAATTAAACTAAAAATGATTAAGACTAATCCTAATTAGTAAACTACACCATTAATGACCTAATTAATCTACAAACCAATTAAATTCTATATAAAATCTGTGAAATCAATACTAAAATTAATGAAACTATATTATATAAAAAAAACTATTATCTATTAATATTCTAAAAATCATATTAAAGTCTATTTTAAAAAAAAGGAAAAAAAAAAGGGATATCTATTTAACAATCTAAAAACCTATTAGGAAAATATCTATTAAATCTATTAAACTCTAAAAACTCCTATTAAATCTATTTTAAAAATTCTAGACAAAAATCTACTTAAATCTATAAGAAAAATATCTAAAAATCTATTAAATTCTATTAAACTCTATTAGAAAAAAAATTCTAGAAAAATCCATTTAAATGCATTAAAAATCTAGAAAAATAAAAGAAAAATCCTAAAAATGCCAGGAAGCCGATTAAATCGATTGGAGAATAATTGCGCAACCATAGCGAAACCCGGGCACCGAGATGGCCTGAAAACACAGGAAACGAGCACCAATTCCCAAAAGACTCTTATTCCAACCGGCCTGCACTGCCTGAAACGCCAGGGGCTATAATCCCGATAAAATCCATCTGACTGAGAAAAATGTGATGCATGCAGCATGCGAATGCAAATGCAAAATGCGTTGAAACATAAACCAGATATGGGGACCGGTCTGTCAAATTTTAGGGTGCAACAGCTGCCCCTATTCAAACATCTTGGACCTGAAGGGTTGAAGAGCGAACAGAGTTCAAACATTCAAAGGTGGAAGACTGTTGAATAAACAATAAAACCGAAAATTTGTCAACCGCAGAAATAAACTGCGCACTTGCTTGGGGAACACCATCCAGAGAACTGAATCCAATTATTATGGCAACAAACTGATCGATCACCTGATAAAGAGATTTTACTTTAGCCCCCAGTTACTTGTGTGACGCCACAGATAACAAACCCGAAGGTTGGATCAACATGCACTTGATTATCTCACATCGTCTAATGATAGACAGGAAGAAATATAATCACATCGTCTAGAGATAGACAGCAAGATACCATCCCGAAGGAAAACAATAACCATACTCACATCGTCTAAAGATAGACGGAAAGACACCATCCTGAAGGAAAACCAAAATCCATACTCACATCGTCTAAAGATAGACGGAAAGACACCATCCCGAAGGAAAACAATAACCATACTCACATCGTCTAAATATAGACGGAAAGACACCATCCCGAAGGAAAACAATAACCATACTCACATCGTCTAAAGATAGACGGAAAGACACCATCCCGAAGGAAAACCAAAATCCATACTCACATCGTCTAAAGATAGACGGAAAGACACCATCCCGAAGGAAAACAATAACCATACTCACATCGTCTAAAGATAGACGGAAAGATACCATCCCGAAGGAAAACAATAACCATACTCACATCGTCTAAAGATAGACGGAAAGACACCATCCCGAAGGAAAACAATAACCATACTCACATCGTCTAAAGATAGACGGAAAGACACCATCCCGAAGGAAAACAATAACCATACTCACATCGTCTAAAGATAGACAGAAAGACACCATCCCGAAGGAAAACAATAACCATACTCACATCGTCTAAAGATAGACGGAAAGACACCATCCCGAAGGAAAACAATAAACATACTCACATCGTCTAAAGATAGACGGAAAGACACCATCCCGAAGGAAAACAATAACCATACTCACATCGTCTAAAGATAGACGGAAAGACACCATCCCGAAGGAAAACAATAACCATACTCACATCGTCTAAAGATAGACGGAAAGACACCATCCCGAAGGAAAAACCGTTAGCGGAAAGAGAACCATATTCATCATCACCCATCAAATTTCAGAATCCTTTCGTCTACAGGAATTGATGGAAAGAATAATATCCTCAAAGGGGCCACCTCATCAATGAGGATTGACAGGAAGAAAAACCACCTTCAAGAAGCCATGTCGTCGATAGGGGTCAACAACTAGGAAAACCAAACATTCTTCAAAGAACCTCGACGTCAATAAGGATCAACGGTCAGAAAAACCTTCTTGAAACGTCATCTCGTCCAATAAACAGAAAGAACGCCGACATCTGAAAGATCGCCTTGAAACCTCTCAACATCTAAAGATAGACGGAGAAAACCATATCCAAACTCACGACGTCTAATGATAGACGGAGAAGGCTCGCTGAGGGAAACACATCATCAATGTGAACTGACGGAAAGAGAAGTCTGTCGATATCAGATGACTGATGAGTAGAGCATAACCGTTGTATGATCTGAGAATCGAATACCAAAGAGCTGTCTGAATAAAGCTGCTGGATAAATGCCCCTGAATTGATTACAGAGTGATTCACGTTGCCACATAAGGCTGATAGAAAAAACTGGTTCATGCTTCGTATGCATATGCGTATGTTTGAATTTTTCTATGGCGTAATGCTCCATATGGGATGGAAATGCTACGCATTTGAGGATGAAATGCAAGTATGATGAAAATATGATGATATATGCAAATGCAAATGCAGGCTCGTGTCGCTGGAGAAGTTGGATACAGAAAACCGCTTCAGCAAAATAAATGCTGAAGACAAAGCCAACTCCGCTGGGGATAACCAGGCATCACAGAATTATTCCAGCAAAATAAATGCTGGAAAAGTGAAGCCAACTTCGCTGGGGAATAACCGAATGTGCCAAGCATGATTGGACTTCTGTCAGGGATAGCTTACCCGTGCCACTGAAAATTGGACTTGCGCTGGGGAAAACAGACGGAGTCTTCCTGCGTACCCATGAATATTGAATTTTGAAATGATGTGCCACCACAAGTTGGGCCTCACAGTGATTGCCAATATGGATTGGGCTTCCTAAAAATTGCCAATAAGGATTGGGCTTTAGGCTATCTGTGATGAGTCATATATAATTGACACTGAACAATATCATGTCTGAATTCATAGGTTTTCTGGTGGAAGAGTCACGGGTCGGTAACACGACTTCCCGACATTCGCCTCAAACTTGGAGATTGGCTGAATCTGCTCGAGTAGCTCTGAGTAACTCTGATGACACGGAGAAGAACAATTCCTTCGCTTCTGATATGCCCCAGCTTGTGGGACCTATGTGGGGATAGTCCTCAAAAGGAAGTCTGAAAATCTGTACCCTGACGGTCTGATATGAAATGCCCCGGCATTCTGAACCTTAGAGATATACTTCGGATCAAATGCCCCTCAGGCAAGAAACAACTTATGTGCTTCTCCTAGAGTGGCATGCCCCTGTCTGCAATGACTTTGCCCCTGATTGGCTGATTCAGTGTAGTGACTCTAGCTACGAGATTTTTACCGAATCTCGACCTGATTGCCCCAGAATAACGACTTCGGATGGCTGACCTCACTGGGGATCACTTGATAATAGCTTGCCCCGGCTCTCAGAACATTCGGGCATCCTGCATTCTATCCTGATCAGACTTTCCACTGTAGGAAACTTTCCTGCTGTCAAGCGCTTACTCATAAGTAAAACAAGTTATTCTGCATAAAAGATATATTAATGCAATGCATATGACAGTTTTAACATCCAAGCTATTCACTGGAAAAGGAAAACCAGTTTATGGCATATAATGCACAAATCCTCTATCAGAATATCAACATCAGTACCAACATGGTAAGAAGAACCCTTTTAGGAGTCAGCTTCGACGCGATCTTTACTGATGTATGCCTTCGAAACAACCCTGCTTCAATTAGGACTTTTGAAGGTTGTAACATGGTCAGGTTCACGGTTTTGAAAGAAAGGATAAAGGCTCAAATTTTAATTTCAACCCACCCCTTCTCCTTGATGTTCTTCGATCCTACGTTCAGCTAATTCGACCTTAGCGCTCACCTCTTAGAGGTTGAAATATAGGAGTGATAGTTCGAGAAACTATGAGCTTTTGGAGTGACAGCCACTCACTCTTCGTCTTTGACACTTGGGGTCACACGACTCGTATTTCATTTGAGGACTTTTCTTTTGTAATCCTTTTCATCTTTTCTTTCCCTAACTTTTGCCTGGACTGACTCTTTTGAGTTTCTTTTGATTTTCTAGTCCAGCGGGATGCCCTTATTTTTGCCTAAGTCGTTTGTTTTCAAGTTTTGACTTAGCGGGCTTTTGATTCTTTTTGCTTTCCGTTTTTTTCCGAACAAGTCGTGTGGCACTGGTTGTCTGACTCTTTGGGGAATAATGTGACTGTGTCACTCCTGACGCTTAACTACTGTGGCTTTTTAGGCACGACCTATAGAGGTGTGATTGATCCTCGAACGGACACTCCTTTTTCAATTTGGACGCTCGGTCAAATTAGCTAACACCTGCCCTACCCCAAGTTGAGATTGAGGGCTTTTCGTTTTCCGAAAGAACTCCTACTACTAGGCTCAAAGGGGTTGTCAAAGGATTATCTTCCTTATGTCTCCGGTGTTTAGGGATTTGAAACAATGCCTGTACATCATCAGCAGGTTTTATTTCAAAGGCATACAATATCGGAAGCTTGCATGTCGTTCATTTTCGTCATCCTCCCCGGATTCCGCTTAACCAAGCGTTGGATATCTGTAAAAATCAATTAGTGAACACGAATGGATTTAATCAAAACATGCATACTCATTTCATTATCATCAATTGAATGAAAACAACAAGTTTTACAAACAAGATTGCAATTTAACAAGAAAGAACTACAAACATAAAGAAATGACAAGATGAAACACAGGAAAACGTCAGCTTCCGAGGACCGGGCTTTCACATCTGACTTGCTACTGAACCAGCCATCTTCAAAGTTGCCTATTGAAACCATACTGCTTAAAACGGATACCGGGTGAATTGCCTTTCTGACTTCATTGGGCTCTGTCTAGCACGCAGGTTTGACCGATAACGATAAGGCTGCTGACTCTGGAAAGGAGTTGACGTCTGTTGCGAAGACTGGACAGATTGTTGACTTTGATCAGTCGAACCACTTGGAGGTCGAGTCTGAATTATCAGGGACTCCTTTTGTTCAAGCGCTTTCATCCTCAGGCTTGGTCTAGGCAACAACTGAGGACAGGGGGATTTTGACACCAATGATTGCAGAATATACTTCTGATCTACGGCAGCTTCGGGAACGTCCATCATTTTAGCACCAACTGGGGTAAGACCATTAGGTACAATTACGCCTCCCGGCGTGAGTTCAATAACTTTTGCGTCAATCAAGTCCTGAACGTTGTGCTTAAAAGCGTGACAACTTTCCACATCATGTCCGGGTGCCCCGGAATGAAATTCACACTGCTTACTAGTGTCATACCCATAAGGAAGCGTTGTTCCTGTGAGTGGGGCCAATGTTCTTTTTTCAACCAGCTTCAAACTCAATAAAGTCTGAAAGAGCTTGGCATACGTTGAAGGCGGCGCCTCAAATACCCTCCTTGACCTTCGCTGAACCGGATGTATCCTTTGTTGTTGGTGGTGGTGTCGATCAACACGTCTTTTAAGCTCAGGTTCCACAGGCACGGGCTCCACAGGCACAGGTGGAACAAGCTCCTTCACTGCGGCTTCAGATAGCTGATCATCCTTTTTCCTAAGCACATTCTTGACTACTTCCATGATCAAGCTCATTTGGGTCTTCAGCTGATTATTTTCCTCTTTGAGTGTCTTCTGATCCAGACGCAACTCTTGCATGTCTTTCATCATCTGCCCTAGCTGGATTCGGACTTCAATCAGTTCAGCCTGATTCTGTTCCATATCTCTGAGGGAATTCCTGCAACAAACTGGATATCATGAAATAAGACCCACGGTTCTGATATACCTGTTATGTGAGAATGCAATGCGGAAATCAAACACATATTCAAGACAAGACAAAGAAACCCCAAGCTATAAGCACGGAGATAAACACCTCACACCACTATGTAAAGCCAACAAGAGCAGCAAACAAGCACCCCCAAGTACAAAATACAATGACCCCAGCCAACAAGCCTGGTGGTGGTCAGCAAACAACAATGCACGAAAGCTAAACAGGCAGCAGAGAAAAACAGATGCGACACCTGGCGCAGAAACTTCTAGCAACTTCCTCCATATTCAACTGAGCTCTCAGTTGGACATTCTTCCAAACATACACTCTCAGTGGAGTATTCCATGCCATTGACTGACGAACCCACACACCTGGATGAAGGATAATCAATAATCCGAACAAAACCCTGAGGTGTGATAAAGATCCTGTTAGAGTCTAGCAGATTCTGAACTTGGCTTCTAAGCACCTTACAATCATCTGTCGAATGCCCCTGTACCCCAACATGGTACTCACAGCGGGCGCTGGCATCAGAACCTGGAGGATAAGGCGGGATCATTGGACTAGTCTCTTTCGGCACTATTAATCCACTTTCGACCAAATCTGGCAACAACTGACTGTACGACATCGATAGCTGAGTAAACTGCCTTTCAGGTTTCCTTGGTCTTTGTCGGGCGTGATGACGCGGCTGACGATAATATGACTGCTGGTTTGAAGTGTCTGACAACTGAGCCTGAGACGCTAGAGATTCTGAGACAACATCGCTTCCTTCTTCCCACTCCTCTTGAAAACTGAGAACTGATTCATTCTTATCAACTGGGGTATAAGGAGCCTCTCGAATCTTTCCATTCTTGAGTCCTCTCTCAACAAGCTCTCCCATTCTCATCAAGCCTTCAAAGCTTGTACAAGTGAACATCATGTCGTAATAACGGCCCTTCAGAGTACCCAAAAAGAGGCTAACCATTTCTCTCTCCTGAATCGGTGGTTACACACGAGCAGCCAATTCTCTCCATCATTGGTGATATGCGAAGTCATTCTTCTGCAGAACATAACCAAATGTAGCTTCGGACAGCTATCCCCTTTGTACTTCTCAAAATTGGGCATCTTGAACTTCGGAGGCAATACAAGACCTGGCACCAAACACATGCCCGCAGCATTCAGATCAAGAGTATTCTTATTCACCAGGGCAGCAATCTGATCTTCCAACGTCTGAAGTCTTCTCATATACTCAGCAGTCCTTGGGTCCTGAATGTTAACCTGCGGAACAACTCTTGGAGATGGAACAATCCTTGGAGAATCTGGCGTAGAGAAAGTGGAATTGTGATACTCTGTGTCATTGAAAGAATATGGGCCTCTGACCGGGGTTTGCACGGGCTGAGCAACATTGTTCATCTGAGCTTTCTGACCATTGTTTCCTCCTCCATTTATAGCTGTTATGGCTTCTATGACCTGACTCAACTAATGCTTCAACAATTCAAACTCCGCCCGAGTAACAACCAAGTTCTGCTCTCCTGAAGCCATGATCTTTCCAGATGCTAACTCAAGTCTAATGCGAATGTCAGGAACTCAACTGACGAAGCAGACAAAAAACGGGTAAGCTCCTTGTTTCGGCTGAGGATGAATATACAAAATGAAATGCAAATGCAAACAGTCATGCGAAATGCCAAATGCACACACAAGGGACCAAGTGTGCTGTTGAGAAGCCCATTCCACAATACTGATCTTAACCAGACCCATAACACTGCTCAAGCCTGGTCTCAACAAACCAAAACAGTACTCCAACCTGGTCTCCAACAGACCCCATAACGCTGTCCTCAAATATCAACGCCACTAAATCTCAATCAAGAAAACCGGTAATCTAGAGGTCGAGTTACCTGCATGTCCCAACCCCTCTCACAGGTAGGTGTCCTAATAACTGACACAAGGTACGACATCCTATGCGGTCGTTGGCGTCACAGACTTTCAAGACGGATGATACGATACCCAGAAGGTGTGGCATCATCATGTCCTGAAGAGGCCTCACTTAGCCAACTTCCAAATGATCGGTTCCCAGAGTCGACAATCCTCCAAACCAACAACCCCCTCAACCCAAAGGGTTGAAAAAGAAGTCAACCGGGAGAACCTCGTTTGAGCGTGGATTTCATGAGACACTAGTACATGCAAAGCATGCACGCGCCCACTAATTTCCACTCTAATTCTAGGTGCACTCAAGCCCAGGTCCGGCTTATCTCTCAATCATAGAACCCCCTCATACCCACAACAATAATAACAATAATATAATGCTGAATGTAAAATACAGAAACGTAAATCCATACAAAATTCACGACGGGAAAACAAGCGCTAGGATTGACTCGCGCAGGGAACCGTTGGAGTCCCCAGCAGAGTCGCCAGCTATCGCTACTGCAAAAATCGGCGCCGGCTGAACAGAAGAGTCGCCACCGTGCGTTATTTATCCCAATGGAGGGAAAGGAAACGCTTGAAGTAAACCTACCGCAAAGACGGGAAACGAATGGTCATTGCAACCAAATCCTGGATTCGGGAGTCGGTTACGCAAGGGGAAGGTATTAGCACCCCTCACGTCCGTCGTACTCGACGGGATCCATGCTTGTTTTCTAGTACGGATTGTTATCCTATCTATTCTACAGGTCTGGGGTTAAAAGAAAATAAATTGACTCGGCAAAGTATCGCACTTTATGCCTACGTATTCCCGTCTGGAACGAGAAATCAGAGTCAACGTAGTTCGCCTACCTACTGGAAAGGATGGGAAGGTTGCTCGCTAGGATATCACATCCTATGCCTACGTACTTTCATACAGCATGAAAGATCATAGCAAACGTAGTTCGGGCCACGGAAGACACGGATTTGTCTATTTATCTTTTATCTTTCTGAAAAAGGTTTTCTCCTGATTATGGGTCCAAGCGGACAAAAATGACACTTTGATTGGTTTTCAGTCTTTTACGCAAGAACTGTTTTTTATTTGACCTCTTATTGTATTTTTTGATTGTTTTGAGATAGAAGAGAAAGAACTCTAAAACCTAGGGTTTGAAACGGGAGTCAAAACTATCCTAATGTTGTCATGCATGGATTAACACCTAGTGTCTGTCATATTTCTCTCTTGCGCAGAGAGAAACAGAGATCCTACGGGATAAGCGGAAAAGAAACAACATATATACAGTAAAGCAGTAAAATGCATGAGTGCAACAGTACAAGCGAGGCAAGGGAGTCCCACTCAACCTCGAACCTAGAAAACAATAGGCAAAGTGAAACAGCTTCACCTCAAACCTAAGGGGAAAATTAACAAACAATACATCAAAGAAAATAAAAACCCCGAAACCAGCTCTGACAGCCCCCCAGCTCCTACAGCAGCAGCTCTGAAAAACATCCAACTCTGACAGTTGATAAACAGCAAAACAGTAACATCTTCAAGTGAATTCCAAAGTCAAGCTCCAATGATACCCAAGCTACAACAAGCTTCCATCTCCAAGAAATCACCAAGCTTAAGCAAGCACAGAATCTCAAAGAGTTAACAACATCAGACAACAAATAGCTCCAGACAGCAGTAAAACCCTAATTCACCAGTTGCACAGCTCTGACAGCACAAGCTCCTCCTTCTTCAATCTTCAATGCACCAGGTCTTCTTCTACAAGCTTCTTCCTTCAAGGTAAGCACTTCAGCAAAGAATTGATTTATCAGGATAAATTGAATATCAAACAGTTCATTGACAACCAAAGGAAGTCTATGAACAGTTGACATTGTAACAAACTGTTTCCCTCAACAGAATAAATCATAAATTGCTAAGCAGCTTAAGTCATGTTACATAAATTGCTAAGCAGCTTAAGTTTATTGCGAATGAGAATGCAAAATGCGTCAAAACATAAACCAGATATGGGGATCGGTTGGCCAAATTTTGGGGTGCAACAGAATGTTCTGACAAATCCTTTTTGTCTGAAATCCTGTGTCAAGCACGAATGGGGAAAGAGCCGTTTAGGATAAGACAAGGAATATACCAACGGATCTTTTTTTGAACAACATCTTCTTCAACAACTTTGGAACGCCTTGCATCAGAACTCCTGATGATGTTCTTAGTTGTTCAGGTCAGAGTTAACTCAACCAGAGTTTCTCTATCAGAGTTTGCAGCAAAGTGCTTTAAGCGTGAAATCCTTATCAGAGCATACTTGCTTATCAGAACTTCTGTACTTGCAGCGTTGAGTACTCTCAGAGTCTTCTGAAGCTTTACGTATGTTTTTTGCTCAAGTTCTTCTTAGCTTCACTCAGAGTCATTGTAGCAAATCAGAGTCTTCTGATGTGTTACTTCTGACGCTCAGGTCTTTTTCGTTCTGTGATGTTCAGAGGCGTTCTTGCTTCCAGAATAATATTAATTTTGATATCTGAAACAAATAAACACTTGAATAGAATTAGAATATATAAGTTCTCTATACAAAATTTCATTAATGTTATCATCAAAACAATGAGATATATTGAACATCAATCTGTGTTCTAACACCCCTCACATCCATCATACTCGATGGAAACCATCTAAGTTGTCTAGCTTGAATGAGTGTTCTAATCTAAAAGTCTGCTTGCTAAAGGGAAAGAAGGGTGGTTTTTTATTAGAGTGCTCGCTAAGGATTGGGGCCCTTGTGCCTATGTATATTCACTTGTAATAAGTGAAAAATCAGAGCATTCGTAGTTCACGGGACTACGGTGAAAAAATGGGAAGTTTGGGTGGACGATGCTAACGTACGCATTCTAGTAGTTATATGTATTGCAACTCGCTCGTGGAGTCTTAGGCGTTACCTGTTTGCGGTAGAACAGATATAACATGTCCTTTTTATGTTAAGAAAAATGGATGTGTGGAAAAGAAAGAAGAGTGCTCGCTAGGATCATCGCAATCATAAGCCTACGTATTCTCAACAGGTATGAAAAATCAGAGCAGTCGTAGTTCGGCCTATGGGTGAAAAAAATGATTGTGTGTTGGTTGATTTTATACCTTAAAAAAGAGTTTTCAGATGATGCCCTAAGGAGAAAAAGAAGTTTGGTGAGTTGATGTTGTTTTTAGAGTTTTGAAAGAAAGTTATTCTCGATTAGGATCGCACTAAAGACTAAGGATAGAGGTGAATATTTCGAACAACCAAGTCGAGTGTCTTGTGTTCAAAATACTTGGAATGAGTGTAGGAGGGGCTCCATTCTCACTCCTCCTCCACCACTTAAGGCTCGTCGCGCGTAATCCTAACTGTATTTTATCGTGTTTTTGAATTTATTGAGAAAAATACCACTTGACGTTGGATCAAGGGTTTTATTGCTTACTAAGAAAAAGTTTGAAGTGATGCGAACAAGGTTGATGGTGATGCATGAGACAATCGACTTAGAAGTTGAGGTTTGGCTTGATATATGGATCAAGAATGCTTTTGGGGTTCGGTCCTAATTCCTAAGACGTTTACCTAGCGAAAACAACGAAAAACAAAATAATAAAGTGCATTAAACGGGGGAGGGATACATGATAAAGTACAAGGAATAATAAATGAAAGAAATAAAGAGGCTCGTTGTAAGGCAGTCCAAGAGGAAGCCGTGCATGTGAAATGTGTCCTAAACTAAATAAATGAATGATCAACCATACAAGTCCAAAGGGTAAAAAGTGATACGAAGGTAACCACTTTGCAATTTAAGATTGCAAACCTCAAATAACGATCCAATGTCATGCCTAAGTCGCACATGAAGTCTAATAGGCGCCTACAAATCTCTTATGCCTCAAATTAATTCTAAGAACTAAATTTTTTTTTGTATTTTGTATTTTTGATTTTATCATTTTTTGGTTATTTTTCATTATATAAAGGTTAGTAATCAAAATCTCTAATCCTAAAATTAAAATCTCTAATTAAAAATAATTATTTTAAAATTACAATCTCTAATCCTAAAATTAAAAATAATTCTAAAATTAAGATTAATAATCCTAAAATTCATTAAATTACTAATTAAATTACTAATCAAAAAATTAAAGGTCATTAATCATAAAAAATAAAAACATCACTAATCTAAAAGAGACTTAATATTCACTAAAATCTAAACTAAAATCCATTAATTATTAAACAAGTTAAATCTAACATAAATGAGAAAGAAACACACACAAAAAAACTAATAAAGAAAATGCAAGAACATGGGCCAAGTCAGTATGCTAAAACCCGGCCCATACATAGTGGGCGCGGATTAAAGGAACAAGAGGTGTGCGGGTCTTTCGACCCGAACCCGGTTCAGCCAAGACAAAAAGAAAAGGGTCAGAAACCCTACATACCACACTGTCGTTTCTTCCAACATACCACACATCAATTAGAAGTCATGAAAGTACAGAGAACGCATCGTGAAAAAACACGCTCCTAATATTATCTTTTGGTTCGCCTTCCCTTTTCCTCATTCATTTTCAAACTTCAATCCACCTTCCATTCAAGAACTCCCTACAAGATCAGAACTTTTCCCCGACCGATCTCTCTTCTTCTTTCACTCGCCGTGATTTTCCTCTGCTCTCTCTGTTCTTTTGCTTGTGTGATTCACTGTGTATGGAAGGTTGTGTTGGTGTTTTGTTAGCAACGGTTGATGCTGTATTTTTGTTTGAAGGTTTATGAAGATTGATGAAGGGTGTGTGTGGTACTATTGAATGGAAGAAAATGGAGGAAATTGGTGATTTGCAGAAGGTGAAAAGAATGACGATGAAGCCAAGTTGTTATGGCGGTGGATATGAGATATGTTAGAAGTGAGGGTTGCTCGTGGGGTGTTTAATCGAAAAGGGTAGTTTAGCGATGAAAATTGATTATCGGAAGTACGAGGTTTTCGGTGTTATGTGTGGTATGGTTGATGGAAACGGAAGGTAGCTCTGAGTTGTGGTTGTAACGAGTTGATAGCGTGAGTACAAGAGTTTCCTTGGTGGTTGTTATGGTAATATTGAATGTAAGAAACAATGAGGTTTTTTGTGCTGGTTGTGGTGAAAACGCAGGTGATTAAAAGGAGGACGGATTACCGTCAAGTTGTAGGTGAGTAGTAATGGTTGAAACGGTTTAGCCAGTGTATCAAACAAGGTTTCTCCTTTTTCTCTCCTTTTTCAATTTTTTGCTTGCTGTTCTTTATTTAAACCCCTTGTTTTCTCTTTAGAAATTGTCATGTTGTTGTTAAGTAGTTTTCAAGTGCAGGATGTTGTTGTTGATATTGGAAATTGTTGTTCTATTATTTTCAGCGCAGGCTGCAGGTTTATACACAGGATGTGTTTGGTCATTTTCACATTGCAGAGTATGTTGGTTGTTTGGATGTAGGCGGATAGCAGGGTTTGGCACAATGGTGGTGCAGCATGTAGGGCAGTACGATTACCATTGTGGTGTTAGCTTTGGTTTGTAGTGCTTTGGCTTTGTATTTGCCACACCCTAATTTTTTTACCATAAGATCCCACCTCCTTGTGCTTGTTTCTTGTTTGATTTATTTTCACCTTTGTATGTATGTTTATTATGACTAACCAGCTGGCGCAGGTACAACTAACTTTGAGCAGGTTTCCGATTCAAAGATCCTAGGGCTTTCTGGTGATTGTTTTACTAAGGGCTTGTTGGGATTTTTTGTGTTTTTAGGAGGTTTAAGGTTTTAAGGTTTTCTTTTCTTTTGAATGGAGGATGTTCGTTTGCGTTTCAGCTACGGCTTCCACAACAATTTGCATCAGGTTGCATCATTTTATTTTCACAGGAATTCTAAGAGTTTAATTTGATTTTAATCTTGGAGTTTGGATCATGTATGGGTCAAGTGGAATAAATTTGGACCATATGGTTTGAAACGACGATTTGGAATGAAAGCTGAGAATCAAGACTAAGCGAGTAACTTTCGAATTCAGATTCCCCACCTTTTTTAGGCTCAATTGAATTCGATATTTATTTTGACTACAAATCCAAACTCCAATTCCATATCCTAATTGCATTTGCATGGAGGGTTCATATCTACATTCAAGTGCGGTTGTGCCTTAAATATTTTTTAAGAAGTTTTCTATTGCAAGTTTTAATACGAGACTTATGGTTCATGAGGTTCAAGTCTTTAAGAGATCATCCAAATTTTGGGAGAGACATGATTCAAGTTCTGGTTAGATTGTGATTCAAGTATACGTCATTACTAACTTAAGAAAATCAAGTTCAGGGCTAAAGTTTTGTGTCGTTCAAGTTATCGTTGTTTGAGGTGCGAGCTCGCATCACATTCAAGATATTACGGATTCCCTATGGCATTAAAGTTCAATGTCTTAATGTTTTAAGTTCGATTGGTTTGAGTCAATTGGAAAATTTGAGCTTTTGTGGAAAAAAGATTCATTTGGATTCCTTGAAGTGGTCATGCTCGAATTCCAGTTCATCATTTATTCACACAACAAGTTTGGTTTAAAATACGATTATTATTTACAAGACAAGTTTGAGAAAATACAAGTATCTAATTCTTTTTTTGGAATTTGCAACGTAACTTGCTATTTATGAAGACAATTTCTTTCTCTTTTGTATGTTAACAAAAAGACGAATCCATAAGAGCTATTACCGAGAATTGGTGAATGTTTAACGTGCAAATCCAAAGTTGTTCAATTTAGGTTTACAAGACAAATCAATCCGAACTATCCATTTTTGAGTAAGTAAGTGAAACATTCATGATTTCAAAGTACAAACTACTGCAAGGTTATTACGAAATCCTAAATTGCTAAGCAGCTTAAGTCATGTTACATAAATTGAACCGTGGTAGCATGACGAAATCAAAAATTCACTTTTAATACCCCATAACAGCCCATCGTACAAGTAAGACACGTGGTGCTGTTATACAGAATGCCTCAGGTTGCTTCTAGTAAAGGCTGGAAAACCAAATCCGTGGTGATGTTGACAAGAAATGTTTTGCTCGGCATTGCCACCGGAACTGTTTGAGTCGCTAATTAAGATTGAGAACCAGGCATCTTCACTCCTCCTTAAGGACCAATGATATCCTTGATCCGCTTGTCAACATAACTCCGTCACTACCACTGTCGTCGGCTTCTTCGACCCTGCTCTGGGATCCACTTCATGAATTGACAGAACGAAACCTGAAAGAAAACATGAAAAGTAAGACTACCGCAGTGATTCGGTTATGCATAGGGAGCATACGCAATCACAATAGACAATGCAAGAAATCAAGAAGAGACGAAATGAATTTACGGCCCTCAGAACTCAGAGTCATCATTGGGCAGGGAAGGGCAGCGAATCCGCTACCGAACTTCCACCTTCCAACAACCAGACAATGTCTGTTCTTAAGTTATCAGGAGAAAAGCAAAAAGATAGAAAGATGGATTTTTTCGCCACAAAGAAAAATGACAGCCAACATTTCACGAGAAAACAATCAGAGCCAACATGGAAAGTCCATCAATGAGACCCCAATGGTCCAAGACAGCAAGAAACCGTCATCATTATCACAAGACAAAAATGGAAAACTCGGATCCATAACAAAAGAACATAAATCCGACAACATTACTTACTTCCCAAATTAGAACCGACAACATCACTCCTCTCTATCAAGTCAAATCTTCCTGAAGTATTATAAGAACAAGAAGAAATCATCAGAAGAGGGGCAGAAAAAAGAACACCATTACTGATTTTCACAAAAATAAACGTTCAAAAACCCCTTTCGTTTTCAAAAAACGAAAAGAAACCTTCGCAACATTCATCGAGGAAACTATCATAAAAAAACCTAAAGACCTCAGATTAAATCATCATAGGTAAAAAAAACACGTTCACGTTCGAATATCCAAAAACAAGAGAAATATCACAGATCCAGCGAAAACATTCAAACCGCAAAAATCCATTTTCGTAAGCAAACCGTCCACGAAGATCCGAAAGAGACAGCCGCGAACTCAGAACGAAAGTTCATCACCGTCTGCCATCATCCATCCTTCTCCACCACTCTCAAAACCTGAAAAAGCAAGCATGCAAACCGTTAGACTTTTATTTTACACTTTAACGTCTTTGTTTTGTTTGATTTTATGAAGAACAGAAGGAGATTGTAGAAGGCGGAGAGAAATGGTTCACGAGGAAGAAGAAGCGAGTAGAAGGGAAGAAATGAAGAAAAAAAGAAGGAGGAAGGTGGAAGAAGCATGAAGAAGAAGATCGAAAACGGGGAAAGATGAAGGAAGAAAAATGAAAGAACAGAGGGAGGGAAGAGAGGAGAACGACGGAGTGGGGGGAGGTGTTTCTAGGTTTTTTAATTTTATTAGTGATATGTTGTACCATGTATGCAGCCCCACGATAACTCACGTGCACCCTCGCACATCACCGTTCATTATCTTCTGATCCGCAGATCAGGCGGCCCCCAACATAGCCCCACGATACTCCCTCATGCACCTGCGCCACACGATCACGCGCCTCCTTAACCACCCTTTAACCTCTAATTAGTCTCCCCTTTAATCTCACTTAACCCTTAATCTTTCCCTTAACCAACTTATTTAATATGGATCTTTCAATTAACCCCTCATTAATATAAAAATCATTTAACCTTAATTAATCAACTATACACTTTTTATTTAATTAACCTTTTCTAACTAATTTATTTTATTTAATTAATCAACCTAATTAACATATTTAATCTAATTAACTTTCTTTTTGGCTAATCAACTTCCACTATGTAATTAATCAACTTTTCATTAACAAATTAATTTTTATTTAATCATCAATCTTATATTTAATAATTTATCATTTATTTATCTCATTAACGAGTTACCTATTTAAATCCATTTCACTTTTTTAAAATAACTTTTTATTTAATAACTATCTTGGCCAATCAAATATTACTAATAATGTTTTTAATGGAAATCTATTTTATTTATTTAGTAATCTTTTTGCTTAATTTATTTCTAATTAGCAATTTAATTAACTAAAACCTAAAACATTTATTTAATTGGGGGAAACCTTCTTTTATCATTTTTAACTAAATTTAATTAATTTATAACTTAGTAATTCATAATGCCTTTTTTGATAAATTATTTAACCCTTTAAATAAAATCCATTTTATCTAATAAAAAATTTTCTTCTTAAAATCTATTTATTTAAAATCTTGTCTATTTAGAAATCTAATTAATTTATTTCTTCTAATCTAATCTAATTACACTAAAACTAATCCAACATTTCCCTTATAATCAACCTCGCCTACAACATAATCCACGCGCGACGCTCCCTTATTCGAACATTCACGACTCCCACCCCGCGCTTGTTATCTTTTAGAATTTTATATCTGCTTGTATGAATTTATTCGTTGTTTATTTTATCGTCATTTACTTTTATCGCATCGCATAAACGTCCAAAGGAAGAACTTGCGCATAACTTAATACTTGTGCGTATGCATCTCATCTTGCATCATTTTCCCCACTTGATCCTTGGTCCCTCAAGTCGATCAATTTAAGTTTAGACCCTACCCTTTAAGGAGGACCTTTGCCTATTTTTCTTTACAATATAGATAAAACTTAATCAACTCAATTCAAACTATTATCCAATAGAGAATAAGATGTTAGTCATCTTGACAGTCGAGATGTAATTCTCCTGCCCCATAACACAATCGAGTGACGTAGATCTTTTTCGCTAGAGAGAGATAGTGGCATACTCGTCGACAATTTCGATTGTTTGAGCTCTTCTCTCAAGACGATCCAAAGACCATCTCCTACAAGTTGTGGTGGTTAAGTCGAGTGTTCTCCCTCGAGATGACGACTCGTCTTTTCTCTTAGAATCAATCAATCAACAAACCTTATCCCTTTGGAACTTTAACCAACAGTCAAGAAGTTCCTTAAACCCTTTAGGGGAACTACAAATACTCTGATTCTATTCCCGTCAGGATATGTAGGCACAAGATGCGACGTCTTGACGAGTACACTTAGAATTAAACCACTAGGTCATTCATCCTTAAGCAGATAACCCTTAGCAATAAACAACATAAAATAAGAGGTTCCTGTAGAGTACTACAGAAACTTAGGATGCTAGCACCTTCCCTAAGTTTAACCAACCCCCGAACCTAAACTCTCTTAGGTTTTGCATTATGTGTAATTCGATCTTTTTCCCCTCCTTTGGAAAAATAAAAGACCGGTGGTGAACAAATGAATTAAGATTCAAATTGATTAATAATTTGACATCAAATTCTCACTGCGACAGAAATGGCGACTTCACCGGGGATCTTCTTGTGGGTTTCTCTAACTTGTTTTATTTTTGTTTATTGTTTTATATATATTTGCTTATTTTTATAATTGCTCCTGTTTATACTTTTGGGTTGATATCCTTGAGTGGTGAGACAAAGTCCTACACCCGAACTTGAGTGAACTTATTATAGAAAGGTGATATATTCGACGAGGCTTATAGGGAGTCTGAATCTCGACCAAGCTGACTTGAGAATCACCGCTCAGTTAAGGCCCTCTAAAAAATGGTACTGTTGAACGAGTATTCGTGAAAACATTCACTATTTTCTATTGGAGCCTGTGCTACTGGGGACCGTAGTTACCTTTATGCCCACTTTGTCCTTTGTTAGGACGTAGTGCAAGGGCTATGAGGGAGTAGTCCCGAAATAGTTGCTACGCGATGCTACACTCAAAAGAGGTCCTCTTGAGAATATTATTAACCATCAAGTAGTTGGGAAATTGATAATATCCGAAAGATGGACTAATTATTTTGGGCACCCCTTTAGAACCTTGTTCTGCAGGTACAATCAACCTTTAGTCCACACCTTTTGGGGATGGGATACCCTTTGCTCCATGCTCGTTGCAACCTAGGTTTTCCTGTTTGCTTATCTTTGTGTATCCCTGTGTGTTTTCCTGTGTTTATGCATCTCCTCATTTATAAAGCATCATATTGCATTGGTTTCATGGAATTCCGAGTTTATTTATAAACATTACAGAACCAACCTAGATTACAAAAGAAAACATTTTGATATATTCTTTTAAGAATCCTAACTTAGATGACCTAAGGAAGTTGGAAACTCATATTGAAGATCAAAAGGATATCAAAGACAAGAAGCTTTTTGTATTATTAAAGATCCAAGTGAACAACAAATTTTATAACAAGAAAAAGCAAGAGATGGAGGATTTATTTTCCTCTATCAAACTATTCCTTGGAAATTGATCGCGGATAATCTTATATTCAAGAAGGTCCGGCTGGAAGAGCAGATCAAGAAGCATGATACAAGACTTCCTTAGGACTTTATTAGCTTTTATTTAGCTATTATGTCAGCACTCTTCTAAGAATATTCATCTGTAATCCTTTATCAAAAAAATAATAAATTAGTTTTCTTTGGTATTTTGTAATGTTTATAAATACTTAAATGCCATGAAACCCTTCTGCATTCTGCATTTTGCATTTAGCATCTCATTTAGCATTTTGCATATGCATGTGTCTCTTCTCTGCTATGGCTCATCCAGTCTTCTGTCCTTGTCTGTCAGCCGATATCTTGACCACCTAACCAAGCTTGAAGTATTACTGAAGGATAGTAATAGAGAACAAAGGATATGAATTCCAAGACTGGCTTCAGAGTGATAACCAATCCGATGTTTGATCTTCCTTCTGATGACAATGTTCAACAAGTGGATGTTCCTATGCAACTTCAGCCTCTGCAAGACAGCTTGTTTGATCAAGATTCTCAGTTTCCACAGTATATGCCAGATCTTCAGAGTGTTCATATTGAGATGAAAGTGGACGATCCTAGAGTTATAGCAATCGAGAAAGGATTTCGCGATCTTGAAGAACAATTGAAGATGATGAATCAAGCTGATGCATCTGGTCTTAAGGCTCATGACCTATGTCTAGTTCCAAGCTTGATTATTCCTCTAAAGTTCAAGATGCCTGTTTTCGAAGTATACAAGGGTGTTAACTGTCCAAGATGCCATTTGACGATGTTTTCTCGAAAGATGACTACTTATATTGACAATGACAAGTTGATGATTCACTGTTTTTAAGAAAGTTTATGTGCATCCTTGATATGGTATATGAAGCTACAAAGTAACCATATCCAGTCTTGGAAGACTTAGTTGTTGCTTTTATGAAACAACACAGTTACAATTTGGACATCGCTCCAAATAGTGATCAACTGACGAGCATGAGTAAGAATGACAATGAATCTTTCAGGGAATATGTCCAACGGTGGAAAGAGTTGGCATCTCAAGTTCATCCATCGCTTTAAGAGAAAGAATTAACTAAGATGTTTCCAGTTCCAGCTCTGGTATCTTATCCTCAACATCGGGATGTAGTGCTCGCTCAGCGCAAACAGCGACTACCTTCTAAGCAGAGGTTGACCTCTCTAGATCAACATCAGTATCGACGGGTTCAAAGACAGTTTTGTATCAGAAGATACCTTCGAGTATTTCGAGAGAAGAAAATCATTGGTTTGATCCTATCCTAATGACTTACCGTCAACTATGGTCTTATTTTTCCGGAAACTCGGTAATGAAACCCAGAAGGACTAGAATCATGAAATCTCGACCACCTTGGTTTAGCTCGAACTCCAGTTGTGAATTTCATGATGGAGCAATAGGGCATTCGATTGAAGAATGCCAAGTTTTCCAAGAAAAATTTCAAGAGATGATCGACGACAAAGTGTTGACCTTCAAAGGCCGAGGCCCACGTGTGAACGGAACAGCGTTGCATTGATGAATACGAAGACTTAATAAATCCGAGAGAAGGGCTTGTCTGGCTTTTCACTTGTGTTTGCTTATATATATTTCATTTCTTTGATTAAAAGCATAATTGGCATGTAAGAACTTGTTTATTTTAAATAATTAATGCAATAAAGTATTTGTCTTGGAAAAATCCATTTGTATTCACTCCAAAAAAAATGTTTTTCATAATTTATAACGCCAACTTTATCCAATTTTCTTTTCACTTTGGTGAATAATTGGAAGGAGGATGACGAAGTAAAACACCAGGTCTCTTGTGGTATGCTTTTGAATAAAAACCTTAGTGATGATGTAAGGCATTTTTCAAAACCTCCCAAACACCAGAAATATAAGGAAGTTAATTCCTTTTTAGGCCTTGTTGAAGGATCTATTTCTTCCTCCAAAAAATCAAAACCTCATTTTAACCTGGGGTAGGGTATCAAAAAAAGAGAGTGAACATCTTTCAAAGAATGGGTGGGTGCAAATATACTTTGACCCTTATTCCTTTGTTTTACAAATCATAAACTAAGCCCAGATGCAACCCTTGAAAGTCCTAATTGAGGTGGGGTTTATTTCGAAAGCATGCTCGATGAGATAACGTTTCCTGACTCCTCTGAGCTATGCTCAAATTTGGTATTGGCCTTATAAAATTTTTTAATTTATATCCTAACTAGTGATTTTGTCACAAGTTATCATGATATCTCTTTTCAAAAACTTTAAGACAAACATGTATGTTGCATTAACAGTTTCGAATTAACATTTCTGACTTGTTAAGATTGCTTTATATCTTAGAAAGTCTGCATATGAACATTAGCGATGAGTTCAGTCTATTGAAACTTGGAGACTCTGCTGACCTGGGGCAAGTTATTTTCCAAGTTGTTTGTTTTGTACAAGTGTGACTTCCTAAAGAGCTATTTTCGAAAACTCAGTCATAATACCGCCAATCTGGGCCAGCTACGTCGAGATTCGGCGAATCTCTTCAAGAGTTTAAAAATAGTGGGGCATTTGGACGCCATGTTTTTTGTAAAATCCTCTCAAAAAATGACCTTTTCTCGTGAACCCTGTGACTTGGGGAATTTGAGAATCGAAGATGGTCGTGACAATTCTGCGACGAATATTTTCCATGCAAGAAATCTTCAGTTGGTGATTTGAGCTTTCCCAGTAAGCTAATTAGCTTCACCTCTCCAACGAAGTGGGTGTTATTTCACTTCCCGATAGATCTTGTTACAACGCCGATTTTCCCAAACGAAGCGGATGTTTATTTCATCTCCATTGAAGTTTCAACTTTGGTATGGTTCAACAAGCTTTGTTAACCCGGGTTTCCCCATTAAAATGGATATTTATTTTATCCCTTGTGAAACCTCCATTCGGGTATCTCTATCTACAACTCCAGTATGAATCTCTCCCGTAAGACGGATATTTATTTTATCCATGGAGTTCCTTCAATATGAGTTTGATCCACTCCTAGTAGATCTTTATTCTCATTTTCAACAGAATAACTGAGATTTATCTTGACAATCCTTCAAGTAAGATCAAGATATTATCCCCAAGTGGAATGTTTTCGGTCCCCCAGAGAAGTTTGGAAGCCTCGAAACAGGACTGTGATCCCATATTTGGTTATCCATCTGGCCCCAGTGGTGCTTCTATCTTGGAAGATGGGTCGGATGTTTGTTCCGAGATGTTTATTTCATCTTCGGTTGCTTCTTTCGTTTGTTTTATCAGCATAAGCATACGCATAGCATATAAGTAGATAGCATAGCATGTGCATTTTTGCATCTTTGTGTCTGTTGGTTCTGTCACTTTGGTCGTGGTTATCCCCAAGTGACTGGATTTGTCTTATCTCTCCAAGTAGAGTTGTCAGTCCTAAGCAGAAAGAGCGCAATATTTCTATTTCCCCATGAAGTTTGATCCTCGTGGAAGACTGTTGTTTTAGTACTTTCCCATTTGAGTTCATACCTCCATGGTTGGGTCTTTCTTGACAGTTTCTCTTTGGTTATTTCTCAAATTGAACTTCGGTCCCCGACTATCACTTTTGGATATCTCCAACTTTTGAATAAGGATTAAGCGTGCATTTATTTTTCACCTTACTCCCCTGGAAGGACATTTATGAAGATCACCATTGAAGATAGATACTTCTCTAACAATATTACAGGATTTTCTCAACCATCTATATTTGGACTACAAGCAATCTCTTTATTTGAGCAACTCGTTTTGATCAAAATTTCACCCAAAACAACAAATGATAGTCTCCTTAAGATAGTTTGTCCATCCTCAGTGAACTTGTCAAGATCATTAACTCGTCAAATGGCATCTCTTCGGAAAAACCGTCAGAGGAGTTTGTCGAAAACTTTACAAATATTTCTCTTTATTTGAGAATTCACACTTCAAAGGATTCATATATCTCATAGCCACAACAACAAAGACACTCCTCAGGAATGTATTTCCCAGTGAGTCTGTCACACAAGTCTAATTCCATCAAATGGCATCTTTCCCGAGAAGTTTGATGAAGTTTATTACAATTAATATCTCTTTATTTGAGAGGACACATTTGCAAATCAACTGGCTTACATCTCTCCTAAAGATCCCCGGTGAAGTTTTACAATCTCCAATATATTTCAATTCCCCTGTGAAGATGTTCTCCCGAGTATTCATCATTTCCAGAAGAAACTGAGACTTGTTCATGTTAGACAACCTTGAAGCGTGGGGAGGTTTATTTTAATAAATTGAGACCCGGTCAAGGCACACAAACCTTGAAGCGTGGGGAGGTTTATTTCAAGAAACTGAGACCCGTTCAAGGCACACAAACCTTGAAGCGATGGGGAGGGTTATTTCAAGAAACTGAGACCCGTTCAAGGCACATAAACCTTGAAGCAATGGGGAGGTTTATTTCAAGAAACTGAGACCCGTTCAAGGCACAGAAACCTTGAAGCGATGAGGAGGTTTATTTCAAGAAAATGAGACCCGTTCAAGGCACACAAACCTTGAATTGTGGGAGGTTTATATCTTTACTATTTTCAAATGGAATACTCAAAATGAGAGAAGCTGAATTATTGTTTCGATCAAAAGAATTCATTTTGTTACTACCATTGTTGGGGCTACCATATCTCGGTAGTAAATTGTCCTTCGATTTCAAGTTTCTCACCTGTTATTTAGGTCACCTTATTTTTTGGTGGTTTATATATCATTTTGTTGGAGATTCATCGGTAGTGACTTGTTGGTCTAATCCTTGGTGGAGTCGGATCTTTCCCCGTGGAGTCTCGCTTGGTTGAGCCTGCCTTTTTCGTTGCTCCTATGTTTTCCGCGTGTTGTGTCTAGTTTTTTCCCCTGTGGCATCTTGTCTCCACAGGAACCGTGTCTTGCATTTCCATATCATCTCATATCATATGCATTCGGTGGCTTCTTAGGGCCAAAAATTTGTGCAATGTTTGTATTTAAGTCCCTTCTATCGCGTTGAGACAAAGATGTTGATCTCCGTATCTCCGGATAGAAGAAACTTAAATAGGGGCATCTGTCACACCCTAATTTTTTTACCATAAGATCTCACCTCCTTGTGCTTGTTTCTTGTTTGTTTAATTTTCACCTTTCGTATGTATGTTTATTATGACTAACCAGCTGGTGCAGGTACAACTAACTTTGAGCAGGTTTCCGATTCAAAGATCCTAAGGCTTTCTGGTGATTGTTTTACTAATGGCGTGTCAGGAGTTTTTGTGTTTTGAGGAGGTTTAAGGTTTTAAGGTTTTCTTTTCTTTGGATCGGAGGATGTTCGTTTGCGTTTCAGCTACGGCTTCCACGACAATTTACATCAGGTTGCTTCATTTTATTTTCACATGATTTCTAAAGGTTTAGTTTGATTTTAATCTTGGAGTTTGGATCATGTATGGGTCAAGTGGAAGAAATCTGGACCATATGGTTCGAAACGACGATTTGGAATGAAAGCTGAGAATCAAGACTAAGTGAGTAACTTTCTAATTCAGATTCCCCACCTTTTTTAGTCTCAATTGAATTTGATATTTGTTTTGACTACAAATCCAAACTCCAGTTTCATATCCTAGTTGCATTTGCATGGAGGGTTCATATCTACATTCAAGTGGGGTTGTGCCTTAAATTTTTTTTAAAGAAGTTTTCTATTGAAAGTTTTAATACAAGACTTATGGTTCATGAGGTTCAAGTCTTTAAGAGATCATCCAAATTTTTGGAGAGACGTGATTCAAGTTCTGGTTGGATTATCATTCAAGTATACGTCATTACTAACTTAAGAAATTCAAGTTCAGGCCTAAAGTTGTGTGTCGTTCAAGTTATCGTTGTTTTAGGTGCGAGCTCGCATATACACATTCAAGATATCACAGATTCCTATGGCATTAAAGTTCGATGTCTTAATGTTTTAAGTTCGATTGGTTTGAGTCAATTGGAAAATTTGAGCTTTTGGTTTGAGTCAATTGGAAAATTTGAGCTTTTGTGGAAAAAAGATTCATTTGGATTCCTTGAAGTAGTCATGCTCGAGTTCCAGTTCATAATTTATTCATACAACAAGTTTGGTTTAAAATACGATTATTATTTACAAGACAAGTTTGAGGAAATACAAGTATCTAATTCTTTTTTTGGAATTTGCAACGTAACTTGCTATTTATGAAGACAGATTCTTTCTCTTTTGTATGTTTACAAAGAGACGAATTCATAAGAGCTATTACCGAGAATTGGTGAATGTTTAACGTGCAAATTCAAAGTTGTTCAATTTAGGTTTAAGATAAATCAATCTGAACTATCCATTTGCGAAACATTCATGATTTCAAAGTACAAACTACTGCAAGGTTATTACGAAATCCTAAATTGCTAAGCAACTTAAGTCATGTTACATAAATTGAACCGTCGGTAGCATGACGAAATCAGGAATTCACTTTTAATACCCCATAACAGCCCATCGTACAAGTAAGACACGTAGCGCTGTTACACAGAATGCCTCGGGTTGCTTCTAGTAAAGGCTGGAAAACCAAATCCATGGTGATGTCTACAAGAAATCTTTTGCTCGGCATTGCCACCGGAACTGTTTGAGTCGCTAATTAAGATTGAGAACTAGGCATCTTCGCTCCTCCTTAAGGACCAATGATATCCTTGATCCGCTTGTCAACATAACTCTGTCACCACCAGTGTCGCCAGCTTCTTCGACCCTGTTCTGGGATCCACTTCACGAATTGACAGAACGAAACTTGAAATAAAACATGAAAAGTAAGACTACCACAGTGATTCGGTTATGCATAGGGAGCATATGCAATCACAAAAGACAATGCAAGAAATCAAGAAGAGACGGAATGAATTTACAGCCCTTAGAACTCAGAGTCATCATTGGGCAGCGAATCTGCTACCGAACTTCCACCTTCCAACAACCAGGCAATGTTTGTTCTTAAGTTATCAGGAGAAAAGCAAAAAGATAGAAAGATGGATTTTTTTGCCCCAAAGAAAAACGACAGCCAACATTTCACGAGCAAACAATCAGAGCCAACATGGAAATTCCATCAATGAGACCCCAATGGTCCAAGGCAGCAAGAAACCTTCATCATTATCACAAGATGGAAAACGCGGATCCACAAAAAAAGAACACGAATCCGACAATATTACTTACTTCCCAAATTAGAACCAACAACATCACTCCTCTCCATCAAGTTAAATCTTTTTGAAGTATTATAAGAGCAAGAAAAAATCATCAGAAGAGGGGCAGAAAAAAAACACCATTACTGATTTTCACAAAAATAAACGTTCAAAAACCCCTTTCGTTTTCAAAAAACGAAAAAAAAACCTTTGCAACATTCATCGAGGAAACTATCATAAAAAACCCAAAGACCTCAGATTAAATCATCATAGGTCAAAAAAAACACGTTCACGTTCGAATATCCAAAAACAAGAGAAATATCACAGATCCATTAAAAACATTCAAACCGCAAAAATCCATTTTCGTAAGCAAACCGTCCACGAAGATCCGAAAGAGACAGCTGTGGACTCCGAACGAAAGTTCATCACCGTCCGCCATCATCCATCCTTCGCCACCACTCTTAAAACCTGCAAAAACAAGCATGCAAACCGTGAGACTTTTATTTTACACTTTGAGGTCTTTGTTTTGTTTAATTTTATGAAGAACAGAAGGAGATCGTAGAAGGCGGAGAGAAATGGTTCGCGAGGAAGAAGAAACGAGTAGAAGGGTGGAAATGAAGGAAGAAAGAAGGAGGAAGGTGGAAGAAGCATGAAGAAGAAGGTCGGAGACGGGGAAAGATGAAGGAAGAAAAATGAAAGAACAGTGGGAGGGAAGAGAGGAGAGCGGCGGAGTGGGGGGGGAGGTGTTTCTAGGTTTTTAATTTTATTTGTGATATGTTGTACCATGTATGCAGTCCCAGGATAACTCACGTGCACCCTCGCACATCATCGTTCATTATCTTTTGATCCACATATCAGACGGCCCGCAGCGTAGCCTCACGGTACCCCCTCATGCACCTGCGCCACACGATCACGCGCCTCCTTAACCACCCTTTAACAATCTCCCCTTTAATCTCACTTAACCCTTAATCTTTCACTTAACCAACTTATTTAATACCGATCTTTCAATTAACCTCTCATTAATATAAATATCATTTAACCTGAATTAACCAACTATACACTTTTTTATTTAATTAACCTTTTCTAACTAATTTATTTTATTTAATTAATTAACCTAATTAACATATTTAATCTAATTAACTTTCATTTTGGTTAATCAACTTCCACTATGTAATTAATCAACTTTTCATTAACAAATTAATTTTTATTTAATCATCAATCTTATATTTTATAATTTATCATTTATTTATCTCATCAACTTTTATTTATTTAGTGAGTTACCTATTTAAATCCATTTCACTTTTTTAATATAACTGTTTATTTAATAACTATCTTGGCCAATCAAATATTAATAATAATGTTTTTAATGGAAATCTATTTTATTTATTTAGTAATCTTTTTACTTAATTTATTTCTAATTAGCAATTTAATTAACTAACATCTAAAACATTTATTTAATTGGGGAAACCTTCTTTTATCATTTCTAAATAAATTTAATTAATTTATAATTTAATAATTCATAATGCCTTTTTTGATAAATTATTTAACCCTTTAAATTAAATCCATTTTATCTAATAAAAAATTTTCTTCACAAAATCTATTTATTTAAAATCTTGTCTATTTAGAAATCTAATTAATTTATTTCTTCTAATCTAATCTAATTTCACTAAAACTAATCCAACATTTTCCTTAAAATCAACCTCGCCTACAACCTAATCCACGCGCGACGCTCTTTTATTCGAACATTCACGACTCCCACCTTGCGCTTGTTATCTTTTAGCATTTTATATCTGCTTGTATGGATTTATTCGTTGTTTATTTTATCGTCATTTACTTTATCGCATCGTATAAACATCCAAAGGAAGAACCTGCGCATAACTTAATACTTGTGCGTATGCATCTCATCTTGCATCATTTTCCCCACTTGATCCTTGGTCCCTCAAGTCGATCAATTTAAGTTTAGACCCTACCATTTAAGGAGGACCTTTGCCTATTTTTCTTTACAATATAGATAAAACTTAATCAACTCAATCAAACTATTATCCAATAGAGAATAAGATGTTAGTCATCTTGACAGTCGAGATGTAATTCTCCTGCCCCATAACACAATCGAGTGATGTAGATCTTTTTCGCTAGAGAGAGATAGTGGCATACTCGTCGACAATTTCGAGTGTTTGAACTCTTCTCTCAAGAAGATGCAAAGACCATCTCCTACAAGCTGTGGTGGTTAAGTCGAGTGTTCTCCCTCGAGATGACGACTCGTCTTTTCTCCTAGAATCAATCAATCAACAAACCTTATCCCTTTGGAACTTTAACCAACAGTCAAGAAGTTCCTTAAACCCTTTAGGGGAACTACAAATACTCTGATTCTATTCCCATCAGGATATGTAGGCACAAGATGTGACGTCTTGACGAGTACACTTAGAATTAAACCACTAGATCTTTCATCCTTAAGCAGATAACCCTTAGCAATAAACAACATAAAACAAGAGGTTCTTGTAGAGTACTATAGAAACTTAGGATGCTAGCACCTTCCCTAAGTTTAACCAACCCCCGAACCTAAACTCTCTTAACTTTTGCATTTGCATTGCATTGTGGATAATTTGATCTTTTCCCCCTCCTTTGGACAAATAAAAGACCGGTTGTAAAATAATGCAAATGAAATTGGATTTGAATATTACTTGAATGGTTTTTAATGAAATTGTAACTTATATGTGAACTTGAGATTGAACTTGGACTTACTAGATCCAACAACTTTAAAGAACCAGTCGAAACAATTTTAAATAAGTGACACTCCTTACTGGATCCAACAACTTGGACTCTTCATTATAACCGGGCCAGTAATGTATTTAAATCTTGAAAAAAATTCCTAAGACATAACAACACATTATGATTCCATCCAAATGATCTTGAATAGACATCTTAAACTTTTCTATGACAAGAACATGAACCACAACTGACTTGGAGTACTAAATAAATGCCTTGAGTTTTGATGGCTCTGTATCCTGAATTTGTTAGTTAACTTGAACTTGCACAAATCCTGATTCTGGATCCTTAAACACAAATACCTGAATTCAATTCACACTTATCTCTAAAACATCCACTGACATATATGCCACTGCACCAAAGCCTTAATTTAAATTCGACTGGCCCTGATGATTATCCACTTTGAAATGAATGCCTTCGTCACAACCTGATAACTTGATCCTGAAACAAAACACTTGTTTGACTAAGATTAGGTCAAACTTCCAATGAATTTCCAACTAATACTACACACAAATTTATCTGATTTCAAGCAAATTTGAATCGAACGAAATCTCTTATCAAACAACAAAGGGACAAGAAACCCTAATCTAGAGCCAAGAGATGAGTTATGATCAATCCTCAAACTCCTTAAAATCCTACTTTCCATATGAACATGTGATCTTGTTGAGACATTTTGAGATGTATGAAGACCTTGTATCTTGATTATGCCATGGTGTTGAGAACATCTTCTTGCTCATTATTTTGAAATCCAACTCCTCTTCTTTGATTGATGTGAACCAAAATGCCTTGATCCCAAGCCTCAGAGTCTAAGCAAAGCATGAACTAACGGAATGCATAGAATGATAAAAAAAATGCTATGATATGAGAAGGTTAGGGTTAGGGTGAAAATGAGGGTATGACACATACGAAACACGCGTACAACATGATAATATAGATGCAATCAAATCAACAACGAAACAAAAATTGAGCAGTACAACAATACAAAGAGAGAAAAACAGTTTGAGGTGTTACCGACAAAATCACAACGCCAATGTTGTGGCGATGTCGATGTTGTTGTTTACTATAGTGTCAACGCTACAAGTTTCGGTTGTTGGTTCAAAGCTTCTCCTCTGCATGTTTCTCTTTAAAAGTGTCAACTAAATCCTTCTCTTTTGTTTTTCTGTTTCTTTTCTAAAAATTACACGTGGGAGAGAAAGAGAGGATATTCAAGGTGTGTTATTCTATTGTAGGGAGGTGAGTGGTGAAGTGTATATAATATGGTTAATTCATGTTTATGATAAGAGATATGATGATGGATGAAGTGGAGAAGATGTGAAGAAATGTTTTGCGGATGTTGCGTAGGTTTCGGTGGTCTTGTGGTTTTTTTTTGCAATGTGTCAGTAGTGTGTGCTCTATGATCCTTCCTTTCTCAATGTGATGCGTCCCTTTTTTTCAAAAAAAAATGCAAGTTCTCTTTTGTATGATCAAATGAAGGTGATGATACGTCTTTTATGAAGAACATAAGGAAAGGGTTGTAGTTTTTAAGAGAGAAAAAATGGTCTGTTGTGTCTGGTTTTTTTATTGGTGACTAAAGGAAATGCAAGGTCTTCTTATCAGCCTTGTGTGAATTGGCATGAAGATGGAATTTATTGTTTTTTTGTCTTTTCTGAATTGAAAAAAATGAAAAAAGAGTCATATTGTGTGATGGAGTCAGACGTGTAGCCTCATGAGACTTTCTATAGCATGTTTCTTTTCTCTTCTTTTTTTTATGCAAGTACTTTGTATTTTACTTACTATATGTGCTTATGTATTATAAAAAACAATAAAACATATGTTATGTGTGATAATGAAACATGATAACATGGTGAGCAGTATGTACAGTGTGTGTTACCTTTTTTATGCATGCAAAGTTAGTATAATATCATAAAAATGTGGAAAAAACAAAAATAACTTTTCTAAACTTAAGAGAGAAGTGTTTCTAAAAATAACACAAATATTTTAAGCTTTAAAAATGAAATATAAAATACCAAATCAAATATTTCAATAAACTTAAGCTAATTAAAAAGTAAATAAAAAAATTTGATTAAAAGAAATTATTAATTAAAAAATTAAATAAAATCGGTAAAAAAATGAGTAATTGGACCGGTATCAAAGTGCTCAGAAAAATAAAATGAATACACAAAAATGATCAGCGCGAAATAAACGACTCAGAAAAATATAGTGTTTGGTTAAATTTTGAAATAAAATTTACCGGTTAAATGGCTTAAATTGTCCAAAAATGCGACCGAAAAATAGTCGAAAAATTAAAATGAGCACACCAGATTAAACTACGCAAAACGTAGATTAATATGACTGACGTTAGCAGGCTCGATTTTAAAATTTTGTGTCCACTGATTTTACACACAGTTGACCTTTAGTTTGACCGATTCGGCTGTAAATCCGACAAGTTTATTTCAGCTGATAAATTGGGTATTATGCAAGATGAAATATGTGATAAATTATGCAGGTGATACAAAAATACGTGGGATCTTAGAGTAAAAATTTAGGGTATGACAATGTGAAAAACAGTTTTTTGAGGTATCTTTTTGTTAGCGACTTTCATTTCGTTCCTCTTATGCTGCCTCAATTCGTTTCTCCTTTTTTAATCATTCTGCTCCCTCTTCTCCTTTTGAATTTTCTAGATGAGTTGTGTTATGGACTTTTGCAATTTATTGTTATGATATGTCATTTTCTATGCAGGTTTCTTTATTATCTTGTGGCTTTGATGTTTTGGTAGCAGGGGAATAGAAGGAAACTATGTTTGTGACAGCCTTGTCTTGGTTGCAGTGTTGTTGTTGTTATTTTGAAGTAAGAACATAGTGAGAAATGCACAGATGGCTTTGGTACAGAGTAGGACAAGTTTTTGCTTGATGAAGAGTTTTGAAATTTGGTGAGTGTATTGGAGATGGGTCGTGTGAGGTCATTTTCTTAGTGCAGGTTTGTGCAGCATATGGTTTGTCTATGAATCAGGTTTAGGTCAAAGTGTGGGGTAGGGCAGCAACAAGTTGTAGCAGATTGTTCTTGTTTTGTCATATTATGTTGTAGGTGTGTTTTGGATTGTTGTGCATGGTGTGGTACGAGTGAGTTATGCAGGATGTTGTAGGGAGTTTTGGGAGCAGTGCATTGCTTCTATTTGTTTTTGTAATATTAGTTATGAGAAGAAAAGAAAAAGAAAAGTCCAATGGGCCTAGAAAAGAAAAAGAAAAAAACAATATTTGTGTAATGGACTTTTATAACAATAAAAAGGACAATGTTTTGTGTGTTTTATGTAATGGATTTTAATAATAATAAAAAAAAGTGAATTTGGGTTTATGGGATAGATTAGAAATATGGATAATGAAAATGAAATTGAAGATTGGATATGAATGGGGATTGAAATGTTTAAAAAATGGATTTAGAAAAGATGGGAAAATAAATTGAATAAAGATGATAGAAATGGATAAATTAAATTTGGAAAATGGAAATGGATTATGAATTGATTTTAATTGGATGAAATATGGATAAAAAAGGATTTATGAACATGAAATGAAATAAGTGGATTAAGAAAGTGGTTATGGGAATGGATATGGGTTTTGTAACGCGTCTCCACAACACTTAGAACTTTGGCAATATAACTTGAATACCACTAATCTTGAATAACATCACAACCTTGAATCCTTCTTAAAAAATGATTTTGATCGAACAACAAACCTGATGAATCCTCAGGCTAATGATGAAAACCTGAACCACACAATCAACATCTACAAACAAACTGAAAGGTACCAACTGCCTTGACCTCTTTTTAATGGATCTGCAACCTGATTTCAACAGACAACTTGAATTGACAAGGAAACCTTAGTCTGGTAATCTTCAAATATAAAGCACTGATCTATGCCAAACTCAAATCGAGAACAAATTCCTCTTTCTTAACCAAGATCAACTCACACACAATTAAACTTCGTATCTTGAGTGCATATTGATGAAATAATGACTTGATTGAGAATCAAAATCCTAGTTCAGAATATTTCTAGTCAAACCACTGATGAAACCCTAATAAATGACATCTTTGTGCCAATTCAGAGAAACTGATGTCATGTCTTGATAAACCTCTGATAGAAACTTCTCATGGTGATTAAACCCAACACATCTGCCTCAAACTTGAGTACAATAACATGACGAGATAACCTATGAACGAAGGAAGTCCACCTTAGCAGTAACCACTTATCCAAAACCCTAATTTAACCACCTTTGAAGCTTCTGAAGTCAAATCCTGATTCATAAGTGAAACAAAACAAACATAGTCTGATAATCTGGTTAGTTATACAATATGATTTACCTAGAATGATATGCAAAAGATCAAAGAATCTAAGGGTAAATTTTGGGTTATTACAGTTGCTCCTATTTAAATATCTTTACCGGACAACATGAGTGATGATAATCCTCATGAGATCATGGTGAAAGATATTTAAATATAGATAACTGAAAATTTTCCTTTAGATGCAATGATATGCTATGCTAAAGACAAAAGAAAATCAAACTAATGCTGACATGCCATGAACTCTAACATGATGAAAATTATGGGATAATGAATGCAAAAATGCAGACAAAAATAAAAGCAAACTCTGAAAGAGTCCACACAATGAATAATAACTCACTGGGGAACTGAAACAAACTGGGAAATCTAAAGTGATTAATAACCACATGACACTTTAGGAAGGGATCCACACTGGAGGTTGAACCAAGAGATGGTCTCCCTTAGGGAATATCCAGAGTGATGGATCTACAAGTTCAAGTAATGATTGGCTGACACTTTGAAAAGAATAAGTAGGAATAGGATGCAATCCTTAAAGCTTTAAGATTGGACCAAAGAAAAGGTAAAAGTAACATCCTTATTGGAAGTAGAACCAAAAGTTTGGCTCTAATAGAGGTATCTAGAACGATTTATCATCAAGTTCAAGCGTGACCAGATGACATTCTAGAACAAAAGATCCTCAATGAAGGTAGAACCAAAAAGACGGTCTCTATTGGGGAAAGAAAAGCTTCACAAATGAGTGGTATCGTCAAAGAGTTGACGAAAAGATACATAAACTTGAGAGTCTTCATTAAAGGGTTGATGGAATAAAACAACAAAAACATGTCTGAAGGTATACAACCTGAGCTTGGAATATATCGCCAAAGGACTGACAGCAAGAAACCAAAACATATCTGAAGATACACAACATGAACTCATAATACATAGTCAAAGGATTAACAGGATGAAACCAAGACATATCTGAAGGTACATAACTTAATCTCATAAGACATCGTCAAAGGATTGACAGAAAGAACACCAAAACATATCTGAAGGTACACTACCTGAGCTCGATATACATCATCAAAGGATTGACAGAAAGAACAACTTGTTCGAAGGAACACATCATCAATAGATTGACAGAAAGAAGGACCTGATCTTGGACTACATCATCAAAAAGGGTTGACGGAAAGAAACAATTCACCAAACATTATCATCGTTAAAGGAATGACAGAAAGAACACCAAAACATATCCGAAGGTACACAACCTGAGCTCGGAACACAACGTCAAAGGATTGACAGAAAGAAACACCTCAAATAGGAATCTCATCAAAAGGGTTTATGGAAAAGAATGCATTTGAAAATCGTCATCAAAAATGGTTGATGACAAACGACTGATCGAGGATAACAACAATTGTAACCACAAAAGGTTGAATAACACCAAGGACGGATAAACTTCTCGGCAAATATTGCCACTTATCACCATAGAAAACAAGTTTCTCAAAGAGATTTCCACTTATTGTATACAAAAAGTTGAGGAAAAACCAAAGACAGATAAGCTTCTTTGGAGAGACTGCCACTTATCATCGCAAAAATATATGATAAAACAAGCTTCTCAAAATTATTGCCACTTGTTGTATACAAAAAGTTGAAGAAACACCAAAGACGTATAAACTTCTCGAGAGAGATTGCCACTTATGTTCGTAAAAACCTGAAGGAAACACCAAAGACGAATAAGCTTCTCAGGAGAGACTCCCACTTATGGTCGCAAAAATATTAATGATAAAACTAGCTTCTCAAAGAGATTGCCACTTGTTGAGTATAAATTCCAAAGAGATGTTGTTACAACAACACTGTTGGAGAAGATATTTTATCTTCAATAAGGATCTGTAAAAGATTCTTCCTACGAGACATAGTGCAATATAAATGCATGCTCAAACTAGGTTCATCACCTTATTCTGGTTTAAAGGAAAAACCTTTCAGGGACCAAAGTTCAGTCTAGGAACAAGCTAGAAAGAAACGGTCAAACAAGACTCCACCCCTTGAGGAATAAACTCAAATGGGAATTTATCTTATCCAAACATAGAAAAGATAATTGGACGAACCATCATCCATAAGGATCAAACTCTATGGGGAATTTAGAAAAGATAGGCACTTTATACCTAGAGCAGACAACTCTATTGGAAAAAAATAGACAAACTCAGTCACTTTGGGAGATAAACGCCAAAGTGAACAAAACAAGTAAACACCAGAAAGGTAGAAAAAAAGCTCAGATGTTATGCATATGTATGAATGCATGTATGCCATGTTTATGCTTATGCTGACAAAACAGACAAAAGAAACCAAAATTGGAGATTAAATAAACATATCAACAAGGATACCCAGCTAACCTCATCAGATTAGACCATTACTAGGGATGAACATGCAAAATCCACAGTTCTACTTCAAGGTTACGACATTCTCTAGAGAAAAGAGTACTCCACTCGTGGTATAACATCATGACTTCACCTGAGGGATTACCATCATGAGCCTGATTCCTTTATTGGGATAGATAAATCCATGGGAAAATGCCAAGATCAACTGAAGTAACAACTTACTGGGGAGCTGGCCAAAAGTATCACAAGAACAATGTAGTTCTGCACTATAGCTTGCATAATGATCATCTTTAAGATTCATCTGCCCCAGATTAACATGGTCTATGAGAAGAAGTCTCCAAGAGGATTTTACAGAAGAATTGGCATACAGGATGTCTTAATGTCTTCAAACTCTTGGAGAGATTCACAAATCTCAACGTAATTTCCCCAGATTAACTGCATTTGCACAACAAATTCCTCGAACTTGTCCTTCAAACTGTGGGAGTAACAATTGGGAAACAAACTTTCCCCTGCTAGTTGGTCAATTTGTGAAGGATTTGCCCAGACTAACTGATCTTTGAGAGATTCATCTAATCTCGACCTTATTGCTCCTGATTAACTGGCTTTCGAGAGATTTATCAATTCTCAATCTAATTGCCCCAGATTATCTGAATCTTGGAATGGTTGATTAACAAATCCTCCCAATTGGCTGCCTCAGACTGAACTTTCTTTACCAAGTCAAATTCCTTAGCTTGTTGTATTTGTTGGAATTCCTTTGATATCGGATTGTCTTGCAAACAGTTTTGTTCATTAAAAATTGGCAATTTCAATGCAACATTTATGCAAGCTTTTGAAATCAAAGTTTATTGATAAAACAACACAATGGAGTGATTCAAAGGTCAAGAACAAAGTATATCCTGTCATTTACATAATGACGGGTGAAGTGATCAACAAAAAGCAAAGATTATTAGGAGTCAGGTTATCTAACCTTGCTATAGTATAATTTCAAAACAACCTTACCTCAATTAGGTCTTTTAAAAGTTATAATGTGGCTTGGTTCACGGCTCATGAAACAAAGGATAAAGGCTCAAAGTTTGTTTGTCCCACCCAATATTCATAATGAACTTCAATCCTACGTTCAGTTAACTCAGGCTATACATTCAATTTCCTATAAGCTAGGAACTGAACTGATGATAACTAGTGATGGTTCAGACACCTAGGGTAGTCACTACTCCCTTAGAACATTTGGTTGTTTTTGCTATTGATGACTTTCAAAATTGACGCTTTAAGGTCATCCTCATTTTGGATGTCATACAAGCCTTTTTGTTTAAGGCAAGATCATAAGCTTCCCATCTTTCTTATCTTTTGCCTTGAAAGGGACTCGACTCACTCTTCGAGTAAGGATTTCTTATCGATCCTTCCTTATTTATCACACTGGGAACAACTTGTACAACATTTATTCACTTGATTTAATATAGTTGACAAGTGTCTTGCATGAAGTTCTTTCCTTCGAATGTATACCCAAGTTAAACTGAGAACTACCCTGCTCCAGGTTTAAGATTTAAGGGTTTAGAAAATCCGAAGGAAACTCCTACTTCTAGGGTCAAAGTGGTTAACTAGGGATTAACTCCTTATTTCTCCCGTGTTTGGGAATTGAAACAATGTCGTACATCATCGAGAAATTTTAATTGAAAGCATACTGACAGCAGTTATGAATATAATGTTTTCGTCATCCTCCCCAATCTTTTATTACACAACAGTTTGGTAAAGATAAGTGGATGTAAAAAAATTTTGCTTTTTTTTAATAATGAAGGGAAAGAAAAAGAGTGAATACGAATAGACTTAATCAAAAGATGCATAAACATTTCATTAATCTTGCCAATTCAAAAAAAAACAATAATAGCTTACAAGCAAAAACAAATTCAACATGCAAAGACAATACAACAAAAAATGCTGAAACAGTCAAAAGATTGCCAGCTACGGGGAACTGGGCTTTCCTTTCTTGATTTGCGGGGAACTGGGCTTTCCTTTCTTGATTTGCCAACTAAGATAACCATCTTCAGAGTTAACTGTTAAGATCAATCTGATAATCATCTTCGCCTCTACTCTCGGTGATTTCTTCCACAACATGGATTGATGAACCCATTTGACCAAGCGAAGGATTGTTGATTTGAATGCCTTGAGGCGTGAATAAGAATATCTCAGAGTCAAGCAGAGTCTGAAACTTGCTCCTGAGCACCTTACAGTCTTCAGTTGAATGCCCTTGTGCCCCAGTATGGTAGCCACATCAGGCATTGGCGTCAAAGCCTGGTGGGTATGGAGGGATTACTGGATATATCTCCTCTGGTACTATCAATCCACCTTTGATCAAATCTGGAAGTATATGACGGTATAACATTGACAACGGACTGAAATGTCTCTCTGGTTTCCTTGGCCTTTGTCGAGCATGCTGACGCGACTGATGGCAGTAGAACCGTTGATACTGAGGAGGTCTTCGACTTGGAGAAAAATATTGCCCATGTAGAGAGAATGGTATTTGTCATGGAGACCCAAAATATTGTTGACTCTGAATAATTGAGTTGCATGAGTGTTAAGGTTGAGATATCAGAGATTCCTGGATGGAATTACTCTCTTCCTCCCATTTTTCTTGAGAACTGACAACTGATTCACTCTTACTAGTTGGGATGTTCGAGGTGCCTTGGATTTTTCCACTCTTGAGGTCGTTCTCGATGCACTCTCCAGCTATTACCAAGTCAGAGAATAATGATTGGATAGGGTTTTATGTATTTTGAAGATGGTTAAAGTTGAGTGATGTTGAGTTGGAAATAAGGAAGAAAAGCAGTGGAATGAGGAAATGTGCAAAAACCCATTTTTTTAGGTATCTTTTAGTTAGAGATTTTTACTTTGTTCCTCTTATGCTGCCTCAATTAGTTTCTCCTTTTTTAATCATTCTGCTCTCTCTTCTCCTTTTTTGAATGAGTTGCGTTATGGACTTTTGCTGGTTATTGTTATGATAGGTCATTTTCTATGCAGGTTTCTTTGTTGTCTTGTGGCTTTGATGTTTTGGTAGCAGGGGATTAGCATGAAACTGTGTTTGTGACGCCCTTCTCTTGGTTGCAGCTTTGCTGTTGTTGTTTTGAAGTAGGAAGGCAGTGAGAAATGTGCATATGGCTTTGGTATAGAGTAGGACAATTTTTGGCTTGATGCAGAGTTTTGAAATTTGGTGAGTGTAATGGAAATGGGTCGTGTGAGGTCATTTTCTTAGTGCAAGTTTGTGCAACATATGGTTTGCCTGTGAATCAAGTTTTGGTCAAAATGTGGGGTAAGGTAGCAGCAAGTTTTAGAAGATTGTTCTTGTTTTGTCATGTTATGTTGTAGGCGTGTTTTGGATTGTTGCGCATGGTGTGGTATGATTGAGTTATGCAAGATGTTGTAGGGAGTTTTGGTAGCAGTACATTGCTTGTATTTGTTTTTGTAATATTGGTTATGAGAAGAAAAGTACAATGGGCCTAGAAATGAAAAATAAAAAAACAATATTTGTCTAAGGGACTTTTATAACAATAAAAAGGACAATGTTTTGTGTGTTTTGTGTAATAGATTTTTATAATAATAATAAATAAAAAGTCAACTTGGGTTTATAGAATGGACTAGAAACATGGATAATGGAAATGAAATTGAAGATTGGATATGAATGGGGATTGAAATGTTTAAAAATGGATTTAGAAAATATGGGAAAATAAATTGAATAAAGATGATGCAAATGGATAAATTAAATTTGGAAAATGAAAATGGATTATGAATTAATTTTGTGGATAATTGGATGAAATGTGTATAAAAAAGACTTTATGAACATGAAATGAAAGAAGTGGGTTAAGAAAGTGGTTACGGGAACGGATATAGGTTTTGTGACGCGTCTCCACAACACTTAGAACTTTGACAATAGCACTTGAATACCACTAATCTTGAACAACATCACAACCCTGAACCCTCCTTTAAAAAGTGATCTTGATTGAACAACAAACCTGACGATTCCTCTGGCTAATGATGAAAACCTGAACCACACAATCAACATCTGCAAAAAAAACTAAAAGGTACCAACTGCCTTGACCTCTTTTTAATGGCCCTGCAACCTGATTTCAACAGACAACTTGAATTGATAAGGAAACCTTAGTCTGATGATCTTCAAATGTAAAACACTGATCTATGCCAAACTTAACTCAAGACAAATTCCTCTTTTTTGACCAAGATTAACTCATACCCAATTGAACTTTGTATCTTGAGTGCACACTGATGAAACAATGACTTTATTGAGAACCAAAACCCTAGTTCAAAATATGTCCAGTCAAACCACTGATGAACCTTAACAAATGACATCCTTGTGGCAATTCAAAGAAACTGATGTCGTGCCTTAATAAACCTCTGATAGAAACTGCTCATGACGATTGAACCCAACACCTGTGCCTCAAGCTTGAGTACAATAACCTGACGAGACAACCTCTGAACAAAGGAAGTCTACCTTATCAGAAACCTCTTATGCAAAACCCTAATTTAACTACCTTTGAAGCTTCTGAAGTCAAATCTTGATTCATAAGTGAAATAAAACAAACATAGTCTAATAATATGGTTAGCTATGCAATATGATTGACCTAGAATGATATGCAAAAGATCAAAGAATCTATGGGTAAAATTTGGGGTATGACAGTTTCCCCTATTTAAATATCTTTACCAGAAGACATGAGTGATGATAATCCTCATGAGGTCATGGTGAAAGACATTTTAATATAGATAACCAAAAAATTTCCTTTAGATGCAATGATATACTATGCTAAAGACAAAATAAAACCAAACAAATGTTTACATGCCATGAACTCTAACATGATGAAAATAATGGGATGATGAATGCAAAAATGCAGACAAAAATGAAAGCAAACAGGGAACGAGTCCACACAATGAATAATAACTCACTGGCAAACTGAAACAAACTGGGAAATCTAAAGTGATTAATGACTACATGACACTTTAGTAAGGGATCAACACTGGAGGTTGAACCAAGAGATGGTCTCCCTTGGGTAATATCTAGAGTGATGGATCAACAAGTTCAAGTAATGACTGGCTGACACTCTTAAAAGAATAGGCATGAATAGGACACAATCCTTTAAGCTTTAAGATTGAACCAAATAAAAGGTAAAAGTAACATCCTTGTTGGAAGTAGAACCAAAAGTTGGACTCCAGTGGAGGTATCTAGAACGATTGGTCATCAAGTTCAAGTGTGACTGGATGACATTCTAGAACAAAAGATCCTCAATGAAGGTAGAACCAAAAAGACGGTCTGCACTAGGGAAAGAAAAGCTTCACAAATGGGTGGTATCGTTAAAGAGTTGACTAAAAGTTACATAAACTTGAGAGTCTTCATTAAAAGGTTGAATGAAAAAAACAACAAAAACATGTTTGAAGGTACACAACTTGAGCTTGGAATATATTTCCAAAGGACCGACAACAAAAAACCAAAATATATCTGAAGGTATAAAACCTGAACTCATAATACATAGTCAAAGGATTAACAGGATGAAACCAAGACATATTCGAAGGTACACAACCTGAGCTCGGAACACATCGTCAAAAGATTGACAGAAAGAACACCAAAACATATCCGAAGGTACACTACCTGAGCTCAGAATACATCGTCAAAGGATTGACAAAAAGAACAACTTGTCCGAAGGAACACATCGTCAATAGATTGACATGAAGAAGGACCTGATCCTTGACTACATCATCAAAAAGGGTTGACGAAAAGAAATAATTTACCAAACATTACCATTGTCACGGGATTGACATAAAGAACACCAAAACATATCTGAAGGTACACAAACTGAGCTCGGAACACAACGTTAAAGGATTGATAGAAAGAAACATCTCAAATAGGAATCTCATCAAAAGGGTTTATGGAAAAGAATGCATTTGAAAATTGTCATCAAAAAGGGTTGATGATAAATGACTGATCGAGGATACCAATAATTGTAACCACAAAAGGTTGAATAACACCAAGGGCGGATAAGCTTCTCGGGAGAGATTGCCACTTATCACCATAAAAATCAATTTTCTCAAAGAAATTTCCACTTGTTGTATACAAAAAGTTGAGGAAACACTAAAGACAGATAAGCTTCTATGGGTTGTACATTCTTTGACCTTTGTTTATTTAATTCTCTTTATATCTCGCTCAATTTGGTGAGTTCTTGTATCCTTTCTATAAAATGGTTCAACCAAGTATCGACTTTTATTGTTGAATAGCTTGTCTAATCCGATGATGTAAATGTTACAGGACATCCTGATTTAAATAAACATGAACAAAGTGTCACGGATCTGAAATCCACCCAACATACATAATACGATCATTTTGATTTTGAGGCGGGGCAGTGCGTATGGAAAAAATGTTTTTGAGAAATCGTATCTTGTAAGATCAATACACACTCTATCATACGCACTTTCTATGAGATGACCCATATCATGGAAGTGCATCCATTTATTCTCCAGTGTTGGTCCACTAATGCAAGGAACACGAGATTCATAAATTGCACCAAAATTTTCTTTTTTTCCCGTATAGTTGTGTGTATGATTCTTTATGGCCCCTTAACTCTTGGATAAGTTGATGGCAGACAAGTGTGATTCTCTTCTCCTTTACCGAGAAAATCAGAAATAGCTCTAAAACCGCATTAACCATCACTCTTAACATTGATGACCCGTTCAATGTAATTATGCATAAAAATTGATATCTCGTCAATGATTGAAATTTTTGGTGGAGGCAGTGAAAGAGTTGGTTTGCTAATGCGAGCTCCTTTGAAAACACTATTTTGAGATTTTGGAGTTGGTTAATATAGAAAAAATTTGTCATCATGTTCAAAATATGAAGAAGACCACGTCGTTGAATTGTCCTTAGTGTGTGTTTAACCACCTTTTATTTTTACCGGTTGTGATGGTGGTTTCAAGTCTGTGGTTTTCGTATAAGCAATCTTACTCAATTGATATTTGATGTGGAGTTTCATATTGTCATCGGCTTTCAAAAATATCTCTTGTATCGCTTCCCATTCGTTTAAGATATAGATATTTGGTTTATCGTCTTTCATAACACCATAAAACCCGAGCCTTTTCCAGTGAGTGCAAACTTCATCCATTCATATCGGACTATAAATTTTCACCTTCTTAGATATAAGATAAGCATATGGGAGACCATAGGTTTTCATAAGTGTGCAACCACACTTTAGTTATCGGAACCTTCATTAACAGCTCGTTTGACTTCGTGAAAAATATATTTCAGTCCTGCTCGAGATATGTTACCGACCAACTTAGGTTAAAGAATGTGGTATTTGAATATGTCTTCCAATAATGTGATGCTACGGCCAAATGATATATATATATATATATATATATATATATATATATATATATATATATATATATATATATATATATATATATATATATATATATATATATATATATATATATATATATATATATATATATATATATATATATATATATATATATATATATATATATATATATATATATATATATATATATATATATATATATATATATATATATATATATATATATATATATATATATATATATATATATATATATATATATATATATATATATATATATATATATATATATATATATATATATATATATATATATATATATATATATATATATATATATATATATATATATATATATATATATATATATATATATATGAGTATGGATCAACTTACTCAAAGAGTAAGTTTTTTTAACTTACTCTAAATCATAACCTTTGAATTGAATATAATCTAGTGGTTAAATTAGCCTTTTACTTAATTAACCATTAGATTAGATTCAATTCAAGGGCTATGATTTGGATTAAGTTAAAAAAATTTACTCTTGGAGTAAGTTGATCCCCACTATATATATATCATTATGCTAATTTCTAATCATTTAGTTCACATTGTTCCAATCTCTATAGAAATCACCCTTACTGTTTTCAACCAATTCTTCAGTGTTGCATAGACAAACTCAACTCAGTTTGTTGTATTTTTAAGGTGTTTAACTTAATCGGTCCAAGCACAAACAATTATCTCCTTCATCTAGTCTAAAAGTACACTTTCAACATATTTCAATAAATCTAAATATTTCTCACACAGCTTCCTAAAATGTATAACATCATCAACATATAACTCTTTTTTAGAAAGATTTATTATGACATTTCATGCATCCATTATTCTTTCAACTATCACGCCCACGGACTATTTTTCGGTCTTCGCCCTCAATTTATTTCATCCATACCGTAGATTTAATTTGACATCTCGCATTCTTTGTGAGTGATGCCTACAAAATAATGTCTAAGTAGTAGGAAAGACATTTGCAACCAAATCCATATGGTTGTATTATATCATAGTTTTCAACAATAGTTTAATTATAGGAGAGAAAAGCATCAACACAATTTGTTTTGATCAACCAATTTTATTAAACCAACAAAGTTATACATAGATTTCCCATGACAATAAAACAAACATAAAGTTTACATAATAATATCATGGCATTCAACCAACACAGCCAATCAACTAACCTTATTTGACATACATTGTTAAAAACTATATATTCGATCCTAAACTAAAAATGTCAAACACCATTGACATTTTCAACATGTCTCTTATGTGAAAAACTTCATTCTTCAACTTGAAATTTTTCTTATTTTTCCTTTCAATCTTTAAATCTCTTCCATCAAAAGTTTCATCACAACATATTGAAGAAGTTACAACCTTATGTAACAAAACTTATGAAAATAGAGTAAATATTCATATGCGAAAAGTATAACCTTTTGAAAATGCGTGTTCGCCAAAGATCTTGGTCCGTTTTTTTTCTTCTTCTCCTCTAGTTGATGATTCCAATTTTCCAATCCAACACCTGATTGTGTTAGAAAAATATCTCTTCTCTTTTTCTTTTTTTTTGGTTATTAATTAATAGTGTTATTTTTAAGACATTGAATGATAATTATTTTGAGCACATAAAAATGAAAATTTATCTGAAAGGGTCATTTCATTATCCTTCTCACTTCCTTACAAAAACCTGCAACTCTTGCATGAAAAAAAGTTCAGCTGAGTTTCTTACACCAGTCATCATCAAGATTCAAACTAGTTTCATTGTGCATGGTTCCTTATGGCATAAAATTAAATGTTACTACACGGAATGTTTGTAAGCATAAAACTGCACTAAAGCTTACCACGGCATGGATACATACACCATCTCCACCAATTGTACTCAACACTAAAATCAAACAAATACATGATTAGATAAGATAGTTCCAAGGATTTTACAATCACTGCCAAAAACAATGCTAGATTCAAACACTATCACTTTCAGCAGGTAAACTTCAGAACCACGCGCAACAGAAACCATTTACAGCATGCTATCGGTGAGGGCAGGTAATCTGCGGTAGAAGTTAACCGGTGCCGGTGGTACCTTACTCCGGAACATTGGGTGTCTCAAAAAGTAAAATCCACCTATAAGAATAGGAATCTGGAAGGGTGTCATATACAGCAAAACTGCAGACACAAGACAAAATGCCATGAACATGGAGCTGGCGCGAGGATCACGCCAGCTAACAAGTGCTTGGACTCTCTCTCCTTGAGTAGCTAAATCTCCGACAACACTCTGAACCCTTCCAGCAACACTTCTTAAGCGATCATACCTCCATCGCACAATATCAGGGCTCTTTGTGGAAGGAAATGTGTCAAATTCCTCATCAAGTTCATCTGTGGTCACTCCATCTGTGTAAGAGAGTTTGGGGTTCATGTGAGGAGGGTGTCGCGGGCGGAATCTCCAGTTCCACATGCCGATAACAAACACGTAGAGAAACATGGTTGGCATGATAAGTTCAGGGAAACACACAAGCATCAGAAAAAGAATGTGCACCAGCACCGTTGTCATAGGATGCTTCCAGGTGGAAACTTCCCCTAGCCATCGCCCTACAGAAAGAAATCCTGAAAAAACGGTCATCAGACGGTAGAAATTTGCTTTGCTACGTCTCATGCTCCAAAGATGAGATTTTGTGTCAGACATGTACTCAACTACCTCCTTTCTAAGAGGTGGTTCCGCCCTACTAAGGCGAGCAGCAACAACATTTACAGCCTGCTGTCGCAGCATTTCCTGTTCCATAACGTTAAGCGGCCTTTTGTAGTGCATTTTTGGCAAGTGAGGCTTAAAATACTGTTGCATCAAATCAACCATTGAGTAACAAGAAAATCTAATAGCCAGGTTCAGTTCACCCATCTTTTTAACACCTGAAGGATGAAGCATCAGTAAAGGGTAAGAGTTTGGGTACACACGGCCGGTTTCAAGGGTTGAGATTCGGACGCGGACTTTACCAATCAGCAAATCTTTGTTATCTGGACCATTAACTTGACAATTATCAAACACACCCACAGTGAGAACTGTCGCTGGATCAAAAACTTCCCACGTGTACTGCTCATGGTATTTTGGGTCTAGACTATTACTGATTGTTCGAGTACGAACCCATTTTCGCCCATATTTTGCCACACAGTACGCATCTGATGTCCCTCTTCCATCCCTGGCTTTCATCGGATGAAGTCCATCAACTTTTAGAATGCCGAGTTCTAAAACGCCGATTGGCTTCTTCCATAGCTGCTTTGAGGTGGGTGTAAGATCACTAGTATGATAAATTGACTCATCAAAAACATGGTACCCACCATCAAGACAGACACTAAGGTGAATCCTACTAGAAAATACATCATTTGTCTTCTCATGTTCCCCGTCCATCGCAGATGACATGGACTCTTGAAGGTTATACCACCTAGTACGGATAATTCTATCATCAGCACGCTTATCAACTTTCGTCAAAGGAATAACAGCCACGCCAATTGTCTCGTCCTTGTTGGGACCAACACGATTTTCAACAGAAAGGATCAAAGGTTCATCAAAGGGTTCGGCAGCAACAAACATCAGCTCCTGATCCCAGCGCATATTTTTTGTCCTCGACTGAACCAATTTTGTCTTTAAGATCTGGTGACCGGTTTGTACCTTAACATAGGCATCTGAGAATTGAGATTTATCTGACAGAATTAAGTCTTGTGCCTCGATCACTCTAACCCTCACATACCATAATCTTGGTGAATGGTAAACTTTTGATCGCATTTGATAATGAGAAACTGAAGAGTTTTCTCCGGGAAAGAGTGTATCAGAATGCCAAGCATCAGGAAAAGCTTCATCAGCTTGTGTGCCAAACCATACAGCAAGCATCAACTCCCCTTTTTTCTTTTTCCCTTTCTTGTCAATCTGATACCATTCCGGAGCCAGCGGACTATCTGGTGGAACACGCGTAGGAACATCATGGAGAACAAATCTCACAGTACCAACTATTTCATCCAGTACCGTGCTTTTGTCTTTGAGCTCAACTTCAAGCGTAGTTGACTGTAAATTGTCCTTTGCAAACGCAAACACCTCATTCCATTCAGGTTCCTGATTTTTCTCAAAATGCTTTGTAGTTCCTTTGAAATTTCCAGCTTTTACCTCCACATAAGGATTAAGGCTCCCGGTCACACCCTTTGACGGAAGGTCGCGACCTCTTGCAACTCGTACAAAAAGGTAACGCATTGGTTCAACAAGGTCATAGGTGTTGGATGATCTGTTCCCACGAATAACTCGCCCGCCAATTACTTGTCCCCCTCCAAGAGAAGGGCTTGTCTCTTTGAGAGCATAATCCATTGGAGACAAAGAATCCGCATATGTATGCATGAATTTTGGAGCTAGTGCAGATTTCATCTCAGACGTCCCATGGTCTGTATTCATCTTCGCAGCTGCTGGAGGAGAAGATCGATGTTCTTCTTTATTAGAACCAGGAATGGCATGAAACGAGTGCCTCGGCGCATTCTTCTTACGAGAAAACATGTTCATGATTGAATCTGTCAATGATCCTGGTGGTTGATCTTTGTTCGAGTGCAGATCTGAATCCACAGAGGGTTTCTCATCAGGAACCAGATTGGTGGACCTCACAGAAGGGTCATCGGTAACAAATACCTTCAAACCAAGCTCTCCTTTTACACGGGAAAAAGTGTATTTCTTTTCCAGAGGATAATGCAACACAACAGCATCAGGATACGGGACAAACGAAGTTTCCGTGAGACGAACCTTACCAAGAAACACTTTGGAGTTATTGCCTTTGTTATTGTTATGGTAGACACACGCATCAAGTGTGAGACTCGGTAACTTGCTTTGATCAGCAACGATGAAGTAAAACTTCTCGTTCCAAACAGGATTCAGATCTTTTTCTTTAATACTTGTCCGAAACTTCTGATCATCAAAATGAAGTTCAACAAAAGCACTAGACGAGCCCTCGCCATCTTTGGGCATGAGATCATGAGCCCCGACAACTTCCACACCTAGCTTGAGATTGCTCATCGCAGATAATCAGCTTCAAGAAAAACTTGGATAGAGATAGGTTATATTATACCTGAAAAGAAAGATGATAGCTAGTCTCAGATACAAACATAAATCACTTTATGTTCAACTCACTTTTAACCAGAATCAATTAACTCAAATAAGATAAAAAAAATAAAAATAAAAGTATTGAACTAAAGAGTACAAAATCACAAAAGGATAAAATGAATAAGCTACTTGTTGTAAAGTACATAAGGTCATGTGATAAGGATCTTCAGAAACTAAGCATAAAAGAAAAATCTTTGACACAGAAAAAATGATTCTCTATTCCACTAATATTGAAAATTAAGTGGAATTAAAAAAAATATGAAAAACTGATTTTTGACCCAGAGAAAAAAAAGCACTTTTGTGAAGAAATTCAGCCAAAATTTCTAATAAATGTTTCCGGAGGTAGAGGGAAAACACGCATATATACAGAAAGTTACCAATTTTCTGCTAACGTCCAATCCCAGTAACAGATTTAGACCAAAAAAATCATCTTTTTTTCAATTAAAATAGTTACCAACATCAAATTAAAAAACCCACAAATCCAAAACCCTTATCATACAAAAGGAAAAAAAAAATAACAAAAAAAATCAAAAAACATGGAGAAGAAGAAGAAGAAGCAAACCTGAGATTTTGAGGTTTGAGGAATGAAACTTTGCGAAACTGAAATGAAATAAATGTTAGAAATAAAAGAAAGAGAAACGAAAGTGGAGTAAAAAGTTAGTACAGAAAGTACGAAGAAATGCAACAATGTCTTGTGATGTTTGGTTGGTAGCACTCAGAACATCACAACAAAATAGTACTGTGTTTTAGTGCGGTGCTAAACTATTAGTTTATTCAAATGGTTTAAAATGCGATAATTAATTTGTTCAATGTGTTTTATCAAACTAATAAGATGAGTTTGACTGGAAAATTGAATTTGTTATTAAATACTCTAACTTAAGCCATATAAAAGTTTGACTAGTTTGTTTACATGTATTTATGTGTATGTTTGGAATACTTTTATTGTAATTTAATATTTTCTTTTTTTGATAAATAAAAAATTAAAGATTTAAAAATATTGTTTTTCTCGGTTAAAATGAATTTACTTTTAAATTATATCATTCGGAAAACGAGTAAAACCTAACAAATTTAATTAAATTTTTTTAAAGATAAAATTATATGTTTATTCTAGATCGTCTACGAGGCCTAAAGATAAAGATAAGTGTTTGATAATAAGGTGGAAATGAGTCAAGTATTGAGCACATAGATTCTATTTTTCCTTTGACTTGACAATTATATGTTGGGAAGGAGGGAAGAGACAGTCACATTCCCTCAAAGGTATGTCATCTTCGTAAAATGAAGAGGTACGAAGAAGTCACTCTTGTCCTATAGTGGAAGAGAAATCCATTGTCCACCCGCATCCTCGGGAGCAAAATTCTGAGGTCACTAAAGAAACCTCCCAAAATTCAAAGCTATGATGGGACCGGGGATCCAAACGAACACGTCGAGCATAAGGACAAACGATTGGACTACTACCACCTCTGTGAAGCTATAAAGTGTAAGCTTTTTACACTAATCTCAATTGGATCAGCAATGACCTGGTATAAAATTCTCTTGGATGGAAGCATAGATTCATGTAGAGACCTCTACGAAGCCTTTACCACCCACTTTACCGCATGGAAGTTTTAACCAACTAATATGGTTGTCCTTAGTGGAATTACTCAGGTAAAGAAAGAAACCATGTGTGGATACATTAAAATCTTTACTAATGTGGCAGTAGTTAAAGGGGCGCAAACGAAGGATTAAAGTGTTGAATTTTGCAAAAGAGGATTGATATCAAACTACATGTTCCGAGAGAAGTTAGGGCTTGAGGAAGCTCATAGTTTGAAAAACTTATTGAGTTGGGTGTAACCTTATAGTAATTATGAAGAAACAATATTTGCCATGGGGACCAACCTAGGATCGAGGAACATTTGACCCAGCTGCCCATTAAAGAGAGATGTTATTTGGCATAAAGAAGACTGAGAGTGTGGGCCCCAATCCAGGTTTAATGCATATACTACCCTGACACTTCAAGGGAAAACTTTGGAAAGTTTATGCAAACACGAAGTTCAAAGAAGCCGAGATCAGGAATTTGTATCCAGTCAGAGAGTTTTCCCTATAAGACAAGTCCAAGTACTTTTTTTTCACAAAAGTCATAGTTATAACTGTGAAGACATGGCTTCTCAAACCGTTTTGATGACGACACACTCTACGACATACAAGGATGGATAAAAGAATCTCAAAGAAATCAAGTTTGAAGAACTTCAATTTCACATCAATATGTCAAGACTTGGTAAAGAATGAAGACAAAGTTCTACACAAATGAAGGTACAACATTCAACTTCTATATAGCTTGTACAAATGTTCAACTTCATCTCTCATTCTTGCATATCATATTGAAATTGTTTTAAAATCATTTCAATGCATTTTTGCCTCTATTTCAAAGTGTTTTTGCAAAATCTGTTCAGAGTAACCGGTTACCATTTCCTGGTAATCAATTACCCTATGTTAACTTTCAAATTTTTTAAAACGTTGAGGTTGGTAACCGATTACCCACATATGGCAACCGATTACTACTGGCGCAGTGAGCCAGAAAAATGCATTTGTTGGCAGAATTTTGTTTTCTCATTTCTTCTTGAACCATGACAACTCTTGGTCATTTGCACTCTTTTGAAAAGGTGTTTAGAGGCATTTATATACCTTATAATCTCAGACTTTGAGATTAATCTTCTTGCAAAAATTCAAATTTTATTTTCATCTCTCAATTTCCAAATTTTCACAAGTGTCAAAAATTCTTCATTTTCAAGAGTGAAACTACTGTACTTCAAATTTCATTATTTCATCATAGTTTCATTTCTCTACCTTTGAACACTTGTATTTGATATATAAGAGTTGATATCTCAAGAAGAAGATCAGTCGCAAGATTGATATTTGAAGACTGCTACAACTTAGTCAAATCAGAATTTATTTTCTCTTTGACTACATCTTATTTTTCCAGGATTGTTGGAAATAAGTTTGTAAGGTTGTAATCTTGTTGTCCAGGATTGTTGTAAGCAAGAGGTCCATTTTAAAAGGATTGTTCTCATTGGACTTAGTGAAAAATCGAAAAGGATTGTTCTTGGTGTTTGATTGGTTAGAGTCTGTATAAGAAAGACTATGTAGAAGTCTTGTCTTAGGATCTAACAATATTGAAAAGTCTCTTTCGTGTTGAAAGGGGACTGGAGTACTCTCAAACTGTGAGGGGAACCAGGATACATCGTCGTGTCTCTTTACTTTCCACTTTTACTGCATTCAACACTTAGTAACTTTTAGGAAAGTAAAACAAGAAATCTACATCAAGACCAGAAAAATATTTTGAGTACCTAATTCACCCCCTCTTAGGTGTCACTCTACTTACAATTGGCATCAGAGCAGGTTATAAGTAACTTGTTCTTAAAAGATCCAGATGGCTTCCACTAGCACGAACCCGGTTTTCAAAGATGGCGATAGCAGTAATAAACCTCCTCTATTCTCTAAGGAATATTTCGACTTTTGGAAAATTCGCATGAAAGCACATCTAGAGGCACAAGGAGAAGGCATATGAGAAACTGTTGAAACTGGCCCTCATGTACCAATTAGTGTCGTAAACGGTGTCGGTACTCCAAAGATTCAAAGTGCATGGGACGACGATGATAAGAAGAGAGTTCTAAATGAGAAGAAAGCTATCAATGTTTTACAAAGTGATTTAAGTATGGATGAGTTCTTCCAAATTTCACAATGCAAATCGGCTAAGGAAATCTGGGATACTTTGGATGAGATTCATGAAGGAACCATCGAGGTTAAAAGATCAAGGATGAACACACTAAGTCAAGAATATGAAATGTTTCGTACGCTGCCTGGAGAATCCATACGATGAACTAAATCTAAAAGTGTTAAGATCTTTAACACGAGATTGGCAACCCAAATTTACGGCAATATCGGAGAAGAAAAGTCTCTCAACAATGACTTTCGCATCACTTTTTAGAAAGCTTCAAGAACACGAGTTAGAACTTGGACGCCTTGATAAACATGAACATCAAGAGAAAAAGTTTGAAGGTATCGCATTAAAGGTAGACTCGAAAGAAGGACCAAACGATGATGCATCGGAGGAAGATGAAAATTTTATGCTTCTAGTTAAGAGACTTGGAAAAAATTTCAACAAAAATGAGAAACCCTTTAGCTATGCAAAAAGGAAGAAATAGTTCAAGAAAAGGGAGGCTTCCACATCAAATCAAGATGTCACATGCTATGAATGTGGTAAGCAAGGTCACATTAAACCGGATTGTCCAAAGGTTACTAATAAAACTGGATTCAAAGGAAAAAAGGAGACAAAGAATAATAAGGCTTATGTTGCATGGGAAGACAATGACATAAGTTCATCATCTGAATCAGATAGCGACGAAAGTGCAAATTTGGCATTGATGGCTTCTCATCACTACGATGACGAAAATGATGAGGGTAGTACTTATTTTTCACTTTATGATGATGATGCTCAAGAGGTTATAAATGAACTCTTAAATGAATGGAAAGTTTTGTGTAAAACCATATCTTCACAAAAGAAACAAATATCATCTCTAGAAGAAAAAGTGAATACTATGGAAAAAGATGAAAAGCAAAAGGTTATTAGTGAAGAAAAATAAAACTTTGTATGCAAAAATTATGAATCACTTTCTTTCCAAATTGTTCAACTTAAAAGACTTCTAGAAAGATATGAAAAAGGACAAATTGGTTTAGAAGGGGTCCTTAGTCAACAAAGATTTTCAAACGATAAAAATGGACTTGGTTATTCAAAGTTTTCTAAACCAAGTTCTAGCAAAACAATCTTTGTTAAGGTTAGTGACCAAACTTCTAAAGAAAAAGTGAGCAAGCCTAAAGTTGTGCATCATCATCATAAAAAGAAATGGTTTGTGAAAAAGAAATCTTTCTTACTAGATATAAGAGTAATTTTGTACCTACTTGTTTTTATTGTGGTACTATTGGCCATACACCTAATGCATGCTATGTTAGAAACTTCAGTATAGCAAGCAGACATTATGTGTGGGTTAAGAAAGGCACTAATTATGAATGACCCAAATCAATTTGGGTACCTAACAAGAAATAACTTGTTTTGTAGGTTTGCTTGAAAACCACTTCAAATCTTTGGTATCTTGATAGTGGTTGTTCGAAGCATATGACCGGTGATCTCAACAAATTTTCAAATCTAAATCTTAAGGCCAAGGGTTATGTTACCTATGGTGACAATAATAAAGGAAAGATTCTTGGCATAGGCAAATTTGGAGCACCACCTTTCACATCTATTAAAGATGTTCTTTATGTAGAAGGACTAAAGCACAACTTACTTAGCATAAGCCACCTATGTGACAAAGGATTCAAAATCAAGTTCACAAAAGATGAATGCTTGATAGAAAATGAAGTCACTAATGAGGTAAAGCTAAAAGGTAAGTGCCATACCCCAAATTTGTCCTACCCTTTTTGTAAATATTTTTCGCATTATTGTTTCATGTTGTTTAGACACGTGCCCACCTGAAATCGGGCGTTTTCCAAACTTTATCTTTTTGACCAATTAAGACGTGACACGTGGCCTAAGAATATTTTGTGAATATTATTTTCTTAAACTTTTTATCTTTTAAATGTTATTAATAATATTTCTTTTTAGTTATTATTTTCTCGTTATATATATATATATATATATATATATATATATATATATATATATATATATATATATATATATATATATATATATATATATATATATATATATATATATATATATATATATATATATATATATATATATATATATATATATATATATATATATATATATATATATATATATATATATATATATATATATATATATATATATATATATATATATATATATATATATATATATATATATATATATATATATATATATATATATATTAGTTGGTTTTTTTTATATATTTTAATATTTATTTAATTGTTAATTGTTAATATTTATTTAATAATTATTGTTAATATTTGTATTAAATAGTTGTTAGTATACTAATTTATTTTTTTAGTTATTATTTAGTATTTGTTAATATTTATTATTAATTAAGCATTGGTAATTAATTAAGAACATAAGGAGTTGATTAAGAAAAATTAATGGTCAGGAAATTAGATTGTGGGCCGTGAGTGAAGGCCCATCGTGGAGCCCTTCAGAAGCTGGGAACCGGCTGGTGTTATAAAGAGAAAAGGGAAAATTGATTCAAAAAACCCTAAGCTACTGTTCATAATACGGCCGCCCCCAAATTCACTCGAAAACCCTAATTACGGAGACTGTTCATCTCCCTTCTCAGACTAAAGTGGCGCCGCAAAACTCAAACTCTCCCTTCTTGTCACCATCCGACCCTCCATTCACCTCTTAACACTTCTGTTTCATCAAATCACCTCTCACTCAACGATCTACACACCACTAGCATAAACACCTTGAATATTACCCAGGCAACGAATGTTTTCGCAGAAAGGAAAAGATTTGACGCCTTCACGACCATAACCTCCAATCGCTCACTATTTCTGCTCCGAGTAAGTGATCTTTTGTCGGCGCTGCTATCTTGAACGCCACAACCTCACGAACCTACGAGTCACTAGAACAACAACGACCATGGCTCAGCTTCAGTAACCGCATATTCGGTATTGGTTTCAAATTTTCATGACTATCTATTATTGTGTTGTTACTCAGTCTTCACTTTAACTTTGATTGAATTGAGATGCATATTCACGTCTTATGTGCATATTAGGAGCTGTTATATTTATTGTCAGTTTATGTTATTCACCAACTTTGATTCGGTTTGGATGTGATCTGTGAATTTTCTCACTGGATCTGTTGTTCCATTGATCCTCGCTTATGTTTTGATTTAAATATTTGTTACGTACGACTAGAGTGATGTTGATACTGCCTGGAGGTTTGCTGTGATTGTATGATTCACATTAATAAGTATGGTGTATGCTGCCGATGTATCGATACAACTTCGAGCATCTTTCATTTGCTGTTGAGGATATGTTTTTTTACTGATATAAGGTTGTATGTGTTATGATATTGGTGTTGTTAAAGTTTACTTAGTTTTGGTTTCCTAATTTTTTGGTCTTGCAGTGATCTAGAATTGATAACCATTGAGGTTTTGTGGCTTCACACATGATATTTCAGAAATGGGGTCTGCATTTTCTTGTATTGTTCTTTTCAAACTTGCAGATTTTGGAGCATCATGACAACCACGTCTAAACGTAGAAACCGACAAAGCAACCTTCAAGTGTGCCATTGTTTTGGCATAACACGACAGCAAGCTCTGTAACAAACTTGCGGCATGATTTGAAGCGACCAAACGTAACAACTTGTCTCAGGTTCAAGTGGTGTCAACAACTCGACATTTCAGAGCATATATCGCAAAGAGAGATTCGTTTTTGCTGCAGTGTCAACTCGTCATCCACAGCCGCAGCTGTGACAACCTCTACGACGACAACTCAATAATCTCCAACTCGAGCTTACCCGATTCTCACCCCAATCTCGGAACCGACACGAAGAACAACACCATATCTGATCTTGAGTCATGGTCTGTTTTTTCTTTTTTTTGCAGTTGTTTCTTGCAGGTTGCGATACCGCCGAAAGAAAATCATAAGCAAGGACAAAAGAGGAGGGTTTGCGTTTCATTGTTAGCAGGCCAACAGTAGGTTTTCAGCAGCAACAATAGGTTTTCAGCAGCAACGTTGATGGAAGCGGTGTCGGTAATTATCGAATCATTTTGACATAATGTATTAAGTTCTGCTTACCATTGTTCTGCGTGAGTTTTTACTGGTTGTGTGGTGATTGAATCTTACAAATGTTGTTCATGTGTTGTTATCTTGGTGTTGGATAAGAGATTTAGTTTCGTTTTAAGTTTTAAATATTATGCTGTTTGTGTTTCGGTTCAAAACTGTTTCGATACAGTTATTGCATTTTGTGTGTGGAATTTAAGTTCAAATTCTAGATTGTTACGGACCTGTTTTAGCGTGTTTTTTATGCTTACATATGCTTGCGCTTTGTTGATTTACCGTATCCATATTTGTTGTGACACTTTAGAAATTCAAGATTGAAAATCATGAAATTTTTACCACTTGTGTTGTTAACTTTGTTTTTGGCTTAATCATGCTGTTGTTTGTAAATGATGCCGGATTGCGGCGTGTTAGAATTGTGGTTCCGATGTAATAACATTATGATATGGTTTTGTTTTTGTCAAATGTTATGCATAATATAATCGGTTGTACAAGGATTGTGTTGGCTGTTTTTGTATGGATATTGGACCTTACATTGCAGATAGCTGACAACCTGAAGTTTTCGCTTCTCTACGCGATGGGGGACACCATGAGGATGCCGATTAGATGAGGGTGTCGATGCGAAGTCGTTGCTCTGTGTGATTCACTTCAACTACCTGATTACGGTTGTCATTAGAGCTCGCTATTCTTGTTCCTATTAAGGCTGGTGGTTGCGACTCAATTTTAAGTTGTATACAAAGTTGGTTCCGATTTGGTACGTCGGAATTGATTAGCAATTTGGACTCTGTTTTGCTTTTCTTTTTTTTCCTTTCCAAAAATTCAATATTTAGTGAGTTGAACTGATGCATTTTGCATATGCCCTGCTACAAATCTTTTCTAAAAATTGAGAGTCAAAGCTAATATTTTTATGTATCCATGCTGATACGGTTTTCATTTGAGGATAACTATATGGAATTCTTTGCATTCTAGTTAGCAAAATGGTTGCACGTCACTTATTTTTACGGTTTTATTTATTTATTATTTTTATATAATTTATGTTAGTATTTTATTTTATTAATTGATTTATATAGGTTAGTTAATTAATAAGTAATACTAAAATAATTTTCAAGATCATTTTATCAACCGTTTTTCAAAGGCGAATAAAACTTCGATTAATTTCAAATCTTTTGCGATAAATATACATCATAGTTTTCTTAATCTAATAACGAAAGTGGTGAGTTCTTGGGGTCTAGCATCCCTTGAATTCTTGGACAACCGCTCTCGAGGCGCACGCTCTTGAGTTGTGGTTGTTCTGTCTTTCGATTTCAAAACCGTTTTTCACTCAATTCAATTGAGATTTCTAAAAGATATTTTTAAATAAATTTTTATTTAGATATTTTTATAAGAAATTCTAATTATTCCTTCTTTTAATATATTTCAAATTTATTATCAAATTAATCTTTTAAGTATTAAACTTTAAAAAAAATATACTTTAATTAAATTAAAACTTTTTTTTAAGATATTTAACATTTCTCAAAGCAATTAATTATGATTAGCTTTTCTCAAAACTTTTTTTAATCAATTTTATATATGAAAATTAAAACTATTTTTCTTAATCAAATTAAACTATCTTCCTAAAACAATTTTCAAAACAATTGAATTCTTGGATCTCGCCTTCCTTGAATTCTCGAGGGACCACTCTTGAGGTGCACGCCTTAAGTTGTGGTCACTTTCAAAACAAATTTTTAAAAATAAATTTCTTGATTTAGCTGAGCCATCAATTTTTAATCACCTTACACAACATTTTAAAGCTTAATCCTGGGCTTCCTTACAATGACACCTATTTGATCAATTATTTCTAGTTGGTCACTTAGAAGACTAGCCCACTTTGTTAGTGCACACGTTTAAAATTCAAATTCAAACCTCGACTCACCTCGAGTACTTTTTCAAAGCAAACTAAATTCTTGAAGTCTAGCACTTCTTGGGTTTTTGGACGATTGTTATTGAGGCGTACGCCTTAAGTAATATATTGTTTGACATTTCATCTTTTAGTACGCTATTTTGGACAAAGAAATATCATAGGAATCTAGCATTCTGTGTGATATCTCTGTCGTTCATCCAAACATTTTCCGAATGAAAAAGGTGTTGTTAGGATCTAACATCCAAATGATACCCCGATTAATTGATTGTGAGGTCTACGTCTCGTTTACCAAATAATCGTCATTTCTCCTATACTTCTCAAATTCAATCTTGTATTCTCACTTCTCATACCACAACCTTTTTCATACCCGCGTTTCATTTCAAATCTTTTTCAAAATATTTTCTCGATCAAACTTCGAAAGAAGGAGGTTCTTGGAACCTAGCATTCCTTGAATTTTCGAGTGAGTAGTTCTCGAGGCACGCTCTTGAGTTATTATTCACTCAACCTTTCGACTTTTTCAAAATACCTTTTTCGATTCAAACCTCGAAAGAAGGAGGTTCTTGGAATCTAGCATTCCTTGAATCTTCGAGTGAAAAATTCTTGAGGCACGCCCTTTGAGTTGTTATTCACTCAACCTTTTCGACTTTTTCAAACTCAATCATTTTCCAACATTCTCCTAAGTCGAATGCTCGTACGCATTCGCAACCCATATTTTGTACACGCATTCACAACTCCTCGTGGTTTTGATATTGGAAGCACCCTTATGGACCAATATCATTTCTCACAATCTAACCCTTGACACGTCGTCAAGTCGGTTCCATCTTCGGTCAAATCCTCGACACGTCGTCGAGTTACTTCAAAACAACTTCCTTTTTGCCTCGCATTCCATTTCCGATTCAATCTTTTCACAAACATTTTTTAAAACTTACGAAAGAGAGATATTCTTAGAATCTAGCATTCTTTGAATATTCGAATGAGTAACTCTCGAGGCGCGCTCTTGAGTTGTTATTAGTTCATTCTTTCGATTTTAAAACATTCAATCCTTTATCTCCAACTCTTTTCAACCCAATTTCCGAAATAATTGAGTTCTGGGGATCTTGCATTCCTTGAATTCTTGAGTGACAAGCTCTTGAGGCATGCCCTTGGGTTGCTTGTCAGTCACTCTTTTGTTTCTCAATCCATTTCAAACTTCATATTTTCGTGGTCGTCTCCACGAACTACGGACGCTCTGATTCTTTATTCATTCTTGAATGTAAGATACGTAGGCACAAGATTGCGATGATCTTGGCGAGCACACTTCTATCTTCCTCCATTATTCCGTCCACACATTCCCAACCTTTCCCGTAGTTGAACTACGACGCTCTGATTTCTCATTCTCGTCCGAATGAGCATACGTAGGTACAAGGGCCCCAATCCTTGGCGAGCACCCTATCCTATAACCACCCATATCCCCTTAGCTTCTTGAACCTTTTACCCTACCAATTCTGCCTTTAACAACGAGAAGAAAACAAGTAAACCTAGACAACACTCACCACAAATACCTTAAGAGGTTCCCGTTGAGTACGACGGACGTGAGGGGTGCTAATACCTTCCCCTCACGTAACCAACTCCCGAACCCGGAACTTGGTTGCGACAGCCCTGATCCTATCTTTTCGCTTTAAGAGATTTTCTCGATATTTTTCTCTCCCGTTTATTCGGGAAAAATAAAGTTCGGTGGCGACTCTGTCGAACCGCATTTCTGCGCCTTTCGCGCGAGGGTCGTCTCTCCGAAATGTCTTCGTGATTTTTCGAGGTGCGACAGTAAGAGGGTCAATAATATATTCATGATTTCTCTTGACAATTTGTCTTTGAAGGTTAAATGTCTCATGGAGAACAATAGTGATTCCTGGTTATGGCATAAGAGATTTTCTCATATACACATGGAAAATTTTAAACAAGTGAGTTAAACATGATCTAGTTGTAGGTTTGCCTAAGATAAAATTTATCAAGGATAAGTTGTACGACGCATGTCAAAAGGGGAAACAGACCAAATTAACTTTTAAGTCAAAGAATGTGGTATCCATTACAAGGTCATTACAATTGTTACATATGGACTTATTTGGTCCATCGAGAACAAAGAGCTTTGGAGGTAATGTTTATGCTTTGGTTATTATTGGCGATTTTTCTAGATTTTGTCGGACTTACTTTTTAGTGCAGAAAAATGATGCCTTTAAAGCATTCAAGAAGTTTGCAAAACAAATACAAAATGAGAAGTCTTTAACAATTGCCTCCATAAGAAGCGATCATGGTGGAGAATTCCGAAATGCTCCTTTTGAAGAATTTTGCGAAGAATATGGAATCTCTCACAACTTCTCAGCATCAAGTACTCCTCAACAAAATGGTGTTATAGAAAGGAAGAACAGGTCATTGGTGGAACTTGCAAGGACAATGCTTAGCGATTCGAATCTTCCAAAATATTTTTGGGCATATGCAGTTAGTACAACATGCTTTGTAAGTAATAGAGTAAATATTAGACCTATTCTTAAAAAGACTCCCTATGAACTTTTCAAAGGGAGAAAACCAAACATTGTTTACTTTCACATTTTTGGATGCAAGTGTTTTGTCTTGAACAATGACAAAGACAATCTTGGTAAATTTGATAAGAAATCTGATGAAGGCATATTTCTCGGCTACTCTATCTCTAGTAAGGCTTATATAATTTTAAATAAAAAAACTTTAACTATTGAAGAATCAATGCATGTTAAATTTGATGAATCTAACCCCTCCAAGGAGGAAACTGCTTTATGTGATGATGATGATGATTCTATAGATGTTCCTAAAGAAAGTACTTCTAAATCAAATGACTAACCTAAGCATCAAGAAGAACCGATTCAACAAAAGTTAAAAGATGATGATCTACCTAAGGAATGGAGAACACATAAAGATCACCCGATTGATAAAGTAATTGGTGATATTAGTCAAGGCGTTACAACTAGACTCAACCTTAAGGATGCATGCTTGAATATGGCGTTTGTATCTCAAATTGAACCTTCCAAAGTTGATAAAGCCTTAGGAGACGACTAATGGATCATTGTCATGCAAGAAGAGTTAAACTAATTCGAAAGGAATAAAGTTTGGGAACTTGTTCCTAGGCCAAGTGATAAATACATCATAGGTACTAAATGGGTGTTTAAAAATAAACTTGATAAGAATGAGATAATTATTCAAAACAAGGCAAGATTGGTGGCCCAAAGATATAATCAAGAAGAAGGAATTGATTTCGAAGAAACTTTTGCTCCGGTTGCAAGGTTAGAAGCTATTCGTTTATTACTTGCTTATGCGTGTTCATTGAATTTTCAGTTGTATCAGATGGACGTCAAGAGCGCTTTCCTGAACGGCTATATCAATGAAGAAGTCTATGTCAAGCAACCCTCTGGCTTTGGATACTTCAAGAATCCATCACATGTCTTTAAGTTGAGAAAATCTATTTATGGCTTAAAGTAGGCACCAAGGGCATGGTATGATTGACTCAGCAATTTTCTATGCGAAAAGGGATTTGAAAAAGGTAAAGTAGATAAGACCTTGTTCATCAAGCGAATTGAGAACAACACTTTATTAGTTCAAGTCTATATTGACGGCATCATATTTGGATCAACCAACAAAGATCTTTGTGAGGAATTCTCGTTGATGATGCAAGGAGAGTTCAAGATGTCTATGATGGGAAAGATGAATTACTTCCTTGGATTACAAATAAAGCAGTTGAAGGATGGCATCTTCATCAGCCAAACCAAGTATTGCAAAGAGTTATTGAAAAGATTCGACATGGATGGTTATAAAGCAATGTCTACTCCAATAGGATCTGAAACTTATGTTGATCAAGATGAATCGGGAAGTTCATTTGATATCACGAAGTATCAAGGTATGATTGGTTCTCTATTATATTTGACGGAAAGTCATCTGACATAATGTTCAGTGTGTGTTTATGTGCTTAGTTTCAAGCAAATCCAAAGGAATCACATCTCACTGCTGTAAAGAGGATCATGAAGTATCTCAAAGGAACAACCAATGTTGGATTATAATATCCAAAAGGTAGTATATGTAACTTAGTAGGTTATTTTGACTCGGATTATACAGGTTGTAAAACAGATCGCAAAATCACGAGTGGAACATGTCACATTCTAGGTAATGCATTGGTTTCTTGGTCTTGTAAAAAGCAAGCATGTGTTGCTCTTAGCACGGATGAAGCAGAATACATTGCGGCAGGAATTTATTGTGCACAGATCCTTTGGCTCAAACAACAATTACATGATTATGGACTGAATCTCGGATGCATTCCTCTAAGGTGTGATAATACAAGCGTGATCAACATTACAAAGAACCATGTCATGCACTCAAGGACAAAACACATTGATATTCGACATCATCTCCTACGAGATCACGTTCTCCAGAAAGACGTTGAAGTTACTTTCGTGGATACACAAAACCAACTGGTAGACATCTTCACAAAACCACTTCCAAAAGAAGCCTTTTACAAGATTCGGAGGGAACTTGGAATTCTAGATGAAGATGATGTGTAAATCTTCAATAATGGTTCATCATTTTTCTAAAAATAATGCCAATGTATACTTATACTATATGCTTTATTATTTTCTATATGATCAAAGTTGAGAATTTTCACAAATTGTATTCTTTCATGAGGTAATGTCCAAATTTATAACATGTTTGATCTTTCCATGTGTGCATTATATCTTATAATATGTTAAAATGATCCTTTATGAAAAAGTCATGTTGCAAGAAATATGAAGTTGTTGTTTTTTGGCTTGTGGTAACCAATTACTCATTCCTGGTAACTGATGGGCTAAAGACGTGTCTACTTATGCGTCTAGCGGTATCTTACTGCAAGTGCACAGCCTATCGAAGTAATATTTAAGATTATCGATCCACAGGGATTCTATGGCTACTTAGTGCTAGATGAACTTCTAGTTTAGCTAAGGCGAATGGTTGTCACGATTTTTGTTGGTTTTTAAGACTATTAAAGGCGGAATTAAATTTAAGTTTTAATAAAGTAATATTAAGGCGGTCGGTATGTAATTATACTAACTTAGGTGGGTCAATCTAACCTAGGCTTATAAAGGTGTTCACTTAATCTATTCGGTAGAGATTACCAGTTTAAATACCCTCAACTCACACTCTCGTGGTCTTATATCAGATCTTATCCCTAAAGCCCTATGCCTGCTCTCGCTAGCCCATAAGTGTTTAGAGGTAATTTTTGGAAACTAAGTAATTCTAATTTATCTTAAAGCGCTCTCACTGTGTTTAATTTAAATGCCTAACTTTAGCTATCTGGTTAAAATCTCACACTCTCGTGGTCTTGACCTAACCTAATACTCTTTTCTTACTCTCGTAATGAAAAGGTCTATTTCAATTAAAAAGTATCAGCCAGAATGTTAAGTGATTAATTATTTTCAGCCTATGGTTATATTTTACCGGTTAAGTTTGTTATAACTACATACCGCCCTAAGGTGTTTAGCTACTCATCGATGTTGAACCAGACAGAGACAGAGAATTTAATAATAACGTACTCATGGCAGAAAAATAAATAAACATTATAATTAAATTAAATTGCAATATAATGAAAAACCCGGTTAACAAATATTCGAGCAGACTCCTTCTTCCACAGACCGGAAAGCTTGGAGTTGGCGGAAATTGAAAATAAACGAATGCTGAAGGTTTAGAAACAAATAAATGTATAACAATTTCCTGATGTTGGAAATTGTTATATGGTTGGTTTGGATACAAATAAAAACGAAACAGAAAACTAAAAATAATGCGGGAATAGAAAGGCTGGTTCGTAATACAGTTCGGCAGAGCTTCCGCAGGAATTCGAATAAAAAATGCTCCGTTCTTTGTTCATAGAACTTGTACTATTTATAGAGTCCTTAATGGGCTGATTTTTGGACCTTTGTTGCATGGGCCTTGCTGAATTTGTTGAAGGAATGCAGGAACGTGGCAACAAAATAGGAGGAATGGTCTTCACGTAATGCCAATAGGAGAAGTGGTCTTCACGTAATGCCTTGACGTAGTCTGAGTCAAAAACCTAATTTTACCCTTGTCCGGTCGTGACAAGGTCTTCACGTTCGTAACTTGAGGTTTTTAAGTGTCACGGTCGTGACCACTCTCTTACGGTCGTGATGGCTCAAATTGGGGTGTCACGGTCGTGACACCCTTGTGACGATCGTGGCTGCAACAAATTATGCAGTCTTTTGCAGGCTTCTTCATTTCTTCATCTCTTTATGGTTTCTTTTGTTCCTTTTGCTCTTAATTCATGATTTAGCTCCATATAATGATGTACCTGCAAAATGGTAAGAAAAACTCGGGAAATCGAGTGTTAAAACGGTGAATAGCGATAAAACGTTAATGAAACCTAGCAATATAATCGATGCGTTTTCTCGTTATCAAACTTCCCCAAACTTAAACCTTTGCTTGTCCTCAAGCAAATAGTCGGTTGAAAATCGGCGGACAAGATTTTATTCACGCATACTCATAACAAACCGTACGAGGGATCGTTTTGTCGGATAATCCGGTACTTTGATAGAACACTACCGATACACTAATGACACAAGCAACAAGCTATGTCGTCGACTTCCCGTTAAACGAAACAATCGGCAATTACATTACGATTTCACCTGGAGTTTTTCGATCTTATTTCGCCCGGTTTCATTCTAACGCAATCACATTAAGCCCTTTGCCTTAGCACGCACGTAGTGGAGTAGCCGGTTAGCGACTTTGATCCTTTTTGACCACGGGGTCTGGTACACGAGTGTGGTAACCCTACATATTTTATCCGATTTGGAGGTTGTGGGGGATCGAGCCGTAGCACGCCCTACCGAGTTCAGAACCAGTACCTCTGAACCAACTTGCAACGGACTCCTTCTCATATTTCTCGTTTCTTATATGCGACCGTGTACTTTGGTGCAATTTCTTTTCATTTTGCATCGAGATATGAAGGATCATTATTGATTAGGCATCAAACGCTTATATTCATCGGCTCCCCACGTGGTTTGTGTTCAGACGGTGTTGACTGCTAGTATAAACTACTAGGGGTTACTTTTGAACTAAAACTAAAAGTGTACTCGTAATGGTAATCGGGATGGAATTGCTTAAGTAGGGAGTCAAAGATGTCAAGATTGTATTGGTCTTGTTTAATCGTTCTCGGCTTCCTAATTACGATTCCGTAGGTAAGTCGGGTAATGCGAATAATTAAAGATTTTTTCTGGTATAGCTAAATAATCGGGGAAAGTTCGAAATTAAAGAAAATAGCACAAAGATTTGCTCGTTTCATTAACTTACGAAAAGAAATACAACGGAATTGAAAATACAACGAAATGGAAAAGTGCGAAAAAGGGAAAATGCGGAAATGAAAGGTACCTCTCCCACACTATATTAGACATTGTCCTCAATGTTGTGATATAAATGCGGTAAAAGTACAGTACAACGACAAAAACGAAAAACAAACATAAGCAAACTAAAACTATGGCTGCTGAGGACCGCGGGCTCGGCCTCTGGTGCGGGAGCGGCGTCTGGAAGGAGTCGCTTCAGGATCAGAACCGGTGCCGGAGGCAGCAGTGATTCTAATGCGGAGGGCTTCTAGCTCGCTAAAAATTTCTCCAAACTTCTCATTAGTAGCTTCCTGGTTTGCTGCAATAGTGCTGAGTAAAGCATCATACTGCTCCTTCTGCCGTCGCTCCAGTGCGGCGTTCATCTGGTTCTGCTGATAAATCGCACGGAGGACTTCCTCAAGTGTGATTTCGGGAGCAGGGGGTTGTCGGGTAGATGTCTCTGGTATATCCTGGACAGGCTCAGCTGCATCCATAGCGTCCTGCATCTCATCCTCTGGAGGGTCTGCCGGATCATCATGAATAGGGACGTGATCGGCAGCAGCAGGTAAAACAAAGAGCCAGTTGGCTCGGTTGGATGGATCGATGCGGTCGCGGGACGGCAGAATGATATGATAGAAAATGGTGCCATTGACAACAGGGTTATACCTGCCATCCTCTCGCTGCGCAATCAGGTGAGCGGACCTGCAATAACTCTTGGTGAGGAATTCTGCGACTAGGTGAGGCTGATTAACGACCAAGTCACCAAGCCCCAACTGAATGGCGAGGGTGGTGACAATGCCGCCTATGAAGAACGGGGTGGAGCCTCTGTGTGCAATGGCCTGGATATGATAAAGCATGAAAGGGGCAACGTTGATCGGCTCGTCATTAAGAGCGCAGTGTAAGAATAGAAGCTCCTTGGAGTTGAGCTTATGGTTGCTTTCTCGAGCGAAGATGGTGTTGCATATGACACGGTGGAAATAGCGGATTGCCGGGTTGTGGATGTGCGTAGCGTTGAGGCTTTGGAAGGCGGATGCACGGGTGTTGGTTAAGTCGTGCCATAGAGTGAAAGCTTGTTCACTAAAATTATCGGGCACGCGACGGTGAGCTTCAGTTCCGTGATCGAAGCCTAACAACTCGGCTATCCTGGTTTGCGAAATGTTGAACTCTTGGCCATGCAATCTGAATTTGGCGACACCGGTGAGCTGACTCTGAGAACCGTGGCCGGTGATATAACTGAATGAGCTTAAGAACTCCAGTGTCAGAAGCTCGAATGTGGGTTGAGGTTGACTGCAAAGATCCCACAGACCGACTTTTTGAAGCAGGCTTTGAACACTGGCAAGCATTCCGAGTTCCCTCAAACAGACAGTGTCAATGTAACGTGTAGGTTGCACACCGCGGTTTTGGAATCGGATAAAACGTTCTCTCTGAGTTTCTCCAGCATCACCTTCTCTAAAGGTAATAGAATCCATTGCATGCAAGAGCTTAGAGTGAAGAATGAAGAGTTTTGATGTTTTGTGAAAAAAATGGTAAAATGAAAGAAATATTGATTCGGGTTAAATAATGGAGAGTGAGAATGTGATAGGGTATGATAATGGGGGGTTAATGTTGGTAATGGGGAGGTTACGGAGGTTATGGAGAAAATGGGTAGTTTTGAGGAAGTTATGGAGGAAGAAGAAGAAGAGGCACGATGAGAAACAGTTCTGTTTCTCACGATTCCTGTAATAGGGGTTGTCACGGTCGTGACAGGGGTGTGACGGTCGTGACACGCTATTTATGCACGTCACGATCGTGAGATGGGTATGACGACCGTGAGGGCACGCTTCGTTGAATAATTTCCAGAAAAACATTTTCTCACTTAATTCACATATTTTATGATAATGTATTTTCTTCACTAACACTCATATTAAATTGTAACCACCATATAGTATATAATTTCAACACAGTACTATACTAACTTGCATGGCATGAGAGATTGTATATGATATGAAATAATGCAAGCATAACAGTACAGAGAATGAAAAATATATAAATTGCTAAAAATGGAGAAATTTTGGAATTAAAGGTGCATTGCATAAAGTAATTGAAAATGAAGTTACATAAACGGAAATTACGGTATGAAATTGTTGCGAAAAGTAAATCTAACTAGAGACGAAAACAATGAGAAAAATAAACTAAATCACTTATAGCATTTTCAAAAGCGTTTCTTCAAGTCTTCGATGGCGGAGTTCAAGTGATAGAATTGTTCGCAGGCTATGTCAGTCAATCCTATAATGTCCAATCGCATGCTCTTAATGTCTTCTTTAAATAAATTAATGTCAGTTTGGTAAGCATTGAGAGTGTTCATGATGTTTTGTAAGTTGGTAGCATAATCTCCTTGATTCACTTCAGGGGTTTCATGTACTTCTTCAGTGTGGTCAATGTCATGGTAACCAGGAGGTGTCTCAGGGTCAGTTTCGACATTGGTCATTATATCATCTTTTATCTTGTAAGACTGAGGTGTTTCAGGAGTAGATGGAAAATCAGGTGGGTTTAACTCATAAAGCCAGTTATCCTTATTGTGAACACTTACTCTAGCATGGTTAGGCAATGTGAACAGGGTTACTACTTCGTTCCGAATTAGGTACTCAAAAGGTGGATGTCCTAAATTCCTTATGATATGTCTATTGAAGCAGAAATTAAGATTCATAGGGCGGATTGTTCCTAGACGGTTGCACCTGTCCAGTTGGTACCTAAGTCCTATGGCATCAGCAATCATGGTTACAAGACCTCCTACTAATATAGGTAATTCAGGTTCTTCTTGGATACGGGTGAAGGTTTGCATCATGAAAGGTACACCATTAACAGGTTGTCCATTAGTGAAACATGACATAATAAATATTTCATCTTTAGAAACTCCGGTAATGTTTTCTTCTTTTCCAAAGAAGGTGTGGGCAAGGAATTTATGGAAGTAACGGAGAGCAGGATTATGGATCTCATCATTATTCATGTTATTTGGTTCAGGGTGGTAGTTTCCGGTTAAAGTTCCCCAAAAGAAATCTAGCTCCATATACATCAATTCTACCTGTGTGGTAGTAAAAGCAAATGGTCCACTAGAGAATCCTAACAAGTCAGCTAGTTCTTTATGGTTAAAGTCATATTCTATTCCAAATAGGCGGAAACTAATAAATCCTTTCCTAAATCCAAAACCGCGCTCAGGTAGGTAAATTAAGGAGCTAAGGAACTCAAGGGTGAGCTCGCGGTAAGTCACAAACTTATGTTGGATCAATGCATTCTCCCATCCGAGTCGGTTTAACAAGTACATGACACTATCATGGATACCTAGGGTTTCCATAGTCTTATCATCCGGGTACAGGGTCAAATCCATTTGCCTCTGTGATAACTCTTCAAACTTCATTCTTTGGTTCCTACCTCTAAATTTGGTTTCCATATGGTTAATTGGTTGGTTAGCCATGGTCAGTGCAAATATGGGGGAAACAAATCAGTGGAAAAGACTTTAGAAAATCTGTAAAAAGTGATTTAAGATAAAAATAAGAAAATGGAATGCATAATGTAATGGCAATAATAGTAATGTAAAATAAAACTATAAAATGACAAAACAATTAAACAAATAGTAAAACGATAAATAACAATATGCTAAAAGAAAGTTTAAATAATTAAATAAGTAAATGGGTTGCCTCCCACTAAGCGCTGTTTTTATCGTCAAAAGCCTGACGTAATGCTTAAGTTTAGATTAATCAGGGGAATTAGTGGACAATTCTAAAAGCTTTAGATTATTCGCATAATCTCTATTTCCAACTTTATGATAGTGTTTTAAACGTTGTCCGTTTACTATGAATGATTCACTATTCCTACCCTTAATTTCTATTGCTCCACTCGGGAATACTTTAGTTATTTCAATGGGTCCTGACCATCTAGATTTTAATTTTCCAGGAAAGAGCCTAAGCCTTGAATTAAAGAGGAGTACAACTTCTCCCACACTAAATTCTTTCCTAGATAGGCGTTTATCATGCCATCGCTTAGTTCTTTCTTTATATATCTTAGCATTCTCATATGCATCTAACCTTAATTCTTCTAATTCGTTAATGTCTAGGATTCGCTTTTCTCCTGCAGCATTATAGTTTATATTGAGAGTTCTGATCGCCCAATAAGCTTTGTGTTCTAGTTCTACTGGGAGGTGACAAGATTTTCCATAAACTAGTTTGAAAGGTGTAGTACCTATGGGTGTCTTGTAAGCGGTCCTATAAGCCCATAAAGCTTCATTAAGTTTAGATGACCAATCTTTCCGAGATATGGCGACAGTCTTTTCTAAGATTTGTTTAATCTCTCTGTTTGAGACTTCGACTTGTCCACTTGTTTGTGGGTGATATGGTGTAGCCACACGGTGTCTTACTCCATATTTAGATAGTAATTTGTCAAAGATTTTTGAAATGAAGTGCGAGCCACCGTCACTTATGACGAGTCGAGGCACACCAAATCTGGGAAAGATTATATTTTTGAAAAGCTTTATTACTACTCGTGTATCGTTTGTAGGAGAAGCTATGGCTTCAATCCATTTCGAAACATAATCAACAGCTACGAGTATGTAATTATTACCGAAAGATGATGGGAATGGTCCCATGAAATCTATTCCCCAGACGTCGAAGATTTCTACTTCTAAAATTCCTTTTTGCGGCATTTCATCTCTTCTTGAAATATTGCCAGTGCGTTGACACCGATCGCAATTTATAACAGCGATGTGGACATCCTTCCATAGATTAGGCCAGAATAAGCCGGCTTGCAAGATTTTTGCACAAGTCTTGGAAGTGCTTGCATGTCCACCGTAAGGAGATGAATGGCATTGAGCAATGACATCTTCTATTTCTTCTTCGGGAATACATCGGCGAAAGATTCCATCTGGTCCTCTTTTGAACAATAATGGTTCATCCCAATAGTAATGTTTCATATTATGAAAGAATTTCTTTTTCTGCTGATAGGTTAGATCGGGTGGAAGAGCTCCTGCGGCTAGGTAGTTGACAATGTCAGCGTACCATGGCAGTCCTACAGTTGTCTGGATTGTTTCCACGGATTCTGGTTCATTTATATCTAACTGAGCTAGGTCGCTTCCTATTTGTGCTATCAGCTGTTCATACGGAAAATCATCGTTAATCGGCACTTGTTTGGGTTTAATACCTTCTATTCTAGATAAATGGTCCGCTACGACGTTCTCAGTACCTTTCTTATCTTTTATTTCTAGATCAAACTCTTGTAAGAGTAAAATCCATCTTAAGAGTCTTGGTTTAGCATCTTTCTTAGTTAATAGATATCGGATAGCAGCATGGTCTGTGTAGATGATTATTTTCGCTCCAACTAGGTAAGAATGGAATTTGTCAAGCGCAAAGGCAACTGCTAACAATTCTTTTTCTGTAGTAGCGTAGTTCATCTGGGCAGAATCTAAGGTTCTACTGGCATAGTAAATCGCATGAAGTTTCTTTTCCTTTCTCTGGCCTAGAACTGCGCCTACAGCATAGTCACTCGCATCGCACATGATTTCAAAAGGTAATCTCCAGTCAGGGGGTTGCATGATTGGTGCGGTGATGAGGGCTGTTTTTAGAGTTTCGAATGCTTTAAGACAATCTTCATTGAATATGAACTCAATGTCTTTCATTAATAAACCAGTAAGAGGTTTAGTGATTTTCGAGAAATCTTTGATGAATCGTCGGTAAAAACCGGCGTGTCCTAAAAAGCTTCGTATTTCTCGAACGGTTTTAGGGGGTTGAAGATCTTTTATTACTTCAATCTTAGCTTTATCAACTTCAATTCCCTTGTCGGATATTACATGACCTAATACTATTCCTTCGTTGACCATAAAATGACATTTCTCCCAGTTAAGCACGAGATTTACTTTTACACATCTTTCTAACACCATTTCTAAGTTCGATAAGCATCCTTCAAAACTTTGCCCGCATACAGAGAAATCGTCCATGAACACTTCCATGATGTTGTCTATAAAATCTGCGAAGATTGACATCATACATCTTTGAAAGGTTGCAGGAGCGTTGCATAATCCAAAGGGCATTCGCCTATAAGCGAACGTTCCATAAGGACATGTGAATGTAGTCTTCTCTTGATCATCAGGATGGATAGGGATTTGGAAAAATCCTGAGTAACCGTCAAGATAACAGAAGTAAGAATGCTTGGCTAATCGTTCTAACATTTGATCTATGAAAGGTAGTGGGAAATGATCTTTTCGAGTGGCTTTGTTTAGTTTACGATAATCTATGCACACTCTATATCCCGTCACTACTCTTTGCGATATCGATTCGCCTTGAGCGTTTTTCACAACGGTGATACCTCCTTTCTTTGGCACTACATGTATTGGACTAACCCATTCACTATCAGAGATTGGATATATTATCCCGGCATCTAATAATTTCTTAACTTCTTCTTTTACTACAGTGCTAAGGGTTGGGTTAATTCTTCTTTGAGATTCTCTGGAGGTTCTGCAATCTTCTTCTAGCAGAATACGATGCATACAAACTGAAGGACATATTCCTTTGAGATCAGATATGTTATATCCTAATGCAGTTGAATATTTCTTCAAGACATCTAAAAGTTTCTTTGTTTCTATAGTTCCTAAACTGGAATTTACTATAACTGGTCTTTTACATTCAACGTCTAAGAATTCGTACCTTAGGTTATGAGGTAAAGTTTTTAATCCTGATGTAGGTTTATCTTTACTTGGCATGGGATCCGGTGTAAGTGCTAAACTTTCGCTTAGACTATCATCCTGATACGGTTTTCGCCAATTATCATCTTCGAAAATCGGAGGGATTTGAATTTTCATTATTTCAGAATAAGTGGTCTCTTTCAGTTCCATTTCTCTTACACATTCGTCAATTACGTCCAATAGATAGCATGTATCCTCTATAGCTGGTGATTGTAAGAATTGTGTTAAAACAAATTCAACTTTCTCTTCACCTACTTCAAAGGTTAGCTTTCCTCTTTTTACGTCTATTATAGCTCCGGCGGTAGCTAAGAATGGTCTTCCTAGTATGATGGGTGTAGTGGAGTCTTTAGAGATGTCCATGATTATAAAATCAGTAGGGATGTAGAATTGTCCTATACGTACTGGGACGTTTTCTAGTATGCCTACAGGATATTTAACAGAGCGATCGGCTAGTTGAACAGACATTTTAGTTGGTCTTAGGTCTCCCATGTCTAGCCTTTTGCAAATCGTTAAGGGCATAACACTGATACTGGCTCCTAAATCGCATAGAGCTTTGTCAATGACGAATTTTCCTATTACACAGGGTATAGAGAAACTTCCTGGATCTTTTAGCTTAGGAGGCATTTTATTCTGAATTATGGCGCTACACTCGGCAGTAAGTGTAACTGTTCCGTTATCCTCTATCTTTTTCTTATTGGATAAGATTTCTTTTAAAAACTTAGCATACGAGGGTATTTGGGTAATTGCTTCTGTAAACGGAATAGTAATATTCAACTGTTTCAGAAGTTCGACAAATTTCTTAAATTGACCCGTCATCTTGGAATTTATTAATCTTTGAGGGTACGGAATTGGTGTTTTATAGGGTGGTGGAGGCACATAAGGTTGTTCTTTCTCCACTACCTCTCGATTGTCATCTTCCTTTTCTTCTGGATCATTCACCACTTCAGTCGGTTTATCCGGTTTTTGGTACATGGCTGGATTGTCAAGTCTTGGATCGGTAGGTCCGTCAAGTTCCTTGCCACTTCTTAATATTACAGCGTTAGCATGTCCTTTCGGGTTAGGTTGAGGTTGTCTAGGGAATACTCCAGCTGGTGCAGCAGTAGGTGCTTGTTGTTGAGCTACTTGTGAAATCTGAGTTTCAAGCATTTTGTTATGTGTAGCTAATGCATCTACTTTGCTCACTAATTGTTTAATCTGCTCACTGGTGTGAATGTTTTGGTTTAAGAAGTCCTTGTTTGTTTGAGATTGGTTAGCTATAAAGTTCTCCATCATCAATTCAAGGTTCGATTTTCTAGGGATATTAGGAGCAGTCTTTTGATATCCTGGTGATGTAGCTGGTGCTTGACCTGGTGCGCAATAAGCATTGTTATTCTTATAGGAGAAGTTCGGATGATTCTTCCAACCTGGGTTGTATGTGTTTGAGTAAGGGTTTCCCTGAGCATAATTCACTTGATCAGTGGGAGTTCCTGCCAATAGTTGACAATCAGAAACTTCGTGTCCTGGGACTCCACATAACTCACAGTTAGGTGTTACTGCAGCCACAGTGGCTGTAGGTGTTATGGCCAAGTTATCGATCTTTTGGCTTAGTTGGTCAAACTTCGCATTGACTTGGTCCATACTACTTACTTCGTACATACCTCCCTTTGTTGGTTTCTCAGTTGCGACTCTCTCGCTTCCCCAAAGGTAATGATTTTGAGCCATACTTTCGATAAGTGCATAGGCATCACTATATTCTTTGTCCATCAATGCACCACCCGCGGCAGCGTCAATTGTCATTCTTGTATTGTACAAGAGTCCATTATAGAAGGTATGGATGACCATCCATTCTATTAATCCATGATGTGGACAAAGTCTCAGTAGATCCTTATAGCGTTCCCAAGCTTCGAATAATGATTCACTTTCTCTTTGCTTAAATCCGTTGATCTGAGCTCTCAGCATAGTTGTCTTGCTAGGTGGAAAATACATATTCAAGAAAACTCTCTTAAGTTCTGCCCACGTAGTTACTGAGTTCGAAGGCAGAGATTGAAGCCAAGCTCTTGCTCTGTCTCGAAGCGAAAAAGGAAATAAACGTAGTCTAATAGCTTCTTGGGTTACTCCATTGGCTTTTACGGTATCTGCATATTGCACAAAGATCGAAAGATGAAGATTCGGATCCTCGGTAGGATTTCCGGCGAATTGATTTTGTTGCACGGCTGATATCAACGAAGGTTTTAGTTCGAAATCATTTCGGTTGATAGCCGGCGCTGCAATGCTTGAATGCGGTTCAGCTTGCGAAGGATTAGCGTAATACTTGAGTGGATGAGTCTGTTCTTCAGCCATCTCTGTGTCCTTTGATTTTACGACTGATTTAGGCGGATCTAATTGAAGATCTGGAATATTGTAATTATTTTCGAAATCGAATATACGTCTTCTTACGTGTAAGAAGCGTTCCGATTCAGGGATTAGAGGTTGCAAGTCTTCGCTTTTAGAGCGAGTACTTGGCATACACTCGGAGATTAGATTAAACTAAATAGTTGATACCTTAGTCTAGACAATGCTACCTAAATGCACTAGTAACTAAATTAAGGAAGCCCCGGCAACGGCGCCAAAAACTTGATGGGCTAAAGACGTGTCTACTTATGCGTCTAGCGGTATCTTACTGCAAGTGCACAGCCTATCGAAGTAATATTTAAGATTATCGATCCACAGGGATTCTATGGCTACTTAGTGCTAGATGAACTTCTAGTTTAGCTAAGGCGAATGGTTGTCACGATTTTTGTTGGTTTTTAAGACTATTAAAGGCGGAATTAAATTTAAGTTTTAATAAAGTAATATTAAGGCGGTCGGTATGTAATTATACTAACTTAGGTGGGTCAATCTAACCTAGGCTTATAAAGGTGTTCACTTAATCTATTCGGTAGAGATTACCAGTTTAAATACCCTCAACTCACACTCTCGTGGTCTTATATCAGATCTTATCCCTAAAGCCCTATGCCTGCTCTCGCTAGCCCATAAGTGTTTAGAGGTAATTTTTGGAAACTAAGTAATTCTAATTTATCTTAAAGCGCTCTCGCTGTGTTTAATTTAAATGCCTAACTTTAGCTATCTGGTTAAAATCTCACACTCTCGTGGTCTTGACCTAACCTAATACTCTTTTCTTACTCTCGTAACGAAAATGTCTATTTCAATTAAAAAGTATCAGCCAGAATGTTAAGTGATTAATTATTTTCAGCCTATGGTTATATTTTACCGGTTAAGTTTGTTATAACTACATACCGCCCTAAGGTGTTTAGCTACTCATCGATGTTGAACCAGACAGAGACAGAGAATTTAATAATAACATACTCATGGCAGAAAAATAAATAAACATTATAATTAAATTAAATTGCAATATAATGAAAAACCTGGTTAACAAATATTCGAGCAGACTCCTTCTTCCACAAACCGGAAAGCTTGGAGTTGGCGGAAATTGAAAATAAACGAATGCTGAAGGTTTAGAAACAAATAAATGTATAACAATTTCCTGATGTTGGAAATTGTTATATGGTTGGTTTGGATACAAATAAAAACGAAACAGAAAACTAAAAATAATGCGGGAATAGAAAGGCTGGTTCGTAATACAGTTCGGCAGAGCTTCCGCAGGAATTCGAATAAAAAATGCTCCGTTCTTTGTTCATAGAACTTGTACTATTTATAGAGTCCTTAATGGGCTGGATTTTTGGACCTTTGTTGCATGGGCCTTGCTGAATTTGTTGAAGGAATGCAGGAACGTGGCAACAAAATAGGAGGAATGGTCTTCACGTAATGCCAATAGGAGAAGTGGTCTTCACGTAATGCTTTGACGTAGTCTGAGTCAAAAACCTAATTTTACCCTTGTCACGGTCGTGACAAGGTCTTCACGTTCGTAACTTGAGGTTTTTAAGTGTCACGGTCGTGACCACTCTCTTACGGTCGTGATGGCTCAAATTGGGGTGTCACGGTCGTGACACCCTTGTGACGATCGTGGCTGCAACAAATTATGCAGTCTTTTACAGGCTTCTTCATTTCTTCATCTCTTTATGGTTTCTTTTGTTCCTTTTGCTCTTAATTCATGATTTAGCTCCATATAATGATGTACCTGCAAAATGGTAAGAAAAACTCGGGAAATCGAGTGTTAAAACGGTGAATAGCGATAAAACGTTAATGAAACCTAGCAATATAATCGATGCGTTTTCTCGTTATCAGTAACCGATTACCACTGTTGTGTTTTCACTTCTGTTTGTTGTTTTTGGTATGGTAACCGATTACCCATTCCTGGTAACCGGTTACTACTAATGCGTTTTTCAAAAAAAAAATTTAAGCATAATTGAAAAAGCACATTAATAGGCCACTTTATATTTCTTTTACTCTTTCAAAAGCACTTATTCAGACTTTAAATCATTTTTTACTCTTCCAAACTCATTCTCTTCACTTTTCCATCTTCTCCATTAAATAGTGGGTCAGCAATCTTCAATATCCACTAGCACATTTCTCTCCTTAAATACCTCAACAAAGCTCCTCTCTCTTCATCTTAATCCATTTCATATGTGAAACCTTAAAACCTTCCAACAACAGCAATGGCACCTAAAATGCAAAATAAAGGGAAGAAGAAATTGGGAGAAACAAGTTCAAAACCCACTAAAGAAGAACAAGCTCAAACTGTCAAGGCAAAAAGGTTGAACTTCAACATTCGGAATCGTCCACTGGTGTCGATAAAATATGTGAGTCTCAATTCCTTTCCTGCTCATAGGTTTGATTTCCCTGAACTTTTGAAATCTCAAGGCATAGATAAGCTTGTTAGTAATGTTGGACCAGTTTATCCAGATTTGGTTAAAGATTTATTTACTACTTATAAGTTGGGACATGATAAATTTGGAGATTTAACAATGCAATCTACTGTTAAAAAGGGTAACCATTTCCATGAATTTAGAAGAGTTAGGCCAATGCTTAGGCATCCCTTATGAATGAGAAAGTATCAGATATGGCATTCAATTAGAAGCTGACCCTTGAAAAAAAATTTAAGCATGAGTTATTATATTGAAATTTCCAGGATAACCCAAGAAGAGCTTTTAAGCAAACAAAATCCTGAAACTTCTAGGGTCTTTAAGCTGGCTAAAAATCTTACTGTGAGTGACCGCATGTTGCATTTTGTCCTGGCTTACATACTTGTTCCAAAGCACTCCAATCATTCTCAGGTGAGTGATATGGAGGTTCAGCTCTCGTTTGTTATTAAGAAGAATTTGCAGGTCAACTAGGCATATGTGTTCATGCATCATATGTGTCATATCAAGTCTTTTGCTGGAGGACTTCGTTATGGGAGAATCATTTCCATAATTCTAGAGGCAAGCTCCATTCGTATTTAAAGAGAGCCACAGACCATGATGACCACAAGGGTTAATAAAATCAATGTCACCACAACTACAAAGAACACTGGTATTATGCAAAATGATGACAAACAGTTTGTATACAAGGATGCTACATCTTTTTCTACTGCTGCTCCTATTTCCAAAGAAGGATACAAAAATGAGGTTATCTATAAAAAGATAGTATCTCTTGAAAATAAGGTTGATCTTAATACAAGGGAACACAGGAAAGATATGGCCTACATGCGTAAAATGTTTAAACAACTGGCTATGCAGCAACTCTGAGCTCTCAGGCAAGAAGAAGAAGAAGAAGAAGAAGAAGAAGAAGATGATGATGATGAAGATGAAGAAAAAGATGAGGAAGATGATATTATGTCTAAAAGTGACTGAATAATATTTCTATTATTATGTTTTTGTCTTAGTGAAAAATCCAAGAGGATTGTTCTTGGTATTTGATTGGTTAGAGTTTGTATAAGAAAGACTAGGTAGAAGTCTTGTCTTAGGATCTAACAATATTGAAAAATCTCTTTCGTGTTGAAAGGGGATTGGAGTACTCTCAGATTGTGAGGGGACCCGGGATATATCGTCGTGTCTTTTTACTTTCTGCTTTTACTGCATTCAACACTTAGTAACTTTTAGGAAAGTAAAACAAGAAATCTACATTAAGACCGGAAAAAGATTTTGAGTACCTAATTCACCCCCCTCTTAGGTGCAACTCTACTTACAATGACACGAACTATTACATCCAACTGAAGGATGCAATTGAAGGGTTGATTAAGAAAGGACAATTGGTTGGGCACACCAGGGACGATAAAAGGGGTCGGGAAGACTCATCGAAGAAGAAACGCTCGCCCCAGAGAGAGGAGATCCTCCAAGAAAACTTTTGAAAATGTTTCCGGAGTCAAAGGCGAGGATATTGGCAGTGGGAAAGAAGAAAGACACAGTGGGAAACGCAAGTACATTGCTTCCATCGATGGTGGTACTCCGAGCTAGGGAATCCATCCAAAGGGACAATAAAGAGGAAGATTCTCGAGTTGATGGTTATTAGCAGGAAGTGTGAGAGAACTTCAAACAAAGGCCAAAAGTTTTAATTCTCATGTTCTGGGACAATGGGAAAATGGGTGGGGGATTCCGGACGAGATATTCCCTTTAGTGATAACAGTCAAAATCACCAACTTTGACATCTCCCAAGTACTTATTAATGGTGGTGGCTCCTGTGGCACCATGTACTCAAACTTTTTGAGAAAATGGAGTTGGAGATGAGAATTTGTGGCTCTATGAAGGGTCGTACCTAAAGGATTTCAATGGAACGATAATATATCCTTAGGGGTACATTGAAATGATGGTCACCTCGGAAGAAGTACAATATATTAGAACAATTTATTCTAAATTCTTCGCAGTCCCTTGCATTAGCGTCTACAACCTTGGATGCAGTAGCAGCCATTGTTCACTTCACAAAGTAAAAAATTCAATGAAAATAACACCCAATTTAATTCATAAAAGAATATAGATTACACTTACACAAATATTCACATAGTACTTTATCGTGCTCCTCGTAGCTCATTAACTCTCTCAAATTCAGGACGTAAAACTGACATAAGAAATCAGTGACAACTTTTTCTTCCTCACTTAACCTATCATAGTCAAAGTAATTTATTGCCACAGGCTCACTCACCCAGTATTAGGGGTGTGCAAAAAAACCGGTTATTGTTAACCAAATTTGTATCCAAATTGTTCCACTTTTAAAAATCCAAACCAAATGCTAAAATATAAATTTGGTTATCCATTTTGTTATCCAAATATAAACCGATTTCCATGTGGTTTATCCATTGGTTATCCAAATTTCATTATTTGTTAAATTAATATGTTTTTGTCTCTTTTCATGTTTTATCATATACACGTTATAAACTAATTTTATATTTTAAACCAAAAGATTCAAAATTTTGTATTTTAAAATGTAAAAAAAAAATTGTTTACAAATTCTCTAACTATCTAAAATGGTGTACCTTCACAAATAATATGGACTTTTATCAGTTAATTATATGAATTTTCAGTAATTAATTATATAGATCTTAGTGCATCGAGTTTGATTTGGCATGTGCAAGAAAATATACTAAAACTTGACTTGTTGGATTTGACTCTAGTTTTCATTTATAAATCTCGAAGTTCATTAAAACTTTATGAAAAAATAATTATAAATATTATAGATTTCTCCACCAATAGATAGAGGTTTTCAAATATACAAATATATGTATTATAAATATTAGTTATCATTTTAAGTCCATATAATTTGCTGAAATTTTTTATTTTAGAATTTTTTATTTTCAATTTTATTTTTAATTTTTTAAATATTTTTAATTTTTAGATTTTATTTTTTTTTAAAAATTATATTTATTTTCAAAGATAAAATATATTAAAATCTAAGTATTTAAATTTAAAAATTGATATAATTTAAAAAAAATAAATTAAATTTAACTAAATAATTTGGGTTAAAATCAAAATCCATTTAGAACCAGTTTTAAACCGGTTTAGAACAAGTGGTTTGGTTTATAAACCATAACCATAAAAATGGATTGGTTCATATTAAATGGTTATCCATGCATACTCCTATGTATGACATTCATATCACATGTACAACTTAGACCCGATGAAGTATCAGGGGTTGAAAATGTCTCTTACAGTGTTCACTGCTCTCAGCATCGGTGTTGTAGTTCCTGTCTTTGCAATAATAGTTTGGTGGATTTGGGGATCCTAGACTAGCATATTGGTTTTAATGATTGTTGTCTTATTACTTTGATTGTGTTCATGTTTAATTTTCTATATGAATTTTCCATATATGTAATAATCAATTTTTCTGTACTGTCAAATGCTCGTGCTTGACCATTTTCATTGGTTAATACAAAGTATGGAATTGAAATGTTTCAGGTGGTTCATCAATTATTTGATAGTTTGCAATAAAATTGATTTTTTTAAAAAATTGGTTTTAAAACTGATTTTTTTTTTATAAAATTGGTTTTAAAACTGATTTCTTTAAAGAAAATAAAAAACTGGTTTTGAGAGAGACCGGTTTAAAACTATTTTTTTTTAAAATCGGTTTGAAACTGAACCAATCCACTTGTAAACCGGTTTTAAAAAAATAAACCGGTTTTATATAAACGGTTTTAAGATCCAAACCAAACCATATATGTGGTTTGGTTTAGTTTGGTTTATAATTCATGCACACCCTACCCAGTATAGAGGAAATCGATACTCACTAGTCTCCTCAAACTAACCATCAAACATTATATGTTACCCTGTACTCATACAAACCTATATTTTCAATTATTGTAGTTTGATAAATATAGGGTTAGCAGACCCTTATTGACAAAGGTGCTTGTTAAGACACAACCACCTTTATCGGTGCCCTTGGTACCATAAAAACAATATAAAATGTCCATTTATGGCGTAATCCCAATGGCTCTATACAAATTTGCAAACCCTCTAATAAATGCCTTGTTGTTCATATGAAGTTGGGAAGAGACAAAATTGACAATATTCAAAACATTGACCTGAAAACAATAAAAGGGATTCCTAATCCCATGTCAATGATGATTCCTATATACATGTAAAATATTCAGTTCCCATAGGATCCTAGGATAATATTTCTCACCCTTAGTGCAAGGCTTTAGATACACATCATTTTCATCTCTAATGATGGATGTGTATAAACCCTTGTGAAACAAAGCCACCTTATCCTCAATATAAAAAAATAACTTAGTTTTCTCGTGTTCGTAACTAAAGCGAGTTATGTCGATGGTTGAGGTTGACAACCCTGATCCTTGCATGTCTTGGGTAAGAAGAGGGAAAATAAATGTCATTGTCACTACTCATGTCATATTCTAACCTACTATAACTACTGGTGTAGCTCCCAAACATCCATAGTTCAACAAGCTTTTGATCGACCTCCCCATTTTGTTGCCTTGAATTCATTAAACAACGATTCCACATCCTACATCTATCCTCACATGTTTTAGGTTTTATTAAATCAATGTTCTCGTCACACTCTCTAATGAAACCATCACCTAGACATTAAGAAAGGAAAAGGATAAGAAAAGAAAAACTAAATACTTGCATTGATGATTCGCTTGAGGAAATGCTAGATACACAAACTAATTAAAGAAAGAGAGGTTGCTAGAAGAACAAGGTAAAATATTGAAGAGGCAATGAAAAGTCAATGATCTAGGATCGTGCATTAATAGAGGAAATTTTGCATCCCTGGATCGAGTAGTTGCCATTCCTGTAACGGGGCATCTAAGGCCCTAATCACAAATATGTGAACAAACAAGAAATCTAGATTATTTGGCCTATCACAGGGCCTTTTTAATCATTTCAGCGCATTAAATACACGCTTAATCTTAAACATTAACCGTTAACCTAAATTAAATCCCTGTCAACTCCCTTTGAAATGCCATAAACAAGAATCAGACTCGAATACACACACTGATTAACATGTTAGATGGTGTTGCCATTAAGTAGGAAGTGGAACCATGTTTTACAAGTTATTTAAAGAAGTAATCAAAGCCAAAGACTATCACGGTTTGCCTTTGAAAATGTGCTTTTGATGATGACAACTAGGATATCTTAGATGACAACATGGATACAACTTAGTTTCACTTATGAAGAGGCAGCCTTTGATAAAACTTAAAGCATTAAGTCAAGCAAGTATGACAAGCAGTTAAAGAAGCAAGCAACCGAACTATGGTTTGATGATAACTAAAATCATCCTCTTTTGTCGAAAGTGAACCTAGAAGTTGAGCTTTCTCCTTTGCTCCCATTGGGATCCTACATCCTGGTGTCTTCAAGATTCTTTGTTAACTCATCATCGAAAATAGTGTTACACCTGAGGCATAACATCATTTTGGAGTCACTTAACTTGCATCACTCCAAGAAGTCAATCAGCCCCTCTTCAGCTTGAGGGTATACCAGTTGTATCTCTGCATCAACAACTACAAAAATTTGCTCAGCTATCTTGACATCCATGTCGAAGCCATCAATAGCTTCCATTATGAGGATCTCTACAGGTTCAGCATAGTGATCCTCTTCAGTTTGAAGTGCATCAGCATCCACTTGCATTGACGCTTTTGGATTCTCGCCAAATTGCAATCTTCCTTCCTTTAATTCCTTCTGCACCAAATCCCTGAAAAGCACACGTTGAGAAGTTTTATGACCCAAAAAGTTATGGTACTTATAAAAACCTCTCTTTTTCTTTTGTTCTAATGAGAGTTTTCAAGCCCGGAGGCACTATAATCTACCCATCAGTAACTAATAAATCGAATATTTCGTCACATTTAGTTATATCAAAAGTATATGTTGTTAGAACACAGATTGGTTCTTAATAATATCTCTTTATTTTGATGATAACTGTTAGGAAATTTTGTATTTAAGAATTATATACTCTAAAATTTGTTTGAGAGTTTTACTGCAGATTGAAATGAAATTAACTCTCTAGAAGCAAATCTGAATTGTATACAAGAAGTTATCTTGATTCTGAAGCGCCAGATGCATTCACCAGAAGATTCTGACTGCTGTTTACAGAAGATCCTGAGCGTAGTCTCCAGAAGGATCTGAAGCAAGAAGCTCCAGAAGATTCTGAAGCAGAAGCATCTGAAGCTAGTCAGAAGCATCTGAAGCTAAGAAGAATATTGTATGAAGAGTTTCTCAAAGCATAGTTTCTACAGAAGTTTCTAAAAGTACTAAAGTTGCCAAGTACTGAAGTTCTGTGACAAATATGCTCTGATGATCAACACGCTGAAAGCACACATGCTGCAGAAGACTCTGATACAACAAAGTTTTGTACATCATTAGAAGACTCTGACTCATTCAGATTATGATGAACTTGCTGAAAACTGAAGAAGAAATATTCAAAGAATATATCCGTTGGAGTAAATCAAACGTCTCTTTCCTCATTTGTGCTAGACACAAGAACACAGACAAAAAGGATTTTTCTGTGCTATCTACTTCTAGGAAAGGTCACTTGATGTGAAGACAAAAAGGCTCAGACCTTTTTGAGGACTCTCTTCTCAATGCTCAGCTTCATTGGATCAGCTGCCTATAAAAGGAAGACTCCACCAAATTCCTCAGTTACACAATTTGCTGAAAAGAAATCATAATATTCAAAGCTCTCATTCTTTCATATTCTTATTAGAATTATTTGTACTTAAACTTAAGAGAAAAATCACTGTTGTGATAAACAGTTGTGCTTAGGTGTTACTATTGTAATCTGTTTGATTAAATAGTGGATTAAGTCCTTGTTGAGAAAAGGCAAATCACTCTAGGAAGGGTGGACTGGAGTAGTTGAGTTCAGCGAACCAGGATAAAAATAATTGTGTTTTTATTTCTAAGTTTAATCTATCATACTTATTCAACCCCCCTTCTAAGTATTATCTCACCTTCAGTTGGCATCAGAGCTCCGGTTCTGTGTGTGCTATCACTTAACAGTGTCAGTAAAGATCCAGAGAGAAATACTTTGATATATATTTATTTGTTACAATGGTTGATAATACTATATCCAATATTAACAATAAATATGAAGAAAGGGACAGGATCAGCACCAAACCCCCTATGTTTGATGGGGAGAAATTTGATTACTGGAAAGACAGATTTGAGAGTTTTTTCCTAGGATATGATGTTGATCTATGGGATCTAGTCATAGATGGATATGTCCATCCCACAGATGGGAATGGCAAAAAGATAGACAGAAAATCTATGACAGATGCTCAGAAGAAAGATTTTAGAAATCATCACAAAGCCAGGACTATATTATTGAATGCAATTTCACATACTGAGTATGAAAAAATTACAAATAGGGAAACTGCTTTTGATATGTTTGAATCCCTAAAAAGGACTCATGAGGGAAATTCTCAAGTTAAGGAGACAAAAGCTCTGGCTCTGATCCAGAAGTATGAGGCTTTCAAGATGGAAGACTCTGAATCTGTTGAAGCCATGTTCTCCAGATTTCAGATCCTCACAGCTGGGCTGAAAGTTCTGGACAAGGGATACTCTACATCTGATCACGTAAAGAAAATCATCAGAAGTCTGCCTACCAAATGGAGACCAATGGTGACTGCCTTAAAGATGGCTAAAGATCTGAACAAGATCTCTCTAGAAGAACTCATCAGCTCACTGAGGAGCCATGAAATTGAGCTTGAGGAAGATGAACCTCAGAAGAAAGAAAAAGGTAAATCTGTTGCCTTAAAATCTAACAAAACTGCTAAAGCTTTGCAGGTTATTCAAGAAAGCTCTGAAGAATCTTCTTCTGAAGAAGAAGATGAATTATCCATGCTGTCCAGAAGGATCAACAGACTCTGGAAGCACAAGTGAAAGAAGTTCAACAACTTCAGAAGATCTGATAATAGAAAGGAATCTTCTGGGCACAGAAGATCTGGCAAGAAAGAAGTTGTGTGCTATGAGTGCAAAGAACCTGGGCATTACAAGAATGATTGCCCCAAACTTCAAAAAGAAAAACCCAAGAAGAAGTTTAACAAAAAGAAGAAGGTTCTGATGGCAACATGGGATGACTCAGATGAATCTGAATCATCTTCTGAATCAGAGGAAGAATGTGCTAATGTTGCATTGATGGCCAGCACAGAAGATCAAGAGGAAGGAACCTCAGGATATGAATCAGATTCTGAATCTGATGATGACGCAGAAGAGGTAATGGCTAAACTTACCAAAGAAGAACTTATAAAAGTTTTAACAGAAGTTCTCAAAAGTTATAACAATATCAAACTCAAATACAAGAAGCTGAAAAGCAATCTTGAATCTGAGATTGATCTTCTGAAGACAGAACTTGTTGAGCAAAAAGAAATTAATCTGAAAATTAAAAATGACTTTGAAATAACTCAACAAGAATCTGAATCTGAGACTAAGTCATGTGAAAATATTTTAGAAAAATATGACTCTAGCTTTCAGAGGTTTCTTACTAAGAGCATAGATAGAAGCAAGATGGCTTCTATGATCTATGGTGTTAGTGGGAACAACAAAAGAGGTATTGGATATGAATCTTCATCTGGAAGTAATCCAAAATCTGTTGACAAACTTTTCATCAAGAAGACACCTCTGTATTCTCAATTTAAATTTGGTCACTTAAATGACATTAAACACACAAGCTCTGAGAAGAATACTTATGTGTTTAAACCCAAGGCAAGTCAGAATAAACATTATGTTGAAAAACAGAAGTTTAGACAAACCTACAAACCAACTAACCCCAAAGGACCCAAGAAGATCTGGGTACCTAAAAACAAAATAATTCCTGTTGCAGATGTTCTTAGCAGCAAGGTCAGGACGCCAATCATGGTACATGGACTCTGGATGCTCACAACACATGACAGGAGAAAAGTCTATGTTCCAAAGCCTGGAACTTAGATCTGGAGGTGACGTGAAGTTTGGAGGGAACCAGAAGGGCAAGATCATTGGATCTGGCACTATTGGAAATGGTAAACTTCCCTCTATTACTAATGTTTTACTTGTTGAAGGGTTAAAGCATAACTTATTGTCCACAAGTCAATTAAGTGACAATGGTTATGATACTACCTTTAATCAAAAATGTTGTAAAGCTATTAGTCAAAAGGATGGCTCTATCCTATTTAGTGGTAAGAGGAAAAACAACATTTATAAGATAAATCTTTCAAAACTTAAAGTTCAAAATGTTAAATGCTTCTTGTCTGTTAATGAAGAGCAATGGGTCTGGCACAGAAGATTGGGCCATATTAATATGAGACGTATATCTCAGATTAATAAACTTAATCTTGTCAGAGGACTCCCTAATCTGAAGTTCACTTCAGATGCTCTTTGTGAAGCATGCCAGAAAGGGAAGTTTTCAAAAACATCTTTCAAATCAAAAAATGTTGTTTCTACTTCTAAACCACTAGAATTACTTCATATTGATCTGTTTTGACCAGTGAAAGCTGCATCCATCAGAGGCAAGAAGTATGGATTAGTCATTGTTGATGACTTTAGTAGATGGACATGGGTAAAGTTCTTAAAACACAAGGATGAGTCACATTCTGTGTTCTTTGACTTCTGCAAGCAAGTCCAGAATGAAAAGAATTTCAAAATTATAAAAGTCAGAAGTGATCATGGTGGTGAATTTGAAAATAAATATTTTGAAAAATATTTTTCTGAAAATGGCATTGCTCATGATTTTTCCTGTCCTAGAACTCCACAACAGAATGGGGTTGTAGAGAGGAAAAACAGAACTTTGCAAGAAATGGCCAGAACCATGATCAATGAGACAAATCTGGCAAAACATTTTTGGGCAGAAGCAATCAACACAGCTTGTTACATTCAGAACAGAGTGTCTGTTAGACCTCTTATGAAGAAGACTCCTTATGAACTGTGGAAGAACAAAAAGCCCAACATTTCATATTTTCATCCTTTTGGATGTATTTGCTATATGTTAAACACTAAGGAAAATCTGAGCAAGTTTGATTCCAAAGCACATAAGTGTTTCATGCTTGGATATTCTGAACGCTCTAAAGGCTACAGAGTATACAACACTGAGACACAGATTGTGGAAGAATCCATTCATGTCAGATTTAATGATAAGCTTGGCTCTGAAAAGCCAAAGCAGTTTGATAACTCTGCAGATAGGGAAGTAGTCTTCATTGACTCTGAAGTTCCAGAAGCAGACAAAATTCAAGTAAAGGAACCAGAAGCAACTCCAGATGCTACTCCTTTAACTTCTCAGATGAATAATCTAAACATTTCTGAAGAGTCAACTATTAGAGGATCATCATCCAGAATTAAAGCTTCTCATCCAGAGGATGTCATTATTGGAAAGAAGGATGATCCCATCAGAACAAGATCCTTTCTAAGATCATCTGAAACATCACTATTTGGACTAGTGTCAGAAATTGAACCATCTTCTGTAGATGAAGCTCTGCAAGACAATGATTGGATTATTGCCATGCAAGAAGAGCTAAATCAATTCAGCAGAAATGATGTATGGGATCTAGTTCAGAGACCTCAAGGATTCAATATAATTGGTACAAAATGGGTCTTCAGAAATAAGCTAAATGAGAAAGGAGAAGTTGAGAGGAATAAGGCAAGGCTGGTTGCTCAAGGGTACAGTCAGCAAGAAGGTATTGATTACACTGAGACATATGCTCCAGTGGCAAGGTTAGAATCTATACGCCTTCTTATTTCATTTGCTGCACAAAATAACATCACTCTGTATCAGATGGATGTTAAAAGTGCCTTTCTTAATGGTATTATAGAAGAAGAAGTTTATGTCCACCAACCTCCTGGTTTTGAAAATGAAAAATTTCCAGATCATGTTTTCAAATTAAAGAAATCTCTATATGGATTAAAACAAGCTCTTAGAGCTTGGTATGAGAGATTGAGCAATTTTATTCTGGAGAAGAATTTCATCAGAGGCAAAGTGGATACAACACTCTTTTGTAAATCAATTAAGAAAGATCTTCTAATTTGCCAAATTTATTTAGATGATATTATTTTTGGATCAACAAATATTATGCTTGGAAAGGAGTTTGCTACATGTATGCAGGCAGAATTTGAAATGAGCATGATGGGAGAACTCAGATTCTTTCTAGGAATCCAAATTAATCAAACTCCAGAGTGCACCTACATACATCAGACAAAATATGTTAAAGAACTTCTGAAGAAATTTAACATGTCTGACAGCAAGCTGGCAAAGACTCCAATGCATCCTACTAGCTCACTTGGTAATGAAGAGGTAAGTAAGAAAGTAGACCAGAAGCTCTACAGAGGTATGATTGGCTCTCTTCTTTACCTTACTGCTTCTAGACCTGACATATTATTCAGTGTTTGTCTGTGTGCTAGATTCCAATCAGATCCTAGAGAATCACACTTGACAGCTGTCAAGAGGATTCTAAGGTATCTGAAAGGTACTTCTAATGTGGGTTTGTGTTACAGAAAATCTGATGATTTCAAATTAGTTGGATTCTGTGATGCTGACTACGCTGGAGACAGAGTGGAAAGAAAAAGTACTTCTGGAAGTTGTCAATTTCTAGGAAGAAATCTAATCTCCTGGTACAGCAAGAAGTAACCCACAATTGCACTTTCAACCACAGAGGCTGAATACATTGCTGCTGCTGGATGTAGCACGCAGATGCTCTGGATGAAGAGTCAACTAGAAGACTATCAAATTTTTGAAAGTAACATTTCTATCTTTTGTGATAATACTTCTGCTATATGTTTGTCCAAGAATCCCATTTTACATTCTAAGGTAAAACATATAGAAATTAAGCATAATTTCATCAGAGACTATGTTCAGAAGGGAACCATAAATTTAGCCTTTGTTGATACAGATCATCAATGGGCAGATATTTTTACAAAAACCCTTGTTGAAGATAGATTCAAATTTATTCTGAAAAATATTGGTATGGATTTTTGTCCAGAATGATATTTATCAGAAGCAAATTTTTACAGATGCAAAAATGCTTAATGCTCTGAAGTATTTCTTCTGTTTGCTTATTTTATTCTGATCAATATTTCTTTTGTGAAACTCTGAACTAACAATCTTTAGAAGATCTGAACGTTGGCTAACGTTTCATTTCTTAATAGAATTCAGAACACATGCAAGCAAACACGTGTCACACCAAATCTGAAGAGGTGGCGTGCACATAACTGAAGAGACGTTTGAGGTGAAGTTTGAATAGTGAGAATCTGGATTTTCCCCCCATATTGTCAGAAGCAATTAATGTTTTGAAATGATTATTATTCTCTTCATTTAGTGCTTGTTCAAACGTGCATATTTCTGACTGTTGATTTGCCTAAGTGTTTTAGTATAAATACTTGACTTGTATTCACTTTCACACTTTTCACACTCTCAGTTTTTACATGCGTTTTCATCTCCTCTTTTCTCTGCATAAAAACCCTATACCTAAGCGTTTGAAAAAGCATTCTTCAATGGAAACTTCATCTTCAACAGCTGCTCAATTCCAATCTTCTATGGCTGCTGTGACTTCAGAAAACATGGGTGTTGCTCCCTATTCTCCTCCCAAAAGAACTCTTCTAACGCCTGTTGATAAGTTGGAAGTTCTATGTGAATCCATGGTTGAGTTTGACTCTCTGGAAGAAAATGGGTTTGAATTTCGTTCCATCATTGGAGCTCAAGGATGGGTTAAATATTTTGATAGGCTCTTTGGACCAGTTTACCCTCTCCTTGTGAAATAATTCTGGATCCATGCATCAGTTTACCCCAAGTTCATCTTATCTTCTGTGTAGGGAAAATAAATTATTATCACAGAAGATCTGATAAGACAATTAATAGGTTATGAAGAAATAGATGGTGTTTCTCACTTGCCAGCTGGGCGTGTGGACATGGATGAGGTATATGAAGAAGTAATGACTGCTGGTCAAGCTTCTAACAAATTCAAGGATCTGAAGCCTGACTACAAGATCTGGGCCAAGATCTTCATGGGATGCATCCACCATAGGAAGTCAACTAATTCTCCAGACTATGTCAATAATGAACAGCTCTATTTCATGTATTGCCTCAATCAGAGCACAAAGGTAGATCTTCCATACATTCTTTTTATGCATCTGTGGAACCATATAAATGCATCTAGAGAGTATGTGAAGGAGAAAGGACAGAAGATCAGAACCTGGATCCCCTTTGGAAGGTTGATCTCAGATCTTCTTACTGAAAATGGTTTGGTCTCAGCTCTGTACGCTGCTGGAGTTACAGAAGAATTAGAATTTATAATGGGAAAACCTCTGAATGCTAAAAGTCTTCAGAGACTCAAAATTGTTGATGAACTCACAACAGCTCCCAAGAAGCTGAATGTGTCAGAATTGAATAAAAGGGTTCCTGTAGATGACCTTCCTTTATTCTTTGCTGAAGAGCCCAGACATATAGTGGTTATGTATATTGATGAATGCAAGAAAGAAGGAAAACCTATTCCTGCTAATGTGATTCAGCTAGCTAGACAACCTCTACCCGATGCAGGAGAAGAAGAAGCACAACTCCAGAGGAAAAGGACTCAGCCTGTAGCAGAATCTGAACCTGCTCAGAAGAAGGTCAAGATTGCTGAGAAGCCAAAGAAGCTCTTGAAGAGAAAAGAATCTGAAGAAGCTGCTTCTGTACCTACCAAGAGGATCAAAATAAAAGGTACTAAATCTTCTGTATCTTCTGCAAAACTTGTTATTAATGATTCTAATGTTAAGTCTGTACCAAAACCACCTTCAACACAAACCACTTCTGTTACTACTCCCAGTTCCATTTCTCCACAAAAACAAACACCTGTTCCACCTCAAACAACAACACAAACAATTCCAACACCAACAGTTTCTGTACCAAAACCATCTCAACCCAAAATTCATATCAAACAGTTTGTTCCACGAACACAACCATCAAAACAACAACCATCAGAACAACAACCATCAGAACAACTACCTCAACAATCAATACAACAACAATCATCTGAACAACCAGAAAAACAAAAAGAATCTCAACCAGAAAAAGCCTCTAACAATCCACCATCAAATAATCCACCTTCTGAACCCATTGCAACTGTTACTTCTGAACCTACAAAAGTAACTTCTGCTCCAGTTTCATCAGAACCAATAACTATTCCTTCTGATTCACCCATCTCAGAACAACCATCCAAACCATCTGAAATTCCTTCAGAACCTACCAATACTTCTGAACCTCACATCCCTGAGACAGAAGTTCTTGATGTCACACCACTAAAAACGGTGTTTCAAGTATCTTCTACCTCTTGTACACCAACCACATCCTCTAACTCCTCAGAATCAGAAATCCATCCAGATTTTCTTATCTCTCCTTCTGAAAAATACTCTGAGATAAACCAACCTGAACCTACCATACCTTCTAAAACTCCCATTCCAGATCCTATTCCTCCACCTGCACCATCATCTGAGTTATTAATTCCCAATTCCAATCCAACATCTTCTATATCTTGTGCCCAAGTATCATCTCTTTTTCATAATCTGTCTTATGGTTTCAAACTGAAAGATTTTTATGACAGAGTTGAACCTTCTGACCCCATCAACCCTTTAAAACCAAAACCCACAATGACCCTTCCATTTGTGATTCTTGATTACTTAAAATCTATGTCAGATGTAGAACCTTTAGCAACCATATCATATTCTGCAAAATCTGATAAAGCTGTTGTTTCAGCTCTGCAAATTGCATCTGATAACACTGTCGCATCTGTTGAACCACCAAAATCTGCTTTCAAACCCTACTCAAATGCACCTTTTGATGTAGTTACCCCTTACAGAAGAGCAAAACCTCATTTGCTTAATGCTTTAATCAGATCTAAAGAAAAAGCTTCTGAGATACCCTTCATTCCATATTATCCCCCTCCTCTGATTTCCATCCAAAAATCACTTTTTCCACCAACTCCCCAACCTAAACCTGTAACTCTGGTAACTTTGTTACGTCCAAAGCCCAGACTTAATGTTGATCATTTATTTCAAACATTTTTGCAAGAAATACAGATGTATTTAGGTACTGTTCAGAAGAAATGCTCAGCAACAATGGATGCCACAGAATCTGACATCATCTGGAATGGATTCATAAATAAATTCAATTCTGTAGCTTCAAATCTGAAGAACGTCTGTTCTGATGATGCACAACTCAGATTTGCTGAGGCTGCAAGGACTCTATTCTGGACTATCAACAAATCTGAACCTCTGCTTCGTTTAGATGCTCCTCCACCATCAACAGAATCTACTGATAATGCATTGGTTATGACTCTGGTAGACCCTACTCCAGAACCTACAAAACCAATGGAAATTGACTCTGTTCAGACTACAGAACCTCATCATAATTCTTCATCTGAGATAAAGAAGGAACATCCAGATTTTTAAGATAAGATTGTTGCTCTGGAAGCTGGACAGTCAGAGATCAAATCCTGGATGGCTAAGCAGGATAAGAAGTCTGAGGATATGACAGAATGGATGTCAAAGCAAGATGAAAAGAATGAAACTATGACTAAGTGGATGTCCAAGCAAGAGCAATCATCCTCTGAGATTACAGATCTATTGAAGATGCTTTTGTCCAAACACTCTTAGATTTTTTTTCATTCTAATGTTTTTGCATCTGTTGTTTGCATCTGTACTTTATTGCTATATCTTCTGATGTTTGCCTATGTACTCTTGATCTGATCTAATGAATGAATCAAAGTTTTCTCCATGAATTTATCTTATTTACTGTTTCCTTTTATTTGTCTTTTTTAAAGTTTTTACTTTTTGCTTATGACAAAAAAGGGGGAGAAAATATAGATCTGAACTGTTTAATATAACTTCACCAGAATGAAACTTCAGACATATCTATTCTATCTAACATTTAATCTGACTATTTCAGAACATTTGATAAGTACATTCTATAAAAGAAACTCTGAGTCTCTCAGATCATTTGTCTATTATCAAACTTTGAATCTTATATCTGCAAGATATTCTGACCTTCAAATGTTATAAGAACAAACAAGATCTAACTCTGAAGATTACTCAAGACAAAAGGGAAGTTTCTATTCCTTATTTGTATTTAACTCAGGGGGAGATTCATCATCTCAGGGGGAGTTATAATTCTATTATGTTCAGTTAAACAAAATTTCTGATACTTTTTGTCATCATCAAAAAGGGGGAGATTGTTAGAACACAGATTGGTTCTTAATAATATCTCTTTGTTTTGATGATAACTGTTAGGAAATTTTGTATTTAAGAATTATATACTCTAAAATTTGTTTGAGAGTTTTACTGCAGATTGAAATGAAATTAACTCTCTAGAAGCAAATCTGAATTGTATACAAGAAGTTATCTTGATTCTGAAGCGCCAGATGCATTCACCAGAAGATTCTGACTGCTGTTTACAGAAGATCCTGAGCGTAGTCTCCAGAAGGATCTGAAGCAAGAAGCTCCAGAAGATTCTGAAGCAGAAGCATCTGAAGCTAGTCAGAAGCATCTGAAGCTAAGAAGAATATTGTATGAAGAGTTTCTCAAAGCATAGTTTCTACAGAAGTTTCTAAAAGTACTAAAGCTGCCAAGTACTGAAGTTCTGTGACAAATATGCTCTGATGATCAACACGCTGAAAGCACACATGCTGCAGAAGACTCTGATACAGCAAAGTTTTGTACATCATTAGAAGACTCTGACTCATTCAGATTCTGATGAACTTGCTGAAAACTGAAGAAGAAATATTCAAAGAATATATTCGTTGGAGTAAATCAAACGTCTCTTTCCTCATTTGTGCTAGACACAAGAACACAGACATAAAGGATTTTTCTGTGCTATCTACTTCTAGGAAAGGTCACTTGATGTGAAGACAAAAAGGCTCAGACCTTTTTGAGGACTCTCTTCTCAATGTTCAGCTTCATTGGATCAGCTGCCTATAAAAGGAAGACTCCACCAAATTCCTCAGTTACACAATTTGCTGAAAAGAAATCATAATATTCAAAGCTCTCATTCTTTCATATTCTTCTTAGAATTATTGTACTTAAACTTAAGAGAAAAATCATTGTTGTGATAAAAGCTTTTTAGAAGCATTAATACTCTTGTATTTGATTTGCATTGATTGTAAAGATTTTCCTTAAGAGGATTCAGTTGGAATCAGTAGCTCTTGAGAAGACTAAGAACAGTTGTGCTTAGGTGTTACTATTGTAATCTGTTTGATTAAATAGTGGATTAAGTCCTTGTTGAGAAAAGGCAAATCACTCTAGGAAGGGTGGACTGGAGTAGTTGAGTTCAACGAACCAGGATAAAAATAATTGTGTTTTTATTTCTAAGTTTAATATATCATACTTATTCAACCCCCCTTCTAAGTATTATCTCACCTTCATATGTTTTTCGTGACGAATTTATCATTCTTGTTGGGTTCGACAAGACTTTTCCCGTTCGACGGCTTCAGCAATTTGCACACATACGGAGGTTCTGTCTTAAGTTCAGCAACATTGACCTCGCTTTCCACGACATATTTGTCGCCTAAGTCTAAGAGATATTCATTTGTCTCTACATATGGGAATTTCTCTTTTTTATGGTACTTATTCGTTCTGGCTTTTTCAGCTTTCAAGCGTTCGACCTAGTGAACTCTATCTTCTAATTGTGCCATGTACCTAAGGTATTGAGTGTCTAGTTTCTTCCTAATGGAATAATCTAGGCTAGTTGCAGCCATTTCGACTAACTCGTGTTCAAGAACTTGTGTAAAACACCTTGATTTAAGAAGTCTGAACTTGTTCAAATAATCTTCAGTTGACTCAGAAACTTTTCTCCTAACACTAGCATACTCTGTAAAACTTATCTTCAATCGAGCCATGTAGATTTTTTCATGGAATAGTCTCTTCAATTGACTCCAAGTTTGAACGGAGTGTGGATGGAGTATGGTGAACCAAGTGAATGCATTTTTGTTATAGAATTTGGAAAATACTTCATTTTCAAATTCTCATTGTTTGTTATGTCACATGCCTCCGTTTGATACCTAACTGTCATACCCTAAATTTTGACCACCTCATTTTAATTATTTTCGGTCATCTGGCTGCATTTTCACTTTGCATCATCTGCATATCATATCATATATTTTATCATGAATATTGTTTGAATTATTAGTCAGAATGAACATGTTAAATTTTCAAGCGTTTTGGTCAAACTAAAAGTCAACTGTGCAAAAATCCGGTGTACGGGAAGTTTTTTAAATCGAATTTGCAGATGCCAATTCTTAATCTATTTTTCGTGTACTATAACCTGGTGTGCTTATTTTATTTTTTCAGCTATTTTTCGGTCGCTTTTCTTACCTGTCTGAGCCATTTTACTGGGTAAAATCAATTTCAAAATTTGACAAAACGCTGTATTTTTTCAATACGTATATTTTTTGCTGATCATTTTGGTGTGTTCATTTTATTTTTTCTGACACCTTGATATAGACAGTTTTTATCGTTTTTACCGGTTTCGGTTCTAATTTTAATTAATTTTATTTTTTATTAATTAGCATTATAATAAACTTTATTTTTGTTAATTTATTATTATTATTATTATTATTATTATTATTATTATTATTATTATTATTATTATTATTATTATTATTATTATTATTATTATTATTATTATTATTATTATTATTATTATTATTATTATTATTATTATTATTATTCGAAACAATGCAAGATTGATGGACCAAGCATATAATCTAGAAGAGGAATGCCTGTGATTAAGCTACTTACATTACACAAGATGAAATTCAATTTATGAGTAAACCGGAAGATGGAATGCCTATGAAAGTTGTGGTAGATGAATTATGAAAGGGAGAATAATTCTCAAGAGATTGTACAACTTCTTCTTAACTTCTTCCATTTTAAATTTAGAAATAAGTGGATCAACCTTTTAGTAACAAAATTCCAAAGTAGAAATTCTAAAGTAGAAATCTTTATCTTTGGATCAATAACCGCTCATAGAGCAAGCACACACTATAATCATGTCAATTCTTTGAACATAGTTCTGAAATATCTCATCAATTTGAACATATATCCAATTAATTTGATAAGTGAAAACATTGTTCATAAATGATTTTGATAGTTTCTTAATGAAGGGAAACATATATGTGTCAATTCTTTCCATTTTAAGCTTTTTCAAACAATTATTTAGGGCTCCCAATCTATTGGCCTAAGGTCTCAGTAGATTGGAACATTTATTTTGACATATGAGTTATTCCTTTTTTGTGTTAACCTCTAGCCTATATATATATATATATATATATATATATATATATATATATATATATATATATATATATATATATATATATATATATATATATATATATATATATATATATATATATATATATATATATATATATATATATATATATATATATATATATATATATATATATATATATATATATATATATATATATATATATATATATATATATATATATAGGACTCTCCTTTCACATTTTCACATCTAAAAAATGTGATCTCTCTATCTCACTCTTCACTCTCTCTCTCTAAAAATATTTCTTACTTTCTCTCACTTTTGTTTAGCCATAGCGCTTCGAGATAGTCATTGTGTTTAAGTGAGATTTTGTATTCTATAAAAGGGTGTTATTATAAATTCACCAAGGAGTGTTTTTCTCTTGGTTGAATAATTTATCTTTTATGGAGTATTTGTTCAAAGATTAATTCGTTAAAAGTTTGGTTTGGAGATTTCATTTTTAAATCACTATTTCAGTTTGAGAGCTCAGCCCGTGTAAAAGCTGCACTTGGTTCGAGATTAGCCTGTTGTAAAATCTCAACTCGGTTCATGAGTTCATCCTGTGTAAAAGTTTCATGATGGTTTAAGATTAGTATAGTGTAAAATATCAATTTACTTCGTGGTTAGCTCGTGTAAAATCTCGTTTTAACTTAGGGACTAAACGCTTCAAGTTCGTGTTTAGAAGGAAGACTAATCGCTTCATTCCGTTGTTGTTGGGTTGGTTGGAAGTCAGTCTAAAACTTTATTATTTTTCTTGTATAAGAGGATTCTAGAGTTTAACCTACTAAAAGCTCTTAAGCATTACTGGATACTCTCAAGACTAAATCTTGGGGACATGATTGAGTTTTCTTGGTCGAACCTGTATAACTCTATAGTGTTATTTCTCTTACCATTAACTCTTTATTTTCTGCATATTTGTTTTTTGCTTCTATTTCTAAAACAATTTTATGTTTTTAAACTCTTAAAATAATAACAATATGTTTTCAAACTATCGTTTTTCTAAATCCCACAATTTACTTTATCCTCCTCTTATGTGTGGAGTCATATGTCAATGCACGCCTCATTACCTAACTGATTCGCTCTTACATGCCTTGTGCTTAAGGGACATCAGGATGATATATCTTTGGTTAACTACTTCACCCTTACATGTCTTTCACTTGAGGGATTATGGACTAAAAGGTTATCGCTTAATCACTTCGCTTTTACAAATGTTGTAGAATAAAGATTGTGAAATTTAATATCTTTAGTTAGACCCGACTATCATAAAACAAGACCATTTAAGATCAAAGTACTCGGTCTATAAACCCTCTAATTCTTAAATGATATGAAGAATATTTAAATAGTAAAGGGGCGAGATCACATGGTTAACATGCGATCAATCTTGTCTCGCTTTCTTTTCTTTGTGATGTATCTCGTAGGAGAACGTGTCAAAATATGTTTTAATTATGTTCAATGAGACTCACTCAATTAATAACTTAAGTATTCATGGTCCTATGGATTCACTTCATCTCCTACATTAAATGGATGACTCATCACCGCCACTTCTCTAGTGACTCAAATCCCAAAGACGTGTTGTCGAATTTGTAAGTATCATAATAAGTCTCTCGACTAACTCCTCTATTAGACGACCGCATCTATAAATAATTAGTCAAACAACTGAAGTAAATTCATTTACTTTTTCACATATCATAACAAAAATCCTTATTGTACTCAACAACACATGCAGGTAGTATCAATTCTACTCATAGTAAGTACAATTTGAAATTATTGTCTTGCCTTATTATGGATTCATAACAAGTTTTAGATTTATGCTGCATATATCCTTGGATTTTCACAGAAGAACTAGTGATGGCTGATTCTTGGTAGTAAGTTAATCTAAGATTGTTTTGGTGCACCAAGGAACAAACTGCACATATCCGACAAGGATCAAGAAAGGATAAACACATGTTATTTTTATGAGAAAGTATCACAATCTTAACAAAATGTTGTTTTAGACAAAAAGAAAAAACTCCTCCAATAAATAAACTTTTCAATTTCCACTCTGAAATGTTTCATTTGTTACACTAAGACTAATTATTAAAATAACATGCATGTTTTCCTAAGTGTGTGTGTGTGTGAACTAAATCTACACCTAAAAAAACACTATAACTTGTTATTCATTGCCCTTGTCTTCACTTTCCTTATTAACTCTTCCTTTTCATGTAGAAACTGATGAAGACTTTCATTTGTATAAGGAGAAGGCATTGTGCATGGAGGTGCATCACTTGGTGACACCACCATGGACTCAACCAAGAAATGTTTCCTCGCACCACGCATAGAACATGCCATACTTTCAGCACAAACCTCAACCGCTCCTTCGGGAACTTTCGGTTCGAATCTCAAAAGCTTTGCATAAGTACTTAATTGATGAAACATGTAATCATATACAAAGTTCATCTTTAAATTATCTCTTACATACTTGGTTCCTCCTTCTCCTATTGCTTGTGCCTGCAATTCACATTGTTGAAATATATTAGATAAAGTTTTGTTTTTGCTTAGGTAAAGATGAAGAAGAAGATGATTACACTATCAAGGTGAGTGTTGCCCCAATCTACTGCAAATTTAATGTCTTCACACATGTTTTGGGTACTTATAGGCCAATAGTGCTGCAAAGGTAGCATGCTTCTTGTGAAAAAATCATAGTATATAGGCTCTATGAACATTGTCATGGAGTCACATGCTATTATGTACTTTTCACTCACAGACCATGTTGCTCCTTCTGCATAAATCTTGTACCTAAACATATGTAACATCACACATGATTAGTTTCATAATTTGGTTACGCCGTCTTAAGTTTTCAGAGACCCTGTGCTAGTTAACTACGATTTAACTGTGACAAAAGAAATAGTTAGTTGATCCTGTGAAATAGTTCGTCCTACACGTCTTTAAAGATGAACCTGATCATATGTAACAAATTTAAATAGGAAACACGAATTTGCATACCTATAGGAACATTGATTTTCCAATTTTGTGTCGTTGAAACTTTTCGATTTCTCTTCTTTCCAACGCTGAAAAAGAAAAAACATGTAGTCTTTAAAAAATCAATGCAACTAGTGTATAAACAAAATCAAGAGACGTATACGGTTATGTATTTACGACGCCAAATATTCGAGCATTCCAATCATGTTCATTGGAGGCGTTACACTTGATGAGTTCTTTTCGAATGTTAGATACGGACGGATTGCCCTTCCAATATGCATAAGGTATTCTATCCTCCCATTTGACATTCTTGTTGCCTTCTTGTATCTTGTACATTGTTGTCTCCCATGGTCTTATGTTGAGTTCAGCCCTAACAAGAGGGAAAAAAAAACAATGACATAATAATTTTTCTTTTATTTTACCTTAATTAGATGAAACCCTGGTTTTAAATTGCGATCCGCAGCTGAACTACTGATGTGGTAGTCTCTGCAACTGTATCATACCACAATTTAAAACCATGGATGAAACATCGAGAGATCGAAGGGAATAGAAGTTTTACCAACCCCAGAAGGTCCAATCAGGAAAAACAATATCATAATAATTTGCCTTTCCACAATAATGAAAAATAGGTGGAGGTGAAACATCAGATCCTTGAAATTTTTTTTTTTCCACAAGAGTTTTATCTCCACATTGAAACATTAATTCCAAATCAGGTATTTTTCCAGGGTACAATCTTAAAAGTTGTAAGATTCCCCATATTGTGAAAACATCTCTTGTTTGAAAAGCTTTTGCAAATTTTTCTACGTATAATTTTCCATTCACGATCACAACGCGAAAATGCGATAGGTTTTGGCCACTTTCGACCATTTCTCTTGTGATTCCTGTTTTCTCCCATGGTTTGAGATCTTCATGGATCCATTTGAAGTAATGTGGACATGATGATGAGGGTGCTGGATAATCATTTAGGAGAAATGTTGTTGGGTAGTTTGAGGAACATGTTGTAATGTTGCAATTTAGTGGGAATTGAGGTTGTTGCTTGTTGTTGTTGAAGACTTTAATTGTCTTCAAAATAGTAGTGCTTGTTTTGGTCTGAAAGAAAGAACATGAATAAAGAAAAGAATGTCACATGAAATATATAGAACAGACACCTCTGAATGAAGTGTATAATTATATGTATCTGTGTTAGTGTCGTGTTGCCGGTGTCTGTCATGCATGTAAATAAGAGATACAGAATTGAAAGACTTACAAGATCAATTTCCAAGATCAAAGAGCTTGTAACAAATAGAATGAAGATGATGGAGGAGAAGGAGATCCATGTCTTCATTATGCTAAAACATAACTCATTGTCTCAATGAATTGTTTATGCGAGAGATTAGCCTTAGAAATCTGCGATCTTAATAATAATTCTGCATGTACCAATTGCATGATGCAACTGTTTTTATTTTTTATTTTTTTTATAATTTGATTTGGTTATTGGATTAATTAAAAGTTACTAATTTCAAGAGATTCTAAATATAGAATCTCTAATTATTATTATTATTATTATTATTATTATTATTATTATTATTATTATTATTATTATTATTATTATTATTATTATTATTAATATTAATATTAGAATAATTATTATTATTATTAATATTAATTCCAATGGATGATAATTAATAATTATGATAGTGTTGCAAATCTCACAATGAATAATCTGTTACGATATGGTGTCATTATTCAGAAAATCGCAATATAAATAATCGTTCCGATGATTAAGATAGTCATGCGAATCTTATTTCACTTGTAAATAGAATATTAATTATTAAGAATATGTTTTTGCATTGTATTTGGATAAAATTTATTATATATGAGAATAGATTTAAAAAATATCAAATTTGAAACTAGTTACATTGTCTTATTTTTCAATGAATTTTGATTAGATCATCACTTTTTCAATTATTTAACAAGAGATTAGTATATATTTATTTAAATATGTGTGTAATTAATTTTTCTTCTTCTTAGTCTTCTAATAGCATTCATATTATAGAACTCTGAAAACGTATAATTTTGCAAATGTATGGATTCTTGAATCTAAACATATACCATGTTGCATTTATTTATTTCCATCAAATTATTATTTTTTTGGATTATCTCTTCTATTTGAAATGATCTAAATAAATGTAGGTTAGTAGCTTATGTGTATGTGTGAGTTTTTGTTATTTGTTGAGTCATAAAGAGGAGAAATAATATTGGATTAAAAGTAGCATGCAAGTGAGAGAGACATCACATATTAATCTAAAACATTAATGTTTTACAAAATATTAATGTTTTAGGTGAATATGTGATGTCTCTCTCACTTGTGTGTTGCTCTTAACTCAATGTTGATTCTCCTCCTCATGGTCCAACAAATGGTATCAGAGTCTGGTTCGAGTAAAATGATCGACTTACTTGTATCGAAATGTCCAAAAAGAGGTGTCTCGTTGAATGCCCAAGAAGAGGTGTATCGAAATGCCCAGGAAAGAGGTGTCACTTGAGGGGAGCATTATGGACTCACACTTGAGGAGGAGTGTTGAGAATAATAAGTCAAGTGTGAGTTGGAGTCCCACACTAATTATAAATGTGAAGTCACGGTAGGATGACGAAGGAGGATGCGAGAGAGATGTTGGTGGAGGAGTTTGGGGTTGATCCACTGGATGCGCTTGAGGAGGTGGATAAGAGCAGATGGGCTCATGTGAGGTTCTCCTTTCTGACACATAGCTTTGGTGAGGCGTTCGCCGCTGCACGGCAAGCAAATGGTGATCCAGCTGATGTTGAGATACACAGGCAGCGTGTCTGATGTGTTATTTTCTATTTTTAGTCAACACTCAGTTGTTTGTAGACACGAGCTCCACATATACCGATGTCTCTTACCTCAGGTACTTTTTGGATTTTCCACACGAATCCATGAGTATAACTCTGGGGGCAGCTACACTGGCATACACGTATTCGAGGTTAGGAGAGGGATGCCTGTGGAATACCAGGATTGTGGTAGGCAACGTGTCACTACTTGTGGTAACAATGCTATATCCTTAAACTTTTTTTCATTTCTTTTCATTCTATATTCGTGATAATGCTTGGTCCTGATGTTTTTCATTTTCATTTCAGGCTTGGATATTCCAGCACTTTCCCATGATCGTCGGGTAAGAGAGTGTGCCTAAATACACAGAGCTGATGTCGCGTTCCTGTGTCTTTCTTCTGCTCAGGGGAAACCAGGCGGTCGACCCTTATAGAGTCTATCTCGATCGCCTGGATGTTGAGGACATCCTCTACGACATCTATGATGATCACCATGTGACACGCCCGTTTGATGACATCTCACTATTCTCATGATGGTTGGCATGCAGTTCGACCATCACTGTTATATATTTGTCCGAGCGCATCATGCGGCAATTCGGGTACACACAAACGATACTCAGACACCCAATTGTCTCCGCTCCTCTTGGCATGACCCGTATGTAGATAGAGAAGATATATGCTGACTATCAAATGCACATGGTACCGGACGAGGCTTGGGCGACCAGAGCGCCGGGAGATTGGAGTTGCGCTGATGGCTACATCATGTGGTTCTTCACCGTCTGACACCCCTACATGGTGCCCACTGCAGAAGGATCACTGTCCACACCATCTCATCAGAAGATTTTAGAGGAGCAGCAATCTCAGTTGGACCACACTCATGATCTCCTGCCTCACTGTCGTCAGATAGTGGAGATGGGGCGAACATGCATTGTCGTCGGTTTCTTCCCTGAGGGGTCTGACCACAAGCGTATATTGGATGTGATGATTGTGGTCGTAGAGGGGACACTTATGTACCGCAGACATCGTGCTACGACGGGTGGGATTGATGGCCGAGGACGCAGACCTGGCGGTCGAGAAGGCGGTAGAGGCAAAGGAGACGGCAGAAGCGTAGGCAGAGGAAAGGATGAAGATGTTGTCAGGCAAACACAGTAGTGACTGTGGTGTTTTTTGTATGTACTATATTTTGATGACATTGATGTACTATTTTTTAATAATGTTTATGATGTGTATATATATATATATATATATATATATATATATATATATATATATATATATATATATATATATATATATATATATATATATATATATATATATATATATATATATATATATATATATATATATATATATATATATATATATATATATTACGGATGTATGTTATTTTATATTTATTAATTTCTATTTGCGACTAATCATATTGGATTTAAAAAAAAAATGTTATGATAAGATTTTGAAGATGTATCTAATAAATTTTTTATGTGTTTTTGAAAAGATCCAGCCTAAAAAAAAAAGATGTGTCCGAAAATATAATTTTAAAAGCAGGAAGCATAAAAAAAAAAATGTGCTAGATGGTGAAGAGTATCAATGAGTCGATTAAGAAATTCTCATTATTATAATTATGAAATAGCTTCAACAAAAAATTAAACCAATCCATTTGCATAGAAATGTAAAAGTAGCCCAACACATTATATACCAACTGTCCATTATTTATTCGCACCCTTTATATGGTTTGAATTCTTCATGAATAAATATATTAGTATGATCTCACACTAGTTTGACCTCTTATACATATCCTTCGAATATAGTAATCTTAATACAACATGACGTAATGTATTTTTATAAAATAATTCAATCTTTCAAAGTAACAATTGTGTGTGTGAGAGTGATAAAGAAGAATTCACGTAGTAAGTACTCCATAGAAAAAGCAATCATCAAAAGCTAGAAAACAAGAGAAAATCAACTTGATGAAAGAGGGAACATGATCAGAACATGACTTACTTGGTGAATCCAATGGATGATGAAAGTGGTTGCAGCAAATAAAAACATGAAGATGAAAAATAATAAAGCTGAGGTTGAACTCCATCTCTTTGCTTTGTTGTATGATAGATGAAAGCTTTGACTATTAGCCATAGAATAGAGAGTTTTCCACTTTCACACCACACCTTATGTTGATTGATTATAATTCTTAAACCAAAATATATGAATCAATACCTCAAATAGATGGAATATGGTATATGATTTGTTTTATAATAAGATTATAATAAGTGGCAAATATATTTGTTAGTTTTAAAAAAAAATACTTTTATATTTAAAATGAAAAACTATTTTGACAAAAATAATATTTTGAATATAGATAAACAAAAAACTTAAAAAAAAAAAAAAAACTCATAATTACATAAAAGATGAATTTATTAGAACATGTAGGATTGTTAAACCAAAATTTTGTATAACTTACCTTAATAATAAAAAATTTGTATTATAGTAAAACTGACATGACATCTAAATGAACTAAAATTTAGTTCTATCAACTATCTGTAATATATTATAATATTATTTATTTAATTAATAAAATATTTCAACAATATTAGAGTAATGGCACGATATTTGAAAATAGAGAGATCAAGTTTTGACACAACAAATTTAGGCATTACGAAAACTTATTCCCCTTTGACGTCTCTTCTCAGTCGCAAAACGCACACAGAGAGAGGGAAGGTACGATGGCGAGCGGCGGGTTGAAGAAGATGTTAACCTTGGCAATCGGAGAAGGCGTATCTTGTGCACGAGCAACGATATTCGGTCATCAATTGAACCCAACCGGCAAGAAATCTGCTCACAAGATTCTCCGCATGAAAATGATTGGTGAAAAAGTTGCTCAATGGTACCCTCATGATATCAACAAAGATGACCCTCTTGTTATGGCTCGTCAACAACAAGAGTAATTAGTCTTTCTCTTCATATTAATGATTGCACGCTATGTGTTTGTGTTTATGTCTCTATGAAATCGTTTTCTCTTGTTTTGGAGTTTTTTTAGATGAGTTTGTTTTGTTTTTATTAGTGGATTGAGTAGTGTTGTAAAATTCAGTTCTTTTTTATTGGGTGTTTGATGGGTTTGATAATTCAATTTGAGTGATGCAGTTTAGAGAAAAGTATGTTGTGGTGAAAATTTTCTTGGTGTTGCTCTCTATGTGTTTGTGTTAATGTCTCTATGGTGTAGTTTTTTAGTTATTATTCTTAGTTTCTAAGTGACTTTGATGGAAATTGATTTATGCAGTTAATAGGAATGTTTGTTGTAATGAACTGAAACCCATTGTAATGGTAAAGGGGTTGGATGATTTTCCAAGGGATTTTAAATGGTTTTTAATGAACTGGAACTATTATGTCCTATATCCATCCTTCAAAGAACCCTCATCAAGGTCTTTCTGCACCCCACAAGACCTCGGGGTTGAATGGTAAAAGAACAATGGGAAATGGAATCCTTCATGTTGCCATTGATGGTCTCAGTCTCTTTCACATTAGGCCGAAAGTTCAGCTTGCTGAGTGCTTTCTTGTAGAAGCCAGAATTATTCTTAATAAATAATTAATTGGTTTCATGGGACGATGGAGAAGATGAAACGTATCCTTTTAGTTCTCTCTTCCATTTTGTGTAGATGAATGATCTGAATAATTGAAGTACTCATCTTTTTCTATGGCATCTAAGGTCTTGAATCCAACTCTAGCGGACACCAAATGAGTTGCTGATTTGTCAAATGGGTAAGCGAAGATATGTAGGAGGATGTTAGCTAGCTAGGTGTTAATTGCTTGGTAGATGAGGAAGGGACAAGGCTGAGTGTGAAATAGAGAGATGAGTTTCTTGGGGAAGATGAGCCAACGGATATATATACTCCCTCTGATTTGGTTAAAAAAACCTACCTAAATAGCAATTTTTTTTTTAATTGTTACCCTTAAACTTTACTCACTCAACTTGTAGTCTACACGGTCATTCTTAGTATATATATTTAACGAACTGAAACTACCTCATACGAGGATATTCTATTTATAGTTTATTGTATCGACAGAAGAGTAAAGTTTTATATATGAATTTTGGTTCCATTTTGTAGATGTGTTCCATTGATGTTATCGATTTTGTAAGACTGCTTTTTGTCAATATGAAAATTTATTCCATATTCAATGTAGATATTAACTGTAATTTGACATATCTTTTACAGCTTATCTTACATTCATTTCCACGCATTCAAGAATTTTGATGCATTTGTTATTTTGTTCTATGTAGACGCTTATCAAAGCTTGAAATGTTGAAGCGTCGAGGTAAAGGGCCACCCAAGAAGGGACAGGGAAGGCGTGCTGCAAAACGCAACAAATAAATTATAGTCTTCCTTATCTTGAATTCATTTGTTGGGTATACTGTTTTAAATCAAATACTGGTAGTTATTTCAGCAAACACCTTGAATTTCATTTATTTTATCCGAATGACAGATTTTGTGTTATTCTTGGGGGAAAACTTAATGCATTTGAAAGTGATTTCTTTGTCTTTGTTCATGTGGTTGTGATTTTCTAATCAGTCAAGAACCTAGTTTTGCACTATAGAAATCCTTCAATTTGGCTGTTATAAACCACCTGTTACTCACTTGGAACATGATAAATTGCAGTTGTTTTGCTACTGCCTGATTAAATATTGCAGCAACCAACATTTATTTTTAAGCTCTTTGGTTACTGTTTTTGCCACTTACATAACATAATAATACATCATTCACATGTCACAGTAAATGATTATCCAATGCATCAATCATATGGTATCATCAACTAAGCCTTTGGTTGTGCCGTGAAGTCCATAAACACATGTTTCCTAAACTTAAGCGTGACTTGAACATATACTGCAAAGTTGTTTGGATTCTTAAAAATAAAATCAATTTTAGTCTTTAGAATTGAGTTTACCCGAAACCTTGAAATAATAGCTTCTACAATCTTTCAAATTGATCCTGCAAATAGCTTGTCATTAAAAAAAATGCATTTTCAATCTATTATTTCAAGGCCAAATTACACTTTTTTTATCTTTCTATTTTCTATTTTATCTAATTCACGCAATTAGTCATTCTATTTTAAATTCAAATAGTTTAGTAGGATTAAAAGTTTACCATTCACCAAGATTATGGTACGTGCGGGTTAGAGTGATTGAGACACAAGACTTAAGTCTGTCTGATAAATCTCAATTCTCAGATGCCTATAGACTGGTCACCAGATCTTAAAGACAAAATTGGTTCAGTCAAGAACGAAAAAATATGCGATGGGATCAGGAGCTGATGTTTGTTGTTGTCGAACCCTGAGATGAAGCATTGATCCTTTGTGTTGCTGTCGAACCCTGAGATGAACCATTGATCCTTTGTGTTGAAAATTGTCTTGGTCCCAACAAGGACATGACAATTGGGGTGAAAATTGTCTTGGTCCCAACAAGGACGAGACGATTGTGGTTGTTATTCCTTTGACCAAAGTTGATAAGCATGCTGATGATAGAATTATCTGTACTAGGTGGTATAACCTTCAAGAGTCCATGTCATCTGCGATGGATGGGGAACATGAGAAGACAAATGATGTATTTTTTAGTAGGATTCACCTTAGTGTCTGTCTTGATGGTGGGTATCATGTTTTTGGTGAGTCAATTTATCATACTAGTGATCTTACACCCATCTCAAAGCAGCTCTAGAAAAAGCCAATTGGCGTTTTAGAACTCAGCTGAACCATGCACAATGAAACTAGTTTGATGATGACTGGTGTAAGAAACTCAGCTGAACTTTTCATGTAAGAGTTGCAGGTTTTTTGTATGGAAGTGAGAAGGATAATGAAAGGACCCTTTCAAAAGGGATAAAAATATGAATCTCCCTTTTTATGTACTCAAAATAATTATCATTCAATGTCTTAAAAATAACACTATTAATAACAAAATAATGAGAAGAAATGTTTTTCTAACACAATCAGCTGTTGGGTTGGAAAATTGAAAAAGTGTCGACGAAGATCTTTGACAAACACATGTTTTTAAAAAGTTATACTTTTCGCGTACGAGTATCTACTCTATCTTCATAAATTTTGTTACATATTCATTCTAGATTTAATTAATCATCAAGTTCTTTTAACATAATTTCAGGTTTCACTTTAATCTTTAGCTAATAAATGTTATATATCAGTCCCTTAAAATTAATTTCGTTAACCAACTTAACCTTTTATGTTAAATGTTGAGAAAAACATTAACTTGTGATGATATGACATGACACCATGACAAAAGATAAAATAATGACTCAACAAACATCTTATATTAGTATTCTAAGCTTCATTCTCATTGAGTTTCTAGGATTTCTTCTTCATCTTCTTCAATATTTGTCTTCTTCAACATTCATCTTCATCAACATTTGTCTTCTTCAAAATTTATGTTCAAATGTCAAAGAATTCCAACACCTCTTCAAAGTCAAACAATCAAAGTTGTAGGACATTTAGATCTATGCTAAGAAGAAAGAAGAGGCGGGAGTGTTTTTGCCAAGAGGAGTGTGTTCTTCGTACGGTTACAAACATGAACAGTGTGAATGTTGGAATAAATTAGGATTGTAACTTCTTCAAGTGGTTGTATGAAATGGATGCATGGAATGAATAATGGATGCATGAAATGTCATAATAAATTCTTCTACAATAGAGTTATACACCAATGATGTTATACATTTCAGGAAGCTGTGTGAGAAGTATCTAGATTTGTTGAAATATTTTGAAAGTGCAATTTTGAACTAGATGAAGGAGAAGATTGTTTGTGCTTGGACCGATCAAGTTAGACACCTTAAAAATACAACAACAAACTAAGTTGAGTCTGTCCATGCTACACTGAAAAATTGGTTGAAAAATAGTAAGGGCAATTTCTATAGAGATTGAAACAATGTGAACTAAATAATAAATAAATAAATAAAAAACGCTAACAAAAGTCTAAACTAAAATTATAAAATTGGCTAACATCAAGAATAATCCCCGACAACAGCACCAATCTAATATGTTGTCGCACACAGATCAAAAACGAGTATTTTTTGAAAAGTAGTAAAGCGACAATGACTCGAGTATTATCTCAAGGATTCTTGAATTGTTGTTAACCGACCGAGTGGACAGTGGGGGGTTTGAATTTTGATTAAAAGAAATATAATGCAAATAAGTGATTATCAAAATAAGCTAAAACGGTTACTATGCTATTTTAGTTTCTCAATTTATCATCGATCCAAATAATTCCTAATTCCTAACGGGATTCTATCCCCTTTTCGATTATAATAACAACTAAAGAAGCGCAATTGATATTATATGATACACGTTCCTAATTTATGAATTAATCAAACAGATGGAATATAGCAATCGTGAATTAAACAAACACTATAAACATACGCGAATTAAGCAAACACGATTAAATTATAAGAACATGAAATCATCAAAATAAACTAATCAACCCTAAGATAAATCGAATTAAGCAAACAAGATATCACAGAGAAGGATTGAAAGGAAATAGATTTTATTGGAAATTAAAAGAATCTCAAAGTGCCGACGGAAACCGATTACAGCAGATTAATCCTTGAAATTAGTTCTCCATTCAATCGTACAAAAGCAAAAACTAAAATTTTGAAAAAAAAGGTTGAAAACAGTAGCACGACTGCTAGGTATATGAAAGCATCAACAATTCCGGTTCTAACCCAACTGGGTTGAAAAATATAAATAACCCGACGCAAAACTAAATATTTCTAAAGGAAGAATTCGGGTTCTGACTTCAAAGAATTATTTGAGCCTGCTACACTCCGGATCAGTTTCTGCCTACAGCACACACACACACACACACACATACACACACATACGCGCGCGCACGCGCTCACGCGCGCACACACACACACAAAAATATATATATCATTTGGTCGTAACATCACAGTGTTGGAACACATATTTAAATACAATATTCTATGATCTAAGTTGGTCGATAACATATCTCGAGCAGGAGTGAAATATATTTTTCACGAAGCCAAACAAGCTACTAATGTATGTTCTGATAACTAAAAGTGTGGTTGCACACTTATGAAAACCTATGGTCTCCCATGTGCTTGTCTTATATTTAAGAAGGTGAAACTTGATAGCCCGATACGAATGGATGAAGTTTGCACTCACTAGAAAAGGCTCAGGTTTGATGATGATGGTGTTATGAAAGATGATAAACCAAATATCTCTATCTTAAACGAATGAGAAGCGATACAAGAGAGATTTTTAAAAGTCGGTGACAATATGAAACTCCACATCAAAGCGAAATTGAGGAAGATTGCTTATCCGAAAACCACAGACTTGAAACCACCATCACAACCAGTAAAAACAAAAGGTTCTCACAAGAAGGTCAAACATACACTAAGTGACAATTCAACGACGTGGTCTTCTTCATATTTTGAACATGATGACAAACTTTTTCTATATTCACTAGCTCTAAAATCACAAAAAAGTGTTTTCAAAGGAGATCGCATTAGAAAACCACCTCCTTCACTGCCTCCACCAAAAATTTCATTCATTGACGAGATACCAATTTTTATGCATAATTACATTGAACGGATCATCAATGTTGAGGGTGATGGTTATTGCGGTTTTAGAGTTATTTCTGATTTTCTCGGTAAAGGAGAAGAGAATCGCACACTTGTCCGCCATCAACTTATCCAAGAGTTAAGAGGCCATGAATAATCATACACATGGTTACACGGGGAAAAAAAAGAAATTTTTGGTGCAATTTATGAATCTCTTGTTCCTTGCATTAGTGGACCGACACCGGAGGATAAATGGATGCACTTCCATGATATGGGTCATCTCATATCAAGTGCGTATGATAGAGTGTGTATTGATCTTACAAGATACAATTTCTCAAAAACATTTTTCCATACACACTTCCCCGTCTCAAAATTCAAATGATCGTATTATATGTGTTGGGTAAATTTCAAATCTGTGACACTTTGTTCAAGTTTATTTGAAATCGGGATGCCCTATAACATTTATATCATCAGAGTGGACAACTCATTCAACAATAAAAACCGATACTTGGTTGAACCATTTTGTGGAAAGGATACAAGAGTTCACCAAATTGAGCGAGATATAAAGAGAATCAAATAAACAAAGGTCAAAAGATGTACCACCCAATGTAGATTTAGCCGACGATAAATGTTTCAGATCATTTTAGTTTTTATTCATCAATGTGTTGTATGTAATCTTGTATTAATATTAATGATGTCTAATATATATTTTCAAATATTAATACTTTTTATTTATTTTTCATATATACATTTAAGGCAAAATACCCTTGTTGGTCCGGTATCTTAACCTCGGGGTTCATTTTGGTCCCTTAATTTTAAAAAGATCCATATTGGTCCCTTAAATCTTCAAAACGTTCCATATTAGTCCTTTTTATCCTATTAGCGGCAGAAAAATAAAAAATCAGTCGCTAAATTTGTCGCTAGTTAGACAAAACGACTAATTGGGAACGTTTTGAAGAGTTAAGGGACCAAAATGGACCTTTTAAAAGTTAAGGGACCAAAATGAACCCCGATGTTAAGATACGAGACCAAAAAGGGTATTAAGCATACATTTAATACATGTTATATTTATGCTTGGAACAACATTTCATTATGTTCAGAGAGGTTCCATAATTACATCTCTGGATTAAGATAACAAGGTGGTATCAAAGATGCATTTTTGGAACCCCTTGATACAAGATAGAATTTCATAGGTCCATATTTGTCTACAACTATTATAAGTATGATCTCTTGTGTCATATTTCATACACATTACACCATAATGAACATTAATTGGCATGTCGCATATGTCTACTTCAACGACGTAAAGCCCTCAATTCAATTTAAGTTCAATGAGTACACCCTTCTAGAAGATATGAAATACATATTGCGGGATTTCCTACCTAATGGAGACAATAAAAAATTATGAAGTTTGAGTACTGTTTACCGTCGATTGAGAAGATTGAGTTCAACAACTTTGAGTTGAAGACGAGTGCAAATGTAAGTGCTATGTGGAATAATTTTTTTGTGTTTAGAAACAAAAGTTTTGATCGAGGTGGATGTGATGATTTCGAGATCGGTCGAAGATATTATAAAGATGTTGAAACATCCACCAGGATATTGAAATGTAATATTTTATTTATGCAAACATCACCTATGTAATAGTTTTTTTTATGTTATCAATGATAATTTTATTTTGTCAACCTACAACTTACTGGTTTTTCTGCTTTAATTTTCTGACTCAGCTTCAGTATGCTACGAAAATGCAACTCCGTAAGGTTTACGGAGATGCATCTCTGGATGCAAAATAGACACAAATCTGGGGCGTAACTCAAACGCAAATTTGATTATATGTGTTTGAGGTGCGTCTGAAGATACATTTTCAAAACTTGGATATATCATTTATTGGATATTCTGGTTATTGGAAATATGTAGCAGCACTTGAACAAAAAAGGTGTTGATGAAGATTGCACTTGAAAATTCAAAGCGTATGAATTTCACACTAACATTTAGGTTCAATTCACCCCTACCAATTGTTATATTTTGGATGCAATAAATATTAACGACAAATTCCCTTCAGGATACTTTGAATACCTTAATGTGAATTGCACAAACACACTAAGCTTATTTTTTGATAATATTTTACAGAAAATTGTTTCCTATACTTCACTTATGCATTGATGAAGTAAAATATGATTTTAGAATAATTGAAATGGTGAAAAATGGATGTGAATATGTCTATTTTTGTGTGCTTTTTCTATTTTCCAAGTGTCTCTATTTATAGAGAAATTGATATCACTTGGTGAAAAGAAGCACCTTTTAATTTAAATTCTGAACCGCAAGGCACTTGTTCATTTGTTAATGAGGCGCACCAATGAGTTGTTGCATATTTTTGAATTTTGATTTGATTACACTTCTTACTAATCAAAGTTAATGTTATTCAAAAGGTAGTCAAGTTAAGAATCGAACCGGAAACATTTGCAATGATTAATACCATTAAACCACCTTAACTCAATTGATATACTCTGATTTACAAATATACTCATTATTTCTGAAATTCAAACTTTCCAAATAATATTTTGGAGCTCACAATCCCCCACCATTTACAAAATATAATTAAATCTCAAATTTTTGGAAATATCATGGTTTCAAATAATGGTATCTTACGATTTGAACCGCTACTTAGTAAGTTAAGTTATCATTCATCTCCGAATAGATTGGTAGACAAGTTTGGAATCAATTATTCATTAGAACAAGCGTGCATAACTTACACATGACATCTCGGTATTATCATAAGAATTATAGAAATTAACACATTTAATATGACCTTGCGTCGTGTACCCTTTTCACAAGAATTCAAGAGTAAAACCTTTTAACTCTATGAAACGGCCCCACATCATTCTCGTATAGGTAGACTATATCAGAAGTGCATCCATAATTATGCATTCCAGCAAACATATGCTATATGTATATTAAGAGAAAAACTCAACCTCGCATCTTTTACTTATGATTCCCAAGTACTTTTACTCTTTGGGATGTCTTTATAATCAAGTACTTACAATCACTCTAATAGTGTACTCTCACCATTGAACTCAAGACTTAATTTTTAACTAAGTGTGAGTTGAGTTTCCATTATTGGTGGTCAATTAGATATGGGCTTTAAACCCATCCCCAATGATGTCTTCAACATCATGTCTTTTGTCAGACCTTTCGTCAAAGGATTTGCAAGATTACTTTCTGTTCTTACGAACATAATGGAAATCACTCCATTTGAAATTAAATCCTTCACATAGCTATGTCTTATACCAATATATCTAGACTTTCCATTATATACTTCGATATATACTTTGATAGTATGGACTGACTCTCACAATGTATGGATACAGGTGTCATTGGTTTTGGCCAAATCGGTATCTCATACAATAAATTTCTTAGCCATTTAGCCTTTTTACTCCCAACAGCTAGAGCAATAAATTTCGCAGCCATGGTGGAGTCGGTAATGCAAGTCTATTTCTTAGAACCCCAAGAAACTGCACCTCCACCAAGATTGAAGATCCATCCACTAGTAGAGGCATGATCTTCTACATATGTTACGCAACTGGCATCTGTATATCCCTCTAATACTGAAGGATATCCACTATAAGTTAAACTATAGTTAATTATCCCTTTCAAGTATTTTAATACTCTATTAACAACACGACAATGGTCTTTACTTGGATTACTTGTATACTGACTTAACCTACCAACGACATATGCAATATCAGGTCAGGTACCAGTCATATTGTACATCAAACATCTGATTACCTTTGAATATTCAAGTTGTGCCACTGGACACCCTTTATGTGGCTGCAAATTAATATTTTGATCAAATAGGGTAGAAACCGGTTTACAATTGAAGTGATCAAATTTCTTAAGCACCTTTTCGTTATAGTGAGATTGGGATAAACCAATATTTTTACCATTTCTTATGATTTTAATTCCTAAAGTCACATCTGCTTCACCCAAGTCTTTCATATCAAAAATTTTGGGTAAGAAAGTTTTAGTCTTTTCTACCTCATTTAAATTAGTGTCAAAGATTAACATATCATCCACATATAAACAAATCATGACACCTTTTCCATTGCTAAATTTATTATAAAGACATTTGTCAGATTCATTTATTTTGTATCCATTGGTTAACACAACATGGTCAAATTTTTGGTGCCATTGTTTGGGTGCTTGTTTTAACCCGTACAAAGACTTGGTTAATTTACACACTTTATGTTCTTGACCTTTGATAACAAATCCTCCAGGTTATTTCATATATACTTCTTCATCTAACTATCTATTTAAAAAAGTAGTTTTAACATCCATTTGATGGATTACAAATTTATAGATAGAAGCAAGTGCCAAAAGCACTCTAATTGATGCAATTCTAGCAACAGGTGCATACGTATCAAAGTAATCAATATCTTCCTTTTATGTATACCCTTTAGCGACAAGTCTAGCTTTGAATTTTTCAATGGTACTATCGACTTTCATTTTTCTTTTAAAGATCTATTTACAACCTATTGATTTTGATCCTGGTGGGAGATCCATTAGTTTCCAAGTTTTATTACCCATAATTGAGTCCATTTCTTCTTGAATAGCTTCTTTCCAAAAGGCAGAATCTTGAGATTTTATTGCCTCTTCAAATATTTCTGGATCATTCTCTAGGTTATAGCAAATTGGTCCATAACGATTTATCGAATCATTATTTCCTTCTACAAGAAACATGAAGAAGTCTGATCCATAGTTTTTCACTTTTTGGATTCTTTTACTTCTTATGGGTTCTGAACATGCCAACGAATCATTATTAGATACATTGTTTTCTAGACTTTGAACATCATAATGAGCATTGTCTTTGAGATTTTGAATTGAGGTAAATCTATTTTCTGGAAAAATTGTATCTCTTGACTCAATCACGGTATTAATAGGATATGAGTCATTGGATTCAATAACAATGAATCTATATGTTTTGCTATTTTCAGCATATGCCAGAAATACACATTCAATTCCTCTTTCTCCCAATTTCTTTCTTTTTGGTTCAGGCACATTTACAATTGCTCTACAACCCCAAACTTTTAAATAGTTAAGATTGAGTTTTCTTTTCTTCCAGAGTTCATATGGGGTTATCTTGTTCCTTTTATTAGGAACTCTATTCAATATATAACATGCAATTAGCACGGCTTCACCTCAATATCCTTTTGATAAACTAGAATAGTATAACATGGCATTTACCATTTCTTCCAACATCCTATTTTTCCTTTCTGCTATCCCATTTTGTTATGGAGAATATGGTGCAGTTGTTCGATGCACAATACCAGTGGACTCAAAATAATTAGGATGATAGAACTCTCCTCCTCTATCACTTCTAAAACATTTAATAAAAGTCTCATGTTGAAGTTTTACTTGTGCTTTAAATATTTTAAATTTGTCTAAGACTTCATCCTTAGAATGCATTAAATAAACATAACAAAATCTAGTGCAATCATCAATGAAAGTGACAAAATACTTTTTACCGCCAATGGTGAGCCAACCATGTAAATCATACACATCTGAATGAATTAAATCTAACACCTTAGAACTTCTTTCAATTCCTTTAAAAGGTTTTCTTGTAATTTTAGTTAACATGCAAGTAGTACATGAATTTGAATTTTTATCAAGAGTCTGAATTAAATTTGATTTTATCATATCATTTAATTTTCTAAAGTTAACATGTCATAGTCGCATATGCCATAAATAACAAGACTTAACAATATAAGCAAAAATCACATTATTATTGTTAACAACATTAAACATGCACATATTCTCATAAAGGTGACCCTTCCCTACAAACATATCCCCTTTGGATAGAATAAATGTATCTCCCTCAAATACATATTTGAAACCATACTTATTAAGTAAAGGTACATAAATCAAGTTCTTCCTAACTTCCGGAACATAAAGAAGATCTTGAAGAGTGAGTGTTTTTCCAGAAGTGAATTCAATCTCAATTGATCCTTTTCCTTTGACTTGAACAGTAGAGGCATTTTCCATGTAAAAACATTACCATTTTCTTCATTGATGGTCTTGAATAATTTTTTATTTTTGCACACATGACGGGTAGCACCAGAGTCTATCCACCAAGAATCAACATCTTCTATCATGTAGATTTCAGAAATGATAGCAACAAGATTATCTTTTGTTACACTTGAATTCTTATTTTTATTCTCTCTTTTCAAGAACCTGCACTCATTTTTAAAGTGTCATGGTTTTCCACAATGATAGCAATTCCCTTTCTTTTTCTTTCTTTTGTTATTATTGCTATTAGCATTATGATTTTCATAAGATTTTCCAAAATCTCGTTTTCTTTTCTTAGAAGTTTTACTTGAATTTTCTTCTTCCATTACATGCACCTTCTCATGAGCATTTTTATTTTTAGTATCATCTTGTTTATGATACTCTTCTTCTAAACGAAGGTGATTACCCAATTGCTCAAGAGATATATCCTCTTTCTTATGTTTCAAAGATTTCTTAAAATCTTTCCATGATGGAGGAAGTTTATTATTATGGAAGATACAATTATTGTTTCATCCATATGCATATCATGTTGTTTGTAGTTATTGAGAATACGTTCGATTTCATACATTTATTCCATTACAGGCCTATTGTCCACCATTTTGTAATTATTGAAATGAGAAACAAGAAACTTCTTACTTGTAGCGTCTTCTTGCATATATCTTAATTCTAGTTTTTCCCACAGTTCCTTTGCAGGATTACTACTTTGATAGATATCGAATAAAGAGTCTGACATACCATTGAGAATATGGCCCATGCAAATGTAATCATCATTGTCCCATTTTTTCTTTCTCTCGTTTCAGCAATTGTTTCTTTTTCCCTCTCTAATGGTCTTGCAGTGTTCATAACATACACCACTTTTAATGTTGTAAATAGAAACTTCATCTTTTTCTGCCAACGGATAAAGTTATCTCCATCAAACTTTTTCAATTTCACAAAGATGGATGTCATTTCTTTGAGTGATGCTGCCATTGATAAGTAGAAAATAATTGAACCTAAAGATTGTTGGATATTCTGGTTGTTGGAAATATGTAGCAGCATTTGAACAAAGAAGGTGTTGATGAAGATTGCACTTGAAACTTTAAAGCGTGCGAATTTCACATTAACTGTTCTGGACTGGGCCGACGCTAAACCCACAACCAAGCAGGCCCAAATCCCACTGGGGTTGGGCCCAATAGGACTGCGCTGACGGGCAGAAGACTCGTTGGGCACAACCTTCTCCCCCGTCGTCGGGCAGGACCATCGCAGCCGACCAACCAACCTCTTTCTTCCCCGTCGTCGGGCAGAGTCCAGCCTGCTCGGGGAGCTCCTCGGACCTCCCCCCACGTTCTTTACGTGTCCCTCACGCAGGGACCCGTCATAAAGTAACTGCCCACGTCCTGGAGATTCGGTCTTCCTCCTCCCGGATAGTGCGGAACAGTTACCCTAGGGCGAAGACCACGTGCTGGTCTTCACGACGTCACGTCAGCCCTAGTAGTTGCTAACATTGGGCTTGACAACTCAGCCCAGTGCTAGGTAATCGTTGGCCCTGCGCTGGGGGCTCACTATAAATATCCTCTTCACTAGAGGGTCAGGTAACTTAACTCTCTTACTCTCTTTGTACTTGCTCCCACTCTGCTCGTCGCTTACTTTGGCATCAGAGTGTGCTTCAGGTACACCCCCCTCCTCTTCTACACTTTCGGTGAACAGCCAGCAGATCAACGACGTGTGGCAGGTCACTGATTCCCTTCTGATCAGATAAGATCACTAACCTTTCGGTTCAATTCTCCCCTACCAATTGTTATATTTTGGTTGCAATAAGGATTAACGACGAATTCCCTTTAGAATACTTTGAATACCTTAATGTGAATTGCACAAACACACTAAGCTTATATTTTGATAATAGTTTACATAAAATTGTTTTTTATACTTCACTCATGCATTAATGAAGTAAAAAAATGATTTTAGAATAATTGAAATAGTAAAAAATGGATGTGAATATGTCTATTTTCGTGTGCTTTTTTTATTTTTCAAGTGTCTCTATTTATAGAAAAATTGACATCACTTGGTGAAAAGAAGCACCTTTTTAATTTAAATTATGAACCTTCACTTTATTTCACAAATGGTGCATTGGTCCGTTGGCAAGTCCTAGTTCATTTGTTAAAAGGCGCACCAATGAGATGCGGGTTTGATTCTTGTTGTATATTTTTTAATTTTGATTTGATTACTTCTTACTAATTAAAAGTAAACCTTATTCAAAAGGTAGCCAAGTTAAGAATTAAACTGGAAACATTTGTAATAATTAAAACCTTCAATACCATCATACCACCTTAACTCAATTTATATAATTTGATTTACTTATATACTCATTATTTTTGAAATTCAAACTTTCTAAATAATATTTTGAAAATTACTCACATTATTGTATTTTTACAAAATGTGAAACTATAAGACGCATTAAGAAAATTTCAAATATAAAACAACATTATATTGTAGTCAGACCCGGTTGGACTGACCTAAATGATAAATAAATTTTCTTGTTTTTTTCAAAAATATTCTAATTATTCTGTTAGAGTTTGGCTTCAATAAATTATTAACTTGTATTTATACCTTAAACTATATACTAACTAACATGATAATTTAAGTTATAAATGATATGAGTTAAATTTGCTTTAGTCAAATTTTTATTGGATAGTGTATAAGTTTAATTGAATGTGTAATTTTTTTTAATTTTAATTGATAAATGTAGCATGAGTTAAATTTTTAATTTTTATTTTAAAATTTTCTAAATTTCAATATAAATATGTTCAAGATGGTAATAAATATGAAGAAATAAAATAGAAAAAAAAGGAAAAAAAATATATAAATAAAATAAAACAAATAAATGTTGATATTTAATTGTCAGATTCAATAGATTTTTAAATGTTCATCCGTTTGATGTATTCTTAAAAGATGAAATGATTAAAACTAAAAAAATAAAATTGATGTATTCTTAAAAGATGAAATGATTAAAACTAAAAAAATAAAATAAAATATATTATGAATATTCAACGATATAATTCCACCTTAAATATATAAAATTAAAAGTTACTATAGCGAACTAATTGAATTAACGGAAATAAATTTAATAGATTAAATAGTAACCTTTATTAATAAAAGTCTAAAGCAAAACCATAAAATAAATTAAAAGATTAAAAATTTAATTAAATCTATTTTTTTTAGTAAAGCCAATTGAGATTGTCTTCGCATGATACATTTGTGCATTCTCTTAGTTTGAATCAAAGAGAAAATTCTCTTTGAAAGCAAAAATATCACTGAGTTAGTGTTTCTTCCATTCAAAACATTCACAAAAATCATGTTTTTTTTATAAAGAAAAAAACAACATTTTCGGCTGTACTAATTTTTTAAATCGAGTTTTACAATGAAAGATAAAGTTCACTTTCAAAATTTTTTTTAACACTATTCGACCTCATAAGTTCTGATTAAAGAAGAAGATATTTTTATCATCTCATTTAAATACTATTTCAAATATTATTGGACACTAATATATAATTATTTTACAATATATTTAGAGTGTGTTTAGATGAGAAAATTGAAATTTTTTAAAGAATTCAAAATTTTAAGTAATTCAAATTTTAAATTCTTTTGTTTGGATGAAGTATTAAAATGATTCATTAATAGATTTTTGGGGTTATTTTTATAAAATTTAAAACTTTACAGTCAAATTTAAAATATAAAAAATAGAGATCAATTTACAATTTTTATAAATTTTAAGGGGACAATTTGTAAAATTTGAAAATTATTAAAGACCTATTTGTAATTTTTTGAAAATTTTAAGGGTGAAAAATTAATAATAAACAATTTAACATTTCATTATATAGAGTGAATAAGTAATTTTAAATTCTTTACTTTTTAGTGTTATTTCAAATTCCTTAAATTAAACTTGAATAAAATACTTCATAAATTTACTTCATTTTAGCAATTCTCTATATTTTTATTCAAAAAATAGATTTTGGTCAAGTTATTTTAAATTTCCTCAAAAAATTACTTTCCCTCATTAAAATAATTCATCTAAACACACTCTTAGAGTATGTTTGAGTGAGGTAATTGAGATTTTTTATGGAATTCAAAATTCTAAAATATTTAAATAATTCAATTGAAATTCATTCATTTTTAAATTATTTTATTTGGATGGAGTATTAAAATGATTTAATGTTAAATGTTTGAGGTCATTTTCATAAACTTTAAGAGTGTATTTGGATGAGGTAATTGAGAATTTTTAAGGATTTTAAAATTCTAAATAATTTAAATGATTCAATTGAAATCTATTCAATTTAAATTCTTTTGTCTAGATGGAGTATTAAAAGGATTCATTGTTAAATTTTTAGGGTTATTTTCATAAATTTTAAAACTTTTAAGCCAAAATTAAAATATGAAAAATATGGGCTAAATTGCAATTTTTAAAAATTTGCACGAATTAATTTGTAAAATTTGAAAAATTTTAAGGACTTATTCGCAATATTTAGAAAAGTTTATGGGTAAATTTGAAATATTCATAAAATATGAGGATCATCTTGAAAATTTTAAAAATTAATTATAAACAATTTAACAATTGCATGAAAGAGAAATTTCAAATTTCTTACTTTTTGATGTCATTTGAAATTCCTTAAATTTAACTTGAATAAAATACTTCATAAATTTACATTATTTTAACAATTCTCTATATTTTTGTTCAAACAATAGATTTTGATCAAATCATTTTAAATTCTCTCTAAAAATTACTTTTCTTCGTTAAAATGCTTCGTCCAAACACAGTCTAAAATTTTTGAATCAAATTTAAAATATAAAAAATATGGACTAATTTGTAATTTTTGAAAATTTGAAGAGACTAGTTTGTAGAATTGAAAATTATTAGAGACTTATTTGCAATTTAAAAAAAATTAGAAAGGAATTTGAAATTTTCATAAAATATGAGGACTATCTAGCAAAATTTAAAAATTAAATAATAAACAATTTAATATTTACATTATATAAAGTAGAGAAATAATTTCAAATTCTTTAATTTTTTGTGTCATTTGAAATTCTTTAACTTTAACTTGAATAAAATACTTCATAAATTAAACCATTTTAACAATTCTCTAAATTTTTTATCCAAATAATAGATTTTGGTCAAATCATTTTAAATTCCCTCAAAAAAAATTATTTTTCTTCATTAAAATGCTTCACCATAAGAGTATTAACATAAAAACTCACAACCAGCATCACATAGTTTTGATTCTTCAACTTGTAATTGATATTTCTCTCATTGTACTTAACCTTTTAGTGTTCTTCTAAAGTCCATTTCATTACAAATTCATTATATTTTTTATAATGGTCAAAATTTCCTCCCAACCAAATTCAACGTCAATCACCACTAAACCAACTAACTATTGGTTAAATTCTAATTAATTTTAACTCGACTAGAAATATTATATATTCATTATAAAAGGACTAAAATATTTTTATGGTAAAATGACCATTATTTCCTCCTCAAGAATCATTCAAATTCTACATATATCATTTTGCTATAATGTTTATTTAAATGAAGTAAGAAATTATATATATCATTTTGCTATAATTTTTATTCAAATTCCACATATATCATTTTGCTATAATTTTTATTTAAATGAAGTATGAAATTATATATATTATTTTGCTATAATTTTTATTCAAATTCCACATATATCATTTGCTATAATTTTTATTTAAATGAAGTAAGAAATTATTAAACCTTAATCAATTAATAATATTACTTGAATAATACAATAGTGCTTGCAAAATGACTAAATTACTCTTATCCATATATTACCAGTAATTCATGAAATATTATAAACTTCAATTGGTTAATTTGGTCAGGATGTTACATTAGAATTTTATAATTTTAAAACTTTAAAACTTTAAATTAATTATAAAGATTGACCAACTAATAAGATGATTTGTCATTAAAAATTTAATTACATAATACTAATTTTTCTCTAAATATTTATAAAGCAAAAGATTTTTATTTTTGTGAGTTTTCATTTTATTATTTTGTAAATTTGTTTCAAAATAGATAAATACATTTATAAAAAAAATTAGTGGCCACTCATATGCAATCCATTCATATGCTTCCAAAAATTACCATCAAACAATTAAATTTGAGAATTAGATTGAAAACTTTTGTGAGAATGTCACATAAGTAAAGTGTATTTAACTCATGTGTGTTGAGGGTTCTACAATGTAGTTTTAGGGACCATTTTAGATTGTCTCAGATGAGTATGATTAATGATGTAGAATATTTACGTGAGTACGATCAAGACTATGTGATCATAATCAAGGAGTTTGTCTTTTTCTTTAATAAATTAAATTTCATTGACAAAAAGAAATGTGAGATGACAATGGCAGATCCATACATAAACATATAAGTCATATCAACTATTATGCATCCTGACAAAGCATTGTTAATTTCATGTTGTTTTATTTCGTGAATATTTCCTGTTGTTTTGTTCTAGTGTTTATTGACTGTTTCATTTTATATATAACCATTATGTCTCAAGATAATATTATAAGGAGACTTTAACTAAAGAATCATCTCCACCTCATGAGCATCCATCGACCTGACCCACCTCCATCTCAAAATACAATGGAAGTGAGTGATCAGAAGGAGATTGTTGGTATGGAGTGAATCCGGGTAAGAAGAGAAACATTAGTAAGTCTAACATGATATTAAAGGGATTTATCTCGACCATTGAACTAGGAAAATTAATGTCAATAGTTATTATTCCTTTTCCATCCTCATTGCATCAACTTAAATATATAACATTTGATTTAACATTGACAAGGCAACCAAAATTTTTCCTTCAGTTTGTCAAGTCATGACAATGAAATGTATTATGTATGTGGCCGAATGGGGAGTTTTCCTCCTTAATGGAACATCTTCGAGATGATCTTGAAAAGACCTATCATAAGACTAATGTTCAACCCAATATGGTAGAAAACTTGAAAACCACCATCAATGATAAAGAAAAGACATTTCTATGTGTATCTCGTTTACAAACATGTCTCTCTAAAGCACATCATAACCTTGATGCTTGTTAGAAAAGGTGAATGATCAAGAGGACCAAATGTGTTATTTTTTAAATAAGAAATTTATTTATGATCCTTTGGGACATGTCATTTTAGAAGAGAATAAAGTTATCGAGAACCACCTATTGAGGCTTTAGGAGAGGAACAAGTTCATTACAATAAACAACAAGAAATTGGTGAAAGATTTGTGACAAATTTGTGGTTTTCATCCACGAGTCCAGTCCCCATAATCTACAATTTCCCATTCATCCTATGTCATACTACACTCATTAATTGAATGAACTCTTACATCGTACTTAGCTTATGGCATAGATCCACATATTAGTTAATAATTTAATTATTTCCTTTGATTTTTCATTTGTCGGTCAGTATAATTCTAGAAATTGAAAATTGAAAATAAAATAATTGAGAATATCAAAACCCTAATATGAGAATCAAGAAGTTGGAATTGAGTTACCAATTGGTGTACAAGGTAGCCAAAGATTATACAATCACATTTGTGCTGATTTTACACAAAATAAACCTTTGGTGAAGGAGACTAAAGAAAAATAATGAAACCCTTCAATAGAAGGTTAAACATTTGATAGAGAGGGTAAGGGGTGTGATGACGTGTTTAAAATTTTTTTATCATGATTACATTGAAGAAATATGTAGCTACAATCACAAAAATCAAGGAATTCATGTTTGTGATTTGAATCAGAGTGATGAAAATGCTTGAAAACGTGTGTTGTGGTTTCTTAAATCAATCTATGCATATTTGAACATTTTCACAAGCTAACAAAACAAAATTAAGTATTAATGTCTTCATAAGAAATATACGTACATATGTTTAGAATCCAATGAATTTATTTTTACTAAAAAAGGGCATATACAAGTCAATATATAATCAACGTTTTGAGTAAGGTTCAAATAAAAAAAAGGATATAAATATCATACCCATCATTGTAGTATATAAGAAAATTTGAGGTATATATTTTATATTAAACATCAACATTATATGTAATTGTGTTAGCTTTATAAAGGTCTAAGAAACATATTGATTAGATAAATGTAACTAAAAATATAATCATATCACTACATCGAGCTTAGTGGAAAATCATAAAAGTGTAAAAGACATCAAATAACATAAAACATAATCATTTGGGTTCAAATGTGCACATTAACACAGAGACAAACCTACTAATGCTTAATTCTAATCAATCTAAGATATCTGCTCATTAGATCCTTAGACTAAGATGAAATTATAAAAATTAGGATGTTGCTCGATTAGTAATAGATAACCTCTCTAAATCAATTCATGAGTGTAAAATGCTAAACAAAATCATTTTTGTACTACTAATTGGTATCAAATCAACCATAAAGTTTTGTAACTTAACCAATTATAATTTCAGTCCAATGGTCTAAAGGGTTTACAAAATGTTCTCTCCACAATGGCCTTTACACAAATCATATTTCAAACCAATTAACACTGAAACATACTATGAAATATGCATAATTATTATATATGATTTTGTAGGCTTTTATGAAGGGTTTTAATGGATCTTAGACATCATGCTAAATTTATATTTTGGACCATCATACTATTATTTAGAATTGCATTAAACTATACTTCAATCATGAGATAGGACATTTAAAAAGTAATTTAGCATCATATATTATTTTCTTTATTTTGTAAAATATGTTCAATCATTTTAGGAAGTTCTAATGTTACTTAAATATTATTTCAAAACATACAACACTCATCATTAATACTCCAAATTTTGTCTTAAGCACGCAATCAATTTACATCATTCATGATCAAACACACACATTTCCACACATTGACTAGTCATTAAATATAGAAAATCCTCATAGAGAACATCACATTGAAATTTAAATGTAATGCATTATTCATATACACATTCATCACAATGAATGCACCCACAAAATAAAACAATATAATATTCACAAGTTCACAGCAATCAACAAGAGAAACATAAAATAAACTTATTAAATTTTAAATATACTACTTTGTAGAAAGTAGGTTTTGAGGAGGGGTCCCACAAATATTAGGTAGCTAATCAACCAAACAAAGTAACATTAAAATACAACAGGAGAAGAAAAATCACACAGCGACAATGTCTCAAGACAAACCCTTGAGGACCTTTGGATAATCAATATGCATTCATGTTAATCAATCATTCATATACCAAAATAAAACTATTTAACATAAAAAATCTAGTAGCTTTTTGCTCCCTCCAAAATCTTCAAATTGTGAATTCCTTGAAGTTTCTAACAAAAGTACCAAATAAACAGAGAAATATGCTAAGAAAACCCAACTGACAAAAGATATTTGAAATAAGTTAAAAACATAATCTTACCATCCTAAGACAGTACTAGATAAAAACCCAATTACCAAAAATTGAATTTTAAGAATATTCTCACTTCTAATTTGAAAAATAAATCCAAAAATAAAGGTTTTTTAGTATGAAACCTGTAAGTATTTATAGCAGAGATAAAAATAAACTATATTTCTTGTTTATCATAGAATGAGGATAGGCTACGAGTTGAATATTTCTGGATGACTCAAAAATGCATAAACCAACAAACTCACAAAAATATTTTATCGGGTCATTTAACTGATTTACAAAGTCAGTTGATCAATTAATTAAGCTTTGACTTATTAAAAACTAGTTTTTGGTTTTTTACTTTTTGAACTAATTTACATACAAGATTGTCACGATGTTTTATATGAACAAATTATGATCAAAGAGCTTCATTAAAATGTGAATGGTTTAATACTCTTTTTGATCCCGTTTGTTAATCTCATATTTATTTTGGTCTCTTAACTTAAAAAATCTCCATATTTGTCTCTTAACTCTTGAAAACGTACCATGTTTGTCTTTTTGTCTAATTAATGATGAATTTAGGAACCATTTTTTGAGTTCTTCTATTGCAATTAGACGAAAATGACTAACATCGTACAATTTGAAAAGTTACAAGACCAATAGGGACGTTTTTTTAAAGTTAAGAGACCAAAACGAACCCCGAAGTTAACATAAGGGATCGAAAACGATATTAATTCAAAATCAATATATGGATATTGATTAACCAATTATGTGGTTTCATCTCAAAATATAACTTATAGTGCAATATATGGCCAAAATAGTGATATGTCGATTTAAAAAAACATGGGTATAAATACCATATTCATCACCAAATTAGATATGTGACGACTAAAATGGACTTTACCCTAGTCATAAAAGTTGTAGATTTTCTTATTGCCTTTGTAAATAAGTAAATGTAAGCTCAATTGGATTAGTATAAATCAAGATATATTTCATGCACTACATAAAGGCTATGCAGAATTTGTAAACTATAATGTGACCAATTGATACTCTAAGACACAACTCCATAATGTTAAAGGCACCTTAAACACACCCAACACTTAGTTAAGCAATAAAATATAAATATAATAAGGATAATTCAGTAGACGAATACGTAGCTGAAAATCACGGCATTACAATGGAAATGTTATTTATCGTGAAAGTTACTATCACGAGCGCATTACGAATGATATGGAAAAATTAATTCAACTTTTTTTGAATTCAATGATTACCCTATGGATGAAAAATATGACAATGAAGGTTTTATTAATAACCTCACCAGAGTCATGATTATTCATGATCTATAAAACCATATTCTTGATGTTTTTGTCCATAATGTGTTAGTACTTGTGATAAAATCTAGTTGGGACTTTATCTAGTCTATGATCATCTGGGGGATGCATTTGAAGATTTTCCTCCTTACTATATTTATTGCAAAAAGATTTTCTATTCCACACTATGTGTTCCTCCAAAAGCCTATCCTTTATGACTTCATAGGTTTGTTCCATGGATTCAAGGTCAGATTATGAAATAAATTAAAAAAAATACTCTACTAGAAGTCATTCCATATTTTCGTTGTCCCTAGACCAACTTCCATGATCATTTATGTGTTTTGAAATCTCATTCAGATTCTGTTTTGGACTGACCCAATGGCTAGACATGGCTCAATCCACTTCTGCACCCCAGAACGACCCAATAGCATAAGCCTTGCCAATTACGAGAAAAGGAAAGCATTTTCTATTCCGCCCCTCATCCGAGAAGGGCTAGCCAGCTGACCCCCAGGATTAGCTGCCCTTCGTCACATCCCTACCTGTCACGCACGGTTCAACCATCCAGGAATGGGCACGACACCCTTGCCCGCAACCACGCCCCTGCTCAAAGCAACAACTAGTTCCAATCATGTTTGCCCGTCTCATCGACTAGTTTTTGGCAGTTACCTATTTTTGGGGAGCGAATATCTCGGCCCCAAAATAGGGACCAATGGTCAAGCGTTGAAGGCATTATAAAAACTCTTTCCTTTGAGAAAGTCAGATATTCAATAATCATCCTAAGACATTCTTACTTTGTACTTGCATTCTCATCTCCCGAATCTTACTTTAGCATCGGAGTGCCTTACAAGTACACCCCTCCTCCTTGGATTCCAACATCATAAATGAAGTCTCTGGCCCACTTCAGGTTCTGATCAACCGGAAAGATCATTGGCGCCGTCTGTGGGAACCTTATTTAATTCACTTATCCATGAAGTAATTTTGCATATTTATGGGTCGTGAGGGGGGAATCTACATTGGTTTAAGATTAACCACATAAGTGAGAGAGACACCGCATATTCATCCAACACCTTATCTCATTAGGTATACGGGTTCTATCATTTATAATATGCTCAACCTCCATTTTCAAGCTATGTGCGACTTCTAGCTCACCCTTGTATCATAACAATCTCATTCTCAAGTATGAGTTCATTCACTTATATGCTCCCCATCAAGTGAAAACTCTTTCATCCACATAAATTTGTATCACTGGTGACACCCTTACCATGTTACACGCACTTCAATAAAACACGTCGTCTGTGTTGGTGAATATGGCTTGAAAAGAGTATATGGCTTTAAAAATTTATAAATCAGAGTTTTTGGGAAATAAAATTGTTTGAAAAACCTTTTCAAAATATTGTGTAATTGGTTAGATCATACTTAACAACTAAAAGATTATAAAACAATGGTAATAAGATACTAGCAATATGTGCTTTAATCTTTATTATTTCAAACTGAGAGGTTTGAATTAATATAGATATGTGCGACTTCTAGCTCACCCCTGTATCATAACAATCTCATTCTCAAGTATGAGTTCATTCACTTATATGCTCCCCATCAAGTGAAAACTCTTTCATCCACATAAATTTGTACCACTGGTGACACCCTTACTATGTTACACGCACTTCAACAAGACACGTTGTCTGTGTTGGTAAATATGGCTTGAAAAGAGTATATGGCTTTAAAAAATTTTAAATCAGAGTTTTTGGGAAATAAAATTGTTTGAAAAACCTTTTCAAAATATTATGTAATTGGTTAGATCATACTCAACAACTAAAATATTATAAAGCAATGGTAATAAGATACTAGCTGTCGCTTGCGCGAAAATAAGGTGCCGGCATGACAGAAGAGTCGCCACCTTTCGTTATTTATCCCTCAGAGCGGGAAAGGAAACGATCGGAAAAACCTGACGAATAAGGGTAAGACAAGGTCGTCGCAACCATTGTCTGGGTTCGGGAGTCGGTTACGCAAGGGGAAGGTATTAGCACCCCTCACGTCCGTCGTACTCGACGGGATCCTCGCTTGTTTGTTTACTTGGACGGGTTGGTTATAATCTATCTACCTATCAAGGCTGGCTGAAAAAGAAAAGAAAAATGACTCGGCAAAGCGTCGCGCTTTATGCCTACGTATTCCCGTCTGGAACGAGAAATCAGAGTCAACGTAGTTCGGCTAACTACGGGGGAAGGTTGAAGGTTGCTCGCTAGGACATCGCGTCTTATGCCTACGTACTTTCATCTGGTATGAAAGATCAGAGCAAACGTAGTTCGGCTAACTACGGGAAAGAATGGCTCAACTAGGAGGGAGACTATCAAGTCCTACTGTTATCATGCCATGGATTCATCCTATGGTTGAGGTTTGAACAGGGAACTCCTAGATGTTGTCATGCATAGGTTTCAACCTAAAAGTCTATCATCAAATCCTCATCAGAAGAAATGAGAGTCCTAAGGGATCATGTCAATGATACACCAAAACAGACAAAAGCATCAGCTTTTAACAGTAAAATGCATGCAATGCAAGTGAGGGAGGAAATGTGTGTGGGGTTTCAACCTCCACAAGCTCATCTCGACCTCAAGCCAGTCATGAAATAACAGTAATCGTACTGAGAATAAACAACATGCTATCAAGCAATGAACAGATAAAAGAAATGAAGTGCCATCAGGCAAACAAAACACATGCTTGAGAAAGAATCATCTACTCTCTAATCCTAACCTTAATCACAGAATCTGAACAAATCTAAGCAAAGCTCTCAAGCAAAACCATAAACAAGAGAAATCAATCCCAGTCTTCAAGCTTCAGAACAAGCTTACCAAAGAAAGGGAGCTAAGCAAGCAGACTCATAGTGTCTTCCTCAGGAGAACACTAGGAGGTGTATACTCAGGAGTCATATCCTACGTGGCTCAACCACTGTGATCAGTTTACATTCCTCCTCAGGAGAAATTAAACTCACAAGCAGGCTCCAACATCACTGGATATTTAGGAAATCCTATCTGAACTAGTGGAACTAAATGAATAGACTCATAGGACCTTCCTCAGGAAAGTACTAGGAGGCTTCCACTTAGGAGTTGTATCCTATGTGGCTCAACAACTGTGATCAGTTTACATTCCTCCTCAGGAGAAATTAAACTCACAAGTTGGCTCCAACATCATTGGATACTTGAGAAATCCTAGACAAACTAAGGGAACTAAGTGAATAGACCCATAGGACCTTCCTCAGGAAAGTACTAGGAGGCTTCCACTTAGGAATTGTATCCCATGTGGCTCAACAACAGGTGATCAGTTTACATTCCTCCTCAGGAGAAATTAAACTCACAAGTTGGCTCCTACATCATCGGATACTTAAGAAAGAGGTGAGAAGGAAGGATGAAAGTCATTCATAGTGCCTTCCTCAGGAAAGTACCATGAACTCCCTTCAAACTTCAGGATCTCAAACCTCACAGACAGGGAATAATCCAAGCTCTGGGTCTCTGAATCTTGATCTACAATCTTCACTCCATGATGCTCTCCATCAAGCTCCTCAAGGCAACACAAGCCCCTCAACAAATTCCCCTCAACAAATCCCAAAGATGAACAGATAACCTACTGAACAGACCAAATCACCAGGCAACTTCAGAAAATACCTAAAAATACTAAACTAATGGGGAAAAATCTAACAAATATTCACAAGGGTCCTCAACACCTACTCATAACATCTACAAAGGTCTCTACCTAAAAATCAAGATAAAACTCAATCAGAGAAAGGGATTCATCACCTAAGCACAATTTAAACCCTAATTAGGATACCCTAAATCTACCCTAATTAAACTAATCAAGATTTAATTCTAAAAATCTAGAAAAAATCCTATGGGGAGCTATGATTCATCATCTAATTGCACAAAAAAGAATGGATTAAAAACCCTAAGGGAAGGTCTTAAAATAATTCCTACAAAATCAAATACCAAATTAAGACTATTAAAAAGCTATTTATTTGGAAAATCTATTAAAAATATTAAACCTAAAAATAAAATCTCATTTTTATTTTTATAATTTTCTACACATTTTCATCTGGTCATAGAAAAAAGAAGGATCAAAAAATCATTTTTTATCTATTTTTAATGAATTAAACAAAACAGAAAAAATATTAAAAAGAAAATAAAAACAATCAAATGAATTAAGGGAGGGGGGGTGTATACAGCAACACGCGCTAGTTGAAATGAATGGGCCAACAAAGAAGGGGGGTGCGAAGAGGAAACCAAGCCCAGAAGCGGTTTAATGAAACGCCGCGTTTCATTATATTCAAATCTTCCCTCCAACTCTCAGAATTAACCACATCCATACGATCGTTCCCCCAGTCAAGCCCTTTGACTTTCATCCAACGGCCACGAACCCTTCTTCTTCCTTGGACCAAACCCTAACCTGCAAATCCCTCCTCCATGCCCGAAACTTCGAGCTCTTCTAACTCTCTCCACACGCCATGGTTTCACATGCTCCAAACACGAAACTTGCTCTACCAACTGCCTAGAATAAGATGGTACGAATAGATTTTCTTGATTCCACCTAGGTTGTTCTAACAGAAGGCTTCAACACCTTGGTACACCCATGCTCAACTGACACCAATCTCCATTAAACTTCAGTCTAGTGGTCTACAGATGCTCTTCATGCTATGCTTATTAATCTGACCTAACTTACATTACCTAAAACGCCCTAAACAACTAATTCTTGAAGATTCAAGAATCTTACACCTGTCACAAACCACCATGGATCGTGCCCTAACTTTCAGGATCTAACCATCTACCCTAATACATCAATTATACACCTAAAGAATGAACTAAAACCACATAATTTAGGAGATAGAGGGTGAAGAAAGAACCTGTCAAGAGGTTATGGTGCAGTGATGAAGAGCACGATTCAGGCCTTGGAATTGCTTCTAGATGATCCTTGGATGATCACCAATCTTCTGTTTGCACTTGTTGTGGTGGAGATGGCTTGTAGTGGAAGAATTCTCAAGTTGCTTCAACTTGAAGAAACCTCTCCAATGGCAATGTATCTCTCTCTCTCCTCTGACTTGGCTCAAGTTTCACCAACCTCTGATCACTCTTTGATGCATTCTTTTTATATTGATGGTTGGATGCTTCTAGATTCATCTAGAAAAGTGTGGAAAGTTCTTGAAACTTCCATGATATGCCATATTGGTTAGCTCATCTCCCATGCTTCATGCCTTGTCATTTGATCTCAAAATGTCCTTACATGAGTTATTGAGAAGTGATGAGTGAAAAACAAGTCCATTTTTGGCTTGTGTAGGGTTTTTCAACATTGCCTTCTTTTGCAAGCAACAAATTTCCAAAGGAAGTCCATTTTTGGAGCCTCAAATGAAAAATCTATTTAAACCAAAGTTCTCAAAATGGTTTTTCCAATCAAAATGATATATTGGATGACCTATTTTGGATTTGTGGATCTCCCAAATCACTTTTCAATTTCAACTTTTCAAAGTTATAAGCCATTTTTAGTTCATTTTTGACCAATCATGTAATCTTGTGCTATGAGCTTTTTCAACAATTTGTGACCTTCTTTCTAGACTTAAAATCACATTTTGAGCAACTTTCATGTTTTGAGTTTTTCCATTTGAGGCTTGGAAATAGGAGTTTTAGGCATTGGCTAAAATGACCTATAACTGACAAATGACCAAAATACCCCTGTCTTGTTCAAACCATAAGTTGAGTTCCACAAATCCAATCAAGGACTTCTACCACTCAAATTAAAGCTAAGAAGATCCTCTTCAACATTCATGTTGACCAAGAAATCATAGGAATCCTCCTACTAGGGCAAAAGTTGTCTGCAAGTTGGGTGACTTTCAAGGACCCAGATTCACATACCTCTGCTGACCTGTAATTTGTCAAAACCATAACTTGAGCTCTGTAACTCCTATCAAGGACTTCCACCACTAAAATTAAAGCTTAGAACAAGCTCTACAACATTCATGTTGTGGGGAAGATGAGATATCAATCACATCTAGAGCTAAAACTGCCTGGAAGATAGGGATCAAATTAGGGTTTTCTCACTGACAATCCTCAGAAACCCTGACTTGAAACTTCTCAAACTCCTCAATCATGATGAGTTGGTCTAGTAATCATCTTTATAACATCTCTAGGCATCATTCCATGATCTCATGGCCCTTGGATTGAGTCTCAACCTTCTCCAAATCTTCAGCTATCTCAGGGTTGACCCAGTCAAAACCCTAATTCTACCATTCATGGTTGAATCTTCTGAATTCTTGCATAATGACCTCTTTGGACTTCATGATGGCTAAGCTTTCTCAAATCATCAAATTCATTCTCCAAGTCTCAGAATCATCTGAGGGGCACCCACAACTCTCAAGCTATGAAGCACATAACCCTGGTTTCAATCCACTTCCTCTGAGGATCTCTTGAACTGTCTGATGAAGATATCAACTTTCAAACACTTAATGGATGAATAATTTGTTGGTCAAATTTTGGGGTGCAACACTAGCAATATGTGCTTTAATCTTTATTATTTCAAACTGAGAGGTTTGAATTAATATAGATTAAATTTATAAGCATCATAGATTAAAACTTTATAAAATGACTAATAAATTGATAATTTGGAGACTAAATATAACTAAACCTAAGCTTAAGAAATAAATATCTATAAATAGAAACTTAAAGCTTAATACATGAAGTTATACTAAAGAAATAAAACCTATATCATACAAATTGTAAAGCTGAAACAAATATATATATATATATATATATATATATATATATATATATATATATATATATATATATATATATATATATATATATATATATATATATATATATATATATATATATATATATATATATATATATATATATATATATATATATATATATATATATATATATATATATAAGAGAGAGAGAGAGAGAGAGAGAGAGAGAGAGAGAATGGTGCACCCAATTTATCTTGATTCATTGCCTTTCGTCCTTGCAGAGCATCTAATCTAGTCCCTGACGAATGTTCATTAGAATTTCATTGTCTTCCACTTAATTTAATGAGTTACAAGGTTTTTTTTTTTTTTTACAAATTTGATGTCACATAAATATGCTAAACACAACTTAAATACTAAGAAAATTATTCCTAAATTTCATGATTTGCTTCAAACTTGCACATGACTCCTATTGTCTTAAGATTTAAATCCTTCTAATCTTAATCTGAAACACATTTACATCTTTAAGATTCTCAAGCTTCCTTTTAGTAACAAATCTTAAAATTCCACTAGGAACACATTGGAATCTCAATCCTTTAAAGAAGGGCTTTCTTTTTGTTTCTTGGACATTCACTATTAAAATTCCAAGACAAATTTTCTTGCTAGACAAGTTCAGTCAAAACATTATTACCTAATTAATTTTTTACAACAATCTCACACTCTTTAAGAGTTGAGAATTTTTCATACTCAAGATGAAGTTTTAGTGTTTGAGGAAGAAATGAGTTTTCAAAGCAAAATATCTCTTGTAAATGTGAAAATAAATGCATTTATATGTGTTGGAGAATAGTCACAAAAATAGTGTTAAAATGAGCTCATGACTAGGGTCAAATCTATAAGTGATGGTTTGAATTAAGATTCAAATCACACTGATCCATAATTTAGACCATGTTTTAAGAACTTGAAAGCTTGAAGAAACAACCTTCATGATTCGAATCACCAAAACACATGATTTGAATTACATGATTCGAACCACACAAAATTTTGGTTCATATCAGGTTTCCAAAATCAAACCCATTGAGCAAAAACATGCTCATGATTCAAATCAAATGTATACATGATTCATATAATATTTTTTCGAATCAACAAATTTTAAGAAATAAACTTCATCATTTGAATCAAAGATTTTGATGATCCAAATCATGTTTCCCAAAAGTGAATTTTTAGAAATCATTTTTGCCATTATGCGAATCATGTCAAATAAATCTCCTTGATTTAAATCATACATTATTTTGATTCGAGTCAAATGCGTTAACTTTGGTTAAATGGTAGTTTTATGCATACAAACATCATTTTCAAAGATGTGTTAGTGCAAGTTATTGTGAGGGAATAATTATAATATGACATATATAAAAAAGAAACAAAACACCCTAGTTACACAATGTTACCCTATGAGCAATTTCAGCCTAACCACCATATTGCCATGAAAACTTTGATATAAGGAGTTAGTCTTAGTTGAACCATCAACTCTGATACCACTGATGTGTCATAAAAGGGGTAGCCATATTGGGTTAGAGCAACACTAGATATTCATCAAAAACCTTAAAACATTATGTATACGGGTCTTCTCGCTTATAAAGTACTTCTTCCTTTTTTCAAGTAATGTGTGACTTCTACCTCACACTTGTATCACAATAATTTTTGTCTTTCTATTTAAGACAAATTGCTACCAAATGACTGTACCTTCCATATCAATTCACCATGAATCTTATCAAGCTCCTTGTATCTTTTGATATTTTCGTTGTTGCACGTCCACACTATTTCATATTTGTTAGGAGTTTTAACACTTCTAGTAACCTTTGCGATCTTAGAAGTACTGTATAATTTAAAATCACTATTTAATGATTGTAAGACTCATATTATGTACTTCTAAAATATTCTACAGTACTCTTTACTTCACTTTAAGACATTTATTTTTCCAAGGTTATCATTGATTTGGTTTGACAAATCTCAATCATAAACATTAGAGGTTGTTCCACTTTCACCCATTTTGCTTTACTATCCTTTGTGACACCTTTATTATTCTTTGCATATCTAAACGTATTCTTGTTGCACATTCCTCAATTATTACATTTTGTGTCTTCCCTATGATTTTTAATAAAGGAAAAACCTTAAGTCACAACCCAAAAGAAAATTATTTCTCCTTAATATCTTAAAATCGAGTTTCATTTATTCCATATATTTCATCACAGTCCTTAATTTGACGATCAATTATTCAAAATGCAAAGCACAAAGTACTCAAACGTTCAAACTTCAAGAATATTTCGTTCTTATTTGGTACTAAACCATTGTTCCTGTTGTGAATCGGATACCTTTAAACAAAGTATAAACAGTTTCTTTGCAAGAAACACACAAGGGTTAGGGTTAATAAAGAAGAAAACAACAAGGATTGGTTATTAAACTATTATTCTTTCCTTTCTCTCAGAACAAGATTACAAGTATACAAGAATAACAAAATAACCTCTCTCCCTTGAAATTATGATTTTATCTTCCTATTTTTCCTTATGTCAAGATTGAGAAACTAGCATCCTATTTATAATAAAATAGCACACTAACCTAATGGGCTTTTTAACAATTACCCATTACAAGCCAACTTAGGATACAAGCTAACTTAAACAATTGGGCTTACAAGCAAGGCCCAATTCAACATGCTAACAACCATATCAATATTGACTAATGCATATTAGAACTGACTTCGACTACAATACGCATTACTCGCGAACAGACTTCGACCTCACAAATCTCCACCTTGGATCTAACTCTATAACATCAAGAAACTAGCTTTCTTCATGCAGTTTTATTAACTGCATACAGTGGAAAAACTTGCAACTGGGCAACGTCTTGGTGATCATATCAACAGCATTATGACCTGTCGAAACCTTCAGCACTTGAACTTCTCCACGCTCGATTACCCCTCTGATGAAATGTAGCCTCACATCAATGTGCTTGGTTCTCTCATGATAGGTTGAATTCTTCGACAGGTGTATTGCACTTTGACTATCACGTTTAACAGTGATAACTCAACCTTGAAGTTTTAGCTCCTTTGCAAAACCTTCAAGCCACAATGCTTCCTTCACAGCTTCAGTTAGGGCAATATACTCCGCTTCAGTGGTTGATAAGGCAACGACCTTCTGAAGTGTTGTTTTCCAACTGATTGATGTCCCAAACATAGTGAACACATATCCAGAGATAGATTTTCTGGAATCCATGCAACCTGCATAATCAGAGTCGACATACCCTTCGATTGCTCCTTTATTATCTTCACCCAAGGCTCCACCATAAATTAGGACTCTATTCAAAGACCCATTTATGTACCTTAAAATCCACTTTAATGCTTGCCAGTGAGCCTTTCCAGGATTCTCCATGTACCTGCTTACAAGACTTACTGCATATGCTATGTCAGGTCTAGTACAGACCATATCATACATCAAAGAACCTACTGTGTTAGCATATGGAATGATATTCATATAAGTTCTTTCAACATCAGTGCTGGGACACTGATCTATACTCAGCTTAAATTGAGGGTTTGTCGGACTCACAACAGGCTTTGAATTCGACATACCAAACTTTTCGAGAATCTTTTGTAGGTATGCCTCTTGAGATAAACATAATTTCGACTGCTTTCTATCTCTCCGAATGTCAATCCCAAAAATCCTAGACGCAGCTCCCAGATCCTTCATGTCAAACTCTTTATTGAGTTCAGCCTTCACCCTCATTACCTCTCCGACATTGTTGCTTGCTATTAGAATATCATCCACAGAGCAACAAAATAACAAATGAATTACCCGGTCGAAATCTGAAGTAAACACAGTGGTCGAACTGGCTTTTGATGAATTTTATGTGTGCAATAAACTTGTCGAATCTCCTATTCCACTGTCGAGGAGATTGTTTCAGTCCATATAAAGATCTATTCAGTTTGCACACATAATTTTCCTTCCCCCTTTCTACATACCCTTCAGGATTGTTTCATCTAGATTACCATACAAAAACACAGTCTTCACATCCATCTATTCCAGTTCAAGGTTGAACTGGGCCACTATGGCAAGCAACATTCGAATGGATCTGTGCTTCATAACAGGAGAGAACACATCATTGAAGTCAATACCTTATTTCTGAGTGAACCCCCTAGCAACCAATCTTGCCTTGTATCTCTTCGACGTCACTTCTTCGATTCCTTCCTTAACTTTGAAAATCCATTTACAGCTGACTAACCTAGCTCCAATAGGTTTCTTGATCAGTTCCCAGGTGTTTTTATCATGAAGAGATTTCATCTCATCATCCATGACCTTTATTCATTCAGTCTTCTTTCGACTCCTCATAACTTCCTTATAGTCTCTAGGTTCTTCATTTAGAACCTCACTAGCAGAGATTAAGGCATAAGCTATAAGATCTGCATACCCAAGTCTCTGAGGTGGCTTGATGACTCTCTTCAACCTGTCTCTTGCTAGCAGGTAGTCATTATCAGTCTCCTCATCTTCGACAACATCTTCTACGTCTTCTTCGACTTCATATGGGGTAAGAAACTCAACATCAACATGCTCCACCTCAACAAGAATCTCTCCCTGTTCCAGCTCTTCGTCAGCATCATCATTTTTCTTGAAAGTCATCTCTGCTTCATTGAAAACTACATCTCGACTGGTGATACACCTCCTGTGACCTGGCTCTAGGCACCATAGCCTATAAGCTTTGACTCCTTCAGAGTATCCCATGAACATGCATTTCAGAGCTCTAGGTTCGACCTTGTCTTGCCTAATATGAGTATAGGCCACACAACCAAATACTCTCAGTTTGTCGAGACTAGGTGGATGTCCCGACCAAACTTCTTCAGGTGTCTTCATTCCCAAGGCAGTCGAGGGACATCTATTTATCAGGTAAGCTGCTGTCGAAACAACTTCCGCCCAAAACACCTTCTTCAATCCAACACTAACCAACATGCATCTAACCCTTTCAAGGATTATTCGATTGAATCTCTCAGCTAAGCCATTTTGTTGAGGAGTACCTGCTACAGTCTTATGCCTTGCAATCCCAGACTCAACACAATAACTGTTGAACGTTTTGTTGCAGAATTCAAGGCCATTGTCGGTTCTCAACCTCTTAACCTTTCTGCCAGTTTGAGTTTCGACAAGAATCTTCCAACTTTTGAAATTCTCAAAAGTTTCATCCTCCGTCTTCTGAATGAATACCCATAACTTTCTGGAATAGTCATTAACGATGAATAGAAAATACCTTGCACCTGAGTGTGAAGGATTCCTTGCAGTTCCCCAAAGATTAGCATGAATGTAATTTAGGGATCCATGTGTTCTTTGCTTGCCTTTGTTAAACTTCTCCCTACAAGATTTACCAAATACACAAGATTCACAGAATTCCAAATTTTCGACTTTGTCACCTCCTAGCAGGTTCTGCTTCCCCAATTCGACCAGGCCTCTTTCGCTGACATGGCCCAATCTCATGTGCCATAATTTTGTCTTCGACATAAGTTTTGTGGATGCAACATTTGTCGAACCACTTACAACCTCAGCCTCAAGGGTATACAAGCCTTGTTTCTTCACGCCTCTCAAGACTTTCTTCGACCCCTTCATGACTCTTAGGATACTTTTCTCTCCTTGAAAATGTATCCTTTTCTGTCGAATTCACCAAGAGAAATCAAATTTCTCTTCAAGTCAGGTACGTACCTGACTTCAGTCAGTAACCTTATTGACTCATCATGAAACTTGAATCTCACAGATCCAATACCTGTAAATTTGCAAGATTTGTTGTTTCCCAGCAGCACAGATCCACCATCTTGATCACATAGCTCCTCGAACAAATCTCTGTTTGGAGTCATGTGCCAAGTGCAACCTGAATCCATAATCCACTATTTCCTCGAGTCGCCACTTAAAACCACAAGAACAACAGATGAGTCGAAGTCATCTTGAACAATGGTTGCATTGCCATTACCTCCATGATCTTTCAGGCGTTCAGGGCACACCTTTCTTATGTGACCCTCCTTCTTATAGTGATAACATCGAATACTAGATGTTTCACCACTATAAGACTTATGTTGACTTTACCTTTCTTCTTGTCGAACTTACCATCCTTTCGCACGAATTTTCCCTTAACGGCCAAACCTTCACCCACCGTCGAAGGTTTATGCTCCTTTCGTTCGTTTAATTCCTTAGAATACAAGGCCGATTGAACTTCTTCAAAGGTCAGGGACTCCCTTCCATACAAGAGAGTTTCTTTGAAGTGAGCATGTGTTCTGGGCAAAGCACACAACAGCAACAGTGCTTGATCTTCATCATCAATCTTCACATCAATATTTTCAAGATCAAGAATCAGCTTGTTGAACATATCCAACTGCTCAGCCAACACTTTGTCTTCACTCATCTTGAATGAAAATAAAGCTTGCTTCAGGTAGAGTCGATTCACCAGAGATTTGGTCATGTACAAACTTTCAAGTTTCACCCATAATCCCGATGCTGTAGTCTTCTTTGATACCTGTCGAAGAACCTTATCACCAAGGCTCAACAATATTGCGCTGTGGGCTTTCTCGATCATGCCCGTCTTTTCTTTTGCCGTTAACGCATCGTCCATGGCTGCCTCACTCTTCAACGCTTCTAAACAACCCTGCTGAACCAATAGGGCTTTCATCTTCAAGCGCCACAGACCGAAGTCGTTCACTCCGGTGAACTTTTCAATCTCATACTTTGTTGAAGGCATCTTCTCCACGCTCACCACACAAATTTGTTGTGAATCAGATACCTTTAAACAAAGTATAAACAATTTCTTTGCAAGAAACACACAAGGGTTAGGGTTAATAAAGAAGAAAACAACAAGGATTGGTTATTAAACTGCTATTCTTTCCTTTCTCTTAGAACAAGATTACAAGTATACAAGAATAACAAAATAACCTCTCTACCTTGAAATTAGGATTTTATCTTCCTATTTTTCCTTATGTCAAGATTGAGAAACTAACATCCTATTTATAATAAAATAGCATACTAACCTAATGGGCTTTTTAACAATTACCCATTACAAGCCAACTTAGGGTACAAGCTAACTTAAACAATTGGGCTTACAAGCAAAGCCCAATTCAACATGCTAACAACCCTAGCAATATTGACTAATGCATGTTAGAACAAACCTCTACTACAACACGCATTACTTGCGAACAGACTTCGACCATACTAAAGTTCGATCCAACATCTCACAGTTCTCATATCCAAACTTTTACAAATCAATAGCTATTTAAAAATCTTAGAAACACCCCTAATCAAATATCCTTCTTTGTTATCCACCTCCATAAAACTCCATATTACTTATCCTAATTTTCTCGCCATGACATTCAACTTGATTTTTGTGTGGAAGATCATATACTTGTGCCCATAACTCCCTCCTACACCTATTCATATTCAAACATTGTTTGTCATAGAAGATTTTTCCAATGGTGACCAAGTTCCTCTCAAAGCTCTAAATCCCATTTTCAATTACTTTTCATCATCTTTTTTTCGAGAAAAAATCAAACAAACAAATTTTTATTAAAACTTTTGACTTTAATAAATTTTTAAATCTAAAAGATTAGGTGATTTCTTACTTAGCAAATCTATCATTAAAGAAATAGATACTGCTCAACTTCTCTATTAAAAATCTCATGAAACTTTCTTTCTCACACACTTCGATCTAATGAATCGATGGGTTTTACAATTCTCCAATTTTCCATTGTTAGCACAAAGATAAAAAAACCTATAAAATTCAATATTATTATAGGCTTGCTATTTTAAACTATGTCTTTTATCTTTTTTATTTTCACAAATGTCCAATAAATTTTTCAATGAAGAAGTCCATAGTAGGAGTGAGAGTGACCACATATATTGCAATGATTTAAAGTCATTATGATTATATTAATTAATAATTTGAATATTTCACTCCAAGGCCAAAAAGCATGAAACATTGGACTAGATGACACAAGAGAGAGAACCAAAATGGGGAACTTCACAAAACAAAAACTAAAAAAGGGGTCATAAAGCAATAATGAAAAAAACACTTTCTACGCCCTAGAGCTTGAACAACAAGAGCCTTCACACCTTCCTTTCTCCATTCTTTCGGTTTCTTCTTCCTCCAACTCCAACCCCTCAAACACAAAAATTTCCGAGGAGAAAAAAATCCCAATAGAAACCAAAACCTACTTCGATATTTCTTCTCCGTCTCATTTCATTTTTCTCTCCCGTCAAAATTTTCCTCTCAAAATCCGTCTCTCTCCTCTACTTAGATCTACACAAGGAAATTCACATTTTCCCTCTATTTTTTTTCCTTTCACAGAAGGAAAGAAATTCATAACCTAATCCTCTCACTCGCTTTTTGTACGATATATATACCGAACCCTAACTCAGTTTTTTCGCTCTCAGGTTTAGATTCGTAGCATTTCTGTACATTGGAAATTTTCTTTCGCCGTTTTTTCTAGGTTTGAGTTTTAGGGTTTTTCAATCGGCGCGATGAACAACAACAATAGAGCGAGATATCCACCTCCCGGGATCGCTCCTGGACGCGGAGGAGCGAATCCCAACGTGAATCTGAACCAGAACCCGAACCAGTACCCCAACCTGAACAATCAGGTTCAGCAAAGACCGCCTTACCACCACCATAACCAGCAGCAACACCACCAGGCGCAACAGCACCAGCCACAACACCAGCAGCAACAGTACTATGCGCAGAGGCAAATGGTGCAGCAACACCAGCAGCAACATCAGCAGCAGCAACATCAGCAACATCATCAGCAACAGCAACAACAGTGGCTGAGAAGGGCACAGTTGGGTGGTTCGGAATCCAACGCTGCTGACGAGGTCGAGAAGACCGTGCAGTCTGAAGCCATTGACTCAAGGTTTGTGTGCTTTTTGATTTTGTTTTTAGTATAAGAGTCTATGATTGTGATATGTTTCATTGTTAGGAATATGGTTTTGGTTCTGATGAGATGATATGTTATCAGTATGTTTAGTTACATTGGTGAGGGAGCTGTTAAGTGTTTCACATAGAATATCGTAACAATAGATTTGTGTATTTTCCAACTTGTTAGCTTTTGTTGTGCTGAGTTATTTGGTTTCTGGCTTGTTGGCTTGATGATTATTAGGTTTGAAGTTTTGCGCCAGTGTATTAGATAATAGAAAAAAGGATAAAAACAATCTTAATTTTTTTAAAAGAGAAATCTAATGGCATTGGTATTGGTCGCTATCGTGCTGTCTCAGAGTTGGAGTGGAGCCGCGGCCTTTTCACCATGGCTATTCCAATTTCCACGACGCAACAGCAGTTACAGCATAAACTGTGTGACTTGATTAGTTGCTGCTGTTACAGTTGATGCATCTAGGTCGAATTGATCTTATTTGGATCACTCCTGCTTTTGGATTGGAGAGAGTTCGTTGCTCATTTAGCCTGTTTATGAAGTTCTGGTGATGGCCTTCAATCTCTATGTGCTGCTGTCCGTGCCTTTTTTTCAGGAAAAAAATGCATGGAACTTTTTTCCGCATTTTACGTGAATTGCTGTCTTGTTGGACAGCTATCTGGAAAATTTTCACCGTGCTAACAATCAAATAGACAATTCATCCCAAAAGGAAACAGCATCACCGTAGTTTGCGTCAATCTTTCCGGTTTTGGTAAATCAATGTTGTTTGTTTTTGTGTGTGTGATAAATCAAAAGTGTAGTTTTAGAGATTTGACTTATTTATGCTTGTTAACACTTTAACTAATGCAATTGAAGAGTTCCTGGTTTTGGTAACCAGTTATGTTGTCTGATTTTGTGTGTTAAATCACAAGTGTAATTTTAGACATTTGACTTATTTATGCTTGTTAACACTTTAACTAATGCAATTGAAAAATGCATTTTAAATCATGACTTATATTTGTTGATACTTATTGGGTATATTACATCAATCTTGCATCTGGTAATCAATGTTGTCCTTTTCTGTTTGCAAAATTCAAGATTGTACGGTTTTGGTTTCAACTTATTTATGCTTGTCAACACTTACACTAATGCAATTGATAAATGCATCTTATGTTTTGAGTTACTTCTATTATTGGGGTAATTTTCATCGATTTACTTGGATTTTGGCAATCAATAGGCTGTCATTTCTTTGTTTGCAAAAATTCATGAATGTACTTTTGACTGATTTATGCATGTTAACACTTTTACTAGTGCATTTGATAAATGTATCTTAATATCTGACTTTTATATGCAGTTTTTTTGAACTAAATTACGACAATCTTCTTGGTTTTGGTAATAAATGATATTTTCCGTTTTTTATTTGCGTTAGTTCACAATTTTACTTTTTAAATTTTGACTCATTTATGCTTCTCAACACTTTAACAACAACAATCAAGCCTTATCCCACTAAGTTAGGTCAGTTCAATGGATCAAATGGTGCCATAATGTTTTACGTATAGTTTTTGTAGGTCTCTCCCTATCTCTAGCGGTTTGTTTACCCTCCATCTAATATACTCTCCTTACTACAAAATCCAAAATTCTTCTCTATACATGTTTAAACCATTTAAGCTTAGTTTTCACCATCTTTTCTACTATAGGTGTTACCCTAACTTTTCCTCTGATGTTGTCATTTCTAGTCATATCTCGTCTAATCTCTCAATACACATCCACTGCAACATCCTCATATCTGTTGCACTTAATTTATTTGTGTTAGTTGTTTACAGCCCAACAGTATGTCCGATACAATATTGTCGGTCTTACAGCTGTTCAATAAATAATCCCCTTCAGTTTGAGCGGTACTTTTGTATCTCGTAAACACTTAAGGTCCTCCTCCATTTCGACCATCCAACTTTAATTCGATGCTTCACAACTCTTTCTATTTCTCTGTTGCTTTTGTACTATGGACTGAAGAAATTTAAACCATGTAACTTGTGGTATGATATGTTCTTCAACTTTCACCGCGAAGTTAGAAACGCTTCACCTTTCGCTAGTATTACATTCCATATATTCTGTCTAACTTCTACTCACGCCAAAACCATTTGCTTCTAAGGGATGTCTCCAACCTTTCATTTAATTTCTCTCTCGACCCCATCTAAGTAGGACTATATCATCTGCAAGTAATGAGCCATAGTGATGGAAAAAATCAAGAAAGTTTGATGCCACTTTCTGTTTTTGAGGCAATAAATTTCCTTTTGCATTTAGTTGTGTTTGTTAGATTTTTTTATTTGCAAGGCTTTATAAAACTTTTGTTGTGGTGATTATTATTGTTTTTATTAAAGAAAGAAATATTATTATTTATTATTAAAATTTAACAGTAGGAACAAGACATGCCAATGCCACCATTTATATACTGTCATGTGCACCCTATGACCAGCTTACCGTGATCTGCTATTCCACAAGGCATTTTTCGGTGTGGCTTCTCTGTGCTGTGTTCTTCTATCATGTACTTTGTACTACTGTAGTGGTCAAGGTTAACATGAATCACCTCAATCTCCCACGTGCTAGTTCTTTCAAACTAAGGCTAGGTATGTGACCCAATACACTAAAGTCTCGTCTGGAGAAAAGAGTTAAACATAATGCAACAGCACCAAGCATCTTAAAAAAGGAAAAATAATAATGATAAAACAAATAATACACTGTTAGTGATTTAAAATTAAAACATTCAATACAACATTAGTTAAGAGAGAGAGATGGTTATGAAATGCAGTGTTATCGTTTGCAGATGGTGAACCACGGAGGAAAGCCATAATCATGCTATTTTTAACTGCTATTCAGCCATTAATAACCATGATACTGCCATCCTCCACAAATTGACCATTGTAGTTAACATAGATCTGTCACGGCCGTTCTTTGATAAAATGTACAGAGGTACATGTCTAGAATTTTTAATTGGGCTTATGGTTTTCATATTTTTCTACAATATCTCTATAGTTTGAAGTTTATGCAATAGCGATATAAGGCTAAACCATGTAAAGAAGCATCCTTTGTTACTTTTTTTTTTCTGTTGAAGACCATGGTTTTGGTGCTTTAATTTGATATATGAATTGCTTTATTTTTCCCGAACCTGTTATACCCTTGCAATCTTTTGTATGCTTATACTCCGATTCAAATGTCAGTTGATGATATTGTGCTGAATCTTGGCTTCCTTATTCCAATTCTGATGTTTTATTTTATGGAGTGATGTATTATGAGTTTGTTATAGTTTGGAAATTGGCTCAATGAAATTTAGTTATACTATTGGATGAAGCTTTATTTTAGTGGTTATATTCTTTCAAATGGAAATAAGTTGTTCTCCTGTTATCCTTAATGTTTTTGGTTTCCCTATGTTAGTTCTCAAGACTGGAAGGCCGGACTAAAGATTCCACCAGCTGATACACGCTATAGGACAGAGGTATGTTAATATTTATGAATACTTTTATGCTATCTAATACATCAAGTTTCTGGTTATATGCATTTATTTTATAAATTTATCTTGATTTAGATCCTTTTGGAACTATAACTGAATTATAATATTTCTGATCGTGATATAGATCCTTTTGGAACTATAACTTAATTTTAATATTTTGTTGATTGATTTATGCCTTGGGTGCCCTGTACTCCATTAGGCATTTACAATCTGTTGTAAGGTATTTAAAGTTCAATCACTCTTATAGAACTTACAAACTACTTTAACTATTTATACTGTCCAAAGATCCAGGAGATATCAACGGCATTTACCAGAAATCGTGTTTTGGATTTCCATGTGCGGTGTGATTATGATAGATACTTGTATGTTAATTTGACTATTCAGGGAAGAATTCCCCTTATTACACTGGAGAGCTTAGGGTCTGCACATGCCAATACGTGAAGGCCCTGACTCAACAAATTACAACATGCCTCTCCTTTTAATCCTCCTCGTCATTTATAGGCTATGTTCCACGTATACTATTATGTTCCAGCCATAGATTCAAGCACGGGGTGGTGGTAGTTTCCAAAATCATAGGGTGCAGCTAGGAATGGCAAACGAGCATGCCACCCCCGTCTAGATCCGCCCTACAAAAGCTTGTGAAAAAATGGGGAAGGGCGGGCATAGTAGAGGGGGTGAACTGGAAACTTAGGCCCGCCCTGCCGGAAAACGGGCGCGGGGCGGGCCTGACAGCCACGGCACCCATAAAGCCTAAAAATGGAAAAAGTCATGCCCGTGCTTGGCAAAGTCCGCAAAAAACAGGACAGAGAGGGCATAGTTCAAGGCGCAGGCCTAAATTCTTGCCTCAGCCTGCAAAAAATTGCAGGCAAAACAGGCATGCCTGCTGGCCAGGCCCGTTTTGCCTTCCCTAGACGCAGATAAGTTAAATTGTATTATTAATATATTATTAACATAGATTTAAGAGGAAAAAGACCTTGAAATTATTGAATAGAAGTAGGGCTGGAAATGAGTCGAGTCGAGTCGAACTCACCTCAGCTCGGCTCGACTCGTTAAGAATTGTTCGAATTCGAGTTCGAGTTCGAGTTCGACACGAACTTTTTTTTAAGCTCAAACTCGACTCGTTATAAGTTCACGAACAGTTCGGTTCGACTTGTTAGGTTCATCTCATTAGGTTCAGCTCACATGGTTCACGAACTTAAAAACTATTTTTTAAAAAATATATATTTTTTAGTATATTTGACATTTTAAATAAATATATATTTTTAAAATAAAATATTAAAATAAAATAAAAGTTATCATATTGAAATTTAACTTTATCTTCGAAATCTACTAATTCAAAACCTACACAAACTTTCAAGAGATACATTTGAGAGTCTAATTCAAAAACTAATAAATTGAAGATTAAATTTGTCTAAGATTTGAAGTAAATATTTAAACCTAATCTTAAAGACAGTATAATTCTTTTCATATGTAATCGAGTTGACTCATGAACCTAACGAGTCGAACTATGTATAGTTCAAGTTCAGCTCATTTAGTTAACGAACTTAATTTTTCGCTCATACTCAACTCATTTGGTTCATGAACCTAGTTCAACGATTTAATTGTCGAGTCGAATTCCGAACTATCTTCGAGTTGGTTTGGTTCATTGCCAGCCCTAAATAGAAGGTTAAAACTTGTACTGAATTACTTAATTTCCTTATGAGTTAAACCCAGTAGTTTAGATTATAATAGTTTCAGTGTTTAAATTCCTTACCACTGTATCTTAATCTTGCAAGATGGGCTCCACTGATTTCATTTCAACTCCATTTTTGTTCGATCAACCCTGAATTCTATTTCTGACCAGAGATTACTCTGATTCTAGTTGATTGAAACTATTGTCTTCATTGGAAGAATTAGGGTAGAATTCCCCTTATTACAGTATATAGAATACATTGCATTAATTCATTGGTCTGACCCCCCAATTCGTGAAGGCTCTTGCTCTCTTAGTTGACAAGACACCTCTCATTGTCCTTATCCATAGGCAACATTCTTTTTTTAATCATCATATTCCCTGACAGCTACTGAATTATTTCTAATTCTCTCATCTTACAACTTGTCAAATTATTTTTTTGTTACATGATTTTATTAAGAAAGATCTCGAGCTTAACAATTTAGATAAAAGCAAGGTCCTGGGTATAACATTATGGCGGAAATTGATCCATGTAGCCGACCCCACTTAGTGCGATAAGGCTTGGTTGTGTTGTTATTTTATTCATGGATTAGTTTACATGAAGGCTGTGAAAAGTGAGCTGCCTTATCTTTTGTCTACTTAAAATGCCTAATAAATGATATCATTCATGGATTAGTCATTAAAGCTTCTTTGATTATTGGGTCGTTCATCATTAACTTTTAATTCTAGTTTGTAACACTTATCTTGTTGCTCTGCGTTTATTGTTCCCAGGATGTTACAGCAACTAAAGGAAATGAATTTGAGGATTACTTTTTGAAACGGGAGCTGCTCATGGGAATATATGAGAAGGGTTTTGAAAGACCTTCCCCCATCCAAGAAGAAAGCATTCCAATTGCTCTTACTGGCAGTGATATTCTTGCCAGGGCTAAGAACGGAACTGGCAAAACAGCTGCATTTTGCATTCCTGCATTGGAAAAAATTGATCAGGATAATAATGTTATTCAAGGTTTGACATTCTCTTCCCTTAAGGTGCTTTACGTGATTCTAAGAAATCTAGTTGAAAGGACTGTATATAATGATGTGTTAGTTTTATAACGCATCCTGGTAGCCTGATACTGATTCTGAGCAGTATCCTGCTAAATAAAAAAGAGAAGAAAAATGTAACTTGTGACAGGTTAGGTTCCGCAATTGTATGGTCTTCAAAGAGCATCAATTTGGTTTCAAGATGTCTTACTTTGGCTTTTGCTCTTCTCCTGAAAATGATTAAAGTGCATATTTGTTAGTCTTAGACTTTTGTCTGACGTAAAAGACCAACAGCAGTATGATAAATTCATAATATCTTTTGCAATTAATATTATGTATTTTGATGTTAGGATTTAAGAGCTCAGTTCGTTTTCATAACAATTTTGAAAATTTCTTCAATCAAACTGATATCTTGTTGATGAGTTGTTTCTTTTAAGAAGATATTTTGTGATGCAGATAGATTCTTGCCAACTATAATTTGAAAGTAATATTATTTTGTAGGTGGTTTTCTTTTTATCCGTATATCTTTAGGATTTGTGTTTTAAAGAAAGCATAATGATATGCTCTGCCCATGTTTTGACTATACTGTTTGTATTATGACACAGTTGTTATCTTGGTCCCAACACGTGAGTTGGCTTTGCAAACATCTCAAGTGTGTAAAGAGCTTGGAAAGCATTTGAAAATCCAAGTTATGGTTACAACAGGAGGTACCAGTCTAAAAGATGACATAATGCGCTTATATCAACCAGTTCACCTGCTTGTCGGTACCCCAGGAAGGATATTGGATCTTACGAAGAAGGGTGTTTGCATTCTTAAGCATTGCTCAATGCTGGTTATGGATGAGGTAAATATATTACACCTGAGTTTATTCGTTTATAGAATCCTGTTGAGAAACATCAACTATGTGAAAAACATTTCACATATCTAAAGAGATTTAGAAAAATGAGGGCTGGAAACATAATTGGATTCAATCAGACAAGTATGACTTGATGTAGAACTATGTTTCTGTGCATTTGTGTATGATTTGCTAGGATTAGAGAGATCCACATTCTAAATATTGTCAGCCGATGTTTGAAGCTAATGCCTCTGTTTACTGATATCTTCTTTTTTGTTTAAATATCCGTAGCTTTTTCATCATGGCATTGTCGAGTAGTTACAGTTATCACTCTGCAGTTTTTCATAGCTTTCTGTGTTTCCTCAGGCTGATAAGCTTCTCTCCCCAGAGTTCCAGCCTTCGATTCAACAACTGATTCATTTTCTTCCAACAAACCGTCAAATCCTGATGTTTTCAGCAACCTATCCTGTTACTGTGAAGGACTTCAAAGATAGGTTTCTTAACAAACCATATGTCATTAACCTTATGGATGAGCTCACTCTGAAGGGTATTACACAATTTTATGCATTTGTGGAAGAGAGACAGAAAGTCCACTGTTTAAATACTCTCTTTTCTAAGGTTTGATTTTTTTGTCCTCTTAATTTTCTTATATGCCATCTGTGAATATTATGATGCTAATAATAGTAGTTTCTTTTCCAGCTACAAATAAACCAGTCAATTATCTTCTGCAACTCAGTGAATCGGGTTGAACTCCTTGCCAAGAAAATCACTGAACTGGGGTATTCATGTTTCTATATTCATGCAAAGATGCTGCAAGACCATCGTAATAGAGTATTTCATGATTTCCGTAATGGTGCATGCCGAAATCTTGTCTGTACTGGTATGTTGCTGACACTTTAGCAACCTCTTGTAAATTGGCAGTTTTTCTTCTTGTAAGTTGCTTGGAATGATATTTAATGTACAATATATTTGTTTTCAGTACCTAGTTATTTGGGGTTCTTGTTTCCTTTATTTTGACATATCTTCATTCCTTTTGATTTCTAAATGAATTCAATAATCAATAGTTGTACTCTTCACATATTGTTTATTGTAGTTTACTATGTACATCAAGTGACATTGTGTATGTTAAGGAACCTTTTGTTTATTATGTGTATAAGCTGATGGTGAAATTTTACATTTATATACTGTTCTAATAATTTAAACTTTCATTTTTCTTTGTGTGAAACATTCACAGATCTTTTTACTAGGGGTATAGACATCCAAGCCGTTAATGTTGTTATAAACTTTGATTTTCCCAAGAACTCGGAAACTTATTTGCACAGGGTATGTTCGATTTCTGCTCACTTTGAATCCAATTTTCCCTTTTTTTTTGTATCAATTACATGTACATGTTCTGACGGATATTCTGCTTTTGATAGGTTGGTCGTTCAGGGAGATTTGGCCACCTTGGTTTAGCGGTGAACTTGATCACTTATGAGGACCGCTTTAATTTGTATGTAATGTAGTTGGTGTTAAATAAGTTTTATAGGTTCTGGCTGTAGGTTGCTGATGTGTTCCATCTTTTGTTCAGATATAGGATTGAACAAGAACTTGGCACTGAAATAAAGCAAATTCCGCCACACATTGATCAAGCATTTTATTGCCGGTGACCACGGTAGTTACATGGGTTGTTTTTACAAAGTTTGATGAGTAGCTATGGTGAGTAACCAGACTTTTTTACTTTCCTATTTACAGTTGACAATTTGGATCCTGCTTTCTGACTAGAGTTTTGAAACTGTTCATTGGAACAAATTTATCTCCCTCATCAAAGACAATGCTGTAATTCATTTCTCTTTAGGATAAAATGATAGTGCAGTGCCTAACCAAAATCATGTATCATATTGGTTGTCTTTTAACTGGGTGCTTCAATTTTGACATTATTTGTATTGTGTTTAAAACTTTATTTGACCAAGATACATGATTTATATTAATGATGCTATTCTAATTTTAGATAGTTGTTTTTCACATTTGGTTATGCTAAATTCTTTTGTTCCATGATCTGTTCAATGTGGTTCAATTGTGTAGTTCTGTTGCTAACACGTGTTCATTTTCTACAGGTTAATGTGTCTGTCACTCATGCAAGCAGGTGGTGTGCGAGGAAGTATTATGGAATTTGGAGTATTGTTGGACCCTTTGTTAAGTTTTTTTTCCTTCCCTTTTCTTTCCAATTTCTGGTATAAGAGCCGTGAAACATGAGAGGTTGCATATGGCCTTGCATTTGAGGATGAACTATGGAAATTGGGATATTGTTGGAACCTTTGTTTAGTGTTTTATTTTTAATGAAAAGTTTCTGGATGAGAGCCGTGAACCTGAAGACATTAGAACCTCCAGAGAATTCAGTTTTGGCTTTTAACTGCCATATGTTTTGGCGGGTCTAGTTGGTGTTTCCGTTTGTTACATTTACAGATGTTACTGCATGTTAGTACTGTTACTGCATGTTAGCAGTACTGTTATTTTCAATTAAATAAATGGTTAAGAGATAATTTACCTTGTTATGAATGTCCTTTTCCATGCTATTTGATCTACCTTTGCAGTTGAAGTTCATGCTAAGTTTGTTTTCGTGTTCTGGTAAAATGTGATGCTTGGTACTGTTTGATTATGGATTTTGATCCATTTTGAGGTAGCTTTGGTAGGATACATGACTAGATAGATTACCGGTCTAAGACTCATTGTGAGTGCTGTCAATTTTAAGCCATATACCATAATATCCATTGACATATATCATTCACTTATTCAAGTACCGCTAACCTCATGTTCCATTCCATACGAAATAACCACAGTAGTACACATGCTATCTATCACGGATTCAATTGTATTCTACGAACCTAGTATCTTCCTCAAATTATCTTGAAATATTTCACTTTTTTTGGGATAAATAATAGCTCACTTAAAATAATTCATGAGTAGTTAGGTTAGATACATATTTTACACAAGGACCACACTTTAGATTTCTTAATTCACCAAGATTTACCATACAAGACCACACACGTGATCGAACAACACACTACGTCATATAAGTCGACACATTATATCTAGTCGGTCTAAGTGAAAGATAAGTGAAGTCCTTAGTTAAGGCCGCCACTCTACCCATCCTGCCCTAGTAAGTCCCACACTGCTCGTTAATTTTGATGACATCATCTCTCTTTTGGTACCCAACAAAAACTAATGTAGGAGTCTAGGAGAGACCCTTCAATAGTTTGTTCAATCTAAAAGTTTTTAACTTTAGGTCCAATCTTACTCTATAATTACACTGGATATGTAGACCGTAGAACCTTCACACCCTCATTCGAAGTGGAGTTCTTATTCAACTACTAGATGATTTCAATACAAGAAAAATACTATTGGCAAAATAATATTACTGTATTTATTGGATTTTTTTTTTTCTTTTATTGAAATTATCCGTAAGACTAGGATTGTATTTTGTTTTTTTAAGGAAAATAATATGTTTATATAGAATGAAGATGGTAAAAGATGTCCAAAGTATAAATAGCAAAGAAGTTAGGGTAAAGTACTAAAACAAGCCACCACCACAAATAAAGTACTTCAATACATCAATAAAAAAGCAAACTACTATAACAAAAACAACAATAAAGACAAAAATAATAAGTCATAAAAAACATATCCTAGAATATCAAATAAGCAATGAAAAATGCATCAGGCAATAAAAAAAAAGTTTAGATCTCCGCCGCTCGGAAACCCCATCAAAAAATATTCTAGAAAGCATTAAAAACACTTCGCCAAAGAATCTAATGAAGACAATCTTACTAACCCAACTCACAAGTTACAAAGATATAAGAATCTGACTCAACCGACCCCGACGCATAGGACACCCACACCCTCAAGATAAAAATCACCATTCTCATCAAAAGATTTAACTTAGTAGAAATCTTATCTTGCAAAGGGGCCTAGCTCCCCCGAATAAGAGGAATGATCAAACCTGCTATACTAGAAAAGAAAATAAGGGGATGGTTAAGCTCAAGAAGGGTAGAGCGAGTTGAGGCAACCGAAAATACACCATTTCTGACATGTTTTCAATACCAACAATTGAGATTCTAAGAGAGAAGCACATCGTGAATACAAATGAAAATAATATTGATCATCTCCTGCTCATTAATAAATAAAGCTCTCCTTCATCTTAGATTCCAAATAAAGACTCTATCGACCCAAACCCTAACTTTGACAATAGTCATACCAATCTAACTTGAGATACTAAAAAGCCAAGGGAATCTAATACTAAGGCAGATAGAACCAACCCAAGGATCATCCCAAAAGAAAATTAGAAGACCGCTCCCTACTTTATTTATAAGCGCTATAAACTAATTCGAAGAATCATTAACATTAATACACAAACAAGAAACATCTTTCCACCTGGTGGAGTATAGGTGTGAGAGCGATGATCTCCCTCCAAGAAAGAATAAACAATGTAGGATTTGTAGGTAGATAGAATATCCACCCCATAGGTCTATTGCACTTGAGATCAACCTCCACCTCCACTTACTCAATAGAGCTAAGTTAACTAGACATAAATATCAAATCCCTAAACTATATTTCTTAGGTTTACACACATAATACCAACTAGCCCAAACAATATTATAATCGTCTTTAACCCCATCCCAAAAAAATCTCATTTTAAGAAGGATAAGAAGAAAATCATGATGAATTTAATAACATAATTAAGTAGGATAACTCACCCTAAACTAAAAAACCTATGCCTCCAAGAATGAAGCCACTTAAAGACAAGATTTACCAGGCCTCTCAAGTTGAGTCAAGACGAGAATCAGCTCCCTCTAGAAGAGTTAGACACTAATTTATAGTGGAAAAAGTCTTAAGAAAAATCAAATAAACTAGAATCAACATTCAACCGACATGATTTATTGTAGCAAAATTCATCCAAAGAACCGAGGAAATATCAAACCCATACACAATAGGGATATACCTATAGCGCTTTACCTAAGCCATTACATTTTTGTGATAATTGATCTCATGTAATATATTTATACATAGTTATTTTAAATGAGTATATTTATTTTAATATTATTTGAAATTATTAATAAATATATGAAATCGTGTGTGAGCGCGCGCACGCGTGTTTGTGTGTGTGTGAGCATGCCTAAGCGTGCATGTTTCGTTCTGAAACCAAAATCAATGTTGATTTGTGATAGATGAACCTGGATCGGTGGTGCTGATCTCTGATGTGGTGACCTGAAGTGGACCTGCAAGGTTAGTACTCTAACTCCCAGTCAGTTCAAAGTCGAAGATGAGTATAGTGAAAAGTGTACCTTTAACCTCATGTGTGCTGAAATTATATGTTGAATTATTTTGATTGGGATTGCACTTGATTGGGCATTTTCTTTGGCCTTCGGACGTCCTAAAACAATAGCCACCGTGGCTTAGCTGGGTAAAAATAGTCGAGGAAGTCTTCAGAATCGTGGATAGATTCTAGGAATGATATCCGTCCATAGAAAGAAGTGGGAACGTTTGGATCAGTTACAAAATTAGTGGGAAACCAGCGTATTAAATGCTTTCACATAATCGAACATTTTATTGATTTTCTCTTATGTGTGGATTTAGGTGATCAACTTAGGGTATGACGCTTCCTCATAGTGCACTTGAGTACATTTGAGTTCGTTTACATTCCCTAGGAGAAATCTTATCGTTGATCTTTCAACCTCTCACTCTCGCTGATCTGGTATGCTAATTTCCCACATCTATGTATAAGGGTTATTGAGATTTGAGAGAAATTTTTGCTTCCCTTGATAATCAATTTATACTTGATAACATTTTAACTTCTTCTTGTCCAGAAGTATTTTTCAAAGTGATTGCCATTCTTTGAACAAAGCTTCCACCCTTCCATTTGAACTACACCTTTCTTGTCAGATTCTGTTTTTCCAAGGTACCTTCCTTACCTCAAGCTTTTTAATTTCCTCAACATTTCCTTTATCATAGCCAATATGAATGATAATCCCATAAGTTTGTCTAAAAATTCTGGGAGTGATGACTCCTCTCCCTTAGTTAGGTTAGAAATATCTTCTAATCTGATTCTTCCCACTTAATCATTGACCAATTATCCTACGAGGTTGTATATGTAGCTAACGACTCTGACTCATAGAAGATTTCTAGAGGCTCTTCTTGTAAAGGAACTACTTCGATCGATTCTTCTTTCGATGCTATCTTCTCCGATGAGGATGCAGAAGATGATATCGTATTCACTTTCGTGCCCACTTCCTCCCAAGCTGCATGAACTTTGACTTTGCTTACTTTGCAGGATATGGAAATGTAGGTTGCATGCTATTATAAATAGGGAGAATGCTATAGATAGTACTAAGGATTATTTAAAATCCTACGGTTGAGATCCAAGCGATGCCGACATCAAAGATCCTCTAGAATGTGGGGCCCGCGACCAGATGAGGTTAGCTGGCTTAAACCCTTTGAGATCTTTAAAGTCGACGAGTTGTCCTTGAGGATGGCTGCTTTGATGGAATTGACCGATGTAAGCAAATAAAACTGGGTGGACTCATAGATAGTGGGTACCCCGATTCGATTTAAGGGACCAAGCGATCGTAAAAGCAACCAACATCACAATTGCCTATATTTCTGATTGGCCGACTATTCAGGTGGATCTTGAAAAAAGGATATGCAACACCTGAAGGGTTCCCTGTTACTTTTTACAAGTGTTTGTTCACCATGATAAACACACGATTTCCTCTGTATGAATTTGAGGTGGAAGTGTTGAAGTACCTGAAGGTTGCCCCCTCCTAGATTCAACCGAGTTCCTGGGCTTACATATGGGTGTTTCAATGTTAGGCCGAGCATAGGTTTTGGAAAACCTCATACTGTATGTTATTAAATCTATTTCTAGTAATACACACTTCTCAATAATATCCGAGTTCAGGGACTTATTGGGCTATGTCAACATGTTCCCGTTTTCTGCCCTTTCTCTAAAGACTAGGGTGACTTTCTAAGGCGCTTTGTGCTGGCGAGGCTCTAAACTCAGGAGGCTCACCTTGAATTTTACTCCAGCCCTACCGAATATACTCTCCCTTATAAGGGTAGGTTTTTGAAATTTTGGGCTTGGCCCCACTTCCATCCTAAGCCTTATTCGGAAGGTGTCAAACTATAATCTTTTACTGTTGAAGAAATTATGAAGAATAAGTTCACAGAGTATCTATATTGGGGACTTAGATATGAGGAGGGATTTAGACCAACCAAAGTTTCTTCGTATTAGAAGAATACATCTATTGATACCCGTGCTAATATGAGTGCCCGATTGTCGCTACTCGAAAAAATGCAACCATGGGGAGGCGAAAAGATAGACAAAAGAGTCGCCATCGAACTTTATTTATCCCATGAGGGGAAGGGAAAACATCGAGAAAACCCTAGGGAAGAAATGGATAAGATGGTCTCGCGACCAAAGAACGGGTTCGGAAGCCGGTTATGCGAAGGGAAGGTATTAGCACCCCTCGCATCCATCGTACTCGATGGGAACCATTTGTTTATCGACGTGTGAAGGTATTTGCTTAAAGTTTATTGCTAAATGAGCGTGTTCTAGGGGATGAAGAGAAAGGTTTGAAACTGGGAAAGGGAAGGTAAAGGGGAAAAAAAAGGACTCGGTAGGACTTCGCGGTTCTAGGCCTACGTATTCTCAACAGATATGAGAAAGTCAGAGTCGACGTAGTTCGGGGAACTACTGATATAGGGGGGAATGTGCTCGCCAAAACATCGCTGTCTTGTGCCTACGTATCCTCATCTGACATGAGAAATCAAAGCAAACGTAGTTCGGGATAAGGTTAACCGATGTTTTCATGGATGATGTTATCATGCACATTCTAGCAGTTTAGGTATATTGCTGCTCGACCATTGGAGACTTAGGCGTTACCTGTTTGCGGTGGAACGGACGTAACATATCCTTTTTAAAATATTAGTTTTTGTTATGAAATCGTATGACGAACGTAACGTCTTCGTATTGAAAGACGAGTATCAAGACCACACACACTACAGTGAGTATCCTAACACTCAGAGAGGAAGAAGTCTACACTCAATCCTCTCTCTTTAATTCAACACAAAGAGAACTTAATTCTCTTATTAAAGTATTTTTTGGTTTTGAATGGTAAGTGCTTTTGCGACTGTAAACCCTACGGTAAATGTCAAGCACTCGGGATAGGAGAAGGCCTACGCCTAACCACTCCACGACCATTCAAGTTTTTGTTGTGAAAAGAATTTTGAAAAAGGCACTCGGCACAGGACCGAGGTTTTAGGAGAGTGAGGTGTGGCGAATACGGTTATGTCTTCGTATTGAAAGGCGAGTATCAAGACCACACACACTATAGTGAGTATCCCGACACTCGGAGAGGAAGAAATCTACACTCAATCCTCTCTCTTTAGTTCAATACAAAGACAACTTCATCCTTTTATTAAAGATGGTGAATTGGTTCAATAATCATTTGAGAAAATCCACTTGATGTGGGATCAAGGGTTTGATTGCTTAAAAAGTTTAAGGTGATGCGAACAAGGTTGATGACGATGCACAAGGCAATCGACTTACAAGGTCAAAAAATGGCTCGATGTGAATCGAGAGTTTGTTTTCTTGAAAATAGTTTTTGGAACCAAAGGTAAAAAATGACCAACAATAAACACGCACAAAGACCATACAAACACAACAGGTTAGTCGACTTAAAACAACACAAAATACAAAAAAAAATGGCGAACTCCTTGAATTTTTTTTTAAGAACAAACTAGAAAAACCAGGGGAAGTTCGCTAGGCGAAGGTTGTAGCGAAGCTACCCAGAAACACAAGAAGTTCGCTAGGCGAACTTCCCAGCAAACGCAAACAGAGGCGAAATGGGGGCAAAGTTCTCTAGGCGAAGGTGCCCAGAAAAAACAGCAATAAATTCGCTAGGCGAAAGTGCCAGCGAACACAAACAGAGGCGAAATGGGGCAAAGTTCGCTAGGAGAAGGTGCCAGCGAACATGACAGAAGAAAAAGTCCAGAAGTTCGTTAAGCGAACTTCATGTTGTTTTGCCCAGATTGCACGTTTTTTTTATGGAAACAGTGGGAAAAGTGGCAAAGTTCGCTAGGCGGACTGCTAGCGAACATGACAGTGTTTTAATTTTTTTCAACTCATGTCACAATGAGACCTACACCATGTTCTATCTCTTTTCTTAGTTCTCTTACAACAGTTTCTTGGTCATATCAAGACCTTATTACAACATACACACAAGCAAAAACACAAGAAAATAAAACATGCACAAAGAAAGTAAAAGAGATAAGGGTTTGAAGGGAAGGATACCCAAGAACTACTAGCTTCCTTCACTACCAATGGCTTTATTAGGATGTCCTCCTCATTCTTCTGGTTTTCTACCTCACTCTTTGTTCTCTCAAGGTTTTCTTTTCAACCTTTTTCTGTTTTTCTCTTACTCTCCTTTTTTTTTGATTTTCTCTCTCTATGTTTCTTTGCTCTCAATCTCTCTATGTCAATGTGTGTGAATGAATGTGTTTACAACCCCATCTCCTCTCTTATCTCACTTTTCTGCTGTACCAAAATAATAGATCTTGCACATGCTTCAATTTTCAGAATTTCCATACTTGGAAATATTTATGACCACTTTCTTTGTGCAACCCCACTTTTTTCCATTTCTAGCATGCTGCTTTTTTGCTTTTACTGCTGCACTTTTCTAGTGCTGTTTTTTCAGCATTGCCCTCCTTTATTCACTTGTTCTTGGCTTGTACTTGTGGTCTATGCCTCTCCTCTTGACAGATTTTTAAAGTTCATAATTTTGGAATGTAAGTGAACCAACATTATCTTGTTCCTCAAGTTTGTGACATGGTTTACTAGGTTGGGAATTAATTGGTCATGGGGTTGTTTTGGATCAATTTAAAAATGCCCATGAATACATGCATAACCTTGATCTTGAAATATTACAACATTGAGTTAGCTCTAAAATATTTTCCCTGCATGCTTGTAAGTACAAAGAGGATTATGTGGACTTGATGGGGGCATGAAGGGTACCATGGCATGAAGTTATTTAGAAGCTTGAATTAAGACTAGAAATATCTTATTTTTCCTAAGCATTACTAAGAGTTTGAAACTATGTAACAAATGTGACATTCTTGTAAATGTCATGAAATTTCTCTTTGTAAAAATTCTTGAATTTAGTCTTGATTTCCATGAACCTTGAATTTGGAACAATGGGTCTCCCTTATGCCAATCAATTTGCAAGGGATGAAGTCTTGAATTATGAACTTGTGATCTTTGAACTCCACTTGAACATAGAGTTGGAAACAAAATTGGATGGGAAAAATCTTGAATTAGGCCTTGCACTTCATGTTCCTTAGGAATATTAATCTTGAATATCCTAATAAAAAGGGGGCAAATTTTGGGGTGCAACACCGGTCACCCGAAATGGAACAAAATCTTTGGCGAGGATGAAGTCCTCCCTAATTTTTTTGACACGAGTGTTTGTACTTGTAAATAAAATGTATGCTCCACAAAAGGTCTATGTTATTTCCCCTGCTGAAGGTGTCAAATTTGGTCCCCCAACTTGGGCAATTACTCCTCCTCTTACAATGCCCTTTGCATGTGCTTCTATTAAGGTTTCCCCAGCCTCCCCAGAACACGACCATCCTCAAAATGCCAGTGCTTCTCTGGTTGAGGTGGATTAGAGTCGACCACTTACTGCCCTGGAAAAGAAATACTGGGATCAAGATTAAAGTCCTCTTTTGGAGGAAGATTCTTCTAAATGAGCCTGTCTGTCTGAGAGTCGTGCTTTAGGACCAACCACCCTCTTCTCAAATTGCCTACCATTCTACCTACCTAGATTCCTCACACTCTAGAGGAAGCCACTACTTCTACTTTTTAGGAGGATCTGATCTACCTTCAGAATCTTCCTTAGGTAGATAAAATGGAACTTTTATTCCAAGGCTACCTTCTATACCTACCAGAAGGCCTTTCTATTCTCTCTTGCTGCTGTTGATCAGGGAAATCTCTTGGCCATGATAATCCTTTCAGGGAGATAAAATGTGAAGCTATGGAGCATAAGTGATCCAAGTTTCAGGAGTAAATGTCTTCTTTATGGGAAAAATGTTCTTTGTGCAAAGGATTTTTAGGAGGAGGCAAAGATTCATGCCTCCCCTTTTACTCTAGTTGCCAGGATTACTGAGTTTGAGTTTTCTCTTGAGGTAGAGAATAAGCATCATAAGGAAATATTTTCTTCTTCCATAGAGGCAAAGTCCTATACTTAGGAGATTGTGGGTTGAAGACCAGACGACTCACGATGACCAGGTGGCTGAACTAGGAAATAAGGTTGATGAATCCACCCAACAAAATTTGATTAATGTATACATGGATTTTGATCATGTGGTTAACGAGGTGAAAAATATTCGTCCAGGTGTCTCTCTTCCCCTATCCTGTTCTGGACGGGGCTTTGGTAGACACCCGCAGTGCAGCGTCTAAGGGGATGTGTCTTAACTTTTTTATTTTTTTATTCCTATTATTTGAAATGCTATTAGGGAGTTATGCCTTTGCAAAGATAACAATATTTATAAGTCACCTTTCCGTTTGGTGCCTTTATTTATATTCTTGTGCTTGATATGCTTTATTTAGCTTCTTTATGGTCATCTAATTCACCATACGAGTCGCTGTCTCCTAGGCTTCAAACTAACTTATGGTTTCTATTCTTGCCATATTCAAACTTAACTATAACCTCTAAACCTTTGACTTCATTCATAGTTTGTTTGTTGATGGCATCTATTGTGTCTGTCGAATTCTGTGATCCCAACCAGGGTAACATGAACCCACAACGAAGTTTTGCCATTACCGATTCCGATCGAAAAGAGTTAGCACTATCCTTTAGTAACATTAGAAACCATCCTCAACAAAAGTTAGGGTTCTAGTATCTTCCCCTAGGTTTGTCTTGGTTCGAGGTGGACGTCTCTAGGATCCACTGCCTATGCTTTTGGAGTGGCTAGTTCCTAAGAGAGGGGTGCTCCAGCTACGCTTTTAGGTGTGCTCAGCAAGTGTTGAATATGCGCCAGAGGTGTGGCCTCTATTTTCATGCAGAGGGTTATAATAACTTATGCATTTGCAATATTTTTTACAATTAACATATTAATTACTGAAATTTAACAAAACGTCGAAGAATATTCATCTTGTTCAAAAGGCTGTGAATTGAAATTTCATGTATTTGCCTTGCGGCCGATGTTGGTCTCTATAAATCCTCTAAAGTTTAGTCAATGGTGAGTTCTAAAGGGAGGTCGTAATCTACTTCCACATATCCGACTGGACTAGCCTCAATCTGGATTACTTGGAAATTGCCATTGAAGAAGTAATTAAGTTTTTCAAAGAGGAATTTTTCAATATCCCATGCCCCTTTCTAGTTGACATGGGTTGAGTCTCATTTCCTTTTTCTTCTATGATATTTCCAAGTGAATTGGGGAAGCTGCATCATTTAACTTTTCCAAGAAGGACCTACCGAGGACGTACTTGACAATGCTTATGCGCAAAAGTTTTCAGAAGCTGAGGTCACCTTATTCTTGTCCATTCATATTCCATCGGTGGTGTTAGATTAGTCACCCCGCAAAGGAAAGTTATCAAATCATCAAAGGCCAATGGGTCGATGCAATCATATGCATTTAAATCTGATTGACAGAGATTTAGTTGCTCGATTACGTCTAGACGGAAGTTGTTATGTGAACTCCGTTGTCTACGAGGAATCTTGTGAACATTTTTCCAATGACAATTACTGTGATAAGTAAAAGCAATTTCATGCTAGAGGTCCCGTTTATCTTCTCACAATCTAGGGATCCTAGTGCTAGTTGATCCTCATTTAGTGGTTTGGCATCAACTATTTTTTGGGGAGAGGTGCTCGGATGATAAATCTATGCTAGATGTCCCTGCATTGCGGATCTCACTTATGGAGGTCAGTTGAGATGGAGAGGAATCGATAGATCTAACAGAGCTCTTTATTATGATGTATGAGGTGACTATCTCATTCTCTCGGTGGTCCAGATAGAGATTTGACTTTGAATCAAAGATGATATATTCATGGAATTTGCGTGAGTTAGGAACCAATTCCCACAGATGGTACCATTGTTCCATTTTGGAACCAAAATTGGTGTTGATAGGTGATAGATGAACCTGAATCAGTAGTTGTGATCTCCGATGCGACGCTGCAAGATGGACCTAGAAGGTTAGCACTTCAACGCTCAACCCAATTTTGAGTCTAAGATGAGTATAATGTAAAGTATAGATAAAAAAGTGTACATTTAGTCTCATGTGTGTTGACTTTATCATTAGATTATTTTTATTGAGTTTGGACCTGATTGGGCCTTTGGCCGACGCAAAACAATATGTAATATTACTTGAAATAAATAATATAATATATTTACATAATTTATTTATAATTTACATTAATATTATATATTCATTTCAAATAATATTATTTATGTTTACTTTTATTTTTTTAATACATAAGATTAATCATCACAAAATCACAATGAATCAGTTGGAAAAGGGCATCATTTATATCCTTTGTGTGTATGAGTTTGAATTCCATTGGGACAACTCTTGTTTTTTTTTATCTTTTACTCCCTCTGGTCCTTTTTATAAGAGACACTTTACATTTTTAGATTCATTAAATAACTAATGTATCTGGTCTATAATATAGACCAGATACATTAATTATTTAATCAATCTAAAAAGGTGAAGTGTTCCTTATAAAAAGGACCAAAGGGAGTAAAACATTGACATTGAGTTAAAATTAGTATGTAAGTTGTGAGATTTTTTCAAAATAATTTGCTAGCGCCATGCCTATGCCTTAAGTGTCCATGAGTTCAATACCCATAAGAATAATTTTTTCCCCACACGGTCCAAGGGTAAAAATACCAATAGCAAAGCTAGGGGAATAAAGTGCAAAACATGTAGACTCTTTCTCCCTATCTGAGCAGATAATCCCACACGCGAGTAACCTTTTGACCATCTAGATTAACCTGGCGGGTGGCGTGATGCATGCCTCACCTCACGCTTTTAGGTTTTGACCACCTCTCCTATTTAAGAAGGAAAGTACGCAATTTTTTAGATATTAAACTCCATTTTAACTTATACTTCACATTTCATTCTTATATAGACTTGAGCGTTGGAGTTATAACCTTGAAGGTTAACACCCTCTCCGCCATATCAAAAGCTCAGAACCATCGTAGTAAGCTCTGCATCCTCACTTAACGATCAACTTTGGTTCCACTATGAAACATTAGCATAGTCTATGGGAATCAATTTAATATTCCTACAAATTTTCACGATCATGTCTCTCTTGATTCAATCAAATCTCCTTTGTCAGAAGCTCAAATATCCTCCACTCAAAGTTAAAATATCTGTTTCCTGATCACTTTTCTCGTATCTCAAATTATTTTTCTCTATATCCATCCTCAGATTCATCGAATATGGTGGAATTAAAAGCAACATACTTCCCTATCCAATGGCAAGCCGTCGGTGCCGCTGTTGTTGAAGTTACCAAAGATCCACCACCTCTTCCTTAAAGAGCAGATGATCAAGTTTAAGTAACATCTCCATATGTTCCTTCTCGACAAGATCCAATTCAACCTAGAGAATATTAAGGAGTTTTCAAACCTCTTTTATTCCCCGAATATGCACAACAATTCCACCTGGGTGAACCTTAGCTCATACCTCCACCACTGCCTATGATACTTGGATAGGAGATGCTTCATGGTTTTTAAATATTGCCGGATAACCTCAACATGCAGGGAGAAAATGATATGTTATACATTGGTTACACCATGGTGCAATAACATAATTCTCAGGACTTAGCGGAAATAATATTCAGAATTGAAAAGAGCTAGGGTTTCACCACAAACTTCAATGCTCTAAAGACGCAACCCACAACCACGACCATCCTTAGTGAGATCATAAAAGGTAAAAATAAACCCTTTACAAATCCATTGACCGCTTTACCAAAGCAGTTGCGGCATTGGGGGTTCAGATGAAAGTCTGAAGTGCTAGATTTTGAAAGGGGTTTAAGGTAGGACTGTAAGTTCTTAGAGAAAATAGGGTGTAAAAAGGCCCATAATTTAAAATATTTGTTGAGTAGGACATAACCTTACATTAATTATGAAGAAAAAAAATCTTATACATGAGAATAAAATGAGGGTCAAGGAACCCAGACCTATTCGGCCATCAGAGAGAGACGCCAATTGACATGAAGAATAAGTAAAGCGCGTACCCAATATAGATTTGATGTTACACTCCCCTAAACACTTAACGAGAGAAACTTTAGAGTAAATTCGTAAACAAAGAATTTAAAGAAGCCTTGATTAGGAACCCGAATTCGGTCAGGGAATCCTCTCAGACTGATAAATCTAAATATTTTTCTTTCCACAAAAGTTATGGCCATAAAAGAAAGAATTATATTCATATGAAGGATTCAATAGAGGGAATGATCAGATGGGATGACTAACCAAGTACATTATGGATAGCAAGAAATACTAAGAAGACTCCCCGAAGAAGAAACCCCCCAAGAGAATTGTTGAAGTCATTGTCAAGGCTAATGGAAAGGATACTAGCAACATGGAAGAAGAACATAAGAGGAAACCCCAATACGTTGCTTCCATCACTGGTGATGCCCCATAGGGTGACAAAACCATCAAAGAGGATGATAAATAAGAATATTGACGAGTTAATGAGTGTTAACAAGAAGGACACAAGAATTTCAACAAAAGGTGATAATGACCATAATCACAAACTTTGATGTCTCTCAAGTGCATATTGATGATGGCCATTCCTATGACATCATGTACTCAAATATTGAAAATATATGGTTGAAGAAGGAGAATTGTAACTCTATGAAGGGTCGGACCTACTAGATTAATCGATTCTCAATTCCTGGTAGTCCCTTGTAGGAGTGTCTACAACTACATCCTAGGACAGAACTTTGCAAAAACTTTAGACATAATATCATATTTGGTCCACGTCAAGCTGAAGTACCACAACATCCACGATAAGAAAAAACCAATAAGTAGTGACCTATATGGGGCGACAAGGATATATAAGTATTTTCAACAGGACCGAGAAGAAGGTGAAGGAAAATCCATGAAGATCAATGTAGCTTATATGCTCAGGAAACTGCGAGACATGGCTTCCCAACCTCATACATGTACGGAAGATCTCGGCCCAAAAAACACAAGTGGCTGATTTGGGTGAAGTTAAAGCCAAGTGGCACGTATCCCTCGACCAACAAGCATTGGCTATTCCACATGGTTATTTTAATTTACTCCATCCGTCCCAAAATGAGTGGTCCATTTGGAATAAAAGAATATCCTAAAATGAATGACCCATTTCAATTTTCATATTTTTTTTAAAATAACCATATTTTTCAATTAAAATACCAATTAAACAGGGAAATCAAAAAAAATACCAAAGTGACTATGATTCAACATTGAAGCGCCATATGAAATGGCTAATTAAGTTGGCCTTCAACTGAGTCTCCATTTCATATGGCGCAAAGTCTCAAAACTCAAACCTGAGTCACCATATGGTATGACGTGTCCCCTAAAGTCCTAGCCCTAGCCCACAGAGGAGGCGCCATATGGTATGACGCCTCAGTTCATGCTATTATATATATATATATATATATATATATATATATATATATATATATATATATATATATATATATATATATATATATATATATATATATATATATATATATATATATATATATATATATATATATATATATATATATATATATATATATATATATATATATATATATATATATATATATATATATATATATATATATATATATATATATATATATATATATATATATATATATATATATATATATATATATATATATATATATATATATATATATATATATATATATATATATATATATAAAATTTAATATTTTGAAAAAAATATAGTTAAAAGAAATAATAAATTATAATATTTATAATATAAAAAAGCTTCAATATTGTACAACAGATGAAAAAAACAAAATCAATGACCAACTCTATCAAAATGGCCACCGATTCCATATTGGGGAGGATTTGCGCGGAATGGAGGTCTACCATGAGGTTGTTGAGGTGTATTTAGTCTTTGTGTGTTGATCTGTGGAAGAGGTATTTGTTGAGATGGCTCCGACATTTTAGATAAATTTTGAAGCATTTGACCCCAATAGCCGGGCGGGCCGCTGCCAACAACGCTTCCGTAATTAAGTTCAATGCCCATGTTTTTGTAGTTTTTTCGGGGAGTTTGGATCAGGTGTGGACGATATGGTTGTCTGAATTGGTACATCGAATCGGTTTGGAAACAATGTAATGGTTGTTGTGGGGTTTGGTAGTCAAAAAATGGATAGGTATTCTATTGGTAGGAAGATTGATTGGCTGATGCGGGTCAAAAGAGTTATTTGGGCTATAGGTGGATGGGGTAGGGTCAAAAGATGTATCAAAGCTATATGCAAAAGTGGTGTCGGTTTCGGGAGGCTGACGGTAGGGGTAAGGCTCTTGTTATTCTGAATGGGTTGGTGGCATGTATGAGTTGCAGTTTTGGAAGATTGATTGGGTGGGCATAGTTGGATGTTGGGTATAACATGGTGTTTGATGTTAGGCATTGGGTTACTACTGTGGGTTTAAGGAAGACGCACGTTGCCTTGGGTCAATCAAATATGTCGGCTCAGACACAAATTATTGTGATGTTGTAACCGACCTAAACCAAATCATATATTGATAACTTGGTCTAGCCCCTTCCACAATAGGGTCAGTTAAGATGTCTTGATGTCGGTTCTTCCAATGCAGATACATCTCTTTTGCAAAGTCCTTCCAATGATTTACATTCCATTGTGTATCCACCCTTAGTTGATGCCAGTGTCCCAAAGACGTTGGAGCGATTGGAATATCCTGATGCATCCCGAACTGCAGTTTCAGCCGATCACTTTGATGCATCTCCACTGTAGTGAACCGAATGATAGGTGTTTTAGATGTCCACACGACAACATCATTAGCGTTGGGCTGATGGTCAAGACCCTCGTACGACATCTAGACAAACTACATTAACAATATATTTAATGAGGAATACAAGTATGTGATTATTAATTAGACAAAGTAATGGGACATCGTTGGTAGATAAATTACATCTTCTGGCCCAATCTGTTCTATAAGGTTGCGGTACACGATTATGGAGTTCCTGGGACATCTTTGGTAATTTATTCTCGGAACAGACCACCTAAAAAAAAGAAACACAAATAAATTAGTTACTAAGAAACATTGCACAAATAATTAAGTTACAAAGAAACATCATTTGTATACTCGTATTAAAAATAAACTTACTTGTTAACATAGGGGAATGTGAATGGATTGCGGCTGATTGGAGCAAGTGTTGGCATCCTAGACCAACCCCACGCTTAAGGAGATAGGCGCAGCCATAAAAAGTACACAAATTTTTTTTTTGTTGCATTTTTACATAATGAACTTGTTGCGGTGAAAATCGTGATATCAAGCTATTGATTAACTTGAATCTTTAATTCTTTAGAATTCACATCCGGACTTTAATTTATCCAAAGGAAAGGTCTCAAGAAAGAAAAACCCTTTTCTTACTTTTAAATAAAATAATGCAACTTGCATGCCCACTTGCCAACTCTCCATTTTCTCATTCTTCTGCATTTTCCAACCACCCAAACCTCTAAACATCAGATAAAACATGATTAAAAAAAAATTGGGAATGGCTTAAGTTGTTAAAATTTGAGTTTGTGAAGAATTGTCAATGTGGGACTCAAGTGTTAAAAGCTCATCTTGCCAAATTCACAACTCTCCGCTCATAAGGGCTATGGAGGAGTTCTACCACAATTTGAAAAGCCCTCATGTAGCTCTATAACTTTCATGTTTTCATGAGTTTTAGATTCTCAAAGGAGCTTGGCCAAAAAGCCTCTCAAAGTTGCTGAAAAACAAGCTTAAAAGTGAAATTTCTCTAAGTTGTTTTCCCTTCTTGAAATGAATTTGATCATAACTCCAAACCTATGCATTTTCTGATCATGGACCACTTTAGGACTTTTGTAGGAATTGTCAAGAAATTTCCAATGAGCTTCGAACCAACCCAATTGTCATGAAATTTTATGGGTAGATGCAATATGTCATTAGGAACATTTTTGATTCACATCTTGAGGTCAGATTCCTTATGAGTGAAGAGTTGACTTTTCGGTCAACCGAACGATCGATCGGTGGCTACCGAGTCGACTGTTGATGCTCTGGACCTTTTGAGGCTTTGAAACTTCTTGAATCGACTTTACCAAGCCATATGAACTTCATGGACCATGATCCTGCCATTGCAACACCTTTTAGATTAAAAGTCAAACTACAATTGACTTTTCCTGCTCGAAAACCCTAATTGGGTATCCTGAACTTCACTACTTTTGATTCCTGGGTGACAACCTCAAATTGGATTCATGCTTGATCCAATGGAATATTCTTGATGATGTGGAGACCCAATCTCAAAGAGAACCAATCCAAAACATTGACCGGTCAACCCTCGAAATCTCGATTTCGGCCGTACAAAACCCTGATCCTCCTGTAACTTGACAAAGACCACTTGAAATGGGTTAAGGTTAGATACACATGTAAACATGCTCCTAAAATGATGATGAAGGTCTAAGGGGTCAAAATTTGGGGTATGACAGTTGCCCCTATTTAAATATCTTTCACTGGATGGCGACGAAAGATGACAATCCTCGCGGAATCATAGTGAAAGGTATTTTAAATATAGCGAACCAAAAATTTTGTCCCTTAGATCCAATGGTATGAAAAAGGACAAATGCGGATATACTATGAATCTAGATGATACTTTATGATGTTTGAATGCAAGACAGATGCAGACACACGAGCAAAGATAAAAGAACGACAATACAACGAGTAACTACTCATGGGGGACCCACACACTGGGGAAAGATCCAAGGAAAAGCAAACAAAAATAGTTCAAACGTGACTAAAGACGCTGCTCAGGGGAATCTTTCACACAGGGGACGCCAACTCCAACAGGGAAGACAAAACTTCATTGGGGAAAAGGAGGTGACACTCCGCTGGGGAAAAAAGAAAAGAGACGCAAACCTCACTGGGGATAAATAGCTGAGGAATCTCCTATAGCGAAGAGTTCGAATGGGATCTTCAGGAAAAGAACAGAAACAAGACCAGACGCACCGGGGATGCTAGTAGCGACTAGATCTCTGAGACTCGAATGGGAAAGCAACGACTTTACTGGGGATACTGGTGACGACCAGAACAATCAACAATTAAAGGGTGCTAGTTTCTACTAGACTTACAGGGGGTGATGGTGACGACCAAACAAAATGGGAGCTCCGAATTGCGTTGATATAATACAGGATTCCGGCTGGGGGAAATTGGTAACAACCAACTCTCGGTAATAACGATTAACTTTCAAGAAGAGCTAGTAACCACTGGACTTTTCAAAGCTATAGGGACGACCAAAGCAACGATACCAATAACGATTGGGTTTTAAACAGCGCCAATTACCACTGGACTATCCAAATAGCTGCCAATTACCATTGGACTTTAAACAAATGCCATTTACCACTGGACTTCCAAAGGATAAGGTGACGACCAAACCAAAGATACCAATAACGATTGGATTTTAAACAATGCCAGTTACCACTGGACTTTCAAAAGAACTGCCAATTACCATTGGACTTTCAACAATGCCAGTTACCACTGGACTTTCAGGAGATGCCAATTACCATTGGACTTTCAAGAGACATGGTGACGACCAGAGCTACAATACCAATAACGATTGGATTTTAAACAGTTCCAGTTACCACTGGACTTCCAACAATGCTAGTTACCACTGGACCTTCAGAAGATATGGAGGTGGTAGTAACGACTAGACTTCAAGGAGAAAAATTGGTGACGACCAGTCAAATGATAGCAGTAGCAACAGGACATCCAAAGGTACTGGTTACAACCAGGAACAAGCGGGATACAGGTGACGACCTATAACCACACACAAACTTAGTAACAACTTGAAGCAGGGAAATTGGTGACGACCAACACCTTAAAAGGATAGAGGATGCCCAAAGAACAACAAACAAGACCATTGGTAACAACCAGGAAACAATCAAGACAAAAGGTAACAATCAAAGACCAAATACAGGCCGGACAAATGCACATGATATGCCATGATGCCAATGATTAATGGGATGCAGGAGTTGACTCTGACGAGAAGCAAAAGAAACTGGAGACTCAAGGGGAAAGATAGATAATCACATCTATCTCGCTGGGGACACAATGAATCACACTGAATCGACAAAACAAAGGTGCCTGTAGATTTTTGGGAAATAAACCCACTCTGCTTGGAGAAAAGGTTTCAGGGATGCTGGCCAGTATTAACAACGTAACTCTAAATGGACGCTCTGAATTCTTCTACTGGGGATGAGGCTACCATCACAAGAACGCGTCTCATAAAGAAACCTAGGGAGAGGGTCTTCAATCTTGGTGACTACACACGACCGAATGAGCAACTTATCAAGTTAATCCAACTGACATTCACTGGGAAATGTATTGAGACTGCACGTCAAAGTTTCTGCCACTTTAAAACTTTCGAGAGGTATGATCTCCACCGAGTCTTTCCGTAGGCCAAAATATTTTATGTTTTGTTAGTCTTCAAAAGTTATTTTAAATTCGAACCTGGTGCTTTCAAAATTATCATTGATCAATAAACGATGTTTTGCATAACAAAGAAAATAAAGAAAATGGTAAATTGCAAAAGAATGGTCCAAAAACTGATTTCATTTAAGAATGGAAGCTTGTCAATGACGAAACTCCATGGAACTTTTACAATTGAAAATGGCAACATGAAAAAGGTTACATTGAATCCACTGAAAATTCTACCCCTAATGACTAAGACTTTCCAAAAATCTTGCTTCTGACAAGAGCGGTTGAAATGGACTTCTTTGTAAAATCTTCTGCAGAGGTGACAACCCAACTGATGCAGTGAAACGCCTTTGTCCCTAACTTTTTCCTGGATTGCCCTTTCAGGTTTTCAATCCACCGGGACGCTCTTTTTTGCCTAAGCCTCCCTTTCGGGTTTTCAACTTAGCGAGCTCATTATCTCTTTTTTTATTTCATCCCTAACTTTTGCCTGGACCTCCTTCATAGGTTATGATCCAGCGGGATACCCATTATTGCATAAGCCTCCCTTACGGGTTTTTGACTTATCGGGTTCTTTTAGGCGTAATATTTTCGTACTGCATCAGAATTCACCGGGTGTGCAAGCTGTTCCCCATCCATTGTTGTGAGAATTAACGATCCTCCTGAGAAGACTGTTTTTACAACAAACGGACCATCATAGTTGGGCATCCATTTTCCCCGTGCATCTTTGTGAACTGGAAAAATCCTTTTGAGTACAAGCTCTCCTTCTCGGAATTCTCGGATACGAACCTTTTTGTCAAAAGCTCTCTTGATCCTTTTCTGATATAACTGACCGTGACAGACCGCAGTCATGCGCTTTTCATCAATAAGGTTCAACTGGTCAAATCTTTCCCTCACCCATTCAGCTTCTTCAAGTTTGGTTTCCATTATGACTCTTAAGGAAGGTATCTCAACCTCAATAGGAAGTACTGCATCCATCCCGTATACCAAGGAAAAAGGGGTTGCCCCTGTTGAAGTGCGAACGAACGTTCTATACCCATGCAAGGCAAATGGAAGCATCTCATGCCAATCCTTATATGTTTTCACCATCTTTTGCAAAATCTTTTTGATGTTCTTATTCGCAGCTTCGACCGCTCCATTCATCTTGGGACGATAAGGAGAGGAATTGTGATGTTCGATTTTGAAGTCACCACACAACTCTTTCATGGTTTTGTTATTCAGATTGGTACCGTTATCTGTTATGATTCGGTTTGGGATTCCGTATCAATAAATAATCTCCTTTTTGATAAAACGGGCCACCACTTGTCGAGTAACATTGGCGTAGGATGCGGCTTCAACCCACTTTGTGAAGTAATCAATAGCGACCAGAATGAATCGGTGTCTATTAGAATCCTTTGGCTCGATTACCCCAATCATGTCAATTCCCCACATAGAGAATGGCCAAGGTGATGTCAACACATTTAACAACGTCGGAGGCACATGCATCTTATCCGCATAAATTTGGCATTTGTGACATTTCCTGGCATATTGAATACAATCAGTTTCCAAAGTCAACCAATAATACCCAACCCTCAAAATCTTCTTGGACATGGCATATCCATTGGCGTGAGTGCCAAATGTTCCTTCATGAATATCTTGCATTAACAAATCTGCTTCTCGTCTGTCGACACATCTAAGCAGGACCATGTCATGATTTCTTTTATAGAGCACACCATTGCTGAGAAAGAACTTAGAGGCCAATATTCTCAAGATTTTCTTATCAAGTGATGTAGCATCAGCCGGATATTCTTGCTTTAACAGATAATTCTTTATGTCGTGGAACCATGGCTTGTTATCAACTTCTTCTTCAACCATCTGATAGTAGGCTGGCTCAGTCTTGCGTTCAATTCGAATGAGAGTAGCATCATTGAGGTACTTGACTTTCCACATTGAGGCTAACATGGCTAGAGCATCAGCAATATGATTTTCAGATCTCGGAACATGCTTGAAGGTGATCTCATCAAAATATTCAATCATTTCAATGATATAGGCTCTGTAAGGGATCAAATTCTCATGTCTGGTCTCCCATTCACTTGTAACTTGATAAATAACCAGAGCTGAATCTCCACTTACTTCGAGAAGTTTGATTCTGAGGTCAATAGCTGCTTCGAGGCCAAGAATACATGCTTCATATTCGGCAACGTTGTTTGTACATTCAAAGTCTAACCTTGCTATAAATGGAGTATAACCACCTTCGGGATTCATCAGAACGGCTCCTACGCCATGCCCACTGTAATTTGAGGACCATCAAACATCATTTTCCACCAAAGACCCGACTCAGGACCTTCATCAGGACCCGGTTCTTCACAATCTTTTACCAACATAATGTCTTCGTCTGGAAAGTCAAATTTGAGAGACTCGTAATCTTCAACTGGCTGATCTGCAAGATAATCTGATAAAACACTGCCCTTGATCGACTTCTGGGCCACATACTGGATGTCATATTCTGATAATAACGTATGCCATTGGGCGAGCCTTCTTGTTTGTGCGGGCTTCTCGAAGATATACTTTACCGGGTCCATTTTCGAAATCAAAACGCAGTATGACAAATCATGTACTGCCTCAAACGTCTTGCAGCCCATGCCAAAGCACAAAAAGTTTTCTCTAAAAGTGAATATCGGCTCTCACAGTCAGTGAATTTCTCGCTCAAATAATAGATGGCATGTTCCTTTCGTCCGGACTCATCCTGCTGACCTAACACACAACCCATTGAATTCTCGAGTACCGTCAAATACATGAAAAGAGGTCTTCCCGGAACAGGAGGTATTAAGATCGGAGGCTCTTGAAGATAGCCTTTAATCTTATCAAATGCTTGCCGACAATCTGAATTCCAAACAATTGTTTGATCCTTTCGTAACAATTTAAAAATGGGCTCACAAGTAGGAGTCATATTGGAAATAAATCTGGATATGTAGTTCAATCTTCCAAGGAAACCTCTGACTTGTTTCTCAGTTTGCGGAGCCGACATATCTTGAATGGCCCGAACTTTATCTGGATCTACCTCAATCCCTCGGTGGCTAACAATGAAACAGAGTAATTTCCCAGATCTCACCCCAAAAGTACACTTGGCTGGGTTTAGCCTCAACTGATATTTTCTGAGTCTCTCAAACAATTTCAACAAATGGTTCAAATGGTCCTCTTCACTCTGAGATTTGGCGATCATATCATCAACATACACTTCTATCTCTTTATGCATCATGTCATGAAATAAGGTCACCATGGCTCTTTGATAAGTGGCACAGGCATTCTTCAAACCGAACGACATGACTTTGTAACAGTAAGTTCCCTAATGAGTAATGAAAGTGGTTTTTTTCCATATCATCTGGATCCATCTTGATTTGGTTGTATCCGGAGAAACCATCCATAAACGAGAAAACCGCAAAGCGAGCCGTATTATCCATCAATGTATCAATATGCGGCAAAGGGAAATCATCTTTCGGACTGGCCTTGTTCAGATCCCTATAATCCACACACATTCTGACCTTCCCATCTTTTTTCGGCACAGGTACAATATTGGCTACCCATTCAGGGTATTTGGATACTGCCAAGAAACCTGCATCAATCTGCCTTTTCACTTCGTCTCGAATATTAAGAGCCATGTCAGGTCTAGTTCTTCGGAGTTTTTGTTTGACTGGCGTGCATTCGGGTCGGAGCGGTAACTTGTGGACCACTATGTCTGTGTCCAAACCTGGCATATCCTGATATGACCAAGCAAATACATCCACATATTCTTTTAAAAGCTCTACCAATTGCTGCTTGACTTCTGCCCCAAGTGTTGCCCCAATCTTGACCTCTTTCTTGTCTTCTTCGGTGCCAAGATTAATAACATCCACCTGCTCCTCGTGAGGTTGAAACTCTGGGTGCTCATAACATGCCATTTTTTCCAGTTCATCAGGGATTTCAATATCTTCGTCCTCATCTTCGGCTTGGTAAATTGGTGAGCCAAAGTTAGGAGGGAAAGCAAAGTCAATGGATTCAACGGGTTTTGGGGTATCACTGCATGTTGGAATGGCTTAATTTATTAAAACACACAAGGTCGAATGCAGCAATCAAGAAAAAGTTTTGATGATTTTTTAAGAAAATTGCCATCTTCTTTTTAACATGGAAACAAAAAGAAATAAGGGAACAACAACAAAAGGATTCAACAAAACAGTTCATTAATCATAATATTCATGAAAGCACGGGGCCCTTACAAAATGAATCCTATAGCCTTGGGCACGGCTATGGAGGTTTAAAGATAAAAGCAACAACAAGTAAAGAAAAACAAGCAAATTACTTCGACACAGGAAAGATCACAGGAATCTCAATAGCCTCCCAATTTCCTAAAGCAGCTTCACAATGATACACCAAATGTTCAATATCCTCTTCTTCAGAATCTTCTCCCACGACATTAATTTGGAATCCTCCACTGATGAACACCTCTTGGATAGTCTTCGGACGTCCTTTGGCGTGTGTTGAGGCTTCGACATGAGTTGGTTTGTAACCCAACCCTTGGTGACCCAGTCTTGCTTTCACTTCAATGACCTCTCCCCAACCTGTAGGAGTACCTTCTTCTAATGTAGACTTGATGCTTTGAGCGAATGCAAAAGATGGACCACTCCTTGCCACTGTATCTTCTACCATCACTGCGTTAGCTATTTCAAGTGCTTGGAAAGAAGTTTCCAACGCATCCTCATCTGCCTCGATATACCTGAATGACGATAAATTACTCACCATCAAGTCTTCTTCGCCATGCACAATTACCAGTTTGTCATTCACAACAAATTTCATCCTTTGATGCAAAGTGGAAGTCACTGCCCCAGCTGCGTGAATCCACGACTGTCCCAACAAACAGCTGTAAGCCGGGTTAATGTCCATTACCTGGAATGTGATATCGAACACGTGAGGTCCTATCATGATTGGCAATTCCACTTCCCCAACAACCGTTCTTCTTGAACCATCAAAAGCCTTTACAATCAACGACGTCAGCTTCATCTCTGCCCCTGCATATGCTAACTTTGCGAGCGACCTTTTAGGTAACATATTCAACGAAGATCCAATATCAACCAAAACTCGCGCCAACGTGTCCTCTTGACATCTGATGGATACGTGCAAAGCACGATTATGGTTACGTCCTCCTCTTGGCAATTCTTCATCACTGAAACTCAGAGTATTGCAAGCTGTAATATTGGCTATCACCGAATCAAATTGGCCAGGGGTTATATCCTTTGTCACATGTACTTGCATTAACACCTTTTGTAGAGCCTTTCTCTGAGCTGGGGAACTCAGAGTATTGCAAGTTGTAATATTGGCTATCACCGAATCAAATTGGTCAGGGGTTATATCCTTTGTCACATGTGCTTGCATTAACACCTTTTGTAGGGCCTCTCTATGAGCTGGGGAATTCATCAGGAGAGACAAAATCGATATTTTGGAGGGGGTTTGATGAAGCTGATCAACAACCTTGTAATCACTTTTTCGGATAATCCTTAAGAATTCTTCAGCATCTCCTTCTGTGATTGGTATTTCTTTGTCTTTGGTTGTCACGTCAGGGGTAACTTCTTTTGGAGCAACTACAGTTATCTTGGGCTGATATATTCGACCATTACGGGTCATCTTGCTTGTTCCTGTAATATTTGTCACATCCACCTGGTCATCTTTCACTTTCTCATTCTGAATAACCTTCCCAGATCTCTGGTCTAACACCACCATATCATATTTCCATGGAACTTCTTTTGTATCCTCAAAAGGAAACGATCTCGGCTTCTGAATAACAACTGAACGAGGCTGATCAACAACATATTTGTCAAAAACAGGCTTCACATTCCTACTAATCATATTAAACACAGGGACTTTCTCGCTTTTCTTTGGTAAATTGAAAACAGGCTTAACCACCGAAACTTCCTCTTTCTTTACTTTGATACCTACTTGCAATAATCCATCATCAATCAGACCTTGCACATCTTTCTGCACCGCACCACACCCCTTAATATTAACAGAACATTCTTCACAGTCATTATGGGTACCTTCTATCAATCCTGCTTTGAACAGTTTCTCATGAAGTAACCTCAATGGGGTCTTGATCTCTGACACACCACAAACTAACCTTTCGTCTGGAACATCTTCTATAGCATTAACTCCTCCATGATTCGGCAATGGATTACTTTTAACATTAGGCGGTACATCATTAAAAGACAAAATCTTCTTCTCTATGAGCTCCCTGACAATATGTTTCAAACCAAGGCAACCCTCTAAGTCATGGCCGGCAGCACCTTCATGAAAGGAGCAATGAGCGTTTGGATTGTAATGAGGTGATGAAGTGTCTGAGGGTGTATTCAATGGTCGTGTTGTTACTAACCCTTGTTGCACCAAAGCTGGGTACAACTCTGTGTAAGTCATCGGTATCTGAGGAAATGGAGGCCTCGTTGTTGGTCTTCGATTTTGGTAATTCTGCCTTGGTGCCTGAGCCCTGGGCTGCTGATATTGCTGATAGGGTGGAGTGTTGGGCGCTCGTTGATACCCTTGTTACTGAACCGGTTGATACATGGGTGCTGGTTGCACTGTCTGATAACTTGGAACAGGGTGATTGAAAGCTGGCGTTATAGCTGCCACATATGGTTGTTGAGCATACTGTACTGGATACATTGGTTGTTGTGTCAAATTTTGCTGAGGTTGCTGAATATAGCCTTGTGAAGGTTACTGAACATAGCCTTGTGGAGGCCGTTGATATCGTTGGTAGGGCTGCTTCCAAGTCTGATTCTTTTTCCCCATTGTTATGGCGTTTGTTTCTCCCTCTTTCTTTTTATGAAAATTACCACTGAACTTCTTGACATTGTTATTGCTGGAACCACTGGAACTACTAGTCATCTTTCCATTCTTCAATCCCAATTCTACTCTCACTCCCACAGCTACTATGTCAGAGAAACTAGATGTTACACTGCTAATCATCTTCTCATAAAATCCAGGTCTCACTGTATCCACAAACCAATCTGTCAACTCTTTCTCATTCAAAGGAGGTTCTACCTGAGAGGCAGTTTCCCTCCAGCGTTGTGCATACTCTTTGAACGATTCAGAACTCTTTTATGTCATACTCAACAACTGTCTTCTGTCTGGGGCCAAGTCCATATTGTATTTGTAATGCTTTATGAAAGCATCAGCCAAGTCTTGGAAACTGTGAATGCGAGACTGATCTAAACTCACATACCACTTAGCAGGGGCTCCTTTCAAGCTATCCTGGAAAAAATGGATCATCAACTTATCATCTTCTACATGTGCGGCCATTCTTCGGTAATACATGATCAAATGTGTTCGAGGACAAGTAGTACTGGTGTACTGATCAAAGTTGGGGATTTTGAATTTTGGCGGAATTACCAACCCAGACACTAAACACATATCTCTGGCATCAGTACCAAAGACATCGTTTCCTTCCATTGCTCTAACCTTCCTCCCTATAGTTTCTACACTCTCCTTCAACTTATCATGTCATCCACTTTCTTCTTCGGACCCATCAGGAATTTTAAACACTTGTGGATGACTGTGAAAAACAGGGCGCACTTGAGTCTGTACAGAGGCTGGAGTATAAGTCGGAACAGCTCGGGGAATTTCTGCCCCTAGAGGAACTGATTGTTGACTGACTGGTGGCGGAGGTACAAAACCTGATGTGAACCCATATGGTGGAATACTTGCGACAGTGACTGCCATTGGGATCGGCTCCACAACTGTATTAGTGATCTCAGAAACTACAGTGGCCTGAGTGTCCATTTTTGCATTGATGACTTGTAAGACTTCCATGATTCGTCCTACGCTTCCTCGTAAATCTTCAAGCTCGTTGTCAACCCTATCCAGAGCCGCATTGTGTTCCTCCATTCTTTGGCGAGCTTGGGCTCGTGTGTTGTATTGATGGCGAGGATTCAGTATGATTCTGGAGATAAGACAGCGAGATGAGACACATCACAGGAAATGCACATGAAATGCTATGGGTGCAAAATGCAAAATTAATCATTCAAGGAATCCAAAGAAATATTTGCAAAAATTATAACAATGGGGAAATGAAGCAAATTCAAAGTCTTCATAGATTAATAATTGAGAGTTTTACAACAATAACTGGAACATAAATCTTCAACACAGATACATGACAACACAAACAGAAAACAAAAGGATCCTAGATCTTCTGGCTGAAGGGCTCTTCGTCTTCTGGTTGACTCTTCTTCCCACTCTAACGAATCAATTCTTGAAGTTCTTCCTTCTCTTGCATAACCTTGAAATACTTATCTCTCCAATCTTTTCCTTCTCTTTCAGCTTTTGCCAAAGCAGCTTTCAATTCTTCTATGAGAATAAGTTTGGTTGAGTCGGGCTCAAAGCGAGTATAGAACATCTTCAATGCTGCTTCTTTTACCCAAGATAAGTAAGATTCTGAAACAGCAGTGTCGTGGTAACGTAGGGCAGTTACTCCTCTTGTGTGGATGTGACGCCAAGCATATACAGTCCGAGCCTTGTAAGCAGGATCCTTCCCCTCTTCAATGTAGAAGCTTCTCAAAAGGGATGGGTCTGGTTCATTCTCCATCGGGTGCCCCAACTGGCGACGAGCTAAAATAGGATTATAGCTAATGCAACCATTAATGCTGATAAGCGGTACATTCGGGAAATCCCCACAACTTTGAATCATGGCAATCCCCCCATACATAGGGTCATACCACTTAATAGCTGAATGCTTGAGTAACAACAACCTCTCTATCCATGAGAGTCCATTCTGCATATCCCAGAGTGCTGGAAGTCTTGGCAAGTGCGAAATAAACCACTTGTGCAAGAGAACGGTGCAACACTCGATCTAACCAACTCCATGACGGTTCCTACGGTGGATGGAAAAGTATACATCAGCCAACAAGGTAGGTACATGATTCTTGATTAAGAAGAGGTTGATTGCATTTGCATCCACAAAATCATTAGCGGTCGGGAACAGGAAAAATACGTAAATTAGTAAGACTAGAATGGCCTCAAATGCTTCAGAATTCTTCGACTCGGCATAACTTTGAGCTTTTTCATACAGGAACATAGCTGGAAATCCATATAGCCCTCCCTTAGAAGTTATATGAGGTCGTACTTCGTTCACCTCCAAATACGCGGCCTCTGCAATTTCTCTTTCATTAGGAGTCCCTTCTCTTCCAGAAAATGGTCTAGGAGTGACGCCTACTCCCATCAGGGCAGAATATTCTTCCAAGGTTGGTAGCAACTGATAATCTGGAAATGTGAAACAATGATAGGTTGAATCATAAAACTGCACGAGTGCGGACAACATCTCTTTATCTACTTGAACTTCTAGTACAGACAGCATATTCCCATACTTCTCTCTAAACGCCTCGAGGTCTTCTACTAAACTTCCCAGTTTCCTCAGGTTCTCCAATTTTGGGCTTCGGAACACAATCTCTGCTTTCTTCCCAGAATCCATCCTATAATATCTGCAAAACAATCTTTAGTTCCTTGAATGATTAATAAATGCGAATGAAAATGCGCAAAGTACCATGGAACTCAGATTCAGTAAACATCAAAACATTGTTGATTTAAATTCATTGGATTGCAAAATTTTAGTACATCTTACAAAAGTCTTAAACAGAAAGCTAAATAAAAGTTAACAAAAAGCCCTAAGAAGGTTCTCCTAGCAGTCTCAAGTTAAGCTTCTCAATCTCCTTCTTCATCTGTGCCTTCTCAAGAATGAGCTTATCCACAATTAACTTCCATGGAGTCGACTGAGGGCTAGAAGAAAATAAATCTTCTTGCGCTTTTCTCTTCTTGCAGGAGAGTACCTCTTCATTCTTCAACTCTAATTGCTTCTGGAGCTCTGTGTTCTCTTCAATAACCACTTGGTACTTGTGCTTCCAAGCGTCTTCAGTTTGTCGTGCCTTGCTCAAAGCAATCCTTAACTTCTCCTCTTCAGACATGAAGATCAAGGTGGGATCCTCTTTTAAAGCCATAGGTCCTTGTCGAGAATAGGGCATCTTCAACTCAATGGCTCTCTTTCGAACCCATTGGAGATAAGGTTCCAAGGAGACATAATTAGGCTTTCCCAAGTCTTTCTTTCCTTTCTTGTGCAAATGACCCCAGGCTCTTAGAATCCTCTCTTTCTGCTCTTGATTATTACCCTCTTCTTTAAAGAAAATATTTTTCTCATGAACACTGTTGGGCCTATCTCTTAAAGGGTATCCCAACTGTCGACGCACAAGGACGAGGTTGTAACTGATTCCTCCATTGGCACCAAGAAGAGGTACATTACCAAAATTCCCACAGCTGTCAATGATCATTATCCCATCATATTCACGATTATACCAATCAATATCAGAGTGCGTGAGAGCCATAATCTTCTGTGACCACCACCCCTTCTTCGGATCCCAAAAGGCGTGAGCTTTAGGCAAGTGTGAAGTGAACCATTTGTACAATAAAGGAGCACAACAAGTAATCATCCCTCCTTTGTGAAAATTCCTGAGATGAACAGAATGATACGCGTCTGCTAGTAGAGTAGGCACATGGTTTTTCTTCAAGAAAATCTTAATGGCGTCGAGGTCTACAAAGTTCTCAAAGCTGGGAAATAGAAAGATACCATAAATGAGTAAGGCAAGAATAGCTTCTAATGCATCCATACTCAAATGATCGACATAGTACTAAGCTTTTTCAACTGAGAATTCTGCACTCAACCCAAAAACTCCTCCTTTTGTGATCATGTTCTTTTGGATATCAACTAATCCCAAACGTGTGGCTTTGGCAATATCTTGTTCCTTAGGGTCCTTCTCCATGATCGGAAAAGGAGAATCTTCAAGGATAGGCAAACCAACCAACTGAGAGTATTCTTCTAGTGTAGGCACTAGCTGATAATCAGGAAAAGTGAAACAATGGTAGAGTGGATCATAAAACTGGAGGAGCGTAGAAAGAAGTCCATTATCCACTTTTATCTTCAATAACAACAACAACTTCCCATACCTATTTTGGAAACCTTCTGGATCTGTTACCAAGGTACCCAACCTTCTTAGGTCATCTAGTTTAAAACCTTTGTAAGTGTACTTCAATGTTTTCTTTCTTTCACCATCCATAGTGATCTCTGATGTTGACAAATAAAAAGAATCTGAGTTCCATGAAACTTCTATGAGATGATGTTTATGAATGCAAGAATGCACAAACACAAGTAAATGCAAAGGTCACACATATGCACAAAAACACAAGCCTAGTTTTAAAGGTCGAGCGTGGATCCAAGGTCTACCCATCCCCAAAAGGTATGTACTAGGGATTTCAAACCTGTAGAGCAGGGTTCTAAATGGTTCTCAGAGTCATCAACCCATCTTTCGGATATTATCAACTTTCCAAATTACTTGGTAATCGATAATATTCTCAAGAGAGTCTCGTTTAAGTGTAGTATCACGTATCAACTATTTCGGAAATACTTCCTTATAGCCATCACACTACGTCTTAGTAAGGCCAAAGTGGGGTAGAATGTAATCTAAAAGTCCACAGTGTCATGGGCTCCTTCGTTGAAAGTAGCGTTGTTTTCACGAATACTCGATCAACAATACTAAACTCTCAAGAGGGCCTACACTGAGCGGTGGTTTCTCAAGTTAGCTTGGTCGGGAATCAACTCCCTATAAGTCTCCTTGAATATACCACCATCCTATCATAATTGCACTCCAGTCCGGGTATAGGACCATCTCACCACTCAAAAGGTCCCAAGATGCAACAATCAAACAAATATACACAAATATACATGTAAAGCAAATATAGCACATAAACAAACAAAATAGGCTAAACCCTCAAGTTCTACATCCCCAGTGAAGTCGCCATTTTCTGTTGTGGTGAGAATCGTGATATCAAGCTATTGATTAACTTGAATCTTTAATTCTTTAGAATTCACAACCGGAATTTAATTTATCCAAAGGAAAGGTCTAAAGAAAGAAAAACCCTTTTCTTACTTTTGAATAAAATAATGCAACTTGCATGCCCACTTGCCAACTCTCCATTTTCTCATTCTTCTGCATTTTCCAACCACCCAAACCTCTAAACATCAGATAAAACATGATTAAAAAAAATTGGGAATGGCTTTGTCACGGTGAAATTTGGATACCAAACTATTGATTAGTTTGAATCTTTAATTCAATTTGCAATCGAACTTTGATTTGTCCAAAGGAAGGGATAAAGATCAAAATTCCCACAATGCAATGCAAATGCAAGGTTTAGAGAGTTTTAGGTTCGGGGGTTGGTTAAACTTAAGGAAGGTGCTAGCATCCTAAGTTTCTGTAGTACTCTACAGGAACCTCTTGTTTTATGTTTGTATTATTGCTAAGGGTTTATCTCTAAGTGGTTAAAGACCTAGGGGGTTTATTTCTAAGTATACTCGATAAGATGTCGCATCTTATGCCTACATATCCTTACGGGAATGGAATCAGAGTATCTGTAGTTCCCCTAAAGGGTTTGAGGAGATCTTTGACTGTGGTCAAAGTTCCGACGAGTTTAGGGTAGTTGATTGATTTTAGGAGAAAAGACGAGTTATCATTTTAAGGGAGATTTAACCGCCACAAGTTGTAGGAAATAGTCTTTGCATCGTCTTAAGAGAAGGGCTCAAGTACTTGGATATTGATCGACGATGTACGCCTCTATCTCTCTTAAGGCAAAGTCCCTACGGTATTGATTGTATTGATGTGGGGTGGAGATTCTATCTCGCTTAAGATGATTAACATCTATTTCTCTATTGTGTTGGAATATTTGAATTGAGTTGTATTGTTTTCCTATGTTGTAAAGATAAAGACAAAGGTCCTTCTATGGGGTAGGATCTGTCCTAAAAGATCGACTTGAATGGCATCAAGGATCGTGTGGGAGAATGATGCAGATGACGTGCACTACACACAATTGTTGAATCATGTGTAGGTTTTTCCTTTGAACGGAATGCAATGTAAGAATGTAAATTGCGATAATATAAACGCAATAAAATAAATTGCGGAAAAGTAAAACATACACACGCATGAAAGCGCTAAGTGTGTGAATTGTGAATATGGTGCAAGCGTGTACGATTGTTTACGATGTTGGTTCATTTTAGTCAAGATTGATTTTAAGGGAGGAGTTGAATTAGTTTAGTGAGTCGATTTTAATGATTAGTTTGAGGAAAAAAATTTAGATTAATTGATGAGGTTTGTCGCTTGCGCGAAAATAAGGTGCCGGCATGACAGAAGAGTCGCCACCTTTCGTTATTTATCCCTCAGAGCGGGAAAGGAAACGATCGGAAAAACCTGACGAAAAAGGGTAAGACAAGGTCATCGCAACCATTGTCTGGGTTCGGGAGTCGGTTACGCAAGGGGAAGGTATTAGCACCCCTCACGTCCGTCGTACTCGACGGGATCCTCGCTTGTTTGTTTACTTGGACAAGTTGGTTTTATTCTATTTACCTATCAAGGCTGGCTGAAAAAGAAAAGAAAAATGACTCGGCAAAGCGTCGCACTTTATGCCTACGTATTCTCATCAGAGAATGAGAAATCAGAGTCAACGTAGTTCGGCCTACGAAGGGTTATGGGGGAAGGTAGCTCGCCAAGACTTCGCCATCTTGTGCCTACGTACTCTCAACAGGCATGAGAGATCAGAGCTCACGTAGTTCGGGAAACTACGGTTTATTTCCTGTTTTTACGAAAGAAGTGTTTTTTATTGTGTTTGCGATTTCAACCGCACTAGAGACTATGACCTGAGAGTGAATGCGTCGCATGTCACCCAAAGGGTACCATACTAAACATCCAGACTGTGGAAAAGAAACTCTTCCACAATCCTTTCTCAGATAGCTTAAGGCTCGTAACGTACGAAAGAAACCATTCATGATTACTGTATCTTAAACTGTTTTGAGATGAGAAGAGAGCAGGCCCAACTAGGAGGGAGACTATCAAGTCCTACTGTTATCATGCCATGGATTCATCCTATGGTTGAAGTTTGAACAAGGAACTCCTAGAAGTTGTCATGCATAGGTTTCAACCTAAAAGTCTATCATCAAATCCTTATCAAAGGAAATGAGAGTCCTAAGGGATCATGTCAATGATACACCAAAACAGACAAAGCATCAGCTTAACAGTAAAATGCATGCAATGCAAGTGAGGGAGGAAATGTGTGTGGGGCTTCAGCCTCCACAAGCTCATCTCAACCTCAAGCCAGTCATGAAATAACAGTAATCATACTGAGAAATAAACAACATGCTATCAAGCAATAAACAGTAAACTGCAATCATACAGATAAAATGAAATGAAATGCCATCAGGCAAACAAACCACATGGGCAAGGGAGCTGGGCTCTACCGAATACCCGCAAGCAAAGCCACGCAATAACAATACAAGCAGAGGGAGCAACTCAACCTCTAATGCAATCATGCTCCTAGATTCTACTTATTCTAGATGGACTTAATCTAATGCAACAGACAAATCAAATAAAACACACAATACAAAAAAGAAAACAGAAAAAAGCCTCAGCTCCTCCAGCAGCAACTCAGTCTTCAGACTTCAATCGTCAACTGCTTTCCAGGTATCAACCCTACAACATGAGTATCAACTCATCTTCTCCCTCAAGCTTCAGCTTCTTTGATCAGCTCCACCTTCAGGCTTCACTATCTTCAGGGATCTTCAAGTATCAACTTGATCTTCATGCTCTTCAAGCTTCAGCTAGACTGGCAGTCTTCAAGGATTCATCCTCTTCAACAATCTTCAATGAAGTCTTCATCTTCATGCTCAGGCTCTGACAGCTCTCAGGACAAATCAACTCAGAGAGAATCACTTACTGGATAAGCTGGGGGATATTGAACTGCTTATTTGATCACCAAAGGTGACCTATAAGGGTTCAATATCAAATGAAGGATTCCCTCAAAAGTTCTACCTCCTGGGTATAGCACTAATCCCTCCAAAGGAGAGAGGTGCATACCCTGGAAGGACTTGGAATCACAGGGAGGAATGGATGTGAAGAATACTATCCATGTTTGAGAAAGAAATTATCTACATCTAAGCTCTTCCTAATCCTAACCCTAAAACATCAAAAAGAAAAGAAGACCAAGCTCCTCAAGCTCCTCCAAGCCTCCTCCAATCTTCTAGTATGCTCCACCATGCTCCACACAGAGACACCAAGCTCCTCAAACCAAAGGGAAACTCCAAAGCAAAGCAAACTAAACAAAACTTGCCCTAAAGGCCACACAAACAATCATTCAATTCAAAAATCAACTAAAAATAGTATATTATTCTATTAAATCCTAATATAAATGCTAGGGGACCCTACATAACTACCCTTAAGTCCCATATATTCCCCATAGACTAAATTGCCCTATAAAACCTAAATCTAAAATTGTTATTGACCTATACTAAAGTTTTAATGAAATTCTATACTACCTAGAACTACCTACTTAAAACTATCCTAAACATTAACACAAAATTATGAAATTAATTCAGGGGGACCTAAACCATTCATCTAATCATCCTAAAAATATTGAATTAAAAATCCTAAGGGAACTACCCTAATTAAATTCTACAAATTAGTATACCAACTAAAAGAATTAAAAAAAGCAATTAAAAGTATAAATGTGCAAAAAATATAAACGTGAAATAAAATGGCTATTTTATGTTTTTATATTTTTCTAGACAGAAAATGGAAATTGGGAAAAAAAGTCTCATTAAAAAATATGCATTTTTCATTTTATTATGAATTTTTGAAGTTTAATAAAATTTGGAGTGAAAAATAAAATGGAATTAATACATGAGGTGCAAGAAGTAGATACATTCAAGTGATATCATGATGGGCCCAGGAGGTGGGGGTGCGCCTAGCATGGCGCGCCTGGGCCCAGCTTATAATCAGAAAACTAAAAAAAAAATAAAAGAAAAAGGAACAGATGGTGCGAATAGCATGTTTACGCAGTACAAAACGATTGGGCTTGGAAAACGGGGGTGGGAAAAGTAATTCGCGTGAGGCCCATGATGGTGCAGTAAGTTAAAACGCTGCGTTTTGATGCTCTTCCCCCTTCCAATTTTGTGCGTGAATCTGAGCCATTGGATGGCTTCCAAGTCAAATGGTCTTACATGTGATCAATGGTTAAGATTATGTCTTCTTCCTTGGTCCATCTAGGGTTTTCAACAACCATGAAAATACAATCTCATGCATGAAACTTTATCACCTTCATTCTCTCTCAATATTCCACCAAATGCCATGATCCAAGAACCAAACTTGACTAGAATTTTATGTAGAATCCAACCATTCCATTAGATTGCATTAAAACTCTCTCTATCATCCTACCCGAACAGTACAACATCAAGAATCCAAACTTTCTTCAATTTTCCACCATCACAAAACTCCACAATCTTTATATATAATTAATCCCTATGTCATGCTGATTAAAACCAACTAAAATTCGTGCATTATCATCCATTAAATAGTGTGTTCTACCTCCATCAAGAATCAACCTCCATTAATGAAACCTCACTAATTGGTCTAAAACTCATCCAAATGAATCACCTAATTGTCTCTAATGGTTTCAACACAAGAACTAATCCTAGCCATGCCTAAATCAAAGTGTGGAAGTGGTTTTGCTTACCTTGACTCTTGCAATGGTGGATGGTGAAAAGCTTCGAATCAATCCTTGTAGATCTTCAAGAATGGCCTCTAGGTGATGAACAATACTCTTCTTGCACAAGATTTGATGGAGATGGCTTGTATCTTCAGATCCAATCCCTTTTGCTCTCTTGCAACTTCACTTGGAAAGCTCCAATTCTTCAACAATGGAACCTTACTCTAGCATGAACATGTTCAGGGAGGTTTGTAGTGATGATTTGTGGAAGAAAATGGAAGGGTAATGAAGAGAAAAATGGAGTTTCAATACAATTTGCAAAATGGAAAGTTTTGGTTCAATCTCTTTTCTCTACCACCATGAACATCAACAATCACCAACCTTGAATCAATGCAATTCATATTCAATATATAGACTGATTTAGAAGGGTCTAGAATCATCTAGATCAATCTAGAAAGGACTTGAATTTTCTATGATATGGTAACTTGCATTTCACTTCCCACCACATGAGATATCATGACAAAAACCCTATAAATTGAGTAATTAACTTGATTTTCTCCTTAAGTGGTATTTTGGACAAGATACAAAGCTTAAACACCTTGTTTATGAAGCTTTTCTTTGTTTTGGCTAGGTACCCCATTATGCAAGTAAGACTTTTACAAAGCAACTCCAAAATTTAAGCCTCAAATCAAAATTGTGGCTGAACCATTGTTCTTAAAATATCCTTTGGAGTCAAAATGACCTATCATATGCCATGGTTAGGGTTTATAGCTTAGATTTTATGATTTTCCATTTCACTTGAATTAACTTATGCCTCATTTTTAGGCCATTTTTATCACTTTTTTCTATGAGCCTTTCCAACATCTCATGACCACCCTAATAGCCTTAAAACATCATTCTAAGAAACTTTGATGTTGAAGGTTTTTCCATTTGAAGCTTGAAAGTAGGAGATATGACCATATGCTTGAAATGACCTATAACTTCCAAATGACCAAAATGCCCTTGGCTTGTCAAAGCCATAACTTGAGTTCTACAAATCCTATCAAGGACTTATAGTACTCTCTAGAAATCTAAGAAGATGCTCTTCAACATTCATGTTGACCAAGAGACCATAGGAATCATCCTACTAGGGCAAAAGTTGTCTGCAAGTTGGGTGACTTTCAAGGACCCAGATTCACGTACCTCAGATGACCTGTAATTTGTCAAAACCATAACTTGAGCTCTGCAAATCCTATCAAGGACTTCTACCACTCAAATTAAATCTAAGAACAAGCTATACAACATTCATGTTGTGGTGAAGATGAGATGACAATCACATCTTGAGCTAAAACTGCCTGGAAGATAGGGATCAAACTAGGGGATTTTACACTGCCAATCCTTAGAAACCCTAGCTTAAACTTCTCAAACTCCTCAATCATGATGAGTTGGTCTAGGAATCATCCTTATAGTATCTCAATACATCATTCCATGATCACATGACCCTTGGATTAGGTCTCAACCCTCTCCAAAACATCAGCTGACCTAGGGTTGACCCAGTCAAAACCCTAATTCTACCACTCATGGTTGAATCTTCTGAATTCTTGCATAATGACCTCTCTGGGCTTCATGATGACTTTCAAGACATCTCATAAGCTTCCTAGAAGCTTCAAGTTCATTCTCACAGTCTCAGAATCATCTGATTAGCTCCCACAACTCTCAAGTTATGATACACACAACCTTGGTTTCAACCAATTTCTCTGAGGATCTCTTGAACTTTCTGATGAAGGTATCAACCTTCAAACGCTTGATGGGTAAATAAATGTTGGTCAAATTTTGGGGTGCAATAGCTGCCCCTATTCAAACGGCTTGAACCTGACTGGGTGAGAAGCGAACGACTCTCAGCCAATCAAGGTGCGAGACGGTTGAATACCGGTAAACCCGAAAATTTGCCAACTGCACGAGTACTCGATCCTCTGGCAGGAACAAATCTTCGAACATTGAAATACTAGCTGCACGACAACTAGCTGGAGAAATACTGATATGACATCGCCGTCAGTCATACACGTTAACTTCTTCTGATATTGTCATCCGACAACCAAAACAATCAACATCGCCGCTGGAAGACTAAACCACCTGACATCACCGTCAGAAGCAGGCAAAATTCTGAGGAACACCCAACATCGCCGCTGGAACACCAAATCTCCTGACATCGCCGTCCAGAACAACCATAACTCGGGGAACCAAACATCCAATATCGCCGCCGGAGAACTAAATCTGACATCGCCGTCGGACAATCAAAATACCCAACATCACCGCTGGAGAACTAAATCTGACATCGCCGTCGGACAATCAAAATACCCAACATCACCGCTGGAGAACTAAATCTGACATCACCGTCGGACAATCAAAATACCCCGCATCGCCGCCGGAGAACTAAATCTGACATCGCCGTCGGACAATCAAAATACCCCGCATCGCCGCCGGAGAACTAAATCTGACATCGCCATCGGACAATCAAAATACCCCGCATCGCCGCCGGAGAACTAAATCTGACATCGCCGTCGGACAATCAAAATACCCAACATCACCGCTGGAGAACTAAATCTGACATCGCCGTCGGACAATCAAAATACCCCGCATCGCCGCTGGAGAACTAAATCTGACATCGCCGTCGGACAATCAAAATACCCCGCATCTCCGCTGGAGAACTAAATCTGACATCGCCGTCGGACAATCAAAATACCCCGCATCGCCGCTGGAGAACTAAATCTGACATCGCCGTCGGACAATCAAAATACCCCGCATCGCCGCTGGAGAACTAAATCTGACATCGCCGTCGGACAATTAAAATACCCCGCATCGCCGCTGGAGAACTAAATCTGACATCGCCGTCGGACAATCAAAATACCCCGCATCGCCGCTGGAGAACTAAATCTGACATCGCCGCTGGAGAACTAAATCTGACATCGCCGTCGGACAATCAAAATACCCCGCATCGCCGCTGGAGAACTAAATCTGACATCGCCGCTGGAGAACTAAATCTGACATCGCCGTCGGACAATCAAAATACCCCGCATCGCCGCTGGAGAACTAAATCTGACATCGCCGTCGGACAACCATCCTCTGACCTCGCCGTCGAGGTGAAGAAACTTCATTGGGGAATTGGTCACACGGTAACCGGTAATACATAGCCGATCATGCCTTCAGGCATTCAGAGACATTGTCGGGCATCAGCCGAACTTCCTCAGCAAGTCGGGAATAGAATTCTGGGTCAATCATGAGCCAACTGGGAACATCTAAACCTCTGCCATCAGGCACTCCGTATCAGCTGAGAGAACATCTTCAAATTCATCTGAAGAAGAAAATCCTTGGCCTTCAAGGATAGATGAAACCCTGGCCACTGGCCACTCCAGATCCGCTGGAGAAAATCTTCAAGTACTTCTGAAGACAAGAATCCTTGGCCTTCAAGGATAGGTGAAACTCTGGCCACTGGCCACTCCAGATCCGCTGGAGAAAATCTTCAAGTTCTTCTGAAGATAAGAATCCTTGGCCTTCAAGGATAGGTGAAACCCTGGCCACTGGCCACTCCAGATCCGCTGGAGAAAATCTTCAAGTACTTCCGAAGATAAGAATCCTTGGCCTTCAAGGATAGGTGAAACTCTGGCCACTGGCCACTCCAGATCCGCTGGAGAAAATATTCAAGTTCTTCTAAAGATACGCATCCTTGTCCTTCAAGGATAGGTGAAACTCTGGCCACTGGCCACTCCAGATCCGCTGGAGAAAATCTTCAAGTTCTTCTGAAGATACGCATCCTTGTCCTTCAAGGATGTAAACTTTGCTCGTCGGCAACTCTGCAGGAGGTATCTTCGACATCAGTTTGAAGAAAAGGATCCTTTGCCTTCAAGGATACATGGATCTGCCTTCAGGCAACTCCGCCTCTGCTATAGAGAATCCGTGACTTCAGTCAGGGAGATACTTCGGCCTTCAGTCCGAAAAATGAATCCTAAGCCATTCATGGCTTTGGGGATAGCCTTGCCTTCAGGCACCTTCGCTTCATCCGGAGAAGCATCTTCGACTTCAGTCTGAAGAAAACTAATCTGGTTATACGATAGCCTTCAGGCCTCGACATTCAGTCGGGAACAACCCTTATTTGCTCGATCTCAATCAGTAACCAACTCAGGGCACCTGATCTGGTCGTCAGACCACCACAGATCGTCTTGCCCACTGAAGCTGCACCTGCAAACTTCTGATACTGTCTTCGGACAAACACTGAGTCATCAACGGGGGAAACCTGAATCCACAGGAACTTGCTGGTATCGCCTTCGGGCGTTCCCGAAGTCGATCTTCACGTCTGATACCGTCACCAGAGCAACATATCACGCTGTTATTCTCTTGACATCCTGGTCAAACCATCGCTAAATAAAAGCGAACACCGGGTCACCGGCAACAACCATCAGATTAACACTCTGTTGGGGGGAGAGAAGAAGGGAGGGTTCACCCAAACAATCCTGGAGACTCACTGGGGAAAAAGGAGAAGGGTTCACCCAAACAACCTTGCAGACTCACTGGGGTAAAAGGAGAAGGGTTCACCCAAACAACCTTGCAGACTTTGCCGAGGGATAACGAGAGAGTTTACCCAAACGATTTCAACAACTGCTGGGGTGCAAAGATACTTCTGCTGGAGAAAAGGTAACCACCTGGTTCATGTTTCAATATGCACATGCTGGGAAATGCATGGATGAGTGTAATGCTCCGTGCGAAACGGAAATGCTACATTTTTGTTATGCAATGATGCAAGGAAATGCCCCAGCAAAATAAATGATGGGAAGAGGAACCATCCTCTCGGGGAAGGTAACCACTATGTTGAGGAAAAAGCTACCCTTCAGGGAAACGGCAACCTGCGCCAATCTCAACTGGGCTTAAACCTTGGGACGACGGGCTGCTCCGGGAAGCACAACACATCAGGCTGAGCAACACCACCCTCTGCTACTCTGCATGGGGAAAGCGATAAATGCCCTGAACGAATCTCTGGGAAACGACCCTTCTGGGGAATATAGCCTTTAGGCTACAAGACACTCATGTCATTAAGTCCTCAAACTTACGGGGATAAGCAAACTTCAGCTTGCTGGACAATCCTTCAGGATCTGCTTGGGGAGACACTTCATCCGCCAACCATGGCTATGCTCGGCTGGGGATACCAATCTACCTGCTTGCTGCTGGGGAAGTGCTATCCTCTGGCTGGGGAAAAGGGCTACACTCTATTGACGATATCAATCTTAACACGCTGAGGATAACTCTTGCACACGTCTCACGGGGCCTGACCCTTATGGGTAACACTTACTGGACTATCAAGTCTGATGAGGAATACCTGTGTATCAACACTGCTGGGGATATCAATCCTTAGCTACTCACGGTACACCTCTGTTGGAGATGTACTGATCCTATCAAGGAAACACCTTTGACATCTGCGGAAGATAATCGATCCCTGAAATTGAATCTCAATTCGCTGAGGAATACAACCCTGAACGGTCCTTCTTGACCACCCTAAGTCCTTATAGGGTACGACGCAATCTGCTGAGAAATAACTCTTCTCTGGATGACATCAAAATCTACCCGTCTAGAGATTACTTAATGAGGGAATCACCATTGACTTCTTCTTGAGGAATGAGTCAATGACCTAGACTCGGAGGGAAAGGAGTCAAACTCGGACTCTGTGGGGATACAACAGTGCATCAGTCCCACTGCTGGGGAAATAAACCCAAATCTGTCGGTCAGGGAAAGCTTCAGTCTCAACCTACTTGGGAAAATAGCACACCAGGCTAATCAACGTTCAATGCTTGGGATGGCCATATTCTGCCGGGAATATCAATCAAACCCTACTGAGGCTAATCTTGACCCTAATCTGATAAGGGATAAATGCCATCTCAATTTGCTGCAGTCTCAAACTGCGCAAGGGGAACACTCTCAAACCGTACATCTCTGCTGAGAAACAATCCTGGTTCAACAACGTCAACACAGGGGATACAGACTACCAATCATGGAGCCGAGTAACAGGTTAGGCTGTAGGATAACAATCCAATGACAACAAGGCTTCTTCAGAAGGCTCAGGTTTTGGCAGGGTAATGACATGATTCCCCGACACTCCACTCTTGCTAGAGTGAACAAACTCATTTGAACAACCTGCCCCAGTGCAATTCAACTTGCCCCAATCCGACTTTTGGGAATAATTCATTCTGAACAGAAAACATCTGGCAACAAGACAATCCTCAGATGGCTTGCCCCAACATCTGTACAACAGAAGGATTCATCCTCCACTGATCAACCCTCAGCATGGTTGGCTTCAATATCTCTGAAGTAGTTTGCCCCTGAACGAGCGATGAGCGACTCAACATGCTCTGATTGAACACTGGAGGGATCTGCCCTCAAATCACAGGAATTCTGAATAACTGCCTCTGATTGGGTCTCGAGAAGATTTACTTCTGATCAACCGCTTCTTGCATAAACTGCCTCATAATCAACTGATACTCCGGGACTTGTCCCCAGACAAACTGATTCCAGGCTCACAGGAAGTCAATGCCCCGGATTCACAGGGTTTCACAGCATTCCGTTCTAATCCAGACCTCTGACGACTCAGTCCTGATTGACTATTCCCTGTTGGAGTTCCTTCGTATCAATTACTGACCTGCAAATAAAATTGTTTATTCACGAATGGTAATTTTAATGCAGTGTTCATGCAAATTTCGAAAAAATGTACCGTCACTCATTTACGTGTCATGCTAGTGAGTGACGAATGAACCAAAGAGTTCAAATGTAGTGCTGATGTGATCAGTGAAAAATACAATAAGGATATGATTAACAAGTCATGTAGGAGTCAGGTTACTCAACCTTATTGCAATGCGCTTTCAGAATAAACCCTGCCTCAATTAGGTCTTTTAAGGGTTGTATCGTGGTCGGGTTCACGGTTCGTGAAACAAAGGATATTTGGCTCAAATTATGATTTGTACCCACCCCTTCTACGTGATGATCTCCGATCCTAAAGTTCAGTTAACTTGGGTCGAGCGCTCGCCTCTTCGAGAGGTATGTTGAACATTGGGAACAACTGGTTAAAGAACTCACAAGGTGTTTCGGAGTGACAGTTACTCCTTTTTCGTTTTCGGTGTCTGTATCTACGCGACTTTGTCCTTGTTCGAGGATTTTTCTTTTTGTATCATTTCTTTTTCGTTCTTTTGATTCCCTAATTTTTGCCTGGACTGACTCTTCAGAGTTCTTTTCAATTTTTCTTTTGAAGTCCAGCGGGATGCCCTGATTTTTGCCTAAGTATTTGCTTTCTAGCTTTTCTTTTTTACTTAGCGGGCTTTCTTATTCCTTTTTTTTTCTTTTGGAACGAGTCGTGCGACACTGGTTGTCTTGATTGTTCCGAAAGGATTATAACTGTTTCACTCTTGGTTGGTGAGGTTTAACCATTGTGGTTGATGAGGTACGACCTCTGGAGAGGAATATGATGTGATCGGTCCTCGAAGGACAACACTCCTCTATAAGACTTGAACGCTCGATCAAGCTAACTGACAACTACCCTGCCCCGGGTTAAGATGTGCGGGTTTAAAAGTCCGAAAGAAACTCCTACTTCTCGGCTTGAAGTGGTTAGCAAGGGATTCTCTTCCTTATCTCTCCGGTGTTTAGGGGATTTGAAACAATGCCTTATACGTCATCGGCAAGGTTTTATCTGAAAGCAATACGATCATCGGCTATGAGTATTCGGTTTCATCATCCTCCCTCCAATCTTTGCTAATCATAGTGATAAAGTGGAGTAAATAAAATGCAAGTGTCAGTGCAATGCAGTAAATGAGTGATAACGACATGATTAGTTCAGAAAAAATGCATATTCACTTTATTAATATCACCATTCGAAACAAACAATGTTTAACAGCAAGTAGTAACTAACAGAAAGGAAACTACAAATGCAAATGATAAAAAGTCCGAGGACTGCCAATGCTGAGGACGTCTGCCTGTCTAGACCACTGGCTTCTGGGAACAACCCTCTGAATCTGCAAGCTCAGACAGCTGAGAGGTTGTCACGCACAACCAAAACTCCCTCTGGAAAGGAAATACACCCTTTGTCGATCAATTGTTGCACTTTCGCCTGAAAAGCCTTGCAATCTTCAGTTGAATGCCCCGGAGATCCACCGTGGTAACCACACTGAGCATGAGGATTGTACCCTGGAGGGTAAGGCTCTGGCACGGGCTTGAGAGCTTTCGGTTCCACCAAAGAATTCTGAATTAACCGTGGAAGAATCTGGCTATACGGCACAGGCACTGGATGGAAAGGAGCATTCCTTCGTTCCAAGCGGTTGCGAGGCCTCTTTTGATTCTGGTGCTGGTATTCTTTCCGCCAAGGAGTAAGAGGTCATCGTTTCTAAATGGCAACGGTCCCTTGTTTAGGTGCTTGCGTCCTTGAACTTGATCCAGGTAGAAGTTGCAAGCGAGGCGATTCAGTCACCAAAAGTCGCGAGACATATTTAAGATCTTTCTCAGCTTCAGGCAAAGGAGTGGAATCATTCACCTCTTCTGCAGGGTACGAGATAAACTTTCCCGATGCTCTCATGCCGCCCGGCACAAACCTAATTGTCCTTGAGTCAATAAGGTCTTGAATCTTATTCTTGAGAGCCTTACATGTTTCGACATGGTGCCCCGGTGCTCCTGAGTGGAAATCACAATGTGTGCTGAGATCAACGTCTGGTGACACGTCATCCGGTGGATCCAAAGTCCGAAGCTTGCGAACATGGTTCTGAACCAACAGTGGCAACAGCTGGGCATAACTCACAGGTATTGGGTCCACAGCTCTATCAAGTAGCTTCCTCTTTTGATTATGACCTTCGGGGTTATTCTGAGATGCCTGGCGCGGCTGCTGACGAGACAGGCCTCGAGCTTCATGCTGTGTAGAGGATCCACGAAGTCCACTTGGCTTCAGCACGGGTGGCACTGACGGCAATGGAGGAAGCACTTTGGTCTCCACCTCGGGTGCTCGATCACTCTCCTTTTTTAGCATACTTCTCACCACTCCCATGAGAAAGCTCAACTGATTCTGCAGCTGCTGATTCTCTTCTCTGAGTACTTGCTGGTCCAGGCGCACTGCCTGTATGTCATTCATGACCTGCCCCAACTGGCTTTGGATTTTCCCCAACTCAGCTTGTACCTGCTCCATTAGTCTGAGTTGCTCGATTCTGGCTCAAACCTTGCAAACACAAGGGTTAGAAGACAAGCCCCGACTTCTGTCATGCAAGATGAATTATGCTAATGCCATGGGTGTCTGTACGTTTAGGAGATCACCCCTAATTCTGATGTCAACGTGCCAACATGGTGTCAATGCAGTGATAAGACTGGATCCATTCATGGAAGAAAATATCTCACATTGCTCGGGACACCAGAATCAGGGTACGAAATGCGCCTGCAGCACAGACACATGCTAATGGAATGCAAACATGAATATGCGAACTAATGCAAAATGCAGTCATGTAATAATGTATCCCGGTAACTGCTGTTGTGGAGATTCTGTATCAACAATCACTGATGAGAAGAAAACCCCGGTGTAGGATCACATATCTGATTTGCTAAGAATAACCATCTGATAGGACCATATACGTAGGATCAAAACTCTGCTCTGTCGAGAACAAATGTCTGATGATAAGGACCTCAGATGTATGATCAAGAAATATTTGCTGATGAAGTCTTCAGACCCCAAATCAAAAATCTGCCCTATCAAGAACAAACATACAGCTGCTGATGAGATCTTCAGACCCCACTCAAAATCTGCTCTATCAAGAACAAACAACATCTGACGATGAGATCTTCAGACCCCAAAATCTGCTCTATCAAGAACAAACCACTGATGACAATACCCTGATCAAACCTGCTCTATCAGGAACAGACATACACCTGATGATAAGATTCTCTGATCGAAACCTGCTCTATCAAGAACAACCACATCTGCAACTGAGAACTTTGGTACCAACATAACTGATTCACTGTCAAGAAAACCAGGTAGTCTAAAGGTCAAAGTTTCCTGCAATAAACCCAATTCCACTCACAGGTATGGACCTAAACTGACTCAAGGTACGACATCCTATGCGTTCATCAGCGTCACAGACTTTCAAAACTGACGATACGATTCCCAGAAGGAGTGGCATCATCAAGTCTTGAAGAGGCCTCACTTAGCTGAATCACAAATGATCGGTCCCCAGAGTCGACAATCCACCAAACCAGCAACCGTCTCAACCCAAAGGGTTGAAAGTGAAGCCAACCGGATGAACCTCGTCTGAGCGTGGATTTCATGAGACACTAGTGCCTGCAAAGCAAGCACGCGCCCACTAATTTCCACTCTAATTCTATGGTGCACTCAAGCCTGGGTCTGGCTTCTCACTCATCAGAACTCCCATCCCACAACAGCACAAATAATCATATTATACTGAAAATAAAATGCGGGAAATAAAGTGCGAGAAGTAAAATGCGATAAATAAACGCAACCCAACAAGTAAACACACAAACGGTAGGATTGACTCACATAGGGAACCAGAAAACCAGAGATTCTGGGTTCGATCCCCAGCAGAGTCGCCAGCTGCTGGGGACGGTCCCAGACAGCTAGGAAGGAAATCCAAGGCGAGACTCGCATAGGGAACCATCGCTCTCCCCAGCAGAGTCGCCAGCTGCCGCTTGCGCGAAAATAAGGTGCCGGCATGACAGAAGAATCACCACCTTTCGTTATTTATCCCTCAGAGAGGGAAAGGAAACGATCGGAAAAACCTGACGAAAAAGGGTAAGACAAGGTCATCGCAACCATTGTCTGGGTTCGGGAGTCGGTTACGCAAGGGGAAGGTATTAGCACCCCTCACGTCCGTCGTACTCGACGGGATCCTCGCTTGTTTGTTTACTTGGACGGGTTGGTTTTATTCTATCTACCTATCAAGACTGGCTGAAAAAGAAAAGAAAAATGACTCGGCAAAGCGTCGCACTTTATGCCTACGTATTCTCATCAGAGAATGAGAAATCAGAGTCAACGTAGTTCAGCCTACGAAGGGTTATGGGGGAAGGTAGCTCGCCAAGACTTCGCCATCTTGTGCCTACGTACTCTCAACAGGCATGAGAGATCAGAGCTCACGTAGTTCGGGAAACTACGGTTTATTTCCTGTTTTTACGAAAGAAGTGTTTTTTATTGTGTTTGCGATTTCAACCGCACTAGAGACTATGACCTGAGAGTGAATGCGTCGCATGTCACCCAAAGGGTACCATACTAAACATCCAGACTGTGGAAAAGAAACTCTTCCATAATCCTTTCTCAGATAGCTTAAGGCTCGTAACGTACGAAAGAAACCATTCATGATTACTGTATCTTAAACTATTTTGAGATGAGAAGAGAGCAGGCCCAACTAGGAGGGAGACTATCAAGTCCTACTGTTATCATACCATGGATTCATCCTATGGTTGAAGTTTGAACAAGGAACTCCTAGAAGTTGTCATGCATAGGTTTCAACCTAAAAGTCTATCATCAAATCCTTATCAAAGGAAATGAGAGTCCTAAGGGATCATGTCAATGATACACCAAAACAGACAAAGCATCATCTTAACAGTAAAATGCATGCAATGCAAGTGAGGGAGGAAATGTGTGTGGGGCTTCAGCCTCCACAAGCTCATCTCAACCTCAAGCCAGTCATGAAATAACAGTAATCATACTGAGAAATAAACAACATGCTATCAAGCAATAAACAGTAAACTGCAATCATACAGATAAAATGAAATGAAATGCCATCAGGCAAACAAACCACATGGGCAAGGGAGCTAGGCTCTACCGAATACCCGCAAGCAAAGCCACGCAATAACAATACAAGCAGAGGGAGCAACTCAACCTCTAATGCAATCATGCTCATAGATTCTACTTATTCTAGATGGACTTAATCTAATGCAACAGACAAATCAAATAAAACACACAATACAGAAAAGAAAACAGAAAAAAGCCTCAGCTCCTCCAGCAGCAACTCAGTCTTCAGACTTCAATCGTCAACTGCTTTCCAGGTATCAACCCTACAACATGAGTATCAACTCATCTTCTCCCTCAAGCTTCAGCTTCTTTGATCAGCTCCACCTTCAGGCTTCACTATCTTCAGGGATCTTCAAGTATCAACTTGATCTTCATGCTCTTCAAGCTTCAGCTAGACTGGCAGTCTTCAAGGATTCATCCTCTTCAACAATCTTCAATGAAGTCTTCATCTTCATGCTCAGGCTCTGACAACTCTCAGGACAAATCAACTCAGAGAGAATCACTTACTGGATAAGCTGGGGGATATTGAACTGCTTATTTGATCACCAAAGGTGACCTATAAGGGTTCAATATCAAATGAAGGATTCCCTCAAAAGTTCTACCTCCTGGGTATAGCACTAATCCCTCCAAAGGAGAGAGGTGCATACCCTGGAAGGACTTTGAATCACAGGGAGGAATGGATGTGAAGAATACTATCCATGTTTGAGAAAGAAATTATCTACATCTAAGCTCTTCCTAATCCTAACCCTAAAACATCAAAAAGAAAAGAAGACCAAGCTCCTCAAGCTCCTCCAAGCCTCCTCCAATCTTCTAGTATGCTCCACCATGCTCCACACAGAGACACCAAGCTCCTCAAACCAAAGGGAAACTCCAAAGCAAAGCAAACTAAACAAAACTTGCCCTAAAGGCCACACAAACAATCATTCAATTCAAAAATCAACTAAAAATAGTATATTATTCTATTAAATCCTAATATAAATGCTAGGGGACCCTACATAACTACCCTTAAGTCCCATATATTCCCCATAGACTAAATTGCCCTATAAAACCTAAATCTAAAATTGTTATTGACCTATACTAAAGTTTTAATGAAATTCTATACTACCTAGAACTACCTACTTAAAACTATCCTAAACATTAACACAAAATTATGAAATTAATTCAGGGGGACCTAAACCATTCATCTAATCATCCTAAAAATATTGAATTAAAAATCCTAAGGGAACTACCCTAATTAAATTCTACAAATTAGTATACCAACTAAAAGAATTAAAAAAAGCAATTAAAAGTATAAATGTGCAAAAAATATAAACGTGAAATAAAATGGCTATTTTATGTTTTTATATTTTTCTAGACAGAAAATGGAAATTAGGAAAAAAAGTCTCATTAAAAAATATGCATTTTTCATTTTATTATGAATTTTTGAAGTTTAATAAAATTTGAAGTGAAAAATAAAATGGAATTAATACATGGGGTGCAAGAAGTAGATACATTCAATTGATATCATGATGGGCCCAGGAGGTGGGGGTGCGCCTAGCATGGCGCGCCTGGGCCCAACTTATAATCAGAAAACTAAAAAAAAATAAAAGAAAAAGGAACAGATGGTGCGAATAGCATGTTTACGCAGTACAAAACGATTGGGCTTGGAAAACGGGGGTGGGAAAAGTAATTCGCGTGAGGCCCATGATGGTGCAGTAAGTTAAAACGCTGCGTTTTGATGCTCTTCCCCCTTCCAATTTCGTGCGTGAATCTGAGCCATTGGATGGCTTCCAAGTCAAATGGTCTTACATGTGATCAATGGTTAAGATTATGTCTTCTTCCTTGGTCCATCTAGGGTTTTCAACAACCATGAAAATACAATCTCATGCATGAAACTTTATCACCTTCATTCTCTCTCAATATTCCACCAAATGCCATGATCCAAGAACCAAACTTGACTAGAATTTTATGTAGAATCCAACCATTCCATTAGATTGCATTAAAACTCTCTCTATCATCCTACCCGAACAGTACAACATCAAGAATCCAAACTTTCTTCAATTTTCCACCATCACAAAACTCCACAATCTTTATATATAATTAATCCCTATGCCATGCTGATTAAAACCAACCAAAATTCGTGCATTATCATCCATTAAATAGTGTGTTCTACCTCCATCAAGAATCAACCTCCATTAATGAAACCTCACTAATTGGTCTAAAACTCATCCAAATGAATCACCTAATGGTCTCTAATGGTTTCACAACAAGAACTAATCCTAGCCATTCCTAAATCAAAGTGTGGAAGTGGTTTTGCTTACCTTGACTCTTGCAATGGTGGATGGTGAAAAGCTTCGAATCAATCCTTGTAGATCTTCAAGAATGACCTCTAGGTGATGAACAATACTCTTCTTGCACAAGATTTGATGGAGATGGCTTGTATCTTCAGATCCAATCCCTTTTGCTCTCTTGCAACTTCACTTGGAAAGCTCCAATTCTTCAACAATGGAACCTTACTCTAGCATGAACATGTTCAGGGAGGTTTGTAATGATGATTTGTGGAAGAAAATGGAAGGGTAATGAAGAGAAAAATGGAGTTTCAATACAATTTGCAAAATGGAAAGTTTTGGTTCAATCTCTTTTCTCTACCACCATGAACATCAACAATCACCAACCTTGAATCAATGCAATTCATATTCAATATATAGACTGATTTAGAAGGGTCTAGAATCATCTAGATCAATCTAGAAAGGACTTGAATTTTCTATGATATGGTAACTTGCATTTCACTTCCCACCACATGAGATATCATGACAAAAACCCTATAACTTGAGTAATTAACTTGATTTTCTCCTTAAGTGGTATTTTGGACAAGATACAAAGCTTAAACACCTTGTTTATGAAGCTTTTCTTTGTTTTGGCTAGGTACCCCATTATGCAAGTAAGACTTTTACAAAGCAACTCCAAAATTTAAGCCTCAAATCAAAATTGTGGATGAACCATTGTTCTTAAAATGTCCTTTGGAGTCAAAATGACCTATCATATGCCATGGTTAGGGTTTATAGCTTGGATTTTATGATTTTCCATTTCACTTGAATTAACTTATGCCTCATTTTTAGGCCATTTTTATCACTTTTTGCTATGAGCCTTTCCAACATCTCATGACCACCCTACTAGCCTTAAAACATCATTCTAAGAAACTTTGATGTTGAAGGTTTTTCCATTTGAAGCTTGGAAGTAGGAGATATGACCATATGCTTGAAATGACCTATAACTTCCAAATGACCAAAATGCCCTTGGCTTGTCAAAGCCATAACTTGAGTTCTACAAATCCTATCAAGGACTTCTAGTACTCTCTAGAAAGATAAGAAGATGATATTCAACATTCATGTTGACCAAGAGACCATATGAATCATCCTACTAGGGCAAACGTTGTCTGCAAGTTGGGTGACTTTCAAGGACCCAGATTCACGTACCTCAGATGACCTGTAATTTGTCAAAACCATAACTTGAGCTCTGCAAATCCTATCAAGGACTTCTACCACTAAAATTAAAGCTAAGATCAAGCTCTAAAACATTCATGTTGTGGGGAAGATGAGATGACAATCACATCTTGAGCTAAAACTGCCTGGAAGATAGGGATCAAACTAGGGGATTTTACACTGCCAATCCTTAGAAACCCTAGCTTAAACTTCTCAAACTCCTCAATCATGATGAGTTGGTCTAGGAATCATCCTTATAGTATCTCAATACATCGTTCCATGATCACATGGCCCTTGGATTAGGTCTCAACCCTCTCCAAAACATCAGCTGACCTAGGGTTGACCCAATCAAAACCCTAATTCTACCACTCATGGTTGAATCTTCTGAATTCTTGCATAATGACCTCTCTGGGCTTCATGATGACTTTCAAGACATCTCATAAGCTTCCTCGAAGCTTCAAGTTCATTCTCACAGTCTCAGAATCATCTGATTAGCTCCCACAACTCTCAAGTTATGAGACACACAACCTTGGTTTCAACCAATTTCTCTGAGGATCTCTTGAACTTTCTGATGAAGGTATCAACCTTCAAACGCTTGATGGGTAAATAAATGTTGGTCAAATTTTGGGGTGCAACAAGGTTGATTTTAGAAAATGTTAATTTAAGGGTGAATTAATTTGTAAGAAAATTACATTGATTTTGATTGTGAATTATAAATTGATTATTATTATTATTTATTTTTTCTTAACAAAAGTACGTTTGGTTATTATTATGATATAAAAAAAACGGCTGTTTTAAATAAAGGGTTATTAGTTTTTTTTTATTAATAAAGGTTAATTTAGATAAAAGATTATTATTGGTAACTAGAACAAAATAAATTGATTAATATGAAATGAGTTTTGGTTAATTAAAAAACGAAGTTAACAAATTATTAAATAAAAAGTTGTTATTAAAAAAAGGTTTTATCATTATAAATAAATTATCCTAAGTGTAAAAATGGTTTTGATTAATATAATAAAAGTTGGGTTATTATAACACATATAAATCTAATTTCCAAAATAAAAGTTTTGTTTAAGAAATGCGAACAGGTTATAATTTTTTTAAAAAAAAGGTTAAGTTGATGAGATAAGGTAAATTAATAAGTTGACTAAATAAAAAGAGTAATTAGTTAAAAAGGTTTTAGTTAATTATTTTTTAAAAGATTGATTAAAAACTAATTGTGATGGATTAACTAAATAAACAAAGTTTAATAAAAAAAATTAATTTAAAAAAGATTAAAGGTCCAATTAATTGCTAATTAATTAAATTAGATTGATTAAGGTTAATTAACCTTTAAAAAACTGATTAGTGGAGTTAATGGTTTAATTAAAGGGGGAGACGAGGATCTGGTGTGGTGATTTCATTAGGACTTATCGTGGGAGTACGAATGTGGGTTGTGTGATGATGATCGGGTGGCTACGATGTCGTGGGTGCATGGTGATATGGTGTGTGCATATTCATAGGATTAGCAGATTACATCAAATTTAATAAAACAACAAAAGAAAACCCTAACCCCTCCAATTTCTCCCCAATTTCTCCGATCTTCTTCCCCTCGGTCCTCTTCTCGAATCCTCCTCTTCATCATCCGCGATCTGCTTTCACCATTTCTCGTTCTTCTCCACCTCATTTTTCTTTCGCGATTCTCTCTCGATCCTTTCTCTAGGATGCCTTCAAAACTTCAACCTGCGAAAAAAGGGAAATACACAAACACAACCAGGCAACGAAACAATACAGCGATACAATAAACCCTAAATTCCCTAAATCTCGAAGCCCCACACCCAGGAGGAGACACCGGATGACAACTCGAAGAGTAATCACGAAGATATGGGGGCGAGACCATCACAGGAGGCGCATCCGAATTGATGAACCAACTCACCTAAAACGGCCGTTCACCGGAGAGCGAAGAGACTCTGGAGACGAAGCCGTTAAGATAAGTCACCCTCTTTTGATCCCTTCGCGTTTCCTCGGCTAAGATTTGTGAATTTGCTTTCTTTGTCTTTCTGCTAAAAAAAGTTCCTCTTTGTGTGATTCTGATGGTCTATTTTATAGACATATATGTATGCTTGAAGGTTATTAATTGTATTAAGTTTGTGGTTTAATCCCGCAGATTCTGTCGTGTATTTGTGATTTACGACTTGATGGCCATTCAAGACTTACCAATCTAGTGATGACTGATTCAATTCCCTATTTCCAATTTTGGATTATTGTCTTGACGCAAATTACTTTGCTATCCTCATATCTGATCTTATTCATTAATGCTGCTCAAATTACTCGTATTACCGATAGTGACTACTTGCTGATTTTGTGCTTTGTGATTTGAACTCAGGTTTCGGTGATGAATGCTGGATTGCATGATTCTTCAGTGTTTATCCCATCAGAAAAGAGAGGCTCTTGTTTTAAAGTCAGCTCTACACTTGAAGAAAATTCTTTCTTGACTTGATGTCCCTTTGCCATTGCAAGGAGTTCATCTTTGTTCTTTCCCATAACATGAGACAAATCTGATAGAGGAAAACATGGTGAATTCAAATATTCAGCATTATAGTGATAAATATACTGTGATTTGCTTTTCGTTCCGACATTGTCTGCAACTTTATTCCAGTTCCCAAATCCATACATGTCAATGGCCTCAAGAAGTAACATCTCTTCATCTGCACTCCAATCTGGACATACAAGTGAAAAAGATAGATTGTCCATAACCCGATATGGATGATTGCTTTTATGAGGTGTCAACTCAGCACCAACAGAGAAGCACTCTATGCAAAGATCAAAATCTTGACACACAACACATTCGATGCGAATCTTCCCTGAAAAACTTTGTTGCAGTAATTACAATGATATAGTGATACCTTGCCATCAGTTATTCTCATTCCTGCAGATGAAGTTTCTAAATTCTCCGCATTTAAAGCAGTCTTTTTCTCTTGGATCTTTGGTTAGGGTCGTCGTCTGCGGAGCGTGCTGCTGTTCGGCGCCTACCCATTTCTCAGTGTCTCTTGTATGCTTTGCACTCTCAAGGTTCAATTTGAAACCCTTTACCATTTGATTAATTTTTGTCTCTTTTTTTTTTAAAACTCATGAGTGTTGAAGTTGAAGCCAGGGCTGTTAAATTTGCAGGTCGCCGTAGGGTTAAACAGAACCCTATTTTGTAGTGCACGCATAGCTGTTCGAGCAGCACAAATGTCATAACGTGATATCATCACAAATCCCCTGAGACACTCTATTCACTTCCTGCAGAGTTATGTCTTTTCCTCCGGTAATATTATACACTATTCTGGTAGCTGATTGGATAGATGATCCAATTAAAGGTGCCAAAGTAGCCTGTTCTGCAGCTTCTTCTGCACGGTTTTTACCAGAGGAAACACCTACTCCAAGCATTGCAGTTCAAGAGTCTTTCATCACAGCTTTTACATCAGCAAAGTCCACATTTACCAGACCAGGAATTGTTATGATGTCTGATATTCCCTGTACTCCCTGTCGTAGAACATCATCGGCAAGCTGGAAAGCATCCTGAAGAGGCGCCTGCTCATCAGCTAAGTCAAGAAGACGGTCGTTTGGAATCACTATAAGTGTATCCATATTTTCCTACAACTTTTTGATGGCTTCTAGTGCTTGTAAGGATCTTGCGTCCTTCAAAACTGAAGGGATAGGTAACAACACCTACTGTTAAGTAACCAACCTCTTTTGCCATCTGAGCCACAACAGGCGCAACACTAGACCCTGTACCACCACCCATACCGGTAGTTACAAAAACTAAATCTGAACCTTGAAGAGCAATATCAATAGTTTCTTTTGACTCCTCAGCAGCTTGTTCCACGGGTCAAGAGTTCTCCAATTTGGATAGGATTTTCAACAGAAGAATGTAACAGTGCTTGAGCATCAGTACTTATAGCATAAAAGTCCACACCCTATAATCCACAATAATGTCTCTGTGTAGCAATAATGTCTCTTGGTTAAACTCTTTGCAGTTTTGATTTTATTTTATAATTCAATGTATTGCAATGGTCTGCATCTGAAAACAAGTTGAAACATGAAATTATGGCTTTTGTAGTTGGCAGGGGTCTGCTTTGGCTGTGAGGTGCGGTAAATGCTTGGAGACAAACACTTGATGCTGTTGGCCTTTGTTTGAAACGAAAACTGGATTCTGAAACTCCTCGATGCCGTGCAAAGCCGCACTGTTTCAATTCACTACTTGGATCAGCCTTGTTAGAAAAGAAATGTTAGGGGGGAAGCCTGTCGACTCTTCGGTGCTTGTTTCTATCAACATTCGACGGTGAATTCTGGGTGGATCCGACAGGTACGTATTGTTGTAATCGCTTTGCGTATTTCCTGTTTTTCTCTGACTTAGTTTGGAAGTTCTAAATCGACCGTCCTCTTTCGCTGCAGGTTAGTCCAAGGCATGTGCGTAAGTCCAATCACCTCCCCGTTACTGCTGCTAAATGGGACAAACTTAAGTGTTGCTGTGATCATGAAGAATGCTGCTGGCTCTGTTTTTATGCATGGAATTCCAACGGTACCGCCAAATTTGAAGAAACAGGGAGCTGTCAAAAGGGGAAAGCCCTTCAATCCGCTTTTATAGTTTATTGGGAGTTCAAACACCTCCACACTCGGTGTAGCCAAACTCATGCCTAGATAGTCCTGGCTGTTGACATAATTCACAGGGCGGGAGAAAATAATTCCTTTCTTTTCACAATGCGGTAACCTTCTTCTCATCTTGAAATATTAGCGAGCAACATACTAATGCTATTAAGCGATGTCGCATAACGTCCTTATTTTCCTCATTGTATCAAATTCTTGTGGTGACTCTGAAAATACTGTCATGGCAGGTCTGCGGTTTCGGGGATGTACGTCTAGCTTGATGCCAACGCCCTGCCATGATTATGGAATCATGACCGCCTTTGAGGCGGGTTAACTCCAAAGGTGTTCTAGCGGCGCATTGATAGAAGTCTGATATTGTCACCGGCGGAAGATGTAATAAATTTAGGAGGAAACTAAAGTCTACTTGTATCATGGCTTTTCATAAAGAGATTTATAGCCCAGAACACCTAAACTTGTATTTGTATCAAACTTATTTCTCACCATTTGTGAATGTAGTACAGTTATATGTGGTTGTTAAGTATTCAAATGTCTATTGTATTAAATTCACGCCAGGTATAAAATGATAGGTGGTATTACACGGCTTACTCTTCGTGCCTAAACACTTCCATGCCTTTATTTGATTGTCAGCGAACAGGTTTTTTTTCCAATTATGTAGGGTCGTGGACTAATTAAAACAAAAGTGATCCCACACTTAGTTTGTGAATTTTCAAATCAAGCCACGAGTCTTGTAATAAAAGTATATCCTCTTGGAGTTTCCTTCTTTTTAAAAGAGAGCCCATGAATTTAGAATAGCGACATGTATTATGGGTTCAATAAAAACCTTTAAATATTGGTCACGAATCCAAAGAGCTTGTCTCATGTTCGTAATAAAACCTGCATATCTTGAATTCATGGTGAAGAACTAAACACTTCGGTCTTGTCTTGGAACTTCTTACAAAGTACGAGCTTAAATTCTTTGAGAGAAATCTAATTAGTTAGCAACTTCAATCCATCCAAAATTAAAACACAATAACCAAGTGGTTGGAGAACCAAAGTCTTGACGGCCAAAAGTAACCCACATGAAAAGCACCAAATGAAATCAAAACGACTCCTGCCACTATAATACCACTTGACTAAATGGTAAACATCGGATTTAAAACCCAAACGAATAATTCTTAAATCTTGAATCCAAATTATCTTGCACCACCAATGCCTTAATCTATGAACCCATGATTTCGATTTTTGTACGAATTCTGTCTTGACAAACCTTCTTTGCTAAAGAGAAAACTCGAAAGGGACCAAGATCTCGATTTAAGGGGATCTGATCATAAAAATGCGCTAGACATGTCCTTATGAAAAAAGACCTGCACACACTCATTAGTCGTACGTAAAATTTTAAAAGGTAAAACATAAGAAAACACTCAGGGAGGTGGGATATTAAGGTCAAAAATTAGGGTGCGACAGGCTTAAGTTGTTAAAATTTGAGTTTGTGAAGAATTGTCAATGTGGGACTCAAGTGTTAAAAGCTCATCTTGCCAAATTCATAACTCTCAGCTCATAAGGGCTATGGAGGAGTTCTACCATAATTTGGAAAGCCCTCATGTAGATCTATAAATTTCATGTTTTCATGAGTTTCATATTCTCAAAGGAGCTTGGCCAAAAAGCCTCTCAAAGTTGCTGAAAAACAAGCTTAAAAGTGAAATTTCTCTAAGTTATTTTCCCTTCTTGAAATGAATTTGATCATAACTCCAAATCTATGCATTTTCTGATCATGGATCACTTTAAGACTTTTGTAGGAATTGTCAAGATCTTTCTAATGAGTTTTGAACCAACTCAATTGGATGTGTGGTTAATGAGTTATGGTCTTGCCCCTTTCAAAACCCTAATTCCTGACTTTTGCGATTACTCCTCAACCCTTGATCCAATTGTCATGAAATTTTATGGGTAGATGCAATATGTCATTAGGAACATTTTTGATTCACATCTTGAGGTCATATTCCTTATGAGTGAAGAGTTGACATTTCGGTCAACCGAACGATCGATCGGTGGCTACCGAGTCGACTGTTGATGCTCTGGACCTTTTGAGGCTTTGAAACTTTTTGAATGGACTTTACCAAGCCATATGAACTTCATGGACCATGATCCTGCCATTGCAACACCTTTTAGATCAAAAGTCAAACCACAGTTGAGTTTTCCTGCTCGAAAACCCTAATCGGGTATCCTGAACTTCACTGCTTTTGATTCCTAGGTGACAACCTCAAATTGGATTCATGCTTGATCCAATGGAATATTCTTGGTGATGTGGATACCCAATCTCAAAGAGAACCAATCCAAAATATTGATCGGTCAACCCTCAAAATCTCGATTTCGGCTGTACAAAACCCTGATCCTCCTGTAACTTGACAAGACCACTTGAAATGGGTTAAGGTTAGATAAACATGTGAACATGCTCCTAAAATGATGATGAAGGTCTAAGGGGTCAAAATTTGGGGTATGACAGAGCTATATAAATGGGTGTGGACAGCTGAACCCCAACTATATGTGCACACTTTATTAATGTTGTGCAACAACGGTAAATACATAATATTTACACTATTTCCAGTACTTTATGGAAATGAAAAATGACCAAATAATATCATAATATAGCATCAAGTTTTAAGTATCTTCTCATACTCGGTGGATTCCTCATTTAACACGATACTATTATAGTGTTCTCTGAGGTATTTCAAATTAATACCTTGCCCCCTCGGTCGACCTTCATGTTGTGGCTGAGGTGTTTCGACACATTGAGGGGCACCCAATAAATCTTCGCAAAGTTGGTCATTAACACCAACTTTACTGTTGACAGCCTTACCATTGATGTGTAGGCCAAGTAACATGTAAACATCTTGTAAAGTTACAGTACATTCACCAAAAGGTAGGTGAAATATGTGTGTTTATGGTCTCCAAAGTTCTAGCAACGCTAGAATAAATTTGGGATCCAGTGAGTACGATTTAATTTTTATCAAATCACCAAACCCACATGCTTCTAGGTATCCTTCTATGAATGGGTCGTGTGGTATGTAGTCATGCACACGACAGCGAAACCATGACACATTTTGCAAAAGAATATAAATATCATTAGTTTTAAAGGAAAATTCAACTTAGTAAAGAATGACAACAAAAAGCAAAATACTTACAAACTCTGCGATGTTCTCAATTGTTCCTCTGTGATCATTACCCATTGTGAGTAGAGACATCGTGGGTTAAGTTAGATGAGTGAAGTTTGACGAGTGAAGTTTGCAGAGTAATGAGAAGATTTTGTTGAACGTTTGAGGAATAAAGTTCGTAATGTGATGAGAATAGTTTGTTCCTTGATGAACATGTATTTATAATGGTTAAATGTGATGAGAGGAGTCACATGAAAATGCATGCTGAAGTGTGAAAGTTTCTAAGTGTAGGAGTCATATGAAAATGCATGTTGTAGTGTGCAAGTTTCTAAGTGTAGGAGTCACATGAAAATGCATGTTGTAGTGTTGTCTTTCATGCTGAGTGTTGTGTTAAAAGTGTAGACCTGCTACGGTAATAGTGTAGGCATGTGAATACTACCACTATTAATGCATGCTGAAACATGATGACAATGGTGCAGGGAAGTGTGCAAGTGTAGTCTTGTCATGCATATGAAGCCATCGCATGAGTGTAGTGTTGTCATGTATGCAGAGTGTTGTGAAAATATTAGTTCTGCTAGAGTGTAGTGTTGTCAAGCATGCATAGTAAAGTGTGGTCTTAAAAGTGAATTCTTTGCATGTAAAATATAAATTAAATAAACATAACTTAATATCAAAACAACAATCCGAAAATAACAACAACATAACCTAATATCAAAATAACAATTTGAAAATAACAACAACAAACCCACATAAAACAACACAATGCATAACTAAGCAATTACAATTAACAACAACATAAATTAAACAAACATAACTTAATATCAAAACAACAATCCAAAAATAACAACAACATAACCTAATATCAAAATAACAATATGAAAATAACAACAACAAACCCACATAAAACAAGATAATGCATCAACTTATCTAGGATATCGTAACCATCAAGGTAATCTTCTTTGGTGTTAACATTGTCACAAGGACACCAACATCATTTTCCACTTTTCTCCAATCACGAGTAACTCTGTTTCTCCTTGACTCCTAAACTAACCTCTCAATTTTCTTAATCTTTTCACCTGCAACAATATCTCCTTCTAGCCAGTGGTTCAGTTCCCTATGCAAATGCTCCAAAGTCTTCGTGTTCCACAGTAGCACCTTCATCAGAGGCTTTGTTACTGAAAATAAACTAGGGAATTTCTTTTCATTAGAGGAAATGCTGGAAACGGTTCCTCCGATGATGATGACGATGACGATGAACATTGATTTAGAAATGCAGATATTCTAGACTGATTTAAAAATTATGAAGAGTTGAGTCTATTGGTGAAAATTATTGTGAAAAAAGAGATGAGTGTGCAGTCTTATTTATAGAAAAATAAAATAGTACGGACCACATATGATATGGCGTAAATACCCTTACAAATTCACGATGAAACAAAGCACAAAACAAATAACTAAAAAAAGATGAAACGAAGCACAAAACAATGAAACATCAAAAGATGAGTGTGCAGTCTTATTTATAGATTTTTTTTTTTTTACAAAATTTATTATTTCTTTTAATTATATATTTTTTTACATAATATTAAATATGAAAAAATTTTATTATTTTTTTAATTATATTTTTTTATACAAAAAAAAGCCTTACAACTGAGGCGCCATATGGTATGGCGACTCAACTGTAGGGTAGAGTTTATGTTTTTAAGGGTGGCGCCATATGAAATGGCGACTCGGATCAAGGTGATCTTGATCAGCCATTTCATATGGCGACTCAATGGAGAAACATGACCACTTTTGTAATTTTTTTGAATTTTATGTTTAATTGGTATTTTTATTTTAAAATAGTGTTATTTAATAAAAATTCCAATTTTCAATGCATTTCTTACAATTTCACCCTCTAACTAATATTACTTTCACCATTTCCAATACATGATAAAGGTACTTTTGTAAAAATATCATTCTCTCTCTTTCATTTATTCGTTTTTCTTAATCTGTGTGAAATGGTCAACTAGGTCACTCATTGTGGGACCGAGGGAGTAGTTTCTTTGTAAAAGCAATAACAATCTACTATGTTATACTCTGCTATTTGATTAAAGAAAGAATAAATTTATACCAAACTATCTCTTTTACTTATGAGTATGAAAGGTAACGATGTGCGAGATACAACCAAAGAGATCAAACCCCATCACAAAGACTTAGAGGTGCTGTCATATATGTCACATGCATATGACTAAAGCACTAAAAACCTTACAATGCACACACACACATGCACACACACACACACACGCGCGCGCGCACACACACACACACACACACACACACACACACACACACACACACACGCGCGCGCGCGTGCACGCACCACGCAAGCATACACACACACACAAAGAAAGCAAGTCACAAAGTGAAAAATACTAGCTCACCCCCTTTTGGTAACTACCACTCTGGAGTCTGCCATACGTCAACCTCATATTAGTTTTCACCGGAGGAAGAAAAAAGGTTTCAACCTTTGGACGAGCATGGTTCCGAGAGACATCCAATAAATTTTAAACATGTCCTTGGATTAAATCTACGGCCCAGAGAAATAAACTCGGGACTAGAAGCAGTACCATAAAAACAAGTAAAAATACAAATATGTAACGAACAAAATATACATTGCAAGCCAAAAAAAAGAAAAAATATTAATTAATTGTCAAATTTACAAATTCCAGATACACTAAGGCCAACCAAAAAAATGGAGAAGACTATTCCATCAAAGAGACCACCTTTCTGTTTTTGATAATATAATTAAGACAGACTTGTTATCAGGAGATCGACACACTAGGATAAACATGCTCCACCTGCTTCAAGGTGCTTTCAAAGGCGTCCTTGGAAATGGAGTAAATTTATTCTATCTACTTATCTATTTGCTTATAAAGAGAAAAATTCTCGAGGCGCATCACTAAAGCTATCTTCATCCTTTTTTGAATATCTTGAAACTCTTTTAGAGAATTTTCCATATCTTCTATCTTTTTATGAGAAGGATCCAAAGATTGGGTTGTTTCATATAAAATGGCATCCACCCTAGACAAAGATGTCTGAGCAGAATCCAAAACCTCAATCTTCTCCTTTAAATCTCGAGCAAGCGTCTTAACCATCATAACTAGAGTATTGTGATACTCAAAAGGCTCCACAATAACATCTATAGATAGAAATGAGTCAGAAGCACCACAAATTTCCTCCAAGTACCGATTCCCATCAACAGTAAGGGTATAAACCCTTTATTTGAGAATCTCCCTTTCTTGTTGAAGATAGCAAGAGAAGAAGGCTTTTCCCCGTCCAACAACCCCGAGTAATCTCTGATGCTCAACTAGTATGATAAGTCAAATATGATAATTCCCCTTGCCGAGCTTCCTTGGAGATACTTGTGAAGTAGGAGTAATCATCATTAGAATATGGGGACTAAAATTCCCTACTCGTCATTGGGCCAGGACAAGCTAGTAGCACGAGAGGTGACTCCATTTAAACAAAAGCCATCCCACGCTCGGGCCTTAAATTACATTTACTTGGTGACATTTTAACCTTAAATTCCTCAAGTCCATAGATAGAAGCCAATCCTTCCTCACTCTTCATCAGCAAAGGGGGTAAAATTTCATAAACCACAACCCATTTAAGAGAGATCAATAATTCCATCTGATTTGGAAGAGGAGTGACCTGAACAATTAAACCAACAATCAGACTAAAGAGTGTACCAACGAGTGTACCTAAGATAAAAGCTTCCCTGGATGATGGAGTACTAAGAATACCAACTCGAAGAGAAGTAGCCCGAAGGTCCATCCTTATCTTTCACATTGCTTATTTGATACTCATAGCATCCATACAATTAACAAAGAAGACATAAAATGAGAGGTTAATTCAAGTAAATAAGTCTAGAGAAATGACATTCCTATGTGTCTTACCAAATATGGCCTTCCTTTCTTTCTATAAGGCTAAAAAATGGTTGTTCAAATATAAATCCTCCTCAGACAGGTCTTACTCCTTGTAGATGTAAGATCCTGGCCCCATTAAGAAGTGACTCTAACTTCAGTACTTATGGAATAAATCCATACAAACAGGTTTTTTACTAGGTTCTAATTTATAATTGTTCACATGAGCTTCTCTAGTCAAAGGGGTAACTAGGAATAATCGGTCTTTGAAATTCTTCATGCTAATAGTGTATGTATCGAAATATCTAATATTCGACCTCAAAGAAAGAAAGCCTGAACCGTTCACATAGTTTGGACTATTTTAAGCTTTAAAGATAGGGAAAAACAACATTACAATTGGCCTATTCCCCTTGTACTCACACCATTGGCAGGACACCATGACAAACTCCTAGCTTACAAGATGTGTTCTGGGCCGACCAAAGACCCAAAAGCAAAGGCTCAATCACATGCAAGCATAATCAAAATAATCCATTGTATAAATTTAGAACACATTAGATTCACTATACACTTTTATGATCTCCATATTCACTATACTCATCTTGGACTATGAACTGACTTGGGAATTGGAGTGCTAAACTTCCAGGTCCACCATGCGCCATCGCATAGGAGATCAACACCACCAATTCAGGATCCTCTATCACCAATCAACACTAATTCTGGTTTTAGAATGGAACAATGACGTTGTATGTGGGAATTGACTCCTAATTCCCGCACAATTCCACTGATAAATCATCTTTGATCTAAAGCCATATATATATATATATATATATATATATATATATATATATATATATATATATATATATATATATATATATATATATATATATATATATATATATATATATATATATATATATATATATATATATATATATATATATATATATATATATATATATATATATATATATATATATCTCGAAACTGCAAAGAGAAATAAACAGTCACCTTATAATTTAAAATGAAGTGCTCTTTTAGATCTACTGATTCGACTCTACCTTAATTGGATGCCATCAGTGAGATCTACAACATAGCGACATCCAAAGTAGATCTATCATCAGAGCACCTCTCCCAAGCAGCAATTAATGCCAAATGGAGAAACAAGGATTAAGTGGCACTAGGATCCCTAGGTTGAAAGAAGATAAATAGAACTTCAAGCACGAAGCTGCCTTTAGTTATCACAGTCACTATCTCTGGCGGAACGTTCACAACATTACTTGTAGATGATAGAGATCACGTAATAGCTTACGTCTCAACACGATCAAGCAATTAAATCTTTTCCAATCAAATATGGATGAATATGATGATAATGATACATTAGACTTTGAATATTCGGTAACTTGATCTTACAGAGTGACAGATCTAACACCTTAGATGGAAAAGGAGCGGGCGAGAGGAAGGTGACGTCAACTTCCTAATATTTTTATGTAGAAACGTCGTCAAGTACGTTCTTAGTAGGTTCTTCATGGAAAATTAAAATTTCGGAACTTAACTAAGTCACTTGGAGATATCATAGAAGAACAAGAAAATCGGGCTCAATCCATGTCGACCGAAAAGAGGCATGGCATATTGAAGAAGTCACATTCGAAAAATTTAATTACTTCATCAAACGACAATTTCCAAGTAAGCCAGATCAAGGCTAGTCCAACCAGATCCGTGGAAGTAGATTACAACATCCCTTTAAAACTGACCATTAAATAAACACTGGAAGATTTCTAGAGACCAACTTCGGCCCCAAGGTAAATATGTGAAATGGATAACTCAATCGACCTTTTATAAGAGCTAGTCGAAAGCATTCACTCAGAGTAAACCTAGTCTCTACAAGCCATGGGTAGGTAATCTATCCACAATGATATTGGTTTCCCAACAACACCCAAAAAGCAAAAAGAAGAGGAAGATACATTCTAATAGACGTGCATCCAAAGAGGAAGTCCACACCCTTAGCCTACCAAGACGTATATTATTACAAAGAGAAACTAACTTAGGGGTGCATCCACATCATCCCTCTTTAATTCACACTATCATCAGTAAGATAAGTATTCTTAAAGGTTTTGTGAAATTTCAACAAATAGTATGTTAATTGTCAGAAATATTGCAAATACACAAGTTATTATAACCCTCTTCAGGACAACAGAGGCCATACCTCAGACGCAGATTCCTCACTTGGTGAACATGCTTAAAAGCATAGATTACACACTCCCTCCTAGGAACTAGCCACTCCAAGTGCATAGGCGGAGGAGCCCGAAGACGTCCATCCCAAACCAGGACAAATTTGGGGGTAGGGATATGAACCATACATTTGGCTACAGACGCTAAAGAATAATGCTAACTCTTCCTGATCAGAACTAGCGGCAACAAAAATTCGTTGTTGGTTCGTGTTGCCCTATTCAGGACCACGTATTTCAACAAACACATCATATGCCAACAACAACAAATAAAGAAAAAAGTAAAAAGTCTAGAGGCGATAATCAAGTTTGAATACTGCGAGAACATAAACCATTCATTAATTCGAAGCCTAGACACCAATGTCTCATATGGTGAATCAAAAGACCATAAAGAAGCTAAATAAAACATACTATCATGCATAAAAATAGAAAAAATGAACCAAACAAAAATGTAAATATATAAATATTGTTATCTTTGAAAAGGCATAACGCCCTTCCAACATTGTAGATGAAAAACAAATAAAATAAGAAAGTTAAGTCTCCTTGCCTTGAGATGTTGCATCACACGTATCCACCCGAGCCCCATCCCAAAATGTCTTGAATGGATCCAGCTTCGAGCGGGGAAGAGAGACACCAGGAAAAATCTTTTTCAACTGGTCAACCGCATGATCAAAATTCCTATATACATTAGTTAGGGTTTTATAGAGGGATTTTTCAACCTTCTCAGCTCAGCCATTTGGTAATCATGATCCTTCCGCTCCTTATCACGAGACTCTTTCACCTCTTGAACAACTTTCATAGCCACATCAACACATGGTTTTTCCTCTATAGCGACAATGAGTATTTTCTTTATGATTCTTATTCTCATCCTCCGGAGAATACTCAAGATCAACAATTATGGCAACTAGAGTACAAAGAGAGCCATGAAACTTCACCTCCTTTGGGAGAGGCTATGCACCATGGCAAAGAACCACCATTGATAAGGAAATTCTCGAGAGAAAAGTGCTAACTGCTCAAAAGAGTGGGCTTTATACAGTTAGTCAGTTTGATCACATAAATGCGAAGGTAGACACACTCTACCATAAGCTTGAAAATCTGACAATAACCTCATTCACATATGCACTTGTAGCTTTAGTAGCTCCCACCACCCTAATGGCCATTTACTATGAGGTCTACGGGTAATATGGACATTCTGATGGGGATTGTCAAATGATCTTAGTTGGAGGATCCAACCATGACACTGTTAACTATGTTAATAATCAGAGAGAAAATCCTTATTTGAATACCTATAACTCAGGGTGGAGAGAACACCCAAACTTCTCTTATAAGAACAATTAGACTCAAAACACAGTGAGACCGTATGGGTTTTGAAGTGGTGGAGCAGTAAGCAAAAGTAAGTAAGTATTCAGTTTTGTTGTCTTCATAGGGATTGGTGCGGCATCAAATGCCGTTCAACAGTCTCTATGTTTTTAAGCTTGGGTTTGTAAGGTTTGAATTTAAAGATAAACTATGTAAAACAAATGAAAGAAAAATAAAAATTTTCAGAGAGATATGAGAGTGTATCAGGATCGAATTTCATCCACCGATCAAACATGTAATTTACCAATCAGTTATGCACATTCTAAACACTTATCAATATCATCACATATCCCTCACAACATGGTTCATGTATAAAGTTCCGACGAGAGTTCTACCGTATTGTTTAATCGGCAATCTCTCAGCCTATCAAACAACACACAGTATTAAAATTCGATAATCACGTGAATATTAAATCTAAATCTATGTCTAGAGTTTAGAATCCAACATATGATTATCCTAGATCCAGATTCGAAGAGTGTTTCTCAACCTCAGTTCAAAAAAAGTAAATATGTAAATGATGATAACATCAAATATTAACGCATGAATATATTATACAAAATGCCATGATCAATAAAAATACATACTTTAACAGTAAACTTACATACAATCTCAACAAGAAAGAGATTACAAGGAGAAGCATGAAGATGAACAAATATCCACCGCGATTTCCCAACGATAGAAGCGAATCTAACTCCGGATCTTCAAGATGCACCCACTCTTGTTACTTTCTAAGCCTCTGTCTCTAAAGAATAATTTCTGATCAAATGGGTATAAAAAGTCCAAAGAGACCCCTAAAAATTCTATGAAGAAATGAGCATATATAAACTAAAATTTTCCTGTCTCGCCCGGCGAGCTACATCTCGCCCGGTGAAAGTCACTTTATTGGTCATCACTAAAATTCTATGAAGAAATGAGTATATACAAACTAAATCTTTTCTAATTGCTGAATTTTTACACCATTTCACACAACTCATTAGCATAAACCTTATTTTTCACATTTTCTTCCAACAAATCTCGTTCTTTTCTTTTTCACTTTTCTTTTCTTACTTTTTTCAAAATTTTCTTTTTCTTTTTCAACCTCTTAACAATCCACCTTTTTTTCCATAACTTGAATACAACTAATCTTTGTAATGTGAATGCTCCCAAACTTTCTAAGGCACATGTATAAATTCAAACCATAATCCATGGTTGAAGGTTCAAGTGTTTTGAGAAACATATTCATAATCCATACAAAAATAAATTATGAACTATTCTTTGCATGCAAAGGAAAATTGCCACAGTTCAAAATTGATATAGATTCCTACATTAAGGCTCAAAGGGGTTAACGAATTCTTGCTTACTCACAAGGTAAGTTACTTTTGGTGAAGTAGTTGTGCTCAAAATCAAACAAAATGCCTTGATCATTTCATTCTTTCATACAATTCAACACAAATGCAAGATTAAAAAAATAAGTCAAATGAGTTAAAACAAGAATTGTTGGTCTCCTGTGCATATAGTAGACAATGGAAGTTTCATCACCTTTGGTTATAAACTGAAGTGATTCAAATATGAACATGTATTGCAAAAGAATGAATGACATGATATTTTTATAAATTATAAGTTTCATATTCATGCTATATTATAGAAAGCATTAAACATACACCTTACGAAGTACAAACTTTAAATTTTATCCTTACCACACATTTGCATGTTGAAACATTCAAACCTGAAACAATAACTGCATACTTCTTCAAGCCAATAAAAAATAAGCTTCTTGGACAAACACAAAATAATTATCTAACAAATTTATGTTGAACAAGTATGTATTATAGACAAATGTAAAAAAAAATCCAAAAATGTAGACAAGTGTACAAAGTTAAAAAATATAGACAAAGGTGAAAAGCTCAAAAAGATAGAAAAGTGTATAAAGTTCAAAAATATAGTCAAATGTACAAAGCTTACAAAATATAGTCAAAAGTACAAAAATAAAAAGTATAAAAAAATGTAAAAAGCTTAAAAATATAGAAACTATTGCTATGCTTTTAATATCAAAACACTAGTTCCCGACAACGACGCCATTTTGTTGAAGCGGTAGAGTAGCAAGCAAAAGTAAGTAAGTATCTGGTTTTGTCATCTCCACAGGGATTGGTGCGATACCAAATGCCGTTCAATGGTCTCTATGTTTCTAATCTTGGGTTTCTAAGGTTTGAATTTAAAGATAAACTATGTAAAATGAATGAAAGAAAAATAAAAAGTTTCAGAGAGATATGAAAGTGTATCAACATCGAACTTCATCCACCGATCAAACATGTAATTTACCAATCAGTTATGCACAATCTAAACATTTATCACGTATCGCTCACAACAGAGTTCATGTCTAAACTTCCGTTGAGAGTTCTATCGTATTGTTTAATCGACGATCTCTCAGCCTATCAATCAACATGAAGCATTAAGATTTGATACTCAGACGAATGTTAAATCAAAATCTACGTCTAGAGTTTCCAATAGATGATTATCCTAGATCTAGATTCGAAGAGTGTTTCTCAACCAAGATTCAAATCAAAAGTAAACAGGTAAACAAGAATAACATCGAATATTAACACATGAATATATTATACTGTCATACCCCAAATTTGTCCTACCCTATCTTTTCTAGCACTAAGTACTTGTGCGGATTCATGAACTTTCTTTGGATGATCATCTGGCCCCTGGCCATGATCCTTTAAAGCTTTGTTCATAAAGACCTTTTATATGTCCATTGTGGCTATGATCCATGGCATGTGGTGATGGATTCTTTTTGAAATGAAGGAAGGATTTTCCCTTATTTCCATGTTCAGTCAGCCGGGACATGAGCAAGTGGATCCAATTTGATTTTAAAACATATTTCAGGTTGGTATCAAAGCCACGAAGTTAAATGAGCTAAGTTTAAGATCGCTTGAAGCTCTGATTGGTTTTGGCACCAAAAGGCAAATAAATTTGGATTTAATTTGTCAATTTCGAGTTATGATAAAATTAGCCAGGATATGACTCAAATTGTTTCAAGATAGTGCTAATGGTATCAGGACGATGCTATGACATATTCCAAAAGTTTCAGATCATTTCTTAAAGTTGTGTGTGCATGGATTAGTTCGCATTATTCGAAGGCATAATTGTGGTGTGTTTCAAATGCAATTGGAAGTCATAAACAAAATTGCTTTAAATTATGGTTAATTGTGCCCCAAACCATGATTTAATTTGTTGAGAGTTTTTGTCACTTCAGGACCTTTGTCAAGACAATCATGTGGCTCTTGTTCATAGTCTGAGGTTTTCTTACTCTTTGAAATTAGAAGAGTTTTCAAGTGTGGAATTTAAATGGATACAAGAGGGAAAATGAGTCTTCGTTCACATGGCGAATTAATCAAGACATGATTAATTGGTTTTAAGTTAATTCCATTTCAAGTTAATTCTAAGTTTTGATCTATTTTGAGTCATGTTTTCAAGATTAGCATAGAGTCACGCGGTTGCATAAGCTAGGCCTCGGTTGGATTCGCTCCAAGTGCATTCCCGATTATATGTAGAAATGGGCTCTGGTTATAATCATTCATGTTTTAAAGCATGGTTGATTTACCCTCGATCCATGGCTGGATTTGTTTAAAAGTTTCAAGCTATAGTCGTTTTCAAAGTGAGGTGGTGGAAAGCTTGAATATAACTTATTGGTTTCAAGTTGTAGTAAAATTATTTAAGATATGATTCAAGTAATTTCAGGATAATACAATTGGTCTCAAAATGGTTTGAGATTATGGTTCACTTTTTTTTCCCTTTCTGTTTTGAGTTAAGACTTGTTTGCAGATCCCAGAAAAAGCAATAATAGATCCATGGAACATGAACATGTTATTAGTACAGTGTTATTAGAACTCAAGAAACTTCAAACATAAGAGAAAAAAAACATGATCAAAGGTTTTGTGTGTTGAGAAAAAACATGTCTAATTTAACTTCTGCATCTGGTGAAGCTAGCGCTACCACCAATTATCCTCAGCAATACTTTACTCCATCACAAACTCAAACTCATGATGATGCTCCACCTAAGAAAAGAAGAAACCTTCCCGGCAATCCGGACCCGGAAGCTGAAGTTATAGCTTTATCGCCGAAGACACTTATGGCAACAAATAGATTCATATGTGAGATCTGCAACAAAGGATTTCAAAGAGATCAGAATCTTCAACATCATAAAAGGAGACACAATTTACCTTGGAAATTGAAGCAGAGAACGGGGAATGAGATAATAAGGAAGAAAGTATATGTATGTCCAGAACCAACTTGTGTGCACCATGACCCATCAAGAGCCTTAGGAGATTTAACTGGTATCAAGAAGCACTTCTGCAGAAAGCACGGTGAGAAAAAGTGGAAATGTGATAAGTGCTCTAAGAAGTATGATGTTCAATCTGATTGGAAAGCTCACTCCAAAACCTGTGGTACAAGAGAATATAGATGTGACTGTGGAACCCTTTTCACAAGGAGGGACAGTTTCATAACTCACAGAGCCTTCTGTGATGCATTAGCAGAAGAGAGTTCAAGAACTGTAATTCATCAACCAAACTCTCAAAACATGATCAATCTCCAAACTCATGAAATACAAGGATTCACATTAAAGAAAGAGCAACAAAATTCCAGTTTTTCAAACTAGGAATTCAAGTACCATCTTGGGTTGAATTAGAACAAGATCTAAACATTCATGAAAACCCTAACCCTAGAAATGGTCTTACACTTCCATCTTACCGACCATCATCTGCAGTTTCACCTCACATGTCAGCTACAACATTGTTACAGAAAGCAGCTCAGATGAGTTCAACCAGCTCATCACAACAGCAACATCTACACCAATTCCACAGGATGATGAAGATTGCACAATGACAATACCTGTACGAGGAAAGACAATAGCTCAAAAAGAAAAACCACAGACCATAGCCAGCATCTTGAAACTTGCTCAAATTGAAGCGGCAGGACACGGAATAAGACAGAACAAATCGAAATTCAAAACTACATTCAACGCAACAATCAATTTCAAGATTCAAGCAACAACAAGTTCAAAATGAAAACGTGAAAAAACTCTAATTCTACCTTCAAAGTTCAGCTCGTGTATTGTGAAGTATGAATGTCAGTTTGATGGCGTAGATTTATTCGCTCTCGGGTTTGCTTTGGAATATGGCTTGAATAAGTGACGTTGAGACTGAGAATCATTTCTGGTTGTAGCAGATGCATAAGATGAACCATCGACTGTAAGAGCAAAGCCAAGTTCTTTCTCAATTATTTGAAGGGTTTGAGGAGGAAAGACTCATTTTCAAATTCCAAAGTGATGCCTCATACTTGAATGCACTAGAGGATCAACATGTTTGTATATACTGCATAATACTTCAGATAAAGAAGGGCAACTTTTGATCACTTGAAACCTCTAGAATATTAGCACAAACAACTCCAGCAATTGATTTGGCAGCCGAAGGATTCTCTCCAAGCATTCTAATGGCACCACCTACTGACCAGAGTTCAGGAAAATGTGACTCTAAGTCATTCATTACACACTAGAAAGAGACAAAACCTGTTACAAAGCAAGAGTTAACAATTAGGTTATTTTCACACAGTAAAAATTCAAAATCCATGGCAAAATAGTACATTTTCGCAGTAAAAATATGAGTAAGACAAACATTCCCAGAAAAGAGTTAACAAGCAAGGAATGACCAAAAGGCATTCTGAAATCATGCCTCTTTTTCACCCAGAGGTTTTTGAAAGAGAAAACCCTAATCCTAATCAGTCTATATAAAGGAGATATACTGTTCATTCCAGGGAGAGGCGAAAAATTGGAGAAAAAAAAACCCTAAAACAATTACCGGCGGCGAATTGAAAGAGAGAAAAAGGAGAAAACCCTAAAACTTTCGGCAGCGAGAAACCCTAAAAGCTCTTACCAAAGCGAGAGCTCAGCTGAAGAGTGATGGCGAAAGGCTTGCTGCGAGCTCATTTCAACGCCGACGGAAGAGAATCACCAGAATCGTCCATCAGGTACTAGCTTCATTGCCTCATTAGTAACTCCATTGCATCCTCTGAGTTTTTATTTGCGTATATTTTCTCTTGGGTTCAGATATCGCGCTGCTTGTTCATAGATTAGGTTTTCAATTGAGGAAAATATGAGGTTTGCTGCATTTTGGTTTTAGGGTCGGATATAGAAAATAGGGTTAGGGATTTGTTATCTGGGATTAGGGAATATGATAGATCGGTGTGGATATTAGGTTTTTTCTTAGTTCTGAGAAAATTGGTGGAAGAGATAATGGGGTCTCAGTTTGACATATCCACGTGTTGTTTAGAGTCTCCATAATTTCTTTTTTTTTTCTTTTTCAAAGTTGGTGATCGTTTGATATCCCCAGGAGAGGTCCGTAGGGATTCTGTGTGTGTGTGCCCTCACCGTTTTGGCTATGTCCCCCTAGCTCTAAGCCTTTGGATTTAAGTCAAGATGACTTTGTGATTCAAATCTGCGGTTTAGATCGGCGCCCGCGTTTAGGGCTGACTTGAGGTCTACGGTGGAACCTCCTCTGCCCATTTATTTTCTTTTTATCTAGACCTAGCATTTTGTTATTTATTTTAGCATATTTTAAAACAAAATTCAAAAATAATTTTATTTTAAAAATAACTCTGAATTATTTATTTTAATTAATTTTAGTTAAAAATTTTATTTAATAATAACTAATTTATTTAATGATTAATATTAATTAATTATTTTTTAATTAGCTTTTTCTTTTAACTTCTAGAACAACACAAAAATATTTCACTTTAAAAGTTCTATTTTATTTAATTATTATCTTAATAGTTTATCTTTTTTTTTTTTTAGTTCTAAACTAATCTAAAAAACAATTTAATTTAATTTCTTTTCTTCTACTAACTTTAGATATTTAGTTTGTTAATTAAGTTAATATGTATATATTAGACTATCCCCATTCTATTTAGGTTACTATTTTTCTTGTGATGTTTTTACATGTTTTATTATCGTATCTCAATTATATTTATGTTGTTCACTTCAACCCATTTAAAAAAAAAAACTAATATCATGACTTAATGTCAAGCCCATTTTCAAACACCTTGTAAGTCGGTCGTTTTACGATCGCCATCAACCTTATAGCCTACTCTTGGGCTTTGTACAATGACGCTTGTCACACCTCACATATAAAATTAAGATCAAATTCGTTCCTAACTTGATCCAATGTCAAGTATATTCAAACAAATGCACATAACCTCTAAATTTTCCTAAACCCATGATTATATCAAATCTTCCTATTCTACTAGGACATCCCATCCATTAGTCCAATCGCGCAAATTTCAAACCTTAATTCATATCAAGCAAATTTTTCTTTAAATCAAACTAAAATACTTAATAACTATTTAAACACAATTTTTAATATTAGATGAAAAGAGAGAGTCCCAAGTCTTTGGGTCTCTCTCCCAATTGTTTGGGTCTGAGGAGTCTTTCTTAAGCCCGAGCAATTGTCTTCTAAAAAACCTTTCTAAAAACGATAAATTTAATCAAACCTTTTCTAAACACCCGGGATGAAAAAGAGAGTGTTCTGAGTCTTTGGCTTGCTTTCCCGATTATTTAAAATTCAAGAAGTCTTTCTTGAGCTTTGAACAATCGTCATCCGATTAATACACTCTAATCATATTGAATATCTTTTATATATTAGATGAGAAAAGGAGAGAGCTCCAAGTCTTTGGTTCACTCTTCCGATTATTTGAGGTCCAAGAAATCTTTCTTAAGCTTCGATTAATCCTCATCTGTTAAAATACCCTAATTACATGCTATCTTTCGAGTGCCATTCAAACAATTCCTTTTGCGATGAAAAAGAAAGTGTTCCAAGTCTTTGGTTCGCTTTCCCGATTACTTGGGTCCGAGAAGTCTTTCTCAAGTTCCGAGTAATCGTCATCCGATTCACTCACTCGTATCCAATTCCATTAACACTTAGATGAAAAAGAGAGAGCTCCAAGTCTTTGGTTCACTCTCCCGATTACTTGGGGACCGAGGAGTCTTTCTCGAGCTTCGAGTAATCGTCATCCTATTAACCCACTCGAAGCACATCTTATTCTTTTGCATTTGAGGTTGAAAAAGAGAGAGCTCCGAGTCTTCGGTTCACTCTCCCGATTACTTGGGTCTGAGAAGTCTTTCTTAAGTTCCAAGTAATCGTCACTTCTAGTTAAATATCCCAATACTTACAAACACTATTCCTCGCCCTCGCGCGACCTACCATTCAAATAATCCTTTTACCAAGAACATTGTTTAGTCCCTTCTTTCGCGCATAACAAACTCGTGCTTTAGCCTCCCCTAGCGAGCAGACAAGCCAACGTTTAGCAGTTAGAATGCGACCTAAACTCTCGTTCATTCCAAACATAAGCCTTTTACCGTAGTTGGCCGAACTACGGCTGCTCTGATCTCTCATATCTATTGAGAGTACGTAGGCATAGGATTGCGATAATCCTAGCGAGCACAATCCCCTCTTTACCCGTAGTCCCATGAACTACGAACGCTCTGATTTTCCACTTCTTACAAGTGAAGATACATAGGCACAAGGGCCCTAATCCTTGGCGAGCACCCTATCTTAATAATCACCCCTTTTCCTATTAGCAAGCAATCCCTTTAGAAGATACACAAACATAGCTACTTTCTCTCGCGAATTGATCAAGAGGTTCCCGTTGAGTACAACGGACGTAGAGGGTGCTAATACCTTCCCTCTATGTAATCGACTCCCGAACCTAGAATATTGGTCGCGATGACCATGTTCTTATCCCTCTAAAGGTTTTATCGATATTTTCCTATTCCATTCTTGGAATGAATAAAGTTCGGTGGCGACTCTGTTTCAAACAGTATTTTCCGCGGCCATCACGAGGATCGTATTTTTCGAGGTACGACAGATGGCGACTCTACTGGGGACCAGTGCATAGCCCTATGCTAGAGAGAGTCAAGCCTAACTTGACTCGATTCGCAAGAGTTAGATCCGCTTGTTTGTGATTTTTCTTTTATTTGTTTTCTTGTCTTATTTATTTGCTATTTATCTGCTTGCTTTTATATATTCTATTATTATTCCTTATGATACTATTGGGGTTCTGATTTTGGGAATTTTGTGAGATGACTCTACACCCGAGTCCGAGAAAAAACATAGGATTAGAATGATGGTTGTGTAGTGGAATCCCTCGAGGAGTCTTTCTCGTTGGGAGGAAGCGAAAGCCCCGCTTAGAGTTGATTCCCTAAGGATATTATTGTAGTGGTAAGTCTTTGCCATGGCAGTAGTATTTTCTAGGTTGAATCTATAACTCTAAGGACCGTCTACCTTTTTTCCATGGTGGTTGGTAGTGTTAACTCATGAGGGTTACTCCTTTTTGGGTTGATGCGAACGCCCCAATCAGATGAGATCCCTTGAACGTATCGTTATTCTGACAATGATATTTTCAACCTCGATCTATGACTCTGAGGTCCCTTTTAAGAAACCTTGGACTCGCTGGTTGTGTAGTAGAGGCTCACGAGGAGTCTTTCTCGTGGGGCGACACGAAAACCTCACCTAGAAGAGATTCTTTCATAGGTATTATTGTGGGATGAATCTTCACCTTAGCAATAATATTTTTTGAAGGACCTATGACTCTAGGCACTTACCCATATAGAACCTACCCATGGGATTTCAAAAATCAGAGAACTTTTAACTTCAGATTTTGTTTTGGTTACTTCCGTCCTTGCATCTGCATCATACTCATACCATAACATTTACATTTTGATTTTCAGGGAATTTAAGAATTATGTTGTCAACATACAGGAATTATGGGAAGCAACGCCAGGTGCCCACTTCCTTACAACTTCAAGAGACCAAAATTGGAAGACTTGCGCAGTTTGGTTTCTCGTATCCCTGCTGTGTTCAGAATTAACTTTACGAAGGATTATGGCAGGATTATTCGCCTGTTAATGCAAGACGTAGATTCTAAGGCACTTATCACCTTAGCCCAGTTCTACGATTCTCCTTTAAGGTGCTTCACGTTTCAAGATTTTCAGCTGGCGCCAACATTGGAAGAATTTGAGAGACTAGTGGGTATTCCTATGAAGGATAAATTGCCATTCGTAGGAGTAAAGGAAGATTTAGAAGACGAAGTAATTGCTGATGCACTTCACATGCATAAGAGGGACATCACTGATAATTGGAAAGCTAAAGGTGGATTTAAAGGACTTCCTCTCAAGTTCCTTATAAACAAAGCGGATGCACTTATTAAGGCCCAAAGTTGGGATGCTTGCTATGCAGTGGTGGCTTTAGCTATTTATGGAATCATTTTATTCCCTAACATAGATGATTTCGTAGACGTGACAGCTATTCATGTGTTCTTAACCAAAAATCCGGTGCCAACCCTTCTGGCTGATGTCTTCTATTACTTGAGTTGGAGGAGTGACAGGAAAGGTGGCTCTATTGTTTGTTGCGCCTCTCTCTTGTACCAGTGGTTGCATTTGAACATGCCTACTAAGGGACCATTTGTCGATCGAGCCGATGATAGTTGGGCTCAAAGGATGGTGTCGCTTAGGTCTGCTGATCTCTCTTGGTATTCACAAGACTTTGAGGAAGTTATCACTAGTTGTGGTGAATTTCCTAATATCCCGCTAATAGGAACTCGAGGCTGTATTAACTCTAATCCGATGTTATCAGTTAGGCAGCTTGGGTACCCTATGGTAGCACCTCCTAAGGAAAATGACCTTGGAGCCTTCTTAATGCATGACTTAGGGTCTGAGAACCCTGATTTGTTCAAAAAGATTACAAGAGCTTGGAAGACCATTAAGAAGAAGGGAAGAGGTGAATTGGGAAGAAGAAATGGTATAACTAAAGAGCCTTATTTAGTATGGGTTAGGGAGAGGGCCAATGAGGTCAAGATGCCTTTTAAAGAAAAGGTATATGAGCCTGTGCCTGGACCTAAGCCTACTCATATTCCAATAGAAGAAGCTGAAGACCTCAAAGCTACCATAGCCAAATTTTTGAAATAAAATGAGAACCTTGAGGTGAGACTTCAAGAAGTCACCAGAGAGAAAAATGATATGAAGTGGGAGCTCCAGCGCAAGAATACCTAGCTAGAGGCAGTAGGGAAGAAAGCTGACGAAGAAGAGCATCGAAAGAAAAAGGTTAAGGTATGTCTTGATCAGTCTGATAGCAGGGTGAGGGGCCTGAAAGAAGAATTAGACAGTGCCAGGAAGAAATGTGTTCAAAATGAAAACTGTTGGCTTGCGACTACCAAAAGAAACAAGACAATCCGAGAGGAGATGGGACTAGAGATCCATAAGCTAGACACTGCTTTACGCCAGTCAAAAGCTGCTGAAATAGAGGAACGCAGGCTCAAAGAGGGGGCTTTAAGGGTTGCTCAGGCTAAAACTGCTGATTGGGACAAGGTGTGCATAGAGTTAAACTCCGTCAAAGACTATGCAGCTAACTTGAAGCAGCAAATAAAAGATGTCTTAGCAGATAAAGCCGTGTGGGCTGCTGCAAGAGAAAAAACGGCTAGTGATTTCAAAGGTTATGAGAGGTCCATACATATACTGATAGCTGACCGGGACATGTATTGCAACAAACTCAACGGATTAATCGAGTTCTGCAACTGGTTGACCAAAGATCTGGTTTGGAAGCATAGGGATGCTATGGAAGCGATGGATGATTCTACTCCCCACAGTATCTGCGACTTTTTGTGCACGTGCAAGGACATGTTGAGCAGGTTCAAAGAGGAGTTAAGAGAACGTGAAGCTCAAAGGCCAAGATTTTGAAGTTTGTTTATTTTTAATCAAACATTATGGGCTGTATTTTGAATGATTTTCCTTTTTTGTATCACATGAATATTATCCTTCTATGAATGAATGTGGTTTAAATTGTTCCCAATATTCTTGTGTATGTTAAGCAATTAATTCGAAAATTCCTTGAAAAACAAATGCATATCATCTTGCATATCATGGAACACGTCTTTTTCAACGCCGCACGATTCTAAATTTATACCCTTTGCGTATCAGATTTGAGTTAAGCTGACTATTCATCACCGTTACGAAACTCGACGCAATTACCAAAAGACGCTGGAGCAGATGGAAGAGACTCAGAACACTATGAGAGGCGACATCGACGCTCTCAAGATGAAGATGGACCAGCTGCTGGAGACAATGCTGACGCTAGCCCAAAAAGAAAACAATGCTGAGACTTTTGCTGATGCCAAGAAAGCGGCTGACAATGTAGGAACTTCTGGGATTGCTAAAACTCCCCACGTAGACCTTGTTGACCGTTCCATATCCGCGCGTCAGGGTTCTGAAGCAGACATGGATGAACAATATGATGCTTTCTACCAACCTCCACCACCTCCTCCTCAACACAATATGGGGGCTACTAATGACTTTGCTGCAGACAGACTACAAACTGTTGAAGAGAAAATCAAGTCATTGGAAATCAAGAAGACTCCAGGGTTGGATGCTGTTGACATGTGCCTAGTACCAGGATTGGTGATACCGAAGAAATTCAAAGTCCCAGACTTTGAGAAGTACAAGGGGGTCAGCTGCCCCAAAACCCATCTGCGAGCGTACTGTCGCAAGATGGCAGCTCACATTGATAACGACCTGATCTTAATACATTACTTCCAGGATAGCCTTAGTGGGGCATCATTGGAATGGTATATGCAGTTAGAAAAAGGACAAATCAGTACGTGGAGAGATCTAGCAGATGCGTTTTCACAATATTATCAGTATAACACTGATTTGGCACCGAATCGCACGCAGCTGCAAGACATGACTCAACGTAACAACGAGTCATTTAAGGAGTATGCCCAAAGGTGGAGGGAGCTGGCTGCCCGTGTTCAACCACCATTGCTGACTAAGGAGTTAACTGACATGTTTATGGGAACTCTACAACCTCAGTACTTGGATCGCATGCTCGGGTCCAGTTTCCCTAACTTTGCTGAAGTGGTGTCAGTAGGTGAAAGAATCGAGAGTACTTTGAAGAAGAACAAAGTTGCGGTCCCGATGAATGGGGGGAGGAAGCCTTTTGTGAAGAAAAGGGAAGATGAAACTAATGCCGTGATGAGAGGACGAGGAGATAGAGCTCCAGTGAACATCCAATATCCACAGGTAGCTGCAGTAGCCCATGCTCCTTATCAGCAACCAGCTCAACAGCAGAATCAGCAGCAGAATTATCAGAGAGTTCCTCTACCGCAATATCAGAATGCCCCGGCTCAAAGACAACAAAGGCCGAGACAACCAAGAAGACAACTTGACCCGCTGCCTATGTCATATGGGCAGATCTTTGCTCAACTAAATCAGAGTGGACACTTAACGTTGCGAGATTTACGACCAGCAACCTTTCCATACCCCCCGGGTACGATGCGAATGCCCATTGTGAGTTTCATAAGGGAGCCCCTGGACACTCCATAGACAACTGCTATGCGTTTCAAAACAGGGTACAGGATTTGATAGAGTCCAAAGATCTCACTTTTACACCTAGAGGTGCCAACATTACGAAGGATCCGTTGCATAAACATGGAGGTCCTTCTGTCAATGCTGTGAAAGAAAATAGTGGTTTGAGGCTAATTACGAATGTTGAAGATGTCCGTACTCCGATGGCCGTTATCGGAGAACAATTGAAGAAAAGTGGGATGATTCCCCGAGAAGAAGTGGAGAATTTGACTGACGAAGTGGTAAAAAAACATTTGCAAAGGTTCTTAGAGCATGGGATAATACAAATAGAACAAAGAGATTCGAACGTGTCTGCTATTGATATTCAGTATGATGAAACAAGTGCTTATCCGACAAGGCGACTTCGACCAGCACCAGTAGTCTTACAGTATGATCCTTCGGAAGCCTTTCAACAGAGGCCCGCCCGACCAGCACCCGTGGTTATGCAGTATGATGAAGATGACGTCAATAGACAAAGAGTAGCGCGACCAGCTCCGGTGGTAATAGAATATTCTGTCAATGAATCTGAGCCCAAAGTTTTTAAACAGAGGCCAGAGAGACTAGTGATTGAGTATGACGCTGCCAAATGCGATGCAGTTGTGGGGCCTAGTGGGATGACCCGTAGAGGTCGTTTATTTGCCGCCAAACCAATGGAAGTGCCAGCTAGAAATAAAGAAAAAGCTACAATTGAACTACCAAGTGTTGAGCCACCTGTTGAGGTGTCATCACCAAAAGCAGCAGTAACACCAAAAGAAGCTGAGGAGTTTTTGAAGATCATCAGAAAAAGTGATTACAAAGTGATTGATCAACTAAACCAGACTCCTGCCAGAATTTCCATGCTCTCGTTGTTACTTAATTCAGAGGCCCACAGGTTATCTTTGATGAAGGTGTTGAGCGCTGCGCATATTGCTAAAGACATCACCGTAGCCCAGTTCGATGATGTGATAGCTAGCGTAACAACCGGAAACTTTCTTGGGTTTAATGATGATGACTTGACTGCAGAGAAGAGAAACCACAATAAAGCTCTCCATATTTCTATCAAGTGCCAAGACACATTGATATCCCGAGTCCTAGTGGATACAGGTTCTTCTTTGAATGTGCTTCCCAAGGTCACCCTGGAGAGAATGCCAGTAAAAGGAGTTAGCATGAAGCCAAGTGCTCTGGTAGTCAAAGCTTTTGATGGTTCCAGGCGTGCGGTGATTGGCGATGTGGACTTGCCAATAAAAATCGGGCCAACTGTCTTCACTATCACTTTCCAAGTAATGGATATTTATCCAGGGTACAACTGTCTATTAGGAAGACCTTGGATTCATTATGCAGGAGTTGTTACCTCCACCCTTCACCAGAAGCTAAAATTTGTCAGTAATGACAAAGTAGTTCAGATTGGAGGAGAGGAGGATATCTTGGTTATCCACTTAACATCCTTCAGGTACATTGAAGTTGAAGGGGAAATGGTGGAAACGCCTTTTCAATCTTTTGAAATGGTGAATACATTAGCGGTGCAGCGAATTTCAGAGGGTCAGAGTTCAAGATCAGCAATGGCATCTTATGAAGAAGCTAAGATGGTTGTAGACAAAGGGAGTGCCCAAGGCTGGGGCAAAATGGTGGAAGTGGCTGAAAAGTTCGACAAATTTGGGCTAGGGTACCATCCTTCATCCAACACTGTGACAATTGCATATGGCAAGAAGCAGATTCCTCCTGTAGCAGAAGTCTTCAAGAGCGCTGGGCATATCTTCGACCATACCTCCGCCATGGTAATTGAAGATGGGGTGGATGACAAAGAAGCCACCGCAAGCTGGATCTGACAGGCCGAACCTGGTGAAGAATTGAAGAATTGGAAGACCATCGAAATACCCCAGTTTTTCCCTCCTCAAAAGTAAAGTTTTAATTAATTTTCAAAAACCCTACGCTCTGCCCAAGGCGTAGTGGAGCTTTGTATCGGGCCCCCTGATGTTTCGAAACATGTTTAACATGAATAAATTTTGATTTGCTTTCAATTTTTTTGCTCATTTTCTTTTCTATTTTTTCATAATTAATGGCATTTCTTTCTCGCACTCACTTTCCTAAATAAGCTGCATAAATCATAAACATGCAGAGACACTACCGAGGTCCTTGATATCGACACTGCTATAGGCCTTTATGATTTTGATTGTCCAATATACCGAGCGGATGAGGAAGACGAGAATGAGCTCCCCAACGAATTGGCTAGGTTGCTGCAGCAAGAAGAGAAGGTCATTATGCCGCATAAAGAGGATGTCGAGGTTATCAACCTAGGTTCAGAAGAAAATAAAAGGGAGATAAAGGTTGGAGCGTCTCTTCAAGATGTTGTCAAGGTAAAGCTGGTAGGGCTCCTCCGAGAATATGCTGATGTATTCGCATGGTCGTATCAGGACATGCCTGGTCTAGATACGAACATTGTTGTACACAAGTTGCCACTCAAAGAAGGGTGTCATGCCGTCAAGCAGAAGTTGAGAAGAACTCGCCCTGATATGGCTCTGAAAATCCGTGATGAGGTCCAAAAACAATTCGATGCAGGGTTCTTAGCAGTGGCCAAATACCCGCAATGGGTTGCAAATATCGTTCCCGTACCGAAAAAAGGTGGAAAGGTCCGTATGTGTGTGGATTACCGCGACTTAAACAGAGCAAGTCCTAAAGACGATTTTCCATTGGCTCACATTGATGTGTTGGTAGATAATACGACACAGTTCTCTGTTTTTTCCTTCATGGATGGATTCTCTGGTTACAATCAAATTAAGATGGATCCAGATGACCTGGAAAAAACCACGTTCATTACACCATAGGGCACATTCTGTTACAAGGTAATGCCATTTGGGTTAAAGAACGCTGGGGCAACATACCAACGTGAAATGGTAACACTCTTTCACGATATGATTCACAAAGAGATCGAAGTGTACGTTGATGACATGATTGCTAAGTCCCATACTGAAGAGGAGCATGTGGGTAATCTGGAAAAGTTGTTTGCCAGACTGAGGAAGTTCAAGTTGAGACTTAATCCCAACAAATGTACATTCGGGGTGCGGTCTGGAAAGTTGTTGGGCTTTATCGTAAGCCAGAAAGGGATTGAGGTGGATCCTGATAAAGTAAGGGCGATTCAGGACATGCCTGCACCAAAGACCGAAAAGGAGGTCCGTGGATTTCTAGGAAGGTTGAATTATATCTCAAGATTTATTTCACATCTCACAGCCACTTGCAAGCCAATTTTTAAATTACTCAGGAAAGATCAGTCGGTGGTGTGGAATGATGAGTGCCAAGGGGCATTTGATGCAATTAAAGAATATTTTCAAGAACCACCGATCTTGATACCACCAGTTCCTGGAAGGCCGCTCATTATGTACTTAACTGTGCTAGAAGAGTCCATGGGTTGCGTATTAGGACAACAAGATGATACGTGCAAGAAAGAGCATGCTATATACTATCTCAGCAAAAAGTTTAACGACTGTGAGACTAGATACTCTTTGCTTGAGAAGACTTGTTGTGCACTTGCATGGGCTGCTAGACGACTCAGACAATATATGCTGACGCACACCACATACTTAATCTCCAAGATGGATCCAATCAAATACATCTTCGAGAAACCTACTCTCACCGGTAGGATAGCCCGGTGGCAAATGCTTCTATCTGAATACGACATCCAATACACCACTCAGAAAGCTATAAAGGGCAGTGTGTTAGCAGATCATTTGGCACATCAGCCGGTGGAAGAGTACCAACCTTTGAGATTTGACTTTCCAGATGAGGATATCATGATGGCAATAGATTACGAAGAGCCAGGGCCAGACGAAGGGCCAGAACCAGGGGAGCGATGGACTCTTATGTTCGATGGTGCTTCTAACTCTTATGGACATGGAATTGGGGCAGTGATTACATCTCCCAAAAATTTTCACTTGCCGTTTACGGCCAAGCTTTGCTTCCCGTGCACTAACAATATAGAAGAGTACGAGGCATGTATACTAGGGCTAGAAGAAGCCATTGACTTGAGAATCAAAACTCTCGATGTGTTTGGGGATTCTGCTCTAGTAATTTACCAGATAAGAGGCGATTGGGATACCAAGCATGAAAACTTAATTCCATACCGGGATTATGTGGCCAAATTGCTTCCCCGATTCGATGATATCACTTTTGCTCACATACCTCGAGAAGAGAATCAAATGGCTGACGCTTTGGCAACTCTGGCATCCATGTACAAGTTAATATGGCCAAATCATAGACCATCTATTGATTTGCGACGCTTTGAAGAGCCCGCACATTGTCTGACTGCTGATAAAGACGCAGATGAAAAGCCGTGGTTTTATGATATAAAGCGATATCTTGAAAAGCACGAATATCCTGAAGGAGCCCTGGGTATCGACAAAAGAACTTTGCGAAGATTGGCATCCAACTTCTTCCTCAACGGAAATGTATTGTACAAGCGCAACCATGACACTGTTTTGCTTAGATGTGTGGAGAAACGTGAAGCTGAACAGATTCTAAAGGACATTCATGAGGGCTGCTTTGGAACTCATGCGAATGGACATACCATGGCAAAGAAAATATTGAGGGTGGGCTATTATTGGCTTACCATGGAAGCAGATTGTTACCATCATGCCTGAACTTGTCACAAGTGCCAAATATACTCTGATAAGATTCATGTACCCACCACTCCATTGAATGTCTTAACCTCACCATGGCCCTTCTCCATGTGGGGAATAGACATGATTGGGATGATTGAACCAATAGCTTCAAACGGACATCGCTTCATACTGGTGGATATAGACTATTTCACCAAGTGGGTTGAAGCTGCTTCGCATACCAACGTTACTAAGCAAGTAGTCGCCCGCTTCTTGAAACACAATATCATATGCAGATATGGAGTGCCCAATCGCATCATCACTGACAATGGGTCGAATCTCAACAACAAAATGATGGACGAGTTGTGCGCCAGTTTTAAAATAGAACACCATAACTCGACACCATATAGACCCAAAATGAATGGAGCCGTAGAATCAGCAATAAAAATATCAAGAAAATCATCCAGAAGATGGTAGTCACATACAAAGATTGGCACGAGATGTTACCCTTTGCACTACACGGCTACCGTACTTCAGTACGAACTTCAACAGGGGCAACTCCCTACTCGTTGGTTTATGGCATGGAGGCAGTTCTCCCAATAGAGGTCGAAATCCCTTCTCTGAGGGTTTTAATGGAAGCTCAACTTGATGAAGCCGAATGGGTAAAAACGAGGTTTGAAGAACTTAATCTCATTGAGGAAAAACGCTTGACAGCCATATGCCATGGCCAGCTTTACCAGAGAAGAATGAAGAGAGCCTTCGACAAAAGAGTGCACCCTAGGACATTCGCGCAAGGAGACTTAGTACTCAAGAGGATCATGGCTATGTATAATGAATCTAGAGGCAAGTGGACGCCAAACTATGAAGGCCCATATGTGGTAACAGAGGCATTCTCTGGGGGTGCCCTAAAGCTCGCAACCATGGATGGGGAGGAGTTACCTTATCCAGTGAATGCAGATTTGGTCAAACGATACTTTGCCTAAAAAAGTGGAATAATAAAGCCGCTAAGTTGAAAACCCGAAAGGGAGACTTAGGCAAAATTGGCTATCCCGGTGAACCGAAAACCCGAAAGGGCGGTTCAGGCAAAAATTAGGGATAAAATAAGAATAGGCCCGCTGAGTTGAAAACCCGAAAGGGCGGCTCAGGCAAAAAAGGGCGTACCAGTGGATTAAAAACCCGAAAGGGCGATCCAGGCAAAAGTTAGGGGAAACATTCCAAGGCAAAGTATCCATTATGCATGATCGCTCGACCCTAGTACATAATCAAGAGACATAATTGATCCGGCCATCTTTCTACGAAGCAAGGTGTTGAAGACTTCCAAAGCCATAGGGATTATAGCAGTGTCAAAACTCAAAGGAACTCTAATTTTTGCCATTATGTTTTTTTTCTTGCACTGTAATCACCTCATTAAGGGATTACATCTCTGTATACTCACCCATTCAAGGGACAAATCAATATAAAGAGAGATTTCTCAATTAAATTGTGCTCACTCTTTTACTTTATCCGATTGTTTGCAAATTAATTTTTATTTTTAATAATTTGTGTTCGAAACTTCAGCTAAAAAATGTGATAATAAAAAATAAAAATAAAATATAACTTTTGACAAGGTAGGGAGCTTGCTTTGATGTTCGAAGATATTGGGGAAAATAGATGGTCTCCAAGAAAAATGTCAACAGGTAGAAGCTTTGAATTAGTCGTCAGCTGTCCAGGCTTGTCATCATGAAAGGTTTTGCCTTTCTATAGGGTCTATATGAGGTGGCACCCCCAGCGTCGAGTCCAGGAATTAAACTGGGGCAATCAGTTCCCCCGGTCGTCATGGAGTTTCTAAATACGAAATGTCGAATAGTCCAATCCTCTCACTATCCCCACAGAAAGCCCAATCTTTTATTGGCAACTACAAAAAGCCCCTCTAATTGGCACCTTCAATTCACCCTAAAAGTCCAGTATTCATTGGCAACCACTAAAAGTCCACCCTCGATGGAATTCTCCTCACAATAAAGGCCAAATCCATTCGACAACTACCAAATCCCGTCCCCGGTGATATTCCCCGACAAGATTTTATCCCCAGTATACCTGATCATGTGTATTATCATAAGCACGACATACAATATCACATCATATCATAGTCATATCGAGCATTAGCATATCATTTGCATTCGCATCTTGCACTCCCTAGCAGTTGCATCTTGGTTGCATGTTTATGTATCATAACGCATATCATCGCCATCACCATTAACATGGCATAACAACATAGCAAGATCCAGGATCAGTTTGTAAACATCTTGGCCAGTCCTTCACCAAAGTCGGCAATATTTCTCTGTAAAGAGTTGATATCCCGCAAGTTCAGGAATTCTACTACCCAACAAGTCATTTTTTCAACCATGCAGTTGATAATGATAGTCACCGGCGACCGTTGCTCTTATGGCTCCCCAAGCATAGGTCATCTTAGAAAGATTATTGAAGATTTCTCCCCTACAGAGTTTGGACAATGGTGTTCCTCTAATATGAATTTTAGCTCAACTATTCTCCAGAAGTTGTGTCACTCGAGATACTGCTTTGGTATCATCGAAGAATCTTATTGGATAAGAGGCTGCTTCGACCACCCGAAGAATCTCAAGTTGTTATCAGAGATACTGCTTTGGTATCATCGAAGAATCTTATTGGATAAGACGCTGCTTCGACCACCCGAAGAATCTCAAGTTGTGTTCAGAGATACTGCTTTGGTATCATCGAAGAATCTTATTGGATAAGAGGCTGCTTCGACCACCCGAAGAATCTCAAGTTTTGTTCGAGATACTGCTTTGGTATCATCGAAGAACCTTATTGGATAAGGGACTGCTTCGACCACCCGAAGAATCTCAAGTTTTGTTTGAGATACTGCTTTGATATCATCGAAGAACCTTATTGGATAAGGGGCTGCTTCGACCACCCGAAGAATCTCAAGTTGTTATCAGAGATACTGCTTTGGTATCATCGAAGAATCTTATTGGATAAGGGACTGCTTCGACCACCCGAAGAATCTCAAGTTTTGTTCGAGATACTGCTTTGGTATCATCGAAGAACCTTATTGGATAAGGGACTGCTTCGACCACCCGAAGAATCTCAAGTTTTGTTCGAGATACTGCTTTGGTATCATCGAAGAACCTTATTGGATAAGGGACTGCTTCGACCACCCGAAGAATCTCAAGTTTTGTTCGAGATACTGCTTTGGTATCATCGAAGAATCTTATTGGATAAGAGGCTGCTTCGACCACCCGAAGAATCTCAAGCTGTTATCAGAGATACTGCTTTGGTATCATCGAAGAATCTTATTGGATAAGATGCTGCTTCGACCACCCGAAGAATCTCAAGTTGTGTTCAGAGATACTGCTTTGGTATCATCGAAGAATCTTATTGGATAAGAGGCTGCTTCGACCACCTGAAAAATCTCAAGTTTTGTTCGAGATACTGCTTTGGTATCATCGAAGAACCTTATTGGATAAGGGACTGCTTCGACCACCCGAAGAATCTCAAGTTTTGTTCGAGATACTGCTTTGGTATCATCGAAGAACCTTATTGGATAAGGGACTGCTTCAACCACCCGAAGAATCTCAAGTTTTGTTCGAGATACTGCTTTGGTATCATCGAAGAATCTTATTGGATAAGAGGCTGCTTCGACCACCCGAAGAATCTCAAGTTTTGTTCGAGATATTGCTTTGGTATCATCGAAGGACCTTAACGAATGAGGGGCCGCTTCGACCACCCAAGGGGGATTATTTATACCATTTTGGTATCATCGAAGAATCTTATTGGATAAGATGCTGCTTCGACCACCCGAAGAATCTCAAGTTTATTCGAGATACTGCTTTGATATCATTGAAGAACCTTATTGGATAAGGGACTGCTTCAACCACCCGGAGAATGTCAGATTGTCATCTTTCGCATCCTATTATCCCGTTCTGGTATCTCACCCTTTTTTTTTCACTTGCTTGTCGGACAAATTTTGGGGTCTTCTTGTATCTAATTGACTTTCGCCTCAAAATGAACGCCGCGCAACAGTTCATTCTCTCATGTTCAAGACAATTAGATAGGGGCATCTGTCATACCCAAAATTTGTCCTACCCTATCATTTTCTAGCACTAAGTACTTGTGCGGATTCATGAACTTTCTTTGGATGATCATCTGGCCCCTGGCCATGATCCTCTAAAGCTTTGTTCATAAAGACCTTTTATATGTCCATTATGGCTATGATCCATGGCATGTGGTGATGGATTCTTTTTGAAATGAAGGAAGGATTTTCCCTTATTTCCATGTTCAGTCAGCCGGGACATGAGCAAGTGGATCCAATTTGATTTTAAAACATATTTCAGGTTGGTATCAAAGCCACGGAGTTAAATGAGCTAAGTTTAAGATCGCTTCAAGCTCTGATTGGTTTTGGCACCAAAAGGCAAATAAATTTGGATTTAATTTGTCAATTTCTAGTTATGATAAAATTAGCCAGGATATGACTCAAATTGTTTCAAGATAGTGCTAATGGTATCAGGACGATGCTATGACATATTCCAAAAGTTTCAGATCATTTCTTAAAGTTGTGTGTGCATGGATTAGTTCGCATTATTCGAAGGCATAATTGTGGTGTGTTTCAAATGCAATTGGAAGTCATAAACAAAATTGCTTTAAATTATGGTTAATTGTGCCCCAAACCATGATTTAATTTGTTGAGAGTTTTTGTCACTTCAGGACCTTTGTCAAGACAATCATGTGGCTCTTGTTCATAGTCTGAGGTTTTCTTACTCTTTGAAATTAGAAGAGTTTTCAAGTGTGGAATTTAAATGGATACAAGAGGGAAAATGAGTCTTCGTTCACATGGCGAATTAATCAAGACATGACTAATTGGTTTTAAGTTAATTCCATTTCAATTTAATTCTAAGTTTTGATCTATTTTGAGTCATGTTTTCAAGATTAGCATAGAGTCATGCGGTTGCATAAGCTAGGCCTCGGTTGGATTCGCTCCAAGTGCATTCCCGATTATATGTAGAAATGGGCTCTGGTTATAATCATTCATGTTTTAAAGCATGGTTGATTTACCCTCGATCCATGGCTGGATTTGTTTAAAAGTTTCAAGCTATAGTCGTTTTCAAAGTGAGGTGGTGGAAAGCTTGAATATAACTTATTGGTTTCAAGTTGTAGTAAAATTATTTAAGATATGATTCAAGTAATTTCAGGATAATACAATTGGTCTCAAAATGGTCTGAGATTATGGTTCACTTTTTTTTCCCTTTCTGTTTTGAGTTAAGACTTGTTTGCAGATCCCAGAAAAAGCAATAATAGATCCATGGAACATGAACATGTTATTAGTACAGTGTTATTAGAACTCAAGAAACTTCAAACATAAGAGGAAAAAAAACATGATCAAAGGTTTTGTGTGTTGAGAAAAAACATGTTTAATTTAACTTCTGCATCTGGTGAAGCTAGCGCTACCACCAATTATCCTCAGCAATACTTTACTCCATCACAAACTCAAACTCATGATGATGCTCCACCTAAGAAAAGAAGAAACCTTCCCGGAAATCCGGACCCAGAAGATGAAGTTATAGCTTTATCGCCGAAGACACTTATGGCAACAAATAGATTCATATGTGAGATCTGCAACAAAGGATTTCAAAGAGATCAGAATCTTCAACTTCATAAAAGGGGACACAATTTACCTTGTAAATTGAAGCAGAGAACGGGGAATGAGATAATAAGGAAGAAAGTATATGTATGTCCAGAACCAACTTGTGTGCACCATGACCCATCAAGAGCCTTAGGAGATTTAACTGGTATCAAAAAGCACTTCTGCAGAAAGCACGGTGAGAAAAAGTGGAAATGTGATAAGTGCTCTAAGAAGTATGCTGTTCAATCTGATTGGAAAGCTCACTCCAAAACCTGTGGTACAAGAGAATATAGATGTGACTGTGGAACCCTTTTCACAAGGAGGGACAGTTTCATAACTCACAGAGCCTTCTGTGATGCATTAGCAGAAGAGAGTTCAAGAAATGTAATTCATCAACCAAACTCTCAAAACATGATCAATCTCCAAACTCATGAAATACAAGGATTCACATTAAAGAAAGAGCAACAAAATTTTAGTTTTTCAAACCAGGAATTCAAGTACCATCTCGGGTTGAATTAGAACAAGATCTAAACATTCATGAAAACCCTAACCCTAGAAATGGTCTTACACTTCCATCTTACCGACCATCATCTGCAGTTTCACCTCACATGTCAGCTACAACATTGTTACAGAAAGCAGCTCAGATGAGTTCAACCAGCTCATCACAACAGCAACATCTACACCAATTCCACAGGATGATGAGGATTGCACAATGACAATACCTGCACGAGGAAAGACAATAGCTCAAAAAGAAAAACCACATACCATAGCCAGCATCTTGAAACTTGCTCAAATTGAAGCGACAGGACACGGAATAAGACAGAACGAATCGAAATTCAAAACTACATTCAACGCAACAATCAATTTCAAGATTCAAGCAACAGCAAGTTCAAAATGAAAACGTGAAAAAACTCTGATTCTACCTTCAAAGTTCAGCTCGTGTATTGTGAAGTATGAATGTCATTTTGATGGCGTAGATTTATTCGCTCTCGGGTTTGCTTTGGAATATGGCTTGAATAAGTGACGTTGAGACTGAGAATCATTTCTGGTTGTAGCAGATGCAGAAGATGAACCATCGACTGTAAGAGCAAAGCCAAGTTCTTTCTCAATTATTTGAAGGGTTTGAGGAGGAAAGACTCATTTTCAAATTCCAAAGTGATGCCTCATACTTGAATGCACTAGAGGATCAACATGTTTTTATATACTGCATAATACTTCAGATAAAGAAGGGCAACTTTTGATCACTTGAAACCTCTAGAGTATTAGCACAAACAACTCCAGCAATTGATTTGGCAGCAAAAGGATTCTCTCCAAGCATTCTAATGGCACCACCTGCTGACCAGAGTTCAGGAAAATGTGACTCTAAGTCATTCATTACACACTAGAAAGAGACAAAACCTGTTACAAAGCAAGAGTTAACAATTAGGTTATTTTCACACAGTAAAAATTCAAAATCCATGGCAAAATAGTACATTTTCGCAGTAAAAATATGAGTAAGACAAACATTCCCAGAAAAGAGTTAACAAGCAAGGAATGACCAAAAGGCATTCTGAAATCATGCCTCTTTTTCACCCAGAGGTTTTTGAAAGAGAAAACCCTAATCCTAATCAGTCTATATAAAGGAGATATACTGTTCATTCCAGGGAGAGGCGAAAAATTGGAGAAAAAAAAACCCTAAAACAATTACCGGCGGCGAATTGAAAGAGAGAAAAAGGAGAAAACCCTAAAACTTTCGGCAGCGAGAAACCCTAAAAGCTCTTACCAAAGCGAGAGCTCAGCTGAAGAGTGACGGCGAAAGGCTTGCTGCGAGCTCATTTCAACGCCGACGGAGGAGAATCACCAGAATCGTCCATCAGGTACTAGCTTCATTGCCTCATTAGTAACTCCATTGCATCCTCTGAGTTTTTATTTGCGTATATTTTCTCTTGGGTTCAGATATCGCGCTGCTTGTTCATAGATTAGGTTTTCAATTGAGGAAAATATGAGGTTTGCTGCATTTTGGTTTTAGGGTCGGATATAGAAAATAGGGTTAGGGATTTGTTATCTGGGTTTAGGGAATATGATAGATCGGTGTGGATTTTAGGTTTTTTCTTAGTTCTGAGAAAATTGGTGGAAGAGATAATGGGGTCTCAGTTTGACATATCCACGTGTTGTTTAGAGTCTTCATAGTTTCTTTTTTTTTTTCTTTTTCAAAGTTGGTGATCGTTTGATATCCCCAGGAGAGGTCCGTAGGGATTCTGTGTGTGTGTGCCCTCACCGTTTTGGCTATGTCCCCCTAGCTCTATGCCTTTGGATTTAAGTCAAGATGACTTTGTGATTCAAATCTGCGGTTTAGATTGGCGCCCGCGTTTAGGGCTGACTTGAGGTCTACGGTGGAACCTCCTCTGCCCATTTATTTTCTTTTTATCTAGACCTAGCATTTTGTTATTTATTTTAGCATATTTTAAAACAAAATTCAAAAATAATTTTATTTTAAAAATAACTTTGAATTATTTATTTTAATTAATTTTAGTTAAAAATTTTATTTAATAATAACTAATTTATTTAATGATTAATATTAATTAATTATTTTTTAATTAGTTTTTTCTTTTAACTTCTAGAACAACACAAAAATATTTCACTTTAAAAGTTCTATTTTATTTAATTATTATCTTAATAGTTTATCTTTTTTTTTTTTTTAGTTCTAAACTAATCTAAAAAACAATTTAATTTAATTTCTTTTCTTCTACTAACTTTAGATATTTAGTTTGTTAATTAAGTTAATATGTCTATATTAGACTATCCCCATTCTATTTAGGTTACTATTTTTCTTGTGATGTTTTTACATGTTTTATTATCGTATCTCAATTATATTTATGTTGTTCACTTCAACCCATTTTAAAAAAAAACTAATATCATGACTTAATGTCAAGCCCATTTTCAAACACCTTGTAAGTCGGTCGTTTTACGATCGCCATCAACCTTATAGCATACTCTTGGGCTTTGTACAATGACGCTTGTCACACCTCACATATAAAATTAAGATCGAATTCGTTCCTAACTTGATCCAACGTCAAGTATATTCAAACAAATGCACATAACCTCTAACTTTTCCTAAACCCATGATTATATCAAATCTTCCTATTCTACTAGGACATCCCATCCATTAGTCCAATCGCGCAAATTTCAAACCTTAATTCATATCAAGCAAATTTTTCTTTAAATCAAACTAAAATACTTAATAACTATTTAAACACAATTTTTAATATTAGATGAAAAGAGAGAGTCCCAAGTCTTTGGGTCCCTCTCCCAATTGTTTGGGTCTGAGGAGTCTTTCTTAAGCCCGAGCAATTGTCTTCTAAAAAACCTTTCTAAAAACGATAAATTTATTCAAACCTTTTCTAAACACCCGGGATGAAAAAGAGAGTGTTCCAAGTCTTTGGCTTGCTTTCCCGATTATTTAAAATTCAAGAAGTCTTTCTTGAGCTTTGAACAATCGTCATCCGATTAATACACTCTAATCATATTGAATATCTTTTATATATTAGATGAGAAAAGGAGAGAGCTCCAAGTCTTTGGTTCACTCTTCCGATTATTTGAGGTCCGAGAAGTCTTTCTTAAGCTTCGATTAATCCTCATCTGTTAAAATACCCTAATTACATGCTATCTTTCGAGTGCCATTCAAACAATTTCTTTTGCGATGAAAAAGAAAGTGTTCCAAGTCTTTGGTTCGCTTTCCCGATTACTTGGGTCCGAGAAGTCTTTCTCAAGTTCCGAGTAATCGTCATCCAATTCACTCACTCGTATCCAATTCCATTAACACTTAGATGAAAAAGAGAGAGCTCCAAGTCTTTGGTTCACTCTCCCGATTACTTGGGGACCGAGGAGTCTTTCTCGAGCTTCGAGTAATCGTCATCCTATTAACCCACTCGAAGCACATCTTATTCTTTTGCATTTGAGGTTGAAAAAGAGAGAGCTCCGAGTCTTCGGTTCACTCTCCCGATTACTTGGGTCTGAGAAGTCTTTCTTAAGCTCCAAGTAATCGTCACTTCTAGTTAAATATCCCAATACTTACAAACACTATTCCTCGCCCTCGCGCGACCTACCATTCAAATAATCCTTTTACCAAGAACATTGTTTAGTCCCTTCTTTCGCGCATAATAAACTCGTGCTTTAGCCTCCCCTAGCGAGCAGACAAGCCAACGTTTAGCAGTTAGAATGCGACCTAAACTCTCGTTCATTCCAAACATAAGCCTTTTACCGTAGTTGGCCGAACTACGGCTGCTCTGATCTCCCATATCTGTTGAGAGTACGTAGGCATAGGATTGCGATAATCCTAGCGAGCACAATCCCCTCTTTACCCGTAGTCCCATGAACTACGAACGCTCTGATTTTCCACTTCTTACAAGTGAAGATACGTAGGCACAAGGGCCCTAATCCTTGGCGAGCACCCTATCTTAATAATCACCCCTTTTCCTATTAGCAAGCAATCCCTTTAGAAGATACACAAACATAGCTACTTTCTCTCGCGAATTGATCAAGAGGTTCCCGTTGAGTACAACGGACGTAGAGGGTGCTAATACCTTACCTCTATGTAATCGACTCCCGAACCTAGAATATTGGTCGCGATGACCATGTTATTATCCCTCTAAAGGTTTTATCGATATTTTCCTATTCCATTCTTGGAATGAATAAAGTTCGGTGGCGACTCTGTTTCGAACAGTATTTTCCGCGGCCATCGCGAGGATCGTATTTTTCGAGGTACGACATATACAAAACACCATGATCAATAAAATACTTACTTTAATAGTAAACTTACATACAATCCTAACAAGAAAGAGATTACAAGGGGAAGAATGAAGATGAACAAACATCCACCACGACTTCTGAACGATTGAAGCGAATCCAAATCCAGATATTCAAGATGCACCCACTATTGTTATTTTCTAAGCCTCTATCTCTAAATAATGATTTATGATCAAATGGGTATAAAAAGTCCCAAGAGATCCCTAAAAATTCTATGAAGAAATGAATATATACAAACTAAAATTTTACAGACTTGCCTGGCGTGCTACATCTCACCCTGTGAAAGTCACTTTATTTGTCATCAACAAGTGAAAAATGCATCAAACCTCCTTTGAAAAATATCTACATTCGCAAGGCCTCACTTGGTGATCTTTCCCGACGACCATGATGCAAAATAGTTTATGCCTCTACAGTGAATTGCCTCGCCTTTAGCTCGCCTGGCGGTGTTCGCCTGACGAGCTTGCTGATTTTCCCCTTCTTGGCTTTGTTCCCACCTCATTGCATTATGTCTTTTTCTTTGATTTCTTATACATTTCCTGCACACTTGGCACATACATCAAGGATACCAAAGGTAATTGCAATTTATATGACATTATAAGAAAACTCGAGGAAACTAATCATTGAAACCGCAAAATAAAGTAGAAAATGCTAAGATTTTATGTATAAAAATAGTCAAGATTTTCACTTATAAATGGGTTTTGACAATTCACGACCCCTAGGAAGTTAGATTCCATGATAGAGAGTTTTTTGACAACACAAACTCGAAAAAATGATTATTTCAGAAACCAAAACCTCCATACAAATGAGGTTCTCAGGCATATGACCACCAAAAGTTAGTCCATGTCCACATATAATAAGATGCTAGAGAAACATATATCCCAAATAGCACAACAACAAGCTTCAATGCCAGTACCTCAAGGATATTTTCCTGGTTAGCCTGAGAAAAATCCTAGGGGACTCGTAAATGTTATGGTAACAAGAAGTGGGAATCAAACTAAAAGTTTTGAGAAAGATGAGGTACATGTGGAAATTTATAAGAGTTCAATTTGTTGCACCCCAAAATTTGCCCACCTGTTTTCTAACTTTGACTGGCTTTTCGCTTCGCATTCATCTGCATATCATTTAGGTCGCATCCTGCCCATGTTATCAGTCGGATTGAATTTATCAGGATTATAGCCGCTTTGCTCGTATTTTAGACGATTTAAAACAATTCAAATGTTAAGCTCCATGTCAAAATCGAGCAAAAGTTGCTCTTTTCCTAGTGTTTCAGTCCGTGCTGATAGTTTTGGTGCATTTCGGTGTTCGTCCCTTTTTCCGTTCTTTTTCCATGGCATTTTGTGATTTTTATTGCTATTTTTGCTTTATTTTTAATTATTTAGAATAGATTTTTAAATAGCTCTTTTCTTTAGATTTTGGTTAGAATATTAGAATTTAGTTTTTAAATAGATTTTTTTTATTAGATTGTTATTTAATAGTTTAGAATTAGAGTTTTATTTTTATTACTAGTTTTTTTTATTTGATAGAAAATAGAATTTTAGAATTAGATTTTTATAGAATTAACTCATTTTCTAGAAATAGTTTAGAATTTAAAATTGCTTTTATTAGTTTTAATATCAGATATTTAGAGTTAATTAGAATTATTAGGTTAGTTTATTATTAGATTATTATTAGTATTATTAGAATAGGATTAGAGTTGTTTTGTTTATCAACTAATTAGTATAGCATTTATCATTAGAGTTTTATTAAGCTAGCTTTTATTAATTAAACCAACATTTCATTAATCAAGATTAAGCAGCATCATCTACACTCGCCACGTGTCAAAATTCTGATATATAAGATTACTATTTATTTTCTTCTTCAAGGGAGATCACACACAACCCTAGGCGCAGCTTTTTCCTGTTCATCACCCCCAACCTTCAGCTCCGAAAAAAAAAACCCTAAAGGCGGGGTCTTCTATTCATCCGTCTTCTTCATCAATTCAACCCAACAACATAAAAACATCCACTACTATTCATCCCTTCATTTCCCTTTTCAAACCAAAAACCCAGTTTGAACGACATCCAACTTCATCTTTTTCACAACCCATAACCAAAGCTTCAAACATCTACACAAAACTTCCTCCATCTCCCTCAACTCATTCTGAACAACACAACATAACCACCCTCAACTCCATTCCATCATCTCCCTTCTCTAAATCGAACCAGAAACACCATCAAACCACCAAATCCAAATCAACCCAGAACCAAACACAATCATCTTTTTCCAATCTTCTCCACAACTGTAAAACCCTTCCACCGTGAAAACCAACACCTCGCAAATTCGCAACCCACATCACCATCATCGATTAACCTTACCGTCAGACCCATTTTCTACCTTGCAACCACTATCGCCAAAACTCACCAACACCATAAAACCCATTTTTCTAACTTCCATTAACAAACCTTCATTCTCTTTCAGCTCACGATTCACTTTCAACCCCCATCAAAACCCATTCTTAGATTCAAACAGAAACAAAATGGAGAAGAGTTGGATTTGAAACAAAAATAAGAGTTGAAACAGAGAGAGGATGAGATTGAGAGAGGTAGTGATGAACTGAAGTGAAAGGGAGATAAGAAAGGATTTTGTGAACAGAGTGATTGGAAAACGGACATGAAGAAGAAGAGAAATATTTTGTTTCATTATTTTTGCTTATGTTGGTTTGGGCTGGGCCCAACCGTGTGAGCTGAATCCCCCCCAGTTTATCTCATAAACCCCCTCTGCTTTGTTTTTAAGAATAGTTCATTAGTTTGTTAACTTTCTATATTAGTTATTATGTAAATATATTATATATTAGTTTTTTTTAATATTTCTTTTAGAAGTTTTATTAATATCCTTTTTAGAATTTGAACATTTTATATATTTTAGAGGTTAGATTTTATTTCTTATTTATTATTGAGCATTTTATTCCACTTTTTCTCTTTTTGGGTCGATGACGAGACCTCCAAGTTGTTACACGTCAAATTATTGATGGAAACGACAAGCCCGAGACCGACTTTCTTTCTTGTTTTTCACTTTCGATTGTTTATCCATCTTTGGTTATTTTCACCGCTTTTTGGTCTATGATGAGACTTCCGTAATCCGTACCAGTCAAATTATTGATGAATAATGTTGGATCCGAGACCACCTCATTTCTCTCCTCATTTCTTCTTCTTTTCGATTTTATTTTGACTTTCCTCGATCGATAAAGTCTTGTATCCGTAAGCGTCAGATTTATCGGAGTTGATAACCTTCCCGATTTCAAATCTATGGAAAATGACCATTTGAGTCATTTTCTTTACTTTGGAATCGCGATAGGCTACCTTCAATTAATCGGCATTATGTTTGCGATTAAGACGAGATCCCACTGTTTTTTGTCTGCGCGACACGATTAAATCAGAGAATGATCCTCAATATCATTTCTCTATCTTGTCCTTAGCACAGAAATCAATTACGTGACCTCTTATAGTTTGACTTCCCTCATAAGTCGAGCTACGACGGTTTAGCGTCACATTGGTCCCAATTTGATTCACCTAATACCTTTTGGACTGTCTTTTCATAGCCCATAACCGCAATGAGTGTTGTGATATAAGCGTTAGATACGTAGGAAATGATGAGTGGGGAGCCTCTTTTCTCTCGTCTAGAGTGTTTAGCGTATTCCCTTTGGGAGATATGCGATGCACTCGCTCCTACGTCTTAGGATTTAGTGTAGTGCGTCCCGATCCGATTCGGTTCCCTTCCGTTTAGGCGTTCCAGGCCTAGGACCCTTTTCTCTTGCATCCGTGTGATCGAGAACCCTTTTTCTCTCGCATCCGTGCGATTGAGAACCCTTTTCTCTCGCATCCGTGCGATTGAGATACCTTTTCTCTCGCCTCCGTGCGATTGAGACCCTATTTTCTCTTGCACCTGTGCGATCGAGACCGTTTTTTCCCATAGTTAGCCGAACTAAGAATGCTCTGATTCTTCATTTCCTAACGAGGATACATAGGCACGAGGATCCCTATCCTTGACGAGCACACTAACCACTAACCTCCCCTTCTCTTGCCCCAGTGCAATCGAGACCAACCCGTTATTCTGAACCTTTTCCTCTCGCCTCCGTGCGATCGAGATCTTGTCCCGTAGTTTCCCGAACTATGTTTGCTCTGATTTCTCATACCAGACGAGGATACGTATGCACAAGACGTGATGTCTTGACGAGCAACCTCCCCCGTAGTTTCCCAAACTATGTTGACTCTGACTTTCCCATTGCACGAGGGAATACGTAGGCATAGGGCGACAATGTCCTATCGAGTCAGTTCTTTCCGTTCACCCTGTTTAGTAGCAGCCATTAGATAGTTTTCACCCATAGATTAGACAACAAGCATGGATCCCGTTGAGTACAACGGACGTGAGGGGTGCTCATACCTTCCCCTTGCGTAAGCGACTCCCGAACCCAAGATTTGGTTGCGATGACCTTGTCTTTTCCCTTTTTTCGTAGGTTTTCTTCGATCGTTTCCTTTCCCTCTCTTTTGGGATAAATAACGAACGGTGGCGACTCTTCTGTATTTGTCGGCCTCCTTTTTCACAGCGATGCGACACAATTAAGAAAAGGATAGATAAAAGAGTGTTAGTGAGAAAGAAGAAGAGATTGAGGAGGATGTGCCGACACCACCTGAAAATGAGGTAGTCGATGAGGAAGAGAAGGAAACACCGTATGTTTCTCTTCCTCCCTACAAGGCTAAAATACCTTTCCTACAAATGATTGTGAAAGCCAAGGTGGAGGCTCAGTTCACAAAATTCGTAGAAATGCTTAAAAAGCTATGAGTTTTGGTAGGAATGCTTAAAAATTCGTAGTAGAAATGATTAAAAATGCTCAAATTCCTAAAATTAATTCTCTTCAAAAAGAGGAAGTTGGAAGAATATGAGATTATGGACATGACGATCACCCCTAGTGTGGTAATCCAAAATATGCCACAAAAAATGAAAGATCCGAGAAAATTTTCTATTATGTGCCAACTAGGCACCATGAGTTTTGGTAAGGCTCTTTGCGAGTTAGGGGCTAGCGGTAGCCTGATGTCCCTGTCCGTATGTAAAAGGTTGGGTATAGAAGAGACAAAGTCTATTAATATGTCTCTACAACTGGAAGATAGATTAGTTAAATACCCAATCGGGGTATTAGAAGATATGCATGTTAAGGTAGGGAATTTCTATATACCCACTGATATCATCATCATGGATATCAAGGAAGACCCCTAGGTGCTTATCATTGTTGGTAGGCCATTTTTGTGCAATGCTGCCACAATCATTGATGTGAAAAGGGGCACATTGAGCATGGAAGTAGGAAATGAGAATATACAGTTTATAATGACCACTCTATTGAAAGGCTCATACACAAAGATTTTGTGTCAATTGATTGAGGTAGTAAAGCCTTATGATGAAAAAAACCATCTACTCCAGGTGAGAAAGATAAGCCTGGTGGGAAGGACCACTACTATAAAATACGCCTTCGGTAACACTAATTCTACTACGATTATGCATTCCTCCGTTGTAAAACCGCAAACTGAATGCGCCTTATATATATATATATATATATATATATATATATATATATATATATATATATATATATATATATATATATATATATATATATATATATATATATATATATATATATATATATATATATATATATATATATATATATATATATATATATATATATATATATATATATATATATATATATATATATATATATATATATATATATATATATATATATATATATATATATATATATATATATATATATATATATATATATATATATATATATATATATATATATATATATATATATATATATATATATATATATATATATATATATATATATATATATATATATATATATATATATATATATATATATATATATATATATATATATATATATATATATATATATATATATATATATATATATATATATATATATATATATATATATATATATATTGAAATAACTGTTGTAATAATTTATACATTTCACTGTGATTATAAGATAACTAGCGAACAAGCGAACCAGAGACGACAATGATAGTGATTGTGAAATCCTCATCTTCACAATCTTCGTTCATTTGAATCTTCATTCTTGATAATCTTCACTATCTTTATTCTTGGTCTCTTCAAAGTACAATATGTTTCATGCAAACTTCACTCTCTTCCTTATCTTCCTAATTCTTGATAATCTTCACAATCTTCACTATCTTGTTTGATTTCGAAGCTCATATGAGTTTACCATACGCTTAAAATTAAGAGTTGCATTATTGTATTGAATATGCTTTATGTTTTGTTGTTGGATTTTGTGGTCTATTTCTTGCAAAGTTCATATGCTTAAGATTTAGAGTTGTGTTATTGTACTGAACATGCTTTAGGTTTAGATTTTGTTGTCCCATTCACAATATTATTTTGATATAAATTTCAGAATTTGTTATGGATCGTAGTGTGATGAAAGCTGATATATTAGATCCGATATATGAGAAATGTGTTAGAACACAGATTGGTTCTTAATAATATCTCTATGTTTTGATGATAACTATTATGAAATTTTGTAATTAAGAATTATATACTCTAAAATTTGCTTAAGAATGTTTGCTGCAGATATTAAAGTAAATATCACTCCAGAAGCAAATCAGATCTGAACATAAGAAATATGCAAGGCTCTGAAGCATCAGATGCGCCCATTAGAAGATTCTAAACGCTGCCATCAGAAGATCCTGAGAGTTGCCTCCAGAAGGATCTGAAGCAAAAGCTCCAGAAGAATCTGAAGCAAGTCAGAAGCATCTGAACCAATGAAGAATTCTGTATGAAGAGTTTTCAAGCATAGTTAATTCAGAAGACTCTGAAAGTACTAACGCTGCCAGTACTGAGGATCTGTCCCAAAACTCTGCTCTGAACTTATACACGCTAAAAGCACACTTACTGCAAAGACTCTGATTTAGCAAAACTCTGATCAATATCAAAAGGCTCTGATCAAATGAGACTCTGATGATTTCTGCTAAAAATTGTTGAAGAAGAATTCAAAGATTATGTCCGTTGGAATATCCAAACGACTCTTTCCTTATTTATGCTAGACACAAGAACACAGACAAAAAGGATGTCCGTTGGAAAGGTCACTTAATGTGAAGACAAAAAGGGCTCAGACCTTTTAGTACACACTTCTCAATGTGAAAAGCTTTTGGATCACTGTGCCTATAAAAGCAAGTCTCCACTCATCTTCTTCAGTTGACGCATTACTTGAAAAAAATTCATTATCAAAGCTCTCATACAACTCATATTCTTTCTAGAATTAATTTCTTTGTTCTTAATCTTAAGTGAAAAATCACAGTTGTGATAAAGCTTTATTAGAAGCATTTTAACACTTGTATTTGTTATTACATTTGATTGTAAGAAAACCTTAAGAAGATCCAGTTAGGATCAGTAGTTCTTGAGAAGACTTTAAACAATTGTTATTAGTGCTTACTGTTGTAATCAATTGATTAAATAGTTGATTAAGTCCTTGTTTGAGAAAGGCAAATCACTCTAGGAAGGGTGGACTGGAGTAGTTGAGTTCAACGAACCAGGATAAAAATACTTGAGTTTTTATTTCTAAGATTTCATCTTCATACTTATTCAACCCCCCTTCTAAGTATTTTCTCACCTTTAGTTGGCATCAGAGCTCCGGTTCTGTGTGTGCTACCACTTCACAGTGACAAAAAAGATCCAGTGAGAAAAACTTTGATATATATTTGGTTGTTACTATGGCTGATAATTCAATGTCTAACATTAACAACAAATATGAAGAAAGGGACAGAATCAGCACTAAACCCCCTATGTTTGATGGGGAGAAATTTGATTATTGGAAGGACAGGATTGGAAGTTTTTTTCCTTGGTTATGATGCTGATTTATGGGATTTGGTCATAGATGGATATGTTCATCCCATTGATGGGAATGGCAAGAAAGTAGATAGAAAATCTATGACAGAAGCCCAAAAGAAGGAACTTAGAAATCACCACAAGGCTAGAACAATATTGTTAAATGCAATATCTCACACTGAGTATGAAAAGATCACAAATAGAGAAACTGCATTTGACATGTTTGAGTCCTTAAAGATGACTCATGAGAGAAACTCTCAAGTCAAGGAAACAAAGGCTCTGGCTCTAATCCAGAAGTATGAAGCCTTCAAGATGGAAGAAGCTGAATCTGTTGAAGCTATGTTCTCCAGATTTCAAATACTTACAGCTGGACTAAAGGTTCTGGATAAAGGATACTCTACTGCTGATCATGTGAAAAAGATCATCAGAAGCTTACCTACCAGATGGAGACCTATGGTGACTGCGCTGAAAATGGCTAAAGATCTGAACAAGATCTCCTTGGAGGAACTAATCAGTTCACTAAGGAGTCATGAAATTGAACTTGAGGAAGATGAACCTCAAAAGAAACGTAAATCAATTGCTTTAAAATCTAATAAATTTGCTAAAGCATTGCAGGTGATAGAGGAAAGCTCTGAAGAATCCTCATCTGAATATGAAGATGAATTATCCATGCTGTCTAGAAGAATAAACAAACTCTGGAAGCATAAAGGAAAGAAGTTCAGAAACTTCAGGAAATGTGACCAAAGAAAAGAATCTTCTGGACACAAAAGATCTGACAAAAAGGAGGTTGTCTGTTATGAATGTAAAGAACCTGGGCATTACAAAAATGAATGTCCAAAGTTGTTGAAAGAAAAGCCTAAAAGAAAATCTGATAAGAAGAAGAAGGTTCTAATGGCCACCTGGGATGATTCAGATACATCTGAATCTGAATCTGAGTCAGAAGAGGAATGTGCCAATGTAGCATTGATGGCAGACATAGAAGATCAGGAGGAAGGAACTTCAGGATCTGAATCTGACTCTGACGCTGAAGAGGTAATGGCTAAACTCACTAAAGATGAACTTATCAAAGTGTTATCAGAAGTTCTGAAGAGCTATAACAATATTAAACTCAAATACAAGAAGCGTCAAAGCAATCTTGTATCTGAGAATAATATTCTCAAATCAGAAGTAGCTGAGCTAAATGAAAAGAACTTAAGATTGAAAAATGATTCTGAATTAGCTCAACAAGACTCTGATTCTGAAACTGAGTCTGAATGCAAACAAATTTTGGAAAAATATGATCACAGCTTTCAGAAGTTTCTTGCTAAAAGCATAGACAGAAGCAAAATGGCTTCTATGATCTATGGAGTTAGCAGAAATAACAGAAAAGGAATTGGATATAAATCTTCCTCTGGAAAGGATTTAAATCCAAAACCTGTTGATAAAATTATCATCAAGAAAACTCCTTTATATTCCCACTTTAAATTTGGTCACTTGAATGATATTGAACACACTCGTTCTGAAAAGAACATTCATGTGTTTAAATCTAAGGCTAGTCAAAATAAACCTTATGTTGAAAAATAGATGTTTAGACAAACCTTCAGAACAACTAACCCAAAAGGACCCAAGAAGATCTGGGTACCTAAAAGTAAAATAATTCCTGTTGCAGATGTTCTTAGCAGCAAGGTCAGGACGCCAATCATGGTACCTGGACTCTGGATGCTCGCGACACATGACAGGAGAAAGGTCTATGTTCCAAAGTCTGGAGCTTAGATCTGGAGGTGATGTGAAATTTGGAGGGAATCAGAAAGGCAAGATCATTGGATCTGGCACTATTGGAAATGGTAAACTTCCCTCTATTACTAATGTTTTACTTGTAGAAGGATTAAAGCATAACCTATTGTCCATAAGTCAATTAAGTGACAATGGTTATGACATAACCTTTAATCAAAAATGTTGTAAAGCTATTTGTCAAAAGGATGGCTCAATCCTATTTAGCGGAAAGAGGAAAAACAACATTTATAAAATAAATCTTTCAGAACTTAAGGTTCAGAATGTTAAATGTCTCTTGTTTGTTAATGAGGAGCAATGGGTCTAGCACAGAAGATTGGGGCATATTAATATGAGACGTATATCTCAGATTAATAAACTTAATCTTGTCAGAGGACTTCCTAATCTGAAGTTCACCTCAGATGCTCTTTGTGAAGCATGTCAAAAAGGGAAGTTTTCAAAATCATCTTTTAAATAAAAGATGTTGTTTCTACTTCCAGACCACTAGAATTACTTCATATTGATCTGTTTGGACCAGTGAAAACTGCATCCATCAGAGGCAAGAAGTATGGATTAGTTATTGTTGATGACTATAGTAGATGGACATGGGTAAAGTTCTTAAAACACAAGGATGAGTCACATTCTGTGTTCTTTGACTTCTGCAAACAAGTCCAGAATGAAAAAGATTTCAAAATTATAAAAGTCAGAAGTGATCATGGTGGTGAATTTGAAAACAAATATTTTGAAAAATATTTTAATGAAAATGGCATTGCTCATGATTTTTCCTGTCCTAGAACTCCACAACAAAATGGAGTTGTAGAGAGGAAAAATAGAACTTTGCAAGAAATGGACAAAACCATGATCAATGAGACTAATCTGGCAAAGCACTTTTGGGCAGAAGCAATCAACACAGCCTGTTACATTCAGAACAGAGTGTCTGTAATACCTCTTATGGAGAAGACTCCCTATGAACTGTGGAAGAAAAGAAAGCCCAACATTTCATATTTTCATCCTTTTGGATGTATTTGCTATATGTTGAATACTAAAGAAAATTTGAACAAGTTTGATTCCAAAGCACAGAAGTGTTTCATGCTTGGGTATTCTGAACGCTCTAAAGGCTACAAAGTATACAATACTGAGACACAGATTGTGGAAGAATCTATTCATGTTAGATTTGATGATAAGCTTGGCATTAAAAAGCCAAAGCAGTTTGAAAACTCTGCAGATAGAGAATTAGTCTTCACAGACTCTGAAGGCTCAAAGGCAGACAAAGCTCAAGAGAAGGAACCAGAAGCAACGCCAGATGCAATTCCTTTAACTTCTCAGATGAACAATTTAAACATTTCTGAAGAATCAACTGTTAGAGGATCATCTTCCAGAATCAAAGCTTCTCATCCAGAGAATGTTATCATTGGAAAGAAGGATGACCCTATCAGAACAAGATCCTTCCTCAGATCATCTGAAGCATCATTATTTGGATTGGTGTCAGTAATTGAACCAACTTCTGTAGATGAAGCTCTGCAAGACAATGATTGGATTATTGCCATGCAAGAAGAGCTAAATCAGTTCACCAGAAATGATGTGTGGGATTTAGTTCCAAGACCAAAAGGATTCAACATAATTGGAACTAAATGGGTCTTCAGAAATAAGCTTAATGAGAAAGGAGAAGTTGAAAGAAATAAGGCAAGGCTTGTTGCTCAAGGGTACAGTCAACAAGAAGGTATTGATTACACTGAAACTTATGCTCCAATGGCAAGGTTAGAATCTATACGCCTTCTTATTTCATTTGCTGCATAATATAACATCACTCTATATCAGATAGATGTTAAAAGTGCCTTTCTAAATGGTATTATAGAAGAAGAAGTTTATGTTCACTAGCCTCCTGGTTTTGAGAGTGAAAAATTTCCAGATCATGTTTTCAAACTAAAGAAATCTCTATATGGTTTAAAACAAGCTCCCAGAGCTTGGTATGAGAGATTGAGCAATTTTCTTCTGGAGAAAAATTTCATCAGAGGCAAAGTGGACACAACACTCTTTTGTAAAACATTTAAGAAAGATCTTCTAATTTGTCAAATATATGTAGATGATATCATATTTGGATCTACCAATACTATGCTGAGAAAGGAGTTTGCTCAATGTATGCAGGCAGAATTTGAAATGAGCATGATGGGAGAATTGAGATTCTTTCTGGGAATTCAAGTCAACCAAACTCCAGAGTGCACTTACATTCATCAGACCAAATAAGTTAAAGAACTTCTGAGGAAATTTAACATGACTGATAGTAAGATGGCAAAGACTCCCATGCATCCAACTAGTTCACTAGGCAAGGAAGAGGTAAGTAAGAAAGTAGATCAGAAACTCTACAGAGGTATGATAGGATCTCTTCTCTACTTAACTGCTTCTAGACCTGACATTTTGTTCAGTGTATGCTTGTGTGCTAGATTCCAATCAGATCCTAGAGAATCACACTCAACAGCTGTTAAGAGGATTCTAAGGTATCTGAAAGGTACTTCTAATGTGGGTTTGTGTTACAGAAAATCTGATGATTTCAAATTAGTTGGATTCTGTGATGCTGACTACGCTGGAGACAGAGTGGAAAGAAAAAGTACTTCTAGAAGTTGTCAATTTCTAAGAAGAAATATAATCTCTTGGTACAACAAGAAGCAACCCACAATTTCACTATCAACTACAGATGCATAATATATTGCTGCTGCTGGATGTAGCACGCAGATTCTCTGGATGAAAAGTCAGCTAGAAGACTATCAGATATTTGAAAGTAACATTTCTATATTCTGTGATAATACTTCTGCTATATGTTTGTCTAAAAACCCCATTTTACACTCTAAGGCAAAACATATAGAAATTAAGCATCATTTCATCAGAGATTATGTTCAGAAGGGAATTATAAACTTAGCCTTTGTTGATACAGATCATCAACGGGCAGATATTTTCACAAAACCCCTTGTTGAAGATAGATTCAAATTTATTCTTAAAAATATTGGTATGGATTTGTGTCCAGAATAATATTTGTCAGAAGCAAATTTTACAGATGCAAAATGTTTAATGCTCTGAAGTATTTCATCTGTTAATTTATTCATTTTCTTAAATTATTTTACTTGTGTAAATCTGAACTAACAATTCTCAGAGGATCTGAACGTTGGTTAACGTTTCATTTCTCAAGAGAATTCAGAAACACATGCAAGCAAACACGTGTCACTCTAAATCTGCAAAAATGGCGTGTACACTACTGAAGAGACGTTTGAGGTGAAGTTTGAATAGTAAAAATCTTGATTTTCCCCCCAATTTGTCAGAATCAATTAATGCTTGAAATGATTTTTATTCTTTTTCATTAATTGCTATGTGTGAACGTGCCTTGTTTGTCTGTTTGTATGCCTAATTGTTTTCTATAAATACCACATCTCTCACCACTTTCACACTTTTCACAACTCAAGAACGTTTATGCATTTCTGTCTTCTTTTCTCTCTTCACAAAAACCCTAAACCTTTGACAAAATCATCTTCAATGGCAACCTCATCCTCTACAGCAGCACAGTTTCAATCAACCATGGCTGCAGTTACTTCTGCAAATATGGGTGTGGCTCCATATACGACCCCTAAAAGGACTTTGTTAACACCTGTTGACAAACTGGAAGTTCTCTGTGAATCAATGGTGGAATTTGATTCATTAGCTGAAAATGGATTTGAATTTCGTTTAATAGTTGATGCTCAAGGCTGGGTAAAATACTTTGACAGATTGTTTGGACCAGTTTACCCTCATCTGGTGAAAGAATTCTGGATACATGCTTCTGTATACCCTAAACTCATCTTGTCTTCTGTTCTGGGTAAGGAGATTATAATTACAGAAGATCTAATCAGGAAACTCATAGGATATGAGGAAACTGATGGAGTATCTCATCTGCCAGCTGGGCGTGTAGATATGGAAGAAGTTTATGAGGAAGTCATGACTGCTGGACAGGCCTCTAACAAGTTTAAAGATCTGAAGCCTGACTACAAGATCTAGGCAAAGATTTTCATGGGATGCATTCATCACAGAAAATCTACAAACTCTCCAGATTACGTGAACAATGAACAGCTCTACTTCATGTATTGCTTAAGTCAGAGCACCAAGGTAGATCTTCCTTACATTCTGTTCATGCACTTATGGAATCATATTAATGCTTCAAGAGAATCTGTAAAAGATAAGGGTCAGAAGATCAGAACATGGATTCCCTTTGGAAGATTAATTTTAGATATTCTGCCAGAAAATGGACTAGTGACTGCTCTGTATGCTGCTGGAGTCAAGGAGGAACTTGAATCTATTGTTGGGAAACCTCTGAATGCTAAGAGTCTTCAGAGACTAAAAATTGTGGAGGAACTCACATCAGCACCCAAGAAGCTGAATATCTCTGAATTTAGTCAGAAGCGAATCCCAGTAGAAGACTACCCTCTGTTCTGTGCTGAAGAACCAAGGGAAATAATTTTAAGGTATATTGAGTCTTGCAAGGCAGATGGAACCCCAGTCCCTGCAGATATTCTGAAATGAGAAAGGGAACCAATGCCTGATGGAGGAAATGAGAACACAAGAAAAAGAGGTCAATCAGAAGTAGAAGATGTGAATGTTCAGAAGAAGCCCAAAGTTGCTGACAAGCCTCAGAAGCTGATCAAGAGGAAAGCATCTGGAGACGCTCCCTCTGTTCCCACAAAGCGTATCAAGATTAAAGGTACCAAATCTTCTGTATCTTCTTTCAATAATATTGTTTTAAATGATTCAACACTTAAGTCTATTCCAAAACCACCTCCTACTCAGAAACAATTTGTTCCTGCTCCATCTCATATCTCTGTTCCTTCCCCATAAAAATCATCTGATCCTGTTTCCATCACACCTGTAAAACCTTCTACTACTCAATCATCTGTACCACAACAACAACAACCAGAAAAACAACCACAACCATAAAAACAACCACAACCAGAAAAACCAACAGAACAATCTGAACAACAACAACAAAAACCAGAAAAACAATCTGAACAACAACAACAACAACCAACAAAACAATCTGAACAACAACAACAACAACCAGAAAAACAATCTGAACAACATTCACAACAACCAGAAAAACCACCATCAAACACATCTGAACCTATTGGATCTGCACAAGTTACTTCTGAACCTATAAAGGTTACATCTGATCCTATTACATCTGATCCACCTACATCAGAACCACCTACATCAGAACCCCCATCAAAACTTTCTGAGAATCCATCAGAATCAACCAACCCATCTCAAACCCATATCCCTGAGACAGAGGTTCTAAATGTTACACCTCTCAAAACTGTTTTTGAAGTGTCCTCTACCTCTTACACTCCAACCACATCCTCAAATTCATCAGAATCTGACATACACCCAGATTTTCTGGTATCTCCCTCTCACATAAATTCTGAAGTAAACCAACCAGAACCACCTGTTTCTTCTGACACTCTCATTCCAATTCCTACCCCAACACCTAAGCCATCTTCTGAAATTCTCATTCCCAATACTACCCCTACACCCAAGCCAAGAACATCTGAGCGTGTACCCTCTGCTTCGTGCAAACTGTTTTCCTCTAACAAACTTCCCTCTGGTTTCACCTTAAAAAATTTCTACACTAGAATTGAACCATCTGACACTATCACTCCTCTTAAACCCAAACTTACCATCATTCTACCATCTGTGCTTCAAACATATATTAAAATAATGCCAACAGTAATTTCATCAAATGCAAAACCATACTCTGCTAAATCTACTAAATCTGCATTCAAACCTTACTCTGATAAACCGTTTGATGTTGTTTCCCATGCATCAACTGTAAAACCATGTCTGTTGAATACTTTAACCAGATCAAAACCTGACAATTCATCTGAACCTCCATTCATACCATACTACCCTCCTCCTCTGATCACCATTCATAAATCCATCTTTCCACCTTCTCCCCAACCCAGACCAATCACATTAGAAACTCTTCTAAATCCAAAACCTAGACTGAATGTTGATCATTTATTTACAAGTTTTATGAAAGAAATAGAGATGTATTTAGGCTCTGTACAAAGGAAATGTTCGTCAACAATGGATGCAAAGGAATCTGATGTCATTTGGAATGGATTTATAAACAGATTCAATACTGTAGCATCAAATCTGAAGAACGTATGTTCTGATGATGTGAAGCTCAGATTTGCTGAAACTGCTAGAAGTCTGTTCTGGACTGTTAAGAGATCTGGACCATTGCTTCTTACAGATGCTCCTTCATCATCAGAAGAGAATATTGAATCTGCATTTGAAGACAACCCTCTTGCTATGACTCTGGTAGAACATCCTTCTGGATCTACTGCTCCTAACTCCAAAGCCCCTATGGAAATTGACTATGTTCAAGCTTCAGAAACTGTCCCACCTTCTTCATCTGAGATCAAGAAAGAGTATCTAGATCTTGAAGATAAGATTGCAGTTCTGGAAGATGGTCAATCAGAAATCAAGTCATGGATGGCTAAGCAAGATAAGAAGTCTGAAGACATGGCTCAGTGGATGTCCAAACAAGATCAGAAGAATGAAACCATGGCTAAGTGGATGTCAAAACAAGAACAATCTTCTTCTGAGATCACAGATCTGTTGAAGATGCTTTTGTCAAAACAATCTTAGTTTATTTTTTTTTTTCTGATGTTTGCATCTAATGTTTGCCCATGTACTTGAATATTTTCTGATGTTTGTACTTTTTCCTCTGAATGAATGAATGTTTCAATATTTTCTCTACATGATTTATCTCGTTTGTTTTTTTTTCCTTTTATTTGTCTTTTCAAAGTTCTTACTTTTTGCTTATGACAAAAAAGGGGGAGAAAATAGATCTGAACTGTTTAATTAAACTTTACCAGAATGAAACTTCAGACATATCAACTTTATCTAACATAATATCTGAGTATTTCAGAACATTTGATAAGTGTACTCTGTAAAAGAAACTCTGAGACTCTCAGATCAGATGACAATTATCAGACTCTGACTCTGAAATATGCAAGACACTCTGACTCTCAAATGGTTAAGAACAATCAAGCTCTAACTCTGAAAAATACTCAAGACAAAAAGGGAAGTTTCTATTCCTTATTTATATTTAATTCAGGGGGAGATTCATCATCTCAGGGGGAGTTATAATTATTCTATTTTCAATTAAACAAAATTTCTGATGTTTTTATCATCATCAAAAAGGGGGAGATTGTTAGAACACAGATTGGTTCTTAATAATATCTCTATGTTTGATGATAACTATTATGAAAATTTGTAATTAAGAATTATATACTCTAAAATTTGCTTAAGAATGTTTGCTGCAGATATTAAAGTAAATATCACTCTAGAAGCAAACCAGATCTGAACATAAGAAATATGCAAGGCTCTGAAGCATCAGATGCACCCATTAGAAGATTCTGAACGCTGCCATCAGAAGATCCTGAGCGTTGCCTCCAGAAGGATCTGAAGCAAAAGCTCCAGAAGAATCTGAAGCAAGTCAGAAGCATCTGAACCAATGAAGAATTCTGTATGAAGAGTTTTCAAGCATAGTTAATTCAGAAGACTCTGAAAGTACTAACGCTGCCAGTACTAAGGATCTGTCTCAAAACTCTGCTCTGAACTTATACACGCTAAAAGCACACTTGCTGCAAAGACTCTGATTCAGCAAAACTCTGATCAACATCAGAAGGCTCTGATCAAATTAGACTCTGATGATTTCTGCTGAAAATTGTTGAAGAAGAATTCAAAGATTATGTCCGTTGGAATATCCAAACGACTCTTTCCTTATTTATGCTAGAGACAAGAACACAGAAAAAAAGGATTTCTCTGTGCTTTCTTCTTCTAGGAAAGGTCACTTGATGTGAAGACAAAAAGGGCTCAGACCTTTTAGTACACACTTCTCAACGTGAAAAGCTTTTGGATCACTGTGCCTATAAAAGTAAGTCTCCACTCATCTTCTTCAGTTGACGCATTACTTGAAAAGAATTCATTATCAAAGCTCTCATACAACTCATATTCTTTCTAGAATTAATTTCTTTGTTCTTAATCTTAAGTGAAAAATCACAGTTGTGATAAAGCTTTATTAGAAGCATTTTAACACTTGTATTTGTTATTACATTTGATTTAAGAAAACCTTAAGAAGATCCAGTTAGGATCAGTAGTTCTTGAGAAGACTTTGAACAGTTGTTCTTAGTGCTTACTATTGTAATTAGTTGATTAAATAGTGGATTAAGTCCTTGTTTGAGAAAGGCAAATCACTCTAGGAAGGGTGGACTAGAGTAGTTGAGTTCAACGAACCAGAATAAAAATACTTGAGTTTTTATTTCTAAGATTTCATCTTCATACTTATTCAACCCCCCTTCTAAGTATTTTCTCACCTTCAAAATGAGTTCTTGAGTTCCTTGAATACACTGATCAAAATATTCTCGAAAATAATGGTATCTTTTATTGTCCTTGTGTTAATTGATGGAATATAAATAAAGGTACAAAGGATGATATATTCCATCACCTATGTTGTGATGGTATATGTCAAAATTCTACAATATGGACGTGGCATGGTGAGGTGGAAAACAATCAAAACCTTATGCCACAAAGTCACGAAGTTGATGAAGATGAATATATGGATGATCATCTAGAAGATATGTTATGTGATATTGGAGAATTTTATTTTAAGAAAGCCCATATTTATGATACTTTATGTAGTGATAAGGAAACCCCTTTATATAAGGTGTGCACAAATTTTACACATTTGCCTGCGGTTTTAAAATTTTTTAATCTGAAAGAAAAAAATGGGTGGTCGTATAAGAGTTTCACAAAATTCCTTAATTTGCTAAAACAAATGCTACCAGAAGATACCAATTTGCCTGATAGTTGTTATGAAGCCAATAAGATATTGTGTCCATTGGGTTTGGAGTATATCAAAATACATACATGCCCTAATGACTACATATTATACAGGAAAGAGTATGAAAATTTGGATCAATGTCCGGAATGTGGGGTGTCGCATTACAAGCTGAAGGACAACAATGGTGATGACAATGACAATGACAATGTTAGTAGGAAGAGGCTTTATGCTAAAGTGTTATGGTACTTTCCAATAATTTCAAGATTCAAGAGACATTTTGCTAATACGGATGACGCAAAGAATATTAGATGGCATACAGATGAAAGAAAATATGATGGAAACATACGCCATATAGCTGATTTTTTGCAATGGAAGAAAATTGATTTGTTGTTTCCAGATTTTGGCACTGAGCCAAGAAACCTTAAGCTTGGGCTTGCCACCGATGGAATGAACCCCTTTGGTAATATGGGTACTAGCCATTCTTCGTGGCATGTTCTTCTCACGATTTACAACCTATCTCCTTGGTTATGGATGAAGCGTAAGTATATGTTGTTAAGTATGATGATTTCTGGACCACGACAACCTGGAAACGACATAGATGTTTATCTAAGTCCATTAATTGAAGATCTACGACTGTTGTGGGAGGAAGGCGTTGAAGTTGATGATGCATATTCTGGTGAAAATTTTAAGATGCGTGCAATGTTATTTTGCACAATCAACGACTTTCCTGCATATGGTAATTTGGCTGGATATAGTTCCAAAGGACACAAAGCGTTTCCTATTTGTGATTATGATACATGTTATCACAAACATGAGTTTGGAAAAAAGACTGTTTACCTTAGGCATCACAAATTTCTAAAAACCCGATCATTCTTATCATAGATCACAAAAGGCTTTTAATGGAGAGCAGGAGTTTGATATCGCTCCTAAACCTTTAACTGGGGATGAAGTTTATGAATGACAGAAACACAATAATGTTATCCTTAGAAATAAAGTAAAAGAAAAATGGCAAGTTGTTAAGAAAAATATATGGAAAAAGAGGTACGTGTCGAGTCGAGCTTTGAAGTCTCGAATTAGGGTTGGAAATGAGTCGAGTCGATTCGAACTCACCTCAGCTCAAATCGACTTGTTAAGCATTGGTTCAACTCAAATCTCGTTTCGAGTTAAACACAATTTTTTTTTAAGCTCAAACTTGACTCGTTATAAGTTCATGAACAACTCAGTTCGTCTCGTTAGGTTCAACTCATTTGCTTCACAGACTTAAAAGCCATTTTTTAAAGTCTATTTTTTTTTTATATATTTGACATTTTAAGTTAATATTATTTTAAAAATAAAGTATTGAAATAAAATAAAAGTTATTCGATTGGAATGTAATTTTGTCTAAAATATTTACTAATTCAAAAATTAATTAATTTATATGATGCTAGTTTTATTTTTATAATTATTTTTAGAAATATTTTGCTCACTTGAGAATATAAACTATCAATTAAAACCGTTAAATTAAAATAAACTATAAGATTAAAATTTATATTAAATCTTTAAACCTACTCTTAAAGATAATATAATCTTTCTCATATATAATCAAGTTAGCTCATGAAACTAATGAGTCAAACTATGTATAGTTCAAGTTTAACTTATTTAGTTAACGAACTTAATTTTTTCGATCATATTCAGCTTATTAGATTCATGAGCCAAGTTTAACAAATTAATTGTCGAACTGAGTTCTGAACTATTTTCGAGTTGGTTTGGTTCATTGTCAGCCCTATCTCAAATGCTCATGCCACATTTTGTTTGTCCATACTAGATCTTGCAGAGAATAGGAGAGATGGCCTATCAAATTTCCTTTCTGCCACCACTTGCTAATCTTCATGATGTGCTTCATGTGTCTCACTTGAGGAGATACATTCCAGATCTGTCCCATGTGATCCGAATGAACGATTTACAGAAAAGGGAGAACCTGACTATTGAGGCATTGCCTGTGCAAATAGAGGATCGAGAAGTGAAGCAGATGTGTGTTAATGAGATTGCCTAGGTGAAGGTAGTTTGGGGAGGACCAGTTGGTGGAAGCGTGACATGGGAACTGTAGAGCCAGATGAAGGAGTAGTATCCGACTCTATTTGGTTAAAGTAATTTTCAAGGGCAAAAATTCTTTAAGTGGGGGAGAGTTGTAACACCCCATTTTCAATTAAATTATTTCAATTAATTTATTTGTGACTTTTTATGTGATTTATTAAATTGTTATGTGTTTTAATTAAATAAGTTATGTGCTTATATGTGTTGTTTGGGGGCATGAAGGTATTGGTGGGGTTTAGAGGAAGAGTTGGAGATTGATAGAAGTGATTTAGAATTATTTTAATGATTAAAATAATCATAATAATTAAGTTTATTTAATTAAACAAGGAAGTAGAGAAATTAGTTAAAATGTGAAAAAAAAAAAAGAGAAATAGGAGGGAACAAGGAGTAAGAGAGAAATAGATGTGAGGAGGAAAACATAAATACATGAAGTGTGAAATTTAGGTTAAGTTTATATAAGTTAGAGAGTCCTAATTTTAATTAGTACGTAGAAACTTGAAAAAGAGGCAAAAAGGCAAGGATGCAAGAATGAGATAAAAAAGGCTAGTGGTAGGAGAAGAAGAACTCAAGTGTGTGATTTTGTTGCTGCTAGGAAAACAAGGTAAGGGGGAATTTTCTTATTTAGTGAGTGTTTAAGCATAAGGGGTAGAATGAGAAATCCTTAACCTCCAATAGGATTGGGTGTTCTAATACACGATTCAGATTTTGTTGTTATAATTGTTGTCGAATGATGAATTTGGTATGAATTTCGTGTACCATTATATGTGCATAAATTATGTTTTGGAGTTGCTGATGAAAATGTGCCATTGTTGATGATTGATGGTTTATGCATAAATTATGAGATGAAAAATGATCATGTTGACTGTGTTAAATGGGGAAATTAACATGTAATAATTAAGGTATGATCTACTTGGTTAGTTTTTTGGACTGATTTGGGATGTTAGAGTAAAAAACCTAGAGTTCTAGATTTAACTCCATGTAGATCGATGGCAGGCGCCATCGTCATGCTGACCAGGTCACCATGGATTTTGAGGTTGATGACGGACGCCATGCCCTTGGCAGATTACCCTCCATGTACCAAGGACGAGCATAATGGGCTATGGTGCATGGAATCAAGCTCTGATTCCTGTTTTTGTTGTTGTATGATGATTTGAGGTGTTGTTGGATACAATTTGGTGTCTATGATTAGTCACTAGTATTACATATTTAATTGTGATATGAATTAAATGATGAATTATATTGAATGATATAATTGATTAAATGATGAGTAATTATAGTGATAGTTGTTGTGATTCAATGTTGTTTTGCATTGGTATATTTTCCAATCATGATGATGTTGTTGGCATTATTTGTTATTTTGAAAGGTCAGAACAAGGGCTTTATATGCATGTGTTAAAGTGCATGTTATTGATTCATGCATTCATGGTGTTCAAAATTCGGCTCAGTTTTGGCGTGCTCTGGTCCTTGGTAGGGATCGTGAGCGAGTAACTGGTTCTGGTGGGAATCGATGAAGCTTTACCTATGATGATGGTAGCAATTTTGGTGTGCTCTGGTTCCATAGAGGGAATTGGGAGCAAGATGAATCTGAGTGTCCATATTGGTATAATATGCATGTTGAGTCAGTTGTTGAGTACAATTGTAGTGATGTTGCATTTGCGAATGATCATTTGGTGATGTGTTATATGAATGAGAATACTTGATGTGTGAATGTTATCATGGTTAACATGTGTATTTATTACTATGTGATATTCTACCTTTGCTTGTTTACACCGCTAAGTTATGGAAGTGTATTTTCACCCCCTCTGTTTTAATGTTGTCCAATATGGACATTTTACAAATAATTTCTTGCGTTGAAAGAGATATTTGAAGAGTTATCTTTGTTTATTTTCTGTTTTTATTTGTTTTAGTGGTTATGCTCTGATTTTGTAACATTGGGTGGGCGAATGACGTTACTCTATGTTTATGTTTTCATTAATCTAGAATTGGATGTTATACTCTTGACGTTTGAGTTTATGTTGGTGGTGGAGAATTTTGCCACATTTGTTTTAATTCAAATAAAGTATTTTAATGAGACTTAATTAGTGCAAATTATGCTTATTTGATGAATTCTGATGCGATGATACCCTAAGTGAAGGTGAACATGAGACGACATGAAACTCAGGAAAAAAGAATTTGTGCCCGGACAGCTGGTACTGTTATTCAATTCCAGGTTGAGGTTATTCCCGGGAAAATTGAAATCAAAATGGTCGGGGCCATTTCGCGTGATCGAAGTAAAGGAGTATGGAGCTGTCGTGATAGAGGATTTGCAAAAGAAAGACACTTGGACGGTGAATGGCCAATGTTTAAAGGTATATCTTGGTGACCATGTGAATCGTGATAGCTGTGTCTTCCGTCTAGATGTTCCGGATATTAGAACACAAATTGGTTCTTAATAATATCTCTATGTTTTGATGATAACTATTAGGAAATTTTGTATTTAAGAATTATATACTCTAAAATTTGCTTGAGAGTTTTTACTGCAGATAGTAAAGAAATTAATACTCCAGAAGCAAATCAGAATTGAATGCAAGAAATTAACTAGACTCTGAAGCGCCAGATGCACTCATTAGAAGATTCTGATTGCTACCAACAGAAGATTCTGAGCGTAGCCTCCAGAAGAATATGAAGCAGAAGCTCCAGAAGAATCTGAAGCAAGTCAGAAGCATCTAAAGCAAAGAAGAATTTTGTATGAAGAGTTTTTCAAAGCATAGTTTCTACAGAAGATTCTGAAAGTACTAAAGCTGCCAGTACTGAAGTTCTGTCTTAAATATGCTCTGATATCTAACACGCTGAAAGCACACCTGCTGCAGAAGACTCTGATCCAGCAAGCTCTGATCATCATCATAAGACTCTGACCCAATTAGACTCTGATGAACTTGCTGAAAACTGAAGAAGAAATATTCAAAGATTATATCTGTTGGAGTAAATCAAACGTCTCTTTCCTTATTTATGCTAGACACAAGAACACAGACAAAAAGGATTTTTATGTGCTTTCTTCTTCTAGGAAAGGTCACTTGATGTGAAGACAAAAAGGCTCAGACCTTTTGGACACTCTTCTCAACGTGCAGCTCACCTTGGATCAGCTGCCTATAAAAGCAAGACTCCACCAAATTCTTCAGTGAGACATTTTGCTGAAAAGAAATTAAAACATTTAAGCTCTCATACTTTCATATTCTTTCTAAGAACTTACTTCATTGTACTTAATCTTAAGAGAAATATCACTATTGTGATTAAAGCTTTTTAGAAGCATTCTTACTCTTGTAATAGTTTTACATTGATTGTAAAAGATTTCCTTAAGAGGATTCAGTTGGAATCAGTAGCTCTTAAGAAGACTAAGAACAGTTGTTCTTAAGTGTTACTATTGTAATCTGTTTGATTAAATAGTGGATTAAGTCCTTGATTGAGAAAGACAAATCACTCTAGGAAGGGTGGACTAGAGTAGTTGAGTTCAACGAACCAGGATAAAAATACTTGTGTTTTAATTCTAAGTTTTAATCTTTCATACTTATCCAACCCCCCCTTTTAAGTATTATCTCACCTTCACCGGAGTGAGCATCTTGGACCGTCGAGCTTATCCGACGTTAAACAAGCGCTTGTTGAGAGGCACCTCAACATTGTAGGTATTTACATGTTTTTATGTTCATTTTTTGCTTATTGTGAAAGGTTGGTTGTGGCTTTGGGAAAAGGAACAATGCAACATGCCCTGTTTTTGCTGTCATGTTCACTAACATTCGCCTGGCGAATGAAGGTGAGTATTCGCCCGACGAGTCAAAGCGAAGGTTCGCTAGCTTTCGCCTGGCGAAGGAGGCAAAACAAGGTGTGCCACATCAGTTAAGTTTGGGAAATTGGATGGGTCACTTGGGCCCATGAACCGTTACACTTTTGTGTTCTGAAACCCTAAACTCCCTTTGCCTCATTTGCATTGCCTCACTTTCATACTTCCTCCTTCCAACTTTCTCTCTGGTTTTTCCTTTCTTTGAATTACTACATTTCAATCCAAAGGTATGTTTTCTAATTTTTTTCTTTCAATTTGTACATTGTTATTGTTGCTTTCTTTTACTGTTGTTCTTCTATGTACATCTTGTAGTTTGGAATCCATGAATTTGCTTCTGAAATTGTGTTAGGTTTGGAAACCCCTTTCTCTTTTTCTGTTTAAATTTAGTGCGTGCATGTTTCAATTGCATCTGGTAATGAGAATAAGGGATATAACACATTTGGTTTGAACTTAGCACTATTGCAGAAGCACTGTTTTTCTGGATTTTTCGCACCTTCGCTGGCATTCGCCTGGCGAGTGGTAGCGAACATTTGCCAAGATTCGCCCAGCGAACCGAGGCGAATGCGGCATAATTTTTTATTTCTTTGCTGTTTAGTACTGGCTGTTCCTTTCTAACATCTTGGTTCTGTTTTGTTTGTTTTAAACGTTGTTTTCAGATGGGACCTAAGATGATCAACCCTAACAAGAGAAAGGCCTCCACTTCTCGTACCGTACCGATCCGCTTCGATTTAGATAGGTTCCGCGGTGCTACTCAGGCCACCCGCTACGAAACTCTCAAAAGGAGGAATATCGTGGCAGAAAAGAGGTTCCAATTGAGAGACACTGGATCGTACCGTGCTATTGACGCGCTTTTTATGGTGAAAAAGTGGGAGCGTCTGATGACTCCTATGGATGGTTACAATGCTGAGATAGTTCGGTAATTCTATGCCAATGCCCTCCCGGATGATGGTGAAGTGTTTAATTGGGCCTCGACAGTCCGTGGTGTCACGGTAAGGTTTGATCGGCGAGCTATAAGTAATGTTTTGGGTAACCCTCTATCCCTTTCAGGAAGCCAGATAGATGAGTACCACCGAGACGTGAACAAGCATTGTGATTTGGATGCAATGACCAGAGATTTGTGTTTAGATGGACGCAATGTGGTGCGTAATTCTTCAGGGGTGGCTATTCGATATCTTCGCACTGATATGAAGCCTTTAGTGCAGCTGATTTTGTTGTTTGTTCTGACGAATGTTGTGCCAAGATCCCACCACAACTCGGTGCCTATACCTATTGCCCATTTAATTCATTCGATCCTGCAGAATGTCCAGATTGACATTGCCTGCATCATTGCTGATGAGATGCGTGTTGTGGTCTTAAGTGGATGTGGAGGGATAGCGGCTCGCAAGAATGCCCCGCTAACTTTCCCGTGCCTTATTATGTCGCTTTGTGCTTATGCCGGTGTGGATATCCCTCAGAGGAGACAGGTGACCATTCCTGCTGCGATTGATGATAAGTATGTTGTCAAATTTTGTAGAGCTAGGCCTGCTATTGGTGAAACTTCTGGTGCCGGTACTGATGCCGGCAGGCGTGCCGGTGGCACTCCTGGATCTGGTCAGGTTCCTTCTGCTTTCTACCCATTTTAGCAGGAGATTTGTACTTATAATTGGGATTGGATGGCCGCTCAGCAGCATGCCACTTGTGATCTTCATGACTCCATGCAGCTTTTGCAGCTGCAGATACGTGATCCTACCGGGAACCACACGATGATGACTAGGGAGCAGTTCCTTGAGCATGCTGCATGGCCTATGGACATGCCCAGTTTTGGTAGGGGGGAGGATGCAGAGGATGATGACCCTGCTGGTGATGAGGTAGATGGTGATGATGATGACGGTGACGAGGGTGATGATGATGATGACGATGGTTATGACATGTCCGAGGAGGAGGAGTGATCTCTGTGTGTTTGTTACTTGCTTTGTGCTACAAAGTGAAGTTTTTATCTTGTTCTTGTTTTTATCTTGTATTTTCATTCAGTTGTTTTGTGATGTACTTTGGATTGAATTTCTGTTTTGTACTTGTACCTTTTAAGGTACCCTTGACATTGTTGGTGTTATACACCATTTTATCATTCAGCATTATTATTAATATATAAAAGTTTTTTTTATTATTACTTATTTATTGTTTAAGTTTTTTTAGTAAGTTTTATATGAAGTTTATTCAAGGGTGGTTGTGAATATATTAACACCCTATTGTCGACGTTTAGTGTCTTTTGTAGATATGCAAAAATTTCGTTCAAGTGGGACGGCGATGATATTATCGTTCTCACAAATTTGTTGACAAGGTTCTTAGTTACCTTATTCCTGAATTTAGAATGTTTTAGAACTTGTTATCCTTTGAACAATTTTTGTAACTTTGCTTCTTTTTGCAACTTTGAGGATTGATATGTCATTTAGGTCCTATATCACAAATGTAAGAATCCTCCTTTTAATTGTACATATGCTATGGATGGATGATGAATTTTGTGTATACTTATAATTCATGTTCTATCTCTTATTCTTTATAATTTTGTGGAAGTTTTAGAGAGGATCAAGACACTTTTTTGTATTGAGCACAACCATTTCCATACACGTCCCGTGAGGAGTGTGACTTTCGTTAGCCCCTTTTGAGCCTTTTTGTTTAAGCTCGTCTTTTGAGCTTCTAATTTTCGGTTTCTTCTTGAACCTTGAGTCTTTCTGTAAAAGCTTGGAAGAATTCACTTTGGGTGGAGTTGGAATTTAGTTGGGGAGAACAGAGAAAGTCGAGAAAAAGAAAAAAAAAGAAAATTGTGAAAATCTTTCAAGCAAGCGGTGTGAACAAAGATTGATAAAAAAAAAGGAAGAGAGAAAAGAGAAAAAGAACACAATGATATATAAAAAAAAAAGAAGAGTATGCTTGCTTGAAGGAAAGAAAAAGAAAATAAGTGTGCAAAAGGCTTGTGAGGGTTGGCATTTGTAGGAATTTGATGAATGAAGTGGTGATGTTGTAAATACTTGTATAGTGAGTGTTCCCGAGCATCGATAATTTCGTTTCAATGGCCTTATAAATGACCCTTTGTTGTAACCCGACCAAGCTACAACCCTTGAAGTCCTATGTGATCTTTAACTTCCATAATTTTGTTGTGAGCATTTAGATATTGTATTAATTGTGTAGTATTGCATTATTTGTCATTGGAGTGAATTTTTGTCTCACGCTTGCATGCGCGTTTTACTTCAATCTTTCTTCGAAGTGGAGTGTTAGAATGACATGTAATGAGATTTATTTGTTTCTTGAAGCATTGTTTAATTTGTTTTTAGAATCAAGTTCTTGTACATTGTCTATTATGGAATTGTGTAATCTCTTGCCTTGTTGCTTTTGTTGTGTGTTTGAGCCGAATGTTTTCACTTGGGTTGAATTGGTTCTTGAGCAAATCCTCCTTTTTATTTTGAGAGGCATACTTTGCTTGAGGACATGCAAATAAGTTAGTTGGGGAGAGTTGTTAGATCCCAAATATTGTATATATTTGGCCTCTTTTTAGTAGTATTTTTACTTGTTTTTTTTATCTAGTAGTGTTTGAATTAGTAGTTGAATTTGTTTAGTTTCATTTTGTTGTGATTCAAGTGAATGGTGTTTGTAATATTGTTGTTAGTGTGTAGGATTGACACTAATAGGGGCACCTTGGAAGGGATGAGTCATAGCTGCCAGAGGAAGTTGAAAATCAAAGCATTCGCCTGGCGAAGCTCAGTGAGTGCCAACGAATGTTCGCCTGGCGAGTGCTGGCGAGCCAAAGCGAATAATTCAAATTAAACTCCCAGATCAAAAGGGCAGGAATTTTTCCAGGCGAAGGTTCCAGCGAAGCTTCACTACCGTTCGCCTGGCGAAGGTGCTGGCGAAGAAGTCTTGGCTTTTCTCTTGGCTATTCCAGTAGCAAACCAATATGAAGTTTGCCTGGCAAGTGGAACCAGCGAAGGTTCTCCTGGAGAATGATTCCTTCGCCTGGGGAAGGCGCGATATCACAAAGGGCGGTTTGCTTGCTGAGGCACTTTGAAGTGCCTTGTTACTTTATGTTCGCCTGGCGAAGGATCCTGTTCGCCTGGCGAATGTGCAGAAATAGAGCTACTTTTTGTACTTTATTATTGCTTTATAAGTACCATACCTTGTACTATGTGGGCACATCATCTTGGAACATAAAAACTTAGACCTAGAACTCAAAATAGAGTAGTTTTTCTCTCTTTGCTCATTTTGTAATCAAGAGAAGTGGAATCACATCCTTCATCGATTCTTCGAAGTGGATGTTCTTCATCTTCTCCCTTTTCTTCTTGTTCAAGCTACCCATGAGAATGAGTAGCTAAGCTCTTCTTTTTGTCAAGGTTAGATGTAGGTGATCATCAAGCTTTGTATGTAAATGTATTGATCATCATTTGTAAACTCTTGGTTGATGAATGTATGGTGAAAACTTTGCTTTCATGTTAACTCTTTGTGTTGGTTTATGATTGAAAAATGTTTTCCAACTCTTAACCTAGGTTTTCATCCATCTTTGTTCTTAAGCTAGAGATAGTTAAGAATGAAGTTGTTCACTAAAATGTTAAACTTTAATGTTGTCATTTTGATAGATTGTGTGAGAAATCAACAATGGATCAAAATGGTAAAACCCACAATGTGAGTTAGAAATAATCACATCGAGAGGATGTTGTGAATGTATTTATCATCTAATGGAGTTTATGAATCTTGTTTGATCGAACATGTGCATGCAAAGCGATCATCAAACCCTAACTTTGACAATCTTTCTTTAAAGCGTAAAACTCTAACTTTTACCGCATTACATTACTTTTTATGCAAGAAAAGGTTACCAAAACCAAAACCCCCCTTTGTTACTAATAGTTAATAATTTTACAATTGTCGAACTGCGGTAATATCTTATATTCCCTATGGATACGATAACAAAAACCCGATACTCTACTACTGTTCTAATAAAATGGCGCTGTTGCCGGGGAATATAAATTGATATTTCGAGCATCGCAATAGTTGCTGAATTTTTAGCTTTTGAATACTTAACTTGTGCTTGTTAATTTGTTTGGTTTAGTGTTCAGCTTTCGTTTTATGCGAGGGAAGATTCCTGAGGACAAAATTCTTTTTGATCCCGAGATCGAAAGAACCGCAAGGAGACTGAATAGCAGAACAAGAAGGAGGAGGCAACAAGCTAGACAAAGATAAGAGCAAGGAGAAAGTTCCTCTACACCACCACCATCACCACATTTCACACCAATTATGGCAAAACCTCCACCACCACCTCCAGTTTCCACTCCATGCACGAACAGTCCAAGACATACAGCTCAGTTCACACGGAATCTTCAAAACGGAAGACAAGCTGAGATGAAAACAGGAATCCTAGCTCTAGTCTATCAAAATCCTTTCATGGGACTAGACCATGAGAATCCGTTCACCCATCTTACAAAATTCTATGAGATTGTTGGCGCAACGGGAGCAACAGAAGCTAACGAAGAGTCATTGTTTAGGAGACTATTTCCTCATTCCTTGATTGGGAAAGCGAAGGAGTGGTACCTTGATCAATCGACAACAATCATGACGGATTGGAATCTTCTAGAAGAGAAGTTTCTTGAACGTTTCTTTCCACATAACCGATTCATGGAGGCTAAAACTGTGATTGCGGTATTTTCTCAAGGAGCTAGTGAATCACTAAATGAAGCTTGGGAGCGATACAAATCTATGTTAAGAAAGTGCAAGGGACACGGTTTCGACGAGCTCACTCAAGTTCATATTTTCCGCAATGGACTCCTTTCGGTTCACAAGACCTTATTGGATGCTACGGCGGGAGGTTCTTTGATGTCAAAAAATGCAGATGATGCAATTGCAATTATTGATAAGATGGCACTTAATGATCATCAAGGGAATCATAACCGTGGGGTGACTCAAAGAAAACCGGGTGTGCTCGAGTTAGGGACAAATGTTGCTATTCTCGCCCAAAACAAACTCATTTCACAACAGGTGGACTCTTAACAAATAAAAGAGTTGAAAGAGCCTTCAAAATCTAAACAAATAGCTTGTTGTGAACTTTGCAAAGGTGAACACGATACCGGATTTTGTCCACCTCCCGAATTTGAAGATGTGAATTACATGGCAAATCAAAGAGATTACCAACCAAGGCAACAACAACCACCGTATCAACAACAATCTCACAATCAACAACAACAAAACTATCAAGCAAATCAAGGGTACCAACCAAGAGGTAACTATTAACATAACCAAGGTTATGGGGGTGGTTCTTCTAACCGTCAAAATCCTTATCAACCTCAACAACCGCCGATCGTAACATCAAAGTTGGAAGAGACATTGACGCAATTTATGCAAATGTCAATGGCTAATAAAAAAAGCAACGACGCGGAAATCAAAAATCTGGAAACTCAAGTTGGTCAACTTGCTAAGCAATTAGCGGAACAACAATTCGGACCATCTTTCTCGGCAAACACGCAAATAAATCCTAAGGAGCATTGTAAGGCAATAAAGACGAGAAGTGGAAAAGAGTTGGTTGACGAGAGTAAAAAAAGAGAGGTAGAGAAAAAGGATGAGAAGAAAACAATTGATGATGAACTTGATGGTAGAGTTGGGGAGTGGAGTGAGGATGAGGTTGAAAAAAATGAGAAAAATGGTGAAGTTGAAAATAAAAAAAATGGTGAAGTTGAAAATAAAACAAGTGAAAAAGTCATGGTGGAAGAAGTGAAGAAGAAAAAAGAGCGAAATTCTAGAGCGTCTAGAGGAAAGGAGGTAGTGAGCACTACTCCGGTCCAAAGCCTACCATATCCACATGCTCCTTCTAGGAGAGAAATGAACGGCACTACGCCCGGTTCATGGATATTTTTAAACAACTTCAAGTAAAAATTCCGTTTGCCGAAGCTTTGGAGCAAATGCCAAAGTATGCCAAATTCATGAAAGACATACTTACAAAAAAGCGGAGGTATACGGAACCAGAGACCATTGTCTTAGATGCAAGTTGTAGCACAATAATTCAACGGACTATTCCAAGGAAAGAGGTTGATCCGGGAAGAGTTACTTTGCCGGTTACAATTGGTGATATTTATGTTGGGAAGGGCTTAATTGATTTGGGATCAAGCATTAACCGTATACCTTTATCTATTGTAAAGAGGCTTGGCAACATTGAAATTAAATCCATCCGGATGACGTTGCAATTAGCCGACAAGTCAACTAATCATCCTCATGGGTTAGCTCAAGATGTTTTGGTCAAAGTTGATAAATTCTTTTTTCCGGTTGACTTCATTGTTATTGATATGGAGGAAGACGATGATGCGCCACTCATTCTAGGCCGACCTTTCATGAAAACTGCACGTATGATGATTGATGTTGACGACGGTTTGATGAAAGTGAGGGTTCTTAATGAAGAAGTCACTTTTGATCTTTTCGAAGCAATGAAGCATTCTAAGGATAGAAGAGATAGCTTTCGAATTGACGCAATTGAAGAAGCAAGTTTTGAAGTATCTAAGCATATTCATGAGATATCTCCTATGGAGTTAGCTCTTGATGACTCTTTTGAAGTTTTTACCGTTGAAGAAGAACAATCCCTTGAAGAATGCCTCAAGGAACATGATACTTTGAAGGAGTTACAACCATGGGAAGTCGAGGAAGAAATATTGAAGGAGGATAAAGTAGTGACAAAGGATGTGAATGAAGAAAAATCATCAATTAACTTGAAAATGCTACCTTCTAATCTGAAGTATGCATTCCTCGACAACACCGAAGAAAAACCGGTAATCATAAGCAACCTCTTGTCTGAAGATGAAGAATCCCGTTTGATTGATGTATTGAAGAAAAATCAAGGAGCTATGGGGTGGACTCTTTCTGATCTCAAAGGGATTAGTCCTTCCTATTGCATGCATTAAATCTTAATGGAAGAGGATTTTAAGCCGGTGGCTCAACCTCAACGCCGCTTAAATCCTACCATGAAGGAAGTTGTGAGGAAGGAGGTTGTTAAATTGTTAGATGTGGGGATGATTTATCCAATTTCAGATAGTCCATGGGTCAGCCCCGTGCATGTGGTTCCAAAGAAAGGCGGCATGACCGTAATTCGGAACGAAAAAAATGAATTGATACTGATGAAGGAGAAAATGGGGTGGCGAATGTGTATAGACTATAGGCGGTTGAATACCGCTACGCGAAAAGACCATTTTCCACTTCGTTTATGGACCAAATGTTGGAAAGACTCTCAGAAAAACAATTTTATTGCTTTTTGGATGGCTATTCCGGGTACAACCAAATTGCGGTTGACCCGACCGATCATGAGAAAACGGCTTTCACATGTCCGTTTGGAATTTTCGCCTATCGAAAGATGTCGTTTGGGTTGTGCAATGCACCGACAACTTTCCAACGATGCGTTCAAGCCATTTTTGCTGATCTCATAGAGAAAACAATGGAGGTGTTCATGGACGATTTCTCCGTCTTTGGAGGTTCTTTTAGTCTATGCTTAGAAAACTTGGAAACAGTGCTTGAAAGGTGTGTAGAGACAAATCTCGTGTTGAATTGGGAAAAATGCCACTTTATGGTGACCGAGGGGATAGTACTTGGCCACAAAATATCTTCAAAAGGGCTCGAGGTTGATCGTGCTAAGGTTGAAGTGATTGCAAAGTTGCCTCCTCCGGTAAACTTGAAAGGGATCTGAAGCTTCTTAGGGCATGCCAGTTTCTATCGACGCTTCATTAAAGATTTCTCAAAGGTGGCTAGGCCTTTAAGTAATTTGCTCGCTAAGGACCAGGTATTTCTCTTAACCAATGAGTGTTTACATGCTTTTGAAGTTTTAAAAGAAAAGTTGGTTACCAGTCTAGTTATAGTAGCTCCCAATTGGAATTCAAATTTTGAACTAATGTGTGACGCGAGCGACTATGCTATTGGAGCGGTATTGGGCCAAAGAAAGGAAAAAAAATTTCATGCTATACACTACGCAAGTAAAGTACTTAATGAGGCTCAAATTAATTATGCCACAACTGAAAAGGAACTACTTGCGATAGTGTATGCACTTGAAAAGTTTTGGTCCTATCTCATTGTTTCCAAAGTGATTGTGTACACCGATCATTCGGCTATAAAATATCTGCTTACCAAACCGGATTCGAAGCAAAGGCTCATCCGCTGGATCCTCTTATTGCAAGAATTTGATGTTGAAATAAGAGATAAAAACGGATTGGAAAATTTGGTGGCGGATCATTTATCTCGCCTTGTGAATGTGGAGGTTACTGCCTTGGAAAAGGAAATCCAAGAAGTGTTTCTTGATGAAATTGTTTTTAAAGTTCAAGTTAGGCCATGGTTTGCGGACTTTGCAAACCATAAGGCAAGTGGATTTGTGCCTCCCTACCTAACTCCGAACCAAAAAAGGAAATTCCTCTCGGATAGTAAGTATTATGTGTGGGATGACCCCTACTTGTTCAAGTTAGGTGGTGATAATATTTTGAGAAGATGTGTTACCGGCGATGAAGCGCAAAGTATTCTATGGCACTGTCACAACTCGCCTTATGGCGGAAATTTCAATGGGGCTAGAACGACAAATAAAGTTCTTCAATCAGGTTTTTTATGGCCTTCTATTTTTAAAGACACAAATGCCCATGCACAAAGTTGTGACAGTTGCCAACGAAGTGGTGGAATAGGTAAGAGAGATGAGATGCCTCTTCAAAACATTCAAGAGGTTGAATTATTTGATTGTTGGGGTATCGATTTTGTCGGACCATTTCCACCCTCTTTTGGAAATGAATACTTGCTGGTTGTAGTTGACTACCTGTCAAAGTGGGTTGAGGCGATTGCCTCACCTCGGGCTGATTCTAAAACGGTCATAAACTTTTTAAAGAAAAATATTTTTTCCCGTTTTGGAACTCCCCGGGTGTTGATTAGTGACGGAGGGTCACACTTTTGTAATGCACCGTTGGAAAAAGTTTTGCAACATTACGGTGTAACGCATAGAGTGGCAACTTCGTATCACCCACATGCAAATGGTCAAGCTGAGGTTTCTAATCGTGAAATCAAGAGAATACTTGAAAAAACCGTGTCTAACTCTAGAAAAGATTGGTCGCAAAAACTGGATGAAGCTCTATGGGCATACCGCACAACCTATAAAGCTCCAATAGGGCTGACTCCATTTCAATTGGTTTTTGGTAAAACTTGCCACTTGCCGGTTGAAATGGAGCATAAAGCCTTATGGGCTTTAAAATTTTTAAACTTTGATCAAGAGTTAGCAGGTGAAAAGAGAAAGGTTCAACTTCTTGAGTTGGAGGAGATGCGCAATTCCGCATACCACTCAAGCTGGTTGTACAAAGAAAAAGTTAAGGAATATCACGACGAGAAACTCAGAAAAAAAGAATTTGTGCCCGGACAACTGGTACTGTTATTCAATTCCAGGTTGAGGTTATTCCCGGGAAAATTGAAATCAAAATGGTCGGGGCCATTTCGCGTGATCGAAGTAAAGGAGTATGGAGCTGTCGTGATAGAGGATTTGCAAAAGAAAGACACTTGGACGGTGAATGGCCAAGGTATATCTTGGTGGCCATGTGAATCGTGATAGCTGTGTCTTCCGTCTAGATGTTCCGGAGTGAGCATATTGGACCTTCGAGCTTATCCAACGTTAAACAAGCGCTTGTTGAGAGGCACCTCAACATTGTAGGTATTTACATGTTTTTATGTTCATTTTTTGCTTATTGTGAAAGGTTGGTTGTGGCTTTGTGAAAAGGAACAATGCAGCAGGCCCTGTTTTTGCTATTATGTTCACTAACATTCGCCTGGCGAATGAAGGCGAGTATTCGCCCGGCGAGTCAAAGCGAAGGTTCGCTAGCTTTCGCCTGGCGAAGGAGGCGAAACAGGGTGTGCCACATCAGTTAAGTTTGGGAAATTGGATGGGTCACTTGGGCCCATGAACCGTTACACTTTTGTGTTCTGAAACCCTAAACTCCCTTTGCCTCATTTGCATTGCCTCACTTTCATACTTCCTCCTTCCAACTTTCTCTCTGGTTTTTCCTTTCTTTGAATTACTACATTTCAATCCAAAGGTATGTTTTCTAATTTTTTTCTTTCAATTTGTACATTGTTATTGTTGCTTTCTTTTACTGTTGTTCTTCTATGTACATCTTGTAATTTGGAATCCATGAATTTGCTTCTGAAATTGTGTTAGGTTTGGAAACCCCTTTCTCTTTTTCTATTTAAATTTAGTGTGTGCATGTTTCAATTGCATCTGGTAATGAGAATAGGGGATATAACACATTTGGTTTGAACTTAGCACTATTGCAGAAGCACTATTTTTCTGCATTTTTCGCACCTTCGCTGGCATTCGCCTGGCGAGTGGTAGCGAACATTCGCCAAGATTCACCCAGCGAACCAAGGAGAATGCGGCATAATTTTTTCTTTCTTTGCTGTTTAGTACTGGTTGTTCCTTTCTAACATCTTGATTCTGTTTTGTTTGTTTTTAACGTTGTTTTCAGATGGGACCTAAGATGATCAACCCCAACAAGAAAAAGGCCTCCACTTCTCGTACCGTACCGATCTGCTTCGATTTAGACAGGTTCCGCGGTGCTACTCAGGCCGCCCGCTACGAAACTCTCGAAAGGAGGAATATCGTGGCAGAAAAGAGGTTCCAATTGAGTGACACTGGATCGTACCGTGCTATTGACGCGCTTTTTATGGCGAAAATGTTGGAGCGTCTGATGACTCCTCTGGATGGTTACAATGCTGAGATAGTTCGAGAATTCTATGCAAATGCCCTCCCGGGTGATGGTGAAGTGTTTAATTGGGCCTCGACAGTCCGTGGTGTCCCGGTAAGGTTTGATCGGCGAGCTATAAGTAATGTTTTGGGTAACCCTCTGTCCCTTTCAGGAAGCCAGATAGATGAGTACCACCGAGACCTGAACAAGGATCGTGATTTGGATGCAATGACCAGAGATTTGTGTTTAGATGGACGCACTGTGGTGTGTAATTCTTCAGGGGTGGCTATTCGGTATCTTCGCACTGATATGAAGCCTTTAGTGCAGCTGATTTTGTTGTTTGTTCTGACGAATGTTGTGCCAAGATCCCACCACAGCTCGGTGCCTATACCTATTGCCCATTTGATTCATTCGATCCTGCAGAATGTCCAGATTTACATTGCCTGCATCATTGCTGATGAGATGCGTGTTGTGGTTTTAAGTGGACGTGGAGGGATAGCGGCTCGCAAGAATGCCCCGCTAACTTTCCCGTGCCTTATTATGTCGCTTTGTGCTTATGCCGGTGTGGATATCCCTCAGAGGAGACATGTGACCATTCCTGCTGCAATTAATGATAAGTATGTTGACAAATTTTGTAGAGCTAGGCCTGATGTTGGTGAAACTTCTGGTGCCGGTACTGATGTCGGTGGCACTCCTGGATCTGGTCAGGTTCCTTCTGCTTTCTACCCGTTTTAGCAGGAGATTTGTACTTATAATTGGGATTGGATGGCCGCTCAGCAGCGTGCCACTTGTGATCTTCATGACTCCATGCAGCTTTTGCAGCTGCAGATACGTGATCCTACCGGGAACCACACGATGATGACTAAGGAGCAGTTCCTTGAGCATGCTGCATGGCCTATGGACAGGCCCAGATTTTGTAGGGGGAGGATGCAGAGGATGATGACCCTGCAGGTGATGAGGTAGATGGTGATGATGATGATGGTGACGAGGGTGATGATGATGATGACGATGGTTATGACATGTCCGAGGAGGAGGAGTGATCTCTGTGTTTGTTACTTCGTTTGTGCTACAAAGTGAAGTTTTTATCTTGTTCTTGTTTTTATCTTGTATTTCCATTCAGTTGTTTTGTGATGTACTTTGGATTGAGTTTCTGTTTTGTACTTGTACCTTTTAAGGTACCCTTGACATTGTTGGTGTTATACACCATTTTATCATTCAACATTATTATTAATATATAAAAGTTTTTTTTTATTATTACTTATTTATTGTTTAAGTTTTTTTTAGTAAGTTGTATATGAAGTTTATTCAAGGGTGGTGTCATACTCCAAATTTGTCCTACCTTTTCAAATATTTTTGCATTTTGATTTTATTTTTGGTTTTGCATCGCCTGCATGGTATCATGTCTTTTATCTTGAATAAAACTCAGAGGATTGGTTAGCCATAGTGAATATTCGGATCCATATACAGACTGGTTGAAACTTTGCCCAAGCTGTCTGAGTAAGATCTCTAATTAATTTGACACGATGCTGCATTTCTCCGAGTTATTTATTCTGCGTTAGCCACTTTTTGTGCGACCGTTTTTTTAGAAATTTCTTTTCATTTTATTTAAATTTTTTAGCATTTGATTTATAATTTATCCACATTTTTTATTACTATTTATTTTATTTTTATCACCTTTTATTCAATATCTTGTTAATATTAATTTCTTTTCTTTCTAAAAGAATACAGAAGTCATTTCTTTTAGTTCCAATTTTTATTTTTTGTTTATATTAATATGGTAATAATATTGTTTATGTAATATTAGTTTTTATTAGATTATGCTAATTATTTGGTTGATTAGTGTATAATTAATTATTGGTTAATTAAGTTAGTAAAATTAAAAGGAAAAACGATAGATAAAGAATTAAAAAAGAGGGAAATGGAATGGCAGGCCCAACATTGGAGGCCCACCCGGACAACACGTTAAAAAGGGGATTTCATTTTGGAAAACCTAATTGAAGGCACTGTTCATCTCTCCCCATAGAGAAACCCTAGCCGTCAGCCCCAATTACCAAACCCTAAAATCTCTCATCTTCCCCTACCTCCCGCTGTCAAACCCTAACATCACCATTATCTCCCTCCACCATTTTCGTCCTCCCAACATCTAACCCATCTGTCGTTTTCACAACCCCTTTCCTCTTATTCTCCCTCACCGTGAAACCCCCGTCTCATCTCTCTGTCTCTTTCACTCGCCGTTCTCCTACATCACCTCATCATCTCACCATTCATCGCACCGACTTCCCCACCTCGTCATCTTTGTTTCACCACCAAAAGAAAAACAAAACGTGATGGTTTTAATGATACGATTTAAACTCTAGTCTCATTTAGATACCAGACTCGAGCTCATGGTATTGCATTTTTGTCGCTACTGCGAAAATCGGCGCCGGCTGAACAGAAGAGTCGCCACCGTGCGTTATTTATCCCAACGAAGGGAAAGGAAACGCTCGAAGTAAACCTACCGCAAAGACGGGAAAGGAATGGTCGTCGCAACCAAATCCTGGATTTGGGAGTCGGTTACGCAAGGGGAAGGTATTAGCACCCCTCACGTCCGTCGTACTCGACGGGATCCACACTTGTTTTCTAGTACGGATTGTTATTCTATCTACTCTACAGGTCTGGGGTTAAAAGAAAATAAAATGACTCGGCAAAGTATCGCACTTTATGCCTACGTATTCCCGTCTAGAACGAGAAATCAGAGTCAACGTAGTTCGCCTACCTACTGGAAAGGAGGGGAAGGTTGCTCGCTAGGATATCGCATCCTATGCCTACGTACTTTCATACAACATGACAGATCAGAGCAAACGTAGTTCGGGCTACGGAAGACACAATTCTGTTTGACTGTTTTTTATCCTTCTGAAAAAGGTTTTCTCCTGATTATGGTTCCAAGCGGACAAAAATGACTCTTTTGATTGGTTTACAGTCTTTTACGCAAGAACTGTTTTTTATGGTGTTTGAAATGTTTATTGTGTTTTTTGATTGTTTTGAAATGAGAAGAGAAAGACGCTCTAAAACCTAGGGTTAAAAAGGGAATCAAAATCTACCCTAATGTTGGCATGCATGGATGAGCACCTAATGTCTGTCATATTTCTCTCTTGCGCAGAGAGAAACAGAGATCCTAGGGGATAAACGGAAGAGCAACAGCATATACACAGTAAAGCGGTAAAATGCATGAATGCAACAGTACAAGCGAGGCAAGGGAGTCCCACTCGACCTCGAACCTAGAAAACAATGGGCAAAGTGAAACAACTTCACTTCAACCTTATGGGAAAATTAACAAACAATACAGTAAAGAAAATAAAACCCCAAAACCAGCCTTGACAGCACTCCAGCTCCAGTTGAACTTCCAAAATCAAACTCCAATGGTACCCAAGCCACAACAAGCTTCTATCTCCAAGAAATCCCCAAGCTCAAGCAAGCACAGAATCTCAACCAGTTGACAGCATCAAACAGCAGATAGCTCCAGACAGCAGTAAATCCTAGCTTTAACAGTTGCACAACTTTGACATGAACAATCTTCATCTTTGTCAATCTTTGATCTTCATCCCCATCTTCAATGGCTTCTTTCTTCAAGGCAAGCTCTCCTAGATGAATTTATTTTATCAGAAGAAATTGAATGTCAAACAATTCATTGACGACCAAAGGAAGTCTATGGATAGTTGACATTGTAACAGAGTGGTTCTCTCAAAGTTCTACCTCTAAGGTAAGGCCACTTATCCTTCCAAAGGAGGGAGGTGAATACCATAGAGGGACTTTATGTCATAGAGAGGAATGGAAGCACAGGAAGCTATCCATGTTTGTGAAAAATTTTTGGTCTATTCTAAGGCTCTGCCTATTTGCTCCTATTTCTCCTAAGTCTTCAATCAGCATCTAGCTCAAGCAATCCTCATGCATCAACCTTGATCTTTGTATTAAATCTTCTCCATTGATTCTTCATGCTTCCACAAGCCCAAGCCAAACCCCATACTCCAAATAAAAGCCCAAAAGCCCAAGCAGACAAACAAAAACCCCAAATGGGAACACCAAACAATCACATAATTTGCAAAATATACTAAAAATAGTAAAATAGTATTTAAAATTCTAGGATTTATTCTAAGGGGACCTATTTATTTACCCTATAGCCCATATATTCCCCTATAACCTAAACCAAATGCTACATGCCCCAACTACATTATACACTACAACTAAGTGTTTTTGGATTAAATTCTATCCTACAATTTTATGTACAAACTAGTGTTAAATCCTAAAAATATACTAAGCTTACCCTAAAATATTCTAAGTTTTTTTTATTACACCATATCTATTTCAACATTTTTTTACTACCATTTTTTACTCTAAAGTTTTATCACATTATCTAAGGGAAACCCTAAAGTATATTAATATCTATATTATCAAGATCGAAGATCAAACCCTATATCAACTTCTAAGGGGTCTAAACAAATCCTAACATGCAAGGGGTCAAGGTTAACCATCAATTGGGAAGGTCCTAATCAACAACTCTAAAACAGAACCAAATTACATCTAAAAAATCTACAAAAATTCCTAAGGGAACATGCGAGTGTTAGATACAATCTACCAAAAGATCTAAGCAAGAATCATCACCAATTGAGAGAACAAAATTCTACAAAACAGTGGTATCAAATATGCAAAGCAAACCTCAATTAAATCATGCAAAATACTCATCAGAATGTAAAATGCAAGAGAAATGGGAAAACAATCCACAAAAATCTAAGAAAAATTCTACAATCTCCTTAAGATGTTAGCAACCTATGATAAAAAATTAAAACCAAATTCTAAAGTTAAGGTCACTTTCTAAAGGAAAACCTATAAAGTGTCCAGGGAACATTCAGATGGGGATGGCTCTATAAAGCGGATTCAAAACTAAACATAGAATCGTCTAGAAATTCCAATAAGATTTCTGGGGAAACCTATGCATATCATCTAAAACATATCCAAAAATCAGCTCAAAATCATGAAGCATCAAAGAGAACAAAATTAAACAAAACAGATGAACAGTTATGTACACCAATGGATATTAGCACGAAAGAAAAATCATAACTAAATAAAAAAAGAAATCCAAAAAATGCAAACTCAGCGCCTAAAATTTCTTAAGACAATCAAGATCTACAGAAAAAAATTTCATAATTTTTTGATCATTTTTACTATTTTTGACGCAATAAAAGCAAACAGGCCTCAAAACAGAAAAATAAAAAGAAAAAGGGAATGAAGAAAATCTCCGAATTAACAATCCTAAAATCATCCACAGGTGTTCACGATCCTAACCGCATAAGAATTTCTAATTATCTCATCCTAAATCCATGGTAAAGCGAAGGTTTAAATACCTTGATCGGAGCTTCAAAACGGAGTATCTTCGGCTCTTTTCGTGCTTCCGAAAGCTTCAAATTCGTTCAACAATATGCGAGGAAGCTACTACAATCTTCGAATCGAACCGAAAACGCCTTGAATGAAGAATCAAATCTTGATTTGCTCTCTTGAAAATTGATATGCTTTCTTCCAATCCAACTCCAATCAATCACCAACCTTGCTTCAAATGAGTTTCTAAACATTTATAGAGATGTTTGGAAGATTCTAGAAATGAAGCCCAAGCCCAAAATAATAAAATCCATTTCCCTTGGAAGTTTCTAGATTATTCATGTATCCTCCCTTGGAAGTTTCTAGATTGTTCATGTATCTTCCCTTGGAAGTTTCTAACCAAAATAGCCTTCCAAATGCCTTGTTAAGTGGTTTGGATTAGTGACTTACATTTCAAGTAACCACTTTTACAAAGCAAGTCATGAAATTATTGCTCAATTCAAAAATGTGCCAATTCCATTGTCTTTAAAATGCAATTTCTACTCAAAATGAGTATGCACTTGACATGTTTGTGACCTCTAACCCAAAAATTTGATTTTTTTCCACCACTTTATTTGACTTATTCCCCTTTTTTAGGCCATTTTAAGTGACTTTTTGAAATAAGCCGATCAATCTACCATGATGACTTATTTGACCTAAAAACATCATTTTAAGCACATTCCGTGCTGAACGCTTTTTCATCTGAAGAGTGGAACATGGAGATTTTGACCTATGCTAAAAAAGGACCTATAATCTCACTTTCCCAAAATACCCCTGGCTTGTACAACTCATAACTTGAGCTCCACAAATCCAAATGAGGACTTCTATAACTTTTTGGAAAGTTAAGAAGATAAGGAACATCTCTCATGTTTGCCAAGAATCCATTTGAAAACTCCTTCTAGCTTAAAAGTTGCTTGGAAGTCAAGTGACTTTCACAGTTAAATTTCAGATGCCTCTGAGGACCCCTAACTTGTCTGGGCTATAACTTGAGTTCTATAAATCCCCTTGAGGACTTATAGTACTCAAATTAAAGTTATGAACCTCCTATACAACATTCATATGGAGATCCAAGTCACTTGAAGCTCACATCTTGACTTAGAAGGCTTGGAAGTTCAGTGAAAAACATGGGATTTTACCCTAGGAACCCTGTCTTGTCACCCTCAATCCTTCTTGATTCTTTTGATTTCCTCTTGGCACAACACCACATATGATTCAACATATCATTTCATGGCTAGAATGATCTAGAGCTAGGCTTTGATGCCTCTCAAACACTCTCCTTGAGCTAGGATTACTCAGACAAAACCCTAATTGCACGCACTTCAATCAGAACTCTTGAACTTGATTTTATGGCTTACTTAAGCTCCTTCTTGTCTCTCTAGGGACTCAATAAGTTCTATTCACATCTCATACCCTTGATCAAGGCTTCATAGACCCCTGAGACTCTTCACAAAACCCCTCACACTTGGAGATAGACCTTGTACAACCAATGCAACTCTTTAAGCACCCAAATCTTTGACTGATGGCCTTGGTGGCTTCTCTAGCTTGTATGATCTTCTGATTAGGCTCTCCTCTTTTATATCTCACTCTTGATACCCTGTTAAATGTTAATGCTATGATATGCAGATGCTAGAACTATGTTAGAACTATGACATGCTATGCAATGGAACATAAACTCAAGGTTGAGCAAATTTTGGGGTGCAACAGCTGCCCCTATTCAAACGGCTTGGACCTGAAGGGTTGAAGAGCGAACGGCCTTCAAACATTCAAAGGTAGAAGATGGTTGAATACAAAATAAACCCGAAAATTTGCCAACCGCAGAAATAAACTGCACCCTCGCTTGGGGAACACCATCCAGAGAACTGAATCCAATTATTATGGCAACAAACTGATCGATCCTCTGATAAAGAGATTTGACTTTAACACCAGTTACCTGTGTGACACCACAAATAACAAACCCGAAGGTTGGATCAACATGCACTTGATCACCTCCCATCGTCTACTGATAGACGGAGACACCATCCCGCAGGAAAATAATAACCATACTTACATCGTCTACAGATAGACAGAAAAACCCCTTCCCGAAGGAAAACAATATCCATATTTACACCGTCCACCGAAGGAACACCATACCCATACCCATATTCACATCGTTTACAGATAGACAAGACATTATCCCGAAGGAAAAACAATATCCATACTCTCCTCGTCTAATGATAGACGGAGACACCATCCCGAAGGAAGATCATATCCACATTTACACCGTCCACCAAAGGACAAGAAGGCCCCTTCCTGAAGGAACACCATATCCATTACTCACATTGTCTAAGGATAGACAGAAAGGAACCATCCCGAAGGAAAACCATATCCATATTTACACCGTCCACCGAAGGACAAGAAGACCCCTTCCCGAAGGAACACCATATCCATTACTCACATTGTCTAAGGATAGACAGAAAGGCACCGTCCCGAAGGAAAACCATATCCATATTTACACCGTCCACCGAAGGACAAGAAGACCCCTTCCCGAAGGAACACCATATCCATTACTCACATTGTCTAAGGATAGACAGAAAGGCACCGTCCCGAAGGAAAACCATATCCATATTTACACCGTCCACCGAAGGACAAGAAGACCCCTTCCCGAAGGAACACCATATCCATTACTCACATTGTCTAAGGATAGACAGAAAGGCACCGTCCCGAAGGAAAACCATATCCATATTTACACCGTCCACCGAAGGACAAGAAGACCCTTTCCCGAAGGAACACCATATCCATTACTCACATTGTCTAAGGATAGACAGAAAGGCACCGTCCCGAAGGAAAACCATATCCATATTTACACCGTCCACCGAAGGACAAGAAGACCCCTTCCCGAAGGAACACCATATCCATTACTCACATTGTCTAAGGATAGACAGAAAGGCACCGTCCCGAAGGAAAACCATATCCATATTTACACCGTCCACCGAAGGACAAGAAGACCCCTTCCCGAAGGAACACCATATCCATTACTCACATTGTCTAAGGATAGACAGAAAGGCACCGTCCCGAAGGAACAATAATATTCATACTCTCCTCGTCTAATGATAGACGGAGACACCATCCCGAAGGAATACCACGTCAGCGGAAAGAGAACTATATTCGTCACCACCCATCAAATTTCAGAATCCTTTCGTCTACAGGAATTGATGGAAAAAACAATATCTTCAAAGGGGCCACATCCTCAATAAGGATTGACAGAAAGAAAACCCATCTCCAAAGAGCCATACCGTTGATAAGGATCAACAACTAGGAAAACCAAACATTCTTCGAAGAGCCTCGAAGTCAATAAGAATCAACGGTCAGAAAAACCTTCTTGAAATGCCATCTCATCCAATAAACAGAAAGAACGCCAATATCTGAAAGATTGCCTTGAAACTTCTCAACGTCTAAGGATTGACGGAGAAAACCATATCCAAACTCCCGATGTCTAATGATAGACTGATGAGTAAAGCATAACTGTTGCATGATCTGAGAATCGAATACCAAAGAGCTGTCTGAATAAAGCTGCTGGATAAATGCCCCTGAACTGATTACAGAGTACTTCATGTTGCCACTGAAGGCTGATAGAAAAACTGGCTTATGCTTCGTATGCATATGCGTATGTTTGAATTTTTCTATGGCGTAATGCTCCATATAGGATGGAAATGCTACGCGTTTGAGGATGAAATGCAAGTATGATGCAAATATGATGATATATGCAAATGCAAATGCAGGCTCGGGTCGCTGGAGAATTTGGATACAGAAATCCGCTTCAGTAAAATAAATGCTAAAGACAAAACCAACTCCGCTGGGGATAACCAGGCATCACAGAATTATTCCAGCAAAATAAATGCTGGAAAAGTGAAGTCAATTTTGCTGAGGAATAACTGAATGCGCCAATCATGATTGGACTTCTGTCAGGGACAGCTTACCCGTGCCAATGAAAATTGGACTTTTGCTGGGGAAAACAGACGGAGTCTTCCTGCGTACCAATGAAGATTGGATTTTGAAATGATGCGCCACCCTGGATGGGCCTTACAGTGATTGCCAATATGGATTGGGCTTCTTGAAAATTGCCAATAAGAATTGGGCTTTAGGCCATCTAGGATGGGTCATATATGATTGACACTGGAACAGTTTCTGATTGAAGGGTCAATAGACGATAGCACGACTTCCCGACATTCGACTCATACTTGGAGATTAGCTGAATCTGCTCGAATAGCTCTGAGTAACTCTGATGACACGGAGAAAAAAAATTCCTTCGCTTCTGATATGCCCCAGTCTGTGGGACCTCTGTGGGGATAGTCCTCAAAAGGAAATCTGAAAATCTGTACCCTGACGGTCTGATATGAAATGCCTCAGCATTCTGGACCTCGACAAAATTTCAAACCAAATGCCTCTCGAATAAAGAATAACCTCCGCGCTCTTAGGATGGTCTGCCCCTGTCTGCAATGACTTTTCCCCTGATTGGCTGATTCGGTATAGTGATTCTAGCTACGAGCGATTTACCGAATCTCGGCCCGATTGCCCTAGAATAACGACTTTGGATGGCTGACCTCACTGGGGGATCACTTGATAATAGCTTGCCCCGGCTCACGGAACATTCGGGCGTCCCGCGTTCTATCCTGATCAGACTTTCCACTGTAGGAAACTTTCCTGCTATCAAGTGCTTACTCGTAAGTAAAACCAGTTGTTCTGCATAAAAGGTACATTAATGCAATGCATATGACAGTTTTAACATCCAATATGTTCACTGGAAAAATGGAAAATCAGTTTATGGCATACAAACCACAAATCATTTATCAAAATATCAACATCAGCACCAACATGGTAAGAAGAACCCTTTTAGGAGTCAGCTTCGACGCGATCTTAACTGATGTATGCCTTCGAGACAACCATGCTTCAATTAGGACTTTCGAAGGTTGTAATGTGGTCAGGTTCACGGTTTTTGAAAGAAAGAGATAAAGGCTCAAAGTCTAATTTTAACCCACCCATTCGCCTTGATGTTCTCCGATCCTACGTTCAGCTAATTCGACCTTAGCGCTCACCTCTGGGAGGTTGAAACATAGGAGTGATAGTTCGAGAAACTATGCGCTTTTGAAGTGATAGCCACTCACTTTTCGTCTTTGACACTTGGGGTCACACGACTCGTATTTCATTTGAGGACTTTTCTTTTGTAATCCTTTTCGTTTTTTCTTTTCTTTCCCCAATTTTTGCCTGGACTGACTCTTTTGAGTTTCTTTTGATTTTCAAGTCCAGCGGGATGCCCTTATTTTTGCCTAAGTCGTTTATTTTCAAGTTTTGACTTAGCGGGCTTTTGATTTTTTTTCGCTTTTCGTTTTTTTTTTCCGAACAAGTCGTGTGACACTGGTTGTCTGACTCTTTGGGGAGTAATGTGACTGTTTCACTTTTGCAATTTAACCCTTGTGGTTTTTTAGGCACGACCTATGGAGGTGTGATTGATCCTCGAACGGACACTTCTTTTGCAATTTGGATGCTCGATCAAATTAGCTAACACCTACCCTGCCCCAGGTTGAGATTGAGGGTTTTTCATTCTTAGAAAGAAACTCCTACAACTAGGCTCAAAGGGGTTGTCAAGGGATTATCTTCCTTATGTCTCCGGTGTTTAGGGATTTGAAACAATGCCTGTACATCATCAGCGGGTTTTATCTCAAAGGCATACAATATCAAAAGCTTGCATGTCGTTCATTTTCGTCATCCTCCCCGGATTCCGCTTAACCAAGCGTTGGATATCTGTAAAAAATCAATTAGTGAACACAAATGGATTTAATCAAAACATGCATATTCATTTCATTATCATCAATTGAATGAAAACAACAAATTTTACAAATAAGATTGCAACTTAACAAGAAAGAAACTACAAACATAAAGAAATGACAAGATGAAACGCAGGAAAACGTCAGCTTCCGAGAACCGGGCTTTCACATCTGACTTGCTGCTGAACCAGCCATCTTCAAAGTTGCTTATTGAAATCGTACTGCTCAAAATAGATGCCGGGTGAATTGCCTTTCTGACTTCATTGGGCTCTGTCTAGCGTGCAAGTTTGACCGATAGCGATAAAGCTGCTGACTCTGGAAAGGGGTTGACGTCTGTTGCGAAGACTGGACAAATTGTTGACTTTGATCATTCGAACCACTTGGAGGTCAAGTCTGAATTATCAGGGACTCCTTTTGTTCAGGCGCTTTCATCCTCAGGCTTGGTCTAGGCAGCAACTGAGGACAGGGGGATTCTGACACCAATGATTGTAGAATATACTTCTGATCTACAGCAGCTTCGGGAACATCCATTGTCTTAGCACCAACTGGGGTACGACCATTAGGTACAATTATGCCGCCCGGCGTGAGTTCAATAACCTTTGCGTCAATCAAGTCCTGAACGTTGTGCTTGAAAGTGTGACAACTCTCGATATCATGTCCGGCTGCCCCGGAATGAAATTCACAGTGCTTACTGGTATCATACCCATAAGGAAGTATCGTTCCCTTGGGCGGTTCCAATGTTCTTTCTTTAACCAGCTTCAAACTCAATAAAGTCTGAAAGAGCTTAGCATATGTTGAGGGCGGCACCTCAAATATCCTCCTTGGCCTTTGCCGAACCGGATGTATCTTTTGTTGGTGGTGGTGGTGTCGATCAACACGTCTTTTAAGCTCGGGTTCCACATGCACGGGTTCCACAGGCACAGGTGGAACAAACTCCTTCACTGCGGCTTTAGATGGCTGATCATCCTCTTTCCTAATCACGCTCTTGACTACTTCCATGATCAAACTCATTTGGGTCTACAACTGATTATTTTCCTCTTTGAGCATCTTCTAATCTAGACGCAACTCTTGCATTTCCTTCATCATCTGCCCTAGCTGGCTTCGGACTTCAATCAATTCAGCCTGATTCTGTTCCATATCTCTGAGGGAATTCCTGCAACAAACTGGAGATGGGAAATAAGACCCTCGGTTCTGATGTACCTGTTATGTGATAATGCAATGCAGAAATCAAACACATATTCAAGACAAGACAAATAAACCCCAAGCTGTAAGCACAGATATAAACACCTCACACCACTATGCAAAGTCAATAAGAGCAGCAAAAAAGCACACCCAAGTACAACATACAATGACCCCAGCCAACAAGCCTGGTGGTGGTTAGCAAACAACAATGCACGAAAGCTAAACAGTCAGCAGAGAAAAAAGCAGATGCGACACCCGGCACAGAAACCTCTAGTAACTTTCCCCATATTCAACTGAGCTCTCGGCTGGACATTCTCCCGACCATACACTCTCGGTGGAGTATTCCCTGACATGGGCTGACGAACCCGCGCAACTGGATGAAGGATAATCAATAATCCGAACAAAACCCTGAGGCGTGATGAAGATCTTGTTAGAGTCTAGCAGATTCTGAACTTGGCTTCTGAGTACTTTACAATCATTTGTCGAATGCCCCTGTACCCCAACATGGTACTCACAGCGGGCGCTGGCATCAGAACTTGAAGGATAAGGCGGGATCATTGGACTAATCTCTTTCGGCACTATTAATCCACTTTCGACCAAATCTGACAACAACTGACTGTACGACACCGGTAGCTGAGTAAACTGCCTTCCAGGTTTCCTTGGTCTTGGTCGGGCGTGACGACGCGGCTGACGATAATATGACTGCTGGTTTGAAGTGTCTGAAAACTGAGCCTGAGACGCTAGAGGTTCTGATACAACATCACTTCCTTCTTCCCATTCCTCTTGAGAAGGGAGAACTGGTTCATTCTTATCAACCGGGATATAAGGAGCCTCTCTAAGCTTTCCATTCTTGAGTCCTCTCTCAACAAGCTCTCCCATTCTCATCAGGCCTTCAAAGCTTGTACAAGTGAACATCATGTCATAATAACGACCCTTCAGAGTATCCAAAAAGAGGCTAACCATTTCTCTCTCCCGAATCGGTGGTTGAACACGAGCAGCCAATTCTCTCCATCTCTGCACATACCCCCTAAAGGATTCATTCTCCGCACGAGATAATTCTTGCAACTGTACGCGAAAAGGAGCCATTTCCAGGTTGTAGTCGTACTGCTTCACGAAGGCATTGGCTAAGTCCGGCCATGATTTAATACTATCACTCTTCAAGTGCATGTACCAGTCCAAAGACGCTCCGATCAAACTATCTTGGAAACAGTGAATCATGAGCTTGTCATTGGTGATATACGGAGTCATTCTTCTGCAGAACACAACCAAATGTAGCTTCGGACAGCTATCCCCTTTGTACTTCTCGAAATTGGGCATTTTGAACTTTGGAGGCAACACAAGACCTGGCACCAAACACATGCTCGCAACATTCAAATCAAGAGTATCCTTATTCACCAGGGCAGCAATCTGGTCTTCCAACGTCTGAAGTCTTCCCATATACTCAGCAGTCAATGGGTCCTAAATATTAACCTGCGGAACAACTCTTGGACAGGGAACAATCCTTGGAGAATCTGGCATAGAGAAAGTGGAATTGTGATACTCTGCGTCATTGAAAGAATATGGACCTCTGACAGGGGTTTGCACGGGTTGAGCAACATTGTTCATCTGAGCTCTTTGACCATTGTTTCCTCCTCAATTTATAGCTGTTATGGCTTCCATGACCTGACTCACCTGGTACTTCAACAATTCAAACTCCGCCCGAGTAACAACCAAGTTCTGCTCTCCTGAAGCCATGATCTTTCCAGATGCTAACTCAAGTCTAATGCGAATGTCGGGAAATCAACTGATGAAGCGGACAAAAACGGGTAAGCTCCCTGTTCCGGCTGAGGATGAATATGCAAAATGCAATGCAAGTGCAAATAGTCATGCAAAATGCAAAATGCACACACAAGGGACCAAGTGCCCCTGGATGAGAAGTCCAATCCATCATACTGGTCTTAACCCGACCCATAACTCTGCTCAACCCTGGTCTCAACAAGCCAAAACAATGCTCGAACATGGTCTCCAACAGACCCTATAATGTTGTCCTCAAATATCAGCGCCACTGAATCTCAATCAAGAAAACCGGTAATCTGGAGGTCAAGTTACCTGCAGGCCCCAACCCCTCTCACAGGTAGGTGTCCTAATAACTGACACAAGGTATGGCATCCTATGCGGTCGTTGGCGTCACAGACTTTCAAGACTGATAATACGATACCCAGAAGGTGTGGCATCATCATGTCCTTAAGAGGCCTCACTTAGCCAACTTCCAAATGATCGGTCCCCGGAGTCGAAAATCCAACTAACCAACAACCCCCTCAACCCAAAGGGTTGAAAAAGAAGTCAACCAGAAGAACCTCGTCCGAGCGTGGATTTCATGAGACACTAGTGCCTGCAAAGCAAGCACGCGCCCACCAATTTCCACTCTAATTCTAGGTGCACTCAAGCCCAGGTCCGGCTTATCTCTCAATCATAGAACCCCCTCATACCCACAGCAATAATAACAGAAATATAATGCTGAATGTAAAATACAGAAAAAGTAAATCCATACAAAATCCTCGACGGGAAAACAAGCGCTAGGATTGACTCGCATAGGGAACCGTTTGAGTCCCCAGCAGAGTCGCCAGCTGTCGCTACTGCGAAAATCGGCGCTGGCTGAACAGAAGAGTCGCCACCGTGCATTATTTATCCCAACGGAGGGAAAGGAAACGCTCGAAGTAAACCTACCGCAAAGACGGGAAAGGAATGGTCGTCGCAACCAAATCCTGGATTCGGGAGTCGGTTACGCAAGGGGAAGGTATTAGCACCCCTCACGTCCGTCGTACTCGACGGGATCCACGCTTGTTTTCTAGTACGGATTGTTATTCTATCTACTCTACAGGTCTGGGGTTAAAAGAAAATAAAATGACTCGGCAAAATATCGCACTTTATGCCTACGTATTCCCGCTTGGAACGAGAAATCAGAGTCAACGTAGTTCGCCTACCTACTAGAAAGGAGGAGAAGGTTGCTCGCTAGGATATTGCATCCTATGCCTACGTACTTTCATACAACATGAAAGATCAGAGCAAACGTAGTTTGGGCTACGGAAGACACAATTCTGTTTGACTGTTTTTTATCCTTCTGAAAAAGGTTTTCTCCTGATTATGGGTCCAAGCGGACAAAAATGACTCTTTTGATTGGTTTACAGTCTTTTACGCGAGAACTGTTTTTTATGGTGTTTGAAATGTTTATTGTGTTTTTTGATTGTTTTGAGATGAGAAGAGAAAGACGCTCTAAAACCTAGGGTTAAAAAGGGAATCAAAATCTACCCTAATGTTGGCATGCATGGATGAGCACCTAATGTCTGTCATATTTCTCTCTTGCGCAGAGAGAAACAAAGATCCTAGGGGATAAACGGAAGAGCAACAACATATATACAGTAAAGCGGTAAAATGCATGAATGCAACAGTACAAGCGAGGCAAGGGAGTCCCACTCGACCTCGAACCTAGAAAACAATGGACAAAGTGAAACAACTTCACTTCAACCTTATGGGAAAATTAACAAACAATACAGTAAAGAAAATAAAACCCCAAAACCAGCCCTGACAGCACTCCAGCTCCAGTTGAACTTCCAAAATCAAACTCCAATGGTACCCAAGCCACAACAAGCTTCTATCTCCAAGAAATCCCCAAGCTCAAGCAAGCACAGAATCTCAACCAGTTGACAGCATCAAACAGCAGATAGCTCCAGACAGCAGTAAATCCTAGCTTTAACAGTTGCACAACTTTGACATGAACAATCTTCATCTTTGTCAATCTTTGATCTTCATCCCCATATTTAATGGCTTCTTTCTTCAAGGAAAGCTCTCCTAGATGAATTGATTTTATCAGAAGAAATCGAATGTCAAACAATTCATTGACGACCAAAGGAAGTCTATGGATAGTTGACATTGTAACATAGTGGTTCTCTCAAAGTTCTACCTCTAAGGTAAGGCCACTTATCCTTCCAAAGGAGGGAGGTGAATACCATAGAGGGACTTTATGTCATAGAGAGGAATAGAAGCACAGGAAGCTATCCATGTTTGTGAAAAAATTTTGGTCTATTCTAAGGCTCTGCCTATTTGCTCCTATTTCTCCTAAGTCTTCAATCAGCATCTAGCTCAAGCAATCCTCATGCATCAACCTTGATCTTTGTATTAAATCTTCTTCATTGATTCTTCATGCTTCCACAAGCCCAAGCCAAGCCCCATACCCCAAATAAAAGCCCAAAAGCCCAAGCAGACAAACAAAAACCCCAAATGGGAACACCAAACAATCACACAATTTGCAAAATATACTAAAAATAGTAAAATAGTATTTAAAATTCTAGGATTTATTCTAAGGGGACCTATTTATTTACCCTATAGCCCATATATTCCCCTATAACCTAAACCAAATGCTACATGTTCCAACTACATTATACACTACAACTAAGTGTTTTTGGATTAAATTCTATCCTACAATTTTATGTACAAACTAGTGTTAAATCCTAAAAATATACTAAGCTTACCCTAAAATATTCTAAGTTTTTTTTATTACACCATATCTATTTCAATATTTTTTTACTACCATTTTTTACTCTAAAGTTTTATCATATTATCTAAGGGAAACCCTAAAGTATATTAATATCTATATTATCAAGATCGAAGATCAAACCCTATATCAACTTCTAAGGGGTCTAAACAAATCCTAACATGCAAGGGGTCAAGGTTAACCATCAATTGGGAAGGTCCTAATCAACAACCCTAAAACAGAACCAAATTACATCTAAAAAATCTACAAAAATTCCTAAGGGAGCATGCGAGTGTTAGCTACAATCTACCAAAAGATCTAAGTAAGAATCCCACCAATTGAGAGAACAAAATTCTACAAAACAGCGGTATCAAATATGCAAAGCAAACATCAATTAAATCATGCAAAATACTCATCAGAATGTAAAATGCAAAAGAAATGGAAAAACAATCCACAAAAATCTAAGAAACATTCTACCATCTCCAGAAGATGTTAGTAACCTATGGTAAAAAAATTAAAACCAAAATCTAAAGTTAAGGTCACTTTCTAAAGGAAAACCTATAAAGTGTCCAGGGAACATTCAGATGGGGATGGCTCTAAAAAGCGGATTCAAAACTAAACTTAGACTCGTCTAGAAATTCCAATAAAATTTCTGGGGAAACCTATGCATATCATCTAAAACATATCCAAAAATCAGCTCAAAATCATGAAGCATCAAAGAGAACAAAATTAAACAAAACAGATGAACAGTTATGTACACCAATGGATATTAGCACGAAAGAAAAATCATAACTAAATCAAAAAAAATACAAAAAATGCAAACTCAGCCCCTAAAATTTCTTAAGACAATCAAGATCTACAGAAAAAAATTTCATAATTTTTTGATCATTTTTACTATTTTTGACGCAATAAAAGCAAACAGGCCTCAAAACAGAAAAATAAAAAGAAAAAGGGAATGAAGAAAATCTCCGAATTAACAATCCTAAAATCATCCACAGGTGTTCACGATCCTAACCGCATAAGAATTTCTAATTATCTCATCCTAAATCCATGGTAAAGCGAAGGTTTAAATACCTTGATCGGAGCTTCAAAACGGAGTATCTTCGGCTCTTTTCGTGCTTCCGAAAGCTTCAAATTCGTTCAACAATATGCGAGGAAGCTACTACAATCTTCGAATCGAACCGAAAACGCCTTGAATGAAGAATCAAATCTTGATTTGCTCTCTTGAAAATTGATATGCTTTCTTCCAATCCAACTCCAATCAATCACCAACCTTGATTCAAATGAGTTTCTAAACATTTATAGAGATGTTTGGAAGATTCTAGAAATGAAGCCCAAGCCCAAAATAATAAAATCCATTTCCCTTGGAAGTTTCTAGATTATTCATGTATCCTCCCTTGGAAGTTTCTAGATTGTTCATGTATCTTCCCTTGGAAGTTTCTAACCAAAATAGCCTTCCAAATGCCTTGTTAAGTGGTTTGGATTAGTGACTTACATTTCAAGTAACCACTTTTACAAAGCAAGTCATGAAATTATTGCTCAATTCAAAAATGTGCCAATGCCATTGTCTTTAGAATGCAATTTCTACTCAAAATGAGTATTCACTTGACATGTTTGTGACCTCTAACCCAAAAATTTAATTTTTTCCACCACTTTATTTGACTTATTCCCCTTTTTTAGGCCATTTTAAGTGACTTTTTGAAATAAGCCGATCAATCTACCATGATGACTTATTTGACCTAAAAACATCATTTTAAGCACATTCCGTGCTGAACACTTTTTCATCTGAAGAGTGGAACATAGAGATTTTGACCTATGCTCAAAAAGGACCTATAATCTCACTTTCCCAAAATACCCCTGGCTTGTACAACTCATAACTTGAGCTCCACAAATCCAAATGAGGACTTCTATAACTTTTTGGAAAGCTAAGAAGATAAGGAACATCTATCATGTTTGCCAAGAATCCATTTGAAAACTCCTTCTAGCTCAAAAGTTTCTTAGAAGTCAAGTGACTTTCACAGTTAAATTTCAGATGTCTCTGAGGACCCCTAACTTGTTTGGGCTATAACTTGAGTTCTATAAATCCCCTTGAGTACTTCTAGTACTCAAATTAAATTTATGAACCTCCTCTACAACATTAATGTGGAGATCCAAGTCACTTGAAGCTCACATCTTGACTTAGAAGGCTTGGAAGTTCAGTGAAAAACAGGGGATTTTACCCTAGGAACCCTGTCTTGTCACCCTCAATCCTTCTTGATTCTTTTGATTTTATCTTGGCACAACACCACATATGCTTCAACATATCATTTCATGGCTATAATGATCTAGAGCTAGGATTTGATGCCTCTCAAACACTCTCTTTGAGCTAGGATTACTTAGACAAAACCCTAATTGCACGCACTTCAATCAGAACTCTTGAACTTGGTTCTATGGCTTGCTTAAGCTCCTTATTGGCTCTCTAGGGACTCAATAAGCTCTATTCACATCTCATACCCTTGATCAAGGCTTCATAGACCCCTGAGACTCTTCACAAAACCCCTCACACTTGGAGATAGACCATTACAACCAATGCAACTCTTTAAGCACCCAAATCTTTGACTGATGGCCTTGGTGGCTTCTCTAGCTTGTATGATCTTCTGATTAGGCTCTCCTCTTTTATATCTCACTCTTGATACCCTGTTAAATGTTAATGCTATGATATGCAGATGCTAGAACTATGTTAGAACTATGACATGCTATGCAATTGAACATAAACTCAAGGTTGAGCAAATTTTGGGGTGCAACAATTTTGAGAGAACCATGGGTGTGCTAGGAAGCTTTACCTGCTGCTGCTGTAATAAGTTTATGTCGCTACTATGAGTTGTTCTTCACTCTATCCTCAAAGTAACTCAACAATGTATCCGTGTCTGCAACATTAACAACAACTTGAAGTGCCATAACTGTTTTACTTCAAACAACACCCACAAATATGTTCCTAGCAACAACTCATGTTCAACTCCTCCAACTGACAGTGCCGCAACTCGGTTTCATTTCTTTCCAACAACAACAGTTCGCGTTGCTGTGAAATAACATCGTCCCAGCTTCAACGTTTCAGTTGCAGTATTTGGTTTCGGTTCATGGCTGTTTCAGTTACAGTTTAGCACCTGTAAGAACAAAACAAGTGTTCAGGATTTGTACGAGGAAAGTGCACTGTTCTCAGATTTTCTTTGGATGCATCACGGTTACGACATCGCCGAGTTTCGGTTATGAAACAAGTTCTGCTACCAACATAAAATTACAACAACAATATTGTTTGGTCTTAGCAGCAACACGAAGCCCGCACGTCTCGCACGTCTCGCACGACGTCTGATTCAAATCTCACTGAGAAATCCTCAATAACCGTCACGCAGCAGCTTTCTTACAACATGCTCTCTCTGTCTTCATTTTTTTTCCAGGACATAACAGCAGTAGAAGCAACAACTACGACAACACCGAACAACTCTGAGTTCTTCAAGCGGTAGTAACAACGTTATGAACTCGACGTCACTCGTCGTTCCAACACAAGCATAACCAGTTTCAGGAACATTCGTTGCTAATGCAACTGATGCTATTGGAGGAATGCCATAATTTCCGACGAGTCTCCCTGTTTCGAATCAATAACAGCCATCACCAATATACGCTTTATGTATTCATTTTTTTTCAGGTCTGCCGCATCCACAAAGGCGCTAACTGTTGACGACTTTGACATATTCGACAGTTCAGCAACCATCATGCATACAACGTTGGGCCGTTAAATGTTCCAGTGGTACTCCTTCACGTCTCAACAACAACAAAAGGATACCACATCTTGAATCCTCTTCCTTAATGTTACACACCGACACAAATTCACTGCAGCGAAGCCACTGTTTTCCATACTCGCGACACCAACAATTTTCGCAGTATTGAGTGGTAATACCCTATTTTGTGTTCATGTATGTTGTTGCGATGTGTAGTTCGAAAACGTGTAGGACTTTCTATGTTTTATTGGAATTTATGACCATTAGTTTGAGTTTATGGATCAAATTTAAATTTTAAAACAAACAAATCTGTGGGTTTTATTTTGAAATACATAGAAGCTGATACTGGTTATTTCTGTTTCGAGCCGTTTTCATGACGATATTCTGTTATATATGGCAAACGTTAGCTAATCATTCTGTGTTGAATTAAGCTACTGGTGTTCGTTTTCTTTTCCTCAATCTTGTTTGATGGCTGCTACCTATGTTTAATATGTGCGTACAAACCCAACCCTGCTGCTGGTGCGCTTTAGTGTTCTTTTGACAGGAAAATTGACGGATTCAATCTCATCGATGAATGTTGCAACTGGTTCGTGTAAAACATTTGAGAAGTAATCTGCGGGTCTTCTAGAAGTAATATTTTCAACAGCTCTTCAACAATCACATCGCATCATGCCGTTCTATTTCTATAGCAGCTGAACTTCTTTCTCGATTTATTCCGACAACACTGCTTCACTCATAACAACTACAGTAACTGCACGACGACGGTAACTTCTAATCACATTTCATCATGATTTCCGTTTTGATTTGGTTGTCTCCTATTATTTTGTGCTTTAGATATTACAAAGAATTGGTGTAAATTGTGTGGTTGCGGTTGTCATCGATTATAGTGTGTTGCATTTGTTTGTGTAGTCAACTCTGAATAACATTATAGCTTGAGTTTTTTTTGTGTGTCAAATTCTTGTATTTTAGTTTTTTTTTTAATTTTTGTTTAAGTTATGCAATACACTGTTATTATTTTGTAAGTAATATTGAGTATTGACATGCTACCGTGGTTGATTCCATTAGCCTACGTTTCGGTAATTGTTTGAACCATGCGCCTTCTCGTGTATATGTTTTTGCACGTAAAACTTAAACATTGATTTACTGAGCATTATAGTGATTTTCTTATGGTTGTAGTTTATTGAATTAATGACACTTTACTGAAATTGAAATGTGATAATTAATTTATTACTCTTTTTTTTCATTCGTGAGTTATGATGATATTGAGTTCATATAAGATTTCTATGCTTGAAATTATTGAAATTTAATTTTGTGGTTTCTATGTCTAGCATGAAATTATGTGTCTTCATTGACCATTACCAAAACATTGAATTTTTTTCTAAATACCACTTTACTGAAATATTGTTGTTTAGAATTTTCAGTAATGGTTGATTGGAACTTTGCTCATTGTTAATTAAATTGTTTTGTTAATTCTTAGTTAAATTTTGATTTAAACTGTGATTAAATTCTTTGTTGGTTTTAATTGAACTCCTAATTTGTTGAGCGCGAGTTTGCTTCTAATTGCCTCATAATCCCCATTCAACAAGTGTACCCCAATTCCCGTGAATTGTAATAATTTTATTGCTTTTGTCTTATTTATGCTTTAAAACCATTTTAAAAATAAATTCTCGATTTGTCGAGCCATTTTCTACCCTTGTAAGTCGAGTGCTTTTAAAGCCTCGCCATCAACCTTTTGGTCACAGACACAACATTTTAAAGCTTAATCCTGGGCTTCCTTACAGTGATACCTATTTGATCAATTATTTCTAATTGGTCACTTAGAAGACTAGCCCACTTTGCTAGTGTACACGTTAAAACTCTAATTTCAAACCTTGATTCACATCAAGCATTTTCTCCAAATAAAATTAAAACACTTAATAACTACTCAAATACAATTTCAACACTTAGATGAAAAAGAGAGAGTTCCAAGTCTTTGGTTCACTCTCCCAATTGTTTGGGTCCGAGAAGTCTTTCTTAAACTCGAACAATTGTCTTCTAAAAATGATAAACAAATTCAAATTTATTTTCCTAAACACTTAGGATGAAAAAGAGAGAGCTTCAAGTCTTTGGTTCACTCTCCCGATTACTTAAGGTCCAAGAAGTCTTTCTTGAGCTTCGAGTAATCGTCATCCGATTAATACACTCTAATCATACTAAACATCTTTCATAATATTAGATGAGAAAAGGAGAGAGTTTCAAGTCTTTGGTTCACTCTTCCGATTATTTGAGGTCTGAGAAGTCTTTCTTAAGCTTCGAGTAATCCTCGTCTGTTAAAATACTTTAACTATATCCTATCTTTCAAACGCCATTCCAACAACTCCTTTTGCGATGAAAAAGAGAGTGTTCCAAGTCTTTGGTTCGCTTTCCCGATTACTTGGGTCCAAGAAGTCTTTCTTAAGCTTCAAGTAATCGTCATTCGTTCAACTTATTCAAACCATACTTAATTCTATCCTTTCGCATTTGAGGTTGAAAAAGAGAGAGCTCCAAGTCTTTGGTTCACTCTCCCGATTACTTGGGTCCGAGAAGTCTTTGTTAAGCTTCAAGTAATCGTCACCTCTAGTTAAACATATGATACATCTAACCAAATACCTCGCCCCGTGCGACCACAACCCTAAAACCTATTCAAATCTACCCTCTTTTCAAAACCAAAATACTTAACCAATCAAACTCTACTCGCCCTCGTGCGATCCACAACTCATACACCTTTTTCAAAGAACATTGTTTAGTCCATTCTTTCGCGAATAACAAACTCGTGCTTCAGCCTCCCCTAGCGAGCAGACAAGCCAATGTTTAGCAGTTAGAATGCGATCTAAACTCTCGTTCAACTCATACCTACCTTTTACCAAGAACATTGTTTAGTCCCTTCTTCCACGCATAACAAACTCGTGCTTCAGCCTCCCCTAGCGAGCAGACAAGCCAACGTTTAGCAGTTAGAATGCGACCTAAACACTCGTTCGTCAAACACAAACCCTTTACCCGTAGTTGGCCGAACTACGGCTGCTCTGATTTCTCACATCTGTTGAGAATACGTAGGCATAGGATTGCGATGATCCTAGCGAACACTTTTTTCTTCTCTCTCACCTTTAGGTTCCCATACCTGTTCCAAAGAACATTGTTTAGTCCCTTCTTCCGCGCATATGAACTCGTGCTTCAGCCTCCCCTAGCGAGCAGATAAGCCAATGTTTAGCAGTTAGAATGTGACCTAAACTCTCGTTCAACTCATACACTTTTTTGCCAAGAACATTGTTTAGTCCTTTCTTCCGCGCATATGAACTCGTGCTTCAGCCTCCCCTAGCGAGCAGACAAGCCAATGTTTAGCAGTTAGAATGCGACCTAAATACTCGTTCATTTTCAAACCCTTTTACCCGTAGGCCGAACTACGGCTGCTCTGATCTCTCACATCTATTGAGAGTACGTAGGCATAGGATTGCGATAGTCCTAGCGAGCACAATTCCCCACAATCCCCCCCTCTTTTCCCGTAGTCCCACGAACTACGAATGCTCTGATTTTCCACTTCTTATAAGTGAAGATACGTAGGCACAAGGGCCCCAATCCTTGGCGAGCACCTTATCTTAAAACCACCCCTTTTCCCCTTTAGCAAGCAATTCCTTTAGAAGATAAACAAGCGTATCCACTTTCTCTCACGAATCGAATCAAGAGGTTCCCGTTGAGTACAACGGACGTAGAGGGTGCTAATACCTTCCCTCTATGTAATCGACTCCCGAACCTAGAATATTGGTTGCGATGACCATGTTCTTATCTCCTTTAAGGTTTTATCGATATTTTCCTATTCCATCCTTGGAATGAATAAAGTTCGGTGGCGACTCTGTTTCGAACAGTATTTTCCGCGTCCATCGCGAGGATCGTATTTTTCGAGGTACGATAGGTGGTTGTGAATATATTAACACCCTATTGTCGATGTTTAGTTTCTTTTGTAGATATGCAAAAATTTCGTTCAAGTGGGACGGTGATGATATTGTCGTTCTCACAAATTTGTTGACAAGGTTCTTAGTTACCTTATTCCTGAATTTAGAATGTTTTAGAACTTGTTATCCTTTGAACAATTTTTGTAACTTTGCTTCTTTTTGCAACTTTGAGGATTGATATGTCATTTAGGTCCTATATCACAAATGTAAGAATCCTCCTTTTAATTGTACATATGCTATGGATGGATGATGAATTTTGTGTATACTTATAATTCATGTTTTATCTCTTGTTCTTTATAATTTTGTGGAAGTTTTAGAGAGGATCAAGGAACTTGTTTGTATTGAGCACAACCATTTCCATACACGTCCCATGAGGAGTGTGACTTTCGTTAGCCCCTTTTGAGCCTTTTTGTTTAAGCTCATCTTTTGAGCTTCTAGTTTTCGGTTTCTTCTTGAACCTTGAGTCTTTCTGTAAAAGCTTGGAAGAATTCACTTTGGGTGGAGTTGGAATTTAGTTGGGGAAAACAGAGAAAGTCGAGAAAAAGAAAAAAAAGAAAATTGTGAAAATCTTTCGAGCAAGCGGTGTGAACAAAGATTGATAAAAAAAAGGAAGAGAGAAAAGAGAAAAAGAACACAATGATATTAAAAAAAAGAAGAGTATGCTTGCTTGAAGGAAAGAAAAAGAAAATAAGTGTGCAAAAGGCTAGTGAGGGTTGGCATTTGTAGGAATTTGATGAATGAAATGGTGATGTTGTAAATACTTGTATAGTGAGTGTTCCCGAGCATCGACAATTTCGTTTCAATGGCCTTATAAATGACCCTTTTGTTGTAACCCGACCAAGCTACAACCCTTGAAGTCCTATGTGATCTTTAACTTCCATAATTTTGTTGTGAGCATTTAGATATTGTATGAATTGTGTAGTATTGCATTATTTGTCATTGGAGTGAATTTTTGTCTCGCGCTTGCATGTGCATTTTACTTCAATCTTTCTTCGAAGTGGAGTGTTAGAATGACATGTCATGAGATTTATTTGTTTCTTGAAGCATTGTTTAATTTGTTTTTAGAATCAAGTTCGTGTACATTGTCTATTGTGGAATTGTGTAATCTCTTGCCTTGTTGCTTTTGTTGTGTGTTTGAGCCGACTGTTTTCACTTGGGTTGAAATGGTTCTTGAGCAAACCCTCCTTTTTGTTTTGAGAGACATACTTTGCTTGAGGACATGCAAATAAGTTAGTTGGGGAGAGTTGTTAGATCCCAAATATTGTATATATTTGGCCTCTTTTTAGTAGTATTTTTACTTATTTTTTATCTAGTAGTGTTTGAATTAGTAGTTGAATTTGTTTAGTTTCATTTTGTTGTGATTCAAGTGAATGGTGTTTGTAATATTGCTGTTAGTGTGCAGGATTGATACTAATAGGGGCACCTTGGAAGGGATGAGTCATAGCTGCCAGAGGAAGTTGAAAATCAAAGCATTCGCCCGGCGAAGCTCAGCGAGTGCCAGCGAATGTTTGCCTGGCGAGTGCTGGAGAGCCAAAGCGAATAATTCAAATTAAACTCCCAGACCAAAATGGCAGGAAGTTTGCCAGGCGAAGGTTCCAGCGAAGCTTCGCTACCGTTCACCTGACGAAGGTGCTGGCGAAGAAGTCTTGGCTTTTCTCTTGGCTATTCCAGTAGCAAACCAATATGAAGTTCACCTGGCAAGTGGAACCAGCAAAGGCTCGTCTGGCGAAGGCGCGATATCACAGAGGGCGGTTTGCTTGCTGAGGCACTTTGAAGTGCCTTGTTACTTTATGTTCGTCTGGCGAAGGATCATATTCGCCTAGCGAATGTGAAGAAACAGAGCTACTTTTTATACTTTATTATTGCTTTATAAGTACCATACCTTGTACTATGTAGGCACATCATCTTGGAACATAAAAACTCAGACCTAGAACTCAAAATAGAGTAGTTTTTCTCTCTTTGCTCATTTTGTAATCAAGAGAAGTGGAATCACATCCTTCATCGATTCTTCGAAGTGGATGTTCTTCATCTTCTCCCTTTTCTTCTTGTTCAAGCTACCCATGAGAATGAGTAGCTAAGTTCTTCTTTTTGTCAAGGTTAGATGTAGGTGATCATCAAGCTTTGTATGTAAATGTATTGATCATCATTTGTAAACTCTTGGTTGATGAATGTATGGTGAAAACTTTGCTTTCATGTTAACTCTTTGTGTTGGTTTATGATTGAAAAATATTTTTCAACTCTTAACCTAGGTTTTCATCCATCTTTGTTCTTAAGCTAGAGATAGTTAAGAATGAGGTTGTTCACTAAAATGTTAAACTTTAATGTTGTCATTTTGATAGATTGTGTGAGAAATCAACAATGAATCAAAATGGTAAAACCCACAATGTGAGTTAGAAATAATCACATCAAGAGGATGTTGTGAATGTATTTATCATCTAATGGAGTTTATGAATCTTGTTTGATCGAACATGTGCATGCAAAGCGATCATCGAACCCTAACTTTGACAATCTTTCTTTAAACCGTAAAACTCTAACTTTTACCGCATTATATTACTTTTTATGCAAGAAACAGTTACCAAAACCAAAACCCCCCTTTGTTACTAATAGTTAAGAATTTTACAACTGTCGAACTGCGGCAATATCTTATATTCCCTGTGGATACGATAACAAAAACCCGATACTCTACTACTGTTCTAACATGAGGTGCCCGCTGTTTCAAGTTGACTCACTCTCGATTGAGAAAGTCGTTTAGCCGTGCCAGAAACTTGTATAGTACGCATGCCATAAAAGTAGGTGTAATGCATATTTATATACCTTTCTATAACTTGCTTTGATATTCTCTTGTTAAATTTTGGATGATTAATAGGGTGAGTTAATATAGATGACCACTACCTCATGTCCTATTTTTATCATTTTTTAATTATATTCCATTCACACTAAATCCCTGAGTATTCGATCATTTTAGCTACACATTGTTAGGATAAGAATCAGTACTCAACAACATATCCACGTGGGTTCAATCTTATTATATTACTTCATATTGCCGTGCACTTGCGGCTTGCATCATAAGTCTATGATCCCAAATATTATATTGAGACATGTGTATTAATGAGAATATATTGAAGAATAATGGGTACGAGGGTCTCAAAGACCTATGCTCAGTCCAAAATTGGAACACCTTTAGGTAAGCCCAAAAACCTGACTGAATCAAGTAGGGGGAAACCTTTAGGTACTTTAAAATATCCACCTCAAATTCATATTGAGGCAACCAAATGCTTATCTTGGTGAACAAACACTCGTAAAAAGATAAATAACACACTTCAAAGGTGTTGCATATCCTTTTTTTGGATCCACCAGAACGAATGAACAATAAAACAGGTGACCAACCATGATGTTGGCTGCAATAACAACTACCTAATCACTTAAAACGGAGGGAATCATCACTATCTCTGAGTCCACCCAATTGCATTTGCTTGCATCAGCCGGTTCTACCAATGTAGTCTTCCTCAAGGACAACTCATCTGGATAAAATATCTCGACGGGTTTAAGCCAAATAACTCCATCTGGTTTGGCCCTACACTCAAGATGATATTTGATGTCAGCGTCACTATGGTTGTGACCATAGGCCTTCTGATAAGCCTTAAAGTAATATTTCATATTCTTTTTATTCAAGATAGGAGCCTTCATTTCTAGAGCCATCAAAGCATGTGGAAGTAGTTCCCTTATACGAAGAGAGACTTCATTTCAGGATCATCTTTTGCATCCTCATCAAAGAACAGAGAATCGATAGAAGAATTGGTGGAACCAGTTCTGTTACACAAAAAACCTCTAGAAAACTTCTATGAGTCTGAGTCATCAGATACATATATGACCTCGTGGGATTTTTGGTCAGTGATTAAGTGTGAATGATTTATATTAGAAGATACTTCCACCCTAACCAATGGAGAGGAATCATCATTCCCATAATGGAAAGAAAATTTTATAGGGCTATCGTTCATATTGGCTATGATAAAGGGAATGCTGTAGATATGGAAAAACATAAGGTAAGGAAGGTTCTTCGAAGAAGCAGAATCTAACGAGAAAGAATAAGTTTAAATGGGATAAGGGAAACTTTGTTCAAAGAATAGGAATCACTCAGAGAAATACTCATGCAGAAGAAATAAAAACACTATTAAGTAGAAACTGATTCTCAAGGGAAGCAAACATGTCTTTCAAAGCTCGAAAATTCTTATATATAGATGAAGGAAATCAACGAACCAGATCAACATGAGCGGAAGTTACAAGATCAAAGACTAGATTTCTCCTAGGGAATGTAAATGAGCTTAAGTGTGCTTGAGTGTACTAGAAGGAGGCCTCATACCCTAAGCCGATCACCTAAAGCCGCACATAAGGGGAAACCGGAAAAACGTTTCTATGATGGAAAATGATTTAATGCGTTTGTTTCCCACTAATTTTATAATTTGTCTAAAACGTTTCTGTTTCTTTCCAAGGTCAGACACCATTGCTAGAGGTTGTCCACGGCTTCAAAGACTTCCCTATTTAGGAAAACAATTCAGGGCTGACCAAATATTCAGAAGAAAAAGCCAATTATATACATGCCCAATCAAAGTAATCCAACATATAAAGTCAGCACATGTGAGATTCACGGTACATTTTTCTAATCCTCATTTTCACTATACTTATCTTGGACTCTCAACTCACTTGAGCATTAGAGTGTTAACCTTGGAGGTCCACCCTGCACCACCACATCGGAGATCAACACTACCAATTTGGGGTCCTTTATAACCAATCAACACCAATTCTTGTTCCAAAATGGAACAAGATGAAATTGTGAAGGGTAAATCAACACGTGGTTCATTACACCGACCTCAAACTCATTGAAAGGAAAGAAAAAACCTATGAGAGAGAATAAAAACTCATGGAAGAGGATAACACACCCATCATATTGGCTGAACAACCTCTTATCTTCATAAGGGGAAACACTCACCAATTAGATGAATGGCTCACGCCAATTGAAGTCTGGTCCAAAACACCCTCACTAACAAAAGAAAAAACGATCTCTAATATGTCTCTATCCACCCATTCACCCCAAATATCCCTAACTGCCTTTTTGGTCGAGGTTGATACAATATCCATGAGTAAAATTATGCGAAGAAAATCCAATACAGATAGAATATAGCAAGTAAGCAAGTTCAAACACTCACTCCCAGGGACAGATCCACGTGTAACAAATTGGGGGCACTTGCCCCCACTAACATATACTATCAATTTGTTATATTTTATTGAATTAGAATATTTTTTATATTTACTTCTACTAAAAATTCACTATTGCCCCCATTACAAATATTAAATTATTTCATTTGTGTAAAATAAAAGTACAATGATATATGTAACCAAAAAAATATACAGTGACACGAGAAATAAATTATATATGATTATTGAGCACATAAACATGAAAATATGTATTCGGTAGCTCGAAAATAAAAATAAACCATACTTAAATATAGACATATTTAAATAACAGACATCGAACTATCTTTATTTTTTAGATATAAAATAATATATTTTTTCTATTATTCAATTATTAACTCGATTATTTTTATTATTATTATTATTGTTATTATTATTATTATTATTTATTTTATTTTTTTAAGTTGTTGGTTTATAAATATCAATAATTTACTTTTCTATCACAAATAATTAAGCTCTAACCAAATTACACATTTAATTCAATTAGCACATTCAATTTGAGCTACCTCTGGTCATCTTAATTTTATTATTATTATTAGGCTTAATTGCAACTTTGGTCCCCCTATTTTGTATTTTTTTGGATTTTGATCCCCCCATTTTAAAAACCACCATTTAGGTCCCCATTTTAAGTTTTGAGTTTGATATTAGTCCCCTTGCCATTTTAAGTCATGTTTTTAATGATGTGGCACGTTAAATGAAGATGTGACATTTCCATGTCATTTAAAATGGTCTTATTCACTAAATATAATTTCCATGTCATTTATTTTTTAACATTAATTTAAATTAGACATTACAATTACTTGAGACAAATAATTTTCAGTCATTTGCAATTATTTTCAGAAAGATACACTCAGGAATGAAGATTCTTACTCTTCCCCTTTCACACACGAAGACAAATCCTAATTAAAGATTCTGCAGCTATCGTTCCAAATCAAACCACAAATCAACTCTCGTTGTCGCTGTAGTAGCTAGCTAGTCTATGAAATGGCAAACCGAAGTTACGTGTCGAGGTATATTTTGTAACTCAACTCTGAATTCAAAAACCTTAAACACGCAAATGTCGTTTGTGTTTGGTCATATCATATGATTTGTTTATACCATGTAGTCTTAATTTGATGTGGTCCCGTTTTTAACTATGTTTTGATTTGTATATGTTCTGTTGTAGGCCCTCTGATACCCAAGCTGTCAGATTTAGAGTACACCATAGGGGATATTTAGTTCATAATCCAGTTCTGTTGTATCTTGATGGGCTTGTAACTGAAATGAATTGGGATTAGGATGTGGACTTGATGTCCTATATGCAAATTGAAGATTTGATCAAAAGTGTATTGTAATATAAAGTGTTTATGGTATTGGAATCCTAAATTTTTCTTTTCTCGTGGACTTCGGCCTCTGAAGGTGGCAACAAAAAACCTAAAAAAAATGGTGACAAGTAGGGCAAGGAAGCAGAACAAACTGTTATAGACGGAGGGTCGCAAGCACCGCCACCAACCCAAGAATAGTTCTATGTTTTACTTTACTTTTTGTTATGTTAATGAAGTGTGTAATGGTTGTTTTGTGATGCTGCTATGTAATGACCAAAACACTCAAGGTCTGCTTGTTTTGTGATGCTACTGTAGCATATGTTATGACCATAAAACTCAAGGTCTTTTTGTTAAAATTATGTTGTCTGTAATGTTACTTCAATGTGATGCTGCTATGTAAAGTTACCTCAGTGCAATGCTGTTATGTAATGTTACTTCAATGTGATGCTTCTATGTAATGATACATCAGTGTTGTCCTGCCATGTATAGTTACTTCAGTTTTGTGTTATTTCCGTGTTATGTTGCTACTTCATTATGAATTGTACATTACATCAGTGTAAAGTTACTTCAATGTGATGTTGCTATGTAAAGTTACATCAGTGTTGTCCTGCTATGTAAAGTTACATCAGTGTTATGCTGCTATGTAAAGTTACTTCAGTTTTGTGTTTACTTCAGAAATAAACAAATGTTAACTACAAATGAATTGTACATTACTTCAGTGTTATGCTGCTACTTTATTATTACAATGTTATGTTGCTACTTCAGTTTCAGTGTTATGTTGCTACTTTATTATTACAATGTTAACTACAAATGAATTGTACATTACTTCATAAATAAACGAATTATTATAATTACTAGGAATTATTTCCTTCAAATAAATTGTTACATTACTTCAGGAAAACTATATTTCAAAACTACAAATGAATTGTAACTAATGCAACCATAACTTCTGCAAATCTAACACAGACAACCATAACTCTTCATTTGAAATTACTTCATTTGCAAATACATAAACATCAAAGTAACTACAACATTTGACATTACATCATTTGAGTACATGTGTTGCAACTAATGCAAACACAATTAAAAAGACAAACATCACAGATAACCCCACAAAATAATACATAAACCTAATTTTCATCTTCAACAAATCTTCATTTTTCTTAATGTCCTTAATCACATCCATAAGCTCCTCATTCTTACCTTTCAAAGATCTTATCACATCTTTCTCACGATTGCTCATGTCTTCATCAAACCATTGAAAGTAATTACATCCTTTTTTCCTCATCACCTTAAAATTACCACAACCATGAAATCTTCTTCCAGGATTATCGTATGTCCATGACGTCATCAACAGTGACTCAAGCTCACACCAACATCTATTACCTATTCTTCTTATACCAGACCCATACTGGTTTGTTGAGGAAAAAGAAAAATTCGTTTCAGAGATGTTGGTAAGTAGGAGACACGTTGGGTTTGTGAAGAAGAGTATGAAGAAACTTTGAAGTAATGAGTTTCGAAATTAATGGCTAAAGAGGGACTAGTATGGGTTTGTTGAGGAAAGGAGGGCTGGGTTTGAAGAAATGGCTAAACAAATGGGTTTGAAAATACATGTTAGGATTTTATAAGATTGAACTTAATTTCCTGAAAAATGAAATCAAAAAAATAAATGACATGCAAATGATATTTGGTGAATAAGACCATTTTAAAATGACATGGAAATGTCAGATCTTCATTCAACGTGCTACATCATTAAAAACATGACTTAAAATGGCAAGGGGACTAATATCAAACTCAAAACTAAAAATGGGGACCTAAATGGTGGTTTTTAAAATGTATGGATCAAAACAAAAAAAAAAATACAAAATAGGGGGACCAAAATTGCAAATAAGCCTTATTATTATTAGTATTATTTTGCCCCCACCAAATTTTTTTTTTGAACCCGTCCCTGTTCTTATGTAACACCCTTCCATTGAGGACCATACGTTCTAATGCACAACACCAACGATTGTAATCTCCTAAAAAATTATTCGAAAACACTCTAGTGCTCTTAAGAAGAGAAAATATTGTCACCAACTAGCATAGAGAGACGTGTCATTCTCTCTTAGCGAAACATTATCTAGTACAAGAAAGCTATTTGATGCACCTATTTCCAAGAACAACAACATCTTATTAAATACTTATATATCCATAAATTCTATGGTCAGGTAAGAGCACATGTGGAAAACTCTCATCTTTCAAAGTAGAAAAAAAGGGCTTAGAGAACAGCTGTCATGAGCCGCCTACAAAGCCCAAGGGTAAAAAGTCCAATAGCGAAACAAGTGAAATAAAGTGCAAAACATGTAGACTCTTCTTTCCTTTATGAGTAGGCAATTCCACACGTAATTTCCCTATTGGCCATCTAGATTAATCTTTTTTTTATATATAAGCCAACCCAAACCAATTTGACGGTGATCTCGATCTATGCCTCACCTCAAGTTTTCAGTTGCCAACCATTTCTCTTATTTAAAAAGAAAACCGCTTCATTTCACAAATATTCAAATCTATTCAAATTCATACTTTTCTTTCTAGTATCATATTAACTTAAGTATTGAAGTGTTAATCTTGCAGATCAACCCCTTTTCACCGTATCAGAAGCTTAAAACCTAAGCTCTACATCCTCACTTATCAAACAACTCTGATTCCACTACAAAACAACCCCCTCTTCACCGTATCGAAAACTCAAAACCACCGCAATAAACTTTGTATCCTCACTTACCAATCAACTATGGTTCCACTATAGAATATAAATATTTTAAATTATGAATTTCAAAAATTGAAACGAAAAATTTCAATTTAACATTTTTAAAAATAAAAAATAAAACTCATCGTGCATCCGACAATATTTAAAAAAAAATAAAAAAAGTCAAATGGCAGCTAGATTTTATTTATTTATAAACAATAAACAATTTAGTATTAAAAAGAAGCACCAGAGATACTCACCCTTATACAACCAAGAAACTAAGGATGAATTTAACTTTTATAGCCTCACCAACAAAGAGCTTGCAAAGTCTATTCAATCTAAGAAAAAATGGATATTAAGTCTATTGAATTTGAAGTGCTAAGAAGTATATTTAGTCATTGAATCCCATATATCAAAAATGGTATTCCCTGGCTTGCTTGCATATGTAGATGCTGATCATAATAACTTCTTGCGGCCAAAAAATAAAGTCTCTTCTGAATATGTCCGTACACTGCAAAGGCCATTAAATGCATTTTCCATTAATGCTTTCGTTGAGCTCAGTCTTTTCGCTTTGACATATCTTAGCACGTCACTGTATGTAAGTGTTGGTGTTCAATTCATTGATTTTTTTCTTTTTTTTTCTTGACTCTCATTAATGCAGTCACTATCATATTCACTGCGTCTGGTTTTCTCTCCCATACCATTTCTGTGCTAATCAAAATCTGCAAATGTTCAATTCACACTCTTTACCTCTTTGCGCAAGTTTTTTCCGACAACAATTCAATTTTCTCAATTCCAACCAGAGATTATGTACAATACTTTTCGTTCAAATTTTTTTTTTATGGATTTTATAATGTTTTTCAACTTTTTATATTAGGGTAGTTGTGATTGTACACCAAATGTTTGTAGACATGAAAAAAAAACACAAACTTGTTGGTTTCACCTGGTCCTCCTCTAAAAGCTTTATGTTAATAAAACATTTTGGACATTAAGTCAAATTTAGAAAAGAGAGATTTAGAAATAAAATATTTATAAATGGAGAGAAATGTTCATTTCCTTTCTAAATCATCTCGATCGATATCATAAATATATAAATCATTTGGGTTAGTATCACAAGCACCAAAAGTAAGAGAGTTGACCCATATATATACCTAATGACTTAATATTTTAGGTGGAGTTTTGTTGTCTCATCTCTTGTAGTCCAAAAGCATTGGACCCATTGTTATTTCTGCCTTTTTCAGACTTTCCAACAAGTGGTATCAAAGTTTTGATTCAATCCAAAGATACGAGTTCTTAGTGTGCTATGTGTGCTTTGTCTTGTAAGTATGAAATGTAATCTAAGAGAAATGAGAGGGGGGGGGGGATTAGATTTATCGACATTATTGAAATTTTCTCGATTATTATTGTTAGCAAAGATGTTAATTTTTCAAAACTGATGTAAAACTAAAGATGCTAAAAAAATAAATGTAGAAAGTAAAGAACACCAAGATTGTCCTGGTTCCCCTTTTCAAACAAGGGTACTCTAGTCCCCTCACATCCTATGAGAGATTTCACTATGTCAGATATGTTACAGTCGATCTAAAATTCTAGTATGCAGATCTCAGATGTCCTAAGAGATGTCGAGACTTGATCTCTACTAAGAACAATGACAAGAAGAAGCGCAATAAAAACTTGCAGAAAGTAAATGAACACACATCAATTGTTAACCCAGTTTGGTGTACTACAACACCTACGTCTGGGGGCAACCAATCCAGGAATGAAATCCACTAGATAATATTAATTCTAAGCTAAACAACCTCCGGTTTACAACTTATCACTTAATCACTACCCATGCTTGTGTGTGTGTGTGGGGGGGGGGGGGCGAATTAGATTTATCGATATTATTGAAATTTTCTCGATTATTATTGTTAGCAAAGATGTTAATTTTTCAAAACTGATGTAAAACTAAAGATGCTAAAAAAATAAATGTAGAAAGTAAAGAACACCAAGATTGTCCTGGTTCCCCTTTTCAAACAAGGGTACTCTAGTCCCCTCACATCCTATGAGAGATTTCACTATGTCAGATATGTTACAGTCAATCTAAAATTCTAGTATGCAGATCTCAGATGTCCTAAGAGATGTCGAGACTTGATCTCTACTAAGAACAATGACAAGAAGAAGCGCAATAAAAACTTGCAGAAAGTAAATGAACACACATCAATTGTTAACCCAGTTTGGTGTACTACAACACCTACGTCTGGGGGCAACCAATCCAGGAATGAAATCCACTAGATAATATTAATTCTAAGCTAAACAACCTCCGGTTTACAACTTATCACTTAATCACTACCCATGCTTAATTTCTACCTAAGACTCTTTTAGGTATGAGACCCTTCTCAATTCCCTTTCAATCACAACAATGATAAAAATTACAACTCAATCCAAACTGTCTGGCTCTTGTATCAACACAATACAAGAGAGGCTCACAAAATACACAAACCCTAGAACTCACTAAGCAACAATGTATTTTTCCATACTTTGATTAGGTTAAATCCATTCTATTTATAACCATAAACTAGACTGAATTTGGACTTCAAAAACACAACAATTCTGTTACACAAAATCTGCAACTTATTCTCCAAAAGAATAATTTCTTCAATCCAAAGTTTCCTAAAATGTCCACATTTAGAAAACAACATCTTCAGATTCCAACAGAATCTCTAATTCCTCAATCTTGAATGCCGTTAGGATAAACAAATATTCCCACAATATTCGAAAATATGAAAATAAAATAGAAGTATTCAAAATTGCAAAGTAATAAACAAAGATGTTGAATCATCAAGATATGACGTCTTGTCCAACATCTTGTTGTCAAGTTAGTTTTACCAAAATTAATGTCAATCTCAAACGCTTGGACTTATCAATCTCCCCCTTTGGCAGATTTTGGCTAAAACTAACTAAATAACCCCTGCATAACAAAATTAGAGGCAAAAATCAGAACAGCAGCAGAAAAAAATTATAGCAACCTCCTCCTCAAGCTCCCCCTCAAACATTTTGCAGCAAGTGGCTAGCTCTCCCCCTCAATTAGAAGCCAGCGGTTAGCAGTTAGTTAAGTTAGTCTTACTCCCCCTTTTTAGCCATAATATGATAAAGGTAGATAACTAACAAAATAACCAAACAAGAGCATAAGCAAAACAAGAGTTTAAAGTACACAACCATCACATGAAGTGCTAAAAATATCCTGGGCATTCAGCCCTTACAAAACAAAACCATAAAAAAAAACAAAAGAGTAAGGCTAAAATCATATATCATCTTCAGTAGCCTCATCATCCTCGTCCTCTTCTTCTTCCTCATCACGATTATCATCATCTGACTCAACATCAGGATATTGTTGAAAAATTATGCTACAAATGAAGGTTGGCTTTGAAAACCTCTCCTTATTTGGTGGGAACACACATACACTCATTCGAATAGTATTACCACACCAATTTAGTTGCTATAAATCTTCAGACAGACAGATCCCAAGTTTGCCCCTCAACACCTCAAGTTGGTTAGCATCCAAGGCTTTAGTAAAGATTCCAGCTAATTAATTCTATGTGGCAACATGCTCCAATGTTACAACTTTGTCTTCCACAAGATTTCTGATGAAGTGATGTATGATGTCAATATGTTTGGTTCTACTGTGCTGAATAGGATTCTTTGAAATATTGATGACACTTAAGTTATCACAGAACAATGTCATGACATCTTGTGTGACATTATACTCAGTCAGCATTTGCTTCATCCACATCATTTGAGAACAGCTGCTACCTGTTGCTATGTACTCAACCTTAGTAGTAGATAGAGAAACACAATTCTGCTTCTTACTAAACCATGAAATTAAGTTGTTTCTAAAAAAGAAATATCCTCCAGAGGTGTTATTCCTATCATCAGCACTACCAGCCCAATCAACATCAAAATATCCCACCAACATGAAATTAGAATGATGAGAGTACAATAATCCATAGTCACGTGTACCATTCACATACTTCAAAATCCTTTTGACTTGATTGATATGACTGACTTTGGGTTCAACTTTATATCTAGCACAAACCCCAACACCGAAATTTATGTCGGGTCTGCTTGCAGTAAGATATAGAAGACTGCCAATCATGCTTCTATACAAACTCTCATCAACACTAACACCCTTTTCATCCTTAGACAACTTCAAATGTGTAGGAGCGAGAGTCCTTTTGTGGTTAGCATTCTCCAACCCAAACTTCTGCACAATGCTCTTTGCATATTTCCCTTGACAAAGAAATATAGAGTCTTCCATCTGTTTGTCTTGAAGACCAAGAAAGTAGGTTAATTCATCCATCAAACTCATCTCAAACTTAGATTGTGTTTCCTTGATAAAATGTTGAACTATCTCATCCGACATTCCTCCAAACACAATATCATCTACATAGATTTGAGCTATCATGAGTTTGTCATCCTTCTCTTTAACAAAAAGAGTTTTGTCAACGCCTCCTTTTCTGTATCCATGGTTGATGAGGGACTCAGTTAGCCTCTCATACCACGCCCTTGGAGCTTGTTTCAACCCATACAAGGCCTTCTTCAATTTGAACACATGATCTGGAAATGTAGGATCAACAAATCCTTTTGGATTTTCCACATAAAATTCTTCATTCAAGTATCCATTAAGAAAGGCACTCTTCATAACCATTTGAAACAACTTGAATTTTAACAAACACGCAACTCCAAGTAACAGTCTAACAGACTCTAGTCTAGCAACAAAAGCAAAAGTTTCATCAAAGTCCACCCCTTCAATTTGGGTGTACCCTTGAGCAACAAGTCGAGCCTTGTTTTTGGTGATCACACCTTGCTCATCAGAATTATTTCTAAACACCCATATTGTACCAATAACATTTGACCCTTCAACTCTCTGCACAAGATCCCAGACCTCAAGACCTCTTTCATTCCCTTCAAGTGTAAGTGGTCGAGTTTTTGATGCCACATCTTCACATCATCTTCTTTTGACATCGGTCAGATTGAGGAACACTTGTTTCAAGAGGAGTCCACAAGTAACAATTATCCTTAGATATGGCTCATTTCATGATAACTTCATCTTTGTCATTAGTTACCAGACACTCAGATTTAGTAAAGTTAACCTTTAGGCCTTGGTCACATAGTTGACTAATACCTATCAAATTAGCAATCAACCCTTTGACAAACAACACCTTATCAAGACTAGGCTGCCCAATATAGTCAAGCTTCCCAACACCTTTGATTTCACCTTCAAATTCATCTCGAAAGGTGATATAGCTAGTGGAATGTGGTTTAATATCCACCAATAATTTCTTGACATCTATAATGTGTCTAGAACAACCACTATCAAAATACCAGTCTTCTCTAGCACAAGCTCTTAGAGAAGTGTGTACTATGAGTGCAACAGTGCTATTCTTGGGAGTCCACTTCTTTTCTGCTTTACCAACAACCTGCATCTTTCTAGGTTGTGAAGCAGACTTGGGATATCCATGCAACTTGTAGCAGTAAGGCTTTATGTGGCCAAACTTACCATAATGATGACATTTCCAGTCTTGCTTCTTGCTTCTCGAGGAACTCTTCTAAGGTCTCTGATGATGTTGGGACATCTTTTGATTATACTTTCTTTTAGGATGAGCAGAATTCAATGCTGGCTCTTTTCCTTTATTCATCACCACTTGATCATTATAATCGAGTCCTTTGACGTCTCCGTCCCTCATCCCAAATTGAAGAATCTCATCCAGCACATCAGAACTGCTATTGAGCATTCTTACGGATTTGGTCATATTGTCCAGTTTAGAGTTGAGCAATACAACTCCATCATCCAGGTCAGAGATGACAGCCAAGTGTTTCAATGTTTCATCATGAAGCTGAACAATAAGATTTTGTTGATCCTTCCCTAGTTGAACAACTTATGCACTTCTGATGCACAACTCATTGTACGAGGCAACCGATTCTTCATAAGTGAAATCTTCAACATCTGGTTCTTTATCATAATCATATACACCGATAAGCATAGACACATGTTTAGCATATTCACCATCACTTAAAGAATCATCTTCAGACCAAGATGTAGACAAGCCTTTTTTCTCCTTTTTGAGAAAGGTAGGGCACTCAGCTTTTGTGTATCCAAATCCTTCGCACTCATAACATTGGATTCCCTTGCCTTTATTAGATTTCCTATCATTGTTGGTTCTTCTCCTAAAATCCTTTCTTCTGTTGTTGTTGGATGACTGAGTCTTAACATTTGATCTTGACTTCTCGTTTATCTTTTTCAATAGTTGGTTATACTGTTTTTCAAGAAACCCAACAACCTTAGACAATTCTTCATTGCAATTAGGATCACATTCACCTTGGTTATGCTTTTCTTCTTTTCAGATTTCTCATTGATTGCCAATTCAAAAGTCTGAAGAGGTCCCACAAGTTTATCCACCTTCATGGTGTTTATGTCCTGAGCTTCCTTAATTGCAGACACCTTCATGTCAAATCTCTTTGGTAGAGATCTTAAAATTTTTTGGACCAACTTAGCTTCTGGAATCTTTTCGCCTAGATCACTTGAAGTATTGGCTATATCAATAATGTTCATGTGAAAGTCTTGAATAATTTCATCCTCCTTCATCTTCAAGTTCTCAAACTTGGTTGTAAGAAGTTGAAGTCTTGATGATTTCACCCTAGAGGTTCCTTCATGCGGACTCTTCAAGATCTCTCAAGCATCTTTGGCAACTGTACAGTTCTTTATCAATCTAAAGATGTTTTTATCCACTCCATTGAATATGGCATTTAATGCTTTGGAATAACCCTGAGCTAGCTTGTCATCTTCATCATCCCAATCTTCCTCAGGCGTTATAACACCAATAATCTTACCTTGCTGATCTTTAACCTTTGGTGGATCCCATCCTTTGACCATAAATTTCCAAGCTTTACCATCCATGGACTTGATGAATACCATAATGCGCACTTTCTAATATTCATAATTGGATCCATCAAGGATGTGTGGTATGTTCAATATTCCTCCTTCCTTGCCCATTGCACCAGAAAGTAACTTCCCTAAATCTTACCCAGATACAAAGTATGATGCCTGCTCTGATACCAATTGAAATTCTAGTATGCAGATCTCAGATGTCCTAATAGATGTTGAGACACTTGATCTCTGCTAAGAACAATGACAAGAAGAAGCACAATAAAAACTTGCAAAAAGTAAACGAACACACAACAATTTTTAACCCAGTTATGTGTACAAGAATGAAATCCATTAGATAATATTAATTCTAAGCTAAACAACCTCCGGTTTACAACTTATCACTTAATCACTACTCGTACTTAATTTATACCTAATACTCTCCTAGGTATGCGACCCTTCTCAATTCTCTTTCAATCACAACAGTGACAGAAATTACAACTCAATGCAAACAGTCCAACTCTAGTATCAACACGATACAAGAAAGGCTCATAAAATACACAAACCTTAGAACTCTCTAAGCAACAATGTATTTTTCCATACTTTGATTAGGTTAAATCCATCATATTTATAACCATAAACTAGACTAGATTTTGGCTTTAAAAACGCATCAATTCTATTATACAAAATCTGCAACTTATTCTCCAACAGAATAGTTTCTTCAATCCAATATTTCCTAAAATGTCTCCACATTTAGAAAACAGCATCTTCAGATTCCAACAGAATCTCTGATACCTCAATCTTAAACGCCACCTAGGATAAAAAAGTATTCCCACAATATTCTGAAATCTAGAAATAAAATAGCAGTATTCAAAACTGCAAAGTAATAGACAAAGATGTCGAATCATTAAGATAGGACATCTTGTCCAACATCTTGTTGTTAAGTTAGTTTTACCAAAATTAATGCCAATCTCAAATGCTTGGACTTATCACGATCAACTTGACTCTCTTAACTATCTAACACAATCATAAAGGCACACCATTTTTTGATTTTAAACATACAAGAGAAAACACACCACTTTCACTTGAATACAATGATCACTAACACTTAGTGTATGATACATAATTTTGAATAAGTAATGAAGATTTTGTACTTGTATCAATCATGAGAATTGATATTTTCTTTAAAGTAAACAATTCACAATGTATAATACTTAAGTGCTAAAAAATTGACAATAAAACTTTAATGATGTAGTAAAAGTTTATGTAGAAAGTTTCATTATGTTTTTGCCTCAAAGAATTTAGATGAAAAATGAGAAAGATATGAATTTGAATGGTTAGAAAGATGCAACATTTGAAAATCTGAATCCACAAGTATTTATACTTGAATTATACCTTTTGGAAATAGTATAATATCATGAATCATTGCCATTATTGATAAGTGAAGTTTGGAATTTGTTGGAATCAGATTGAAAATCAAAAATTGCTACTCCTTCAATGGTAACTAGTTAACACATTATCGTAACTGGTCACAACTGCTATGTTTTCCAAAAATACTGAGTTTTTAGTACATGTAACCAATTAACACATTAGTGTAACCACTTATAGCTGTTTGAAAATCTAAAAACCAGCTTGTAACCACGTGCTTTCAAATAAGTTTATTTCAAAACATGTTTGTATGCTTAGAGATGAAGGATGCAAGCTAGTTCTGAGTAATACGGTAATATACAAAGCTCAATTGTAACTTGTATCTTATTCTTAAGATCAATACATTAAAGTCCAATTTCATTTTTAAGATTGCTTGATCTCCAAGTCTTGTCACCATATATTCATTTGAATTTAGATCTTTTTCCTTCTTTGACAACACATTTGATCTTGATACTTTGTTTTCATCAAAATATAATACAATGTTGAAAATTTGTTTCACAGTTTAATCTTCCACACCAAACAAAAAGGTGTTGTTGTTAAGCCGCAATTAGAAAATTTAAATCAAAGTTGTGTTGATACAATCTAAATCATCTGAGGTGTTGGTTAAAATACTAATGTTGATTAACATTGAAGCAAAGTGTCTTGTGATATTATGTCGTTGGTTGAAGAATTTTAATGCCAAGATGAAAGTTCCATCATAAGTTTTTTTTCTAATTTCTTACATATGAAAATTCTTAGAGTGATTTAACTTCAAGTAAAATTTATTCTTTTTAATAGAGCATGATAATTCTTTTGAACTATAATTGTCGATGAATACAATATAAAAACTCTTAAACTGATGCAGCTTCAATAGCCTATACTATTTATGGCTGATGTATCATTTTCAATAAATTTGAACATTGTTGATGTTGGTTGAAAATATACATGTTGAAAAAGTATCACAATGCCTAGTATTGTAAAGGAACTAGGAAGGCAAAACTATATAATGGACTATAGCTTTTTGTTTTAAAATGTAATAACCAAAATCACTTTAAACTTGTATTTGAGTTTTTTTTTTTATTATATACTCTTATATTAGAGTGTTGTAAGATAAAATTAAATATTGACTTTGGAGAATATGAGTGTACCGGAGCTGTGAGGTGGTTGAGATATCGTATGTGTTGCAATAATTTTTACAAAGTCTTACTCTGAAGTTATCATTTGACAACGAGCATGATTTTTCTCTTTTGTTTTTGAGTTTCCACATTATTTTTTGTGTAGTGATTGTGTTATTTTCTAGTTGTCATTTGAAGTTTCCACACTATGCCATTGTGTTATGATTGTGTTAGATCTAGTTATGAAATGTGAAAACTCATATTTGTGAGACGAGATTGTTGGGTTCAAGTGTGAGTGATTAAGTCTCACATCTCTTATAAATAAGTAAAATATTGAATTCATATAAATACGATTCATATACTTAATGCCTTAAGATTTTAAGCGGAGATACAACGTTTCTTTCAAAGAATTAAAGAATTGTCATACTCCATGAGACGATGGTCAAAGACATGAGATTGAAACAGATTTTGGCTACCTGGTGATCACAAATACTATGTAGAATAGTTTACAAGATCACTTCAAAGATCTAACTAAACCATGTTCCACTAGGACTAATGTTGTTGGTATCTACTATCCATCCTAATACAAGATTCTATATGAAATAAATATATCCGTACCCTATTCCTGGTTTAAATTTCTCAATATTATTTTCCACTGCACACACAATAAATGCACAAAGCCAGCTTGAGACTAGCTTACACAAGTTACAGTTCTTACACATCGCCGTATGAATCAATAAATAATGCCTCACTCTCCTCAAATAGCTTCACACTCAGACAAATATCATACAAACTTTATTTCTCCACATTTATATCCTTCCCTTTTTTATGTCATCCTCACTTTGAGACCTTCCAAGTGTCCTCCAGAGTCTTTTCAAGTATGCTACAAAACAAATCAATACTAATGTGATTGTTCTAAAGGTTTCTACCTTTTAAACCATTTTTTTCTTTATAACATATTTATTACTTTCTTTGTTGCTGCATTTTGGAGAGAAAAAATGGGAAGGACACCTTGTTGTGACAAGATGGGGTTGAAGAAAGGTCCTTGGACTAGTGAAGAAGATGAAGTTCTTGTTAGTTATATCAAGAAAAATGGTGGCCATGGAAGCTGGCGTTCTCTCCCTAAGTTAGCAGGTTTTGTATAGCTTATGAAAACAGTTTATGAATCTAACTTTTCATTCACATAAAGCATGAATATCTTTCTTAAATATGTTTTTTTTTCTCTTTTGATTTTGTGTATTTGAAGTGAGTTTTCTATGAAATAGGCTAAGTGTTTGTTAATCAAATGTGTTTGATTGATTTTTTGTGACCCTTTACTGGTTTGTACTTTTTACCTAACAAGCTGTTATTAGGATGATAATACTGAGAAGAGAAAGTTCCAATTTTCTTGGTTGTGTTTGTTTGTTTGTATTCAACATTTATGATGTTTTGCTGCTTTTGTAACACATGCTACTTTCTATGGTTCTAAATTGTTAGTTATTTTCTTATTTTTTAGGGTAATGTTAACTTGTGCCCTTGGGGCACATGTTAAGAAAACCACTTATAGTAAATTTGCATTGGAAAAAACGATTTAAAAATTAATTTTATACTTTAATTAAAGTTTATACACAATTTTCAAGACAATGTTTCCTAATTTAATTCTTAACACGTGCCCCAAGGGCACAAGTTAACATTACCCTATTTTTTATACATTATAACTGTTAATCAGTTTATAGTTATAATGTATTTGACTGCGATTTTCTACAGTATCAAAGATTGGGATATAGAATTTATTGACCATATAACTTGTCTTTTCGCTTGATGCACTTTGTCTTTGTTTATCCGACGATTGTAAGTTTTTTCTTTTCTTTTAGGCCTTCTTCGTTGCGGTAAGAGTTGCAGACTAAGATGGACGAACTACCTAAGACCTGATATTAAACGTGGTCCGTTTAAACCCGAGGAAGAAAAACTCGTCATACAGCTTCATGCCATCCTTGGAAATAGGTACTTTATTGAGTTCTCTTTAGATTTTGCTTTAGCATATAAGTGTTTATTAATGTATTACGGGTGTTTATGTGTCAATGTTAGTGTCATGGATGGATTCATGGTTCTTAGCATCCTTATATTGAAGGCATGCCCTTGTCTATCGCGTGTTAGTGTCATAGAAGACACTAACACGATACTGATGCCTATGTATTTTTGTCAGTGTCGTGGTTGATGTCTATGTTTCAGTAGTGTTTCATATATTCTCCAACTAATATTTTTAATTTCATTGCATTAATATCTTATGTTAGTAAGTTTCATGTCAAATTTCACAGGTGGGCTGCAATAGCTTCTCAGTTACCAGGAAGAACAGACAATGAGATCAAAAATTTATGGAACACGCACTTAAAGAAACGTCTCATAAGCAAGGGAATTGATCCACAAACTCATGAACCAATATCCTCATCACACTACTATCCAATTTCCAAATCAAATTCGTCAATCGCGACACGCCACATGGCTCAATGGGAAAGTGCAAGACTTGAAGCAGAAGCAAGGCTTTCAAAGGACTCACCTTTACTCAATAACAACAACAACACTCCTTTAGCAAGCAACAAATCTGATTCTGACTATTTCCTTAAGATATGGAACTCTGATGTTGGACAATCTTTTCGCGCAGTTCGTAAATCAGACGAAGACGACGACGATGACAAAACTAGGTGCATAAGCTCAATGTCTCAAGAAGGGTCGTCTTGTAATTACAACAAATGTGGATCTGTTTCTGCTACTAATACTACTACAGCAACCGATTTGGCTTCATCAACTCATGCAAGCAATGTGAAGGAAGATTTTGAATGGAGAAACTACAAATTATTTGATCATGTAGGATGTGATGATTCATCAAGCTCCAATGATCTTGAAGACTCTTCTGACACTGCATTGCAGCTTTTGTTGGACTTTCCTTCTAACAATGACATGAGCTTCTTAGAATGAAGCTTTAGCTAGCACCCTTTTGTATGATGCTTTGGCTAATTTTGTAGAATCAACTAGTTTTTTCTATGTAAGCAAGCTATTGGAGAAGTATGAGAAGATTGATCATGTAGTAATTTGGTTAGATGAATATATTTTGTAGAACACTAATGACATTGTGGAATTTTAGGTTGTTCTATGTACCATGTCTACTATACTCTATATTTGATGGGACAGAAGAATTTATTGGATGCACATGGGTATGTGTTGAAAAAGGAGAAACATTGAATCAAATAGAAATTCTAAACTCAAATATGGTGGATCATAATTATGAGAGGAGCCATTTCATCATCACATTTGTCTAGTAATCATACATGTGAAAAATTGTAATGACAACTTTTTCTACACATAGTCTAAAACATTATCTCAAGGATTTATTAGGTTTTACAATTCACTCATTCTTAGAATCATGTATCAATGTATCATAAGTTTGAAAAATGTTCTATACAATAATAACAATATGACTAATAGTACACTTTTATATCTACCTAACTCCAAATAAGATAAGTTAAATTCTTATTTGGACCATGGTCTAGTATTGCATATGTAAAATTTAAAGAAAGCTATATAGGTGATAGTTTCATTTACATGAGTTATCTTAATCCCAAATAGTTGAATTCATTATTTGTATTAGTACTAGTTTTATGTTTTTTTTAGGTTATTATGAATGTTTTGTAGTTGATCACAATAGGTGCTCTTTTTTTAGATTTCAATTGATTTTTGCTGTGGAAGATTAATCAATCTGGTGAGTTGTGTCACAAAAGATCTTAATTGTGGATTAAAACTAGACTTATCTTAAAACATGCTCGTTAATATTGTGACACTTGAAGCAAACACAAAAATTAAGAAGATTTTAGAATATGGATAAGTGCTTAGTTGTAAAACTAACATATAAGGATGAAAAGTTGTCTAAGGAGTTAGATTTTTCACCCCATGTAAACTGTATATTAGCTCTAATCACTACTACAAAAAATACATATAACTTCGGACATAAAATATATTTACTTTAGTTACAGAAACGAGGTAACGAAGGGTGTCATGAAAAATTGTCACTTTACCTCTCGTTTTTTAAATACCTAAGAGGTAAAGTTATTTACATATAAAGATGGCAACGGGGCGGGGCGGGTTTAACTATAACTGCATCCACACCCGCCTCCATGTAACACACTCGCCTTTGCCTTCAAACTCAACTGAAGATAAAAATTTACCGCCCAGACCCGCCTCAATGGAGAACGGGTGCACTTGCCCCGCCCCCACCTGGACAAAAATAATTTTTTTTAATTGCAATAAAAATTAATAATTTAATTAAAAATTGATTATTTTAATAAATTAATTAATTATTTAATTAAAATTTTAATTAGTAAATGAATTTTAACTTGATTAATTTGATTATTTTAATTGTAATAAGGGCATTAATAATTTAATTAAAAATATAATTAATAAATGAATATTAAAATAAGTAAAATAAGAGAATTAAAGTAAAATGCATTATCTGGGGGAGGGGCGGGGGCAGGTACGGGCGGATCTTAGTGTCTTCCCACACCTGCACCCAATTAAATCAGGTTTTCCCCGTTAATTTTGGGGCGGGTGCGGGCAGATCCGGGTTTGTTTGTCATCCCTATCTATATATGAGTTCGATCTCCAACATCTGCCTTTTTATTATTTTCAAAACTGGATGACGCGCCCAATATTAAATCTCGATTTTGTGTAAAACTGAGGTAATAGCGCAATATTTTTACCTCAATTATAAGTAAAAACCGTGGGGATAACATTATATATTTTTTTATACTTTCGTTAGTACCTGAATTAAAGGACCATATCACAAAATATAGAACCATATTTTGTAGATTTTTGAAACAGAAACTTGTATATTTTGCCAATTTCTCAAACATAAACATTGTACCACAACTACTAATTGTTTACAACAAATGCAAAGCCAAAATGACACACCTAATAATTTTATAACAAAACTAAAACAAATGATTAACCAATAAAAGCAATAACCAAAATGGAAACTCTTGCAGGCTGTCCAAAAGTTTTATGCTATGATTCGTCAATGGTCGTTAAGCACCTATAATTTGAACAACATTTGAAACCAATTAAGATAATCATCAACAACATTAAATCTTTCACATAACCCCTTTTTATGACTAGACAAATAACACACATATCATATGAATGGTGTACATGTGTTGCGAAACAAGGGGGATCATAGTTTAAATCTTGACTTTTTCCATTTCTATTAGAATTATATTTTCTGTGAAGAAGAATTGACCAGTGTTAGAAGGATCAATGATATAAAAAACATTTTTTTGCTTGTGTTTCCATGATGAATGGTTCATTCTTATAAGTTGCCTTTTGAAGATCGACCCGTGTGAATCCTAATTCATCGATTTCTCCACTAGTGTTACTGTCAATCCACTTGCACTTAAATAAAGGCACTTTTAAAACAACATAATCAATCTTAAAAATCTCCTAAATGATCCTAAAGTACACTCTAGATGCTAGTATATGATTGTTATCTTTGGAACTAGAGAAATACATTAATCCAACTTCAACCATAACCCTACTATTTTACATGGTACTACGATCATCGTTTGATTTTGTATAGAATGAAAATTTAGTAAAGGTGTACGCACTCTAAGTGTCTATGATGCATTAAACTTAAACCATTTAATTGTCTATTATGCAATACTTTCTTTAGAAACACTTTCCTTCAACCAAGTTATGAAAGTTTGGTTATGCTATATCAACAACCAACTTTCATTCTTTCAGGGGAATTTTTCCTTTATAAGACTTTTGTGAGCGGTCAAGTAAGGTTGAACGTCATCCATTTTATTAGATATATACAAATGTGCTTGAAGAACTACATCTTGGACAAAAGTTTTAACATTTAAACTTTGAGTACCTCTACCATCATATCTTCCATCATGACGAGACTCGGGAATTTCTATAGAGTTCGCTTCTGACAAATAATTTGTATAAAACTCAATAACTTCTTCTGTGATGTATCGTTCAACAACCGAAACCTCCGGATGGTGACGATTATTTGTATACCTTTTAAAGATCTTTATATATCGCTCTTCCGGATACATCCACCATAAATAAACTGGACCACAAATTCTAATCTCCCTTACTAGATGAACAACTAAGTGAACCATAATGTAAAAGAATGGTGGAGGGAAAAACATCTCTAACTGACACGAGTTAATTGTAACCTCATGTTCCAAATCGTCCAAATTTACAAGATCAATGACTTTACTACATATATCATTGAAGCATAAGCACAATCTGATTATAGTTACTCTTACATTTTTTGGTAGAATGCCACAGATTGCCACTGGTAGAAGTTGTTGCATCAAGATATAACAATCATGAGATTTTAAGCCAACTAATTTGAGATCTTTCATTAATACAATTTTCTTCACATTTGATGAGTACCTTTGAGGAACTTTGATACCCTACAAACATTCGCAAAAACTTTTTCTTTTTCTTTTTTAGACATAGTGTGACAAGCTGATGGAAAATATGTTCTATTCCCTATTTCTTTTTAGGATAACTCTTGTCGTATACCCATCACCATTATATCTTCATGGGATTTCGAAGTATCTTTTGTCTTGCCTTTGATGTTGTGAAGTTTTCCAATCAAACTATCACATACATTTTCTCCACAAGCATCACATCAAGATAATGTCTTATATCAAGACTATACCAATATAGAAGATCAAAGAACACCAACCTCTTTTTCCAAATATTTTTCTCCACGAGATCTTTTTGTTTCTTTTTAAAGACAACATTAATGTGTTGTTGTATTTATAAACTTCCTTCCCGGTTAAGGGCTTTGGAGCTATATCAAAATTTTGCTCTCCATTAAAAGCCTTCCGCAATCTACGATATGGATGATTCAGTCTTAAACTTTTTTGATGCCCAAGATAAACAGTCTTTTTTCCATTTTGTAATTGGTGGTGGCATGTACCAAATTCACATATAGGACACACTTTATGTCCTTTGACGCTGTGCATAGAAAAATTACTGTATGTAGGAAAGTAATTGATTATGCAAAACAAAATAGAACCCAACTTAGAGTTATCACTTGTATACGCATCATCAAAATTAATGCTTTCCTCCCACACAAATCTTAAATCTTCAATCAATAACGTTAAATAAACATCTATGTTGTTTCCTGGTTGCTTTGGACCCGAAATCATCACCGATAACATCATATATTTGTGCTTCATGCATAACCATGGAGATAGGTTGTGAATTATGATAATAACAGACCATGACTTATGGTTAGTACTCAAATTATCAAAATGGTTCATTCCGTCGGTGGGAAGTCCATGCCTAAAGTTCCTCAGTTCAAGGGAAAAATATGGAAACAAGGAATCAATTTTCTTTCATTGCAATGAATCAGCTATATGGCAAATTTGGCCATCTAACATACTAAGGTATTTGAAACCCACTGCTGAGTCAACCAACATCTCGGCGACAGGCATTGGGTATTCGTCCTTTGAGGTTGTGTCATGCCCCAAATTTGTCCTACGTATATAATTTTTCATCTGTGCATCAATCCACTAACCGTTACTCAGAAAATCCAAAAAAATATGTTGCTACGTTTATTTTCCTTGTTGTACAAATCCAAGTTGTTGCACTGATAAGCTGAGGTTCATTTGAGGTTTGTCAAGTCAGGTGCCTTGATTTAGGTAATGTGTGGCTGAGGTTACAATCAGGGTTTGTGCCAATTCAAATCATATGCGTGTGGGTATTAGAATGTCAGGTTGGGCTGAAATCGAAGCGAACGAGAGACGGGAAAATCATACGCAAAAGAAGGTTGAAAACGACATCGTTCTTCTTGACTCATTGGGATTTTTTTCATGCTTTATTCCTGTTCTGGTTTTAAAATAGTGATTTTGAACTGATGGTGAATTTCCTTTTCTTGTTTCGTTTTAATATGTTAATCGTGTTTCATTCTGTGACTTAGTTTTTGTTTCTCACATGTTTGGGGCTCATAGGCCCATGTTGCTTTTCTTTCACACCCCCGAGTTTTTTTTTAACTGAGGATGATAAGAGCTGCTTCAGCCCATGTGATTCCACTCACACCCTTTCCATGTTGCGCCTCACCCCTCACCCCTCCCTTTTTTTTTCTTTTTTTTTTAATTTTAGTTTTTTATTTGTTTTTAGTATTCAAAGGAAATTTAAGAATTTCATCTTTTTAGGATTTTATATTATTTTATTCTTATTTTTATGTCTTAAAAGGATAATAATATTTTCAATTTTATTTACTTGTTTAATATTGGAGAGGTTGGTTTTTTACTTTAGGATTTCATTTTATTTATTTCGATTCCGTATCTAAGTCGATGAAGTCTTTTAATTCACGAATGTTGATTGTTGAAGTTGTTTAACCTTCATTATTCCAAATCTATAGTGAATGACCATTGAGATTATTTTCTATACTTTGGAATCGTGATACGTTACCTTCGATTAATCGATGAAAGTTTGTGATTAAGACGAGACCATTCACTTTTCTTTTCGTGTGTCACGATTTCTTTGGAGAATGTTTCTCAATATCATTTCTCCATCGTGTTTTAGCACAAATATCAAATTGCGTGACCTCCTATTGTATGATATTATCATAGATCGTGGTACGACGGTTTAACGCTATAGTCGACCTTATTCATTTAATAACAATTAACTACTAACTTTAATATCAGTCAATATATTCTTGATTTACTTTCCCGTTAATATATCTTGATCTTATTATCATTGTTCATATACTTGTTGATACTATCTTGATTATATTATTGTGGATGTTATCTTGATATTTATCTTGTCATATTATCCATATCATATTCATCTTATTCATATCTTGTTCATACTATTCAAAAACACACAAATAAATATCGAAACCCTAAAAGCCTAAATTGGTGGACTGTGGTTACTTTTCCGAGCAACGAAACTTGGACTTTGTACAGAAACCCTAACTTGGAGCTTTTGTCCAACTCTTGCTCAAGGCTTAGTTTAAGACACATCACACACACATGGCTTCCTCTTGGGTTACCTGACAATGAGACATTTTTATTTTGTGCAATCTCGTGTAACTTACATGTACCACGCTCCCATTCTGATGTACACATTCGTATTGCTTTGATTGTGGTTTGTTTACTAGAAACACCCCTAAGAACTAGCATAGACTAAACCATTTTCAAACTAATTCTCGATTCGTCATTAAGCCATTTTCAAACACCTCTGTAAGTTGATTGCTCGTAAGCATCGCCATCAACCTAACGCAAACACTCGCACATTCCATCGAGGTTTCATTACTAGGAGCACCCCTAGGGACTAATATCGACTCTCACCTCTTTCGCAAACCCTTGATCTAACGTCAAGTCGTATTTTATTCAAACTCGTAAGTTGAGTTCCTTTTGCCTCGCCACCAACCTCTTTTCAACCAATCCGATTCAATCTTTTTCAAACGCTTTCTTAATCAATTTACGAAAGAAGAAGATTCTTGGAGTCTAGAATTCCTTGGATCTTCGAATAAATGGCTTTTGAGGCGCACACCTTGGGTTGTCATTCATTCAGCCTTTCGTCTTAAAACACTTAATTCTTATCTAAACATTTTCTTAATCAAATCACGAAAGAAGAAGATTTTTGGAATCTAGCATTCCTTGGATCTTCGAATGAATGGCTCTCGAGGCACGCCCCTTGGGTTGTCGTTCATTCAATCTTTCGAATTCAAAAACGTTCAACCATTCTCAAAATCCTTTTCGACCAACTCCCGAAAGAACTAAGTTTATGTAATCACGCATTACTTGAATTCTTGAGTGACAACTCTCGAGGTACGCCCCTTGGGTTGTTTGTCGTTCAATTTTTCGTGTCTAAACCAAACTTCAACGCATTCCTCCCTCTTTTCATGGTTGTATCCACGAACTACGGATGCTCTGATTCTTTATTCGTTTGAATGCAAGATACGTAGGCACAAGATTGTGATGATCTCGGCGAGCTACCTTTCCTCCATCTTCTATTTTCCACCTATCCTTTCCCGTAGGCAAACTATGAAAGCTCTGATTCCTCATTCTCATCCGAATGAGTATACGTTGGCACAAGGGCCTCAATCCTTAGCAAGCACCCTATCCTTAAGCCACCCATCTTCCTTAGCATCGCTATTCTTTTATCGTACCATTTTGCATTTATTATTCAGAAAAAAAACAAACAAGCTTAGATAACGCTCATCACAAATTGAACAATGAGGTTTCCGTTGAGTACAACAAATGTGAGAGGTGCTAATACCTTCCCCTTGCGTAACCGACTCCCGGACCCAAAATGTGGTTGTGACGACCATGTTCTTATCTCTTTTAAAGGTTTTCTCGATACTTTCCTTTCCCTTTTTTGGGATAAATAACATTCGGTGGCGACTCTTTCGAACCATTTTCTGTGCCTTTCGCGCGAGGGTTGTATTTCTCGATTTTGTTTATTTTTCGAGGTGCGACAGGTTGCACCGTTCAAATCTGTGAAATTGATACAAATCCTTAACATTCCATTTTTCTTAATCATTGGAACGATGTTGGCAAGCCAATCAACGTACCTTTTCATTCTTGTGAACTTGCTTCTTAGGAGTCTTTCGATCTCTTCCTTTATCTTGGATATGATTTCTAGGACAAACCACATAGGTGTTGTGAAATCAAGATTCTCAGAGATTTACCTATGTTTTGATGAAGACAAATCAGTTGACAAAGAAGGCAAAGATGATCAACCATTTCAAGATATCAGAATCAGGACAAAGACTTGACATGAAGAATATTTCCCCCAGAAGGTATAATGGGAATTTTCATCAAGTGTTTAAAGTCCTGATTGCTCAAAACATTAAAAATCTTTTACATTACTTTTCACACTAACACAAGCTTTTTAAAACAAATTTTTTCTAAGTTTTTGTAAGTACAATCGATTGCACTCTTAGAGCAATCAATTGCATGATCAAAATTTTAAATCATTTTTGCTTCTGTTTTAGTAAGCAATTGATTGGTGCCTTGGTGCAATCGATTGCATGCTTGAAAATCTCTCTTTTTTCGCTTCTGTTTTAGTGTGCAATCGATTGGTCCTTTTGGTGCAATCGATTGCTCTGTTGAAAATTTGAATTTTCAAGTGTTTTTGTGAAGGTGCAATCGATTGGTCTATATGTGCAATCGATTGCTCACTGAATGTTTTTGAAAAATTATTCTAAAAAATTGCATCTCTTCAACCAATCTTCCATGAAATGTTTCCTTTGAAACATGGCAATTGTTCATCAATTTTTCTGGAGATTTGCATGATTTTTTTTCAAGAGGTGTTTGTGTAATATAAATACCTAAATATTTCAAATTCAAAAACACATCTCTTTCAATTCTCTTTCAAAATCTTTATCACAATTTCATGTTTCCACATCTAAGTAAAATCACTTTACATAAATAATTTTCTGCATAATTTTCATATCCTTTGAAAGAAAATTCTTGAGCAATAAGTCTTAGACATTTGTGGAAACTCTCATTGAAAGAGAAGATCAATCTACAACATTGATAAACATTGTTACAAACTCATTACAAAATCAGATTGTATTTATTTCCCCTTACTGTTCAAGATTGTTGAAAGCAAGTGTGTGCATTGAAGAAGATTGTTCTTCCCGCACTTAGTGTTTTAGATCTTAAAGGTATTTAAGAGTCTTTGATCTACATAGAGGTTAGAAAGTATTGTACACTGATCCTAACTATAGTGAAATTTCTTTCGTGTTGAAAGGGGACTAGAGTACTTTCGGAGTGTGAAGGGAACCAGGATATTTCTTGGTATTCTTTACTTTTTTCACTTTACCGCTTTCATAACATCATCATATCTCAAGAAAGTAATAAATCAGTCTCTAAAACCAGAAAATTTCAAAGAACCTAATTCACCCCCCCCCCCCCCCCCCCTTTTAGGTGCAACTCAGACTATCAAGCATCTGCTTGACAGGTTTCCTTCCAAGCTGTATTGGAAGTTTCAACTCCACCAATTCCCTGCCCAGACCTGACATTTCATTATAATCCCAATAAAAAATAATCTCTAAATTCTTGAAGTAACTTAATTACCTCTAACCTCAGATTTGGACCGATGTTGGTGCTGATGTAAGTAGGCCTTTTGGTAGACCCGTCGCCCAAATCTATATCTTTAAATGGATCATGAGGCTTCATATTTGTGGTAGACGCGATTGGATCCTTCTCAAATCCCAAAGGCTCATCATCATAAGTACAACCGAGCCCTTAGTCTTTCTGACCATCATCTTCCAAGCCTGTTGATCGCAGATCTTTGATTGGTTGAGGTCCAACATTGATTCTTTGACTTACGTCGAACACTTCTAACTTGTTGGCTTTGATATACATGTGTAGTAGTTCTACTTCCAAATTCGCTTTGAGTCTGTTCTCAACCACATAGGCCATGATTCGCTTTAATGTGTTGAACTCAGTCATCATCACCAAATTCGTCACCCCAGCCTATCGGCCGGATTGTATCTAAATCATAAAACATCTCCCTCATGATCTCTTTATGCCATATGAACCCATGGGTAGGGTGAAGTTTCAAAGATTAAAATGCCTCCTCCAGAGGCATGTATGCTAACCCTACTGGTGCGCAAGGCGCTATGTTGGCCAAAATTTTGTCAAACTTTCTCTTATATACATGGTTCACTTCTGCCATGTAGTATCCCTGACCAACCTCAATATTCTTGAGTATTCCATCCTCACGCCAAATCACTATCCTTTGGTGGAGGGATGAATGTACCTCCCCCACTCCATGTATCCATTTTCGCCCCAATAACAGGTTATAACTAGCCTTTGACGCTATCACCATAAAAACTATGGGTTGAGTTATGAATCTCACCATTATGTCCATTTGGATAACCCCTATAGTATGACCAATCATACCCTCATAACTTGAAAGCACCATGTTATGAGGCCTCAAGTCTGTATTGAACTTTCCTATTTTGGCCAACAAAAAATGAGGCATCAAATTCACAACTGCTCCACTATCCACCAGGATTTTGTTTACCATAATTCTTTCAACTTTTTCCCTTATAAAGATGGGCTTCAAATGGCTTTTCATACCCTCATGGTGCCTTTCGAAAAACTCATTTTTTTCTTCAATACATCCATTGTTCATCACAAAGCAACTTACCGGCTTGTGTTTTTCCATCTCTTCCTGCTCACAATCTTTGATCTTAGTAACTTTTGTCACACATCATACTCCTTAGAGAGCATAGAGACCATATTGCACATCACGTCGAAATCCTTTTTTGACCCAGAATCAAAAAAATTGGTTACTAATTCATCTTCCTTCGCCTGCTCCTCTTCCTTGACCTTTGCTTTCGACTGACTTGTCTTTGAAGAAAACAACTTTCTTCCCACTAGCTTCTTCACCTAGCCATTTGCTCGATTTTGATGTTGCTTATTATTACTTGGCTCTACAGGATATCTCTTGACCTTTTTCTTTCTTTGGAACCTCCTCCATTGTGTTCTTGACATGGGATTTTCACCTTTGTAATTACTAGGCCCATAGCAACACCGCTTCGACATCTGGAAGTTCTTCCGATATGTCATAGAAGACCCTCGACCCACTTCAAAGTTCCACCACTTAGGGTTTCCAGATTTCTCTTTACTAGCAGGTTTGATCCACCTCCCCAAAGGCACATTGGACGTATGTCTGTAAGTATTAGGCCTGACCTTCTGCTGAGCAGGGGCATGTTCCTTCTTTTGAGGCTCCCTGTCTTATTAAATTAAAATTAGGGCCTATTCTTCCTCCAATTCTCCTTCTTGTTTTCCTTCTGGGCGCTCTCGACCTTTCTTCCATCTTTTTTATCGAATACAACATTGCATTGAGGATACAATATCACCTCTGAATCTTCAGCTTTGCACATGTAGAGAAATTCCACAAGTTCTTCCATCCTTTCGGTACACAACTTCAATCTGATTTTCACTTTCATAAAACTCATCCGTGTCGAAATCTTCAGTAATTTCAACCATGTTAATCGCCATAGGTTCCACATAGATAGCGTCCCCGACTTACAAAAGGCCAAAGTCAATCTTTATCGAATTCTTGCCTTTGGAAAACTTTAACCTGCCTTCATTTAGTGTGTTTTGAACAAGATCCCTAAAAAGAAAGCATTGTGAGGTGTTATGCCCTAGAAAATTATGATATTTACAAAAATCTCATTTCTTTCTTTGTTTTAATGGTGGTACTTTTGTGTCTGGTGGCACAAGTACTTAACCATCTGCAACCAGCAAATCAAAAATTTCATCGCATTTGGTTACGTCGAAGGTATAACTTTTCTTATGGAATTTGAAATTCTAGGTACCCAACAGTGGATGTTATCACGGATGTTATGACATCCACTATAACATAGACTACCAAAATTAAAGACAAATTGTAAAAGAAAACAGTAAATAACACAAATAATTGTTCACCCAGTTCAGTGCAAACCACACTTACATATGGGGGCTACCAAGCCAGGGAGGAAATTCACTATCAGTAGAATTAATTCAGAGTCAAACAACCAGTTTGCCCTCTTCACTTAAGACCTACCCAGTGACACTTCAGCCTACCACTAGACCTGAGTTACCAACTCACTCCCCCTCAATCACAGCAGTGATATTAACCAATTCAAGATTACAAAAGAGAAATTGAAGACACTCTTCAAACACACCTTGATCTTGCTTCACAGCTTTGATCAAGTGACACAACACTCTTGCGTAAAAGCTTAGAGTGACACAATGAACAAACAACTTAAGAACTCTACACCAATGCAATCATACAGCAGACAATTGCTTGGTTTACAAGTATTCCTAAGACACACCAATACACATGAAGAAAAAAATTCTTCACTCACAAATACACGTTCTCTAAACCCCTGTAAAAAACTGTCTTCAAATAGGATTGCTCCTTCTGTATATATAGGCAGCATACAATCCTTGGGCCTTAGTGAAGAAATTAGGTTCACCCAAGATAAACCTCTCTTCATGAAGCTGCGCATATTCAATTAGGTCAGGGGCATTCCATGTTATCCTCAGCAATGCCTGACATGTCGCCTAAGATAACTAGGCTTCCTAGAATGTTTCCTGAAGTATAGCCTGAGCTAATAACAGAAAAACTAACACATGTGCGCCCTGGTGTCATACGTTTGATGTCATAACATCCAGCATGAAATTCAACTTAACTTGCTCTTAGCTTACCCTGCAGTACATTCCTCATGTATATCATAACATCAGTTATGACATTCATACCTACAACAATGTTTTGTCACAAAATGCAGCCAATCAAAAACATCTACAAACTCCCCCTTTGGCAAATTTTTGGCTAAAACACTATGTTATCATATCAGAGATTACAAGCAGCAGAAACAGTTCATACCATATACTAATCATACAGTAAAGCTACTAGCTAACAGCACACACAACTGCATTACCATATCAGAGTCATCTACATAACCTAAGTACTACCTGTTAGTCCATACTACATGTGTCACAATAATATGTGGATCATCTTGTGATACTCCCCCTCAACTGATGCACAACACATCAGTGTAAACACAACCTGCAGTCACACAAATTTGTCCAGACTTCTCTGGATCATGGATGTCAGGACATTTAGGATGACATCCTGAAGAACACAATCACCTGTTAGATCCTGTGCTACTCCCCCTGAAAATATGCACAACCACACACATAATGCAGACACACACACAACTAGCAACTAAACTACTACTAGGTTCCATCAAGGAATACACACAAACAAACAGACCTTAACAACAACTCCACCTGTGAAGAGCATCAATTGAACACAACTAAACCTGCTGTTCAATTACCACTACCACTTGTCCCCCTTTTTAGCCACAAATTAAGATCATAACTAAACAAATAGTAGAGATCAAAATAAGTATGGAAGCACAGCCGTTAGGGGTTATTACAACAAAAACTCATGATGAGCCATATAAATATATCATGTTGTCAAAGAAAATACCAAAAAGCAAAAGTCTAATCAAAGAGAAACAAAAAAACTAGCCAATCCAACAACATTATCAGCCCAAGCAAACCATCATCCTGAGCCACACAGCAAGCCACCACCATATTAATCTTCCTCCTCCTCAGTAGAACTGGATCCAACCTCTTCAACACTAGTTGAGGCATCTTCATCTTTATCTTCAAATTCTTCCCCTGGTACACTCCTACTATCAATATTAGCAGCCTCTCTTTCAAGACTTTGAATGAAAGATTCTAGCTTGATCTTTCTTGCAGTGGCAGCCTTGATAGTTTCCCCCAATTCCCTACAAGTTTCTCTTAATTCAGCAATGATCATTGCTTTAGAGACATTGGCCTTCTCATCAGAAGTCAAAACAATATCAGGGACATGTCTCCCAACAAAGAGTTTGAAGTGAAGAGACAGTGCAAACTCTCTTTTGCTAGCAGCATCACTAGAGTTCAGAATCCCAGGGTATTGATTCAGGATAATCTCACAAATAAGGGAGGGAAAAGCAATGGGCAGCTTGATAGCACTGGTTGTAGAGTGTTTAATAATCTGATCAAAGATGTACAAACCAAAATCAAAGTTAACTTTGGTGCCTACAACATGAATGAACTTGCCAAGTCCAACTGCAATGGTGGATGTATGGTTGGTAGACACCCAATTAGCAACTCCAATTCTATGAAGAATGACATATTTTATACTTAGTTGTCCTGCAGATAGCTTCTCTTTGGATGGCCATGTCTTTACCTGATTTGCAGTGATGATCTTGCAAACCTGGTTGTCTGAAGTGGACAATTCTTTTTCACCACCATTTGCACGTCCCAAACATCTGTTGATCACAGCAGGAAAGAACTGCACACACTTCTCTCTGACAAACACCTTCATGTACTCTTTGTTGTTCCTATTAGTGATTAACTCAGGTATGTTTACAATGAACTCCTTTACCAGTCCTTCGTAGCATTTGGAGAACCCAGTGACTGTCTTGAGTAATCCAGCCTTGTTGATAAGATCCATTACCTCCTTGGTTTCCAAAGCATCCTTTCCCAATTCTCTTTCAAGAGATATTCTTCTTTGATAGATATATCTCCATTTGGTCACACTGTGAATAGAATTAAAGGAGATGTTGTCCAGAGGGGCAGCTGGCATAGGTTTAAGAGATTTCTTAGCAAAGGCTTTCTTGACATGGGATATGTCAATCACATCTTTCACACCATCATTATCAGACTCAGAGTTATGACTGGTGACTTTTCTTTTCTTGGATGCAACCGACACTTTGCTCCATGTCTTGGAGGGTCCAACATAAGTTCTCTTCTTTTGCCATTTGGGAGAAGCTTCTTCAAGCACAACCTTTCCTTTCCTGGTCACATGTCTCTTGGCAATACCAGGGGCAACATTCTTGTTGAGCTCATCATCTGATGACACACCTTCAACATTTACACCATTGCCAAGAACATCATTCATGACATCCTCCTTATTCATATTCTTGGCTTTATTATCATTTTGGCTAGCATCATGACCTTCCTCATGCATCACAGAGCTGGCAAGATTCTTCAGGTTCTCAATGTTAGGGTTAGCATTAGTAGAGGGAAACTTAGTATTATCTTCATTGTTATTACTAGGGATTGGGGATGGATCAACCCGAGACATAGGGGTGGTGATCCCATGCACATTGTTACCTTCCAAGAGGATCTTGGTGACCAGTTCATTGATAGGACTGTCCACAGAGCCTTCCATTCTATTAGCATTGTCCATGGAAGATTCAGGGGTTTTACCTTTCGAAGCTTGTGTTGCATGTGGAGGAGCATAATTTGGGGCTTCACTAGCCTTTCCAGGAACCATATTGAGAGGAGCGATATCAATGACATCATCCAGAGAGATGCTCATGTGGTGAGCATGGTAAGTCTTAGCAGTATCATGCTTGGTGGGGATGGATTTTTTTTTGTTGAGACATTACAAGGGACTTTGGCCTTGAGAAAGAGGGTTTTCTGTGGTTGTAGAGAGAGGTATGAAAGATGAAGACTTGGTGTGGGCACAAACTGAAGCAATCAGATAGTGAGCAGGGGCTAGAGGGGTATGATTGCAAAAGAGGAGGGAACTGAATATTTTGACCAATCAACAACTGATTAATTTTCAAACGGCAATTCCCTAGTACCATTAATTGCTATAATTCTTCATTAAGACAAGTCCTCAACTAGCTTCGTAAATTTTCAAATTGAGTAGCCTTGATATCCATTATAACCCTGTCAGCACAATGTAGCTCTGAATCTCCAAGTTCCACACAATCTTTTTCAAAGTGATGCCTGTTATCACTGTGCATGGTTCTTTTAGACTGAACTGAGTTCATACTGATGTTACTCTTAATGTCACAATACAAACTCATGACATCCTGAGTGACATTGCTTCCTTTATGATGATCACTTGTCATGGACTCCATCAAATTCCAGTATAACAAGTCTAGGTTTCTATGATGTCCATCTTTTGGATGTCCTTTCTTGGCTTGCCTACCAGTCTGATGTTTACCACAACCTTTTCTTTCATCTGGGATTAACTTTGAAGTTCCTCTTACTGCTTCCTTGGATAAGGTCTTCTTTATCCTTTGAAGATGTCTGCCTTTCTCTAGCCATAGTTGATCCTCCTTTTCTTCCTTGATCAAGACATTGAGGTTACTTCTAGGCTCCCATAAGTAACAACTATTCTTGGCTCTAGATCCCCTCATGACTTCCTCACCTTCTTCCTTGGTGACAACACATTTACCCTTAGTGAATTTGACTTTGAGGCCTTGGTCATAGAGCTGACTGATACTGATAAGATTTACTGTCAGTCCTTTAACCAACATGACATTCTCCAGTTCTGGAGCACCAGGACAGTCTAGTTTTCCAATACCTTGGATTTCTCCTCTAGCTCCATCACCAAAGGTTACATGACTTAAGGAATGAGGTTTGATGTTCACCAAAATGTTCTCTCTCCCATTCATATGTCGGGAACAGCCACTATCAAAATACCAGTCTTCTTTGGTTGGCATCCTAGGAGAGGTATGAGCTACTAGTGCCACATTCTTAGCAACCCATTGTCTTTCCTTGATAGGTGCAACTTGTTTGGGTTTGACCTGATGCATGTGGTTGGGAAATCCATGCAGCCTGAAGCAAAAAGCTTTTATGTGCTCAAGTCTTCCACAGTAGTAGCACTTATGCCTTTGGAATTTTTTCTTGATCTGGTTCTTGCTTCTGTTTCCCTGATGTTGTGACATTGGTCGTGACATCCGGTTTGGCCTCTGATTCTCAACCTTTGCCTTCTTGGAACCCAAGATGGGTTTCTGTTCACCAACAAATCCCAGTCCAGACTTGTTTCCTGCTTTCTGACCACACTGTAGAATTTTTTCTAGAGCGTTAGTCCCAGGGTTTAGCATCCTTATGGATTTTGACATCTGATCCAGTTTAGACTCCAACAAGCTGACCTGACTTTTGAAAGAGTCTATGGTTGCCAGATGCTCCATTTTCTCATCCTCTAATTCCCCTATGTTTTTCTTCCGTTGCTCTCCTTGCTGATATATCTCTGCACTTCTAATGCATAGCTTTTTATATGAAGCTGCAAGTTCATCAAAAGTAAACTCATCTTCACTTGAATCATCATCAGATAGACATACACTATTTAGTGCAGTGATGTGTTTTTCATACCCTTCTTCTGAACCACTCTCAGAGTCTCCATCATACCAGGTGACATTGAGGCCTTTCTTCTGCTTTTTGAGATAGGTGGGACATTCAGCTCTAATGTGCCCATATCCTTCATATTCATGGCACTGAACTCCTTTACCTTGGTTGTGCCTTTCTTCATAATTACGTCTTCTGCTGATGTCAGGTGAACTATTCTTGACATTAGGTCTAGACTTATGATATATTCTTTTGATCAGTTTGTTAAACTGTCTTCCAAGCAAGGCTATTTCTTCTGCTAGATCCTCCTTACTTTCACCATTGTCTTCCTCTAAGTCTTCTGCAGTATTTGTAGCAAAAGCTAGGCTTTTGTTCTTCTTTCAACAGTTTCACACATTCCCATCTCAAAGGTTTGTAGAGAGCCAATGAGTTCATCAACCTTCATGTTGCTTATATCCTGAGCTTCTTCAATAGCAGTGACTTTCATGGCAAACCTCTTAGACAAAGATCTTAGAATCTTCCTCACAAGCTTTTCTTCAGACATCTTTTCTCCTAAAGCTCCTGAGGTATTGGCAATCTCAAGAATATTCATGTAGAATTCATGAATAATCTCTTCCTCCTTCATTCTTAGATTTTCAAACTTGGTGGTCAGCATCTGTAATCTTGACATCTTGACCTTAGAGGTGCCTTAATGAGTTGTCTTGAGAGTATCCCACACCTCTTTGGCCAGTTCACAATGATGAACCAGTCTGAAAATGTTCTTGTCCATTCTATTGAATAAAGCATTCAAAGCCTTAGAATTCCCAAGAGCCAAAGCTTTTTGCTCTTTGGTCCATTCCTCTTCAGGTATTAGCACAAATAATCCATCTTTATCAGTCTTTACTGGATGTTCCCATCCTGAGTTTGCAGCTCTCCATACCTTGCTATCTAGAGACCTCAAGAAGGCTATTATATGAGGTTTCTAGTAGTCATAGTTAGAGCCATCCAGAATTGGTGGTCTATTTGTGAATCATGTATCCTTGTCCATAGTACCAGAATTTATCTTCCCTAGATCTCACCTAGAAAATAACAGGCAGGGTGCCTGCTCTGATGCCAATTGAAATTCTAGGTACCCAACAGTGGATGTTATTACGAATGTTATGACATCCACTATAACACAGACTACCAAACTTAAAGACAAACTGTAAAAGAAAACAGTAAATAACACAAGTAATTGTTCACCCAGTTCAGTGCAAACCACACTTACATCTGGGGGATACCAAGCCAGGGAGAAAATTCACTATCAGTAGAATTAATTCAGAGTCAAACAACCAGTTTTCCCTCTTCACTTAAGACCTACCCAGTGACATTTCAACCTAACACTAGCCCTGAGTTACCAACTCACTCCCCCTCAATCACAACAATGATATCAACCAATTCAAGATTACAAAAGAGAAATTGAAGACAGTCTTCAAACACACCTGATCTTGTTTCACAACTTTGATCAAGTGACACAACACTCTTGCGTAAAAGCTTAGAGTGACACAATGAGCAAACAGCTTAAGAACTCTAGACCAATGCAATCATACAACATACAGTTGCTTGATTTATAAGTATTCCTAAGACACACCAATACACATGAAGAACAAAATTCTTCACTCACAAATACACGTTCTCTAAACCCTGTAAAGAACTGTCTTCAAATAGGATTGCTCCTTCTGTATATATAGGCAGCATACATTCCTTGGGCCTTAGTGAAGAAATTAGGTTTACCTAAGATAATCCTCTCTTCATGAAGCTGCGCACATTCAATTAGGTCAGGGGCATTCCATGTTATCCTCAGCAATGTCTGACATGTCTCCTAAGATAACTAGGCTTCCTAGAATGTTTCCTGAAGTATAGCCTGAGCTAATAACAGAAAAACTAACACCTGTGCACCCTGATGTCATACGCTTGATGTCATAACATCCAGCATGACATTCAACTTAACTTTCTCTTAGCTTACCCTGCAGTACAGTCCTCATGTATGTCATAACATTAGTTATGACATTCATACCTACAACAATGTTTTGCCACAAAATGCAGCCAATCAAAAATATCTACAGAATTTATCATTTTTCTCAAGCTTATAAGGATTCTTCCCATTTGCAGGTGTAAGCAACTTACACACATATGGTGAACCTGGCTTTATTTCAGCCACGCCGTCTTCAGACTCCTCAACATGGTTATATTCGACATCTGACATTAAGTTATTGTCTTCCATATCTATGTAAGCCATACACACCTTATTACCCATGTTCACTCTAGCCTTCTCATCCTTCAGTCTTTCGACCTATCGAATTTTATCTGCCAATTGGGTCATATCACTCAAATACTATGTATCTAGCTTCTTCCTAATAGAATAATCTAATCCCCCAATGGAAATCTCGACTCGCTCATGTTCATAAACTTGAGTGAAGCACCTTGTTTTTAATGAACGAGATCAATTTAAGTAATCGTCGATTGATTTAGTGAACTTTCGCTTTACACTCGACAGTTCTTTCAGACTGATATTGGATTTCCCCATGTAGAAATACTCATGGAACAACCTCTCTAATCAAGTCAATCATTGATTGAATGAATGGGAAGGGTTGTAAACCATGTGAAGGCATTCTTTGTAAGAGAACTAGGAAAATTCTCATTCTTAAATTCTCATTATTAGCTATGTCTCTTGCCTCAGTCAAATATTGGTTAATATGCTCGATGGTAGACTCATTAATGTCACCAGCAAACTTTGTGAACTTAGGGACTTTCAAACCCCTTGGTAGTTCAGTCTGCAACACATATTGTGAAATGGGAGATGTGTAACTTGCCTCTACAGACCCATATTCACCCTCATTTTGCGCCATTATCCTCTCGACAATGGTTTCCAGGTTATTCTTGTTAGAATAAGATTTGTTCATGACATATATTCCTTGGGTTTTGATAATAACAAAGTATTAAAAGAACAATGATTATATTTGATGTGTGTTTCATGTATGCAAGTTCTAATACTTATAGATATATATTCAAAATCTGATATACAAAGGCACACTTGAGAGAAGCTGAATTGCTAGATTTTGATGGTGCAGAATCTAAAGAACACTCTATAAGTGATATCTGGCATAGACTCTGAAGCTGAAGATCTCAGCATCAAAAGAAGAAACATAATTTTCACTACACTTGGTGAATGTAAATTGGATTCTGGTGATCATTCAGAGTTAGTGATAAAGTTGAAGTTATCCGTACTGGAAAAAGCAAGATGCATTGTCAAATCAGTTTGTCAGCTAGAGTCTTAGTTCACAAGGCTCAAGAAAAGTTAGCATGCTTTATAGATATCTACTCTCAATGGCTCTATAGTACATGATTTCTTTGAAGACTCAAGGGTTAAACACGTTACACAATGGATAAAGATTTTTAGGTGTATCTATCTTCAATATCTCTTGTGATATGGAGAAAGCAAAGACACTTGATCAAGTTATCACTCTAACGGCTAGTCTTCTGCAAATACTATATAACTAGCTGAAGGTTCAAACTGGATCTTTAACAAGGATAAACGTGATGGAGGAGTAACAAGATCATCAATCATCAACACAATCGAGTATGCAGATTTTCTGTTAAAGGTTGTAATTGTAAAAGCCTTAAGATTTCTTAAACCTTGAATATCTTAGAAATATTAAGAGCTTTAGGTCTTTGTTATGGTGATTTCCATGTACCTATGATATTTGTATCAAGTACACCTTGTTCTCTATTCTACTGAACATGTTATTTAGCAGTTTAGATTAAGTCTCTTGCCAAGATGCTTGAGACATGTAAGTCTCCTGCTATGTGTTAGAGCATTGAAAGCCTTAATCAAGTAGATTGATTGAGCAACCAAGTCTCTCGCCAAGATACCCGAACCATGTAAGTCTTATCCTATGTGCTAGAGCATTGATAGTCTTAATCAAGTAGATTGAGTGAGCAACCAAGTTTCTCGCCAAGATGCTTGAGCCATGTAAGTCTTCTGCTATGTGTTAGAGCATTGAAAGTATTCATCAAGTGGATTGATTGAGCAACCAAATCTCTCTCCAAGATGCTTGAGCCATGTGTTGTAGTAAGAATCAAATATTAAGCTATTAATTAACTTGAATCACAAAGATTTAAATATTCACCACTGAGCTTTTATTTATCCAAAGGAAAGGGTAAAGATCGAAGAAAAACCCTAAGTGCGCTACGTAACAACAAAGCTAAGATATCAGGGGGTTCGGGGTTGGTTATACTAAGGGAAGGTATTAGCATTCTAAGTATCTGTAGTATTCTACATGAGCCTTTTGTTTGGTAGTTGTGTTTTTTGTTAATGTTTGTTTGTTGATGGTTATGTGCTAAGGTAAGGATTGCTAAAGGTAAAGACCTATGGGTTTGTACACTAAGTATGCTCGCCAAGGCGTCACATCTCATTCCTACGTATCCTAACAAGGATGAAATTAGAGCAACCGTACTTATCCTAACTAGGGAGAGAACTCTTGACTATGGTCAAGGTTCAAGGTGAATAAGCATCCATAACAATGACACTTATGTAGAGTTAACAAACTCTCTAAGTCTAAGTTGAAAGACCTAACTGGGGATTTGACTTTAGTAAAAATCAAAGAGGGAAATGTGAGTACCCATAACAATGGTAACACATAGAGTTAACAAACTCCAGACCTAAGCTTTAAGTTATAGGATTCTTAACAAGGTATGCTAAAGGTCTTGACTTAACAAATTCAAAGGGTAGTGGTTCTTACTTAAGGCTAAGTTGAAAGTCCTAATGACTCTAACAAGGTCAAAGGGAGGTGGGAACAAATTGAGCTATCTATGACATTGAGTCAATAGAGAGACTTTCCTTTGGACTTAGGGACACAAGGTATCTCTTTAGGATGAGAGCTAACAGGCTACATCACTTGGGGAAACTATCAAAGCTTAAGCACACACATACATTCATTCAAACATGATGAAGATATAAAAATCATGGTAACAACCAAGAAAGTAAAGAAAGCATGTAACAACATTAAGCAAAGATAATAACAAGGTTACAACCAAGTATTCATCCATAGAACAATAAAACCAAATGGTTACAACCAAAGGTAAACATAGATGTTACAACATCTAAATGGCTATGAAATAAGGTTCTTACAAGACCAAACATCATAGATGACAAGTGAATCATGCATAAGTCAAAACATTACTTATCATGGAAAAGTTCAAAGATCAACATGCCTAAACCATAACAATATTTAAACATGGATACAAGTAGAGAATCATGTATAAGTCAAAAAATTACTTATAACAAAGTTCAAAATTCAAGATGAATCATGTATAAATTATAACAATATTTAAGGCATGTATACAAGTCAAGTGGAGTCATACACAAGTCAAGAGATTACTTAAGGCATGGTAAAGTTCAAAGATTAACATGCATAAATCATAACAGTATTTAAGGCATTTATACAAGTCAAAGTAGAGGTAACAACCAAAACATCTTTGAGCAACGGTGTTACATGTGTGACAACAACATGTGAATTATGGTGAATCATGTTAAACAAGTAGGTAACAATCAAACATGTAAAATAAATTCAATCATGGATTTGTAAGCAACAATGAGAAACATCTCAAAGGGGATTCATACCAAACATGTTTCAGAGTAAAAACAACAAATGCTTAGGAACATTTAGGGCAAGGTGTCGCAACTGCGAAAAACACCCGGCGGAAAACAGAAGAGTTGCCACCTTTTGTTATTTATCCCAAAGAGAGGGAAAAGGAACGATCAAAAAAACCTACCAAAAAAGGAAAAGATGAGGTCATCACAACCAAGTCCTGGGTTCGGGAGTCGGTTACGCAAGGGGAAGGTATTATCACCCCTCACGCCCGTCGTACTCGACGGGATCCACGCTTGTTGTCTATCTAAGGGTGTGTTTAAACTATCTAGCTACAGGCTTACGGGACAAAAGAAAAAAAAGAAAAAGGTGACTCGGCAGAGCATCGCCGCTTCGTGCCTACGTATTCCCTCGTGCAATGGGAAAGTCAGAGTCAACATAGTTCGGCTAACTACAGGCGAAGGGGGGGAAGGTTGCTCGCCAAGACATCGCGTCTTATGCCTACGTACCCTCATCTGGTATGAGAAATCAGAGCAAACGTAGTTCGGGCTAACACGAAACCACAGGTCGATTAAGCATTTTAAACCGAGTAGGGCTAAACCACAGTTCTAGCAGTTAGGGACAAAGCCTATTTGCGGTAGAACCGAAGCTTAATAACACTCTTCTTACGAAAAATAATTTTGATTAATCCCGAAGGAAAAAGGTTTAAATTTGTTTTGTGTTTTTTAGTGAAGTGAATTAATTCGGTTTGTAATTCACGTTGCACTAAAGACTATGAAATAGGAGTAAATGCGTCGCGTATCGCCCCCAAACGGGGCGTACACTAAACACTCTAGACAAGCGAGAGGAGAACCCTCACTCATCATTCCCCATGTGGCTTAAGGCTCATAGCGCGCAACGTTTATCGCCTTTATTAGATGGATTAGAATTGTTTGAGATGAGAAGAGAGAGACGCACGGAAGGTCTAAGGGAGACTCGGCCCTAACGTTGTCATGCAAAGTGGTCCTAAGGTTAGGATTGAAAGGGGAAACATCTACCCTAATGTTAGCATGCATGGTTCAAATCCTAATGTCTATAACCAACCTTAAACAAGGAAGGTTAGAACCTAGGGGAACATGGCAAAGGAAGAGCCAAAAGCAAATAAAATGTAAGTATGCAAACATGAAAATGCACATTTAGAATGGTGGGAGGGAGGAAAAAATGTGTGGGGCAGCAGCCGCCACAAGCGCGTCTCGACCTCAACAGCGATGCAAAATGATGCAAACATGGGAAGAAAAGCAAGAGATGAAAATAAATAAACATGCAAACAAATGCTCACTTCGAACCACATACACAAGCATGCAACCAAGTGGAAAATGAACACACATGTCAACAAAATCATGATTAACCAACCACAAACAGTGACAAATATCCAAAACATTTCAATCCTAATGCATCACACTGATCTATGATGATTCAAATTGAAACGGTATGCAAACAAGCAAGCAAAACAACAAATATGACATTCTGGCACAGTGTTAATCGGTTAACACCCTGGATTAATCGGTTAACCACTATTAACGTTTGAAAAATTTGAAAGTTTGAACTAGTTAATCGGTTAACTATATGTGTTAACCGGTTAACACTGTGCCAGCAGCAGAAAAACATCAATAGAACAGCATTTTCAGCAAATAAACACTTATCCGATCATCCAGATGATCGCATAATCACTTAATCACGAATTTAAACCAGCAAATCATGATTCAAACAGCATGTAAACAGATCACAACAGCCAAATCATGGATCAAACAGATCCAATCAACCACAATTCAATCGAAAACGAAAATTGACGTGAAAATGCAATTAAGCTAAAAAATGCTATAGATCTAGAAATCCAACCTTCGAAGCAGAGATTTGTTTCGGTTAGTGTTGATTAACTGTAATTGAATAGATCTAAGCAAAGAAGTTCGGAAAACTTCGAGATCCACACCAATTCTTGGAGTAGCAATAGAGATCCTTCAAGATTAATCCAAATTACACCAAATAAGCACTTCCAAAATCACTTTCAAATTCAGATCCAATTGTGCACGAAAATTGGATAAAGAAATCACTTCAATTGAGATAATGGGTGGAGGTTTAGCTCTTAGAAATCAAGGATTCCAATGAAGAATCAATGATTTCAATGAAGAAGAGCTTTGAGTGAAGGTTTTGGTTATGGAGGAATTTGAGAGAATTGAGAGAGAATGAGATCAATTCTGAAATGAAAGTGAAAAAATGAAGGTTAGATCCCTTTGGTTTGGAGTAGATCACTTAAATATCACTTTGGTTTGGATCCAAATCAAAGGCTTGGAAAATGGTTTGGAAATTTTGGTATGCAATGAGGTTTGGGAGTTTGGAGGGAAATTGGAATTAACCACATATCAAATGATGTTCTAGATCCTTCCCAAGTGCTAAAATCAACTCCAAAGTGATCAAAATTGGACCCAAAAATAGCTTGCATTGAAAATTCACGTGCAGATGCAAAATCTGCACTGGTTAATCGGTTAACCATATAGGTTAACCGGTTAACACCTTTTAAAATCTCCAATTTGATCTATATTTGACTTGGTTAACCGGTTAACCATATGCGTTAACCGATTAACACCTTCAAAATTTTGAATTTGGCGCCTTTTGGAGGGAAATCTGTCCATTTGTCCGTTTTCAACTGTTTTGAGCTCCGTTAAGCTTCCGAAACTTGTTTGTGAATGTTATGACCATGAAAATGCTTGCGAAAGCCTGAATATTGTCTCCTGTCTTGAAAATGACCTGCAAAATAAAATCGGCCTCTCGACCGCTGGGTAAAATAAATGTCGGAGCCTCAGATGCTCGTTGTTCAGTCTTTTGCGCTAAAAAGTGGAACGTGAGCCACGGAAAACCTTGATCTCATGTCTCAAGAACGCAATGCTATGATATGCGAAATGCAAAATGCAACAAAACAAAAGCCAGTTACAAGAAAATCGGTTGGGCAAATTTTGGGGTGCTACAACTGCCCCTTTTCAAACGTCTTAGACCTGTAGAGATGAAGAGCATCAGCTTTCAAATATTCAAGGTGAAAGACGGTTGAATACCAAAGAACCCAAAAATTTGCCAATTGTAGAAATCTCCGGAGATAGCTGAACCTGATAACCATCTTGACACGTAATCTGAAGAAACACCTGACCTCGCCGTCATCGAGTTGGCAAACGTCTGGCATCACCGCCAGTCACCTGACCTCGCCGCCAGGCATTCACAATGTTAGTAAGTGTCTGACATCGCCGTCAGACAACCAAAAATCTGATAAACATCTTGAAAAAACTCCGTTGGGGAAGACGAATTGCCGGAATCTGGATATTCAACGAACATAATGGGTTAACGAAACTTGCCGAAATCTGGATATTCAACGAACTAACCGGAGCCGGAATTGGCGACTTCATTGAGGATTTACCGGAGTCTGGATACTCGACGGAGCTGACCGGAGCCTGGACGCTCAACGTAATAACCTGAGTCTTGGTACTCAACGGAGTTGATCGGAGTCTGAATACTCAACGAAAGTTGACCGGAGCCTGGATGCTCAACGGAATAACCGGAGTCTGAACATTCAACAAAGCTGATTGGAGTCTGAACACTCGACGAAAGTTGACCGGAGCCTGCTCAATGCAATAACTGGAGTCTGAACACTCAACGGAGGTGATCGGAGTCTGAACACTTAACGAAAGTTGGTCGGAGCATGGGTGCTCAACGGAGATAGCATATTACCTCAAATTGGAAATCTACCGATGTCTGGATACTCGATGGACAAAACAAAACGGAGATGCCATGATCTAGATACCATGGAATTGACCGGAGCCTGGATACTCAACGGACGTATCAACAATATTCATCAGGGTCTGGATACTACCTTAGTAATAAATCGGAGTCTGGATACTCAACGGACCAAATAAATCTGAAGTCACCATGGTCTGACTACCATTCGGAGCTGACCGGAGTCTGGATACTCTACGGACAAAGCCTATCACCATGGTCTGGATACCATAGGGCTAAAGATACCACCCACCGATCCGGCGACGCCGTTAGGGAGAAACATAAGCCGGGGTCTGGATACCATGAAACTGACCGAAGTCTTCATGATCTGGATAATATGAAACTGACCGGAGTCTGGATACTTAACGGATACAACAATACACCATGAACACACTTATCAGGGTCTGGATATCACACGCACTTGAGAAACATCACTAGTCAGGATCTGAATATCACATGCACTTGAGAAACATCACTAGCCAGGATCTGAATATCACACATACTAATGGAACAATCACTAGCCAGGGCCTGGATCCCGCACATGCCAATGAACACACAACGGTGTGAGCCGGGGTCTGGACACCACACGGGCTTAAGAAAACATCACTAGTCAGGATCTGAATATCACATATACCAATGGAACAAACATTAGCCAGGGCCTAGATGCCGCACATGCCAACGGGACAAACCGGAGGAAGCCGGGGTCTGGATACCACGCGGGCTTGCTGAACGATCATTAGTTACTATGGTCTGAATACTACCCAAGATTTGACTGGAGAGTGAATACTCAACGGACAAAGCACATCTGAAATTATCAATTTGTCGGAGTCTGACTACTCAACGAGCTTAACCGGAGCCTGAATGCTCAACGCAATAGACGAAGCCTGGATGCTCGATGAAGGAAAATCAGAGTCGGAATACTCAACAGAAATAAACCGGAGCCTGGACGCTCAACAAAGAAAAACCGAAGTCTGAATACTCGACGGAAATAAACCGGAGCCTGGACGCTCAACAAAGGAAAATCGGAGTCTGAATACTCAACGGAAATAAACCGGAGCCTGGACGCTCAATGAAGGAAAACTAGAGTCTGAATACTCGAAAATAAACCAAAGCCTGGACGTTCAACGAAGGAAAACCAGAGTCTTGAATACTCGACGAAAATAAACCGGAGCCTGGACGCTCAACAAAGGAAAACTGGAGTCTGAATACTCGACGGAAATAAACCGGAGCCTGGATGCTCAACGAAGGAAAACTGGAGTCTGAATACTTGACGGAAATAAACCGGAGCCTGGACGCTCAATGAAGGAAAACCGGAGTCTGAATACTCAACGGACAAGACGAACCACTAAACTGGGAATTGATCGGAGTCTGAATACTCGACGAGGTTCACTGGAGTCTGGATACTCAACGGACAACACCAATATGAAGCTGAAATTGACCGGAGTCTGGGTGCTCAATGATTGAAATGAATCAACAGGATTTGCCAGAGTCTGGACACTCTAATAAGAAGCCAGAGCCAGAATGCTCAACGTAAAATTGATCGGAGTCTGGATACTCAACGGGAAAAAGAGTACATATCTGAAATTACCTTGGTCTGGATACCATTTGGCATAAACAACCTTCATCGGGGTCTGGATACCCAGTAAGAGATACCAGAGCCTGGATACTCAACGGAGAAACATATCAGAAAGGCCATGATCTGGATACCATGAAATTGCCTGGAGTCTGGATACTCAGCGGAGAAACATATCGGAAAGGCCATGGTCTGGATACCATGAAACTGACCGGAGTCTGGGTACTCAACGGAGAAACATATCAGAAAGGCCGGAGACACACCTGCAAACAAAGCGGTAACCACATGGCTTATGTTTCATATGCATATGTTTAAATATGTGGTGTAATGCTCCATACAAAATGGAAATGCTACGCGTTTTGGGTGGATGACATGCACGATGCAAATGCAAAGGAACCACTCCAGCAAAATAAATGCTGAAGAGACAAAGCCAACTCTGCTAGGGCTTCCTTCAAAATCTGCTGAGGAAACCGACTTGACCGACTTTCCAGGATACCACTCTTCTGGGGAACAACAGACTCCGCCGATGACACAGAGCAACATGTTAACCAATCATTCCACTCTGCTGAGGATAAACAATACCTTGAACGACTTTCTAGAATGCCCCTCTTCCGGGGAACAACCCGCATGGATAGGGATACCAACGATTCTTCAGGGGATAACAATCGGCCACTGAGATTAACTTCGCTTTATCAGGGACATCAGCCCTGTACGGTCTTCACGAATACGACTCTACCGAGGAGTCAAGCAAGCTGCTGAGGACTGGCCTTACTCTGCCAGAAACTTCGTTCTGTTGTAGATCAAAGATCTATTCTGCCGGAGATTACTCAGCTGGGGAAATATCACTTTCGTTGACTTTTGCTAGGGATAGAAAATATCAATCATTAGATCTACCCTATTTTGTCACTCTGCTAGGGCAAGGCAAACTCTGCCAACTTTTCCAGGGCTAAGCAATAAGGGAAACAAACATCAACCTCTGCTTGGGGACCGTGCCGATAATCAACACTCTGAGGGGACATAAAGTCACAAACTCAATCTCTGAGGGGATACACAATCCTGAATTTACTCCACTGCTGGGGAAATGCCACTCCTACCTGTTGGAGAGAAGATCCCATCTTGACTTGCTGGAGAATTAAACGCATACCTGCGCCCTGCAACCTGTGGGCAATAAGGGTACACACTCAGCCTGTATGGGGATACCAATCTCGACCCTCTGGGGATAACCTTGTTCTGCCGAAGAACTCACATCTGAACTGCTGAGGGATAAATGCACACAGACAAGCTGCTGTAGATATGTAAACATACTCCACTGTTCGCTTAACATGTATATCTTCTCCGGTAGAAACAAACCCTTGCTGGATGCATTCGAACTGCCGTTACCAAATGCTCAAATTCTGCCTGCTGGGAATCACTAAGTCTCAACTGCACATCTACATTTTGTGAGGATAAGGCGATCTTACCAAGAATACAACGGATGCACCAAGTGTGACCAGGTTTCAGGCTCTCTGTGAAATGTCAAGCATAACGAATACCGGTTGGAGGATAGTTTCTACGACTTCCTGATACTCATATTGAACTTAAAGGTATACTGAACCTGACTGAGCAACTCTGATAAGCTCTGGGAATATGGAGAGGATGCATTCCTTCGGTTCCAATCTTGCCCCCAGCCCATGGGATCTCTGTAGGGATGTCCCTCGAAAAGGAAATCTGAAATTTCTGTACCCTGATTGCTTGATATGAACGTCTTCCGCATTTTGAACCTCGAAGAGGTATCTCCAATTAATCATCCTCTGGATACGAGCAACCTCTGTGCTCTCGGGAAATGATTGCCTCTGTTTTTAAACGACTTCGCCCCTGATTGGCAGATTCACAGAGTAGCACCTCTGGCTTTAAAAGCTCTATCGATCCTCGATCTGATTGTCCCGGATTACCTGACCTTTGAATGACTGCCTCCCATGATACGATCATCTGATACAGTTTGCCCCGGTTCATTGGAGTATTCAGGCGTTTTGCATTCTATCCTGATCAAACTTTCCACTGTGGAAACTTTCCTGGTGTCAAGTGCTTACTCATAAGTAAAACAAATTGTTCTGCATAAAAGATGTATTAATGCAATGCATATGACCATTTTGAAATCCAAGTCTGTTCATTGGAAAAAATTTGTGACATATAGTGAACGAATCACATATCAGAATGTCAACCTTAATACCAACATGGTAAGAGGAATCCTTTTAGGATTCAGTTTCGATGCGATCTTTACCGAAGTATGCTTTCAAAACAAACCTGCTTCAATTAGGACTTTTGAAGGTTGTAACATGGTCAGGTTCGCGGTTTGAAGGAAAGGATAAAGGCTCAAAGTTTATTGTAACCCACCCATTCTCCTTGATGTTCTCCAATCCTAAGTTCAGCTAATTCGACACGAACGCTCACCTTTCAAAGGTTGAATGATAGGAGCGATGGTTCGGGAAACCACACGTTTTCGGAGTGACAGTCACTCGCTTTTCGTCTTTGGTGCCTGGAGTCACACGACTTGTTCTTTCGAGGATTCTCTTTTGTAATCCTTTTCACTTTTCTGCTTTTCGTTTTTCCCTAATTTTTGCCTTGACTTACTCGTTTGAGTTTCTTTTGGTTTCGAAGTCCAGCGAGATGACCTGATTTTTGCCTAAGTCGCTTGTTTTCAAGATTCGACTTAGCATGCTTTTTCTTTTGATTCTTTTCTTTCTTCTTCTTTTTTTTTGTTGAACAAATCGTGTGGCACTGGCTTGTCGGATTTGTTTGAAAGGATCGTGACTGTTTTACTCCTTGGTCGATAATGGATAACCACTGCGGTTTTTTAGGCACGACCTCTAGAGGTGTGATTGGTCCTCGAACGGGAACACTCCTTCTGCGATTTGGACGCTCGATCAAATTAACTGACACCTACCCTGCCCCAGGTTAAGATTGAGGGTTTTTCCGTTTTCAGAAAGAAACTCCTACTACTAGGCTCAAAGGGGTTGACAAGGGATTATCATCCTTATATCTCTGGTGTTTAGGAATTTGAAACAATGCCTGTATATCATCAGCAAGTTTTATTTCAAAAGCATACAGTCGGAAGCTTGCGAGTCTTTCAACTTCGTCATCCTCCCCGAATTCCACTTAAACAAGCGGTTGACATCAATAAAAGCAAGCGTATTAATGAACACAAATGGATTTAATCAAAAACATGCATATTCATTTCATCATCAATATCAATCGAAAACAAACAAGTTTTACAAATGAGTTTTGCGCCTAAACAGGAAAGAAACTACAAATGCAAAGAAATGACATGATAAAACAAGATGGCCAGCTTCAGGGAACCGGGATTTCACATATTGTTTTGCCGCTGAGTCAGCCATCTTCAGAGTTGTTTGTCGAAGTCAGTCTGATACCCTTCTGAACATTCGTCCTCAGCGAATTCCTCCCTAACATGAACTGATACACCCACACAGCTGGAGGAAGGAAGATCGTTGATCTGAATACCCTGAGGCATCGAGAACATCTTAGAGTCCAACAGAGTCTGAACCTGGCTCTTAAGCACCTTACAGTTTTCAGTTGAATGCCCATGTGCCCCCGCATGGTACTCACAGTGGGCGTTGACCATAAATCCTGGCGGGTACGGAGGAATCACTGGATCAATCCTCTTCGGCGTTATCAAACCACCCTTGATCAAATATGGTAATATCTGACTGTATGACCTTGACAACTGAGTGAAACGTTGTTCTGGCTTCCTTGGTCTTTGCCTGGCGTGCTGACGCGGCTGATGACAGTATGATTGTTGACTCTGCCGCGCAGACCTTAGAGATTGCTGACTCCAACCACTTGAAACGTCTGGAGACTGAGTCTGAATTATCAGGGACTCCCTTTGTTCAGGCACTTCCACTCTCAGACCTAGCCCAGGAACCGACAACAACTGTGGGCACGGGGATTCAGAAGTCATAAATTGTAAGGCATCCTCTTGGCCCAAAGCAGCTTCTGGGATGAAGGCAGGAATGTCCACCTTTTCTGTAGTGACTGGAATGAGACCATCTGCCACACTCATGCCGCCTGACGCGAATTTAATTGCCTTGGCATCGATTAAATCTTGGACTACGTGCTTAAAAGCTTTGCAGTTCTCGATGTTATGCTCTGGTGCCCCAGAATAGAAATCACACAGGGCCCTTACATCAAAGCCTGGTGGTGGCTCACCAGTCAACAGAGACAAAGTCTGAAGTTCAACCAATCGAAGTTGGAGCAAAACTTGTAACAACTGGGCATATGTCATGGGGATCTGGTTGAAGGTTCTGTCGGGCTTCTTCGGCCTCTGAGCATACCTCTTAATCTTAGGATGGTCTCGGGAAACCGGTGATAGCTGATGACGAGGAACTCCTGGAGTCTCAAGTTGTGCAGAAGATCTTTGAGGCACATCACGCCTTGAGAGAGATTCCACAAGTAAGGGTGGAATAACAACTTCTGCTGCAACTATAGGCACCTGGTCACCTTCCTTTCTTAGCACACTCTTTATCACTTCTGTGATTAGGCCCATCTGAGTCTTCATTTGGTGAACTTCCTCCCTAAGCAGCTTCTGATCTAGACACAAGGCTTGCATGTCCACAGTGAAATGCCCCAACTAGCCTCGGATCTCCCCCAACTCGGCTTGAATTTGTTCCATAGTCCCCTTCTGTCTTCTCTACAGGCTAACGTCTGAAATTCTGAAGAAAAACCAGATCAGGATAACAAGACCCAGCCTCAGACATCTGTTATGCAAATGAAAATGCAAGATGCAAAATGCACACATGTCTATGTATTTACAGGGAGATCTCCCCCTTGATTCCAGTTTCAATAGACAAGAACAATAGAGCTGGATAAGCACACCATGATAATCTTTTCCCCTCAGGTAAGCCACGGAAATCAGACCAAATAAAGGTCCTAACTCAGGTGTCGGAACTCGTATGCAACAATCCTCTTTCTGTCTAATTCCATCTCTACAGAAGACCAGTACCAGAATCAAGGAAAAGACGAGAACCTGTAACACACATAAACATGCAATGCTAAATGTAGGATGATTATGCAGATGCAAACATGGGATCAAGGTATCCAATGCTCAAACTCGCTGTTGCGCCGTTGACTGAATTCAACAATAGCTCTACTCTGATCAAAGCCCTGAGATAACACACTGGACGGAACATTCAGGATCAACAGTCCGCACTGACAAGAAAAATCGGGTTGGTTGAAGGTCAAGTTTCCTGCAAAAACCCATCCCTCTCACATGTGGGTTCTAGTCTTGAAAGGTACGACATCCTATGCGGGTAGCCAACGTCACAGACTTTCGAGAAACGATGATACGTTCACCGTTTCCGGTTTGGCATCATAATCTCCCAAAGCGGCCTCACTTAGCTGACCCCCCAAATGAACGTTCTCCAGAGTCGACAGTCTCTCTAAGTCAATATTCCCTCAACTGCACCAGACGCGCAGGATAGAATATTTCCAAAGAAAAACCTCGTCTGAACGTGAATTTCACGCGAGCTATTGCGCAACCAAACTCCACACAAGCTCCTGTTAATCTCCACTCTAATCCTAGGTGTATACTCAAGCCAAGGTCCGACTTATCTCTCAATAGAACAGCCCAACCCACAACACATCATCAACAATAATGCAAATGCAATAATATACAACAGATAATGTACATAAAGCAAAATAACTGCACAAAAAATAAACACCCAAAGACACAACAGACAAGCGCTAGGATTGACTCGCATAGGGAACCATCACAGTCCCCAGTAGAGTCGCCAGCTGTCGCAACTGCGAAAAACACCCGGCGGAAAACAGAAGAGTCGCCATCTTTCGTTATTTATCCCCAAGAGAGGGAAAGGGAACGATCGGAAAAACCCACCGAAAAAGGAAAAGACGAGGTCATCACAACCAAGTCCTGGGTTCGGGAGTCGATTACGCAAGGGGAAGGTATTAGCACCCCTCACGTCCGTCGTACTCGACGGGATCCACGCTTTTTGTCTATCTAAGGGTGTGTTTAAACTATCTAGCTACATGCTTACGGGACGAAAGAAAAAGGTGACTCGGCAGAGCATCGCCGCTCCGAGCCTACATATTCCCTCGTGCAATAGGAAAGTCAGAGTCAACGTAGTTCGGCTAACTACGGGCGAAGGGGGGGGGGGGGGAAGGTTGCTCGCCGAGACATCGCGTCTTGTGCCTACGTATCCTCATCTGGTATGAGAAATCAGAGCAAACGTAGTTCGGACTAACACGAAACCACAGGTTGATTAAGCATTTTAAACCGAGTAGGGCTAAACCACAGTTCCAGCAGTTAGGGACAAAGCCTATTTGCAGTAGAACCGAAGCTTAACAACAATCTTCTTACGGAAAAGAATTTTGATTAATCCCGAAGGAAAAAGGTTCGAATTTGTTTTGTGTTTTTTAGTGAAGTGAATTAATTCGGTTTGTGATTCACGTTGCACTAAAGACTATGAAATAGGAGCGAATGCGTCATGTATCGCCCTCAAACGGGACATACACTAAACACTCTAGAAAAGCGAGAGGAGAACCCTCACTCATCATTCCCCATGTGGCTTAAGGCTCGTAGCGCGCAACGTTTATCGACCCTAACGTTGTCACGCAAAGTGGTCCTAAGGTTAGGATTGAAAGAGGAAACATCTACCCTAATGTTAGCATGCATGGTTCGAATCCTAATTGTCTATAACCAACCTTAAACAAGGAAGGTTAGAACCTAGAGGAACATGGAAAAGGAAGAAAAGAGCCAAAAGCAAATAAAATGCAAGTATGCAAACATGAAAATGCACATTTAGAATGGTGGGAGGGAGGAAAAAATGTGTGGGGCAGCAGCCGCCGCAAGCGCGTCTCAACCTCAATAGCGATGCAAAATGATGCAAATGAACACATACACAAGCAAGAGATGAAAATAAATAAACATGCAAACAAATGCTCACTTCGAACCACATACACAAGCATGCAACCAAGTGGAAAATGAACACACATGTCAACAAAATCATGATTAACCAACCACAAACAGTGACAAATATCCAAAACATTTCAATCCTAATGCATCACACTAATCTATGATGATTCGAATCGAAACGGTATGCAAACAAGCAAGCAAAACAACAAATATGACATTCTGGCACAATGTTAATCGGTTAACACCCTGGGTTAATCGGTTAACCACTGTTAACGTTTGAAAATTTTGAAAGTTTGAACTGGTTAATCGGTTAACCATATGTGTTAACCGATTAACACTGTGCCAGCAGCAGAAAAACAGCAACAGAACAACATTTTTAGCAAATAAGCACTTATCCGATCAACCGGATAATCGCATAATCACTGAATCACAAATTTAAACCAGCAAATCATGATTCAAACAGCATGTAAACAGATCACAACAGCCAAATCATGGATCAAACGGATCCAATCAACCACAATTCAATCGAAAACAAAAATCGACGTGAAAATGCATTAAGCTTAAAAATGCTATAGATCTAGAAATCCAACCTTCGAAGCGGAAATTTGCTTCGGTTAGTGTTGATTAACTGTAATCGAATAGATCTAAGCAGAGAATTTTGGAAAACTTCGAGATCCACACCAATTCTTGGAGTAGCAATGGAGATCCTTCAAGATTAATCCAAATTACACCAAATAAGCACTTCCAAAATCATTTCCATATTCATATCCAATTGTGCACAAAAATTGGATAAAAAAATCACTTCAATTGAGATAATGGATGAAGGTTTAGCTCTTAGAAATCAAGGATTCCAATGAAGAATCAATGATTTCAATGAAGAAGAGCTTTGAGTGAAGGTTTTGGTTATGGAGGAATTTGAGAGAATTGAGAGAGAATGAGATCAATTCTGAAATGAGAGTGAAAAAATGAAGGTTAGATCCCTTTGGTTTGGAGTAGATCACTTAAATATCACTTTGGTTTGGATCCAAATCAAAGGCTTGGAAAATGGTTTGAAAATTTTGGTATGGAATGAGGTTTGGGAGTTTGGAGGGAAATTGGAATTAACCACATTTCAAATGATGTTCTAGATCCTTCCCAAGTGCTAAAATCAACTCCAAAGTGATCAAAATTGGACCCAAAAACAGCTTGCCTTGAAAAGTGGCCTTGAAGTTGATTGAAAAATGAAGGAACAAAGCTTGCCTTGAAAAATTCTAAGTGTTTTGAAATTCTTCCAAACTTTGAAGCTTCATAACTCAAAATCTAAGCATATTTTTCTCATCAGAACACTTTTGTAGTACATGAGAAGATCTACAAATTGATCTTTGGAACTCACAAATTGGATGTGTGGATTGGAAGTTATGGCCTTTCAAAGTTGGTACCAGAAGGGTTTTTCCACCCTTTGAAAAAATTCAAGTTTATCCAAGTTTTCTTCCTTTGCAAAAAAAACCTCTCAAATCTTGATTTATTCATGATCAAACTCATGTATTTAACATATCTTGATGAAATTTGGCTTGGATGCTCCAATTTGAACCAAAAACCCTAAAAGTCAAAGAATTGACTTTGTCAGATGAATTTTGTATCAGATGAATTCAACTGTGTGATCTTCAATGAATTTGCCTCTTGGGAATTCTCAAACATCATAGGTAGGCTCCAAAGATTTACATAAACATATGTACTCATGTATAAAGGCTTGGGATCATGCTTGAATCAAAAGTCAAATGCACAATTGACTTTTCCTGACAAAACCCTAATTTGGGGCCAGATGAAATTGGGCTTCAATTGATTTGTAGTTGTTGCACCCCAAAATTTGACCAATCGGTTCTCCTAGCTGGCTCGTGGTTTAAATTCATGTTCGCATATCAGATGCATGACATTTGTGCACAGACAGAGGATATCAGAGTTACAGTTTGGGTTTCATTTACTAGATATGGCAGATCCAGTCCAGATCATCAGGGTTGTATTTTCGGGAAATTGTGCGCTCCTCGGTGATTTTCAGCTTGCACGGTGATTGGGGAATATTCTGATGCCAGGGGCTTACTGGTTGATTTGATCTGGTCGCACGCTCTTTTATGTTGGTTATTGGCCTCTGTCTGCATTTTTTAGGGTTTAATAGCTTTCCGTAGATTTTAAATAGGCTTTTAATCATTTTTAGGATTTAAATGGATTTTTAAACTCTTTTAAATAGTTTAAGTTTTTTTCTAGAGCTTTATAGATTTTTTTTCTTCAGAATTTAAATAGGTTTTAATTGGTTTAATAGTATTTTCAAATCATTTTTAGAATATAATAGATTTTAAAATTGTTTTTAATTGTTTTAGATAGTATAGAAAATATTATAGATTTTTCTTTTATTTTAATAGAAATTTAATAGTTTTTAAATAGAAATTAGTAGAAGTTTTATTAATATAGGTTTAATTAGATTTTTAACCATTTTTAGATTTAATTAGGGCTTAATTAGGATTAATTAGGATTTGATATTTTGTTTAGATTTTAATTAGGGTTAATTGAATTTTCATTTAGTTAATTGTTTTTAGAATTTAAGTAGGTTTAATTTCTGATTAGTGATTAATTAGGGGTAGTCTTAATTAGGTTAATTGAGTATTAGTCTTTTTTTATTCAGATTTTGGGTTATTGGCAATCAGTTTTCGTTGGGCCCAGGGAGAGTGTTTTTTTTTGAAGCCCAAACAAGTCCAGTTTTTGTTTGCATGTGCAGTTTTTGGTCCAGAATTGGTGAGTGACACTTGTCACTATATAAAGCAACCCACGCGTCCCCTTCCAGGACCACCACGCCACACTTCAGACTTCCCCAGAACCTGACACGCGTCCCACTACTCCCTCTCTCTCCACACGTGCCCCTCTTCCTTCTCAGCCTCCTGCCACTTGTCCTCCCCACATCCCACACCGGAGCCCCAATCGCCGGCCATGCAGCCGCCGGCCCGGACGTTTCCCTCCACCGTAACAGTCGCCGGAGACCGGTAGGGTCGCCGGAAACTGCAAATTTGCAGAAAATACCCAGAATCATCCTATCTTCTCCGATCTCCCCCTTATTCCTCCGTCCACCTTCATCCATACCTCACCGGAGAACTTAACGTCGCCGGAAACTTCATCATCTTGCCCAGATTCGTCCCTCAATCTTCAAAGAAATCTCAAGAATTTCCCAGAAATTCCTCAAACCTTCATTGTGCTTCACGTTTCCAACACCTTCAATCCTCCTCCGTTTCCAGATCGTGAGGACATCCAAGAACGTTCAAGCAACTCCGAAGACCCTCAACCTCCGTCAACCTTCATCGCTCCCAGATTTTCTCCCCTTCATCTTCGTACACACGCGTTCATCGATTCTGCAAAGCACGTCCAAGAACATCCGCCGTCAGATCCCTAGAAGCTTCTAAGATCTTCGTCTCCCTCAGTTTTTTTCCCCAGAGAAATTATTGTTCTTCAAGCACACCTTCGCAAATCTCCAGAATCTCCACCTATTGAGATCTTCAGACGCGTTCATCAGGTATGTTCGTGTTGTTCATTGTTTACAGAATGTGCTATCTGTGTTAGTCCAAATGAAGGTTACAGCTAGGTTGGTTTGTGTTGGCTGAGAGGAGTAGGGAGGATGTTGAATCGTAACGGTGTAAGAAGAGGTTGTTTGATTTAGGGTTTCAGAAGGTTGAGATTGAGAGGATCGGAGTTTGTTTGAGAGGAGAGTTGGAAGAAGACGGCTAGGGTTTTGGGTGAACAGTAGCCAGAGAATTGGGGGAGGGGATTGTTTTGTTCATAGGCTGGTTGGATTAGGGTTAGGTCTGGGCTGGGTTAGGCCCAAAGCTGGTTTACTGAAGCATACCCCCATTACGCTCGTATCCCCCCCCCTGCGTGAGAAACGGAGTGAATTGGATTAGGCCTCAGGCCCCATTGATACCTACACCCCCCTCACTCGGCCCAATCAGTTTTTCCACTAGAAACCCTTGCTATTTACACCGTCCTCATACCATTTTCTTTATTTTTTTTTCATTTAGTTTCTGATAGCAATTGGGCCCAGGCGCGCCATGCTAGGCGCACCCCCCTTCCTGGGCCCATCATAGAAAGTGAACTGGGCGCTTTACCTTTCGCACCCCCATCCCCTTTAATTAATTTCTTTTATTTTTTTTATTCCCTTTATGTTTCTTGCATTTAAAAAATTCATAGAAAATCCAAAAATTAATATTTTTTAATTCTTGTTTTTTCTATATGTTCATAATTTTGTCTAGAAAATATTAAATAAATAAAATTCCATTTTATTTTTCTTTTGATATTTTTAGTATATTTTTCATTTAAATAGCTTTTTAAATAGGTTTAGTTTGATACCTCATTTTGTAGAATTTATTTTAAGACCTTCCCTTAGTCTTTTTAATTCATTCTTTTTGGTGTGATTAGATATTGAATCATAGTTCCCCATAGGATTTAATTCTTGATTTTTAGATTAAAATTTGATTAGTTTAATTAGGTTAGCATTAGGGTATCCTAATTAGGGTTTAGGTTATGCATAAGTGAAATAACTCATTTTCTTTTGAGAGTTGATTTAATTTTTGGGTATGGGTATATAGGGATGGTATGGGTAGATGTTATAGACCCTTGTGAATAATTGATAGAATTTTCCCTCTTGTTTTAGTATTTTTAGGTATTTTCTGAAGTTGGATAATGGTTTTGACTGTTCTGTGGTTATCTGTTTATCCTTGGGGTTCATTTTGGGGAATTTGTTGTGGGGCTTAGTTTGTTTTGAAGATCTTGTTGAAGAGCATGATGGGAGAGAAGATTGTAGATCAAGACCCAGAGACCCAGAGCTTGGAGCTTATTCCCTGTCTGTGAGGCTTGAGATCCTGAAGTTTGAGGGGAATTCATGGTACTTTCCTGAGGAAGGCACTATGAATGACTTTCATGCTTTCTTCTCACCTCTTTCTTAAGTATCCAATGATGTTGGAGCCAACATTTGAGTTTAATTTCTCCTGAGGAGGAATGTAAACTGATCACAGTTGTTGAGCCACATGGGAGACAACTCCTAAGTGGAAGCCTTATAGTACTTTTCTGAGGAAGGTCCTATGGGTCTATTCACTTAGTTCCATTAGTTCATCTAGGATTTCTCAAGTATCCAATGATGTTGGAGCCAACTTGTGAGTTTAATTTCTCCTGAGGAGGAATGTAAACTGATCACAGTTGTTGAGCCACATAGGATACAATTCCTAAGTGGAAGCCTCCTAGTACTTTCCTGAGGAAGGTCCTATGGGTCTGTTCACTTAGTTCCACTAGTTCAGGTAGGATTTCCTAAATATCCAGTGATGTTGGAGCCTTCATGTGAGTTTAGTTTCTCCTGAGGAGGAATGTAAACTGATCACAGTGGTTGAGCCACATAGGATATGATTCCTGAGTATAAGCCTCCTAGTGCTTTCCTGAGGAAGACACTATGAGTCTGTCTACTTAGCTCCCTTTCTTTGGTAGGCTTGTTTTGAAGCTTGAAGACTGGGATTGATTTCTCTTGTTTAGGGTTTTGCTTTAGGGCTTTGCTTAGATCTGATTAGGGTTCTGTGTTAGTGTTAGGATTAGAGATTAGATGCAGATGGATTCTTTCTCAAGCATGTGTTTTGTTTGCCTGATGGCATTTCCTTTCTTTTATCTGGTTATTGCTTGATAGCATGTTGTTTATTTTTCAGTATGATTACTGTTATTTCATGACTGGCTTGAGGTTGAGATGAGCTTGTGGAGGCTGAAGCCCCACACACATTTCCTCCCTCACTTGCATTGCATGCATTTTACTGTTAAGCTGATGCTTTGTCTGTTTTGGTGTATCATTGACATGATCCCTTAGGACTCTCATTTCCTTTGATAAGGATTTGATGATAGAATTTTAGGTTGAAACCTATGCATGACAACTTCTAGGAGTTCCCTGTTCAAACCTCAACCATAGGATGAATCCATGGCATGACAACAGTAGGACTTGATAGTCTCCCTCCTAGTTGGGCCTGTTCTCTTCTCATCTCAAAACAGTTTAAGATACAGTAATCATGAATGATTTCTTTCGTACGGTACGAGCCTTAAGCTATCTGAGATTGGATGTTTAGTATGGTACCCTTTGGGTGACACGCGACGCATTCACTCTCAGGTCACAGTCTCTAGTGCGGTTGAAATCGCAAATACAATAAAAAACACTTCTTTCAGGAGATAACCCGTAGTTTCCCGAACTACGTTTGCTCTGATCTTCCATACAGTGTGGAAGTACGTAGGCATATGATGCGATATCCTAGCGAGAAACCTTCCCCCATAACCCTTCGTAGGCCGAACTACGTTGACTCTGATTTCTCATTCTCTGATGAGAATACGTAGGCATAAAGTGCGACGCTTTGCCGAGTCATTTTTCTTTTCTTTTTCAGCCAGCCTTGATAGGTAGATAGAATAAAACCAACCTGTCCAAGTAAACAAACAAGCGTGGATCCCGTCGAGTACGACGGACGTGAGGGGTGCTAATACCTTCCCTTTGCGTAACCGACTCCCGAACCCAGACAATGGTTGCGATGACCTTGTCTTACCCTTTTTCGTCAGGTTTTTCCGATCGTTTCCTTTCCCGCTATGAGGGATAAATAACGAAAGGTGGCGACTCTTCTGTCATGCCGGCACCTTATTTTCGCGCAAGCGACAGCTGGCGACTCTGCTGGGGACCGAACCCAGAATCTCTGGTTCTCCGGTTCCCTACGAGAGTCAATCCGAGCGCTTGTATGTTTGCTTGTTGGGTAGCGTTTATTTATCGCATTTCTACTTCTCGCACTTTATTTCCCGCATTTTATTTCCAGTTTGATACGATTATCTGTGCTGCTGTGGGAGAGGGATGTTACTATGAGTGAGAAGCCGGACCTGGGCTTGAGTATACACCTAGATATAGTTGCGGAGAAGTAGTAGACGAACCTGTCTGCTGAGCAGGCACAGTTCCCTACGAAAATCTGCGCTCAGACGAGATTCTTACAGAGGTGCTCCTTTCCGGTCCTGGGGATCTGAGGGGAGTCCAGACGTGAGGATTGTCGACTCTGGGGACCGATCATTTGGAAGTCAGCTAAGTGAGGCCTCTTCATGACTTGATGATGCCACTCCTTCTGGGAATCGTATCGTCACTCATGAAAGTCTGTGACGCTGATGACCGCATAGGATGTCGTACCTTTGTCCGTGGATTAGGTCCATACCTGTGAGTGGGATTGGGATATTGCAGGAAACTTATACCTTCAGACTACCTGGTTTTCTTGACAGTGAATCAGTTATGTTGGTATCAGGGTTCTCAGTCGCAGATTTGACTATTCTTGACAGAACAAGTTTTTGATCAGAGGATTTTATCATCGGGTGTATGTCTGTTCCTGATAGAGCAGGTTTCGATCAAAGTATTGTCATCAGTGGTTTGTCCTGGATGGAGCATATTTTGAGTGGGGTCTGAGGATCTCATCAGCAGATGTTGTTTGTTCTTGATAGGGCAGATTTTGAGTGGGGTCTGAAGATCTCATCAGCAGCTGTATGTTTGTTCTTGATAGGGCAGATTTTTGATTTGGGGTCTGAAGACTTCAGCAACAGATATTTCTTGACCGTACACCCGGGGTCCTTATTACCAGACATTTGCTCTAGACAAAGCAGAGTTTTAATCTTATGTATATGGTCCTGTCAGAAGGTCGTTCCTAGCAGATCAGATTAGTGGTCCTACACCGGGGTTTTCTTCTCGTCAGTGATTATTGACCCAGAATCCCCACAGCAGCTACCCGGATATATTATTGCATGACTGCATTTTGCATTAGCTCGCATATTCATGTTTGCATTCCATTAGCATGTGTCTGTGCTGCAGGCGCATTTCGTACCCTGATTCTGGTGTCCCGAGCAATATGAGATATTTTCTTCCATGAATGGATTCGGTCTTATCACTGCATTAACACTATGTTGGCACGTTGACACCAGAATTAGGGGTGATCTCCTAAGCGTACAGACACCCATGGCATTAGCATAATTCATCTTGCATGACAGAAGTCGGGGCTTGTCTTCTAACCTTTGTGTTTGCAGGTTTGACTCAGAATCGAGCAGCTCATACTAATGGAGCAGGTACAAGCTGAGTTGGGGAAAATCCAAAGCCAGCTGGGGCAGGTCATGAATGACATACAGGCAGTGCGTCTGGACCAGCAAGTACTCAGGGAGGAGAATCAACAGCTGCAGAATCAGTTGAGCTTTCTCAATGGAGTGGTGAGAAGTATGCTAAAGAAGGAGAGTGGTCAAGCACCCAAAGAGGAGACCAAAGTGCTTCCTCCGTTACTGTCCGTGCCACCTGTGCTGAAGCCAAATGGACCGCATAGATCCTTTACACAGCATGAAGCTCGAGACCTGTCTCGTCAGCAGCCGCGCCGGGCATCTCAGAATAACCCTGAAGGTCATAATCAAAAGAAGAAGCTACTTGATAGAGCTGTGGACCCAATACCTGTGAGTTACGCCCAGCTGTTGCCACTGTTGGTTCAGAACCGCATTCTCAAGCTTCGGACCTCGGATCCACCAGGTGACATGTCACCAGACGTTGACCTCAACATACGTTGTGATTTCCACTCAGGAGCACCAGGGCACCATGTTGAAACATGTAAGGCTCTCAAGAATAAGATTCAAGACCTTATTGACTCAAGGATAATTAGGCTTGTGCTGGGCGGCATGAGAGCATCGGGAAAGTTCATCCCTTACCCTGCAGAAGAAGTGAATGATTCCGCTCCTTTGCCTGAAGCTGAGAGAGATCTCGAATATGTCCCGCGACCTTTGGTGACTGCGCCGCCTCGCTCGCAGTTTCTACCTGGATCAAGTTCAAGGACGGAAGCGCCTAAACAAGGGACCGTTGCCATTCAGAAGCGACGACCTCTTGCTCCTTGGCGGAAAGAATACCAACACCAGGATCACAAGAGACCTCGCAACCACTTAGAACAAAGGAATGCTTCTTCCCATCCAGTGCCTGTGTCGTATAGCCAGATTCTTCCACAATTGATTCAGAATTCTTTGGTGGAACCGAAAGCTCTCAAGCCCGTGCCAGAACCTTACCCTCCAGGGCACGATCCTCATGCTCAGTGTGGTTACCATGGTGGATCTCCGGGGCATTCAACTGAAGATTGCAAGGCTTTCCAGGCGAAAGTGCAACAATTGATCGACCAAGGGCGTATTTCCTTTCCAGACGGAGTCTTGGTTGTGCGTAACAACCTCTCAGCTGTTTGAGCTCGCGGATTCCGAGAGTTGTTTCCAGAAGCCAGTGATCCAGACAGGCAGACGTCCTCAGCATTGGCAGTCCTCGGACTTTTTACCATTTGCATTTGTAGTTTCTTTTCTGTTAGTTACTACTTGCTGTTAAACATTGTATGTTTCGAATGGTGATGTTAATAAAGTGACTATGCATTTTTTCTGAACTAATTATGTCGTTGTCACTCATTTACTGCATTACACTGACACTTGCATTTTATTCACTCCACTTTATCACTATGATTAGCAATGAGCAGAGGGAGGATGATGAAACTGAATACTCATAATCAATGATCGTATTGCTTTCAGATAAAACCTTGCCGATGACGTATAAGGCATTGTTTCAAATCCCTAAACACCGGAGAGATAAGGAAGAGAATCCCTTGTTAACCACTTCGAGCCGAGGATTAGGAGTTTCTTTCGGACTTTTTAACCCTCACATCTCAACCCGGGGCAGGGTAGTTGTCGGTTAGCTTGATCGAGCATTCAAGTCTTATAGAGGAGTGTTGTCCTTCGAGGACCAATCACATCATATTCCTCGCCAGAGGTCGTACCTCACCAACCAGGAGTGAAACAGTTATAATCCTTTCGGAGCAATCAAGACAACCAGTGTCGCACGACTTGTTCCAAAAAAAAAAGGGGGAATAAGAAAGCCCGCTAAGTAAAAAAGAAAAGCTAGAAAGCAAATACTTAGGCAAAAAATCAGGGCATCCCGCAGGACTTCAAAAGGAAAAATCGAAAAGAACTCAAAAGGAGTCAGTCCAGGCAAAAATTAGGGAATCAAAAAAAAATGATGAATGAAAAAGAAAGGATTATAAAAGAGAAAAATCCTCAAACAAGGACAAAGTCGTGTAGATACAGACACCGAAAACGAAAAAGGAGTAACTGTCACTCCGAAACACCTTGTGAATTCTTTAACCAGTTGTTCCCAATGTTCAACATACCTCTCGAAGAGGCGAGCGCCCGAGCTAAGTTAACTGGACTTTAGGATCAGAGGTCATCACGTAGAAGGGGTGGGTACAAATCATAATTTGAGCCAAATATCCTTTGTTTCACGAACCGTGAACCCGACCACGATACAACCCTTAAAAGACCTAATTGAGGCAGGGTTTATTCTGAAAGCGCATTACGATAAGGTTGAGTAACCTGACTCCTTCATGATTTACTAATCATATCCTTATTGTATTTTTCACTGATCACGTCAGCACTATGTTTGAACTCTTTGGTTCATTCGTCTCTCACTAGCATGACACGTAAATGAGTGACAGTACAACATTTTTTCGAAATTTGCATGAACACTGCATTAAAATTACCATTCGTAAATAAACAATTTTAATTGCAGGTTGGTAGCTGATATGAAGGAACTTCAACAGGGAATAGTCAATCAGGACTGAATCGTCAGAGGTCTGAATCAGAATCTGGGGCATTGACTTCCAGTGAGTTTGGAATCAGTTGGTCTGAGGACAAGTCCCGGAGCATCAGTTGATCATGGGGCAGTTTATGCAAGAAGCGGTTGGTCGGAAGTGAATCTTCTCGAGACCCAATCAGGGGCAGTTATCCAGAATTCTTGCGATTTGAGGGCAGATCCCTCTAGTGTTCAATCAGAGCATGTTGAGTCGCTCATCGCTCGTTCAGGGGCAAACTACTTCAGAGATATTGAAGCCGACCATGCTGAGAGTTGATTAGTGGAGGATGAATCCTTCCGTTGTGCAGATGTTGGGACAAGCCATCCGAAGATCGTCTGGTGGCCAGTTGTTTTCGGTTCAGAATGAATTATCCCCAAAGGTCGGATTGGGGCAAGTTGAATTGTACTGGGGCAAGTTGTTCAAATGAGCTTATTCGCCCTAGCAAGAATTGAGTGTCGGGGAATCGCGCCATTACCCTTCCAAAACCTGAGTCTTCTGAAAAAGCCTTGTTGTCATTGGATTGTTATCCTACGGCCTAACCTGTTACTCGGTTCCATGATTGGTAGTCTGTGTTCCTTGTGTTGACGTTGTGGAATCAGGATTGTTTCTCAGCAGAGATGTACGGTTTGAGGTTGTTCCCCATGTACAGTTTGAGACTGCAGCAAATTGAGATGGCGTTTATCCCTTATCAGATTAGGGTCAAGATTACCCTCAGCAGACCAGGATTGATATCCCCGAAGCAGGGCGAGTCCTCCTTCTCCAGCAGAATTCAGTAGTCTCTCCTCCGCAGAATCTGAATGCAGAATAGTGAGCATTGATATGTCTCCCCAGGCAGGGATGATTCTTTTCCCCAAGCAGACGCATCCTGAAGGAACGTCATTTTCTCAGCTGAGTCGCGCGCCGGAGCTCGTATTCTTCCCCAGCACCGGGTCACAAGTGCAGATTTCATAGAAATGTTTGGGTACCGAAGCTCGTGGTTTCCCCAATAAAGTCGCCGAAGCAGATGTCTCCCCCAGCACCGGGTCACAAGTGCAGGTCTTGTAGGAAGCTGTTCGTATGCCGAAGGAGGCAGTAACTGATGGTGCCATACTGAAGTCTCCAGCGGAATTGTATTCCCCTGCAGAATTGCATTCTCCCCCGAAGTCAGATGATTCTTTCTTCCCTAGCGAAACTGAAATTCCTCATCAGAGTCGTACCCTCCAATGAAGTAGAATGATTTCTCTCCCCGGCTGAGTCCGCAAATCCCCAAGTCCGCTGAATCCTTGGAAGCAGTCGGGACCTTGAGTGGATGTTCCCTAGCAGATGTTGAACAGCTAACGCTGTATTTCCCCAGAGTCGCACTCTCTCCAGTGAAGCAGAATGACTTCTCCTTTCCCCAGCTGAGTTTGCGGAGGTCCAAGAGGGCCGAGTCCTTAGAGGTGATCAGATCATGATTGGTTTTCCCCAGTGGGGTGTTGAGCAGCTGAAGTTGTTTCCCCACGGAGTGGTTATCCCCAGAAGAGTAGTCGAGACGGCCCCGCAGTTTATTCTCGCGATTGATATCAGCAGGTCCAAGTTCTTGTAGAGCTTCGTTCCCCTGCAGCAGTCAACTGAAGTTGTTTCCCCTGCAGCAGTCAACTGAAGATCAATTCCCCAGACGGAGTCCAATTGATATTGGCGTGTCCACGCTCTCCTCAGCAGGATGATTCCTCTACCTGAGTAGTTCTTTCTCCTTGACAGGAGGATTTCCCCCTCGGCATTTATTTTGCTGACGGGATTGCATAGCATTGTGCATGATTGCATAGCATTTAGCATAAACGCATAGCATTTCCACCATGTGGGGCATGGCGCAGAAACATATGCATCATAAGCATGATCTAGGTTATTATCGTCTTTGTTTTACAGGTGTTCGACCGAAGGATCAGCTGCTCAGGATGATTCCTAGCATTCTCCCCAACGAGGTCGTTTTCCTAAGATGATTCTTAAGACCCCGGTGTAATCCCCACAGTCGCTCGCTCAGGATGATTCTCGAGATCCCAGCGAAGTCTTCAGTTCGAGATGATTCTCGAATCCCTCAGCAGGGCCATTTGCTCAAGATGATTTGTGGGATCCCCAGTGCAGTTTCCCGAGTTGGTTGCTTAAGATGATTCATGAGTTCCCCAGTAGCGTCCCCGGCGAAGATTGCCCAGGACAATGCCTGAAACTCCAAGAGAGTCGAGCCCTAGGGAGCTGCTCAAGTCGTGATTGGTTCGTCCCTAACAAGAGCTGCCCAGGATAATTCCTGGAATCCCCAACAGAGTAGGGGTCTTTTCCCCAGCAGGTGGTTGACATTTCCCCAGCAGCAGGCAGGTAGATTGATATCCCCAGCCGAGCATAGCCATGAGTGGTAGATGAAATGTTTTCCCGAGCAGATCCTGAAGGATTGTCCAGCGAACAGAAATTTGTTTATCCCCGTGGGTTCGAGAACTTAATGACATGAGTGTCTTGTAGCCTGAAGGCTATGTTCCCTAGAAGGGTCGTTCCTCAGAGAGCCGTTCAGAGCATTTAGCGCATTCCCCGTGCAGAGTATAGCAGTGGATAGTGTGTTGATCAACCTGATGTGCTGTGTTCTCCGGAGGAGCCCGTCATCCTCAAGTGTAAGTCCAGATGAGATCGGCAGAAAATGCAGCTCCCTTGAAGGGTAGCTCTTCCTTAGCATGATGGTTACTCTCCCCGAGAGGATGATTCCTCTTCCCAACATTTATTTTGCTGGGGCATTTCCTTGCATGATTGCATAACATTTACTCAAAAGCGTAGCATTCCGTTTCGCGCGGAGCATTACGCTCAGTTTTCCAGCATTCGCATATGAAGCATGAACCAGGTGGGTACCTTGATCTCGAGCAGAAGTAGTTGCTCCACAGTAAAGTTGGTAGGAATCGTCTGAGTGAGATCTTTCATTATTCTCCAGCAGTTGTTGAAGTCGTTTGGGTGAGCTCTCTCGTCTTTCTGCAGCAAAGTCTACAAGGTTGTTTGGGTGAACCCTTCTTCCTTTTCCCCAGTGAGTCGTCAGGATTGTTTGGGTGAACCCTCCTTCCTCTCTCCTCAACAGAGTTGTTAACCTGGTGGTTATGTCCGGTGACCCGGCATGTTTGCTTTTATTTAGCAACGACTTGACAGGATGTCAAGAGAATAGCAGCGTGATATGTTTGCTCCAACAGTGATGTCTAATCTGAAGATTGACTTCATAAACGCCTGAAGGCGATATCAGAAGGTTCCTGTGAGTTCAGATTTCCTTGTTGATGAATCAACGTGTGGCTGAAGACAAGGTTCCAAAGTTTGTAGATATAACAAGATGATCCGTGTTGGCCTGAAGACCAAGTCAGTTGTCCTGAGGTGATGATTGATTGCGATCAAATGAATAGTGTTTCTTCTGACTGAAGTCGAAGATGTTTCTCCAGCTGAAGCGGAGTTTTGCCTGAAGGCAAAGTGTTTGAATCCCCGTGGAGTCATGAATGGCTCAGGATACCACTTCTCTGACTGAAGTCACAGATTTCCCAAGCTGAAGCGAAGGTGCCTAAGGGCAAGGTTATCCCCAAGGTCATGAATGACCTAGGATTCATTGTTCGGACTGAAGGCCGAAGTATATCCCTGACTGAAATCACGGATGCTCTATAGCGGAGGTGGAGTTGCCTGAAGGCATATCCATGTATCCTTGAAGGCCAAGGACCATTTCTTCAGACTGAAGTCGAAGATACCTCCTGCAGAGTTGCCGACGGGCAAAGTTTACATCCTTGAAGGTCAAGGATGTTTATCTTCAGAAATACTTGAAGATCTGTTCTAGCTGAAGCTGGAATCGCCGACGGGCAAGGTTTATATCCTTGGAGGCCAAGGATACCATCTTTAGGAGTACTTGAAGATATTTTCTAGCTGAAGCTGGAAGTGGCCAGGGGCCAGGGTTTCATATATCTTTAATGTTGAAGTTCTACGGTGGGCTCGGTATGCAGTAGTATTTGGATGTTCGTTATGGTTCTGAGGGTGAACCCCAGATCAGAGTGTGCTTGGTTGAGTCTCTCATCCCCGCAGGGTAGCTCCAAATACGCAAGCGTACCTTTTGTTCCATTTACCAGGGGTGAACCCCAGGTCAAAGCTGTTTTGTCAGATTTAGTTCTCCAGCAGTAATGTTGGGTGTTTTGGTTGTCTGAAGGCAATATCAGAAGAAGTTAATGTGGATAATTGACGGTGATACCAGGTCAGTATTTCTCCAGCCAGTTGTCGTGCAGCTAGTATTGCAGTGTTTGAAGATTTGTTTCCCGCAGAGTATCGCGTGCTTGTGCAGTTGGCAAATTTTCGGGTTTACCGGTATTCAACCGCCTCGCACCGTGATTGGCTGAGAGCCGTTCGCTTCTCACCCAGTCAGGTTCAAGCCGTTTGAATAGGGGCAGCTGTTGCACCCCAAAATTTGACCAACTGGTTCTCCTAGCTGGCTCGTGGTTTAAATTCATGTTCGCATATCAGACGCATGATATTTGTGCACAGACAGAGGATATCAGAGTTACAGTTTGGGTTTCATTTACTAGATATGGCAGATCCAGTCCAGATCATCAGGGTTGTATTTTCGGAAAATTGTGCGCTCCTCGGTGATTTTCAGCTTGCACGGTGATTGGGGAATATTCTGATGCCAGGGGCTTACTGGTTGATTTGATCTGGTCGCACGCTCTTTTATGTTGGTTATTGGCCTCTGTCTGCATTTTTTAGGGTTTAATAGCTTTCTGTAGATTTTAAATAGGCTTTTAATCATTTTTAGGATTTAAATGGATTTTTAAACTCTTTTAAATAGTTTAAGTTTTTTTCTAGAGCTTTATAGATTTTTTTTCTTCAGAATTTAAATAGTTTTTAATTGGTTTAATAGTATTTTCAAATCATTTTTAGAATATAATAGATTTTAAAATTGTTTTTAATTGTTTTAGATAGTATAGAAAATATTATAGATTTTTCTTTTATTTTAATAGAAATTTAATAGTTTTTAAATAGAAATTAGTAGAAGTTTTATTAATATAGGTTTAATTATATTTTTAACCATTTTTAGATTTAATTAGGGCTTAATTAGGATTAATTAGGATTTGATATTTTGTTTAGATTTTAATTAGGGTTAATTGAATTTTCATTTAGTTAATTGTTTTTAGAATTTAAGTAGGTTTAATTTCTGATTAGTGATTAATTAGGGATAGTCTTAATTAGGTTAATTGAGTATTAGTCTTTTTTTTTATTCAGATTTTGGGTTATTGGCAATCAGTTTTCGTTGGGCCCAGGGAGAGTGTTTTTTTTTAAGCCCAAACAAGTCCAGTTTTTGTTTGCATGTGCAGTTTTTGGTCCAGAATTGGTGAGTGACACTTGTCACTATATAAAGCAACCCACGCGTCCCCTTCCAGGACCACCACGCCACACTTCAGACTTCCCCAGAACCTGACACGCGTCCCACTACTCCCTCTCTCTCCACACGTGCCCCTCTTCCTTCTCAGCCTCCTGCCACTTGTCCTCCCCACATCCCACACCGGAGCCCCAATCGCCGGCCATGCAGCCGCCGGCCCGGACGTTTCCCTCCACCGTAACAGTCGCCAGAAACCGGTAGGGTCGCCGGAAACTGCAAATTTGCAGAAAATACCCAGAATCATCCTATCTTCTCCGATCTCCCCCTTATTCCTCCGTCCACCTTCATCCATACCTCACCGGAGAACTTAACGTCGCCGGAAACTTCATCATCTTGCCCAGATTCGTCCCTCAATCTTCAAAGAAATCTCAAGAATTTCCCAGAAATTCCTCAAACCTTCATTGTGCTTCACGTTTCCAACACCTTCAATCCTCCTCCGTTTCCAGATCGTGAGGACATCCAAGAACGTTCAAGCAACTCCGAAGACCCTCAACCTCCGTCAACCTTCATCGCTCCCAGATTTTCTCCCCTTCATCTTCGTACACACGGCGTTCATCGATTCTACAAAGCACGTCCAAGAACATCCGCCGTCAGATCCCCAGAAGCTTCTAAGATCTTCGTCTCCCTCAGTTTTTTTCCCCAGAGAAATTATTGTTCTTCAAGCACACCTTCGCAAATCTCCAGAATCTCCACCTATTGAGATCTTCAGACGCGTTCATCAGGTATGTTCGTGTTGTTCATTGTCTACAGAATGTGCTATCTGTGTTAGTCCAAATGAAGGTTACAGCTAGGTTGGTTTGTGTTGGCTGAGAGGAGTAGGGAGGATGTTGAATCGTAACGGCGTAAGAAGAGGTTGTTTGATTTAGGGTTTCAGAAGGTTGAGATTGAGAGGATCGAAGTTTCTTTGAGAGGAGAGTTAGGAGAAGACGGCTAGGGTTTTGGGTGAACAGTAGCCAGAGAATTGGGGGAGGGGATTGTTTTGTTCATAGGCTGGTTGGATTAGGGTTAGGTCTGGGCTGGGTTAGGCCCAAAGCTGGTTTACTGAAGCATACCCCCATTACGCTCGTATCCCCCCCCCCCTGCGTGAGAAACGGAGTGAATTGGATTAGGCCTCAGGCCCCATTGATACCTACACCCCCCTCACTCGGCCCAATCAGTTTTTCCACTAGAAACCCTTGCAATTTACACCGTCCTCATACCATTTTCTTTATTTTTTTCATTTAGTTTCTGATAGCAATTGGGCCCAGGCGCGCCATGCTAGGCGCACCCCTCTTCCTGGGCCCATCATAGAAAGTGAACTGGGCGCTTTACCTTTCGCACCCCCCCATCCCCTTTAATTAATTTCTTTTTTTTTTTTATTCCCTTTATGTTTCTTGCATTTAAAAAATTCATAGAAAATCCAAAAATTAATATTTTTTAATTCTTATTTTTTCTATATGTTCATAATTTTGTCTAGAAAATATTAAATAAATAAAATTCCATTTTATTTTTCTTTTGATATTTTTAGTATATTTTTCATTTAAATAGCTTTTTAAATAGGTTTAGTTTGATACCTCATTTTGTAGAATTTATTTTAAGACCTTCCCTTAGTCTTTTTAATTCATTCTTTTTGGTGTGATTAGATATTGAATCATAGTTCCCCATAGGATTTAATTCTTGATTTTTAGATTAAAATTTGATTAGTTTAATTAGGTTAGCATTAGGGTATCCTAATTAGGGTTTAGGTTATGCATAAGTGAAATAACTCATTTTCTTTTGAGAGTTTATTTGATTTTTGGGTATGGGTATATAGGGATGGTATGGGTAGATGTTATAGACCCTTGTGAATAATTGATAGAATTTTCCCTCTTGTTTTAGTATTTTTAGGTATTTTCTGAAGTTGGATAATGGTTTTGACTGTTCTGTGGTTATCTGTTTATCCTTGGGGTTCATTTTGGGGAATTTGTTGTGGGGCTTAGTTTGTTTTGAAGATCTTGTTGAAGAGCATGATGGGAGAGAAGATTGTAGATCAAGACCCAGAGACCCAGAGCTTGGAGCTTATTCCCTGTCTGTGAGGCTTGAGATCCTGAAGTTTGAGGGAAATTCATGGTACTTTCCTGAGGAAGGCACTATGAATGACTTTCATGCTTTCTTCTCACCTCTTTCTTAAGTATCCAATGATGTTGGAGCCAACATGTGAGTTTAATTTCTCCTGAGGAGGAATGTAAACTGATCACAGTTGTTGAGCCACATGGGATACAACTCCTAAGTGGAAGCCTCATAGTACTTTCCTGAGGAAGGTCCTATGGGTCTATTCACTTAGTTCCATTAGTTCATCTAGGATTTCTCAAGTATCCAATGATGTTGGAGCCAACTTGTGAGTTTAATTTCTCCTGAGGAGGAATGTAAACTGATCACAGTTGTTGAGCCACATGGGATACAATTCCTAAGTGGAAGCCTCCTAGTACTTTCCTGAGGAAGGTCCTATGGGTCTGTTCACTTAGTTCCACTAGTTCAGGTAGGATTTCCTAAATATCCAGTGATGTTGGAGCCTTCATGTGAGTTTAGTTTCTCCTGAGGAGGAATGTAAACTGATCACAGTGGTTGAGCCACATAGGATATGATTCCTGAGTATAAGCCTCCTAGTGCTTTCCTGAGGAAGACACTATGAGTCTGTCTACTTAGCTCCCTTTCTTTGGTAGGCTTGTTTTGAAGCTTGAAGACTGGGATTGATTTCTCTTGTTTAGGGTTTTGCTTTAGGGCTTTGCTTAGATCTGATTAGGGTTCTGTGTTAGTGTTAGGATTAGAGATTAGATGCAGATGGATTCTTTCTCAAGCATGTGTTTTGTTTGTCTGATGGCATTTCCTTTCTTTTATCTGGTTATTGCTTGATAGCATGTTGTTTATTTTTCAGTATGATTACTGTTATTTCATGACTGGCTTGAGGTTGAGATGAGCTTGTGGAGGCTGAAGCCCCACACACATTTCCTCCCTCACTTGCATTGCATGCATTTTACTGTTAAGCTGATGCTTTGTCTGTTTTGGTGTATCATTGACATGATCCCTTAGGACTCTCATTTCCTTTGATAAGGATTTGATGATAGAATTTTAGGTTGAAACCTATGCATGATAACTTCTAGGAGTTCCCTGTTCAAACCTCAACCATAAGATGAATCCATGGCATGACAACAGTTGGACTTGATAGTCTCCCTCCTAATTGGGCATGTTCTCTTCTCATCTCAAAACAGTTTAAGATACAGTAATCATGAATGATTTCTTTCGTACGGTACGAGCCTTAAGCTATCTGAGATTGGATGTTTAGTATGGTACCCTTTGGGTGACACGCGACGCATTCACTCTCAGGTCACAGTCTCTAGTGCGGTTGAAATCGCAAATACAATAAAAAACACTTCTTTCAGGAGATAACCCGTGGTTTCCCGAACTACGTTTGCTCTGATCTTCCATACAGTGTGGAAGTACGTAGGCATAGGATGCGATATCCTAGCGAGCAACCTTCCCCCATAACACTTCGTAGGCCGAACTACGTTGACTCTGATTTCTCATTCTCTGATGAGAATACGTAGGCATAAAGTGCGACGCTTTGCCGAGTCATTTTTCTTTTCTTTTTCAGCCAGCCTTGATAGGTAGATAGAATAAAACCAACCCGTCCAAGTAAACAAACAAGCGTGGATCCCGTCGAGTACGACGGACGTGAGGGGTGCTAATACCTTCCCTTTGCGTAACCGACTCCCGAACCCAGACAATGGTTGCGATAAACTTGTCTTACCCTTTTTCGTCAGGTTTTTCCGATCATTTCCTTTCCCGCTATGAGGGATAAATAACGAAAGGTGGCGACTCTTCTGTCATGCCGGCACCTTATTTTCGCGCAAGCGACAGTAGTGAGATTAATTAGCATTTTATTTTTGTTGAATATAACCTCCTTGAATGTATGAGAACTTTATTTGATGATGATCATTCCAAAATATTGACTAATCAAGCAATAGTCCTCTTGATTCCACAGGTGTAAAACACTAATTCAGATGAACTTCAACAACAACAAGCTTGAAACAAAGTTAGGGTTAGAAAACAATGCTTGATGCTCTAAAATGATAATGGAATCTATGGGTCAAAATTGTTGGTATGACACCATGTAAGTCTCTTGCTATGTGCTATAGCAATAAAAGACTTAATCAAGTGGATTGATTGAGCAGAAGTATTAAATTTGTGGGATTTAAGTAAAGAATTCTCGGATCGAGGGTCTGAGCAGAAGTCTTGAACTTGAGGGGTTTAAGTAGGAAGTCTTGGGTTCGTGGAACCTGAGTAGGGAAGTATTGGACTATGGGTCTGAGCAAGAAGTATTGGGCCTGACAGGCTTGAGTAGGAAGTCTCGGGTTTGAGGGACCTGAGCAAGAAAGTCTTAGGCTGAGGGTCTAAGACAGGAAGTTTTAAGTCTGTAGGACCTAAGCAAGGAAGTCTTGAGCCTTAGGGGTTTAAGAAAGAAGTCTCAGACTTAGGGTATGAGCATTGTAAAATTCTTATGCAGTATGCATAAGCAATTGTAATCATGATTTGATTATAGTGAGTATCTCTTGTGAAGCAAGGGTAATAGACTACTTTCATTTGGGAGGAACCAATATAAATCTTTGTGTCTTCTGCTATTACTTATTTACTTATGTTAACATTCCGCTGCTAAGTATAACCAGAATCTGAACACCAGTTTAGATTCTGAACTCTGATCAGACGCAAATTAAGAAAATGGAAAACACAATTCAACCCCCACCTTCTCGTGTACTTTTCTCACCTTTAGTTGGTATCAGAGTGTGGTATGTACATTACACTTAACAGTGGTACAGATAATGATCCAATGAGAAAAGTATGTCTGTTAAAGACTTTCCTTCAAGAAGGAATCAAGTGCCACATGAAAAATATTACATTGCTTTTCCTACCATATTCAACGGGTGATTCTACTGAATTTAAATGATGGAAAAGTTAAATATATTTTTAATTCACTGGACTTGATAAAGGGTTTTGTGAAAGTCTATAGAATACCCTTGAAAAAGGTATTACTATAGAAGTTGATGGTGTAGGGATGACCAAAGTTTGAAAGTCTTTCTCACTAGCTCATAAGAAGCTTATTGAAAATATCTTCAGAGGTAGATGCATTCTGGTACGTGCTCTATCTTGATTCTTAGTATATCAACATCATTAATACGTATAATGCTCAAACTATCTTTAAATACTTGTGCTCAAATTTGTAGGAATCAGTTATGAAGCTTGTCCAGTTACATATCATCTAATCTTTCCAAGCAAATTCTGAGAAGATTGTTTTGAATTCTGAGAAGCTTGTCACAGTTATTCAAGAAGACATACAACTTGAGTTTACTGTGCCTTGTAGGTTTATCTTGCAATCTCCAAAGAAAATAAATGGAATTAGATTATGAAAAGCTATCTAACAGATCATCTTTCCTAAAGCCTGTTGAAGGATACTTCCTATGGAATGTCTGATGATAAAGAATTAACCTTCCTAATCAGAAGATTTCTTTAACTGGCTGAATGGAATGTGACATCTGTTGTTAGAAGAGTAACTTTAGAAGTTTTTAAGATATTCGTATTTCAACTGATTTTCCAAATCCAAGAACAAGGAGAAACACTACCAGAAGCTAATGTCAGAGGTCTTCACTGCATATTCATTTGAAGCTGACATTATTGCAGGGTTCAGAAGAAAGAGTAATCTGGCTCTATTGGTCATTATCGCTTCTGAAAAAGCATCTGAATCCTGGAATAAAAATCAAGTATTGAAGAGAAAGAGATTATTCCAAATCTATCTTGCTTAAATATTTGATAATAAGGAGTCTGTTCTTTAAGGTGATATCTTAAGTGACTCCATTGCATCTTGATTGAGGGTCATCATGAAATTTGTGTTAATGGATAATTCTATGAGAAACATTCAATTCTTCTTCGTGTTCTGCCATCAATTATATGACAGTTCTTTAATTTGTTTTATGCCAATCTCTGATAGCTCACACTATTTGGCTCTATGTTTTTCAAAAATTTCAAAGTCAAAAGATTTAATCCAAGACAAAAAAATCAATAATTCCGCTAAGAACTAGATCATGTTCATATCATGACTCATCCTAAACTAATACTCTAGAATGAATCATGGTACTGCTATCAGATTGAGGCATAAGGTAAAGGAAAACCTGTCTAGACCAACATGTATGGACTTATAGAATTATGAGTATCATTATTTAAATGTAGTTGCTGCATATATCAAAAAAAGGAGCAATGGCATCTTCCATGTTGCTTATTAAAGTTTGTTTGTAACATTTGATGGAAGAAGAGCCTACAACTTAGCTCAAGTTCTAGAGGTACCGAGTTTGGTGAAAGAATTGGAGTCAATGGTTTAACAGCCATTGAATCATAATCCACTCAAAGCAGTGTTCAAATTCTATGGTCAAATCTGAGTACTCATACGAGTCTGACCAAGAAAATTAAAGTTATATCGGTTCTTTTCTAGCTTATTACTTGAATCAATGAGATATTTGTGTATATATAAATACAAAGTCTCTGTTAGATTTCTAGATAAGTGCTTTCGATAAAAAAATCTTCAGAGATCTTTAAAAAGAAACTATGTTGTATTTGTCTATACTGAATATATCATTAGCTAGATGATGGTCATACTTATGGAAACAATTTCTTCACTTTTTGTGATGATATTGTTGTTTGTTAGCTGTTAAAGAAACCAATTCAATATTCATTAATAACTCATGACTCTTGTTTAAAGAGAAAATATTTGGTTCTGAATAGAATCTTGAAGACTAATGACTAACAGAAGATGTCTCACTTTAAGTCTAGATCTACTAGACTCTGATGGATGATAGCTTCTGAAAATTATCAGACTCTGAGATTCAGAAAGTGATTCTTTACTTCTGGTAAATCAATTTAAGTAAAAGGTTTTTCAAAAACTTTTATATTACTTAAACATTCATAAAGGTGAAAATCATCTAGTGGATTCAAGAAATATGCTGGATAAGAACCTTTGGGTAATGATGTTTTTCTTTTTATATATTATTGTCATCTTTATCCCTTGTCTTGTGAAACATCATTTTGTGTCCTTTTTTTGACAAGATTCTTATTCCTTTAGAGTATTATTCAGTTCTTTTCTTTTCTTTTTATTTTCTTTGGTTGTGTGCTGATCAAGTCAAACCTGAGATGAAATCTCTAGTCAATTCTCCTTTGAATCAACTAGTTGTCATCAATGAAAAGTTTGTAGATTTTGATGAGTTTCTTAAGCTAGGTTTTAAATTCTGGAAGATTGTGTCTGAAAAAAAGTTGGAATGGATACTTTGAGATGCTCTGTGGTTTCAATTATCCAAGTCCTGTCAAAGAGTTTTAGAGTAATGCTTCCATTGTTGAGCTGAAGTTTGAGTGTGATATTCCTACTTGGCATATCTTTGTAGATCCATCTAACAAATCTTTGGTATCAAATATTTGTCCTGATTCAATTGTTTGGAATCAGATTCTGAACTCAAACTTTCTTCCTAAGGATAAGGATCCAGACCTCGTGGACACTATTGAGAAGAATTTGCTACTACTTCTCAATTCAATCTTGCAGATTGATCTTGCTCAAGTAATGTTTGACTATTTGAAGAGGACTCTATCTTCCTTTCACAAGGGAAAGATTTTCTTCATTCCTTATGGAAGAGTTCTTTCAGAACTACTGTTCCAGCAGGGAGTTATCATAAGTTCAGAGGCTGATTCTTCTAAAATCCGGAGAGACAAGTTTGAAGCTATCTATGAGAGATTCTGATGTTAGACTTCTGCAAATTTTTGTCTTGTAATTGTTAAGACTTTTTGTGTTAAGAAATCTTATTGTTAATCTAAGTTTGTATATGCTTTTGTGTATCTTAACTTTTATAAATATTCATTTATATTGTTGTTCAAGAGGATAAAACAAATAGGATTAAAAACTCTAAATATACAACATTCTCATTAAATAGAAGTTATTACAAATTGTTAAGACTTTCTAGGCATTCGGATTTTCCCTAAGGTATTCCCTAGAATTATTTGACATATCTAGATTGTCTAAATAATCTTTTCATTCTCCCTTTGCAAACTCTACAGCTTCCTTTCTTAGTTGATTTATGTGTTTTGACCTAGAAGTTCTTCTTCTTCTGTGTGTCTCAACGAAGGTTGTTGAAGAAGTGTGTGCTTCTGAAGCCATTTGCTTACTTGTAGATCCTTCAGTTGCTGCATCACTCTTGCTTGCTTGAGTTGCTGCATTAAGCATGGCTATCTTTCTGTAATCTCTCTTTGGAACTCAAATTTGCTTTTGCTTATACATTTTGGTGTTCAGAAGATTAAGTGGTTATGAAAGTGAGTCTGCTAAGGGTTTTTTTTATAGAATCATGACAGTCATTACCTTTGAGTATTCATTATTTTATTATTTATTAAGTAAAATCAGTTTTAAATACTTACTCCTAGAAATGGTGTCTAGTATTCTAACCTATTAAGATTCTTTTAACAGTTGTGAATAGTATTGTTAACATGTTAACTATTGCTTCTGATTATCTTATTACTTTGTTAATGTTTTTATCAGAAAATCATTAAGGAAAAAATAAAGTGATTATTCCCATGCAATGTATATAGAAATAAATTGGTCAAAACTTCTTCTTCATTGATCAGGTTAAAGGATTATAAAATAAATATTACAAAAGGAATTGGTATGAATTTAGAATAAATCCCTATTTATGTCCTCCTCTTCTTCCTCTGGGACAACAAGACGGTAAAATATCTCGTTGAGCCTCTTCCTTCTTGTCTTCTTCATAGACTTCTTCTTTGGCTTCATCACAGCTACCGAAGGACCTGCTTTTGTAGGTTGTTAAAGTACTGCTGACAAAAATTCTTCTGAAGTGTTCATGGTAGAAAGCATAGACCTAGTAGCATATGCTTCAGAAGCGAATAACTTTTAAAGGTTTTGGATATTCAAATTCGTAGAGCTCTCTGTGACTTCTGTCACAACAGAGATTTTTTTGCTCTCAACTGATGACTCCATAACGTATTAGTGGATGTTGATGAAAATGAACTTGATTTTGGTTGCTTTTATAATTGATTATGAGTAACCTAATCAACAAAATAAGATCCTTTGCGTGATTCTTGAGACTGTTGTTGCACCCCAAAATTTGACCAACCAAATCCTGTATCTGGCTTATGTTTCAACCCATTTTCATTTTGCATCCGCATATCGCATTCATTGCATTTCGATAGCCAGATTGACTTTATCGGGATTACAACCTTCTCCTGGCGTTTCAGGCAGTGCAAACCAGTTCGAATAAGCAGGTTTTGTCGTAGAATTTGTGCTCGTCCTGGTGTTTTCAGCTTTCGCTGTTATTTTTTAGGACATTTCGGTGTCCGGTTTTTACCGTTTATTTCGCTATTTTCTCGCATCTTTTTTTTAATCGGTCTAATTGACTTTCATTGCATTTTCTAGATATTTTTCCTTAATTTCTAGAATATTAAATAGATTTTAAATAGTTTTTAGAGGTTAAATTTTTTTTCTAGAATAATTTTTAGATATTATTAGGTATTAATAGTTTTTTCTATTTTTAATAGATTTAATTCATTTTCCTAGATACTAATTGAGTTTTTAGAATTTAATTGATTAGTGTTTAGATTTTAAATAGATTTGTTGGGATTTTAGATATTAATTTTTTTTTATATAATATTAGAATATTAAATGTTTAGAGTCATTTTATATTTTTAGAATATTAATAGAGTTTATTAGTTTTTTATTAGATTTTCTCATAAGATTTTCTATTAATTAGATGTTAATTAGGATTTTAATCAGATTAATTAGTATTAAGTGGCTCTGATTAGTGTTGATAATAGGGTTTAATCAATGTCATTATCATTAGCCGTCTTAGCAGTTAATTAGTTTTAATGTAAGCCTTAATTTTCGTTAGTCATTAATAGTGAGTCTTTAATTCAGTTTTAGTTGGTCTTAATCAGCATTAGTCCAGTCATTAGTGGGGTCTAGTGGGCCAGGTGTCCGTTTCTGGAGGCCCAGTCCAAGGCATTGCCACATGTCCGTATATAAAAGAGTCCACGTATCTTTCTCTCACACGGCCACCTCACATCTGCATGCGCCACATCGCTTTCCCACCTCACCACGAGCTGACACATTGTTGCACCCCAAAATTTGCCCTCTTTCAAGGCTTGATTCATTTCTCCATTTCTTTCAAACTCAATGACATAAGGGAAATCCATCATGAATTCAAGATTCATGAATGGAGATAAAAATAATACTAAGAGGAATTTTGTGACATTACAATCATGTCATTTGTTACAAAAATTCCAACTTTAGATAATGTTTAGAAATTAAGCTATTTCTAAATCTTCATTCAAGTCTTTAATCAAATCTATGATATGGTACTCTTCATACTACACCATTTTTTTTCATGTGCTACATTATGCTCACAAACATCCAAGAAATATGCAAGAATTAAATCAACATTGGAATGTTCATGGGCCAAGATTGTGCATGTTCAATCATAGGCAAAACAGCCCCATGCAAGAGTTGAAGAATTACTACATGTCACAAAATCAAGAGGACAACATGTACTATGTTACAAGATCATTTTTTATGTCACAAAGTCAAGGAAATAGCATGCAAATGATATATTTACTTGCTAAATATCAGTTTGCAATTGCTGTCAAAGAGTGGTAACAATTGGCTACATGGCAAGATACAAAGCAATACCATCCAAGAGACTAATGGGCAAAAAGAGGGATAGTAGTATAGTATGCTACAACAGAAAAATGCAGCAAGTCATACTAGAAATAGAAGGGAAAAGTGGGGATGCATAAAAGGAAGAAAAAGGCATTGCCAAGAATGGAAAGTTGGTGATGAAAAGGTGTGCAAACTGTGTGGTTTTAGGACAGCAGAAAAGTTGACAGAAAAGGTGGAAAATGGGCTGCAAGCAAGCATAGAAAACATAGTATTCCTTACTATCAAAACACAACACAAGAAGCAAGCATTGAGAGGGATATTGAGAGCAAAGAGTAAGAGAGAAAACCAGAAAAATAGAGAGAGAAAAACCAGAAAAATAGAGAGAGCAAAAAACCAGCAAAAGATTTAGAGAGTGAAAGAGAAATACAAGGGAGCCATTGATAAGGAGAGCCATCAAAGCATAGAGTGAGGAGAAGTGAACGCCTAGCCAAAATCAGTTGAGGCTTTGCAAGGAGGGAAACAACTCTTGGGTATCCATTTCTTCAAACTTTTCTCTTCTTCTATATTGTGCATTTATCATTTGTTCTCTTGGTTTGAGTGTTGTTATGTTGAGTATAACATGTAAGGTCCTAATAGGGACCAAAAAACCCTTTGAAAGAACAACAAAAAGAAGCAAAAAACAAGAGAAAGTTTGGAATTTTTTCTTCTGGCAGCCCAACACGGGCCGTGTCACACGACACGGCCGGCCGTGTTACATCTCTGAGTGGCTTTTCAAAGTGAAAAATGCCCTGGGTTCACAACACGGGCCGTGTCACACAACACGGGCACCCGTGTTGTACCTCTGTTTGAGATTCTAACTTGTTTTTTTGGCCCAGACCTTGTGACACGGGCCGTGTCACACAACACGGCCACCCGTGTCACACAACACGACCGTGTCACACCACTTTTTGACCCAAAACTCTTTTTTTTTTCTTTCCTGGAACTGTGACACGGGCCGTGTCATACAACACGGCCACCCGTGTTACCCCACTGTTTTCCACTTATTTTTGTTATTTTTACCTCCAAAAAATTTTTTCTCAAGGAGTTCGCCGTTTTTATCGCATGTCTCGATTTTTTTTTAGCCGACTAATCCCATATGTTGTATGATTTTAGTAGGAATGTTGCTATTGTCCTTGGTGACTTTTGATTTAAAAAACCATTTTCAAAAGCAAAATCTCGATTTTATCGAGCCATTTTTAACCCTTGTAAGTCGGCCGCCTTGTGCGTCCGCCATCGACCTTGCTCGCTTCACCTCAAACTTTTTTTTAAACAATTAAATCCTTGACCCAACGTCAAGCGAATTTTCTCAAATAATGGTTAAGCCAACCCACCATATTTAACAAAACGATAAAGTTCACTTTGTATTGAACTAAAGAGAGGGGATTGAGTGTAGACTTCTTCCTTTCCGAGTGTTGAGATGCTCACTGTAGTGTGGGTGGTTTTGACACTCGTCTTTCAATACGAAGATGTTTTCTTTCCGTACCCTTTTTTCTCCTAAAAAACCTCGGCCCCGTACCGAGTGCATTTTCAAAACACTTACAATAAAATAACCGATTCTCTTTATATTGAACTAAAGAGAGAGGATTGAGTGTAGACTTCTTCCTCTCCGAGTGTTTGGATACTCACTGTAGTGTGGGTGGTCTCGATACTCGTCTTTCAATACGAAGACGTGACTTTATCCGCCATCTATCTCCCTCTACAACATTCTTTCCGTAACCTTTGTCACCTAAAAACCTCGGTCCTGTACCGAGCACATTTTTAAACTCTTTTCATAACAAAATTTGAATGGTCGTGGAGTGGTTAGGCGTAGGCCTTCTCCTATCCCGAGTGCTGACGTTTACCGTAGGGTTCTCTGTTGCAAAAGCACTTATCATTCAAAAACAAAAACACTTTAATAAGAGAATGAAGTTCTTTTTGTATTGAACTAAAAAGAGAGGATTAAGTGTAGACTTCTTCCTCTCCGAGTGTCGAGATGCTCACTGTAGTGTGGGTGGTTTCGATACTCGTCTTTCAATACGAAGACGCTATGTTCGCCACACCCTTTCATAACAAAAACTTTGAGATAAAGAATTGGGTACTACCCGTAGGGGTTACTATCCGAGGACCTATCCCGCCCCTAAAAAATAATTCAACAAATCAAATGTGACATCTTGCCTCGCATGGCGAAAACTTATCTTTCGAAAAGGATATGATACGTCCGTTCTACCGCAAACAGGTAATGCCTAAGTCTCCAACGAGCGAGCAGCAATACACCTAACTTCTAGAATGCGTACGATACCATCATCCATAAAAACATCAACAAATCGTAGGCCGAACTACGGCTGCTCTGATTCTTTACTTCGTTCAAGTAAAGATACGTAGGCACAAGGGCCACAATCCTTGTCGAGCACATTCCCCCTTATATTTTTAGTTCCCCGAACTACGTCGACTCTGACTTTCTCATATCCGTTGAGAATACGTAGGCCTAGGACCGCGAAGTCCTACCGAGTCCGTTCTTTCCCTTTTTCCTCGCGTTACCTTTCTTTCCCCGTTTCTAACCTTTCCCTCTATCCTTTGGAACACTCTTTTATAGCATAATTTTTAAGCAAATAAATCGCACACGACAAGCAAATGGTTCCCATCGAGTACGATGGATGCGAGGGGTGCTAATACCTTCCCTTCGCATAACCGGCTTCCGAAAACCAATCTTGGTTGTGAGACCATCTTGTCCATTCTTTTCTTAAGGTTTTCTCGATATTTTCCTTTCCCCTCATGGGATAAATAAAGTTCGGTGGCGACTCTTCTGTCCTTTTCCTTTTCGCCTTCCCCGTCGTTGCGCGTATTTTTCGAGTAGCGACACAAATCACCGGCCATGCATGCCACGCATCACAATCCCATAGCCTGCCACCTGTCTCACCTTCATCCTTCGCCGCCGGCCATGCAAACACCGGGAAGTCTCGCCGGAGAAATCATCACGGCCAAAAACAAGCCGTAACTGTCGCCGGAGATCCAACCGTCACCGAAAAATCCAAGAACCACCTTCACCTTCCTCATTTTTTTCCCAACGAATTCATCTAATCTTCAACCACCATTGTTTCCAGAATTCCTCCAAGATCGGTGCGATCTTCATCGTTTTTTCCGGATCTTCAAGATCTACATCAGGATCTTCACTAAGTTTCCTCAGAAGTCATCACATGCATCCTTCATCTTCATCCGTTCCAGTCCAGAAGCTTCTGATTCCATCCGTTCTTCATTGATCTTCATCAGATCTTGTTCAAGATCTCCATCGCTGTTCATCCAACAATTTTTCTCAGAAACGATGAACATTCATAAAAAATGCATCCAGTTCTTCGAAACCTTGAACCGAGTTCATCATCATCTTCCTAAGGAGTTTCCAGATCTCTTCATCCGTTCATGAGACTCATCAATCATTCGCCAGAAATAAAAAAACCTTCAACACGTTCATCGGATTTCCCCAGATCCTCATCGTTCATCAAGATCATCATCCATCTTGTTCATCAAGATCTCCGATTCTGATCTTCTTCGTCCAAGATCCATTAATCTCCAGATTCACATCCCAACCGTCTTCATCAATGCTTCTTCACCTTACAAGCAACGGTTCATCTACCTCCAGAAATCAGAAGAACCTTCGTCTGTTCCTCGCCATCATCAAGATGCACCAGATCTAACCTCTGGGAGTTGAGAAGAGTCTTTTGATTTGTTGTGAATTGGTGGATTTTGTTATTTCATTTAGGTTTGTAGGTTGCAGGTTGAGAGCGTGAGATCTGAGGAAGAGAAGTTTCAAGAAGGAGAAGTGGGGGAGATTAAAGGTTGAGACGGAGATTGAGAGTGGGAGGCTGCGGCGGAGGCTGAGTGGGAGAGAGGGAAACTAGGGTTCCGTTTGGGGAAGGTGAGAATGAGGAAGACAGAAGGGGCTTCCTGAGTAGGTCATTGGGCTTTGGCCCATTCGTTTTTTTTATCCACGCCCCCTGTTTTTCGCATGCGCCCCCCTCCGGCCATGTTTTCGTTTGGGCCTCACAAGCCAATGAGCCCAGTTGTCTCTACTGGACTTGCACCCTATTCCACTTCGCATGCACCCCCTGGTTCTGTTTTGATTGTTGATTGTTGGGCTGAGCCAACGAATTTCAGGATGCATCCTCCGTTTTCCTTACGCGCACCCCCCCTGTTTCCCTTGTTTTTATTTTCTGCTTGTTGTATTGCGGGCTCAGGCCTAATTGGGTTTTTTTCCAGGTTTTACACCCCTGTTCAGGCTGTACCCCTCTTCCCTTTATTTTAATTTTTGCTTGTATTGGATATTTGCTTGTAATAACTTGTAGTTTTATTTTTTCTATTTTTTTCTTCTTAGGAATTATAGTTTAGATATTTATTTCTTAGCATATTTTTAATATAGATTTTATATTCTAGAATTAATAATTATTTTCTATTTTTCTTTTAGTATAGAGTTTATATAGAATTTTCATTCTATTTTCTTTGTAGGAATTATAGAATATTGTGCATAGGATAGAATTTCCATTTTATTTTCCATATGCAATTTTTCTTTTAGTTCTTTAGAGTTTTCTATTAGGGATTTATTGCCGTATTTTAGGAGTAGAATTTTATTATTTTCATTTTGTTATTGGATTTCTCTCCTCGTTGCTCTTCTGCTGTCCGATTTTACTTAGATTTTATTTTGTGTTGGTCGTGTGACATGATTCAATTGGAGAATGATTTTCGATATTATTTCTCTATCTTGTCTTTGACACGGATATCAATACGCTACCTCTGAGAGTTTGATTTATCGTATAAGTCAAATCATGACGGTCTAGCGTTACATTGGTTCTGATTCGAAACGTCGTCATCAAGGATCCAGAGAGGAGAAGATTGGAATGGAGCTTTCGCACATGTCCAGGGCCAACGGAGCCGCTTCGTTCGATATCATCTTTCTTATTCAAGTCTCCGTGCAACCGTCGAGTGTTGTGAGCTGTAGCGTTAGATACGTAGGAAATGGTGGTTGAGGGGTTTCCTCTCAATCGTCTAGAGTGTTTAGTGTGGCACCCTTTGGGTGACATACGATGCATTCGCTCCTACGCCTTAGGTTCTTACGTGTGTGTCCCGAGTTCCTTCCCGTTTAGGCGTGTTAAGCCTGCTTCCTCTTTGTTCTCGCCCTGTGCGATCAAAACCTTTTTCACTCGCATTCAGGCGATTGAGACCCCTTCTCTTGCCCCTGTGCAATCGAGACTCATTTTCCGCGTGCGCCGAACTATGTTTGCTCTGATCTCTCGTGCCAGATGAGAGTACGTAGGCATAGGATTGCGATGATTCTAGCGAGCTCCCTTCTCCCTTTCTCCCTTTTCCCCTTTGTTGTAGTTAGCTGAACTACAACTGCTCTGATTTCTCGTTCCAGACGAGAATATATAGGCATAGGATGCGATATCCTAGCGAGCACACTAACAACTAATTTCTCTGTTCTCTCGATGCCGTGCGATCGAGACTTTCCCGCTAACGACTAATTTTCCCTTTCTCTTGCCCTAGCGCAATTGAGACCAGATTGTAGTTCTAGAACCCGTAGATTCCAATACCTTTAAACCTGACATACTACGTCCGTTCTACCGTAAACAGGTAACGCCTAAGTCTCCGACGAGCGAGTAGCATACACCTAACTGCTAGAATGCATACGCTAGTATCGTCAATCCTTTCTCTCACCCCCGTGTGATCGAGAACACCAGGGTTATCCGTAGTAGCCCGAACTACGTTTGCTCTGATCTTTCATGCCGTGTGAAAGTACGTAGGTACGAAATGCGATATCTCGGCGAGCAACCATCCCCTGTAGTTTCCCGAATTACATTGACTCTGACTTTCCCATTGCACGAGGGAATATGTAGGCATAGAGTGCGATGCTCTATCGAGTCAGTTCCTTCTGTTTAGCTTTAGCAGTCGTAGATAGATTGTTTTTCACCCATAGACAAACCAACAAGCGTGGTTCCCATCGAGTACGATGGACGTGAGGGGTGCTAATACCTTTCCCTTGCGTAACTGACTCCCGAACATAGACATTGGTTGCGATGACCTTGTCTTATACCTTTTCGTCAGGTTTTTTCTGATCATTTTCTTTCCCTTTTTATGGGATAAATAACGAAAGGTGGTGACTCTTCTGTTTTGCCGACACCTTATTTTCGCGGTAGCGACAACTGGCGACTCTGCTGGGGAGCTGCGATGGTTTCTTGGGGATCCAACGTCTCCTATGCGAGTCAATATGGGGATCCAACATCCCCTACGAGAGTCAATCCTAACGCTTGTTTGCTTGTCTGTGGGTGTTTATTTTTGTTTTGTATTTTGAATACTGATGTATTTACATTTTCCGCACTATATTATTATCTGTTGCTATTGTGCTGTTGTGGGAGGGGAGCTCTGATGAGTGATATGCCAGACCCAGGCTTGAGTGTACCTAGCATTAGTTGTGGAAAGTAGTGGGCGCGTGCATGCTTTGCATCTACTAGTGTCTCACAAAATCCATGCTCAGACGAGGTTCTCCCGGTTGACTTCTTTTCTAGCCCTTTGGGCTTGAGGGGTTGTTGGTTTGGAGGATTTTCGACTCTGGGGACCGATCATTTGTAATTCAGCTAAGTGAGGTCGCTTCAAGAGATGATGATGCCACACCTTCCTGGGTATCGTATCACCGTCTCTTAAAAGTATGTGACGCTGATGACCGCATAGGATGCCATACATGTGTCAGTTTAGGTCCATACCCATGAGTGGGAGGGTTTTTGCAGGAAACTTGACTTCCAGCCAACCCGGTATTTTGGTTTTCTCTCGTCAGAGCGAACTTATCCCGTCAGAGGCGCAACAATATTTAGAGCTTTGTGGGGGCTGTGATCCCGTGTTTGTTTGCATCTTGCATTGCATTTCATGTGCATCTCATGCTGGCATATCCATCCTCATCCGGAACCGAAAGCTTACCCGTCTTTTGTCTAACTCGCAGTTGACTTCCCGGCATTCGCATTGGACTTGAGTTAGTTTCTAGACAGATCATGAACTCCGCAGAGCAGAACCAGGTTGTTACCAGGGCAGAGTTTGAATTGTTGAAGAGCTAGTTGAGTCAGTTCATGGAAGGCATAACAGATATGACTAGAGGAAAGGACAATGTTCAGAGGACTCTGGTGAATAATGTTGCTCAAGCCCCGCCTTTGCAGATTCCTGTCAGAGACAAAGATGCGTCTTCTCTCCATAACACCGACTATCAACATTTCACTTTCCCTGTGCCAGATCCTCAAAGGGTTGTTCCACAGGTTAATGCTGAGAAACCGCGGACTGTTGAGTATAGGAGAAGATTGCGGTTGTTGGAAGATCAGGTGGCTACCCTGATGAGTAAGAATACCCTTGATCTGAATGCTTCGAGCATGTGTTTGGTGTCAGGTCTTGTGATGCCTCCAAAGTTCAAGATGCCCAATTTTGAGAAATACAAAGGGGATAGTTGTCCAAAGCTACACCTGGTTATGTTCTGCAGAAGAATGACTTCACAGGTCACCAATGACAAGCTTATGATTCACTGTTTCCAAGATAGTTTGATCGGAGCATCTTTGGATTGGTACATGCAGTTGGAGAGTGATAGCATCAAATCATGGTCGGATTTAGCCAATGCCTTCGTGAAGCAGTACAACTACAACCTGGATATGGCTCCTAGTCGTGTGCATTTGCAAGAATTATCTCATGCGGAGAATCAATCCTTTAGGGGGTATATGCAGAGATGGAGAGAATTGGCTGCTCGTGTTCAACCACCGCTTTTGGAGAGAGAAATGGTTGACCTCTTCTTGGGTACTCTGAAGGCCCGTTATTACGACATAATGTTCAGTTGTACAAGCTTTGCGGGCTTGATAAGAATAGGAGAGCTTGTTGAGAGAGGGCTTAAGAATGGAAAGACGCGAGATACTCCTTATATCCCAGTTGATAAGAATGAATCAGTTGTCAATTCCCAGGAGGAAGGGGAAGGAGGAAGTGAGGTTGTCTCAGACTCTCTAGCATCTCAGGCTCAGTTTTCAGACGCTTCAAGTGTTCAAAGTCAGCGGTCATATCATCGTCAGCTGCGTTAGCACGCCCGAAGAAGACCAAGGAAACCTGAAAGACAGTTTACTCAGCTACCTGTGTCGTACAGTCAGTTGTTGCCATATTTGGTCAAAGGTGGGCTGATAGTGCCGAAAGAGACTAATCCAATGATCTCGCCTTACCCTCCAGGTTTTGATGCCAACACCCGCTGTGAGTACCATGTTGGGGCACAGGGGCATTCAACATATGACTATAAGGTGCTTCGAAGCCAAATTCAAACTTTGCTGGATTCCAACAGGATCTCAATCACGCCTCAGGGTATCCAGATTAACGACCTTCCTTCATCCAGCCAAGTGGGTGTGTCAGTTCAGGTTATAGAAGAGTTCACTGAGAGCAGATGTTCAGAGGAGTATTAGGTTGACTTCGACGATCAATTCTGAAGATGGTTGGCTCAGCAGCAAATCAAGATGCGAAAGCCCGGTTCTCAGAAGCTGGCAACATGTGTTCTATCATGTCATTTCTTTGCATTTGTAGTTTCTTTTCTGTTAAAGCGCAAATTGCATTTGTAAAACTTGTATTGTTTTCAATTGATATTGATAATGAAATGAATATGCATGTTTTGATTTAATCCATTCGTGTTCACTCAATGTTTTAACTGATGTCAAACGCTTGGTTAAGCGGAATCCGGGGAGGATGACGAAGTCTAAAGACGCGCAATCTTCCGATTGTATGCTTTTGAAAATAAAACCTGATGATGATGTACAAGCATTGTTTCAAATCCCTAAACACCGGAGTTATAAGGAAGATAATCCCTTGTAAACCCCTTTGAGCCTAGTAGTAGGAGTTTCTTTCGGAAAACAAAAAAACCCTCAATCTTAACCTGGGGCAGGGTAGGTGTTAGCTAATTTGACCGAGCGTCCAAATTGCAGAAAGGAGTGTCCATTCGAGGATCAATCACACCTCTAGAGGTCGTGCCTAAAAAACCATAGTGGTTAAGCGTCAGGAGTGAAACAGTCACATTATCCCCCAAAGAGTCAGACAACCAGTGTCCCACGACTTGTTCAAAAAAAAAAGCAAAAAAAATCAAAAGCCCGCTAAGTCAAAACTTGAAAATAAATGACTTAGGCAAAAACGAGGGCATCCCGCTGGACTTAATAATCAAAAGAAGCTCAAAAGAGTCAGTCCAGACAAAAGTTAGGGAAAGCGAAAAAAACTGAAAAAAAAACGGAAAGGATTACAAAAGAAAAATCCTCAAACGAAATACAAGTCGTGTGACCCCAAGTGGCAAAGACGAAAAGTGAGTGGTTGTCACTCCAAAAACTCATGGTTTCTCGAACTATCACTCCCATCTTTCAACCTCTGAGAAGTGAGCGCTAAGGTCGAATTAGCTAAACGTAGGATTGGAGAATATCAAGGTGAACGGGTGGGCTAAAATAAACTTTGAGCCTTTATCTTTTCCTTAAAAACCGTGAACCTGACCACGTTACAACCGGAAAAAGTCCTAAATGAAGCAGGTTTGTTTCGAAGGCATACTTCGGTAAAGATCGCGTCGAAACTAACTCATAAAAGGGTTCTTCTTACCATGTTGGTACTGATGTTGATATTCTGATAAATGTAGGGGTGCTCAAATAAACCGGTTATTTAAATCATCCAGATCCATATCTAAATCCGGTTATTAAAAACCGGTTAATTATTAGTATGGTTTTAACCAAATTCACATTTTGGATATATTTTTAATATGGTTTTAACCAAATCCATAATTTGGACATCCATATCCAAAATAAAAATCAAATTAGTTAATTTTTTAATTAAAAAAAACTTTGAAAATTTTTTTCAAAAAAAAAAATAATTTTTTTTGAAAAGAATATTGTTTTAATTTTTTTCAGTAAATAAAAATTTTTCCGTCATAATTATTTTACTATTTATTTTTGAAACATCGTTGACGGAAACCAATTTATTTTTCATTTCAATTTCAGCTTTAAAAATTAATTATTTTACTATTTGATAAATAATATATAAATAATATCAATCTATACGATTTCTATTTTATTATATTTTATGTCACGTCATTTTAAATTTACCATTCAATTTTATTTGAAATATAAGAATGAGTGATCTAAAGTGAGTGGTTTTAATAGTGAATGACCAATTTAATGTTAAACCAATCATCTTTTATAATTATTATATATTAACATAGACTTACATATTATACAATTTATTAATTGTTAATATAATTGTTGCATAATAATATCTAAATACTTATTCTAGTATGGATGTATTATACTAAAAGTCTATATTGCTCTCTTCAAGATGATTAAGAAAGAGTTTGTTTAAAATTTCCACAACCGATTTGCAAAACATTTTATTCAAGATATCTAAACTATATAATATCTCCTTCATATCACTTATTATATATAACACTCTAATTATTTTATTCATGATTCAAAAAAACCATTAATTAGTCAATTTTTTTAATTAAAAAAAAACTTTGAAATTTTTTTTCAAAAAAAAATATTCTTATTTTGAAAAAAAAAAATTAATCTTTTTTGAAAAAAAATATTGTTTTAATTTTTTTCAGTAAATAAAAAATTTTTTCAAAAAATTTTAAAAAATAATTTTTAATAAAGTTAATTTTTTAAAATCAACATGAACCTATATATTTTGTTAAAACCCATATATTTAAAATCAAATAAACCTATATATTTAACATGAACCTATATATTTAAAATCAACATAGTAATTTTTAGTTACTAATTACTATGTATTTGAAATATTAGTAAAGTTAATTTTTAAAGGGAATTAAATTTCCACTTCGTAACAGTATTTTTAGTTACTCTTGTTGATCATTAATATGTTGATTTCTATATATTTTGATGAAAATACACACCTATATATTTTGTTACTAGTATATTGTGAAATTTTTAAAGAGAATTAAGTTTACACATAGTAATATTATAATTTTGAAAACATCAATTTTAAAATAAAATTAAATCAAAATTAATTATAAAATTGGTTATGGATATAACCGGTTAATAACCGGTTTATAACCATTTTAAAAGATAAAAACCGGTTATGAGAATTGATTTTAATAACCGGTTGTAATATATGGATTATTTATGGTTATGGATTGGTTTTGAACATTAACCATCCATGACCATCCCTAGATAAATGGTTTGTTCATTATATGCCATAAAATGTTTTTCCTTTTCCAGTGAACAGATTGGATGTCAAAACTGTCATATGCATTGCATTAATATGTCTTTTATGCAGAACGACTTGTTTTACTTGCAAGTAAGCGCTTGACAGCAGGAAAGTTTCCTACAGTGGAAAGTCTGATCAAGATAGAATGCAGAACGCCCGAGTACTCCGTGAACCGGGGCAAGCTATATCAAGTAATCCCTAGTGATGTCAGCCAGCCAAAGTCAGTTATTCTGAAGCAGTCAGGTCGAGATTTGATGAATCTCTCGAGGACGATCACTGTATTTCCCCGCAGATCAGCCAATCAGGGGCAAAGTCGTTGCAGACAGGGGCAGACCACTCTAAGAAAAGCGCAGAAGTTGTTTCTTGCCCAAGGGGCATTTGATCCGAAGCATCTCTCCGAGGTTCAGAGTGCTGGGGCAGTTCATGTCAGACCATCAGGGTACAAATTTTCAGATTTCCATTCGAGGAATATCCCCACAGAGATCCCACAGATTGGGGCATATCAAAAACAAAGGAATTGTTCCTCTCCGTGTCATCAGAGCTACTCAGAGCTACTCACGCAGGTTCAGCGTATCTTCAAGTGTGAGACGAATATCGGGAAGTCGTGCTATTATCCTTTGACCCTTCAACCAGAAACCGTGAATTCAGGCAGGATGTTTTCCAACGTCGGTCGTACTTGACCTATCACGGATATCCTAAAGCCCAATCCATATTGGCAATCACCATGAGGCCCCAATCCGTGTTGGCGCATCAGTCTCAGAATCCAATCTTCATTAATACGCTGGAAGACTCCGTCAATTTTCCCCAGCAAAGTCCATTTGTCGTTGGCACGTGTAAGCTATCCCCAAGGAAGTCCAATCATGCTTAGCACATTTGGTTATCCCCAGCGGAGTCGGTTCACCTTTCCAGCATTTATTTTGCTGGAATAATTCTTTGATACCCGGTTATCCCCAGCGGAGTTGGCTTTGTCTTCAGCATTTATTTTGCTGAAGCGGTTATGTATCCAGCTTTTCTCCAGCAGCCCGAGCCTGCATTTGCATCTTGCATATATCATCATATTTGCATCATATTTGCATTTCATCGTCAAATGCGTAGCATTCCCTCTTATATGGAGCATTACGCCATAGAAAAATACAAACATACGCATATGCATACGAAGCATAAGCCGGTTTTTCTATCAGCCTTCTGTGGCAACGTGAATCACTCTGCAATCAGTTCGGGGGCATTTATCCAGCAGTTTTGTTCAAATAGCTCTTTGGTTTATTTGATTTTCAGATCATACGACGGTTATGCTTTGTCCATCAATCATCTGATGACGACAGACTTTTCTTTCCGTTAATTCCTATTGACGACGTGTACCTCCGAGCAGGTTTTCTTCCCGTCAGTTCCTATTGACGATGTGTTTCCCCAGCAGGATTTTTCTCCGTCTACCTTTAGATGCTGTGAGTTTGGGTAGACAATGTTCTCCTTCGGGTGGCGTTTTCTCCGTCTATCTTTAGACGTTGTGAGTTTGAGTAGACAATGTTCTCCTTCGGGATGGCGTTTTCTCTGTATATCTTTAGACGTTGTGAGTTTGGGTATGGTTTTCTCTTCGTCTATCTTTAGACGATGTGAGGTTTCAAAGTGATCTTTCAGAGATGGCTTTCTTTCTGTTTATTGGATGAGATGAAATTTCAAGAGGGGTTCTCCTGACCGTTGATTCTTATTGACGTCGAAGCTCTTTGAAGAATGTTCGATTTTCCTAGTTGTTGATTCTTATTGACGACATGGTTCTTTGAAGGTGGTTTTCTTCCTGTCAATTCTTATTGATAATGTGGCCCCTTTGAGGATATTGTTCTTTCCATCAACTCCTATAGACGAAAGGATTCTGAAATTTGATGGGTGGTTTTGAGGTTCATTGACATGGTCTATATTGTTCCTCTCGTCTATCATTAGACGATGCGATATTTGAATATGGTTTTCCTCTCATCTATCATTAGACGATGCGAGATTTGGCTATGGTTTTCCTCTCGTCTATCATTAGACGATGCGAGATTTGGATATGATTTTCCTCTCATCTATCATTAGACGATGCGAGATTTGGATATGATTTTCCTCTCGTCTATCATTAGACGATGCGAGATTTGGATTGGTTTTCCTCTCGTCTATCATTAGACGATGCGAGATTCAGATTGTTGTTCTTCCTGTCTATCATTAGACAATGTGAGCCTTTGGGATGGTGTCTTTCCGTCTATCATTAGTCTATCTTTAGTCTATCTTTAGACGATGTGAGTATATTTCTCTTCCTGTCTATCATTAGACGATGTGAAAGGATCAAGTGCATGTTGATCCAACCTTCGGGTTGTTATCTGTGGTGTCACACAGGTAACTGGTGCTAAAGTTAGTTTCTTTATCAGATGATTGATCAGTTTGTTACCGTGACAACCAGATTCAATTCTCTGGATTTTTGTTCCTCAAGCAGTTTTTGCAGTTTATTTCTGCAGGTTGGCAAATTTCCGGGTTCTTTGGTATTCAACCGTCTTCTACCTTTGAATGTTTGAAAGTCGTTCGCTTCTCAACCCTTCAGGTCCAAGCCGTTTGAATAGGGGCAGCTGTTGCACCCCAAAATTTGACCAACCAATTCCTGTATCTGGCTTATGTTTCAACCCATTTTCATTTTGCATCCGCATATCACATTCATTGCATTTCGATAGCCAGATTGACTTTATCGGGATTACAACCTTCTCCTGGCGTTTCAGGCAGTGCAAACCAGTTCGAATAAGCAGGTTTTGTCGTAGAATTTGTGCTCGTCCCGGTGTTTTCAGCTTTTGCTGTTATTTTTTAGGACATTTCGGTGTTCGGTTTTTACCGTTTATTTCGCTATTTTCTCGCATCTTTTTTTAATCGGTCTAATTGACTTTCATTGCATTTTCTAGATTTTTTTCCTTAATTTCTAGAATAGTAAATAGATTTTAATTGTTCTTTTAGAATATTAAATAGATTTTAAATAGATTTTAAATAGTTTTTAGAGGTTAAATTCTTTTTCTAGAATAATTTTTAGATATTATTAGGTATTAATAGTTTTTTCTATTTTTAATAGATTTAATTCATTTTCCTAGATACTAATTGAGTTTTTAGAATTTAATTGATTAGTGATTAGATTTTAAATAGATTTGTTGGGATTTTTGATATTAATTCTTTTTTTTAGAATATTAGAATATTAAATGTTTAGAGTCATTTTATATTTTTAGAATATTAATAGAGTTTATTAGTTTTTTATTAAATTTTCTATTAATTAGATGTTAATTAGGATTTTAATCAGATTAATTAGTATTAAGTGGCTGTGATTAGTGTTGATAATAGGGTTTAATCAATGTCATTATCATTAGCAGTCTTAGCAGCTAATTAGTTTTAATGTAAGCCTTAATTTTCGTTAGTCATTAATAGTGAGTCTTTAATTCAGTTTTAGTTGGTATTAATCAGCATTAGTCCAATCATTAGTGGGGTCTAGTGGGCCAGGTGTCCGTTTCTGGAGGCCCAGTCTAAGGCATTATCACATGTTCGTATATAAAAGAGTCCACATATCTTTCTCTCACACGGCCACCTCACATCTGCATGCGCCACATCACTTTCCCACCTCACCACGAGCTGACACATCACCAGCCATGCATGCCACGCATCACAATGCCATAGCCTGCCACATGTCTCACCTTCATCCCTCTCCGTCGGCCATGCAAACACCGGGAAGACTCGCCGGAGAAATCATCACGGCCAAAAACAAGCCGTAACTGTCGTCGGAGATCCAACCGTCACCGGAAAATCCAAGAACCACCTTCATCTTCCTCATTTTTTCCCAACGAATTCATCCAATCTTCAACCACCATCGTTTCTAGAATTCCTCCAAGATCGGTGCGATCTTCATCGTTTTTTCCAAATCTTCAAGATCTACATCAGGATCTTCACTAAGTTTCCCCAGAAGTCATCACATGCATCCTTCATCTTCATCCGTTCCAGTCCAGAAGCTTCAAGGATTCCATCCGTTCTTCATTGATCTTAATCAGATCTTGTTCAAGATCTCCATTGTTGTTCATCCAACAATTTTTCCCAGAAACAATGAACATTCATCAAAAATGCATCCAGTTCTTCGAAACCTTCAACTGAGTTCATCACCATCTTCCTAAGGAGTTTCCAGATCTCTTCATCCGTTCATGAGACTCATCAATCATTCGCCAGAAATCAAAAAACCTTCATCACGTTCATCGGATTTCCCCAGATCCTCATTGTTCATCAAGATCATCATCCATCTTGTTCGTCAAGATCTCTGATTCTCATCTTCTTCGTCCAAGATCCATTAATCTCCAGATTCACATCCCAACCGTCTTCATCAATGCTTCTTCACCTTGCAAGTAACGGTTCATCTACCTCCAGAAATCAGAAGAACCTTCGTCTTTTCCTCCCCATCATCAAGACGCACCAGATCTAACCTCTGGGAGTTGAGAAGAGTCTTTATATTTGTTGTGAGTTGGTGGATTTTGTTATTTCATTTAGGTTTGTAGGTTGCAGGTTGAGAGCGTGAGATCTGAGGAAGAGAAGTTTCAAGAAGGAGAAGTGGGGGAGATTAAAGGTTGAGACGAAGATTGAGAGTGAGAGGCGGCGGCGGAGGCTGAGTGGGAGAGAGAGAAACTAGGGTTCCGTTTGGGGAAGGTGAGAATGAGGAAGACGGAAGGGGCTTCCTGAGTGGGTCATTGGGCTTTGGCCCATTCGTTTTTTTTATCCACGCCCCCTGTTTTTCGCGTGCACCCCCCTCAGGCCGTGTTTTCGTTTGGGCCTCACAAGCCAATGAGCCCAATTGTCTCTACTGGACTTGCACCCTATTCCACTTCGCATGCACCCCTGGTTCTGTTTTGATTGTTGATTGTTGGGCTGAGCCAACGAATTTCAGGATGCATCCTCCGTTTTCCTTACGCGCACCCCCCCCCCCCCTGTTTCCCTTGTTTTTATTTTCTGCTTGTTGTATTGTGGGCTCAGGCCCAATTGGTTTTTTTCCCCAGGTTTTACACCCCTGTTCAGGCTGTACCCCCTTCCCTTTATTTTAATTTTTTCTTGTATTGGATATTTGCTTGTAATAACTTGTAGTTTTATTTTTTCTATTTTTTTCTTCTTAGGAATTATAGTTTAGATATTATTTCTTAGCATATTTTTAATATAGATTTTATATTCTAGAATTAATAATTCTTTTCTATTTTTCTTTTAGTATAGAGTTCATATAGAATTTTCATTCTATTTTCTTTGTAGGAATTATAGAATATTGTGCATAGGATAGAATTTCCATTTTATTTTCCATATGCAATTTTCCTTGTAGTTCTTTAGAGTTTTCTATTAGGGATTTATTGCCGTATTTTAGGAGTAAAATTTTATTATTTCCATTTTGTTATTGGATTTCTCTCCTCGTTGCTCTTCTGCTATCCGATTTTACTTAGATTTTATTTTGTGTTGGCCGTGTGACATGATTCAATTGGAGAATGATTTTCGATATCATTTCTCTATCTTGTCTTTGACACAGATATCAATACGCTACCTCTGAGAGTTTGATTTATCGTATAAGTCAAATCATAACGGTCTAGCGTTACATTGTTTCTGATTCGAAACGTCATCATCAAGGATCCAGAGAGGAGAAGATTGGAATGGAGCTTGCGCACATGTCAAGGGCCAACGGAGCCGCTTCGTTCGATATCATCTTTCTTATTCAAGTCTTCATGCAACCGTCGAGTGTTGTGAGCTGTAGCGTTAGATACGTAGGAAATGGTGGTTGAGGGGTTTCCTCTCAATCGTCTAGAGTGTTTAGTGTGGCACCCTTTGGGCGACATACGACGCATTCGCTCCTACGCCTTAGGTTCTTGCGTGTGTGTCTTGAGTTCCTTCCCGTTTAGGCGTGTTAAGCCTGCTTCCTCTTTGTTCTCACCCCGTGCGATCGAAACCCTTTTCTCTCGCATTCAGGCGATTGAGACCCCTTCTCTTGCCCCTGTGTAATCGAGACTCGTCTTCCGCGTGCGCCGAACTACGTTTGCTCGGATCTCTCGTTCCAGACGAGAGTACGTAGGCATAGGATTGCGATGATCCTAGCGAGCTCCCTTCTCCATTTCTCCCTTTTTCCCCTTTGATGTAGTTAGCTGAACTACAGCTGCTCTGATTTCTCGTTCCAGACGAGAATATGTAGGCATAGGATGCGATATCCTAGCGATCACACTAACAACTAATTTCTCTGTTTTCTCGCTGCCGTGCGATCGAGACTTTCCCGCTAACGGCTAATTTTCCCTTTCTCTTGCCCTAGCGCAATTGAGACCAGACCGTAGTTCTAGAACCCATAGGTTCCCATACCTTTAAACCCGATATACTACGTTCATTCTACCGCAAACAGGTAACGCCTAAGTCTCCGACGAGCGAGCAACATACACCTAAATGCTAGAATGTGTACGCTAGTATCGTCAATCCTTTCTCTCACCCCCGTGTGATCGAGAACACCCCGGTTATCCGTAGTAGCCCGAACTACGTTTGCTATGATCTTTCACGCCGTGTGAAAGTACGTAGGCACGAAATGCGATATCTCGGCGAGCAACCATCCCCCGTAGTTTCCCGAACTACGTTGACTCTGACTTTCCCATTGCACGAGGGAATACGTAGGTATAGAGTGCGATGCTCTATCGAGTCAGTTCCTTCTGTTTAGCTTTAGCAGCCGTAGATAGATTGTTTTTCACCCATAGACAAACCAACAAGCGTGGATCTCATCGAGTACGATAGACGTGAGGGGTGCTAATACCTTCCCTTGCGTAACTGACTCCTGAACCCAGACATTGGTTGCGATGACCTTTTCTTATACCTTTTCGTCAGATTTTTTCCGATCGTTTCCTTTCCCTTTCTGTGGGATAAATAACGAAAGGTGGCGACTCTTCTGTTTTGCCGGCACCTTATTTTCGCGGTAGCGACAACTGTTACGACCAATAAATTTTTAACATGCAAGATCCTTTATTGATCCCGGTTACTTGGTTTTTTTTCCCTTCTTTAGAAACTTATCTTGTAATGATGGCCTATTATGCATTTATGATTGTAATTCTTTTATTTTTTATCTTTTTATTCTTTTTGATGTGACAAAAGGGGGAGAAAAGGTAGTAAGTATTTAATTATAAATTGAACCCATTCAGTTTGTACATAATGGTCATTTATAATTTTTGTATTAAATTTTTTTACATAATGGTTATTTTGTCCGGACGACATATTTTAACTTTCTTGTACATAGAACTAACGAGGAGCTTACAAACCTCGACCTTAGACTATCAGACTTATAAGGAGTTTACAAACCTCGTATTCTTATGTTGGAAAAGGAAGTTAAAATATTATTTTTAGTTTTCTTAAATATAGATATAAGGGGGAGCTTACAAACCTCAACTTTGGACTATTTGACTCAGGGGGAGTTTACATACCTCAGACTCTGATGTTACTAAGAAAATAAAAATACTATTTCTTGAAAGTAGAACTTAGGGTGGGTTTACAAAACTAAACTTTAGACTATTAGACTTAGGGGGAGCTCACAAACCTCATACTCTAATGTTACAAAGAAAATAATAACTGTCAAACATTGTCCTTTAAATACTTATGTTTGTCATCATCATAAAGGGGGACACTGTTAGAACAAGATTTGTTCATGACATATATTCCTTGGATTTTGATGATAAAAAAGTATTAAAAGAACAATGGTAATATTTGATGTTTGTTTCATGTATGCAGGTTCTAATACTTATAGATATATATTCAGAATCTGATATACAAAGGTACACTTGAGAGAAGCTGAATTGCTAGCTTCTGGTGGTGCAGAATCTGAAGAACCCTCTAAGTAATGTCTGGCGTAGACTCTGAAGCTGAAGGTCTCAGCTTAGAAGAAGCAACATAATTATCTCTACTCTTTGTGTATGTAAATTGGCTTCTGGTGATCATTCAAAATTAGTGATAAAGCCGAAGCTATTTGTATTGCAGAAAGCAGACTGCAATGTCAAATCAGTTTGTCAGTTAGAGTCTTAGTTCACAAGGCTCAAGAAAATTTGACATGCTTTATGGATATCTACTCTCAATGGATCTATAGTACATGATCTCTTTGAAGACCCAATGGTTAAACACGTTTCATGATTTGATTATAGTGAAAATCTCTTTTGAAGCAAGGGGATTGGATTGCTCTCATTTGGGAGGAACAAATATAAATCTTTGTGTGTTCTGCTATTATATATTTGCTTATGTTAACATTCCACTGCTAATTATAACCAGAATCTGAACACCAGTTTAGATTCTGAACTCTGATCAGACGCAAATTAAGAAAACGAAAAACACAATTCAACCTCCCCCTTCTTGTGTACTTTTCTCACCTTCAATTCTCTCCTAACAGTTTTCCTTGTCGAACTTGATAAAAGACTTAGTCGACATCCTTGTTTCGATTGACAATCATGAGAGATGGACGTTCTGCCTCCCTAGGTATCTCCTATTCGACCACTTGGGGCACGATTTGTTGTCCCTTATTTATAGTGTTTTCCTCCAAGACTGCCCATTCGTTTCGAACCTATCTATTTGGGATTGAATAATAGGTTGAACCTGCGCTAGAGGTGTGCCAAAAAAATCAGCAATTTAATTCATTTAGGTTGCCAACTACGGGTAACTCTGATTTGTATTTTGAATCAATGGGTTGAATATCGTACCCATCTGTTGAGTCAGAGTATTTACCATGTCATGGTAACTCTTATCCATCTACTATCTCATTGCCATTACGGAATTTGTCGTAAACGTTGGCATTGCCTGAGATCCAAAACCCATTTCCATCTAGGGTGGAATGGTTCGACCATGATTACCTATGGTTGATCCCTACGCCAAGATTATTGAATACATGTTTGCATCGTTATTAGAAAATGTCGTTAGATTAGTATGTAGGTTTGTCATCATTGACATTGGCATCCTGTAAGGTTGCCCACGTCTCAACATGGGCATTGTAAAACTTGTGGCGAAAGGCCTAGTCTCTGTCGCCATAATTGGTCTAGGAGTCACTAGGTGACTTTGGGGTATTGGGGACAAAATCGTCCCCTCTGGTAGAGTTGATGGCGCAACCGTAATTGATGGTATGACTGTAGTGCTAGCACTCGAAGGGATTGGTTCAGTCGACACTGTGGCGATCGTGCCTGCCTCAATGTTATTATAGGGTTAGTTCTCGATTGTTATTCCTGGGATTTGCCATTCTCCTGACATATCTTCTCATAGGTTTCCTAACTGCTCTCTTTGTTATCTTACCACTCCTTAGTCTCATGCAGGCTCACACAATGAGAAGTGAATGAAATGAAAAACTATAAAAAGTAAAATACACACAAAAAAGGTCCCACTAGGCGTGCCAATTTGTTTACTTGGGAATTTGGTAAACAAAACAAGTTTCTATTAATACTTAAGGGATTAAACTCAAAACTCTCCTGAAACATGTTTGTATGTATTTAAACATTCAAACAACATTTTACTGTCGAAATCGAAGGATAATATCTGAAGAGTAACAATGAAATTGTGAACAAGACTTAGAATATAAGGTTTTGGAAATGAAAGTGACTGAAATCAAAATGCAGTACAAAGTAAAATGACAAGAACTTTAATGCAAAATCGAAATGTAACTGAATGCAGAAAAGTGCTTGAAATTTATAAATGTGGAATGCATACGTACATTTTCTTCACTCGTTTGTCAAATACACAGATACTTTGAGTTTATAGAAATATGAGTACAATTGTGAACCCTTTGCAATAAGATCATGAGTCCCTTTATATACCAATTTAAAATAACTACCTACAAATGGTTAACTAACCCTATCACTAAACGTTTTAATCTCATGCAGTTGTTTCCTTCGACGAGTTTCCACGTGCCTTCGAGTAACCGTCTATTTCAAATCAATTTTCACTCTTTCAACACCATTCAAATATTTTAACTACTTTTACTGGTCGCCAAGAATTGAATCAATGTTGTCGGAATCACCAGAATCAACAATGTTAAGACAACACACTCTGTATTACTTTCCACACTCGGTATCCAATTGTTTCCATTGTAATGATGAACTCTAAACTTAACCAACATAGCATTGTATTCAATAAGGCAACAACTTACAAGCATAACAAAATTCACCAAGTCCAATGCTCTAACAACGTTCTTCGACTCCATTTAATTTTAACTTTCCACATAGCATAGTTATTGTTTTTACTTGCCCTTTATATTGATAAAAAAAATCCAAGATAACAATAGACCCCAATCTAAATAAGTTTATGAGAGAGAATTGATGTTGTTGTCCAAAAATGGAAACTAATATTTAATGGGAAGACATTTCATTATTTTAACTGATCAAAAGAGTCTCAAATTCAAGTATACTTCTAAATTAATGGGGCAAATTTTTAAATTCAGTATAAACCCAAACATGAAAATAGACATTTTTTCCCCAATAATTTCTACTAATTCCAAAGAAAACATTTCCTCAACAATAATAAATAAACAAATGACATTGGATCCTCCACTAAACAAAAGATCCTATGACCTGTCCAACATGTTCCTCCATTGTATTCTCCCTTTCCATTCCTTTTCATACACACATACACAAACAACAAACAACAAGAATATCAATAACAACAACAATATAGACAAAATTTCATAATTGATAATGCCATCATTTCAAAAGCATCCAAGAAGTTTCTTTGGAATGGTTCCAGTTGCACGATGCTTTGCAGCTATTTCCTCTGCTTTCAGATTTTCTTCACCGCGTTTTGCTTCAACCATTGCTCTCTTCTCCTCTGCTTGTTTGTGAATCATAGCTATTTTGTTCTTCATTCTCTCACCATATTCTGCTTTCTTTTTCTCCAATTGTTCCTGCCAAAATGTCCAAAATAAATACTTTATTTCATACTATTTCACAAAAGCAAAATAATAATTGATACTATAATATACGACAAGAACAAAGAAAAAACATCATTCATTTTTTCTTGTCAATAAAAGCATATTATTATTATGACATGTAATGCACCAACATGCATTATTATTTATAGTGCTATTATATTTTAATCAATAATAATTAACTTTAATAAATAATTTTAAAAATAGATTAAGTATTACCTCCATTTTTCTGAGTTGAGCTTCTAGAGCTGCTTTCTTGCTGTTTTCCCAAGCAGCAACAGTAGATAGCTGCTTTTGTGCTCTGTTAAAAAAACAATAATTCCTAAGTTTTAGGATATTAAACATAACGGTTGCGGTCACGTAAAATTTTTTATAGTTTCGATCAGTATATATGTTGCGATATTGATTGCAGTTGTCGCGGTATGAGTTAGCCACAATTTCTTTTTCATCATAAAAAGGTAAATAATTATATCTATATGGCACCTTCCAATATTGTTTAGTCGCAGATGTTTTCGCTGTAACAGACTGTTTTTTTTAATGATGTTTAAAACAAAGATGAAAACAAATTCTTACTTATTATCTGCTTTGGATTTTTCACTTTCTTCCCATGCCTTCACATTAGATAATCTTTTCTCTTTCTCTATTCCGGCAAGAGCAACATCTGTAGACCATAAAATTCATAAGTTGAAAACAAGACTTATCGAAATGTTATAAGTTGTTTGCATAAGTTGAAAAGACAATACTAACCTCTATCAAGGGATCCTCCAGAGACTTTCTTTTTAACAGGATCTGGTGTTTCTGTATATCAAAAGAAAAATGGTAAAGAAAAGCAATGATCTTTAGGGTAATTTTTCTTTATTGGATTCTAAATAGATGCTCACTTTCTTATTTTTGTTCATTAAATTAAATTAAAGATGCTGGTGAGACATGACAAATTATTAGAATAACTTTTTCTATAAATCAAAGCATCATTTACATAAAGAGAAAGACTTTTCCTTGCAACATGGGGGACAATACTAATTTATAAACAATTTTAGGGGCTAATGAAAATCATTTTAATAGGACAATGGAGAAATTATTTATTGACTTATAGAACAAGAAATGATGTAATAAGCTTAAAGTATATATAAAAAAAATAGCTTAATTTTTTTTTAATAGATTAATGACTAAAATTTTTGAAATTTTAATAAGTAAGTGGAACAGAAATGAGGATATTGCAGTGGAAAGGAGTGTAGCGGAATTAATGGGATAATGAATGGTTGTTCTTTTAGCCTAATAACCAAAATTTTACTCTTTAAAAATAAATAAATATGATGTCGCGAATTCAAATATGTTTAATCAGATGCCTGATCAGATACCATTGCATCTATCAACTAAATTGAATTAAAGAGACAAATAAGTAACTCAATTTCATTATAGTAAATATCAATTTAGTTAGCTTGAGTACCAAAAACTTTTGATAGCTAGATATTCTCTCAAAAATGTATTGAATAAAGGAGAGAGCAATCATTTATGTTGCTATAATGAAAATAGAAAGAGTCAAACACACTTTTGGAAGGCAAAGAAAATGAGGTACCCTACCCATATTAACAAACAAGTCACATCATAGAAAGCATCCAATACCATAACTAATAATTGCAAACCATACCTAATTACAGGTCATTGATTGAAGATGTGAACTAAGCATTTGGATAATTGAGAGAAAGGAGAAAGTGAATTACTTAAAATTGAAAACTTTCTCAATTCATAAACAAAATCTCTCAAACTAACAATGAAAATTGAAATCATGAAAAAAAAAACATAAATAAATAAAAGTAGAACTCTTCAATCCCAATAAGAAAAACATTGGATAAAACATCATACAAGAAGAAAAAAATCATGCTTTAAACAATTACTATAGTATGAACATTAATGATTAAATACATAAAAAAGAACCATAGTTTCATTAACTTTAACACACCCTATGAAGCTATATATTGATTCAATAGTAAAAATTGAATTTTGACAACAACCCATGATTTTCAAAAGCCAAAACATTAAAAATTTAAACATGGGTGGAAGGAAAAAAGAGAACAAACTCACTCTCATTATCCACAACAACAAGAGCCTTTGTTTCCTCCGCCGCAGGTGGTGGTGGTAGTGCAGCAGCTTTCTTATCAGCAACATCAGGCGGCGGAGCCACAGATAGTGGAGGTGCCGCCGTAACCGGAGCCGGAGCCGGAGTTGGGACCGGAGCTGCAACTGGAACTGTTTCTTTACTGGCTTGGAGCTCAGCCATAGGTTCGGAGTTTGGTTCGGTAAAATTAATTAAAAAAAATAAAACTATATAAAGAGAGAGTTAGAAGAAGTTAAGGTTTGTTATCTGAAAAGAACAAGAACAATTACAACGTATTTGTAGCAACGTTAAGATGAACAAAGGTGTGTGTGGCTTTTCAACTTAAAGAGTGTTTTTTTTTTTGTTAATTTTAAAGTGAGACCGTGTCGTATGTGTGTGTGAGTACCGTGTTTTTCTTTTTGGTGAGTATTCGGAGATTTAGAGTCGTTGATTTAAGATGAGGTTTGATCGTACGGTGGAGGTAGAATGCCGACACGGTAATAGGTAATAAGTGAATGGGATTGTGCCACGTGTTATTGAAAAAAGTGAATGTTGCATGGCGAGGTGGTCGTCTTCTACTACTACTTCTTCTTCGGTTGGTGGGTTCCATGGTGTTAACGTGGGACCATGTTTCAAAGAGATTTTGATAATGTCGACAAAATTATGAATAATCCATGGTTGGTCGTGGTACTATTTTTATGAGATCTTTGTATCTTTTATTTTATTTATGAGATTCACATAAATATATGTTTGGGAATACACGTATTTATTAGGTACTATGGAAAAAAAAAAAATATATTAGGTTGGATTAAGTGGGGGTCTTGACAATTTTAAAAAAAAAAAACTATTTTATTTAAAGTATAACTATATACTACAATGTCTTTAATGTCAAGATTTGTCATCATCTTTCCTCTTTCATTCGTTTTTTAGGGGTTTCATATTCTTTTTTTTCAACATTCATCTTGTTCAAGATTTGTCTTTAATGTCAAACTATTCAAGCAATACTTCAATGTCCAACAACCAAAGCTTACAATTATTGTATCTATCATGACAAATCTATGTAACAGTTTTGTTGATTTCATTATTATTGTTATGAGAAACAATTTGTGTTCAACATACTCTGTCATTATCACTGATACAAAACATCGGTATAACACTGATACAAAAAACAAGTATAAAAGAGTGAAAAAAAACACTGGTATAACATATTAGTTTAGGGATCAAAGTGAAATGGTATAATATAATTAAGGGGCTAATGTTAAATATGTAATATAATTAAGAGACTAATATGAAATATGTAATAAAGCTAAGGGACTATAGTGAAACATTTATTATAGTAAAGAGACTAAAGTGAAATATGTAATAGAGTTAACATAAATAGATATCAAAATTTTATATAATTTGGAAGTGTGTTACATAATAGAATTTCATATAATTCAAAATGGAGTTATATATCATATCATTCTAATAGTCATTAACAAAATTACATATTAGTATTCTAAAAGTCATTACATTCACAAAAGTCATTACATTCACAGTTTTAAACAGTTACTCAAATGGCATTATAAGTCACATCATTCCCAAAGTCATTACATTCCAAAACAGTGCAATAAAATAGCAAAACAATAAATCATAGACATAATTATGGTTGGTTTAAAAGTGAGTTTCGCCCTTTTTGAAGTCTTATTTTATTTTTAGGCGGTGGCTAAGTTGAAGATATTGATGGTGCTTCCTGACTGCGAGGTGTTGGTTAAGTTGTGGATGCAGAGTCACCTAGTGTTACCTGAGTTATGGGTGCAGAGTCATCTGGTGTTGGCTGAGTTATGGGTGTAGAGTCACCTGGTGCTTGTTGAGTTATGAATGCAGAGTCACCTTGTGTTGGTTGAGTTGATTTAGCCTGACTTGCTTCTTTAGTAAGTGGTATTGAGAGCTTGAATGTGGCCTTGTTGTAACCATTCATATGACACCGACTACATTTGATACCAAATTTTGCTCGTTTCAGTTGTGACTCATTTCCCACCATTTCTCTAGCCTCCTTATTCCTTCTCTTTATGAGCCTACCAAGTTGTCTTTTCATTAGTGGAGGTTGTAGATCAACAAACTATGTTTTTGTCCACAGAGATTCCCTATTAACTAGATATAGCATTGGTGCATAGAAAGCCTCATAGTAATCCTTTTTGTAGCAGACGGACACAAAATCATCAATTTCTAAGTGTTGATCCTTCATACATGAAATTGCATAACAACATAGCAGTCTTGTCAGCATCCACCTTCTACAAGAGGATTCATTTTTGGAAAGATTAACAATGAATTTTTCTCCATTATATGATATATGCCTAACCACGTAGTCATATTTACCTGCACACCTATAACACATGAAGAAAGCACAAATTAATCATAATACAATTGTAACAAATATACATAATACAATTGTACAAATCAACACATTAGCTCACAACCAATGGTTTGTTTTTTGTGACTCCTTTTTCATTCTCTTTTTGATATTTGGTAGAATATTACCTTCATATTTGGCAATCTCATGCCTATTTGATTCCCGCCTCTACTTAAGATACACTCTAATCTCTTTAATCATAGTGACAATAGGCTTGGCTCTTGCATTTACAAATACTGAGTTGAATGCCTCTGACTTATTATTCACCAAAGTGTCACTTCTTGAAGTAGTTCTAAACCTTGATTTTCTCCAGAACCTTGATGGAAACTTCATAAGGTGCTTGAATGCATTCTCGTTGACACCCTTGATTTCAAGCATGACTTTTTCCCCAAGCATTGACGTGGCTAGCAATTGCAGCCTTCCGCATTAGTTCCTTTAGTTTGACACTTGGAAACTTCCTCCTAAATTTGATGTATAAATGTCTACAAACACAATAAAAGGACTAAAGTGAAGCCTCTTACATAGTAAAGGGACTAAAGTGAATGCATTTAATTCAGACTAAAATGAATGCATTTAATACAGACTAAAATGAATGCATTAAAGGGACTAAAGCGAAGCCTCTGACACAATTAAGAGACATTATAATAAATAACGCTTTTCATGACGAGACTTTCACCTCGAACAATAGAAAACTGAGGTATAAAGCAAAGACGCGCTATTTTTTATTATTTAAAAAAAATATAAGTTCCCTCGGGTTTTCAAAAAACTGAGGTGAGAAAATAAATCACTACAAACATTGATTCCCAGATATCGCAATTTCTGACTCTATTTGTTTATAAGTGTAAACAAAATATTCTAACCCTTCGGTTTTCTATTTAACTGAGACATAAAATAATAAGATTTTACTATAAAAGCACTCGTTAAACATATTTTACCCTAATCCTTACTAATATGAAGCCGCCTCAAGCATCATTCTTTGGGATGAATTACAAGACAGAAAAAATCTTCAATGTTCTTCTATCTTGAACGAAATATTTTTCTCGCCCTGACAATCTATCTCGGATAATGGTGTTGATGTTGTCGCTGTTGTATTTTTTTAAAATAATCCTTAGTTAAAGAAGGGTACCTAGTTGATAGATTACAAGTGCAGAAAATTATTCTTTCTTCAAGTTACCTAAAGAAAGGAGCTTAAACAACAATGATGTGAGCTCAACCTTTGAAAAGAGCTCAAGTGATAGATTGCAAGTGCATAAAATTACTCTTGCTTCAAGTTAAATAAAGAATGGAGCTTAACCAACAAAGAAGAGAACTACCTCAACCTTTAAAGAGTACTCAGTTGTTAGATTGCAAGTGCAGAAAGTCATTCTAGTTTTTTTTAAAAATTGTTTTAGTGGGTATGCAACAAAATTTAGATATCGCCAAAGATTTGTTGTAAACAATGTTTTTTTAATATTTGTGTAAACAATGTTTTTCCCAACAAAAAAAAAAGAAATAGTCATCTCGGTTTTCTTTGTTACCAAGGTGATAGTTAATATAAAATTTATTTATAATATTCTGTATAAACAATGTAATTTAAAAAAAAATTGTTTATTCACCTCTGATTTTTTCTTGGCCGAGGGGATAGTTAAGCATTTTTTTTACTATATTCAACGTCCTTAAACAAATATTTGCCGTACATTTAATGTTTATCAACACTCATGAATCTTCCATTAATTATCTGCGTGAAACCTAAGGGACGTTCGTTATAAAAGCATGTTGAATATTGAAAATATAACCTAAATGAAACATAAAGCGCTTGAAACATAAAGATATTTGGAAAAGTTCTCTAAGATGGATTGCAACAGCAGAAAATTACTTGAGTTTAAGGTTTGTTTTCTTAAATATTTATTTGATCATAAAATCATATATTTGAATATTCATATTATTTATCTAACCCTTTTTTTTTGCTTCAGAATCAAATGCATGCAAGATCCGTAGAGAATAATCTTGCACCCAACTTTTGATCTTTCCCAAGATTCAATAATTTCAAGATCTAAAATCTATATTTTCTTAGAATTTGATTTTTGCGTAGATCTCTAGGAAATTTGATTTTTATGTTAAATAATATAATATTATGGATAAACAATGTAATATTCTAGGTAAACAATGTAATATTTTGAGTAAACAATATAACAACTATTAAAAAAAGTTGTCTAACCCATTGATTTTAAAGATAAATCAAGATGAAAGACACACTAGTTTTGAAAATAATAAAAGTGTTGTTGTTGGGGTTCAAACTCATGTGCATTTAACTTTACTTCTTGGTTTTAATACCACTGAGGTAATAAGTTGAGAGTTCTTATATTGCCATCTGTTACCTCGCTTCTATCGCCGAGGTATTATGCACTTTGCTTCTGAGGTAAAAAAATTTTTGTAGTACTAAGACTAAAGTGAAACGTATGACATAGTTAAAAGACTAAAGTGAATGCAGTAGATAGTGACTTCTTGGTTATAGTCAATGCCCCTAATGCCCCTTCCAAAGTAACATTCTCTTCTGCATATTCCTGGTTATAGTTCAATCTTTCAACTTCTTCCTGGTTACATCAAGTCCCTCCCTGACTTTTTGGTTATAGTCAATACCCTTAATGGTCTCCTCCATAGTTACATCCTATTTTGTATCTTTTTGGTAAATGCCCTCAGTGGTCCCCTCTAAAATAACATCCTTTTCTACATCTTCTTATTCATTACTCTCCTTCATCAAACTTGTTAGTTTCTTCATTATTCAAATCTTCAAAAAATGTCTTTTTTTCAATTATTTAAATAATCCAAATTGTACTTTTTTGCATAACTCAAATCTTCCAAACTATCTTTTTCTCCTACCTCACATTCTTCTTCTTGTTCATTGAGTCCTATATTATATTCTAGGAAAAGTATTGGCTCTTCAATAATATCAGGTTGTGAGAGTTGATGAATGACATATAAATGCACATTCTCATTAATCACTTATATGGTTTTCATTTTCTTGGTTCCTAAATCGTCTTTCAACAAAATAAGCTTATTATCCATTACATCATAATACCACAGACTCTCCACATTTGAGTACCCTAAATCCTTTAAACCATTCAACACTTTAAATTAACTTCAGTAATCAAGGTCTATTTTTCAAACTTTATCTACCCCTTGTAACTTGATTTCTTAAACTCAAAAAACTCACCTCCATAATGAAGAAATTAGGCTAAATAATGAAGAAATGAGAAGATGCAAAAACAAAAAAAGGATTGATTTTTAACAAGCTAAACAATTGTATTTGTAAATGATGAAGAAATTAAAGGACGCAAAAATGAAAAAGAGTTTAGTAATCGTACATTGATTAAAAGATTAGAAATGAACAATGAAGGTTAGTATTCGTTGCGTATTAAACGGAATCCGTCTCTCTTCAACAGTTTTCGTCGTTCCTCTTTGTCATTCCTTTTTGTTATTTCTATATCAAGTGTGACATAGGGTTCCAAATATTAAAATGTGAATGATTTTTATTCTTATAAACATATTTTGAATAAGTTCAGTAATAAAACTAAAAATTATAAGCCAAAAACTCTGGGTCAAATATTAAAAATCCATCAAGATTTTCACGTAGTCAAAGTTAACATTTTTTTAGAAAATTTAACGGTAATAACCAATTTGACTAACATAACTGTTTTTAAGGGACTAATATGTAATATTTTTTAGTTAAGATACTAAAGTGAAATATTAAATTAAGTTAATGGACTAAAAGATGTATTAAGCATAATTTTTGTGATGATTTAGATTTTGGGGTTACTCAAGTGGACATCTTGGAGTAAGGCAGATCGAGTCACCTCGAGTCTCCTCAAGTGTCGTAGATTAAGAGTGTAGGTCTTGGAGATGCATATAATCACAATTGAAAAAACTTTGGATATTTCTCAAAGCAAAATCTGGGAGATGCACATTATCATAAATGAAAAATCTTTGGAGATCCTCATAGCAAATGCATACATGATCTATTTCATTCATGGTCTTATACATGATCTATTTCATTCATGCTCTAAGACCGTTAGATTAGGCATTACAATGGGTACAACATAGATGGATTTTACATTCTCAGTATCTAAACATAAATCCTAGTTAAGTATATGTTTTCCGCTTCAAACTTAAATAGAGATAAAGATAATAATTAAACCTAAAATCCCCTCTAAACAGATTTGAGTATATATATATATATATATATATATATATATATATATATATATATATATATATATATATATATATATATATATATATATATATATATATATATATATATATATATATATATATATATATATATATATATATATATATATATATATATATATATATATATATATATATATATATATATATATATATAAACACATATTTCAAATAATAAAGTCAAAACAAAATATCAATATATTAATCAAACAATTAATATTTTTAATTATCAATCAAATATTCTAAATTCTTAATGGGGCAAGTTCGTGAAGAGTTTCAGGGACACTAGTGTCCTCATTATCCATATCATACCCATAATTTTAAATTAGGGAAAACTCAAACCTAAACCCAGTCAAATCTGGGTTTCCATGTTAAACTCGAGGTGGGTTTAGGCGGTACCCGCAGATTCGAATTTTGTTGTCATGTCTAAAAACAATTGTAATTAAAGAAATTTGTATGTCCTCTAAACCTTATAACGCAACTATCTAATAAGTGATCAAGAATCAAGTACATATTGTTTTAAATCTTAAACCTTAAATTCACGCTCTTTATTGACTTTATCGTCAGAGTGTTTGTAGGTACACTCACACCGTCGTGATCAACGTACAAAAAATGTTGTAGAGGATCTAATAACCATTTCGACCATCCAAATTCCCTTGAATTATTTGGTTCCCATGTGAGAAACCTTCTTAGTGTTTACCTCTTGTTTCTATATCATGGTGAACTCGCGATGAATACAAGTTGGGACCGCAGTTTCCAAAACCTTATGATCGTGACATACCTTAGCTAGGGAGGCCGTGAGAAAAACTCTTGAGGCATAAGAATATCTAATTGCTCCATCTTAATCTATGGAAATTCTTGTCCAACCCTGACGAACAAGAGTTCCTTCGTAGAGTGTATATGGTTTTGAAGTCCCATGTAATACCTTGTAATTCCTAAAATTCTCTAAATAATATTAGTTGAGATCAGCTGAGTTCCTATATACTCTGAGAGTTATCAGTTGGGATAATTAGAGTAACTAGTGAGCTCAAATTGACTTAATTAATATTATTCAATACTGACATTTTATTAATTGGTACAATTGGGACATTTTGATAACATTAATAATTAGTAAGTTGCTATAGTAGAACAAATATTAAGCATTGTACCACTTAATATTTATTTTACTACTAAACTTATCATTTTTCTACCTCATGCCATATGTTACTAACTTTCACCCTAAATGATACATCTATGTATCATTTTCTTTCTTTTCCTTTCCAACAAAGCGGGAAACATAAGAGAAAAAGATAGAAAGGGAAAATAGAGAGAAACAAGAGAAATAGAAAGAAAAGGAAGAAAACTTAGAAGGAGAAGAAGAAAATTGGAAGTCTTCATCAACATCATTTCATCTTCATCATCCAACAATTTCTTCATTAATTGCAAGGTGGGTTCTAGATAGCAACCATAGATAGTTGAATTAGTGGTTTTAGGTTTTGAGATAGTAAATGGTAGTATTAGATTGTGATATGTTTTCTTCTATTTCCATGAATATCTTATGAGTTGTTGTTGTTCATGTTTTTTATGAAGGTAATACTGTGTTATGTGCTGGCATTGTTATTGGGTATGAAAATGTGTGGGGTTATGGTGAAAACCTCTTGTTTGCTGTCTTGTTTCTGCTGGCACTTCTGTAAATTTTGACGCGATCACCGGGCGAGCTTGGGAGAGCCCGTGGCGACCTATTTTTTTGCTACCGGCGTCGGGCGAGCCTTGGCAAACAGAAAGCAAGCTGCCTTGTTGATGTCTCGCTGGTGTCACAACTGCAGAAAAACAACCGGAAAAAAAAACAAAGTCGCCACTGAATGTTATTTATCCCGACCAGCGAAAGGAAACAATAGAAGAAATCTCAAAAAGGGAAAGGAACATGGTCTCGCAACCAAATCTTGGATTCGGGAGTTGATTACGTGAGAGGAAGGTATTAGCATCCTCTCGCGTCTGTTGTATTCAACAGGATCCACTCCTGTTGTTTTAATCAAAAGGTGTGTTTATCTAAAGCCTATTTGCTAACAGAAGCGAAAAGGAAAAAAAGGAGACTCTATAAGACTTCGTCGTCCTAGGCCTACGTATTCCCTCGTGTAATGGGAAAGTCAGAGTCAACATAGTTCAGAGGACTACGGGTGGAAGGGAAGGTTTTTCACCAAGACTTCACCGTCTTGTGCCTACGTATCCTCATTCTCGTCAGTATGAGGAAATCAGAGTGTTCGTAGTTCAGTCTACCACGGGTAGTTAAATGTATTTTATGAGCGATGCTAAGTTTTCTTTCCAGCAGTTAAGTGTATTACTACTCGTTGTATGGAGCCTTACGCGTTACCTGTTTGCGGTAGGACAAAAGTAGCATGCTCTTTCTAAAAAGGTTTTAAGGAAAATCCCGAAGGACAAAATGGTTTGTATTTGTTCAAGGATTTTAAAGAAGTGGATTAACTTTGTTTGAGATGTGCATTGCACTAAAGTCTATGACATAGGATCGAATACTTTGTGCTAATGATCCAAACGTCATGCATGAAAAGTACCATAAGATGAGGTTAGAAATGCATTGACTCACATTTTCTCACGTGCTTAAGGCTCGTAACGCACTATGCACATCGTATTTATTAAGTATTTTGATTTGATTTCAGAGAGAACAAAGAGACTCAAAAGGGAAAAGAAAAATATAAGGGAAACTCACCTAGATGCTATCATGCCAAATGGTCCTATAGTTGAGGATGAGAGAGGGAAGTCTACCTAATGTTATCATACAAAAGATGGACCTAAAGTTGAGGTTGAAAGGGATCTAACCTAATATTGTCATGCAAATGATTGAGAGCCTAATGTCTATCCTACTCCAAGATTAAGTAGAAATTAAGTTGGACCAGGAGCCTTAACGGAGCATATGAACAAACACAAGTAAAAATTAAAAAAAAAAATCAATCACTAATGACCTCAAGTATTCAAAAATCAAAGGAGACGAAGAGAAGAAGTATCAAGGTATCAAGTAATCAACTCAAACATCACGCCAATTACGAAGATTCAACAATCAATTCTTAGGTGACATACATCAATCATGCTTGGGTTAAGACATGTTTCAAATATGAACCAAGACAATAAAAATGGAAAAATCAAACACTTATGCACATATACTAGTCATGCTCAAAATATTCACACATTAGAGTTGAAGAAAATGGGCAATGACAATCATAGAGATGCACAAGCAAACATGTCTTAAATCCATAATCAACATCATTAATCATCATACAAAAATAACATGGGCCAAGAAAAATAATAATAAAAGAAGGTTAGAACCTACACCACATCATGACCAACTCATTTCAAATATGAATAAAGGGGCACAAAAGCATCCAACATGAATCACAACAAAAACTATGAAATTCTCAACAATTATCTCATAAGAAAACAAGTCGCAAAAGATCAATCAATGAGATCAGAGCATGAATACAAGAAGAAGTATTATCATAAACATGAAAATCAGTTCAAAATCAAACTCAAAAGGTCAAGAAATAAACACCAAGCATCATGTTCAAAACATGCACACACAACTAGGTAAACATTATTCAACATCCACTTCAAGAGAAAACAAAACATCTAAGCATGTGTAAGGAACAAATGATCAAGAAATGGACATAAAAACATGATGGTAAGAATCGTAAACAAGTCATTCAAGTCATACAAGATTCGCCAAGCATCAAGGGATCATACAAGAGAACAAACTCAAGAGACTAGGTCAAGAACACACAAGTATCATGTTCAACACATCATCAAATTGAATCATCAATCAAAAATAGTTAAATGGACAAACAAAAATGGAAATAGGGCTTTAACTCATGATAAATCATTTAATAATATGTATGAAATAGATCCCAAAAATAATTGCATAAATGCATCATCAAATTAATTCAACAAGTTCAAGTATGGCACTAATCGAGCATATATCGAGGACCAATTAAAACCAATTAAGAAGCATTCAAAAATTCATCATCCAAGCACCAAAACAAAACTCAAATATTTATCAATAAAGTGTTAAAACATGTTATAAAAATTGGCTCAAGAATGTAATCAAAAGGCATCATAAATCAAACCATAGTTCTAAGGGCAAACATGGAAAACACCTTCACAAATTAATTCAAAACAAAATAGAAAAATAAATAAAAAATGAAATTAAAAAAATGAAAAATATCTCAAGATGCTAAAATGTATCAAACATATTTTTAATCATTTTTTTAAAAGGATGGAATATCAAAAATAAAATTGAAATGTAAAAAGTAAAGAAAATAAAATAAAAAGGAACAACAAGCCATGGGGGGTGCAGATCCAAATCCTGAAATGAACTAGGAACAAGTCAAGTGCGTGTCTGGGCTCAAAATGGTGGGGTGAAAATAATATAAATAAACAAGCCCAGTCCAATATCAAATCAGAAGTAAACAAAAAAACATTACACGCGTGGATTCATTAATCCACCTGGATCCACGTTGCTTCCATATTATCTCCATATCACTAGAGTCAACTATTCAAATGCCACACATGCAAACCACGTAGGGACGCCATAGCTAGGGCTTCAGCCATCTTCCCCGACCATCCCTCACTGGAGTAAACTCAAACCTCACCAAGACTTACAAAAATTGACATCATCTCACTAATTTTTTCACACTGATCAAGAATCCACCACTAGTTTTTTTTAAATCAAAACTCACTCTAAATCACTGAGAACAGAGCATGGAAGTTTGATACGCATGTTAAAACTTCATAAAAACAAAACAACATCTATGCAAACATGATCTATATCAACATGGGATCTCCAATATGTCAAAAGCAAGCTCAAAACACGTATAACATGAGAGAAAAAGATTGAGGAAAGTTACCAAGTGGAGAAGGTCTACTGCCTTTTGATCCAAGCTTAAACAAATTCAGAAACCCTATTTCAAGCTTCTTAGAACCTCAGAGATGAAGAATAAAGCAAAGGAAAGGCAAGAAAGCTTTGATAGAAATAAACTCGAATTTAAAAATTCTTGAGAGTGGCTCTTGTTTTTAGATCTGCAGCTTTGCCCAAATGAGGTAGTGTCTGATTTGTTTAGGGTTTGTAGGCTTATAATGGATGAATGACACATGAGAGAATGAGTAGCTTGGTTAGAAAGTTTGTTATGCAAGTTTGAAATTTGGAATGGTGAAAAGAGTGAGCACGAGGATTTGCACATGATGAGGTGATTTTTTTTGTGATTTGAGAGTGGAAATGAGAGCAAAAGGGAGCATGAGAATGTTGCATGAAGTTGGCACGTGAGAAGGAAAGTTTGTTGTGATTTTCTTTCATTCTAAGTTTAGCAAAAAGCGAAAAGAAGGTACATGGCATGTGCATGTAATGTTTAGCTCATTTAGGCAATGTTAGGATGAGGTATGTGTGTAATTCAATGGTACAAAGGGACTGCAAAAAACTTCCCAAAATGTGTCAAAGAAAAGAAACAAGATGTCACACCTTAGAAACATGTGCATGAAGCCTTCTTTGAACAAATGTAACTTGGTGAATAAGAAACCATTTGATGAGAAATTGAGATCAAATGAAAGCTAGCAACATGATAAACAAGTTTGGTGTTGAAAGAAAGGTGGATTGAGACTTGGAAGATGATAAAATTGGGTCTTGAAGTGGTGTCCTAAAAACTGTCCAACATGCTTGAAAAATTCTAAGTTAAGAATGCCATTTTTAGCCACTTGAAATACCAACTTTGAAGCAACATAACTTGATGAGCATTGATCCAAATGAGGAGTTTTTGGCATCAATTAAAAGCTTGAAGAATGCTTAACAACTTCTATGTTGATTGCAAAAGGAATTAGAGCTTGGAAACATGTGAAAATTTCACTTGAAGTTAGCTCCATAAAGTTGACAAATGACCTAAAAAATTGACAACTTGAAAACTCTAACTTTGAGGCATCATAACTTGACTTCTAATAATCCAAATGGAGAGTTCTTGGTATCGAAAGAAAGCTTGAAGAAAGAGGAACAACTTTCATGCTGGAGGAAAAGTGAGATGAAGCTTGGGTCATCAAGAAAATTTCCATTGAAAACATGCCTTCTAAGCTGAATTTCTATACTTAGAAAAGTTCTAAGTATTGAAAACATGAATCTTGATTTTTCTCAACTTTATGCCACCATAACTGTTAATTTATGCATCATTTGAACTTGATTTCTTCTACAAATTTGTAGTATATGATGTCCTCTTAAATTTGATATTTGGTTTACACCATTTGGCCCAAGGATGAGTGAGTTATGATTCTTGCAAGATGACTAGAAATCCTGAATGTGATGAACACCTTGCAGGCCCCCAAAGATTAGCATGGATGTAATCAAGGGATCCATGAGTTCTTTGTTTGCCTTTGTTGAACTTCACTCTGCAAGATTTTCCAAGTACATAATGTTCACAAAATTTTAGCTTTTCGACTTTGTCTCCTCCAAGCAGATTTTGTTTCCCTAATTCGACCAGACCCTTTTCACTGACATGGCCCAATCTCTTGTGCCAAATTTCTGTTTTTGGCAATAGTTGCGTTGATACGACATTTGTCGAACTACTTACAACTTCAGCCTCAAGGGAATACAAACCTTGTTTCTTCACGCCTCTCAAGACTTCCTTCGACCCTTTCATGACTCTTAGGATACTTTTCTCTTCTTGAAAAACATATCCCTTCCTGTCAAATTCACCAAGAGAAATCAAATTTATCTTCAAAGCAAGTACATATCTGACTTCAGTCTATAATCTTATTGACTCATCATGGAGCTTGAATCTCAGAGATTCAATACTTGCAATTTTTCAAGATTTGTTTTTTCCCAGCAGCACTGATCCATCATCTTGATCACATAGCTCCTCGAACAATTCTCTGTTTGGAGTCATGTGTCAAGTGCAACCTGAATCCATAATCCACTCCTTTCTTGAGTCCCCACTTGAAACCATAAGAATATCAGATGATTCGAAGTTATCTCGAACAATGACTGTGTTGCCATTATCTTTACGCCCATGATCTTTCAGACGTTTAGGGCACATTTTTCTTGTGCGACCCTCCTTCTTACAGTGATAGCATCAAATACTAAATGCCTCGCCATTATAAGATTTCTATTGACTTTTACCTTTCTTCTTGTCGAACTTACCATCCTTTCGCAAGAATTTTCCTTTAACGACCAAACCTTCACCAATTGTTGAAGGTTTATGCTCCTTTCATTCGTTCAAGTCCTTAAAATACAAGGCTGATTGAACTTCTTCAAAGCTCAGGGACTCCCATCCATACATGAGAGTTTCTTTGAAGTGAGCATGTGTTCTAAGAAAAGCGCACAATAACAATAGTGTTTGATCTTCATTATCAATCTTCACATCAATATTTTCAAGATCAAGGATCAACTTGTTGAACATACCCAACTGCTCAGCCAACACTTTGTCTTCACTCATTTTGAATGAATACAAAGCTTGCTTCAGGTAGAGTCGATTCACCAGATATTCGACTATGTACAAGCTTCCAAGCTTCAACCATAACTCCGATGATGTCGTCTCCTTTGATACCCTTCAGAGAACCTTATCACTAAGGCTCAACAATATTGCGTTGTGGGCTTTCTCTATCATGACCGTCTTTTCTTTTTCCGTTAATGCAGTATCCATGGTTGCCTCTCCCTTCAACGCTTCCAAACAATCCTGCTGAACCAGTAAGGCTTTCATCTTCAAGAGCCACAGACCGAAGTCGTTAACTCTAGTGAACTTTTTAATCTCATACTTTATTGAAGGCATCTTCTCCACACTCACTGCACCAATTTGTTGTGAATTAGGATGCCTTAAAACAAAATATACTCGGTTTCTTTATAGGCAAGAAACACACAAGGGTTAGGGTTAACATGGAAAAACATCAAGGATTGGTTATAACTGCTTTTCTTTACTTTCTCTATAAATCAGATTACATGTACTCAAGAATAACAAATAACCCTCTCACCCTAATTAAGATTTTCCACACCAAACTTAAGATGAGAGACTAGTATGCTATTTATAATAAAACCTGACATACTAAACTAATGGGCTTTTTAACAATTATCCTTTACAAGTTAACTTAAACAATTGGATCCTTAACACAAGGCCCAATTCGACAAGTACATACTATAACACAATTCGACTACAGCGTGTAGGTCTTCAACAACAGTATGTGAGCAAACTTCGACGACATGAGAGAGCTAGAAACAAAAGAATGATGGGTTGGGTTGAGATTTTGTGTCTGCATACTCGCTCATCCTGTCGTGCTTATGCCTGCCCTGCCTTAAGTCCTCCAAAAAGAGGCGGGTTGACCCGCTAGCTTGCCAACCTAGTTATCAAGCACTCAAAATATTTAATTTAGTGGGTTAAAGATTAATACTTGAACTATAGTTTTGAAATACTTGTTGATAATTTTATTTTATACATTTATTTATGAATATATGCAATATTTTTAAGTAATATTTGTTAAAAAGATGCTTTATAAAAACTTATTTTAAAAAATAAGTGAAAAACCTAATTGAAATGTAAAAATAAGCCTCTTAATCTATTAAAAAAATAAAAAAAGAAGGTGAACAAGTCTGCCAACCTGCCACATTAGTGGGGCGAATTAGATTTTTAAGTCTAATTTTTAAAACTAACAAATAAAAAAACATGCATAAAACCAAAAGAATAAATAAAAAACAACAATAAAGTTACCCAATGCGGAAAAAAAAAATCCAAATCCATGTGATAACTCCTAACTAGCTCAAAAGAGAACTCGAAACAAACTCAATTAAATCACCTCAAAAAACCTCACCATATAACAGACAACCAAACCTCAAGCTACTAATGGCTTATGCAGAGCATCAATTTCCCATTCAATGTAGAGTACCCTAACAACTTCCCAATATACTACTTTCAAGAAAGTTGCAATGATCAATCAATTTCTCCTCGTTTACCGAGTTTCTTAAAAAAATAAAACATTTTCGAGATTTTTTATAGACCAAACGCCAATATACTAACTCATAATCAAATAAATTGAAAAAATATAATGTGGAGTAAATTGATCCCCAATATATATATATATATATATATATATATATATATATATATATATATATATATATATATATATATATATATATATATATATATATATATATATATATATATATATATATATATATATATATATATATATTCAAATTCTAATGAATCTATAATTAAAACTCACAAATACTAAACATTGAAAAGTGGAGAACAACCCGTCAAACTTGACCCTCAACTTATCAAACTCTACTATAATATTTTATCATATTATGAGACTCTTTCTAACTTTAAAAATTAAAAAAAAAAAAAAAAAACTTCAACTGATTATCTCTTTTACAGATACTTAAACATTAATTCAAAAGAAACACCAATAAAATGAAAAAGTGTTGCCAACTAGTATTTTTCTAAAGATAGCCAAGTATCTCCTTTTGGCTAGATAACCACGTTAACTATTGTATTTGCTCCATTATTTTAGGTATTCGTAGTATTTGCAAGATGCTATGTTTCTAATATAAAGTTACATGCAAATACTATTATTGATTATTGATATAACAAGAAAGAGTGGGGTTGTATGACAGCAAAATTAAGTTGGAAATGTATGATATAAGATACGATGAGTGTGCTCTTACACTTTCCACTCGTCACGCCGTGTATTGTTCTTTCTTTCTTCTCTCTTCATGTTCTCTTACTTGAATCAAACGTGTTGTCCAATTAATGGACGATTGACAACTAAATTAAGATTACAATTTTATGTGATCTTCAATTTATACATGAGTTTCCATTTAAAGAGTTAGGTACCATCTTTATTCTTAAAGATATGTAGTCATATTTTTGGGACAAGAGCTTACAAATATCAGAATTAGCATGGAACGTCGAAAAAAGTGGCATAGCATGAATTTATTTATTTTTCTTTCAATTTTGGATTTTAATATAAAATACAATAAATAAAGAAAACTGTTTTTTTTTTTGTTTTTTTTTTATAATTTTATTTTATGAAAGTGGTGAAATTTCATGAACATTAAATTTTCAAAATAAAATTACATAATCAATCTTATGAGTCATTTGACGAAATATACAATTTTAGAAAATTGGATACATCAATATAATTTTATTTTAAAATATAGCTAAAATAATATTATTAATAAATAAAATAAAAATATTATATTATTTAAATAACAACAAACATTAAAATTAAAATGATTTATTCAATGAGTAGTGATTCTGAACAATATAAGATGAGGGTCAAATGTCAAATAAAGAAAATGTTTAAATTGATATCTGACACGATTGGTGAATTTATCCGATGCGACAAAGAAACTGAAGACTAGGAGAAGTTCGACGTGGCGAGATTCTTAGTCAAAACAAAACACTCTTTATGCCTTAATGAATCCTTCAACGTGGGTGTGAATGATGAAGTTTTTCGCATTAAAATTATGGAAGATTTTCATGGCCTAAAACGACTTATGGCTGATGACAGTAGTGAGGAGGTTAGCGAAGCGGATGATAGCCACTTGGACAGAAATGGCGATGAAGATGGAAGCGGAGATTGGGAATTGTCGGAGGGGGAAGAGGAAGGTGAAATCAAGGATAACGTCGGTGATGGGATGGATGCTGATAATAATAACCTAGTAGGCGGCGAAGATGAGGGCTCAGAAGATAGAGGAGGCAAGGTTGTAGCTGTTGATGGAGACAAGTCATTAGTGGCTTTTTTGGACGTGGGACAATCAAGTAAAAAAGATTTTGGTATAAATTTATTCATTAGCGTGGGGGAAACTGACAAAGATATAGAAACTAATGGAATAGAAAAGTCAAATACATTTAATTCGGTTGATTTGGTCACAACGATGGGACATCTCACTCCTGAGATGGTGAAAACTCACGTGAGTTTGACAAATATGTGTAGTATGTGAGGGCAAAGCCTCATATATAGATGTGCTCGTTTCAATGATGTCAAAGCTTAGCTCCATAGAAGAATATATGTTGGACGTTATTCCCATGTTGCATTTGCATGTCTTGTTTCTCATAATTCAAATGCTCGCATAAAATATCATGGTTGTTGCATATAGATTGTCAAAAATATGTGTTATATGAGTTTGACTTTGTTGGTTTCGTTTGCCATATCATAGATGTCATCAAAAGTGTTGAAAAATATGAAAATTGGCATTTTTGACAGTTTCAGGGCTTTGAGTCGACCAAAGATTTGTTCTGGTCGACTCACACTATAAGTCAGTTTTGTGTATTTGCTTCAGGTGGGCTCGCGTCGACCCACCGGTCGACTCATACTGTAAGCATTTTAATCTGTCTAAAAATATATGCTATGCATCGATGCATACCTTGTTTCGATCGATGCATGGTTCTGTGATTTGCACAATTTTACAATCGGGTCAGCTCAGGTTGACCCTCTCTTCTGCATAGGTCGACCGCTCGCTGTTTTATGTTAATTTTCTGTTATGTCAACTGTCTTTGTGAAGTGGTTTTGTTTGTTATGTCAGTTATGTTTGGTATATAAGTTCAGTTGCTACTTTCACTTCACAACATTGAGAAAAACAAGAAAAGTGAAATAGGTGTCAATTTGGTTCTCTTCATCTTCATTCTTTTCATAGCGTATCACAACAATTACACATAATCATATTTGTTGTGCATTGTGCATTGTTAGTGGTGATAACGTTCAAAGCCGAAGATTTGGTTATCCGGTTCGGATTGAGAAATCGACAGGTTTTTCTTGAATAAAACCTTTGGGGTTTTGCCCTCCAAGATTCTCTGAATTTGAGATTTTTTGCATGATTCGTCTCATCACATATTCAGCCGAGTGAAGGTGATCAAGGAGCTGGAGGTTCCATCGATTTAGTAACGGTAAACGGAGGATTGTGAGTGGGAGCTTCGGGTTCCACACGCGGGTGATTGAAATCAGTCGAGCCAGATTTTGAAGACTGAAGGTTGTTCAAAGATAGTTGATGGGCTAAAGACGTGTCTACTTATGCGTCTAGCGGTATCTTACTGCAAGTGCACAGCCTATCGAAGTAATATTTAAGATTATCGATCCACAGGGATTCTATCATTACTTAGTGCTAGATGAACTTCTAGTTTAGCTAAGGCGAATAGTTGTCACGATTGTTGTTGGTTTCCTAAGACTATTGAAGGCGGAATTAAATTCAAGTTTTTAATAAAATAATACTAAAACGGTCGGTATGTAATTATACTAACTTAGGTGGGTCAATCTAACCTAGGCTTATAAGGATGTTCACTTAATCTATTCGGTAGAGATTACTAGTTTGAATACCCTCAACTCACACTCTCGTGGTCTTGAATCAAATCTTATCCCTAAAGCCCTATGCCTGCTCTCGCTAGCCCATAAGTGTTTAGAGATGATTTTTGGAAACTAAATAAGTCTAATTTGTCTTAAAGCGCTCTCGCTGTATTTAATTTAAATGCCTAACTTTAGCTATCTGGTTAAAATCTCACACTCTCGTGGTCTTGACCCAACCTAATACCCTTTTCCTACTCTCGTAACGAAAAGGTCGAATTTAATTAAAAAGTATCAGCCAGAATGTTAAGCGATTAATTATTTTAGCCCATGGTTATATTTTACCGGTTAAGTTAGTTATAACTACATACCGCCCTAAGGTATTTAGCTACTCATCGAGGTTAAATCAGACTCAGAGTTATTTATTAGCTTACTAATGGCAGAAAAATAATTAGACATTATAAATAAATTAAATAAATTAAATTGCAATAACTGAAAAAACCTGATTAACAAATATCTGAGTAGACTCCTTCTTCCACAGACCGGAAGGCTTGGAGTAGGCGGAAATAAAAATTAAAACGAAATGCTGAAGGCTGGAAACAAATAAAGGTATAACAATTCCCTAATGTTGGAAATTGTTACACGGTTGGTTTGGATACAAATAAATAAGGCAGAAAATAAAATGCTGGAATAATAATTCTGATGGTAAGGTAATTCGGCAGAGCTTCCGCAGGAAATTTGGATACTGAAGTCTGTCCCTAAATCCTCCTGAGCTGGTCCTATTTATAGAGCTTCCAATGGGCTGGTCCTGGGTCTTTTGCTTCTTGGGCTTTGCTGAAGTGGTTGAGAAATTGTTGGAAAGTGGCAGCAGAAAGTGGGAGAGGTCTCCCTCACGTGAGAATTACTAGGAGGAGTGGCTTCACTGATGGCTTTGACGTAGTCTGAGTCAAAAGAATCAAGTTATATCCTTGTCACGGGCGTGACAAGGTCTTCACGCTCGTTGTCTTATGTTTTCAAGTGTCACGGTCGTTACTACTTCCTCACGGTCGTGAGGTCCCAAAGCAAGGTGTCACGGTCGTGACACCCTTGTAACGACCGTGGCCGTAACAAATTATGCAGAGTCTTATGCAGGCTTCTGTCTTGCTTCATTTCTTGTGGTTTCTTCGTTCTTTTCTTCTTAATTCTTGATTTGGCCTCACATATCGATGTACCTGCAAAATAGTAAGAAAAACTCGAGGAATCGAGCGTTAAAACGGTGAATGCGCGGTAAAAGTCAATGAAATCTAGCGATATAACCGATGCGTTTTCTCGTCATCAAACTTCCCCAAACTTAAACCTTTGCTTGTCCTCAAGCAAATAGTCGGTTGAAAACCGGCGGACAAGATTTTATTCGCGCATACTCATAGCAAACCGTCCGGTGGATCGTTCTGTCGGATAGTCCGGTACTTTGATAGAACACTACCGATACACTAATGACATAAGCAACAGGCTATGTCGTCTACTTCCCGTCAAGCGAAACAATCGACAATCACATTGCGATTTCACCTAGAGTTTTTCGATCGTATTTCACCCGGTTTGTTCTAGCGCAGTCACATTAAGCCCTTTGCCTTCGCACGCACGTAGTGGAGTAGCCGGTTAGCGATTTTGATCCTTTTTTTAGCACGGGGTCTGGTACACGAGTGTGGTAACCCTTCATGTTTTATCCGATGCGGAGGTTGTGGGGGATCGAGCCGTAGCACGCCCTACCGAGTTCAGAACCAGTACCTCTGAACCAACCCGGAACGGAGTCCTTCTCATATTTCTCGTTTATTATCTGCGACCGTGTACTTTGGTGCAATCTCTTTTCATTTTGCATTGAGATACGAAGGATCATTATTGATTAGGTATCAAGCGCTTATATTCATCGGCTCCCCACGTGGTTTGTGTTCAGACGGTGCTGACTGCTAGTATAAACTACTGGGGTTACTTTTGAACTGAAACTAAAGGTGCACTCGCAATGGTGATCGGATGGAATTTCTTAAGCAGGGGGTCGAAGATGTCAAGATTGTATTGGTCCTGTTTAATCGTTCCCGGCCTCGTAATTACGAACCATTCGGTGGTCAGTCGGGTAATGCGGGTAATTTAAGGATTTTTCTAGTATGGCTTAATAATCGGGGAAAACTCGATATTCAAGAAAATAACGCACAGAATTGCTCATTTCATTGATTTTCTAAAAGGAATACAACAGAATTGAAAGTACATTGAAATGAAAAGTACCTCTCCCACACTATATCAGACATTGTCCTCAATGTTGTGATATAATAGCGGTATAGATACAGTACAAGACTAAAACTGAAAAACAACATAAAAGCAAACTACTGCTGCTGGTGATCGCGGGCTCGGCCTCTGGTGCGAGAGCGGCGTCTGGAGGGAGTCGCGTCGGGGTCAGAGCCGGTGCCGGAGGTAGCAGTAATGCTGAGGCGGAGCGCCTCAAGCTCGCCGCGGACTTCGCCAAAGAGTTCGCTAACCCGCTCATTAGTGGCCGCATGGTTGGCAGCAATAGTGCCGAGCAGGGCGTCGTACTGGGCCTTCTGCTGACGCTCTAGTGCTGCGTTCATCAGGTTCTGCTGGTGGATCGCAAATAGGACGTCCTCTAGTGTGGCAGCGGGGGCTGCCTGCTGTCGGGTGGAAGTCTCGGGGATGTCCTGGGCATGCTCAGCTGCATCCATGGCGTCCTGCATCTCGTCCACTGCGGCGTTTGGCTGATCATCATATACCGGCACGTGATCCGCAGCAGCTGGTAAGGCAAAGAGCCAGTTGGCTCGGTTTGCTGGGTCGATGCGTGTGCGGGATGGCAAAGTGATGTGGTGGAAGACGGTGCCATTGACGACAGGGCTGTACCTGCCATCCTCTCGCTGCGCGATCAGGTGGGCGGACCGGCAGTAGCTCATGGTCAAGAAATCGGGGGCGAGGTGCGGCAGATCAGCGAGCGCGTCACCAAGCCCCAGCTGAATGGCGAGGGTGGTGACAATGCCTCCAATGAAGAACGGGGATGAGCCGCGGTGCGCGATGGCCTGGATGTGGTAGAGCATAAAGGGGGCAGCGTTGATTGGCTCGTCATGCAGGGCACAGTACAGAAACAGGAGCTCCTTTGAGTTGAGCTTGTGGTTGCTCTCTCGAGCAAAGATGGTGTTGCAGAGGACCCGGTGAAAGTAGCGGATAGCCGGGTTGTGGATATGAGTGGCGTTGAGGCTCTGGAAAGTGGTCGCTTGGGTGTTGGTGATGTCGCGCCACAGTGTGAATGCTTGTTCACTGAAGTTGTCGGGCACGCGACGATGGGCTTCGGTGCCGTGGTGGAAACCTAACAGCTCTGCAATCCTGGTTTGTGTGAGGTTGAACTCCCGGCCGAGCAGTCTGAATGTTACGTTGTCGGTAAGCTGACTCTGAGAACCATGAGGGGTGATGTAGCAGTAGGAACTGAGGAACTCCAGCGTCAGAAGTTCGAAAGTAGGCTGTGGCTGGTGACAGAGGTCCCACAGGCCAACCTTCTCCAATAGGTTTTGGACGCTGGACAGCATACCGAGTTCTTGCAGACAGTCGGTGGAAATGTACCGGGTGGGTTGCAGACCGCGGTTCTCGAAGCGGACGAAACGGTCTCGCTGGGTTTCTCCTGCTTCTCCTTCTCTGAAAACGATAGAATCCATAACATGCAAATGTGAAGAGAGAGGGTGGAAGGGTGTTTTGTGAAGTTTTTGGAAGAAGAGTGGTAGAATGAGGGAGGTTGTTGTTCGGATTAAATACGGGACAGTGGAGTTGAAATAGTTACTGGTAGTGGTGGATTAATGGGGTAGTGGAAAGGTTTTGACGGTTTGGGAATGAGTGGGGGAAGTTTTAGATAGGTTATGGAGGGAGAAGAGGGTGGACACGATGAAGAAACAGTTCTGTTTCTCACGACCTCTGGTATATAGGTAGTCACGGTCGTGACTAGATCGTGACGGTCGTGACGCGCTAATTGCGCATGTCACGATCGTAAGGGGGGCGTGACGACCGTGAGGCTGTGTGGTGCTGAATACTTTCCAGAAAAGCATATTGTGTCACGTTATTTTTAATTTAATAATAATAATATAGTTTATTTAGTAGCACTATAGTAACACACACCATAATATACAGCAATTTCAAAACAGTAGTATACGAATCTGAGATAGAATATTGCAGTCATACAGTATACGGTAACACAGTGTATAGAAAAAATAGAAAAATTATTTAAGCTGCTAAAATGAAGAATCAATTGAAATAAAAAGTGCATGGCATTAAGAAAAATTGAAATTACATAAACTCAAATTATGTTATGAAATCGTTGCGAAAGATAAATTTAACTGGAAATGAAAATAATGATAAAAAATAATGAGAAAAGAATTGATAAACTAAATCACTGATAGCCGGTTCAAAGGCGTTTCTTCAGATCTTCGATGGCGGAGTCCAGATGATAGAACTGTTCGCAGGCCATGTCAGTCAATCCCACGATGTCCAATCGCATACTCTTAATGTCCTCTCTGAATAGATTAATGTCAGCTTGATAGGCATTGAGAGTGTGCATGATTTTCTGCAAGTTGTTAGCGTACTCTCCGTGATTCGCTCCAGGGGTTTCATGAACCTTGTCAGTTGGGTCTATGTCATGGTATCCAGGAGGTGTCTCGGGGTCAGTTTCAACAGCGGTCATTACATCATCTGTTATCCTGTGAGACTGAGGTGTTTCAGGAGTGGCTGGATAATCAGGTGGATTTAACTCATAAAGCCAATTATCCTTATTATGAACACTTACTTTTGCATGATTGGGCAATGTGAACAGGGTGACTACTGTGTTCCGGATCAGGTACTCAAAAGGTGGGCGTCCTAAATTCCTTATAATATGTCTATTGAAGCAGAATTTAAGGTTCATCAGGCGTACGGTTCCCAGACGGGTGCACCTGTCCAGTTGGTACCTAAGTCCTAAGGCATCAGCAATCATGGTTACAAGACCTCCTACCACTATAGGTAATTCAGGTTCATCTTGGATGCGGGTGAAGGTTTGCATCATGAAAGGGACACCATTAACACACTGTCCAGTATTGAAACATGACATAATAAATAATTCATCCTTAGAGACTCCGGTAATATTTTCTTCTTTTCCAAAGAAGGTATGGGCGAGGAATTTGTGGAAGTAGCGAAGAGCAGGGTTATGGATTTCATCATTGTTCATATCATTTGGTTCAGGGTGGTAGTTTCCGGTCAGAGTTCCCCAAAAGAAATCTAGCTCCACATCCATCAATTCTACCTGTGTGGTAGTAAAGGCGAAAGGTCCACTAGGGAATCCTAATAGGTCAGCTAGTTCTTTGTGGTTAAAGTCGTATTCTATTCCGAATAAGCGGAAACTAATGAATCCTTTCCTAGAACCAAAACCGCGCTCGGGTAGGTAAAGTAGGGAACTAAGGAACTCAAGGGTGAGCTCTCGGTAAGTCGCAAACTTGTGTTGGATCATTGCATTCTCCCATCCGAGTCGGTTGAATAGGTATATCATGCTCTCATGTATACCTAAGGTTTCCATAGTCTTTTCATTTGGGTACAGGGTCAAATCCATTTGCCTCTGTGATAACTCTTCGAACTTTATTCTTTGATTCCTACCTCTAAATTGGGTTTCCATATAGTTACTAGGTTGGTTAGCCATAGTCAGTGAAAATACGGTGGAAACAATTCAGTGGAAAAGACTTTAGAAAATCTGTAAAAAGTGATTTAGGATAAAAATAAGAAAAATGAAATGCTAAAATGTAATGGCTATAATAGTAATGTAAAATAAAACTAACAAAACAATTTAAACAAATAGTAATAATGATAATTAAAAATGCTTAAGAAGAGAAGAGTAGTTTAAAATAGGTAACTAAGAAAATGGGTTGCCTCCCACTAAGCGCTGTTTTTATTGTCAAAAGCCTGACGTAACGCTGAGGTTTAGACTAATCAGGGGAATTATCGGACAATTTCAAAAGTTTTAGATCATTCGTATAGGCTCTATTTTCAACTTTATGATAATGTTTTAGGCGTTGTCCGTTTACAATGAATGGTTCATTGTTCCTACCCTTGATTTCTATTGCTCCACTTGGGAATACTTTAGTTATATCAAAAGGTCCCGACCATCTGGACTTTAATTTTCCAGGAAAGAGCCTAAGTCTTGAATTAAAGAGGAGTACAACGTCTCCCACACTGAATTCTTTCTTAGATAGGCGTTTATCATGCCATCGCTTGGTTCTTTCCTTATATAGCTTAGCATTTTCATATGCATCTAACCTTAGTTCTTCTAATTCGTTAATGTCTAGGATTCGCTTTTCTCCTGCAGCACTATAGTTCATATTGAGAGTTTTGATCGCCCAATAAGCTTTGTGTTCTAGTTCTACTGGGAGGTGGCAAGACTTTCCATAAACTAGTTTGAAAGGTGTAGTACCTATGGGAGTCTTGTAAGCGGTCCTATAAGCCCATAGAGCTTCATTAAGTTTAGATGACCAATCTTTCCGAGATATGGCGACAGTCTTTTCTAAGATTTGTTTAATCTCTCGGTTTGAGACTTCGACCTGTCCACTTGTTTGCGGGTGATATGGTGTAGCCACACGGTGTCTCACTCCATATTTAGATAGTAATTTGTCAAAGATTTTCGAAATGAAGTGTGAGCCACCGTCACTTATGACGAGTCGAGGTACACCAAATCTGGGAAAGATTATGTTTTTGAAAAGCTTTATTACTACTCGTGCATCATTGGTAGGAGAAGCTATGGCTTCGATCCATTTTGAGACATAGTCAACGGCTACGAGTATGTAATTATTACCGAAAGATGATGGGAATGGTCCCATGAAATCTATTCCCCAGACGTCGAAGATTTCTACTTCCAAAATTCCCTTTTGGGGCATTTCATCTCTTCTTGAAATATTGCCGGTGCGTTGACACCGATCGCAACTTATAACAGCGATGTGGACATCCTTCCATAGGCTTGGCCAGTATAAGCCGGCTTGCAAGATTTTTGCACAGGTTTTGGGAGTGCTCGCATGTCCACCATAAGGAGATGAATGACATTGAATAATGACGTCTTCTATTTCTTCTTCGGGAATACATCGGCGAAAGATTCCATCCGGTCCTCGTTTGAACAATAATGGTTCATCCCAATAGTACTGTTTCAGGTTATGAAAGAACTTCTTTTTCTGCTGATAGGTTAGATCTGGTGGAAGGGCTCCTGCGGCTAGGTAGTTGACAATGTCAGCGTACCATGGCAGTCCTACAGTTGTCTGTATTATTTCCACGGGTTCTGGTTCATTTATATCTAACTGCGCCAGGTCGCTTCCTATTTGTGCTATCAGCTGTTCATACGGAAAATCATCGTTAATCGGCACTTGTTCGGGTTTAATACCTTCTATTCTAGATAAATGGTCCGCTACGACGTTTTCGGTACCTTTTTTGTCTTTTATTTCTAGATCAAACTCTTGTAAGAGTAAAATCCATCTTAGGAGTCGTGGCTTAGCATCCTTCTTAGTTAATAGATATCGGATAGCAGCGTGGTCTGTGTAAATGATTATTTTCGCTCCAACTAGGTAAGAGCGGAATTTGTCAAGCGCAAAGACAACTGCTAGCAATTCTTTTTCTGTAGTGGCGTAGTTCATCTGGGCAGAATCCAAGGTTCTACTTGCATAGTAAATCGCATGGAGTTTCTTTTCTTTTCTCTGACCCAGGACTGCGCCCACAGCATAGTCACTCGCATCGCACATGATTTCAAAAGGTAATCTCCAGTCAGGGGGTTGCATGATTGGTGCGGTGATGAGGGCTGCTTTTAGAGTTTCGAATGCCTTAAGACAATCTTCATTGAATATGAACTCAGCGTCTTTCATTAATAAACCAGTAAGAGGTTTAGTGATTTTCGAGAAATCTTTAATGAATCGTCGGTAAAAACCGGCGTGTCCTAAAAAGCTTCGTATTTCTCGAACGGTTTTAGGAGGTTGAAGATCTTTTATTACTTCAATCTTAGCTTTATCGACTTCAATTCCCTTATCTGATATCACATGACCTAATACTATTCCTTCGTTGACCATAAAATGACATTTCTCCCAGTTAAGCACGAGATTCACCTTTACACATCTTTCTAACACAATTTCTAAGTTTGATAGACATCCTTCAAAGCTTTGCCCGCATACAGAGAAGTCGTCCATGAACACTTCCATGATGTTGTCTATGAAATCTGCGAAGATTGACATCATGCATCTTTGAAAGGTTGCAGGGGCGTTGCACAATCCAAAGGGCATTCGCCTATAAGCGAACGTTCCATAAGGACATGTGAATGTGGTCTTCTCTTGGTCATCAGGATGGATAGGGATTTGGAAAAATCCTGAGTAACCATCAAGGTAACAGAAGTAAGAATGCTTGGCTAATCGTTCTAACATTTGATCTATGAAAGGTAGTGGGAAATGATCCTTTCGAGTGGCTTTGTTTAGTTTACGATAATCTATGCACACTCTATATCCCGTCACTACTCTTTGCGATATCGATTCGCCTTGAGCGTTTTTCACAACAGTGATACCTCATTTCTTTGGCACTACATGTATTGGACTAACCCATTCACTATCAGAGATTGGATATATTATCCCGGCATCTAATAATTTCTTGACTTCTTCCTTTACTACAGTGCTAAGGGTTGGGTTTATTCTTCTTTGAGCTTCTCTGGAGGTTCTGCAATCTTCTTCTAGCAGAATGCGATGCATGCAAACTGAAGGACATATTCCTTTGAGATCAGATATGTTATATCCTAATGCAGTTGGATATTTCTTCAAGACATCTAAAAGTTTCTTTGTCTCTATAGTTCCTAAACTGGAATTCACTATAACTGGTCTTTTACATTCAACGTCTAAGAATTCGTACCTTAGGTTTTTAGGTAAAGTTTTTAATCCTAATGTAGGTTTATCTTTACTTGGCATGGGATCCGGTGTAAGTGCTAAGCTTTCGCTCAGACTATTATCCTGATACGGTTTTTGCCAATTATCATCTTCGAGAATTGGAGGGATTTGAATTTTCATTATTTCGGAATAAGTGGTCTCCTCCAGTTCCATTTCTCTTACACATTCGTCAATTACGTCCATTAGATAGCATGTATCCTCTATAGCTGGTGATTGTAAGAATTGTGTTAAAACAAATTCAACTTTCTCTTCACCTACTTCAAAGGTTAGCTTTCCTCTTTTTACGTCTATTATAGCTCCGGCGGTAGCTAAGAATGGTCTTCCTAGTATGATAGGTGTAGTGGAGTCTTCAGAGATGTCCATGATTATAAAATCAGTAGGAATGTAGAATTGTCCTATACGTACTGGGACGTTTTCTAGTATGCCTACAGGATATTTAACAGAGCGATCGGCTAGTTGAACAGACATTTTTGTTGGTCTTAGTTCTCCCATGTCTAGCCTTTTGCAAATCGTTAAGGGCATAACACTGATACTGGCTCCTAAATCGCATAGAGCTTTGTCAATGACGAATTTTCCTATTACACAGGGTATAGAGAAACTTCCTGGATCTTTTAGCTTAGGAGGCATGTTATTCTGGATTATGGCGCTACACTCGGCAGTGAGTGTAACTGTTCCGTTATCCTCTATCTTTTTCTTATTGGATAAGATTTCTTTTAGAAACTTGGCATACGAGGGTATTTGGGTAATTGCTTCTGTAAACGGAATAGTAATATTCAACTGTTTCAGAAGTTCTACAAATTTCTTAAATTGACCCGTCGTCTTGGAACTTATTAGTCTTTGAGGGTACGGAATTGGTGGTTTATAGGGTGGTGGAGGCACATAAGGTTGTTCTTTCTCCACTACCTCTTGACTTTCATCTTCCTTTTCTTCTGGATCATTCACCACTTCAGTCGGTTTATCCGGTTTTTGGTACATGGCTGGATTGTCAAGTCTTGGATCGGTAGGTCCGTCAAGTTCCTTGCCACTTCTTAATATTACGGCGTTAGCATGTCCTTTCGGATTAGGTTGAGGTTGTCCAGGGAACACTCCAGCTGGTGCAGCAGTAGGTGCTTGTTGTTGAGCTACTTGTGAAATCTGAGTTTCAAGCATTTTGTTATGTGTAGCTAATGCATCTACTTTGCTCACTAATTGTTTAATCTGCTCGCTAGTGTGAATGTTTTGGTTTAGGAAATCCTTGTTCGTCTGAGATTGGCTAGCTATAAAGCTCTCCATCATCAATTCAAGGTTCGACTTTCTAGGGATATTAGGAGCAGTCTTTTGATATCCTGGTGATGTAGCTGGTGCTTGACCTGGTGCGTAATAAGCATTGTTACTCTTATAGGAGAAATTCGGATGATTCTTCCAACCTGGGTTGTATGTGTTTGAGTAAGGGTTTCCTTGAGCATAATTCACTTGATCAGTGGGAGTTCCTGTCAATAGTTGACAATCAGAGACTTCGTGTCCTGGGACTCCACATAACTCACAGTTAGGTGTTACTGCAGCCACGGTGGCTGCAGGTGTTATGGCCAAGTTATCGATCTTTTGGCTTAGTTGGTCAAACTTCGCATTGACTTGGTCCATACTACTTACTTCGTACATACCTCCTTTTGTTGGTTTCTCAGTTGCGACTCTCTCGCTTCCCCAAAGGTAATGATTTTGAGCCATACTTTCGATAAGTGCATAGGCATCATTATATTCTTTGTCCATCAATGCACCACCCGCGGCAGCGTCAATTGTCATTCTTGTATTGTACAAGAGTCCATTATAGAAGGTATGGATGACCATCCATTCTACTAATCCGTGATGTGGACAAAGCCTAAGTAGATCCTTATAGCGTTCCCAAGCTTCGAATAATGATTCACTTTCTCTTTGCTTAAATCCGTTGATCTGAGCTCTCAGCATAGCTGTCTTGCTAGGTGGAAAATACCTGTTCAAGAAAACTTTCTTAAGCTGTTCCCACGTAGTTACTGAGTTTGAAGGCAGAGATTGAAGCCATGCTCTTGCTCTGTCTCGAAGCGAAAAAGGAAATAAACGTAGTCTAATAGCTTCTTGGGTAACTCCATTGGCTTTTACGGTATCTGCATATTGCACAAAGATCGAAAGATGAAGATTCGGATCCTCGGTAGGATTTCCGGCGAATTGGTTTTGTTGCACGGCTGATATCAATGATGGTTTTAGTTCGAAATCGTTTCGGTTGATAGCCGGTGCTGCAATGCTTGAATGCGGTTCACCTTGCGAAGGATTAGCGTAATACTTGAGTGGATGAGCTTGTTCTTCAGCCATTCCTGCGTTTTCTGATTTTACGACTGGTTCAGGCGGATCTAATTGAAGATCTGGAATGTTGGAATTATTTTCGAAATCGAGTATACGTCTTCTTACGTGTAAGAAGCGTTCCGATTCAGGGATTAGAGGTTGCAAGTCTTCGCTTTTAGAGCGAGTACGTGGCATACACTCGGAGATTAGATTAAATTAAACTGTTGATACCTTAGTCTAGACAATGCTACCTAAATGCACTAGTAACTAAATTAAGGAATCCCCGGCAACGGCGCCAAAAACTTGATGGGCTAAAGACGTGTCTACTTATGCGTCTAGCGGTATCTTACTGCAAGTGCACAGCCTATCGAAGTAATATTTAAGATTATCGATCCACAGGGATTCTATCGTTACTTAGTGCTAGATGAACTTCTAGTTTAGCTAAGGCGAATAGTTGTCACGATTGTTGTTGGTTTCCTAAGACTATTGAAGGCGGAATTAAATTCAAGTTTTTAATAAAATAATACTAAAACGGTCGGTATGTAATTATACTAACTTAGGTGGGTCAATCTAACCTAGGCTTATAAGGATGTTCACTTAATCTATTCGGTAGAGATTACTAGTTTGAATACCCTCAACTCACACTCTCGTGGTCTTGAATCAGATCTTATCCCTAAAGCCCTATGCCTGCTCTCGCTAGCCCATAAGTGTTTAGAGATGATTTTTGGAAACTAAATAAGTCTAATTTGTCTTAAAGCGCTCTCGCTGTATTTAATTTAAATGCCTAACTTTAGCTATCTGGTTAAAATCTCACACTCTCGTGGTCTTGACCCAACCTAATACCCTTTTCCTACTCTCGTAACGAAAAGGTCGAATTTAATTAAAAAGTATCAGCCAGAATGTTAAGCGATTAATTATTTTAGCCCATGGTTATATTTTACCGGTTAAGTTAGTTATAACTACATACCGCCCTAAGGTATTTAGCTACTCATCGAGGTTAAATCAGACTCAGAGTTATTTATTAGCTTACTAATGGCAGAAAAATAATTAGACATTATAAATAAATTAAATAAATTAAATTGCAATAACTGAAAAAACCTGATTAACAAATATCTGAGTAGACTCCTTCTTCCACAGACCGGAAGGCTTGGAGTAGGCGGAAATAAAAATTAAAACGAAATGCTGAAGGCTGGAAACAAATAAAGGTATAACAATTCCCTAATGTTGGAAATTGTTACACGGTTGGTTTGGATACAAATAAATAAGGCAGAAAATAAAATGCTGGAATAATAATTCTGATGGTAAGGTAATTCGGCAGAGCTTCCGCAGGAAATTTGGATACTGAAGTCTGTCCCTAAATCCTCCTGAGCTGGTCCTATTTATAGAGCTTCCAATGGGCTGGTCCTGGGTCTTTTGCTTCTTGGGCTTTGCTGAAGTGGTTGAGAAATTGTTGGAAAGTGGCAGCAGAAAGTGGGAGAGGTCTCCCTCACGTGAGAATTACTAGGAGGAGTGGCTTCACTGATGGCTTTGACGTAGTCTGAGTCAAAAGAATCAAGTTATATCCTTGTCACGGGCGTGACAAGGTCTTCACGCTCGTTGTCTTATGTTTTCAAGTGTCACGGTCGTTACTACTTCCTCACGGTCGTGAGGTCCCAAAGCAAGGTGTCACGGTCGTGACACCCTTGTAACGACCGTGGCCGTAACAAATTATGCAGAGTCTTATGCAGGCTTCTGTCTTGCTTCATTTCTTGTGGTTTCTTCGTTCTTTTCTTCTTAATTCTTGATTTGGCCTCACATATCGATGTACCTGCAAAATAGTAAGAAAAACTCGAGGAATCGAGCGTTAAAACGGTGAATGCGCGGTAAAAGTCAATGAAATCTAGCGATATAACCGATGCGTTTTCTCGTCATCAATAGTGCTGCAATCGGAGGTTTATTCACAGCTGTCGAAGTACTTGATTCGACTCGAATCAAGGGGCAAGAAGAAATAGGATCTACAACAACAATAATGTTTGTTTGTTTGATAGCTATTCGCTTCTTGTATAAACTTTTAACAACAGGTTATATCTATATATTAACAAGTCTAAATTATATTGTTAGAATTGAGGGCAAACGTACCCCGAGCGAGGACGACGGGGGAACTGCCTCAACAAATCATTGTGTCTTTTGCTTAACAAGTCTAAATTAATATTTGTGTTTTTAGTGCAAACAATTATATCAATCTAGGTCTGGTTTGAGTAGTGCTAAACTAATTTTAGAACCTAGTACAATCATTGATTGTAAGAGGAAACTTGAGCAATTCACTCTCAAAATAGAACTCACTTGTAGTGCTCAGCACTCTAAGTGTTTAATAAACTGTCTGAACTAAAAGCCTTGTGTGTTGTCCTTTCATTGTGTTAATATTTTTAAGGCATTGGAACTAGTTACACCATATAGTGAGCTGAATCAAATTGATAGTGTGATTAACGTAGTTATTCTCATATCTCGTTATCGGATTTCATAGGCTTAACGCATATCCGGTTTTCTAGTAACCGTTCGTTTTAGACGGTATAGTTCCTCGGCAGCTTGTGCTATTAAAACAAATTTTAAAAACCATTTTTATTGGTAGCGCTGACTCTTTTAAGTAAGAGATCTATTCAACCCCCCTTCTAGATCTGCGCCATCATCTAACAGTGTAGGCCTTCGTTGAACATTAATTACCATTCAGGTGATTTGGGCCTTGGAAGAGATAATAACATTTCGGATCCTATTTCTTGTACAGTAGCTGGGTCGGGGGCCTTAAACATTTGTACGAAGCTCAAGGTTAAAAAACCCCTTACGGAGATTTATGAAAAACTAAAAATTCCCTTCTCTCCTTCCTATTTTGCAGCACTATTACACTCTGAGAAACCTCACTTAGGTTTATCAAAATTGAATAAATCAATTCCACCTTTGTTTGATATTGAAGATTCAAATTCAAGGTTTTCTAGAGGCTCGATTCTGTGTTGTGATTCCATAAGTGATTGTGACATTAATCAAAGCAATTCTCGCATTCGCAGAAGCATTGATGATGTTTCTCTAAAAGTCTGGCAATCGATCAAGAACATGGGTACTGAAGACGATGAAGATGATGATATCTTTGAAGGGGTAATTAGAAAAATGGAAGAAGCTGATAAACAAGACTTCGAGGCAAAGAGGGCGGTAGCTATTAAGTCCAAATGAATACAGTCACTTACAATGTGAGAGGGTGTGGAAGTTCGATGATGAAGATGAGGTTAATGATGATGTTATCAAAAGCAGGGGTTGGCGTTTGTTTCATTCAAGATACGAAATTCAAGAAGATGACTAAGGATTTCGCTCAGAGCATTTGGGGGAGTTCTGATTTTCAGTGGTCTGCTATTGATGCTTGTGGAAATACTGGAGATATAATGACACCGTGGAGGAAAGATTTCATTTTGCCTACTTTTAGTATCAGGGGTAATGGATTTCTTTGTCTAAATTCTACTTGGAAAAATAGGAAATGCTATTTTGTAAATATATATTCTTCTTGTTGTTTGTCTGAAAAGAGAAAACTTTGGGCAGATATTTTAGAGTTAAAATCCAAGCAGGCTTCAAGTTAGTGGATTGTTGGTGTTGATTTTAATGTCACTAAAAACAGAGAAGAAAGAAAAGGGAGATGGACGATTAATAGATTGGAAATGGAAGAATTTAGAGACTTCATTAGGTCGATAGAGCTTGAAGACCTTCCATCAGTTGGAAACAAGTTTACATATTTTAATTCTAATGGGTCTTGTATGAGTCGTCTTGACAGATTTTTGGTTTCGATGGAATTGGATAATTCTTGGAATTCGGTGGTTCAAGTCGTGGGGGATCGTGATATATCTTATCACATACCAGTTTGACTCAAGGATAGGAATACAAATTGGGGTCTGAACCCATTTAAAACCTTTGTTGTTGGTTTGATCACTCGAAGTTCTTGCCGTTTGTGGAGCGGGAATGGAAGTCGTTCAAGGTTGAAGGAAGCGTGATCTATGTTTTAAATATGAAGATGCAGATTCTCAAACATAGATTGCTTTGGTGGAATTCAAATGTCTATGGTAGAATAGATATGAACATTGAAGGAGACATTGATTCTTTAAACAAGATTGAGAGTGAATTGGCAGCCGGGACTGAAGGCGGAATGTCAGACATTTTGGTTAATCGCAGCAGAATTCAGAAGAAAGTATGGGTGAAAGAAGGTGATCTTAGCTCTAAATTTTTCCATGGGCTGATGAAATAGAGATTAAGGAAAAATTTAATATTTTCTGTCATGGTGGGATCAAATCTGGTTGAAGAGGTTAACCCTGTCAAAAACTACATCAAGAATCATTTTGGAGAGTTGTTCAACAAGTCTCTTTTGGCTCGACCAAAGATGATATTTCATGATCTGGCCAGGTTGTCTAGCGGTGATAGCAGTAAGTTGGAGGAGTGGCTCGATGAGGATGAAATCAGGGAGGTGGTTTTCAGCTGTGCATGTAGTAAAAGTCCGGAACCGGACGGGTTCAACATGGGATTTCTGCAGAAATGCTAGGAGGTGATTGTTAGATGCCAACATTTGATAGAGAAAATAAGCAAAGTTTGGCATCTAACAACTCTCCCAAACTAGATTCTTTCTTGTCCTCAAGAAAAGTATGCCTCTCATTTCAAACAAGAGGATTTGCTCAAGATTAAGATTCACCCAAGAATGGATAAAATGGCTCAAACACAAAGAATGTAAACAAGCAATGGTTTCAAATGTTGAGAATCAAACAATGCACAAGAATTAAATTCTAAAAGTAATTATTAAGCCATGTATCAATCAACAACTATGTTTTTCATGAATGAATCACTTTATCTCTCCTCTTTGAATAAGGATTGAAGAAATTACACGTTTGCAACCGCGGGGACAATTTCACTCACCTAACAAACAATGTCAATAACAATTCAATTCATACAACATCTAACAATCAACATGAAAATATGGAAGCCAGAAGATCACTAAATTTAAGGTTGTAGCTTGGTCGGGTTCACAAACAAGGGATATTTCTAAGGCCATTGAAATGAAATTGCCGATGCAAAAGAGACATTCACTGTACACGTTATTTACACATCCCAACTTCATTCCATTTGTTTCTCAATTGCAAACCTTCCCAACTTTATTTCACAACTTATTCTTTCACTATTTTTTCTTTTCCAAGCAAGCATTCTTTTTCTCTTTTTATTTTTACATTCATATTCACACAACAATTTTTTCAATGCTTGCTTGAATTTTTCAAAAGTTGTAGTAACCTACCATCTTCTTTTTCATTCTCCCCAACTTGATTTTTATCAAACCCTCAAGCGAATGATCTTTAATTTTTATGGAAAAGAGGACAATTAAAATAAATTCAAGGGTTCAAGAAAAAATTTTAGAATCTCATAAAATTTAGAATGAGATTCACATTGTTTAGGCTCAAAGGGGTTAACGAATTCTCTCTGCTCACAGGTAAGTTGCATTTGGACATGGTTGTACTCAATATAAACAAGTACCTTGATCATTTCTAATGCTTCCACACATTCACAATAATAACAAGATAAAGCATGAATCAAACGAATCAACAAAGTTTATTAGTAATCCAACATTTAGTAAACAATGGAAGCTTTCTCACAAATTGTGGTTTTTTTCCTAAGTGAAACAATCATTCAAACAAGTTGCCAAAAGAACAAATTTCATTTGCATAAAGACTTAAGTTCTTAAGCATTCTAAAATTCTAAACAAAGGTAACCATGTACCTTGACAACATTCACTTGCTTAATACTATCATCGCCATCCAACTTGGACGAGTCTTCATTGGATACTTCTTTTCAGAGAGCAACCAATCTAGAAGTTCATTTAGATCCCAACATGGTAAACATTAAATACCACCAAAAAAATTATACACAAATTTACACTACTCAATAAAAATAATACTTTTAACATAAAAAAAATTATCATTAATAATACTAAATAAAAATGTGCTTAGGTGTAAAAACACCCCAAAATAGTACATCAAAAATATCCAAAACAAAGTACAATAATAATAATAAAAGCAATGATCTAAGCACAAGAAAAATTCACTTTGAAGACCAAAGGAAGTTGCTCAGGATCATGCCCACAAAATAGAAACATAAACAAAATTAGTCCTCATCGGACTCTGTGACCTCCACACTTTCTGAACCATCTTCTGAACCAGATTCCTCATCCTCATCACCATCACCTACCTCAACACCGCCATCATCAGGGCCAGAAGTACCCACCCCTCTCCAAATGTAGGCCTGACCTCAGGCCAACTCGCATGGGCTAGGAATTTCTCCCTAGTCATCATGTTTTGCGCAACGGAGGAATCTCGACACTGCAACTGGATTACCTGCATAAAGTCATGAATGTCAATCATGGCGTGATGTGTGGCCGTCATCCAATCTCAATTATAGTTACATACAACCTGCTGGAACGGATCAAAACCCTAAGAGAATGTAACCTCGGGGCCTTCAGTAGCCCCGACATCAAAAGCAGCTGTTGTAGAAGAACTTCCTTTCACACCTTTAGGACGATAATACTTGTCCATATATTTATCATCAATAGCAGCCAGAATCATCACTTGTCGACACGAAGGTAGTTTAATCCTTGCATGGACACATAAAGCCATGATGAGACATGGGAAGGCAAGGGGGAAATTGACGCGAGCCCCAACCTTCAAACCACTTTCCACCACAGATCTCATTACATCTGCGATGATCCTAGCAACATCAATCTAACATTTGTAAGAATGCAGTGAACCAAGTGTGCCACTGGGATTGGCACGGTAGAAGTGTACAAATTTGGTTTTATATTTGTCAAAACTAACAGAAGCACCAACTAAGGTAACATTTTCATATCCTCACGATGTTAACGCCTTGGAACCCCAGATGGGTTCAATTCAACCGACTTCCCCTCCAACAGTAGAGCCTCGAAGATCAAGTTCATATATCTATGAAGCCTTAGGTACCTATGATAGTCATCGATTTCATCTTTGCCTAGGTTCAATAGCCTTCAAAGAACTCTGCTAATGGTGTCTTGATTAAAGCTTACCTCTCTGCCCAACACTATTGTTGTCCACGTGAATGACTGTCATCATTTGGAAGAGCATTGATATAAAATTCCCTCACAACTTTAATGTTGTAGCTATCCGTAGGTGTCACCAAAACATTCCACCTCTTGCTATGAATGATGCCAGCCACGGTTCTATAGGAGCCTTCTGGATTAATGATCAAACGCTTTTCTGACAGAATTTTTCTCTTTTCCAAAGCCACATATCTTGCGGCCTGCTTAGGTCCTACGAACCGCTCACTGTCGTATTGAATTGGCGGTGGACGTGAGGTGCTTCCAATCTTTCTTTTCTTGGACGCAACAATTTTTGGAGCCATTTGCACCCACAAAACAGACAAACAGAATATCATACACAACAGGTTAGTCCATAAAAACAAACAAGAAAGCATAGCAAGCCCCTGTATTAGTAAAATAACAAAGAAAAAATCTATCATGTTCGCTGGAAGCTTCGCCGTGCGAAGGCCTGGCGAAAACTCTCCCCAGGTTCGCAGTGCGAACTTCCCAGCGAATGACTGCGAATTTCAGATTTCAAACCCTGTTTTATTTCAAAATGAATTGTACCCCATCTTTACATGCAATCACAGAAGAATTAGGATATGGGTCACAATTTTAGGCTACTAACAACAACATGCAACAAATTTCACAATTCTAACCTAACCCTAATCAACTATTTTTAAGTTGTATCTCACAACCCTAATCAACAATCCAAAACAAAATAAATTCAGATGAAAGAATTAATGTGCAAACCTTGACTATTGGATGGTGAAGATATTTCCACAGAGAACTTGGGTGCACTTGTTGTTGTGTGAGAGTGAATGTGTGAGAGTGAGAGTAAGTGAGAGACAAAATTTTGAAAGTGAGGGAGGGGGAAATGTTAACCCGTCAAGAGAAAGTTCAGCAAGTAAGTGGGTGTACCCAAAATGTTGGCCCAATATCCAAAACATAACTGATGTGGCAGAAAAATAAAACCTATTTCTCCTTACTCGCACTGCGAGTTTGCAAGCAAAGAAGTTCACTCAGAGGTTCGCACAGTGAACTTGCTGGCGAACATGACAGGATTTCAAAAAAAATTTCTTCTTCTTCCCAGACCTTTCTACCACATCTTTTCACAAAAATTCATTAAGTAAAAAACGGAAAAATAGAAATACTTACAATGTTGGAGTGCCTCCCAACAAGCGCTTTGTTTAACTTCGTTGGAGCTAGACGGTCCAATGCGATCAAGGATCGCACAGAGGCACAGAGGTAGTGTTTCGCTCGAAATCACCCCCCAAATAAATCTTCATTCTTTGGCCATTCACTGTCCAACTCTCTTTGGACTACACATCTTCAGTTGTGATTGCTTCAAAGCTCATGATGTCTCAAATCTGGAACAGACCCGACCATTTTGATTTCAGCTTCTCTGGAAACAATTTCAGCTGAGAGTCGAAAAGAAACACCATTTGTCCTACTTCAAATTTCTTGGCCACGATTTTCTTGTCATGAGAACCCTTCACCCAGTCTTTGTAAATTTTTTTGGATTCATACACTTGCAAGCGCAGTTCCTCTAATTCATGAAGTTAGATTTTCCTCTTCTCACCACTTGGCTTTTGATCAAAATTCAAAAATTTTAACTCCAAAAGGCCTTGTGTTCCAACTCTACGGGCAAGTGATAGTTCTTACCATAGACCATCTTAAAAAGAGTGAGACTAATCAGAGCCTTAAAAGCCATTCAATAAGCCCACAAAGCATCGTCTAACTTACTCGACCAATCTTTTCTTGAAGCGGACACAATTTTTTCCATTTTTTTTTATTTCTCGATTTGATACTTCTGCTTGCCCATTAGCTTGTGGATGGTAGGGTGTTGCAACTTTGTGCTTAACACCGTACTGCTCCAACACTTTTTCCAGCTGAGTGTTGCAAAAGTGAGATCCTCCATCACTTATCAACACTCGCGAAGTACCAAATCGAGAGAAAATATTTTTCTTTAAAAATTTGATCACGGTTTTTCTGTTAGCCTTAGTACTTGTTATCGCTTCAACCCATTTTGAAATGTAATCAACCGCAACCAAAATGTATTCATTATCGAAAGACGGTGGAAATGGCCCAACAAAATCTATTCCCCAACAGTCAAATACTTCGACTTCCAACATATTTTGTAATGGAATCTCATTCCTTTGTGAAATTCCACCACTCCTTTGGCATTTGTCACAACTTTTAGTATGTGCATGCGCATATTTGAACAAAGAAGGCCAATAAAATCCCGATTGGAGGACTTTCATTGTCGTTCTTGTATCATTAAAATGACCTCCATAAGGAGAGTTGTGACAATGCCAAAGTATGTCTTTGGCTTCTTCATGAGACACACATATCCTCAAAATGTTGTCAACACCAAGCTTAAACAAATGAGGCTCATCCCACACAAAATATTAGGCATCAGATAAAATTTCTTTTTTTGGTTACTAGTTAGGCCTTCCGACATTAATCTGGAAGCTTTGTGGTTAGCCATGTCAGCAAACCAAGGTCTAACTTTCACCATGTACAACTTTTCATCAGGAAATTCTTCCTTCACCTCATTTTCATGTTTTGTAACCTCAACATTCATAAGATGGGATAAGTGATCCGCCACCAAATTCTCGAATCCCTTTTTTTTTTTTCACGAATTGACAAATCAAATTCTTGTAACAAAATGATCTAACGAATTAGCCTTTGTTTTGAATCCGGCTTGGTGAGCAGATACTTGATCGTCGCATGGTCCGTGTAAACCACAACTTTAGATCCTATCAAGTATGACCTAAATTTTTCTAATGCATACACTATTGCAAGCAACTCTTTTTCGGTTGTTGCATAGTTTATTTGAGCTTTATTGAGAACTTTGCTCGCATAGTGTATAACATGAAAAAAATTTGTTTTTCTTTAACCCAATACCGTGCTAACCACATAATCACTAGCATCGCACATGAGTTCAAAATCAATTTTCCAATATGGTGCTACGATTATGGGCGCGGTGGTCAAGCTTTGCTTTAAAGAATTAAAAGCTATCATACAAGACTCATCGAAAATAAAAGACTTATCTTTGTTGAGCAAGTTGCTCAATGGCTTCGCGATCTTTGCAAAATCTTTGATAAATCTCCGGTAGAATTCCGCATGACCCAGAAAGCTTCTGATTCCTTTCACGTTCAAAAGTGGTGGTAGATTCTCAATGACTTCCACTTTGGCACTATCAACTTTAAGCCCTTTAGAAGAAACCTTGTATCCAAGCACAATTCCTTCCGTGACCATAAAATTGCATTTTACCCAGTTGAGTACTAAGTTAGTCTCCACACACCTATCCAGAACAACATCTAAATTTTTCAGAAAAATGTCAAATGATGGACCGAAAACTGAGAAGTCATCCATAAGCACCTCGAATAGTCTTTTCGATCAAGTCCGAGAAAATATCTTGCATACACCTTTGAAAAGTCGTCGGTGCATTACACAGGCCAAACAACATCCTCCTATAAGCAAAGATTCCGAAAGGGCAAGTGAAAGCTGTTTTTCCATAATCCTACTGGTTGATAATGTTTTGATTATACCCTGAGTATCCATCCAAAAAACAATAATACTCTTGACCGGAGAGCCTCTCGAGCATTTGATCTATGAAAGGAAGAGGAAAGTGGTCTTTCCTTGTAGCTTGATTGAATCTACGGTAGTCGATACACATTCTCCAACCCGTTACGGTTTTTGTTGGAATCAACTCATTCTTCTCATTATGGATAACTTTCATTCCTCCCTTCTTCGACACCACTTGTACCAGACTAACCCACAGACTGTCAGAGATAAGATAAATCATTCTGGCGTCCAACATTTTTACCACTTCTTTCCTCACCACTTCTTTCATAGTAGGATTTAATCTTCTTTATGGTTGAGCCACAGGTTTGAAATCTTCCTCCATGAGTTTTCGGTGCATACAATATGATGGACTTATATCTTTCAAGTCAGAAAGAGTCCAACCCATTGCCTCTTGATTTTTCATCAAAACACCAACTAATTTTGTCTCTTCCTTCTTGGTTAGCTCTGCACTGATGATCCCCGACTTGTTTCCTTCCTCATTAAGAAAGATATACATGAGATGAGAGGGTAACACTTTCAACTCAAGTTTAATTTCCTCATTGTTTTCCTTTTTCAATATTTCCACCCTTTCATTCAAAGGAGGAATTTCTTCTAACTCTTCAAGCTCCCGCAAGCACTTTTCAATCCCTTTTTCTTACCTTTCATTGACATTTGAAAGAGAATTGGTAATAACTTGTTGTAATGGTGTGGAAACTTGTATCAACTCTTTAACTTCCTCGATCACCCTTTCTGTTACATCGATTCTAAAACAATCGATCTTGTCCTTCGAGTGCTTCATGGCTTCAAAAAGATTGAAACATATCTCCTCATCTTGAACTCTAACTTTCATTAGACCATCATCCATATCAATTGCCATGCACGCGGTATCATAAAAGGTCGCCCAAGAATCAAGGAAGAGTCCTCATATTCCTCCATATCAATCACCACAAAGTCGATTGGAAACAAAAATTTGTCAACTTCTACCAACATGTATTCTGCTACACCATGAGGGCGAGTGATAGATTTGTTGGCAAGTTGCAATGTCATTTGATTGGACTTCAACTCCATGTATCCCAACCGCTTCACAATAGACAAGGGTGTCAAGTTGATACTAGAGCCTAAATTGATCAACCCATTTCCAACATAAATGTTTCCAATTTTAACCAGCAAAGTGACTCGTCCCGGATCACTTTCTTTCCTCAGGAGAGTATGTTGAGTGATTACGCTACAACTAGCATCCACCATGATAGTTTCTTGATCTGTATACCTCTTCTTCTTTGTAAGGATATCCTTCATGAATTTCGCATACTTGGACATTTGTTCCAATGCTTCAGAAAATTGAATATTAATTTTCAATTGCTTGAATATGTCAATGAACCGGGCATAGTGTCTCACACTATCTTTTCTTGATGAAGCATATGGATATGGAAAGTTTTGAATCGGAATAATGCTTACTTGTTCTTTTCCTTTCCTAGATTTTTCACTTTTTCTTCTCTCTTATTTTTCTCTTATTCCCCACTCTTTTTCACTCTTTTTTTTCCAACTAATTCTTCCTCAACACTCTTTTCTACTTCTTTCTCAACAATTTCTTTTTTCTTTTTCAACTACAACCTCTTCCTCTACACCTCCTCACTTACACCCATGTTAATCTCTCTACCACATCTTGTGAGAATCGCCTTGCAATTCTCCTTAGGATTTGAGAGAGCGGTAGCCGTAAACGGTCTTTTTTGTTGGTCGGCCAATTGTTTTGATAATTGACCCACTTGTGTCTCCAAATTCTTTATAGTCGCATCAGTGTTATTTTTATTTGACATTGACATTTACATAAATTGAGTAAGAGTTTCTTCCATATTTGAAGTTGCACTTTGAGTTTGTGGAAGTTGAGTATAGTTTTGGTATTGTTGGCGATTTGAAGTTCAAGCTTCTTACAGCCTCCAAGGTTGTTGATACTCATGATTTGCTCTTTGATACCCTTGATTGGCTTGTTGGTAAGGTGGCCTAGGTTAGTATCCCTGATTTTGATTTTCGACATAGTTAACCTCTTCTACTACCGGAGGACAATACCCGGTAGGATGGTCGCCTTTACACAATTCGCAACTTGACACTTGAGCTTTGGTTGGAACTTCTTGCATCTCTTTGATTTGTTGTGGAAGCTTCGACATTTGTTAAGTTAAAAGCTCCACTTGTTGTGATAGAAGTTTGTTCTGAGCAAGAATAGCATCATTGGTACCCAACTCTAGCACTCCTGGTTTTCTTTAAGGTACTCCACTTTTATGATTCCCTTGGTGATTATTAAGCGCCATCATATCAATGATTGCAATTGCTTTCTCAGCACTTTTAGACATCAAAGAACCCCCCGTTGTAGCATCCAACAAGGTCTTGTGAACCGAGAGGAAACCATTACGGAAAATGTGAACTTGCGTAAGTTCATCAAAACCATGTCCTTTACATTTTCTCAATATTGACTTGAATCTCTCCCAAGCTTCGTTGAGGGATTCATTTCCTCCTTGTGAAAATACATTGATTGCCGTCTTTGCTTCCATGAACCGGTTGTATGGAAAAAACCGTTCAAGGAACTTTTCTTCCAATAAGTTCCAGTCCGTCATTACTGTTGTAGACTGATCAAGATACCATTCCTTCACTTTCCCAATAAAAGAATGAGGAAATAGTCTCCTAAGTAGTGATTCTTCATCAGCTTCTGGTGCTCCAATTGCACCCACAATCTCATAGAATTTAGTAAGATGTGTAAACGGATCCTCATGATCTAACCTTGTGAAAGGAATTTGATAAATGAGTGCAAGGATTCCCGTTTTCATCTCAGCTTGCCTTCCATTTTGGAGATTGCGCGTAAACTTAGCGTTGTGTCTCAGACTATTTGTACATGGAACTGAAGCTGGAGGTGGTGGAGCTGCCATGATTGGTGAATCAGGTGGAGTGGATGAAGAAGATTCCCTGTGCTCTTGTCTTTCCCTAGCTTGTTACCGTCTCTGCCTTGTTCGACTGTTGAGTCGGCGAACAGTTCTTTTAATCTCAGGATCAAAAAGAAGGTCTTCATGTCAGACTTGTCCTTGCATAAACGAATTCTGCACACTAGCTAAACAAATCAAAAAGTACAAATAATTACAGAGATAAGAGATTCACAATACACAAATCTTAAAGTCACTAAACTATTGCATTGCTTGCAATATTCTACTAACAATCCCCAGCAACAATGCCATGTTGGCATCTTTCATTCCTTTTGTAGATGAATTGAATTGAATCACTCTTGTTTTTTATGATAGGCTGCATTGTTTGAAAATGTCTTGGTTGCTTTGATTTGTGTGCTATTGTGCAGGAATTAGGCACAAAATAAGAAGAGTAAGACACAAGAACTTTGACAAGGAAACTAAGTCAGCAGCAAAACATCAACAAGTTCGCACAGTGAACTTCCTAGAGAATTTGCCCAGGAAAAACATCAACAAGTTCGTACAGCAAACTTGCCTGCGAAGGCCCTTGGGAACCTGACACTGTTCATACAGAGAGAAAAGACATCAAAACTCGTTGTGCGAAGGATCTAGCGAATGGTTCGTTGGAGCGAAGGAGAAGCAATGTCCTAGCGAATAGCCCCAGACTTGAGGCAGTAACTATTTGAAGAAGAATTTGTTGTGCAAAGTTTGTAGCGAAGGCTTCACAGTGCGAAGGATTGCTCGCACAACGAATATATGGAAATATTTCAGGGGCGGTTTAACTGTACATTGGCACTTCAAGTTCCACTTTTGGATTTTCGCTAGGCGAACAAGAGCTTCGCAGTGCAAAGGTGACAACACAACAACATGTCTATAAGTACTTGGTACCACTTTTGCCAAAATATCTAATCTTTTGTACTTTTCATAGTTTTGTATTTTTCCGCACAAAAACCCTAGTTTCTCCATTTTTATCATCTCTTAGCCATCTTTCACAAAAAGAAGGTGGATTCCCATCCAATCTCGATTATTCGACTTGAATGTTGATCAACCTTCTTCCAAAACTTGTTGTTCAAGCTATCATGGAAATGGGTGGCTAAGACCCCTCTTGTGTCAAGATTATAGGTAGCTAGTTCTGATTTATGTATTCTTCTTAATCTTTTGTATGTGAACAAAGCTTTGATCAATATAGATGAAGTTATTTGCTATACTTTGTTATATTTATGGTTTGGATTGCTTTAGACATGGACTTTTCAAGTCTTGACCTAATTTTTTCATCTATCAACTATACAAACTCCAGACATAGATTTGGAATTTGATATTCACATTGTATTGATCTTAATGATTATTGTTTCGAGTGTTATTTAGAGAGATCAGTTAACGATCAAAACAATAATTTTCACAAAATCGCTTTAGAGATGAATGGTTTTGTGAGATACGCGATTATATTGGTTAAAACTAAGTTCACATATTCGATTGATTGGATACATTTAAAAAGGATTAGTGGACCCTAATTTTGGCATGCTTTTTATCAAACTAAAACCAAATTTTACCTTGCTTTATTTCTTACAAACTCATGTTACAAAATAGAAACCAATTTCAAAACCCCTTCTTAAATCACTAAACCATTAAACAACACACATCAAATATTCTCATCAATCCCTGTGGATACGATAAAACACTCCTGACTCATATTTCTAATAGTGATACGACTATATTTTGTCCGTTGTATTCAAGAATTCTACTCATGTTCCAGGTTACCTAAAACCATGACACCGTCTTTCCTCGTTTTAATTCCTAGAATTGATAATCTACAACATTTGGTTAATTACAGGCCAATAAGTTTAATAGGTTGTGTTTACAAAGTGATTTCAAAACTTCTAGCTTCAAGATTGAGAAGTGTTATGGGGAAAATTATACCCAAAACACAAACGGCGTTCATAACTGGTAGGCAATTACTCGACGGTGTGCTCGTTTTAAATAAACTAATTGATTTTGCTAAGAAAAGGAAACACAATTGCGTCATGCTTAAGGTTGATTTTCCTAAGGCTTATGACTGTGCGGAGTGGTCTTTTTTGAGAATTTTGTTATCTTCAATGGGGTTTGGGGAGAGATGGCTAGCCTGGATGGAAGGTTGGGTGTTTACGAGTTTCATGTCTGTGCTCATGAACGGTAGCCCCACGGATGACATCAAGGTGCATCGTGGTTTGAGACAAGGTGACCCATTGTCGCTGTTTCTTTTCTCGATTGTGGCAGAAGGTTTTGCAGCCTTGGTCAGAAGGTCTTCTGAATTAGGCTTGTTTAAGGGTTTCAAAGTTAACGACAATGTCTCTCACTGTCTATCACAGTTCGCGGACGATAAAGTGCTTATTAATGACAGTAGTTTATCAAACTTATGGGCTTTCAAATCTATTCTAAAGGGTTTTGAATCAGTATCCGGGTTGAAGGTGAATTTGGGCAAGTGTTGTTTATTTGGCTAAGGAGTGGGTGACTTCTACTTGAAGGCGGCTGAGTAGTTTTTGGCTTGTAGGATTGGATCAATTCCATTCAAATTCTCGGGGTTGAGGGCTGGTGATAATCATAAATAAATATTGTTTTGGAATTCGGTTATCGACTGTTTCAAGAAAAGGTTATCAACTTGGAATGGGAGAACATTATATATAGGAGGAAGAGTGGCATTAATTAATTCGGTCTTAACAAACTTACCAATTCATAATTTTTCATTCTTTAAGGCACCGATGAAAGTAATGGATAAATTGATTTTGATTCAAAGAAATTTTCTGTCGCATAGATCAGAGGAACGTAAAGTCATGGCCTGGGTTATTTGGGATTTTATTTGTAAGACGAAGGCGAAGGGTGGGCTCGGATCGAAAAACTTAAAGTTGTTTAATTTATCTTTACTGGCCAAATGGTTATGGCATGCCTTACATGACTTTGAGGCCATTTGGAATGGGCTGCTGCGTGAAAAATATGGTGACACCGTGAATCTGATTTTGTCACGAGAGGATATTCCAGCAAGATCAAGAGCTTCCTTGTGGTGGAAGGGCATGACGCGTTTAAACTCAGCAGACGTTGTTGTTCCTTTTGGTGACTTAATCACTATCCGGTTAGGCGAAGGTACGCGAACTCCGTTTTGGAATGCAAGATGGTTGGGTGGCGCATCCTTGAAATACCAATTTCCTTCTCTGTATGAATCATAGTTTAGCCGTGGCAGCTTAGTTTCTGAGTTGGGATCATGGGCTGGTAACGATTGGGAGTGGCAGCTGCATACACAAAATTTTGCTGCATCTCAAACATTGCAGGATGAATTTAATGGTTTATTGCTATTACTACAAGACGTCGCGCCATAGAAGAATGTAGATGATGTTGTGCTTTGGCCATTGGATGAGTTTAATCAATTTTCTGTCAATTCTTTCTATTCATTATTGTCCCTGGCTGTGGGTGAAGAAGTGTTGGAGGAGCAAAACTTGGCTGCCATAAAATGTTTGTGGAAAACTTTCATACCTTCAAAGGTAAAGGTTTTCGGTTGGAGACTTATTTTAAATCGATTACCCACGAGAGCTAATCTTTTTCGTTGCGGTATTATTAGCATTCCTCATGATCTTGTTTGTGGATTTTGCTTTGCTCCAATGGAGGATTCAAACCATATTTTTATCAATGGCCCTGTGTCTAGGATTGTTTTGATGAAAATTTGTGGTTGGATGGGAATACAAGGGGTGAACGATACATGTGCGACAAATCATATGTTGTCTTGGATGGAGAGGCTTTGAGGTAGGTGTTCCAATAGGATTGCGTGTAGCATTTGGATGGTGGTGTGCTGGAGCATTTGGTGGGCGAGAAACTAAGTTATGTTTAATGACGTGATTGGAGATTCATGGTCGATTGTGGTAAGATCTACCTTTTTATTTTGATGGTGGATTTTAACTATATCTAAAGGTAGTATCCGTTGTAATTTCTATGATTGGTATAAACAATCATTTGATTTTACATAATGTTGTTGTAAATTTGTTGGTTTGTTGTTTGTAAACGGGTTGAGATATCCTAATACCCAATTTATAAAGTTATTTGGCTTATAAAAAAAAGAGTTATAGATTTAAACTTAAATAAAATAAAAAAACTCACAAAAAAGCAAAAGAAATGTACGTGAAGAAATATTGGTGCTTTTGTTTCACGCTTTCACCTATAAGAAATTATAGGAAATTGAGAGTTGTTTTAAAAGATTGGTCTTTAGACTACTGGCAATATCAATTGCCTAAAAAAATAAAGATGTCATTATAAAATCTGACAACAGTAGTTTGTTAATTTTTTTTAAATAACCAACATTTTAATTTAAATATTCAAATAACAATCTTTTTTTATTATTAATCAAAATACTTGTATTTCCAAAAAAATAAATTTAAAGTTAAGAAAAATTGCACATAAACACCGTACCTTGAGACGGATGCAATACCATTCTCATTACAATGCTCCGCCGTCACCCTGTCACCATAATGCATTGATTTATTACTTACAAATATTCAAAGATGTATGAAAATAAACTAAATATTGATTTTACATAATACAAATTTTATAAAATCGAAGTAGGTATACTTTTTGTGCCATTGAATATCTCATATTATCTTAATAAAAAACTTCAATAATATTCCATGCAAAACACACTAACAACTTTTGACATCGCATTAATGTTGAAATTAAATTTAAGATTTTGAGTAATTCTGAATCAATTTTGATGAATAAGATTCAATCAATCAATTGAATTCTCTTCTTATTTTTCATTTTTCATTTGAGTAAATTAACTAACATTAGTTGCAAGATGACTATCTCTACACAATAACAATAAAAGGAGAAAAAATTGAATTGGAAAAAAAATTAAAGATTAGGGTTTTAGAGAAAAATAGGAGAACAAATTTTCTGCAGAACTTCTCTCTGCTTCCAAACTTGAAATTTTATTCTTTGCAACTGCAAATTATTATACAATGATATGGGTTTCTCCTTATTTATAAGAGCTTGCTTGCTCCTCAAGCAAGATCCAAAATATCTAATTCTGCTAACACTACAAAATTAGACCTAAGTCGAAATTCTTGTCGAGACATACTTCGATATTTCGACAGTCACACAATTTCAAAGATAACAGACTCTGTCAAAAATACTGCTTTGACACAAATAATTATACTTTCAACACACTGCCTAATTCATTGTATATAAGCTATCTACATTCATCATAAACCTTAATTTCTTGAACATTTCCACCCGCACTCATTTCGTCATGATATCTGCGATCTGATTCTCAGTCCTACAGTGTTCCAAGTTCTGCTTTACTTCCAAGTTCTGCTTTACTTCTGCCAGTCCTACAGTGTTCCAGTCCTACAATCTCTTTAGAGTTTTCTTATCTCGGGTCGACGCCCCTGGCGGATACTCTTGGTTCTTAAGGAAATTTTGGATGTCATAAAACCATGGCTTGCCATCAGTAGCTTCTTCAATGGCGATACAAAAGCGGGCCTATCAAGGCAAGAGATGACTATTCTTGGAGCATCATTCCAATAGTTCACCTTATACATCGAAGAACGTGTTGCAAGAGCGTCTGCCATCTGGTTCTCCGCTCTTGGCACATGGTGGAACTCTACACGATTAAAGAATGGAAACAACCTCCTTGCATAATTCATGTAAGGAATTAGATTGGGTTGCCTGGTCTCCCATTCTCCTTTGATTTGGTTGACAACTATCGCTGAATCGTCGTACACATCAAGGTTCTTGATCCTCAGATCAATGGCTTCTTGTAAACCCATGATGCACGCTTCATACTCTGCTTCATTGTTGGTGCAAGGAAATTTCAACCTGGTAGTGAATGGGATATGAGACCCATGGGCAGTCGTGATGATTGCCCCGATTCCACTACCATACGAGTTAACTGCACCGTCAAATATCATCTGCCATTGAGAACCTTTCTTTGGACCTTCATCGGGTAATGGCTCATCGCAGTCTTTCATCTTTATGAACATGATATCTTCGTCAGGAAATTCAAATTTCATCGGTTGATAATCATCAACCAGTTGTTCCGCAAGGTACTCTGACATGACACTTCCCTTGATAGCTTTCTGAGAAACATACTGGATATCATACTCTGTCAGTACCATCTGCCACCTGGCAATCCTCCCTGAAAGTGCTTGTTTTTCAAAGACATATTTAATCGGATCCATCTTCGAAATCAGCATGGTTGTATGATTCAGCATGTACTGTCTTAAATGTTTGGCAGCCCAAGCGAGTGCGCAACACATTTTCTCAAGCATTGAGTAACGGGACTCACAGTATGTGAACTTCTTACTCAGATAGTATATCGCATGCTCTTTTCTACCAGTCTCGTCATGTTGACCGAGAACACAACCCATACTGTTCTCAAGAACCATTAAGTACATGATTAATGGTCTTCCAACTACCAGAGGTATCAGTATCGGAGGTTCCTGCAAATATTCTTTTATCTTATCGAATGCTTTTTAACAATTTTCATTCCAAACGACCGCCTGATATTTCTTTAGCAATTTGAACAATGGTTCACACGTAGATGTGAGATGAGATATGAACCGAGCAATGTAGTTCAACCTCCCCAAGAAACCACAAACCTCTTTTTCTGTTTTCGGTGCTGGCATATTTTGTATAGCTTTTATCTTTGCCGGATCGACCTCGATTCCTTTTTCACTAACGATAAACCCCAACAGCTTTCCTGACTATACCCCGAAAGTACACTTGTTAGGATTCAACCTCAATCTGAACTTCCTGAGCCTCTCAAACAGCTTCAATAAGTTGACCAGATGCTCCTCCTTCGTTTGGGACTTCGCAATCATGTCATCAACATATATTTCAATCTCATGATGAATCATATCATGAAAGAGAGTCACCATAGCCCACTAATAGGTTTCCCCTGCGTTTTTCAACCCAAAAGGCATTACCTTGTAACAGAAAGTTCCCCACAGCGTGATAAACGTCGTTTTCTCCATATCCTCCAATGCCATTTTAATCTGATTATAGCCCGAAAAAACGTCCATGAAGGAAAACACGGAAAACTGAGTTGTATTGTCAACCAACACGTCAATGTGAGGGAGCGGGAAATCATCCTTTGGGCTCGCTTATTCAAATCTCTGTAATTAACACACATTCGTACCTTACCGTCCTTCTTAGGTACAAGTACGATGTTGGCGACCCACGGAAGGTAAGTTGTCACGGCTAAAAATCCTGCGTCAAACTGCTTCTGGACTTCCTCTTTGATTTTCACATCCATGTCTAGTCTTATCCTTCTAAGCTTCTGCTTGACCGACGGACACTCCTTACGCAACGGCAAGTGATGAACCACAATGTCGGTGTCAAGCCCGACCATGTCTTCATATGACCAAGCAAAGATGTCACTATACTCTCGAAGCATCTCAATCAGTCTTTGCTTGATGTCACTCTGCAACACAGTCCCTATTCTGACATTTCTTACAACTTCTTCAGAACCCAAGTTAATAACCTCGACGTCCTCCTGATGAGGCAGAATAACCTTCTCTTCCTGTTTTAAGAGTCTGACTAGCTCTTCGGGTAAGTCTTCATCTTCATCAATCTCTTCTTCGGTTTGAAATATCGGATGCTTAAAGTCGAAGCGAGTCATAGAAGGTTCTGGATCGGTGTCATCTGCAATGTGAATCCTGCAATAATAATGGTTAAAAATGCTTAAAATGATATGCAAAACAAGCACAAAACCACATTGCCATTTTATTGTTAAAACAAAATAAGAAAGACAAGGATCACCAAATTTGAATGCAGAAAACGCCCTTTGATTTATTGATAAAAGATGTTCAAGCATAAACAAGTAAGGCCCTGAAGACAAAGCCACTATGCTCCGGGTAGAACATAGGGTTGTACAATAATCAAGAAAATAAAGCATTACTGTTTTGTTGTCACTTGAATGAATTCCTTGATAGACCAGTTGCGCAGACATCGTCCTGGAGTGCAAGGCTTGATCCAAGCGTCCATATCACAGTCGCTGTCCCCCTCTTCGTCTGAAACAATGTTGATGCGTTCAAAGATAACCCCACCTTTGGTAAACTGCACCAGCCCTTTATAGCGTGGCGCGCTCTGCGAGGATGATGAAGGACATGATGGGCGGTACCCCAAACCAAATTGATCCTGCTTATGGGGAATTTCCAGCACTTGACCCCATCCTTGCGCTGCCCTAGCCTGCACTACTGTTTGGGCATCCTTAAAAGACGGCATGGCCACTTTCGGTGCTTTGATCATAACAGGAGATTTTTCTTTAACCTGAACAGTTTCAAAGGCCTGACAAAGAGTCTCATGGATTTCTCCATCCACCTCAACGTATTTGAACGAAGATAAATGACTAATCATTATATCCTCTTCTCCGCATACTGTGACAACACTGCCACCAACCATATACTTGAGCTTCTGATGCAGCGTGGATGTGACAGCTCCGGCTGAGTGAATCCATGGACGACCCAACAAACAACTATAGGCAGGATGGATGTCCATAATGTAGAACACTGCATCAAATACTTCGGGACCCACCTGAATAGGCAATTTCAGCTTTCCAAACACAGATCTTCGGGTACCGTCAAAAGCCCTCACAACAAGATCACTTGGTGTATAGAAAATACCCTGAGTGTCTAGTTTCATCAATGCCTTCTTTGGTAGCACTTTCAAAGAGGACCCAGTATCAACAAGGACGTGCGACATAACAGCTCCACGACATTCAATTGAAATGTGCAACGCACTGTTGTGATTTTTGTCCAAGTCTGTAAAACCAAGACCATTCTCTGTGTTCATGTGCGCTACAACCCCTTCGAGTTGGTTTACCGATATCTCTTGAGGTACGTAAGTAGTATTCAATATCCTCAACAATTCATTTTGATGCGCTTCTGAACATAACAACAACAACAATATAGAAATTTTAGAAGGACTTTGCTGCAGGTGATCAACTATCTTGTAGTCACTTTTCTTTATCAGCATCATAAACTCTTCTGCATATTTCAACAAAGGTTCCTTCTCTCCAACCTGAGAAGTTTCTTCCACAACTGCTTTTCCCTTACCCTTATCAACTCTTTCAGCCACCACCTCGGGTGATGAAAAGACTCTGCCACTTCGGGTAATACCTCTGGCTCCCACAAGATTGTCTACTGAGTCAACAGGTGAACTTTTCAAATCTAGTTTCTGTCCATTGCAATATACCTCAGCTTCGTAGTTCCACGGAATAGCTTTGGTACTCTCATACGACACGTGACCAGCTTTAGTGATGACAATTGTTGGCGGCCTAGGCGGCGCAGAAATAGTAACAGTTTTGTATGGAATCGAGATCATTGCAACCTCATTCCTTTCTTCAACCACTATCTCTTCATACTTTTTCTCGGCAACCCGATCAAACTGTAATATCCCATCATCCATCATACTTTGAATACAACTCTTCAATTGCGCACATCCCTCGGGATGGCTCAAACATTCAGCACGGGATTCAGTACAGCCCGGGAAAACACCTCCCTTCAGCAACTTAGCCTTCACAAAGCCCAAAGGTGTCTTCAGATCATTGACATCGGTTACCAGATCTAAACCCTCGTCCTCAATGATTGCGCTAACTCCGGCTGGCCCATGATTTGGCATGGGGTTCTGCACAACATTGGAAGCATCGTGAGAAACGTTTATTGCTTTACTGTCCACTAGATCTTGCACTTTATGTTTGAACGCCTTGCAGTTATTGATATTGTGCCCCGGAGCACCTGAATGAAACTCGCAACGAGCATTCACATCATAACCGGTGGAGGTGCACCTGTCAATGGAGCTAAAGTTCTCTTCTGAATAAGCTGCAATTGTAACAGAGTCTGAAGTAATTGAGATTATGGCATCGGAGGCGCATCGAATTGTCTATTCACTGCCCAACCTCGATCCTGAAACCTTCTGTAACCTTGTTGATTCTGTTGTGGTTGTTGTTGACGTTGCCGTTGTTGTTGAGGAACCGCAGGAATTGTAATACTAGCAACCTGTTGCTGATGATACCGATTCTGATACTGACCTCTACCTCTCTCACGAGAATTGGACACATAATTAGTCTCGCCTTCACGCTTTTTCTTACCTAATACCTTTTTACCTCCTCCTCCAGCTGAGGGCATTTCTCCTATTTGGATCTTTCCTAGATTTATACCATTTTCTACCCTCTCTCTAGTGATTATCAAATCAGAGAAGCTACCTGACATGCTACTGATCAGTTTCTCATAATAGACCGCAGGCAAGGTAGCCACAAACATATTAATCAACTCACGCTCCACCATTAGAGGCTGCACTCTTACTGCTAGCTCGCGCCACCTTTGGGTGTATTCTTTGAAACACTCACCGGTCTTTTGAGAAAAATTCTGAAGTTGGACCCTGTTAGGAGCAAGGTCGCTGTTATACTCATAATGTTTCACGAAAGCCTCAGCTAGGTCCCTCCAACTGCGGATATTGACAGGCTCCAGCCCCATATACCACTCCAACGAAGGACCGGACAAGCTGTCCTGAAAGAAGTGCATGAGTAGTTTTTCGTCATCCGAGTAGGTAGACATTTTGCGGTAATAAGAACACAAATGAACTCTTGGGCAAGTAGTACCCTTGTACTTGTCAAAGTCCGAGACTTTGAACTTCAGCGGCACTTTCAGATTGAGGATAAGTCCCAGATTTTTCATATCAAGGCCCATGGAATTTTGACTTTCATAGCTCTTCATCTTGTCTTCCAACAATTTGAACCTCCTATCAGCTTCCACTGGCAATTCAGCACCCATATCCCACATGGAAAACACATCATCTTGTCGGTCTTCGTTCCAACGTTGATCCCCATTACCATGTATAGCACAAGTGGCGTCAGGACCATGAATATTCCCATTAGCAACATTACCATTTCCAGTATTCCCAAAACCAGCATTACCCATATCATAGCCATTGCCATTCTCATTACCATTCCCTCCAGCATTAGAGATAACCAAAACAGGCACAGAGTGGGCGTGAGGAGTACCAGTTTCATTGTGAGGAGGATTAGTAGCGGTACTTCCGTGCAAAACTCCATTGTTGTCAACTTTAGCAATCAAGGGTTGGACCAGAGTCCTCAGCTGATCTTGTCCATTGGTCACTCTCTGCATCAGTTCCATAAATTGGGCCATCTTGTCCCTCATCTCTTGCATCTCTGCTTGCATTTGCTCCATTACTCTTCTATGATTCCCCCTGGTGGCGTACCAGTGAGTTGTTTGTTCGGCAATCCTGAAACATACTACAAACCACAGGAGATAAGATTAACAGTTCTGATGCACCTGCGATGCAAAATGCAAAATGCAGACATGTATGTATGCAACAAGGAAATTTCCCCCTCGATTCTAGTTCCGGGAGAAAGACATGACAATGGAGAACCTCATAGACAAGCACAAAGTAGAAACTCCTCATATATAATCACAGGCCCAACAGGCAATGTACAAGCGCAATAACTGAGTACAATAAGGAAGGACCTCAACCAACAGGTCTGGTGATGGTCAATACAACAAGCATAAACAACAACTAAAAGGAAGAGGGAAGATAATCAAGCTGGATGACGAGACCGGAAATCCTCTAGCAACTCTTGTGTCTCAGGATGATCTGGTCTGATGAGTAACCCCTAGATGAGTAGATGTCGCTGGCTAATAGTGCACTGTAGACCCTCAGCATAATCTTTCCAAGCTCACTCTCCAAAGACCTCCTCAAGCTTACATCTCTTTGAATCAGCTCTAGCTCTGAAATCCTCCAAGGTTGTAAGCACTTTGTTCAGCCTACAATCACTGTGTTGTCTGAGCGAAGCTTCATCTAAAATCTTCTCGTCCTTCGTTCTGAGTTGAGTCTTCAACTTGCTGATCTGTAGCTTTAAACCATCTTCGTGCTCCTTGTTGTTGGTGAGCGTAGCATTCCATTGGTCGTTGAACTTAGAAATCTCTAAGTATGCTCTGTCCAAATCTTTCTTCTTAGAAGCAAGGACACTACTAACAACTTTCAGATCTAGACCCAACCGCTCCTTGGTGCTAATCTGCTTGGTCAAGTCCGTACCCAGCCTGTTCACCAACTTAGTCTGTTTCTCCAAAGAATAAGTTGCTTCGGTCTTTTCACTTCGGAGCTGAGCAATCTCTTTCTCCAACTCTTCATTCGTATTTCGCAACTCTTCTTTCTCAAACCACAACTGGTTGTACTTCTGAATGTAAACAGTGGTAGGTTCCTCAATCATGAGAGGATACAAAGGCTCCACATATGGAAACGACATCAGAGACTTCACAGCTCTCTCGCGAATCCAAGTCAGGTAAGGGTCGTAGGCTCGACTGTTACTCTTCCCCAATAATGCTTTCCCTTTTCCTGTGAATATTTCTCCAAGCATGCTCAACTCTAGATAAGGCATCACCCTCTAACAATCCAGTGAGATATAGAGATTCCTGTATCTCTTCTTCCTTAGGAGGATCTCTCAATGCGTATCCAAACTGCCTAACCAACAAGGATGGGTTATAGCCGATGCACCCTTTCCTTCCCACCAAAGGAACGTTAGGAAATCCACCGCAACTATAAATGATCTCTATACCAAGCATATCCCTGTCAAACCAGATAATATTCTCTGCAGACAATCCCATCAACCTATCCGACCATTCTGAAGTACCAGTAGTAGCAACAAATGGACCGGTCTTGGGCAGATGACTAGAAAACCACCTGTACAACAAAGGAATACAGAAAGATACATTCTTTCCCTTTCGGTTCTCATTCTTGTGGTGAACAGAATGATAGACGTTGCCTAGCAGCGTAGGTACCGGATTCCCTAAAGCGAATATATAGAAAGCATCTGTGTCTACAAAATCTGGAAGATTAGGGAATAATATAATACCATAGATATAGAGAGCTAGAATGGCGCTAAACACAATCCAACAACCATCTTTGGTGAACTGCTGAGCCTTATCAACCAGAAAAGGCAAAGGAAAACCAAACATCCCACTTCTCTTGGTCATCTTCCCTTCCAACTCTGAAACCTCCAAATGCAAAGCAGTAGCAAACTTAGCCAGATTAGGATCAACATCAGTGTGATAGAATGGCATCTGGTCTAAGATAGGAACACCCAATAACATGGAATACTCCTCTAAGGTAGGCGCCAGAACATAATCAGGAAAAACAAAACACCTCAGTTGTGCATCATAGAAATGCAGAAGAGTATAAATACCACCTATCTCATATGCCGAAGGCTTGCAGACACATGTCAATAGTTTCCCATAAGACTTCTTGAAGTCTTCCATCACCTTCCTGTCAGCCATGGCAGTCAAACTCAGTAGAGAACTAATATCTAGAGCCGGAAACCTGTATGCCACTGTCTTCTTCAAGGGCTCCATGTCAGAAATAAGGAACAAGATCACTAGAATCGAGAAGGAAAAATGCACCTGCAACATAAATACATGTTAATAAAATGTAGATGAAAATGCAAATACAAATGCAAATGTGAATAGGGGATCAAGATTGTTGTGTTGTCGATCAAGAAGAACCAGTGCTCCGCTTTAGCAAGAACATAACACTGTCATTAGGACCCCTTGTATCAATAACACAAACTCACACTGCAAAGAAAACCGGGTAGTATGAAAGTCAAGGTTTCCTGCATAACCCAATCCCTCTCACAGGTATGGACCTATCCACTGATAAGGTCCGGCATCCTATGCGTTCATCAGCATCACAAACTTTCAAGAAACGATGATACGTTCACCATTTCTGGTTTGACATCATAATCTCTCGAAGAGGCCTCACTTAGATGAATCACAAATGATCGGTCCCTAGAGTCGACAACCTTCAGATCCAAAATCCCCTCAAGTCCTAAGGATCGGAAAGGAAATCATCAAAGAGAATCTCGTCTGAGCGCGAATTTCATGGGAACTTGTGCATGCTAAGCATGCAGGTCCACCACTACTCTCCACTACTAATGTTATGTTTGTACTCAAGCCTGGGTTTTGGCTTATCTCTCAATGGAACATTCCCTCCCCACAGCACATCAATAATGATACAAATGCGGAAGGTAAAATGCGAAAGCAAATAAAGTACAAAACATATGTACACACCCAAAAGATAAATAGACAAGCGCTAGAATTGACTCGCATATGGGATGTTATAGTCCCCAGCAGAGTCGCCAGCTGTCGCAACTGCAGAAAGGGCCGGCAAAGACAGAAGAGTCGCCACTGTTTGTTATTTATCCCAAAGAAGGGAAAGGAAACGATAAGAGAAAACCTAACAAAAACGGGATAAGATCGGTCATTGCAACCAAATCTTGGGTTCGGGAGTCGATTACGTAAGGGGAAGGTATTAGCACATCTCACGTCCGTCGTACTCGACAGGATCCACACCTTGTTGTCTATCTAAAGGGGTGTTTACTATCTAGCTACAGGTCACAGGGACAAAAGAAAAGAGACTCGATAGAGCATCGCCGCTCTATGCCTACGTATTCCCTCGTGCAATGGGAAAGTCAGAGTCAACGTAGTTCAGAAAACTACGGGTGAAGGTGGGGAAGGTTGCTCGCCAAGACATCACCGTCTTGTGCCTACGTATCCTCATCTGGTATGAGAAATCAGAGCAAATGTAGTTCGGGCTAACAAGAACATAAGTTGGTCCAAAATGTTTTACCCGAGTAGGGTTAAAACTTAGTTCTAGCAGTTAGGTGTATGCAGCTTGACCATAGGAGACTTAGGCGTTACCTGTTTGCGGTAGAACCAAGAGTTAATAAAACTCTCCTTATGAAAAAAATTTCCAAATTAAAATCTCGAAGGATAAAAAAAGTTTGAAGTTGTTTTTGTGTTTTTTAGAGAAGAAGTGAATTGAGTTTGATTTGTAACTCATGTTGCACTAAAGACTATGACTTAGGATCGAATGCGTCGCATATCGTCCTAAGGACGTACACTAAACACTCTAAGCAATTGAGAGGAAGCCCCCCAATCACCATTTCCCAAGTACTTAAGGCTCGTAGTGTACAACATTCATTAGCCTTTATTAAGTATTTTGAAAGGATTTGAAGATGAGAAGAGAAAGGACACACTAAAGGGAGACTAACTCAAACGTAATAGTTTTCATGCAAAATGATCCTATGATTGGGATGAAAGGGAATGCTGCCTAATGTTATCATACATGGGTTTGATCCTAAGGTCTATCATAATCTCAAGAGTTTAGAGGTTGTCATACCCCAAATTTGTCCTACCCTCTCTTGCTCTTGTATCAAACATTCGTGGGGATTTATGCCTTTTCACCCGGCCTCTGACCATGATCTTTTTGAGGTGTGGATTAACAAAGGTCTTGTCGGTGTTCTCTGTGGTTACTAAACTCTTGCCAAAATGATGGTTTCAGATAAGTTCATGATGAGAGAAAATTCAAGATGGTGTGAGTGGTTTCAAGACGTTTCTAAGGCATATTCCAAAGGTTTTTGGCCATTTGTGGAGTCGTGTATGCAGACATTATTGTTAAATTATGTTGGGATTATTTAAAGGCATAATTGGAGTGTATTTTAAAATTCAATGGAAGTCATGGCCAAAATTGACGGAATGTCTTAAATCAGGTGTGAATTTGTTGTAAACCCTTTATAAACAAATTAGTTTAAACTAGGGTAAATGGGCCCCAAGTTATTATTCAATTTGTTGAAAATTGGTGCCAGTAGGTGATGATAGCCATGATCGAATAACTTTGTGCCACGATTAGGCAATGGTTCAAGTCACACGTGAAACTTTCTTCAAGCTGTATCTGGTACATTGTGCAAGTAAGGATTTTAAGGAACTCTTTTAGGACAAAGGCATTAGCATTGAGAAGTGCCTTGATTATTGATTAAATCATGAGGTGTGATATATGGTACATTATCATATGGACCATATGATGAGCAGAATTTTCTCAAAGTAGTTAATACATCTTGGTATTCATAAATTTATATGTTTTTTTTACAAAAAAAAAGAAAGAATAAAAGGAAGGTGGACATTCCCTAACAATAGCAGTAGATCTGAGTTCATGTGTGATAACACGAAAATGTATATATTAAATGCCATAATTTCATGCTACTAACGGCCAATTTCTCCCTGATTTCGGACCATATCTGCATTGTTTGTTAAGTATTTTTCAGGTTTACAAAATCAACACTCAAATGAAGCAAGACAAGGAAAACAAGTACTAAAAGACACATAACAGAAGAAAAAGGACAAAAAAAGTAACAGAAATGAACTTTGTTGATATGACGGTCGTCACAGGTCCCTTACGACCGTCACGTGCGTGACGACCGTTATGACCGTCACGAACGTCATGAGCCTCACGAGCGTCACAGGTCCCTTACGACCGTCATACTTGTACATTCAGCTCAACTTCCACTTCTCAGAACGTGCAACAGAAGCCCAAAAACAGAAGCACGACTCCCTGGATTTTCTAACCCTTAATTGCACATCCAGAAGCAGTTCAAGTACGAATCATTCGCTATAAAAGGAGGGCTTGGGGACTGAAATAAGGGAGCCGCATTAAAGACCACGAAGTGCTGCCGAATTTACTACAAAGAGCTTTTTCTTGTTTCTACTTTGTTTCCTTTCCTTTGTTTTCTTTCAAGCATTAAATTGTACTTTTCGTTCTTTATATTTTCGTACTTAATCATCACCAGAGTAATCCTGCCGACATTGTGGAGGATTATCCAAGTGCCGAACCAAAATTGTTTACAGGTTCTATTATTACTAATTAATTCTATTTGCTTTAATATGTATGTTTACAAGTTCTGCTATTTTAATTTAATTATGCTTGCTTTAAGATTCATGTCTAGCTAAACCGCATCTATCGGTATGTAATGAACTAGTAGAATGAGATTCGATAATAACCGACATATTTTCCCTTTTTCAAACTTGTTTTTGGCTCTAGTTTATAATCAAATTTGTTAAACTAAACTTCGTCGCGACAACGAGAATTTATTTAAAGTAACCTCGCCACGACAGTGAGAGATTCACTAAGGTATGAACCAACATGCGAAAGCTGAGGCTAGGACCAGATAGTAAAAACTAGGCATCTATTTTAAACACAGCGAAAGCACTTTAAAAGAGATTAGAACTCAATGGTTTTCAAAAATCAATTTTAACTCCGAACGGGATAGCGAAAGCATACGTTCCGCCTTAGAGTTGCGACTAGCGTCAATAACCAACGTGAGACAAAGGTCTTTAAACCGTTATTTTCTTCTGAAAACCATTTTGAAATTATTAAACCGTGCCGGTAACTTGTCGAATCCTCGATGCACTAAGTCATTGCATACCGATTCCCCGTATTAATATTCTAAGAAACCTTTTAGCCTTTACTTTTGCATATTTTCCCTTAAACCATATATGACCTAGCTAAACACAGTAACGTCCGAGAACACTAGCTTAATTACGACTCCCTGTGGGATCGATATCTTTATTACTACGCGATCGACTGTGCATTTGCAGTTAATTCGATTAGACTCGAAAAGTCGCGACCAAGTTTTTGGTGTCGTTGCTGGGGACCCGTTTAGTCAATAGTGTAACCCTTTGTTATGTAGGATATACAAGGTTAACTATTTTATTTCCCTTTTAATCGTTCATCGATTGTGTCGCACCTCGAAAAATCACGGAGACATTTCAGAGAAACGACCCTTGTGCGAAAGGCGCCGAAATGCGGTTCGATAGAGTCGCCACCGATCTTTATTTTTCCGAATAAATGGGAGAGGAAAATATCGAGAAAACCTCTTAAAACGAAAAGGATAGGAACAGGGCTGTCGCAACCATGTTCCGGGTTCGGGAGTCGGTTACGCGAGGGGAAGGTATTAGCACCCCTCACGTCCGTTGTACTCAACGGGAACCTCTTAAGGTATTTTGTGGAGAGTGTTGTCTAGGTTTATTTGTTTTTCTTCTCAATGCTAAAGGTAGAATTGGTAGGGTAAAAGGTTAAAGATGCTAAGGAGAGATGGGTGGTTAGAAGATAGGGTGCTCACCAAGGATTGGGGCCCTTGTGCCTACGTATGCTCATTCGGACGAGAATGAGAAATCAGAGCGTCGTAGTTCGACTATGGGTAAAGGACGAGGGATGGAAGAAATAATGGAAGAAGATAGAAGTGTGCTCGCCAAGATCATCGTAATCTTGTGCCTACGTATCTTATATTCAAGAATGAATAAAGAATCAGAGCGTCTGTAGTTCGTGGCAACAACCACGAAAAGATGAGGTTGAATGGGTTGGTAGTTTGAGGTTGAGGAACGAAAGAGTGACTGACAAGAAACCCAAGAGCGTGCCTCAAGAGCTTATCACTCAAGAATTCAAGGAATGCAAGATTCCAAGAACTCAATCCTTTCGGAAGTTGGGTTGAAGAAAAAGCGTTGGATGTTTTGAAATCGAAAGAATGAACTAATAACAACTCAAGGACGCGCCTCGAGAGTTACTCATTCAAATATTCAAAGAATGCTAGATTCTAAGAATTATCCCTCTTTCGTAAGTTTAAAAAAAATGTTTGTAGAAAGATTGAATCAAAAACGGAATGCGAGGCAAAACGAGGTTAGTTTGAAAAAGTCTCGGTGATGTGTCGAGGATTTGATCGAAGATGGAACCGAATTGACGATGTGTCAAGGGTTTAGATGGTGAGAAATGATATTGGTCCCTAAGGGTGCCCCCAATATCAAAACCACGATGAATTGTGAATGTGTGTGTGAAATATCGGCAGTTGCGAATGCGGACGAGCACTCGACTTAGGAGGACGTTGGAAAATGTTTGAGTTTGAAAAAGTCGAAAGGTTGAGTGAATAACAACTCAAAGGGCGTGCCTCAAGAATTATTCACTCGAAGATTCAAGGAATGCTAGATTCCAAGAACCTCCTTCTTTCGAGATTTGAATCGAAAAAGGTATTTTGAAAAAGTTGAAAGGTTGAGTGAATAATAACTCAAGAACGTGCCTCGAGAACTACTCACTTGAAAATTCAAGGAATACTAGATTCCAAGAACCTCCTTCTTTCGAAGTTTGATCGAGAAAATGTTTTGAAAAAAAGATTTGAAACGAAACGCGGGTATGAAAAAAGTTGTGGTATGAGAGGTGAGAAGGCAAGATTGGATTTGAAAATGACGATTGTTTGGTAAATGGGACGTCAGCCTCACAACCAATTAATCGGGGTATTATTGAGATGCTCGATCTCGACGACACATTTTTCATTCGATTTAGATTTGGATGAACAATGAAAATATCACACAGAATGCTAGATTCTTATGATATTTCTTTGTTCAAAAGAGAGTATGTTTAAAAAGCGAAAAGTTGAACAAAACATTATTTAAGGTGTACACCTCAATAATATCCATTTGAAAACTTAAGAAGTGCTAGACTTCAAGAGTTTAATTTTTCGTAATTTAACTAAAAATGATTTGATTAAACATGCTTAAGAAATATTATGGCTTCAAAGTTTTTTATCTTTAAAATAAAATCTATTTTGAAATTGCCTTATTAAATAAATTACTTTAATAAATAGAAGAATGATTTTGATTTAATTTATAAAACATTGTTTGAATAAACAAAAAAAGTATCACGTGGAATGCTAGACTCCAATGACATTTTCTTGTCTAAATAATTAAAGGGCGTATTTTGAAACGAAAAGGTCGAATGTCACTAGTACCCAAGGCGTACGTCCCAATAGTGACTATTCATGAACTCAAAAGATGTTAGACCTTAAAAGTTTTTTTTTCTTCGTGATTTATTTTTTTAAAAATAATTTTAATGTCAAAAATAAATTGACTTAGGATGATTACCATTTGACTTTGGCCAAGAAAGTTCGACTTGGGCGTAAACTCACAAACTTAATTTAATAATCTAACGGATATGAAACTAAATACCAAATAACCGTTAAAACTCACTCTCGCAATGACAAATTTAATTTAAATTCAACACACATATGATTATAAAGTGCAGATCCCAAATAAAACTACCAAAATGGGCCTCATGGGCCAATGATCTGCTATCCGCCTGCTCACAATACACAAACTGAAGTGAGATTACCAAAGAAAATATACAACGCGTGGACAGAGATATCACATATGCATCTGTTAACCTCACAGTGAAAAGCACATATTACCCAAAGCAAAGAAAAGTAACATAGATTACCCAAGTCCTAGCTTTATCAATCATTTGACGATACCTCCCAAATTAATTCAGCACCAACTTTTAACAGCTCGAAAATTAAAACCCACAAGCAATGCTTGATAGTAATATGCTCAACATCATATTAACAAACACTACTCAAACGTTAATAATAAACAGTATGAACAATTTGCTTTATGACTCAAATTCTAAATTAATTCATAAAGCAAACTTAATATGCAAACTTAATATAAGAGCAGCAAATATCATGAGTTCATAACATTATCCAATGAGCACAATGGAGTTTAGCCAGAAACCCACCAACCTTAAACGTATCAGTAAATCTCAAACTCCAAGTTAACTGTCAAGAAAATGAATGCACAATAATAGATACGAACGACAACATAAGCTGTAACAGCTTCTCAATGCACATACCGCCAACTATGGAACCCGAGACATTCGACTAAAACCCAATCCAACAGTAGCGGCGAGATTTAACAAGGTTGTTGCCGAACATGTCGAATCGTCAAAACAGCATTGTTGAGTTCGTCATCGCAGTTTCCATGGCTGGGACCTGAAGCTTTACGTTTATCGCTGTTCGAAAATGTCGTCGCGGTTATAGCGGCGTCTGGCTCAACTCTTGAATATACTTCGAAAAACCGTGCATACGAGGTTAGCAATAGATCATGTTGAGGAGCAAATCAGCGTCTACCATCCGTAGGAGTACCCTGCTACAATTCAAATGCAAAAACAGACTATCCACTTGACTTGTACAACATGGGAGAATGTTAATAGCAGATTATACCAGTACCGCATACGAGCAAAAACAAACAGAAAACACTAAATCAATGCTTAAAAGAAATGGAAGAAAAGGTTGGAATCAGCCTCCACTGCTGTTGAAGATGATGAGCTAGCTGTTTCAAGCGCATAACCAGTCTACATGTTGTTCATAAAAACTGGTTTGGACTTTTAACACATGAATCCATTAGTATCAGTCTAAAAAAATAACAGCAAACAAATTCGTCAGATTAAATTACACAGGAAATAACAGGGCAATCTTGATATTCGAAACAAAACCGACAATCAAACCAACAAAATAGATGATACCATATGTTTCACAAGACCAATTCATCAACACTGTAAACAAACAGTTCATATTAGCTACACTATACAAGGAACGTCAGGCTCGAAATGAAATCGGAATCAGAGCTAGTAGAACAAAACCGAAAAAAGAGTTGCTTGAACCATTACCACAAAACCTCCTATTGTATTTTCGCTTCCAAAACTGGCTTAATGATGAACGATATACCCTTAGCCTCGAACCTCTGTGTCGACTTTGTGATACCGAAACTTTTCCAAATTAGTGTATCATTCTGGTGTTTTCTGGATTCATAGAGGAAAGGGGGTTTCGTTTGGGGGATTTGGGGCTATGGTGATTTTCGGTGAGGGTTTGTAAAACGACGATGATTAAGGTTCTGTGAGAAGAGAACGAGGGATTTGAGGGGGTAAAAGGTGGTGGCCGGCAATTCGATTAGGGATGAGGGATTTGAGGGTTTTAGAGGTGGAAGGGAATGGAGTGGCGGCGGTTAGGGTTTGCCGAAAAAGGGAGATGAACAGTGATGATTGAGAGGGGAAGATAGGGTTTGGCGGCTGCTTTTGAGATTTTTTAGGGTTTTCTGAGTTTTAGGGAAGGTGAACAATATGTTTTTTCTCATTATGAAATTCAACTTAAATAACTACTCAGCCAGCAAAACCCTAACGGGTTCCCCACAAATGGGCCTGCCCAAATTCAATTCCCTCTCTTTTTTAATTCAATCTTTTCAAATTTTATTAACACTAATATTAGATATCATAAATAAAGACAATAATGTGAACTAAATGTGATAAATAGGTCATTAACAAAAAATAAACTCATCATTAGCATAAATAAAATATTATCTAACATAAACTAATATAGTCTCTAATTAGTAAAATATTAATAAATACAAATAAATAAATATTAACAAACATATATAAAAATAAACTTAAAACTCTAAAAATAATTATTAACAGAAAATATTAGTTAATATACATATTTTTTTTTAAAAAATGGAAAAAACTTAAGAAATTAAGAAAAATTTCACAAAAAAAGTATTAAGCCACGTGTCACACTTTAGTTGGTAAGAAGATAAAGTTTGGAAAATGCCCAATTTCGGGTGGACACGTGTCTAAACGGTATGAATAAAAATGCGAAAATACTTACAAAAGGGTAGGACAAATTTAGGGTATGACAGATTGTATGCCAAGTACTCGCTCACAAAGCGATATCTTACAACCTCCAATCGTCGAACTAGAGCGCTTCTTACACCTAAGAAGGTGCATAATTGAATATCAACGAAAACATAATATTCCCGATCTTCTAGCTCATACTCCTAAATCTGAAGAAGAATCAACGATGGCTGAAGGACCTCAGAACAAACCTCTGAAGGACTACACTACCCCATCTCAGCTAGAGCCTCATAGTAGCATTGTTGCCCCCGCTATCAATCGGAACGATTTCAAACTAAAACCAGCATTGCTGTCAGCTGTACAATAACATCAATTCTCAGGAAATGCAACTGAGGATCCGAGTGAACATTTAACAAAGTTTGTGCAATACGTAGACACAGTGAAGGCAAATGGAGTAACTCCAGATGCAATAAGACTTCGTCTTTTTCCTTTCTCTCTTAGAGATAGAGCTTGGGATTGGTTACAATCCTTGCCATCCAACTCCATTACGACGTGGGAACAGTTGAAGAACGTTTTCTTAGCGAGATACTTCCCGCCAAGCAAAACTGCTATGCTTAGAGCTCAAATCAACAGATTTCGACAGAAAGATGCTGAATCTCTCTACGAAGCATGGGAAAGATTCAAAGATATGATGGGAGCATGTCCTCACCACGGTTTAGAAAACTGGGTGACAATTCATACTTTCAATAATGGGCTTCTGTATAACACCAGATTAACAGTAGACGTCGCCGCGGGAGGTGCACTTATTGATAAGCCATACGACGAAGCCTATCAACTTATCGAAAACATGTCTCAGAACCATTGCCAATGGGGAGGTGAAAGAACTCCATCAGAGAAACCCGCAGTAAAAGGTGAGATGTACGAGATCAGCAGTCTTGAAAAATTCAACGCCAAGGTGAATGCGTTAACACAGAAGATCGACAGTTTAACTGTAACGCCACCTGCAACCGTAGCTGCTGTAACTCCAAATTGCGAGTTATGTGGAATCGCCACTCATAATGCGCTCGAGTGCCCATTATTGGCAGGAATTCCACCAGGTCAAGTAAACTACGCTCAAGGTAGCTCTTACGCGAATACCTACAACCCAGGATGGAGGAACCACCCAAACTTTTCCTACAAGAGCGATAATGCTTTGCAAGCACCTGCTGCTCCACCAGGATATTAGAAACCAGCCGTAGCTGCCCCGACTGCCCCTAGAAAATCAAATCTTGAATTGATGATGGAAAAATTCATAGCTACTCAAGCTCAAAAGAACAAAGAATTCCTGAATCAAAACATACACACTAGCGAGCAGATTAAACAGCTAACCAGCAAAGTAGACGCTTTAGCCACCCATCACAAAATGCTTGAAACACAGATATCACAAGTGGCTCAATAACAAGATTCTGCAGTCGCACCAACTGGTACATTTCCTGGTCAGCCAGAACCCAATCCGAAAAGTCATGCAAACGCTGTCATATTAAGAAGTGGAAAAGAACTGGACGGACCAACCGATCCTAGAAATGAAAACTCAGCCATGCATCAGAAAACTGATAAACCAGCAGAAAAGGAGTCTGAAACCGAAAAGAAGGAAGATAATGAGCAAGAGGCCGCCAAAGATGAAAATCCATATGTGCCTTCACCGCCATATAAGCCACCGATTCCTTATCCTCAAAGATTCATAAATTCCAAAACTTCAGGACAATTCAAGAAATTCGTAGAACTTTTGAAACAAATGAATATCACCATTACATTCACAGAAGCTATAACTTAAATGCCGTCATACGCTAAATTTCTTAAAGAAATCCTGTCTAACAAAAGAAAAATCGAGGATAACGAAATAGTTACACTTACGGCCGAGTGTAGTGCAATCATTCAAAATAACATGCCTCCTAAACTAAAAGACCCAGGTAGCTTCTCCATACCTTGCGTCATAGGAAAGTTCGTCATAGACAAAGCTTTATGCGACTTAGGAGCCAGTATAAATGTTATGCCCCTATCTATATGCAAAAAGATGAATATGGGAGAACTAAGGCCAACTAAAATGTCTGTGCAATTGGCTGACCGATCAGTCAAATATCCCGTCGGTATACTGGAAAATGTTCCAGTACGCATAGGTCAATTCTACATTCCAACCGACTTCATAATCATGGATGTTAAGGAGGACTCTGTTACCCCAATTATCTTAGGAAGACCCTTCCTAACAACAGCCGGAGCTATTATAGACGTGAAGAAAGGTAGGCTAACATTCGAAGTAGGAGAAGAAAAGATAGAATTCATCCTCACCAAGTTCTTAAAAGCACCAGCCATAGACGACACATGCTATCTAGTAAATGTCATTGACGAATGCATACGAGAACTGGAAAAGGAAGAAATCAAATACTCTGAAATCATGAAGATCCAAATCCCTGATATTCATGAAGACGACAATTGGCGTGCACCATACAAAGATGATAGTATAAGCGAAATCTTAGCACTAACTCCTAATCACATGCCAAGTCCGAAAAGCCCAACTTTAGAACTTAAAGAATTACCTAAGACCCTCAGGTACAAATTCTTAGATACAGAATTCGAAAGACCAGTAATAATTAACGCTGATTTAGGACAGTTAGAAACTAAGAAACTATTAGAAGTCCTAAGGAAATACCCAACCGCGTTAGGCTATAGTATAAGCAACCTCAAGGGTATAAGTCCTTCCATCTATATGTATCGAATCATGCTAGAGGAAGACTGCAAAACTTCTAGAGAACATCAGAGAAGGATAAATCCTATCCTAAGCACTGTAGTCAAAGACGAAGTGAAGAAGTTACTAGAACTAGGAATCATATATCCAATCTCCGACATCCAATGGGTTAGCCCAGTGCACGCCGTACCCAAGAAAGGAGGCGTCACTGTAGTAAAGAACACGAAAGGTGAATCGATAACCCAAAGAGTTGTAACCGGAAGCAGGATGTGTATCGATTATAGAAAACTAAAAAAGGCAACTCGGAAAGATCATTTTCCATTACCTTTCATAGACCAGATGTTGGAGAGATTAGCGAAACATTTGTATTTCAGCTACCTAGATGGTTATTCGGGATTTTTCGAAATTCCTATTCACCCCAATTACCAAGAAAAGACTACATTCACCTGTCTGTATGGCACTTTTGCTTATAGACGAATGACGTTTGGACTCTGCAATGCTCCGGCAACATTCCAAAGATGCATGATGGCAATCTTCGCGGATTTCATAGATGACATCATGGAGGTGTTCATGGATGACTTCTCTGTATGCAGACAAAGTTTTGAAAGCTGTTTGTTGAACTTAGAAATGGTACTCGAAAGATGCGCGAAAGTGAACCTTGTTCTCAATTGGGAGAAATGTCATTTCATGGTCCGACAAGGCATAATTTTAGGACACGTCATATATGACAAAGGGATTGAGGTTGACAAAGCAAAAATAGAAATTATAAAGGATCTTCAACCTCCGAAAACCGTACAAGAAATACGAAGCTTTTTAGGACACGTCGGATTCTACCGACGATTCATAAAGGATTTCTCGAAAATTACAAAGCCTCTGACAGGTCTATTGATGAAAGATGTTGAGTTTATTTTCGACAAGGACTGCTTGGACGAAACTCTAAAAACAACACTCATTACCGCACCAATCATGCAACCACCAGATTGGCAGCTACCATTCGAAATCATGTGCGATGCGAGTGATTATGCTGTAGGTGCAGTTCTAGGACAAAGGAAAGACAAGAAGCTTCACGCAATCTACTATGCCAGTAGAACTTTAGATCCTGCCCAAATGAACTACCCCACAACAGAAAAGGAACTTCTAGAAATTGTGTTCGCCCTTGACAAATTTCGTTCCTACTTGGTAAGAGCGAAAATTATCATCTACACAGACCATGCTACCATTAGGTACCTGATAAGCAAAAAGGATTCCAAGCCAAGATTGTTGCGATGGATCCTATTACTACAAGAGTTTGATTTAGAAATCAAAGATAAAAAAGGAACCGAGAATGTAGTGGCCGATCACCTGTCCCGAATAGAAGGCATTAAGCCAGAATCAGTGCCTATCAACGATGATTTCCCTTACGAACGCCTGATAGCCAGATTGGATAATGATATGACACCATTAACCTCGGAAGAACCAGAACTAGAAAAAGGCGTGGAAGCCGTCTACGCACAAGTCACCCTGCCTTGGTATGATGATATTGTAAACTATTTAGCCGCATGCGTGCTCCCACCGGATTTCAGCTATCAGCAAAAGAAGAAATTCTTCCACGACTTAAAGCATTATTATTGGGACGAACCTCTGCTTTTTAAGAGAGGAGCCGGAAGTATATTTTGTCGATGCGTCCCAAAGGAAGAAACTGAAGACGTCATCTCTCAGTGTCACTCCGCCCCTTACGGAGGACATGCCAGTACTTCAAAGACATGTGCAAAAATCCTGCAATCTGGCCTATTCTGGCCCAGTATTTGGAAAGATGTCCACGCTGCTATATCAAGATGCAACCGGTGCCAACGCACTGGAAACATTTCAAGGCGCGACGATATGCCCCAAAAAGGTATCTTGGAAGTGGAAGTCTTTGACGTATGGGGGATCGATTTCATGGGTCCATTCCCATCTTCCTTTGGTAACAAGTACATACTCGTCACTGTCGACTACGTATCGAAATGGATTGAGGCCGATACCGCTCCAACTAACGACACGCGAGTAGTTCTCAAACTCTTTAAGAATACCATCTTTCCCAGATTCGGTGTACCCAGACTTGTCATCAGTGACGGTGGTTCACACTTCATAGCGTGGATGTTTGGCAAAATGCTATCGAAATATGGAGTAAAACACTGTGTTGCAAAACCGTATCACCCGCAGACCAACGACCAAGTGGAGGTCTCCAACAGAGAAATAAAGCAGATATTGGAAAAGACAGTCGCCACCTGCAGAAAAGATTGGTCATCAAAGCTCAACGATGCTTTATGGGCCTATAGGACCGCTTACAAGACGCCGATAGGAACTACACCCTTTAAATTAGTCTATGGGAAATCATGTCACCTGCTAGTGGAACTTGAGCACAAAGCTTTTTGGGTTATTAAGATGCTAAACCTCAACTACACTGAAGTAGGTGAGAAACGGATCTTGAAGCTGCATGAATTGGAAGAACTTAGATTAGGCGCATATGAGAATGCCCGCATATACAAAGAAAGAACCAAAAAGTGGCACGATAAGCGTTTAGTCCGGAAATAGTTCAGTGTGGGAGACGTCATACTCCTATTCAACTCAAGATTGAAACTCTTCCCAGGAAAACTAAAGTCAAGATGGTCGGGTCCTTTCGAGATAATTAGAATCCTTCATAGTGGAGCTGTCGAAATTTGCGATAAAATCAATGCACCGTTCATAGTCAACGGACAACATTTAAAGCATTACAATCGAAATGACGACAGTAACCACGTGAGTAGGCTGAAACTGCAAGAGCTTCCTGCTCAACATCCCGAATAGCTTGTCACCAAGCTATCGCCAGGCTTTAGACGTTAAAAACAACGCTGAATGGGAGGCAACCCATTTTCCCTCGTTTTTCCCTTTGAAATTATTTACAGTATGTTTTTCATTTGAATTATACTTTTATTTTCTTTTTATCACCTTCTGTTTCTAAAAATCTAATTTGAGTAAAATATGTTTTCAACTATTTACAAGATTTTAAAGCCTTCCTACTTATCTCCTTTTTGTCTAACTAACTCGCGAGTATGGCTAACATCGACTACATGGTTACCGTTTTTAGAGGACCAGCTCAGCAAGGCAGATTTGAGGTTCTGACTCAGAGAGGCATCGGTTTGACACATTACTATGATGGATCCACTATGGATCTGTTAGGCATTCATGATAGCATCCTCTACTTGTTTAACCAACTAAACTGGGAGTGAACTGCTCTGAAAACCCGTTGTGTTACCTTTCGCGAACTCACGTTCGAATTCCTTAGCTCCCTAGGCTACAAACCCGAATACGGCTATGGATCCACCAAGTAGCTGATATGCTTTAGACTGTTTGGGACAAAATTCACATATAACCGCAAGTCATTAGCTGATCTCTTAGGTTTCCCTAGTGGACCTTTCTCGTACACTGATGCTCAAGAAGAAGATATGGATATCGAGTTAGACTATTTTTAGGGTACTATTACAGGTAACTATCACCCTGAGCCAAATGACATGAATTCTAACGAGATACATAATCCTGCACTCCGCTACTTCCATAGGATATTAGCACATACCCTCTTTGGGAAGGAGGAAAACATTACCGTTGTCTCTAAGGAAGAGCTGTTTATCCTGTACTGTGCGTCACAAGGTCGTCCAGTCAATGCCGTACCATTTATGATGAGAACCTTTGAAAGGATTAACCAGGAACAAAATTCACCTATCCTTATAGAAGGCCTCGTCACTATGATTGCACATGCAATCGGACTTAGGTACCAGCTGAACAAAATCAAAGTCTCTGGCCAAATCAGACCTATGGATATACCATTATGCTTTAACCAACATATTATAGGTAACTTAGGCCCTGACACTTATGAGTACCTCATTGTTGACCGACCTGTTCACCTTTTTACACTACCCAACCATGAGATGACGAGTGTCCACAACCGAAACAACTGGCTGTACGAATTGGATGAGCCTATGGGTCCTACCTCACCTTATTCTACACCTCAGGCTTACATGTACGATAGTGACCATATATCAGAAGCTCAAGATTTTATGTACTATGAAGACTATGTGTCAGAAGCTGAGACTGACCCTGAGATTCCTCCAAATTACCATAATTTTCCTGGCCCCGTCCCTGACCAACAAACAGACAAGCTGAATACCATTCTGAAAACAATGGACGATGTCAAGTTGGAAATTACAACAGTCAAGGAAGAGCTAACAACATTGCAGATGGAAGTCACGACCTTCATGGACGTAGTTTTTGAACAGTTCGACTGCATTACTAAACAGCTCTACAAATTGAAGAAACAAAAGTACTTATTAACTTTAGTTTTATTTCTAGTTTTTACTGCATTCTGGACTATTTCTGGTTTTATGTCTTTTTACAATTTGAACTACATTTCAATTCTTGTACTTCATTCTTTAATTAATGGATTTTGTTTGCAATTTTAGTTTAATCAAGAATTCTTCATTTTCAATTCATTTGTTTTGGTTGATATACTTGTCTGAAATGAGACTCAATACTATTATATAACTCCAGTACGAACCAAACAGCATAAATTCTGCATCTGTAGAATTTACTGCTATGATAACCGTCACAACCCCGTTACTCTCGTCACGAGCCTCACGATCGTGACGTCCCTCGCGATTGTCACGCGATTACGTATTCTGCTAAATAGCAGAATACGACCATTCAACATTCTTTCCCTCTTCCAATTCATAATCTCCCACTCTCTCACGTTCCAAATACCTCCACAATTCTCAACTTCCTCATTCAAAACATTCAACCCCATTATTGCTCATTTCACCCGTTCATTTCCAAATTCCTCATTATAAACTCACGGTTCTTCCCTCATTCATTCCACTGACAGAACCACTCTCCCCAAAACACTCTCTCTTTTTCGCAAAAACATCAGAAACAATGCCACGCCAAGGAGAACTTCCAGATATGTCTAACATCATCTTCAGAGACGGCGAAAGAGGCGAACAACAGCGAGCCAACTACGTCTCATTCTATCAGCACTCTGTTCAACCCACTCGGTACGTTGATGTCGCATGCTTAACGGAATTGGGTATTCGGGAAGGCGTCCAATGGATGTTACAGAATGCCGAGCTTTGGTTCCTCTGCACAACCCCGCAGCCAACATACGAACAGTTAACCCTGGAGTTCCTGAGTTTGTTCACGTACATGACCCCCACCAGCGAAACTAATCAGCTTACCGGTGTTGCATGCTTCAGATTGTTCGGACTAGAATATCAGCTCAACCAAAATCAGCTTGCTCAGATGTTACAATTCCACCATGGTGTTGATGCTCATTGCCGTGTTCCCCCAAAACAATTCTTTCAGGACACATTTTCACTTTGGAACCAACTCACCGGCACCACCGTCGATAGCTAGGACAGCCTTAACGCCACATTTATTCACCATCCCGCTATCCGCTACTTTCACAGGGTGCTCGATAACACTATCTTCGCCCGAGATAGCAACCACAAGGTTAACTCTAAGGAACTGTTCTTTCTGCAATGCGTCTTTGCTCCGGAACCCATCAACGCCGCCCCATTTCTGTTGGCTCACATCCAGGCAAACTGTGGTCGAGGCTCAAAGCCTTTTTACTTCGAAGGTATCATCACTTCCATTTCCTTATCACTCGACCTCGGCAATCGCCTCCAGGACCTCTCGTCCATACCCCCTATTTTCCTTGATATCGACTACTGCCGTTCTTCTCACCTCATCAAGGTACGAGCCGACGGAAGATATCATCCGGTGGTTCACAACCGCACCATCCGCAATATCATCCTTTCATGTCGTGACTGTGCTCACCCTCAGAACAGAGCCAACTGGCTTTCTGACCCAGCGACACCAGAGGCCAATGCTGCAGCACCTCAAGAGAATGTTCAAGTGCCCGTTGATGAGGTACATGATGAACTGGACCGCGCTGCTCAGGCTGAAGCTCCTCAGCAACCACCTCCTGAAGGTCCTTCCTCCCGTCGTCGCTGCCGTCCTCAAACCGAATTAACCAACGAAGAGATCCTTCACAACATTTGGCTACAGAACGAGACCGCTGTCATACTTGAACGTCGTCAATAAGAACAACATCAGCAGGTCATAGATTTGTTGGTCGCCCAAGGGGAACGGCTCAACAACGTAGTAGATGAGATGGGTGCTCTAAACGTCCGTGTGGATGACCTACGCAACTCCATCTTTCACACCGACGTCCTACACCCCACGACCCGAGGTGGACGACATCGTGGAAGAGGACGAGACAGAGAGTAGTGTTCTTTTATTTTCTGCATTTTCTTGTTTTCATTGTTGTACACCTTCTACATTCGTTTCAAAGTAGTGAGGACACTGCTTGAGATGGTGTGGGAGCGGCACTTTATTATCCATTTCTATTATGTACTCTATTTCCCTTTCAAAGTAATTTCAATTCAGTTCAATCTCAGTTCAATAAAACACATTTCCTATATTCTTTTCCGTTACAAGAGCTTCCCCTGCTTAATCTGCTTTACTCGAGCTATACGAAAACTTTTTCGATGCAAACATCCGATGCGCCAAGATTAAGGCCGAGTCAAGGAAACTCGAGAACGATTACTAACGATACCCATACCGCTTTGACACCTTAGACCTTCGGTTTATGCGAGTCAGTTCCACTACCTACTATACCGAAGCCTCAGGTTCGAGCACCAAGCGAAGCCCTTAGTAGTTTATAAAAGCAGTCAGCACCGCCTTAAGCTTGTACCACGTGAAAAGTCGATGCAAATAAGTAATCGGTAAGATTGTAAAGAAAAGAATTGCTCCGTAGCCATGTAGTGATTATCTACCTCTGACATCTCGGAATAGAAAAAAGAAAAAAAAAGTAATCTCATAAAAGAAAAGAAGTTCTCTGTCAGTTGGTCCATAGGTCTCTAGTTATGGACTCGGTAGGGCGAATCACGGTTAGATCCCCTGCAACTTGCAAAGTGAACATATCATAGGGTACCGCACTCGTGCACCAGACCTCGTAGAAAGAAAAGACCGAAGTCACTAACAGGCTATTCCACTACGTGTGCGAAAAGAGGTAAAGGGCTTAATGTGATTGCGCTGGAACGAAACTGGGTAAAACTTGGTACGACGAATTTAACGCCGAGCTACAGTAGCATGATTGGAACCGGCTCGTATAAGAAGGAGGCTTTCTAGAGCATTTCCGCTTAGTGTCACTGTCGTATGCGTGTTGTTATAAATTCTCTCCGAATTCCCGACTCAGCGCCTCTAAATCTACTTTGAAAAAACAAAGGAACGCATCGTGTAGCTGCATCGTCTCAGCTCTTAGGCTTTTTGCTTGAGGACAAGTAAAGATTCAAGTTTAGGGGAGTTTGATAACGTGTAAGCGTATATTAAATGCCATAATTTCATGCTACTAACGGTCGATTTCTCCCTGATTTCAGACCATATCCACATTGTTTGTTAAGTATTTTTCAGGTTTACAAAGTCCACACTCAAATGAAGCAAGACAAGGAAAACAAGTACTAAAAGACACATGACAGAATAAAAAGGACAAAAAAAAGTAACAGAAATGAACTTTGCTGATATGACGGTCGTCACAGGTCCCTTACGACCGTCACGTGCGTGACGACCGTTATGACCGTCACGAACGTCATGAGCCTCACGAGCGTCACAGGTCCCTTACGACCGTCATACTTGTACATTCAGCTCAACTTCCACTTCTCAGAACGTGCAACAGAAGCCCAAAAACAGAAGCACGACTCCCTGGATTTTCTAACCCTCAATTGCACATCCAGAAGCAGTTCAAGTACGAATCATTCGCTATAAAAGGAGGGCTTGGGGACTGAAATAAGGGAGCTGCATTAAAGACCACGAAGTGCTGCCGAATTTACTACAGGGAGCTTTTTCTTGTTTCTGCTTTGTTTCCTTTCCTTTGTTTTCTTTCAAGCATTAAATTGTACTTTTCGTTCTTTAAATTTTCGTACGTTAATCGTCACTAGAGTAATCCGGCCGACATTGTGGAGGATTATCCAAGTGCTGAACCAGAATTGTTTACAAGTTCCATTATTACTAATTAATTCTATTTGCTTTAATATGTATGTTTACAAGTTCTGCTATTTTAATTTAATTATGCTTGCTTTAAGATTCATGTCTAGCTAAACCGCATCGATCGGTATGTAATGAACTAGTAGAACGAGGTTCGATAATAACCGGCATATTTTCCCTTTTTTAAACTTGTTTGTGGCTCTAGTTTTTAATCAAATTTGTTAAACTAAACTTCGTCGCGACAACAAGAATTTATTAAAAGTAACCTCGCCACGACAGTGGGAGATTCACTAAGGTATGAACCGACATGCAAAAGCTGAGGCTAGGACCAGATAGTAAAAACTAGGCATCTATTTTAAACACAGCGAAAGCACTTTAAAAGATATTAGAACTCAATGGTTTTCAAAAATCAATTTTAACCCCGAACGGGATAGCGAAAGCATACGTTCCGCCTTAGAGTTGCGACTAGCATCAACAACCAACATGAGACAAAGGTCTTTAAACCGTTATTTTCTTCTGAAAACCATTTTGAAATTATTAAACCCCGCAGGTAACTTGTCGAATCCTCGAAGCACTAAGTCATTGCATACCGATTCCCCGTATTAATCTTCTAAGAAACCTTTTAGCCTTTCCTTAATTTAGCCTTTACTTTTGCATATTTTCCCTTAAACCATATACCACCTAGCTAAACACAATAACGTCCAAGAACACTAGCTTGATTACGAGTCCCTATGAGATCGATATCTTTATTACTACGCGATCGACTGTGCACTTGCATTTAATTCGATTAGACTCGGAAAGTCGCGACCAATGTGCAATTCGCGGCAATATAATTCAAAGATCCCTAATTGCTAATTCAAGCAATGTTACTAATGTAGCTACAAGCCATGGATTCAAGAGTATCATCCCAAATGGCAATATTCAAGTTGTTTGCAAAAGAACCAAAAGTCTCCATGTTCAAATGGTTGTAGCCTTTATCTCCAAGTTGCCTTGAAGTCTCCCTCATCCAAACCATCACCAAGACGTCTTCAAGAAAGCTACACATGTTTCACACCAAATTAGTCATGAGTGTTGTGCCTGCAAATAAATTCAACATAAAGTCATAAAGCCATACGCATAAAGTAACTTTCAAAATAAGGGGAACCAAATTCCTACCATGAACCACCGAGTTCTAAAGCTAAAGCCCAAGCTTTTCATCCTATTGAATCAAAAGTTTAAAATACATATACAGAGCTCAAAGAACAACAACCATTATTTGTTTCTTCATGTTCCATGATAAGAACTCAAAGCAAGGCATCTTGTGAGCTCTTTGCTACACCAGGTCTTCCTGTACAGGCTGCAATCATCGCCGCAATTCACAAGTTCTTAATCTCCATTTCACCCTCATCAAAAGGTCTATTTTTCAAGACATACATGCATTACGGGGATGCATTATGACTCTTCTGTCGTTCAAAAATTGGTTATGGGATATTCATGGAACAACTTTGAAGAAACCGACCACTGCTACACTCATGGCCACGTTACACCAGAAGGGATTCCAAGGCAATTTTTCTACAGGTAACAAGGCATACAAACTTTGTTAAGCAAGGGACTTTCAACAGATATAAGGAAAAACTGATAACAGAGAAACATCAAACGATGGGGGATTTTCATGCCTGTACATCTTCTTTTGAAATATTGTTAAGCTCATATGTGCCTGAACATGCTAATTTTTCCTTTGGCCAGCTCCTAGACATAAGCAATTGTGTCATTGCGAAAATGTCACAGTATCAAGGAGTACTGCTACTTGGAGAAAGTGGAGAAATGGTTGTGGAAGTATGAATTGAAGTGAGTCATGTAAACCATGAAGATCTGTGTCACCTGTAAATTGAAAGTTCCAGAAAAAACGGTGTTACAACTCAAACAAGGTGTAAAACTATTACAGCAGTGAGTCGGTACACCAGACCCAAGTCATGGTCACAGATACGTAAAGCAGAAGGTTCGGTGCCTAGACATACCTGATATATATGAAAGTTATCAAAGCGGTAACCTCGAGTCTTTCAATATCACGGCTCGTGATCCTTCATAAGTTCTTCTGTCCTTCTAGGAAATGAAATGATGCCATAATACAATCTTCAGTGCCCACCAATGCTTTCTTTATGCGTGAAAGAGTTAGTCATCATCATCGTCACCTTAACTGTCATCCACATGACTAACTAGGAAGGGCCAGCCACCTAAACTATGCGAATATGCCATTTTAAAGCTTCAGTGGTGTACCTACAAAGATGAGAAGATACTTTGATTAGAAAAGTTCACAAAACAGAAACGACTATCAGTATAAACAAACCAAGGCATAACAGAGTTTGTTTTCCATCAACCAACTCAGTGATAAACAACCAGGATCTTTACAGCAGGTCATTATCAAACCAAAACCATCACATTTCAGACAAGAACAGGGAATCAAAGATCACCCTTACAAACCATTTCAATCCAAAGTTCACATCAACATTTAATTCCTAAGTTCTAATCAAAGCAAGGTAATAACAGAATTTGGAACCAACAGTCTTACCAGGAAGATTTTCAAGCTAGCCATGAGCAACATATCTGCAAAGTAATGTTAACACATGATTATGAAACCTTAAGCATAACACCAAGTTTCATAATAAAAAGAACCAAGTCCCTACAATGAAATGCCGAGTTCTAAAGCTAAATCTCAAGCTTCTTCATTCACCCATGAACAGAGTGCGCATATGTGGTTATAACTCCCGAAGTTTCGTTCCGCACCAAATGCATACATGAAAAGATAAGAGTTTGATCAGTATAAAGGAAAGCCACAAGAGGAAGAAGTATGCAGCAATGATTCTAGATGTCATAGAAAAGATTCAACAGGTGATAAGCGAGTGTTTAAAGTGGTGAAAACTTACCTATCAACAATTTCATATATTTACTCAAGTGGATGAAGCCTACAAATGCAAATCTTCAGACAACCAGTTTCCCAACAAACCACGGATGCCGCCACTTTGGCAAACTTCTGCTCCGAGTCACTCTGTTGCCCATAACTCGCGACATCATCATGCCAGAGGTGAGCACATGAAAGCCAAAAGCAACAACAAGTCATAATATGAAGGAAGGTTAGTTTCAGCAGGCCAAAATGAAAATTGTGCATCAGTAAAAACCATATTTTACGTGCAGTCAAAAAATTCCAAGAATACACGGTAAAAAATCAGAGTAAAAAACAGATATTTTTCAAAAGCTGCTAACAGACAAAAATCGTACGATTTCCACTACCAAAAAGCAACCCAATTTCCACCCAAAATTCACACGTTTTTCTCTGAGCTTTGCCCTAGCTCACACGTATGAAGTCTCTATATAACGCATTGTTCATTCAGACATAAGGAGGAAGAAAAAAAACCCTAGAAAGTTTCTGCGACGAAAACCCTAAAGAGTTCTTACCCCAAGCAAAAGCTCATTAGAGGAATGATGGAAGACTTGTTGTGATCTCGTTTCGACATCAACGGAGGGAAATTACCGGAATCGTCCACCAGGTACTAGCTTCATTGCCTCGTTTGTAACTCTATTAAATCTTCTGAGATTCTTTCTATTGTGCATCATTTCTGTTTGCTTTTATATTTGAGTTTCAATCTGAGACATTTGTATAAGGGGATTTAGGAAAATAAGTTTAGAAATTTGGGGAAAGAGATTCGCGGGTCTTATGCTGATAGGAACGAAGAAGGTTTAAATATTTGAGATGATTTTAAGAAGGAAAAGGACAAATGGAGTTCAATTTTGTTTTGTAATAAAGGCAATATGTTGAAGAAGATAGAGTCTTTGGAGAGTGGGGAGGTTATTGATGATGTTGGGAATCGATATGTGTCCATTGGTCTGACAGGTGTTCTTCCCAAGTTTTTGGACGGTTGGGGGTTTTCGATGCAACCCGTGCGAGTTCTGTATGGTCTCCATGCACCTTCCCTTTGTAACCCTCCGATTCAAGTCAGGTTTGACTTGATGAAGATGAACGTCCCAGATTTCGCTAGGATAACCTATTAGGTTGAGGGTTCACCGTGAACCCTCCCTCTCATCCGAAGTGGGCTGCTTTGTTATGGGCCTAGTTTAATTTCGGATTTGCACCCCCCTTTTTTTGGCTTGCAATCTGGCCCAGTTATGTTTTATTTACTAACTTTTTTTTAGTTTAAATATATTTAAAAAAAACAAATACTTCAAAAATAATTTTATTTAATTTTTTGTAAAAGAACTCTAAATATATTTTAATTAATTTTATTAAATTTTTTTATTTAATAATAATTAATTTACTTAATGATTAATATTATTAAATAATTAATTTTAATTTGATTAATTGTTTTTAAGTTAACTTTTTCTTTTAAATTCTAAGACAACACAAAATACTTAATTTTATTTTCTTTTTTATTTAATAATTATCTTAATAATCTATCTTTTCTTTTAATTCTAAAATAATCTAAAATAATTTAATTTAATTTATTTTCCTTTACTAACCTTAGATAATTAGGATGTTAATTAGGTTAGCTTGTCTTGATTAGCCTATCCCCCATTTTATTTAGTTTACTATCTTTCTTGTGATGTTTATACATACTTTATTATCGTATCTCAATTACATTTATGTTGTTCACACGCTTGTTCAACCTATTTTAAAAAAAAAATAATATCTTGACTTAATGTCAAGCCCATTTTCAAACACCATTGTAAGCCGATTGTTTTTACGATCGCCATCGACCTTATAGCCTCCTCTTGGGCTTTGTACAACGATGCTTGCTACACACTTCACATATAAAATTAAAATCAAATTCTTTTCCAAACTTGATCCAACGTCAAGTATCTTCAAAATAAATGCAATTAACCTTTAACTTTCCTTGTAAGTCGAGTGCTTTGGCCTCGCCATCAACCTTACCCTATACCATAGGACCTCCTATCCATTAGTTCAACCTTGTTCGTGCCATACGCAAACTTAAACCTCAATTCATATCGAGAATTTTCTCAAATCAAATTAAAATACTTAATAACTACTCAAATACAATTTCAACACTTAGATGAAAAAGAGAGAGTTCCAAGTCTTTGGTTCACTCTCTCAATTGTTTGGGTCTGAGAAGTCTTTCTTAAGCTCAAACAATTGTCTTCTAAAAACGATAAACAAATTCAAACCTATTTTTCCTAAACACTTAGATGAAAAAGAGAGAGCTCCAAGTCTTTGGTTCACTCTCCCAATTACTTGGGTCCGAGAAGTCTTTCTTAAGCTTCGAGTAATCGTCATTTGATTAAAACACTCTAATTATATCCAAGATCTTTCATAACATTAGATGAGAAAAGGAGAGAGTTCCAAGTCTTTGGTTCACTCTTCCGATTACTTAAGGTCAGAGAAGTCTTTCTTAAGCTTTGAGTAATCCTCATCCGTTAAAACATTTTAACCACATCCTATCGTTCAGAGTCTTTCAAACAGAACTACTCGTTGGGATGAAAAAGAGAGAGCTCAAAGCCTTTGGTTCACTCTCCCGATTACTTGGGTCCGAGAAGTCTTTCTTAAACTTTAAGTAATCGTCACCCCTAACCAAAAAAAACATCCAATACTTCTAAACACTAATTCTTCGCCCCTGTGCGACAAAAACCCTAAAAACTATTCAAACTTATCTTTTCTAAATCAAATACTTAACATATTAAACTCTCTGTTCTCGCCTCCGTGCGATTGATACTTCTCAAAACCTATGTCCTCCCCCTCGCGCGACCTACGACTCAAATACACCTTTTTACCAAGAACATTGTTTAGTTCGTTCTTCCGTGCATAACATACTAGTGCTTCAGCCTCCCCTAGCGAGCAGACAAGCCAATATTTAGCAGTTAGAACGCGACTTAAACACTCGTTTCATTCAAATACGACTTTCTTTTCACAATGAAAAAGAGAGAGTTCTAAGTCTTTGGTTCACTCTCCCGATTACTTGGGTCCGAGAAGTCTTTCTTAAGCTTCAAGTAATCATCATCCGTACCCACAAACCTTTCAACCATAGTAAGCCGAACTATGGCTGCTTTGATTCTTCATTCTCTTCTGAATGTAAGATAAGTAGGCACAAGATTGCGATGATCTTGGCGAGCACAATCCCCTCTTTTTCCCGTAGTCCCACGAACTACGAATGCTCTGATTTTCCACTTCTTACAAGTGAAGATACGTAGGCACAAGAGCCCCAATCCTTGGCGAGCACCCTATCTTAACCATCCATTTCCCCTTTAGCAAGCAATTTCCTTTAGAAGATAAACAAGTGTATCCATTTTCTCTCATGAATCGAATCAAGAGGTTCCCGTTGAGTACAACGGACATGAGGGGTGCTAATACCTTCCCCTCATGTAACCGACTCCCGAACCTAGAACTTGGTTGCGATGACCATGTTCTTTCCCTAAAGGTTTTATCGATATTTTCCTTTCCCACTTTGGGATAAATAAATTTCGGTGGCGACTCTGTTTCGAACAGTATTTTCTGCGTCCATCGCGAGGATCGTATTTTTTGAGGTACGACAAATGGCGACTCTGCTGGGGACACACGCATAGCCCTATGCTAGAGAGAGTCAAGCCTAACTTGACTCGATTTGCGAGAGTTAGATCCGTTTGTGTATTTATATTCTCTTATTTAATTGCTTGTTTGCTTTTATATATCTTATTGTTATTCTTGTGACACTATTGGGGTTCTCTAATTATTGGAACTTTGTGAGATGGCTCTACACCCGAGTCTGAGAAAAAACATAGGATTAGAATGGTGGTTGTGTAGTGGAATCCCTCGAGGAGTCTTTCTCGTTGGGAGGAAGCGAAAACCACGCTTAGAGTTGATTCCCTTAAGGATGTTATTGTTGTGGTGAGTCTTTGCCATGGCAGTAGTGTCTTTGAGGTTGAATCTATAACTCTAAGGACCTCTTACCCCTTTTCCATGGTGGTTAGTAGTGTTAACTCATGAGGGTCACGCCTTTTTGGGTTGATGCGAACGCCCCAATCAGATGAGATCCTTTGAACGTATCATTATTCTGACAATGATATTTTCAACCTCGATCTATGACTCTGAGATCCCTTTAAGAAACCTTGGACTCGATGGTTGTGTAGTAGAGACTCACGAGGAGTCTTCCTCGTGGGACGACGCGAAAACCTCACCTAGAAGAGATCCTTCGAAGGTATTATTATCGGATGAATCTTTGTCATGGTAATAATATCTTTGAAAAGATCCATGACTTTAGGCACCTACCCGTTTAAAACCTACCTATGGGGTTCCTTTTATCAGAGATATCTGTCATTTACCCGTTCTTCTGTCTAACCTCAGAACGTGGAACATGTGATCTTGTTTATGCCTGCATTGCATTCGCATATCATTGCATCTGCATTACATTTATGTTGCATATCTTCTTAACCCAGAAAGCTTATCCATCCTTTGTCCATAACCCAGAGATGATTTCTCGACACTCGTACTGAACTTGTGGTAGCCACAAAGAAGTTGAAGTGAATTTAAGTGAAGTCAAGAGGAGCACAAATACCTCGAAGATCTATTCAGAATAATCAAGTGGAAAGCTCGGGTATCTATGTTAGAGGATAATTTTCAACATGTTGGGATGGAGAATCTTAAATCAGGTTTCACTATGTCGACCAATCCCTTGTATGATCATCTAGCTAGTGGTAATCGTTTGCCAATAAACATTCCTGCCCAGTCTCAGATGAGGCCATTGACTAATTCTATGGAGGAGAGGTTTTGTGCTCTTGAAGAAAAAGTTCAAGCTTTGAAAGCACGCGATAATTCTGGGCTCGATGCTATTGATATGTGCCTCGTGCCAGACCTGGTAATTCCTTCGAGATTCAAAGTACCTAACTTCCAAAAGTACACTGTTCTCAGTTGCCCAAAGCGTCATTTGGTCATGTTCTGCTGAAAGATGACTTCTCATGTCCTTGATGACAAGTTGATGATTCATTGTTTTTAAGACAGTTTGAATGGAGCATCTTTGAATTGGTACATGGATTTAGAGAGAAGCCGCATCCAATCATGGAAAGATTTAGCCAGTGCTTTCCTAAAGCAATATGAGTATAATTTGGACATGGCTCCCAGTCGCACGCACATGCAAAGCCTATCTCAGAAGAGTGATGAATCTATTAAGGAATATGCACAACGGTGGAGAGAGTTGGCAGCCAGGGTGCAACCACCACTCTTGGACAAAGAATTGATCGACATGTTTTTGGATAGCCTGCATGACTCTTATCATAAAAGAATGGCTGGAAGTGCATTCTTGAACTTCCCTGACCTTATAATAGTAGGAGAACGCATTGAGAATTACCTTAAAACTAAACAAATCTAGGATGCTTCGAGCAACCAGACAGGCGAGACTGAATCATTTAGCAATCCTCAAGAGGAAGAGGATAATGAAATTGATGTGGTCATAGCAAATGTCGAGTATTCTCAAGGTGCACCAGAAAAACTTTATGGTTCATCATCTTCTCGACAATTATCATTGCCTGCGCCATATCATCCTTATAGGCAGCCAATTAGACCTAGGGCACCATACTAAAAACCTTGGGTTGCTCCTCATGCAAATCAGCAAACCAGTGGTCGAGATTATCAGAACCAGCGTCAGAATCAACATAGGCCTCAAAATAACTTGGAAAGAAGGACTGCTCCTCTTCATCCAGTTCCTATGTTGCATAGTCAACTTCTGCCGCATCTGGTCTAAAACTCGCTGGTAGAACCCAAAGCTTTCAAGCCTTTGCCATAACCATACCCGCCTGGGTATGATCCCGATGCTCATTGTGCATATCACGCTGGATCGATGGGACATTCGACTGAAGATTGCAAAGCTTTTCAAGCCAAGGTGCAATAGTTGATTGACAAGAAGTACATATCCTTTCCAGAAGGAAATTTGGTTATGCACGTCAGCTTCTCGCCGAAATGAGTTCCAAGGCTTCGAGAGGCATCTCCCAAAGCCCGAGGTTCAGACAAGAAGCCACCCTCAACATTGGCAACTTCAGGACATTTTTATCATTTGCATTTGTAATTTCTTTCCTGTTAAATGCCACTTGCTTTTAGAAATTGTTTCTTATTAATGGTATTGTTAATGTGATAATTATGCATGTTTTGATCAAATCCATTCGTATTCACTCACATTTTCTCGTTATTGCAAAAAAATCACAAAAAAAATTCACTTCCTTTATCGCACTGCTGTTTAGCAAAAATTTGAGGGAGGATGACGAAAGCTAAATACCCATAATTTCTAATAGTATGCCTTCGGATAAAATCCCACCAATGATGTACATGCATTATTTTAATCCCCAAACACAGGAGATATAAGGAGTTAATCCCTAGTAAACCACTTCGAGCCTAGAAGTAGGAATTCCTTCGGATATTCAAACCTTTACACTCAACCTGGGGCAGGGTAGTGTTCATTTAATCCAATCCCGTATTCGAACCAACAAAGCAAAATCCAGAAGACGGTTGTTCTTTAACGACTCATGACGTGGCTGTCATAACAAAATCCAAAAAAATCAAAAGCCTGCTAAGTCAAGCACCTCAAAGGAGACTTAGGCAAAAATGAAGGCAATCCCGATGGACTTGAAGAACAAAACTAGTTCATGCAAAAGTTAGGGATCAAATAAAAATCAAAAGAGGTTCTCAAACCCTCAACAAAAACAATAGGATTCAGCGGCCACCATATCAAGAATCAAAAGGGTCACTGACATCCAAAACAAAATAAGGATGACTGCCATTTCAAGCATCATCAAGCTTACACCGCCAAGCTCTAAGTGCGTGTGTAGAATTAACTGAACGTAGGACTGAAGACCATCACGAAGAAGGGATGGGTTAAAATTAAATTTTGAGCCTTATATCCTTTGTTTCTATAACCGTGAGCCAGACCACGATACAACCCTCAAAAGACCTAATTGAGGCGGGGTTTGTTCTGAAAGCATACTATAGCAAGGTTGCGTAAACTGACTCCTACATATTTGCTAATCTTCTATATTGGTGTCATATGCTTGCTATATCTTTCACACACCAGTAAATCAGCATTACGTTTGGACTAATGGTCCAATTCGTCACACACCTTCATATCGTTCTAATAAATGATATTTTCAAAACTTGTATGAATGTAGCATTAAAATTACCATTTTTATGAACAATTTTAAACTGCAAGTCAGTACTTAATATTATAGAAATTCCAGCAAAGTACAATTAAAGAAGAACTTGATCACTCATTGGTGTTGACCTGAATCAAGACTTTCTCATAACCCTGCGAATATGGGGCAAGTCCTTCTGAGGTTTAAACAAGGGCAGACCACTACAAGGTTCAGACACTGGGGAAAATAGGTTCAAGCTATATCTTGGTATAATCACTGCCAAAGTTCTCATCCCATAAGAAATCCTCCAAATACCCGGCAGACTAGGGCAGACCATTTGAACAGGGGCAGGCTAGTCGAGCAGGGGCAGTTTCCCTTCATGCTTTCAAATTGGTCAAGCTGACCATGCTAGAGATCAGCAATGGTTGAGGTCAACAAGCGTCAAGTATGACTAATATGCATTGGTTAAGTTGCTACGGTCGCGCAATCCATATGCATTGGTTAAATCGCTACGCTCGCATGACTAACACGTGTTGGTTAAGTTGCTACGCTCGCACGGTCAACATGCTTTGGATAAGCCGCTACGCTAAACATTTGTAAGCCTTCATGACGTATCAGCTAGGAGTTAGGTTCTTGCCAGAACGAGTATACCACTTCTGCAAAGGATCCAACTAGAGCCAGGCTACCCAGAGTTTCTTTTGATTAAGGGAGAGTCCCTCCAACGCTCAATCAGCATAAGTTACGTCGCTTCAATGCTCATTTTGGGGCACACTACCTCAAGAATAATTTGAAGCCAATTACCCCAACACTCATGGTACAACTATTTCCAACTTCCTTTCATGACTTGGAATTCTGGGGCAACCATCTCGAGATCATCTCATGGTGTAACTGCTTCCAAATTCCTTTCATGACTTGGAATTTTGGAACAAACCATCTCGAGTTCATCTCATGGTACAACTGTTTCTAACTTCCTTTCATGACTTGGAATGCTGGGGCAAGCCATCTCGAGTTCATCTCATGGTACGACTGCTTCCAATTTCCGTTCAAGGAAAATTTCTTCATAGACCCAAACTGGGGCAAGTTGAGCTCCACTGGGGCAGTTATTCAAGCAAGCTTATTCTCGTTAGCAAAAGTCGAGTGTCGGGGAATCATGCCATCACCCCATCATAACCTTAGCCTCCTGAAAGGGCCTCCCTGTCATTGGGTTTCATCCCCACGGCCTGGACCTGATACCTGTCAGAGCTTTGTAATCGAAATTAAACTTCCAAAGTCCAGTTCTCGTCTGGCAAATCCTTTAAAGTCCAGTTCTCGTGGAAAATCTTTTAAAGTCCAGTTCCCGTCTGGCAAACCATTTTAAAGTCCAGTTCTCGTCTGGAAAATCCTTTAAAGTCCAGCTCTCGTCTGGCAAACCCTTTAAAGTCCAGTTCCCGTCTGGTAAACCATTTTAAAGTCCAATTCTCACCTGGAAAACCTTGTTTAAAGTCCAGTTCCCGTCTAACAAACCTTGTTTAAAGCCCAGTTCTCGTCTGGCAAACCTTGTTTAAAGTCCAGTTCCCGTATGGCAAACCATTTTAAAGTCCACTCCGTTGACACCCTCATGAAACTAAGGTTCAACTTCGTTTGGCAACTACCAAAGTCCACCCTCGATGGCATCCTCATGAAACCAAAGTCCAATCCATTTGGCAACTACCAAATCCAGTCCCTGGTGGTTGTCATACCCCAAATTTGTCCTACTTGTTAATTACCCTTCACTTGTATGCCCAATCACTGAAATTAACCAGAAAATCCAAAAAATTGTTGCTTCCATCATAAGATAGAGTTGAATTGGATGAGGTTTCGATTGAGGTTCATTAAGTCAGAAATAAGTGAAGTATATATGGAAGTTCAATTTTGACTTAATTCATCAGTCAGAAGGGAGTCTATTTCAAGATCAAAGGTCAGAGTGCATTGATTCGTTGGTGGACCAAGATTTAATTCATTCAAACTGCAGATTGGATTCGTGGTTAATTTCGAAGTTTCATTTCAAAATAAGAATTTAGAGGAGAGGAAATTGGTTTATGAGACATTGAACTAAACATTTGTATTTTGATTTTACTAGTCACATTGTAATCATTTTCAAGGATTATCTTCTTTCAAGTATGATTCAAGTCTAAAATGGGGTGTAATTAATAGTATTGCTTCAAGACCCATTATCCAAAAAGTATACATGGTCTTATGATAAGAGCTCATGACTTAAGTATCCAAAAGTTCGTACAAAGCCAAAAGCCCTCAATTTTTAGTATGATCAAAGTTCATATATTGAAGGCCCATTCAGATTTTATTAAGTCCATTCACATTGTTCTAAAAGTCATATTTAGAATAACAAAAAAATTGCTCAAAGGTTTTTACAATATGTGGAAAATTATGAGAAATTCAAAAAAATAAGAAGCCCATAGGTTTTTTGTGATAAGATGAAGGTTTCTTAAGTTGAACACCTGCAAAGTCCCAAAGTTTGTTATGCAACATGACAAAATTTAATTCAAGAAACATGGCCCACCAATATCTGTCATGAGCCGTCCGAGAAATTCATGAGAAGAAATTATGATGCCAGCCTGCAAATAATAGTAAAAAAGAGGACAACACCAACAGCCGTGGCATCCGCAAAATTTCTACGAAAACCGTATTGAATACGTATCAAAGAGGCTTGAAATGTGTTCCCCAATCTTGGCCAAAACCGCAACACAATGCACTCACCAAAATTGTGCAATACTCCTCAACCAAACCTACACAACATGACAACAACAAAAATTCACAATTAATTGAAGCTATCACTCAACAGAAACACACTGAAATCCCTATGGTATCCCACCGTCTTGCAGCAATTTACCGGCACACTCGTAATAGCCAAAATCCAAAAAAGAAAAATCAACTTGTACGAAAGGCAAGGCACATCACAAACAGACGAATTGATACGACACCCATGACAACAAATTGCTACCGTTAGCAAAGTTGGGCAAAAGAAATTGTACGATAAATGAAATGGCAGCACAAAACTATTGACAGCTACCACTGTCCTTTCGGTTCAACATGGCCTCACGCGAAAACTTTGTACAAACCCATTAAGCCAATACTCACATAAAAGGACGGTGGTAACAACTTTTTTCAGCAGCAAGAAAAAGAGCAGAACATTACCCGGAAATGGACCGCTTTTGAAAGAGGAAGGGGGGTCCTATTTGAAGCCTTTTTCTTCGTTCCTCAAGGGGGACAAAAACGGGACAAACATTTCTCTTCCTCAACATATAATACCCCCTGTTATCACCTTTAAACAATTACAACCACAAACCCAAGACACAAGAGCTCCATAACAGAAAGTTTTGCAGTCATACCCTTCACAGATTTCTCTTCCCATTTCATCCTTTAAATCCTAAACCTTCAACCAGCTTGCAAAAGGATAAAACCTTAAAACTTCTTTAACTCATTTTTCGGCCTCAACAAAAACCTCTTCCTTGAACTCTTTCGAAAATACCCCCAACTTCCAAGCATCCTTTGATTCTTTTCCGTATTTAATCATCTCACTCAAAATCATTTGAAAAGGGAGAAAAAGACCTAGTCATCATCTTGAAAAAACAGAGCCCTTGAAAACCTTCTAATCCTCTCTCACCAAGAGACCTTTCTTCATCCTCTAAACAACCCCATATCTTACCCATTTTTCGGGACCCATTCTTTAATATTTGATCATCCTTCAACTCTAATCCGAAAAAAACCTTAACTTTTTTTCTTCCAACAGTCAACAACAACTCCGAAACCAATCTTCTTCAACCACAAAACCGCAAACCACATAATCTTTCCCCTTTTCTTCAACCTCACATCCCCTCATAAACTCAACAAAATCATAAACAATCATCATCTTTTGAAACCTTCAAAGCTGCGATAACAATCACTCAACGCATTTCAATCAGAAAAACCCTCTCTTTCAACTTCAACCCAGAAAACTCCTTAAAGCTTCACTCACCATCACCTTCGAACTCCACCTTCCGTCATCAACCCTCGAACCTTCTCCAACCTCCAAGTCACCTTCGATCCCAAATTTGTTTCAGACTCATCAACCCAGAAAAGCGTCTCACTTCCTTCAAAAAACCATCCCAAAATCTAAACCCATTTTTTCAGCACTTGAACAAAACCAGAACAACCCAATCGAACCACACAATGAGAGGTTTAAAGGAGAAGATGAGATGAAATAGAGTAAAGGATTGAACGAGCAAGAACAGAAACTGTGTGAGTTGCGAATCAGACTTTGTTCGTGATTTAGGAAGTCTTTGTGATGTCGTTTTACTGGTTTGTGAGTCACGATGGCTTAGAATTGGAGTTCTTTTGGGCTGGTGGCCCATTTCGAAATGCTGTTACATGCTCTGTATCACCGTGTCAATTTCAATGCACCCCCTCCCCTGTTTTGGTTTTTTAATAAATATTTTGTCAATATTATATTTAGTTAATGTATATTTATTTTGTAAATTATTTTTTATTTCTATAATCTTTTTAACATTTCTTTAGAGTATTATATATATATATATATATATATATATATATATATATATATATATATATATATATATATATATATATATATATATATATATATATATATATATATATATATATATATATATATATATATATATATATATATATATATATATATATATATATATATATATATATATATATATATATATATATATATATATATATATATATATATATATATAAAATATTTTTTTTAGTTTAATTTTTAGAGATTATTTCAATATATTTTCTTAGAAGCTAGATTCTTTTTCTTATTTATTATTGGGCATTCTGTTTTATTTTTGCCATTTTTCGGTCGATGACGAGACCTCTAAGTTATAGTTTGTCAAATTATTGACAAATAATAACAAACCCGAGACCAAATTTTTTCAAACTTTCATTTTCGATTTTTATCGATTTTTTATCCATTTTTATCCACTTTTTTCTTATTCTTTAGCCAATGATGACTTTAATAATTATTATCGGTCAAATTATTGATAGATGATAATTTAGTCGAGACTATTTCATTTTCTATTTCATTTCTGCTTCATTTCCATTTATCCGACCGATGATGTCTTTAGACTCGTAAGCATCGTGTATCGAATTCGATAACCTTCTTGATTTCAAATCTATGGAGAATGACCATTTGAGTCATTTTTCCTACTTTGGGATCGTGATAGGCTATCTTTGATTAATCGACATTTTGTTTACGATTAAGAAGAGGTCCCACTCTTTTTTGGGTCCGTGCGACATGATTAAATTAGAGAATGGTCTTCAATACCATTTTTCTATCTTGTTTTTAGCATGAAAACCAACTCACGCGACAAACCCTTTTCATATCCTTGTTTCAATCCAAATTATTTTCAAAACATTTTCTCACTTAAAACTCTGAAATAAGGAGGTTCTTGGAACCTAGCATTCCTTGGGTCTTCGAGTAAATAATTCTTGAGGCACGCTCTTGAGTTATTATTCATTCAATCTTTCGACTTTTTCAAAACATTTTCTCAATTAAAATTCCGAAAGAAAGAGGTTCTTGGAATCTAGCATTCCTTGGATCTTCGAGTGAATAATTCTTGAGGCACGCTCTTGAGTTATTATTCACTCAATCTTTCAACTTTTTTTAAACATTTTCAAACATTCTCCTAAGTCGGGTGCTCATCCGCATTCGCAACCATCGACATTTTGCACACACATTCAAAATTCATCGTGGTTTCGATATTAGGGGCACCCTTAGGGACTAATATCGTTTCTCACCATATAACCCTTGACACGTCATCAAGTCGGTTCAATCTTCTAATCAATTCCCCGACTCGTCGTCGAACCCTTTCTTCAAACCAACCTCTTTTTGCCTCACATTCTATATTCGATCCAATCTTTACAAAACACTTTTTTAAACTTACGAAAGAGGGATATTCTTAGAATCTAGCATTCTTTGAATATTCGAATGAGCAACTCTCGAGGCGCGCCCTTGAGTGGTCATAGTTCATTCTTTCGATTTCAAAACATCTAACCCCTTATCTTCAACCTATTCAATCCAATTTCTGAAAGAATGGAGTTCTTGGAATCTCACATTCCTTGAATTCTTGAGTGACAAGCTCTTGAGGCACGCTCTTGGGTTGCTTGTCAGTCACTCTTTCGTCTTTCCCTACCTTCCTTCCATCTTCCCAATTCGATCCTCTTCTTTTCGTGGTCGTTACCACGAACTACGGACGCTCTGATTCTTCATTCATTTTTGAATGTAAGATACGTAGGCACAAGATTGTGATGATCTTGGCGAGCACATTTCTATCTTCCTCCATTATTTCGTCCATCCCCCATCCTTTCCCGTAGTCGAACTACGACGCTCTGATTTCTCATTCTTGTCCGAATAAGCATACGTAGGCACAAGGGCCCCAATCCTTGGTGAGAACCCTATCCTCTAACCCCCCATTTTCCCTTTAGCATCTTTAACATTTTCCCCTACCAATTCTACCTTTATCATCGAGAAGAAAAATAAGTAAACCTAGACAACACTCTCCACAAATACCCTAAGAGGTTCCCGTTAAGTACAACGAACATGAGGGGTGCTAATACCTTCCGCTCGCGTAAATGACTCCAGAACCCAGGAATATGGTTGCGACGTCCGTGTTCCTTTCGCTTTAAGAGGTTTTCTCGATATTTTCCTCTCCCGTTTATTCGGGATAAATAAAGTACGGTGGTGACTCTGCCGAACCGCCTTTCCGCACCTTTCGCGTGTGGGTCGTTTCTCCAAAATGTCTCCGTGATTTTTCGAGGTGCGATAGCTGGCGTCTCTGCTGGGGACATTGCTCCATGCAAGAGAGAGTCGAGCCTATCTTATGGTTTTGTGAGGAGTGTTTGTTTTTTTATTTGTTTTCTTCTCGTTTATGTATTTGTTCTCTTGTGGATTTTATTTGTGCTTGTTATCTTGGTTGCCTGTTGGTTCTTAGGATGACATCATGATTAAAGCTCTACGCCCGAGCTTTGGTAAAAGTAGAGAGAACACATAGTTTAGAATTGGTAGTCGAGTAGTGTTAGTCTACGAGGACTCTCTCCTTGTGTGCCTAGCATGAAAGCTCCTCCAGAGGAGACCTATTCGTGGATCTTGTTGTAACACAGCTAGCCTGTTGCACAACTTGATTAATGAAGGGTCCATGATTCTGGGAACCCTTTTTAGCACCAGTTCCAATAATGGTGGTCGTGTAGTGTTAGTCTCCAAGGACTTGCTCCTTGTGGGCCTAGCATGAGGACTCCGCTCAGGAGAGACCTTATTGTCATTATCGTCGTAATACAGCCAGCCTGTTGCGTGACGCTAATACGACTAGTGTCCATGATCCTGGGTAGGGGTGTTCATGGGTGCGGGTCGACCCGCAAACCCGCCTACCCAAACCGAACCAACCCACTAATTACCCGGACCCATTCATTTACGGGTATACCCGACCCAACCCGTAACAACCCGTATAGATTTGGTTCGGGTATTGGGTTTTAGTTTCTAAACCCATGAACCCGTTGACCCAACCCGTTGACGTGACATAATTAATTATTATTATTATTATTATATTATTATTTATAAATTTTAAAGTTGCTATAACTTTGTAAATTGTAACGTACACAAAGATCTTTTGCACTTTCCTTCCAGTTTCCAATCACACATTAAATTATTATTATTATTATAATTAAACATTATTATTAATATTAATCATGCTTGCTTGACTTATGCACTTCTAGTTTACACTTTACTGCCTTTTTATTTTTTTAATGAATCTTTATTAACTAATAATAATTAAGTATATATTAGAAACTTACTAAACTAAAGACAATACCACTTAACCTAACCCTATTTTTTTACTACGGCAAATCTCAAACAAACGTCACCACTCCTCTTTCTCTCACGATTTTTTTTTCATTTTACTCTCTCACATTCCAATTCCATCTTGCTTTCGAAAATCCACAGTCTATACTTTGACTCTCTCATAGTTTCGTCTCCATATTGAATAAGGTTTTATACTTTTAAAGTTCTACAATATATTTATTTCAATGCAATATATTGTTTTTACAGTATGTACTTCAATAGTTTTATATCAATGCAAAATATGATGATAGGTTCAATGTAATGTACTATTTTGTTTCATATGATGCAAAGTACTATTTTGTTTCATATGATGAAAATATATTTTGATGCAAAGTCCTGTTCTGTTTCATATTATTAATTTAAATATATTTTGTTTAATGTTATTTTAATAATAATTTATATTAAAAATTGTTTTTTTATAGAAAATGGAAGTGGAACAATCACATATTGTCAGTGAAGATATTGCTCATCCACTTGAACATGAGCAAGAAGTTCAACAAATACAAGGAGAAGGGTTGTCATCATTGCCACCAAGTGCACTAATAGAGGTAAGCAAAAGAAAACCCTCTAGAAAACCTTCTACAGTTTGGAAAGATTTTAAAAGGGTTAATGATAAGGCTATATGTAAGTATTGTGGGAAACAATATGCTGCAAATAGTGGTAGTCATGGCACTACTAACATGCATAAACATTTGAAAGTGTGCCTGAAAAATCCAAATAGGGTAGTTGATAAGAAACAAAAAACTATAGCTATTGGAAAAGAAAGTGAGGATGATCCTAATAGTGTTAGCTTGAAACTTGTTGATTTTAATCAAGAGAGGACTAGATTAACACTTGCAAAGATGATAATCATTGATGAGCTCCCTTTTAAATATGTTGAAAATGAAGGATTTAATATGTTCATGAAAGAGGTTCAACCAAGATTCAAAATTCCATCTCGTGTCACTGTTGCCAGAGATTGTTTATGCTTGTACTTCGATGAGAAAGAAAAATTGAAATCTATGTTGTCTGCTAATAAACAAATGGTGTCTCTTACCACTGATACTTGGACATCGATTCAGAATATGAATTATATGTGTGTTACAGCTCACTATATTGATGACGAGTGGAATTTAAAGAAGAGTATATTAAGCTTTGGTATAATTGCTGACCATAAAGGTGAAACTATAGGGATAACATTAGAGAATTGCATGAAGGAATGGGGTATCAAGTCTATATGTTGTGTGACTGTTGATAATGCAAGTGCTAACAATTTGGCAATTGATTATTTAAATCGAGGCATGAGTTTTTGGAATGGTCGTACTTTGTTTAATGGGGAGTACTTGCATATGAGATGTAGTGCTCACATATTAAACTTGATTGTCAAAGAAGGAATAAAGGATATTGATGAATCTGTTAAAAGAATTAGGGCTGCATGTAAGTTTGTCAAGGCTTCTCCTAGTAGGTTGGCTACTTTCAAGAAGTGTGCAGAAGCTGTTGGTGTATGTTCTAAAGCATTGGTAACACTAGATGTAGAAACCAGATGGAACTCTACTTATTTAATGTTGAACATCGCTGAAAAGTATGAACATGCATTTTACCGCTTAGAACATGCTGATGTTGCATTTTTAACTAATCTCCGTATTGAGTCGAAAGGATGTCCTAATCGAGCTGATTGGGAACGAGCTCGTATTTTTGTGAAGTTTTTGAAAACTTTTTATGATGCCACACTTTCTTTTTCTGGGTCATTGCATGTTACTGCTAACTCTTTTTTCAAACAGTTGATGGATATTAAAAAAACGTTGAATAAATGGAGGCACAATGTTAGTGATCCAATTTTGAAAACCATGACAACAAATATGCAATTGAAGTACAACAAGTATTGGGAAAGCAATACAATAAATTATCTTCTCTTTGTTGCTATTTATCTTGATCCTCGTTATAAGCTTGACTATATTGAATTTTGTTTTACTCGGATGTATGGTGAAAAATTGTCAGAGGATATGTTAAAGAAATTGAAATCTCTCATTGCTAAATTGTTTGAGCACTATTTATTTTTGTATCTTGTTTCTCATGATGGTGGTTCCAATGCCTCATCTTCAAACATTGCCTCTCATTCTAGAATTGAAAATGGTGAAGATGATGAAGATTGGGACAATTTGTTTAGAATGAATATGAAGAAAAAACAATGTGAAGTGCAAAAAAATGAGTTGGAAAGGTATTTGGAGGATGGTGTTGAAGATGATTCTCCTACATTTAATATTCTCACTTGGTGGAAAGGAAAAACAAATAAATATCATGTGCTTTCCCGCATAGCTAGAGATATATTGGCTATCCCTGTATCCACTGTATCTTCTGAATCCGCTTTTAGTACAGGAGGTCGTGTCCTTGATTCATTTCGTAGTTCCTTGAATCCCTCTACCGTTGAAGCTTTGATTTGTACTCAAAATTGGATCAAATCTCCTAAGGTCATTGATTTAGAAAAAGAGTTGGTTGAATTGGAAAAGGTTGAGTCAGGTATGAATTATATGTTTGAATTTTAAAATCTATTTTATTTTAGTATTACATTACATTATTCTTATTAGTTGTTTATGTTTACATATATAGAGTTAGCTGGATTAGTTTCTATTGATGTTGGCATTACTGCGGTTGAGCTCAATACAACTGTTACTACTAGATTTTAAGGTATTTTCTAGTGTTGTTTTTTTTCTTCTTCTTTTGACTATTGTTGCTTAAACTTTTAACTGTTGTTGCTGGATTTTATGTTGTTGCTAAACGTTTCATTGTTGTTGCTGGAATCTTTTACAGCTATTGTTGCTGGATTTTCTGTTGTTGCTAAACCTTTCACTGCTGGTGCTGGAATCTTTTATAGTTGCTGTTAGATTTTGGTGCTATTAGACCAATATTGGACCAATACATCTATGTCATTTTAAGACTAAGTGATGTTTATTTGCTTTTGAATTATTTAGAATTTATGAATTTTATGGAAATGATATTTTATGGAATTTTATATATTATTAAGTGTTAATATATATGATAGTTTACGGACCTACTTTTAAGCATGTGCTAGAAAAGGTAACATTTGAGTATCAAAACAACTAATATATAATATATATTATTATATATTTGTTTTACATATGTTGATATATATTTGTAATGGATAACATTTGAGTATCAAAATAACTAATAAATTTTTATAAATTAAGGTATATTAATGAAAATATATAAATAATTAATGGTGTATATGTATCTTAATATTTTTTATGACAAAGAAAATACATTTCAAAATTTTAATTGTTATATTTTTAATTATTCTATTTTATATGTAGGATTTGTCTCCACTACATAAATAATTTAATTGTTTGAAATATGCAAAATTATATTGAATTGTGTTATAGATTTTTTAAATTGAAAATAATAATTATTATATACACAACTCGTGGACCCAACCCTACCCAACCCGTAAATATCCGGGTTGATTCGGGTCGGTTTTTAAAGTAGAATTACGGGTTTGATGATAAACCCAACCCATTGAAAGTTGAACGGGTTGGGTAACGGGTTAAGGCGAACCCGGTCCAACCCAACCCGCGTACACCCCTAATCCTGGGAACCAAACGTAGAAACCAGCCCGTGAGTGGGTTTATGGGTAGAGTGTCTAGATCTTCCCATATAGGGTTTACCTGTCAATTTTCTTTGAGCAGGAATTATGGTTACCTACCTGTTACGATTATCAGCTTCAGAGTTGTTTGAACTATGATACTATGATCCTGGAACTTGTATCTTGCATTGCATCTCGCATATCATTTGCATTGCATCTCATATGTTGTGCATTTTGCATTTCTAATCCTTTAGTAGAATCTTATGTCTCCTTCCTTCCTCTCCAATAAATCAAGCTGATTCCTTGACATCAGTATGCAACTAGAGCCAATACAAGACGAATGATGGAACAGATTCAGCAAGAACAAGTTGCCTTCAGAGAAGAGTTGGACTCCATCAAAGGGAAGATCGATCAGATCCTCGAAGCCATCCTCACAGCCAGAAGAGAGGAAGAACAGCGTGAAGCTGCCGCAGTCGTCAACAACAATGGTCAGGTGCAAGTGTCTACCTCAAGGCTCTCAGCTCCCGTTCCCAACCCCTATGGAATGCCAATGAACTTCACTACTGCAACTGAAGGAACCACATCTCAACCAATCCCAGTACCTGGAGTGACTGTTGAAGATATCCCTCAGGCCCAACCTACTGTGGTTCAGATTCCCGTTCCTCATGCTGAAGATAATCTGATGGATCAGTATGATGATGTTCAGAATTATCAAGCTGCTATCCCCATTGCCAGTCCTGTTATCGCTCAGGATTCTGAAGCTATGAAGATGTGCCGAGACCTAGCTGAGAAACTCCGAGTTATGGAGGGGCACAACTCAAATTCTCAGTGCTTTGGAAATGTGCTTAGTGCCTGATGTCATTATCCCTCCCAAGTTCAAAACACATGAATTTTCAAAGTACAAAGGCCTTAGTTGCCCGAACATTCATCTGAAGATGTACTGTCGCAAGATGGCTGCCTATGCCAGAGACGAAAAGCTTATGATACATTGCTTCCAAGACAGTTTGTCTGGGGCATCCATCGAATGGTATATGCAGCTGGAACGTAACAGTGTGCGCACTTGGGCTGAGCTAGCTGACGCTTTTGTCAAGCAGTACAAATACAACACCGATCTTGCTCCGAATCGTACTCAACTTCAGAGTATGACTCAAAAGGACAACGAATCCTTCTAGGAGTACGCGCAACGGTGGAGAGTGCTAGCCGCAAGGGTGCATCCACCTCTTGTTGACCGTGAGCTAATTGACATATTCATGGGCACCTTGCAAGGCCAGTACTACGAAAAGCTGATCGGTAGTGTCTCTGCTGGATTCTCTGACTTGGTGATCGTTGGTGAGAGAATTGAAGAAGGGCTGAAGAGTGGAAAGATCCAAGGAGGTTTCGGAAGCCAGGCCAATGCCAAGAAGCATTTCAATGGATACAAGAAGAAAGAGGGCGAAATAAATGCTATCTCTTTGCAGAAAGGGCATGCTCCTCAACAATCTCCCGCTCTTATGCCTTATCAAATGCCTTACTATCCATATCTGTATGTTGCGACTGTGCAATATGCTCCAATGCCTTATCATCCAGCTGTTCAAGCAGTGCAAGCTCAGATGCCACAACAACAGGCTCCTCAACAACAAGCCTACAACCAGCAAGGATATCAGTATCCTCCTCAGCAACAACAAGTGCAAGCTGCGCAACAACCGCAAGGTGCTCTCCAACAACGTCAAAAGAGAACATGGAGGCTTGATAGAGTATTTGATCGTCTACCAATGACATATGCAAGTATCTTTGCTCAGTTGATGGAGAAGAAAGCTATCGTTCCAAGAGATTTGGCTCCCCCAACTATCATACCTGCTAACTACGACGCAAATGCTCATTGTAAATTTCATAAGGGCGCTCCAGGTCACACCATTGAGAACTGCAGGGCTTTCAAGCACAAGATTCAAGACATGATTGACAAGGATGCTATCAACTTCAATGGGAAGTCTCCAAACATCATCAACAATCCAATGCCACCGGCCAGCTAGTGCTAGCAGCAAATCAGATCAAATCCAGCCCAGTCAAGTTCAGTTCCCCGAAGAAGGCAGCCATGTTGCCATTTCATTTTTCGCATTTCTTGTATTTGTCTGTTTGTTTAAGTACTATATGTTTTAAACAATTGCCATTCATATTCGGTTTTCATTAATGTATCGTTTATGCATATTTTGAATTAGTTATGTCGTATTCACTCATTTTTTTCACTTAACACCGCCACATTTGTTCACTTCACTCTATCAATTGTTGTTAGCATGATTTGAGGGAGGATGATGAAAACGAGATACCCATTATTGCAAACCGTATGCTTTCAGATAGAATCTCGTCAATGATGTACATGCATTGTTTCAATTCCCTAAACACCGGAGATATAAGGAGTTAATCCCTAGTAAACCACTTCGAGCCTAGAAGTAGCAGTTTCCTTCGGACATTCAAACCTTTACACTTAACTTGGGGCAGGGTAGTATTTAGTTAATCTGCACTCGAATCACAAAGCAAAATCCAAAAGACAAGACGGTTGTTCATCAATTACCTACGACATGGCAGTCATAATAAAATCCAAAAATCAAAAGCCTGCTAAGTCAAGCACCTTAGAGGGGACTTAGGCAAAATCAAGGCAATCCCGATGGATATGACAAACGAAGTTAATCCATGCAAAAGTTATGGATCAAAAACAAAAGCAAAAGAGGACCCTGAAACCCTCAACAAAAACAAAATAAGATTCAGTGGTCATTCAAATAGGGTCACTGACATCCATCAAAATAAGGTGACTGCCACGTTGAGCAAACCTTGAACCATCAAGTTTATACCGTCAAGGTAAGTGCAGAATTAACTGAGCGTAGGACTGGAGATCGTTACGAAGAAGGGGTGGGTACAAATCATACTTTGAGCCTAATATCCTTTGTTTCATAAACCGTGAACCAGACCGCGTTACAACCCTTAAAAGACCTAATTGAGGCTAGGTTTATTCTGAAAGCATCCTATCGCAAGGTTGCGTAACCTGACTCCTCACATGATTGCTAATCATCAGCATTGGTGTCATTATTCTTGCAACATCTTTTACACCAATCAAAATCAGCACAATGTTTGGGCTAATAGTCCATTTGTCCCACTGTCATGACACTTCAATAAACAATACTTTTTCAAAACTTGCATCGAACTTTGCATTAATATTACCATTTGTGAATGTACAATTTTAATTGCAAATCAGTGCTAGGTATTTAAAGACATTTCAACAAGGGGAAATCAAGAAGAAACTTGACTTTCAGTGGCTGACATAAAGAAAAGCTACTTCATAACCCACAGGCTGGGGCAAGCCATTCAACAGCTCGAGCAGGGGCAAGCCACCTCAAGTCATCAAAGTTCAGCTTCGACTTCAGAACCGGTTAATCTGAGACATACCATTAACGAGTTCAGGCTGGGGCAAAAACCAGGTCATCCTAACTATCAAGCAGAGTTAAAATCTCCTCTAAAGCAAGTTCACAAATCACCAAGTATCCCAGCCTTAGGGCATCAAAAGCATCTTTGTCTGCTTCAATCATGGCGTCTTCAACCAACTGCGTGTTGAGGAAGTCAATCCCTCCCACCACCTGAAGTCCAATCCGCATTGGCAATTACCAAAAATCCACCACGCTAGCGTCTCCACCTACATTTTCAATCACCTGTCTGCAATTATATGCATCATAAGCGTCGCACTCAACATCATAAGCATCTTGCATCATATGCATACCCAATCATATCATACTTCCCTAGCTTTTGCATCTCCGTGCGTCAGCATTTATATTTGCACTTCCATTCGTTATGGAACATCATTATCATCCAGCATTCGCATATGCAAGTCAAGGTACAGGATCAATCCCGAAGATTTCCAAGACTATCTGCAGCCCAGTCAGGGGCATCTTCCACAAGACGTGGGCTTCCTCCCACGAACTTCAAGAGCTTCAAAACAATCATCAGCCCAGTCAGGGGCATTTTTTTCAAGACCATGGGCGTTTCCCATGACGTATTTCAACCTCGTGGTTGGTCAGATCCTCAAAGCAATTATTAGTCCAGGCAGGGGCAAATCATTCAAGACCGTGGGCGTTTCCCACGAAATTGTTCAACCTTTTGTTGGGCAAATCCAAGAGTTTCAGTGCAAGATTCAGCCCAGTCAGGGGCATCTTCAGCAAAGTCGTGAGTGTTCCTCACGAAGTTGTTCAACCTTTTGTTGACCAAAACAAGACATTTCAAAACGAATTCGGCCCAGTCAGGGGCATCCTTCTCAGAGTTCATGGGCGTTCCTCGTGAAATCATTTCAACGAAACTATGACCTCCAAGAAAGTCAGTGGTCGTCCCCGTTGATTCATTCCAACCTTCCTCTTGGGTGTTCCCCAATGAGTTGTATCCAGCAAGCGTGACCGTTGTCAATTGCCTTACTATCATTCTTTTGGTGATAGCCAACCTCGTCGGTTCAACCTAGCCTGCATCCTTTTGGTGTTGGTAACCTTCAATTTGTGTCATTCTATCATCCTTTTGGTGATAGCAACCTGTGTGCGTGTGTTTCGCTCTGTCATCCTTTTAGTGGGGGGTCTGTCATAGTCATTAATGTCAGATTGTGCGATAGTGTTTGTCCTATCATCCTTTTGGTGGTAGTGGACGGTGTGAGTTTCGCTCCGTCATCCTTTTGGTGGGGGGTCTGTTATCTTATTGATGGTAGATTGTGCGATAGTGTTTGTTCTATCATCCTTTTGGTGGTAGTGGCCGATGTGAGTTTCGCTCCGTCATCCTTTTGGTGGGGGGTCTGTCATCTTATTGATGGTAAATTGTGCGATAGTGATTGTCCTATCATTCTTTTGGTGATAGTGGCCGGTGTGAGTTTCGCTCCGTCATCCTTTTGGTGGGGGTTTGTCATCTTATTGATGTTGGATTGTGCGATAGTGTTTGCCCTATCATCCTTTTGGTGGTAGTGGTCGGTGTGTGTTTCTCTCTGTCATCCTTTTGGTGGGGGGTCTGTCATCTAGTTGATGTCGGATTGTGTGATAGTGTTTGTCCTATCATCCTTTTGGTGGTAATGGTCGGTGTGTGTTTCGCTCCGTCATCCTTTTGGTGGGGGGTCTGTCATCTAGTTGATGTCAGATTGTGCGATTATGTTCGTCCTATCATACTTTTGGTGATAGCAACCTGTGTGTGTGAGTTTTGCTCCGTCATCCTTTTGGTGGGGGGTCTGCCATCTAGTTTGATGTCAGATTGTGCGATAATGTTTGTCCTATCATCCTTTTGGTGATAGTGGCCGGTGTGTGTTTCGCTCTGTCATCCTTTTGGTGAGGGGTCTGTCATCTAGTTTAATGACAGATTGTGCGATAGTGTTTGTCCTATCATCCTTTTGGTGGTAGTGGCCGGTGTGAGTTTCACTCCGTCGTCCTTTTGGTGGGGGGTCTATCATAGTCATTAATGTCAGATTGTGCGATAGTGTTTGTCCTATCATCCTTTTGGTGGTAGTGGCCGGTGTGAGTTTTGCCTCGTCATCCTTTTGGAAGTGGTCTGTCATAGTCATTAATGTCAGATTGTGCGATAGTGTTTGTCCTATCATCCTTTTGGTGGTAGTGGCCGGTGTGAGTTTCGCTCCGTCATCCTTTTTGTGGGGGGTCTGTCATCTTATTGATGTCAGATTATGCAATAGTGTTTGTCCTATCGTCCTTTTGGTGGTAGTGGCCAGTGTGAGTTTCGCTCCGTCATTCTTTTGGTGGGGGGTATGTCATCTGGATTGATGTCAGATTGTGCAATAGTGTTTGTCCTATCATCCTTTTGGTGGTAGTGGCCGGTGTGAGTTTCTCTCCATCATCCTTTTGGTGGAGGGTATGTCATCTGGATTGATGTCAGATTGCGTGATAGTGTTTGTCCTATCATCCTTTTGGTGGTAGTGGCCGGTGTGAGTTTCGCTCCGTCATCCTTTTGGTGGGGGGTCTGTCATCTAGTTGATGGTAGATTGTGCGATAAGGTTTGTCCTATCATCCTTTTGGTGATAGTGGTCGGTGTCAGTTTCGCTCCGTCATCCTTTTGGTGGGATGTCTGTCATCTAATTGATGGTAGATTGTGTGATAGTGTCTGCTCTATCATCCTTTTGGTGGTAGTAGTCATGTGTGTTTCATCCCATCATCCTTTTGGTGATGGCGACCTTTTGCCATTTATCCACAGTTTACTCAGGGGCATACCTCATCCAGTATTTCAATTCCCGAGCATTTATTTTCTTTTCGGACAAATTCAGGGTTTTCTTCATATCTAATTATCTCGTACTTCGAAAGAACGAACTCCATAGTAGTTCATCTTACGAGTTTCAAGCCAATTAGATAGGGGCATCTGTCATACCCCAAATTTGTCCTACTTGTTAATTACCCTTCACTTGTATGCCCAGTCACTGAAATTAACCAGAAAATCCAAAAAATTGTTGCTTCCATCATAAGATTGAGTTGAATTATATTAGGTTTCGATTGAGGTTCATTAAGTCAAAAATAAGTGAAGTATATATGGAAGTTCAGGTTTGACTTAATTCATCAGTCAAAAGGGAGTCTATTTCAAGATCAAAGGTCAGAGTGCATTAATTCGTTGGTGGACCAGGGTTTAATTCATTCAAACTGTAGATTGGATTCGTGGTTAATTTTGAAGTTTCATTTCAAAATAAGAATTTAGAGGAGAGGAAATTGTTTCATGAGACATTGAACTAAACATTTGTATTTTGATTTTACTAGTCACATTGTAATCATTTTCAAGGATTATCTTCTTTCAAGTATGATTCAAGTCTAAAATGGGGTGTAATTAATAGTATTGCTTCAAGACCCATTATCCAAAAAGTATACATGGTCTTATGATAAGAGCTCATGACTTAAGGATCCAAAAGTTCGTACAAAGCCAAAAGCCCTCAATTTTTAGTATGATCAAAGTTCATATATTGAAGGCCCATTCAGATTTTATTAAGTCCATTCACATTGTTCTAAAAGTCATATTTAGAATAACAAAAAAATTACTCAAAGGTTTTTACAATATGTGGAAAATTATGAGAAATTCAAAAAAATAAGAAGCCCATAGGTTCTTTGTGATAAGATGAAGGTTTCTTAAGTTGAACACCTGCAAAGTCCCAAAGTTTGTTATGCAACATGACAAAATTTAATTCAAGAAACATGGCCCACCAATATCTGTCATGAGCCGTCCGAGAAATTCATGAGAAGAAATTATGTTTCCAGCCTGCAAATTATAGTACAAAAGAGGACAACACCAACAGCCGTGGCATCCGCAAAATTTCTACGAAAACCGTATTGAATACGTATCAGAGAGGCTTGCAATGTGTTCCCCAATCTTCGCAAAAACCGCAACACAATGCACTCACCAAAATTGTGCAATACTCCTCAACCAAACCTACACAACATGACAGCAACAAAAATTCACAATTAATTGAAGTTATCACTCAACAGAAACACAGTGAAATCCCTATGGTATCCCACCGTCTTGCAGCAACTTACCGGCACACCCGTAATAGCCAAAATCCAAAAAAGAAAAATCAACTTGTACGAAAGGCAAGGCGTGGCACAAACAGACGAATTGATACGACACCCATGGCAACAAATTGCTACCGTTGGCAAAGTTGGGCAAAAGAAATTGTACGATAAATGAAATGGCAGCACAAAACTATTGACAGCTACCACTGTCCTTTCGGTTCAACATGGCCTCACGCGAAAACTTTGTACAAACCCATTAAGCCAATACTCACATAAAAGGACGGTGGTAACAACTTTTTTCAGCAGCAAGAAAAAGAGCAGAACATTACCCGGAAATGAACCGCTTTTGAAAGAGGAAGGGGGGTCCTATTTGAAGCCTTTTTCTTCGTTCCTTAAGGGGGACAAAAAAGGGACAAACATTTCTCTTCCTCAACATATAATACCCCCTGTTATCACCTTTAAACAATTACAACCATAAACCCAAGACACAAGAGCTCCATAACAGAAAGTTTTGTAGTCATACCCTTCACAGATTTCTCTTCCCATTTCATCCTTTAAATCCTAAACCTTCAACCAACTTGCAAAAGGATAAAACCTTAAAACTTCTTTAACTCATTTTTCGGCCTCAACAAAAACCTCTTCCTTGAACTCTTTCGAAAATACCCCCAACTTCCAAGCATCCTTTGATTCTTTTCCGTATTTAATCATCTCACTCAAAATCATTTGAAAAGGGAGAAAAAGACCTAGCCGTCATCTTGAAAAAACAGAGCCCTTGAAAACCTTCTAATCCTCTCCCACCAAGAGACCTTTCTTCATCCTCTAAACAACCCCATATCTTACCCATTTTTCGGGACCCATTCTTCAATATTTGATCATCCTTAAACTCTAATCTAAAAAAAAACCTTAACTTTTTTTATTCCAATAGCCAACAACAATTCCGAAACCAATCTTCTTCAACCACAAAATTGCAAACCACATAATCTTTCCCCTTTTCTTCAACCTCACATCCCCTCATAAACTCAACAAAATCATAAACAATCATCATCTTTTGAAACCTTCAAAGTTGCGATAACAATCACTCAACCTATTTCAATCGGAAAAACCCTCTCTTTCAACTTCAACCCAGAAAACTCCTTAAAGCTTCACTCACCATCATCTTCGAACTCCACCTTCCGTCATCAACCCTCGAACCTTCTCCAACCTCCAAGTCACCTTCGATCCCAAATTTGTTTCAGACTCATCAACCCAGAAAAGCGTCTCACTTCCTTCAAAAAACCATCCCAAAATCTAAACCCATTTTTTCAGCACTTGAACAAAACCAAAACAACCCAATCGAACCACACAGTGAGAGGTTTAAAGGAGAAGATGAGATGAAATAGAGTAAAGGATTGAACGAGCAAGAACAGAAATTGTGTGAGTTGCGAATCAGACTTTGTTCGTGATTTAGGAAGTCTTTGTGATGCCGTTTTACTGGTTTGTGAGTCACGATGGTTTAGAATTGGAGTTCTTTTGGGATGGTGGCCCATTTCGAAATGCTGATACATGCTCTGTATCACCGTGTCAATTTCAACGCACCCCTTCCCTTGTTTTGGTTTTTTCATAAATATTTTGTCAATATTATATTTAGTTAATGTACATTTATTTTGTAAATCATTTTTTATTTCTATAATATTTTTAACATTTCTTTAGAGTATTATATATATATTAAATATTTTTTTTAGTTTAATTTTTAGAGATTATTTCAATATATTTTCTTAGAAGCTAGATTCTTTTTCTTATTTATTATTGGACATTCTGTTCCATTTTTGCCATTTTCGGTCGATGACGAGACCTCCAAGTTATAGTTTATCAAATTATTGACAAATAATAACAAACCCGAGACCATCTTTTTTTAAACTTTCATTTTCGATTTTATCGATTGTTTATCCATTTTTATCCACTTTTTTCTTATTCTTTAACCAATGATGACTTTAATAATTATTAGCGGTCAAATTATTGATAGATGATAATTTAGTCGAGACTATTTAATTTTCTATTTCATTTCCGCTTCATTTCCATTTATCCGACCGATGATGTCTTTAGATTCGTAAGCGTCGTGTATCGAAGTCGATAACCTTCTTGATTTCAAATCTATGGAGAATGACCATTTGGGTCATATTCCCTACTTTGGGATCGTGATAGGCTACCTTTGATTAATCGACATTTTGTTTACGATTAAGACGAGGTCCCGCTCTTTTTTTGGCCCGTGCGACATGATTAAATTAGAGAATGGTCTTCAATACCATTTTTCTATCTTGTTTTTAGCACGAAAACCAACTCACGCAACAAACCCTTTTCATATCCTCGATTCAATCCAAATTATTTTCAAAACATTTTCTCAATTAAAACTCCGAAAGAAGGAGGTTCTTGGAATCTAGCATTCCTTGGGTCTTCGAGTAAATAATTCTCGAGGCACGCTCTTGAGTTATTATTCATTCAATCTTTCGAATTTTTCAAAACATTTCCTCAATTAAAACTCCGAAAGAAGGAGGTTCTTGGAATCTAGCATTCCTTGGATCTTCGAGTGAATAATTCTTGAGGCACGCTCTTGAGTTATTATTCACTCAGTCTTTCAACTTTTTTCAAACATTTTCAAACATTCTTCTAAGTCAAGTGCTCGTTCGCATTCGCAACCATCGATATTTTGCACACACATTCAAAATTCATCGTGGTTTCGATATTAGGGGAACCCATAGGGACTAATATCGTTTCTCTCTATCTAACCCTTGACACGTCGTCAAGTCGGTTCTATCTTCTAATCAATTCCCCGACTCGTCGTCGAACCCTTTCTTCAAACCAACCTCTTTTTGCCTCGCATTCCATTTTCGATCCAATTTTTACAAAACACTTTTTTAAACTTACGAAAGAGGGATATTCTTAGAATCTAGCATTCTTTGAATATTCGAATGAGTAACTCTCGAGGCGCGCCCTTGAGTGGTTATTAGTTCATTCTTTCGATTTCAAAACATCCAACCCCTTATCTTTAACCTATTCAATCCAATTTTCGAAAGAATGGAGTTCTTGGAATCTCGCATTCCTTGAATTCTTGAGTGAAAAGCTTTTAAGGCACGCTCTTGGGTTGCTTGTCAGTCACTCTTTCGTCTTTCCCTACCTTCCTTCCATCTTCCCAATTCGATCCTCTTCTTTTCGTGGTCGTTACCACGAACTACGGACGCTCTGATTCTTCATTCATTTTTTAATGTAAGATACGTAGGCACAAAATTGCGATGATCTTGGCGAGCACATTTCTATCTTCCTCCATTATTTCGTCCATCCCCCATCCTTTCCCGTAGTCGAACTACGACGCTCTGATTTTTCATTCTCTTTCGAATGAGCATACGTAGGCACAAGGGCCCCAATCCTTGGCGAGCACCCTATCCTCTAACCCCCCATTTTCCCTTTAGCATCTTTAACCTTTTCCCTACCAATTCTACGTTTATCATTGAGAATAAAAACAAGTAAACCTAGACAACACTCTCCACAAATACCCTAAGAGGTTCCCGTTGAGTACAATGGACGTGAGCGGTGCTAATACCTTCCCCCCGCGTAACCGACTCCCGAACCCAGGAATATGGTTGCGACGGTCGTGTTCCTTTCGCTTTAAGAGGTTTTCTAGATATTTTCTTCTCCAGTTTATTCGGGATAAATAAAGTTCGGCGGTGACTCTATCGAACCGCATTTTCGCGCCTTTTGCGCGTGGGTCATTTCTCCGAAATGTCTCCGTGATTTTTCAAGGTGCGACAGTGGTATCCCCACAGGATTTTATCCCCAGCATACCTGATCATTTGCATCACCATAAACATGGCATGCAACATCATATCATAATCATATCAAGCATTAACACATCATTTGCATACGCATCTTGCACTCCTTAGCAGTTGTATTTCTAGTTGCATGTTTGTGCATCATAATGCATAGCATTGCTGCCCTCATCAGCATAGCATAGCATCATAGCAGGACCCATGATCGGTTCGCGAGCATCTTGGCCAGCTCTCTAGTAAAGTCGGCAGTATTTCTCTGAAAAGAGTTGATACCCCACAAGTTCAAGGAATTCTTCTCTCCAACAAGTCACTCTTCAACCATGCAGTTGATGATGATAACCTCATCAGCTGTTGCTCTCATGGCTCCCCAAGCAGAGGTTCTCTTAAAAAGTTTCTTGAAGGCTTACCCTGCAGAGTTTGCACAACATTGTTCCTCCAATAGGAATTTTGGCTCAACTATTCCCCAACAAATTTATCATCCGAGATACTGCTTTGGTATCGCGAAGGACCTTATTGGATAAGGGACTACTTTGACCACCCGAAAAAATCTCATGTGTTAAGAGATACTGCTTTGGTATCATCGAAGAATCTTATTGGATAAGATGCTGCTTTGACCATCCAAAGAGGCTCGTTTATACCACTTTGGTATCGCGAAGAACCTTAACGAATGAGGGACTGCTTCGACCACCCAAAGAGGCTTGTTTATACCACTTTGGTATCGCGAAGGACCTTAACGAATGAGGGACTGCTTCGGCCACCCAAAGAGGCTTGTTTATACTGCTTTGGTATCATCGAAGAGTCTTATTGGATAAGATGCTGCTTCAACCACCCAGAAAATTTCAGATTATCTTGTTCATCTTTCGCATCCTACTATCCCATTCTGGTATCTCACTGCATTTTACTTGCTTGTCGGACAAATTTTGGGGTCTTCTTGTATCTAATTGACTTCCACCTTAAAATGAACGTCATGCAGCGGTTCATTCTCTCGGGTTCAAGGCAATTAGATAGGGGCATCTGTCATACCCCAAATTTGTCCTACCTGTTGCACCCCGAAATTTGACCAACCGGTTCCCGTATCTGGTTTATGTTTCGACGCATTTAGCATTCGCATTCGGATACTGCATGCATTGCAATTTTCTCAGTCAGATTGATTTTATTGGGATTGCAGCCCCTGGCGTTTCAGGCAGTTCAGGCTAGTTTGAATAAGCGTATTTTGAGAATTGGTGCTTGTTCCCTGTGTTTTCAGGCCATCTCGGTGCCCGGGTTTCGTTATGGTTGCGCAACCGTTCTCCAATCGATTTAATCGGCCTCCTGGCAATTTTTAGTTTTTTCTCTTTTATTTTCTATATTTTTAATGCATTTAATAGATTTTTTAATAGGGTTATTTGCTCTTTTTTTTTAGATAGTAAATAGGTTAGTATTTTGTTTTTAGAATTTAGTAGATATTTTCTTAATAGATTTTTAGATTTTTAAATAGATATTCCTTTTTTTTAAGAGATTTAATAGATTCTTAATTTTTTTAGATATTAGTTTTTATCCTTAAATAGAATAGTCTTTTAAATAGATATAAATAGATATTACTTTTCTTCTAATAAATAGATTTAATATAGAATTTAATGTTTTTTAGATTTTATTAGATTTTAATTGATTTTTCAGATTTAATTGGAATTTTTAAATAGATATAGATATTAATTTTTTTTTCTGTTTTTAATAGGTTAATTAGGGTTTTGTGTTTTATTTTCGTTTACGTTTTTAATTAGGATTAATTTTGTTTTTAGGATTAATTAGGGTTATTAGTAATTTTCGGTTGGTCATTAATTAGGATTAATTAGAGCTTTTAATTAGGTTTTTAATTAATTTTCGTTTTAGTTTAATTAGGGTTTTGTATTAATCTTTGTTTAGTTAATTTCCATTTAATCATGTTTAAGGCATTAATTCTGAGTCATTAGTTTAATGGGCCATTTATCCGAGTCTGAAGCCCAATTCCCAGGTCCAATTTCGCGCCAGGTGTCGTATAAATGCCATGCCACGCGTGCAATTCAGGGTTAGCCACTTCATCCACTCACTGACAACACACACTCCACTATCTCCTCTCTGATCACACGTGTCCGTTCCTGATCCTCCCTCTGTGACACTTGTCTCGCCCTGAACACTCACCGCCACCACCCATTGCATGCTGGCGACACCTGTTTCCCACTAACTACTCCCTACTGGAGTACATGCAAGCGGCCGCCGGAGTACATGCAACCACCTCTCTCCGCCGCAACTGTCACCGGAGTTCGTTGAAGCTCGCCGGAACTTGTAACTTCTCAGAAAATTTACGGGATCATTCTCAATCTTCTCCATCAACCTCCACACTTCCTCGCCGGAAAACTCAAGATCGCCGGAATCTTCATCAGTGTTCAAGAACACATTTTCCAGAATTTGCCAGATCTTCATCATCTTGAGTCCAGAATCGTCAAATTTTTCATCGATCTCATTCATCTTCATCGCTAAATCGCCAGGAACACAACGCCATCATCAACTTCTTCAAACTCAATCGACGATCTTCAGAAGCGCGTCCTCGATCCAAGAACGCCTTCACCTATTTTCTTCTTCAAGTTCTTCATACTCGATCAAAGATCTACAGGAGCGTGTCTTCCATCCAAGATCGTCACGACATTCTTCAGCGAGTTCTTTTTCCAGATTTTGTTCATGCTTCGTAGATCTTCATAGAGCTTTCTCCAGATTTTCTTCAAGACTTTCGTCAGAAGCTCTTCGTCATCTGTAGATCTTCAATAGCATCCTCATCCAGGTTTCTTTTTCTTCTCATCCGATCCATTGCATGTTCGTAATAAGTTGTTAGATGTAGATTTAGGGTTTTGAGGTTAGCTGGTTTGAACGATTAGGTTAGAACTTTGTGATTTGGTTTGAACATCGGAGTTCTGTGAGGTGAGTGGGTTAAGGATTGGTATGGTGAACTGAGTTTTGGTCGTTAATTGGTGGCGGCGGTGAATTTTTGAAGGATTTTGCTGGCGATTTGAATGTAGGACGAAGTGTGTGTGGTTGATTTATGTTGATGAATTGTTTCAGAGGAGGTTTATGAGAGATAGAGATTGAGAGTGTGAGCGCAGCTAGGGTGGGGAGAAGGAAGGTGAACAGTAGTGGAGAGGGAGAGTTAGGAGAATTAGGGTTTAGTTTTTACTAATGCTGAGAGTGGATTGGGTCAGGGCCTTAGGCCCATGGGGGTCGGTTTGCTGATCATCACCACAGTTTCCCAATGACACCCCTCTCCCACATGTTTCCATTCTGGGCCTCAGGCCAGTTGCTGTTGGCACCCCCCGTTCGGGGCCCAGGTCTGATTAACAAAGCAAATAATTGCTTTTCACCACCCCCCCAGATTTTATGTTTTTTTATTATTGTTTTTCTGGATTAGTAACGGGCCCAGCATTTTGATGCTTGCACCCCCCCTCCTGGGCCTAATGTACTTATGCATTGTAAATAGTTACTTTTTGCCACACATGTTTTTTTCAATTTTGTTTGATTTTCATTTTATTTTTATGTTTGCATATAGTTTACTCAAAAAAAATCATATTAAATTCAAAAATAAGTTTTTCTACATGGGATTTTTTGCTCCATTTTCATTAATGTCTCAAGAAAATTATAGAAAAATAAAATTAGAATTTTAATCATTTTTCTATTTTTGGTGAATTTCTATATTTAGTTGCTTTTATTGCATTTTAGTTTGTATATCCATTTTGTTGAATTTTTTTTAGCCATTTCCTTTCATATTTTGATGTGATTCTTTTCCCTATGGTTTGATTAGAGTATTAGGTTCCCCCTGGAATTTTATCACATTTTTGTGATTTAATTTAGGATAGTTTTGAACCATCAACATTAGGCTGACTAGAATTAGGGTTAAACTTGACATAGGTGCATCATAATACTTAGATTTTGGGTTTTTAGCTTGAATTAGGAGCTTGGAAATATAGGGTATGTAGGGTAGATGTATAAATCCCCTTAGAATTAATTTTAGAATTTTTAATAATATACTACTATTTTACTTGATTTTTGTAAATAGTGTGATTGTTTGGTGTGGCCATTATGGGCTTTTGTATTGTTTGCTTGGGGTTGGGCTTTGCTATGGGGTATGGGGCTTGGATTGGGCTTGTGGAGCATGAAGGAATATAAGATAAGATTGAAGATGGAGATCAAAGTTGGATGCATGAAGATTCTTGTGCTTGAAGATGTTTTTGAAGACATAGGAAATAGGAATAAGCAGAGCCTTAGAATAGACCAAATTTCTTTCATAAACATGGAAAGCTTCGTGTGCTTCCATTCCTCCCAATGGCTAAAAGTCCTTCTAAGATATTCACATCTCTCCTTTGGAGGGATAAGTGGCTTATCTTAGTGTCGCTACTGCGAAAATCGGCGCCGGCTGACAGAAGAGACGCCACCGTGCGTTATTTATCCCAACGGAGGGAAAGGAAACGCTCGAAGTAAACCTCGCAAAAAACGGGAAAGGTATGGTCATCGCAACCAAAATCTGGGTTCGGGAGTCGGTTACGCAAGGGGAAGGTATTAACACCCCTCACGTCCGTCGTACTCGACGGGATCCACGCTTGCTTGGGTTGTCTAAAAGATGCAAAAACAATCTATCTACGGCTGCTAAATCTAAACGGAAGGGAATTGACTCGATAGAGCGTCGCACTCTATGCCTACGTATTCTCAAGAGAGAAAGTCAGAGTCAACGTAGTTCGGGAAACTACAGGGAAAATTAGCTCGCCAAGACCTCGCGTCTTGTGCCTACGTACTTCCACACAGCATGGAAGATCAGAGCTTACGTAGTTCAGGCTAACTACGGCTAAACTGGGTGTTCTTACACAGCAGTGGGAAATTAAACTGGTTTCAAAGGTACGGGGACCTATGGGAAAAACTACGGTCTGGTCTCAAATGCACTCGGGCAAGAGAAAAGGGATAACATCAGTCGTCAGCGGGAAAGTCTCGATCGCACAGCAGCGAGAGAACAAAAAGATTAGTTGTTAGTGTGCTCGCTAGGATATCGCATCCTATGCCTACATATTCTCGTCTGGTACGAGAAATCAGAGCAGCTGTAGTTCGGCTACTTCGAGACCACAACTCAAATCTCGTTTTATTAATATTCTGAAAAATGGTTACAATGATTGAATACTGAAAATAAACTCCTAGGAAATACTATCCTATCCTATGAAGAATCAAATGGAAAATAGCCCCCTAACAAGTGGACTTCTAAAACTACCTCTAAAAAGGTGTAAAATGTACTCCTAAAAGAAAATATATCCTAAAATATAAAATCTATACTATTATATTATTCTCATTATTTTTATATTTTTCCCTTATTATTTTTATACCTAAAAAATGAATATAAAAGAAAATATTACAAAGGTAATTAAACTAAAAAACAGCAGGGGGGTGTATTATCATAGCAGGGGATTACACCAGCAAACAATAAGACAAAACTGGGCCCAGCCCAACAGCTAATGCTGCAAAAAACAAACAGAGGGGGGTGCAACGTTGAACTGGGGGGTGCGCCAGTAAACAAGTATTGGGCCCAGCCCATATTCACCAAAGAACACACGGAGGGGGGGGGGGGGGAAATAGGAAATGGGAGTGTAGACAGTAAAAACCCAATGGGCTTCGAGGCCCAAAATCCACCCTGAGTCCAACAAGAGATTCTCCTCTCCCTCACTCACCCTCCACTTCTGAGAAACCCTAATCCTCTATTCTCTATTGCTAACCGCCGCCGTCACCGTTCACCCCTTCTCCTCTCAACCTCGCTTCCTCTAACCTTACAATCTCAACCGGTGAAATTTGCTACGTTTGATCGTGTTTGCTGAGTTCTTGAAGGTGCGATGGAGCTTCTTGGAAACACGCGTTGGAGGTGTACTGGCGTTGATTTTACTTGGAATGTGATTGAAGATGAAGAAGGTTTGACGAACAGATGAAGCTCCTGAGGAAATCTGGCGAGGTTGACAAAGATCGATGAAGAATCTGGAACGAAAACAGTTACGCTCTGATGAACACGTTGACGCTCATCAATGGTGATTGCTGGATCTTGCGAAGGTTTCTGAAACGGACATCCAATGAAGGTTATGACAGAATCTTGATGAAGCTTTCACGAATGGATGAATTCCTCTGAGTTGGAGATCACGAACTTGGACGAACACGATGAAGATCGAGCGGTTTTTGGGGAGAATCGTGATGCTGACGATGAAGGTTCTTGAAAACTGATGAAGAGTGTTGTAGATTTGCATGCACGTATGGGTATAGATGAGGAAAACTGGAAAAAGATCATGAACCTGATGGAGAACACGATGAACAACAGATGGAGATCGATGAATTTTTATGAGATCTGGAAGGTCTTGCGTCTGGAAAGCTGGATGAACACTTGAAGGTTTGAAGATCGTTGAATGAATCTTGGAAGATTTGATGAACCTGGGCGTAGAATCGTGATGAACAGTCATCAAGGTTGAAGATCTTGAGAAAACTGCTTGAATATGATGATAGTTGTAGATCAGAAACGGCAGAAGGTTGATGATGATTGGAGACGATGAAGATGATTGGTGTTAGAATCATTTCTGGGAATTTTTGGAGTTTTCCGGTGAGTTTGGATTTTCCGGCGGTAGTTGCGGCGGCGGGAGTTGGTTAGGGATGGCCGGGAACTGGAAGTTACGGTGGCCGGCGGACTTTGCATGCCGGCCGGTGGGAGGTTACCGGCGAGGTTGCATGCATGAGGGGGAGGTGGAGGTGGTGACAAGTGTCAAGGGGTTAGGGTTTGCATGAGTGCCGCGTGGAGAGGGAGAGAGATAGTGGAGGGTGATGTGGCGTGATCTGGTGAAGGGGAAAATGTGAGGTGGGGTCCTCTCTGATTGCACGTGTGGCCATGCTTATATAAGGACAAGTGGCGCTTGACAAAAAAAGCTGAGATGAAATGGGCCTCCCAAAAACAGACTCTGGGCCCAAACGAAAAGCACAATAAACCCCAATAAATCTGAATTAAAAATGAAAAATGATTAAAAACCTGATTAAAGCTGCATTAAACCTAATTAACTACTTAACTAAAAACTAATACCACCTAATATAACCCTAATTAATTCTGATTAAGACTAAACAAGAACTCAAATCAGTAATTAAATCCTAAATTGAAAATTAAGACTATCCTACCTAATTAAAGCTAATGAGCTCAATTAAAATCCTAATTAAATCTAAAAAGGAATAACTACTAAACTCTATTAATTTCTATTAACTTCTAAACTAATAAAACTCTAATAATTCCACTAATCTAAAAACTAAACTAAAAAACTCTAATAATTCTCTAAATCTAAAAAATTAAGCTAAAAAACTCTAATAATTCTCTATTTAAAATTTTATTAAATTTCTATTAAATCTCTAATAAACCTATATTACTTATTTAAAAGAAAATCTATTATTAATAAAAGAAAAGTCTATATTCTTCTATATTATTCTAAAAACATTTAAAAGCTATTAAAAATATTAAAAATCTATTAATATTCTAAATTATTCTAAAATGATTAAAAAATCTATTAAAACCCTAATAATGTCTAATAAAATCCAGAAAATTCACAATAATTCCCAAAGGAACAAAAAATAGCACAGAACGACAAATAAAACCACGAGAGTGCACCGGAGTAACCGGTAAAAATAAACGGACACCGAAATATCCCTAAAAACAACAGCACGAGCTGAAAACACCGGGTATAGCACGACTTCCCAAAAATACGATTCTACCTATCTAAACTGATTAAAAACACCTGAGACGCGAGACGAGGGCTGTGATCCCGATAAACTCAATACAACTGAAAAAATGCACTGTATGCGATATGCGGATGCGAATGCGTCGAAACATCGAACCAGATACGGGACCCGGTTGGTCAAATTTTAGGGTGCAACAACTGCCCCTATTCAAGCGGCTTGGACCTGAATGGTTGAAGAGCGCTCAGCCTTCAAACATTCATAAATTGAAGTTCGGTTGTCACGACAACAACTGGTCAATTATCTGATAACATTTTCTCCTTTTCAACTTCAATCACCTGTGCGACGCCACAAGTATTGGAATAATGCTTCGGAAAGCAAACGACTTGATTCCCATCTCTCTTATGGGATCAAATCCTATCATCTCACAGTTCACAGCGAACTCGAGAAAAATTCTCCCGGGGAACTTCTGAATCGACTGCTCGGCACCCATTCTGTCAACAGGACGCAGCTTCAGAAATCTGATATATGTCAATCTTTTTTCAGTGCCGACTTAACAACCAAATGTGAAGAATCACTCCGCTGGGGGAGAAGAGAAGCTTAACCACACAACTCGGCAGGGGAACAAACTCGAAATCCAATGCGGTAACCAACCTGGTCCATGTTTTGAAATGCGTATGTCTGAGAATGATGCAATGCCCTATATGACATGTAAATGTTACGCGTTTGTTTGAAAATGCGAGGCCCAGACGGCATGGAAATGCTATGTGTTTGCATAAATGCTATGACGATATATGCAAATGCAAATGCAGGCTCGAGCTGCCAGAGAACACCAGGTCTGCAACCCGCTTGGCAAAATAAATGCCGAAAGAAACGTCAACTCCAGCCGAGGGTAACCTGATATCACAGAATCATCCCAGCAAAATAAATGCTGGAAAAGGGAAACCAAATCCGCTGGGGATAACCGTCCTGCTGGAGAGATGGAAAGGCAACCCTGCTTGGGGAGAAAGAAAAAACAACCCTGCTTGGGAATGCTCTCTTCAAACCATTGGCAACTGATTGTGCTCTGTGGGGATTGACCCAAACTGGGGTTGATTGCGCGCAACACACTACTGGAAATGCCCCTACTATCAAGGATATCAATCTTAATCTGCTGGGGATACTCCTGATCCTACTCTGATACGGGATAAAATGCAATCTCAACTCTTCCGGGGATAATACACAACCTTCGTCTGCTGAAGAGTAACAATTCTGATTTAACAACATCCACAAGGAATTCAAACATTAATCGGAGCACTGGTATCCGTCGAGCTTCGTATCGGGGAACATGACAACATGCGAGTCATTGGGAATTACTATGTCAGATACCTTTAGGTTTTTGTTTTTCTGGTTTAGGATAAACATGGATTATGTACACAGCGGAAGATATGGAAAATACTAGACAAGAACTAGCATTCAAAGGTAGACTACCAGACGGGAACTGATAGCAAAATAGATTAGGAAAATTGAATGAAAATTGATTTTGCAATGACATGTACCAGACGAGAACTGATACAACACTTGAAGAAACGGTGACCAGACGAGAACTGGTTACAATAAACTACACCAGACGGGAACTGATGCTTACAATAAACTACACCAGACGGGAACTGATGCTTACGGAAGGGTGGGCCAGACGAGAACTGGTTACCGGTTTGCCAGGCGAGAACTAGACTTTGGAAACGACTGGTTACTGACACACAACAAGTTTAGACTGCAGGTCAATGATCCAACGACAGCAAGGCCTTTTTCGGAATGTTAATGGTAATGACACGATCCCCCGATACTCAACTCCGGCTGGGGATAAACAGACTGGCTTGAATAACTTGCCCCAGTACACTCAACTTGCCCCTATCTTGCTCTGAACAGCTTGCTACGCGACGACCTCAAGATTACTTGCCCCGGTATCTATACGACAACAGAATTCAATCTCCATTAAACCCCTATCAACCCAGTTGGTTTCAACATTCTCTGCGGTGACTTGCCCCTGAATGAGCGTTCTAGCGACTTAACCTGATCTGATTATCCACCTGAAGTATCTGCTTTCAACTCTCCACGCTCTGAATGATTGCCCCTGATTGGCTCTCGAGAAGACTCACTTCTGATCAACTGCTTCTCAAACATACTGCCCCTGATCAACCGAAGCTTCGGGACTTGTCCTCAGACTAACTGATTCCGAACTCACTGGAAGTCAATGCCCCTGATTCACTGGGCTTCACAACATACACCATTCTGGTTCAGACTGCTGAATTACTCAGTCCTGCTCGACGATTCCCTGTTGGAATTTCTTTCATGTCAACTACTAACCTGCAATTAAAACTGTCTATTCACGAATGGTAATCTTAATGCAGTGTTCATGCAGATTTTGAAAAAATTTGAGCTGTCACTCATTTACATGTCATGATTGTGAGTGACGAATGAACCAAAGTTCAAACGTAGTGCTTACGTGGTCAGTGAAAAACACAACAAGGATGTGACTAGCAAGTCATGAGGGAGTCAGGTTACTCAACCTTATCGTAATGCGCTTTCAGAATAAACCCTACCTCAATTAGGTCTTTTGAGGGTTGTATCGTGGTCGGGTTCACGGTTCGCGAAACAAAGGATATTTGGCTCAAATTTTGATTTGTACCCACCCCTTCTACGTGATGATCTCCGATCCTAAAGTTCAGTTAACCTGGCACAAGCGCTCGCCTCTTCGAGAGGTATGTTGAATGGTAAGAACCACAACTAAGGAACTCACAGGGTTTCGGAGTGGCAGTTACTCCTTCTCGCTTTCGGTGCCTGTGTACACGACTTTGTGACTCGCTGGGGAAAACATTTCTATTGATATCCTTTCTTTCTTTTGATTCCCTAATTTTTGCCTGGACTGACTCCTTTTGAGTTCTTTTCGATTTTTCCGTTTTCTTTTGAAGTCCAGCGGGATGCCCCTGATTTTTGCCTAAGTATTAGCTTTCCCAGCTTTTTCTTTCTTTTTACTTAGCGGGCTTTCTTTTTCTTTCTTTTGGAACAAAGTCGTGTGACACTGGTTGTCTTGAATGCTCCGAAAGGATTGTAACTGTCTCACTCCTGATTGGTGAGGTTTGACCTCTTGAAAGGTATAAACTGTAATTGGTCCTCGAAAGACAACACTCCTCGGTAAGACTTGAATGCTCGGTCAAGCTAACTGACAACTACCCTGCCCCGGGTTAAGATGTGAGGGTCTAAAAGTCCGAAAAAACTTCTACTTCCTGGCTCGAAGTGGTTAACAAGGGACTAACTCCTTATATCTCCAGTGTTTAGGGGATTTGAAACAATGCCTTGTACGTCATCAGTAAGGTTTTATCTGAAAGCATACGATCATTGGTTATGAGTTTATTTTCGTCATCCTCCCTCCAATCTTTGCTAGTCACAGGGATAAAGTGGAGTGAATAAAATGCAAGTGTCAGTGCAATGCAGTAAATGAGCGACAGCGACATGATTAATTCAGAAAAATGCATAGTCACTTTATTAATATCACCATTCGGAACATACAATGTTTAAAAGCAAGTAGTAACTAACAGGAAAGAAACTACAAATGCAAATGATAAAAAGTCTGAGGACTGCCAATGCTGAGGGCGCCTGCCTGTCTGAATCACTGGCTTTTGCTGGGGAATACTTTTTGAGTCTACGGGCTTAGACAGCTGAGCGGTTGGTATAAACAAACAGAAGTCCTTCTCGAAAGGAAATGCGATCTTGGTCGATCAACTGCTGTACCTTCGCCTGAAATGCTTTACAATCTTCAGTTGAATGCCCTGGAGAGCCATCATGATAACCACACTGAACACGGGGATTGTACCCAGGAGGGTAAGGTTCTGGCACGGGCTTGAGAGCTTTAGGTTCCACCAAAGAACTCTGAACCAACTGTGGCAAAAGCTGACTGTACGGCACAGGAACTGGGTGAGAAGGACCATTCCTTCGTTCCAAATTGTTACGAGGTCTGCTCTGATTTTGACGCTGATTCTGATACCCTCGGCCACGAGTTCGCTGATTTTCAAGGGAAGCGACATAAGACTCCTGATATGGTGCCCCAGGCACAGTGGTCTGTCCAGCATAACTAGGCATAGAAGATACTGATCCAACAGGTTTCACTGATTCATCTCGAGGATACCCAACGTCTGGCATGACTGCATTGATCACAATTCCTTCTTCATTCTGATAGTCACAACGAGATTCAGTTTCACTGGCCTGACCGCTTGAGACAACCTAAATTTTTCCAATCTTTATAGCATTCTCAATACGTTCCCCAACTCCCACTAATTCGGAGAAGTTCAGCGAAACTCCAAGCAATCTCTCAAAGTACGGGCTTTGCAATAAGTCTACGAACATACCTGTTAACTCTTGGTCAGGGATCGGTGGTTCCACTCTGGAAGCAAAATCTCTCCATCTCCGAGCATACTTTTTGAAAGGTTCATTGATCCCCATAGACAAAGATTGCAACTCCATGCGAAAGGGAGCTATGTCCATATTGTAATCATACCGCTTCAGGAAAGCTCTGGCTAAATCCACCCATGACCGAATCTGATCCTTCTCTAACTGCATATACCAACATAGAGATGCCCCAATCAAACTGTCCGGAAAACAGTAAATCATCAACTTGTCGTTTCGCACAAACGAAGTCATCTTTCTGCAGAACATCACCAAATGTAGCCTCAGACAACTATCTCCTTTATACTTTTCAAACTTCGGCGCTCTGAATTTAGGAGGTAACACTAGGTCAGAAACCAAGCACATATCTGAAGCATTGAGACCAACATCGTTCTTAACTTCCAGGGCTTTGACTTGTTCTTCCAATGCGTGCAACCTCTTAGCTTGCACAAGAGCTAATGGATTATTAGTCAGAACTTCTCTTCGGGAGATCAAACCAGCAGGAATAACATTCTGATAATTCGCGGCATCAGCAGAAGAACATTCACTTGGGATGACAAACTGTTGGTGCAGATTTTGGCCTCTAACAGAAGTATGCACAAGTTGAGCTGTAGTAAGATTATTTACTTGCGGAATGCCTTCGTCAGACGTGGAATCATACAAAGGATTGGTCGTCATAATAAAGCCTGACAAGGCATCAGCAATCTGGAAGTCGTTTCCTGACATGACTATCAACAACTCTCAACTAACGGTACTGCTTGATTCTGCTTGATCCGTTTCAACCCCTTGGTCGTCTTTTGACAATCAACACTTGCCTCGAACAATCCCTCGAGAATCACCTTCTGAAATCAAACAACGGCTGGATAAGAGCTCTGGCTAGCTGGAGAAGTGCTATGCAATATGATGCAAAGATGCTTATGCAAATGCAATGCAATGCAGCAAACACGGGATCACAGCCCCCACAACACACTCTGAGTACTGTTGTACTGCTGACGAAGTACGTTCTCTCTAAAAGAGAACGCCAGGATAGCTGGTAGGCTGGAAGTCAAGTTTCGCGCGAAAAAAAATCCCCCCACTCACGGGTATGGACCTAAGATACGACATCCTATGCGGTCGTCAGCGTCACAGACTTTCATGAGGAATGATGCGATTCCCAGAAGGAGTGGCATCGTCATCTCATAAAGAGGCCTCACTTAGCTGACTTCCAATTGATCGGTCCCCAGAGTCGACAATCCTCACGTCTGGACTCCTCTCAGATCCTCAGGACCGGAAAGAAGCACCTCGGAGAGAACCTCGTCTGAGCGCGGATTTCGTGGGGAACTTGTGTCTGCTCAGCAAACAGGTTCATCCACTAATCTCCACAACTACGTCTAAATGCATACTCAAGCAGCCCAGGTCCGGCTATCACTCAAAATATCACCCTCCCCAGCACAACGGCAACAGATAATAGCGATGAAAAACATAAACACCCAAAAGACAAGCAAACAAGCGCTAGGATTGACTCTCTTAGGGGACGTTGGATCCCACATGCATGGGGAACTATCGCAGTCCCCAGCAGCCAGGGGACGTTGGATCCCCAGCAGAGTCGCCAGCTGTCGCTACTGCGAAAATCGGCGCCGGCTGACAGAAGAGTCGCCATCGTGCGTTATTTATCCCAACGAAGGGAAAGGAAACGCTCGAAGTAAACCTCGCAAAAAACGGGAAAGGTATGGTCATTGCAACCAAAACCTGGGTTCGGGAGTCGGTTACGCAAGGGGAAGGTATTAGCACCCCTCACGTCCGTCGTACTCGACGGAATCCACGCTTGCTTGGGTTGTCTAAAAGATGCAAAAACAATCTATCTACGGCTGCTAAATCTAAACGGAAGGGAATTGACTCGATAGAGCGTCGCACTCTATGCCTACATATTCTCAAGAGAGAAAGTCAGAGTCAACGTAGTTCGGGAAACTACAGGGAAAATTAGCTCGCCAAGACCTCGCGTCTTGTGCCTACGTACTTCCACACATCATGGAAGATCAGAGCTTACGTAGTTCAGGCTAACTACGGCTAAACTGGTTGTTCTCACACAGCAGTGGGAAATTAAACTAGTTTCAAAGGTACGGGGACCTATGGGAAAAACTACGGTCTGGTCTCAAATGCACTCGGGCAAGAGAAAAGGGATAACATCAGTCGTCAGCGGGAAAGTCTCGATCGCACAGCAGCGAGAGAACAAAAAGATTAGTTGTTAGTGTGCTCGCTAGGATATTGCATCCTATGCCTACATATTCTCGTCTGGTACGAGAAATCAGAGCAGCTGTAGTTCGGCTACTTCGGGACCACAACTCAAATCTCGTTTTATTAATATTCTGAAAAATGGTTACAATGATTGAATACTGAAAATAAACTTCTAGGAAATACTATCCTATCCTATGAAGAATCAAATGGAAAATAGCCCCCTAACAAGTGGACTTCTAAAACTACCTCTAAAAAGGTGTAAAATGTACTCCTAAAAGAAAATATATCCTAAAATATAAAATCTATACTATTATATTATTCTCATTATTTTTATATTTTTCCCTTATTATTTTTATACCTAAAAAATGAATATAAAAGAAAATATTACAAAGGTAATTAAACTAAAAAACAGCAGGGGGGTGTATTATCATAGCAGGGGATTACACCAGCAAAAAATAAGACAAAACTGGGCCCAGCCCAATAGCTAATGCTGCAAAAAACAAACAGAGAGGGGTGCAGCGTTGAACTGGGGGGTGCGCCAGTAAACAAGTATTGGGCCCAGCCCATATTCACCAAAGAACACACGGAGGGGGGGGGGGGGGGGAAATAGGAAATGGGAGTGTAGACAATAAAAACCCAATGGGCTTCGAGGCCCAAAATCCACCCTGAGTCCAACGAGAGATTCTCCTCTCCCTCACTCACCCTCCACTTCTGAGAAACCCTAATCCTCTATTCTCTATTGCTAACCGCCGCCGTCACCGTTCACCCCTTCTCCTCTCAACCTCGCTTCCTCTAACCTTACAATCTCAACCGGTGAAATTTGCAACGTTTGATCGTGTTTGCTGAGTTCTTGAAGGTGCGATGGAGCTTCTTGAAAACACGCGTTGGAGGTGTACTAGCGTTGATTTTACTTGGAATGTGATTGAAGATGAAGAAGGTTTGACGAACAGATGAAGCTCCTGAGGAAATCTGGCGAGGTTGACAAAGATCGATGAAGAATCTGGAACGAAAACAGTTACGCTCTGATGAACATGTTGACGCTCATCAATGGTGATTGCTGGATCTTGCGAAGGTTTCTGAAACGGACATCCAATGAAGGTTATGACAGAATCTTGATGAAGCTTTCATGAATGGATGAATTCCTCTGAGTTGGAGATCACGAACTTGGACGAACACGATGAAGATCGAGCGGTTTTTGGGGAGAATCGTGATGCTGACGATGAAGGTTCTTGAAAACTGATGAAGAGTGTTGTAGATTCGCATGCACGTATGGGTATAGATGAGGAAAACTGGAAAAAGATCATGAACCTGATGGAGAACACGATGAACAACAGATGGAGATCGATGAATTTTTATGAGATCTGGAAGGTCTTGCGTCTGGAAAGCTGGATGAACACTTGAAGGTTTGAAGATCGTTGAATGAATCTTGGAAGATTTGATGAACCTGGGCGTAGAATCGTGATGAACAGTCATCAAGGTTGAAGATCTTGAGAAAACTGCTTGAATATGATGATAGTTGTAGATCGGAAACGGCAGAAGGTTGATGATGATCGGAGACGATGAAGATGATTGGTGTTAGAATCATTTCTGGGAATTTTTGGAGTTTTCCGGTGAGTTTGGATTTTCCAGCGGTAGTTGCGGCGGCGGTAGTTGGTTAGGGATGGCCGGGAACTGGAAGTTACGGTGGCCGGCGGACTTTGCATGCCGGCCGGTGGGAGGTTACCGGCGAGGTTGCATGCATGAGGGGGAGGTGGAGGTGGTGACAAGTGTCAAGGGGTTAGGGTTTGCATGAGTGCCGCGTGGAGAGGGAGAGAGATAGTGGAGGGTGATGTGGCGTGATCTGGTGAAGGGGAAAATGTGAGGTGGGGTCCTCTCTGATTGCACGCGTGGCCATGCTTATATAAGGACAAGTGGCGCTGGACAAAAAAAGCTGAGATGAAATGGGCCTCCCAAAAACAGACTCTGGGCCCAAACGAAAAGCACAATAAACCCCAACAAATCTGAATTAAAAATGAAAAATGATTAAAAACCTGATTAAAGCTGCATTAAACCTAATTAACTACTTAACTAAAAACTAATACCACCTAATATAACCCTAATTAATTCTGATTAAGACTAAACAAGAACTCAAATCAGTAATTAAATCCTAAATTAAAAATTAAGACTATCCTACCTAATTAAAGCTAATGAGCTCAATTAAAATCCTAATTAAATCTAAAAAGGAATAACTACTAAACTCTATTAATTTCTATTAACTTCTAAACTAATAAAACTCTAATAATTCCACTAATCTAAAAACTAAACTAAAAAACTCTAATAATTCTCTAAATCTAAAAAATTAAGCTAAAAAACTTTAATAATTCTCTATTTAAAATTTTATTAAATTTTTATTAAATCTCTAATAAACCTATATTACTTATTTAAAAGAAAATCTATTATTAATAAAAGAAAAGTCTATATTCTTCTATATTATTCTAAAAACATTTAAAATCTATTAAAAATATTAAAAATCTATTAATATTCTATATTATTCTAAAATGATTAAAAAATCTATTAAAACCCTAATAATGTCTAATAAAATCCAGAAAATTCACAATAATTCCCAAAGGAACAAAAAATAGCACAGAACGACAAATAAAACCACGAGAGTGCACCGGAGTAACCGGTAAAAATAAACGGACACCGAAATATCCCTAAAACAACAGCACGAGCTGAAAACACTGGGAATAGCACGACTTCCCAAAAATACGATTCTACCTATCTAAACTGATTAAAAACACCTGAGACGCGAGACGAGGGCTGTGATCCCGATAAACTCAATACAACTGAAAAAATGCGTTGTATGCGATATGCGGATGCGAATGCGGGAATGCGTCGAAACATCGAACCAGATACGGGACCCGGTTGGTCAAATTTTAGGGTGCAACACTTAGAAGTAGAACTTTGAGGGAACCAGTCTCTCATGATGATAAACACTTATAGGCTTCCTTTGGTTGTCAATAAGCTGTTTTATCATTCTAGCTTATTCTGTTAAGTGATTCTATTCTGGAGTGCTTGCCTTGAAGATGGAGCTTACCTAAAGCTTGGAGGCCATTGAAGTTTGATTTTGGGATTCATTTGAAGGTTGCTGTTTTGCAGTTAATCAACTGTTAGAGTTTGATGTTTTTCAGAGCTGCTGCTGTAGGAGCTGGTGGGCTGTCAGAGCTGGTTTTGGGGTTTTATTTTCTTTGCTGTATTGTTTGTTAATTTTCCCATAGGTTTGAAGTGAAGCTGTTTCACTTTGCCTATTGTTTTCTCAGGTTCGAGGTTGAGTGGGACTCCCTTGCCTCGCTTGTATTGTTGCATCTCATGAATTTTACTGCTTTACTGTATATATGCTATTTCTTTTCCGTTTATCCCCTAGGATCTCTATTTCTCTCTGCGCAAGAGAGAAATATGACAGACATTAGGCTCTCATCCATGTATGACAACATTAGGGTAGTTTTGATTCCCCTTTCAAACCCTAGGCTTCAGAGCGTCGTTCTCTTCTCATCTCAAAACAATCAAAAATACAATAAGAGGTCAAACATCAGTAAAAAAACAGTTCTTGCGTAAAAGACTGAAAACCAATCAAAGTGTCATTTTTGTCCGCTTGGACCCGTAATCAGGAGAAAACCTTTTTTAGAAGGATAAAAAACAGTTAGACAACTATGTGTCTTCCGTAGCCCGAACTACGTTTGCTCTAATCTTTCATGCTGTATGAAAGTACGTAGGCATAGGATGTGATATCCTAGCGAGCAACCTTCCCCTCCTTTCCCGTAGGTAGGCGAACTACGTTGACTCTGATTTCTCGTTCCAGACGGGAATACGTAGGCATAAAGTGCGATACTTTGCCGAGTCATTTTATTTTCTTTTAACCCTTGACCTGTAGAATAGATAGAATAACAATCCGTACTAGAAAATAAGCATGGATCCCGTCGAGTACGACGAACGTGAGGGGTGCTAATACCTTCCCCTTACGTAACCGACTCCCGAATCCAGGATTTGGTTGCGATGACCATTCCTTTCCCGTCTTTGCGGTAGGTTTACTTCGAGCGTTTCGTTTCACTCCTTTGGGATATTTAACGCACGGTGGCGACTCTTCTGTCATAGCCGGCACCGATTTTCGCAGTAGCGACAGCTGGCGACGCTGTTGGGGACTCCAACGGTTCCCTACGCGAGTCAATCCTAGCGCTTGTTTTCCCGTCGTGGGTTTTGTATGGATTTACTTTTCAGTCATTTACTTTCAGCATTATTTTATTGTGATTATTGTTGTGGGTATGAGGGGGTTCTATGATTGAGAGATAAGCCGGACCTGGGCTTGAGTGCACCTAGAATTAGAGTGGAAATTAGTGGGCGCGTGCTTGCTTTGCAGGCACTAGTGTCTCATGAAATCCACGCTCGGACGAGGTTCTTCTGGTTGACTTCTTTTTCAACCCTTTGGGTTGAGGGGGTTGTTGGTTAGTTGGATTGTCGACTCCGAGGATCGATCATTTGGAAGTTGGCTAAGTGAGGCCTCTTCAGGACATGATGATGCCACACCTTCTGGGTATCGTATCATCAGTCTTGAAAGTCCGTGACACCAACGACCGCATAGGATGCCATACCTTGTGTCAGTTATTAGGACACCTACCTGTGAGAGGGGTCGGGACATGCAGGTAACTTGACCTCCAGATTACCGGTTTTTCTTGATTGAGGTTCAGTGGTATTTGAGGACAGTGTTATTGGGTCTGTCAGAGACTAGGTGGGAGCATTGTGGATGGTCTCGAACAGTTTGTGGGTCTATTTGAGGCCAATATTATGGATTGGGCTTCTCAGCCAGGGGCACTTGACTCCTTATTGCATTGTTGCATACTGCATTGTTGCATATTCATCCTGCATATCATTAACGTGTGTCTGTGCTACAGGTGCATTTTCATACTCCCCGATCCTAGTGCTCCGGACTTCTATCTGTTATTATGAGTACTTTGAGGAAGACTGTTGCGTATAAGTTGCCTAACCCTGATGTGACTTCTCTGTTGGGTCTGATTTCCCTAGCTGACGATGATATGAAGAGAAGTTTTAGAAAGAGTTATGGGAAGCTACTGAATTTGGTTTGCAGACCAACTGCATATGAGCTGAATGGGTTATACACATTGATGCAGTTATATGATCCCTCCTTGAGGTGTTTTATGTTCCAGGACTTCATTTTGGCTCCGACCATGGAGGAGTACGCTGAGTTTCTAGAGTTGCCAGTTCAGAACAGAGTGCCCTTCATTCACTTTGATGCTAAGCCTAAGCTGGAAGACTTAGTTGTTCCCTTGCATATGGATCCTGCAGAGTTGTTGTTGACTTCCTGGCATGGAGTTTCGGGGTTTTCTCTCAAATTTTTGGTTGGCAAAGCCCAAGAATATGCCAAAAGTGGCTACTGGATTGTGTTTAACGTTGTTCTTGCTTTGTGCATCTATGGGATTATACTGTTCCCTAATCTGCCTGAGTTCGTTGATTTGGATGCATTCCACTTGTTTGCTGCAGGCAACCCGATGCCTACCTTGATTGGAGATTTCTATCATTCCTTGCATTATAAAAATGAAAATAGGAGGGGGAAAAATGTCCATTGTTGTGTACCTTTGCTGAATATGTGGTTTGAGAGCCATCTGCCCAAGAAGGGCCCTTTTGTTGAATCTGCACATACAGCTGAATGGTCCGAGCGTCTAATGAGACTTTCTTCAGAAGACATTGTCTGGTTCGATAGAGATTTATTGGGGTCAGAGATTATCTGCAGTTGCGCCGGGTTTCCCAACGTTCCTTTGATTGGAAGGAAGGGATGCATTAACTACAACCCATCTTTGTTGGTTCGACAGTTCGGGTATGCTTTGAAGAGTCCACCGAAGGAAGAAGAAATACAGGAATCTCTGTATTTCACTGGTGACCTGAGTGGGGAATTATTGGCCAAGCTTCAGCACGCTTGGAATCATATCTACAGAAGAGGGAAACCATTACTAGGCAAGAATGATTGTCAGGTTTATATGCCTTACAAGGTGTGGATTCAAGAGAGGGTAAGGCAGGTGCAGATGCCTTTTCCAGCAGTATCACATCCCGTTCCCATTCCAGTTGAGGAACCAACCACTGTGGCTATCGAGGTCTATGAGCAGGTCATGAAAGAAAAAGAAGACTTGATAAAGATCAATGAAGAGTTAGAGAAGGAATTGGCTCAAATCCGGAGTGAGAAGAACAAAGCTGTGTATTCCTTCCAACAGCAGACTGAGTTGGTAAACAGGCTAGGTGCCAAACTAACAGAAGAGACAAAGAAACGTGAACGCCTGGGAAAAGAATTCAGAAGCTCTCATGATATGTTAGAGTCCAAGAAGAAGTCACTTGATGCCGCCTACCGGGAAATCTCTTCGTGCAACAGGACGTGGAATGCTACGCTAACCAACAACAAAAAGAGGGAAGACAAATTGAAACAGAAAATTTCTGAACTCGAAGATCAGTTGAAGGCTAGCAAGAGAAAGTATGAAGAGGAGGTTATGACAAGATATAGTCTTCAGAACTCATTGAACAAAGCCGTCGAGTGCAAGAAGGAGGATGTGTCCTAGAAGCGGAAGTTAGATGACTGCTTTGGAGAAGGGGCACGGGAGGAGTCCATTGGTGATTTACGACGTGTTCTCAAGCGAAGAGATCTACTTGTCGAGGGATTGCTTACTCAACCAAATCATCCCAATACTAAGAGATTATTAGAGGAGTACCAGGCGTATGGTCGCACTTGACTATCTCATGTATTGATGTGTATGCTTTATTTGCATTGTGCTGGCCATCACCAGGATTGTTGGTTGAGGTCATGCCTTCTTATTGTACGCTCATTAATATTGTATTCCTGACTTGATGGGATTTTTTTGCAATGTATGAGATGTGTTTCTATGGTTGGGTTTCGAGTTTCTTATTTCTATCACTGGCACCGCACTGGCACATTGGCACTAGAATTGAGGAGTGATATTCCCTAATGCACAGACACATGTTGCATTTGCATACACATTCATATTGCATTACCAGGTAATTATTGGAAATGTATCTCATTTCCTGCATCTCGCCAGGTTTTTCCAGGATTGAAAGTCAACGTCCTCACCGATACTCTACTCGTACCAATTGCAAAAGAGTCATGGACCAGATTCAAAACGAGATGCAGGAGATGCGTGAAAAGCTGGCGCTGTTCATGCAGACGATGGAGACAATTGTGAAGGGGCAGGAAAACCTGCAGACTTTGGTGCAGCTGTTGCAGTGGAAATAGGATATCAAATTATTAATTTGAATCGCAATTCAATTCACAACCGCTCTTTGATTTATCCGAATGAAAAGGTCAAAAGAGGGAAAACCTATTTTTGCATCGTAAACACAATGCGGGGAAAGATCTAGGGTTCGGGGGTTGGTTAAATTTAGGGAAGGTATTAGCACCCTAAACTTCTGTAGTACTCTACAGGAACCTTTTGTTCAAATGTTTACTATTTGCTTTATTTATTTGCTTAAGGTATATGTACAAAGGGATTAAAAGTGAGAAAAGAGACCTAAGGGGTTAATTCTAAGTTTACTCGGCAAGACATCGCATCTTGTGCCTACGTATCCTTACGGGAGTGGAATCAGAGTAATCGTAGTTCCCCTCAAAAGGGAGGTTAGAGACTTCTTGACTGTGGTCAAGGTCTCAAGGGGAATAAACGCATCTTAAGGACACGCTTACGTGGAGTGTAGAAACTCCAAATCTCTATGTTGTAAATTGTTAAGTTGTAATTAGGGTTAAATTAGGTTAGGTTAGGGATTCCGCGGCGGGAAACCCTAAAATGAGCGCGGCGGCTCTTTGACCTAATGCTAGGGGTAAAATTGTAATCTTGCCTGCGGCGAGGCATTTGTGAAAACTAGGGTTTGTGAGGTTGTAAGGGTTGAAGGTGAGGACTATTGACACGGCGGTCAAACGGCTAGACCTAATTCCTTCGGAGGAGTGAAATTAAATATACATACAACGCCAGAAAATAAAGTGCGGAAAGATAAATGCGACAATTGTCTCGCAAAATTACATCCCATAAGCAGTTACAAATATGATAATTGAATATTTAAACTGAAAATAAAATCAATTGAACTTAGTCCGTTTTGATGAAGACTGTAAGAGTTTTTGATGCTTGTCGATCCCCTGTTTTGTTGCTCCTGAGGGTCCTTTTATACTTGATTTTTTTAAATCTTTTTCAATCTCAGATTTGATTTGAATATCTCAATCTTTTTCAATCTCTGATTTGATTTGAATGAATTTTTATGATGATTTCAGATTTGATTCAATGATGGTGATGTTGATATTTAGATCTGATTTTCTTATGATGATGATATGATCTGATTGATTTTATTTTGCCACATCTGTGATTTATTGTGATTGGATTTGATAAAAAAAAGTGTTGGGATTTAAATTTAAAAATGTTAGCAAAGAAAATAAGAGTTTCAAGTTAAATAAAAATTAGAGTTTTAAGTTTAAAAAAAATGAGTTAGAATTTTAAAATAAAAAAAATTTGAATGTTGATTTAAAAAAAGTGTTAGAATTATTTTAAAAACGGTTGGAATTTCATTTTAAAAGGAATTTAGAATTTAAAAAAAAAAAGAAAAAAGAAAAGGGCGTTAGAATTTAATTTTAAAAAGAATTTAGAATTTTAATTTGAAAAATAAAGGTGTCAAAAAAAGATTTAGATTTAAAAAAAAAGATAGATTTAATTTATAAAAAAAAAGGTTAGATTTAATTTTTAAAATAGTTAGAAAAAAAGATTTAATTTTAAAAAGAAGTTAGAAAAAAAGATTTAATTTTAAAAAGAAGTTAGATTTTTATTTTAAAAAAAAGTATTAGAATTTGATTAAAAAATGTGTTAGAAATTAATTTAAAAAAGGTTATAAAAAAAATTTACTCTTAAAGAAAAGAAAAAAAAAGTTAAATTTTAATTTAAATCCTAAAAGTTAGTAAGAAGAGCTTAAAATAAATAAACTAAATAGAAAAAAAAAGTTAATAAAAAAACATTAGTAAAGTTATAAAAAAATTTTTAATTAAATTATTATTAGTTAAAAAAACAAGATTTAAAAAAAAAGGTTAATTTATTAAGTTAATCAGAATTTAAAATAAAAATAAAAAAGAAAGGGTAAAATTTGGGGTATTACAGTTGCCCCTATTTAAATAACTACACCGGATGATTTGAGTGGCGGAGACTCGAGGAATCATGGTGGAGGGATTTAAATATAGATAACCGAAAATTTTGCCCTTATATGTGGCGATATGCAATGCTATGGACAAAGCGAGAACAGACTAATGCAGACGATGCCGTGAATATGATATGATGCGTATGCTGGAATGATGAGTGCGAAAATGCTGACGAATACGACGACACAGGGATAGACGCTACGAGAAGAACTCACTGGGGAAAACGACGCGTTGGGACACAGTACAACACTGGGGACTTCTAAAAATGATGGTCAACTGGTGCAAACACGACCAATTGTCTTTTTTAGAAAAGGAACGAGATTCTCAAATGGAGATGGTACCTATGAGACGGCCTCCACTGGGGAATCTAAAAGTAAAACTGGATCATGTACGACTGCAAGATCGATTACAGAATGCTGGAGCATTGAGCAAAGAATAACATCCAAGCTTCTGTAAACTATCTCTCGTGACAGGATCAAACGGACTTTTCGGGAATCCGTAAATATACAGGGTAAAGACCGGCTGTATGCCAAAATAAATGGACTTTGAGTGGTTAGAACAAGATCCTAAATGGAGATGGCACCTATGAGACGGCCTCCACTTGGGAATGTTTAATAATAACAGGATCTACACGGCTTGCAAGATCGATTACAGAACACTGGAGCATTGAGCAAAGAATAACATCCAAGCTTCTATAAACTATCCTTCGTGATGGGATCAAACGGACTTTTCGGAAATCCGTATCAAATATACAGGGTAAGGACCGGCTGTATGCCAAAATAAATGGACTTTAATGGGAAGGGCCCTGATAAGCTTCTCGCGGGAGAACTGTCACTTGGAAGGGACTTATGTGCCAAAATGGATAAGCACTCAAATAAAGAGGCTGCTGCTTATCTGATAAATAAATCTTCTCGCATTTAAGGTCGGCGCCTGGAATACGATTCTGATTCTCTCTTACTGAAGGATAAATAAACTTCTTCATGCTTCAAGATCGTGCTCTCTTGAACATGAAAAGGGTAAACTGAACTTCCTCATACTTCAGAATCGTGCTCTCCTGAATATGATTCCGCTCTTTCGTGTAAATGAAATTCTTCATACTTCAGAATCGTGCTCTCCTGAATATGAAAAGGGTGAACTGAACTTCCTCATACTTCAGAATCGTGCTCTCCTGAATATGATTCGGCTCTTTCATACTTCAGAATCGTGCTCTCCTGAATATGAAAAGGATGAACTGAACTTCCTCATACTTCAGAATCGTGCTCTCCTGAATATGATTCGGCTCTTTCTTGTAAATGAAATTCTTCATACTTCAGAATCGTGCTCTCCTGAATATGAAAAGGGCTAACTGAACTTCCTCATACTTCAGAATCGTGCTCTCCTGAATATGATTCGGCTCTTTCTTGTAAATGAAATTCTTCATACTTCAGAATCGTGCTCTCCTGAATATGAAAAGGGCTAACTGAACTTCCTCATACTTCAGAATCGTGCTCTCCTGAATATGATTCGGCTCTTTCTTATAAATGAAATTCTTCATACTTCAGAATCGTGCTCTCCTGAATATGAAAAGGGCTAACTGAACTTCCTCATACTTCAGAATCGTGCTCTCCTGAATATGATTCGGCTCTTTCTTGTAAATGAAATTCTTCATACTTCAGAATCGTGCTCTCCTGAATATGAAAAGGGCTAACTGAACTTCCTCATACTTCAGAATCGTGCTCTCCTGAATATGATTCGGCTCCTTCTTTTACTAAAGGGTAAATGAACTTCTTCATAATTCAGAATCGTGCTCTCCTGAATATGATTCCGCTCAAACCTCCCCGTACTTCAAGATCGTGCTCTCCTGAATACGATTTGGTTCAAACCTCCCATACTTCAAGACGACAGGTAAATGGAAGCCCAACTGCTCCATGGAGATGGCCATTTGCTGCGAGTCATAACGAAGATAGGATCGGTTTCTTAGGTGAGAAATGTTGTATACCGATGTTGTAAGATGTAAAGTGTTGTACCGATGTTGTAAATGTAGGATTGTAAAGTGTTGTACTGATAGGCTTTTCCAGGCGTGAACTGGCGTGTATCTGTAAATGATTGTGGTTGATTTTCTTGAAAGATAGTGCAAAATAAATGCACGTCCGGGTACAGTGATAAACTTCTCAAACGAGATAGTCGCGTATCTGCCATGGTATGGTGAAAATCTTTAGATGGTGCAAAATAAATGCACGTCCGGTTGGGCTCGACGACCGACAATACTGAGGTTCAATCTAGGATCGAGCTAGAAAGAAGACTGGTAATCAAGACTCCATCGAGGGAATGAACTCGAAGGGTAAATATCTTATCCTGGTGAGGAAAGATAGCTGAAGTAACCGTCATCCACGAGGATCGATCTCTGTGGGGAAACTGGAAATACATATGTATTTTATGCTTAGGGCTGACGATCTATTTAGAGAGAATGGACCAACCCAGTTACTCGGCGGTAACAACCAATGACGGTGAGACATAATGAACCTGTGCATGCTAACGCATGTGTTAATGTGGATATATGCTAATGAATGTATGTTAATGTCTTATGTAGTTAAATATGCAAGATGTAATGGAATGAATATGTAATGAGTATGTAATGAATATGTAATGAATATGTAATGAATATGTAATGAAATAGGCATGTGATGCTTATGCCCTTGCGTATGCTGACGAAACTGACTATAGACAGGACGAGAGATGAAATAAACATCTTGACGGGGATACCCTGCATTCTCTGCAACCAATACGTCAATCATGGGTAAGAAAGATCAATGGTAGAACCAAATCTGGTTTTAAAGTTCTGAATTCTCTGGGGAGAAAGTAATCTGCTTGAGTGCACAGTATCATGTCTTCACATGGGGAGAAGAAAACTTGAGGGACACTTTTGAGTTACCCAAGAAAAAGTTGTCAGCTTATAGTCTATCTGGGGACTGTGATGAGGCGATAGTTTAGGAGCCTGTTGCAACACTGAGATTTACTGGGGAATGAAGGCCGCAGTGAGTAAAATCCATCGGGTGCATGAAGAAAAGTTGTGAAACCACATGGTTTTGATCTTGAAGGATCTTGTAGTAGTCGCCATTTGTTTCCTTTAAAAACATGGTGCCCCAGGATATTTGCGTTGCGAGGTAGGGTCATCTCAAGAGGATTTTATAGAGAACGCCGAGTCCGGTTGCCCCATTGTTCTCAAACTCTTTGAGAGATTTGTCAGGTCTCGACGTAACTGGCACAAATTAATCGTGTCACGATGAAGTCTTTGAGAGACAGCTCTTCAAGAATGTCAGACTCGCGTTGGTAAGCGAATTGGGAAACTGCCTGCCCCTGTTCAGCAGGATCTTCAAGTTCCATGGGTTATATCCATATGTAAATCTCTAAGATATCAAGCAAAGTCATCATGCCTGAAATGCCTATCCTGAGCTTGTCAATGTACACATATATTTGTCTTGAATTTTTGTTTTGAAAAAAAGATATCGCAACAACTTGTGACCGAAATCACTAGTCCGGATATAAGTTTTAATTATAATGCCAACATGAATTTTTTCTGAGCATAGCTCGTAGGAGTCAGGAAACGTGATCTTGTCAAGTATGCTTTCAACCGAAGTCCTACTTCAATTAGGTCTTTTAAAGGTTGTATCGTGGCTCGGTTCACGGTTTAAGAAACAAAGGATAAAGGCTCAAAGTTATATTTGTACCCACCCATTCTTCGTGATGTTCTCCAATCCTAATTCAGTTAATCGGATACGAACGCTCATATCTCAAGCGGATTTGCTATGGTCGAGAACTTATCAAGGCTTTGGACATGGCAGTCACTCACCTATTTCTAATGGCGATTGGTCACACGACTTTGTTCTTTATTAGGGATTCTAAAAGAAACTACTGGTTTGTTGTCCTTATTCCCTAACTTTTGCCTGGACAATGTCTTTTGATCTGACTTTGGAGTCCAGCGGGATGCCCCAGTTTTGCCTAAGTCTCCTTCATAGGTTTTGACTTAGCGGGCTTTTATTATTTTTTGAATATTCTTTTATGCACAAGTCGTGTAAATCTTTCGAAAGGCTCGTGACTGCCCCACTCCTTAGGTAACTGAGGGATAGCCATTGTATTGGACTTCTTAAGATGCTAAGGATAAATTCTCGAAGGTTGGCTCTTCCTTTTTAAGAGTCTAAGCGCTCGATCGGTTTAACTGAAACCTACCCTGCCCCAGGTTAGGATGAAGGTTCTTAAAAAGAAAGAAAAACTCCTACTTCAAGGCTCAAAGGGTTGACTAGGGATTAACATCCTTATATCTCCAGTGTTTGGAATTTGAAACAATGCCTTACATCATCAGCGGGTTTCAATTGAAAGCATACGACAAGAAATCTGACGTTTTGGGTTCGTCATCCTCCCCCCAATTCTCCATCAGAACAAGAGATCGGGTAAATTTGGCATTATAATTTATGAAAAAAAAATATTTTTGAATGAGTGAAACGAATGGATTTATTCAAGACAAACATATGAGTTGCATTAATTAATCAAAGATAAACAAGTTCGTGCATACTAAATATGCTCAATCAAAGAGAAATACGTATAAATAAACAAATGAACTGTCGGAAAAATCCTTCTAAATGTTTATGAAATCTTGCATTCAAGAGTAACAGTTTCCTTTGGCGGAGCCTCAATGGAAAGGACGTCTGGTTTATGATCACTGTGAGTCGTCATGGCTTGCCCCAGTTATGCTGGTCACATCTTCAACAGTTTTCAGTCGTTGCTTCAAAATAACTTTCCCAGATTCTTTGTTGATCCCGGTCATATCATCTTGAGGGTTACTGAAATGAAGCGAGCTAGGCCTTCGAATAATTACTGGATTCGGCTGATTTGCCACAGGCGTAGCATGCTTTGCAGAATTCGCACTTGACAAGTGAGGGACCCCGAGAGGAGTCTCGATCTTCAGCTGAGCATCGCCAAAAGACAACTTCTTCGTTTCTAGCAAATTTCTGACAACTTTCTTAAGAGCATAGCAATTCTCTAGATCATGGCCGGGCGCACCCTCATGAAATAAACAATGAGCGGTAGCGTTGTAACTTGCAGGTAATGGATTAGGTGGAGGACCCAAAGCACGGGTGGTAATCAGACCTTGTTGTACCAAATGGGGGTATAACTCAGTGAAAGTCATCGGAATTGGAGGACAAGGCTTATACTGACTCTTACGGGGATAAGGAACCTGATCCTGTGATTGCTGGTGAACAGGAGCGTTGGGCACTCGTTGACTGTCGACAGGAACTTGCATAGGCGAATAACCGGAAGGTTGTTGATAAACTGGTGCCTGATATACCGGAGCTGACTGTACAGGCTGGCATGTAGGAAACTGCTGATCGAAAGGAGGTGCAACAGTAGCTATATAGGGTTGTTGAACATATAGAAACGGATAACCTTGAACATAACTCTGCTGATATTGTAAAGGTTGAGGAGTAGCCTTTTTGCGGTTCTTTGAACGTGTAGGTCCTTTACCATGGTCGGAGTTAGGAGTTTTGCACTTTGGAGGGGTAGCTCGTCGAACTGGTCGAGCACTGGGAGGCACCAAACCGGATTGAAGACCGTGAGGAGGTACATTCTCGACAGTAACAGCTGGTTGAGGTTCCATAACGGTATTAGTCTTAGAAACAACAGTAGACTGAGCATCCACCTTCACACTAAGAGCTCGTAACATCTCCAAAATCTGCCCTACACTTCCTCGAAGATCTTCGAATTCATGGCTGACACGGTTGATCTCTTGGTTTTGATCTTCCATTCTTTTGAAGGGTCGTATTGATACAGAGAACTCAGGGTGACAAAACTGGAGGGTGAGAGAACCGAGTATGAGAAATCGGGAGACACATGCAATGCAAAAATATGATGCTAAAATGTGAATATAAATGGAATTTAAACATTTACGAATGTCGTGGGGTACCAAGGAAATCTTTTTCTTGTTTTTTTTCATTTTATTTTTTTATTTATGGTATCCCGCGATATCCATAAATGATGTTTGAACTCCATGAACTACAATGCAATGAGATGCTTTATGGATGCAATGCATGAAAACACACAAAGTCCTAGGCTTAAAGGAGCGTGAGCGGAGTTAAGGTCTACCCATCCCAAAAGGAGTGTACTATAGGTTAGTTGTACCTGCAGAACAAGGTTCTACAAAGTGCCCAAAGTCATCAGCCCATCTTTCGGATATTATCAACCTTCCGACTGACTCGGGGGTGAATAATATTCTCAAGAGAACCTCTTTTGAGTGTAGTATCGCGTAGCAACCATTGTAGGATTACTCCCACATAGCTCCCGCACTACGTCCTAAATAAGGCCAAGGTGGTGTAAAGGTACTACGGTTCCCAATATCACAGACTCCAATCGACCATGGAAAAAGTTTTCGCGATTACTCGTTCAACCGAACCATTTTCGAAAAGGTCTCAACTGAGCGGTGATTCTCGAATCAGCTTGGTCGGGATTCACTCCCTATAAGCCTCATCGAATATATCCCCATCCTATAATAATGTCACTAGTCCGGGCGTAGGACTTATCTCACAACACGAGGAATAGTCCCAAAATCAAAGTACAATATATACATGCAAATGAATAGTAAAACAAATAGTAATAAATATGAACAAATTAGGGGTAACCCTCAAAAGTTTAGAAAGTCCCCAGTGAAGTCGCCATTTTCTGTTGCAGTGGAAATAGGATATCAAATTATTAATTTGAATCGCAATTCAATTCACAACCGCTCTTTGATTTATCCGAAGGAAAAGGTCAAAAGAGGGAAAACCTATTTTTGCATCGTAAACACAATGCGGGGAAAGATCTAGGGTTCGGGGGTTGGTTAAATTTAGGGAAGGTATTAGCACCCTAAACTTCTGTAGTACTCTACAGGAACCTTTTGTTCAAATGTTTACTATTTGCTTTATTTATTTGCTTAAGGTATATGTACAAAGGGATTAAAAGTGAGAAAAGAGACCTAAGGGGTTAATTCTAAGTTTACTCGGCAAGACATCGCATCTTGTGCCTACGTATCCTTACGGGAGTGGAATCAGAGTAATCGTAGTTCCCCTCAAAAGGGAGGTTAGAGACTTCTTGACTGTGGTCAAGGTCTCAAGGGGAATAAACGCATCTTAAGGACACGCTTACGTGGAGTGTAGAAACTCCAAATCTCTACGTTGTAAATTGTTAAGTTGTAATTAGGGTTAAATTAGGTTAGGTTAGGGATTCCGCGGCGGGAAACCCTAAAATGAGCGCGTCGGCTCTTTGACCTAATGCTAGGGGTAAAATTGTAATCTTGCCTGCGGCGAGGCATTTGTGAAAACTAGGGTTTGTGAGGTTGTAAGGGTTGAAGGTGAGGACTATTGACACGGCGGTCAAACGGCTAGACCTAATTCCTTCGGAGGAGTGAAATTAAATATACATACAACGCCAGAAAATAAAGTGCGGAAAGATAAATGCGACAATTGTCTCGCAAAATTACATCCCATAAGCAGTTACAAATATGATAATTGAATATTTAAACTGAAAATAAAATCAATTGAACTTAGTCCGTTTTGATGAAGACTGTAAGAGTTTTTGATGCTTGTCGATCCCCTGTTTTGTTGCTCCTGAGGGTCCTTTTATACTTGATTTTTTTAAATCTTTTTCAATCTCAGATTTGATTTGAATATCTCAATCTTTTTCAATCTCTGATTTGATTTGAATGAATTTTTATGATGATTTCAGATTTGATTCAATGATGGTGATGTTGATATTTAGATCTGATTTTCTTATGATGATGATATGATCTGATTGATTTTATTTTGCCCCATCTGTGATTTATTGTGATTGGATTTGATAAAAAAAAGTGTTGGGATTTAAATTTAAAAATGTTAGCAAAGAAAATAAGAGTTTCAAGTTAAATAAAAATTAGAGTTTTAAGTTTAAAAAAAATGAGTTAGAATTTTAAAATAAAAAAAATTTGAATGTTGATTTAAAAAAAGTGTTAGAATTATTTTAAAAACGGTTGGAATTTCATTTTAAAAGGAATTTAGAATTTAAAAAAAAAAAGAAAAAAGAAAAGGGCGTTAGAATTTAATTTTAAAAAGAATTTAGAATTTTAATTTGAAAAATAAAGGTGTCAAAAAAAGATTTAGATTTAAAAAAAAAGATAGATTTAATTTATAAAAAAAAAGGTTAGATTTAATTTTTAAAATAGTTAGAAAAAAAGATTTAATTTTAAAAAGAAGTTAGAAAAAAAGATTTAATTTTAAAAAGAAGTTAGATTTTTATTTTAAAAAAAAGTATTAGAATTTGATTAAAAAATGTGTTAGAAATTAATTTAAAAAAGGTTATAAAAAAAATTTACTCTTAAAGAAAAGAAAAAAAAAGTTAAATTTTAATTTAAATCCTAAAAGTTAGTAAGAAGAGCTTAAAATAAATAAACTAAATAGAAAAAAAAAGTTAATAAAAAAACATTAGTAAAGTTATAAAAAAAATTTTAATTAAATTATTATTAGTTAAAAAAACAAGATTTAAAAAAAAAGGTTAATTTATTAAGTTAATCAGAATTTAAAATAAAAATAAAAAAGAAAGGGTAAAATTTGGGGTATTACAGCTGCCATTGCTGGCGAGAAGTGCCGGGAATGGAAACAAAGACCACAATTCTGTACACGTTGACACCATTCATGGGGATGGTACTCCTACGCCTGTAGCTCCACCTGTGGTGAATATACCTGTTGTGAATGTGAACAATGGCGCTGGCGCCGGGAATGGCAATACAATGAGACTGTCATTAACAATGTTGTATTTGGAGACGCCAATAATAATGGAGGTAATGGCTTTGGTAACAACGGATTCGGCTATAACGACCAGGGGTTTGATTATGTCAACCAGGATGGGAAGTTCGGCTTCAACGCTCAGGGTTTCGGATATGATGGTTTTGATAATGCTAATCAGGGCTATGGTGGATTCGGTAACGGAAATGGTGCTGGAATGATGCCTTTTGGACCTGCCGGGGTCACTCAAGGGTATGGTAACAGAGGATGGGGCCCTATGATGAATCAGACTAGATTTGGTCGTAACAATGGATATGATGGGTACGGAAATGAGAATGTTAATTGGGTGGAAGACCAACAAGAAGATGCCTTTTCTGGTAGGGGTATGGATGGACCTGTGGATCCTGTTCAGAGGATCAAAATGCTTGAGGAACAAATGAAGGGTGTAGTGAATCAGAATACTTCTGGTTTAGATATGACCACGATGGGATTGGTGTCTGGCCTAAGGGTACCGCTGAAGTTTAAAGCTCCCACCTTTGATAAATATAAGGGAGACACTTGTCCGAAGGTGCATGTTCGCTCTTACTACAGACGGATGTCCGCTTACTCAAATGATGAAAGAATGTTAATGCATTTCTTTTAGGGCAGCTTATCTGGACCCTCACTTGAGTGGTATATGGGGTTGGAGCCCACTCAGATCAAAACATGGAAGCAACTGGCTGAGGCGTTTGTGACACATTACAAGTATAATAGTGACCTGGCACCAAACAGGGTCCAGCTGCAAGGCTTGTCACAGAAAACGGGGGAGAGTTTCAAAGAATATGCGCAAAGGTGGCGCGACATGGCGGCAAGAGTGCATCCTCCTCTAGTGGAGAAGGAAATGAACGATATGTTCATTGGAACATTCACGGGGATATTCTACGAGAACTTGTTTCCTGTTGCATTGGGCAGTTTCTCTGATCTGATCTTGATGGGTGAAATGATTGAGAATAGTATTAAGGTGGGAAGGTTCCAAGTTGGGGAGTCTACTTCGTCGGGAGGTAATAGAAAAGCATTTGGTGGTCGACGTCAAGGTGATTCTAGTGCAGTGTTTGGTGGCCGGGGCAGGGGCAGAGGAAGACATCAGTATAATCAGCCGCTGCAGATAGCTAGTATCACGATTCTGATTCCTCAACAGAGACAACAACAACAACCGCATCAACAACAGCAGCAGGGGCAGAATGCTGGCCAAAGAAGATTTCCGAATGCGAAGCCGAAAAGAGTGTTTGAAGCGCCTCCTTCCACGTACGCGGAACTCTTTCAAACACTGTTGGGGATGAATTTAGTTGAAAAGAGGACCTTGGCACCGACCACGGGACCAACCCTTCCTTATGGGTATGATGTTAACAAACATTGTAACTTCCACTCCGGGGCACCCGGGCATGACATAGAGGCCTGTCACGCGTTTAAACATAAAGTTCAGGATTTACTGGATAGCAAGGCCATAAATTTTGGACAAGCGGGTCCAAATATAGTACAACAGCCTATGCCCAACCATGAGGCCAATGCTATTTTGACTGAGGAGGATTTGAATCTGGTCACGAATGTTGATGAACTGAAAACACCGTTGTGTGAAGTAAAGAGCAGGTTATTGAAAGGAGGTGTGTATCCGGGCTGCGATGAGTTTTGTCTAGAATGCTGGACCCAAGATGGGGGTTGTGCTGAATTGAAGAAGGGTATTCAGACCCTGATAGATGAAGGCACGTTACAATTTGATAGAACGACAGTTGAGAAGCCTGCAGAGGTGTTAGCTGATGAGCAGAGTGATGTTGCTATGGTGACAATTCCACGGAAAACGATAACTATAACAGCGCCAGCCAGGCGACCGAAGATCACTATTACAAAGGCAGGGCCAGTCCCTTATGAGAGCACCAAAGCAGTACCATGGACTTATGGGCTGGAAGCATATTGTGATGGGGAGAAAATTGATATCAGTAAACGACCAGCTGGGGTTGTGGACAATGTCGTTGGGACTGGAGGAATGACGAGGAGCGGGAGAATTTTTATATCGCCTGAGGTAGAGGCTGAACGATTGGCAAAAGGTAAAGGTAAAGCGAATGAGAATATTCCAGTGCATAGGAATGAAAAAGAAACGTCACTGAAAGATGTAGAAGAATTTATGCGTCTTATCCGTAAGAGTGACTATAAAATTGTTGAGCACCTTCAACAAACGCCGTCGAAGATCTCCATATTGTCACTGCTACTGTATTCCGAAGCCCATAGGAATGCATTATTGAAAATTATGGACACGTCATTCGTACCCCAAGATGTTTCTGTGAATCAGTTGGAGGGGGTGATGGCGCACGTGAATGCAGGCCATAGTTTGGGATTTACGGATTTTGATTTGACCCCGAGGGGAAGAGAGCATAATATGGCGTTGCACGTGTCAGTTGAATGCAGTGGCACGATCATGTCCCATGTGTTGGTGGATACCTGGTCTTCCTTGAATGTGCTCCCAAAGAAAGCAATGATGAAATTGGATATCAGGGGGATCATTTTTACGCCTAGTGACTTGGTGGTCAGGGCATTTGATGGTACACGGAGGTCAGTCTTTGGATCTATAACTTTGCCTCTGCAAGTGGGGCCAGAGATTTTTGAAACTGAATTCTATATTATGGACATCCAGCCAGCGTATAGCTGTCTTCTTGGACGACCATGGATCCATAGTGCTGGGGCAGTCACATCTACCTTACACCAAAAGCTGAAGTACATGGTGGGGGACAGTGTCGTTACAGTTTGTGGAGAGGAGGATATACTGGTCAGCCATTTGGCGTCGTTCAAGTATGTGGAAGTCGACGGCGAAATCCATGAAACACCCTGTCAAGCCTTTGAGGGGTTGCGCATTAAGGACAAAGTTCCAGGGCTAAGCAAAGCATCAGAGGTGGAAGTGTCGTCGTACAAAGAGGCTCAGGCTCTAGTGAAGACGGGCGAGACCAAGGGCTGGGGCAAGGTTTTGGATATTCCCGTGAAAATGGACAGATTTGGACTTGGATATCGTCCTTCATCATCAACGCCTAATGCAGGGGCACCCTGTTTCAAAGGACCAATAACAATTACGGCTGGTGGGGTATATCACGAGACCATCAATGCTGTTTCAGATTCCGAGGAAGGAGACAGCGACTGCGACATGGACACCTGGATTCAGCCGAGCATGCCAGGACAAGGGCTTTGCAATTGGTCTATTCAGGAGACTGTTCCTGTGACAACTAAACAGTAATGCTTTGTTTTCTTAATTGTTGAACAATCCGGTGTCTTACCCGGGGCATCATGATTTTGCTTAGGGCCATTCTGTTATGTACAGTGCACTGTTTAATCGTTAAATAAAAGGCGTTTTTTTATGTACAAATATTGTGATCTCTGTTTTTCCTGTTTTTATTTTACAATAAAATGGCAACGTGGTTATTTGCTTTGTATGTGTTTTGAAGCATTTAACCATTTCCTTTGCAGGATTACTATTTCAGATGACATCTATGAACCGCCTATGACTCACTTCGACTTTGAGCACCCGGTATTTCAGGCCGAAGAAGAGATTGTTGAAGATGGCAATGTTCCAGAAGAGTTGTCTTGGTTGGTAAAACAAGAAGAAAGAATCATTCTGCCTCATGAGGAGGTCATTGAGATTGTCAACCTGGGGTCAGAAGGGGTTGAAAGGAACATCCATATAGGGGCCGCGCTGCAGAGCGACGTCAAGCGAAGATTGGTTGAAATGCTCAAAGAGTACAGTGATATTTTTGCTTCGTCGTATGAGGATATGCCTGGGCTGGATACGGATGTGGTTGTGCACCGTCTGCCGCTAAAAGAAGAATGCCCACCGGTTAAGCAGAAACTTCGAAGAACTAGACCGGACATGGCTGTGAAGATTAAGGAGGAAGTTCAAAAACAGTGGGACGCTGGTTTCTTAGCTGTTACAAAATATCCCTCATGGGTCGCTAATATTGTGCCAGTGCCAAAGAAAGACGGTAAAGTAAGAATGTGCGTAGATTACCGTGATTTGAACAAAGCGAGCCCGGAATATGATTTTCCACTTCCTCACATCGATGTGCTGGTCGATAACACCGCTCAATTCTCTGTATTCTCCTTCATGGATGGCTTCTCGGGCTATAATCAGATTAAAATGGCGCCAGAAGACATGGAGAAGACAACCTTCATTACCCCATGGGGAACATTTTGCTACAAAGTGATGCCCTTTGGTTTGAAGAACGCTTGGGCAACGTATCAGCGTGCAATGACGACTCTCTTTCATGACATGATGCATAAAGCGATCGAGGTTTATGTTGATGATATGATTGCCAAATCCCAGACGGAGGAAGAACATTTGGTGAATCTGCTGAAATTATTCAAGAGGCTTAGGAAGTTCAGGCTAAGACTGAACCCTAACAAGTGCACCTTCGGGGTAAGATCGGGTAAGCTACTGGGGTTTATCGTGAGCAAAAAAGGAATAGAGGTTGATCCTGCGAAAATAAAAGCAATACAAGAAATGTCGACGCCTAAAACAGAAAAAGAGGTACGCGGGTTTTTAGGGAGATTGAACTACATCGCTCGGTTCATCTCTCACCTAACAACTACGTGTGAGCCGTTATTCAAGTTGTTGAAAAAGGACCAGGCTGTGACCTGGAATGAAAATTGTCAAAAGGCGTTCGATAAGATAAAACAGTATTTGCAGGAACCTCCTAGTTTGATACCTCCAGTGGCAGGGAGACCCTTGATTATGTATTTGACGGTTCTGGAGGGGAGTATGGGTTGTGTTCTCGGTCAACATGACGAGACAGGGCGTAAAGAGCATGCGATATACTACCTGAGTAAGAAGTTTACTGACTGTGAGTCTCGATACTCAATGCTCAAAAAAACTTGTTGTGCGCTAGCCTGGGCTGCCAAGCGTTTAAGACAGTACATGCTGAACCATACAACCATGCTCATTTCGAAGATGGATCCTATCAAATACGTATTTGAAAAGCAGGCACTATCTGGAAGAATTTCCCGTTGGCAGATGGTTTTGACCGAATATGACATCCAGTATGTTTCACAGAAGGTTATAAAAGGGAGCGTGTTATCGGAGTACCTTGCTGAGCAGCCTATTGAGGACTACCAATCGATGAGGTTTGATTTTCCTGACGAGGATATCATGTACCTGAAGATGAAAGATTGGGAAGAACCGTTGCCGGATGAAGGACCCAAGACGGATTCCAAGTGGCAGTTGATCTTTGACGGAGCTGTAAACTCCTATGGTAGCGGAATAGGGGCAATCATCACTACTCCACATGGGTCGCACATCTCATTTACTGCTCGATTGACCTTTCCTGTTACCAATAATGAAGCTGAATACGAGGCTTACATCATGGGTCTTGAAGAAGCTATTGATTTGCGAATCAAACATCTGGATGTATATGGGGACTCAGCTCTGATGGTGAATCAAATAAAAGGATAATGGGAGACACGTCAGCCCAATTTGATACCGTACATGAATTATGCAAGGAGATTGTTGCCTTTCTTTGAAAAGGTTGAATTGCATCATGTGCCGCGAGCAGAAAATAAAATGGCTGACGCCCTGACTACATTGTCTTCCATGTATAAAGTTAACTTCTGGAACGAGGCGCCCCAAATTGTTATCTCTCGGCTTGACAGACCTGCCTTCATATTTGCTATTGACGAAGCATCCGATGATAAACCCTGGTATTTTGACATCCAGAATTTCCTGAAGAACAAGGAGTATCCGACTGGGGCATCTAGTCGCGATCAGAAGACTCTCAGGAGATTGGCTGGCAATTTCTATTTGAATCCTGACGGTGTCCTGTACAAAAGAAATCATGACTTGGTGTTGCTACGCTGTGTAGACGAGAAAGAGGCGAAGTTGCTCATGGAGGAAATACATGAGGGTACATTTGGTACACATGCTGGTGGGCATGCTATGACCAGAAAGCTGCTGCGGGCAGGTTATTATTGGCTAACTATGGAAACTGACAGTTTCAAGTTTGCGAAGAGGTGTCATAAGTGCCAGATTTATGCGGATAAGATCCATGTGCCTCCGAGTCCTCTGAACATGATGTCATCACCGTGGCCATTCTCGATGTGGGGAATTGATATGATTGGAAAGATTGAGCCGACGGCATCTAACGGACACCGGTTCATTTTGGTGGCAATTGATTATTTTACCAAATGGGTGGAAGCGGCATCATATGCTAATGTGACCAAACAGGTGGTAGCCAGGTTTATCAAACGAGATATCATTTGCAGATATGGAATCCCTGAGCGGATTATTACCGACAACGGTTCGAATTTAAATAACAAGATGATGAGGGAGCTGTGTCAGAATTTTAAGATTGAACATCACAACTCTTCTCCTTACCGGCCCAAGATGAATGGCGCTGTCGAAGCGGCCAATAAGAATATAAAGAAGATTGTTCAGAAGATGGTGGTGACCTATAAGGACTGGCACGAGATGCTACCTTTCGCTTTGCACGGTTATCGTACGACGGTACGCACATCAACCGGGGCAACCCCGTTCTCGTTGGTATACGAAATGGAAGCGGTGTTACCACTGGAAGTTGAGATTCCTTCCCTAAGGGTATTACGAGATGTCCAACTTGACGAGGCAGAATGGGCGAAAGACAGGTTGAATCAGCTGAGTTTAATGGATGAGAAGAGGCTAGCTTCTCTAGCATACGGTCGGTTGTACCAGAGTCGGATGAAGAAAGCGTATGATAAGAAGATACATCCTCGGAGCTTTTAGACGGGCGACCTGGTGCTGAAAAGGATTCTCCCGCCACAAACAGATCACAGGGGCAAGTGGACCCCCAATTACGAAGGGCCATACATTGTCAGGAAAGTCTTCTCAGGAGGAGCATTGTTGTTGTCCACCATGGACGGTGAAGACTTTACGTCTCCTGTGAATTTGGACGCAGTTAAAAGATACTTTGCTTAAAATTGACCCGCTGGACAGAAAAAAGAGAGTCCAGGCAAAAATGGGGCATCCCGGCGAACCAAAAACAGAATAAAAGGTTCAGGAATAAGTTAGGGATAAAATTGAAAAGATGTACACCCGCGAAGTCGAAAACCTACACTGGGCGGCTTCGGCAAAAAAGGGTATCCCGGTGAATTGAAAACCCGCAAAGGGCGATTCACGCAAAAGTTAGGGATTTAAAAAAGCAAATGACTGCGGTCCGAATTTGATACTGCGTTGCTTGGTGGTTGGGAGAATACTTTGGGGGTTCGTTTATCAGATACAATCTCTTCCGAAAGTTGAATACCGGGAAAGCGCCAGAGTCAGGCGAGTCATAGGAGGATCAGCTCGTGATGTTTGTCTGCACCACGTTGCCGACATATGCGCAAATTTGATTTGTCATTGTATTTATGCTTCTTGTGCATACTTGTATATTTGTTGTGCGTGACTTCCTCTTTTCAGGAGTTGCATCCAGTGTACAAAACTCTTCCTATTCAGAGGCCTAATCAATAAAACATGTTATTCAGTATTTGATACTTGTTCCTTACTGTTTTGTATGTGAAGAACGCCAATATTTTGATAAAACTAGCAGTTGCATAATGTTGCTGGCCCTTGCCAATAATTGCTAAAACTTTGAATTGACTGAAAATGATGTCACTGACGCTAACTTGAATAGATTTTCTTGTATAGACTTGTTTTGTCTCGTTTGGGGTGTTGCAGGGTTCTTGCCCATGTGAAGTGGACGATCAGAAAACTGTAGTCTTAACCAGAGGCTCTTGACGAAAAGACTTGATCATTATGTGATGTGAATCCCCACGCAGGTCGCGCTTCATCCCCCGAAGCTGAGATGACACTGTTCCTTACTGAAGAAGGATCAATTTCCCCAGCTAGTCGCAACTTATCCCCCAAAGGATATTCTCCAGCAGGTCAAGATTAATGCTCCCCACAGGATGTCTATCCTCAGTCCTGAGTTTGTAAACTGTGGCCAGATGATTTACTTTCCCCAGCAAGGTCGTTTACCCTTAGTAGAGTTTGATAATTTTAGAGTTTGTAAGCTGTACTCAAACAGTGGTGTTTCTCCAAAGGGATTCCTTATCCTCAGCGGAGTAGTTTAGTTTTTGTCGGATTGAGAATTCCAGAATTGTAAACTGTTCCCAGACAGTTCATTATCCCCAGTAGGGTTGTTTATTCTCCCCCAGCGGAGTCACTCCCTGTTTCCAGCGGAGTTGGTTAATATTCCCCGAGAGAGTCATTTCTTCCCCAGTGGAGTGTTCTCTCCCCAGCAGGTGTTTTCTTTCCTCCCCGTGGAAATCGAAGGTTTAAAGCTCTCCCCGGCAGAGTTGGTTGTATGTCCTGGCATTTATTTTGCCAGAATACTTGGTGATACCCGGTCATTCCCCCCAGCAGAGTGGTATTTGTCCTCAACGGCCGTGTTGAAGCCAGCTTATCAGAGCTCCCTAGCAGCCTGAACCTGCATTTGCATTTGCATGCATTATCATGTTTGCATCTACCCAGAAAACGCGTAGCATTTCCATGCTGTATGGAGCATTACGCCATTGTCAAACATGCGCATTGTGAAACATAAGTCCGGTTGGTTAACCTTTTGCTTTCATGTGTGTTTCTCAACAGGGGTATGAAGTTCTAAAGCCCAGATGTCTTTTCAGACAATCAAGGTCTTGCCGTGAGACATATGATGATGTGATTCAGTTTATTATCATCACCACAGAGTTGCGGATTGAGGTTTTCTCGTATCCGATCAGCGGACTGTTTTGTCAAGTTTGTTGCTGCAGTAGCATCTCAGGGTTCCATGAATCAAAATTTCAGAAGTGGTCAATCGTTGTCAGAACGGGTGTCGGTCATTGGTTTTCAGAATATCCCCAGCGAAGTTGCCGGGATTTATTCGTGTTGACGAATTGCTTCCTCCGTGTTGACGGAATGTGCGTCCTGATGAGGACAATTTATGCCTATGTTAATAGGATTTCTTCGTGTTGACGAATCGATTTCCCCGTGTTGGTGGAATATGGAGTCCTGTTGAGGACCAAGATTGATTTCTCCGTGTTGACGGAATATGGAGTCCTGATGCGGACAAGTTTTATTCCTCCGTGTTGACGGAATGTGCGTCCTGATGAGGACAATTTATGCTTATGTGGATAGGATTTTTTCGTGTTGACGAAATGTGAGTTCAGATATGTACAAGAATGGTATTCCTATGATGATAGGATTTATTCGTGTTGATGAATCTATTTTTTCCTCGTGTTGACGAGACGTGAGTCACGACATGGACAATTTATTCCTATGTTGATAGGAGTTCCTTGTGTTGATAAGACGCAAATAAGATGTCATTGTCTATGCTGATAGGATCTCCTTGTGTTGACGAGATGCAGACAACTCATCCCCAGCGAAGTCGCCGGGATTTCTCCGTGTTGACGGAATGAGGATTCCTGATGAGGACAAGTTTGATTTCTCCCTGTTGACGGAATAAGGAGTCCTGATGAGGGCATGTTTTATTCCTATGATGATAGGATTTCTTCGTGATGACGAATTTATGGCTTTTCGTGTTGACGAAATTTGAGGACAATCGTGGATAAGATTTTTCCTGTGATGATGGGATCTTTACTCGTGTTGACGAATTTGTTTCTCTTTTGGTGTTGACAAGGTTAGTCCAGTTGTGGACATAGGTGTTTTTGCAAAGATAGTTCAGTACCTGTGGTGTTACATGGGTGGTGGGAGTCAAAATCAGAGTTATTCTCTAACGAATGATCGGTTGTTACCGTAACAATCAGGTTCACTCGACGAATATCGTTACCCAAGTAGTGGTGCAGTTTATTTCTGCGGTTGGCAAATTTCAGGGTTTCTTTGGTATTCAACCGTCTTGTACCTCGAATGTTTGAAGGTCGTTCGCTCTTCACCCAGTCGGGTCCAAGCCGCTTGAATAGGGGCAGCTGTTGCACCCCGAAATTTGACCAACCGGTTCCCATATCTGGTTTATGTTTCGACGCATTTAGCATTCGCATTCGCATACTGCATGCATTGCAATTTTCTCAGTCAAATTGATTTTATTGGGATTGCAGCCCCTGGCGTTTCAGGCAGTTCAGGCCAGTTTGAATAAGCGTATTTTGAGAATTGGTGCTCGTTCCATGTGTTTTCAGGCCATCTCGGTGCCCGGGTTTCGTTAAGGTTGCGCAATCGTTCTCCAATCGATTTAATCGGCCTCCTGGCAATTTTTAGTTTTTTCTCTTTTATTTTCTATATTTTTAATGCATTTAATAGATTTTTTAATAGGGTTATTTGCTTTTTTTTTAGATAGTAAATAGGTTAGTATTTTGTTTTTAGAATTTAGTAGATATTTTCTTAATAGATTTTTAGATTTTTAAATAGATATTCCTTTTTTTTAAGAGATTTAATAGATTCTTAATTTTTTTAGATATTAGTTTTTATCCTTAAATAGAATAGTCTTTTAAATAGATATAAATAGATATTACTTTTCTTCTAATAAATAGATTTAATATAGAATTTAATGTTTTTTAGATTTTAATTGATTTGTCAGATTTAATTGGAATTTTTAAATAGATATAGATATTAAATTTTTTTTTTTCTGTTTTTAATAGGTTAATTAGGGTTTTGTGTTTTATTTTTGTTTAGGTTTTTAATTAGGATTAATTTTGTTTTTAGGATTAATTAGGGTTATTAGTAATTTTCGGTTGGTCATTAATTAGGATTAACTAGAGCTTTTAATTAGGTTTTTAATTAATTTTCGTTTTAGTTTAATTAGGGATTTGTATTAATCTTTGTTTAGTTAATTTCCCTTTAATCATGTTTAAGGCATTAATTCTGAGTCATTAGTTTAATGGGCCATTTATCCAAGTCTGAAGCCCAATTCCCAGGTCCAATTTCGCGCCAGGTATCGTATAAATGCCATGCCACGCGTGCAATTCAGGGTTAGCCACTTCATCCACTCACTGACAACACACACTCCACTATCTCCTCTCTGATCACACGTGTCCATTCCTGATCCTCCCTCTGTGACACTTGTCTCGCCCTGAACACTCACCGCCACCACCCATTGCATGCTGGCGACACCTGTTTCCCACTAACTACTCCCTGCCAGAGTACATGCAAGCGGCCGCCGGAGTACATGCAACCACCTCTCTCCGCCGCAACTGTCACCGAAGTTCGTTAAAGCTCGCCGGAACTTGTAACTTCTCAGAAAATTTACGGGATCATTCTCAATCTTCTCCATCAACCTGCACACTTCCTCGCCGGAAAACTCAAGATCGCCGGAATCTTCATCAGTGTTCAAGAACACATTTTCCAGAATTTTCCAGATCTTCATCATCTTGAGTCCAGAATCGTCAGATTTTTCATCGATCTCGTTCATCTTCATCGCTAAATTGCCAGGAACACAACGCCGTCATCAACTTCTTCAGACTCAATCAACGATCTTCAGAAGCGCGTCCTCGATCCAAGAACGCCTTCACCTATTTTCTTCTTCAAGTTCTTCATACTCGATCAAAGATCTACAGGAGCGTGTCTTCCATCCAAGATCGTCACGACATTCTTCAGCGAGTTCTTTTTACAGATTTCGTCCATGCTTCGTAGATCTTCATAGAGCTTTCTCCAGATTTTCTTCAAGACTTTCGTCAGAAGCTCTTCGTCATCTGTAGATCTTCAATAGCATCCTCATCCAGGTTTCTTTTTCTTCTCATCCGATCCATTGCATGTTCGTAATAAGTTGTTAGATGTAGATTTAGGGTTTTGAGGTTAGCTGGTTTGAACGATTAGGTTAGAACTTTGTGATTTGGTTTGAACATCGGAGTTCTGTGAGGTGAGTGGGTTAAGGATTGGTACGGTGAACTGAGTTTTGGTCGTTAATTGGTGGCGGCGGTGAATTTTTGAAGGATTTTGCTGGCGATTTGAATGTAGGACGATGTGTGTGTGGTTGATTTATGTTGATGAAGTTTGTTTCAGAGGAGGTTTATGAGAGATAGAGATTGAGAGTGTGAGCGCAGCTAGGGTGGGGAGAAGGAAGGTGAACAGTAGTGGAGAGGGAGAGTTAGGAGAATTAGGGTTTAGTTTTTACTAATGCTGAGAGTGGATTGGGTCAGGGCCTTAGGCCCATGGGGGTCGGTTTGCTGATCATCCCCACAGTTTCCCAATGACACCCCCTCTCCCACATGTTTCCATTCTGGGCCTCAGGCCAGTTGCTGTTGGCACCCCCCGTTCGGGGCCCAGGTCTGATTAACAAAGCAAATAATTGCTTTTCACCCCCCCAGATTTTATGTTTTTTTATTATTGTTTTTCTGGATTAGTAATGGGCCCAGCGTTTTGATGCTTGCACCCCCCCTCCTGGGCCCAATGTACTTATGCATCGTAAATAGTTACTTTTTGCCACACATGTTTTTTTTCAATTTTGTTTGATTTTCATTTTATTTTTATGTTTGCATATAGTTTACTCAAAGAAAATCATATTAAATTCAAAAATAAGTTTTTCTACATGGGAGTTTTTGCTCCATTTTCATTAATGTCTCAAGAAAATTATAGAAAAATAAAATTAGCATTTTAATAATTTTTCTATTTTTGGTGAATTTCTACATTTAGTTGCTTTTATTGCATTTTAGTTTGTATATCCATTTTGTTGAATTTTGTTTAGCCATTTCCTTTCATATTTTGATGTGATTCTATTTCCTATGGTTAGATTAGAGTATTAGGTTCCCCCTGGAATTTTATCATATTTTTGTGATTTAATTTAGGATGGTTTTGAACCATCAACATTAGGGTGACTAGAATTAGGGTTAAACTTGACATAGGTGCATCATAATACTTAGATTTTGGGTTTTTAGCTTGAATTAGGAGCTGGGAAATATAGGGTATGTAGGGTAGATGTATAAATCTCCTTAGAATTAATTTTAGGATTTTTAATAATATACTACTATTTTACTTGATTTTTGTAAATAGTGTGATTGTTTGGTGTGGCCATTATGGGCTTTTGTATTGTTTGCTTGGGGTTGGGCTTTGCTATAGGGTATGGGGCTTGGATTGGGCTTGTGGAGCATGAAGGAATATAAGAAAAGATTGAATATGGAGATCAAAGTTGGATGCATGAAGATTCTTGTGCTTGAAGATGTTTTTGAAGACATAGGAAATAGGAATAAGCAGAGCCTTAGAATAGACCAAATTTCTTTCATAAACATGGAAAGCTTCGTGTGCTTCCATTCCTCCCAATGACTAAAAGTCCTTCTAAGATATTCACATCTCTCCTTTGGAGGGATAAGTGGCTTATCTTAGAAGTAGAACTTTGAGGGAACCAGTCTCTCATGATGATAAACACTTATAGGCTTCCTTTGGTTGTCAATAAGCTGTTTTATCATTCCAGCTTATTCTGTTAAGTGATTCTATTCTGGAGTGCTTGCCTTGAAGATGGAGCTTACCTAAAGCTTGGAGGCCATTGAAGTTTGATTTTGGGATTCATTTGAAGGTTGTTGTTTTGCAGTTAATCAACTGTCAGAGTTTGATGTTTTTCAGAGTTGCTGCTGTAGGAGCTGGTGGGCTGTCAGAGCTGGTTTTGGGGTTTTATTTTCTTTGCTGTATTGTTTGTTAATTTTCCCATAGGTTTGAAGTGAAGCTGTTTCACTTTGCCTATTGTTTTCTCAGGTTCGAGGTTGAGTGGGACTCCCTTGCCTCGCTTGTATTGCTGCATCTCATGCATTTCACTGCTTTACTGTATATATGCTATTTCTTTTCTGTTTATCCCCTAGGATCTCTGTTTATCTCTGCGCAAGAGAGAAATATGACAGACATTAGGCTCTCATCCATGTATGACAACATTAGGGTAGTTTTGATTCCCCTTTCAAACCCTATGCTTCAGAGCGTCGTTCTCTTCTCATCTCAAAACAATCAAAAATACAATAAGAGGTCAAACATCAATAAAAAACAGTTATTGCGTAAAACACTGAAAACCAATCAAAGTGTCATTTTTGTCCGCTTGGACCCGTAATCAGGAGAAAACCTTTTTCAGAAGAATAAAAAACAGTCAGACTAATCTGTGTCTTCCGTAGCCCGAACTACGTTTGCTCTGATCTTTCATGCTGTATGAAAGTACGTAGGCATAGGATGCGATATCCTAGCGAGCAACCTTCCCCTCCTTTCCCGTAGGTAGGCGAACTACGTTGACTCTGATTTCTCGTTCTAGACGGGAATACGTAGGCATAAAGTGCGATACTTTGCTGAGTCATTTTATTTTCTTTTAACCATTGACCTGTAGAATAGATAGAATAACAATCCGTACTAGAAAACAAGTGTGGATCCCGTCGAGTACGACAGACGTGAGGGGTGCTAATACCTTCCCCTTGCGTAACCGACTCCCGAATCCAGGATTTGGTTGCGATGACCATTCCTTTCCCGTCTTTGCGGTAGGTTTACTTCGAGCGTTTCCTTTCCCTCCTTTGGGATAAATAACGCACGGTGGCGACTCTTCTGTCATAGCCGGCGCCGATTTTCGCAGTAGCGACACTAGCCTCTCTTGCTCTAGTATCAAACATTCGTGGGGATTCATGCCTTTTCACCCAGCCTCTGACCATGATCTTTTTGAGGTGTGGATTAATAAAGGTCTTGTCGGCGTTCTCTGTGGTTACTAAACTCTTGCCAAAATGATGGTTTCAGATAAGTTCATGATGAGAGAAAATTCAAGATGGTGTGAGTGGTTTCAAGACGTTTCTAAGGCATATTCCAAAGGTTTTTGGCCATTTGTGGAGTCGTGTATGCAGGCATTATTGTTAAATTATGTTGGGATTATTTAAAGGCATAATTGGAGTGTATTTCAAAATTCAATGGAAGTCATGGCCAAAATTGACAGAATGTCTTAAATTAGGTGTGAATTTGTTGTAAACCCTTTATAAACAAATTGGTTTAAACTAGGGTAAATGGGCCCCAAGTTATTATTCAATTTGTTGAAAATTGGTGCCGAGAGGTGATAATAGCCATGATCGAATGGCTTTGTGCCACGATTAGGCAATGGTTCGAGTCACACGTGAAACTTTCTTCAAGCCGTATCTGATACATTGTGCAAGTAAGGATTTTAAGGAACTCTTTTAAGACAAAGGCATTAGCATTGAGAAGTGCCTTGATTATTGATTAAATCATGTGTGATATATGGTACATTATCATATGGACCATATGATGAGCAGAAGTTTCTCAAAGTAGTTAATACATCTTGGTATTCATAAATTTATATGTTTTTTTTACAAAAAAAAAAAAGAAAGAATAAAAGGACGGTGGATATTCCCTAACAATAGCAGTAGATTTGAGTTCATGTGCAATTCGCGGCAATATAATTCAAAGATCCCTAATTGCTAAATGTTACTAATGTAGCTACAAGCCATGGATTCAAGAGTATCATCTCAAATGGAAATATTCAAGCTGTTTGCAGAAGAACTAAGAGTCTCCATGTTCAAATGGTTGTAGCCTTTATCTCCAAGTTGCCTTGAAGTCTCCCTCATCCAAACCATCACCAAGACGTCTTCAAGAAAGCTACACATGTTTCACACCAAATTAGTCATGAGTGTTGTGCCTGCAAATAAATTCAACATAAAGTCATAAAGCCATACGCATAAAGTAACTTTCAAAATAAAGGGGACCAAATTCCTACCATGAACCACCGAGTTCTAAAGCTAAAGCCCAAGATTTTCATCCTGTTGAATCAAAAGGTTAAAATACATATACAGAGCTCAAAGAACAACAACCATTATTTGTTTCTTCATGTTCCATGATAAGAACTCAAAGCAAGGCATCTCGTGAGCTCTTTGCTACGCCAAGTCTTCCTGTACAGGCTGCAATCATCGCCGCAATTCACAAGTTCTTAGTCTCCATTTCAACCTCGTCAAAAGGTCTATTTTTCAAGACATACTTGCATTACGGGGCTGCATTATCACTCTTCTGTCATTCAAAAATTGGTTATGGGATATTCATGGAACAACTTTGAAGAAACCGACCACTGCTACACTCATGGCCACGTTACACCAGAAAGGATTCCAAGGCAATTTTTCTACAGGTAACAAGGCATACAAACTTTGTTAAGCAAGGGACTTTCAACAGATATAAGGAAAAATTGATAACAGAGAAACATCAAACGATGGGGCATTTTCATGCCTGTACATCTTCTTTTGAAATATTGTTAAGCTCATGAGTGCCTGAACATGCTAATTGTTCGTTTGGCCAGCTCCTAAACATAAACAATCGTGTCATTGCAAAAACGTCACAGTATCAAGAAGTACTGCTACTTGGAGAAAGTGGAGAAATGGTTGTGGAAGTATGAATTAAAGTGAGTCATGTAAACCATGAAGATCTGTGTCACCTGTAAATTGAAAGTTCCAGAAAAAACGGTGTTACAACTCAAACAAGGATTAGAACTGTTACAGCAGTGAGTCGGTACACCAAACCCAAGTCATGGTCACAGATACGTAAAGTAGAAGGTTCGGTGCCTAGACATACCTAATATATATATATATATATATATATGAAATTTATCGAAGCGGTAACCTTGAGTCTTTCAATATCACGGCTCGTGATCCTTCATAAGTTCTTATGTCCTTCTAGGAAATGAAATGATGCCATAATACAATCTTCAGTGCCCACCAATGCTTTCTTTATGCGTGAAAGAGTTAGTGATCATCATCCTCACCTTAACTGTCATCCGCATGACTAACTAGGAAGGGTCAGCCACCTAAACTATGCAAATATGCCATTTTTAAAGCTTCAGTGGTGTACCTACAAAGATGAGAAAATACTTTGATTAGAAAAGTTCACAAAACAGAAACGACTATCAGTATAAACAAACCAAGGCATAACAGAATTTGTTTTCCATCAACCAACTCAATGATGAACAACCAAGATCTTTACAGCAGGTCATTATCAAACCAAAACCATCACATTTCAGACAAGAACAGGGAATCAAAGATCACCCTTACAAACCATTTCAATCCAAAGTTCACATTAACATTTAATTCCTAAGTTCTAATCAAAGCAAGGTAATAACAAAATTTGGAAGCAACAGTCTTACTAGGAAGATTTCCAAGCTAGCCATGAGCAACATATCTGCAAAGTAATGTTAACACAGGATTATGAAACCTTAAGCACAACACCAAGTTTCATAATAAAAAGAACCAAGTCCCTACAATGAAATGTCGAGTTCTAAAGCTAAATCTCAAGCTTCTTCATTCACCCATGAACAGAGTGCGCATATGTGGTTATAACTCCCAAAGTTTTGTTCCGCACCAAATGCATACATGAAAAGATAAGAGTTTGATCAGTATAAAGGAAAGCCACAAGAGGAAGAAGTATGCAGCAGTGATTCTAGATGTCATAGAAAAGATTCAACAGGTGATAAGTGAGTGTTTAAAGTGGTGAAAACTTACCTATCAACAATTTCATATCTTTACTCAAGTGGATGAATCCTACAAATGCAAATCTCCAGACAACCAGTCTCCCAACAAGCCACGGATGCCGCCACTTTGGCAAACTCCTGCTCCGAGTCACTCCGTTGCCTATAACTCGCGTCATCATCATGCCAGAGGTGAGCACATGAAAGCCAAAAGCAAGAACAAGTCATAATATGAAGGAAGGTTAGTTTTAGCAGGCCAAAATGAAAATTGTGCATCAGTAAAAGCCATATTTTACATGCAGTCAAAAAATCCCAAGAATACACGGTAAAAAATCAAAGTAAAAAACATATATTTTTCAAAAGCTGCTAATAGACAAAAATTGTACGATTTCCACTACCAAAAAGCAACCCAATTTCACCCAAAATTCACACGTTTTTCTCTGAGCTTTGCCCTAGCTCACACGTATGAAGTCTCTATATAACGCACTGTTCATTCAGACATAAGGAGGAAGAAAAAAAACCCTAGAAAGTTTCTGCGACGAAAACCCTAAAGAGTTCTTACCGCAAGTGAAAGCTCAGTAGAGGAATGATGGAAGGCTGGATGTGAGCTCATTTCGACATCAACGGAGGGAAATTACCGGAATCGTCCACCAGGTACTAGCTTCATTGCCTCGTTTGTAACTCCATTAAATCTTCTGAGATTCTTTCTATTGTGCATCGTTTCTATTTGCTTTTAGATTTGAGTTTCAATCTGAGACATTTGTATAAGGGGATTTAGGAAAATAAGGTTAGAAATTTGGGGAAAGAGATTCGCGGGTCTTGTGCTGAGAGGAATGAAGAAGGTTTAAATATTTGAGATGATTTTAAGAAGGAAAAGGACAAATGGAGTTCAATTTTGTTTTGTAATAAAGGCAATATGTTGAAGAAGATGAAGTCTTTGGAGAGTGGGGCGGTTATTGATGATGTTGGGAATCGATATGTGTCCATTGGTCTGATAGTTGTTCTTCCCAAGTTTTTGGACGGTTGGGGGTTTTCGATGCAAACCGTGCGAGTTCTGTATGGTCTCCATGCACCTTCCCGTGCCGAGGAACGAAAAAGAAACGTCACTGAAAGATGTAGAAGAGTTTATGCGCCTTATTCGTAAGAGTGATTATAAGATTGTTGAACACCTTCAACAGACGCCATCGAAGATATCCATACTGTCGCTGTTATTGTGTTCCGAAGCCCATAGGAATGCACTGTTGAAAATTTTGGACACGTCGTTTGTACCCCAAGATGTTTCTGTGAATCAGTTAGAGGGGGTGTTGGCGCGCGTGAACGCAGGCCATAGCTTGGGATTTACGGATTTTGATTTGACCCCGAGGGGGAGAGAGCATAACGTGGCGTTACACGTCTCAGTTGAATGTAGGGGCTCAGTCATGTCCCACGTACTGGTAGATACCGGATCTTCCTTGAACGTGCTGCCAAAGAAAGCAATGATGAAATTGGACATCAGGGGGATCATTTGTATGCCTAGTGACTTGGTGGTCAGGGCATTTGATGGTACACGAAGGTCAGTCTTTGGATCTATAACGTTACCTCTCCAGGTGGGGCCGGAGGTTTTCGAAACTGAATTTTACATCATGGACATCCAGCCAGCATACAGCTGTCACATCTACCTTGCACCAAAAGCTGAAATACATGGTAGGGGACAGTGTGGTCACGGTCTGTGGAGAAGAAGATATATTGGTCAGCCATCTGTCATCATTTAAGTACGTAGAAGTCGACGGCGAGATTCATGAAACACCCTGTCAAGCCTTTGAAGGGTTGCGCATCAAAGACAAAGTTCCAGGGCCGAGTAAAGCGTCAGAGGTGGCTGTCTTATCATACAAGGAGGCTCAGGCTCTAGTGAAGACTGGTGAGACAAAAGGCTGGGGCAAGGTCCTGGATATCCCCGTGAAGATGGACAGATTTAGGATGGGATATCAACCATCGCCATCAACGCCTGCTGCAGGGGCACCCCGTTTCAAAGGACCGATAACAATCACGGCTAGTGGAGTGTATCACGAAGCCATCAATGCTGTTTCAGATTCCGAAGAAGGAGACAGTGACTGCGACATGGACGCCTAGATTCAGCCGAGCGTGCCAGGACAAGGATTATGCAATTGGTCTATTCAGGAGACTGTTCCTATGACTACCAAACAGTAATACTTTGTTTTCTTAATTGTTGAACCATCCGGTGTCTTACCCGGGGCATCGTGATTTTGCTTAGGGCCATACTGTTATGTATATTGCATTGTTTAATCATTAAATAAAAGGCGTTTTTTTCATGTACAAGTATTGTGATCTCTGTTTTTCCTGTTTTTGTGTTTTACAATAAAATGGCAACGTGGTTATTCGCTTTATGCACATTTTGAAGCATTTAACCATTCCTTTTGCAGGATATTTTCAGATGACATCATTGAACCGCCTATGACTCATTTCGACTTTGAGCACCCGATATTTCAGGCCAAAGAAGAGATTGTTGAAGATGGTGACGTTCCAGAAGAGTTGTCTTGGTTGGTAAAGCAAGAAGAACGAATCATTCTGCCTCATGAGGAGGTCATTGAAATTGTTAGCCGGGGGTCGGAAGGGGTTGAAAGGAACATCCGTATAGGAGTCGCGCTGCATAGCGACGTCAAGCGAAGACTGGTTGAAATGCTCAGAGAGTACAGTGATGTATTCGCTTGGTCATACGAAGACATGCCTGGGCTGGATACGGATATGGTTGTGCACCGTCTGCCGCTAAAAGAAGAATGCTCGCCGGTTAAGCAGAAGCTTCGCAGAACTAGGCCTGATATGGCAGTGAAAATTAAGGAGGAGGTCCAAAAGCAGTGGGATGCTGGTTTCCTAGCTGTCACAAAATATCCCTCATGGGTCGCTAATATTGTACCAGTGCCTAAGAAAGACAGTAAAGTGAGAATGTGCGTAGATTACCGTGATCTGAACAAAGCGAGCCCGAAAGATGATTTCCCACTTCCTCACATCGATGTGCTGGTTGACAACACTGCTCATTAGATTAAAATGGCGCCAGAAGACATGGAGAAGACTACCTTCATTACGCCTTGGGGAACATTTTGTTACAAAGTGATGCCCTTCGGATTAAAGAATGCTGGGGCAATGTATCAGCGTGCAATGGCGACTCTTTTTCATGACATGATGCATAAGGAGATCGAGGTTTATGTCGATGATATGATTGCCAAATCCCAGACGGAGGAAGAACATTTGGTGAATCTGCTGAAGCTATTCAAGAGGCTTAGGAAGTTCAGGCTGAGACTGAACCCTAACAAGTGCACCTTCGGGGTGAGGTCGGGTAAACTGCTGGGGTTTATCGTGAGCGAAAAAGGAATAGAGGTTGATCCTGCAAAAATAAAAGCAATACAAGAGATGCCGACGCCTAAAACAGAAAAAGAGGTGCGCGCGTTTTTAGGGAGGTTGAATTACATCGCTCGGTTCATATCTCACCTAACAGCTACGTGTGAGCCATTATTCAAGCTGTTGAAAAAAGACCAGGCTGTAACATGGAATGAAAATTTTCAAAAGGCGTTCGATAAAATAAAACAGTATTTGCAGGAGCCTCCTATTTTGATACCTCCAGTGGCAGGGAGATCCTTGATTATGTATTTGACGGTTCTTGAGGGAAGCATGGGTTGTGTTCTCGGTCAACACGACGAGACAGGACGAAAAGAGCATGCAATATACTACTTGAGTAAGAAGTTTACTGAATGTGAATCTCGATATTCAATGCTCGAAAAAACTTGTTGCGCGCTAGCCTGGACCGCCAAGCGTTTGAGGCAATACATGCTGAACCATACAACCATGCTCATCTCGAAGATGGATCCTATCAAATACGTATTTGAAAAGCAGGCATTATCGGGGAGAATTGCCCGTTGGCAGATGGTTTTGACCGAATACGACATCCAGTATGTCTCACAAAAGGCTATAAAGGGGAGTGTATTATCTGAGTACTTAGCAGAGCAGCCTATTGAGGACTACCAATCGATGAGGTTTGATTTTCCTGACGAGGATATCATGTACCTAAAGATGAAAGATTGTGAAGAACCGTTGCCAGACGAAGGACCAGAATTGGGTTCCAAATGGAAGTTGATCTTTGACGGAGCTGTAAACTCCTATGGTAGCGGAATAGGGGCAATCATCACTACTCCACATGGGTCGCACATCCCATTTACCGCTCGATTGACCTTTCCAGTTACCAATTGTTGCACCCCAAAATTTACCCAATCTTTTCTAACCTAGGCTTATGTTTCAATTGCATAATCATTTTCATTGTTATCATGTATATATTGTATTCATCTGCATTGCATAGCATAGGCAAGCCATCTTAATCAGGGGATCAAGTGCTATCCTTATCTCAAGAGGTATATTCAAGTGCTTCACTTATATTCAAGACTACTCAGATCATCAGAGGAAGTATGAGCTATGAGCCAAGAGCATGAGGTGTGTATGGATGTTATGAAGAGCCTAGATGATCATTTTTGAGGGGTAACCAAGTTATTGGAATGATTGCAAGAGCCTCAGTTGAAGTCAGTCAACTAGGGTCAACACCAGGTCAATCCTAGGTCAAAGACTTGTTTTGAAGGGCATCAAGGATCATTTGAAGATTGTGGGATTCATTATTTGCTACATGGATATGGATATGATGGTATCCTAAAGAAAAATCAAGAGGAGTCAAGGAGAAGAGGAGTTACCAAATTAGGGTTTCAGTGTAAAATCCCCTGATTTAGGTCAAACTTCAAAGTAGTGTAACTCAAGATGCAAGCTTCATATGAATTTCTGGTCCACATGAAACTTGTAGAGTATCTTCATAGATTTAATTTGAGTGGTGGAAGTCATCAAGATTATTTATAGAACTCAAGTTATAGCTCTTGCAAGTTACAGGTCATCTGAGGACACTGAAATTTGTCTGTGAAAGTTGTCTGTCTTCCAAGCTACTTTTGACCTTCAAGGAGATTTCAAATGGATTTCTGGCCAACATGAGAGTTGTTCCTTATTGTCTTAGCTTTATAGAAAGGTATGGTATGCCTTCATATGATTTGTGGAACTATACTTATGGTCTTGGCAAGCAAAGGGTATTTTGGTCATCTGAGAATTACAGGTCATTCTTAGTCTATGCCTAAAACTCATACAAGGAAGCTTCAAATGGAAAACTTCACAACATAAAACTTTCTCCTAATGGCATTTTGAGTCTAGAAAAGTGACCATGAAAGATTGTAAAGGCTCATAGCACAAGGTTTCAAAATTGGTGGATTTAATGAATAAAAAATGACCTAAAATGGAGATTTTTCATATTTTGACCAAATGGGGTGAAATTATAGGTCATTTTGATTGGAAAAAATGTTTTAAGAACATTGGCAAAAGTAGAATTTTGAGTTTGGTTCAATATTTGAAAGATATGCATGGTTACTTACAAATGAAGTTACATAATCCAAATCCAAGGGAAAGTGTGCATGGGAAGGTTCTACAAACTTCTAGGGCTTTCTAAGCTCATGTATATATTGAATTGAAGAGCTTCATGCCATGGTTGGTGATTCATTGTGCTCATAACACCAAGTTACACTTCAATCTTCCAATTTGCAAAAGCATCTCAAACTCCACAAAATCTCTATCAATTTCCATTTTTCTTGACTTGATCATCATCAATATCATTCATAGCTCACAATTCACACAAGAATTTGGCTTAATTGAGGAGAAATCGTGCCATACAACTTCTTCATCCAAGGTGCAAGAACTTTGGAATTGCTGAATTCAAGAGGATTGACCAAGAATCTTTGCATACAGAATCAAGATTTGAGTGTGTGGATCAAGTTCAGACCATTGCAAGCATCAGATTCAAGGATTTCCATACCTGTTTTCATCATCATACCAGGTTGGTTCTCTCATTCGAATTGGATGAATTAGTTAGGATCATAGTGATTTGTTAGCATAGAACGGTTAAGATAGGTTAGATGATGGTTTTCTCAAAGTTTGGAGAAGTTTCATGGAGGTTGTTAATGGTGTATCAAAACTGTTAGAGCTTATAACAGCAAGAATATGGCACTACAAGCTTGCATATATGGCTTAAAATGACCAGTGTGAAGTATATATTAGGTTAGGATAAGATTTGGAAAGAATTGAAGTGGTTGATAACAGGTGATAATGATGGAGTCAACATCTTCCACCTATCGGGTTTGATTATTAGTTGAGTTTTAGGAGAAATGGTTGGCATGGCTGTGTAGAGGGGAAGAAGTAGATCACTTTTGGTCTTTGAATCGTGTGAATTCATGGAGAATTGAGGGAGAACCAAGCTGTGGAAGGTGCGTGCATGGAGGAGAAATTTCTGAAACCCTAGGGTTTTTAAGGTTGAAGACGAAGCGAGAACCACACGATGGACTGTTTGACCTTGACTCTGAGACCAATCGTATGGATGTGGTTTAAAGTTCAAAACGGAGGGAGATTCAAAAGGTGCTACGCACCGTTTCATTTATTCATTCTGAATGGGCTTTGAATCGCTTGCTATTCGTACCCCTCCAATCAAGCCCAATACTAATTTCAACTACATTTCTTGCTAACTGCACCGTTCAGGGTTTTTTTTAATTTTTTTGTTAAGCTTTCTGAGTCATTGGGCCCAGACGCGCTTGCTATGCGCGCCCCCAGTCTGGGCCCATTCCCTTATTTTAACTGATTTTCATTACTTGTTGCACCCTCATCCTTTTAATTCACATTTAATTTCTTTCAAAAATGTTAATTCTTTCAAAAATCATAAAAAATTGGAAAAAGCTTATTTTTAATTGGTTCTTTTTGTGGTAGATTCATAATTCTGTTAAAAAAAATAATAAATAATAAAAATAGCATTTTATTTTGTTTTAATATTTTTTGTGCATTTTTCTTGTAAATAGCTTTTTAATGAGTTTAGTTTAGTGCATAATTTTGTTGATTTTAGTTCTATTAGTTCCCTTTAGATTTAGGACCCATTCTTTTTAGGGTTATTAGCTTAGGACTTCAACTTGTATATAGGATTTAATTCATAATTTTAGGATTAATTTTTTGGTGATTTGATTAGGTGAGATTAGTGTGATCATGAATTAGGGTTTTAGGTGAACATAGGTGAGATAGATCATTTCTTTTAGGAATTTTGATTTGATTTTGGGGTATGGGGCTATAGGGGTTATGGGTATAAGATAGATCCCTTAGAAAATATTAGGATTCCCCTACTACTATCAGTATATTGCTTATATTTGTTTGACTGTGTGGTGTGCCCTATTTAGGGTTATTATTTTGTCTGTGTGGGGTATTGGGTTTGTTTGGGACTTGGGGTTTGAGCTGAAGACTGAGATGATGAAGCCCATTTGAAGATCAGAGATTGAAGACCAACTTCCAGAGTTGATGAGGAGTATCTCTTGCTGGCAGCTGTTGAAGTTTCTAGGATCTAGGAGTTAGGCAGAACTCTAGAGTAGAAAACTTGATTCTCAAACATGGAAGGTCTTGATCTGCCTCCATCCTTCTCTGTGATGCAGAGTCTCTCTAAGACACTCACCCCCTTCCTTTGGAAGGCTTGGTGATAGTGTCTAAGGGATAGAACTCTTGAGAGAAATATTCTTTGTGTTGATAGCAGTCTGTTTGCCACCTTTGGTGGTCAACTAATTGCTTAACACCCAGTTCATTCTTGTGATTGGTTCCCCAGCTCGGAGAGTAGGACTTGAAGAAAAGCCATTGGGAGATTGAAGATAAAGACTGATGTCTACTAGAAGCCTGAAGATGGTTGCTGATGCTGATGAAGATTGCTTTTGCTGTTTAGCTTTTAGCTGTTTTAATTTTGATGTATTGTGTGAATTTCCCGGACTGTATTGTTTGTTGTTTAACCTGTTGGGTTGAAAGTGAAATCTGTTCACTTTTGCCTATTGTTTTCTAGGTTCGAGGTTGAGTGGGACTCCCTTGCCTCACTTGTATTGTTGCATCCATGCATTTTACTGCTTTATTGTATATATCTGCTGTTTTTGTTTCCGTTTATCCCGTAGGATCTCTGTTTCTCTCTGCGCAAGAGAGGAATATGATAGACATTAGGTTTTAACCCATGCATGATAACATTAGGGTAGAGTTTATTCCCTTTTTCAACCCTAGGATTTGTATAGTGTCATCTCTTCTTCCTTCAAAACAACAGAAAAACATTAATAAAGGTTATAACAGAGATTAATTCATTTCTTCCGTCAAAAGATTTGAACAAACATCAACCTTTTTGCAATAAGAAAACCCTTGTTTAAGGTGAGATTTTTCATAAAAGACGCTTGAACAGCTTGTGTCGTGCGTAGCCCGAACTATGTTTGCTCTGATCTTCCATGCTGTGTGGAAGTACGTAGGCATAGGATGTGATATCCTAGCGAGCAACCTTCCCCTCCTTTCACCCGTAGTTAGGCGAACTACGTTGACTCTGATTTCTCGTTCCAGACGGGAATACGTAGGCATAAAGTGCGATGCTTTGCCGAGTCATGTTTTCTTTTCTTTTCAGCCCTCATCCTTTAGTTTAGATAGAAGTGTAATCCGTACAAACCAAGCAAGCGTGGATCCCATCGAGTACGATGGACGTGAGGGGTGCTAATACCTTCCCCTTGCGTAACCGACTCCCGAATCCAGGTTTTGGTTGCGACGACCATACCTTTCCCGTCTTTGCGGTAGGTTTACTTCGAGCGTTTCCTTTCCCTCCTTTGGGATAAATAACGCACGGTGGCGACTCTTCTGTCAGCCGGCGCCGATTTTCGCAGTAGCGACAGCTGGCGACTCTGCTGGGGATCCAACGTCCCCTGGCTGCTAAGGACTGCGATAGTTCCTTATGCATTTGGGATCCAACGTCCCTTAAGAGAGTCGATCCTAGCGCTTGTTTGCCCGTCGAGGATTTTGTATGGATTTACATTTCTGTATTTACATTTCAGCATTTTTATTATCATTATTATTGCTGTATTGTGGGGTGTGACGGGTGTTCCATGATTGAGAGATAAGCCGGACCTGGGCTTGAGTGCACCTAGATTTAGAGTAGAGATTAGTGGGCGCGCACGTGCTTTACGTGTCCTAGTGTCCCGCGAAATCTACACTCAGACGAGGTTCTTCTGGTTGGCCTCCTGTCCTGCCCTTTGGGTGGCTCGGGTTGCTGGTTAGTTGGATTGTCGACTCTGAGGACCGATCATTTGGAAGTTGGCTAAGTGAGGCCTCTTCAGGATTTGATGATGCCACTCCTTCTGGGAATCGTATCATCAACTCTGAAAGTCTGTGACACCGACGACCGCATAGGATGCCATACCTTTGTCAGTTACTAGGACATCCACCTGTGAGAGGGTTTGGGGTTATGCAGGTAACTAGACCTTCAGATACCGGTTATTTCTTGATCAGAGATCCTGGGTATTTATGGATAGTGTTGAGGTCTATCAGAGACCAGTCAGAGTTATTGGTTTGAGGTCTATCAGAGACCAGTTGGAGTTATGATATGGGGTCTATCAGAGACCAGTGTTGGAGCTTGGTATTGGGTCTACCTGAGACCAGGGTTTGATGAATTCTGGAGGGTCTATCTGAGACTTTTGATATGTTTCAGGCTTCTCAGCTATGGCACTTGGTCCCTGTTGCATGTTGCTTGCATTGCATTGTTGGCATAACCATTATCATTGCATCCCATTAACGTGTGTCTGTGCTGCAGGTGCATTTGCATATCCCCCGGTTCTAGTGTCTGGACTTCTGAGTATTGATCATGGCTGGTTTGAGGATGACAGTTGCGTACAAGCTACCTATTCCTGATATTGCTCCCCTCCTGGGTCTGATTTCTCTTGCTGATGAGGATGTCCGTAGAAGCTTCAGGCAGAGTTATGGACGGCTGTTGAGTTTGGTTCGCAGATCCACTGATGATGAATTGAATGGGCTGTACACCTTGATGCAATTCTATGACCCGGCTTTGAGATGTTTCACGTTTGCTGACTTTATCTTGGGGCCCACCATGGAGGAGTATGTAGAGTTTACTGAGCTGCCAGTGCAGAATGCAGTTCCTTTTATTCACTCTGCTGCTGAACCCAAGTTGGAAGATTTAGCTAAGGCCCTGCACATGAATGCTTCTGAGCTGTTGATGACTTCTTGGCGAGGGGTTCCCGGTTTCTCTCTCCAGTTTCTGGTTGGTAAGGCTCAAGAGTACGCCAAGAATGGGTGTTGGGTCGTCTTTAACGCTATTTTGGCTCTATGCATTTATGGGATAGTGTTGTTTCCCAATTTCCCAAACTTCGTGGATATGGATGCATTTCATTTGTTTGCTGCTGGCAACCCAATGCCTACACTGATCGGGGACTTTTACCATTTGATGCACTACAGAAATGAGAACAGGAGAGGCAAGAATGTCTCTTGTTGCGTGCCTTTGCTGTACATGTGGGTTAAGAGCCATCTTCCCCTGAATGGACCTTTTGTGGATAGTGCCACTACGGCTGACTGGCCAGAGCGCATGATGAGGTTATCTTCTGAAGACATTGAGTGGTTTGACCGAGACTTGCTAGGGTCCGAGATTATTTTCAGTTGTTCTGGGTATCCTAATGTTCCGTTGATAGGGAGAAAAGGGTGCATCAACTACAACCCATCTCTGTTCGTCCGCCAGTTTGGATATGCGTTGAAGAACCCGCCTCAGGAGGAAGAAGTACAGGAATTTTTGTACTTCACCGGTGATTTGAGTGGAGAGTTACTAGCCAAGCTTCGGCATGCCTGGACGCGTATTAACAGAAAGGGGAAACCACTGTTGGGGAAGAATGATTGTCAGGCATATGCACCCTACAAAGCATGGATCCAGGAGAGAGCGAGACAGTTATTGATGCCATTTCCAGCTGTGCCGGTCCCTGCTCATATTCCGGTAGAGGAGCCAACCACCGTCACTAGGGAGGTCTACGAGCAAGTTGTGAAGGAAAAGGAAGCCTTGATGAAGATTAATGAAGAGTTAGAGAAGGAGCTAGCTCAGATGCGGATCGAGAAGAATAAGGCCGTACGTTCTTTCCAACAGCAGATCGAACTAGTAAACAAGCTAGGTGCTGAGTTGACTAAGGAGAAAAAGAAGCGCGAACGTCTGGGTCAAGAGTTCAGAAGCTCCCACGACATGCTAGAGTCCAAAAAGAAAGCACTCGACGCCGCTCACCGAGAAATCTCTTCTTGTAATAAGACATGGAATGCTACGCTGACCAACAACAAGAAGAGGGAAGATAAGTTGAAGCAGCAAATTTCCGACTTCGAGGAGCAATTGAAGGCTAGCATTAAGAAGCATGAAGAAGAGGTAATGGCCAGGTATAGTCTCCATAATGCTTTGAACAAGGCCATCGAAGGCAGGAACGAAGCTGTGTCTCAGAAGCGGAAGCTAGAGGATCGCTTCGGAGAAGGGGCATGGGAGGAGACCGCTGGTGACGTGCGACGTGTTCTCAAGAGAAGAACCCAGCTGGTCGAAGGTCTGCTTACCCGACCAGGTCATCCGGAGACCAAGAAGTTAATAGAAGAGTACCGGGCTTATGGGAGTACTTGATCATTTCATATATTAACTTGTATGCTTTATTTGCATTCGCGCTGACCATCACCAGGATTGTTGGTTGAGGTCATGCCTTCTTATTTGTACTCTCAGTGATATTGTATTCTTGGATTTCTCTGCAATATACGAGGTTTTCTTTGATTCGGCTCCAATCACTGTCTTGCTAGCACTGTCACTGCACTGGCACATTCACACTAGAATCGGGGAATGATAATCCCTAATGCACAGACACACATTGCATTTTGCATACATACTCATATTTGCATTACAGGTTTGTGATTCGTGTATCTTATCTCCTGCATCTTTAAAGCAGGTATTTTCAGGATTGTAAAAAAGCGGGTCCACCGTTACTCTACAAGGATCAACCAGAAGAAGATCATGGACAACGTGCAAAGTGAAATGCAAGAGATGCGTGACAGGATGACCTTGCTCATGCAAACCATGGAGACCATCGCCAAGGGACAAGAGCAGCTGCAGAATCTGGTTCAACCGATAGTCGCACGGGCTGAAAACAATGGGACACCGCAGGGTGAAAACATTGCTGCTTCTCCCCGAGTTGAGAATCGTCAAAGTGCTGATGCTATTCCCGTGAACAGTTTGAATGCTGGAGAACTGGTCCTGTAGGTGGAGGTGGGAACACCGGTAATATGAATGTCAATGCAGATACTGCTGGGGTATTTATGGGTAATGTCAACCAGGGTTTCAATGGGGGCGTTGAGAATGTCGGAATGAATGGTATTAATGGTAACCAGGGCTTCAATGGTGTGAATATGGGGTATGGCAGCATGGCTGGCGCCAAGGCTGGGTTTGGTGGCTATGGTAATCTTGGATATGGAGCTGGCGCATACAACACTCAAGAGATGGGTAATCTGAGGTGTGACCCCAGGTACGTCCAAACGGGTCTGGGTCGCGATGCAGATTATGTTGGATACGATGCAGTACCTCGCTGGGAGGATCGCCAGGAGGATGTGTTCTCTGGTCAGAACGAGGGTTATGAAAGAGCCAGGGATGACAACCATCAGATGAGATTGCTAGAAGAGAAGGTGAACGGGTTGGCCAACCAGAATACTCTTGGGCTGGATATGTCAAATATGGGGTTGGTCCCAGGGTTGAGGGTCCCGCTGAAATTCAAAGCGCCGTCATTTGATAAGTACAAAGGGGATACATGCCCTAGGGTGCATGTGCGCGCGTTTTACAGGCGTATGTCTGCGTATTCTGAGGATGAAAAGATGTTAATGCACTTCTTCCAGGATAGCCTGTCAGGGCCATCGCTGGAATGGTACATGAGCTTGGAGCCTACTCAGATCAGGAGTTGGAAAGAGCTGGCAGAGGCTTTTGTTCGACATTATCAATATAATAGTGATCTCGCTCCTAACCGAGTCCAGTTGCAGAGCATGTCTCAGAAGTCTAGCGAGAGCTTTAAAGAATACGCCCAGAGATGGCGAGATCTGGCTGCTAGGGTACACCCTCCAATGGTGGAGCGTGAAATGATGGATATGTTCATAGGAACTTTCTCTGGAATGTACTATGATCGTCTGCTTAATTTTTCGATGAGTACTTTCTCTGAGTTGATCTTGATGGGGGAGCGCATTGAAAATGGGGTAAAGATTGGTAAAATTCAAGCAGGTGAGTCCAGTTCCGCGGGAGGTAATAAGAAGACGTTTGGCGGTAAAAGGCAGAGTGACACCAACGCTGTATACGGTGCTCGACGAAAGAATAAAAGTCAGAACTGGCGTCAGCAGTCGCAGGTTGCAAGTGTAACCATTCCAGGGCCTTCTCAGCAGCAGAGACAACAACCACCGCAGCAGGCTCAACAGCAGCCTAATAATAATCAGCGCAGACTTCAAAATCCACGACCGAGGAGAGTATTCGAAGTACCGCCGATATCATATGCAGAACTCCTTCAAACTTTGTTGAAATTGCAGTTAGTCGAGAAGAGGACCTTGGCACCACCAACTGGCCAGCCACCAGTCGGATACGATGTTAATGAGCACTGTGACTTCCATTCGGGTGCACCAGGGCACAATATTGAAAATTGCCTAGCTTTCAAGCATAAGGTACAGGACTTGGTTGATAGTACGGCTATTAACTTCGGGAAGGAAGGTCCCAATATCACGCAGCAGCCAATGCCCAAGCATGGTGGGGCTGGGGCCAACGCAATCATGGTAGATGATGAGTTGAACTTGGTTTCAGAAGTGAGCGAGCTGAAAACCCCTTTGAGTTTCGTAAAGCGGCGTCTATTGAAAGGAGGTGTCTACCCCGGTTGCAGCGAAGAGTGTGTTGACTGTTTGGTTCAACCAGAGGGCTGTGAGAAGCTAAAGAGGGGAGTTCAAAGTTTGATTGATAAAGGAACTTTGCAGTTTGATAGGGCTGTGGGGCGAGAGGAGTCTGTTGAGACAGAATCTGAGAAAGAGCGTAGGGAGGTTGCTACGATCACCATTCCGTTCAAATCAGTGACAATTTCAGCATCATCGAAAAGGCCGACCATTACTATTGCCAAGGCTAAGCCAATCCTTTTTGAAAGCACAAAAGCAGTCCCGTGGAGTTATGGTGCTGAGGTGTATTGTAATGGGGAAAAGATTGACTTGAATGATTCGCCTGCGGGATCCGTTGATAATATAGTGGGAGCGGGTGGTATAACCCGGAGCGGGAGAATTTTCACTTCACCTGAGGTTGAAGCAGAGAGGCTTGCCAGGGGTAAGAACAAAGTTGTTGAGGGGGAATCTTCGGGGAGTAAAGAGAAAGAGCCGATAACCAAAGATGTGGAAGAATTCATGAGGTTAATCCGCAAAAGTGATTACAAGATTGTAGATCACCTGCAGCAGACCCCGTCAAAGATCTCCATATTATCGCTGCTGTTGTGCTCTGAGGCGCATAGAAATGCCCTGTTGAAGGTACTGGAGACATCTTTCGTGCCGCAAGAGATTTCAGTTAATCAGCTGGAGGGAGTTATGGCACATGTTAACGCTGGGCATGGACTGGGATTCACGGATTTTGACTTAACGCCTCGAGGGCGTGATCATGATAATGCTTTGCACATCTCTATCGAATGTCGGGGCACTGTTCTATCCCATGTGCTGGTAGACACTGGGTCCTCGTTGAATGTGTTACCAAAGAAAGCTCTGTTGAAATTAGATACCCGTGGGTTGTTGTGCACACCTAGTGATTTGGTAGTGAGGGCCTTTGACGGAACAAGGAGGTCAGTATTCGGGTCAATAACGTTACCCATTCAGGTAGGTCCGGAGGTGTTTGATACAGTGTTTTACATCATGGACATACAGCCCGCATATAGCTGTTTGATCGGGAGACCTTGGATCCATGCCGCTGGGGCAGTAACTTCGACGCTCCATCAGAAGCTGAAATATATGGTTGAGGGGAGTATTGTGACGGTGTGTGGCGAAGAGGATATCTTAGTCAGTCATTTATCTTCTTTCAAGTATGTGGAGGTAGATGGAGAGATTCATGAAACACTGTGTCAGGCGTTCGAAGGGGTAAAGGTTAAAGAAGAAGCTCCAGTGAAGAGTGAAGAGCCAGAGGTGGCCGTCTCCTCATATAAAGAAGCCAAGGCGTTGGTACAAGCAGGAGAGACTCAGAAGTGGGGGCAGGTTCTGGACATTCCAGTGAAGCAAGACAAGTATGGCTTGGGGTACCGCCCATCTTCCTCGCAGAGTGCGCCTAAGTACAAGGGACCTGTTGTGTTCACGCCCGGAGGAGTTAGCTTTGAAAGGATTAATGCCGTGTCTGATACGGAGGAAGTGGATAGCGATTGCGACATGGACGCATGGATTCGACCCAGCACGCCGGGGCAAAGCCTATGCAACTGGTCCATCCAGGACGTCATCCAAGTCACCAAACAGTAATGCATTGTTTTTCAATCATTGTATGATCACATGCCTTGCCCGGGGCATCGATGATCTTGTCTTAGGGCCTAACTGTTTACCTGTATGTTTGCATGATCAATAAATGACGGCGTTTTTTACATTCAAATGTTGTGATCCTTTTCTTTCTGTTTTTATTTTTTAAAATGGCAGCGTGGTTATGCATTTTGCTTGTACATCATTTTTGAAGCACTTAACCGTTTCCCTCGCAGGATTCATGAATTTTCAGATGACACCGACCAAAAACTTCCTATGACTCGTTTAGACTTCGAGCATCCGATCTTCCAAGCTGAGGAGGAGATTGTGGAGGATAGCGACTTACCAGAAGAGCTTAGTCGGTTATTGAAGCAAGAGGAGAGAGTCATTCTGCCTCACCAGGAAGAGATTGATATTGTCAACTTGGGGTCTGAGGAATGCGTCAGGAATATCCGTATAGGGGCCGCGTTGCAAGAGGATATCAAGCAAGAGCTTATCGAGACGCTGCGTGAATACAGTGATATATTTGCTTGGTCCTATGAGGACATGCCGGGTTTGGATACTGATATGGTTGTTCATCGTCTGCCGTTGAAAGAGGATTGCCCACCCGTGAAGCAGAAGCTCAGAAGGACTTGTCCTGACATGGCCGTAAAGATAAAGGAAGAAGTGCAGAAGCAATGGGATGTTGGGTTCCTGGCTGTTACCACTTATCCCACTTGGGTCGCTAATATCGTGCCTGTGCCAAAGAAAGATGGCAAGGTTCGAATGTGCGTTGATTATAGGGATCTAAACAAAGCGAGCCCGAAGGATGATTTCCCACTGCCGCATATTGATGTGTTAGTTGACAACACGGCTCAGTTTTCAGTGTTTTCCTTCATGGATGGCTTTTCAGGGTACAACCAGATTAAAATGGCTCCGGAGGATATGGAAAAGACGACCTTTATCACCCCGTGGGGAACCTTCTGTTATAAGGTGATGCCTTTTGGTTTGAAAAATGCTGGGGCAACGTATCAGCGGGCTATGACAACGCTTTTTCACGACATGATGCACAGAGAGATTGAGGTGTATGTTGATGACATGATTGCCAAGTCTCAAACCGAGGAAGAACATCTGGTTAATCTGCTGAAGTTGTTCAAGAGGCTGAGGAAGTTCAGGCTGAGGCTGAATCCTAATAAATGTACCTTTGGAGTGAGATCCGGGAAGCTACTAGGGTTCATTGTGAGCAAGAAAGGAATCGAGGTCGATCCTGCAAAAATAAAAGCAATACAAGAGATGCCAGCACCGAGAACAGAAAAAGAAGTCCGTGGATTCTTAGGGAGGTTGAACTACATTGCTAGGTTCATCTCTCACCTAACGACCACGTGTGAACCATTATTCAAGCTGTTAAAGAAAGATCAAGCGGTAGTCTGGAACGATAATTGCCAAAGGGCATTTGAAAAGATAAAAGAATACTTGCAGGAACCTCCGGTGTTGATACCCCCAGTAGCGGGACGACCACTGATTATGTACCTGACGGTTCTGGAGAACAGTATGGGTTGTGTTCTCGGTTAACATGACGAGACAGGAAGGAAAGAGCATGCGATTTACTACTTGAGTAAAAAGTTCACGGACTGTGAATCTCGATACTCTATGCTCGAAAAGACGTGTTGTGCACTGGCATGGGTTGCCAAACGTCTAAGACAATATATGCTGAATCATACAACCATGCTGATATCGAAGATGGATCCGATCAAATATGTGTTTGAGAAGCAAGCGCTCTTTGGAAGGATTGCTAGATGGCAGATGGTATTGACAGAATACGATATCCAATATGTTTCCCAGAAGGCTATTAAGGGAAGTGTTCTGTCCGAGTATCTCGCCGAACAGCCAATTGAGGATTATCAGCCTATGAAGTTTGAGTTTCCTGATGAGGATATAATGTACTTGAAAGCTAAAGATTGTGATGAGCCGTTGCCTGGTGAAGGTCCTGAGCGGAGTTCCTAGTGGCAATTGATTTTTGATGGGGCTGTCAATTCGTACGGTAGCGGGATTGGGGCAATCATTACAACTCCCCACGGGTCGCACATCCCGTTCACAGCCAGATTGACTTTTTCAGTGACGAATAATGAAGCCGAGTATGAAGCTTGCATTATGGGGTTAGAGGAGGCTATCAATATGAGGATTAAGAATCTGGACGTATATGGGGATTCAGCATTGGTTATGAACCAGATTAAGGGAGAGTGGGAGACGCGCCAACCTAATCTGGTGCCGTACGTGAATTATGCGAGAAGGTTGCTACCTTTCTTTGACAGGGTGGAGTTCCATCATGTACCTCGGGCGGAGAATCAAATGGCGGACGCCCTTGCAACGTTATCCTCGATGTATAAAGTCAACCGCTGGAATGAGGCTCCACACATTGTCATCTCTCGCCTTGATAGGCCGGCCTTTGTGTTTGCCATTGATGAAGCATCTGACGGTAAACCGTGGTATTTCGATATACAGAACTTCTTGAAGAATAAGGAATATCCGGATGGGGCATCCAGTCGTGATCAGAAGACTCTAAGGAGATTAGCAGGCAACTTCTATCTGAATCCCGATGGCGTTTTGTATAGAAGGAACCACGATTTGGTACTCCTTCGATGTGTAGATGAGAAGGAAGCCAATTTACTCATGGAAGAGGTCCATGAAGGAACTTTTGGTACATATGCTGGTGGGCATGCTATGACCTGAAAGTTGTTGCGAGCAGGGTATTATTGGTTGACGATGGAAACGGACTGTTTCAGATTTGCCAAGCGGTGTCACAAGTGCCAGATCTATGCAGATAAGATCCATGTGCCACCCAGTCCACTGAATGTTATGGCTTCTCCGTGGCCCTTCTCCATGTGGGGAATTGATATGATTGGCAAGATTGAGCCTACTGCTTCTAATGGGCATCGCTTCATTCTGGTTGCGATCGATTACTTCACCAAGTGGGTGGAAGCGGCTTCTTACGCCAACGTGACGAAGCAGGTGGTGGCCAGATTTATCAAGAAGGATATAATTTGCAGATACGGTATTCCTGAACGAATCATTACTGATAATGGTTCGAATTTGAACAACAAGATGATGAAAGATCTGTGTCGGGATTTCAAGATCGAGCATCATAATTCATCTCCCTACAGACCCAAGATGAATGGCGCTGTTGAAGCGGCCAACAAGAACATAAAGAAAATTGTTCAGAAGATGGTGGTAACATATAAGGATTGGCATGAGATGCTGCCATTCGCTTTGCACGGTTATCGTACTACAGTGCGTACATCAACCGGGGCAACACCGTTCTCACTAGTATATGGCATGGAGGTTGTCCTGCCATTGGAGGTTGAGATACCATCTTTGAGGGTTTTGCTTGATGTTAAGCTGGACGAGGCAGAATGGGTGAGAAGCAGATTGAATCAGCTGAGCTTGATAGACGAGAAGAGACTGACATCCATTGCACACGGTAGGCTGTATCAGAGCCGGATGAAGAAAGCGTTCGACAAGAAGATTCGACCTTGAAGCTTTCAGACGGGTGATCTTGTGCTGAAGAAGATTCTCCCGCCGCAATCGGATCACAGGGGCAAATGGACTCCTAATTACGAAGGTCCATACGTCGTGAGAAAGGTCTTCTCCGGAGGAGCCTTATTGTTATCCACCATGGATGGTGAAGACTTTTCGTCCCCTGTGAACTCGGACGCAGTTAAAAAATACTTTGCTTAAAATTGACCCGCTGGACAGTAAAAAGAGAGCCCAGGCAAAAATGGGGCATCCTGGCAAACCAAAAACAGAATAAAAAGGTTCGGGAAAAAGTTAGGGATAAAATGGAAAAAATGTACACCCGCGAAGTCGAAAACCTACACTGGGCGGCTTCGGAAAAAAGGGGTATCCCGGTGAATCGAAAACCCGCAAAGGGCGATTCACGCAAAAGTTAGGGATTTAAGAAGCAAATGACTGCGGTCCAAGTTTGATGATTAGTGGTTTGGGAGCATCTGGGGGTCGATTATCCAAAGCAATTTCTTCCGAAGACAAAGATCGGGAAAGCGTCAGAGTCTGACGAGTCATAGGAGGATCGGTTCATGGTGTTCGTCTGTAACACGTTGCCGACATGTGTACAAATTTTATTCTGTATATTTGTATACTTCTGCATTTTGTGTATGTGTGACTACCTCTTTTCAGGAGTTGCATCTGATGTACAAATCTTGCCTATTCTCAGGCCGTTATCAATAAAGTGCTTTGTTCAGTGTAATGTGTGACTTTGGTTTTAATTTTTTGCAGTTTTGTTTGTAAAAAGCGCCAATGTTTTTGATAAACTTACATGCGTGTAACCAGGCGGGCCTCGGCCGATGATTGTTAAAACCAAAAATTACCTGAATGGTTGTCGTGGGTGACTACCAATATGTTTCTTTTTTTGCATAGCTTGCCTTGTGTTTGCTTGTTGGCTTTGGCAGGTATTCAAAAGCTCGCAAAGATCCCCGCCAGAGTCCATGGCAGGCCGGTACCCTCTCCAGAGGTTGAATGTTGTGTCTTCCCCAGTGAAGTCGCCCCGGGCAATATTGAATGTCGTCTCCCCAGGAGAGCGGAGATTGCGTCAAAGGAAAAGATCAATGTATCTTCAGCTCAGAATTGGCTTGTCAAGCTGAGCAGAGTCCTCCCTAGTGAAGGTCGAGATGGATGTGATCAACTCCCCAGAAAGTTCTTGTGCAGTGCAAATCAGAATGTGTAGTTCAATCCCCAGCTTAGTGACAGCGGGATGATTTCCCCAACTCAGTGATAGCGGGATGATGTCCCCAGCTCAGTGATAGCAGGAGAGGTTCACCACAGAGTGTGATCAGGTGGTTGGAGCTGCTGAAAGGAGTTTTCCCGAGCAGGATTGTCCTTTCTTTCCCCAGCAAGTCGCTCTTCCTCGTCAGGAGGATCGTCCTCAGCAGATTTTGGAGTTTTGAGTTCGTGAGCTATTTTCCTAGCAGGATGGTTATCCCCAGCGGAGTTAGTTCATCTTTCCAACATTTATTTTGTTGGAAGTGTATCGGTAGTATTCCGGTCAGCCCCAGCGGATCCAGTGTGTCTTCAGCATTTATTTTGCTGAAGCAACTCTTCGCATAAGCATGCATCATGAGCATTTGCACTTTACACGAGTACGTAACCGTTCCATGCAGTGTGGAAGCATTTCGTCATTATCAAACATGCATTGTTGAAGCATAAGCCAGGTGGTTACCTCTTCAGTTTCAGACATGTTGTTCCCTGCCGATAAGAGAAGTCGTGGTTCAGGAAGATGTTGATTCGTAGTCAAGGTACGCAGTGATCGTATTCGTACCATCTACGGGGTTCGTATTGTAATGCACGCAGTGCTCGTGTTGATTTTAAGATGCGGATTTGTGGCCCAAGTACGCAGTGATCGTATTTGTACCATCTATGGGGTTCATGTTGTGAAACACGCAGTGATCGTGTTAATCTTGGTGTGTATCAGTGGTCGGATGGCGCAGTGATCGTATTCGTCCCGATCTGAGAAGATTGCTTTGTAAGGCACGCAGTGATCGTGTTGGTATCATCCCGGGGTTTATTGGGCAGGACGCGCAGTGATCGTGTTTACCATACCATGTGATGTTTGTTGGTCGATATACACAGTGATCGTATTCGTCCGTTATATGCAGTGGTTATAGATCGACACGCAGTGATCGTGTTCGTCCAGTTTGGTTGGTCGGTATACGCAGTGATCGTATTCGTCCGTTATACGGTTTGGTTATGGGGTGAGGCACGCAGTGAACGTGTTCATCTGGTTGTTGGTGGCCGGAATACGCAGTGATCGTATTCATCCCATGTTTGAAGTTGTGTCACAGCATGCAGTGATCGTGTTTCCTCCAGTCAAGAGGGCCGTGACATGAAACGCGCAGTGATCGTGTTCAAACACGCAGTAATCGTGTTCAGGATGCGCAGTGATCGTATTCGTACAGCATGCAGTGATCGTGTTGATAGTACCATGGGAACTTGTGATGCGGAGCACGCAGGGATCGTGGCTATTGTATCAGTTGGTTTTGTTGGTCGGCATACGCAGTAATCGTATTCGTCCTGTTACATGGGTTGGTTTCGTGGCACGCAGTGATCGTGTTGACGTTATTTTGGGGGTTTGTTGGTCGAGACACGCAGTGATCGTATTTGTCTTATTGCAGCACACGCAGTGACCGTGTTCATCATATTGGTGGTTGAAGTACGCAGTGAACGTGTTCACCTCTTCTATGTGGATTTATCTCGTCTGGCACGCAGTAATCGTGTTTACCTCATCCGGTTGGATTTATAGTCGATGTGATTTTGGTTGTAACGCAACACGCAGTGATCGTGTTCGTCGTGTTTAAGTTTGTTTGTGGCATCAAGACACGCAGTGATCGTGTTCATTTTGTTACAGAGGATTGTTATGCCAAGCACGAAGTGATCGTGTTCGTCATGGCATATTCCCCTAGAAGAGTTGCTTGGTCAAGCATTTCTCTTTCTCCCCAGCCGAGTCCTTTCTCAGGGTGCTGTGGAAAGGGTATGTTGCAGATTTTGGGTGGTTACCCACAGTTGCCCCAGTAGAGGCGTAATCCCCAGCGGGGTGATCTTCAACGAGATGCTTGGTTAAGTTCCTTGTAGTCCCCGTCAGGGTATTCTTCGACAAGTCGCTTGGTTAAGTCACTTGTATTCCCCCATTTGAGTCTTTCTCAGGATGTTGTGGATTCAACATTATAAGACAGTAATACAGATTTTCGGGTGATTACCCATAATTCCCTCAACAGAGTTATGTTCCCCAGCAGGGTGGTACTTCAATGGGTTGCTTGGTTAAGTCCCTCATAGTCCCCAGCAGGGAGCTTGTTACAGGAGTTGTTTGGTTAAATTCCTCGTATTTTTCAACAAGGGTGCTCGGTTAAGTCCCCAATTTCCCCAGCAGGTGTTTGACGGCAGTCGTCAGAGTTGTCCCCTCAAAGTTGCTTAGTTAAGTTTCTCGTTTCCCCGCAGAGTCGGTTGTTCATGTCTTCGAACATTGTTTCGCTCGTTTCTTCAGGATACGAAAGGTTGATCAGTGAAGTCAACATGACAAGTGAAGTCAGTATTCTCCCGCTGGTTAGCGTGTGCTTGGTTGATAAGTGAGATCAACAGAGGTTGATAAGTGAGATCAATAGAGGTTGATAAGTGAGATCAACAAGGGTTGATAAGTGATATCAACAATTTTCTCGTTGTGTGGTGTATGCTCATTTCTTCGGATTGGAGTGGTCTGCGGACAACATCAGATTATTTTGCGAAAAAATAGATTGACAGAGGAGTGGTTAGTTGTTGCCGTGACAACAGAAGTCATTTCCCTGAAGGGTTTTTCCCAAGCAGTAGTCGTATTCGCAATTTATTTTTGCGGTTGGCAAATTTCCGGGTTCTTTCGTATTCAACCGTCTCGTACCTCGAAGGTCTGAAGGCTGCGCGCTCTTCATCCAATCGAGTCCAAGTCGCTTGAATAGGGGCAGCTGTTGCACCCCAAAATTTGCCCAACCTTTTCTAACCTAGGCTTATGTTTCAATTGCATAATCATTTGCATTGTTATCATGTATATAGTGTATTCATCTGCATTGCATAGCATAGGCAAGCCATCTTAATCAGGGGATCAAGTGCTATCCTTATCTCAAGAGGTATATTCAAGTGCTTCACTTATATTCAAGACTACTCAGATCATCAGAGGAAGTATGAGCTATGATCCAAGAGCATGAGGTGTGTATGGATGTTATGAAGACCCTAGATGATCATTTTTGAGGGGTAACCAAGTTATTGGAATGATTGCAAGAGCCTCAGTTGAAGTCAGTCAACTAGGGTCAACACCAGGTCAATCCTAGGTCAAAGACTTGTTTTGAAGGGCATCAAGGATCATTTGAAGATTGTGGGATTCATTATTTGCTACATGGATATGGATATGATGGTATCCTAAAGAAAAATCAAGAGGAGTCAAGGAGAAGAGGAGTTACCAAATTAGGGTTTCAGTGTAAAATCCCCTGATTTAGGTCAAACTTCAAAGCAGTGTAACTCAAGATGCAAGCTTCATATGAATTTCTGGTCCACATGAAACTTGTAGAGTATCTTCATAGCTTTAATTTTAGTGGTGGAAGTCATCAAGATGATTTATAGAACTCAAGTTATAGCTCTTGCAAGTTACAGGTCATCTGAGGACACTGAAATTTGTCTATGAAAGTTGTCTGTCTTCCAAGCTACTTTTGACCTTCAAGGAGATTTCAAATGGATTTCTGGCCAACATGAGAGTTGTTCCTTATTGTCTTAGCTTTATAGAAAGGTATGGTATGCCTTCATATGATTTGTGGAACTATACTTATGGTCTTGGCAAGCAAAGGGTATTTTGGTCATCTGAAAATTACAGGTCATTCTTAGTCTATGCCTAAAACTCATACAAGGAAGCTTCAAATGGAAAACTTCACAACATCAAACTTGATCCAAATGGAATTTTGATTCTAGAAAAGTGACCATGAAAGATTGGAAAGGCTCATAGCACAAGGTTTCAAAATTGGTGGATTTAATGAATAAAAAATGACCTAAAATGGAGATTTTTCATATTTTGACCAAATGGGGTGAAATTATAGGTCATTTTGATTGGAAAAAATGTTTTAAGAACATTGGCAAAAGTAGAATTTTGAGTTTGGTTCAAGATTTGAAAGATATGCATGGTTACTTACAAATGAAGTTACATAATCCAAATCCAAGGGAAAGTGTGCATGGGAAGGTTCTACAAACTTCTAGGGCTTTCTAAGCTCATGTATATATTGAATTGAAGAGATTCATGCCATGGTTGGTGATTCATTGTGCTCATAACACCAAGTTACACTTCAATCTTCCAATTTGCAAAAGCATCTCAAACTCCACAAAATCTCTATCAATTTCCATTTTTCTTGACTTGATCATCATCAATATCATTCATAGCTCACAATTCACACAAGAATTTGGCTGAATTGAGGAGAAATCGTGCCATACAACTTCTTCATCCAAGGTGCAAGAACTTTGGAATTGCTGAATTCAAGAGGATTGACCAAGAATCTTTGCATACAGAATCAAGATTTGAGTGTGTGGATCAAGTTCAGACCATTGCAAGCATCAGATTCAAGGATTTCCATACCTGTTTTCATCATCATACCAGGTTGGTTCTCTCATTCGAATTGGCTGAATTAGTTAGGATCATAGTGATTTGTTAGCATAGAACGGTTAAGATAGGTTAGATGATGGTTTTCTCAAAGTTTGGAGAAGTTTCATGGAGGTTGTTAATGGTGTATCAAAACTGTTAGAGCTTATAACAGCAAGAATATGGCACTACAAGCTTTCATATATGGCTTAAAATGACCAGTGTGAAGTATATATTAGGTTAGGATAAGATTTGGAAAGAATTGAAGTGGTTGATAACAGGTGATAATGGTGGAGTCAGCATCTTCCACCTATCGGGTTTGATTGTTAGTTGAGTTTTAGGAGAAATGGTTGGCATGGCTGTGTAGAGGGGAAGAAGTAGATCACTTTTGGTCTTTGAATCGTGTGAATTCATGGAGAATTGAGGGAGAACCAAGTTGTGGAAGGTGCGTGCATGGAGGAGGAATTTCTGAAACCCTAGGGTTTCTAAGGTTGAAGACGAAGCGAGAACCACACGATGGACTGTTTGACCTTGACTCTGAGACCAATCGTATGGCTGTGGTTTAAAGTTCAAAACGGAGGGAGATTCAAAAGGTGCTACGCACCGTTTCATTTATTCATTCTGAATGGGCTTTGAATCGCTTGCTATTCGTACCCCTCCAATCAAGCCCAATACCAATTTCAACTACATTTCTTGCTAACTGCACCGTTCAGGGTTTTTTTAAATTTTTTTGTTAAGCTTTCTGAGTCATTGGGCCCAGACGCGCTTGCTATGCGCGCCCCCAGTCTGGGCCCATTCCCTTATTTTAACTGATTTTCATTACTTGTTGCACCCTCATCCTTTTAATTCACATTTAATTTCTTTCAAAAATGTTAATTATTTCAAAAATCATAAAAAATTGGAAAAAGCTTGTTTTTAATTGGTTCTTTTTGTGGTAGATTCATAATTCTGTTAAAAAAAATAATAAATAATAAAAATAGCATTTTATTTTTTTTTAATATTTTTTGTGCATTTTTCTTGTAAATAGCTTTTTAATGAGTTTAGTTTAGTGCATAATTTTGTTGATTTTAGTTCTATTAGTTCCCTTTAGATTTAGGACCCATTCTTTTTAGGGTGATTAGCTTAGGACTTCAACTTGTATATAGGATTTAATTCATAATTTTAGGATTAATTTTTTGGTGATTTGATTAGGTGAGATTAGTGTGATCATGAATTAGGGTTTTAGGTGAACATAGGTGAGATAGATCATTTCTTTTAGGAATTTTGATTTGATTTTGGGGTATGGGGCTATAGGGGTTATGGGTATAAGATAGATCCCTTAGAAAATATTAGGATTCCCCTACTGCTATCAGTATATTGCTTATATTTGTTTGACTGTGTGGTGTGCCCTCTTTAGGGTTATTATTTTGTCTGTGTGGGGTATTGGGTTTGTTTGGGACTTGGGGTTTGAGCTGAAGACTGAGATGATGAAGCCCATTTGAAGATCAGAGATTGAAGACCAACTTCCAGAGTTGATGAGGAGTATCTCTTGCTGGCAGCTGTTGAAGTTTCTAGGATCTAGGAGTTAGGCAGAACTCTAGAGTAGAAAACTTGATTCTCAAACACGGAAGGTCTTGATCTGCCTCCATCCTTCTCTGTGATGCAGAGTCTCTCTAAGACACTCACCCCCTTCCTTTGGAAGGCTTGGTGATAGTGTCTAAGGGATAGAACTCTTGAGAGAAATATTCTTTGTGTTGATAGCAGTCTGTTTGCCACCTTTGGTGGTCAACTAATTGCTTAACACCCAGTTCATTCTTGTGATTGGTTCCCCAGCTCGGAGAGTAGGACTTGAAGAAAAGCCATTGGGAGATTGAAGATAAAGACTTATGTCTGCTGGAAGCCTGAAGATGGTTGCTGATGCTGATGAAGATTGCTTTTGCTGTTTAGCTTTTAGCTGTTTTAATTTTGATGTATTGTGTGAATTTCCCGGACTGTATTGTTTGCTGTTTAACCTGTTGGGTTGAAAGTGAAATCTGTTCACTTTTGCCTATTGTTTTCTAGGTTCGAGGTTGAGTGGGACTCCCTTGCCTCGCTTGTATTGTTGCATCCATGCATTTTAATGCTTTATTGTATATATCTGCTGTTTCTGTTTCCGTTTATCCCGTAGGATCTCTGTTTCTCTCTGCGCAAGAGAGGAATATGATAAACATTAGGTTTAACCCATGCATGATAACATTAGGGTAGAGTTTATTCCCTTTTTCAACCCTAGGATTTGTAGAGTGTCATCTCTTCTTCCTTCAAAACAACAGAAAAACATTAATAAAGGTTATAACAGAGATTAATTCATTTCTTCCGTCAAAAGATTTGAACAAACATCAACCTTTTTGCAATAAGAAAACCCTTGTTTAAGGTGAGATTTTTCATAAAAGACGCTTGAACAGCTTGTGTCGTGCGTAGCCCGAACTACGTTTGCTCTGATCTTCCATGCTGTGTGGAAGTACGTAGGCATAGGATGTGATATCCTAGCGAGCAACCTTCCCCTCCTTTCACCCGTAGTTAGGCGAACTACGTTGACTCTGATTTCTCGTTCTAGACGGGAATACGTAGGCATAAAGTGCGATGCTTTGCCGAGTCATGTTTTCTTTTCTTTTCAGCCCTCATCCTTTAGTTTAGATAGAAGTGTAATCCGTACAAACCAAGCAAGCGTGGATCCCATCGAGTACGATGGACGTGAGGGGTGCTAATACCTTCCCCTTGCGTAACCGACTCCCGAATCCAGGTTTTGGTTGCGACGACCATACCTTTCCCGTCTTTGCGGTAGGTTTACTTCGAGCGTTTCCTTTCCCTCCTTTGGGATAAATAACGCACGGTGGCGACTCTTCTGTCAGCCGGCGCCGATTTTCGCAGTAGCGACACCAATAACGAAGCCGAATACGAAGCTTGTATCATGGGGCTTGAAGAAGCCATTGATTTGCGAATCGAAAATCTGGATGTATACGGAGACTCAACTCTGGTGGTGAATCAAATAAAAGGAGAATGGGAAACACGTCAGCCTAATTTGATACCATACATGAATTGCGCGAGGAGATTGTTGCCCTTCTTTGACAAGGTTGAGTTGCATCATGTACCGCGAGCAGAGAATCAGATGGCTGACGCCTTGGCCACATTGTCTTCCATGTATAAAGTCAACTTCTGGAATGAGGCTCCCAGAATTGTTATCTCTCGGCTTGACAGACCCGCCTTCGTATTTGCCATTGACGAAGCATCTGATGATAAACCCTGGTATTTTGATATCCATAATTTCCTGAAAAACAAAGAATATCCGGCTGGGGCATCCAGTCACGATCAGAAGACTCTCAGGAGATTCACGGGTAATTTCTATCTGAATCCAGACGGTGTCCTATACAAGAGAAATCACGACTTGGTGCTTCTACGTTGTGTAGACGAGAAAGAGGCAAAGTTGCTCATGGAGGAAATACATGAGGGTACATTTGGTACGCATGCTGGTGGGCATGCTATGACGAGGAAGCTGCTGCGGGCATGTTATTATTGGCTAACTATGGAAACCGATTGTTTCAAGTTTGCGAAGAGGTGTCATAAGTGCCAGATTTATGCAGATAAGATCCATGTGCCTCCGAGTCCTCTGAACGTGATGTCGTCACCGTGGCCATTCTCAATGTGGGGAATCGACATGATTGGAAAGATCGAGCCGACGGCATCTAACGGACACCGGTTCATTTTGGTAGCAATCGATTATTTTACCAAATGGGTGGAAGCGGCATCCTATGCAAATGTGACCAAGTAGGTGGTAGCCAGGTTTATCAAGCGAGATATCATTTGCAGATATGGAATCCCCGAGCGGATAATTACCGACAACGGTTCAAACTTAAATAACAAAATGATGAAGGAGCTGTGTCAGAGTTTTAAGATCGAGCATCACAACTCTTCTCCTTATCGACCCAAGATGAATGGCGCTGTTGAAGCGGCCAATAAGAATATAAAGAAGATTGTTCAGAAGATGGTGGTGACCTATAAGGACTGGCATGAGATGCTACCTTTTGCTTTGCACGGTTATCGTACGACGGTACGCACATCAACCGGGGCAACCCCGTTCTCGTTGGTATACGGAATGGAAGCAGTATTACCACTGGAAGTTGAGATTCCTTCCCTGAGGGTATTACGAGATGTCCAACTGGACGAGGCAGAATGGGTGAAAGACAGGTTAAACCAGCTGAGTTTAATGGATGAGAAGAGGTTAGCTTCTCTAGCATATGGTCGGTTGTACCAGAGCCGAATGAAGAAAGCGTATGATAAAAAGATACACCCTCGGAGCTTTCAGATGGGCGACCTTGTGCTAAAGAGGATTCTCCCGCCACAGGCAGATCACAGGGGCAAGTGGACCCCCAACTACGAAGGGCCATACGTTGTCAGAAAAGTCTTTTCAGGAGGAGCTTTGTTGTTGTCCACCATGGACGGTGAGGACTTTACGTCGCCTGTGAATTCGAACGCAGTTATAAAATACTTTGCTTGAAATTGACCCGCTGGACAGAAAAAAGAGAGTCCATGCAAGAATGGGGCATCCTGGCAAACCAAAAACAGAATAAAAGGTTCGGGTAAAAATTAGGGATAAAACTAAAAAATGTACACCCGCGAAGTTGAAAACCTACACTGGGCGGCTTCGGCAAAAAGGAGTATCCCGGTGAACTGAAAACCCGCAAAGGGCGGTTCACGCAAAAGTTAGGGATTTGAAAAGCAAATGACTGCGGTCCGAATTTGATACTGCGGTGCGCATTGGTGCGGGAGAATATACCTGAGGGGTCGATTATCAGATACAATCTCTTCGGAAGTGTGAATACCGGGAAAGCGCTAGAGTCAGGCGAGTCATAGGAGGATCAGCTCATGATGTTCGTCTGCATCACGTTGCCGACATGGGTGCAAATTTGATTTGTCATTGTATTTATGCTTCTTGTGCATACTTGTATATTTGTTGTGCGTAGCTTCCTCTTTTCAGGAGTTACATCCCGTGTACAAAACTCTGCCCATTCAGGGGCCCAATCAATAAAACGTGTTATTCAGTATTTGATGCTTGTTCTTTACTGTTTTGTACATGACAAACGCCAATGGTTAATAAAACTAGCAAGTGCATAACATCGCTGGCCCTTGCCAATAATTGCTAAAACTTTGAATTGACTGAAAATGATGTCACTGACGCTAACCTAAATAGATTTGGTTGCATAGACTTGTCTTGTCTCGTTTGTGGTGTTGCAGGGTTCTTGACCATACAAAGTGGACGATCAAAAGATTGCAGTACTAACCAGAAGCTCGTAACGGAAAGGCTTGATCGTTACGTGAAATGAATCCCCACGCAGGTCGCGCTTCATTCCCTGAAGCTGAGATGACAATGTTCCTTACTGAGGAAGGATCAAATTCCCCAGCTAGTCGTAGCTTATCCAAAGGGCATTCTCCAGCAAGGTCGTTTACCCTCAGCAGAATTGATGATTCCAAAAATCGAAGGCTGCATTCAGACAGTGTGGTGTCCCCCGAAAGGGTTCCCCATCCCGAGCAGAGTGGTTTAGCCTCAGAAGACTAATAGTTCCAAACTTGTGAGTTGTACCCAGACAGTCTACTCTTCCCAGTAGAGATTCCCTTCCCAGTAGGGTCATTTATTCTCCCCTCATCGGAGTCAGTTGATTTTCCCCAAGAGAGTCGTTTCGTCCTCAGCGGAGTTCTCTCTTTTCAGCAAGTGTTCTTTTTCCTCCCAGTGGAACTCGAAGGTTAAGACTCTCCCCGACAGAGTTGGTTGTGTGTCCTGGCATTTATTTTGCCGGAGTACATTGTGATACCCGTTCACTCCCCCAGCATGGTGGCATTTGTCCTCGACGGCAGATTTGATGAAGCAAGCTTGTTAGAGCTATCCCAGCAGTTCGAGCCTGCATTTGCATCGGCATATAGTGTCATATTTGCATCCACCGAACAAAAAAAAAACGCGTAGCATTTCCATGTTGTACGGAGCATTACGCCATTATCAAACAAACGCATTTTGAAACATAGATCAGGTTGGTTGATTTTTGCTTTCAGGTGTGGTTCTCAATAGGAGTATGGAGCTCTAAAAGCTTAGATGTTACCAGACAATCGAGGTCTCGCCGGGAGACGTGTGACGACATAGTTCAGTTTATTATTTTCCCCACAGAGTTGCCAATTGAGGCAGTATCGTATCCGGCCAGCGGAATGTTTCTTCAAGTTTGTTGTTGCGGCAGCGTTTCAGGTTTTCATAAAATCAAAGTTCAGAAGTAGCTACTTGTTATCTAAACGAGTGTTTGATAGTTATTTTCGGAATATCCCCAGCGGAGTTAGTTACTGCAGAGAATAGGCAAAAAAACTATGTCCGAGATACTTTTTCCTGTGTGATGGGCAGAAGAATAATTTTCCTGTGTGATGGGCAGAAGAATAATTTTCCTGTATGATGGGCAGAAGAAAATTTTCCTGTGTGATGGGCAGAAGAATAATTTTCCTGTGGGATGGGCAGAAGAATAATTTTCATGTGTGATGGGCAGAAGAAAAATTTTCCTGTGTGATGGGCAGAAGAATACTTTTCCTGTGTGATGGGCAGAAGAATAATTTTCCTGTGGGATGGGCAGAAGAATAATTTTCCTGTGTGATGGGCAGAAGAATAATTTTCCTGTGTGATGGGCAGAAGAAAATTTTCCTGTGTGATGGGCAGAAGAATAATTTTCCTGTGTGATGGGCAAAAGAATAATTTTCCTGTGCGATGGGCAGAAGAATAATTTTCCTGTGTGATGGGCAGAAGAATAATTTTCCTGTGTGATGGGCAGAAGAAAATTTTCCTGTGTGATGGGCAGAAGAATAATTTTCTTGTGGGATGGGCAGAAGAATAATTTTCCTGTGGGATGGGCAGAAGAATAATTTTCCTGTGTGATGGGCAGAAGAAAAATTTTCCTGTGTGATGAGCAGAAGAATAATTTTCCTGTGTGATGGGCAGAAGAATAATTTTCCTGTGGGATGAGCAGAAGAATAATTTTCCTGTGTGATGGGCAGAAGAATAATTTTCCTGTGGGATGGGCAGAAGAATAATTTTCCTGTGTGATGGGCAGAAGAAAAATTTTCCTGTGTGATGGGCAGAAGAATAATTTTCCTGTGTGATGGGCAGAAGAATAATTTTCCTGTGTGATGGGCAGAAGAATAAATTTTCCTGTGTGATGGGCAGAAGAATAATTTTCCTGTGTGATGGGCAGAAGAATAATTTTCCTGTGTGATGGGCAGAAGAAAATTTTCATGTGTGATGGGCAGAAGAAAAATTTTCCTGTGTGATGGGCAGAAGAATAATTTTCCTGTGTGATGGGCAGAAGAATAATTTTCCTGTGTGATGGGCAGAAGAATAATTTTCCTGTGTGATGGGCAGAAGAAAAATTTTCCTGTGTGATGGGTAGAAGAATAATTTTCCTGTGTGATGGGCAGAAGAAAATTTTCCCGTGATATAAACAGAATAGTGTTCCCGTATTGTATAGGCGGACGAAGTGTTACTAAGTCGATGCATGTTTCCCGTGAGAGATAGGCAGAGGAGCTCTTCAGTACCTAGACGAAGGATTTCCCCGTAAGGAACACAATATAGAATTGTGTTCTTATATTCGACAAAAATACTTCTCCTAGTGAAGTCAATTCCGGTATTAACAAGATAGCGTTGAAATCAGATTTGTAGATAGTATTCCCCAAATAGTGGTACAGTTTATTTCCCAATTTATTTTTGCAGTTGGCAAATTTCCGGGTTTATTTGTATTCAACCATTCCGTACCTCGATTGGCTGAAGGCTCCGGGCGTTTCACCCAGTCGGGTCCAAATCGCTTGAATAGGGGCAGCTGTTGCACCCCAAAATTTGACCAACTTATTTCACCTGATTCTATGTTTCATAGCTTTAGCATTTGCATATTAGATCATGTATATAATTCATTCATCTGCATAGCATAGCATGGGCAAGCCATCCAACAAGGGATCAAATGCCATTCTTATGTCAAAGAGCATGTCAAGAGGTTCTTATTCAAGTTCATGACTATCCAGGTTACCAAGAAAGAAAGAGAAGTTAGTGGACCAATCAGTGGGTTTCTCTCCTATCCTGAGGGGGTTTAAAGACTATCAAAGAGGTTGTGGGCCATGAACTGAGGGCATGGAATGTATATAGACATCATGGAAGACCTAGAGGGTCATTTTGAGAGTGAGACAAGTCATTGATGTGATTACAAGAGTTACAAGTGAAGACAGTCAACTAAGGTTTCATCTGGGTCAACCCTGGGTCAACCCTAAGTCAAATGCTTGATTGAAGGGCATCAAGGCCTATCTGAAGAGTGTGGGGGTCATTATTTGATATGTGGATATGGATGTGGTGTTGTGCCAAGGAGAAATCAAAAGAAATCAAGAAGAAGAGAAGTTTCTGAATTAGGGTTTCTGAGTAAAAGCCCTTGGTTTAGGTCAAACTTCCAAGCAAAGTGATTCAAAATTCAAGTCTCAAATGGATCCTTGGCCAACATGAAACTTGTAGAGTATCTCAAGACCTTTAATTTGAGTTGTGGAAGGAATCAAGGAGATTTGTAGAACTCAAGTTATGGTTCTTGCAATTTACAGGTCATCAGAGGCATCTGAAATTTGTCTGTGGAAGTTACTTGACTTCCAAGCAACGTTTGCACCTTAAGGAGTTTTCAATTGGATTTTTGGCCAGCATGAAAGTTGTTTCTCATGATCTTAGATTTCTAGAAAGGTATGGTATGCCTCAATCTGATTTGTGGAGCTCTACTTATGATCTTGGCAAGCCAAGGGCATTTTGGTCATTTGGAGGTTATAAGTCATTTCAAGCATAAGGCCATATCTCCTACTTCCAAGCTTCAAATGGAAAAATCTTCAACATCAAACTTGCTTATAATGATGTTTTAAGGCTAGTAGGGAAGTCATGAGATGTTGAAAAGGCTCATATCAAAAAGTGATAAAAATGGCCTAAAAATGAGGCATAAGTTAATTCAAGTGAATTTGAAAAATGGAAATCCCAAGTTATAAGTCCAAACCATGTCATGTAATGGGTCATTTTGACTCCAAATGACATTATAAGAACAATGGTTCAGCCACAATTTTGATTTGAGGCTTGCATCATAGGGTTGCTTTGGAAAAGTCTTGCTTGCATATTAGGGTACCAAACCAAAACAAGGAAAAACTCAATACACAAGGAAAATATGCATTGTAACTAATCCAAAATATCACTTGCCTCGCTTGTACTGCTGCATTCATGCATTTTACTGCTTTACTGTATATATGCTGTTGTTTTTCTGTTTATCCCCTTAGGATCTCTGTTTCTCTCTGCGCAAGAGAGAAATATGACAGACATTAGGTTCTCATCCATGCATGACAACATTAGGATAGATTTTGATTCCCTTTTCAACCATAGGTTTTAGAGTTGCTGTTTCTCTTCTTTCTCAAAACAATAAGAAAAATACAGTAAAAGGATAAACATCAATAAAAAACAGTTCTTGCGTAAAAGACTATAAACCAATCAAAGACGTCATTTTTGTCCGCTTGGACTCTTAATCAGGAGAAAACCCTTTTCAGAAGGAGATAAAAACAATCAAGACAAACTTGTGTCGTACGTGGCCCGAACTACGTTTGCTCTGATATTTCATGATGTATGAAAGTACGTAGGCATAGGATGCGATATCCTAGCGAGCAACCTTCCCCTCCTTTCCAGTAGGTAGGCGAACTACGTTGACTCTGATTTCTCGTTCCAGACGGGAATACGTAGGAATAAAGTGCGATACTTTGCCGAGTCATTTTATTTTCTTTTAACCCCAGACCTGTAGAATAGATAGAATAACAATCCGTACTAGAAAACAAGCGTGGATCCCGTCGAGTACGACGGACGTGAGAGGTGCTAATACCTTCCCCTTGCGTAACCGACTCCCGAATCCAAGATTTGGTTGCGATGACCATTCCTTTCCCGTCTTTGCGGTAGGTTTACTTCGAGCGTTTCCTTTCCCTCCGTTGGGATAAATAACGCACGGTGGTGACTCTTCTGTTCAGCCGGCGCCGATTTTCGCAGTAGCGACAGTTGGCGACTCTGCTGGGGATCCAACGTCCCCTAAGCGAGTCAATCCTAGCGCTTGTTTTCCCGTCGAGGATTTTGTATGGATTTGCTTTTCAGTCATTTACTTTCAGCATTATTTTATTCTGATTATGGCTGTGGGTATGTTGGAGTTCTGTTATTGAGAGATAAGTCGGACCTGGGCTTTAGTGCACCTAGAATTAGAGTGGAAAGTAGCGGGCGCGCACATGCTTTGCATGTCCTAGTGTCTCGCAAAATCCACACTCAGACGAGGTTCTTCTGGTTGGCTTCTTGTCCCACCCATTGGGTGGCATGGGATGCTGGTTAGTTGGATTGTCGACTCTGGGAACCGATCAATTGGAAGTTGGCTAAGTGAGGTCTCTTCAGGATTTGATGATGCCACTCCTTCTGGGAATCGTATCATCAACCCTGAAAGTCTGTGACGCCGACGACCGCATAGGATGCCATACCATTGCCAGTTGCTAGGACACCTACCTGTGAGGGGGTTTGGGGCTATGCAGGTAACTAGACCTCCAGATACCGGTTTGTTTCTTGATTTGAGATTCAGGTTACTTATGGACAGTTGAAGGGTCTATCAGAGACCAAGTGGAGTTATGTTACTGGGTCTAGCAGAGACCAGGGTTGGAGTTTATATATGGGGTCTGTCTAAGACCATGGTTTGAAGAATATTGGAGGGTCTGTTGGAGACTTTGTTCTTGGTGTGATTTGGGCTTCTCAGCCAGGGCACTTTGGTCCTTTGTTGTATCTTATTTGCATTGCATTGTTTGCATAACCATTACCATGTGCATTTCATTAACGTGTGTCTGTGCTGTAGGTGAATTTGCATATTCCCTGATTCTAGTGTCCGGACTTCTGATTATTGGTCATGGCTGGTTTGAGAAGGACAGTTGCATACAAGTTACCTACCCCTGATGTTACTCCCCTACTTGGTTTGATTTCCCTTGCTAATGAGGATGTCCGGAGAAGCTTCAGGAAGAGTTACGGAAGACTGTTGAGATTGGTTTGCAAACCAACTGATGTGGGGCTGAATAGGCTGTATACTTTTATGCAATTTTATGACCCTGCATTGAGATGCTTCACTTTTAAGGACTTTCTTCTGGGGCCCACCTTGGAAGAGTACGCAGAGTTTATTGAGCTGCCAGTACAAAATAAGGTTCCTTTCATTCACTTTGACGCTAAGCCCAAGTTAGAGGACTTAGCAGTGGCTTTACACATGGACGCTTCTGAGCTATTGGTGACTTCTTGGCGCGGGGTTCCAGGCTTCTCCCTCCAGTTTCTGATTGGTAAAGCCCAAGAATACGCCAAGAGTGGATGCTGGATAGTCTTTAATGCTGTTTTGGCTCTATGCATCTATGGGATAGTGTTGTTTCCCAACTTCCCGAATTTTGTGGACTTTGATGCCTTTCATTTGTTTGCTGCTGGAAACCCTGTACCCACATTGATCGGGGATTTCTACCATTCGTTGCATTACAAAAATGAGAATAGGAGAGGCAAGAACGTCTCTTGTTGTGTACCCTTGCTGTATATGTGGTTTGAGAGTCATCTTCCCAAGAAGGGTATCTTTGCTGAGTCTGCAGATACGGTGGATTGGTCTGAGCAGCTGATGGGACTTTCTTCAGAAGATGTTGGCTGGTTTGACAGAGCTTTATTGGGATCTGAGATTATCTACAGCTGCACTGGATATCCTAATGTTCCTCTGATTGGGAGGAAAGGGTGCATTAATTACAATCCATCATTATTGATCAGGCAATTCGGTTATGCTCTGAAAAGCCCGCCAAAGGAGGAAGAAATACAGGAATCTCTGTATTTCACCGGTGACTTGAGTGGGGAATTATTAGCCAAGCTTCAGCACGCTTGGAATCATATCTGCAGAAGAGGGAAACCATTGCTAGGCAAGAATGATTGTCACGCCTATATGCCATACAAGGTGTGGATCCAGGAGAGAGTAAGACAGGTACAGATGCCCTTTCCAGCAGTATCACGTCCTGTTCCCATTCCAGTGGAGGAACCTACTACTGTAGCCGTTGAGGTCTATGAGCGGGTCGTGAAAGAAAAAGAGGACTTGATAAAGATCAATGAAGAGTTAGAAAAAGAACTGGCTCAGATGCGTAGTGAGAAGAATAAGGCTGTGTATTCTTTCCAACAGCAGACTGAGTTAGTAAACAGGCTAGGTGCTGAATTGACCGAAGAGAAAAAGAAGCGTGAGCGCCTGGGGAAAGAATTCATAAGTTCTCATGATATGTTGGAGTCCAAGAAGAAGGCACTCGATACCGCCCACCGGGAAATCTCTTCTTGCAACAAAACATGGAATGCTACACTAACCAACAACAAAAAGAGGGAAGACAAATTGAAGCAGCAAATTTCTGAACTCGAAGATCAGTTGAAGGCTAGCAATAAAAAGTATGAAGAGGAGGTGATGGAAAGATATAGACTTCAGAACTCATTGAACAAGGCCATCGAGTGCAAGAAAGAGGTTGTGTCTCAGAAACGAAAGCTAGAGGATCGCTTCGGAGAAGGGGCACGGGAGGAATCTGCTGGTGATTTACGACGTGTTCTCAAGCGAAGAGATCTACTCGTTGAGGGTTTGCTTACCCGACCAAGTCATCCAGAGACTAAGAGGTTATTAGAGGAGTACCAGGCACATGGGAGCACTTGACTATTTCATGTATTAATGTGTATGCTTTATTTGCATTGTGCTGACCATCACCAGGATTGTTGGTTGAGGTCATGCCTTCTTATTGTATGCTCATTGATATTGTATTCCTGACTTGATGGGTTTCTCTGAAATGTATGAGGTGTTTTCTATGATTCGGCTCCGAACTTCGTATTGCTGTCACTGGCACCACACTGACACATTCGCACTAGAATTGGGGAGTGATATTCCCTAATGCACAGACACATGTCACATTTGCATTCACATTCATATTGCATTACAGGTGATTATTGAACTGTATCTCATTTCCTGCACCGTACAGGTCTTTTCAGGATTGAAAGTCAACGCCCGCACCGATACTCTACTCGTACCAACTCTAAAAGAGTTATGGATCAGATGCATAATGAAATGCAGGACATGCGTGAGAAGCTGGCGCTATTCATGCAGACAATGGAGACCATTGTGAAAGGCCAGGAAAACTTGCAGGCTTTGGTGCAGCCTTTGCTGATGAGAAATGTTGGGCACGGAAATTAAGACCACAATTCTGTGCAGGTTGACACTATTCACGGGGATGGTACTCCTACACCGGTAGCTCCACCTGTGGCGAACATACCTGCTGTGAATGTGAACAACGGCGCTTCCGCCGGGAACGGTAACGCAGGAATCGGTAACGAGACTGGCGTCAACAACGTTGGGTTCGGAGATGCCAATCTAGGTGGTGATAATATTGGAGGTAATGGCTTCGGTAACAACGGATTTGGCTATAACAACCAGGGGTTTGATCATGCTGGGAAGTACGGCTTCAACGCTCAGGGCTTCGGACAGGATGGATTTGGTAATACCAATCAGGGTTATGGCGGATTCGGTAACGGGAATGGTGCTGGAATGATGTCTTTTGGACCTGCCGGAGTCGCTCCAGTGTATGGTAACAGGGGGCGGGGCCCTATGATGAATCAGACTAGATTTGGCCGTAACAACGGGTATGATGGATACGGAAATGGGAATGGTAATTGGATAGAAGATCAGCAAGAAGATGCTTTCTCTGGTGGAGGCTTTAAAGGTCCTGTAGATGACTCTCAGAGAATCAAGATGCTCGAGGAGCAGATGAAAGGTGTTGTGAATCAAAGTGCTGTTGGTTTAGATATGACCACAATGGGTCTGGTGCCTGGCCTAAGGGTACCGCTAAAGTTTAAAGCTCCCACATTCGACAAATATAAGGGGGATACCTATCCCAAGGTGCATGTGCGATCATACTATAGAAGGATGTCGGCTTATTCAAACAATGAGAGGATGTTGATGCATTTCTTTCAAGACAGCTTGTCTGGTCCTTCCCTTGAATGGTACATGGGATTGGAGCCTACTCAGATAAAAACTTGGAAGCAGCTGGCTGAAGCGTTTGTGGCTCATTATAAGTACAATAGTGACTTGGCACCCAACCGGGTCCAATTACAGGGGTTGTCCCAGAAGAAAGACGAGAGCTTCAAAGAATATGCGCAGAGGTGGCGCGACATGGCTGCACTAGTTCATCCTCCTTTGGATGACAAAGAAATGAATGATATGTTCATAGGAACATTTACTGGTGTGTTTTATGATAAGTTGTTTCATACTTCCTTGGGCAGTTTCTCGGACCTAATCTTGATGGGTGAGAAAATTGAAAGCAATATTAAGATAGGGAGATTCCAAGCTGAGGAATCTACTTCAGCTGGCAGTAACAGAAGAGCTTTCGGTGGTCGCCGTCAAGGTGATGCAAGTGCAGTATTCGGGGGCCGAGGCCGAGGCCGGGGCAGAGGGCGGAATCAGTACAATCATCCGCAACAGGTGGCAAGTGTCACAATCCCATTTCATCAACAACCGATACCACTACAGTAGATACCACCACAGCAGCAGAGGCCAAATCAGGGACAGAGGAGATTTCCTAACACGAGGCCGAAAAGAGTATTTGATGTACCTCCTTATACGTATGCGGAGTTACTCCAAACATTACTGGGTTTGAATTTGGTGGAAAAGAGGACTATGGCGCCAATGTTGGGCACTCCTCCGTTTGGTTTTGATACGAATAAGCACTGTGAGTTCCACTCCGGGGCTCCTGACCATGACATAGAGACTTGCCATGCGTTCAAGCATTTGGTGCAAGATCTGTTGGATAGCAAGGCCATCAATTTTGGGCAAGCAGGTCCAAACATAGTACAACAGCCCATGCCCAACCATGTGACAAATGCTATTTTGACTGAGGAGGGTCTGAACTTGATCATGAATGTTGATGACCTAAAGACACCGTTGTGTGAGATAAAGAGCAGATTATTGAAAGGAGGTGTGCATCCGGGCTGCGATGAGTTTTGCCTAGAGTGTTGGACCCAAGCTGGAGGTTGTGCTGAATTGAAGAAGGGTATTCAGACCTTGATAGATGAAGGCACGTTGCAATTCGACAGAACGGAAGTTGAGGAACCTGCAGAGGTATTAGCGGATGAGCAAAGTGATGTAGCTACCGTGAAAATCCCCCGAAAAACAATAACTATAACGGCGCCAGCCAGGCGACCGCCGATCACTATCACCAAGGCAGAACCAACCCCTTATGAGAGCACTAAGGCAGTACCCTGGACGTATGGGTTGGAAGCATACTGTGATGGGGTGAAAATTGATATTAGTAAACAGCCAGTTGAGGTTGTAGACAACGTCGTCGGGACCGGAGGGATGACGAGAAGTGGGAGAATTTTTATATCGCCTGAGGTAGAGGCTGAACGATTGGCGAAAGGAAAAGGAAAAATGAATGAGGATGTCCCCGTGCCGAGGAACGAAAAAGAAACGTCACTGAAAGATGTAGAAGAGTTTATGCGCCTTATTCGTAAGAGTGATTATAAGATTGTTGAGCACCTTCAACAGACGCCATTGAAGATATCCATACTGTCGCTGTTATTGTGTTCCGAAGCCCATAGGAATGCACTGTTGAAAATTCTGGACACGTCGTTTGTACCCCAAGATGTTTCTGTGAATCAGTTGGAGGGGGTGTTGGTGCGCGTGAACGCAAACCATAGCTTGGGATTTACGGATTTTGATTTGACCCCGAGGGGGAGAGAGCATAACGTGGCGTTACACGTCTCAGTTGAATGTAGGGGCTCAGTCATGTCCCACGTACTGGTAGATACCGGATCTTCCTTGAACGTGCTGCCAAAGAAAGCAATGATGAAATTGGACATCAGGGGGATCATTTGTATGCCTAGTGACTTGGTGGTCAGGGCATTTGATGGTACACGAAGGTCAGTCTTTGGATCTATAACGTTACCTCTCCAGGTGGGGCCGGAGGTTTTCGAAACTGAATTTTACATCATGGACATCCAGCCAACATACAACTGTCTTCTCGAACGACCATGGATCCATGGTGTTGGGGCAATCACATCTACCTTGCACCAAAAGCTGAAATACATGGTAGGGGACAGTGTGGTCACGGTCTGTGGAGAAGAAGATATATTGGTCAGCCATCTGTCATCATTTAAGTACGTAGAAGTCGACGGCGAGATTCATGAAACACCCTGTCAAGCCTTTGAAGGGTTGCACATCAAAGACAAAGTTCCAGGGCCGAGTAAAGCGTCAGAGGTGGCCGTCTCGTCATACAAGGAGGCTCAGGCTCTAGTGAAGACTGGTGAGACAAAAGGCTGGGGCAAGGTCCTGAATATCCCCGTGAAGATGGACAGATTTGGGATGGGATATCAACCATCGCCATCAACGCCTGCTGCAGGGGCACCCCGTTTCAAAGGACCGATAACAATCACGGCTAGTGGAGTGTATCACGAAGCCATCAATGCTGTTTCAGATTCCGAAGAAGGAGACAGTGACTGCGACATGGACGCCTAGATTCAGCCGAGCGTGCCAGGACAAGGATTATGCAATTGGTCTATTCAGGAGACTGTTCCTGTGACTACCAAACAGTAATACTTTGTTTTCTTAATTGTTGAACCATCCGGTGTCTTACCCGGGGCATCGTGATTTTGCTTAGGGTCGTACTGTTATGTACATTGCATTGTTTAATCATTAAATAAAAGGTGTTTTTTTCATGTACAAGTATTGTGATCTCTGTTTTTCCTGTTTTTGTGTTTTACAATAAAATGGCAACGTGGTTATTCGCTTTATGCACATTTTGAAGCATTTAACCATTCCTTTTGCAGGATATTTTCAGATGACATCATTGAACCGCCTATGACTCATTTCGACTTTGAGCACCCGGTATTTCAGGCCGAAGAAGAGATTGTTGAAGATGGTGACGTTCCAGAAGAGTTGTCTTGGTTGGTAAAGCAAGAAGAACGAATCATTCTGCCTCATGAGGAGGTCATTGAAATTGTTAACCTGGGGTCGGAAGGGGTTGAAAGGAACATCCGTATAGGAGCCGCGCTGCATAGCGACGTCAAGCGAAGACTGGTTGAAATGCTCAGAGAGTACAATGATGTATTCGCTTGGTCATACGAAGACATGCCTGGGATGGATACGGATATGGTTGTGCACCGTCTGCCGCTAAAAGAAGAATGCCCGCCGGTTAAGCAGAAGCTTCGCAGAACTAGGCCTGATATGGCAGTGAAAATTAAGGAAGAGGTCCAAAAGCAGTGGGATGCTGGTTTCCTAGCTGTCACAAAATATCCCTCATGGGTCGCTAATATTGTACCAATGCCTAAGAAAGACGGTAAAGTGAGAATGTGCGTATATTACCGTGATCTGAACAAAGCGAGCCCGAAAGATGATTTCCCACTTCCTCACATCGATGTGCTGGTTGACAACACTGCTCAATTCTCTGTATTCTCCTTCATGGATGGCTTCTCGGGCTACAATCAGATTAAAATGGCGCCAGAAGACATGGAGAAGACTACCTTCATTACGCCTTGGGGAACATTTTGTTACAAAGTGATGCCCTTCGGATTAAAGAATGCTGGGGCAACGTATCAGCGTGCAATGGCGACTCTTTTTCATGACATGATGCATAAGGAGATCGAGGTTTATGTCGATGATATGATTGCCAAATCCCAGACGGAGGAAGAACATTTGGTGAATCTGCTGAAGCTATTCAAGAGGCTTAGGAAGTTCAGGCTGAGACTGAACCCTAACAAGTGCACCTTCGGGGTGAGGTCGGGTAAACTGCTGGGGTTTATCGTGAGCGAAAAAGGAATAGAGGTTGATCCTGCAAAAATAAAAGCAATACAAGAGATGCCGACGCCTAAAACAGAAAAAGAGGTGCGCGGGTTTTTAGGGAGGTTGAATTACATCGCTCGGTTCATACCTCACCTAACAGCTACGTGTGAGCCATTATTCAAGCTGTTGAAAAAAGACCAGGCTGTAACATGGAATGAAAATTTTCAAAAGGCGTTCGATAAAATAAAACAGTATTTCCAGGAGCCTCCTATTTTGATACCTCCAGTGGCAGGGAGACCCTTGATTATGTATTTGACGGTTCTTGAGGGAAGCATGGGTTGTGTTCTCGGTCAACACGACGAGACAGGACGAAAAGAGCATGCAATATACTACTTGAGTAAGAGGTTTACTGAATGTGAATCTCGATATTCAATGCTCGAAAAAACTTGTTGCGCGCTAGCCTGGGCCGCCAAGAGTTTGAGGCAATACATGCTGAACCATATAACCATGCTCATCTCGAAGATGGATCCTATCAAATACGTATTTGAAAAGCAGGCATTATCGGGGAGAATTGCCCGTTGGCATATGGTTTTGACCGAATACGACATCCAGTATGTCTCACAAAAGGCTATAAAGGGGAGTGTATTATCTGAGTACTTGGCAGAGCAGCCTATTGAGGACTACCAATCGATGAGGTTTGATTTTCCTGACGAGGATATCATGTACCTAAAGATGAAAGATTGTGAAGAACCGTTGCCAGACGAAGGACCAGAATTGGGTTCCAAATGGAAGTTGATCTTTGACGGAGCTGTAAACTCCTATGGTAGCGGAATAGGGGCAATCATCACTACTCCACATGGGTCGCACATCCCATTTACCGCTCGATTGACCTTTCCAGTTACCAATAACGAAGCCGAATACGAAGCTTGTATCATGGGGCTTGAAGAAGCCATTGATTTGCGAATCAAAAATCTGGATGTATACAGAGACTCAGCTCTGATGGTGAATCAAATAAAAAGAGAATGGGAAACACGTCAGCCTAATTTGATACCATACATGAATTACGCGAGGAGATTATTGCCCTTCTTTGACAAGGTTGAGTTGCATCATGTACCGCGAGCAGAGAATCAGATGGCTGATGCCCTGGCCACATTGTCTTCCATGTATAAAGTCAACTTCTAGAATGAGGCTCCCAGAATTGTTATCTCTCGGCTTGACATACCCGCCTTCGTATTTGCCATTGACGAAGCATCTGATGATAAACCCTGGTATTTTGATATCCATAATTTCCTGAAAAACAAAGAATATTCGGCTGGGGCATCCAGTCACGATCAGAAGACTCTCAGGAGATTGGCGGGTAATTTCTATCTGAACCCAGACGGTGTCCTATACAAGAGAAATCACGACTTGGTGCTACTACATTGTGTAGACGAGAAAGAGGCAAAGTTGCTCATGGAGGAAATACATGAGGGTACATTTGGTACGCATGCTGGTGGGCATGCTATGACGAGGAAGCTGCTGCGGGCAGGTTATTATTGGCTAACTATGGAAACCGATTGTTTCAAGTTTGCGAAGAGGTGTCATAAGTGCCAGATCTATGCAGATAAGATCCATGTGCCTCCGAGTCCTCTGAACGTGATGTCGTCACCGTGGCCATTCTCAATGTGGGGAATCGACATGATTGGAAAGATCGAGCTGACGGCATCTAACGGACACCGGTTCATTTTGGTAGCAATCGATTATTTTACCAAATGGGTGGAAGCGGTATCCTATGCAATCGATTATTTTACCAAATGGGCAGAAGAATAATTTTCCTGTGTGATGGGCAAAAGAAAAATTTTCCTGTGTGATGGGCAGAAGAATAATTTTCCTGTGTGATGGGCAGAAGAATAATTTTCCTGTGTGATGGGCAGAAGAATAAATTTTCCTGTGTGATGGGCAGAAGAATAATTTTCCTGTGTGATGGGCAGAAGAATAATTTTCCTGTGTGATGGGCAGAAGAATAATTTTCCTGTGTGATGGGCAGAAGAAAATTTTCCTGTGTGATGGGCAGAAGAAAAATTTTCCTGTGTGATGGGCAGAAGAATAATTTTCCTGTGTGATGGGCAGAAGAATAATTTTCCTGTGTGATGGGCAGAAGAAAAATTTTCCTGTGTGATGGGTAGAAGAATAATTTTCCTGTGTGATGGGCAGAAGAAAATTTTCCCGTGATATAAACAGAATAGTGTTCCCGTATTGTATAGGCGGACGAAGTGTTACTAAGTCGATGCATGTTTCCCGTGAGAGATAGGCAGAGGAGCTCTTCAGTACCTAGACGAAGGATTTCCCCGTAAGGAACACAATATAGAATTGTGTTCTTATATTCGACAAAAATACTTCTCCTAGTGAAGTCAATTCCGGTATTAACAAGATAGCGTTGAAATCAGATTTGTAGATAGTATTCCCCAAATAGTGGTACAGTTTATTTCCCAATTTATTTTTGCAGTTGGAAAATTTCCGGGTTTATTTGTATTCAACCATTCCGTACCTCGATTGGCTGAAGGCTCCGGGCGTTTCACCCAGTCGGGTCCAAATCGCTTGAATAGGGGCAGCTGTTGCACCCCAAAATTTGACCAACTTATTTCACCTGATTCTATGTTTCATAGCTTTAGCATTTGCATATTAGATCATGTATATAATTCATTCATCTGCATAGCATAGCATGGGCAAGCCATCCAACAAGGGATCAAATGCCATTCTTATGTCAAAGAGCATGTCAAGAGGTTCTTATTCAAGTTCATGACTATCCAGGTTACCAAGAAAGAAAGAGAAGTTAGTGGACCAATCAGTGGGTTTCTCTCCTATCCTGAGGGGGTTTGAAGACTATCAAAGAGGTTGTGGGCCATGAAATGAGGGCATGGAATGTATATAGACATCATGGAAGACCTAGAGGGTCATTTTGAGAGTGAGACAAGTCATTGATGTGATTACAAGAGTTACAAGTGAAGACAGTTAACTAAGGTTTCATCTGGGTCAACCCTGGGTCAACCCTAAGTCAAATGCTTGATTGAAGGGCATCAAGGCCTATCTGAAGAGTGTGGGGGTCATTATTTGATATGTGGATATGGATGTGGTGTTTTGCCAAGGAGAAATCAAAAGAAATCAAGAAGAAGAGAAGTTTCTGAATTAGGGTTTCTGAGTAAAAGCCCCTGGTTTAGGTCAAACTTCTAAGCAAAGTGATTCAAAATGCAAGTCTCAAATGGATCCTTGGCCAACATGAAACTTGTAGAGTATCTCAAGAAATTTAATTTTAGTTGTGGAAGGAATCAAGGAGATTTGTAGAACTCAAGTTATGGTTCTTGCAAGTTACAGGTCATCAGAGGCATCTGAAATTTGTCTGTGGAAGTTACTTGACTTCCAAGCAACGTTTGCACCTTAAGGAGTTTTCAATTGGATTTTTGGCAAGAATGAAAGTTGTTCCTCATGATCTTAGCTTTCTAGAAAGGTATGGTATGCCTCAATATGATTTGTGGAGCTCTACTTATGATCTTGGCAAGACAAGGGCATTTTGGTCATTTGGAGGTTATAAGTCATTTCAAGCATAAGGCCATATCTCCTACTTCCAAGCTTCAAATGGAAAAATCTTCAACATAAAACTTTCTTAGAATGATGTTTTAAGGCTATTAGGGAAGTCATGAGATGTTGAAAAGGCTCATATCAAAAAGTGATAAAAATGGCCTAAAAATGAGGCATAAGTTAATTCAAGTGAATTTGAAAAATGGAAATCCCAAGTTATAAGTCCAAACCATGTCATGTAATAGGTCATTTTGACTCCAAATGACATTCTAAGAACAATGGTTCAGCCACAATTTTGATTTGAGGCTTGCATCATAGGGTTGCTTTGGAAAAGTCTTGCTTGCATATTAGGGTACCAAACCAAAACAAGGAAAAACTCAATACACAAGGAAAATATGCATTGTAACTAATCCAAAATATCACGTGGGGATAAATTCAAGTTGGTTACAAAGATTACAAGGGTTTTGGCATGATATAGCATGTGGAGAGAAATGAAAATTCAAAATACCATTGCATGAAAACTTGAATTTCTCATTGGATTGTTCTTGATGGTTCTAGACTGTTCTAATCCATTCTATATAACCATTGTGACTTGCATTGATGCAAGGTTGGTGTTGATTGTGGTAGAGAAGAGAGAGTGAAACCCTAAAGCTCCATTTGCAAATCACATTCAAACTTCATATTTTTCTTCGTTGCAATCCAATTTCTCTCCATAAACCTTCTCCATTGATATTTCTGATTGTGTTCATGCTGAGTTGAAGCTCCATTGATGGAGAATTGAAGGTTTTCACATTGAATTTGCAAAGAAGCAATTACCATTGGATCTTGAAGTATAAGCTCTCTCCTCCAAATCTTTTGCATACATAAGAGTTCTCATCATCTAGGGATCATTCTTGAAGAATTGCAAGGCTTGAATTGAAGATCTACATCATCTACCATATCCAAGAACCAGGTTTGCAAAATCATTTCTACACCCTTATCTAGGCATGGCTAGGGTAAATTATTAGTGTAGACTTGTTAGAGACAATTAGGTGATCATTTTTGATGAATTTGGGAGCAATTGGTGGAGTTCCATTAATGGAGGTCAATCCTTTGATGATCAAGAACGTGTGATTTAAGGAGTGTTAATGCTAGTTTAATGGCTGATTTTAACCAGTGGAACGTGATAATCATTTTGATACCAAGAAAGTTGAGTTTGGGTGAAGTGGAAAACTGATCATATTTTGAGATTAGGATGGTTTCACATTCGGGTTGGAATATAGAGAGCATTTCAATGGAAACTAAGATCACAGTCGTGTTCAACTTGGAAAATAGGTCGAGATCATGTTTTATTTTGTTAAAATTGGTGGAGAAATGAAGGAGAACGAATGAGAGGAAGTTCTGTGCATGAGTTCTGCGTTCATGGAGGTTTTCCTGAAAACCCTAGGTCCAAGGTTAGTGATGAAGTTGTTACCGTTGGATAAGGCGCTGACTAGCTGACTTGAAGAAAGATCCAACGGCTTGGATTTAAAACGAAAATGAGAGGGAATCAGCAAGCAGCGAAACGCTGCGTTCCACTTAAAGAATCCTGGGCTTTAGTGGATCAACTTCTAACGCCACCCCCTATCAGGCCCACTTCATATTTGAACTAAATTTTCTTGCTTTTCGCACCGCGCTTTTTCTATTTTCTTTTTTATTTTCATTGTTTTCTGATTAATTGCTGGGCCCAAGGCGCGTTTCTATTCAGACCCCCATACGCTGGGCCCAAATGGAATTGAACTGAGTATCATTACTGCTTGCACCCCATGCATTAATTCTCATATTATTTTTACTCCAAATTTTCTCATACTTTAGAAAATCATAGTAAATTGAAAAATCCATATTTTTTAATGGAAATTTTTTCTCCACTTTCCATTTTTGTCTAGAAAAATATAAAGTGAAAACCTTTTTCTTATCATGCATTTTAATATTTTTTGCATATTTTTACTTTTAATAGCCTTTTTAATTCTTTTATATTGATACCTTAATTTGTAGATTTTAGTTTAGGTAGTTCCCTTAGTATTTTTAGGTCAATCTTTTTAGGTTAGTTTGATATGTGTTTTAGGTTCCCCCTGGATTAATTCCATATTTTTGTGATGATTTTTAGGATAGTTTTGATTAGATAATTCTAGGTTGTGTAGAATTAGGTTAAACTTCAATATAGGTCCACAATAACTTTAGATTTTGGGTTTTTTAAGACAAGTTAGGCTATGGGGAATATATGGGTATTAAGGGTAGGTTTAGTAGATCCCCTAGAAATAATATTAGAATTTTCCCTACTATATTAATATTTTTAGTATATTTTGCAATTGTATGCTTGTTTGATGTGCCCTTTGGGGGTTTATATTTGTTTGTATGGGCTTATTGGGCTTGCTTGGGTGTGCGCTTAGCCTTGAAGAGCATGATGATGAAGCATATTGAAGAAAAAATTGAAGTTGATGAAGATGCCAGGCTTGCTTGAAGATTGATTGAAGATCATAGGACCTAGGAGCTAGGTAGAGCTTTAGAATAGAAAATTTCTTCACAAACATGGATGGTTTCTGTTGCCTCCATTCTTCTCTATGATTCAAAGTCTCTCTTTGATACTCACCTCCTTCCTTTGGAAGGCTTAGTGACAATATCTAGGAGATAGAACTTTTGAGAGAAACAGTCTGTATTTTGTTAACAGTCTGTATGCCACCTTTGGTGGTCAACTGACTGTTTAACATCCCAAATCATATTGTGAACTGTTTCTCTGCTGGAGAGCTTGCTTTGAAGAATCCCTTGAGGATGGAAGACGAAGATCATTACCTTGAAGACTGATAGAAGAATGAGCTTATGCTGTCAGGTTTTGCTGTTTAGAGCTGCTGGTACTGTTTAGAGCTGTGGATGTATTGTTTGAGTTTCTTGACTGTATTGTTTGTTAATTTTCCCCTGGAGGCTGAAGTGAAGTTGTTTCACTTTGCCCATTGTTTTCTAGGTTCGAGGTTGAGCGGGACTCCCTTGCCTCGCTTGTACTGCTGCATTCATGCATTTTACTGCTTTACTGTATATATGCTGTTGTTTTTCTGTTTATCCCCTTAGGATCACTGTTTCTCTCTGCACAAGAGAGAAATATGACAGACATTAGGTTCTCATCCATGCATGACAACATTAGGATAGATTTTAATTCCCTTTTCAACCATAGGTTTTAGAGTTGCTGTTTCTCTTCTTTCTCAAAACAATCAGAAAAATACAGTAAAAGGATAAACATCAATAAAAAACAGTTCTTGCGTAAAAGACTGTAAACCAATCAAAGACGTCATTTTTGTCCGCTTGGACTCTTAATCAGGAGAAAACCCTTTTCAGAAGGAGATAAAAACAATCAAGACAGACTTGTGTCGTACGTGGCCCGAACTACGTTTGCTCTGATCTTTCATGTTGTATGAAAGTACGTAGGCATAGGATGCAATATCCTAGCGAGCAACCTTCCCCTCCTTTCCAGTAGGTAGGCGAACTACGTTGACTCTGATTTCTCGTTCCAGAAGGGAATACGTAGGCATAAAGTGCGATACTTTGCCGAGTCATTTTATTTTCTTTTAACCCCAGACCTGTAGAATAGATAGAATAACAATTCGTACTAGAAAACAAGCGTGGATCCCGTCGAGTACGACGGACGTGAGGGGTGCTAATACCTTCCCCTTGCGTAACCGACTCCCGAATCCAGGATTTGGTTGCGATGACCATTCCTTTCCCGTCTTTGCGGTAGGTTTACTTCGAGCGTTTCCTTTCCCTCCGTTGGGATAAATAACGCACAGTGGCGACTCTTCTGTTCAGCCGGCGCCGATTTTCGCAGTAGCGACAACTACTCAAATACAATTTCAACACTTAGATGAAAAAGAGAGAGTTCCAAGTCTTTGGTTCACTCTCTCAATTGTTTGGGTCCGAGAAGTCTTTCTTAAGCTCAAACAATTGTCTTCTAAAAATGATAAACGAATTGAAACCTATTTTTCCTAAACACTTAGATGAAAAAGAGAGAGCTCCAAGTCTTTGGTTCACTCTCCCGATTACTTGAGTCCGAGAAGTCTTTCTTAAGTTTCGAGTAATCGTCATCCGATTAAAACACTCTAATTATATCCAAGATTTTTCATAACATTAGATGAGAAAAGAAGAGAGTTCCAAGTCTTTGGTTCACTCTTCCGATTAGTTAAGGTCAGAGAAGTCTTTCTTAAGCTTTGAGTAATCCTCATCCGTTAAAACATTTTAACCACATCCTATCGTTCAGAGTCTTTCAAACAGAACTACTCGTTGGGATGAAAAAGAGAGAGCTCCAAGCCTTTGGTTCACTCTCCCGATTACTTGGGTCCGAGAAGTCTTTCTTAAACTTCAAGTAATCATCACCCCTAACCAAAAAAACATCCAATACTTCTAAACACTAATTCTTCGCCCCTGTGCGAAAAAAACCCTAAAACCTATTCAAACTTATCTTTTCTAAACCAAATACTTAACATATTAAACTCTCTGTTCTCGCCCCCGTGCGATTGATACTTCCCAAAACCTAATTCCTCGCACTCGCGCAACCTACGACTCAAATACACCTTTTTACCAAGAACATTGTTTAGTCCATTCTTCCGTGCATAACAAACTAGTGCTTCAGCCTCCCCTAGCGAGCAGACAAGCCAATGTTTAGCTGTTAGAACGCGACTTAAACACTCGTTCCATTCAAATACAACCTTCTTTTCATAATGAAAAAGAGAGAGTTCCAAGTCTTTGGTTCACTCTCCCGATTACTTGGGTCCGAGAAGTCTTTCTTAAGCTTCAAGTAATCGTCATCCGTACCCACAAACCTTTCAACCGTAGTAAGCCGAACTACGACTGCTCCGATTCTTCATTCTCTTCTGAATCTAAGATACGTAGGCACAAGATTGCAATGATCTTGGCGAGCACAATCTCCTCTTTTTCCCGTAGTCACACGAACTACGAATGCTCTTATTTTCCACTTCTTACAAGTGAAGATACGTAGGCACAAGGGTCCCAATCCTTGGCGAGCACCCTATCTTAACCATCCATTTCCCATTTAGCAAGCAATTTACTTTAGAAGATAAACAAGCATATCCACTTTCTCTCACGAATCGAATCAAGAGGTTCCCGTTGAGTACAACAGACATGAGGGGTGCTAATACCTTCCCCTCATATAACCGACTCCCGAACCTAGAACTTGGTTGTGATGACCATATTCTTTCCCTAAAGGTTTTATCGATACTTTCCTTTCCCTCTTTGGGATAAATAAAGTTCGGTGGCGTCTCTGTTTCGAATAGTATTTTTCGCGTCCATCGCGAGGATCGTATTTTTCGAGGTACGACAGAGGTACTAAGGGAACACGACAACGAAGAAGAAGGAAGCATAAAATAAGAAAGATGCAAGTATGCAAACATGTAATGCATAATTAGAATGGTAGTCAAGGATGAACAAAGTGTGGGGCAGTAGCTTCCACAAGCACATCTCAACCTCAAGAATGCATATGAGAAGATGCAATCAAAAGAAAGAATGCACACACAAACAAAGATACAAACAAGGATGAGACAAAATGGGACAAAGAAACTTCTTACAACCATTACCATCAATCATCATGCCCAAAGGTAAACCGAAAGAAAGGAGATGAAGATAAGAAACCAAGTGAGAATGGGAGGCAATGTGAGGATAGCAAGGAACTCTCATGGGCAACTCAACTATAGGCTACACAAGAATCAAGCAAGAAGGCACCAAAAGGTCCTCTAGGATTCACCATTCAAGATATGTTTCAAGTACCTCCTAAGGAGGGACCAAACCATCACAAATAGAATCCAAAGATCATTGGAAAGAAGCAAACACAAAAGAAGGATGTGCATAAAGCAAGCAAGGAAGGGAAGCAAAGCTCAAGAAGAGAACACTCATCACTTTGAACGACAACTACGAAAGTATGCCTTCAAGTGGAAAACGATAACACGTGTCATAGAAATCATGATTAAGCAATCAAGAACAACGACATATATCCAAAACATCTCACTCCTGATGCATCATATTGATCTATGAAGATTCTAAGTGAAACGATACCGAACAAACCATGAAAAACAGCAAAACAGGCCTGCTGGCACAATGTTAATCGATTAACACCAGGGGTTAATCGATTAACCATTGAAAAATGCCTAAAATTTTGAATATTTGAGTTGGTTAATAAATTAACCAATTGGTTAACCGATTAACAATGTTCCAACAGCAGAAAACAACACTTAAAAAACACTTTTCAGCAACTTATCCAATGTGCAATCATTCCAATGATCACATAACCAATTGTGCATAAAATTAAACCAGAAACCAGTTATCCAAACAATATGCAAACACATTTAAACAGCATAATCACAATTCACATGAATCAAGTCAACCACAAGTCAATCAAAAATGAAGATCCATATGATAATTATGCAAATAAGCTCAAAATAACAATGGATCTAGGATTCCAACCTACGAAGCGGAGAATTGCTTCGGTTAATGTTGATTCAACCTCAATTGAACAGATCCAAGCTAGAAATCCGGAAAACCTTCAAGATCCAATTGAATTCTTGTAGTAACAAGGGAGATCCACTAAGATAAATCCAAAATGATCCAAATAACCACTTCTACATGCACTTCAAAATTCAGATCCAAGTTTGCACGAAAATTGGATGGAGAAATTATTTCAATGAAGATGATGGATGGAGGTTTGAGCTCTAGAACTCAATGATTCCAATGGAGAATCAAGGAATTCAATGGAAGAAGAGCTTTAGTGAAGTTTGGGAGATGGAAAAGTTGAGAGCAAATTGAGAGAATGAGAGTGAATTTTGAAATTGAAATGAGATTATGAGGATTAGATGTGTGAGGTTTGGAGTAAATCAATTAAATACCCCTTAGGTTTGGATCCAAATGAGGTTTGGATTGTGGTTTATGAAATTTGGAATGGGATTAGGAGTGGGCATTTGGAGGGAATTTTAATTAATTTGAAAATTAACCAAAATTTGAAATGGTTCTAGATCCTTCCCAAGTGTAAAATTGAATTCCCAAGTGATCAAAAATGGACCCCAAAGTGACTTCCTTTGAAAATTTCACGTGCAGAGCTGAAATTTGCACTGGTTAATCGATTAACCATATGGGTTAACCGATTAACACCTTCAAAAATTCAAATTTGACTTAATTTTGACCTAGTTAATCGGTTAACCAATTGGTTAATCAGTTAACACTTTCAAAATTTGAGTTCTGGCGCCTTCTGGAGGGAAATGTGCACATCTGTCTGTTTTTAACGGTTTTGAGCTCTGTTCAGCTTCTGAAACTTGCTCTTGAATATTAGGTCATAAAATACTTGAGATAGCCTGAATGTTGCTTCTTGAGCTAAAATTATCCTGCAAAACAAAATAGAATCGACCGCTCGATCGCTGGGCAAAATAAATGTTGGTGCCTCTGAATACTCGTTGTTTGGTCTCTTGCGCTGAAATGAGTCTTGGTCCACAGAAATATTTTGATCCCCTGTCTTAAGAACAAATGCTATGATATGCAGAAATGCAAAAATGCAAAGAAAACACAAGCCAGGTACGAAGACCGGTTGGGCAAATTTTGGGGTACAACAACGTGCCCTGTCCCTAGTATCAGCACAACCATCTGGTGATACGCGTATGGGCTTCGGAAATACGCGTATGAAGGGTAGTCATACGCGTAAGGGATGACATGAGGGGGTTTGGAGAGGTGTCAGCCTCTGCCATTACGCGTAAGGGAGTGTCCATACGCGTGTGCTAGCAGGGAAATACGCGTATGGGGAAGGGCGTTACATGTATGGGCAGGTTTGGGATGACTTTTTCCCATTTTTGTGATTTCTATCCGAATTTGGCTTGGAATGCTTTTCCGTTTACTCGGTAGGATTAATAAGACTAAAATGAACTTAAGAAATATCAATAATGAATTAAATCGGGAGAATGTGGAATTATATGGGTGTGCCCTTAAGAGTGTATTTTGATGTGTGTGAGCAATGATTGTCGAATGTGAATAATCTTGTGCGATTGTGGTAATCTCCGAGAGGATTATGGTGAGCGGATGGCTCATGTGGATCATTGATGATCGTGAATTATGCTTGACTTATTACATTGCATAATTGTGTTGTCATGCATTTCATGTCATGTGTCTTGTGGAGATGGCTAGGAGGGAATCCATGATGGGTTCCAAACAAAAATAATTGTGTTGCATAATTGTGTTGTCAAATGCTATTACCAAACAAAAATAATCAATACAGTAGTTCAAAATACTTCTTGGCACTCCCTGGCAACGGCGCCAAAAACTTATTATGTAAATCATAGATTATCACATGCAATTATACATGTATGCTTTAATTATAACAAGTTATAATAGTAAGGATATCGTACTCACAGAGAGTGGAAGATGTTTAGATCGAACTTTGTAAGTATTATTGTTTTAAACTAGTATGAGAAAGGTAACCAAATAATAACTGAAAGACACAAGTTCAAATTATCTATGAAATGGGACTGGATGCTATAAAGTGAAGATTTGATTAAATCAAGAGAGTGAATGTTGAGCCATGGTCCACTAATATGCATAGTAACCAAAATGTGTATATGATGAGATGTGTTGTGCCTCAAAAGGTCAGAACATGATCTTTAAGCGTATATATACAACATCAAAACATGCATTAATAGGGCACGAGAATAAATATCTAAGTCTCACTTATAACCCTAAAATAAGTTTAGTTTATATTATGAAAAACCTTTATGGTTTTAACTTCTTATCTCTAAAAACTAATTGAGTGAATATATTTATCTTACTTGTTTCAACAACTTTTAATATGAAATCCACTTGTTATTGGATCTCTCACAACAACAAATTTTTACCTATTTTTAAGTTGATCATTCAAAGAAACAAATTTATAATATGAAATCACATAATAAAACAAGACACAAACATCAAATCATTTTAACATAAAGACAAAATTATATTAACTTCACATTGCTCAACAAACAAAGAGTTTAGCTCATAGTGATCTTAGTACAAACTACTGAACTGAAACTAATAGAAAATATACTTAAACAAAAGATGTAAAAGAAATGACAACCTATTAGTAACTTAGAGATCTCTTGTGATTGATAATCAACAATTGATGACTCCAGTCACACCAACTCTCAGCAACGAGTACATGAATAGTTAAGAAGGAGAACTCTCTCTTTTTTCACAACTCCTCACACTAAAATGATTCTTGATTACTATTAAGACTACTTAACTCTTTAATGGTGTATTTTTCCTAAATTTTCGAGGTCAAATTTTATAGGTATGAGTGTGGATGCAAAAGATGGAAGGCCTTAGATCATGGGCTTTTGATGCAAACAAGGTTTAACTCATATTTCAAATCAGCATATTCCACTTTATCCTTCATTCTTCACGAACAAGCAATCAGGTATAGACAATAGTGGGAGACAGCGTATGGCGCAGGCTGCTGCAGTAGGTGGTGGTGCAGAGGGACAGACAATGTTGTGTCCTTATGCAAGGTGTACGTTGTAGTGGTGGTCCCTATTTTACCATCTCTTTTGTCTTTTTGTGCATTTGATCTTATCCATTTGATTCTTTCAAGAACAAATCAGCCACGCAAGCCTAGAGATATGCACACTTCATGCTCTTGGTCATTATCTTCTCATTAACTTCAACAAACTTTCTATTTTCCTATCAGGTATCTATTCCAAACTCTCTCTAGACCAATCATGCCTTAGCTTGCCTCAGACTGTCTTGAAATCAAGTAACTAACACATGAAAACTACAAAAGGAACATATATTATGCTCCAAGCAATATAATCTTAACACACCAAAACTTAACAAACAAACATTAAAATCATCAAATAAAATAGAATGAAATGGGCTAATAATAACACATTAAAAGTGAATTATCAAAAGGGATGGTGTACAAGTCGCATAAAGTCTAGTATGGATTGAAACAAGCTCCTAGAGTCTGGAATCTTAAAATTGATTTGTTTTTCAAACTTCAAGGGTTCAGAAAATGTGAGATGGAGTATGGCGTTTATGTTCAGAATACATCTGATAGCAATATAATTCTAGTGTGTCTCTATGTTGATGACATATATTTAACAAGAAGTTGTCCAGATGAGATAGTTAAGTTCAAGAAGGTTCTGATGAATGAGTTTAAGATGATTGATCTAGAAAATATGACATATTTTTTAGGGATGGAGATTTTATACTCTAATAAGTGTATAATCTTACATCAGTTGAAGTATGAACTTGAGCTTCTGAAGATATTTGAGCTAATGAATTGTAAGTCTGCAGTCACACCTGTTGAAACAAATCACAAGTTTGATTCTGATGATGAGGGTGATGGTGTGGACAGTACAACTTTCAAATAGTTGGCAGACTCATTGAAATATCTTTGTAATACCAGACCTGACATTTGTTATACAGTTGGAATGATGAGTAAGTTTATGAACAAACCAAAGTGGTCACATTACCAAATTGATGTCAGAATGCTGAGATACATTAAGGGGACTCCGAAGTTTAGAGTTTTGTTCCCTCCTGGTATTGAAGCTAGTTGATGCAGAGCTGATGTGCTATTCAGACTCTGATTGGTGCGGAGACAGAGTTCACAGAAAAAGTACTTCTGGATATTTTTTCAGGTATTTGGGAGGTCCTATTTTTTGGTGTTCCAAGAAGCAATCGGCGGCTGCATTGTTAACTTGTGAAGTTGAGTACATTGCAGGTGGTTTGACTGCTTGTCAAACTGTGTAGATTCAGAACTTGCTGCAGGATCTGAAGATCAAGGTGAGCAAGTCTGTGAAGTTGATGATTAACAACAAATCAGTTATAAGTCTTACCAATAATCCAGTGTTGTATGGAATGAGCAAACACATTTACACAAAGTTCCGCTTTCTTAGAAACCAAATTCAAAATTGAGTGCTTGAAGTTGTGCACTGTAGCACTCAGAAGGAGTTATGCTGAATAAAACAATCAAGACTGAACACTATCTATTGGAGGGATGAAATTGATGTTGATTTTAGTCTTGAATGTGAATTAAGAGATGGTATTTGAGTATAATCCAAATTCAGTTAGTATTTTTATTTAAGCTGCATTTGGAATTAATTTCATCGTCATTTAAGTTTTGTTAGTACATAAGTCAAGTTTCATTTTGTATAAAAAAATAATAACATATTAATTATCATTCAATAGAAGTTAGTTACATTTTCTCTCTTTATTCCATCTTCATCATTTTTATTTTCTTCCTTTGTTTGCATGAACAACATTATTTTGGACATTAACAGATGAGAGCTTGTTCCAAATTTTGAGTATTTCCTTAAGAATCTACATAGGACAAACATTGGGCACCTTGCTACATAGTGTTCCAGGTGTTGCTTATAACCTCTCTATGCTTGGACCACATCTGCATAAATCTGAATCTGCATAACTATCATATAATTTTGAAATTTCTTTCACTCTTTCCACCTTCTTCTCCCACTCTCTACTGACAACCACTGATCAATTTACTTTCAAATATTCATTCTCAAACCTATCAGTGAAAAAGAATTATTACAGCATTAGTATGAATGTAATTTCAAATGATATTTAAATCTCATAAATGTCATTATTGCTTTTCTGTTTCGAATAAAATATATAAAACATAATCATATAGATTTTACTAAGATAGAAATTCTTTCAATGATTTATTTTGCAGGTTTCAATGATTTATTATTAAAAGATGTGATCAAATCTCATTTCACTGTCATATTCATACGCCTATCAATTTTTCTTTGGTGATAAAAGTTCTATCTTAAATTTCTACTTTATATGCATTTGGTTTATAATTTTAAGTTTAATTATTAGTGTGGGTGATAAAACTATAATTTTAAGTATATTTAATTTATTATTATAATTAATTAACTACCATAATTTTGAAACTTCTCTCCAATGTCTTCTTCATCTTCTCCTCCCTCTCTCCATTGAGGACCAATATATTAATTTTATTTTCAAATACCTACTCACTTAAATTTCTTTTTGTTATTATTATTAATTATTCTTATTATTATTATTATTATTATTATTATTATTATTATTATTATTATTATTAACTCGACCATAAATAAGTAATTTATAATAATAATAATTTTTTTTTGAACCGAAAAATACTTTGATTAATTAAAAAACCAACTCAAAAAACTCAAATAATAATAATTATTAAATATATAGTAGAGAAATGTAAATTTTAATATTGGTCTTTTAAAATATTAGTGAAAAAATATGTATTGTAGGTATGCCAATAAATTTCTATTCATATGGTTAGTAGGATAAAGTATTTTTTTTTTTAAGGTGCTAATACGAGTGAATAAGAGTTTATAATAATAATAATTTTATAGCATTATTACTATTTTTTATATTCTGCAAAATTTCATTATTTTTTACGCTCCAAATTTGTATAAGTTATAAATTCTCCTTTTATGAAATATTATTACTCAAGATAAAAATTTAATTATATTAACCATAAGCTTGACGATTTATGAGTATTCTTAATATGTTTATATCTCAACCGATGCGACCCCTTTTCTCCCGTGGTGTTAATTCCCACTAACTCAAAGCTCAAATATGAAACTATATATAAATGTGAAGCTAAATCATCACACAAAATATTCAAACCAATCTCAAGCCATCAAGCTTTGTATTTTGCAAAATGGCTTTGAGTTCAACACCAACAGAGGTAAAGAAATTGGATACTCCAAATTGGGTTGAACTTCCAAAAGATGTGACATTCAAGATACTCCAATTACTTGGTGCTGTAGAAATTGTGATGAATGCTCGTCAAGTGTGTCCTATGTGGAGGAACATTTGTATGAACCCTAGCATGTGGAAGAGCATTGAATTGATCAAAGGTCACAAGTCACCGTATGACTTGGAGAGGATTTGTATGTATGCTGTTCATCATGGTTGTAATCATGTGGAAGAAATTAATCTTGAGTTTTTTGCTACGGATAAACTCATCAGAAAAATATCTGAAAGGTAATATTATATCTCTTTTTGCTTTTTAGGGTTTGTTCATATTATCAAGTTTTTTAATATCTCAAGGCTATCGCTATTTTAATTGATACAGGTGTTGCAACGCTGATTGTGACTGTCGCGATGTAAATTAATTATACTTTATTTTTTATCATAACAACAGTGAATAGCAGTATTGAGATTGACACTTTCCAATACTGTTTTGTCGCACCTGTTTTTTTACATTAACAGACAATTTTTTTAAAACTTACATATTATGTTATAGATCTTTTTTTCTTGCTTTTTAGGGTTTGTTCTTATTTCTAATCATAACAAAAAAAAGAGACATAAAATGAATTTTTTTTTTCATTAATTTTTTATCAACCATTTTATCTTTTACATTACACAGAACTAGCAATCTGCGACGCATTCGGATTTCAAAATGTTTGAATATTTCAAATAAAGTGTTCATTGATGCTGCAAAAAAGTTTCCACTGCTAGAGGAGCTTGAACTTTCATTCAACAATTTAAACAAGGAGTCCCTCGAAGCAATAGGCAAAAACTGTCCACTTTTAAGAACACTGAAATTCAACCGAACCTACAAAGGGATTAACTGTCCATCATATAAAGGTTTCAAATGCAACAAAGAAGCACTTGCTATCGCAAAAACAATGCCTAGGTTACAACATCTTGAGCTTTGGGGAAACAAGCTTACAGATGAAGGCTTGATTGCTATTCTTGATGCTTGTCCTGACCTTCAATCACTTGACATTCGCATGTGTTACAATATCGTTATGCGCGGAGATTTGGCGAAAAGGTGTTATGAGAATATTAAAAATTTTAGGCATCCAGGTGAGTATATTGAAAAAAATGATGTTGTTGAAGATGATTTTGTTTGTGAGTACTATTGTGAATGTCGTCCGAGAAGTAGCAAGACGAGATACATGGATTTTAGTAAGTTTCATCGTTGAGGAGAAACTGTGATGTTGATGATGTTTTGAAGGAGTTTTGTTGGAGACATTTGAGAATTTTTTTTTTCTTTTTGAAATCACATTGTCTCTGGTTTCATGTCATGAAATAAATGGCTTTTTAAGCTTTTATGGTTCAATATAAGTTTAAGTTTACATTCATTATAAGACTCTAATGGTTGAAAGTCTTGTGTTTTTCATTTCTAACAACTGGTAGCAGAGTTATTTGGTTGTTTTTCTAATTTTTCTAGCAAAGGAATTTTTAGAGACGGTACTGAGAAATCATATTTAGGTGGGAATGATGGCTGCAGACAAGAGAAAGTGAAAATTGAAAAGTTTGATAGTGTGGATTTTAGCTTTTGGAAGATGCAAATTGAAGATTATCTATTTCAAAAAAAACTACATCAACCTCTAAAGGAAAAGAAGTCAGATTCGATGAAGGAAGATGAGTAGAATCTTCTTAATAAGAAAGCACTTGGTGTTATTTAGATTCGATGAAGGAAGATGAGTAGAATCTTCTTAATAAGAAAGCACTTGGTGTTATTTGATTGTCATTATCTCAATTGCAACTTCTCTGTTAGATGTTTTGCATGATGTTAAAACTTTTAAGAAAACTTAGCATTTATGTACGTCGGACAGTATCTCTGAGTTTGTGTACTACTCTTACATTAGAGGTCTTAGGAATCATAAAAAAAAAAACCACCTTGAAATTGCCCAAAAACATGAAGGAAAAAAAAAAACTCTCTGCACAAAAATGTATTGTATGTGTCGACACATACACATTTCAAGTCGTCACATGTAACTTAATATTAAAGCATGTAGGCTCTGACTTGGTTGGATCGACACTTGGCTAGTTTCAGTCGGCACATACTGGAAGTTTCAACATTATGTGTCTGCACATACGTGCTTCAGGCTGGCACATCTATTGTACTAAATAAGGTTGTAGTCTCTGTTTGATTTGGGTCATCGCTAACTATTATTTTTGACATTATGTGCAGGCACATCCAACTTTCAGGCCGACACATACTGTTTAAGTTGGTCAATTTTTTAATTCCTTTTATTTTGAAAATGACCTCTTTGCCACCAAACTTTTAAAGCTATAAATACATCATTCATGCTTCATTCGAAACTGGTGGTACCATAAAATTAGTCTGCATTTGCTCATCATCTTCAACATCCGTCCTATGTCTACATGCTAACAAATCACACATAATAATCTTTTGTTGGAGTGTCAGCTAGGTTAAGGCATGATAAGGTCCAATTGAGTTCTTGTGTAGCCGAGATATTGGATTAGATTTGTAGGGGTCTTCATCCAGAAAAATCGTGGGTTTGTCCTCCAAGATCGTGTATAGATTTGGGGGTTTTCGTGTAAGACAATCAAGAGAGGATTGTGACATTGTGAAAGTCTTTGCAGATAAAGTACACAAAAGATCCTTTAGAGATAAAGAACGCAAAGGAAGTAACGGAGAACAGCGAATCAAATTGAAGTCTCGTGGAACAATCAGTGCAATTGATCGTGCGCGAAAGCTTGGAGATAAAAAAAGCAAAGGAGTAACAATATCGACAAGTCAATTGGTATCCATTATTATTTTTGTATTTTTCAAGATCAAAAGAAGAGAAGGGGTTGAATCCACATCAAAACCAGTGGTGTTTGTATGGTTGCTATTGAACACTTCTCTTGTACATCGACTTTTTACATAGTAAGAAAGTATCATAATTCCACATTGGGAATTAGGTGCAGACGTACCCACGCGCGAGGACGAAAGTGGGGAACTGCATAAACAAATCATTGTGTTGATCTCTCTATTATCTATTTACTTTCTTTATTATTCATTTCGCAATTTGTCAAATAAAATTGATCAATCGATCAATTAGTAAGAACTTGCCCGTGATCTTTTTGTTTTAACTTGATTGTTGATTAGCTTATAATCACTTTTGGTTATAAGTGGTTTTCATATCAACAACAAAATAAAGGAAATTCTGAAAATTCGTTCGCACACCAAGTGTTTGATAAATTGCATAGTTTAATATTCTTGCTCATTATCATTGGAAATAACATTACTAGGCCAATTAGTTTAAACGAGTAATAATGTGACACTCGATTAAAAGTTAAATTTGATTATTGTGTTTATCATTCTATAATTGGCTTTGTATATCCGAGTTCCAACAACTATGTCGTATAGACGACTTTTGTCTATCCATACCAAAACGTTTCGCGCGCACTCTTTTTCAAATAACTTAAAACCCAAAATTTATTTGGTTATTTTGGCTTGGGTGTCTATTCACCCCCCCCCCCTCTAGACAAGTCGTCGTCGTCTAACAAATGGCATCAAGAGCCTGATTGATTTCATGCTTCGAAACGCTTATTAGAAAATGGCTCACGAACCTAAAGGGGATTATAAAAGAGCTTTAATATTTACGAGAGAAAACTATGGTTATTGGGAAGTTTGTATGCAAATTCATGTGAATTCTTATGATAAAGCTGTTTAGGAGGTCATTAAAAATGGACCTACACCAATCACACATGTTGTGGATGGTGTTACCTTACCTAAGCCGAAGCACTATGGAATGAGAAAGATAATAAGAAGTGGTCATACGATTGGAAAGCGAAAAACATCTTAATATATGCGCATGGTGTCAATGAGTTTTATCTTATTTCTCATTGTGCGACCTTTAAGGCGGTGTGTGATGCACTACAAGTTGCCCATGAAGGAACTAATGAGGTCAAACAAGCCCGAATTAACAGGCTTAATCAAGAATTCAAACTCTTTCGCATGAAGCATGGTGAAACCATTGCTCAAATGAAAAAGCATGAAACATCTTATAACAAGTTTAAGCACATAATTGAGGAAGACATGCATTAGGATTTACTAACACCACTTAATCATAAGTACAAGACAAGTATGGACAAGTATGAATAAGTTATGAAAACACTTAATTATAAATATAATTTAACTTTCAAATATGGATACTTAAGCATGGTAAGATCCAAAGTTCAAGTATGACATGTATAAGTTATAACAACACTTAAACATGGATGAAAACAAAGTTCGAGTTAATATGTGAAAGTTATAAAAACACTTAAACATGGAGGAAGTTCAAAGATGAAGTAAGGCATGTATAAGTCAAAGCATTACTTATCATGGTATCATTCAAGATTAAAAGTAAACATACATAAGTTGAAACATCACTTAATCATGAATACAATTTAAGACAAGTAAAGGTAACAACTAAGCACACTTTGAGTAAAAGGATATGTTTATGATAATAACATGTGGATGGAGATACAAACATACAATGGATGACATGTGAGCATGCTTGAAGATGACAGGTTAAAGTTCAAACATCACGTGAACAAGTTAAGGCATTACTTAAACATTTAAGCATGGATACAAGTTGAACATATTAAGACAAGTAGGTAACAACCAAACATATATGTTATGAGTTCAATCATGGTCTTAAACAAGTAGGAAACACCACAAGGTTTCAAGCATACAAGAATGTGTTCAAAGGCACATTCAAGGAAAAATTCAAGTGTTTAAGAATGCATAAACATGGTATGACCAACACAAAGACATATGTGCACATCAAGGTCATGTAAACATGGAAGAAAAATCACATGTTAAGGCAAAGGATCAAGCAAAAAGCTCATGGTATGAACAAAGTTCATCATACATTAACATATGAACATACACTTGAAAAAATGCATCAAAATCAAGTAAGAACAAGGATGTACAAATCCACAACATCATACAGGATTTATGCAAAGTGTATATGGTTCACACAAGTCATTGTAATCAAGGAAAGGCAAGGAATCATTCAAAAGAATCAAAGAAGTCCTTAAGAAACCCTAAAAATGCCACACACTTTAAGCATACATAAATGCATCAAAAATAAATATTTTTGGCATTTTCTTTTCACAAACAGCAAGTAGACATTAACATGAGAATTGGCAAAAAGAATGGCTCAAAAGCCATTAAAATGAGGAAGTTATGACCAATTGAATTTGTGAAGAAAAAGAAGAAAATAAGTGTTAAAAATAAGGGAAATGGTCCAAGGGAGTGTTGAACTCACACTACCCAGACTACAACCCAAAACGCTGCCCACAATAATATATATGAGAATCCCTTGAAATCCAGAAAAATTAAAAAGAACTGGGGCGAGGGGGATTCAAACCTCAGTTCTTCAGGTTATAAGGTACTTATGCGCGCAGGTTTAACCAAGCTCCCCAAAAATAAGTATAAGCCTAACAATGCCCTAAGTGCTGAACCAAAAGGGCTCTCATGGCTGGTTACACCATCCTCAACCTCATTTCTTTTCCATTTTCAAAATCACCTCTAACTCTTTCAATACTCCATGAAATCAAGTGAAATAAAAATCAAACTTGCCTAAAATTTTACAAGGATTACAGTGGTGGTGGTGTTTTGTCAAAAAAATATGTCTATTTTAAAATGCAATGGTAACCTCCATGATGGCTCATTTTTGCAAGTTCTATGTCACACCCTCATACCATCAATAATAATAACTAAAAATGGTTCAAACACAACACATATATCATACCAAACATGTTCATTATCAGTGCACATCAAAGCATGGCATATTTTAACAAGTTCGGGGTTTTTTTGGAAACTTACCTCTTGAAGCACACTTGAAACTTCCACAAGACTTGTTACACAAATAACTTGATGCGTTAGACACCTCCAATATACCTTTAATGAAGCTTCAGAGTGCTTGGAACCAAGAGAAAACCACTGGAACAGAATATGCCTCTTTCTTGCAAAAGTATCAAAAGTGACCAAAATGCAACTTCAAGTAAATGAAGTTATAGTTGCACAAACATGTTTGGAACAACTTAGAAATTTTTTATAAGTTTTTTTGAAGTGCTGGAGTGTTTGGAAATGGTCAGAATCAAGGCTTGGCTTGAAAAATGCAAAAAGTCAACGAAATGAGGTTTCAAGGGTTGACTTTCTGATTTTGATGATTTGGGGTGAAGATGAAGGTTTGGACACCTTCAAGGGATGGTTTTTTATGTCTTTTAATGGTCGGGTTAGTGGTTTAAAGTGTGGAAATGAATTTGGCTATGTTTGTGCAAGTTTGAGGTTACTTGGTACAAAAAGAAGTTTGGACTAGTTTTTGGTTTTGGAGGTTTTTGAGGGAGGAATACTGAGGTTTTGTTGTGTCTTAGAAACTTGGAATGATCCTCTATTTATAGAGAAATGTTGAGGTTTAAGGCTCTGCAGAATTGCAATGGCATAGTTCACTTGGTTTGGTTGAAAATCAATGGGTGGTTTCATGGATTTTTGAGTTCCAAAGTGTGGTACAAGCTATCCAAGAGTTGTTGAGTGATCAGATGCTTTGCTCATGTACAAAGGAAAAGGTTTGTGTAGAGAAAACAATTTAAAAGCTCAAGGAAAGTTGACATTGTGATAAAAGTGTCTTTATGAGAATGGAAGTGTCAACTTTGTGCCAAAAATGGAATGAACTAGTGAACAAAGTCATAACCACTTGGATAATACACCAAAATCAAGTGTACTTGTCAGATTTAAGTGTGATTTAAAAGTTAAATAGGCTGTATTCAAGGATTTTTCATAATGGGTTAGGTTTTGCAACTTGTATTTGTCATGAAAATGGCTAAAACTTCAAGTGTGGAAGGCCATCTTTCTCTCTTCGAAACTCCTAACTCAAAAATGCCATGGAGGAGTTATTGTACTTTTTGAAAATCCCCAGCATGATCTATAAATATTTGATTAATTTCTTGAATATCAAGGGATCATAGTGAAAAATGGCTCCAAATATTGATACTTTTGATGAACAAAAACTGCCTTTGAAAATTTTCTAAGTGTTGAAAGATTTTTCACAGCTTAATGGTTCCATAACTCAAAATCTAAGCACTTTTTGGAGATTGACCCTCATTGATAAAGTTGTATCAGGTTGCAAGGGATTCAATTTGATACTTGGAACACAAAAAATTGATGTCTAGATTGAAAGTTATGACTCTCCAAAGTTGTCATAAAATTAGGGTTTTTCTCCCACACTTAGAAAATTTTCAAGTTTCTTAACTTTGCCCCTTTTGAAAGAAACCTCTCAAATCTTGATTTTTCATACTCAAACTCATTTATCAAACATGTTTTGATGGAATTTGTCTTAAGGACTTCAAGTTTGACCAAAAATCCCAAAATTCAAAGGGTTGACTTTATCAGATAAAGTTTGTGTATCAGATGAATTCAATTGTGTGATCTTTAATGATATTGAATTATTGAACTTTTCAAACATAATGGATGGACTCCAAGGATGTATTTGAGTTTCTTGAATCATGTTACAAGGCTTGATATCATGTTTTGATCAAAATTCAAAGACACAGTTGACTTTTCCTAATAAAAACCCTAATTTGGGGCCAGATGAAATTGAGATTCAAAGAACTTGTAACAAGACCAATTTGCACTTGATTTTTTATGGAGAGAAGCCTCTTGAGTGTATGGACACTTGGTAGGTTTACAATTAATCCAAAACATTTACTAATCAAATAAAGAACCTCCTGATTCTCTTGATCCAAAACCCTAATTCAGATGAAACAAGACAAAAGCAATTTGAACAATATTAGGGTTAACAATGCAATGTGTGATGCTCCTAGAATGATGATGGAATCTAGGATCAAAATTTGGGGTATAAAATTTCCCCCTATTCAAATAACTTTACTAGATGGCATGAGTGGTGACAACCCTCATGAGATCAAAGTGAAAGGTATTTAAATATATAAATAATCTGAAATTTTGCCCCTAGATGCAGTGGCATGCAATGCTACAGACAAAACTGACTCACTTCAACAATGCTAGGGCAATACAGACATGCAATAAACTCTAGTATAATGAAAATGATGGGATGATAAATTCAAAATGCAAATGAAAATGACAATAATGAGTAAAGACTCGCTGGGGATAAAAGAAGACAACACTGGGGATATTCAAAATGGCTAATCAATAGGTTCGGACATGACCGAAAATCACTGAGGATGTCAGACAGGAATAAAGACCTTCTCACAAGAGATCAAAGACAAAAGAAATCCTCATAACGATAGAATATAGAACAAGATCCTTATAACAACGGGATTAGGATAAAAATATCCTTATAACAATAGGATGCAAAGCGGGACAAGATCCTCATAACCACTGGATAAGCAGCAAGATCCTCATAACCATAGGAAAAGATCCTCATAACAATAGGATGGACAACAAAATCCTCATAACGATAGGATTAAGAAATAAGAACCCTCGTGTTAATAGGAAAAGATCCTCATAACAATAGGATAAGATCCTCATAACAATATGATTGATAAAACAAAGCTCCCCATAACAATAGGAGACAAAAGGGATTCTTATAACAATAGAATCAACAAAATAGATTCCTCATAACAATAGGAAAAGATCCTTACAACAATAGGATGAACAACAAAATCCTCATAACGATAGGATTAAGAATCATAAACCCTCATAACAATAGGGAAATATTCTCATAACAATAGGATAAGATCCTCATAAGAATAAGACTAATAAAACAAAGCTCATCATAACAATAGGAGACAAAAGGGATTCTTATAAAAACAAAATCAACAAAATAGGTTCCTCATAACAATAGGACTAGAAAGCAAGATCCTTATGGAAATATGATTAATAGAAAAGAATCCTCATAACAATAGGATACGGAAAGGAATCCTCGTAACAATAGGATACGCATCAGGATCCTCATAACGATAGGAGTGGCAGGCAAAGGCAGAATCCTCATAACAATAGGATTACCGAGCAAAAGGATACCTATACAAATAGGATCAACAATGTATGCTATTGGAGTTCTTAAACATCCAATTTTCTGGAAATTCCTTAAAGCGAAGAATTCAAACATGATCTTCAAGAACCATCAAGAAATAGTATAGGGTAATTAAACTCTTCTGTATGTGACAAACCCGTTGGATTTGGACCGTGAGCAAAGGTATCATGACCACCTCTCGACGGATTGGTGCTAGTAATAACTAGGCTTCAAGGGGGAAAATTGGTCACAACCAAAATAGCTACCAATGACAATTGGGTTTCAAGCAGGCATGCTGGGGAAAGAAATATTGGTAACAAGAAATATTTCAAGACACTAAGAATAAACAGACTGGTGAAAGCCAACGACAACTGGGAAAAAACATTTGGTGACGATCTAGAGAACAGATCTAACAATCATGAAGTACTAGTGGTAACTTGACTTCATGGGGAAGGAAGACTAGTGACAACCAATGTCCAAGATAAGAAGCTAATGCTAAATGTGTATGATTGAACATGATGTGAATGATCATGGTATGTAAATGCTGACTCTTAGAAAGACAAAACATTTTAGTGGGAAACAAAAGAGATAACTCCAATGGGGAATAAATCCTCAACATCACTAACTCAAACAAAAATGCCATGGGATGGTTATCGGGGAAGCATCTTCAAACTTAATGATTACATTTGATCAACAGATCAATCCAAAAGTGTTATCAGCCTAGACTTCAGTGGAGATTTGCAAATAGTGCAACCTTAAAAGTTCTTGGGGTACTTAGGATTTCCTTTTCATCCTCCCATATGTCAAAGAGATTTTATGTTTTATCAAAGATGTTTTCAAAATATTTTCTTTTTCAATGACCTTTTATTTTCAAAATCCATTATTAACAAATAAACAATATTTTGCATAGCAAGAAAAGGTAAAAGAAATGTAAATGAAAACAAATAGCTGATAAAGTTTGTATTTTATTCATGAATGGTAGCTTGCAAATGGCAAAAGCTCTATGGAGTATTAAAATTTTGAAAATGGCAATAGGGAAAGGTTTACATTGAACCCAACAACCACTACAATCCTTAATAACTAAGATGCCCCAGATACTTGCTTCTGATAAGAGTGATTGGATTGGTCTTCTGCTGATTCTTCGGTATTGTTAAACACCATCTTATACAGTCAAATGCATTTTGTCCCTAACTTTTTCCTGGATCTCCCTTTTGGGTTATCAATCCACCAGAACGCTTTTCTTTTACTAAGTCGCCCTTTCGGGTTTTCAACTTAGCGAGCTTATTATTTTTTTTATCCCTAATTTTTGCCTGGGCCTCCTTCATAGGTTTAGATCCACCGAGATACCAATATTACCTAAGTCGCCATTTCTGGTTTTCGACCTAGCAAGTTTTATTAGGCATAATATATTTTTTACTGCATCGACGTTTACAGGATGTGCAAGTTGTTCATTATCCATTGTTGTGAGGATTAGGGAACCTCATGAGAATAATGTTTTCACAACAAATGGGTCTTCGTAGTTGGGAGCCCACTTCCCTCGGGCATCTTTCTGACATGGAAAGATTTTCTTAAGTACCATATCTCCCTCTTTGAATTCACACAGGCGAACCTTCTTATCGAATACTCTCTTAAGCCTCTTTTGGTATGACTGCCCATGACACATGGTTGTCATCCTCTTTTTGTCGATGAGGTTCAACTCGTTGTATTTGCTTTGGGTCCATTATGCTTCTTCCAACTTGGTTTCCATTAGGATTCTCAAGGATGGTATCTCCACTCCCATTGGGAGAACTGCTTTGATTCCATAAACTAAGGAGAATGAGGTTGTCCCTATTGAAGTGTGGACTAAGGTCTGGTATCCATGCAAAGCGAAGGGTAGCATTTCATTCCAATCCTTGTAAGTCTTGACCATCTTCTGTAGGATCTTTTGATGTTCTTATTGGCAGCTTCAACAACTTCATTCATCTTCGGATGGTAAGGCGAAAAACTATGGTGCTCGATCTTGAAGGATTCACAAAGTTCTTTCATAGTTCTGTTGTTCAAATTAGTCTCATTATTTGTGGTAATTCTGGTTGGAATTCCGTAACGACAAATAATTTCCTTCTTGATGAAGCGCAAAACCACTTTCTTAGTCACGTTGGTGTAGGAAGCAACTTCTACCCATTTTATGAAGTAGTGGATGGCAACTAAGATGAAAACATGGTCTTTGGAAGCTTTAGGCTTTATTGCTTCAATCATGTCAATGCCCTACATAGAGAAAGGCCACGGCGATGATAAAATATTCAACAACGTTAGAGGTACGTGGATCTTATCAGCATAAATTTGGCACTTATGGCATTTTCTGGCATATTGGATAAAATCGGATTCCATGGTCAACCACTAATACCCAGCTCTCAAGATCTTCTTGGACATAGCATGGCCATTAGCATGAGTTCCAAATGGTCCCTCATGGGTATCTTGAATCAACAGGTCTGCTTCTTGTTTGTCAACACATCTAAGCAGGACCATATCGTGATTTCTCTTATACAACACATCATTGCTGAGGAAGAATTTGGACGTCAATCTTCTCAAGGTCTTTTTATTAAGAGTTGTAGCATCACCTGGGTATTCTTGGGTTTGCATATACCTCTTGATGTCATGGAACCAAGGCTTTCCATCAGTTTCCTCTTCAACTAATTGACGGTAGGCAAGCTCGACCTTTCATTAAATCTTGATGAGTGGCGCTTCATTAAAAAATATGACCTTACACATAGAGGCTAGCATAGCCGAGACATCAGCAATGTGATTTTCAGACCTCAGAACATGTCGAAAAGTGATCTCATCAAAGTACTTGATTAGCTCCATAATGTAAACACGGTATGGAATCAACTTTTCGTCTTGGGTCTCTCATTCACCCTTAACTTGATAGATCACCAAGGATGAATCTCCATTAACTTCCAGAATTTTGATTCAAAGATCAATTGCTACTTCAAGCCCTAGAATGCAAGCTTCATATTCGGCAATGTTGTTTGTACATTCAAAGCATAACCTTGTTGTGAAATAGGGTGTAACCACCATCTGGATTTATCATAATAGCACCTACGCCATGTTGTCCCAACTGCGAAAAAGGGGGCCGAAAAAAAACAAAAGATTCGCCACCGAACGTTATTTATCCCAAAGAGAGGGAAAGGAAACTACCGAAGAAAACCTAAGAGAAAGGAAAAGACAAGGTCATCTCAACCAAATCTTGGGTACGGGAGTCGGTTACGCAAGGGGATGGTATAAGCACCCCTCACGTCTGTTGTACTCAACGGGATCCATGCTTGTTGTCTAATCTATGGGTGAAAACTAACTAAAAGCTACTGCTAAATGGGGGTGAACGGGAAGAACATGTGGAGGCAAATCACCACACATCACACAAGTCTGCAAGACATTGTTCAATACAGGTTTGGATGATGACAAATTACAACCTTGGATGGATTGGAAATTATAAATTCTAGATCTACTAAACAGATGCAATGTATCACCTACCATATCCTTTTATACTTGTCTTAAAACTGTTGTAATAAATATACTATGTGTAGATAAAATGCAATCATGACCAGAGGCATGAAAAACCACAAAAAGATGAATTTTTGCAGGTTTGCAGGGCATGAGTCGACCATAGGGCGGTGCATGCATCAGAGCATTTTTCCACTGGTCAGCGCATGAAGGCAATGAGTCGACCATAGGGTCGGCGCATGAAGGAAAAATTTTCCAACGGGTCAGCGCATAAAGGCATGAGTCGACCATAGGGTCGGCGCATGAAGGAAACATTTTTCAACGGGTCAGCGCACGCCGACTGTATGGTCGACGCATACTGATACATTTTCCAGATTTCTAAAAAAACACAAGTCATGCGTCGACGCACAGACCTGCTGCGGTCGACCGTTCGCGCGAAAATCCTGTTTTTAAATGTTTCCCTCTACTATTTGAAATACTGTTATGTCTTTAATTGGGTTGGTACTATATATACTTGTTTAACCACTTATGTCATATTAACATTTGATAAAATTGATTCATGTGTTCAAGAATAAGAAAGAGTGAAATAGGTGTCCAAGATTCATCATCTTCATCTTCAACATCTCACAACACATCAATTACACACAGCCATTTTTGAAGTGCATTGTGAGTGATTAAAGGTGATAAGGTTCGAAGCTTAGATTGGGTATTCTAGTTCGGGTTAAAGCTTGTGACAGGTTCTTTCTTGAATAAAACCGTTAGGGTTTTATCCTCCAAGATTGGTTTGAATTTTGGGGGTTTTTGGATGAGATTCTTCATCAAGGGTCAACTGAGCGAAGGTGATTGTGAAGAGGTGTTCTTCAACAGTCTAGTAGTGGATTCAATGATATTGAAGGGAAGATCTCGGGTTCGATTTATTGCTGTTGAGATCAGCCAGAGCCGAAGGTTTGAACAACAACGGGTTATTCAATAAGGTGGCTGGAATCGGAGGTCCATCAACAACAATCGGAGGATTTGATTCATCTTGAATCAAGGGGTAAGGAGTGAAAGCAACTTTCAACATATTGAGATTTCTGTTGTATATTTACTGCTCAATCCTTGTATAAATTGTTACATTCAACAGGTGATATCTATAAAATCTATCTCAATTCTAGTTTTAGAATTGAGGGCAGACGTACCCCGAAGCGAGGACGACGGGGGAACTGCCTCACCAAATACTTGTCTTCTCTATTTTTCAGCATTTACGTTATAGCTCAAAATTAAGTGATTTTTGTATAAGCATTATTGTCAAACTATGATATAAATTGAGTAAGAGGTTAAAACTCTGTTTTTGACTCCAAAGTACAATAAAACATTGTACTAGGCTAGTTGGAATCACTTACTCAACATAAATATCACTTGGAGTGTTTTGCACACCAAGTGTTTGACAAATTGCCTAAACCAAAATTATCTTACTTGTGTATCTAGTTTTGGTTTGCTCCTTAGATCATTGGAACTAAGAATCCTAACAACTGAATTAGATCATTGATAAGTGTGATTAGTGTTGTGATTCTATTTTCCATATTGTCATTAATCCAAAGGCTTACGCATATCCGGTTTTCCAATAACCGTTCGTTTTAGACTATATTTTCCTCAGCCGCTTCCGCACTTAAAACAATTTTTCAAAACCAATTTTTAATTGGTAGCGCCGACTCAAATTTTAATTGGGATCTATTCAACCCCCCCCCCCCCCTTCTAGATCCGTGCCATAGTCTAACAGAACAGACTCGATAGGACATCGTTACCCTATGCCTACGTATTCCCTCGTGCAATGGGAAAGTCAGAGTCGATGTAGTTCGGGAAACTACGGGTGAAGGGGGGAAGGTTACTCGCCAAGACATCACTGTCTTGTGCCTACGTATCCTCATCTGGTATGAGAAATCAGAGCAAACGTAGTTCGGGACAACTAGACCACTGGTTGGTTCAAGTGTTTTATGAGCAATGTTAAATCTCCATTCTAGCAGGTAGGGACGACGCATGTTTGCGGTAGAACAGAAACTTAACATACTCTTTTTGAAAATTAAGTTTGAAGCAATCCTGAAGGATAAAAAAGGTTTGAGTTTTGTTTGTGTTTTTTAAGAGAAGTGAATTGAGTTAGTTTGTAACTCACGTTGCACTAAAGACTATGACATAAGAGCGAATGCGTCGCATATCGCCCAAAGGGCATATGCTAAACACTCTAGACAATGTGAGAAGAGACCCCCCACTCATCATTCCTTATGTACTTAAGGCTCGTAGCGTACAACAATTGTCAACCTTTATTAAGTGTCTTAAAGAGTTTTGAGATGAGATGAGAAGACACAAGACTCTAAAGGGAACTATAAATCCTAATGTTGTCATGTAAGATGGTCCTAGAGTTGGGATTGAAATGGGAACTACCTAATGTTATCATGCAAAGGATTGAAAGCCTGATGTCTCTCCTACTCCTATCTTAAATAAAGGGACTAGGAATCCTAAGGGATCATGTGAACAAGCACAAGTAAACACAATGCATAGTCAATCACAGATGAAAATGAAATGAAGGACTTAAACAAGTCAATGCAAGATGAAAAGAGATATGAAATGCAAACACAAATGCAAACATGAAACAATGCACCAAGACAAACACAAGGGAAGACTTAAACAAGTCAAGACAGATGAGAGGAAATGAGAGAAGCAAGCTCCTACAATCAAATACCATCAATCATCACAGTAAGAAAGGTGATAAACAAAGAAGTACAATCAAAGAAGTGAAGGAGGAAAGAGTGTAGGGAAGCAACTACATCATAATCAACTCAACCAAACACTTACTCTCAATTACATAAAGAAAAAGCAACCAAACAAAACAAAAGAAGTACAAGTGTCCATGACAAACTTCAAAGTGAAACCCACATCACCAAAGCATCATGAAGAAGCATATAAATATCAAGGTCAGAAGTGAAACTCAAATGGGATACCTCAAATTCAAAACCAAATCATCAAGCACACAAAAGAATGATCAAGTCAAATTGAAGAACCAAAGTTCAAGCAACTATCTCACACTTCAAAAAAGTGGAAAGGCATGATCAAATGAAACTTGTGGCACAAGGTACACATCCAATGGACCTATAAACATGCAAGGCAGCACCTCAAGCATGTTAACAAAGGCTAATAAGGCTTAAGAGGTGCTCAAGGGATCTCACAAGATCACATCCCAAAACTAGGTCAAAGATTGGACACATACACATAGTTAAAACACATTGAATTTGAGGGATCCACCAAAAATAGAAACAAGCTCAAATAAATTCCAAATAAAATGCCCAAATCAAGTTGAATCAATCACAAAACAGAATGCAAAAGATTATGGCAAGAGCCAACTCAAAGCACCACCAATTGTGTCAAACAATCTAAGGTGTTCCACTTATCGAGCATTCATCGAGGGTCCATAAAAAGGAAATGAACAATAATTGAAAAATGATCATTAAGACCTCAAACCAGCCCTCAAATAAGCCTTAATCAAACACCTAAGTGTGAGAGGAAAATTGGTCCTAGGGGGTGTTGAATTAAGGTTAATGATCTGAAATTCTAGTAACAGGCAGTCGATGTTATGTGGGATGTTATGACATCCACTACTGAACAAATTATTGAAACAATTAATGAAAGCAGTAAAGAACACAAGGAATTTATTACCCAATTCGGTGCAAATCACACCTACTCTGGGGGATACCAAGCCAGGGAGGAAATCCACTATAAGCAGTGTTAATTCAGAGCCAAACTACCAGTTTGCACTCTTCACTTAAGACCTACTCAATGCAATCTCAATCTAACACTAGACTTGAGTACCTACTCACTCACCCTCAATCACAGCAGTGATATCAACCCAATTAAGTTATAGATTAAAAAGAAGACACACTTCAAACAAATCTTGATCTTGCTTCTCAGCTTCAATCAAGAGACACATCACTCGTGCTTAAAAGCTTAGAGTGACACAACCAAAGTACAATTCAAAACACACTAGTCCAGTACAATTATATAGCTGATAATTGATTGGCTCACAAGAAAACCTAAGACACAAAAACACACGTGAAGATCAAATTACACAAACAAAATTCTTCACTCACAAAACTCACACGACACTCACTCTCTCTCCATCTTCAGAAGGATTCTTCCTTTATTTATATGCAGTGCATAGATCTTGGGCCTGCAGAACATATATCAGGTTTAACCAAGTTAAACCAATTTACATAATTCAGGTGTTGCGAATTAGGTCACAGCCGTTTCAAGTTATGCCCAGCCCTGACTGGAATCTTGCCTGATATAACTAAGGAACCCTGATAGGTTTCCTGAAAACTAACATGAGCTAACTCAGCCACATACCAGAAAAACATACGCGCGCCCCTGTTGGCATCTACTTGATGTCCTAACATTCAGGTTGACATCCAATATGCTCTGTACTAACTTACCCAACTTACCCTGCAGTACACTACTCACGGATGTCATGACATCAGTCAAGACATCTACATATACATCAATGTTTTACCACAATATGAAGCCAATTAAAAACATCTACAAACTCCCCCTTTGGAAAATTTTTGGCTAAAATAATTTGTCATCATATCAGAGAACACATGTAGCAGAAAAATTTACAACACATATCTAATCATGCAGGATAGCTACTAGCTAATACTACCAATTAACATGCGTGTTGAATTACCATATTAGAGACATCTACACACACTAACAATATCAGCTTCCTGTTAATAACCAGCCAATTAGGATCAACCTGTTAACACATCTCAAAATATCACCTGCTGATTCTTACAACAGTTGCCTCAATATTTTGTGGGACATCCTGTGATTCTCCCCCTCAACTGTGATTATCCCCCTCAACTGATGCAGAACAAGCCATGGCACATCATCCTAACACAATCTTCTAGCAACCTGCAGAAACACACACTACTACCAACAACTATGATACTCCTAAGTTTCAACCAGGAACACACACACACTTAACAATATCAGCAACACTCAAACACACAGGATCATCATCCTTCTCATAACCAGAGATCAACTCCAATACATCAGCACCCCTGTAAATCAACTCAGCAGTATATCTCATCTTCCACCTGTAAGGGAAACACAACTAAACCTGTTGTTCAACTACTACTTCTCCCCCTTTTTAGCCACAAATTTAGATCATAACTAATGAATTAGTATAGATCAAACAAGTTAGAGACACATATGTTAAAGAATATTATAACACATCAACACATACTCGTTGTTCACAAAAAAAAATTATGGGATTACATACTGCTCCCCCTGTGTAGCAAACAAAACTAAGCACTCTAGTCATCAGACTCAGAGCCAGCACTCTCACTATCCCTTTCTTCATCAGTGTCTTCCTCAGAACTGGCAGTAGCTTCTGCTGATTCAGCTTCCTGGTCATCACCCTCCCTAGAACCATCATCATGCTTATCCTCATCATTTTCAGTAAACTCAGTATCTTCATCCTTCTCAAGAGAACTGATCAATTTTTCCAGATTTAGCTTTCTTGTCTCCAGCTTCTTGCATGTCTCCTTGAGCATAGCAATAACTTCAGCTTTCCCTGTTTTTGAGCTCCTCTTGGATGTCTTAGCAGAAGTCATGACAATGTCAGGAACATGAGTTCCTTGAAATAGCTTGTGGTGAAAAGACAGGGGACTTTCCTTCTTGCACACAGAGTCATTATCTTTTAGGATATTTGGATACTGATCCAATGTGATCCCACAAATAAGAGATGGAAAAGCAATGGGGCCTTTTACACTGTAACTGCCTGCATGCTTCATTGTTTGATCAAAGATGTAGGTCTCATAGTCAAACTTTGTTTTGGTCCCAACAGCATAGATGAACTTTCTAAGGACAGTAGCCACAATAGATTTGTGGTTTGTGGGCACCCAGTTGGCAACACCAATCTTGTGCAACATAGCATACTTCACACTTAGTTTATTAGCAACCAATTTCCCTTTTAAGGGCCAGCTTTTGACCTGGTTGGCAGTTATAACTTGACATACTTTGTTGTTAGAAGCAGCTAGATCAGGTTGCGCTTCATTTGATCTTCCTAGACAGTTATTGATGGCAGTTGAGGAGAAGGTGACACACTTTCCTCTTACATACACTTTTACAAACTCATTTGACTTTCTATCATCACATTCTTCTGAGAGATTTACTATGAACTCCTTCACAAGTATTTTATAGCACTTAGAAAACTGAGTGACAGTCCTTATTAAACCAGTTACATGAATAAGATTCATGATTTCCTTACATTCAAGGGCATTCTGAGCCAACTCTCTTTCCAGGGCCAACCTCTTCTGATATACATATTTCCACCTATTGACACTTGAGGGATAATGAAACGAGATATTGTCAATAGGAACCGTACACTAGCAGTAAGTTTGCTAGTTGTTGGCTTCTTCTTGGGTGTGATGTCAGTGACATCACAAGCAACATCCGAGTCTGATTCAGATTCAGTACTTATTTGAGCCTTTCTTTTCTTAGGAACCACCTTACTCCAAGCTTTAGTAGGGTCAACATGAGTACTCTTTGGCACAACTTTCTTCTTGGGAGGACTCTGAGCAGCAGCTTTCTTTCCTTTCCTAGTCATGAGCCTTTTGGCTATGCTAGGGTTGATGGTAGCTATCAGATAATTATCTGAGTAGTCATCAAGATTCACTACATCAGCATCATCATTCTGGACATCATCATCATCATCGTTACCACTTTTCACATTATCATCATTACTCTCATCATTTTGCTCCTTATCATCATTCTGTCTTGAGGTTGTACCCATGGTTTCAACTTCTTGATTAACACCAGTGCGTTGATCCAGGTGGGGTGCAGGAACCTCAGTGTTAAGAGGGATTGATATCCCAGGCACACCATGTGGTTTATTCAATATCCTAGATACCGAATTTGCAATAGTGTTGTGGACATGCCTAGAGCCTTCCCTATTGGTATCCTCATGAGGGATGGAGGATGAAGTGTGAGGAGCCTGACCTGAAACCAATTCTTTGGGTCTTCTTGCATGTGAAGTACGAGGCTTCTTCACACTCAGACCTTCTGGGGTCACCATTCGCATAGGTGCCACCTCAAGAACCTGGTTAGGGTTGCTAGGGTCAGTTCTGGTACCAGAATCCGGATCAGCGATGGAGGACATCTTCTTGGAAGAGATAGAGTTTGGATATTGAGACATTTCAGGAGGCTTTGACAGTGTGATAGAAGTTTTTCTGTGGTTGTTGAAGAAGGTATGGAAGATGAAGAAGTGGTATGGGCACCAAATGAAGAAAATGTATCGTGTGTAGGGGCTAGAGTGATATGATTGCAAAAGAAGAGGTAACTTAAAATTTTGACCAATCAGCAAATGATTAATGTAATTCCCAAATACCATTAATTGCTATAATTACTCATAGAAGCAAATTCTCAACTTGCTTCTTAAATTTTCAAATTGAGTAGCCTCGAGATCTCTTGTAAAAATGTCAGCACTTTGTAGGTCAGTGTCCCCAAGCTCCACACGATCTTTCCTAAAGTGATGTCTGTTATCACTATACATGGTTCTGTTATGCTGAATTGGGTTCATATTTATGGCACTAAGATTGTCACAATATAATGTCATGACATCCTGAGTGACATTGCTTCCTTCATGCTGGTCATCATTCATGGATTCCATCAAATCCATGTGTAACAGATCTAGATTTTTGGACATTTTATGATGTCCAATCTTTAGATGTGCCATCTTGGCTTGCCTGCTAACCTGACATTTACCACAACCTTTTCTTTCATCAGGTGTTAACTTTGGAGTTCCTCTTACTACTTCCTTGGATATGATCTTTTTCATCCCTTGAAGATGTCCAAGTTTTTTAAGCCACAGTTGAACCTCCTTTTCTTCTTTGGCCAAAGCACAAACAATGGAGTTACTTGAGACTTTAGGCTTCCATAAGTAACAATTATTTTTAGCTCTAGATCCCCTCGTGACTTCCTCATTTTCTTCATTGGTGACAACACATTCTCCCTTGGTGAATTTGACATCGAGTCCTTGGTCACAGAGCTGATTGATACTAATAAGGTTTGCAGTCAGTCCTTTAACCAGTATAACATTATCCAGGTCTGGAACACCAGGACAGTCTAGTTTTCCAACACCTTTGATTTCTCCTTTAGCTCCATCACCAAAGGTTACATAACTTGTGGAATGAGGTTTGATGTCCACCAAAAGGTTCTTTATTCCAGTCATATGTCTAGAACAGCCACTATCAAAATACCAGTCTTCTTTGGTTGACACCCTTAGAGAGGTATGAGCTACTAGAGCCATGTCCTTAGCAACCCTTGTTGTTTCTTGATAGGAGTATCCTGTTTGGGTTTGACTTGACGAGTGTGTCTGGGAAATCCATGCAGCCTGAAGCAAAAAGGCTTTATGTGTCCAAATCTTCCACAGTAGTGACACCTCCACCTTTGGAACTTCCTGTTTGTCTGGTTCTTGCTTTTGTTCCCCTGATGTTGATACATTGGTCGTGACATCCTGTTTGACCTAAGATTTTCAGATTTTCGCCTCTTGAACCCCAAGATGGGTCCTTGTTCACCAACAAAACCTATTACAGACATGTCTCTTGCTTTCTGACCAACTTGTAGAATTTTTTCTAGATTGTCAGTCCCATTGTTTAACATCCTGATGGATTTTGACATCTGATCAAGTTTGGACTTCAGCAAACTGACCTCACTGTTGAGTGAGTCTATGGTTGCAAGATTCTCTTTTTTCTCAGCCTCCAACTCCCTTATGAGTTCCTTCTGCTTCTCCCCTTGTTAGTACACTTCTGCGCTTCTGATACACAGATTTTTATATGAAGCTGCAAGCTCGTCAAAATTCAGCTCATCTTCACTAGAGTCATCATCAGATACACATACACTAGTTAGTGCAGTGACATGTCTTGCAGATTCTTCTTCTGATCTACTCTCATAATCTCCATCAGACCAGGTGACAGTTAAACCTTTATTTTGCTTCTTGAGGTAAGTGGGGCATTAAGCTTTAATGTGACCATAACCTTCACATTCATGGCACTGAATTCCTTGGCCTTGGTTGGACTTTTCTTCATATTGGTCTCTTCTGCTGATGTCAGATGAAATGTTTTTGACATTAGGTATGTTCTTCTTATCTATTCTTTTGATGAGTTTGTTGAATTGTCTTCCAAGCATAGCTATAGCTTCTGCTAGATTTTCATCACTTCCACCATTTCCTTCATCTGAGTCCTCTTCAGTATTTGATAAAAATGTTATGCTTTTGTTCTTCTTTTCAACAGTCTCACACATTCCCATCTTAAAGGTTTGGAGAGAACCAATGAGTTCGTCAACCTTCATGTTGCTGATATCTTGAGCTTCTTTTATAGCAGCGACCTTCATGGCAAATCTCTTGGGCAATGATCTGAGAATCTTCCTTACAAGTTTTTCTTCAGACATTTTTTCTCCTAAGGCTCCTAAGGTATTGGCAATCTCAAGAATATTCATGTAAAATTCATGAATGTTCTCATCCTCTTTCATCCTCAAATTCTCAAACTTAGTAGTCAGAATCTGTAGTCTAGACATCTTGACCTTAGAGGTTCCTTCATGAGTTGTTTTGAGAGTATCCCAAACCTCTTTGGCAAATTCACAGTGATGCACAAGTCTGAAGATATATTTATATATCCCATTGAATAGAGCATTCAGGGATTTAGAATTCCCCAGAGCCAAGGCTTCTTGCTCTTTGCTCCACTCTTTTTCAGGTATTTACACAGTAGATCCATCTTTCTCTGTCTTCACTGGATGTTCCTGTCCTAAGTTAGCTGCTCTCCAGGCCTTGCTATCTAGAGATTTTAAGAAGGCTATCATACGAGGTTTCCAGTAGTCATAGTTAGATCCATCCAGAATGGGTGGTCTATTTGTAAATCCTACATCCTTGTCCATAGTACCAGAATTTATCTTCCCTAGATCTCACCCAGAAAATAACAGGCAGGGTGCCTGCTCTGATGCCAATTGAAATTCTAGTAACAGACAGTCGATGTTATGTGGGATGTTATGACATCCACTACTAAACAGGTTATTGAAACAGTTAATGAAAATAGTAAAGAACACAGGGAATTGTTTACCCAGTTCGGTGCAAATCACACCTACTCTGGGGGCTACCAAGCCAGGGAGGAAATCCACTATAAGCAGTGTTAATTCAGAGCCAAACTACTAGTTTGCACTCTTCACTTAAGACCTACTCAATACAATCTCAATCTAACACTAGACCTGAGTACCTACTCACTCCCCCTCAATCACAACAGTGATATCAACCCAATTAAGTTACAGATTAAAAAGAAGACACACTTCAAACAAATCTTGATCTTGCTTCACAGCTTCAATCAAGAGACACAACACTCGTGCTTAAAAGCTTAGAGTGACACAATCAAAGTACAATTCAAAACACACTAGTCCAGTACAATTATCTAGCTGATAATTGTTTGGCTCACAAGAAAACCTAAGACATAAAAATGCACGTGAAGATCAAATTACACAAACAGAATTCTTCACTCACAAAACTCACACGACACTCACTCTCTCTGCATCTTCAGAAGGATTCCTCCTTTATTTATATGTAGTGCATGGATCTTGGGCCTGCAGAACATATATTAGATTTAACCAAGTTAAACCAATTTACATAATTCAGGTGTTGCGAATTAGGTTACAGTCGTTTCAAGTTATGCCCAGCCCTGACTGGAATCTTGCCTGATATAAATAAGGAACCCTAATAGGTTTCCTGAAAACTAGCCTGAGCTAACTCAGCCATCATACCAGAAAAACATACGTGCTCCCCTGCTGGCAGCTACTTGATGTTATAATATTCAGCTTGACATCCAATATGCTCTATACTAACTTACCCAACTTACCCTGCAGTACACTACTCACGGATGTCATGACATCAGTCAAGACATCTACATATACATCAATGTTTTACCACAAAATACAGCCAATCAAAAAAATCTACATGATCAAGTTTCAATTCCATGTACAAACCATAAAACCATTTTAAACATTAAATCAATTATAAATAGTAAAAATAATTGAAAAATGAAATAAAAATATGGAAAATAAACTCAACATCTCGAAATAACAGAAATGTATTTTTTGGAATTTTTGTGAAAGTTAAAACTATTTTTAAAATAATTAAATTGAAATTGCAAGAAAAAGAAATAAAAATAAAATTAACAAAGCAAGGGAGGTGTATTAGCAATCTGATTTGAACTAAGATCCTTTGTTCACACGCATATGGGCCCAGAATGGGGGGCGTGGATAAACAATTGGCCAACCCAATCAACTAAACTCAACACCAAAGATGAAACACATTGTTTCATTAATCTATGTGTCAAGACACATTAGATTTCAATGTGCCACGCTTGCAGGTCAAAGGTCCAAGCCACTCCATATCAACAAGTGACCTCAGACACCGGAGCTAGGGCTTCGGTCGTCTTCTCCGGGAGGGTCTCCGGAGCTCAGACCTCAAACCACCATAAAAATGAAAACATCTGGTACCATTTTAAAGCTCTTGTCACGTAGAACACGATTCTACTCTTTATTTTTGTTAGTGCCATGATTCTATGAGTATCCATGGTCCTATGATTGGCTAAATTTTGGCAAAACATGACTCTGCACTAATGTTAAGCAGGATGTCATTACCATAGATATGACATCGATATAGGAGCAAGCAGGAGCTGATGACAGAACTACTGTCATGAGTTTTAATCAGAATGTCATGACCAATATCATGACATTGATGTCTGGTACAGCATGAGCTACCATCACTTGATAGAAGTGCTTTGGATATACCTCATCAGTATGTGCAGGCCAAAGAGAATTAGTAGGAACAAAGTGCAGATTTAGTTGGGGTTCATAAAAAGGGGCTTTGAGACTTTTTAGGAAACTATAATATGCTTGTTTCTACTGGTGTGAAGAAAATTCTGCAGGAGTGTTCAGCAGGGCAAGTTTGGTCAGATAAGCACAAAGAGAGTTGGATGTCATATGATATTGAGCGTATGACATCAGGCGTGCATGTTTGGTTTTCTGTTATATTGCAAGAGGAAACTCAGGCTATACTTCAAGAAACCTGTTATGACTCCTTAGTTATCTCAGGAGAGATTCTAGGCAGTGCTGACCATAGCATGAAACGCCATGACCTATTTGATAGCACCTTGATTTATGCAAAGTGGTTTAACTTGGTTAAACCTAATGTTTGTCACTTTGGATCAGCCCAAGCCCAATATGCACTACTATTTAAGGAGGAGCAGAAGCAGAAGAATAAGCACTCACATCAAGAACAACTTGAGTGTAAAATAGAGGTCTAGGGTTTGAGAGTCCCTTGTGTGTGTCACCCTTTGTATCCTTGGATGCATTATGGTAGACTTATTTGTGAGTGAAGAGTGTGGCTCTTCATGTGTGTTTTGTAAGTTAAGAATTATGTGGTGTGCAGTGATTCTTCACGTGTGTAGGAGTCTTAGGATTCCTTGTATGCCAAGTAATTGTCTGTTGGATAATTGCATTGGTTTAGTGTGTATGAACTGTTGTGTTCATTGTCCTTGATTGAAGTTGTTAAGAAAAACCAAGTGTTGTGACTTTGAAGAGTGTCTTCTAAAGTATGTCTTTTGTAATTATGAGTTGGTTTATATCACTGAGGTGATTGAGGGGGAGTGAGTGGGTATACTCTTGTCTAGTGGTCTCTAGGCAGAAATTGCATTGGGTAGAGATTAAGTGAGGAGTTGTAAACGGGGGAGTTTAGCTCTGAATTGATTATGCTAAGAGTGGATTTCCTTCCTGGCTTGGTAGCCCCCATATGTAAGTGTTGTTAACACTGAACTGGGTGAACAATTACTTGTGTTATTTATCTTTCAGCATTTACAATTCTGCACTTTAAATGATTAGATAAATAGTTCTGTCAGTCTGCAAATGTTACAACAGAGGTCATGACATTGGTCATGACATTGATATAATTTAAAGAAATTTAAATTGGTCATGATCTGTCTTCGTCCTTGTTGAGCAGAGATCAATGTTCTTGGAACATCTGAAATCTGCATACCAGAATTTCAATTGGTATCAGAGCAGGCATCTTGTTTGTTCTGGATGAGATCGTGGGAGATACTTTATGGTGGTTTGAACAAGGGGAAGTTGTAACTGAATTACTGGTCATGCTGAATGTTTTAGCTACTGCTTATGGAGCTAAGGAGTCTATGCATCTGTTGTTGTGCCCTCTGATATAGGAGCTGCTATGACCTGCTGTATATTTTGCCAAAGGAGGAGTGGCCACTTTTGTCCTATAGGATGGTCTGACAGCTTGTTTAGGGCATGTTGAAGATGTTCTTTTGGTGGTTCCGCTGCATACTTCTCTGATGAAAGAACGCTGGTAGCCCTGGGAGAAGAATGACCTATATACAGTTTGATGTATGGTTGTGGCAGGTGTGTAGATGGTTGAAAGATGTTATTTTGTTATGCTGCTCTGATTTCTGTCCTACAGATTGCTGAAGGCTGTTTAGAGAAGATAATGGGAGGTGATTTATTTTCACCACTCATGACTTGCAAGGGCTCTATTGGCAAAAGGAAGTCATAGGCAGGTTGAGTCAAGGGTGTCATCTTTGATGTGTCAACATTAAAGATACTTATAATAAAGAATACTTTTGGGTATTAATGAAGTGTAAATATCTATCAGATGGCCTTCTCAAGAAGTTGTATGGATTTAAGATCAATTTCTATTTGTGGTCTACACACATATTTAATTGGTTATCCCTGAAGTTCAGAGAAGGATTGATTATAAGGATTTAAGATTCATTGTTATTCGAGATCTTCACAAATATTTAATGAATTATCCTTAGTCAATGATCAAGATGTCTCATCAGTTGCAGCACAAACATAAGTCCCCTGATTTGTTTGATCTTCTTCAAGAATCTGATGTTCAACCAAATGTTGAGACATTACATCAGCAGAGATTGTGCAGGAGTGCATCACTATATCAAAGGAGATATAGCTGATAATCTTGGTACCATACACATGTGAGGTAAGATCTGTCTTTATTCTAGTAAGGTTCTTGGCAAGAAACTAAGGCTAGAATGTAGTGCTGATGGAAGTAAATATGAAGACATTCTTCTTGGCTCAGTTTATTTGAGTACAACAGGTGTGTTCTAGTCTCTACTAGAAGCATATGATCTTTATCTAGAAAGTTTCCTGGTAAGAAACTAGTCTAGAAGATGATGTTTGGGTCAGTTTATTTCTGATCTAGGTGCATAGGAGCATGTGACCTTGCTCATCTTGGAGGTTGAGGATAAGTGGCAGTTATCTCTGACTTTCTGAAGAAGTCTCTACTTAAGGAAAGCAGGAATCCTTATGTAAAGATTTTTTTTCTCTTTGAAGAATCTAGCCTTGGCATGGTTAAGTAGTTCCTGAAGGTGTGTACAGAAATACATAATGAAGGGTGTCTCCTCAAGTCTATAAGAACATGGAGCTCTTATTCTGCTATATGGAGAAGGTTATTCTAAGTGGCAGCATGAATACCTAAACTCTCCAGCAGGATGTCTGATCCAAGGTTGTGACATCAAGCAGTGACATCAGGGCCTTAATTAATGTTGTGGCACATCATTGGAAGATAGGTTGATACTATCTCATGCAGTTTGCAGGAGTTGTGTGAAAGAGTAGATGTTACAGGACCAAGTCTTGGTGTATCCAAGTTGCCTTGCTATGGAGAAAGTAGATTATGAAGATCAAGTTTGCTTGGTGGAAGAGTGTCTAGAGCTCAGAAAGATGCTGAGTAACCAAATAGTGGCATTTGGTTATTTAAGCAGTGTGCCTTTAGAAAACTATTCTTGTGCAGAAGGGTAGTTATTTGAAGACCACAGAAGGTTCTGGGACTGTTCATGCTTGGAACTAATTACTCTTATGCAGAAGGGTAGTTGGTTGAAGACCAAAGGAGGATTTGGTTATGTTCATATACTAGAGCTAGTGGTAGAAGCCCTAAGGTGTGTATGGAAGATTACCCTCTTTTGGAGTTGTATTTGATCAAGCTGGTGGAGCTGAGTTCTCTGAAGATCTTCAGTTGGATTACTAGGCAGTAGTAAGTCCAGTTGTGGACATATCAAGAACCATTGGATGGTGTAAACATCATCTGGAGAAGGACTTGAAGATCTGCGATTCACATCTTGGCTAAGAAGTACTCTATCTTGTCATACAGGAGAATGATGAGGTAAAAGGATTGTCTTGGAGTATGATGTGAAGGTATTGTACAAGACTGGAGTGGATCATTGGTTGATTGCATTCTGATGTGATAAAGTCCCTAGTTGAATCAGAAGTGTTCTAACTTGTCATATGGGAGAATGATGAGGAAAGAACGTCTTGGATTATGGGGTGTCTATCTTGTACTCAGCATTAGGTCAGAATAGTTGTGGAGAAGTGGGTTCTTCTACTACAAGTAACTTTAGGAAGAGGTGGATCAGTTTGATGCCTTCTCACTGTATGAGCATAGAGTTGGTCATGAGAGATAATGTGGTGATCTTGGAGCATCTTTTATAAAAGATAGGGGGAGAGCTTCTGTCTGATGGGTGTACTAGTTACCTATGGTTCAAGCAGTAAGTGAATGCGTTCAGTAGGTGTGTTGAATAGGGAGTGAGCTCTTGAAGACATGAAGATGAGTCTTATGTTTTCCATTCACGTGCTTCTGAAAACAGAGCACTAGTTATCCTTGGTATAGGGAGGTATACTTCTATCTAGGATATGTTGCTGCACTGGTACAGTTGTGTCTCAAGATTGCTTGTGGCTTCAAGAAGTTTGTGACTGTATGCCTCTAGGAGGGTGGAATGTCATACCAGGTGATGTGACATTGTGTTACTGTTCATGATGAACTTAACAGTGTTTCTGCTCTTGGTTCTGTCATTGGGTATCAATGGATCAAGTCAGGTATTTGGGCCTTTATCCAAGTGTCTTGTTTGACAGGTGAAGATGAAGATCAAGACACCATCAACCTTGATCTTATGCATAAGAAAGGACTTTCACTCTGACATCTTGGAGATTTTTTTATCAAAGCTGAAATCTGAGAAATCTTCTAGATAGTAATCCTGCAACTATCTCTGCTATTTGCTCCAGTATGGGTTGTGAATCAAGGGGTGTAAAGATGCCTGGGTGAAGATGATGAAGTGATTCTTCATGTGCTTGGGTTCTCTCTTTCAGGGGGAGCAATGTTTATGCATGATAGGGGAAGATGTGTAGCTGCTGATGTGGAGTCCTGTACAAAGTTTGCTGATCCTCAGGCAAGCTTGTGTTCTTGAACCACTGATGTTGGTTTGAACTAGGACTGTGAGGACTGGCCTAGGAAACAACATTGGTGTCTGTCTGGGAGAATTTATTTTTCTCTACAGAATATTTGTGTGTCTCAAATTGGGGATTAACAATAAATTGTTACTTGGCAAGTAGTTAATTGATTATCCTTAAATTGGTGATGTCAAAAGTGTCCATGGATTGGTGCTGAAGTGGTGCAATCTTTAGTAGAGGTCAAGCAGCTTGTGTATTTTTTTGGGAGATGGTGAGATGACTGTATGTACAGTTTGTGTTGAATTACTCCATTTGTTGTCAAAGTTTTAACTAAACCAAGGGGGAGAAAAACACTACTGCTGCTATGATGTTGCTTGCTGGATGTAACTATTAAGGGGGAGCATGATAGTTTGTGTAAACTACTGTTGCTGCCCTGATAAGTTGTTTGGGTGTTTTAGCCAAAATTTTCCAAAGGGGGAGATTGTTAGTGCCATGATTCTATGAGTATCCATGGTCCTATGATTGGCTAAATTTTGGAAAAACATGACTCAGCACTAATGTTAAGCAGGATGTCATTACCATAGTTATGACATCGCTATAGGAGCAAGCAGGAGCTGATGACAGAACTACTGTCATGAGTTTTAATCAGAATGTCATGACCAATATCATGACATTGATGTCTGGTACAACATGAGCTACCATCACTTGATAGAAGTGCTTTGGATATACCTCATCAGTATGTGCAGGCCAAAGAGAATTAGTAGGAACAAAGTGCAGATTTAGTTTGGGTTCATAAAAAAGGGCTTTGATACTTTTTAGGAAACTATAATATGCTTGTTTCTACTGGTGTGAAGAAAATTCTGCAGGAGTGTTCAGCAGGGCAAGTTTGGTCAGATAAGCACAAAGAGAGTTGGATGTCATACTGGATGTCATATGACATTCAGCGTATGACATCAGGCGTGCAGGTTTGGTTTTATGTTATATTGCAAGAGGAAACTCAGGCTATACTTCAGGAAACCTGTTATGACTCCTTAGTTATCTCAGGAGAGATTCTAGGCAGTGTTGACCATAGCATGAAACGCCATGACCTATTTGATAGCACCTTGATTTATGCAAAGTGGTTTAACTTTGTTAAACCTAATGTTTGTTACTTTGGATCAGCCCAAGCCCAGTATGCACTACTATTTAAGGAAGAGCAGAAGCAGAAGAAGAAGAAGCACTCACATCAAGAACAACTTGAGTGTAAAATAGAGGTCTAGGGTTTGAGAGTCCCTTGTATATGTCACCTTTTGTATCCTTGGATGCATTGTGGTAGACTTATTTGTGAGTGAAGAGTATGGCTCTTCGCTTGTGTTTTGTAAGTGAAGAATTATGTGGTGTGCATTGATTCTTTACGTGTGTAGGAGTCTTAGGATTCCTTGTATGCCAAGCAATTGTCTGTTGGATAATTGCATTGGTTTAGTGTGTATGAATTGTTGTGTTCATTGTCCTTGATTGAAGTTGTTAAGCAAAATCAAGTGTTGTGACTTTGAAGAGTGTCTTCTAAAGTCTGTCTTTTGTAATTGTGAGTTGGTTTATATCACTGAGGTGATTGAGGGGGAGTGAGTGGGTATACTCTTGTCTAGTGGTCTCTAGGAAGAAATTGCATTGGGTAGAGATTAAGTGAGGAGTTGTAAAAGGGGGAGTTTAGCTCTGAATTGATTCTGCTAAGAGTGGATTTCCTTCCTGGCTTGGTAGCCCCCAAATGTAAGTGTTATTGACACTGAACTGGGTGAACAATTACTTGTGTTATTTATCTTTCAGCATTTACAATTCTGCACTTTAAATAGTTAGATAAATAGTTCTGTCAGTTTGCAGATGTTACAACAGAGGTCATGACATTTATACAATTTAAAGAAATTTAAATTGGTCATGGTCTGTCTTCGTCCTTGTTGAGCAGAAATAAATGTTCTTGAGACATCTGAAATCTGCATACCAGAATTTCAATTTTTGAAAAAGGTTCTTAAATCACCATGAAAACAGGCCACGAAAGTTTTGATGCACATACTGAAACTCAATCAAACAGACATGAATATGACCCAAACATGGCCTACACGAGGTAGGGCTTTAGATGCACCAATTATGAACCTAAATATGTGCCTAAAATGAGAGATTCAGTTCATGGAATGTTACATAATGGAGCTACTCCGTTGGCCCTTCAAACACCTTGCAAGCTTTGCCCTGATGCTTCCAATCAAACCCTTGTGCTTCAGTGAGAATGAAACGAACCAGCAATGGAAGAAAAACTCAGTGAAATGTGTGATTCGAAGAGAGATAAATTTCTGAATTTTTTGAATGAATCTCACTCTCATGCAGTTACCTTCCAATCTCAGGCATTATGGTTTATTCTCCACTTAAATATGAGGGCTTAGGGATAGATCATGTAGGCCCATAATGTCTAATTTTCTTGCTTGCCAAATTTTGCGAAAAACTTCCTCTTGAGTGAACACACGGGTTGGTTTATTTTGAGACTCATTCCACTTACTTTTCTGGTCATGTGGGGGTAAGGAATGGTCATCTTGATGATTGAAAATGAGTTGATACTAAGTTTTAAACCATTACCTCTTATGGTGTAAAACTTGAAAAAGTATCATGACATGTGGTTCATGTTGGTTCAAATTAGGTAATATCTAGCATGACCATTATATGATGATGTTATGGTTTCCAAGAATCAAAAACAACTTCAAATGGTGACTTGAAATGGAAGAAACACATATCATGTCTAAAAATCAAGTTTTCATGCTTTTCATGGCCTAAATGATCACCTAAATCACCGATGGTCATGGAAATTGAGTTCATGGTGAAGTTAAGGCAATGTGACACAACTTTCATGTGGCACAAATTTGGATTAGAGGTCTTGAAATGGATGAAAATGGTCTTTGAAGTGAATGACCTAAAATGAGGTTTCCAAAAATACCCTTGACTTGAAAAGACCATAACTTGAGCTTCACACATGAGAATGAAGACTTATAGCACTTTTTGGAAAGCTAAGGCAATGAGGAACAACTTTTATGTTTATTGGAAAGTGAGAAAGAGCTTTGTTACATGTGAATAATTCCTTGGAAGTGAGTTGACTTTGGGTGCCTCTAAAATCTCTTCATCTGATGACACCAACTTGTTGACACCATAACTTGAGATATACAAACCCAATGGATGAGTTCTTGTACTCAAAAGAAATCTTGAAAGATGATGAACAAGTCTCATGTATGTTAGAAAATGAGATAAGACTTGTGTCATAGTGAAATTTTCCCTGAAGTTAGGAACCAAAAGAGGGGATTTTGCACTTAGAGTCATCTGCAACCCTAATTTAGTAACTTCTTGAACTCTTGAATCTTCTCGGCTTAAACTCATCATGACATTAGAAATGGTTTATGATGACTTTTCATGGCTCTTATGATCAAGAACCACACTTTGAACTCTCTCAAACCCACAGTTGACTTTTGTTGACCAGATGAAACCCTAACCTCTCATCCATTGACTGAGGTTCTTGCAAGTGAATTGTGTGACCATACTAACCCCATAGAGGACCCCTAGGGTAAAAAGTAGACTCTTGAACCATGTCTCATACAAGGAGAAGACCTCAAATGCCCCCTACTGATCCTCAAGATAGGAGGTGACACCCATACACAAACTTTCTCCCCTCAAGGAGTTTTGAGACCCAACTCTGATGATAATGAACTCTTGATGACTTTAAGATGATACCCTTTCTTGAGCTTGAACATGAAACTCCTCCTTTGAATAAAAAAAATTAACCTCTTGATCCCTTGTCTAGAACCAATGCTATGCAAATGTTAGATGCTAAATGATATGAAACATAAGCCAAGTTAGAAAGAAAAGATTGGTCAAATTTTGGGGTGCAACAGCTGCCCCTATTCAATCGGCTTGGACCTGAAGGGATGAAAAGAAACCGCTTTGAAACGTTCAAGGTAAAAGGTGATTGAATACAAAAGAAACCAGAAATTTGCCAACCGCGGGATAGTAAACTGTAGAATATGTCTACCAAAGTAGAATTACCAAGGAACTGCATCTGAAAGTTGTGAGAAATGAGCTAACTAACCATCAGTTAGAAAGCATCAACACACAGTCGGAAGAACATCTGTTAAACAACAGGTTCGACATCCGTCGGTAAAAAACATCTGCTAACAAGCAGGCTCGACACTAAGTCAGTAAAAACATCTGCTTACAAGCAGGCTCGACACTCGATCGGTAGAAATATCTGCTAACAAGCAGGCATCGACACTAAGTCGGTAAAAACATCTGCTAACAAGCAGGCTCGACACTCGGTCGGTAGAAGCATCTGCTAACAAGCAGGCTTGACACTTGGTCGGTAAAAACATCTGCTAACAAGCAGGCTCGACACTCGGTCGGTAAAAACATAACAAGCAGGCTCGACACTAAATCGGTAAAAACATCTGATAACAAGCAGACTCGACACTAAGTCGGTAAAAACATATGCTAACAAGCAGACTCGACACTAAGTCGGTAAAAACATCTGCTAACAAGCAGGCTTAACACTCGGTCGAAAATATAATCAATCGATTCACAATCTAAAAGAGAACTCCACTGGGGAAAGAGGAACTTAAACAAGCCAACTCTGTTGGGGAGTACAATACAAGATGAACACATCTATCAATGATTTTTTGCTGGGGTCTAGATACCACACAGGCTCATTAACTACACCATTATTTGCTGGAGAGATGTCTGGAAACAAGAGGTAACAACCTGGCTTATGCTTCACATGCATATGTTTGAATATGGTGTAATGCTCCATAAGAAATAGAAATGCTACGTGTTTGGGAGGATGCTATGTATAATGCAAATGCAAAGGAATTCTTGAAGAAACTTGACCAGCCTTGCCTTGATATCTTCCCCAAGTGTAGTACCAATCTTGATTTCCTTTCTCTCTTTTTCACTGCCCAAGTTGATGGTTTCGACCTGCTCTTGCTGAGGTTGAAGATCTATGTAATTGTATTCAAGTGTCTTAGCCAATTCATATGGGATATCACAATCTTCCTCACTCTCTTCACCGGCTTGATTAATGGGTGCATCAAAGTTATGAGGGATTGAAGAGTCATCAAATTCAATGTGGGTGTCGCAACTGCGAAAAACAACTGGCGGAAAAACAGAAGAGCTGCCACCGAACGTTTTTTATCCCGACGAGGGAAAGGAAACTGCCACACCCTAATTTTTGACCATAAGATCCCGCTTCCTTGTGCTTTTTTGTCACGCGTGTTTATTGCGACTAATCAACTTGTGCAGGTACAATATTTGCAAGGGTGGATCAAGCATCACAGGGACGTGACCAGTGGATTGTGATTCAAAGTTAGTCTCAAAAATTTACTAGAAGTCTCTGTGGGGTTTCTCGTACTAAGATCATCACGCAAGAATTTTAAACAAAGGTTTAATCTTGATACAAAAGATAAGTTTGTGATCAACGTTTGTACACGAATCACCAAGAATTAGAGGAGTTTGATTCCTAACTTTCTTTCAACACTTGTTACTTAAAGCAAGTTATTTATGTTTAAGAGTACTTGAAGGTGGGAGTTTTCGTCAGTTTATGAGTTGGATAAGTCAAAGAGCGTACATATCATTTTTGATCATCTTGAATCTCATTATTCAAATCATTCAAGTACCTAAATTATAGCATATTATACATATTTGTGAGATGTTGCAAGTTCATTTAGAGTGCCAATATTAAAACGAGGAGTTAATTGACATTGGGCCCAATTCCGTTTTACTGCTAATACACCACTTGCTTTCCAAAGCTCTTGCCTCATTAATGTGAATCTAAGGAGATAATTGTTATGGATCCTATCACTTCATGATGAATCGTCACTTTTTTCACTCTTACAATTGTTGGACATTATGCCTTATGGCATAAACCATTATGAAGTTTCTAAACATGCATTATTGATGTACTACAATAGGATCACGTACCCTAACTCGTGTTCCAGATAAACTCTGTGAAATCAAGATTCTCAGAGATCAACATTAGTTTTGATGAAGACAAATCACTCAAAAAGGCAAAGATGATCAACCTGAAGGTGAGAAAATACTTAGAAGGGGGGTTGAATAAGTATGAAGATAAAAACTTAGAAATAAAAACTCAAGTATTTTTATCCTGGTTCGTTGAACTCAACTACTCCAGTCCACCCTTTCTAGAGTGATTTTCCTTTCTCAATCAAGGACTTAATCCACTATTTAATCAACTGATTACAATAGTAAGCACTAAGAACAACTGTTAAAAGTCTTCTCAAGAACTACTGATCCTAACTGGATCTTCTTAAGGTTTTCTTACAATCAAATGTAATAACAAATACAAGTGTTTAGATTGCTTCTAATAAAGCTTTATCACAACTGTGATTTTTCACTTAATATTAAGAACAAAGAAATTAATTCTAGAAAGAATGTGAATAGTATGAAAGCTTTTAATATTTATTTCTTTTCAGGTAATACGTCAACTTAAGAAGATGGGTGAAGACTTGCTTTTATAGGAAGCTTGATCCAAGAGAGCTTCACGTTGAGAAGAGTGTCCCAAAAGGTCTGAGCCTTTTTGTCTTCACATCAAGTGACCTTTCCTAGAAGAAGAAAGCACAGAGAAATCCTTTTCGTCTGTGTTCTTGTGTCTAGCATAAATAAGGAAAGAGTCGTTTGGATTATTCCAACGGACATAATCTTTGAATTCTTCTTCTTCAAATTTCAGCAAGATTCATCAGAGTCTAATTTGATCAGAGCCTTCTGATGTTGATCAGAGTTTTGCTGAATCAGAGTCTTTGCAGCAGGTGTGCTTTTCGCGTGTATAAGTTCAAAGCATATTTGAGTCAGATCCTCAGTACTGACAGCTTTAGTACTTTCAGAATCTTCAGTAGTAACTATGCTTTGAAAACTCTTCATACATAATTCTTCTTTGGTTCAGATGCTTCTGACTTGCTTCAGATTCTTCTGGAGCTTCTGCTTCAGATCCTTCTGGAGCTTCTGCTTCAGATCCTTCTGGAGCTTCTGCTTCAGATCCTTCTGGAGCTTCTGCTCAGGATCTTCTGATGGCAGCGTTCAGAATATTCTAATGGATGCATCTGACGCTTCAGAGCCTAGCATATTTCTTATGTTCAGTTCTGATTTGCTTCTGGAGTGATAATTACTTTGATATCTGCAGCAAACACTCTCAAGCAAATTTTAGAGTATATAATTCTTAATTACAAAATTTCATAATAGTTATCATCAAAACATAGAGATATTATTAAGAACCAATCTGTGTTCTAACAATCTCCCCCTTTTTGATGATGACAAAAACATCAGAAATTTTGTTTAATTGAAAATAGAATAATTATAACTCCCCCTGAGATGATGAATCTCCCCCTGAATTAAATACAAATAAGGAATAGAAACTTCCCTTTTGTCTTGAGTATTTTTTAGAGTTAGAGCTTGATTGTTCTTTAACATTTGAGAGTCAGAGTGTCTTGCATATTTCAGAGTCAGAGTCTGATAATTTTCAAATGATCTGAGAGTCTCAGAGTTTCTTTTACAGAGTGTACTTATCAAATGTTCTGAAATACTCAGATTTAATGTTAGATAAAATAGATATGTATGAAGTTTCATTCTGGTGAAGTTTAATTAAACAGTTCAGATCTATATTTTCTCCCCCTTTTTTGTCATAAGAAAAAAGTAATAACTTTGAGAAGACAAATAAAAGGAAACAGTAAATGAGATAAATCATGTAGAGAAAACTTTGAAACATTCATTCATTCAATTCAGAGCAAGAGTACACACATCAGAAGATATTCAAAATACATAAGCAAACATCAGATGCAAACAACAAAAGAAAAAATATAAACTAAGAGTGTTTTGACAAAAGCATCTTCAACAGATCTGTGATCTCAGAAGAGGATTGTTCTTGTTTTAACATCCACTTAGCCATTGTTTCATTCTTCTGATCCTGTTGAGACATCCACTGAGTCATGTCTTCAGACTTCTTATCTTGTTTAGCCATCCATGACTTGATTTCTGATTGACCAACTTCCAGAACTGCAATCTTATCTTCAAGATCTGGATGTTCTTTCTTAATCTCAGATGAAGAAGGTGGAACAGTTTCTGAAGCTTGAACAGAGTCAATTTCCATAAGGGCTTTGGAGCTTGGAGCAGTAGAGCCAGAAGGATGTTCTATCAGAGTCATGGCCAGAGGGTTGTCTTCAGATGTAGATTCAGTATTCTCTTCTGATGATGAAAGAGCATCTGTAAGAAGCAGTGGTCCAGATCTCTTAACAGTCCAGAACAGACTTCTAGCAGCTTCAGCAAATCTGAGCTTCGCATCATCCGAACATACATTCTTCAGATTTGATGCTACAGAGTTGAATCTGTTTATGAATCCATTCTAAATGACATCAAATTCCTTTGCATCCATTGTTGATGAACACTTCCTCTGTACAAAACCTAAATGCATATGTATTTCTTGCAAAAAACATGTAAATAAATGATCAACATTTAGTCTAGGTCTGGGGTGTAACAGAGTTTCCAAGGTTATTGGTTTGGGTTGGGGAGTAGGTGGAAATATGGATTTATGAATGGAGATCAGAGGAGGAGGGTAGTAGGGTATGAATGGAATTTCAGATGATTTGTCAGGTTTGGATCTGTTTAAAGCATTCATCAGATTTGGTTTTGCTTTTGTTTGATAGGTAACCACATTAAAGGGTTTATCAGAGTAAGGTTTGAAAGCAGATTTAGCAGATTTATCAGAAGTAGCAAGTTTATCAGAATTAGCAGGTTTATCAGATGAAGCAGGTATATCAGTTTTAGCAGATATAGCAGAGTATGGTTTTGGATCTGATGAAGGTACTGCTGATATTGTTTTAATGTAGGATTGAAGCACAGATGGTAGAATGATGGTAAGTTTGGGTTTGAGAGGAGTGATGGTTTCAGATGGTTCAAATCTGTCATAGAAATCTTTTATTTTTAAACCATGGGGAAGTTTGTGAAGGTGTGATGAGAACAGTTTAAGAGAAGCAGAAGGTACACACTCAGATGTGCTTGACTTGGGTGTAGGATTGGGAATGGTGATTTCATAAGATGGTTTAGGTGTTGGAATAGGATCTGGAATAAGAACTTCAGAAGAGACAGGGGGTTCAGGTTGGTTTACTTCAGAATCTCTGTGAGAGGGGGATACCAGAAAATCTGGGTGAATATCTGATTCTGAGGAATTTGAGGATGTGGTTGGTGTGCAAGATGTAGAGGATACTTGAAAGACAGTTTTGAGATGTGTAACATCTAGAACCTCTGTCTCAGGGATATTGGTTCCAGATGGGTTGGTTGATTCTGAAGGATTTTCAGAAGGTTTTGATAGGGGTTCAGATGTAGGTGGTTCTGATGTGGGTGGATCAGATGTAACTTTTATTGTTTCAGAGATAACTAGAACAGATGCAATGGGTTCAGATGTGGTTGATGGTGGTTTTTTTGGTTGTGGTTGTTTTTCTTGTTGTTGTGTTTGTGGTTCACATGGTTTTTCTTTGGGTTGTTCAAATGGTTTTTCTGGTTGTTGTTCTGATTGTGGTTTTTGTGGTGCAGATTGTTTTGTTGGTATTTTTGGTTGTGGAGTTTGATTTTGTGGTTTTGTTGTTGTTGGTTTTGGTACAGATGATTTTGTAGTAGAAGGTTTTATAGGTGAGATGGAAGCAGGAATAGATGATTTTTGTGGGGATGGAACAGATACATGAGGTGGAGCAGTAACAGATTGTTTTTGGGTAGAAGGTGGTTTTGGAATAGACTTAAGTGTTGAATCATTTACAACAGTATTATTTACAGAAGATACAGAAGATTTGTTACCTTTAATCTTGATACGTTTAGCTGGAACAGAAGGAGTGTCTCCAGATGCTTTCCTCTTGAACAGCTTATGAGGCTTCTCAGCAACCTTGGGCTTCTTCTGAACAGGTGCAGCTTCTGCTTCTGATTGACTTCTTTTTCTTGGGATCTCTTCTTCTACAACAGGCAATGGTTCTCTTGCTCTCTTCAGAATATCTGCAGGAATGGGCGTTCCATCTGCCTTGCAAGCATCAATATAACTCACTATAATTTCTCTTGGTTCTTCAGCAAAGAACAGAGGATAGTCAACTACTGGGATTCTCTTCTGACTGAGTTCAGTGATATTCAGCTTCTTGGGTGCTGTTGTGAGTTCTTCTACTATTTTTAGTCTCTGAAGACTCTTTGCATTCTGAGGTTTTCGAAGAATAAATTCAAGTTCATCTGTGACTCCAGCAGCATATAGAGCAGTTACCAATCCATTTTCTGTCAGAAAATCTGAGATTAACCTTCCAAAGGGAATCCAAGTTCTGATCTTCTGACCTTTTTCTTTCACAGATTCTCTGGAGGCATTTATGTGATTCCATAAGTGCATAAACAGAATATAGGGAAGATCTACCTTGGTGCTCTGACTTAAGCAATACATAAAGTAGAGTTGTTCATTGTTTACATAGTCTGGAGAGTTTGTAGACTTTCTATGATGAATGCATCCCATGAAAATCTTTGCCCAGATCTTGTAGTCAGGCTTCAGATCTTTGAACTTATTAGAAGCTTGTCCAGCAGTCATCACTTCCTCATATACTTCATCCATATCTACACGCCCAGCTGGCAGATGTGATACTCCATCTGTTTCCTCATATCCAATGAGTTTCCTGATCAGATCTTCTGTGATGATTATCTCTTTACCCAGAACAGAAGATAAAATGAACTTAAGGTATACAGCAGCATGGATCCAGAATTCTTTCACTAGAAAGGGGGTAAACTGGTCCAAAAAGTCTATCAAAGTATTTTACCCATCCTTGAGCATCTATTATGGAGCAAAACTCAAACCCATTCTCAGCCAGTGAATCAAATTCCACCATTGATTCACAGAGAACCTCCAGTTTGTCAACAGGTGTTAACAAAGTTCTCTTTGGTGTCGTATATGGAGTCACACCCATATTTGCAGAAGTAACTGCAGCTATGGTTGATTGAAACTGAGCAGCAGTGGATGATGAAGTTGCCATTGAAGATGAGTTTGTCAAACGCTTAAGGTTTTTATGAAGAGAGAAAAGAAGACAGAAATGCATAAACGATTGAGATGTGAAAAGTGTGAAAGTGGTGAGAAGTGTGATATTTATACTAAACACTTAGGCATACAAACAGTCAGATAAAAGCACGTTCACACAAAGCATTTAATGAAAAATAATAAAAATCATTTCAAGAATTTATTGATTCTGACAATTTGGGGGGAAAATCAAGATTTTCACTATTCAAATTTCACCTCAAACGTCTCTTCAGTAGTGTACGCGCCACCTTTGCAGATTCAGAGTGACACGTGTTTGCTTGCATGTGCTTCTGAATTCTCTTGAGAAATGAAACGTTAACCAATGTTCAGATCCTCTGAGTATTGTTAGTTCAGAGTTTCACACAAAAAAAATAATTAAAGGAAATGAATAAGTAATCAGAAGAAATACTTCAGAGCATTGAGCATTTTTGCATCTGTAAAATTTGCTTCTGACAAATATTATTCTGGACAACAATCCATACTAATATTTTTCAGAATAAATTTGAATCTATCTTCAACAAGGGGTTTTGTAAAAATATCTGCCCATTGATGATCTGTATCAACAAATGCCAAATTTATAATTCCCTTCTGAACATAGTCTCTGATGAAATGATGCTTAATTTCTATATGTTTTGCCTTAGAATGTAAAATGGGGTTTTTAGACAAACATATAGCAGAAGTATTATCACAGAATATAGAAATGTTACTTTCAAATAACTGATAGTCTTCTAGCTGACTTTTCATCCAGAGCATCTGCGTGCTACATCCAGCAGCAACAATATATTCTGCCTCTGTGGTTGATAATGCAATTGTGGGTTGCTTCTTGCTGTACCAAGAGATTAGATTTCTTCCTAGAAATTGACAACTTCCAGAAGTACTTTTTCTTTCCACTCTGTCTCCAGCGTAGCCAGCATCACAGAATCCAACTAATTTGAAATCATCAGATTTTCTGTAACACAAACCCACATTAGAAGTACCTTTCAGATACCTTAGAATCCTCTTGACAACTGTCAAGTGTGATTCTCTAGGATCTGATTGGAATCTAGCACACAAGCATACACTGAACAATATGTCAGGTCTAGAAGCAGTTAAGTAAAGAAGAGATCCTATCATGCCTCTGTAGAGTTTCTGATCTACTTTCTTACTTACCTCTTCCTTGCCTAGCGAACTGGTTGGATGCATGGGAGTCTTTGTCAGCTTACTATCAGTCATGTTAAATTTCTTTAGAAGTTCTTTAACATATTTGGTCTGATGTATGTAAGTGCACTCTGGAGTTTGGTTGACTTGAATTCCCAGAAAGAATCTCAGTTCTCCCATCATGCTCATTTCAAATTCTGCCTACATACATTGAGCAAACTCCTTTCCCAACATAGTATTGGTAGATCCAAAAATGATATCATCCACATATATTTGACAAATTAGAAGATCTTTCTTAAATGATTTACAAAAGAGTTTTGTGTCCACTTTGCCTCTGATGAAATTTTTCTCCAGAAGAAAATTGCTCAATCTCTCATACTAAGCTCTGGGAGCTTGTTTTAAACCATACAAAGATTTCTTTAGTTTGAAAACATGATCTGGAAATTTTTCACTCTCAAAACCAGGAGGCTGGTGGACATAAACTTCTTCTTCTATAATACCTTTTAGAAAGGCACTTTTAACATCCATCTGATACAGAGTGATGTTATTTTGTGCAGCAAATGAAATAAGAAGGCGTATAGATTCTAACCTTGCCGCTGGAGCATAAGTTTTAGTATAATCAATACCTTCTTATTGACTGTACCCTTGAGCAACAAGCCTTGCCTTATTTCTTTCAACTTCTCCTTTCTCATTTAGCTTATTTCTGAAGACCCATTTTGTTCCAATTATATTGAATCCTTTTGGTCTTTGAACTAAATCCCACACATCATTTCTGGTGAATTGATTTAACTCTTCTTGCATGGCAATAATCCAGTCATTGTCTTGCAGAGCTTCATCTACAGAAGTTGGTTCAATTACTGACATCAGTCCAAATAATGATGCTTCAGATGATCTAAGAAAGGATCTTGTTCTGATAGGATCATCCTTCTTTCCAATAATAACATTCTCTGGATGAGAAGCTTTGATTCTGGAAGATGATCCTCTAATAGTTGATTCTTTAGAAATGTTTAAATTGTTCATCTGAGAAGTTAAAGGAATTGCATCTGGCGTTGTTTCTGGTTCCTTCACTTGGGCTTTGTCTGCCTCTGAGCTTTCAGAGTCTGTGAAGACTACTTTTCTATCTGCAGAGTTTTCAGACTGCTTTGGCTTTTTACTGCCAAGCTTATCATCAAATCTAACATGAATAGATTCTTCCACAATATGTGTCTCAGTATTGTATACTCTGTAGCCTTTAGAGCGTTCAGAATATCCAAGCATGAAACACTTCTGTGCTTTGGAATCAAAACTTGTTCAGATTTTCTTTAGTATTTAACATATAGCAAATACATCCAAAAGGATGAAAATATGAAATTTTGGGCTTTCTAGTCTTCCACAGTTCATATGGAGTCTTCTCCAGAAGAGGTCTTACAGACACTCTGTTCTGAATGTAACAGGCTGTGTTGATTGCTTCTGCCCAAAAGTGTTTTGCCAGATTAGTCTCATTGATCATGGTTCTGGCCATTTCTTGCAGAGTTCTATTTTTCCTCTCTACAACCCTATTTTGTTGTGGAGTTCTAGGACAGGAAAAATCATGAGCAATGCCATTTTCATTAAAATATTTTTCAAAATATTTATTTTCAAATTCACCACCATGATCACTTCTGCCTTTTATAATTTTGAAATCTTTTTCATTCTGGACTTGTTTACAGAAGTCAAAGAACACAGAATGTGACTCATCCTTGTGTTTTAAGAACTTTACCCATGTCCATCTACTATAGTCATCAACAATGACTAATCCATACTTCTTGCCTCTGATGGATGCAGTTTTCACTGGTCCAAACAGATCAATATTAAGTAATTCTAGTGGTCTGGAAGTAGAAACAACATATTTTGATTTAAAAGATGATTTTGAAAACTTCCCTTTTTGGCATGCTTCACAAAGAGCATTTGAGGTGAACTTCAGATTAGGAAGTCCTCTGACAAGATTAAGTTTATTAATCTGAGATATACGTCTCATATTAATATGCCCCAATCTTCTGTGTCAGACCCATTGCTCTTCATTAACAGACAAGAGGCATTTAACATTCTGAACCTTAAGTTCTGAAAGATTTATTTTATAAATATTGTTTTTCCTCTTACCACTAAATAGGATAGAGCCATCCTTTTGACTAATAGCTTTACAACATTTTTGATTAAAGGTAATATCATAACCATTGTCACTTAATTGACTTATGGACAATAAGCTATGCTTTAACCCTTCAACAAGTAAAACATTAGTAATAGAGGGAAGTTTACCATTTCCAATGGTGCCAGATCCAATGATCTTGCCCTTCTGATTCCCTCCAAATTTCACATCACCTCCAGATCTAAGCTCCAGACTTTGGAACATAGACCTTTCTCCAGTCATGTGTCGCGAGCATCCAGAGTCCAGGTACCATGATTGGCGTCCTGACCTTACTGCTAAGAACATCTGCAACAGGAATTATTTTACTCTTAGGTACCCAGATCTTCTTGGGTCCTTTAGGGTTAGTTGTTCTGAAGGTTTGTCTAAACTTCTGTTTTTCAACATAAGGTTTATTCTGACTAGCCTTAGATTTAAACACATGAGTATTCTTTTCAGAACGTGTTTGTTCAATATCATTCAAGTGACCAAATTTAAAGTGGGAATATAAAAGGAGTCTTCTTGATGATAATTTTATCAACAGGTTTTGGATTTAAATCCTTTCTAGAGGAATATTCATATCCAATTCCTTTTCTGTTATTTCTGCTAACTCCATAGATCATGGAAACCATTTTGCTTCTGTCTATGCTTTTAGCAAGAAACTTCTGAAAGCTATAATCATATTTTTCCAAAATATTTTTGCATTCAGATTCAGTTTCAGAATCAGAGTTTTATTGAGCTAATTCATAATCATTTTTCAATTTTAAGTTCTTTTCATTTAGCTCAGCTACTTCTGATTTGAGAATATTATTCTCAGATACAAGATTGCTTTGACGCTTCTTGTATTTGAGCTTAATATTGTTATAGCTCTTCAGAACTTCTGATAAGACTTTGATAAGTTCTTCTTTAGTGAGTTCAGCCATTACCTCTTCAGCGTCAGAGTCAGATTCAGAGTCAGATTCAGATCCTGAAGTTCCTTCCTCCTGATCTTCTATGTTTGCCATCAAGGCTACATTGGCACATTCCTCTTCTGACTCAGATTCAGATTCAGATGTATCTGAATCATCCCAGGTGGCCATTAGAACCTTTTTCTTCTTATCAGATTTTCTTTTAGGCTTGTCTTTCAGCACCTTTGGACATTCATTTTTGTAATGTCTAGGTTCTTTACATTCATAACAGACAACCTCCTTCTTTCCAGATCTTCTGTGTCCAGAAGATTCTTTTCTTTGGTCAGGCTTCCTGAAGTTTCTGAACTTCTTTCCTTTATGCTTCCAGAGTTTGTTTATTCTTCTAAACAACATGGATAGTTCATCTTCATCTTCAAATGAGGATTCTTCAGAGCTTTCCTCTATTACCTGCAATGCTTTAGCAGATTTATTAGATTTTAAAGCAACAAATTTACCTTTCTTTTGAGGTTCATCTTCCTCAAGTTCAATTTCATAACTTCTTAGTGAACTGATTAGTTCCTCCAAGGAGATCTTGTTCAGATCTTTAGCCATTTTCAGTGCACTCACCATAGGTCTCCATCTGGTAGGTAAGCTTCTGATCGCGACTTTCTATGTCTAATACAACCTAACTGCAAGTGCACAGTCTATCACGTAGTAATAATAGATATCGATCCCACAGGGACTCGTAATCAAACTAGTGTTCTCGGGAGTTACTATGTTTAGCTAGGTAGAATATGTTTAAGGGAATAAGATTGTCACTAAAAGGGAACTAAGAATGCTACTTAGATTATAATTGATTGAATCGATATGCAGTAATTGTGTTCATCAGGGATTTGACAAGTTACCGGTGTATGAAATAGTTTTCAGAGTTTATTTAAGCAGAAAATGGTGATTTAAAGACTCTCGCCTCATGATGGTTATTGATGCTAATCATAATTCTAAGGGCCAAACGTACACTTTCGTATCCCGTTAGGGGTTAAAATTATTTTTTGGAAATCTCTAAGTTCTAATTCATTTTAAAGTGCTTTCGCTGTTATTAAAATGAATGACTAGTGTTTACTATCTGATCTTACCGCAGCTTTCGCTTGTTGGTTCGTATCTTAATTAATTTCCCACTTTCGTGGCAAAACTACTTTTAAATAAGTTCTCGCTTTCGCGACGAAGTTTATTCAGTAAATCAATTTTAAACACTCAGACCATAAATTAATTTTTTGAAAAGAAAGTTTTTCACCAGTTGTTATCAAATCCCTTTCGAATTATTACTACATATCGATTACCTAAGTTTAGCTAGACATGGATTTGGGAGAGATAAAACATAAATAAAAACAATAAATAATAATTTGCATTATAATAAAAATAGAATTACGATTGAAATGAGAAACCTGTAAATATTCCAATTGGCCTTTGGGCAGATCCTCCACAGATGTTGGCAGGATTCTGGTCTTTATGCCAAATTGATCGTACAATGAAAGTAGAAATTACAGAAGAATGAAAATGGAATACAGGAAAGTAAAGAGAAACAAATAAGAATATTAAACTGGAAAGGTATGCTCTGGAAATAAATTTGGCAGCACTTCGTTGTATGAATGCGGCTCCCTTTCTGAGGTCCCCTTCTTCCCCTTTTATAGAGATGGAATTCTAACGGTTACTGCTGGAGAGAGTGGACTTTGAGGCAGATAATTCAGGGAGTAGTGGTCCACTGTTTGGGACTTGGAACTGCTTCTTTATCGTGTAAATGAAGTGGGGCGTTTTTGCCTGCATGACGGTCGTCACCCGTGTGACGGTCGTCATGGAGCTATGACGGTCGTCACATCAGCAAAAACAGCCTTCTGCGCTTTTCATGATGTTTTCACTCCTTTTTCGTCCATATTTCATCTGAGATTGCTTCTTTTCTTCATGTTGCCTTGTTTAGACGTGATCGTTGAATACCTGCAAAACATCAGACAAATAACACGGAAATAACCCGAAATCGAATCGAAAACGGTTAAACTTTAGTTGAATTATGCATCAAAATATATATACGATTTCGTGTTATCAAACTCCCCTAAGCTTGAATCTTTGCTTGTCCTCAAGTAAAACATGAAAAGGTCGGCAAGCGCGAGGCAGCTTCTTCGTTCGCAAAAGTCGAGAAAAACCGGGATTCTTGGTAGGAACAAAACGAGTACCATGACGACATTGGACTACAAGTCTTCGGAGGTCTTCTTTTTATGCAAACCGGTCCCAGTCATGCTACTGTAACTTGGTGTCAAGGTTCTCGCGGCAAGTTCACCCTGTTTGTTCTAGCGCAATCACATTAAGCCCGTTGTCCATACACTTTCATGGCAAGTCAACCTGTTAGTGAATATGATCTCATTTTTGTTTTTGATCTTCTACATTGATCATAAGCTTATGTCATTGATTTTTCAATGAGTTTTCGTGCCGTTGGGCTAAATGCTCGGGTGAGGAGCACCTAACTTAGAAGGAAATGTGTCTTATATTTTTGGGCTATTTAGCTCTCTTTTCATGATTTTTCATCTTTTTGGAGATCATACACTTATTTGCATCGGTCGCTCGCTTAGAAGTGCTTTAGGATGGTGCTGACTGCTAGTATAAACTACTTGGGGCTGAGTTTGCGTAGACACTTGAGACTTTGGTACACGTAGGTAGTGAAACCGACTCGCATAAACCGGAGATCTAAGTTGTCAGGACGGTACTGGTTTTGTTAGAACTGTCGTTTCCTCAGAGTTTCAAAACTTGGTTTGAACTCGGTTGCATTCTCGTGATGCTTTTGCTTTTGAGGAACGAACGAAAAAAAAATTTTGTTTACGTCGAATAATGTGGGGATGTTTGCGTAACGGGAAAAGGATATATAAACGAGCTTTATTTGCTAAAAATATAAAGTGTTTAAATAGAAATTACGAAATTCAAAGTACAGTGGAATGGAAATAAAGGCTCCGCTCCCACACTATCTCAATCAGTGTCCCCACTGATTTTGAAGCATGAGAGGGAGATACAACTGAAATGAAAGTACAAATGAACAGGAAATATAGTAAACAAATAAGGAAAAATGGAAAACTAATCACGTCCGCTGCCTCTATCACGTCCACGCTGGCATCCTCTGGCTCTGGCAAGGGCTACTCTGTCCTCATAACTCATAGCTCCGGTGTGGTAGACGGTGTCCCAGAGTCCTTCGACCTGCAAAGTCAGATTCGCCAGGTTCTCAGTAATGGTAGCTTGGCCGGTTTGAAGTTGTTGCATTTGATTCTGGTGCCAAGCTTCGAACTGGTCAGCTCGCTGATTCTGCTGCTGCAGCATCGCGAGTATCTGTGCCTGCTGGTCTAGAGAGCGGCGGAGGTCCTCTTCTGTGTAGTCGGGCACGGGATGATGGCGGCGGCGGCGAGAGGATGTACCTTCGTAAGGAGGAGGCTGTGATGCCTCTGGCTGCTCGGACCTGTCCAACTCAGCTTGGATTTCATCGTCAGAACCTTGGGTGTGGTCCTGAGTAGGAACAGCGGCAGCAGGAGGGGCAGTGAGGTCAAATAACCAGTTGGTACGATCCTCCGGGTGTGTGCGGGTGCGTGATGGAAGGATGATGCTTCGGACGGTCTTGCCACGCACTACCGGATGGTACCTGCCGTCGGCTCTGGAGCGGATAAGGTGGGAGGCTCTACAGTGGTTGGTGTCAAGGAACACCGAGGGGATGGAACGGAGGTGCTGGAGGCGGTCGCCAAGGTTCAGCCCAAGTGCAATGGCAGTGACAATCCCACCAAAGTAGAATGGCTTCGAGCCACGGTTGCAGTTGGCCTGAATGTGAGCCAGCAGAAACGGAGCGGCGTTGACAGGCTCGTTGTTGAAGACGCAATGGAGGAAGAAGAGCTCTTTCGAGTTCACCTTATGATTGTTGTCTCTGGAGAAAATTGTGTTGCTCAATGCTCTGTGAAAGTACCGGATGGTTGGGTTATGGATATGAGTGGCGTGCAGAGAGTCCCAACCATCGGCATTGATGCCGGTCAACTGGTACCACAACGCGAAAGCTTCGTGCTGGAACTGATCGGTGAGGCGGCGGTGAGCGTTGTCGCCTCGAGGAAGTTGTAAGAGGGCAGCTATCTGGTTCTGGTGCATCTGATAGTTTGTGCCGAACATCCGAAAACATGCGGCACCGGAATATTGGTTGAGGTCGCCGCTGGATGTGACGTAAGTAAACGAACTCAAGAACTCGAGAGTGAGTTGTTCGTATGTTGGCAATGGGTTGGTGCAGAGGTTCCAGATGCCTGCTCTTTGAAGCATCCAGGTTACGCCTTCAAGGAGTCCGAGCTCCGTAAGCGACGGAATGTGTGGATAATGAGTCGGCTGGAGCGACCTCTGATGAAATGCGATGTAGTTTGCTCGCTGTCTTTGGCCTAAGTCACCTTCGTTGAAGATAATGTTGCTGATATCTGGGGTTTCTGCATTTCTTGCCATTGTTGGAAGATTGAGAGGGTTCTGAAGATTGGGGTTTTTCTGCAGAGTGGGAAGAACTGACAGAAGTGTGGTTGGAAGTTGAGATTGGAGTTGAAATATATGGTGCAATGTGGGGAGAACGAAAATTCGTAGTGGGGGAGGAGTTTTGATGATTGGAAGTTGAAATGAGGGTAGTGGGAGAGAAAACGCAACCCTGTTATATCAGATAGCAGTTCTGGGCCCGTGACGGTCGTCACGTAGGTGTGACGATCGTCACCCGCGTGACGCTCGTCAGGGTCCTGTGACGGTCGTCACAGCAGCAAAATCTGCAGAACGCAGAATTTTGCTCTGAGGGCGTTCTTGCAATGACTTTTAGGCCTAGTAATGATACGCCAATGTGTTATAACAGCCAACAAACAAAGAGTAACATAAAAAATAGAATTATTGAATAAAGACTAAAATTGAAATAACATGAAATTGAAATGATTGTATGTAATACATAAAGAAATTAACAATGCGAAAATTCCAAATGATTAAACGAAACTAAACTAAACCAAACTAAACTGAAGCTACTGCTAAAACTAATATCTAGTCTTTTCGTGTCTTCAACTCATCGAACTTCCGTGCGTAGTAGTCGAGCTGGTCACAGACTAAGTCCATGAAAACTACCAGTTCGTTGTGTATGCCTACGATGTCATCTTTTACAGTAGTCAGAGCTGCATCAACGTTGTCCAATCGGAGTAGAACGGTATCCATTTTGTCGGTGGTATCCTCAGGGATAGGCTCAGGATAGGTGTTGTAGTGCGGAGGAGTCATAGGGTCTACTTCAGCTTCGGATACAACATCCTCATAGTACATATAGTCGTGTGCCTCAGAGATGTGGTCACTGTCATACATATAGTTCTGTGGTGTTGACTGTGGTGAAGGGGGTCCCATAGGCTCGTCCAGTTCATAAAGCCAGTTGTCCTTGTCGTGGATACTCGTCATCAGATGATCGGGCAGTGTGAATAGTTGTACTGGTTTTTCGTTAATGAGGTACTCATACGGTCCAGGTCCCATAGTTCCTAAAATGCGCCTATTAAAGCAGAATTGTATGTTCATGGGTCAGATGGTGCCAAAACGAGTGCTTGCATTTAAGTGGAATCTAAGGCCAAGCTCGTGGGCAATCATTGTCACGAGGCCTCCTATAAGAATAGGTGTCTGTGGTTCCTGCGTGAGGCGTTTGAAAGATCTCATCATGAAAGGCACTGCATTTACTGTACGTCCCTGAGAAGCACAGAACATGATGAATAACTCCTCTTTAGATACTGCAGTAATATTTTCTTCTTTCCCAAACAGGGTGTGAGCTAGTATCTTATGGAAGTATCTGAAAGCTGGGTTATAGATATCATCATTATACATTTTGTCTGGTTCAGGGTGATAGTCGCCTGTGATTCTACCCCAGAATTGGTCGAGTTGAAAATCAATATCGTCATCTTCTGCACTGATGAACACATGCGGTCCGCTAGGAAATCCTAAGAGGTTAGCTAGTGACATCCGGCTATGGGTTTGGTCCATTCCAAACAATCGGAAGGTAATCAGCTCTGTGTTGGATCCAAAGCCATAGTTGGGTATATATCTGAAAGAACTAAGGAATTCATAGGTAAGATCCTTGTAGGTAGCAAAACGTGTTTTCAAAGCAGTGTTCTCCCAACCCAGTTGATTGAACAGGTATTGAATGCTATCCGTGATTCCTAGTTTATCCATGGTAGACTTATCATAATACAACGTTAAGGCGAATTCTCTTTCAGCTAGTGCTGCAAATCTTGCCTTTTGAGCTAGTCCTCGAAAGTGAACCTTTGTGAAGTCGTACTCGGCCATACTCGCAGGTAATTAGGAGAAAACGGAAGGAATGTTTTGAAGACTTTAAAAATCCTGAAAAGTTTAAAACAGGAGTTTGAAGTCAGGATTTTTGAAAACAAAAAGCGGTAGAAACAAAAGACAAAAGAGAAAAATAAAATAAAATAAAATAAAAATATGAAAACAAACGAAAGTAGAAAGTAATAATAATTATAAGTTTGGAATTTTTGTTGGGTTTTCAAAGCAAAATTTTAAATAAAAATTGAAATACGATAACGAGGGAAATTGGGTTGCCTCCCAGTAAGCGTTGTTTTTAACGTCTAAAGCCTAACGATAGCTTGGTGAGAAGTTATTCGGGTGTTTGAGCTGGAAGCTCAAGCAATGTTATATTGCTGACTTGAGGGCTGTTGTCGTTCTTATTATAATGTTTTAGACGTTGCCTGTTTACGATAAATGGTGCATTCGTCTTATCGGTAATTTCAACAGCTCCACTCTGAAGTACTTTAGTCACTTCATAAGGTCCAGACCACCTAGATTTTAGTTTACCTGGGAAGAGTTTTAATCTTGAATTAAAGAGCAATACGATGTCTCCCACACTGAATTGTTTCCTGACTGAACGTTTATCATGCCACTTTTTAGTTCGTTCTTTATAGATACGGGCATTTTCGTAAGCGTCTAATCGAAGTTCTTCCAATTCGTGTAAGTTCAAGATTCGCTTTTCTCCTGCCTCGGTGTAGTTGAAATTGAGTGTCTTAATGGCCCAGAAGGCCTTATGCTCTAATTCTACAGGGAGATGGCAGGATTTACCGTAAACTAATTTGTAGGGGGTAGTACCTATTGGTGTCTTAAAAGCGGTCCTATAAGCCCATAAAGCTTCTTGTAGCTTTGACGACCAATCTTTCCTTGAGGTAGCGACAGTCTTTTCCAATATCTGTTTTATTTCTCTGTTCGAGACCTCTACTTGTCCGCTAGTTTGCGGATAATAAGGTGTAGCTACTCGGTGTCAGACTCCATATTTAGAGAGAAGTTTATCGAATATTCACGATATGAAGTGAGATCCGCCGTCACTAATGACGAGTCTGGGTACACCGAGTCTAGGAAAGATTGTGTTTTTGAAGAGTTTGATTACTACTCGTGCGTCGTTTGTTGGAGCAGCAATGGCTTCTATCCATTTAGACACGTAGTCTACAGCGACGAGTATGTAGTGATTACCAAAAGAAGGTGGGAAAGGTCCCATGAAATCTATTCCCCATACGTCAAAGATTTCTACCTCTAAGATTCCTTTCTGAGGCATTTCATCGCGTCTTGAGATGTTGCCGGTTCGTTGGCATCGATCACATTTTAGCACAGCGATGTGAACGTCTTTCCAGAGGTTAGGCCAGAATAAGCCGGCTTGGAGAATCTTAGCGCACGTCTTGGATGTACTAGCATGACCACCATATGGTGTTGAATGGCATTGGGAAATGATATTTTCTACTTCTTCCTATGGGACACAGCGACGGTATATGTTGTCGGCCCCTCTCTTGAAGAGTAGAGGTTCGTCCCAATAATAGTGTTTCAGATCGTGGAAGAATTTCTTCTTTTGCTGATAAGTGAGATCCGGTGGAAGCACGCCTGCAGCGAGGTAATTAACGATGTCAGCATACCAGGGTAATGTGACTTGGGCATAGACGGCTTCTACGGCTTTTTCGAATTTTGGATCTTTCGAGATTGAGTTGGGTATGTCACTTTCTAATTTGGCTATCAGACGTTCGTACGGGAAATCGTCATTTATCGGTACTGGTTCGTGTCTGATGCCTTCTATTCGGGATAAGTGATCTGCAACAACGTTCTCGGTTCCTTTCTTATCTTTGATTTCTAAGTCAAACTCTTGTAATAACAGGATCCATCTCAATAGTCTTGGTTTGGCATCCTTTTTGCTTATTAGGTACCTTATGGCAGCGTGGTCTGTGTATATGATGATTTTTGCTCCTACTAAGTAAGAACGGAATTTGTCAAGCGCAAATATAACTGCTAGAAGTTCCTTTTCTGTGGTAGCGTAGTTCATTTGGGCGGGATCTAAGGTTCTACTGGCATAGTAGATGGCATGGAGTTTCTTGTCCTTCCTTTGTCCTAGAACTGCGCCTACGGCATAATCACTCGCATCGCACATGATTTCGAACGGTAATCGCCAATCGGGCGGTTGCATAATTGGTGCGGTGATAAGGGCTGATTTTAATGTTTCGAATGCTTTTAAACAGTCGTCGTCGAAGACGAACTCAGCATCTTTCATCAACAGGCCGGTTAAAGGTTTTGTGATTTTTGAAAAATCTTTTATAAATCTTCTGTAGAAACCGGCATGTCCTAGAAAACTCTGTATTTCTCGCACGGATTTTGGAGGTTGGAGATCTTTTATAATCTCTATTTTAGCTTTGTCTACCTCAATTCCTTTATCTGATATGACATGTCCTAGAACTATTCCTTGTCGGACCACAAAATGGCATTTTTCCCAATTTAGGACGAGGTTTACTTTTACGCAACGTTCTAAAACCATTTCTAAGTTTTGTAGGCATCCTTCGAAACTTTGTCCACATACCTAGAAATCGTCCATAAATACCTCCATGATGTCGTCTATGAAATCTGCGAAGATTGCCATCATGCATCTTTGGAAGGTTGCTGGAGCATTACAGAGTCCGAACGGCATTCGGCGGTAAGCAAAAGTACCATAGGGACAGGTGAATGTAGTCTTTTCTTGGTCATCAGGATGAATGGGAATTTGGAAGAATCCTGAATAACCATCTAGATAGCAGAAATATGAATGTTTGGCTAATCTTTCCAACATTTGGTCTATGAAGGGTAACGGGATATGATCTTTGTGTGTGGCCTTGTTAAGCTTTTTATAATCAATGCACATCCTGCTTCCGGTCATGACTCTTTTTGTTATTGATTCGCCTTTTTCGTTTTTAACTACAGTGACTCCTCCTTTCTTTGGTACGACATGAACTGGGCTGACCCATTCACTATCGGAGATCGGATAGATGATTCCTGCATCTAGCAATTTCTTTACTTCATCTCTGACTACAGTGCTCAGGATGGGGTTCAGTCTTCTCTGATGCTCTCGAGAGGTTTTAGAGTCTTCCTCTATTGTAATTCGATGCATACAGATCGAAGGGCTTATACCTTTTAGATCACTTATGTTATAGCCTAACGCGGTGGGGTACTTCTTTAGGACTTCTAATAGCTTTTTAGTTTCTGGTTGTCCTAAGTCGGCGTTGACTATCACTGGTCTTTTTAGTTCATCGTCTAGAAATTCATATCTAAGGTTTTTGGGTAGTGTTTTAAGTTCTAAAGATGGGTTCTTCGGACCTGGCATGTGGTTTGGAGTCAGTGCTAAGCTTTCGCTTAGGCTGTCGTCTTTATACGGTTTACGCCAATCTCGTCTTCAGAAATATCGGGTATTTGAATCTTTATTATTTCTGAATACGTGGTCTCTTCATTTTCAAGTTCTCTTATGCATTCGTCAATTTCGTCTACTAAATAGCAGGTATCGTCTATGGCTGGTGCTTGTAAGAACTTGGTGAGAATGAACTCTATCTTTTCTTCTCCTACTTCGAATGTTAGCCTTCCTTTCTTCACGTCTATAATCGCTCCGGCTGTAGCTAGGAACGGTCTTCCTAGGATAATTGGGGTTACAGTATCTTCCTTGATGTCCATGATTATAAAGTCGGTTGGAATGTAGAATTGTCCTATGCGTACTGGAACGTTTTCCAGTATTCCGACGGGGTATTTTACTAATCGGTCAGCTAATTGAATGGACATTTTGGTTGGTCTGAGGTCTCCCATATTCAGCTTTTTGCATATAGATAAAGGCATAACACTGATACTGGCTCCTAAATCGCATAGAGCTTTGTCTATTACGAACTTTCCTATGACGCAGGGTATGGAGAAACTACCTGGGTCTTTTAATTTAGGAGGCATGCGGTTTTGAATAATGGCGCTACACTCTGCAGTAAGTGTAACTGTTTCGTTATCCTTGATCTTTCTCTTATTCGATAAGATTTCTTTGAGAAATTTAGCGTATGACGGCATTTGAGTTATCGCTTCTGTAAAAGGAATAGTAATATTCAGCTGTTTAAGGAGCTCTACGAATTTCTTAAACTGTCCTGAAGTTTTGGAGTTTATTAATCTTTGCGGATAAGGGATAGGTGGTTTATATGGCGCTGGAGGTGCTTGAGTTTTTTCACTTGCGGTATCCTCCTTCTCGTTGTCTTCCTTCTTCTCTAACTCGAATTCCCTTTTTGCTTGTTCAGTTGGTTTTTGTTGCATGGCTGAGTTTTCGGTCCTCGGATCGATCGATTCGTCCAATTCTTTTCCACTTCTTAGTATTACAACATTTGCTTGGCCTTTTGGATTCTGTTCGGGTTGTCCAGGAAATGTGCCAGCAGGTGCGGCAGCAGAGGCTTGTTGTTGAGCCACTTGTGATATCTGTGTTTCTAACATTTTGTTGTGGGTGGCTAAAGCGTCTACTTTTCCGGTCAACTGTTTAATTTGCTCGCTAGTGTGTATGTTTTGATTCAGGAATTCTTTGTTTGTTTGAGCTTGAGTAGCTATGAATTTTTCCATCATCAATTCGAGGTTGGATTTCCTAGGTGCATTCTGAGCAGCAGCTGGTTTCTGATATCCTGGCGGAGCAGTAGGCATTTGCAATGCATTTTCGCTTTTGTAAGAAAAGTTTGGATGATTTCGCCAACCTGGGTTATAGGTATTTGCGTAAGGATTTCCTTGAGCATAATTTACCTGGTCTGGTGGGATTCCGGCTAGCAATGGGCATTCGGGTGCATTATGAGTGGTGCTTCCGCATAACTCGCAATTTGGAGTTACGGCAGCGACGGTTGCAGTGGGGTTAACGGTCAGACTATCAATCTTCTGTGCTAGAGCATCTACTTTAGCGTTGAACTTTTCAAGGCTGCTGATCTCGTACATCCCACCTTTCGCTGTGGTTTTCTCTGTTGGAGTGCGTTCACCTCCCCATTGGCAATGGTTTTGTGACATGTTTTCGATTAATTGATAGGCTTCATCGTATGGCTTATCCATAAGTGCACCGCCCGCGGCAGCGTCTATTGTTAATCTAGTATTGTATAGAAGCCCATTATAGAAAGTATGGATTGTCACCCAGTCTTCTAGACCGTGGTGAGGACATGTTCTCATCATATCTTTGAATCGTTCCCATGCTTCGTAAAGAGATTCAGTATCTTTTTGTCGAAATCCGTTGATTTGAGCTCTAAGCATAGCAGTTTTGCTTGGCGGAAAATATCTCGCTAAGAAGACGTTCTTCAATTGTTCCCACGTCGTAACGGAGTTGGACGGTAAAGATTGTAACCATGTCCACGCTCTGTCTCTAAGAGAGAATGGGAAAAGACGAAGTCTTATCGCGTCTGGAGTTACTCAATTTGCTTTCACTGTGTCTGCGTATTGTACAAACTTCGTTAGATGTTCGTTCGGATCCTCAGTTGCGTTTCCTGAGAATTGGTTTTGTTGTACAGCTGACAGCAATGAAGGTTTCAGCTCAAAATCATTTCGGGTAATAGCTGGGGCAGCAATGCTACTTCTAGGCTCCATCTGAGAGGGTGTAGCGTATGCCTTCAGCGGTTTGTTTGGAGGTCCTTCAACCATGTTTGATTCTTCTTCGGATTTGGGAATGGGAGTGAGAGGATCGAGAATGTTATGTTTGAGTTGGTACTCAATGATTCGGCTTCTTAGATGTAAGAAGCGTTCTAGTTCTGTGACTGAAGGTTTCAAGATATCGCCTTGTGAGCGATTACTTGGCATACAATCGACAGCACTAGTAAAGGAAAAATGAAAATTGCCAACCTAGTCTATACGGCGTAACAGAAGGTTACACTATTGACTAAACGGGTCCCCGGCAACGGCGCCAAAAACTTGATCGTGACTTTCTATGTCTAATACAACCTAACTGCAAGTGCACAGTCTATCGCGTAGTAATAATAGATATCGATCCCACAGGGACTCGTAATCAAACTAGTGTTCTCGGGAGTTACTATGTTTAGCTAGGTAGAATATGTTTAAGGGAATAAGATTGTCATTAAAAGGGAACTAAGAATGCTACTTAGATTATAATTGATCGAATCGATATGTAGTAATTGTGTTCATCAGGGATTTGACAAGTTACCGGTGTATGAAATAGTTTTCAGAGTTTATTTAAGCAGAAAATGGTGATTTAAAGACTCTCGCCTCACGATGGTTATTGACGCTAATCATAATTCTAAGGGCCAAACGTACACTTTCGTATCCCGTTAGGGGTTAAAATTATTTTTTGGAAATCTCTAAGTTCTAATTCATTTTAAAGTGCTTTCGCTGTTATTAAAATGAATGACTAGTGTTTACTATCTGATCTTACCGCAGCTTTCGCTTGTTGGTTCGTATCTTAATTAATTTTCCACTTTCGTGGCAAAACTACTTTTAAATAAGTTCTCGCTTTCGCGACGAAGTTTATTCAGTAAATCAATTTTAAACACTCAGACCATAAATTACTTTTTTGAAAAGAAAGTTTTTCACCAGTTGTTATCAAATCCCTTTCGAATTATTACTACATATCGATTACCTAAGTTTAGCTAGACATGGATTTGGGAGAGATAATACATAAATAAAAACAATAAACAATAATTTGCATTATAATAAAAATAGAATTACGATTGAAATGAGAAACCTGTAAATATTCCAATTGGCCTTTGGGCAGATCCTCCACAGATGTTGGCAGGATTCTGGTCTTTATGCCAAATTGATCGTACAATGAAAGTAGAAATTACAGAAGAATGAAAATGGAATACAGGAAAGTAAAGAGAAATAAATAAGAATATTAAACTGGAAAGGTATGCTCTGGAAATAAATTTGGCAGCACTTCGTTGTATGAATGCGGCTCCCTTTCTGAGGTCCCCTTCTTCCCCTTTTATAGAGATGGAATTCTAACGGTTACTACTGGAGAGAGTGGACTTTGAGGCAGATAATTCAGGGAGTAGTGGTCCACTGTTTGGGACTTGGAACTGCTTCTTTATCGTGTAAATGAAGTGGGGCATTTTTGCCTGCATGACGGTCGTCACCCGTGTGACGGTCGTCATGGAGCTGTGACGGTCGTCACATCAGCAAAAACAACCTTCTGCGCTTTTCATGATGTTTTCACTCCTTTTTCGTCCATATTTCATCTGAGATTGCTTCTTTTCTTCATGTTGCCTTGTTTAGACGTGATCGTTGAATACCTGCAAAACATCAGACAAATAACACGGAAATAACCCGAAATCGGATCGAAAACGGTTAAACTTTAGTTGAATTATGCATCAAAATATATATACGATTTTGTGTTATCAGCTTCTGATGATCTTTTTCACATGATCAGCAGTAGAGTATCCTTTATCCAGAACCTTTAGACCAGTTGTAAGTATTTGAAATCTGGAGAACATAGCTTCAACAGATTCAGAGTCTTCCATCTTGAAGGCTTCATACTTCTTGATCAGAGCCAGAGCCTTTGTTTCCTTGACTTGAGAGTTTCCCTCAAGATTCATCTTTAAGGACTCAAACATGTCAAATGCAGTTTCCCTATTTGTAATTTTTTCATACTCAGTGTGAGATATTGCATTTAACAATATTGTTCTGGCCTTATGGTGATTTCTAAATTCCTTCTTCTGAGCATCTGTCATAGATTTTCTGTCTACTTTCTTGCCATTCCCATCAGTGGGATGAACATATCCATCTATGACCAGATCCCATAAATCAGCATCACATCCAAGGAAAAAACTTTCAATCCTGTCTTTCCAATAATCAAATTTCTCCCCATCAAACATAGGGGGTTTTTCTCACTGGATCTTTACTGTCACTGTGAAGAGGTAGCACACACAGAACCGAAGCTCTGATGCCAACTAAAGGTGAAAAAATACTTAGAAGGGGGGTTTAATAAGTATGAAGATAAAAACTTAGAAATAAAAACTCAAGTATTTTTATCCTGGTTCGTTGAACTCAACTACTCCAGTCCACCCTTCCTAGAGTGATTTGCCTTTCTCAATCAAGGACTTAATCTACTATTTAATCAACTGATTACAATAGTAAGCACTAAGAACAACTGTTCAAAGTCTTCTCAAGAACTACTAATCCTAACTGGATCTTCTTAAGGTTTTCTTATAATCAAATGTAATAACAAATACAAGTGTTTAGATTGCTTCTAATAAAGCTTTATCACAACTGTGATTTTTCACTTAATGTTAAGAACAAAGAAATTAATTCTATAAAGAATGTGAATAGTATAGAGCTTTTAATATTGATTTCTTTTCAGGTAATACGTCAACTTAAGAAGATGGGTGAAAACTTGCTTTTATAGGCAGCTTGATCCAAGAGAACTTCACGTTGAGAAGAGTGTCCCAAAAGTCTGAGTCTTTTTGTCTTCACATCAAGTGACCTTTCCTAGAAGAAGAAAGCACAGAGAAATCTTTTTTGTCTGTGTTCTTGTGTCTAGCATAAATAAGGAAAGAGTCGTTTGGATTATTCCAACGGACATAATCTTTGAATACTTCTTCTTCAAATTTCAGCAAGATTCATCAGAGTCTAATTTGATCAGAGCCTTCTGATGTTGATCAGAGTTTTGCTGAATCAGAGTCTTTGCAACAGGTGTGCTTTTAGCGTGTATAAGTTCAGAGCATATTTGAGTCAGATCCTCAGTACTGGCAGCTTTAGTACTTTCAGAATCTTCAGTAGTAACTATGCTTTGAAAACTCTTCATACAGAATTCTTCTTTGGTTCAGATGCTTCTGACTTGCTTCAGATTCTTCTGGAGCTTCTGCTTCAGATCCTTCTGGAGCTTCTGCTTCAGATCCTTCTGGAGCTTCTGCTCAGGATCTTCTGATGGCAGCGTTCAGAATCTTCTAATGGATGCATCTGACGCTTCAGAGCCTAGCATATTTCGTATGTTCAGTTCTGATTTGCTTCTGGAGTGATAATTACTTTAATATCTGCAGCAAACACTCTCAAGCAAATTTTAGAGTATATAATTCTTAATTACAAAATTTCATAATAGTTATCATCAAAACATAGAGATATTATTAAGAATCAATCTGTGTTTTAACACAACCATCAAGCATCAGGACAAAGATATAACTTTGAAGATGTTCTCATCTGAAGGTATAATGAGAATATCCATTAAGCATTTAAGTCCTAATTGATCAAAACTTTTAAAACATTTCTCATGACTTGTTACACTCTCACAAGCTTTTGAAAATAGAATTTTTCTAAGTTTTTCAAAGTGCAATCGATTGCACTCTTAGAGCAATCGATTGCATGATTAATTTTTTAACTATTTTTGTTTCCGGTTTGAAGAGCAATCGATTGCTGCCTTAGTGCAATCGATTGCATGCTTAAAAAATTCTCAGTTGTCACTTCTGTTTTGAAGTGCAATCGGTTGCTGCCTTAGTGCAATCGATTGCTCACTAAACGTTTTTGAAAAATCCTTCTGAAAAATTGCATCTCTTCATTCAAATGTCTGTTAAATGTTTCGTTTGAAACATAACAATTGTTCATCAATTCTTCTGAAGATTTGCATGATTTCATCAAGAGATGATTATGTAATATAAATACCTAGCTTTTCAAATTCAAAAACAACTCTAACTTTTACATCAATTCTTTAAAATCTCTTTCAATCAAAATCTCTTGAACATTTTCTTCAAACAATTTTCACAAAGAATTTTCTGCATCAATTTCATATCTTTTGAAAAGAAAATTCTTGAGCAATAAGTCTTAGATACTTGTGGAAATTCCATTGAAAGAGAAGATTCAATCTCATCATTGATTATCAATTATACATTATTACAAATCTTACAAACTCAGAATTGTATTTTAGTTTCCCCTTGCTGTTCAGGATTGTTGAAAGCAAGTGTGTGCATTAGAGAGGATTGTTCTCATTGCACTTAGTGTTTAGATCTTAAAGGTGTTTTAAGAACCTTTGATCTCCTATAGGTTAGAACAAATTGTACATTGATCCTAACTATAGTGAAATCTCTTTCGTGTTGAAAGGGGAGTGGAGTACCCTCGGGGTGTGAGGGGAACCACTATAACTCTCTGTGTCTCTTTTACTTTTGCCTTTACAAGCTTTCAAATCATCACTTCATTAAAAAGAAAGTAACATAGCCCTCTTAAAACCAGAAAATTTCAAAGAACCTAATTCACCCCCCCTCCTCTTAGGCACATTACTTACTCACAAATGGCATCAGAGCAAGTTTGGGTAACCTGTTCCTATTTGATCCAGTATGGCTTCCGCAAATAACAAAGGTGTTTTCAAAGACGGTGGTAGCAGCAACAAGCCTCCACTGTTTTGTGGTGAATACTTTGATTTCTGGAAAATTCGTATGAAGGCTCACTTAGAAGCACAAGGAGACGAAATCTGGGATACTGTTCAAAATGGTCCTTTCACTCGCCACTGCTCGCTAACATTCTCCAGGCGAACCTTCGCCAACACTCGCCAGGCAAAACCCAGCGAATGCTGCGATACCCCAAAATCCCCACTGTTCTACAATGCTATCTGAGCCAACTCCATGCCTAACATGCTACCTCCAACTTTTATCCTATTAACAGTATAATTATTACATACTACCGTCATCGATTGCTCCCTAATTTCCAATACTGAACCAACCTTCAAGTATACCTCCAATACCTCTGAAGTCACCCAGAACTTCCCTAAAACCGTAACCTCAGCCTATACCCCCAAATTCAACAATATCAACAACAATTGATCAACACCAAGCATCAATTTATCATTATCAACAACAATTACAAGCATGCCAATATACAACTTCATACATCAACAAATCCCTACGGGGTTAAGGAATCCCCTCTACCCAATTCATGTATATACCATCCCAATCAGTTTCTCCCCGCTTACCTCGATAGTTGTTCCAATTGGTAAAAAATTCCTCCAAAGTTGGACAACTCTGACCTTCCCTCTTCCTCTCTGTTCTTCGCTCTTCTCCTTTCTCCCAATTCTCTTCTCACGGTTCTATCGTGACTTTTTACTTTCCTCTCTCTCTCTAACTCCCTATTATCTCCTCAACTCCCATTCTATATTCTTAATCCCCAATATTAATAATATTATTACTAATAATAATAATAATAATAATAATAATAATAATAATAATAATAATAATACCACCAATATTACTATTTATTATTAAATCATTATATTATTATATCAACTCCACATTTATCAATAACCCTTATAAATCAAGGATACCCACCAACATACTCCATCACACCCCCACCTAAGGGCACACCAAAATACAATAATTAAAATAACACTAAAATGACTAAATAATTAAAATGGGTGTTACACTCTTCGCTGTGACAACACCAGTGCAATCAACATAACGAAAAATCCAGTCATGCACTCAAGGACCAAGCACATTGACATACGACATCACTTTCTTCGAGATCATGTACTTCAAGGAGATGTCGAGATAACATTTATAGATACTCATAATCAGCTTGCCGATATCTTCACAAAACCTTTGGCAAAGGAGTCTTTCTACAAAATACGAAGGGAACTTGGAATATTGGATGAGACTGACGTGGAAACATAAAAGAACTTCATCTGCTGTATTTTCTCAAAATTTCACTACAAGCAATCGATTGCACTCCTGCAGCAATCGATTGCTCACTGTAAGTTTTACAATTTTTATTAATTTTTTAAAGCAAGCAATCAATTGCACCCCTATAGCAATCGATTGCACTCTGTAGCTTTTGCCAAAATTCGTTTCTGTTTGGTGGAGCAATCGATTGCACCTCTGTGTCAATCGATTGCACCTACTGAAAAAATGTTTTTTCTGTTTCTATTTAATAGATCCATGAAACCTTAAACCTTCCAACTACCCTCATTAGACTTTTTGACTTACCTATGACTAGCCATTACTTCTTAGCCCTAGTCTCAAGATTTGACCATAAATTCTCATATTCCCAAAATCTTAAATACCTTCAACCACTCATATTCAACATTTAATTCTATGTCTTCTATCAACCATTATAAAAATCATCTCTCATAACCTATTTCTACCATCTCTCTTAATTACCAAAACTCCCCACAAAACTCTCTCATAAACCCTAGCTATCATTCTTTCATCTTTTTCAATGGCTTCACGATCAAATAGGAAGATTTCAGCACAAGACAAAGGCAAAGGTCCAACCTCCTCATCTTCAGAAACTCCACTTATTCTTCAACACTTGGATAATAACCAACAGGAAAAATTCACCAAGTATTTCCAAAAGAAGGTTGTGCAGACCCCCAAGTATGGTATTCTTTCATCCTTCCCTAAAGAATGTTTCTCTTTCCAAGAAACCTTGATTGCATGTGGGTTGGAACCAGTGATTTCCTCATCCGGGCCATATTATCTGGATTTGGTAAGACTGTTCTATTGCAATCTACAAAAAGAAGAAGGCAAGCTAGTAACATATGTTCAAGGAAAAAGGATCCCGCTCTTCTCAAAGATACTTGGTAGGATTCTCAACATCCCAATGCCTGCTGCAAGTACTCCGGAAGAACACAAAGAAGTCTGGCACGCATACGACAAAAATAAGTTCTATTGGAGCCTCAGCAGAATGTCTGAAGCCGAATTCCATGCAAAACGGGTCCGATCCTTAGGCGGCTTAGAACCATCTCGTAACTCATGGTCGGCAGGTATATTCAACATTGATGATCGATTATTTCATTATTTCATGGCTTACATAATGTTTCCAAGGGGTGGAAACCATTGTCTCGTGAATGATCTAGAAATGCAGATGCTATATACTATTAAGAATAATATTCAGATAAATTGGACAAATATGATTTTAACTCACATGCGCGGAATCAATGAAAAATCCAAGTTTCTGCCATATGCATGGTTCATTACAAAGATCTTGGAACATTATCAATTAGACTTTGAAGGATTTGATAAGTATCTCATGGATTCAAATATCAACAAGATCTCAATCAAAAATGTGGACTCTCGGATAGGTGTCAAATACAACCCGGATACCAAGACAATCATTTACCTTGGCGAAGGTGTGGCTGATAATGATGAACAAAAGGATGAAGATGATGATGATGTTCCTGTTCCGTCTGGAAATGGTTCGAGTAATCAACAGTTAATGGACTACATGACTCAATAGTTTGGGAATCTAAACAATTCCATCAATGCTCAATCCAATGTTATTCAACAGTCAACCAACACTCGGATCAACAACTTTCAAGAGAACGTGAACCAACAATTCTCCTACATGTACTCTCACCTATACATCACACCGTACGATCCTTCAAACCCGGTTGTTCCTCCTACTCGTCCATCACCTCTCCAGACAACTTTTCCAAACCAACCAAACTTTGACCCAAACATGGATCTGTCTTAGAAATGACTGTTTTTACTATATGTTTTTTTTTATATTTATTTCTGTTATTTTTGAAGTCTGTACTTTCCAACTTTATTGTACTTTTTTTTAATTTGACTTATGATCAAGCTTGTCCGTTATTTTCATATATTATTGCCTTAATCCATCTTTCCATTATTTTTGATAATGTCAAAAGGGGGAGAAGGATGTTACTTTTTTCTTGTTTATTATCTTTACTTAAAGGTACAAATTTTCAAAATTCAAAACTATTTCGAACCTCAATACAAATTCAGAAACTCTCAACATGTCATACATTGAGGGGGAGAAAAACGTACCGGAAAGAAAACATCACAAAAAAAGAAGAATGCTTTGTCATCATCAAAAAGGGGGAGAATGTGAAATCAAGATTCTCAGAGATCAACATTTGTTTTGATGAAGACAAATCACTCAAGAAGGCAAAGATGATCAACCATCAAGCATCAGGACAAAGATACAACTTTGAAGATGTTCTCATATGAAGGTATAATGAGAATATCCATTAAGCATTTAAGTCCTAATTGCTCAAAACTTTTAAAACATTTCTCATGACTTGTTACACTCTCACAAGCTTTTGAAAACGGAATTTTTCTAAGTTTTTCAAAGTGCAATCGATTGCATGATTAATTTTTTAACTATTTTTGTTTCTGTTTTGAAGAGAAATCGATTGCTGCCTTAGTGCAATTGATTGCATGCTTAAAAAATTCTCAGTTTTCACTTCTGTTTTGAAGTGCAATTGATTGCTGCCTTGGTGCAATCGATTGCTCACTGAACGTTTTTGAAAAATCCTTCTGAAAAATTGCATCTCTTCATTCAAATGTCTGTTAAATGTTTCCTTTAAAACATAACAACTGTTCATCAATTCTTCTGAAGATTTGCATGATTTCATCAAGAGATAATTATGTAATATAAATACCTAGCTTTTCAAATTCAAAAACAACTCTAACTTTTACATTAATTCTTTAAAATCTCTTTCAATCAAAATCTCTTGAACATTTTCTTCAAACAATTTTCACAAAGAATTTTCTGCATCAATTTCATATCTTTTGAAAAGAAAATTCTTGAGCAATAAGTCTTAGATACTTGTGGAAATTCCATTGAAAGAGAAGATTCAATCTCAGCATTGATTATCAATTATACATTGTTACAAATCTTACAAACTCAGAATTATATTTTAGTTTCCCCTTGCTGTTCAGGATTGTTGAAAGCAAGTGTGTGCATTAGAGAGGATTGTTCTCATTGCACTTAGTGTTTAGATCTTAAAGGTGTTTTAAGAACCTTTGATCTCCTATAGGTTAGAACAAATTGTACATTGATACTAACTATAGTGAAATCTCTTTCATGTTGAAAGGGGAGTGGAGTACCCTCGGGGTGTGAGGGGAACCACTATAACTCTCTGTGTCTCTTTTACTTTCTGCCTTTGCAAGCTTTCAAATCATCACTTCATTAAAAAGAAAGTAACATAGCCCTCTTAAAACCAGAAAATTTCAAAGAACCTAATTCACCCCCCCCCTGTTAGGCGCATTACTTACTCACAAACTCGAGGTGGAAATGTTAAAACCAGGAGAGTTAAGGAATACAAGATTTATTCAAGCACACCAAGTTCTTGTTATTCATCATTATCCCGAAATTACAAGAGTATCTTTTGTCCTACATCATCATATGACTGTCTATAAATAAAAAACAATATGAACAATTATTGGTATTAATTAACGCCTATTTTTCTACGAAATTTGACGACAAGAAGAAGGTACTTGAGGCTGAAGTTGTTATGCCTTCGAAAGGAAATTCATCAAGTAGCTACGGTACTGAAATGTTAATATCCAGAGTTGCATCGCCTTCACCGTTTCATCAACACCGCCAGCAAAAGTTATTTAACATGTGATGAACATCCTTAACTTCTTGTTGCAATATGGTTGGGAAAACAATTCTTGCAACTAGTGAAGAAAAAGCTGGCATTTCCAAAGTATCACCCGCGCTGATGCCACACCGTAGGAAGGCCATTTTTCTGAACGGAAATAAAGGGAGTTAGCTCCACAGGTCATTTTGACATCTTCAAACTTTACTGATGCGAAGGATTGAAAGTGATGACAGAAGACCATGGCAGCCAGGTCTTTGGAGATTTCCTGAAAAAGAAACATCAACGTGATTAAAACATGTTTGTCTCAAAAGGAAAGCAATTCAAAGATGAAAGTGCGGTTGCTACATGCGTTCAAAATCGCAAGGTTATACGAACAGGCTTCGATGATTTATCGGGCCATAATAGAAGAATGTTTGCATAATCCTGAGGTAGTTGATAGAGAGGATCGAGTTGAATCTCTAGCCATAACATCCGCCAAATATAAGTGAGTGTTACAAGGAGTCTAATACATGCCATCACCCCAAGGTTTGCTACTAACCGCACCTGCCACGCATTGGTTCGTCATACCACCATTTATGGTCCGCGTCCTGTAATTGTACACTATACCAGTTGAGTAAATTTGAGAGATATAAGCAAATTGAACTTGTAAGCTGAGAAGTACTAAGCTCCAACCAAACATCTCACATTGGTTGACGGTATCGGCAGCATCGCGTCAAGCTTCCAAGTCTAAACCAGAGCTTTATGCAAAGAGAATTAAGAAAATGTTAGAAAGATGTTTGAGACTACTTGCTTTATGTCAATAAATCACTCCAGGGTAACACTCACTAGTTGGATCAAAGCAAACTTGTTGTCTAAATTGCGTCGTGGGACTCCAGCAAACAACCACGTCGGCAATGCTGCAATTCGAGCTTAATCCACGATTTGCATTTGAGACGCAACAAGACCGTTTCTGCATCGCAAGAGGTTGTCGTTGTTTTTCCTTTATTTTGAAAGCCAACAACGCTGTTATCCCTGCAATTAAGCCAACACAAATCATCAACAGAGCTATAACCCTTAATTATTGCAAATCTGATTCAATAAGAAATATTCAATGAGGAACAGAGTAAAACGAGAATGTTTTTATTGCCATGAAGAAATGTTTAACTTCTTTCCAAAACAGATTGTCGACATGTTTAAACAGATTCAGAAAGTATTCATAACGGTAATCAATTCGAAATCCAAAGTTTGATTAAAAAAGGAGAAGAATTGAGATGAGAAGGGGACATCAAAAAAAATCCACGGATTCAAACAGACACATACCTAAAAACCCTAAGATTGTGAAACAGGAAAAGGAGAAATTCAACTTATCTCATGTTCTTCCTCCGCCGTCGCCGGAAATTGACGGAAACCCTAACACATCGAACCCACCAAACCCTTGCGTCGTCGCTTCAAAGCCATCGTCTCACGCCTTTTCCGCCCTCAAAACCTACAAAAAGGCCACTCTTGTAAGATTTGCTAATGTTGTTTAATGTTTTTGATGTTTTGAGTTTTAGGACTTTGAAGCAGAAGGAGAAGATAGAAGTGGAGTCGCGAGGAAAGGAGATAGACGGAAGCAAGAAGGAGAAGAAGATGGAAGAAATCAGAGAATTAGAGGAAGAACAAGGGAGGCGCGATTGAGAGGAAGAGGGAGAGAAAGTTGGGAAGAATAGAACGACGGATATGGGGGGAGGGAGTCAGATTTAGGAATTAGGGTTTTCTCTTTGTTTCTTTTTTTTTGTACCGTATAATCATGTATACACGCACACACACTAACTACCGTGCACCTCATGCATCAACACCACACACCCCACCTACCACACGATCCAACGATCCATACTTGCTCACCACCGTAAACCCTCCCCAGCATACCATACCAAATCATGCGCCCTCACTAACTCTCCCATTAACCTTAATCACTTTTTTTAAACCTTTATTTAATTACTCATTAACAATTAATTGTCATTTAATCATTCACTCTTTTGTAATTAATTAATTAAACCAACAATTTAATCATTTGACTAATCAACCATTTAATTAATCTAATGACCTCCTTATTTAATTAACTTTTTCTTTCTTTTGTGTTATTAACCAAATCCACTAAGATAATGAATTGTTTTTTTTAATTTAATTTAACTATTTATCCTAGGATAATAATTAAATCTTTTTATAATAGGAAAACTCTTTTAATTTAATTAAAATAATTTGTACTAATAATAACATTTTTTGTTAATTTGACTAGTAATCCTTTTTACAACCAACTTCTTACAAATATTAAAACTTATCTTCCTAATTAATCTAATAAACAACTTTTATAAAAAATTAAACCATTCCACTTTTTTAAGAAAATAATAAAATAAACCTTTTTAAGACCCTTTTAATTAAAATTCCTCCTCCTTAAAATTTAATCCACCTAAAAACTTCTTATTAAACTAATAATTAAATTAACTTTTCCTAAAATCAATCTCATCGAATTAATTCAACTTTTCCTAAAACTAATATTCGCCTAATCTAATATTATTACACCAAAATATAATCTCCCTTAAATCAATCTCTTCCTAAAAAAATTAATTCAACTTCTCCAAATTTAATCAATCGTGCACGCTTCCATCCCTCGAGCACTGATTCACTATTCACACGACTTTCACATTTGGTTTATTCGTTTAACACTTTATCTATTTGTATGCTTTATTTTATCGTTATTCATCCCTTATCGCACCGCATAACGTCCAAAGGAAGAATCTGCGCATGAGTTAATACTTGTGCGTATGCATTTCATTTGCACTATTTTCCCCATTTGACCCTTGATCCCATTCAAGTCGATCATTCTAAGTTAGATCCTACCCCATAAGGGGGACCTTTTTTTCTTTTTTCCTTTTACAACTTAGAATAAACTTAATCAACTCAATTCAAACTATTCAAACACATTAGAGAATTAGACATGAGTCATCTTGACAGTCGAGAAACAAATATCCTGCCCCATAACAATACAATCAAGATAGGATCTTTTCCGCTTAAGAGAGATAGTGGCATACTCGTCGACAATTCCGAGCTTTTGAGCCCTTCTCTTAAGACGATGCAAAGACCATATCCTACAAGTTGTGGTGGTTAAGTCGAGTAATCTCCCTCGAGATGACGACTCGTCTTTTCTCCTAGAATCAATCAATCAACAACCTTATCCCTTTGGAACTTTGACCAACAGTCAAGAAGTTCCTCAAACCCTTTAGGGGAACTACAAATACTCTGATTCCATTCCCGTCAGGATATGTAGGCACAAGATGCGACGTCTTGGCGAGTATACTTAGAAATAAACCACTAGGTCTCTCATTGATTAAGAAGATAATCCTTAGCAATAAACAACATTAAGACAAGAGGTTCTTGTAGAGTACTACAGAAACTTAGGATGCTAGCACCTTTCCTAAGTTTAACCAACCCCTGAACCTATAACTCTCTAGTTTTTGCATTTGCATTGCATTGTGGGTAATTCGATCTTTTTCCCTTACTTTGGACAAATTAAAGACCACTGGTGAAATAAATGAATTAAGATTCAAATTAATTAATAATTTGATATCCAATTCTCACCGCGACAGAAATTGAAACTTCACTGGGGAAATTTCTCGTGGGTTTCCCTAACTTGTTTTATGTTGCTTGTTTATTGTTTTATATATTTATCTACTTATTTGTATAATTACTCTTGTTTATGCTCTTGGGTTGATATCTTTGAGTGGTGAGACAAAGTCCTACACCCGGACTTGAGTGAACTTATTATAGGAAGGTGATATATTCAACGAGGCTTATAGGGAGTGAGTCCCGACCAAACTGACTTGAGAATCACCGCTCAGTTGAGGCCCTCTCGAAATGGTATTGTTGAACGAGTAAGTCGTGAAAACATTCACTATTTTCAACCTTGGAGCCTGTGATACTGAGAACTGTAGTTACCTTTAACCTCACTTTGGCCTTTATTAGGACGTAGTGAAATGATTATGAGGGAGTAGTCCCGAAGTAGTTTCCACGTGATACTACACTTAAAAGAGGTTCTCTTGAGAATATTATTAACCACCGAGTTAGACGGGAAATTGATAATATCCAAAAGATGGACTAATGATTTTGGGCACCCCTTTTAGAACCTTGTTCTGCAGGTATAATTAACCTTTAGTCCACACCCTTTGAGGATGGGTATACCCTTTGCTCCATGCTCGTTGCAAACCTAGGATTCCGGTTTGTTTATCCTTGTTTATCTGTGTGCTTACCTGTGTTTATTGCATCCATAAAGCATCATATTGAATCGGTTTCATGGAATCCCGAGTTATTTATAAACATTACATAACCAATATGGATTACGATAGAAAAATATTTTGAAATATTCTTTTAAGAGTCCTAACTTGGATGACCTAAGGAAGTTAAGGGCAGTGATTGAAGAATCAAGAAAACTCAAAAGACCAATACAAGAGGCTTCCATTATCATTGAAGATCAATAGAAGTTCAAAAGACTTTCATCACTATTGAAGATCCAAGTAAACAAGGGATTCCTTCCTTACTTCCCAGCAAGAAGAGAAGAGAGATGGAGGATTTATTTTCCTCTATCAGAGTACTCCTTAGAAGTTGATCATGGACAACTTATATTCAAGAAAATCCAGATAGAATAGCAAATCAACAAGCATGATAAAGGACTTCCTTAGGACTTTATTAGCTTTTATTTAGCTATTATATCAGGACTCTTATAAGAATATTTGTAATCCTCTATCAAAAAATAATAAATGATTTTTCTTTGGTATTCTGTAACGTTTATAAATACTTGAGTTCCATGAAACTATTCATCTGCATTCTTGCATTAGCATTCTGTATTTAGCATCTTGCATGTGCATGTGTCTCTTCCCTACTGTGGCTCATCCGATTTCCTGTCTTTGTCTCGTCAGCTGACATCTCGACATCTGACCAAGCTCGAAGTATTACTGAAGGATAGTAAAGAGAACAAAGGATATGGATTCCATGACTGGCTTTAGAGTGATAACTAATCCGTTGTTTGATCTTCCTTCTGATGACAACGTTCCGCAAGTGGATATTCCTACACGACCTCAGCCTGTGCGAGATAACCTGGTTGTCCAAATTGATAAAAGAGTTTCCCAGTCTTTGCAGTGTATGCCAGATCTCCAGAATATTCATATTGAGATGAAGATGGAGGATCCTAGAATTATAGCAATTGAGAAAGGACTTCGTGATCTTGAAGAACAGTTGAAGATGATGAAAAAAAACTAATGCATCTGGTCTTAATGCTCATGACCTGTGTTTAGTTCCAGGCGTAATTATTCCTCCAAAGTTCAATATGCCTATCTTTGAAGTATACAAGGGTATTAGATGTCCAAGATACCATCTGACAATGTTTTGTCGGAAGATGACTGCTTACATTGATAATGACAAGTTGATGATTCACTACTTTCAAGAAAGTTTGTGTGGGGCATCCCTAATATGGTATATGAAGCTACAAAAGAATCGTATTCAATCTTGGGAAGATTTAGCTGATGCTTTTGTAAATCAATACAATTACAATTTGGATATCGCTCTAGATAGCGATTAATTGATGAACATGAGTAAGAATGACAACGAATCCTTCAGGGAGTATGCTCAACGATGGAAAGAGTTAGCTTCCCAAGTTCATCCACCGCTTCAAGAGAAAGAATTAACCAAGATGTTTCTAAGAACGCTACCGGACTCTTATTACGATAGGATGGTAGGCGTTGTGCCATTAGATTTCTCCAAAATGGTAGAGGTCGGAGTAAACATTGAGAATGCACTCAAAAGTGGAAGAATTCAAGATAGCTTGAATATCCAAGCTAATGAAGAGATTTCAGCTTATGACTCCCAAGAGGAAGGAGGTGTTGATATTAATGCAATTTGGGATTCCTCTCAAATCCTGCCACATCTAGTTCCGGTATCTTATCCTCAACATCAGTATGCAGCGCCTGCTCAGCGCAAGCGACAACTACCTCATAAACGAAGGTTGACTTCTCCATATCAACATCAGAATCGACGGTTTCAAAGACGGTTCCAGAATCAGAAGATACCTCTGAGTATTCTAAAAGAAGAAACTCACCGGTTTGATCCCATCCCGTTGACTTACGTCAGCTTTGGTCTTATTTTGCTAGAAACTCAATGATGACTCCCAGAAAGACCATAATCATGAAGTCTCTCCCATCGTGGTTCAACTTGAACACTAGCTGTGAATTCCATGATGGAGTAATGGGGCATTCGATTGAAGAGTGCAAGGTTTTCCAAGAAAAAGTTCAAGAAATGATAAATGATGAAATGCTAACCTTCAAAGGAGGAAGCCCGGTCTTGAATGAAACACTATTATGTTGATATATGAGAAAACTCCAGAAGGGCTCATCAGTTCATTCTGTTTGCTTATATGTACTTTTTATTTCTTCGATTAAAAGCATAATTTGCATGTAAGAACCTGTTTATTTTGAACGTTAATGCAATAAAATGTTTGTCTTGAAGAAATCCATTCGTATTCACGTAAAATTATTTTTCATAATTTTATAATGCCGATTTTATCCAATCTTTTCTCACTTCAGTGAAGAATTGGAAGGAGGATGACGAAGTAAAATGCAGGTTCTCTTGTTGTATGCTTTTGAATAAAAACCCTACTATATAATGTAAGGCATTGTTTCAAACCTCCTAAACACCAGAGACATAAGGAAGTTAATCCCTCTTTAACTCCTTCAAACCTTGATTGAGAATCTTTTTTTTCCCAAATCAAACCCTCATTTTTAACCTAGGGCAGGGCAATTTTCAGTCAGCTTGATTGAACACTTAAAATTTTCAAAGAGAGAATGAACATCTTTCAAAATTGGATGGGTAAAAATAAGCTTTGACCCTTATTCCTTTGTTTTACAAATCGTAAACTAAACATAACCTCAAAAGTCCTAATTGAAGTAAGGTTTATCTCGAAAGCATACTTGATGAGATAACGTTTCTTGACTCCTATGAGTTTTGCTCAATTTGGTATTGGCTTTATAAATTAATTCATATCCTAACTAGTGATTTTGTCACAAGTCATTGTGGAATCTCTTTTCAAAAACTTCAAGACAAACATATATGTTGCATTACCAGTTTCAGAATCAACATTTTATACGTGTTGATAGAAGGTTTACATATGAGCATCAACATTAAGTTTGTTCTGTTGGAATTCGAAGACTTTGCTGACCTGGGCCAAGTTATTTCCAAGCTGATTGCTCATTTTTACAAGTTGGACTTCACCTAAAAGGCTATTTTTGAAGACTCAGTCATGATACCGTCAATCTGGGCCAGTTACGTCGAGATTCGGCAAATATCTCTAAGAATTTAAAAACAGTGGAGCATGTTGGACGCCATGTTTTTTGTAAAATCCTCTTAGAATGATTTCTTCTCATAACCATATGACTTGGGGCATGTCGAAACGAGGATTATTTTATCTCACTCACAACAAACTATTATCCAAATGGTGATTACCATGTGGTTCATCAAGATTAAAACTACTTTGTTTTTACAACACTCTTCCTTCATGTTCCTAGTGGATGTTACTTCAGGTGGTCATGATAATTCTCCGATGAAGCTTTTTGATTCCCGGTGATTTGCTTAACTTCAGTTCCCCAGTGAAGTGGATAATATTTTAATCCTCAACGGATCTTCTTAACTTCACCTTCCCAGTGAAGTGGGTGTTATTTCACTCCTCAGTGGATCTTCTACAAACGTCAGTCTTCTCCAACGAAGCGGATGTTTATTTCATCCCCATGAAGTAAACTTTGGCATTGATTAACGGTTATGTTACCCAGGTTTCCCCATTAAAGTGGATATTTACTTTATCCCCTGTGAAACCTCAACTCGGGTATCTCCGTCTACAACTCCAATATGGATCTCACCAGTGAGACAAATATTTATTTTATCCATGGAGTTCTCTAGTTATGAGTTCAATCCGCTCCCAGTAGATCTTTATTCTCATCTTCAACAGAATAACCCATATTTATTTTTGACAATCCCTCAAGTAAAATTAGGCTGTTATATCCCTAAGTGAAATATTCTCTATTCCCCAGAGAATTTTAGAAGCCTTGAAGAAGGATTGTGATCCCGCATTTGGTTCTCCACCCATCCCCAATGACGCTTCTATCTTTGAAGATTGGTCAGATGTTTTGCTTCGAGATGTTTATTTCATCTCTGATTGCTCTGTTCGTTTGTTTTTTCAACATTAACATATGCATAACATATAGATAGATAGCATGGCATCTGCATTTTTCTTTCTTTGTGTTTGTTTGTTCTGTTACCTTGGCCATGTTTATCCCCAAGTGACCGGGCGCGACATCTCCCTCCAAGTAGAGTCGTCAGTCCTAGGCAAAAAGAGCGCAATATTCCTAAATTCCCTACGGAGTTCGATCCTCATGGAAGACGGTTGTTTTAGTTGAATCCCATTTGAGTTCATGCCTCAATGGTTGGGTCTTACTTGACAGTTTCTCTTCAGATATTCCTAAATTGAACTCCGATCCCTGAAAATCACTGTTGATATCTCCAACTTTTGAACATGGATTAAGCGTGCATTTATTTTGCATTTTTACTCCCCAAGAGAATCTTTATTTGAAGATCACTGTTGAAAACGGATATCTCTCCAACAAATATTGCAATATTTTCCCAACAATTTATACCTAGACCTCAAGCAAACTCTTTACTTAAGCAACTCGTTTTTATCAGGTTTTCTATTAAAACGACAAATGGCAATCTTCTCAAGACATTTTTTCCCTCCTCAGTGGATTTATCAAATTTATCAACTCGTCAAATGACATCTCTTCAAAAATCCGTCAGAGAAGTTTTTCGAAGACTTTACAAATATTTTCTCTTTATTTGAGAATTTGCATTTCATACAACTACAACGAAGATACTCCTCAGGAATGTATTCCCCAATGAGTTCACTACACAAGTTTATTTCCATCAAATGGCATCTCTCTCGAGAATTTTGGTGAAGATTATTACATTTGATCTCTCTTTATTTGAGAAGACATATTTGCAAATCAACCGGCCTACATCTCTTCCGAAGATTTCCGATGAAGTTTTACAATCTCCAGTACATTATGGATTACCACTGAAGTCTGCTATCTCCAGTAAAATTCCAATTCCCCTATGTAGATGCTCTCACGAGTATTCGTCATTTCAGGAAGAAACTGAGACCCGTTCAATGGCATATAAACTTTGAAGCGTGGGGAGGTTTATTTTTACCCTTTTCAAGTGGAATACTTGATTAAAGAAGAAACTGAGACCCGTTCAATGGCATACAAACCTTGAAGCGCGGAGAGGTTTACTTTGGTTATTACCTTTGCTTAGGCTATCATACGTTTGATAGTAGGTAATATACCGTATCATTTGGAGAGATACCTTTTCTTAGGCTACCAGAGTTGGTAGTAGGTCATCTTCCCTTTTTGAACAGTTATTTGAAGATATCTCTTTTCCTGGCTAATCTCGGCAGAAGATTTCCAGAAGACCTCGACCGTAGGTATTTCTTTTATTTCCTGGAAAATCTCGGCAGAAGATTTCCAAAAGACTTCAACGGAAGTATATCTCTAGCAACTTCAACATGGAATCTCGGCAGTAGATTCCCTAAAAGTTCTAACAATAGGAACTTTGGAAAAAAGTGTTCTCCAAATGAGGTTATGAGTCTCGGCATTAGACTTCTCCAACTGATGTATCGAATCATTACATTTGACCTATACAGTAGGATCTGCAAGTATTTTTTCTCATATAGTTCTTCATAGCATGTTTATAGATATCGTATGATTGTTGATCTTTCTCGTGTGTTGTGTCTGGTTTTCCTCTATGACATCTTTTATCCACATGACCTTTGTCTTGCGTTTCATATCATCTCATATCATATGCATTCGGTGGGTTTTTAGGGCCAAAAATTCGTGCAATGTTTGAATTTAAGTCCCTTCTATCTCGTCGAGACGAAGATTTCAATCTCCATGTCTCTGGATAGAAGTAACTTAAATAAGGGCATCTGTCGTACCCCAATTTTTGACCATAAGATCCCGCTTCCTTATGCTTTTTGTTCACGCGTGTTTATTGCAACTAATCAACTTGTATATGTACAATATTTGCAAGGGTGGATCAAGCATCACAGGGACGTGACCAGTGGATCGTGATTCAAAGTTGGTCTCAAAAATTTCCTAGAAGTCTCTGTGGGGTTTCTCGTGCTAAGATCATCAAATAAGAATTTTAAACAAAGGTTTAATCTTGATACAAAATATAAGGTTGTGATCAACGTTTGTAGATGAATCACCAAGAATTAGAGGAGTTTGATTCTTAACTTTCTTTCAACACTTGTTACTTAAAGCAAGTTATTTATGTTTAAGAGTACTTGAAGGTGAGAGTTTTCGTTAGTTTATGAGTTAGATAAGTCAAAGAGCGTACATATCATTTTTGATCATCTTGAGTCTCATTATTCAAATCATTCAAGTACCTAAATTATAGCACATTATACATATTCGTGAGATGTTGCAAGTTCATTTAGAGTACCAATATTAAAAAGAAGAGTTAATTCACATTGGGCCCAATTCGGTTTTACCTCATTAATGTGAATCCAAGGAGATAATTATTATGGATCCTATCATTTCATGATGGATCATCACTTTTTTCACTCTTACAATTGCTGGACATTGTGCCTTATGGCATAAACCATTATGAAGTTTCTAAACGTGCATTATTGATGTATTACAACAGGATCACGCACCCTAACTCGTGTTCCACATAAACTCGAGGTGGAAATGTTAAAACCAGGAGAGTTAAGGAAATGTTAAAACCAGGAGAGTTAAATTATTGTGTTAATACTTTAGCTAATATCTTTGTTTTAAAAAAATTAGTTAATAAGTTTAGTTAAGTCTTAGTTTTAATTAAATAGTTTTTTTTTACTAAATAGTTTTAGCTTTAGATTTAGTTTTAAGTTTTAAATTAGAAATTTTGCTTAGTTAGAATTTTAAGTTAATTAAGATTTAATCATTTAGTTTTAATTTTAATTTAACTTTAGAATTAGTTTTAGAATTATAATTAGTTCATTTAGTTTTTAATTAAAATTAGAATTAGGTATTAGAACAAATTTAGATTTAGATTAGAAATTATTATAGTTATTTAGTTTTTTTTTACAATTAGTTAACTAGTTTTTTTATTAGAATTAGTGAATTAGTTTTACTTACTTAACTTCTTAATTAGGTTTTAATCTTTTTAGTTTTAATTAGGTTTTGGTTTGTTTAGACTTTATTTCTAATTTATTTTGACATTTTCTTATTTTTATTAATTCCTGGTAGTCAGTTTCTCATTTGACTTTTGCACTTGCTGTATATATGTTGTTGTTCATTCTAGTCTTGATACTCGAGGTTTTCCTCTTCGCCCCTCTGTTTCTCATACCTCATTCCAAAGGAAATGGTCCCTCTTATTGACTGTCATTTCATTTAGGATAGTCTAGTCTGTCATTCTCTTACCTCACGCTGCACTCCACGTAGGTGTCTTACTATCATACCTTACTTTTCCGTGGACACTTTGTTTCCCTGCTTTACCTAGCCTTAAGTTTGGAGTCATCGCACTTTACATAGGTGTCTTGCTGTCAGACCCTACTTTCCCGTGAAGATTTCTTCCTTGTTTTACCTAACCTTAGGTTTGGAGTCGTTGCACTCCATGTAGGTACTTCAGATGCTTCAACTTCCCTTGCCTACATGCAAGTGTTGGTGTTGTTCAATATGGGAGAGACTTGATAACACTTAAGCAAAATTTAAACACACTATACAAGAACACCGAGTTCAAACCTCCCCTTATAGCACCTGGAGGTTTCTATGAAAATGAATGGTTTAATCAGCTTCTTCAGGTTTCAGATCCTGGCGTTGTCGACGTGATGACTCATCATGTATATAATTTGGGACTAGGTTTACATAGTTCTTTCTACTATTGTCTAACATATGTTAGAACATTATTCCTAGAGGTTAAAATGATTTGTTTTTGTTTAGGTAGTGATCTGCATCTTGACAATAAGATTCTAGATCCTGTGCAATTGAGCAATGTGGAATCTCTATTTATCAATCTTTCAGAAACTATTCAGAAATACGGGCCTTGGTCGGCTGCTTAGGTTGGAGAAGTCGGGGGTGCATTCAACAGTGGTGGTCGATATGTTTCTAACACATTCGTGAATAGATTTTGGTAACATTGGGCATTTCTTCCATGATTTTTTCCATGGGGAATCTACAAAGTGAAAGGGACTTTAGAATTCGCAGGTTCTAAATATAATGTAGCTTGAGGAAATTTAGAATTTGTTAACAAGCTATTGTTATATGGTTGTTCAAACAGAAGTTGTTTACAAGCTATTGTTATATGGTTGTTCAAACAGAAGTTGTTTACAAGCTATTGTTATATGGTTGTTCAAACAGAAGTTGTTTACAAGCTATTGTGTAAACCGCACCAGAATGATCAATTTATTCATAGGTTCCAATGCCTTTTATGAGGAATACATAAAAACTGTAAACAACTGCAAATCCTAAAATAAAGGACATGACTCAACTAGCTCCACTAACTCCACTAATAGCAAGAAAATAGCAAAACAAAAATTCACCTGCTCTAGCCTAAAGAATAGGTCTTTATTAGAAAAAACTAAAAACTTTACACAACAATCCCTCCCTTGAACTGAACTCGATCAAGAGTTTCAGTTCACAACTCTCATCCCAAAAGCTTCTCTAATTCTTTGAAATGATGCCATCTTCAAAGGCTTTGTCATTATGTCAGCCACCTGCTCCTCGGTGCTGCAATAGACCAATTTAATGACACCTTCTTTTGTCAATTCTCTGAGAAAATGGTATCAGGCTCTTATGTGCTTTGACTTCCCATGCATGACTACATTATTTGACAACTTGATAGTGGACGTGTTATCGCAGAACAGAATCATCTCTTCATCTTGTTCATGCCCGATTTCTTTCAATATCCTCCTCATCCAAATGGCTTGACAAGCACATGTAGCTGCTGCCACATACTCTGCTTCAGTAGTTGACAGAGTTACGATTGGTTGCTTCCTTGAGGACCATGCCACAACTCCTTCATTCATCAAGAAAACATAGCCTGAAGTGCTCTTACTGTCATTCACATCTCCCGCATAGTTACTGTCGGTGTAGCCTAAGAGTTCACTCTTCCCTTCACGTTGATACCATATCCCAAATTCTAGAGTTCCCTTCAAGTACCTCATGATTCTTTTTGCAGTAGCAAAGTGCAACTCAGTGGGATTTGCCATAAAACGACTAATAAGACTTACCACAAACATCAGGTCAGGTCGGGTGGCTGTGAGATACATTAGGCTGCCCACCATTTACTTATATAGCGTTGAGTCGACCTTCACACCAGTTTCATCCCAGCCAACCTTTTGTCCAGGAACTATCGGATTACAAACGGAGTTGTAATTTTGCATCCCAAACCTCTCGATCAACTCAGCAGCATATTTTCTTTGACATATAAAGATGCCATCAGCCTTCTGCATCATTTCAATGCCAAGAAAATATCTCATCTTCCCCAAATCAGTCATGTCGAATTCATCCTTCATGGAGCGTTTGAACTCATTCAGCAACTCCTCATCATTACTAGTGAACAATAGATCATCAACATAAATGCTCACAATTAAGATTTTACCTCCTTTTTGTTTGATGAATAATGTTTGTTCACTAGAGCTGCTTACAAACCCTTCCTTGACGAAATAAGCCTCAATGTGACTGAACCAAGCTCTAGGTGCTTGTTTTAGTCCATAAAGAGCCTTATGTAGCTTATAAACCATGTCCTTCTTCCCTGCTACTTCATAGCCTTGTGGTTGCTCTACAAATACATCTTCCTTTAACTCACCATGCAGAAAAGCAGATTTGACATCGAGCTGATAGATTCCCCATCCTCTTTGTGCTGCTACAGCAACGATCATCCTTATTGTGTCCATTCGAGCCACCGGTGCGAATACCTTTGTGTAATCTACTCCGTACTCTTGAGCATACCCTTTTACAACCAGCCTAGCTTTGAACTTATCTACCTCTCCCAATTCATTTAATTTGGTCTTGTAAATCCACTTAACCCCAATAGCCTTGGCTCCAATGGGAAGTGCAGTCAGCGACCACGTGTGGTTTCGTTCGATGGATTGTATCTCAGCATCCATCGCTTGTTTCCATTTCTGATGTCATGCTGCTTCTTGAAAACTGGTCGGATATGATATGACCATGAAAGCTAGGTTTTCAATCTCGACTCTAGCCATTTTTGCTTCTTCCTATGTATCTGATAGCCTCCTGTGACATAATCTGCAGACCAGATTGGTGGTTTTCTCACCCTTCCCGTCGTTGCTATCGTTTCTACAGTTGGTGAATCGTTTGGTGAAGGAACGACATCAATGTCTTCTTCTGCTTCTTCCGCCTCCTCTGCATTCTCAACATCTTCATAATCATTCTCCCACTCAAGTTCAATACTTTCTTCACCAGAATAACCAACATCTTCCCAATTCCACTTCTTATCTTCCTCAAATATCACATCTCGGCTGATGTGAACCTTTTTCTCCACTGGATCAAACATCTTAAAGGCCTTGGATTTACTGCTGAATCCTAATAGGACACAATTTACGCTTTTGTCATCGAGCTTGCTTCTTTTAACATCAGGGATATGAACATATCCGATACATCCAAAAACCCTAAAGTGTTCGACTGATGGCTTGCTTCCACTCCATGCCTCTTCCGGAGTCATATCTTTTACAATGAGTGTAGGAGATCTGTTAAGAACGTGATTCACCTATTGTACAACATCTGGCCAGAAATATTTTGGTACCTCTTTCTCTAATAACGTTGCTCTTACCATGTTCATGATTGTGCGGTTTTTGCATTCAGCAACGCCATTTTGTTGTGGCGTGAAGGCGGTGGTCAGCTGTCTTTTGATTCCATGCTCTCTACAAAATTCCTTGAACTCATTTGAGTTGTATTCTCCTCCTCTATCCGTTCTTAGACATTTTATGAACAATCCAGTTTGCTTCTCCACAAACGCTTTAAATGTCTTGAACTGATGAAATGCTTCTGATTTTTCTAGCACAAAATATATCCATGTCTTTCTCGAGAAATTGTCAATAAAGCTTATCAAGTACCTTATTTGATTGTTTGATGGTGGATTGATCGGACCGCAGAGATCAGAGTGGATAAGCTGCAATCTTTCAGTGGCTCTCCACTTGCTCTGTTTTGGAAATGGAACACGGTGGTGTTTCCCTTTGACACACGTCTCACAGGTGGTTTTCATATCTCCAATTTTAGGTAAACCCACAACCATCTCTTTATTGCATAATGTGTGAAGTCCCTTGTAGCTGAGATGCCCATATCGATGATGCCACAACTCTGCCTTGTCTGAGATATCAACATGCAGGCATCTCTTATCCTCTGTTTTGTCATTTGATTCACCCAGTAGGGTAAACATCCTATTAGCACTCATAACAAATTCTGCAATTTTTCCTCTCGATGGATGAAAAATATTGCATGTTTTTCGATATCCTCCTTTGAATAGCACGTCTAAACCCCTTTCTTGAAGTTGCCAAACACTCAGCAGGTTGTTCTTCAATTCCGGAATATAATACACATCGTTGACCAAATAACTTATTCCCTTAAGCATTATCTTCACCACTCCTTTCCCACCAACCATCAGTTTGTGATTGTTCCCAAGCTTGACATTATGTGTGAAGCTAGTGTCCAAGCTTGAGAACATGTCTCTTTCTCCACACATATGGTTTGAACATCCAGAGTCCACGAACCACACATCTCCTCTTCTAGTACCTTGAAGTTCCACATATGCCATGAGAAGAACTTCATCCTTTTCTTCAATCTCTGCAAAATGTGCTCCATTGTTCCCATTTGGACATTCATATTGGAAATGTCCAAGTTTGTGGCAGTTGTAACACTTGATTGTTGCTTTGTTGAATGAGCGTCCTCTTCCCCTGCCTCAACCTCTGTATGATCCTCTGCCTCTACCTCTGACATTGAGAGCTTGATCATCTTCTTCATGACTGATCTTCTTAAATTTCTTTTCATGTACGGACAGAGAACTCTGAAGTTCGTCAATCGTCATCTTTTCTATGTCTTTTGACTCCTCAATGGACACCACCACATATGTGAACTTGTTAGTCAAAGTCCGAAGTATTTTCTCAACAATCTTCGAATCTGACATGTCTTCTCTAATCTTGTTGCTTCTCATCTTGTTGGAGACAGACATTACTCTTCCAAAGTAATCATAGATGCTCTCTTCATTCTTCATTGCAAGAAGCTCAAAATCTCTTCTTAGGGTTTGAAGAAGGGACCGCTTCACCCTTCCGTTGCCTCCAAACTTTCTCTTCATCGAATCCCAAATGATCTTGGATGTTTTGCGATCCAAGATCTGTTCAAACACAACCCGGTCAATTGCCTGGAACAGGTAGTGCTTCAGTTGACAGTCCTTCATCTTGAGATCCTCCAGAGTCTTCTTCTGCGCTGCAGTCAATTCGGTTCCCTCCGCCGGTTCGGTGTAACCCTCTTTCACTAGACTCCACACACCCTTGGCACGCAAGAGGTTTTCCATCAGTTCACTCCAATGATCATAGTGACCATCAAACTGTGGAATCTTGGTGACTGTTTTGTCGTCGCTCATCTTCTCTTTCTTGGATCACTTTGCTTTGCTTTGGCTCTGATGCCAATTGTAAACTGCACCAGAATGATCAATTTATTCATAGGTTCCAATGCCTTTTATAAGGAATACATAAAAACTGTAAACAACTGCAAATCCTAAAATAAAGGACATGACTCAACTAGCTCCACTAATAGCAAGAAAATAGCAAAACAGAAATTGAGCTGCTCTAGCCTAAAGAATAGGTCTTTATTAGAAAAAACTAAAAACTTTACACAAGATATTGTTATATGGTTGTTCAAATAGGGGGGAGGATTTCTTTAACAATCTTGTAAGTCCTAAAGTTGATACTCCTCCATCTACAGGTGTCAGCAACTTTGTTGTTGCAGATAATGCAAATGGTTCAGAGAAAATCGAAGATGATGACGTGGAAGTGGAAGAGGGCAGTGATGACTTTGTTCAGCGTGCTTTAGTGGTTGGGGACTATAAGGGGGCAGTTTCTCAACGCATATCTGCTAATAAATGGGTTGATGCTTTAGTTATTGCTCATGTGGGAAAGTACACGGGATCAATACCTTAAGAAGAACCGATCACCATACTTAAAGGTAGTTGATATTTACATCTGAGAATCTATTTAAATTTCATACCCAACAAAAATTCTGTCAAATTTCCACCCACATCTTATAACTTATTTAAATTTCATCATATCCAACAAAAATCCTGTCAAATTCCCACCAGAGATTTATTTTTGTAAATCTCTTGTGTTCATTTCCATATTCAGGTTGTATCAGCGATGGTGACCAATGATCTATTGGTCTCTAAAATTCTGGAAAGAAACCCTTGCTCTTCTTTACGGTGTAAGTCTCATTGGTCTTTGTTGATGGTTTAATTGTCTTTTCGGTTAGTTTTTAAGCACCATCTTCATTCTTATATTGATTAAAAGGGATGCTTTATGTTCTGTTTTGGATTTTGATTGGATACAGTTCCAAAACTAGAATTTGTCCTAGTATAAGCTATGAACTCCTCAATAGGACATCAATTTTGATGATAGTATACTGTTATAATCTCGTCATCTCATATTAATAGTTTGCTCAGAGAGATGAATGGACTATGCTTTGCGACACACTTGCTTCAAAACTCATGGGGCTGGCAATACATTAGATGTAACTCTTTGTTATATATGTGCTAGAAATATTGATAAAACAGTTGAAATTTGCTCAGATGAGCACGAGGGGAAATCTTCAGGTAAGATTGACATTCTTATTTGTACTTTTAAATATGTATGTGTAATATAAAACTCACCCTTACCAATATTACATCTTGACAACTGACAATTATGTATTATTAGGATTTGATGGAAAAAACTATTGTTCTTGCCTTGGCAACTGGGAAGAAGCGGTTTAGTGCCTCTCTGTGCAAGCTTGTTGATAAATATGCTGAAATTTTAGCAAGTCAAGGGTTGCTGACCACAGCAATGGAGTATCTTAAACTTTTGGGTTCTGCTATGGCGGATTATACATGGAAGTTTTTGGGCTCGCCACAATGATATATATTGATATTGTGAGTTTTTCCGCCATAATATTCTATAACGGGGCCGCACAACTGCTGGTATTGTGGGATTTTGGCTCTCTGCCATGGGCAACACTGCTATTATCATACGTGTAACATTATACACCCAACCATATTTCCTTTCAGGCAAACAACAATCCACCATTCCAGCCTACCAATCCACCTTACCAGCCTATGCCTCCTGTTCCATCACAAATGAACTTGGGTCATGGCCACAATGTACCACCACAAGTTTTGGAACATACCTCGAATCCAATGGGGTTCATGCCAATCCCTAGTCCTGCTAGCGTTCAAAGACCTGGTGTGGGATTAATTCAGCCTCCCAGTCCCCCGCAACTTGATGTTTATTTTATGAGTCAGAAAGCATTTGTCTTAAACAATGATATGTATTTCACTTATCACGTGTTCCTTGTCTTATTCTATTTTGGTTTTAACTCTTGCTTTTACTATGTCAGCACACCAAATGCCTATTTTTACAACATTGACAAGACTTTTCAATGAGACATCAGAAGCACTCGGAGGTTCACGTGCAAACCCAGCAAAGAGGCGGGAAATAGAAGACAACTCAAAGAGACTTGGTGGGTTGTTTGCTAAGTTGAACAGTGGGGATATCACCAAAAATGCTTCTGATAAGCTCCTTCAGCTTTGTCAAGCGTTAGACAATGGTGATTTTGGTACTGCACTTCAAATTCTGGTAAGTCAATTGAATTGTAAATTCTAGCATCAACCTAGCTGCGTCGTACTCGTAACTATGGGTGTGTGATTTATCTCTATGACCGAATTGTATAATATGTGATTTATCATGGAAATATGTAGTCATGCGAGTCAGTATTGATTTATCATGGTAATATCTAGTCATGCGAGTATGTGATTTATTTCAATGATCAAGTTTTAGGTATATGATTTATCTCGATGATTGGAACATGTAGGTATGTAATTTATTCTCATGCTTCATTATGTGATTTATCACAACCATTTATCAACCCCTACTTTTTGTTCTTTCTTTTTTTCGTAGAAATCAGATATCTTCTGAGCACAACTAAAGAGAATAATTCTTCGAGTCAGATAGTACTTCAATGGTGGCAAAGCTCTTCCTAAAGAGAATTTTACATTGTTGTGTGCCCAGAGCTGGGTTTTAATTTCGAAGCAAAACAAAAATTACAATATGTTTGTAGTGGGTAATATGATGAAATATATAGTATAAGAAAATTTGACGTTGTGGAAAACTTATGTATGCATTTCCTTTAAAAATTGCCACTTCATCAAAATAGGGACTTTTTGAGTCTAAATAATAATTTTTACAACTGAACTTTTATTTCTAATGATCTAGTCACACACTTTATACCTATTTATAAACATTCGTTTATAGACATGTCTTGTGTTGATTTTTGCTTTTGATTGATCTATAACTACTAGCTTGAATTTTGATAGCAGTTTATCTTATTGGTGTAAACTGATATGATATGATTTTATTAGCTTCATTGGATTTGAGTTATGTAACTGAAACTTCAAATTGTAACAGAACATTACGTTAATATCACGTTGTGAAATCAAGTATACAATATAATTACTTAAAAGTATTTTTTGTACGTTAGAATAATTCAATGTCTTAACACATCATTACAATACCAAGGTAAAAGTAATTTTCTGCATTAACCTTTTTTTACTAACATTAGAATCTCCATATTCACAATATTTCAATTTTCTGCATTAACCATTTCAGGTAATATGCTGGCTTTCATGGTTGGTTCAAAGCAAGCTTTTGAGGTGCCTTTAGCAGATGTCTCTCAAACAAACCTTCAAGGGAAAAATGATGTGATATTGAGTTTCATGTGGATGACACAACTGGAGCCAATGAGGTATATAAATATATAGTCTTCTGAGTTTTAACAAATACAGTTCATAACAGCTGCTTACAAAAAACCTTTATCCATATTGAACTTGACTGTATTGTGGGATGGGGTTAACCGGTTCAATTTGGGTGTGCATTTTTTTATAGTCTAATATTATTCATATGATCTCAGAAAGATTCATTGATGGAGAGATAAGTTTCCATATACCGAATTCAAACACCCAGTTCGTTGGTGATGAAAATCGCCCCCCCGCTCAGGTGAGTTTGTTCACGAGGTTAACAAATTTCATGTTATAATAAATAAATTGGTTAAATGTGTCTTTAATACTGACTTCTCATGTCAACCTACTGTATGTATCTACAGTCTAATCAGCCGCATACCTTCGTCGTTATTAGTCTTGACCCCCCTATTCGGAAAGGACAAACTTTGTACCCTCATATTGTGATGCAGGTAATTTAATTGCTCATTGGTCTATGGTTTACCAATCTAGGTGATAAATATTTTGTGTTCTTCTGAAGCTAACATTGATTTGCTCGTTTATGTATAGTTTGAAACTGATGATGTGGTTCAAAGTGAATTGGCATTAAGTGAAGATCTCTATAACGCTAAGTATAAAAGACAAGTTGGAGCTGTCTTATAAGGTATAGCCTAAATTGGTGATTTGTTGATATACAATCCCGGGGTACTGATCCTCAAGACCTGCTGGGGAAAACATGAAACATTATATTTTTAGTTGATTGACTGATGTGAAAATTTGGTAACTACAGGTCACATGCGATACGATGCAATACTTGATACATTTCATTTATAATCCAATAATCAGGGGCTCATCCATGAAGTGTTCACCACAATATTACGTGGCTTGTCTGGGGCCAAAGTTACCAAGCCTGGAAAATTTAGGAGTTGTCAAGATGGTTATGCTGTTAAATCATCTTTGAAAGCTGAAGATGGAATTTTGTATCCCCTTGAGAAGAGCTTCTTCTTTCTACCTAAACCTCCCACTCTTATTACTCATGAAGAGGTGAGGTTGAGATCTGTTTATTGATGACCAGTTATTAAATACTGGTGGACCTGCATATGACATCACTAATTAGAGGTTTTCATTGTTTCATTGTTTCTGACTAGATTGACCATGTGGAATTTGAGCGACATGCTGCCGGTGGTTCAAATATGCATTATTTTGACCTTATCAGACTAAAATCTGAGCAAGAGCATCTCTTCCGTAATATTCAGAGAAATGAGTACCACAACTTGTATGGTTTTATCAGGTAAACTTACCTCGCTGCCAAAATTTACTCGACAACTGTTTGTTTGTCATATAGCAATTCATTTCTTACCTGATCATGCAGTTCAAAGGGCTTGAAAATTATGAATTTAGGAGATGCCCTACCAGCCGCAGGTGTGGCTAAGGCTTTTGAGAGCGATGATGATGATGCTGTTGATCCACATCTTGAGCGCATCAGAAATGAAGCTGGTGAAAATGAAAGTGACGAGGAGGTGCCTAACCTATATTTGATTCATTTTTTATCCTCATCTTTTGTTCATGAAAAGCATTTGTTAAATTTGTGTTCTATTTTAAGCACACAAGGACAATATTAATTTGTATCCAACATTGGAAAATATTTGTGCATAGAAAAAATATAAAAGATGTTGGAAGTATGCTTACTTCTTCGAGGCATTCTTGAGCTTGAGTTTTTGTTGTTATGCAGCCAGACTTTCTGTTGTTTATTATCTATCCTTTTCACTTTCTTGTGTTTTCTGTATTGCATATTATTATGGTTGTGCATTTTTTCTGGACTTGTGTGCACATGATTATCTCTTATGGTGGGGTTCCCTTACCCTGCACCATGTTTTTCTGTAATCTTGTTTGCTTTTGTATATACAAATCATTGGGAAATGTCTACAGGATGAAGATTTTGTTGCTGAAAAAGACGATGAAGGGTCTCCTACGGATGATTCTGGGGCAGATGATTCTGATGCTAGCCAAAGTGATGATGAGAAAGAGGCAAGTGATTTGTTTTATTTGCCTTTATCTTGTGATGCCTCACTTCTACTCTTTAAATCTTTTGTATTCCTGACAACTTAATAATGATCTATTTTCAGAAGCCTCCCAAAAAGGAGCCTAAGAAGGATATGCCTTCTAGCTCTAAAGCATCTACTTCTAAGAGGAAATCAAGAGATGCCGATGAAGATGGAAAGAAGAGAAAACCAAAGAAGAAAAAAGATCCAAATGCACCCAAGAGGGCGTTGTCTGGGTTCATGTTCTATTCCAGTGATACTGAAGGTTCTGGAGTTTGAACTTTTCCATTTCTTTCTAATCTAAGTAAGAGTTCACCATCAACATATACAATATTATTTTTTGGATTTTTTTTCTGCCTTTGATTTTGTTAAACTGACTGATGTAATGTTTCATTTGACAGGAAATTGCGTGCGGTATATCATTTGCAGCTGTAGGCCTAATGGATATGTTTAACACTGGAGGAGCTGAGGTCGAAATTCATAGAGACTGACCACAAACAAGAACTATTTGACAGAGAGGCTGTATCATCAGAACTGATAACTTCTCTAGATCCTAACCGGACGACCATAGCGACTATTAGTTTGAAAGTTAGAGGAAGTGGAAAGTTTAGAGTTTACTCCTCGCAGCGTCCAATAAAGTGCATGGTGGATGGGACTTCAACTGACTTTCACTATGACTCAGAAACTGGATTAACAACCTTCTTCATCCCAGTAGTTTTTCAAATGCTGCAATTTATGTCCATATTTTGCGTCATTTTAGATTTATTAGTGCCTAGAGTATATGCATTTAGGCGAGCCTCTTGTCCACTTGTTGTAAAGTAACTTTTGGATGGACCTGGTGCTGTCAAGTTAGATGTCTTGTAAAAAAATATAGATCATGTTAATTTGTACACAAAGTTACATAATTTATTTCTATTTTATTTTTTATTTTGTCTTTTTATACGGTCCCTTGTATATTGTATAATATCTTACTTTATTTTCTTATTTTGTTTTTACCTGTTTGAAGAATCGAAATAGATCATATTTGTTAGTTTAAAAAGTATTTAATTTGTATTTTAAGATACAACTTCTTTTTATGTTTTCCAAAACAATTCTCTTAGAACATGTGTTGAGTACTTAAGTTGATTAGCAACCTTTGTGAAAATATTTGTGAAGTTAACAATTGGTTTACTATTTTTATTATAATGTATACTATGTATGCATTGACAAATCTGAGAGATGTTTTTTCTGCGTGCTTTGAGACTTGCCCCTTTTCTTTCAACAACAAAAGAAATTAAAAAGAATTTTGGAGGAAATATTTTGACCATTATAGTTACCTAATCAAAACACATAACAAAATCTATAAACGAATTACAGTTACCTCATCAAACACAATGCGACTAACCATTAAGAAAAACAGTATCATATACTCATCAAACACAATGCGGCTAACCATTAAGAAAAACAATATCATATAAAGAGACAACCAACAACACAATATATAATGGACACACCATGTTCATAACATTCGACAAATTGAAATCTCAGACTTAGACAAATGAAAAAAGAAAAACTCTAATCATAAGATGTTGAATGTTAACCGGAACAGAAATTGAGTGAATAGTCGAATATACAAGTTACAACTACACACTGATCATCATTTAGGATCAATCACAGCGCCAAATCTTTCTGATTCAAATTATCTTTTTGTTGGAAGTATAATAAGCTGGAAGCTGATCATTGAATGCTTTAATTTCTGAGCGGACCTGTCTTAAGAAGTTTATTTGGTTAGCAACTATAGCATCGTGATCATAATCTATTGGATCAATTAAATGACAGCAATCCGGAGAATCTGGAACTGGCGGGCAAGACTCAATTGGAGGAGCCTGAACTGGCGGACAAGACTCAATTGGAGGAACTTGAACTGGCGTGTCAACATACTCAAATGAGGGAAGTTCTATTGCATCAGTTAACTGACCCCAATCCGGAAAATCTGGAACTGGCGGACAAAACTCAATTGGAGGAGCCTGAACTGGCGTGTCAACATACTCAAATGAGGGAAGTGGCGGCACATCCATGTCGCTCCAGGTAGGTTGTTGAGTTTGTGAATTTTGGAATGAAGGAGGCTCAAAATTCATGGATCCATATATGGGTTCAGAAGAAGAGATATTTGACGCGGCATTAAAACCAGTTATAGGGTTATCATATCCATGAAGAAGGTTGGTGTTGAGAATCGGATCACATGGAGTAGACAACATAGGGTATTGTCCATACTGATCAAATACTTCCGGGACAGCAGCACTCCTGCTACTGAAAAAATATCTTTGTTGAACTACTGCACTAGGCATGTATAAGGTATTATGAGACGAATCTGAGCACTGTTTAACCAAGTCGCTAATTGGTTTGTAATCTTGAGAATCAAAAAGTGGTGGCATCATATCTGGGCGGAATTTGTAATATTTAAGGTCCAAGTCAGATATATCAAAGTTGAAGGTTTCTGTTTCATCATGCTGGTTGGATTCATTTGGCAATGTGTCAGCACTTTCTTGTCTGTCATTTAACGAATATTTGGATGTTATCTCGTCAGGATAGATTGGTAAGCCATCTCGTTTCCGTTTCTTAAATCTTGTGTACCAAAAGTTCTTTATCTCGTTATCTGTACGTCTAGGCAACTGAAAAGAAAAAGAAAGAGGACTAAGTAAGGCAAATATACTCGACAGAACATGTAAATAACAAGCTCGGTAACAGAACACATTTAAGTAATTAATACTGTCCAGGAACAATAACTTGATGATCAAAAGTAAGATTTATTCAAATCATCGTTTGAAGATGCATCCATTTTGAGAAAAATGGTATTATATTCCACAAAAAACCAATGTAGGATATCATGTACACATAAGGCTGGAAATGAGTCGAGTTGAACTCAGCTCGCCTCGACTCATTAAGAATTATTCGAGTTCGAGTTAGATTTTGACACAAACTTTTTTTTAAGCTCAAACTCGACTCGTTATAAGTTCACGAACAGTTCGGTTCAACTCGTTAGGCTCATCTCATTAGGTTCGGCTCACATGATTCACGGACTTAAAAACTATATATATATATATATATATATATATATATATATATATATATATATATATATATATATATATATATATATATATATATATATATATATATATATATATATATATATATATATATATATATATATATATATATATATATATATATATATTAGTATATTTGACATTTAAATAAATATATATTTTTTTAAATAAAATATTAAAATAAAATCAAAGTTATCATATTAAAATTTAACTTTATCTTTGAAATCTACTAATTCAAAACCTACACAACTTTCAAGAGATACATTTGAGAGTCTAATTCAAAAACTAAATTAAAGATTAAATTTGTCTAAGATTTGGAGTAAATATTTAAACCTGATCTTAAAGACATTATAATTCTTCTCATATGTAATCGAGTTGACTCATGAACCTAACGAGTCGAACTATGTATAGTTCAAGTTTAGCTCATTTAGTTAACGAACTTAATTTTTCGCTCATACTCAACTCATTTGGTTCATGAACCTAGTTCAACGATTTAATTGTCGAATCGAATTCCGAACTATTTTCGAGTTGGTTTGGTTCATTGTCAGCCCTATCTACACATTAACATTAACATAATATACATAAACAAAGTTAAGTTATTAGATATACCAATGTAGTCATATAAGCCCACTTGTTTCCCTTCAGAAAGTGGCACTCAATGATTATGCGTTCTTCTTCGGCAGTAAACGGACCTTTTTTCACTTCTGGCCTCAAGTGATTTAACCATCGGAGACGACAGCTTTTCCCACAGCGAGCAAGTCCTGATTCCTTTTGGACTGCTTTCCAGTTTCCCTCTCCATGCTTTTTAATATGATCTTTCAAAATTTCATCCTCTTCCTTTGTCCATGGACCTTTCTTTAGAGCAACTTCTCTTCTTTGATCAGCTTCTTCCTCCGATAATATTGACCGGCTAAGCTTTGACCTTTTACCAACATCATTGTCACTTGATAATGATGACACTTTACGTTTTCGCGTCGAAGTGCTACCTTTCTTAAGAGTAACTTCTCCTCCACCTGCATTAACTGTTTGATCAGCTTTGATACCTTCCTTTAGAGCAACTTCTCCTCCACCCGAGTTAACTATTTGATCAGTTTCTTCCTCCGGTAATACTGACTGGCTACACTGTGGACTTTTGCCACCATCACCCAGTTGTTGCTTTGAAGTGCCACTCATGACTCAATATATCTAAAAAGTCACAAAGTTTAAAAATTTTAGCACATAATTAAACATACATATCCTTGATTTCTCGATTGTAAAACAAAAAAAACTCTTTTCTTTTCTAAAACATTCCACAATAGCTCTCTTTTTTCATATGCGTTTTCCGAATCAATCATTTACAAGCTTAAATAATAAAATAATTGAATTTGTATATTTATTATGTAACTACAAAAGTTTTGAATAAAACCCTAGCATTATTAATCTTAAAACTATGAAAGAGAATTTCCGAACAAGGAATAAAATCAAATAGAAAGAAACAATCAACAGAGTGGAACATAGTGGAACATGAACATGGTTTATGAAATAATTAACTCTAAATATCTATGAAACCATTACATGTCGGATTTTGTCGGTTTTTGATACATATTAAATATCAGGTTTTGCTGAAAATTTTACAGAAAAAATCATAACATTAATTTTAATAGAAACAAAAACATAAAAATTAAAACTTTTTACATAATTAATAATAATCATAAACTCATAACAAAAGCAAATGTTTAACTTACAAGAACCAAGTAAATATACAAATTCAAAAATAGATGAAGGAAAAAATATAAATACACTATTTGAATAATAGATCTAAAAGAATAGATCTATCATTTGATTTCCAGAATCAGTTTACAACCACAACTGCATGTGTAAAGTTTTTCTTGTATTTCACCCATAAAAAGTATTGGATCCATTAGCATATTGTGATAAGAAATAACAGTGATTGATAAAAAAAAATCAAATGAGTGACTGGAATATGAATATATAGTGAGGAAAAAAATGAGTGATAAAGGTGAAGATGATAAATGAGTGAAAATGGTTACTGGTGGTGAAAGTGAAAGGGTTTGTTGATGGATGAGTGAACTGAATGATATAAAGAGTAGACAATTATTGTGGGTCGGTTTGATTAAAACCTGTGTATAAAGTGGGCTACTAAAAAAATCAATTAAAATACATTAACTTCGGGTGGGTTTGGGTTTAGACGGTCCAATTCTTATCATCCAAACAGACCCAAACAAATCCAAGTGAAACCGATTGGATAACCCGCATAACCCGTTGACCCGATTAAAACCACCCGATTACTTTTATGTAAAACGGTTTTTACGGTTTCCGGTCGGGTGAGACCCGTTTGTCCACCCCTAGTTTTAAACGTAAGTCGGGTAAAACCCTAAAAACGTTAACACATAAAATAAATAAAAACTCAAACGAAAGTAAAAAAAAAAAATTGAAGAAATAGAGAGAACATACCCGGAGGCCGGAAAGGTTTGAAAAAGAGATAACTGTGAAGGAATGTTGAGAGGGTGTGAAATGAATGAATGAGGTAAGACAGAGAGAAAATAAAGGCTTAAATAAATAAAAGGTTATGGGACGGAAGCTACGCCAAAATCCTAAATTATCCGGTCTTTTTGGGCCTTTTAGCCCATATGAATTCTTAATCAAATATTGAATTTAATTTGAAGGAGTCAACAAAATAACTTTTTTTTTCCTTTCAATTTCTCACAACATCTCCACAAATTTTATAATCAAAGTAAAGTTAATTTTTTTAATATTATTAAAGATTTTAAAATATTAATTAGATTTAAAGTTATTTTTAATAAAGTTTCATAAAAAAATATTTTTGAGATATATCATTTTTTTTAAAGTTATTTATTAAAATCATATTTGCTAATGATTGTTTAGAAAAATCATTTTTTACAAAATAAATAAAAAGATTAATCTCTTTTACATTTAATCAGAACAATCACACTTCATAACATCAAGATGGTATGAACTTAAAATTAAAAGGAAAAAAATAAAAAAACATAATCACATAAAACCTTACCTTCATCGATGTGAAGACTCCAGACAAATTTTTCCATCTCTGTAAAGACCACCTTATTTTCTCTTGACTCTCCAACTGTAGAATTTGGATCATATTTTTGAAGTATTTTCTTTTCTGCAGAGGGATCATCATTGAACCTGAAATTGATAGCCATGCTTGATCAGATTAAAGATTTGATTCTACAACATTTCAGTTTCTATATACATTGTTTCAGTCATAACGGACGATAGTAATGATCATCTTACTTATCGTCGTATATGCCAGTTTTCTTTTTTGCAGCTTTATAAGCATCATCTCGGCGTTTTTGTTCCCCAATTTCCACATTCTCAAGCATATCAACGTCTGGAGTGTGAGAAAACAAATTATTTTACACAATGATGCACAGCAACTCATAGAATTCAAACAAGAACAATATAAGAACACCGAGAAGTTGTACCTTCATTAAGATCACCTTCAGCAAGTATGGGCTGATCTCTGATTGTCAGAACTACAGTACCACCTTCTGCTACTTTGTCAAGGCCGTGAAGAACTTTCACCCTGATCTGTATGATATTCAGCATACAAGTATGGGCTTTTGATTAAGAACTAATGAAACTCTAATTAACTTCAAGGAGTGGATTAAGAGATTCTTCTTTTAAATTCAAATTCTAATTTGAGGCCCAATTTAGCGTGAGGAGGCCCAGTTTTGAGGAGGCCCAGTTTTTTACAGTCTCTCTGCCCTTGTATCGGAGACAACACGTTTGTGTCGCAGCAATCAACTCAACTCGCCGTTGAAAGCAAAACCCAGCCGGAGTTCGTCATCGGCCGCCGAAAACAGTGAGCTACTCCACCTTTTCCTTTTTTTAATTATATTTCTGTTTAGAATTTTCCTATCCCTCTATTCGTGCGCGCGGCAGGATGCATTTCACCGTGATTTACGGCGCCGCCACTGCGAAAGGAAACTCACCGGAACTCCACTTCGCACCGCTATTCTACACTTAAGCGCCCTGATTTACTAAACACATATTTTCACAATACTGGTTCGAAATGTCACGGAACAGAACAAAGTAGATGAAATGAAATGCATCTATATTCATTTTGAAATTTAGTACTAGAAGTTTTTACTTTATTATTAATTTGTTATTGTTGTTCTACAGAACAAGATTAGAATCAAACAGGTGTATGATGGCTGGCTACATTATCAGAAGAGCATTCTCATGCCGTAATTTGTTTCGCATACCAACATCTGCTCTACATGTTTGTGAAAATTCCCCTGTTAAACTTTGTATATCTGATGCTAGCACTAGAGTCTTTACTCTTCCAACTGTGCCCAGTTTTATCAGTGAAAGTCGCAGATCCTTTGCCAAAGGCCGAAAGTCGAGTAAGTCAGTCTGTGTGTGCATAACATATTAGAATTCGAATTCCTGCCTTAAAATCACACACATAGCTACACACATGAATTGATCTCAGCCCCATCAGTTTGAGATAAGTTGGTTCAAGATCAATAGTTGTGTTACATAGTTAGTGTGTAGAATCCAAATAATGTAAAGTTGGTTTTTTTAATGATTACTTGCTTATACAATTTTAGGGGATGAAGGGGGTGTTAGTACAGTTGAGGTTCCATCAAACAACGGCCCTACTATTAAGGCTTCTGCTGCCTCACAGATGGAGTCTGCAATGGCCGCATTATCCGTTGAACTAAGCAAACTACGAACAGGAAGAGCATCGGCTGGTATATTGACATGTTTCATTAATCTTATGTGTCTTTGAATGCATAATACTCAACACATAAATGTTGAACATGTATGTATGTATGTATCTACAGGAATGCTTGATCACATTATTGTAGAAACTGGTGGTGTCAAGATGCCTTTGAATCGGATTGCTCTTGTTTCAGTACTAGATCAAAAAACCTTATCTGTTAATCCTTATGATCCAGAGGTACTTTATCTTACAAGTTCAAATATGCTTGCTATTTGCAACGTTATAAGTAAACCAGCATTACTTTTGCTTATCACATGACATAACTAACTTTACCAGACACTTAAACAATTAGAGAACGCCATTGTTTCATCTCCGTTGGGATTAAATCCTAAAACAGATGGTGAAAGATTGATTGCTGTCATTCCACCGTAAGCTCTTATTCTATTTTTATTCAGTTACTCGTCATGCCTGTAAGAGTGAATTGACTAATTTATTTCTCCAACCTTAAATGACCAGATTGACCAAAGAGCACGTGCAGGTATTGTTAACTACACTCCATTTATATTTGTATATGGTTTATACCCAACACTCTTCTCTTTGTTTGATAGACTCAGCCTGCCTCTATACCCTTTTGCTTGATATATTTTTAGGCTATGAATAAGTTGGTGACTAAATCTTGTGAGGATACTCGACAAAGCATTAGGAGAGCTCGACAAAAGGTGTGGCATGTCTTTGCTATTTCTTGACTTCTTTTTTTCTGGTGGACTAGCTGCCTTTAGAAATTTAAGCAACTGATTAAGGAAAGGGTAGTTGCTGAAAGATTTGAGAGTTCTCCCTTGCTCTGAATCTCTAGACATTTTAAGTGATTTTCATTTTGTTTAGTCGTTGACATAAACTGCTTTTAAATGCATAAAAGTTATCAGCATTTTGATGCATTATCAAATACACCTTGCCCTTTGGTGCTTAATTGTCTGACCATTCATCCCGCAAGCACAACCCGTTTATCCTGAAGTATGTACATTCATATTTTCTATTTGAGTAGATAAAATATTTCAAAAATGAAAAAAAAAATGCAATAATAGAATAGTTCTCTTGACAGTTTTTTTTCTCTTCATAGTTTAGCTTAATTATCTGCATACAATGACTAAAGGTGTTGATTTTACAGGCAATGGATGTCATTAAGAAACTGAACTCCAGTCTTCCCAAGGATGACATAAAAAGATTGGAGAAAGAAGTAAGACATATATGCATAATGCAACAATTACGCTGACAAGATTCCATAGCTCTATAGATTTGATTTCTGGTATTTTTTCTACTTTCAGGTTGATGACTTGACAAAAAAATATATCAAGACTGCGGAAGATATATGCAAGGCAAAGGAGAAGGAAATTAGTCAAGGTTGAGATGTGGTGTTATTCTAGATTTTGCTGAGGCTTCATAGCTTCATCGCGTTTAATCTGCTAGGGCCTGAAATTTTATCTGGTCTAAGCTATAAGCTGAGTAGAGTATCATACAATAGTCATTATATTATGTACTGTACTATTTTGTTATTCTAGCAATATAGATAGAAAAAAGATAAATCTCATCTTCAACCCTTGGGTTTGGAGTTGTGGCGTTGGTGCTGACTATTACTATGTAGTGTTTGATCTCAAACATCTGGTGTTCATGGTTGCTACTCTTGGTCAAAAAATTTGAATTTCAAGTTATCTCATTTACTTAATAAAAATGTGTTATTTCAATTGTGTAAAATTTACTTCGTTGATTTTTATAATTGAAATATGAATCTACCAACAAATAAAATATTTATTGTGAGATTTTTTAATATATAAATGAAGATCCACGTTTATGCAGATGTGGACTGATTAAAAAATAAAACACAGCAGATTTTGAATAGTAAGTTCAAAATGATATTTGAAGCATTTAATGTACACGTACACTAGTTTAAAAATGAACGTGAATTTGTTTGAAGTTCATATAATTTAAATGAATTTAAATGTCAGTTTTTGGCTTTGAAATGGACTAAAAGTTGTTGTAGTGTGGAGAGGTAAATTATTTGAATGTAAAATATTTCTAAAAATAAAATAATTTGAAATTTAAAGAAAAAAACAAGTTAAATTTGACTGAAATTTTTAAGTGTAGAAAGTAAATTGTATAAATGTAAATTGACAAAAAGTAGTGTGTAAGAAATATCAATTGCAAGAAATTTAAATGTGCAAAAAGAGTAAATAAGAGCATGTAAATTGGATGAAGAGTAAAATACATCAAAATAATTATGTGAAAAATAAATTTGACAAAAAAGATAATGACAAACTTAATCAATAGAGATAATTGAGCATCATTTTAAAGTTAGATGAAATTTCTACAACTAAGAGCATCCATATTTATAATGGAATCTCACATATTTTGTTTATATTAAATTATATATATTTTTTATTTAAACAACTTATTTAATTTTTTTTAATATTAATACAATTTATTTAAAATTTTAAAATGGATCTCGTCCATTAACCATACAATATATCTCATATTAATTTTTATATAATATATCTCATATTTATAAAAACATTGACTTTAATATTAATTGTTATTCTAATAAATTTATAACTAAAAGCATAATTTTAGTATAATTATCCGTGAATTCAAGCCGTATTTATACAAATTTTTATGTTGTCAAAATCTAATGGATATTTAGAAGAAAATTGATAGTTTGATAATTATAAATAAATTGTTTACATAATTTAAAAATGTAATATAATATAAAAAAATTATGTGAGAATCGTTTAAAAAATCCAAGAGAGTATAATTAACGTGGATTTTTATATTATCCAACAGAGAAACGCTTCTAAGTCTAGCAACAGTATTTAAACGTGGATCATCCCACAATCTAACAAAATAACATTGATTTATGTGTGCACATATTCAAAATGTTGGTGATATGTATGCTTTAAGAAACATTTTTTTACAAGGCCTTTGAGGTCAATTTATAAACAAAAGAAACTTTAACTACTAGTGGTTACATGTTTGCCACATAATTTGATGCGGCACGACCTTTTTTTATAACAAACTTCAAATGTTCTTGACGATTTTTTTATAATAAATTTCAATACAATGTTTTCTGAGATTTGTTCGATCGAGGGAGTAATATAGTATACTTGAACTAAATCTTCTATTGAACTGTGATAATTTTGAAATACATTAGACCATGGCAACCATGGCATATATCAGCAGTATCGTTAACCCAAAACCATTCTTCAAAAGCACATAAGTTTACATTAGGAATACACAAGTTCTTTCAGCAGACCAAATGTAAGCAAATGGTGGATGAGCTTACACAACAAAATGTGCTATGTGAGCGTTGAATAATAAAATAGATTGGACTGTCGGGATGAAGGTTCTTCGAAAACTTCAGGATCAACCCTGCCCTAAATTCACTAAGCCACACTCTGAGATTTGAGACTCAAACCCAGGTCACCAGTTTTATCAAAAAACAAGCTTACCAATAAATCAAAAATCTATATAGATATCTGCATAATAAGTTATGTATGTTTAAATGATAGACCTCATATCGTAGTTTGCCTTCGGCCATAAAATATGTTGAGCCTTCCCTGTTTCAAAACAGACACTAAATATTAGTGGTCATCCACTATCATGTCTTCTATTCAATTTTCAGGTTAACTTTTCATGTAAGTCACACAAAATTTAACACTTGATATTTCAAAATGAAACAAACAAGTTACTCGAGATTGTAATTTGTAACTTACATGATTGAGAGCTTCGAATCATTTTCTCCAGAACGATCCAAAATCATCAAGTGGAAATACCTTGAGATAAAACATGAAAAGATTAGGGAGAAATGCTGAAAGAAAATGAAGGGAAAAAGGAAGTGGGCACTTGTATATGTGTGTGTGGCTTCGGAGCATATACACAAACTTACCTTCCAGAATATCTTACTCTCAATAAGGCCATAAGGAATTGGACCAAAATGTCTAGAATCGGTGCTATTATATTTGTTATCCCCCTGTACCCAAACGTGACCCTTTGGAACCTACAGAAAACCCCAAAATCAAAATCAGAAAAAGCAACTAAAATCGGATTTGTTTTTTTATAACAAAACTACCATACCACAACTGTCTCGTGTTTATCGTTATCGCTGTTTTCGGGATTAGAGACGTATGTAATGGTATCACCCTCTAATCCAACCACACGCTTTGTGACAGTTCTTCTAGGGTTTTGAGGTGAGCGGAAGACAACAATATCTCTATGAGTAACTTTACCAGATCGAGGTGTTATCCTTTCAGCAAGAAAGATGCTTGGATTCAAATCGATTACAGGAAGCATGCTAGGACCATAGATCTGCAGCATTGGAACTGTCAAGTTATTAATCATGAAAAAAGAATTTGCAACAAGTTGAATTAGGAACCATGCTTACCTTAACAGGGTCAACCAGATAGTTGTCGGTAACATGTAAAAAGCATAAGAACTTTGTAAATAAGAATGTTTTCTCCCATGCTTCTTTAACAACAATCCTAAATAGCCCCATGTTTCTCAATACCGTTATTGCCTAAAAAGCCAAAAGTCAAAAACACAAGTATTTCGTTCGCTGGTAGCAACTAAAAAGCCAAAAACATGCCAAATATAAGTGTTGGGATCAAGATTTTCGAAAAACAGTCTGTTATCGCAAAAACGGATGCGACAAAACGGTACTGGAAGGTGCCGATACCGATACTGTTATTCAGTGTTTTTGTGATAAAGAACAAATTGTAGTTAACTTATGCTGCAACGACCGCAATCAATGTTGCAATACTTGTACTGATTGAAATCGCAAAAGCCTTTACATTACTGCCACAATAACATGTTAACCCATGACAAATTTAAACAACAGCAAAATGCAAATAGGGTGGAATCCTCAAACACCATTAGGATTGAAACATGTGTTCTATTTTTACCTAAACCACACCTTGTTTCATACATCTCATAACTTAGCGAGGCATAGCTCCAATTTCTTCATCATTCTCATAAAAATGTCATTCAACAATGAATTTTTTGCAATCAAAGGTCAAACAAGACATTAGAGAATAATACATTTAACATCCAAAATCATATTTTCCATAAACTACACACAAGCTCGTGGCACAAATCGAAATGCAAGGTTCTATCTAAAGACAACACATATAGAAGCACGCAACCAGTCCATCAACAACACTTTTCTGAGTTGAGAACCGTGGAGTTACAAACTAATCAATGAAATTCATCTCCGTTCCCAATTATAAATTCAGAAAAAATTAGATACGATTCTGATGAGGGATAGCATATATAACTGAGAGAATCATGTCCGCGGATTAACAAAGGAACATACCCGTGGTCGATTTAGGCGGAAAATGACGAAGGCTGACGTTACTTTTGAATTGTCTTAAAAATAAAATACTTACTAAATTGAATATAAAAGTGGCTTTGATTTAAAAAAAAAATAATAAATAAATGATTATTGAAATTTTCTTTATGAAATATGCTGGAAACTGTTTCATGCGTAATAACAATACGAAATGAGTACCGGATGCTATGATGAAAACGAGGCGAAACCAATGTACTCAAAATTTGTGACATATAAACTTTAACATGATCGAAAACACCAATTTTTACAATCTATTTCCAAGAATTTTTATGCACATAAAAAAATGAGATTATTTTATTTAAAATTGCTATTTATGACCCTATTTTAAAAACTGAAACTATCATACTCTTTAATTAAATAATAGCAGGACATCATACCACAAAAAAAGTCAGCAACAAGAGAAAACTGAGTGATAATTCCAACAGTACCTTGGAACTTGGGTCATAGAAAACTCTGCTTGCCCCATGGACGAAACCATGAACTGCTTTTACCCTAACCGCACGCGTAGAAGACGAGGGAGAACCACGGCATCCCTTAACTCTCAAAACAGATATGAAAAAAAAACAGAGCCACCGCTTCAAATTATAACGTAATTAAAACCATTATATTTCTGCTACACTATGAACATAGAAACCATTTGGGAAATATACATCAGAATTGAGACAAAAATATGCTCCGGGAATTTGAACGCCATAAGCGTAACATTAATAGCCAAGGGCTGAATCTAATCAGCAAAACTCTCAAGAACCAGAATCGGCCATCCGCAAAACTCGATCATCAAAACAAATGAATTGAAACTTTAAGCTTTAATATGACCAACACAGGAGTGAAAAAAAATCAGCACGGAAAACATATTATCGGCACAAACATGAATCAAATTAAAATAACTCGTGGATAATACACAACAGAATCAATCAATCCAGCCAGATAACTACTAAATCTCAAAAAAAAAACACAACAATATGTTTAGAAAAAAAATTGACACCTGAACATTAAATACCAAAGTCAAAACATGAAATATTACCAAAAAGTTGATTTAGGGATGATGAGAGTGTATGATGGTGGTGGTATGTGAGTTGAATATGGCGGAATGGAAGGGTTATGCGTGTGGGTGGTGCCGGCAAAAGGTATTTTGGGGATTGAGTTTTGAGCGGCGGCGGGTTGGATAACGATGGATTGAGGAAGGTGGCGGAAATGGATGGAGAAGAAGGTTGGAGGTTTGTGGGCGGCGGAAGCAAAACAATGAGTTGGAGGGTTTCAATGGCAGATTTGTGAGTGAAGGGAGAAGAAGATTTAGGGATTTCTCAATACCGTTATTGCCTAAAAAGCCAAAAGTCAAAAACACAAGCATTTCAATGAACAGTAATTCTTAATTTAGGGTTCTTTCAATCAATTCCTCTCTTCTGCTTATTTTTTTAATTTATGTAAGTAATTAAGAAATATGTATCCTATTTAGTTTTTTAGAATTAAATTAGAAACGTGTTTCATATTTAATTTTTTTAAAGTTTAATTAATTAATTAATATTATTATTTAGATTTATTAAGATAAATTTTTGTGGGAGTTATTTAATATTAGTTATAAAAATTTTAATATTATAGATTAATGAAAACAAAAATATAATTGAGATCAAATAAAAAATTGTCCAACTTTCAATTAACAAATTGATTATTTATTAATATAAATTTTTGCAGGAGTTATTTAATATTAATCATAAAGACTTGAATATTATGGATTAATGAAAACTAAGATATAATTGAGATCAAATCAACAAATTGCCTAACTTATAATTATCAAATTGAGTCAGCGCGACATAAAGTACAACCTTACTACCTATAAAAATAAATAAAAGTACAGTAAAATATACTAAAAAATAAAAATAAAACAAATAAAAACAATAAGAATAACAATGTTGAAACTCTTATCTAGCATAATGTTAGTTTTATTACTATAATCTCTTGAATATGTTTCATATTTAATTTTTTAAATTTTAATTAATTAATTATTATTATTATTATTTAGATTTATTAATATAATTTTTTTAGGAGTTATTTAATATTAGTGGTGGAGGTGGTTGGTATCATTTTAATTTTAATTAATTGTTTAATATTATTATTATTTATCATATATTATAAATTTGTAGAAGTTAAAATCCCAAATTTAACTTTAAAATATTTGGAGTGAAAAATTGATGGAAGAAATTATAGAATTATAATTTAGTATGATATTTGTATCAATAATACCTTCTTTTTTTTTATAAAAGTATTTATATATTTATATTAACGATACACCTTTTTTAATTTATACAATTTTTTTATCAATATTAAACTTTTTCCGTTAACAAAAATATTTGTATCAATAATATTTTTATTTAATTTATAAAAATATTTGTATCAATAATACATTTTTTCCATTTACAAAAATATTTGTATCAATAATACATTTTTTCTCGTTTATAAATATATGTGTATCAACAATACAATTTTTTACGTTTATAAAAATATTTATATCAACGATATATATTTTTCCATTTATAAAAATATTTAAATTAACAATAGAATTTTTTTTCGTTTATAAAAATATTTATATCAATAATACGCTTGTTCCCGTGTTAATAATATTTGTTCAATAATATACGTTTTTCATTTATAAAAATATTTGTATCAACAATACATGTTTCTCATTTATAAAAATATTTGTATCAACAATACATGTTTCTCATTTATAAAAATATTTGTAACAATAATAAAAAAAATTTGTTTATAAAAAATATTTATATCAACAATATATTTTTTATATTTATAAAAAGATTTGTAACAAAAAAATTAAAATTATATTTTTCATTCTTTGAAACAAAAACAAAAAGCACTTTAAAAAGAAATAAATTTTTATAAACGGGGGAAAATGTATTTTATGACAAAAATAATTATTGCAATAATATTAATATTTTAAATATATACTTTTGTTTTAATATTTCTCAATTTATAAAAGTACTAAACCATAAACAAAATTAAATTAACTTTAATATTTAGAAATTAAAACTTCATATTATAATAAATTAGAAATAAATGAGTGATTAGTATTTATTGCATATTTAAATACATTGCCACCGTCACTGCCACCGGAATCTATTACTAGCTTGAAGACTCCTGAGATTGAATCAAAAACTCCACCGGATACTAGCTCAAAGACGATTGAAATTGGATCAAGAACTGATAAAGAGATGACAACCACCCTCGATAATGGAAACAAAGAAACCCTAATAGAAACGATACAAGCACAACCGGAGGAACGTAAACCATGGATGGATATTATTAATGACAATCGGAACCCTGCAAAGGGACTCACAATGGAATACGTTGCGTCAAAAGTAGTTAGTGGAGCGATTGAAATCGACATTGAACAAGAAGATATCGAAACGGAAATACGATTTTGGGATAATGCTCTAATACTGTATGTTGTAGGGGATGATTTGAGTATGAACACTATGAAAAACTTTATGCAGAGAATGTGGAATTTCGTGAAAATGCCAGATCTTTACTACCACGATGACAGCTATTTTCTGCTCAGATTTAACTCCCAGAAAGATAAAGAAGCAGTAATGATGAAAGACCCATACACGATACGAAATATGCTTATGATATTGAAGGAATGGCAAACTGGTTTCAATCTAAAGAAGGATCTACTAAGAACATTACCAATATGGGTGAAACTCCCCCAACTTCCCCTACATCTATGGGGGGCAAAGAGTCTTAGCAAAATTGGAAGTGCCATTGGCAAACCGTTGGTGACTGATGAGTGCACGACAAACAAGCTCTGTGTATCATATGCAAGACTACTGATTGAAGTGGACATTACACAACAATTGATTGATGAAATAGTCATCAGAATTGTTAAAGGAGATGTAAAATGCAGCCTGTGAAGTATGAATGGAGGCCAACATTCTGCGAAACCTGTCAAAAAATTGGGCATAAATGTGTCGTACCTCAAAAAATACGATCCTCGCGATGGACGCGGAAAAATACTGTTCGAAACAGAGTCGCCACCGAACTTTATTCATTCCAAGGAGGGAATAGGAAAATATCGATAAAACCTTTAAAGGGATAAGAACATGGTCATCGCAACCAATATTCTAGGTTCGGGAGTAGGTTACGCAGAGGGAAGGTATTAGCACCCTCTACGTCCGTTGTACTCAACGGGAACCTATTGATCGATTCGAGAGTAAAGTTAGCTACGCTTGTTTGTTTTCTTCTAAGGTTTCTCCTATGGGGGAATGGGTAGTTTTAAGATAGGGTGCTCGCCAAGGATTGGGGCCCTTGTGCCTACGTATCTTCACTTGTAAGAAGTGGAAAATCAGAGCATTCGTAGTTCGTGGGACTACGGGTAAAAGAGGGGATTGTGCTCGCCAGGATCATCGCAATCCTATGCCTACGTATTCTCATTGGGGAATGAGAAATCAGAGCAGCCGTAGTTCGGCTAACTACGGTAAAAAGGTTTGGAAACGAACGAGTGTTTAGGTCGCATTCTAACTGCTAAACGTTGGCTTGTCTGCTCGCTAGGGGAGGCTGAAGCACGAGTTTGTTATGCGCGGAAGAAGGGAATAAACAATGTTCTTTGGTAAAAGGTATGGGAACCTAAAGGTGGGAAAGAAAGAAAAGTGGAAAAGTGCTCGCTAGGATCATCGCAATCCTATGCCTACGTATTCTTAACAAATGTGAGAAATCAGAGCAGCCGTAGTTCGGCTAACTACGGTAAAAGGATTTGGAAAATGAACGAGTGTTTAAGTCGCATTCTAACTGCTAAACATTGGCTTGTCTGCTCGCTAGGGGAGGCTGAAGCACGAGTTTGTTATGCGCGGAAGAAGGACTAAACAATGTTTCTTGAGAAAAGGTGTTTGGGTTGGAAATCGCACGAGGGCGAGGAATTGGTGTTTAAGAAAGATTCAATCGCACGGGGGGGGGGGGGGGGGGGGGCGAGAAAAGAGCTGGAATGACTGAACATGTATTTAGGGTTTCAATCGCGCGGGGGCGAGAAAAAGGAATTTGGTTAGGTTATTTGATAGAGAATGACGACTATTCGATAAACGAGACGTCGGCCTTGTAATCAATTAATCGGGGCATTATTGGAATGCTAGATTCCAACGACACCTTTTTCATTCGAATAATTACGAAATATGTTTGAGAAAGTTTCAATCGCACGAGGGCGAGAGAAGAGAGTTGGATTGAATATTTTAAGGGAGAATGACGACTACTCGATAAACGAGACGTCGGCCTCGCAATCAACTAATCGGGATATTATTGGAATGCTAGATCCCAACGATACCTTTTTCATTCGAATAATTATGAAATTGTTTTTGAATGGACAATGACGATATTCGTCCAAATAGTAGGGGCATGTATTTTATAGACGAAAGGTCGAGTAATCCACAACCTAAAGCGTACGCCCCAAGAGTGGTTACTCAAGAATTCAAGGAATGCGAGACTCCAAGAACTCCCTTCTTTCGCAATTTAGTTAAGAAAATAGTTTGAACTTAACATACGATTTAGAAACATACTAGGGTTTAGACTCGATCGCACGAAGGTGAGGAACAAGGTAAGACGGGTTGAAAATTTGGGAAGAATGACGACTATTCGATAAGCGAGACATCAGTCTCGTAACCAACTAGTCGAGATATCGTTGGAATGCTAGATCCCAACGATACCTTTTTCGTTCCATTAATTATAAAACATGTTTGTTGGACAGTGAAAGTACTTGTCCAAATAATTATGGGAAATATTTTTAGAAACGAAAGTTCGAACGACACACCATTCAAGGCGTACGCCTCAATAGTAGTCACTCTCAAATTCGAGGAATGGGCGACTCCAAGAACTCGATACTTTCGTAATGTAATTAAGAAAATAGTTTGAGTAGGTTAGCGTGTTTGAATTATGCGCGCTAGGTTTTTTTAGAAAATAAGATCGAAAGGATCATAACTCGAGGTGTGCACCTCGAGAGCGGTCGCTTAAAAATTCAAGGAAGGCGAGATCCAAGAATTTAATTGTTTTGAAATTTGATTAAGAAAAATAGTTTAATTTAATCAAGAAAATAGTTTTAATTTTCGTATAAAAATAAATTAATCAATTGTTTATAAAAAAGATTTTGAGAAAAGCTAGTCATATTTAATTGTTTTTAAAAGAAAGTTCAATATATAAAAAAGATTTTAACTTAATTAATAAAATACATTTTCGTAAAGGTTTAATATTTTAAATATTTATTTGATAATGATTTCGAAATATATTTTTTAGAATAATTTGAATTTTCTTATAAAAATATCTATAAGCAATTAAAAATATCTTTTAGAAATTTCAATTAATTTGAGTGAAAAATGTTTTAGAAACCAAAAGACGGAACAACCACAACTCAAGGGCGTACGCCTCGAGAGCGGTTGTTCAAAGACTCAAGGGATGCTAGACCCCAAGAGCCCACTATTTTCGATAAATTAATTAGGAAAAATCTAGATTAAATATGTTGAGAAATAAGTGACAAAATTGTTATAATGTTTTCAAAAAAACAATTTGAATATTTTTACAATATTTATAAATAATACTATATACATGTGATAAATGCAATGGTTATATCAATGTAGCAGACCGAACCTGTCTGCATCAATATACATTACATTTTTCTATCCATGAAATGCAAATTCATTTTTACTACCTTATTTTATTCCCCCAATTATATCAGTGCAACACATTACCTACGACATTGCCTTAATAACTGTTGTTGGTAAAAGCTCCAAGTAATGGGACTAGAAAGCATGAATGTATCTAAATCCTTTAAGCATGTATCAATGACAAAAACAACATAATTAACAATATACTTAGAGTTTGATAGCCATGATACACAATCCTCACATTAAAATTCAAGACATAGCAACATGGTATTTAAAAAATCAACACCTGAGTAATTAAAACAGCCTCGGTTCAACATGTTTACGACTTAAAACAACTTTGCGATTTGGTGATAACTACAATACGGCAGCAGTAACATAACAATAGCCAACAATAACTCAAACGACCATGCAAGCAGAAATATTGAACGAGATTAACAACAACAATAAATGTAACACAAGCAGTAGTAGCGGTATACAAGTGATCGGAAAGTAACATACCAAAATATTCCAAACAAATGGACAAAACGTAGTGCCGTAAAACGACACAGCACACCAGCATTAAATTGAAGTTAAAATTTTTAATGGTTGAAACAAGATAAAACTCAAAATCAAAGGATTACCAATGTTGGAGCTGTTACCAAACTACGATTCGGAAATCTGTCAAGCTTGTTGTGAGATAATTATGGTTGTTGCGAGAAAACTAACACTTGTTGTAGCAGCGTGTTGTTGTTGAATAGAAATCGAAGAAAGTGATTTGAATCACGAATCTCACGAGGATATGCAAGTTGTTGCTACGAATGGACTACCGGAGACGAAATCGAAGTTGAAGTTGTTATTTCTGAAACCAAATATACATAAACTCAACCGCAACCGAAACCGATGAACTTTGCCGGAACATGGGACGTACGCCAGTTGACATCAACCAGAACCCAACAAGAAGCAGCACTTCAATGTTTGTCGCGATGATGTTCACTCACTCTGCATCAGACTTGATACCTGCACAAGTAATTAACAACAAACAAAAAGAATTCCCATTTTTGCATGAATGATAACATGGTAACATCCGCGGCGGTTGTTGATTGTAGCTACTTGACTTTCCATGCATTAAAACTGAATGAGTGCTTCAGAGCTGGAGTACTGCTGAGAGAAATGTAGAAGAAAAAACAGAGGTTGCATGTACAACTCGAAACTTAGCAGACAGTTAGCGGAAAGGAGAAGAATCCTTGGCAAAAAATTCTTATAACTGTTTGGTTGCGTTTTTTGTGTCGAAAGCTGAAACTAGCAGAATTTCGCCATTGTGTAGCCGAAACTTGGTGATGTCGCAACCTTTACAAGAACCTTCACCATTGCTATTATGTTTTCGTTGACTCTATTGTGGTTATTATCGAATGGTGAGAGACGGAGCTCAAAGATGCAAGATGGTTGGTTGATGGGGGTTTTTGTGGTGGACGGATTTATTTTGAGAAGAAGAAGTGAGGTGGATTGGCGGCCGCTGCAAATTGCGAGAATCCAGTTACGGTTGTGTAGTCGATGTGTGACGAAACTTGGCAATGTCGCAACCTGTCAAAAAAAGAACAAAACAAACAATATCCAACAGCAGCTGGGACTGACTTGCTGTCTCAAATCCAATGTGGATAGAAGTTGACGGTGTCGATGTTGATAACTGAGAAACAAAACCAAGATGCTACTGAATACCGTTGTCTCGAAGCCGGAGACGCGGAGTTGCATTAGCTATGGCATTGAGCGTAACTGACACCATGATTCATGGAACGTATTCCCTGCGGCTTCAAACTCGTGTGATTGGAAACACATCTGATATCGAGATTCAGCAACGTCGCGACCTGCACAAAATCAACAGCCAGCCCAAATAGAATAGAAAAAACGAATTTCGCGAGCGAGTTCGAAACTGACCATGTGATGGCAGAGAATTCAGAACAACATACATCTCATATATCTTGCAAAAACTAAAATAGACAGTTACCGTTTTTGAACTCAACTCACGCATATGCATCACTAACAGGGCCAAAATACAAGCAGCAATAGTAACTCATCTTGACACAACCATCCGTTAATCATGTATGGAATTTAATACATGCAAAGTAGTAGTATTAACACCAATAAATTGGTTCAAAAGTTAACCACGGCGATTCAGAGTCTTAAATCAAAGATGAGTCGAAACATTCGAACTGAATCGCGCTCTGCTGCTACCTGGTTTCGAAGTGTTACCATAAGCAACCTCGCCCCTATCCACGTCGTTTGGAGCTTTGTGTTAGATGTCGCTGACTTGAAACAGGGAGACTTATCAGAAATTGTGGCATTCCTCCAATAGCATCAGTTGCATTAACAACAAATGTTTCTGAAACTGGTTATGCTCGTGCTGGAGTCGCGAGTGAGATCGAGTTCATAACAACGTGTGACGTTTGTTATTGCCGCTTTAAGAACTCAGAGTTGTTAGTATTGTTGCAGTTGCTGTAGAAGAGGTTGATGTCGTGGCTGACTTGCTATTGTAACGAAGAGAAACTGAGTCTGATTTAAGTTACCGAAATTGCAATGTTACTGTTACTAACGTTATTGTTGTTGAAACCGAATTAATGTGTTTGTGAAGCCGCGCGGCAAATGTTATTGCAGACGATTTTGTTGATACAACATCAAAGTCAGGCCATTACACAGTGTTAAATATCGTAGCAACCACACATCAAACCGAAGCCCTATAAAGTTGATGCTTCAAACCTTAAGTCTTGAAGGGAATCACTGTCATTGGATTGTAACTCACATAGGTTGACGAAGAGACTTTTACGGAGGGTGAATCAGAGAAGAGGGTTGGGGCTATGGTGGAGATGGAAAAGAAGGTAGAAGAGGGGTTGATAAATATGAGGTCAAGGCATTGAACGAAGAGGGTTAGGGTGCGATGATGGTTGAAATATTTCACGGCGGGAACGGTGAATGGTGTATGATGGTGTAAGGACGGGGATGTAAACTCTTTCTCCGCTTTTCTTTTCCAATCTCCATTCCCCTCCTTTTTATCGAGGTTGAGCAATAGAGAGATAATAGCGTCGTGAGATTTTTATGAGTTACATCATATGAACAGAAGAGTGATTTTGAGTTGAGATTATGATGGTGGTTCGTGTGGTTTTTTGGTAACGGAGAAGGGGGTTTGTGAGAGGAAGATGATGATGTTCGAAGGAGGAAGAAGAGGGAAAGCGTCGGCTGGAAGGGTTTCGGTGGGGTGGCTGCGGCCGTTTTTCATGATCATGAATAGTAGCTTCCAATTAGGGTTTTTTTGAGTGAATTGGGGGCGGCGGCAGGTTTTTGAGGGGATGGAGAGATGAACAATGTTTTTTCTCTCCACTCTGAAATTCCCCCCCCCCCCCCCCCCCCTTTATGCTATCTATTCCCAACCCTAATGGGCTCCACCGATCATGGGCCATCCGCCCATTCCTTAACCCCATTTCTCTTTCCCCTTATTTTCCTATTTAATTAATTATTACTTTTTCTGTTTTTTGATTAATAATAATTTTAACTAATATATTAACTCTAATTCTAACTTAATTAATATTAAAAAACAAATCTAATTATAATTTTAAATAAAATTCTAATTAAAATTCTACTCTATTTCTAACTTAATAAAAATAATTCTAAATCTATTAATAATAAAAAGAATATAAAAAATCTAGTTAAAATTCTAATTTAATTTTAATTTAAATTCTAAATTCTAAACTAAATAATTAACAATGTTAAAATTATATTATATTTACATATTAAAAAAAATTAAATTATAAGGCAAAAATAATAAAATAAAATAATAACAAAACAAAAAATAAATAAATAAATGCCACGTGGCGCACCCTTATTGGGCAAAAAGGTGAAAATGCCTGTTTTTGCTGAAAATTACGCTACGCTGTATAAGCGAGGTAAATTAAAAACAAAGTCGGGCGAATGAAAATTTTGAAAAAGGTAGGACAAATTTGGGGTATAACAAAATGTGAAGACTGAAGGCAGACTCAACAATGGAAACCAAAACCCAAGCCACCAGAAACATCCAAGAATATAACACCCATAAAACAACCAGAAAGAGAGGAAAAAACAGGGCAAGCAGATGAATCATGACAAGAGTGAGAAAATATGTACGAGATAAAGGTAAAAGCATATTGATTGATCCTAATAGCAATATCAACTATAACAATGGTTTTGAAGCTCTTGAGGTTTTGAATGACCGTCAAGGGGTCACAAACCTTGAACCATGTTAGTTTCATGGAACATAAGGGGACTCAATAAAGTAGGCAAAATTCGTGAGATTAGCTCCCGTCTCCAAGAGCTAAAGCCTGCTATTATCATATTGATTGAAACTAGAGTTAAAGAAACTAAAGCCAAGGCCATTCGTGAGAAACTGATGATATATGATAAACACGTGGACAACTACAAAGACCATACAAATGGTAGAATATGGATTCACTGGGATAGTAACAGGGTGGATGTGAGGTTCATACAAAGTAGAAGTCAATTTATACATTGTGGTATTTATGATAACCTTGGAGTTTTCAAGCACTGGTTAACTGTTGTATATGCTCATAACCAACTAAACAAGAGAAGAATCCTATGGAAAGAAATAGAACACCTGTCTGATACAACCCAAGGTCCTTGGTGTGCTATTGGAGACTAGAATAATGTAACCAAAACCCAAGACAGAATGGGAGGGAATCTAGTGACTGAAAAGGAATATGAAGATCTGCAAAAAATGATGGACCCAATAAACAAGCAGTTGGACCCATCTACTCGAGAATTGACAGAGTTTTGGGCAATACTGACTGGTTTCTCAATAATATGACTACATTGAAAATTCTTCCACCTAATATTTCTGATCATGCCCTGCTATACCTGGAATATAAACAAGACAGTGGAAACCATCCAAATACTTTAAGTTTAGTAACTGTCTTACTGACCTACCAAGTTATGATACTTTGATCAAGAAGAATTGGGATGGTCATATTAGGGGTAGTCCAATGTATGTTCTTTGGCACAAACTCAAGAGATTGAAGCATGATTTAAAACATTTCAGTAAACTTTTATCTGATGTTAAAAACAAACTGATATCAGCTAGGGCCAACCTCAAAGAAACACAGGGAAAACTGAGTGAAGACAGATTGAACATCACCTTGATCGAGGAGGCAAAAGATCTGACTGAAGAAGTGATATCCCTGAACGAGCTAGAATGGAAATTACTACATCAAAGGGTAAAGATTGACTGGATTAGAAAAGGAGATGGAAACAATCAATATTTCTATGCTGCTATCAAAGGCAGACATCACTCCAACTGCCTTACCAATCTGAGGAAGAGTGATGGCAGGCGGATAACAACCAAAACAGACATTGAAGAAGAAGTGATTAATTTCTACAGAAACTTGATGGGCAAATATGTTAATAGAATTAACCATATTGATATTGAATCCATGAGGATGGGAAGGCAGCTTAACGTGGATCAAAGGGAATACCTCACCAGAACCATATCCGAAGATGACATCACCAAAGCCCTTAGAGGGATATGAGACTTAAAATCACTAGGATTGGATGGTTATGGAGCCAAATTTTTCAAGGCCAGTTGGACAACTATAAAATCTGATGTGATAGAAGTTGTTAAGGAATACTTCGAAACAGGTAAAATATATAAAGCTTTCAACAGTGTTGTAGTTTCCCTGATTCCAAAAGGCCATAATGCTTGTGAAATAAAAGACTATAGACCTATAGTTGTTTGTACCACTTTTTATAAAATCATCTTCAAGATTCTGACTGATAGACTAGGATATGTTTTTCCTAGTGTGGTAAGTCACAATCAGACAACTTTCATACCAAGCCAGAACATAACCACGTCATGCTTGCAACTGAGCTTCTTAAGGGATACACCAGAAAAGAGGGCACACCTAGAATCATGACGCAAATAGATCTACAAAAAGCATATGATATGGTTAATTGGAGTACTTTGGAATGTATCATGAAGAAAATGGGTTTCCCTAACAAATTCATTCAATGGACTATGCTAGGCATCACCATTATTTCCTACAGATTTAACATCATGGGGGAATACACTAATATTTTGCAGGCCAAAAGGTGGATTCGACAGGGTGATCCTTTATCTCCTATGCTCTTTGTCCTCATAATAGAATACATGAACAGACTGCTGGTGAAAATGCAAAGAAATCCTAATTTCAACTACCATGCCAAATGCGAGCAGCTGCAAATCACCAACCTCACTTTTGCAGATGATGTGTTGTTATTTTGTAGAGGAGATAAAATATCAAAGCAAATGATTCTAAATACTTTAAGAGATTTCTTCAATTCCACAGGTTTGATAATGAACCCTAAAAAGTGCAAAATATATTTTGGAGGGTTGGATAGTGAGAGTAGAAAGACCTTGAAAGAGCTGTCGGGTTTCCAAGAAGGAACGTTACCGTTCAAATATCTAGGAGTCCCACTGTCTAGCAAGAAACTCACCATCAACCACTTTATGCCTTTGGTGGATAAAATAGTGGCTAGAATCCATCATTGATCCTCTAGACTCCTAAGTTATGCAGGCAGAATACAGTTAGTAAAAAGTATATCTGTTGCAATGGTTCAGTACTGGATGCAATGCCTCCCTATGCCCAAATCTGTGATCAGAAAAATAGATTCCATCTGTCGGAGCTTCATCTAGACTGGTAATGATACGATTAACAGAAGATGCCCTGTGGCATGGAAACGCACCCGCTGCCCGACTGCACAAGGTGGGATGAATCTGCTGAATCTTCAGATATGGAACAATGTGCTGCTCATGAAATGTTTATGGAATCTGTGCAACAAAACTGATACTTTATGGGTTAAATGGGTTCATGCTCACTACCTGAAGGATAAAAATGTGATGAATTATGAAACCAAAGCATACAATTCTTAGATCATGCGCGGTATTTTGAAACAACGAGATGACATGGAAGTAATCTGGAATGAATGGGACCAAGCCATGAATACGCAAAAGTTTAAAGCTTCAGTATTTTATAAATTTTTGATTGATGATGACACAAGGGTGTTTTGGAGGAAATTGATAAAATCCAACAAGGGATGGCCACGAGCAGTGTTGTGCTTATGGCAAGCTTGTCATGGGAAGCTTGCAACCAAAGATAGGTTGAAACGATTTAGGCTGATTGAGGACAACAGCTGCAATTTATGTCACTTCGAGGAAGAAACGATGAATCGTCTGTTTTTCTACTGTTAAGAGACAAGACACATATGGAAGGAAGTGCTCAAATGGTTTAACATTTATCATGAACCTCAACCATGGGATGCATAGCTGGTTTGGATCACCAATATAACAAAGGGAAAAGGGATGGAAAGTTGATGTTTTGAAGATGTTAGTAGCTGAAACCATATACAACATTTGGGGGTATAAGAATAGTAAAACTTTTGGAAACATTGTAGATAATACAACCATGGATACTAAAATCATAGATAATGTGATCTATAGAGGGTGGCAAAACATTAGGATTAGAAAATATTTTGTTAGTTTTATGATGTAATTTTGAGTCCTTTTGATCGATTCGATCCACCTTGGATCACCTAGTGATCAGTGCATCTTTATGCATATTCTCCTATATTTTTACTTAGGCATTTATTTACTTTATTTTGATTATTCTTATGTTTTATTATGTTTTTATATTTTATTTTATTTTTGGTTTAATTTGATTTGCGCACTTTATTTTTCAGCTTTAGTAGTCTGCACGAAAACGATCATAACTGGAGTTCTAGGAATCCGTTTGAGGCGTTCTAATAATCGCCGAAAAGCTAAGGGAGAGAGCTACGAATTTCGTGTTGGAGTCAAAGTCAGATTCGGAGCATATTTTTCCAGAATTTTGTTTGAAGATGTTGCATTAGTTTTATTAAGTTTTGGGTCGTTAGTTTTGGGTCTGGGTTATGTTTATTTGACCCAGTTGGGTTCTGACCCGAATTCTCTTTTATCTCCTCTTTAGTCTAGGTCTTTCCGTATAGCCTAGTATCTCATTGACTATTCACAAAAATATTTTGAAGCTTGTACGATTCGAATGGAGAACTAATTCCTGAGAGTCAATCTGCTGTAATCGCGTTCCAACGCTTTGAGGTTTATATTTTATCAATTTAATTCGTTTCTCTTTCAATACTATTCTATGAATTGCATTTGCTTAATCTGTTAGTTTATAGAATTGTCTTGATTAAATTCGTATGATTGCGTCCTTAACTTTTATTTGCCGTTACGTCGCTTTGTCGTTAATTCGCGTTTGTAATTCGTGTTTGCTTAATTCACGAAAGCTTAATCCGTTTGCTTAATTCGGAATACAGGACTGTCAATCTAGTTTATGTCTTTTGAGTTTGTCAATTGACATAGGAATCGAATAGAGATCGAAGCCGCTTAGGAAATTGGTAAGGTAGAAACTCGTGATAAGCCGGAACCGAAAACAATAGATTGACTTATTTTGATAATCACTTATTTTAACCGCTTAATTGCAATCTCTTTGTTTAATCGATCCTAAACCAAACAAACCGCCTTATTAATCGTTTGTACTGTTGGTTAATAAAATCAAGAATCCTTGTGAGACGATATCCGAGTTACAGTTACCACGATACTATGTTTTTACAAAAATAACTCATTTTTGATCCGCGAGCCACTACAGATCAAATTGGCGCCATTGTCGGGGATTCTTGTCTCTATTAATAAGTTTTAGAGTCATAGGGTTAGTGTCCTCGAGTCCAGACCTTAGTTTCCTCGCGATTTTGTCCAATTCGCGTTTTAGAGTCCAAATCGTAAAAAAAATCGGTTTTTTTGAGAAATTGAGTCCGGATCGAAATCTGTTCCGGGCATTTGAAGGGAAAAAGTTCTTTGGTCCCAAATTCATCATTTTTCTATTTTTAATGAATTTTTTACTGTTTTCATAGAGTCAAAAAAAATCAAAAAAATTCTCAAAATTATATTTTTAAGTCATTAGATTAATTTAGGTGTCTGTTTATTTTTCTGAATTTATTTTGATCGATTCCCTTCTTTGTGTTTGTTTTTGACTATCTGAGTCTAACTATCTGCATAACTTGTTGCCAAAATTTAATGGTCTTGCAGGTGAGGATCCGAATAAGCATATGAAGAAATTCCAAATTGTGTGCTCTACACCTTTTGAACCTTCACTAGAGGACCTTGTCAAGCAAATGACTATAAATGATCTCCAGTTTCAGCAACAAACAGATTCCACTCTTCAGGTTTTACAGACACAAATTGGACAGCTTGCCACTATAGTGAATTAATATATGACAGTCTTTTTGAATTAATATATTGTTTCCTTGATTAAAAAAAAATTTAAAGATGATATTTTATATAATTGAGGTGAGGAAAAGAAAATAAATGAAAAAGTAAACTATAATTAATATTATTAATTGAAATTTATACAATTAAAATAATTATTGCATAAATTTATTAGCGACTTTTGTTTAAAAAAATTCAAATATAAATTTTGTCTAGTTTATAAAAAATTTATTAAAATATATACTGGAAAATTTTGTTACAACAATATATTTTTTCCCATTTACCAACAATACATTCCACATAAGAAAATAAATTAATTTTATTGCACTTCCCTTTTCTTTTTTTTCTTCATTATAGTATACTAGTGTTCAAACGGACATGAGAGTGTTTGTTTGTCTGCTTTTTTATTTAGTATACACGTTAATTCATTAACGTATATGTTATTTAATTTTGGTTTTAATTTAAATTATTTATTATATATATTTTTGTTGATTAATTTAATTTTTTTATTAAATATATGGTCAATGAAATACTTCAAAAGATTGTTGCAACAAAACTCTTTCATTTATTAAAGCAATACTTTAAGAAATGCTTTAACATTTATGTGTAATCTTTAATATTTATTTTTGGTTTTCTCTTATAGTATTAGTATTGTATTGAATATAAATGAACCAATTCATAAATAAACAATTCATATATTTCTTATCTTTAAGACCAATCAGTTTAAAAAGAAAGACACTTAAAAATAATGTTTTATTGTGTTTAATAATATTCTCTAACCAAATAAATATAATTTGATATTTAGTTGCAACAACCAAATGCAAAGTCAACAAAATAGATTCTAAAATAAAGACAAATCATCTCAAAGAAATAATCATAACATTATAAAGGAAAAAAAAACTTCATATCAATTAACAATGAAATATGATAAAGAATTAGAGAGAGAATTAGATACTGATGATCAAATAAGAGATGAAGATGAAGAATTTTTTTTCTCTTTTTATCTTTGAGAAATCATAAATAGTAGAGTATGATGATGTTTTTTTTCCTTCATGTTGTCACTGAATAAATGAGTTTTCATTTCCAATTCATTTATAAGTGTGTTTTGCATTTCTATCATTTATAAGTTTATTATTTAGTTAGGACAGTTGTCTCCTTCTCTATTTGCATGTATAAGCTTTAGTTTTTTAGGATAGTTATCCCACTTCTGCGAACTGGCGCTTAATAATTGTATACATAGTAGAAGGCACGAGCATTGAGACTTCGGAAATTACATAATATAGAACTTTACAGGATAAAGAAACAGGGAAAAAGATGTACCAGTGTGATGGGCGGTATCCTCATCCTCACTTCACCCTTGTTTCTTTAATATACAAAATACAAAATAACCTGAGTTCTATGGATTCCTCAATCTCATGTCATAAAATTTTCAAATCAATTTGCATTCTTATAAGAATTTTAGCTTAAAATGCTTTTCGTTACAAAACAGAGAAATCAGGATCTAGTCTTTTTTGGAATATCCGAGCTTGATTGTTCAGCTTTCCTCTTGATTCTTCGAAAGTGCTCAACCTGAAACCATAAAAACATGTTTTTGACGGAAATATGAAGAAAAAAAAACTCAAACTTAAACTTATGAACCAAAGTATGCTGCATATATTAAATAGCATAAAAGTGAGGTAAATATTTTAATCAACATCTCTATGAAAAATTCTTCTTAGCAGTGTGTCAAAATGAAACGAATGTTGAGATATCAGTGCGTTTTATTCTAAACCATGTATTTAAAATTGAAAATACTGGAAACAGATGCAGCCATAATATGAAGTCTAATAAAGCTCTCAATTCAGCCTTTAATGATACTAAATGAGATAATGCAAGGTTGTCCTATTGGTGAACTACAAACTTATCCAACAGACATTACAGATTTAACCGTAACTGCTGATGCAACTTAACCGGTTAAACATGTGAAATTTGAGATCATGCAAATGAATTACTCGGCACAACTAAATCATCAAGTTACATCTAGTGTATAGTTGCTTACGATAGACAGTAGATCAAGATATGGTGTCATAAATAACTGATAGCTCATATGTAATACGTATTGAAAATAAAGATCCATTAGTCCCCCATTATAGCACAAACTTTTATCAGCAAATTACACAATCAAGTGTTAATCTTAGTATCTAATTCATATCAAATGTAAGCATTTATTTTGTTTCTATAGAAACTTCAAGACTAAAAATTTTGTAAAGTTAGAAACATACCCTGGTTTAGCATGACCGCTGAGAACAAGATAGGGTGTCTTCATACAAGCTTGAGCTTCCCTCATTCTCTCCACAGACAACGAAGTTGTATCTGAACTCTTCATTCGCTTCATAAGCTTTTCCTGCTTCCTTCTGCCACGTTCTTTGCCATGGAACTTATGAGAAATGTTTTGAAAGGCTTCCTTAGGAGTCAAAATTCTTCCAAACTCGTCTGTCCTCTCAATGTGAAACTCCTTTCCTTCATCCTCTATAATCCCAACCAATTTGCTTTTCTTCTTATTCGTGTTTCTGCCACCCCATTCAATGCTTTCCTTAAGTGTTCCTCGATCTTGAAGAAGTTTCAATGCGCCTGACAACCCTTTCCCTACAGCAACTTCATGCATACTTTCATCAGGAACCATCACTTTCTTTTCCCTAACAGGAACATTTGCCTCTTCATCGTCATACATGAAAACATCTTCACCTTCTGGCTTACGTGCTTCTTCATCAATGTGAAGACCCCATACAAATTCTTCCATCTCCGTAAAGACCACCTTATTTTCTCTTGACTCTTCAGCGGTTGAATTTGGATCATCAACAGTCTCATTACTAGGGTTTGAGGCGGCGAGTAAAACAATAGCTTGAGGGCTAGATGCTCCTTTCTCCTCCTGTTTCTTAAGAGCGAGTCGCCTTGCTTTCTCTAAGGATTTACGAAGATCCTCGTCATCATCTGCAAAAACTAGGGTTTCATCTTCCCATGTTTTATTGTACACAAATGGTTCTCGACCAAGTAATTTGGACGCATTAGCATTATTTCTCATGTTTGAATTAATTTACTATAGCCGTAATTTGAACACAAAAGTGAAAAGGTTTAACGGGCTAGCCTGTATATAGGATAAAATGCCAGGTTACCATGATTTTCATATCTAACTTATTCATAAATAAATAAATAATTAATTAGTTAATGTGATAAATAACATACAATTAATATAAATATATATGTTTATTAAATAATTAATGGAATGTAATATTTAAATAATATTTAAATATAAAATATTCTAACAATCTCTCATTCACACAATGTATCTTTAATAATTATATCACACTTTTTTAGACGCGCATCCGAATATTATTTATCTTTAAATTTTAACTTTATAGCTTGATTCACTTCATATTGTCGTCACTGACGTGTAATGTGACAGAAACTCAACGACCACAATATCAATGTATTTGATAACATAGATCGATATGGATGAGTGACATGGAAATTTCATGTAATGTGATATCTGAATCATGCATATTTCCAATTGGTCAAACTAAAGTCTTTACTAAAATCAAGATAAAGTTTGCAAATTTAATTGATATAAAAATGGTTATAACAATGTTAACCTTATAAACTTTATTTTTGCAGATAATTTTAACATAAAGTCTGTATCGATATCAAAACAATAATATAAAACATAAAGAAAAACCGACTCTCACTAATCTAAGATATCATTAGTAACAACAATCATATGAAAGACCTTATATGTCAAATTTTTTATTATTGATTATTTATCTTCAAGTTCATATGTATATATTCTAGTTTTAACAATTAGTTATAAGTCAACGGGCTTTTTAAAATCTACTGATGAAACATTATATGACTGTCTTACATCACAACATGACCTGAGTGGTCTTTCAAAATCTTATATTGAATTGTAACTTAAAAAAAAAAGTTTGACTGAGGCTACCATAGATGACGCACCAGCCGACCCAAAACAAAAAACTAATGGCCTACGACTTAAAGACACAAGTTACACCAATTTGTTATTTTTGTTTCTACTGGTGACATAAACCCTAACTTAGGTATGCGTCGTTTCGTTCATCTCTCTCGGGATTGTAATTGAATTGCATAAATACTTACATTCATTTATTATGAATTAGAATATTTATTCAACATCTAGAATATCATAGTTGAATATACTAATGATCTCTATTGTACGATCTCTGATTTGTGAGCATAATCTCTTTTGTTCTCTTTAATAATCCTCATGGTTGCCTTTTTTCTTCAGTAATTCAATATTGATTTGTTCAATTGTACATATTTTCAATATACATATAAAAATTAGTAACTCTTAATCCTGTTTGTTAGAGGATTAATTCAATATTAGTAATAATTCATATTTTATTATATTACTTTCTTAAGCCCATAAGTTTGTTAGAGGGTATTTTAGTATTTATCTTATTCTAGTAACCCTAGTTTTAGCTTATAAATAGGGTGACAGTCATTGTAACTCTTAATCCTGTTTCTTCTGCCGTCATTCTTAATAGAATATTTCTACCTTTCATCATTTATTCTACCTTTGCACCAACAATTGGTATCTAGAGCTCTGGTTCAGATTCATTGGGAAACACGGGAAACACGAGTGAACGTGAGGTCTTGTGTGTTTGATTTTGATTCTTAGATTCGTGTTGAATCTTGAACAAAATCTGATCAGAATTTTATTTTGTGGGTTGGGAAACACTGTGTGAGAAATCTGAGTGTATTGTGCAAAGTAGAAGATGAACGGAAACGGCAACATGAACACCAAACTTCCAGTATTTGATGGTAAAAACTGGAATCGTTGGATGATCCAAATGCGTGTACTATTTGGTGCTTAAGATGTTCTAGATCTTGTCACTGATGGTTATGTTCCAGTAGCAGCAGATGCAACTGATGAACAGAAAAACGCGCAGAAGGAAGTAAGGAAGAAGGATCAGAAAGCATTGTTCTTCATTCATCAATGTGTGGATGTAAACGTGTTTGAGAAGATTGCAGACTCTACAACAGCAAAGGCTGCATGGGACACTCTGGTGAGATGTTATGGTGGTGACGCATCAGTGAAGAAGATGAAGCTTCAGTCCTTGAGAAAGCAATATGAGAATCTCAACATGAAAAATAACGAGAAAGTTTCTGAATACATCTCCAGAGTGATTCTGATCACTAATGAGATGAAGGCATGTGGAGAAACTCTTTCTGAAGAAACAATCATGGAGAAAGTATTGAGATCCCTTACCTCTCAATTTGATTACATTGTGGTAGCAATAGAACATTCCAAAGATCTGAGTACCATGAGAATTGAAGAGCTGCAGAGCAGTTTAGAAGCGCAAGAGTTGCGTTTGACTGAGAGAACTTCTGAAAGGGAAGTAGAGCAGCAGGCTCTGAAAGCAACTTCTGATAGGAGGTATCAGAAGCAGTCAGAAGCCAAGAGAAGATCTGATGGTGGTCAGAATTCAGAAACCTCAACCTCTGATAGACAAAAGAATGCTCAGAAGGGAAAAGAGAAGTATGACAAGAAGAAGATCCAATGTTACTGTTGTAAGAAGTTTGGTCACTTTGCTAGAGATTGTTGGTCAAACAAGGAGAAGAAATCAGAAGAAGCAAATATAGCCAGAAGTTCTGATGACGAATCTGTGCTATTGATGGCCTCTGAATCCGATGATCTGACAGACTGGTGGTATATGGACACTGGCTGTTCAAATCATCTTACTGGAAACAAGAAATGGCTGGTTGACTTTGACTCTGAAAAGAGGACAAAGATCAGATGTGCTGATGACAAATATCTTAATGCAGAAGGTATGGGAAATGTCAGAGTGACTCTGAACAATGGGAAAACAGCATTGATTCAGAACGTGTGGTATGTACCTGGCATCAGAAGCAATCTGATGAGTGTGGGACAATTAATTGAGAAAGGTTTTTCAGTTACCATGAAGGACAATCTTCTGAAGTTGTATGACTGCAATCAGAAGTTGATTATGGAGTCAGAACAGGGAAGGAATAGAACATTCAAGGTGAATGTCAGAACTGCAGACTCAGAGTGTCTTAGTGCAACAAGTACTGAGAAGGAGAGTGAGCTGTGACACAGAAGATTTGGTCATTTGAATTTCAGAAGCTTACAACATCTGAATTCAAAGAAATTGGTACATGGAATTCCTACAATTAAGAAGCCTGAAAAGTCATGCAAAGTTTGCATGGAAGGAAAACAACCAAGATTGCCATTTGCATCAGAAGTTGCTCCAAGAGCAAAACATGCCTTAGGAGTTGTACACTCTGATGTGTGTGGTCCATTTCTAGTAGCATCAATTGGAGGGAATAAATATTTTGTGTTATTTGTTGATGAATTCACAAGAATGACATGGGTATCCCTTATTAAATTTAAACATGAGGTGTTTGATGAATTTAAGAAATTCAGAATGAAGGCTGAGAATCAGAGTGGTCAGAAGTTGAAGACTCTTAGAACTGATGGTGGAGGTGAGTATAACTCCAAAGAGTTCCAGAAGTTCTGTGAGGAGAATGAAATTGAGCATGAGGTTACTGCTCCTTATACCCCTCAACACAATGGTCTTGCTGAAAGAAGAAACCGTACTTTGCTTGATATGGTGAGAAGCATGCTAAAGGAGAAGAAGCTTCCTCAGAAGCTCTGGGGAGAAGCTGTTGCCACTGCAACATATGTACTCAACAGATGTCCTACGAAGAAGTTGAAGGAAATAGTTCCAATGCAGAAGTGGACTGGAGACAAGCAAAGTGTTAGTCATCTGAAGGTGTTTGGTTCTGTTTGCTATAAACATGTTCCAGAAGCCAGAAGACAGAAGCTGGATGATAGAAGCAAAGTGATGATTCTGATAGGGTACCACAGTACATGTGCATACAAGCTCTATTGTCCAGAAACCAATAAAATTGAATTCAGCAGAGATGTGATTGTGAAGGAATCAGAAGTTTGGAATTGGGATAAGTCTCAATCTGATTCTGATGTTAGAACTTCTGAAGAAAGGCCAGAGTTAAGAATTTCTGAAGTTGAAGTAAACCCTGATATTGACTCTGACTCTGATACTGATTCAAACTCTGAAGAAGACTCAGAAGATGAAGGTGACCCAGATGACCCAGACTCTGATGATTCAGACTCTGATGGCAATCCAGATCTTGGTGGCAATTCAGACTCTGGAAATATGCCAGACTCTGAAGATGGTCAAAGCTCTGGAGGTCAATCATCTGAAGCTAGAAACTCTGAAGCTCAAGACTCTGAACAAGTTCAGAGACCACAAAGAATAAGAAACGTTCCCAGAAGATATGCAGAATTTGACATGCTGCAAGACACTGAAGTAGACTCTGAAGGAGAAATTATTCAGTGTGCCATGATGGTAGATTCTGAACCCATAAGTACAGAAGAGGCTCTTAAGCAGAATCTTTGGCTAAAGGCCATGAAAGAAGAACTTGATGCTATAGAGAGAAACAAGATTTGGAAGCTGACAGAACTTCCAAAAGACAAGAAAGCCATCAACGTCAGATGGGTTTTCAAGCAGAAGTTAAAGCCAGATGGTTCAATTGGCAAACATAAAGCAAGGTTGGTGTTGCACCCTAAAATTTGACCAACCGGTTCTCCCATTTGACTCATGGTTTAATTTCATATTCACAGCTCAGATGTATGATTTTTGTGCACAAGCAGGGGATATCAGAGTTTACAGCTTGATTTTTGTCTATCAGATATGGCAGACCCAGTCCAGATTATCGGGGTTTTATTTTCGGGAAATTGTGCGCTCCTCGGTGATTTTTCAGTAATTTTGGATATATTCTGATGCCCGGGGATCTCTGTTCGATTCGATCTGGTCTCGTGTGCGCTTTTACGGTGGCCATGTGCATTCATCTGCATTTTTAGGGTTTTTATAGGCTTTTGTGAATTTTTAACAGGCTTTATAGATTTTTCTGGAATTTAAATAGGGTTTTTGTATTTTTTAATGGTTTAATTCTCTTTTTAGGATTTTATAAGAATTTTTAAATCATTTTTAGGAATTTTATATAGATTTTAAAATAGGTTTAATAGTTTTTTAGAGAATATAGAAAATAATATAGTTTCTTTTATTAATATTAGGATTTTAATAGATATTAAGTGATATTAGAAGTTTAATAGAGTTAGTAGAGATATAGAATTAATTAGACTTTAATTGACTTTCAGAATTAATTAGGTTTTAATGACTTTTTAGAGTTTAATTAGGTTAATCATGTTTTAGATTTAATTAGATTGATTTAGAGTTAATTAGACTTTTAATAATTGATTAGAGTTAATTAGGTTTAGTTAACTGTTTTTTTATTCAGTTTTTTTCAGTTTTTCTTATTCATTTTCGAAATGGGCCATAGTCCAGTTTTTGTTAAGGCCCAGTATTGCTGTTTTTGTCCAGAAAAATGATCAGATAGTCCAAAAACGGTCCAATTCAGCCCAGTTCGTTCCACCATTTTCCAGCAAGTACCAGAGCCTTCTAGAAGGATCCAGATTTCTCAGTGCAATAAATAGGGCCACGTGTTGGCCATGCAGGGGACCCACGCGTTTCTCAATCTCCACGCCACCACAGCCACTCAGAGCTCCCAGACTCCTCCACGCGTCCACAGGTGTCCCCACCACTCTCTCTCTCTCTGCGCATGCGCGCCATCTGTCCTCCCCACATCCCTCACCGGAGATTCACCAGAACACCACCGGCGGCCATGCAAACGCCCTAGCACACCGCCGGCCACCGTCAACCAACTCCGGCCACCACCAAACGTCCAAAATCTCCAGAATCCTCAGATCTTCTTCTTCCTCCCCAGATCTCCTCCGTCACCTTCCTCTTCTCATCGCCGGAAAATTCAAAGGCGCGCCGGAAAATTCAAAGAATTCCAGAACGCGTTCAATCCAGACCTCCTCCTTCCTTCATCAACTTTCTCCAGAACTTGCTCATACGTTCATCCTCCTCCATCAAATTTCCCAGAAATACATCAATCTTCGTTCATGTTTTCCCAGAAACTTCACGCTGAGTTCAATCTGCAAGAACTTTCCAGAACACCACCAGATCTTCATCCATTCTCAAGCAACTTTTCCAGAAATCATCTCAGACGATCAATCCTCAAGCAATATCTCCAGAAATCATCCTAAGGCGTTCATCCTTCTTAAGCATATTTCCAGAAATCATCCTCAGACGTTCAATCTCCAAGCAACATTTCCAGAACCTCCAATCGCGTTCAAGCTTCCAGGAGATTCTCAAATTTCTTCGCTCCAACCTTCATCAGAGCGTCTTCGTTCTTCAACAACGCGCGCCTAATACTCAGGAATCTTCAAAGATCCCTTGTTCCTCTCGCGTCAAACCAGGTTTTGCCTTCTCTCTATTAAATCTTCATTGCAATTAGGGCGAAATAATTGGTTAGGGTTTGAGTTCTGATTTGTGTTGAATTTGAGAGGGTACTGAGGGTGAGATTTCGTGTTGACTCGTTTGAGTGTGAGAGAGGTGTGAAGGCTGGTTGAGGTTTGTTGTTCTCTGGGAATGGTAGGAGATTGGGGACGAGTTTCAGAGAGCGTGAGGGAGAGGATGAAGACGAGGGAACGGCGCTAGGTGTTAGATGAACAGTACCAGAGTGTTTTGAGGGGAAGATTAGTTTTGATTAGGGTTTGTTTGGATTGGGCTTAAGCCCAAAAGCGTGTTCTGCTGATGCTACCTCCCAGTTTGCTCAATCACCCCCCCTGGCGTGAGAGACCTGAGTGAATTGTAGTTGGGCCTTAGGCCCTATTGCTTTCTGCACCCCCTGGGCGTAGCCCATAGTGAAAAATAACTGGAAAGTATGCTAGCGGCACCCCCAGGCTTTTTTTTCATTTTCAGAGTTTATTATTTGTTTTTTTTTTTTTTGAGGATGCTGGGCCTGCGCCTCATGCTATCTGCACCACCCCAGCATAGGCCCAATGTAGAATCCCTCATAAATCTCTTGCTGTTTAAACCCTCCATGTCATTTTCTTTCAATTTCTTTTATATTTTCATACATGTAAATAAATCATAATAAATGTGAATAATTGATTTTGTAATGATTCTTTTTTTCTACCATGTCATGAAAATTGTTAAGAAAATTAAATAAAAATAAAAATGCCATTTTATTTTTATTTCCTATTTTGTGCATATTTTCCAATTAATTGATTTCTTTTTAATATTTTCAATGCATGCATATCATTAGAAAATTCGTAAAAAATGGTAGATTTAGTCAAATAATTCCGTTCTTTTTTCTGTAGACTCGTGATTCAGTGTAGAATTTTATAGTGCAGAAATATTAGCTTAATCATGCATTTTCATTTTAATTGCATTTGTTCACTGTTATTGATGTTGAATAATTGGCCTGTGTACATGTCTGTGTTGCTGATTTTGATTCTTTCATCTGGTATTGAATTTTGTTCTGATTTTTTAGTATGCTGTCATAGAGCCATGTAGGTTTCCCATAGAGTTTTATTAGATTTTTGTAGGATATTCTGATGTGATTTGTCTGAGCCTGAAGTTAGGAGAAGTCTTGATGACTTCTGACTGTGAAGTTCAACTGTGGTTGAACTTCAGAGATAGTCTCCTGTGGTTTGTTGGCCTGTGGGTTCTTCTCAAGGATAGGAGCTGATGGAGGTCCTGTTGGAGCTTGCAGAGAGGCAGTGGATTGAGGCTTAGTATAGGAGCTTGTTGTCTGTTTGCGAGGTTCGAGATCCTGAAGTTTGAAGGGAGTTTATGGTACTTTCCTGAGGAAGGCACTATGAATGACTTTTCATTCTTCCTTCTCACCTCTTTCGTAAGTATCCAATGATGTCGGAGCCGACTTGTGAGTTTAATCCCTCCTGAGGAGGGATGTAAACTGATCACATGTTGTTGAGCCACATGGGATACGATTCCTAAGTGGAAGCCTCCTAGTACTTTCCTGAGGAAGGTCCTATGGGTCTATTCACTTAGTTCCACTAGTTTATCTAGGTTTTCTCAAGTATCCAGTGATGTTGGAGCCAACTTGTGAGTTTAATCCCTCCTGAGGAGGGATGTAAACTGATCACAGTTGTTGAGCCGCGTAGGATACGATTCCTAAGTGTCAGCCTCCTAGTACTTTCCTGAGGAAGGTCCTATGAGCCTGCTCACTTAGTTCCCTTAGTGCATATAGGTTTCTCAAGTATCCCGTGATGCCGGAGCCTTCATGTGAGTTTAATTTCTCCTGAGGAGGAATGTAAACTGATCACAGTTGTCGAGCCGCATAGGATATGACTCCTGAGTAGTAACCTCCTGGTACTTTCCTGAGGAAAGCACTATGGGCTTGTCTGCTTAGCTTCCTTTCTCTGGTAAGCTTGTTCTGAAGCTTGGAGAATGGGATTGATTCCTCTTGCCTAGGAGTTTGTTTAGATCCTTGCTTAGGGTTTTGATTAGAGTTTGGCTTAGGTCTTTGCTTAGGGTGTTGCATAGAGTTCTGTTTAGAGCTAGATTAGGAGCTTGTTTCAGGTTTGTTAGAGGCCCTGCTCAGGGTTAGTCTCTTTGTGTTGTTTGACTTGTGTGATGTTATGTTGCATTAGACTTAGGTGTTCATCTAGATAGTTCTGAGTAGGTGCATCTTAGAAGTAGACTTTGTGCGCATGAGAAGTTGAGGTGGTCCTCCTTCTGCTTGTTTGTTATTGCGTGGCTTTGCTTGTTGGTATTCGGTAGAGCTGAGCTCCCTTACCTTTGTGGTTTGCGGCCTCTGTGCCTTGTTTGTTTAGTTGTTGCATTCATGCATATTTTCAGTATTCCTTTACTTTGCAGTTTCTTGTTTGTGGTTTAGTCCTGTTGCCATGATCCCATAGGAGCTCTGACTTCTCCGCTGCGGAGTTGTTATGATAGACATTAGGGCGGTCAACCAGGTGTGATAGCAGTAGGTAGATTCCCCTTTCTCAGCTATAGTTCTAGGGTTTCCCTTTCCTTTCTGTAGGAGCTTTTGAGTAGCCTGACCCGTAGTTAGCTGAACTACAGCTGCTCTGATTCTTCGTTCCAGACGAAGATATGTAGGCATAGGATGCGATATCCTAGCGAGCACACTAACGACTAACTTTTGTTCTCTCGCGGCTGTGCGATCGAGACTTTCCCGCTAACGACTAATTGTTATCCCTTTCTCTTGCCTGAGCGCATTTGAGACCAGATCATAGTTATAGGTTCCCGAGCCTTAGAGACCAGTTTGTTTTCTCACTGCTGTGTGAGAGCCCCTGTTTACCCGTAGTTAGCCGAACTACGTTTGCTCTGATCTTTCATATCTGATGGAAGTACGTAGGCACAGGACGCGATGTCCTGGCGAGCAACCTTTCCCCCGTTTAGACGTAGGAAGTCGAACTACGTTGACTCTGACTTTCCCATTGCACGAGGGAATACGTAGGCCCAGAACACCGTATGTTCTGTCGAGTCCTGTCCTTTTATTTTCTTTTCAGACCAGCCATTAGCGTAGATAGATAACACACCCTTTTACCTATAAACACCAAGCGTGGATCCCATCGAGTACGATGGAAGTGAGGGGTGCTAATACCTTCCCCTTGCGTAACCGACTCCCGAATCCAGGTTTTGGTTGCGATGACCATACCTTTTCCCGTCTTTGCGAGGTTTACTTCGAGCGTTTCCTTTCCCGCTCTGAGGGATAAATAACGCACGGTGGCGACTCTCCTGTCAAGCCGGCGCCGATTTTCGCAGTAGCGACAGCTGGCGACTCTGCTGGGGACTTATAGCATCTAGGGACTTTTCCCATCCCTTATGCTGGGACCGTTTCCCATCCCCTACGCGAGTCAATCCTAGCGCTTGGGTGTTTATTTGTTGGGTGTTGTGCATATTGTGTTTTACTTTTCTGCACTTTACTTTTCTGTACCTTTACCTTTCCGCATTTATTTTCCAGCATTATATTATCATGATTATTGCTGTGGGCAAAGGGATGTTACTGTGAGTGAAAAGCCGGACCTGGGCTTGAGTACACACCTAGATATAGTTGTGGAGAAGTAGTAGACGAACCTGTCTGCTGAGCAGGCACAGTTCCCTACGAAAATCTGCGCTCAGACGAGATTCTTGCAGAGGTGCTCCTTTCCGGTCCTGAGGATCTGAGGGGAGTCCAGACGTGAGGGTTGTCGACTCTGGGGACCGATCATTTGGAAGTCAGCTAAGTGAGGCCTCTTCATGACTTGATGATGCCACTCCTTCTGGGAATCGTATCGTCACTCATGAAAGTCTGTGACGCTGATAACCGCATAGGATGCCGTACCTTTGTCCGTGGATTAGGTCTATCCTACCTGTGAGAGGGACTGGGTTATTGCAGGAAAACTGGCCTTCAGAAACCATGATTCAGTATCTTTATCAGATGGTATTCTTGATTCATCTCCAGGTGTTTTGTCTGGGTCAGATGGGTTTCTTATCTGAGGTTGAGGCTATTATCAGATGGTATTCTCGTCAGATACAGAGGTTCAGATGGTTTTCTTACCCGGGGATTGATATTTTGAGTATCAGATGATAGTTAGTGGCACGAGGTTCTGATGACCGTGTTGGTTTTCTGTTCTTGATCACAGAGATATTCCTCTTCAGGCTACAGCATAGCCCCTATGTTCGCAGATTGCATTATTTATCATATTGCATCATCGCATTACCATCTGCATTCAACTAACGTGTGTGTATTGCAGGTACATATTTTCCCTTCCAGTTCTGGTGTTTGTTCCTAGCAAGACATGGAAAACCTGAAGAGAGTATTGCCCTATAAGTTTCCGTCGCCGAATATCAGTCTATTGTTAGAATTGATTGCTATTGCTAAGAAGAGAGGAATGGGTGACTTCAGAAAGAGATATGGGAGGATTCTGACCTACGTTTATCAGCCATCTGTCTACGAGACCAGCGGCATCTATACTCTGTTACAGTTTTACGACGCGGAGCTCAGGTGTTTTGTATTTCCCGACTTTGTTTTGGCTCCTACCCTGGAGGAGTACTCTGCACTTCTGGATATACCGATCCGTGAGCAGATGCCTTTTTATCGTACGGACGCTGAGCCTAAGCTGGTTGAGCTTTCTGCCATCCTGTGCTTGAGAGAGTCTGAGCTGTCTGGGAAGATGATCAGAAGAGGAGACGTATGGGGATTTCCGTTGGATGTCTTGGTGGAGAAGGCTCGAGAGTATGCCCAGAAGAGTAGCTGGGATGTTTTTGACGTTATCCTTGCTGTATGTGTGTATGGCATCGTGTTATTCCCGAACATTCCTGATTTTGTTGACTCTGATGCCTTCTATATTTTGGCTGCGAAGAACCCAGTTCCTACTTTGCTGGGAGATATCCACCATTCAACTCACTATCAGAATGAAAAGCGACGAGGAAGGAATGTATCTTGCTGTGTACCTCTCCTATGCCGGTGGTTCACCAGTCATTTGCCTAAGTCAGGCCCTTTTGTCACATCTATCAATTCTCTAGGATGGCCCGAGCGCTTAATGGGATTAACTGCTGAGAACGTGGTATGGACCAATAAAGAGGTATTTGGAGCTGAAGTCATACTCAAAGGCGAAGGATTCCCGAATGTTCCGTTAATAGGAAGGAAAGGTTGTGTCAACTATAACCCTTCTTTATTGATCAAGCAATTTGGGTACGTACCTCAAGGAGCGCCAAAGCCCGAGGAGATACAGGAATCTCTGTATCTCACTGGGGCAATAGGGAAAGAGATGCTGACCAAACTTGAGAAAGCCTGGAAAAACTTGCACAAGAGAGGGAAGCTTTCAGGTAGCAGAGGGGATACTCGAGTTCCTAGCCCATATGTAGAATGGATTCGTGAGCGAGCTGTGAAGTTCCTTATGCCGTATCCAGCGGTTCAGCCATTGCATCCTACTCCGATGGAGGAGCCTACCACTGTGGACATTCAGGTTTACAAGCAGCTGATGGCGGAGAAAGAAGAGCTAGCCAGGGCTAAAGAGGCTTTAGAGCAGGAGAATGCCCAGCTTCGGCATGAAAATATTGAAACAGGATATATTTCTAAGCAACAGGCTGAAACTCTGAAACATCTGAAGACTACGCTATTGGAATTGACTGAAACCAAGAAGCGTCTAGAGTTAGATGTTGACTCAGTTAGTAGTGTGTTGGCCACCAAGAAGCAAGAGCTGGACAGGGCCTACACAAAGCTAGCCAAGTTCAGAGAGCACTGGGATCTCACTATGACCAAGCGCAAGGAGCGAGAAGAAGGGCTGAAGACACAGATTGCTCAGTTAGAAGAACAGGTCAAAGTGAAGAACGAAGAGCTTGAGGAAGAAGCCTGTCGCCGATACGAGGCCGAGCGCAAGTTGACAGATGCCATGAAGAATTTGGAAGATTTCCAGCATAGAGCAGATGCCAAGAGACCCAAACCTGGGGATGGTGCTAATGATAAGGCTTGGGAAGACTTTGTCAGAGACATCCAGGGGACAGTCAGGAAAAGGGATCGACTGATAGAAGGTTTGATTTATCAACCAGATCATGCAGAGACAAAGAAGATGGTCGAGGACTTCCGCAACCGTACCCGTATTTGATTTCTCTTGTATTCTGTATGTTGAGATCACCGCCAGGCATGTTGGCTGGGATCCTCCTCTTTGTCATATCAGCTGTATGGAGCATAGTTATGTAACTTCTTGACAAGACAGTTATTCTAATCAATATATGAGGGTTTTCTAAATCTTGTCTCTATGGTTTATCTCGTCTTGCTACCACTGACACTGGAATTGGAGGGAAAATAACTCCAATGCACACATGCACGTTAGCATTTTTGTATTTTTGTTTGCATAAATCATACTGCATAGCATTTCTCTAGCAGGTCAGAGCACTTATCCAACCTTTGTTTTCACCAGAAAGTGATTCTCGGGGAATTGTTTGAGGCAAGAGTGAAGACGACCAAGGGGTTGAAGCAGATTTGAGCAGAATCAGGCAGCATAGTCGGTTACCGGTAATTGGTGGCTATGTCTGAAGGCAATTTCCAGTTTCCTACCACCCAGGCAGGGTTTACTGTGGCGTCCAATCATCAGTATGATTCTATGGAAGGCTTCCCGCAAGCAAGCAATCTTACTGCAGACCAAATTGTGCAGCCTGCTGTTGAGAACAGAGACCGGCATGAGCAGTTTCTTGCCCGAAATGAACGTTATCCTCCTGTTAACAATCAATGTGTCGCTTTCCCTGTGATGAATTACCGGAGAGATATTCCAATGACCGGGTTGGTAGACCCAAGAGCTCTTGATGATGTTAGAAGACTCCGAGTGTTGGAAGAACAAATGAAAGCCTTGGAAGCAAAAGATGCCGTTAACCTGGATGCTGTGGCCATGTGTTTGGTCCCTGACCTCGTGTTACCGTACAAGTTCAAAATGCCGGAATTTGAGAAATACACAGGAGATAGCTGTCCGAAGTTGCATTTGATGATGTTCTGCCGAAGGATGACTTCGTTTGTGCGAAATGACAAATTGATGATCCATTGCTTTCAGTATAGCCTGACTGGGGCATCGTTGAGATGGTATATGCAATTGGAGAGTAATCAGATTCGATCATGGGTAGATTTAGCCAGAGCTTTCATAAAGCAGTACGATTACAACTTGGATTTGACTCCTAGTCTCGTAGATCTGCAAGAATTGTCTCAGGCGGAGAATGAATCATTCAGAGCGTATTTGCGAAGATGGAAAGAATTGGCTGCTAGTGTTCGACCACCGCTTCCGGAAAGAGAACTGGTTGACATCTTCTTGGGTACTCTGAAAGGCCATTATTTTGACAAATTGTTCAGTTGCACAAACTTTGTGGGCCTGATGAGGCTGGGAGAGATTGTTGAGAGAGGACTCAGGAGTGGAAAGTTTCGAGGTGTTCCTTACGTCCCAGTTGATAAGATTGAGTCAGTTGTCAGTTCTCAAGAAGAGTGGGAAGGAGATGATGCCACCTCAGAATCTCTAACATCTCAGGATCAGTTTTCAGACACTTCAAGTCAACGATCATCCTATCGCCGATCGCGTCAGCATGCTCCACGAAGACCAAGGAAACCTGAAAGGCAGTTTACTCAGCTACCGGTGTCGTACAGTCAGTTGTTGCCAGATCTGGTCAGAAGTGGATTGGTAGTGCCGAAAGAGACTAAGCCAGTGATTCCACCGTATCCTCCAGGTTTTGATGCCAGCGCCCGCTGTGAGTACCATGTTGGGGCACAAGGGCATTCAACCAATGATTGTAAAGTGCTTAGAAGTCAGATTCAGGATCTGTTAGACTCTAATCGTATTTGCATCACCCCTCAGGGTTTCATTCAGATTAATGATTTTCCATCTTCCAGTTGTGGGGGTTCGTCAGTTAATATCATGGAAGACTCCACAGGAAGTGTGTGCTCTGAAGATGGTCAATCAGAGAGTTCAGTTGAATACGGGGGAAGTTTCTAGAGGTTTCTGGGCCGGGTGTCGCATCTGTTTCTCTGCCTAACCCGTTTAGCTTTTGTGCATCAGTATTTGTCGACCACCACCAGGATTGTTGGCTGGGGTCGTTATATTCGTACTCATTTGTGCTTACCCGCTGATTTTGTTGGTTGTACATGTGTGGGAGATGTTCATCTGTTTGCTTATAGCTTGAGTTTCTCTTTATCTCGTTGTGAATATATGTTTGCTTGCTGCGCTGCATTATCATTTAACAGGTATATCAGAACCGTGGGCCTTATTTCCTCATCATCCAGTTTATTGCAGGAACTCCTTCAGAGATATGGAACAGAATCAGTTTGAATTGAGCGAAATCCAAAGCCAGCTGGGGCAGATGATGAAAGACATGCAAGAGATGCGTCTAGAGCAGAAGATTCTCAAAGAGGAGAACAGTCAGCTGAAGACCCAAATGAGCTTGATCATGGAGGTAGTCAAGAATGTGCTTAGAAAAGAAGACGATCAGCTATTTGAAGCCGCAATGAAGAAGCTCGTGCCACCTGTGCATGTGGAACCTGAGCAGCAGCAACAGAAGATACATCCGGTTCAGCGGAAGATCCAGGAAGGGAAGCCGAGGAGAATATTTGAGGCACCACCTATGACCTATGCTGAGCTCTTGCAGATCTTATTGAGGTTTAATCTGGTGGAGAAAAGAACGTTGACACAACCAACGAAAGCGTTTCCTCAAGGGTACGATGCCAGTAAGCAATGTGAATTTCATTCCGGGGCATTCGGACATGACATCGAGGGTTGTCATGCTTTTAAGCACAATGTTCAAGACCTGATTGACTCGCACAATATTGAATTCACGTCGGGCGGCGTATCGGTGCATATTGCTCCTGTCCCAGTCGATGCTAAGATGACAGATGTTTCTAAAGCTGCAGTGGGTCAGAAGCGTATCCTGGACTCCATGGTGTCAGAATCTCCAGGCCCACAACTGTTGCCTATTCCTGGGGCAGATCTGAGAAAGAAAATGGTTAAGCATAAGGAGAGCATTAATCAGTACATTGAAGGTCAAGAAACCAATGTTGCATTTGATACAAAGGGTGTTCAAGAATCAACTAGATACCGGCAACAGCAGCCTCAACAGGAGGCACAGCAGGCTCAACGAAGATTCCAGGGCAAACCGAGAAGAGCGTTCGAGAAGCCTCCCTCAACATATGCCGAGTTGTTGCAGACATTGTTGGGATTGAATCTGGTAGAGAAAAGAACTCTGGCACCAATAACGGGAACTCCCCCGTTTGGTTATGATACAAGCAAGCACTGTGAGTTTCATTCTGGAGCCCCAGGTCACGATATAGAAGGTTGCCATGCTTTTAAGCACCAAGTGCAGGATTTGCTCGATAGTGCAGCAATCAGCTTCGGGCCGAGAGGTCCCCAAATCATCTGAATGAAGGAGGAAGGGCTCTATGATTTGGCTGGGTCGTTGAAAGCAGATCAGGACAGCACCGAATTGCCTCTAATAAAGATAGCTGGTTCAGCAGCAGGGCAGATGCAAAAGCCGGTTCTCGGAAGCTAGCATATTTTCTTCGTTTTAGCTTGTCATTTCTTCGCATTTGTAGTTGCTTTCCTGTTTGAATTTGTAAGCTTGTTTGTAAAACTTGTTGTGTTCGTTCAAATTGATGATAATGAAATAAATATGCATGTTTTGATTAAATCCAATCATGTTCACTAACTGTTTTGCAAATATCCACCGCTTGGTTAAGAAGAATTTGGGGAGGATGACGAAAATGACCGACATGCAACTACCGATATTGTATGCTTTTGAAATAAAACTTGCTGATGATGTACAGGCATTAATTCAAATCCCCAAACACCGGAGATATAAGGAAGATAATCCCTTGTCAACCCCTTTGAGCCTTGTAGTAGGAGTTCTTTCTGTGAACGAAAAAACCCTCAATCTTAACCTGGGGCAGGGTAGGTGTTAGCTAATTTGACCGAGCGTCCAAATTGCAAAAGGAGTGTCCGTTCGGAGGTCAATCACACCCCTAGAGGTCGTGCCTAAAAGACCACAGTGGTTCAATCAAGAGTGGGACAGCCACATCACTTCCCAAAAAGTCAGGCAACCAGTGTCACACGACTTGTTCGAAAGAGAGAAAAAAAAACGAAAGAAAAGAGAATCAAAAGCCCGCTAAGTCAAGAAAACTTCAAAACAAATGACTTAGGCAAAAATGAGGGCATCCCGCTGGACTTAAAAAAATCAAAAGGAACTCAAAAGGAGTCAGTCCAGGCAAAAGTTAGGGATATGAAAAGAAAAAAGATGAAAAGAATCAAAAGAAAAATCCTCGATGGAAATACGAGTCGTGTGACCTCAAGTGTCAAAGACGAAAGAGTGAGTGGCTGTCACTCCAAAATCCAAAAGTTTCTCGAACTATCATTCCTATTTTTTCAACCTCTGAGAGGTGAGCGCTAAGGTCAAATTAGCTGAACGTAGGATGGGAGAACATCAAGGAGAACGGGTGGGTTAAAATAAACTTTGAGCCTTTATCCTTCCTTTCAAAACCATGAACCCGACCACATTACAACCTTCAAAAGTCCTAATTGAAGCAGGTTGTTTCGAAAGCATACTCCGGTAAAGGTCGCGTCGATTCTGACTCCTAAAAAGGTTCCTCTTACCATGTTGATACTGATGTTGACAAAGGTTGTGTGCATTATATGCCATGAACTGTTTTTCTTTTTCCCAGTGAACAGATTGGATGTCAAAGCTGTCATATGTGTTGCATTAATACATCTTTTATGCATAACAACTTGTTTTACTTGCGAGTGAGCGCTTGACAGCAGAAAAGCTTCCTACAATGGAAAGTATGGTCAAGATAGAATGGAGAATGCCCGAATGTTCCGAGAGCAGGGGCAGGCTTTATTGTGATCCCCAGTCAAGTCAGCTTTTCGAAGTCAGTTGTGGGGGCAATCAGGTAAAGATTCAGGCAAATACGTCGTAGTCAGGGGGTACTACTCTGAATCAGATAATCAGGGGCAAGGTCATTGCAGTCAGAGGCAGACCATCTTAAGCGCGCAAAGGTTGTGCGAGAAGCAGGTGAGGTGGAGTATCTCTCAAGAGTCCAGAACACTGAGGCAGGTTATATCAGACCATCAGGGCTCAGATTTGCAGATTTCCTTTCAAGGACTATCCCCACAGAGGTCCCGTAGGCTGGGGCATATCAGAAGAGAAAGGATTGGCCTTTTCCATATCAGCAGGGCCGTACAAGAGTTTTCACTAAAAGGCTGTGTATTCAGGAAGAATGTTTTCCAGCGGCAGTTGTATCTGACCCAGTAAGATAGTTTAAGAGCTCAAATCCATGTTTGCGATCACTGCGAAGCCCATCCGGGTTGGCGCATCAATTTCCAAATCCGAGCTTCATCAGAGCGCAGGAGGACTCCCTCCATTTTCTCCAGCAAAGTCCAATTTGTCATTGGCATGGATAAGCTATTCCCAGAGGAGTCTAATCATATTCAGCACGTCAGCTATTTCACAGAGGAGTTATATTCCCCAGTGGGATATTACTTTGTCGAGATGTTCGGTTAAGTTCCTAATATCCCCAGCGGGGTTGATTTCACTCTCCCAGCATTTATTTTTCTAGGACGATTCAGTGATATCCGGGTTATCCCCAGCAGAGTTGGCCTCGCCTTCAGCATTTATTTTGCTGAAGTGGTTTTCTGTACCCGGCCTCTCCGGCAGCTCGAGCCTGCGTTAGCATATTGCATGCATCATATTTGCCTCATACTTGCATATCATGGTCAAAATGCGTAGCATTTCCATCCAGGATGGAGCATTACGCCATAGAAAGACTAAAGCATTTGCATAGGCATACAAAGCATAAGTCAGATTTTCTATCAGCCTCATATGGCGCGTGAATTACTCTGCGATCAGTTCAGGGGCATTTATCCAGCAGCAGTATTCAGACAGTTCAGCAGATTATTTGTATCTCAAATCAGACAACAATTATGCTTTAAGCAAGCAGTCATCTGATATCGACAGACTTTTCTTCCCGTCAATTCATATTGACGATGTGTTCCTCCAATAAGTGGATTTCTCCGTCCATCATTAGACGTCTTGAATACGAATGTGGTTTTCTTTCCGTCTATCCATAGACGATGTGAAGTTGCGGGTGATCACAGTAGGTTTCAAGAAGGGGTTTCCCCAGGATATGCTTTCCTTACCGTCTATCAGTAGACGATGTGAAGTTCCAGGCAATCTTCAATGGAGTTCAAAATAGAACTTTTCTAGCAAATGGCCTTTCTTTCCGTCTATCAGTAGACGATGTGGAGTTTCGAGCTATTGTTCAGCGGGTTTCTTATTGCCAGATCATACAAATGATGAGGTGTTTCCCCAGCGAGTTTTCTCCGGCTATCCTTAGTTGTTGAGGGGTTTCAAAATGATTTTGGATATTGGTTCTCTTTCTGGTTATTGGATGAGATGACGTTTCAAGAGGTGCTTTTCTGACCATCAATCCTTATTGATGTCGAGGTTCTTCGAAGAATGTTCAGTTTTCGTGATTGTCGATTCTTATGGACGACATGGTTCCCTAAAAGGTGGGTTTTCTTCCCGTCAGTCCATACTGACGATGTGGCCCCTTCAAAGATGTTGATCTTTCCATCAATTTCCGTAGACAGAGGGGATTCTGAAATTCGAAGGGTGGTGTTGAATTGCGTTATGGTGTCTTTCCGTCTACTCTTAGACGATGTGAGTTTGGAGATTAAGAATTTCTTCCCGTCTACCCTTAGACGATGAGAATATTGATTTGTTTCATCAATAAGGATGTTCCCGTCTACCCTTAGACGATGAGAATATTGATTGTTCATCAATCAGGACGATTCCGTCTATCCTTAGACGATGTGAATATGGAGATTATAGTGACTTTCCGTCTATCCTTAGACGATGTGCATATGGAGATTATGGTGACTTTCCGTCTATCTTTAGACGATGTGAGTATGGAGATTACGGTCTTTCCGTCTATCCTTAGACGATGTGAGTATGGAGATTACGGTCTTTCCGTCTATCCTTAGACGATGTGAGTTTGGAGATTAAGAATTTCTTCCCGTCTACCCTTAGACGATGAGAATATTGATTTGTTTCATCAATCAGGATGATGCCGTCTACCCTTAGACGATGTGAATATAGAGGTTATGAATTTCTTCCCATCTATCCTTAGACGATGTGAATTGATTTGTTTCATCAGTCAGGATGATGCCGTCTACTCTTAGACGATGTGAAGTGTTTTGTTTCATCAGTCAGGATGATCCCGTCTACCCTTAGACGATGAGAATATTGATTCGTTTCATCAGTCAGAATGATCCCGTCTATCCTTAGACGATGTGTGTATGGAGATTAAGATTTTGATCCCGTCTATCCTTAGACGATGTGAATTCAGAGATTATTGCTTCCCGTCTACTCTTAGACGATGTGAATTGTTTTGTTTTATCAATCAGGATAATGCCGTCTACCCTTAGACGATGTGAGTACGGAGAATTATTTCTTCCCGTCTATCCTTAGACGATGTGAGTTGTTTTGTTTCATCAGTCAGGACGATCCCGTCTACTCTTAGACGATGTGAATATTGATTTGATCAGGATGATGCCGTCTATCCTTAGACGATGTGAATATGGAGACTATTGCTTTCCGTCTATCCTTAGACGATGTGAATTGGGAGATTAATGTTGTCTTTCCGTCTATCATTAGACGAGGTGAGTATTCAATCAGGGTGTCTTCCTGTCCATCTTTGGGCGATGTGAGTATAGTTCTCTTCCTGCCTATCAGTAGGCAATGTGAAAGAATCAGGTATTTTGATGCAACCCTCAGGGTTATTATATGGGGTATCACAAGCAACGGGTATTCAAATCAGGAGTTCTTTATCAGATGATTAATCATTTTGGTGCCGTAATGACTGGACTCGGTTTTCTGGACTTTATTCCCCAAGCAGTTTACAGTATATGCTCGCGGTTGACAAATTTTCGGGTTTTATTTGTATTCAACCGTCTCGTACCTCTGAATGTTTGAAGGCTGAGCGCTCTTCAAACCCTTCAGGTCCAAGTCGCTTGAATAGGGGCAGCTGTTGCACCCTAAAATTTGACCAACCGGTTCTCCCATTTGACTCATGGTTTAATTTCATATTCACAGCTCAGATGTATGATTTTTGTGCACAAGCAGGGGATATCAGAGTTTACAGCTTGATTTTTGTCTATCAGATATGGCAGACCCAGTCCAGATTATCGGGGTTTTATTTTCGGGAAATTGTGCGCTCCTCGGTGATTTTTCAGTAATTTTGGATATATTCTGATGCCCGGGGATCTCTGTTCGATTCGATCTGGTCTCGTGTGCGCTTTTACGGTGGCCATGTGCATTCATCTGCATTTTTAGGGTTTTTATAGGCTTTTGTGAATTTTTAACAGGCTTTATAGATTTTTCTGGAATTTAAATAGGGTTTTTGTATTTTTTAATGGTTTAATTCTCTTTTTAGGATTTTATAAGAATTTTTAAATCATTTTTAGGAATTTTATATAGATTTTAAAATAGGTTTAATAGTTTTTTAGAGAATATAGAAAATAATATAGTTTCTTTTATTAATATTAGGATTTTAATAGATATTAAGTGATATTAGAAGTTTAATAGAGTTAGTAGAGATATAGAATTAATTAGACTTTAATTGACTTTCAGAATTAATTAGGTTTTAATGACTTTTTAGAGTTTAATTAGGTTAATCATGTTTTAGATTTAATTAGATTGATTTAGAGTTAATTAGACTTTTAATAATTGATTAGAGTTAATTAGGTTTAGTTAACTGTTTTTTTATTCAGTTTTTTTCAGTTTTTCTTATTCATTTTCGAAATGGGCCATAGTCCAGTTTTTGTTAAGGCCCAGTATTGCTGTTTTTGTCCAGAAAAATGATCAGATAGTCCAAAAACGGTCCAATTCAGCCCAGTTCGTTCCACCATTTTCCAGCAAGTACCAGAGCCTTCTAGAAGGATCCAGATTTCTCAGTGCAATAAATAGGGCCACGTGTTGGCCATGCAGGGGACCCACGCGTTTCTCAATCTCCACGCCACCACAGCCACTCAGAGCTCCCAGACTCCTCCACGCGTCCACAGGTGTCCCCACCACTCTCTCTCTCTCTGCGCATGCGCGCCATCTGTCCTCCCCACATCCCTCACCGGAGATTCACCAGAACACCACCGGCGGCCATGCAAACGCCCTAGCACACCGCCGGCCACCGTCAACCAACTCCGGCCACCACCAAACGTCCAAAATCTCCAGAATCCTCAGATCTTCTTCTTCCTCCCCAGATCTCCTCCGTCACCTTCCTCTTCTCATCGCCGGAAAATTCAAAGGCGCGCCGGAAAATTCAAAGAATTCCAGAACGCGTTCAATCCAGACCTCCTCCTTCCTTCATCAACTTTCTCCAGAACTTGCTCATACGTTCATCCTCCTCCATCAAATTTCCCAGAAATACATCAATCTTCGTTCATGTTTTCCCAGAAACTTCACGCTGAGTTCAATCTGCAAGAACTTTCCAGAACACCACCAGATCTTCATCCATTCTCAAGCAACTTTTCCAGAAATCATCTCAGACGATCAATCCTCAAGCAATATCTCCAGAAATCATCCTAAGGCGTTCATCCTTCTTAAGCATATTTCCAGAAATCATCCTCAGACGTTCAATCTCCAAGCAACATTTCCAGAACCTCCAATCGCGTTCAAGCTTCCAGGAGATTCTCAAATTTCTTCGCTCCAACCTTCATCAGAGCGTCTTCGTTCTTCAACAACGCGCGCCTAATACTCAGGAATCTTCAAAGATCCCTTGTTCCTCTCGCGTCAAACCAGGTTTTGCCTTCTCTCTATTAAATCTTCATTGCAATTAGGGCGAAATAATTGGTTAGGGTTTGAGTTCTGATTTGTGTTGAATTTGAGAGGGTACTGAGGGTGAGATTTCGTGTTGACTCGTTTGAGTGTGAGAGAGGTGTGAAGGCTGGTTGAGGTTTGTTGTTCTCTGGGAATGGTAGGAGATTGGGGACGAGTTTCAGAGAGCGTGAGGGAGAGGATGAAGACGAGGGAACGGCGCTAGGTGTTAGATGAACAGTACCAAAGTGTTTTGAGGGGAAGATTAGTTTTGATTAGGGTTTGTTTGGATTGGGCTTAAGCCCAAAAGCGTGTTCTGCTGATGCTACCTCCCAGTTTGCTCAATCACCCCCCCTGGCGTGAGAGACCTGAGTGAATTGTAGTTGGGCCTTAGGCCCTATTGCTTTCTGCACCCCCTGGGCGTAGCCCATAGTGAAAAATAACTGGAAAGTATGCTAGCGGCACCCCCAGGCTTTTTTTTCATTTTCAGAGTTTATTATTTGTTTTTTTTTTTTTTGAGGATGCTGGGCCTGCGCCTCATGCTATCTGCACCACCCCAGCATAGGCCCAATGTAGAATCCCTCATAAATCTCTTGCTGTTTAAACCCTCCATGTCATTTTCTTTCAATTTCTTTTATATTTTCATACATGTAAATAAATCATAATAAATGTGAATAATTGATTTTGTAATGATTCTTTTTTTCTACCATGTCATGAAAATTGTTAAGAAAATTAAATAAAAATAAAAATGCCATTTTATTTTTATTTCCTATTTTGTGCATATTTTCCAATTAATTGATTTCTTTTTAATATTTTCAATGCATGCATATCATTAGAAAATTCGTAAAAAATGGTAGATTTAGTCAAATAATTCCGTTCTTTTTTCTGTAGACTCGTGATTCAGTGTAGAATTTTATAGTGCAGAAATATTAGCTTAATCATGCATTTTCATTTTAATTGCATTTGTTCACTGTTATTGATGTTGAATAATTGGCCTGTGTACATGTCTGTGTTGCTGATTTTGATTCTTTCATCTGGTATTGAATTTTGTTCTGATTTTTTAGTATGCTGTCATAGAGCCATGTAGGTTTCCCATAGAGTTTTATTAGATTTTTGTAGGATATTCTGATGTGATTTGTCTGAGCCTGAAGTTAGGAGAAGTCTTGATGACTTCTGACTGTGAAGTTCAACTGTGGTTGAACTTCAGAGATAGTCTCCTGTGGTTTGTTGGCCTGTGGGTTCTTCTCAAGGATAGGAGCTGATGGAGGTCCTGTTGGAGCTTGCAGAGAGGCAGTGGATTGAGGCTTAGTATAGGAGCTTGTTGTCTGTTTGCGAGGTTCGAGATCCTGAAGTTTGAAGGGAGTTTATGGTACTTTCCTGAGGAAGGCACTATGAATGACTTTTCATTCTTCCTTCTCACCTCTTTCGTAAGTATCCAATGATGTCGGAGCCGACTTGTGAGTTTAATCCCTCCTGAGGAGGGATGTAAACTGATCACATGTTGTTGAGCCACATGGGATACGATTCCTAAGTGGAAGCCTCCTAGTACTTTCCTGAGGAAGGTCCTATGGGTCTATTCACTTAGTTCCACTAGTTTATCTAGGTTTTCTCAAGTATCCAGTGATGTTGGAGCCAACTTGTGAGTTTAATCCCTCCTGAGGAGGGATGTAAACTGATCACAGTTGTTGAGCCGCGTAGGATACGATTCCTAAGTGTCAGCCTCCTAGTACTTTCCTGAGGAAGGTCCTATGAGCCTGCTCACTTAGTTCCCTTAGTGCATATAGGTTTCTCAAGTATCCCGTGATGCCGGAGCCTTCATGTGAGTTTAATTTCTCCTGAGGAGGAATGTAAACTGATCACAGTTGTCGAGCCGCATAGGATATGACTCCTGAGTAGTAACCTCCTGGTACTTTCCTGAGGAAAGCACTATGGGCTTGTCTGCTTAGCTTCCTTTCTCTGGTAAGCTTGTTCTGAAGCTTGGAGAATGGGATTGATTCCTCTTGCCTAGGAGTTTGTTTAGATCCTTGCTTAGGGTTTTGATTAGAGTTTGGCTTAGGTCTTTGCTTAGGGTGTTGCATAGAGTTCTGTTTAGAGCTAGATTAGGAGCTTGTTTCAGGTTTGTTAGAGGCCCTGCTCAGGGTTAGTCTCTTTGTGTTGTTTGACTTGTGTGATGTTATGTTGCATTAGACTTAGGTGTTCATCTAGATAGTTCTGAGTAGGTGCATCTTAGAAGTAGACTTTGTGCGCATGAGAAGTTGAGGTGGTCCTCCTTCTGCTTGTTTGTTATTGCGTGGCTTTGCTTGTTGGTATTCGGTAGAGCTGAGCTCCCTTACCTTTGTGGTTTGCGGCCTCTGTGCCTTGTTTGTTTAGTTGTTGCATTCATGCATATTTTCAGTATTCCTTTACTTTGCAGTTTCTTGTTTGTGGTTTAGTCCTGTTGCCATGATCCCATAGGAGCTCTGACTTCTCCGCTGCGGAGTTGTTATGATAGACATTAGGGCGGTCAACCAGGTGTGATAGCAGTAGGTAGATTCCCCTTTCTCAGCTATAGTTCTAGGGTTTCCCTTTCCTTTCTGTAGGAGCTTTTGAGTAGCCTGACCCGTAGTTAGCTGAACTACAGCTGCTCTGATTCTTCGTTCCAGACGAAGATATGTAGGCATAGGATGCGATATCCTAGCGAGCACACTAACGACTAACTTTTGTTCTCTCGCGGCTGTGCGATCGAGACTTTCCCGCTAACGACTAATTGTTATCCCTTTCTCTTGCCTGAGCGCATTTGAGACCAGATCATAGTTATAGGTTCCCGAGCCTTAGAGACCAGTTTGTTTTCTCACTGCTGTGTGAGAGCCCCTGTTTACCCGTAGTTAGCCGAACTACGTTTGCTCTGATCTTTCATATCTGATGGAAGTACGTAGGCACAGGACGCGATGTCCTGGCGAGCAACCTTTCCCCCGTTTAGACGTAGGAAGTCGAACTACGTTGACTCTGACTTTCCCATTGCACGAGGGAATACGTAGGCCCAGAACACCGTATGTTCTGTCGAGTCCTGTCCTTTTATTTTCTTTTCAGACCAGCCATTAGCGTAGATAGATAACACACCCTTTTAGCTATAAACACCAAGCGTGGATCCCATCGAGTACGATGGACGTGAGGGGTGCTAATACCTTCCCCTTGCGTAACCGACTCCCGAATCCAGGTTTTGGTTGCGATGACCATACCTTTTCCCGTCTTTGCGAGGTTTACTTCGAGCGTTTCCTTTCCCGCTCTGAGGGATAAATAACGCACGGTGGCGACTCTCCTGTCAAGCCGGCGCCGATTTTCGCAGTAGCGACAGCTGGTAGCTAGAGGATTTCTACAGAAACCTGGGCTGGATTACTCTGAAGTGTTTGCACCTGTAGCAAGACATGAAACAATCAGAATGGTGATTGCAATAGCTGCTAACAGGAATTGGCCTCTGATGCATTTAGATGTAAAATCTGCATTTCTGAATGGTCCATTAGAAGAAGAAGTTTATGTGTCACAACCCCCTGGATTTGTGAAAAAGAATCAGGAAGGGATGGTGTACAAATTATACAAAGCTCTATATGGACTGAAACAAGCGCCCAGAGCTTGGAATCAGAGGATTGATTCATTTTTCAAGAAGCAAGGCTTTCAGAAATGTGAGATGGAGTACGGTGTCTATGTTCAGCATACTTCTGAAGGCAATATGACTCTGGTATGTTTATATGTTGATGATATACTATTGACTGGAAGTTCTGAACTGGAGATAGCCAAGTTCAAGAAAGTTCTGATGAATGAATTTGAAATGACTGATCTAGGCAAAATGACATACTTTCTAGGGATGGAATTCAGATATTCTGAGAAAGGTATCATTTTGCATCAGCTCAAGTATGAATTAGAACTTCTGAAGAGATTTGATCTGAAGAATTGTAAGATGGCTGTCACACCTTCTGATACAAATCAGAAATTGGATTCAGACTCTGAAGGAAAGGATGTGGATGCTACAACCTTCAAACAGTTGGTTGGTTCTCTAAGGTATCTGTGCAATACCAGACCTGATATTTGCTACTCAGTTGGGATGGTTAGTAGGTTCATGAGTAAACCTAAGTGGTCCCATTACCAAGCTGCTGTCAGGATTCTGAGGTATATCAAAGGAACTCTGAAGTATGAAGTGTTATTTCCCTCTGGAGGAAATAATGAGTCAGAACTTCTGAGTTATTCAGACTCTGATTGGTGTGGAGACAGAGTTGACAGAAGAAGTACATCTGGGTACTTGTTCAAATTTCTGGGAGGTTCCATTTCTTGGTGTTCCAAGAAGCAACCCGTTGTGGCGTTATCAACCTGTGAAGCTGAATACATTGCAGGAGCTGTTACTGCATGCCAAGCTGTGTGGATTTTGAATCTGTTGCAGGATCTGAAGATTAAAGTAAGCAAACCTCTGAAGTTGATGATTGACAACAAGTCTGCAATCAACCTTGCCAGAAACCCAGTGCTGCATGGGAGAAGCAAGCATATTGAGACCAAGTATCATTTTCTGAGACATCAAGTTCAGAGTGGAGTGTTAGAAGTTGTACACTGCAGCACTCAGAAGCAGTTGGCAGATGTTCTGACGAAAGCCATCAAGACTGATCAATTTCTCAGATTAAGGGATGGAATTGGTGTTACAAGTTTTGATGGAATATGAATTAAGGGATGGTATTAGTAATAATTCATATTTTATTATATTACTTTCTTAAGCCCATAAGTTTGTTAGAGGGTATTTTAGTATTTATCTTATTCTAGTAACCCTAGTTTTAGCTTATAAATAGGGTGACAATCATTGTAACTCTTAATCCTGTTTCTTCTGCCGTCATTCTTAATAGAATATTTCTACCTTTCATCATTTATTCTACCTTTGCACCAACAGTTCAATTGTACATATTTTCAATATACATATAAAAAAAAATCATATATACAATTCTTACAACTAAAACATAGTAAAGTACTCAAATTTCCAAATTTCAAAATTTACTTTAATGTAGTTATAATTGAGGCCTAATAGTCTCACTTAATAATTGAAATATCTCAAATATTATTGTATTTCATGTTGAATTTACTTTCAACCTAATTGATAAAACTCTTTTGTGATATTTAAAGGGTACCTTGAGAATAATATATAATTACCAAAATAGCTTAATAAAAAAGAAATGTTTCCAAGATCTTTCATCGTTAAATTTTCATTAGAGATCTTTTGATTTCATATAATAAATTACACTCTCGCCGACTTAATACAACAAAATTGACATGTTATATAATAAATATAAACTTACTCCCACTGACTTTATAATACTCACAATTTTCTCTCTTATTCATCTCAAAATCTAATGAGACAACAGACTTTAGAATACTCATCTTAAAACTAAATAAAACAATTAACATCTTAATATTCATCTCAAAACAAAATGAGACAATAAGCTTATGAGAGTATTAGTAAAGAGATAATTTTATTAACTCAAATAAATTTTGTTATTTTTCAAATCATCTTTTGTTTGTCTATTGACACAAAGTTTTTCACGATTGCACTATACTATTTTATTAATATTTTAATTAAGAAATATAATTTTAACATTCATCTTATGTAAGTCCAAAACATATAATGAGTAAAGAGTGTTGTGACTAGCCAAACAGAGAGTTTCAAGAAAACCAAATTGATTTTTCTTTATAGTCAATCCGTTTTCACACATGGTGCCTTAGTTCTTAAGGATGTTGAGTTTGATCTTGATAAATCTATTTATCAACTTGCTTGAGAGAATAAATCATAATTGTAAGATATTGGATCAAATTCTAGTATTGTCGACAGAGGTTTAGCATGTCGTGGAAGTCTGCTCATGTAACACCATTTTCTACCCGACAATTGATATGGCAAAAATAACACAGATATAAGAGTAAATTATTAAATTTCATAAAAGTCACCAAAAGGGCGTACATTTCCCAATGTCATCAAAATAGGTCAAGACTTCGTAAACAACGGGTTTTTTCCAAAATACATCAAACAACATAAAACAGCAGAACTCAAAGGCATAAATCAAGGTTTTCCTCGTCAGGGAAGATAAGCAAAATAACTCAACAGTATATAGTTTAACTCAAAAGAACCCAACCCGATGTTACATATTAGAGCAAGACCCTATAAGTTAACCAAAAGGCTAACAACTCAAAACTTCAAAAATAATCCTCGACGGTGTCCACAACTAAACTTGGTAATCTGCACGTTACCCACATAGAGGTAACATTCAAATAGGCAGGATGAATAAAACGGTTCATAATAATCAATGTATAAAAATCAACATATAAATGGCATCATAATCATATTCAACACGTTCGTATTCATCAATAAGCCTCGGAGGCCACAACATCATAATTCATACAAAAAGACCCATAAATGCAAAATGTAACAAGACTCAATGCATGTGGTACCAATCATCACAGCGTGATGGACATTGGTCCATCAACCCTCCATAGATCCCCATCAATAGGATTGGTTCTACTAGAGAATCGGAGCACATCAAAACACTTCACATCCGCACAATGGGATTGAAGCCAAAGTAATCGAGGTCCTGAACTGAAGTCCGGATGCACATGAATGCATGATGCACACGTCACAAATCATCCTCATAATAACAACATAGGTGCATCATCATTCATCATATTCATCATTATCACAATCATCATCATATCTCATGTCATCATATAATTCATCAAAATCATGGTATTATCATCATAATACATCATAGAAACCATCATGTAATCATGTACACATCACATATTAATCATTTAGAAATCATAGTTACCCTCATGGTAATTCATCACATAAATCACAGAATCAAACATCAAAGCATCGTTTGACACGATCAACATTCGCGAAACTCTGCTACGTTCACTGGCATGTTCGCTAGGCGAGTCTCGGGCGAGTTTCTTCGCTGTGCGAAGGATTCTTCGCTAAGCGAGTCTGGGAACAACATGGTTCGCTAGGAGAACAGTGCGATGACAACAAAACTCAGCAATGCACCAGAACTTAAAATCACTCAAAAAGCCACACGATTCACTTCCCCAATGCCCCAAAAACACCCCTAAATCATCCCTAAGGTCTTACGGCGATGAAGACACAAAGCCTACGGTTTATTAGGCCAATCCCGTATCAAATTCACGCCCTAAATCACAATTTCCCTACAATTGCACCCTACTCATTAGAATTACTCAATATCTAATATTCATATCCCTTTAAGGTCAGATAGGTTTAAATCATAATTTTGGCCACGAAGGCCTAAGGTTTCCTGTTTCCCTAACGAACCACGGTTAGATTCACTTATAAAAAGGTTTAGGCCACGAAGGCCAAAGATCATTATTTCTCATCTTAACCCTCAAAATCCTTAAACGTTAAATCAACCTTAACACATTGAAACCTACACATAGAAAATCATGAAAGGAAATACTCCCCATACCTTAATCGTTGATTCAAAGCCTTCACAAATCCTTCAGGGAATCTTTCGAAACTTCTGCCTCCAATCTCCTCCTCAGAGCTTCGGCCTTAATTCTTTTCACGGTTAACAAATGAATCATAATCCCTTCAGAATTCCCTTTTTGTTAAACCTAGTTTTGGGCCTCACAATTGGGCTTTTTCCATATTACCCTCATTAACTCCTCTTAATGTCCAAATTTCCCTTCTTTCACTTATATTCATTTTAATTAATTATATAATAATAATAATATTATATACTATTAATTAAATAAATAACCCAAAAATGCACAATTCCTAATAATCCACAAAACCACCGAAAATCACCGAAAAATGAATATTCTTATTTAAATAATTAAATAAAATATTTCAATTAAATTTGGGGTGTTACAACTCTCCCCCACTTAAAAAGAATTTTCATCCTCGAAAATTACCTCAAGAAAACAGAGTCGGATACGACTCCCTCATCTGATCTTCACGCTCCCAAGTCCAACTTTCTCTAGTTGGTCCTCCCCACAATACCTTCACCAAGGAAATCTCTTTGCCTCACAGCTGCTTCACTTCTCGTTCATCAATCCAAACAGGAAATGCCTCAACCGTCAAATCATCCCTCACTTGTACATCATCCATCTGAATCACATGCGACGGATCTGGAATGTACTTCCTCAGTAGCGACACATGAAACACATCATGCAAATTCGCAAGCGACGGTGGTAAAGCAATCCGATATGCTACTTCCCCTACCCTCTGCGAAATCTGATACGGACCAACAAAACACGATGTGAGATTTCGAGACTTCAAAGCTCGGCCAACACCATTTACTGATGTAACTCTCAAAAACACGTGATCTCCCTCTTAAAATTCAAGTGCTTTTCTCCTCTTATCATGGTAACTCTTTTGACGACTCTGCAACACTTTCATCTTTTCTTGAATCATCTTGATCTTTTCAGTTGTCTCTTGCACAATCTCAGGTCCGAGTACAACACTCTCGCCTAACTCATGCCAACACAAAGGAGTCTTACACCTCCTACCATACAAAGCCTCATGCGGTGCCATTTCGATACTAGAATGGTAACTGTTATTGTAGATAAACTTAACCAACGACTAATGACTATCCCATGATCCACCTTGATCCAACACACAAGCTCTCAGCAAATCCTCTAAAGACTGGATAGTTCTCTTTGCCTGTCCATCCATCTGCGGATGATAGGCAGAACTCAACCTCAACTTAGTACCCAAAGCTGTCTGCAAACTCTCCCAGAACCTCGATGTAAATCTCGAATCTCTATCAGACACAATACTCGACGGAACACCATGCAACTTCACAATCTGATCAATATAGACTTCGACAAGCTTCTGTAACAAATAGTTGATCTTCATCAGTACAAAATGAGCCAATTTAGTCAACCTATCAACAATCACCCAAATCGAATCATATCCTTTCAAAGTCTTCGGCAAACTTGTCACAAAATCCATAGAAATGCTATCCCATTTCCATTATGGAATACTCAACGGTTGCATCAGACCCGACGGACTCTGATGTTTAATCTTCGACTTCTGACAAGTCAAACAAGCATACATAAATTCTGCAGTTTCCTTCTTCATACTCGGCCACCAAAACAACTTCTTCAAATGTTGATACATCTTTGTGGCACCAGGGTGAATACTCAACCCACTTCTGTGACCTTCCTCAAGAATGCTTTTCTTGATTTCTGGCACATCGAGAACACAAAATCTATCTCGGAACCTCATCACACCATTCTCATCAATCCGAAAATCACCTCTGTTACCTTGATTGATCAACATGAGACGATCCATCAAACTCAAATCAGATTTCTGACTTTCTCTGATTTCTTGGAGAATACCACTAGTCAACTTTAGCATACCCAACTTCATACTGTTATGAGTCTCTTTGCAAACCAAACTCATATCTCTGAGTTTCTCAATCAGTCCTAACTCCCGAACCATAAGCATCGACATATGTAAGGATTTCTTGCTCAACGCACCAGCCACAACATTAGCCTTACCAGGATGGTAACTCAATTCAAAATCATAATCCTTAAAAAGTTCAAGCATCTTCTCTGCCTCATGTTCAACTCTTTCTGATCAAACAAATACTTCAGGCTCTTGTGTCACTGAACACTTCGAACCTAGATCTAAAAAGGTAATGTCTCCAAATTTTCAACACAAACACCACGGCGGCCAACTCTAAGTCATACGTAGGATAATTCCTGTCATGAACCTTTAGTTGTCTGGAAGCATAAGCAACAACCTGACCATTCTACATCAATACACCTCCAAGACCCATCTTCGACGCATCATAATACACCACAAAAAACTCACTCGGATTCAAAAAAATCAACACTAGAGTAGTCATTAACTTCTTCTTGAGTTCTACAAAACTCTTCTCACAAGCAACGTCCCACACATAAGCTTGGCCCTTTCGAGTCAACTGAGTCAATGGCAGTGCTAACTTCGAAAAACCTTATATAAATCTGCGATAATAACCAGCCAAACCAAGGAAACTTTGAATCTCAGTAGCAGACTTTGGAGTCTCCCACTGTAACACAACATCAACTTTCGACGGATCAACAACAATCCCTCCACTAGAATCACATGGCCAAGGAAACTCACTTCCTTCAACCAAAACTCACACTTAGACAACTTGGCATAAATCTTCTTGTCTCTCAAAACTTACAATACCACTCTTAGATGTCGCGCATGCTCCTCCTTGGACTTAGAATATATCAAGATGTCGTTAATGAACACTACCATAAATTGATCCAAATAAGGATGAAAAATCCTATTCATATACTCCATGAATACACCAGGTGCATTAGACACACCAAACGACATCACAGTATACTCATAGTGTCCATACCTCGTCCTAAAAGTTGTCTTCGGAATATCATCAGGCTTAACGTGAATCTGATGATAACCAGACCTCAAGTTAATCTTGCTAAACACACAAGCACCCACCAATTGATCCATCAAATCATCAATCCTCAGAAGTGGATAATTATTCTTAATCGTCACTTTATTCAACTGCCGGTAGTCCACACACAATCTCATGTTACTATCTTTCTTCTTCACCAACAACACAGAAGCACCCCACAGAGAAACACTCGGTCGAATAAACTTCTTCTCAAGCAGCTCTTCCAATTGTTTCTTCAATTCCCCTAACTCAGATGCAGACATCCGATAAGGAGCCATCGACATAGGACTAGTGCCCGATATCACATTAATAGTAAACTCTACCTCACGCTCAGGAGGCAAGTCACTCACGTCGCCTAGAAACACCTCTGGAAATTCCCGAACAACTGGTAGTTCCACACTCACTGCTTCATAATCAACTTGAAGCGATGCAAACAATGCAAACATTTGAGCCTCATCTTCTACAAGTTCTTCTTCTTGCTTGGCAGATACAAACATCAGCTCTCCACCATCACCAAACTCTGGGAATCTCACGGTCTTGCTGTAGCAATCAATATGAACATAGTTGTACTCCAACCAGTTCATTCCAAGGATAACATTAATCTGATGCAAAGGTAGACAGACCAAGTCCATCACAAAATTCTTATCATAAATGGTCAAAGGGCAGCTCAAACAGACTAGCGCAGTAGTCATAGAACCATTAGTCGGGGTAACGATAACCATACTCCCAATCATAGAAGATAATTTAAAATTCAACCTATTAGCACATTCAAGCGAAACAAACGAATGAGTAGCACCAATATCAACTATAGCAATCAATTTAGCATCATTAATAAAATAAGTACCTCTGATCAAGTTATCTGTCTTGGATTCTTCTGCACTGCTCAAAGCAAACACTCTGCCACTTGTTTGAGCAGCAGTAGCAGTCTTCTTCGGCTGCTGACACTGTGTGCTGATATGAACCTTCTCTCCACAGTTGAAGTAAGTTGGAGCTTTTTCTTTGCAGTCAGTAGCTCTATGACCTCTCTTGCCACAACGGTGACATCTCAACGCTTTATAATTCTCAGCACGGTGACCTTGCTCGCCACACTTATAACACTTACCTGGAGCAGTAGCCCCTTCCCGACTTGCCTTTTTCCCATCTGAAGCCTTATGCTTCCCTTTATCACCAGAAGTCACATACAACTTCCCTCTATACCGACCTTTCTCTTTCTTCTCACTCAGCTGCTTGTAGTGAGTAGATCGAGCTCGGCTATCCTCATCATAAATTCTGCTCTTGTCCACCAGTTCCGCAAACCAACGAATCTGCTGGTACCCAATTCACTGCTTAATATCTAGTCTCAATCCATTCTCAAACTTGAGACACTTCGACATCTCTGCGTCAGCACGGTTGTAATGCAGACAGAACATTGTCAAAGACTCTAACTTTTCTGCATACTCAGCCACAGTCATATTCCCTTGTTCCAGCTTAAGGAATTCCACCTCTTTCCTGCCCCGAACATCTTCAGGAAAATACTTCCTCAAAAATTCTTCCTTGAACACAACCCAAGTTATTGCATGTCACCAATTTCCAATCTCTGACGAGTGTTATCCCACCAGTCCTCAGCTTCCTCTGCTAGCATATGCGTACCAAACTGCACCTGCTGAGCATCAGTGCACGCCATAACTCGTAAAATCTTCTCAATCACTTTCAGCCACTTCTGCGCATCATCAGGATCATGAGTACCCACAAAAGTCGGCAGATTGTTCCTCTGGAACTTTCCCAGAGCACGAAACTCATCGGGAGATCCACCATTCTGGGCCATCACTTGGGCAAGTGATTCCAGCGCATCAGCAATAACACGATCATTCCTTCCATCCATCTGCAACCACCAACAGGGTTAGAAGAAAACAACTCATCCAATAGTGTTCTCACACTATTGACTGACAGGGGACTAAGAACATAAAAACATGGCCGGACGGACTGACCTGCTATGATACCACTAGTGTAACACCCTTTTCTACCCCACAATTAATATGGAAAAAATAACATAGATATCAGAGTAAATTATTGAATTTCATAAAAGCCACCAAAAGGGCGTACATTTCCCAATGTCATCAAAATAGGTCAAGACTCCGTAAACAACGGGATTTCCCAAAATACATCAAACAACATAAAACAACGGAACTCAAAGGCATAAATCAAGGTTTTCCTCATCAGGGAAGATAAGCAAAATAACTCAACAATATATAGTTTAACTCAAAAGAATCCAACCCGATATTACATATCAGAGCAAGAACCTCTAAGTTAACCAAAAGGCTAACAACTCAAAACTTCAAAAATAATCCTCGACGACATCCACGACTAAACATGGTCATCTGCACGTTACCCACGTGGAGGTAACATTCAAACAGGCAGGTTGAGTAAAACGGTTCATAATAATCAATGTATAAAAATCAACATATAAATGTCATCAAAATAGGTCAAGACTCCGTAAACAACGGGATTTCCCAAAATACATCAAACAACATAAAACAACGGAACTCAAAGGCATAAATCAAGGTTTTCCTCATCAGGGAAGATAAGCAAAATAACTCAACAGTATATAGTTTAACTCAAAAGAACCCAACCCGATGTTACATATCAGAGCAAGAACCTCTAAGTTAACCAAAAGGCTAACAACTCAAAACTTCAAAAATAATCCTTGACGGCATCCACGGCTAAACTTGGTCATCTGCACGTTACCCGCGTGGAGGTAACATTCAAACAGGCAGGGTGAGTAAAACGGTTCATAATAATCAATGTATAAAAATCAACATATAAATGGCATCATAATCATATTCAACACGTTCATATTCATCAATAAGCCTCGAAGGCCACAACATCATAATTTATACAAAAGACCCATAAATGCAAAATGCAATAAGACTCAATGCATGTGGTACCAATCATTATAGCGCGATAGACACTGGGCCATCAACCCTCCATAGATCCCCATCAATAGGATCGATTCTACTAGAGAACCGAAGCACATCAAAACACTTCACATACACACAATGGGATTGAAGCCAAAGTAATCGAGGTCCTGAATAAAAGTCCGGATGCACATGAATGCATGATGCACACGTCACAAATCATCCTCATAATAACAGCATAGGTGCATCATCATTCATCATATTCATCATCATCACAATCATCATTATATCTCATGTCATCATATAATTCATCAAAATCATGGTATTATCATCATAATACATCATAGGAACCATCATGTAATCATGTACACATCATATATTAATCACATAGAAATCATAGTCACCCTCGTGGTAATTCATCACAAAAATCACAGAATCAAACATCAAAGCATCGCTGCTCACGATCAACCTTCACGAAACCCTGCTACGTTTGCTGGCATGTTCGCTAGGCGAGTTTGGGGCGAGTTTCTTCGTTGTGCGAAGGATTCTTCGCTAGGCGAGTCTGGGAACAACATGGTTCGCTAGGCGAACAGTGCGATGACAGCAAAACTCAGCAATGTACCAGAACTTAAAATCACTCAAAAAGCCACACGATTCACTTCCCTAATACCCCAAAACACCCCTAAATCATCTCTAAGGTCTTACGGCGGTGAAGGCACAAAACCTACGGTTTATTAGGCCAATCTCGTATCAAATTCACGCCCTAAATCACAATTTCCCTACAACTGCACCCTACTCATTAGAATTACTCAATATATAATATTCCTATCCCTTTAAGGTCAGACAGGTTTAAATCATAGTTTTGGCCACGAAGGCCTAAGGTTTCCTGTTTCCCCAACAAACCACGATTAGATTCACTAATAAAAAGGTTTAGGCCACGAAGGCCAAAGATCATTATTTTTCATCTCAAACCTCAAAATCCTTAAACCTTAAATCAACCTTAACAAATTGAAACCTACACATAGAAAATCATGAAAGGAAATACTCCACATACCTTAATCGTTGATTTAAAACCTTCACAAATCCTTCAGGGAATCTTTCGAAACTTCTGCCTCCAATCTCCTCCTCAGAGCTTTAGCCTCAATTTTTTTCACGGTTAACAAATGAATCCTAATCCCTTCAGAAATCCCTTTTTGTTAAACCTAGTTTTGGGCCTCACAATTGGGTTTTTCCCATATTACCCTCACTAACTCCTCTTAATGTCCAATTTGCCCTTTTTTCACTTATATTTATTTTAATTAATAATAATAATAATAATAATAATAATAATAATAATAATAATAATAATATATACTATTAATTAAATAAATAACCCAAAAACGCACAACCCAATAATCCACAAAATCACCAAAAACACTAAAAAATGAATATTCTTATCTAAAAAATGAAATGAAATATTCCAATTAAATTTGGGGTGTTACAGCTCACATGTTGTTGTCGAAGACCTACATGTTGTAGTTGAAATGTGTTCTAGTATATAGTTGTCGAGTTGGGTCTTGTGTTAAGGATCCAATTATTTAACTTAGCTTGTACCCTAAGTTAGCTTGTAATGGATAATTGTTAAAAATCCCATTAATTTAGTATGTTAGGTTTTATTATAAATAGCATACTAGTCTCTCATCTTAAGGGTGGAAAATCCTAATTAGAGTGAGAGAGTTATTTGTTATTCTTGAATACTTGTAATTTGATTCAAAGAGAAAGTAAAGAATAGTTGTTATAACCAATTCTTGTTGTTTTTCCTTGTTAACTCTAACCCTTGTGTGTTTCTTGATCATAAAGAAATCGTTTATAATTTGTTTCTAAGGCATCAATTCACAATAAATTGGTGCGGTGAGCTTCGAAGAAGATGTCTTCAACAAAGTATGTGATTGAAAAGTTCACTGGAGTGAACGGTTTCAGTCTGTGGCGCTGGAAGATGAAAGTCCAACTGGTGCAGCAGAGTTATTTGGAAGCGTTAAAGGGAGAGGCAGCCATGAATGTTACATTAACGAAAAAAGAAAAGACAACCATGGTAAATAAAGACCACAATGCAATATTGTTGAGCCTTGGTGATAAGGTTCTCTGACAAGTATCAAAGGAGACTACAACATCAGGGTTACGGTTGAAACTTGAAAGTTTGTACATGACCAAATCTCTGGTGAATCGACTCTACCTGAAGTAAGCTTTGTATTCATTCAAGATGAGTGAAGACAAAGTATTGGCTGAGTAGTTGGATAGGTTCAACAAGCTGATTCTTGATCTTAAAAATATTGATGTGAAGATCGATGATGAAGATCAAGACCTATTGATGTTGTGTGCTTTACCCATATCACATGCTCACTTCAAAGAAACTCTCTTGTATGGAAGGGAGTTCCTGAGCTTTAAAGAAGTTTAATTAACCTTGTACTCTAAGGATTTAAACGAACAAAAGGAGCATAAAACTTTGAAGGTTTTGCCGTTAGGGGAAAATTCTTGCGAAAGGATGGTTAGTTCGACAAGAAGAAAGGTAAAAGTCAGCATAAGTCTTATAGTGGTGAGGCATCTAGTATTTAATATTATCATTGTAAGAAGGTGAGTAACACAACAAAGGTGTTCCCTGAGCTCCTAAAAGATCATGAAGGTAAGGATAATGGAAACACAACCATTATTCAAGATGACTTTGACTCATCTGATGTCCTTGTGGTTTCAAGAAATGACTCATGAAAGGAGTGGATTATGGATTCAGATTGCACTTGGCACATGACTCCAAATAGAAAATTGTTCGAGAAGCTATGTGATCAAGATGGTGGATCAGTGTTGTTGGGAAACAAAAAAGCTTGCAAAAGTACAGGTATTGGATCTGTGAGATTCAAACTCCATGATGAGTTAATAAGGCTATTGACTAAGTTAGGTATGTACCTGATTTGAAGAGAAATTTGATTTATCTTGGTGATTTTAATAAGAAGGGATATGTTTTTAAAGGAGAGAAAAGTATCCTAAGAGTCGTGGAGGGGTCGAAGGAAGTCTTGAGAGGCATGAGGAAACAAGTATTGTATACCCTTGAGGATGAAGTTGTAAGTGGTTTGGAGAATATTGCATCCACGAAACGTTTGTCGAAGACAGAAATTTGGCACATGAGATTAGGCCATGTCAATGAAAGGGGTCTGGTCGAATTGGGGAAATAAAATCTGCTTGGTGGAGATAAAGTTGAAAAGCTAAAATTTTGTGAACCTTGTGTACTTTGAAAAAATTTCATAGTGAAGTTCAACAAGGACAAAAAAAGAACACATGGATCCCTTGATTAAATCCATGCTGATCTTTGGGGGTCTGTAAGGTGTCTATAACATTCAAAAGCAAGGTATTTCGTATCCATAGTTGATGATTATTCCAAAAAGTTATGGGTATTCATCCAGAAGACTAAGGATGAAAATTTTGAGAATTTCAAAGGTTGGAAGACTCTGGTCGAAAATAAGACTGGCAGAAAGGTCCAGAGGTTGAGAACCACCAATGACCTTGAATTTTGCAATGAGGCATTCAACAACTTTTGTGTTGCCTCAGGTATTGCAAGATACAAAACCACTGCAGGTACTCCATAACAAAATGGTTTGGCGGAAAGGTTTAATCAAACTATTTTGGAAAGAGTTGGATACATGTTGACTAGTGATAGGTTAAAGAAGGTGTTTTGGGTTGAGGTTGTTTCAAAAGCAACATATCTGATAAATAGATGTCCTTCGACTATGTTAGATAGGAAGACACCTGAAAACATTTGGTCGGGACATCCACTAGATCTCGACAAACTAAGAGTATTTGGCTGCATGACCTATGCTCACATTAGGCAAGACAAGGCCGAACTTAGAGCTTTGAAATGCATGTTCATGGGATACCCTGAGGGAGTCAAAGCTTATAGGTTATGGTGCCTAGAGCTAGGTCACGAGAGGTGTATCACCAGTTGAGATACAATTTTTAATGAAGTTGAGATGACCTTCAAGAAAACTAATGTTGATGTTGAAAAGATAGAACAGAGAGAGATTCTTATTGAGGTTGAACATGTTGATGATGAATTACATACCCCGGATGAAATCGAAGAAGAAGAAGAAGCTGCTGTTGAAGATGAGGAAACTGATAATGACTACCTACTAGCAAGAGACAAGTCGAGGAGAGTTATCAAGCCACCTCAAAGACTTGGGTATGCAAATCTTACAGCTTACGCCTTAATCTCTGCAAGTGAGGTTTTAGACGAAGAACCTAAAGACTATATGGAAGTTATGAAGAGTCAAAATAAGACTGAATGGTTGAAGGCCATGGTGACGAGATGAAATCTCTTCATGACAACAACACATGGAAATTGATCAAGAAACCTGTTGGATCCAGGTTAGTCAGCTATAAATGGATTTTCAAAGTTAAGGAAGAAATCGAAGGAGTGACGTCGAAGAGATACAAGGTAAGATTGGTCGCTAGGGGTTTCACTCCGAAAGAAGGTGTAAACTTTAATGATATGTTCTCTCCTATTGTGAAGCACAAGTCCATTCGAATGTTGCTTTCCATGGTGGCACAGTTTGACCTTGAACTAGAACAGATGGATGTGAAGATTACGTTCTTGTATGGTGATCTAGATGAAACAATCCTGATGAGGAAAACTGAAGGGTATGTCGAAAGGGGGAAGGAAGATTATGTGTGCAATCTAAAGAGATCTTTATATGGACTGAAATAATCTCCTCGATAGTGGAATAGGAGGTTCGACAAGTTCATGGCATGCATAAGTTTCATTAGAAGTCAGTTTAACCACTGTGTTTACTTCAGATTTTGATCTGGTAGTTCATTTGTTATTTTGTTGCTTTATATGGATGATATTCTAATAGCAGACAACAATGTAGAAAATGTAATGAGGGTGAAGGATGAACTCAATAAGGAGTTCAAAATGAAGGATCTAGGAGCTGCGACTGGGATTCTTGGGATTGACATTCGAAGAGATAGAAATCAGTCGAAATTATGCTTATCTCAAGAGGCATACTGTCATACCCCAAATTTTACCCTTAGATTATTTAATATTTTGAATATCATTCTAGGTCAATCATTCTTGCATAACTAGCCGAGTTTTCAGACTATTGTTAGACGATGGCACGAATCTATAAGGGGGGAGGGAGGGGGTTGAATAGATCCCTTGCTTAAAACGAGTCGGCGCTACCAATAAAACTGGTTTTAAAAATTTGTTTAATTTACGGAAGCGGCCGAGGAAAAGATACCATATATAACGAACGGTTACTAGAAAACCGGATATGCGTTGAGCCTATGGAAATTGATAACGAGTACTGAGGATCACTACGCTAGTCACACTATCAATTTGATTTAGATCACTACTTGGTATGACTAGTTCCAATGCCTTAAAATGCCAACACAATAAATGGATAGCACACAAGGATTTTGGTTCAGACAATTTATCAAACACTTGGCGTGCGGAGCACTACACGTGAGTTCCGCTTTGAGTGAGTTGCTCTAGTTTCCTTGTACAATCAATGATTGTGCTAGAGTCAAAATCAATTCAGCACTTACTCAAAACAGTCATATATTTGATATAATTGTTTGCACTAAAATCATACAAATATTAAGCAATGTAAAAGCGTAAGGTAAAAGGCATAAGGATTTGTTGAGGAAGTTCCCCCGCCGTCCTCGCTTCGGGATACGTCTGCCCTTAATTCTAACAATAGAATTAAGACCTTATAATATAAATGTAACCTGTTGTAGAATCCTATATACAAGAATAGAATAACAATCAAACAAATGATCACCTTTGTTGTTGTAGATGTTATCTCCTCTCGCCCCTTGATTCGAGTCAAATCAAGTCCTTCGACAACTTGTGAATGAACCTCTGATTACAACTCTATGTTTGAACAACCTTCTGTCTTCAAACCTCATCCCAACTGATCTCAAACACTCGCATGTCGAACCCGAACCTCTCCTTCACAATCCTCCGATTACCGCTACTAGATCGACGGAACCCACCGTTCCTCGATCACCTTCACTCGGCTGAATATGTGTTGAGAAGACTCGTGCAAAAACCCCCAAATTCAGATAATCTTGGAGGACAAAACCCTAGAGGTTTTATTCAAGAAAAACCTATCAATTCCTCAACCCATACCGGATTACCCAATCAGCGGCTTCGAACGTTATCACTTCTAACAATGCATAATTCACAACAAAGATTATTGTGTGTGATTGTTGTGGTATGAAATGTAGAAGATAAAGATGATGAGAACTTGAATTGACACCTCTTTCACTTTTCTTGTTTTTCTAATTTGATTCAAAAATCATTGTGAAATGAAAAGAGTAACTGGATATTTATACCAGACAAAACTGTTATAACTGATAAAACCACCTTTCAAAAATAATAGACAAATAAGGAAATATGCAGTAAATAGTGAGCGGTCGACCCATGCAGAGTGCAGGGTCGACCTAAGCTAACCCGTGGAAAACAGACTATGTAAAATACACAGCCATGCATCAACCGGAACAAGGCATGCGTCGATGCATAGCCTGAATTCTCAGATAAGTGGAAATGCCAACAGTATGCGCCGACCGGTAGGTCGACCATACCTAACCTGAAGATAATGCAAGTTTGAGGCACCTATCATGAGTCGACCGGAGCAGAGGTATGGTCGACTCAAAGACCTGTAATTTCATAAAATGCCTAATTTGATGTTTTTGACACTCTTAGATGATACCTATAACCGACCAATGAGGTTTAACTTGTATGACACATATTTTAACAACACTAAATGCATTACTCAAGATATTTTGTGTAAGCAAATGAAACATGAGAAATAAGGTATGCTTATGCATTATGGTGATAACGCCAAACATTTATTCTTCCATGCGGCTAAGTTTTGACATCATCGAAACACGCATATCTAGTATATGAGGCTTTGCCCTCACAACTATCATTTTCTTTGTTTCGCTTGTGGAATTAGGGTTTGTTTCAAGAGACTTCAAAGGTTAGTAAATTAGGGTTTTGGATAGGCCATCCACCATTTAAGCTTTTAAGACGTGGTATTAGAGGTTTTCTTTTGAGTTGGATTTCCATTGTCTAGATGTTGTTTCTTTCGGTTATTGTACTCAAGTTTGAAGAAGAGGTGTTGGGTTTTCAATCGTCATGAGTAGTTCTTATCAGAGGTTTACCAAGGCACGACATCAGTTTCTCGGAATTTCCACAAGTGTGTCATTTGTTTAGGGTTTTATCAGTGGTTTGACTAGAAACATTTTGAATCAGGGTTTTGGTTCTCATCAAGTCATTTATTTCATCAGTGCACTCAAGGCAATAAAATTAGAGTTTCTCACCCATTCTGTTTAAGATGGGCAAGTGTCGATCAATTGAGTTTCGCTTGAGGTTAGCAGGTTGAGTGTGTATGCAGTGTTGTTTCGGTTCAATTGGATGTGACTTAATCTTGGTCAAATGAAGTGGTTTTTGCTTCATCTACAAGTCATTTGTGGCACAGGTTGTTTTGAAGATTGGTTCAAAATGAAGATTTTTACTGCCAAGTACTCAAGTAATCTGGACCAGATGGATTCATTTGTTGTGATGTCATTAATCATAAGTTTATTCGAGGTGGAATTTCTTTGATTCAATTCAAGATGTACGTCAGTGGATTTTTATGGTGGTTTCCCTTTTTATTTCCAGTTTTTCCTCCATTGCAAACCAATTCAATTCATCCAATAATCCACTTCTTTTTTTAATCCATTTCATTCCATATCCGTTATCCAAATTTGATTGTGTTTATCCGTTTTCCATTTCAATGTTTCAATTACCCATTCATTCAAATCTATTTTCAATCCTCCCATTTTTTATTTTAATCAAATTTTCAATATCCATGAAACCTATTCAACTTTTCAAGTTATCCATCTTTACATTTATTTTGTTCATTTATCCAATTAAATTCATTCCAATTTCCTTTCAAAATTTTGATTCAAGATCCAATTCTCATTTTCTTTTTAATTCCTTTTCAAATTCAAATTCAAATCAACAAAATTCATCACATCGCTAAAGCCCATTGTCCATACCATTACAACAAAATTCAAAAAGGCCACATATTCATTTTAATTAAAAACAAACTTCCAAAGCCCATTACTTAAGAAAACATTACAAGAAAAAGATCAACAAAGACTAAAGATTCCTACGCCAAAACCTGTACCACGAAGCTCCAACATCCTGCAACCTTAACCAACAAAGCCACGTGCCATCCGTACAACAACAACGCCGACTTCACATTCTGCACGAGACAAACATCACTACACAACAAAACCTTCAATCCAAAATAAACCAAAACCAATATAACCTACAAACCTCTGCATCAACAACTTTCACATCATGCTACACGACAAAACAAACACTGATGATACTGCCATACAAACCTGGAATTGAGAAGGACGTGTCAACAGAATAAAATAAACTTTGGATTCTTAAAAGAAGGATAGACAAAGAATAAAGGAGGACCAAAAAAAGTTTTCAATTCAAAAAGAAATCTTAGAATATTAATTATCATCACAATAACTTCATAAAAGTGAAAAGACCCCTTTAAAAAGAATCACAATCTAAAAACCTCACCCTTAAATTTTTGCATATACAACAATAGAGACCCCTGTAAAACTTACTCGCCTTACTCCCTTCAACTTCTACAAACCCTCACCTGAAACCCTACAACAAACCGCACCATCTTCTTCACTTAAATCCATCCCACAACAATACAACCCAAACTCCTCATTCCCTTCATCAAAGAACACAACACAAACTCATCCTTCTCCCCACAAATCCTTCATTACAACACGTACTTCACACATATTTCCTCACAAAATAGAAAATAACACAACAATAACTCAATCCACCATCTTTCAACAACACCGTGAATCCGTCATTTCTGTCTCTCGTCGTAGAGAAAGAGTCACGGAAGGAAGCAATATTAGAGGAGATGAGGTTGATCTTGATGTAGCCATGCGAGGTCGAGATGAAGTAGCGAGGAAGAGAAATGAATAAAAAATGGAGGACCTCTCATATGAGGTCGTATTTCTTTTCTACGTTGTCGTTTTCTTTTCTTTTTTCTTCCGTTATTTCTGATTTAGGTTAATTTATGAGACCCAACTGGATCATCTTTAGATTCGGTCCGTCCTCCCTTTCCTTGGGCCTGCTGTATTTTTTTGTCTAGCCCATTGTATCACTCTTCATGCCTTTTTTTTATTATTAGTTAAAATTTTGCTTAAAACATTACTAGTAACTCTTGTTAATCTTAATTAATATTTTTGTTAATAATATTAGCTAATACTTTGTTAAATAATCTTTTAACTTTTATTTTGGTTAATAATTTTTATTAATAATCTTTGTAAATATTTTTGTTAATCATTTTGTTAAACATTTTAGTTAATACTCTTGTTAATCATCTTGTTAAAAAAATTTGTTAAATAGTTTTTATATGTTTTAGTTAATTATTTTGGCTATTGATTTTGTTAATATCATTTTTGTTAATATTGTTTATCTTAACCTATAGTATTTTATATTATTTAGTTACTTTTAATTTTCAATATTTGGTTTTAATTAGTTTTTTTAGGAATGTATCTTCCTATTTAATTTATTCGTCAAGACAATAAAACTCAATATTTTCTAATCATTTCACACTCATGTTTAGATTTTAAGTATTTAGAATTTATTTTTGATCATTTAGATTTTTAATTTCTATAATTTTTTTTTACTACTAACTTGTGATTTCTTTCCTTGATGATACTTGTAATATTTCTTGATGAAATCTTGTGAATGACTTTCTTGTTTCTGTCATGATTTTGATGCCTATTTTGTTCGATGATCTCTTTTCCCAATTCTAAAGGAAAGGATTCCCTGTTGATTGTCATGTCATGCTTAGGAAAACTTTAGATCTTTCCCTTTTAACAGAGCCTTAGGATTAGAGTCATCGCACTCTGTTTGAGTGTCCTGCCACATACACTTACCTCTCCCATTGGAACCTTGATCATTATCAAGTGTTTGTAACCCGTAGTTAGGTGAACTACATACACTTTGATTCCTCATTCCCTAATGAGGGTACATAGGCACTAGGATCCCTATCCTTGACGAGCTCACTAACAACTAGCCAGCCCTAGTTAGGTGAACTACAAATGCTCTAATTCCATCTTAGTTAGGATACATAGGCACGAGATGCGATGTCTTAGCGAGCATACTTTGTATATACCCTAGGTCTTTACCTTAGCACTAACTTTAGCATAACACAAATACTAACAAGAGATTCGTGTAGAGTACTACAGATACTTAGAATGCTAGCACTTTCCCTAAGTATAACCATCCCCCGAATCTTAGATCTCTTTGCTTCGTTCTTACATTGCAATTAGGATTTTTGATATTTACCCTTTCCTTTGGATAAATCAAATTTCGGTGGTGAATATTAAAATATTTGTGATTCAAGTTAATCAATAGCTTGATATCTGATTCTCACTGCAGCACATACCTATAAAAGATTCTCGAAAAGTTTGGTATTGTCGCTACTGCGAAAAAGGGAGCCGGCAGAGGACAGAAGAGTCGCCACCGTTCGTTATGTATCCCAAAGAGAGGGAAAGGAAACGATTGGAGAAAACCTACGAAAAAGGGAGAAGACAAGTCATCGCAACCAAATCTTGGGTCCGGGAGTCGGTTGCGCAAGGGGAAGGTATGAGCACCCCTCACATCCGTTGTACTCAACGGGATCCATGCTTGTTGTCTAAACAAAAGGGTGTTAAACTATCTAAGCTACATGTTCACGGGGACAAAAGAAAAGAAAAGAGACACGATAGAGCATCGCCACTCTATGCCTACGTATTCCCTCGTGCAATGGGAAAGTCAGAGTCAACGTAGTTCGGAAAACTACGGGTGAAGATGGGGAAGGTTGCTCACCAAGACATCGTCGTCTTGTGCCTACGTATCCTCATCTGATATGAAAAATCAGAGCAAAGGTAGTTCGGGCTGACACGACCACAAATTGGTTCATGTGTTTTAACTGAGTAGGGTTAAACCTTCGTTCTAGCAATTAGGTGTATGCTACTCGACCATTGGAGACTTAGGCGTTACCTGTTTGCGGTAGAACCAAGAGTTAACAACACTATCTTTATGAAAATGATTTTCCATTAATCCCGAAGGATAAAAAGGGTCTGATGTTTTTGTTTTTGTATTTTTTAAAGACAAGAAGTGAATTGAATTATGATTTGTAACTCATGCTGCACTAAACACTATGACTTGAGAGCGAATGCGTCACATATCGCCCAAAGGGAATACGCTAAACACTCTAGACAGTTGAGAGGAGGCCCCCAAGCCATTATTCCTCAAGTACTTAAGGCTCGTAGCGTACAACACATGTTATCCTTTATTAAGTGTTTTGAATTTGTTTAGGAGATGAGAAGAGAAAGACACAGACTAAGGGGAAACTGGACCCTAATGTTGTCATACACAATGCTCCTAAAGTTGGGATGAAAGGGAAAGAACTAACCTAATGTTATCATGAAAAGGATTGAACACCTAATGTCTCTCCTACTCCCATCTTAAACAGAGGGACTAGGAATCCAAAGGGGATCATGGCAAAGGGCCAAGTAAACACTAAACAACTCAATCACAGATGAAATGAGAAATGAAAGGAAATTGACTTAAACAAGTCAAAGACAAATGCAAACATGAAATGCAAGGACACAAAGAAGAAATACGACTCAAAAGATGCAACAAAATGAGGCATAAAACTCCAACCAAAAGGACTTAAACAAGTCAAAAAAAGAGTGAGATGAAATGGGAGAAGTAAACTCCTATAACCATTCAAACATCAATCACTAAGAGAAAGATGCAAACACAAAGAAAGGAGGGAGGAAAAAGTGTGGGGCAGCCACCACCACAAGCACATCTCAACCATGACATTCTTTGGACTCAAATAAAACAATGCAAGCAAAGTAAGCAAACAAGCACTAATGTTCATGACAAGTTCAAAGTATACACAAATGACACCAAACTATCATGAACAAGTGATAAACCACATGGGGCAGAAGTGGAACTCAAAGGAAGTGATCCAAATTCAAGCAACAAACAAGAAGCAAAGCACAATCACAATCATAGGAAGTGAAGGAAACAAGGTCCTAACACAATCTCAACACTTAAACAAGTGGAGAAGCATGATTCACAAGTGACTTGTGATGCAAGTTAAACATGTAAATGACCTCTAACAAGCAAGGCAGCACCTCAACCATGTCAACATGAGTTATCAAGGCTTAAGAGGTGCTCAAGGGATCACTCATGATCATATCCCAAGGATTAGGTCAAAACTAGCATGCATAAACAAACCTAAAAGTAACTTGACTTGCAAGATTCACTAAAATTAGGAAAAATCTTCAATAAATGCCAAATAAAACTTTCAAGCAAGCTTGATTAACCTAGAAACACCATGCAAAACCTCGTATGCAAAATCAACTCAAGGCACCATCAAATAAATCCAAGAAGGAATGATGTTCCACCTTATCGAGTGCATGACAAAGCTTAACAAAAACCAAATGAAAACAAAATGAACCATGATCATGAATACTTCAAATCAACCCTCAAAACTTCCTCAATCCATCACCTAAGTGGGAGAGAAAGTTTGGTCCTTGGGGATTTATCATTGAGGTTCAAATAGTCCATATAAAATTAAGTATACACCATAAAACCCATTGAATTGTAAATTCAATTAAAAATAATAAAAATAAATGAAAAATAAAATAAAAATAATGAAAAATAACTTAACACATTAAAATATCAGAATACGATTTTTGGGTATTTTTATGACGTTTGGAATTATTTTAAAATAATTAAAATATAAACAGCAAACAAATAAAATAGAAATAACTTAAACCAAATGAGGGGGTGTACTAGCAAATTGAAATGAACTAGCAGTTAGTTAACACGCGCAAATGGGCCAAAAGTGGGGGGCGTGGAAAGCAAATAACTTAAGCCCATTCACTTAATGCTCAGCAACACCAAAAATGAAAAAAAAAAACGAAGCAAAAATCCCCGTTTTACTTAAACACAATCAGCAACCACAAAGCCCTAGACTTGCCACATCATCATCTTCTTCAAATGTCTCAAACAAAAACCAAGCATGCACGATAATGCAACTGAATGGAACCCTCATCTTGCCATCACCATATCTCTTCACTGCCTCCATGATTTGCAACGATCCAAAGACCAAAAACGCTCTTCACAACATAAGGAACACACTCATACCAACTATATCCATTATAGAACACTCTAAAGCATTGAAAAGTTGGCTTAAAGTCACGGGTCCAAATGCAAACTCGACTTATAACTCAAGCAAATAACAAACAAGAACATGGTAATAACTTCAAGAACTTCACAAACCAAGCATGACCATGAATATCACAACTTGAATCAATGCAAACATGAGCAGAAAAGGAGTCAAGTTCAAAACTGCCCCTTTCACATGAGTTGAAGCTTCACCAAAGGCTGTAGAATCACTCCTTGATGCTTGAGAGGGCTTTGGCTAAGGTTGAATGGCTTTGTGAGCTCCTTAATCCTCAACACGATTTTGGACAGTTGGAAGACAAAGTGTCCACAGTGGTTCTTTTATGCAAACAGAAGCAAGAGAATGTTGTGGTGATGATGTTTTGATGAAGAGTTTGTGGAATGGCTCAGTGAGGAGAGAGATTCGAAGGTTTTTTCAGAGGTGGCCGAATATCCAACTATGGTGTTCTTTCTTAAATGGAGGTTAGGGTTGTGTTTTTGCTGCTGAATGAACCCCTCTTGCCCTAATGCTTATTTTTGCCTTTTATATGTGGCCTCTTTGTGGCTTATGGAAAAATTACCATGGTTAATTTTTGGAGTGAAAATCACCATGCAAGGAGAGAGACACGAGTTGCTTTAGAGCTGTGTACTATGGTAGAGCAAAAATGGTTGCTTTTGTCTATGGCTGCAAGCAACATAATGGAGGGAGCATGGTTGTGACAGTTTTGTTCTTATCTTGTCTTGTTTTGGTAATGCAATTTGAAAATGGAGCAACATGGTACATCATGTGTTTGGCTTGTTTGGGTAATGGTTGGTATGCTCCACATACAAGTTCATGTGCATGGGATAAGGATTTAACAAGGCTATATGGCGGATTAACAAGAACATGCCAAAATATCACAGATTTCATGCCTTGAAACAAAGTTCAAACCATCAACTTTGAGACAATGAAACTTAGTGCACAAAACTCATTTTGTTTAGATTTTGTGCTCAAATGAAAGAGTGCGTGGCATAGAGCAATTTTGATGTTGGTGAAAGTTCCATTGTGTGATTGGAAGATCATGAAAAGTAGGCTTGAAAAACAATGCATAAAATTTGCCTAGGTAACTTAGAAAAATTTCTATGTTATGGATTTTGAACTATTTTTCTCCAACTTTGAACCTTCATAACTTGAGCTCTACAAATGATGTCAAGTACTTCTAGAACTTTTTGGAAAGCTTGGAACAAAATCTACAACCTTCATTTGGGACAAAGTTTCTTTTGACATCAAGAAAGTGCTGAAAATTGGCTTGCAAAAGAGGTGCAAAAATCTGTCCAATCTTGCCAATGTTGAAACCATTGAAAACCCTAACATTGATCCATCATAACTTGATCTCCAAATATCATATAATGATGAATAGGTACTCAAAAGAAATCTTGAAATAAAAGGAACAAGTTTGATGTTGGACAAAAGTTCATTTGAAACCTTGATCATGGAGAAAAATGGCCTTGAAGATGGTTGATTCAACCATGAAACTTTCCATAAATGGAAAGTTTCTAAAACCATAATTTCCCAAAATGGCAACTTTTAATATTTCTTGATTTTTCATGATTCCCTTGATATTTCTTGATCAAATTCCATCCATTGTCCATATTGAACTTGAGGAACATGATCTTGACCTCAAAAAGTCAGGACTTGACTTTTACACTGCACAATTGACTTTTCCCCAAATCTCTTGATTTTCAATTGACTGATCAATTGAAGCTCTTATGATTAAAATTGATGATCAATCTCCCATCCCCAAACACCTTAGGACATATGGAAGACCATGGAAACAAGTTTTGCTCTAAGAAACAAGTTTAGTCTGATTAAAAGTGAAACCCTAATTTCATCCTTTATGCCTAAGCATTGTGCAGATGAACTGAGTGACTATTCCAACTCCACAATAACCTCTGAGGTACTCAACAAGCTTCTACTATAACACCCAAATTTAATCGGAATATTTTAATTATTTAATTGAGAATATTCGTATTTTTGTGGTTTTCGGGGGTTTTGTGGATTATTGGGAATTATGCATTTTTGGACTATTTATTTAATTAATAGTATACTATATGAGAATATTTGTATTATTATTGATTAAAATGAATATAAGTGAAATAAGGGTAAATTGGACATTATGAGGAGTTAATAAGGGTGTTATGGGAAAAACCCAATTGTGTGGCCCAAGTCTAAGTTTGACAAAATAGAATTATGAAGGTTTAGGATTCATTTTGTTAACCGTGAAAAGAATGGAGGCTAGAGCTCTGAGGAGGGAGAAGTGGAGGCAAAAGCTTCGGAAGATGCCGGGAGATAACCGTGAAAGCTTTGAATCGGCTAAGGTATGGGGAGTATCGTTGTTCATGATTTTCCATGTATACCTTTAGATGTGTTTATGGTTGGTTTAAATTTAAGGTGTTTTGGGTTGAATGGGGAAATTGGGGGAATCGATTATAGGACTCCGAGACTATGGCTTATGGTATGTAACACTGAATATTTGAGATGAGAAAGGGAAATCTTTGGCCTTAGGCCAAAACCTTGGATTGTTATATGTTTGACCCTGTAGGAATAGGAATGTTCAAATGTGAGTAACTCTGATGCACTCAGAGCAATTGCAGGAAAATAGTGATTTAGGCAGTGCAAATGTTGCCGGATTGACCTAATAAACCATAGATTTTGTACCGTTATCGCCGTATGACTTTAGGGATGATTTAGGGATGTTTTGGGGGCATTGAGTAAGTGAATCGTATGAGTTTTTGGGTAGAAATCAGTTCTGGTCGTAGCAGGTTTTTGCTGTCATCTCGCTGTTCGCCTAGCGAGCATGCCAGCGAAGGTTCGCTACAGACTCGCCTAGCGAGCAAGCCAGCGAATGTAGCCGAGTTTCGCGAATGTTGATCGTGTGTAACGATGCCTTGATGTTTGATTCTGAGATTTCTGAGATGAGTTAACATGAGTATGACAGTGAGGAATTATGTGATTGATAGGCGATAGCGTGAGGATTACCGCGAGTGTAATTTGATGAATTAATATGAGATAAGATGGGGTAGTATTATGAATTAATATGTGATAATATGTGGTAATATGATGGGCTAATATGAGGATGACTATGATGCAAATATGTAATTATTATGATGAATTATATGAAAATTTCCATGATGTATGATGATGATGATTATTATTATGACGAATTATGTGATAATATGAGATATGATGATTTATGTGATGATGATGATTATTATGATGTGTTGTGATGACATGATGAATGATGATTATTATTATGATGAGCTGTGATGACGTGATGTATACATGATGACATGATGATTTATATGACTTGATATGATGATATTACCATGACTTTGATGAATTATATGATGACATGAGATATGATGATGATTAACATGATGATGAATATGATTAATGATGATGCACCTATGATGTTATATGAGGATGATTTGTGACGTGTGCATCATGCATTCATGTGCATCCGGACTTCGGTTCAGGACCTCGATTACTTTGGCTTCAATCCCATTGTGTGGATGTGAAGTATTTTGATGTGCTCCGGTTCTCAAGTAGAATTGATCCTATTGATGGGGATCTATGGAGGGTTGATGGCCCAGTGTCCATCGCACTGTGATGATTGGTACCACATGCATGGAGTCAATGTTGCATTTGCATTTATGAGCCTTTGTGTATAAATTATGACGTTGTGGCCTTTGAGGCCTATTGAAAGATATGAATGTGTTCAATATGAATATGACGCCGTTTATGCATTAATTGTTATACATTGATTATTATGAATTGTTTTACTCACCCTGCTTGTTTGAATGTTACTTCCATGTGGGTAACGTGCAGATGACTAGTGTCGCGGTGAAAATCGGATAACAAGCTATTAATGAGATTGAATCTTAATTCATTACAACCGAATTTTGATTTGTCCAAAGGAAGGGATAAAGATCGAAATTCCCACAATGCAATGCAAATGCAAGGTTAGAGAGTTTTAAGTTCGGGGGTTGGTTAAACTTAAGGAAGGTACTAGCATCCTAAGTTTCTGTAGTACTCTACAGGAACCTCTTGTTTTATGTTTGTTTATTGCTAAGTGTTTATCTGCTTCATGGTTGAAAGACCCTAGGGGTTTATTTCTAAGTATACTCGATAAGATGTCGCATCTTATGCCTACATATCCTTACGGGAGTGGAATCAGAGTATTTTGTAGTTCCCCTAAAGGATTTGAGGAGTTCTTTGACTGTGGTCAAAGTTCCTACGGGTTTAAGGTAGTTGATTGATTGATTTTAGGAGAAGAGATGCGTTGTCATTTTAAGGGAGATTTAACCGCCACAAATTGTAGGAAAATAGTCTTTGCATCATCTTAAGAGAAGGGCTCAAGTACTCGGATATGGATCGACGAGGTATGCCTCTATCTCTCTTAAGGAAAAGTTCCTATGGTATTGATTGTAATTGATGTGGGGTGGAGATTCTATCTCGCTTAAGATGATTTGGCATCTTTCTCTAATGTGTTTGAATATTAGTATTGAGTTGTTTGTTTTTTCTAAGTTGTAAAGGAAGTCCTTCCTGTGGGGTAGGATCTGTCCTAAAAGATCGACTTGAATGGGATCAAGGATCATGGGAGTATGATGCAAATGATGTGCACTACACACAAGTGTTGACTTATGTGTAGGTTTTTCCTTTGGACAGAATGCGATGCGATAAAATAAATTGCGATAATGTAAATTGCGAAAAATGTAAAAGCATACACACGCATGAAAGCGCTGAAGTGTGTGAGAGTGAATAGAATAAAAGCGGATAACGTAAAACACGCGTACACATGAAAGCGCTAAGTATGGACGTGAATTGTGTATGTGAATGTGCGGAAGCGTGCACGATTGGATTACTTTACGATGTTGATTGATTTTAAGGGGATTAATTTTAAGAGAAATAGTTGTATTAGATTATATGAATTGATTTATGAGAAAATATTATATTAGTTTGAAAATTGTAAGTGAATTTTATTTTAAGGAGAATGTTTAATTAAGTTGGTGAGATTAATCTTAGAGAAAAGTTGTATTAATTGAGATTGATTTAAAGAGAGGTTAGTTTTTATTTTAATAAGACTTAGATGTGGAATTACTTAAATTCTAAAGGGTGATTTTATTACCTTATGAATATATGAAGAGATTTATTTTATAAAATGTATAATTACATAAAAGGTTAATTTAATTAAGAAAATGTTTTACTAATAAAAGGTTTTGGTTAGATTTCTTATTAAAAGGTTTAACAAGTAAATTAATTAGATTATGAAATGATTTTCTATTAAATAAAAAAATAGTTTCTTTTTATTAAATAGAAACAAGTTATTAAATTATTGAAAAAAGATTTATATTAAAAATGAGTTATGTTTATTTAAAAGTTATTAAGTTATATAAAAAGCAAAAGGATTAATTAAACGAATTACTAATTATTTATTTTTTATAAAAAGATTAAGGATTAGATTATCGGTTAATTTAATTAAGGTGATTAAGGTGGTTAAGATGTGTTTAACGGTGGGGATTAGTGGTGTGAGTGTGGTGATTAGTGTTGTGAGTGTGGTGTGTGTATGTACGTGATGTGTGTATACTGGATTAACAAGTTACAACAGGTAAAAAACAAAATAAAGTAAAAACCCTAAATCCCTTTTCCCCCCAAATCACGATCGGTTTCTCCTTCTTCAATCGATCCATTAGCTCCGAGCTTCTTCTTCGTTTTTTATGGTGGACCTGTAAACCGACAAACACAACACATATCAAATGAGTCTAGGCAAATAATTTTACCCAGAAACCGCGAGGGTTCGGTGGCGATGGTGGCGGATTCGAGACATCGAAGGTTGAAGCGGCACCGACGTCAATGACTTTCTTCGAGACTTGAAACGGATAAGCCTTCTTCTTCACTTTTTTAGGTTACGAAATTTTAGGGTTTCTCTTGTGGTGGTTAGGAATTCCTCCTCTTCTTCTTCGTCTCACGTCTCTCCCTTTATATAGGCTTCAAGTGTGCTGAAAAAAATCTGATTGAGACCGTTTTAAGTGCTGATTGAATTTGATTTGGGATTTCCTGATTGGGATGAGTCCAATTTGAAAACATTCCCAATTCATCTGATTACTATAATGAGCCATTTAATTGACACTTCAATCCTTGATTTTCTATGATTTGATTTGATTTATGAATAGGATATTCTATTATTCCATGAATATTCTTTAACGGTTATTTTGCTGACTCTGAGGGTGACCTGGCAGGTGTAGGTGGCAATGGTTTTGGGCCAGGGGAGGAATTAGTAGCCCAGAGAAAAGAATAAGCTTGCGCCTGGTGGGAGCTTCCATGGAAAAATTTGGTGATGAAGAGCAGCAAATGCGAACGTTCTCTTCGTGCAGGGTATATTTCTTTTCAATCCCCTCTCTGTTCGTATGGTTTCTTCTTCAAACTGATGCATATTTGAACATCTTCCCTTTTCATGTGTTTGATGATGATTATCTCTTTGCTGGATTCGTACATTAGTGCTCTGCTGGCTTATGGTCAAGCTCTTCTTCATAGAAAATCTGAAGATGCTCAATGGGAGAAAACATGGTTAAAGCCGGATTTACAAGCTTCCACTTGTCTTGAAATTCTAGACTTCACGGTTGCATCCTCAATAAGTGAAACGTAAACCTCCAGGTTTCCAATCTGTCTTATACGTTAACGTATGCACACGACTCCACAGTTTTGCACCAATTCCACTATCGTTTTGTTTTTATTTGGCAAAGACTTGCCTGATATAGTGTCAATTTATGATCTAGAGGTTGTCCTTCAAGGTAAAAATCAGTTTGCGAGCAGCTTTGTTGCTACAAGATGAAAGATGCTCTTTTTCTAGTTTTGAGTCTGGTTCTGCTACAAAATGCATTTCTTCTTCCGCAACGTGAATTCTAGAAGAAGATGACTCCACAGCATTCCAATTGACTGCTTGAATTTCATCAAGTTAGGAACTTGTTTGATGGCAGGTTTGCCCATGAACAGTTGGCCTCAGAGGTCCAGCAGTAGGCCTGGAGGAAATCTTAACTGCCCTCTTTTGTTTTTCTTGACAGGTTTTGCGGATAAGTCGAGTAAAGCTTCCTTTTTTACTTGCTTATGTTTCAGATTATTTGAAAGTGGCGAGATTGATTATGGCATCGTAGCAGGTCTGCACTTGGTAGGGATACGTGAGCAAGGTGGCATGGTATTCTTGGCCTTCTCCGAGATATTACGGATTGTTCCTTCTTCCGAAAATGTCTGGTTTATGTTAGGGATTGGTGTCTGTTTTAGTTTAGTCATGTTGTGAAATTCTCATATGTGAATTCTTCCTCATAAGTTTTGGCTCATGATTGATTTTGGTGGAGATGTTGGGTAGGGGAACTATGCAAGCGGAGCTTTTAGGGCGACAAACAATGTCAGACTAAGTCAATTGTGTTATGGTTCTGATCTTCACAAGAGAATATCACTGTGTTGTGAAGGGTCAAGGCTAAGGTCAGAATCATGATCATAAGTTGAAGGTACAGAAGTTGTGTGAGGAAGCGTGTCATTTTGATTATTTGTAGGTTGGTAGCTAGGATGGTGTTGGTAAGAAAAACTCTGCTCCAAAAATTAGTTCAGCAAAATAGGATAGAATTTATTATGTGTTCTTTGTGCTTGAGTTTTCTACTTCAAATTCAATCATGAGTACTGTTGCAAGTTGTTCTAAGTTTCATATCCTTCATCGTGAATGCAGGTTACGGAAGTGGAAGCTGAAGCCGTTGGCGAGTAATAAGGGTGCATTCTTCAAGTGTGCTGCTGTTTTTTCGAAGACGAGCGACACTCTTGGAGATGCGGCATCCTTGTGGGGGAAACCGTTTGTCAAGCCACTAAATTTTAGTCTTAGAAGATGGCTGGGCTGTTGTAAAGGCGTCGTGCTTGCTACTCGGTAATTTCATGATCTTGGAATAACACAGTTCTGTTTCATTAGGATTTGGCATACTTAACACTTGAATTGTTTTCACAACTAACAGGCAAATCTTGGGAGATATCTTGTGGTCTAGCATTCGTCAAGATGTTAACTAGGAGACCTGCTACGCCAGAGGCAATATCACTATTTCGTAAAGAATGAGTGTGCCGCATCCGTCGCCGAATTGAGTCTTACTTCTTCTGATCAAATACGGTATTAACCTTGGGTAATGTCGTGATTACCAAAGACTATAACTATCCTTAATTCCTTTCCATAATATAATAACTCTTTTATTATTTGTCCTTTCAGATTTGCAGTAGAGATGGTCAAAGGTCACGAAACGCACGGTCGAAACTCCCTCTGTGGCATAGAACAAGTTGCAGACAGGGTTGAGGTTCATCAATGGTTGACGACTGTAATATCAACAGATCTAAAAATAGGGATATACTTGCATCATCTGTATGTGACTCAGCAGCTCCAATTTTTAGAAGATTTGAAATTACATCCTGCTTAGTGCATTAACTGATACCGGCGATCATTGGACTTAGAACGAGCATCAAGTTTATTCTTCAGAATTACTTCAATATCAGTAGGAAGAAAAAAAAACCAGTATCGGATTCGTTGGGCGCTTGCGTTTTGAATACGTTCCAAAGAGGTTGTAGGAGTCATGTTCACCAAGCTGGCAGCGAGGAACCGAAATCCAAACATTTTCGTGACCGTTGTGGGAGACAGTTCAACTGATCTTGATGTAATCTCGCATTCCTTCACAGCGGTTTTAGATATTAGGAACTTGAGCCCAAAAGTGATTAGGACCATTTTGTAATTGTTAATAAATCAAAAAGAAAGGGAACTGTCTTTGTGCTAGTAATGATTGGAAATAGACAAGAAACGTATGGTTGAAAACTTGGACCGTCTTGGTGTGTCGTATTCCCTTGTATCAATAATTATCATAATATCATGTAGCTTAAAGTGTATGTTGGGGCTCATGTATGCCAGTAACCGCTTTTGCATTTGGAAATTATTTGCATCTTATAAATTTCTTATTTTAATTTTGTACACTTCGAGGATGAACTTCGGAATTATTTCTTGTAACCTTGAAGCCTTTGATATCTTATTGAATCACTTAATACACTTGGATAGATCTTCTTTAGATTGCTTATTTGTTCGTAATGACAACATTTATTTGGATGTAGAATGGTGAGCTTGTATTGAAGAATTTATCAATGAAGCGCGTGCCAAAGTTAACTTGAACATTGTTGCCAAAGATGACTATATAAGCCTGAGTTCGAAACATGAATCTTTTAATGAGGTCCTTAATTGTGAGGTTACTGAATATCTGAGCCTGTAACAAATCCTTCCATAGATTTGAAAATGACTTAAGAATGCGAACTTCTGATTCGTAAATTCTTGAGTCTACAACCTTTGAAATTTATGCACCTGCACACACTTGTTAGTGAAAATAACATAAATATGAAATAATGTAAGAGACGCATAAAGGAGGTGATATCTTACGGTAAAAAATTAGGGTGCAACAACTAGGTTTAGCCGTGGACGCCGTTGAGGACTTTTGAAGTGTCAAGTTGTTAGCCTTCGGTTAACTTAGAGGGTCTTGCTCTGATAGTGTAACATCGGGTTGGGGTTTATGTTTTACTTGAGTTATTTTGATTATCTTTCCGTATAAGGAAAACTTTGGATATGCCTTTTGAGTTCTGCTGCTTTGTGCAAATTGATGTATTTTGAGAAAACCCATGTGTTATGGAGCATTGACTTATTTTGATGACTTTGAGGAATGTACGCCCTTTTAGCGGCTTTTTGATGAGATTTATTTATTCACTCTGATTTCTGTGTTATTTTGCCTTAATATTTTTGGGGTAGAAAAAGGGTGTTACATTAGTGGTATCAGAGTAGGTCGGTCCGTCCGACCAAGTTGTCTAATGTTGTTTGTTCCCTTGTATGCGACATGTGTGTAAAAACACTGTCGGTACACGTTTGTTTTCTAAACTTTGTCTGCAGATTGTGGGAATGAAATAAGTGAGGGAGAAGCAGTGCTTCTCCAGGACGCTGCAAGTGGGAAGTGGCGGCTCAGTGTGTGGTTGGACGCTCTTATAGTTTGGTAAAGATGGTTTGTACCCCATCATGATTTTCGGCTATCTATTGACAAATTGAGGAACTGATCAGCCTTAATCTGTTGTTGATAGTAGATAGGGTCATGTTAGATGGGATAGACGTGTCTTGCAAGCTTAGGTGGCGTCAACAGTGAATTGTTTTGAGTTAAGCTAAGTGCTTAAGAATTGTTTTGACGAGTCAGCGCAGGACGGTGTTGAGGTGTTTAATTTTGATGGGAATTTCAAGTGTTAATGAGAGTGGGGAAGTTGGTGGTTTGACGATTAATTGTGGTTGTCTGGAAGTTATCCTGACAAGATAATGATATACAGCCAGGACGTGAAGTGGATTTGTGATCGACTTAGTACGGAAACTAGTCCGAGATTGAGAGCTCCATATTATATGTCTGTTTGGATGGTTAAGGAATTAAATTGTTTGAGTAGTTTTGAGACTTGTGTCTGGTGTGTGTGCTAAGGCAACGGATTGTGAGGTCGAGTATATTAAAGGTGGACAATGATTTCATGTGATTATTAGGGAAGCCAGATGTGGAATGCAATATTGGTATAACTGGGTTTTAAAATATTTAAAAAATTAGAAATGTGTTGAATAGCTTCCTTAGTGTGAAATTGTTGTTGTACGTCGAATTCCGAGATCACAACTTTTTACAGAATCGAAATCAGACACCCGGAAGTCATGTAACGGTCGAAAATAGGATTTCGTGAAGGTGAGAAAATACTTAGAAGGGGGGGGGGGTTGAATAAGTATGAAAGATTAAGACTAAAAAATAATAACTCAATTATTTTTATCCTGGTTCGTTTAAAACAACTACTCCAGTCCACCCTTCCTAGAGTGATTTGCCTTTCTCAACAAGGACTTAATCCACTATTTAATCAAACAGATTACAATAGTAACACCTAAGAACAACTGTTCTTAGTCTTCTCAAGAGCTACTGATTCCAACTGAATCCTCTCAAGGAAAACCTTTACAATCAATGTAAATCAAATACAAGAGTATTAATGCTTCTATAAAGCTTTTATCACAATAGTGATTTTTCTCTTAAGTTTAAGTACAAGAAATTCTAAGAAGAATATGAAAGAATGAGAGCTTTGAATAATATGATTTATTTTCAGCAAATTGTGTTACTGAAGAATTTGGTGGAGTCTTCCTTTTATAGGCAGCTGATCCAAGGATGCTGAACGTTGAGAAGAGTGTCCCAAAAGGTCTGAGCCTTTTTGTCTTCACATCAAGTGACCTTTCCTAGAAGTAGAAAGCACAGAATAATCCTTTTTGTCTGTGTTCTTGTGTCTAGCACAAATGAGGAAATAAACGTTTGATTTACTCCAACGGATATAATCTTTGAATATATCTTCTTCAGTTTTCAGCAAGTTCTTCAGAATCTAAATGAGTCAGAGTCTTCTAATGATGTTCAGAACCTTACTGTATCAGAGTCTTCTGCAGCATGTGTGCTTTCAGCGTGTTGATCATCAGAGCATATTTGTCACAAAACTTCAGTACTTGGCAGCTTTAGTACTTTCAGAAACTTCTGTAGAAAATATGCTTTGAGAAACTCTTCATACAATATTCTTCTTTGCTTTAGATGCTTCTGACTAGCTTCAGAATCTTCTGGAGCTTCTTGCTTCAGATCCTTCTGGAGACTACGCTCAGGATCTTCTGTAAACAGCAATCAGAATCTTCTAATGAGTGCATCTGGCGCTTCAGAGTCTAGATAACTTCTTGTATACAATTCAGATTTGCTTCTAGAGAGTTAATTTCATTTCAATCTGCAGTAAAACTTACAAGCAAATTTTAGAGTATATAATTCTTAAATATAAAATTTCCTAACAGTTATCATCAAAACAAAGAGTTATTATTAAGAACCAATCTGTGTTCTAACAATCTCCCCCTTTTTGATGATGACAAAAAGTATCAGAAATTTTATTTAACTGAACATATAGAATTATAACCCCCCCTGAGATGATGAATCTCCCCCTGAGTTAAATACAATAAGGAATAGAAACTTCCCTTTTGTCTTGAGTAATCTTCAGAGTTAGATCTTGTTTGTTCTTATAACATTTGAAGGTCAGAATGTCTTGCAGGTATAAGATTCAAAGTTTGATAATAGACAAATAATCTGAGAGACTCAGAGTTTCTTTTATATAGTGTACTTATCAAATATTCTGAAATAGTCAAATTAAATGTTAGATAGAATAGATATGTCTGAAGATTCATTCTGGTGAAGTTATATTAAACAGTTCAGATCTATATTTTCTCCCCCTTTTTTGTCATAAGCAAAAAGTAAAATTTTTTAGAAAGACAAATAAAAGGAAACAGTAAATAAGATAATTCAATGGAGAAAACTTTGATTCATTCAAAAGATCATATCAAGAGTACATAGGCAAACATCAGAAGATATAGCAATAAGGTACATATGCAAACAACAGATGCAAAAACATTAGAATGAAAAAAAAATCTAAGAGTGTTTGGACAAAAGCATCTTCAATAGATCTGTAATCTCAGAGGATGATTGCTCTTTCTTGGACATCCACTTAGTCATAGTTTCATTCTTTTCATCTTGCTTTGACATCCATTCTGTCATATCCTCAGACTTCTTATCCTGCTTAGCCATCCAGGATTTTATCTCTGACTGTCCAGCTTCCAGAGCAGCAATCTTATCTTCAAAATCTGGATGTTCTTTCTTTATCTCAGATGAAGAATTAAGATGAGGTTCTGTAGATCCTGGAGCAATGGAATTGGAAGAAGGGTCTACCAGAGACATAGCCAGTGCATTATCAGTAGATTCTGTTGATGGTGGAGGAGCATCTAAACAAAGCAGAGGTTCAGATTTGTTGAGAGTCCAGAATAGAGTCCTTGCAGCTCTGAGCTTTGCATCATCAGAACAGACGTTCTTCAGATTTGAAGCTACAGTGTTGAATCTGTTGATGAATCCATTCCAGATGATGTCAGATTCTTTGGCATCCATTGTTTCTGAGCATTTCTTCTGAACAGTACCTAAATACATCTGTATTTCTTGCAAAAATGTTTGAAATAAATGATCAATATTAAGTCTGGGCTGTGGTTGTAACAAGGTTACCAGATTTATAGGTTTAGGTTGGGGAGTTGGTGGAAAAAGTGATTTTTGGATGGAAATCAGAGGAGGAGGATAATATGGAATGAAGGGTATCTCAGGAGCTTTTTCTTTAGATCTGACTAAAGCATTAAGCAAATGAGGTTTTGCTCTTATGTGAGAGGTAACTACATCAAAAGGTGCACTTGAGTAGGGTTTGAAAGCAGATTTTGGTGGTTCAACAGATGCAACAGTGTTATCAGATGCAATTTGCAGAGCTGAAACAACAACTTTATCATATTTTGCAGAATGTGATATGGTTGCTAAAGGTTCTACATCTGTCATAGATTTAATGTAATCAAGAATCACAGATGGAAGGATCATTGTGGATTTTGGTTTCAGAGGGTTGAAGGGTTCAGAAGGTTCAACTCTGTCATAAAAATCTTTCAGTTTGAAACCATAAGACAGATTATGAAATAGAGAAGAAACTTGGGCACAAGATATATAAGATGTTGGATTGGAATTGGGGATTAATATCTCAGATGATGGTGCAGGTGGAGGAATAGGATCTGGAATGGGAGTTTTAGAAGGTATGGTAGGTTCAGGTTGGTTTATCTCAGAGTATTTGTCAGATGGAGAGATTAGAAAATCTGGGTGGATTTCTGATTCTGAGGAATTAGAGGATGTGGTTGGTGTACAAGAGGTAGAAGATACTTGAAACACCGTTTTTAAAGGTGTGACATCAAGAACTTTTGTCTCAGGGATGTGAGGTTCAGAAGTATTGGTAGGTTCTGAAGGAATGTCAGATGGTTTGAATGGTTGTTCTGAGATGGGTGAATCAGAAGGAATAGTTATTGGTTCTGATGAAACTGGATTAGAAGTTACTTTTGTAGGTTCAGAAGTAACAGGTGCAATGGGTTCAGAAGGTGGATTATTTGATGGTGGATTGTCAGAGGCTTTTTCTGGTTGAACTTCTTTTGGTTGGTTCTCTGGATGTTCAGAGGTTTGTTGTTGAACAGATGTTTGTTGTTCTGATGGTTGTTGTTCTGATGGTTGAGGTCGTGGAACAAATTGTTTGATATGAATTTTGGGTTGAGATGGTTTTGGTACAGAAATTGTTGGTGTTGTTGTTTGTGTTGTTGTTTGAGTTGGAACAGGTGATTGTTTTTGTGGAGAAACAGAACTGGGAGCAGTAACAGAAGTGGTTTGTGTTGAAAGTGGTTTTGGTACAGACTTAACATTAGAATCATTAATAACAAGTTTTGCAGAAGATACAGAAGATTTAGTACCTTTTATTTTGATCCTCTTGGTAGGTACAGAAGCAGCTTCTTCAGAGTCTTTTCTCTTCAAGAGCTTCTTGGGCTTCTCAGCAATCTTGACCTTCTTCTGAGCAGGTGCAGATTCTTCTACAGACTGAGTCCTTTTCCTCTGGAGTTGTGCTTCTTCTTCTCCTGCATCTAGTAGTGGTTGTCTAGCTAGCTGAATCACATTAGCAGGAACATGTTTTCCTTCCTTCTTACATTCATCAATATACATAACCACTATATGTCTGGGTTCTTCAGCAAAGAATAAAGGAAAGTCATCTACATGAACCCTTTTATTCAATTCTGACACATTCAGCTTCTTGGGAGCTGTTGTGAGTTCATCAACAATTTTGAGTCTCAGAAGACTTTTAGCATTCAGAGGCTTTCCCATTATAAATTCTAATTCCTCTGTAACTCCAGCAGCGTACAGAGCAGTTACCAAACCATTCTCAGTAAGAAGATCTGAGATCAACCTTCCAAAGGGGATCCAAGTTCTGATCTTCTGTCCTTTCTCTTTCACATATTCTCTAGATGCATTGATATGGTTCCACAGATGCATAAACAGAATGTATGGAAGATCTACCTTGGTGCTCTGACTAAGGCAATACATGAAATAAAGCTGTTCATTATTGACATAGTCTGGAGAATTGGTTGACTTCCTGTGGTGGATGCATCCCATGAAGATCTTGGCCCAGATCTTGTAATCAGGCTTCAGATCTTTGAATTTGTTAGAAGCTTGACCAGCAGTCATTACTTCTTCATAAACCTCATCCATGTCCACACGCCCAGCTGGCAAGTGGGAAGCACCATCTGTTTCTTCATATCCTATTAATTTTCTTATCAGATCTTCTGTGATAATAATTTCTTTTCCCAGCACAGAAGATAAGATGAACTTGGGGTAAACTGATGCATGGATCCAGAATTCTTTCACAAGGAGAGGGTAAACTGGTCCAAAGAGCCTATCAAAATACTTAACCCATCCTTGAGCTCTAATGATGGAACGAAACTCAAACCCATTTTCTGCCAGAGAATCAAACTCAACCATAGATTCACATAGAACTTCCAATTTATCAACAGGGGTTAGAAGAGTTCTTTTGGGAGGAGAATAGGGAGCTACACCCATGTTTTCTGAAGTTACAGCAGCCATAGAAGATTGGAATTGAGCAGCAGTTGAAGATGAAGTTTCCATTGAAGAATGCTTTGTCAAACGCTTAGGTATAGGGTTTTTATGCAGAGAAAAAAAGGAGATGAAAACGCATGTAATTTCTGAGAGTGTGAAAAGTGTGAAAGTGAATACAAGTCAAGTATATATACTAAGACACTTAGGCAAATCAACAGTCAGAAATATGCACGTTTGAGCAAGCATTAAATGAAGAAAATAATAATCATTTCAAAGCATTAATTGCTTCTGACAATTTGGGGGGAAAACCAAGATTCTCACTATTCAAACTTCACCTCAAACGTCTCTTCAGTTATGTACACGCCACCTCTTCAGATTTGGTGTGACACGTGTGTTTCTTGCATGTTGTTCTGAATTCTCTTAAGAAATGAAACGTTAGCCAACGTTCAGATCTTCTAAAGATTGTTAGTTCAGAGTTTCACAAAAGAAATATTGATCAGAATAAAATAAACAATCAGAAGAAATACTTCAGAGCATTAAGCATTTTTGCATCTGTAAAAATTTGCTTCTGATAAATATCATTCTAGACAAAAATCCATACCAATATTTTTCAGAATAAAATTGAATCTATCTTCAACAAGGGGTTTTGTAAAAATATCTGCCCATTGATGATCTGTATCAACAAAGGCTAAATTTATGATTCCCTTCTGAACATAGTCTCTGATGAAATGATGCTTAATTTCTATATGTTTTGCCTTAGAATGTAAAATGGGATTCTTGGACAAACATATAACAGAAGTATTATCACAAAAGATAGAAATGTTACTTTCAAAAATTTGATAATCTTCTAGTTGACTCTTCATCCAGAGTATCTGCGTGCTACATCCAGCAACAGCAATGTATTCAGCCTCTGCGGTTGAAAGTGCAATTGTGGGTTGCTTCTTGCTGTACCAGGAGATTAGATTTCTTCCTAGAAATTGACAACTTCCAGAAGTACTTTTTCTTTCCACTCTGTCTCCAGCGTAGTCAGCATCACAAAATCCAACTAATTTGAAATCATCAGATTTTCTGTAACACAAACCCACATTAGAAGTACCTTTCAGATACCTTAGAATCCTCTTGACAGCTGTCAAGTGTGATTCTCTAGGATCTGATTAGAATCTAGCACATAGACAAACACTGAACAATATGTCAGGTCTAGAAGCAGTAAGATAAAGAAGAGAGCCAATCATACCTCTGTAGAGCTTCTGGTCTACTTTCTTACTTACCTCTTCCTTGCCAAGTGAGCTAGTAGGATGCATTGGAGTCTTTGCCAGCTTACTGTCAGACATGTTGAATTTCTTCAGAAGTTCTTTAACATACTTTGTCTGATGTATGTAGGTGTACTCTGGAGTTTGATTAATTTGGATTCCTAGAAAGAATCTGAGTTCTCCCATCATGCTCATTTCAAATTCTGCCTGCATACATGTAGCAAACTCCTTTCCAAGCATAATATTTGTTGATCCAAAAATAATGTCATCTACATAAATTTGGCAAATTAGAAGATCTTTCTTAATTGTTTTACAAAAGAGTGTTGTATCCACTTTGCCTCTGATGAAATTCTTCTCCAGAAGAAAATTGCTCAATCTCTCATACCAAGCTCTGGGAGCTTATTTTAATCCATATAGAGATTTCTTTAATTTGAAAACATGATCTGGAAATTTTTCATTTTCAAAACCAGGAGGTTGGTGGACATAAACTTCTTCTTCTATAATTCCATTAAGAAAGGCACTTTTAACATCCATCTGATACAGAGTGATGTTATATTGTGCAGCAAAAGAAATAAGAAGGCGTATAGATTCTAACCTTGCCACTGGAGCATATGTCTCAGTGTAATCAATACCTTCTTGCTGACTGTACCCTTGAGCAACCAGTCTTGCCTTATTCCTCTCAACTTCTCCTTTCTCATTTAGCTTATTTCTGAAGACCCATTTTGTACCAATTATATTGAATCCTTGAGGTCTCTGAACTAGATCCCATACATCATTTCTGCTGAATTGATTTAGCTCTTCTTGCATGGCAATAATCCAATCATTGTCTTGCAGAGCTTCATCTACAGAAGATGGTTCAATTTCTGACACTAGTCTAAATAGTGATGCTTCAGATGATCTTAGAAAGGATCTTGTTCTGATGAGATCATCCTTCTTTCCAATAATGACATCCTCTGGATGAGAGGCTTTAATTTTGGATGATGATCCTCTAATAGTTGACTCTTCAGAAATGTTTAGATTATTCATCTAAGAAGTTAAAGGAGTAGCATCTGGAGTTGCTTCTGGTTCCTTCACTTGAATTTTGTATGCTTCTGGAACTTCAGAGTCAATAAAGACCACTTCCCTATCTGCAGAGTTATCAAACTGCTTTGGCTTTTCAGAGCCAAGCTTATCATCAAATCTGACATGAATGGATTCTTCCACAATCTGTGTCTCAGTGTTGTATACTCTGTAGCCTTTAGAGCGTTCAGAATATCCAAGCATGAAACACTTCTGTGCTTTGGAATCAAACTTGCTCAGATTTTCCTTAGTGTTTAACATATAGCAAATACATCCAAAAGGATGAAAATATGAAATGTTGGGATTTTTGTTCTTCCACAGTTCATAAGGAGTCTTCTTCAGAAGAGGTCTAACAGACACTCTGTTCTGAATGTAACAAGCTGTATTGATTGCTTCTGCCCAAAAATGTTTTGCCAGATTTGTCTCATTGATCATGGTTCTGGCCATTTCTTGCAAAGTTCTGTTTTTCCTCTCTACAACCCCATTCTGTTGTGGAGTTCTAGGACAGGAAAAATCATGAGCAATGCCATTTTCAGAAAAATATTTTTCAAAATATTTATTTTCAAATTCACCACCATGATCACTTCTGACTTTTATAATTTTGAAATTTTTTTCATTCTGGACTTGCTTGCAGAAGTCAAAGAACACATAATGTGACTCATCCTTGTGTTTTAAGAACTTTACCCATGTCCATCTACTAAAGTCATCAACAATGACTAATCCATACTTCTTTCCTCTGATGGATGCAGTTTTCACTGGTCCAAACAGATCAATATAAAGTAATTCTAGTGGTTTAGAAGTAGAAACAACATTTTTTGATTTGAAAGATGTTTTTGAAAACTTCCCTTTCTGGCATGCTTCACAAAGAGCATCTGAAGTGAACTTCAGATTAGGGAGTCCTCTGACAAGATTAAGTTTATTAATCTGAGATATACGTCTCATATTAATATGGCCCAATCTTCTGTGCCAGACCCATTGCTCTTCATTAACAGACAAGAGGCATTTAACATTTTGAACTTTAAGTTCAGAAAGATTTATTTTATAAATGTTGTTTTTCCTCTTACCACTAAATAGGATAGAGCCATCCTTTTGACTAATAGCTTTACAACATTTTTGATTAAAGGTAATATCATAACCATTGTCACTTAATTGACTTATGGACAATAAGTTATGCTTTAACCCTTCAACAAGTAAAACATTAGTAATAGAGGGAAGTTTACCATTTCCAATAGTGCCAGATCCAATGATCTTGCCCTTCTGGTTCCCTCCAAACTTCACGTCACCTCCAGATCTAAGTTCCAGGCTTTGGAACATAGACTTTTCTCCTGTCATGTGTCGTGAGCATCCAGAGTCCAGGTACCATGATTGGCGTCCTGACCTTGCTGCTAAGAACATCTGCAACAGGAATTATTTTGTTTTTAGGTACCCAGATCTTCTTGGGTCCTTTGGGGTTAGTTGGTTTGTAGGTTTGTCTAAACTTCTGTTTTTCAACATAATGTTTATTCTGACTTGCCTTGGGTTTAAACACATAAGTATTCTTCTCAGAGCTTGTGTGTTTAATGTCATTTAAGTGACCAAATTTAAATTGAGAATACAGAGGTGTCTTTTTGATGAAAAGTTTGTCAACAGGTTTTGGATTGCTTCCAGATGAAGATTTATATCCAATACCTCTTCTGTTGTTTCCACTAACACCATAGATCATAGAAGCCATCTTGCTTCTGTCTATGCTCTTAGTAAGAAATCTCTGAAAGCTAGAGTCATATTTTTCTAAAATGTTTTCACATGACTTAGTCTCAGATTCAGATTCTTGTTGAGTTATTTCAAAGTCATTTTTGATTTTCAGATTAATTTCTTTTTGCTCAACAAGTTCTGTTTTCAGAAGATCAATCTCAGATTCAAGATTGCTTTTCAGCTTCTTGTATTTGAGTTTGATATTGTTATAACTTTTAAGAACTTCTGTTAAAACTTTTATAAGTTCTTCTTTGGTAAGTTTAGCCATTACCTCTTCTGCGTCATCATCAGATTCAGAATCTGATTCATATCCTGAGGTACCTTCCTCTTGATCCTCTGTGCTGGCCATCAGTGCAACATTAGCACATTCTTCTTCTAATTCAGAAGATGATTCAGATTCATCTGAGTCATCCCATGTTGCCATCAGAACCTTCTTCTTTTTGTTAAACTTCTTCTTGGGTTTTTCTTTCTGAAGTTTGGGGCAATCATTCTTGTAATGCCCAGGTTCTTTGCACTCATAGTACACAACTTCTTTCTTGGCAGATCTTCTGTGTCCAGAAGATTCCTTTCTATTATCAGATCTTCTGAAGTTGTTGAACTTCTTTCCCTTGTGCTTCTAGAGTCTGTTGATCCTTCTGGATAGCATGCATAACTCATCTTCTTCTTCAGAAGAAGATTCTTCAGAGCTTTCTTGAATGACCTGCAAAGCTTTAGCAGTTTTGTTAGATTTTAATGCAACAGATTTACCTTTTTCTTTCTTCTGAGGTTCATCTTCCTCAAGCTCAATCTCATGGCTCTTCGGTGAGCTGATGAGTTCTTCTAAAGAGATCTTGTTCAGATCTTTAGCCATCTTCAAAGCAGTCACCATTGATCTCCATATGGTAGGCAGACTTCTGATGATTTTCTTTACATGATCTGATGTAGAGTATCCCTTGTCCAGAACTTTCAGCCCAGTTGTGAGTATCTGAAATCTGGAGAACATGGCTTCAACAGATTCAGAGTCTTCCATTTTGAAGGCCTCATACTTCTGGATCAGAGCCAGAGCTTTTGTCTCCTTAACTTGAGAATTTCCCTCATGAGTCATTTTTAGGGATTCAAACATATCAAAAGCAGTTTCCCTGTTTGTAATTTTTTCATACTCAGTATGTGACATTGCATTCAATAATATAGTCCTGGCTTTGTGATGATTTCTAAAATCTTTCTTCTGAGCATCTGTCATAGATTTTCTGTCAATCTTCTTGCCATTCCCATCTGTGGGATGGACATATCCATCTATGACTAGATCCCATAGATCAGCATCATATCCTAGGAAAAAACTCTCAATTCTGTCTTTCCAGTAGTCAAATTTCTCCTCATCAAACATAGGGGGTTTGGTGGTGATCCTGTCCCTTTCTTCATATTTATTTTTAATATTGGATATTGAATTATCAGCCATTGTAACAAATAAATATATATCAAAGTATTTCTCTCTGGATCTTTACTGACACTGTTAAGTGGTAGCACACACAGAACCGGAGCTCTGATGCCAACTGAAGGTGAGAAAATACTTAGAAGGGGGGGTTGAATAAGTATGAAAGATTAAGTTTAAAAAATAATAACTCAATTATTTTTATCCTGGTTCGTTTAAAACAACTACTCCAGTCCACCCTTCCTAGAGTGATTTGCCTTTCTCAACAAGGACTTAATCCACTATTTAATCAAACAGATTACAATAGTAACACCTAAGAACAATTGTTCTTAGTCTTCTCAAGAGCTACTGATTCCAACTGAATCCTCTCAAGGAAAACCTTTACAATCAATGTAAATCAAATACAAGAGTATTAATGCTTCTATAAAGCTTTTATCACAACAGTGATTTTTCTCTTAAGTTTAAGTACAAGAAATTCTAAGAAGAATATGAAAGAATGAGAGCTTTGAATAATATGATTTCTTTTCAGCAAATTGTGTTACTGAAGAATTTGGTGGAGTCTTCCTTTTATAGGCAGCTGATCCAAGGATGCTAAGCGTTGAGAAGAGTGTCCCAAAAGGTCTGAGCCTTTTTGTCTTCACATCAAGTGACCTTTCCTAGAAGTAGAAAGCACAGAACAATCCTTTTTGTCTGTGTTCTTGTGTCTAGCACAAATGAGGAAAGAGACGTTTGATTTACTCCAACGGATATAATCTTTGAATATATCTTCTTCAGTTTTCAACAAGTTCTTCAGAATCTGAATGAGTCGGAGTCTTCTAATGATGTTCAGAACCTTGCTGTATTAGAGTCTTCTGCAGCATGTGTGCTTTCAGCGTGTTGATCATCAGAGCATATTTGTCACAAAACTTCAGTACTTGGCAGCTTTAGTACTTTCAGAAACTTCTGTAGAAAATATGCTTTGAGAAACTCTTCATACAATATTCTTCTTTGCTTCAGATGCTTCTGACTAGCTTCAGAATCTTCTGGAGCTTCTTGCTTCAGATCCTTCTGGAGACTACGCTCAGGATCTTCTGTAAACAACAATCAGAATCTTCTAATGAATGCATCTGGCGCTTCAGAGTCTAGATAACTTCTTGTATACAATTCAGATTTGCTTCTAGAGAGTTAATTTCATTTCAATCTGCAGTAAAACTTACAAGCAAATTTTAGAGTATATAATTCTTAAATATAAAATTTCCTAACAGTTATCATCAAAACAAAGAGTTATTATTAAGAACCAATCTGTGTTCTAACATTTCGGACTGTCAGGTTCGCTAGGCGATTCGCCTAGCGAACAACTCCAGGAGGAATTGGTCGCTCGCCTCTGTATTCGTCGGGCGAATATATCTTGGGGCAGAAGAATGCTGTTTTCGTATTTTTGTCGTAACGGGAGAACCGTAACTCGAAATGACGCACGGTTCAAAGCATTGGAAAGCTATTTCAATGCTCTATGTGTTGGTGAAGTGGTGGAATGGAATTAAGTTATTTATTGGTGGACCATGTTTGGATTTTGTAGTAAGTGCGGAAAGTGCGGTTCGTGTTTCCGCCATAACTCACAAATTAAGTGCCCGATTGGCATGGGGCTTCAGAAGGATGATGGCTTTGGGTTGAATTACCATTCTGGTAAAGCGGACATGGTAGCTGATGCATTTATTTGGGATTCCTTGCATATATCAATGTTGATGGTAAAAGAGTTAGAACTTATTGAGCAATTTCGTGATATGAGTTTGGTTTGTGAAGAAACTTCTTATGGAGTTAAGCTTAGCATGTTAGAGCTTACTAGTGGTATTCTTGATGATATTCAAGAAGGTCATAAATCTGAATTGAGTTGGCAGATTGGTGGAATTTGATGAATTAAAGTTGAAGAATTGCTTTTCGAATTAATGGAAATGGTATCATGAGATATTGTGATAAAGTTTGTGTTCCAGATATTGTTGAGTTGGAAAAAGAGTATTATTGAAAAAGGACATTGAGGTAGATTTAGTATCCATCCCGGTGCTATGGAGATGTAACCGAATTTGAGGAAATTATTTTGGTGGCCATAGATGAAGAGAGAAGTGGTTGAGTTTGTATATGCTGGTTAGACTTGTCAAAAGTCGAATATTGAACATCAGAGATCGTTGGGTCTGATGCGACCGTTGGATATTCCAGAGTGGAAATGGGATAGTATTTTCGTGGATTTTGTGTCGGGTTTGTCGAAGACTGTGAGAGGGATATGATTCAATTGGGTGATTTTTGGATAGACTGACTAGATCAACTCATTTCTTACCAATGAGGATTAATCATTCTATGTTGAAGCTAGCTGAGATGTATACTGAGGGAGTTGTGAAGTTGTATGAGATAACATTGAATATCGTTTTGATAGAAATCTGAGTTTTGCATTGAGATTTTGGGAGAGTTTGCAGACGCTTTGGGTACCATGTTAAAGTTGAAATCTGCCTATCATCCACAGACGGATGGACAGACAAAGAGGACTATCCAGTCTTTAGAGGATTTGTTGAGAGCTTGTGTGTCGGATCAAAGTGGATCGTGGGATAGTCATTGTCGTTGGTTGAGGTTACCTACAATGATAGTTATCATTCTAGTATTGGAATGGCACCATATGAGGATTTATATGGTAGGAGGTGTAGGACTCCTTTGTGTTGATATGAGTCAGGCGAGAGTGATGTGCTTGGATCTGAGATTGTGCAAGAGACGACTGAAACGATCAAGAGGATCCAAGAAAAAAAGGGTTTTGAGAGTTGTACAGGTAACTGGTGTTGGTTGAGCTTTGAAGTCTCGGAAGCTCACACCGTGTTTTGTTGGTCTGTATCAGAGTAGCACAGCGGAAGCGTGGGAGAAGTGCCATGTTAGACTGTTTTATCGCTGTCGCTTGTGAAATTGCATGATGTGTTTCATGTGTCTCCGCTGAGGAAGTACATTGATTCGGATGGACGATGTACAAGTGGGAGGTAATTTGACTGTTGAGGCATTTCTAGTTCGGATTAGTGAACGGGAAGCAACTCTGAGGTAAAGAAATTGTCTTAGTAAAGGTAGTTTGGGAGGACCAACTAGAGAAAGTTGGATTTGGGAGTGTGAAGATCAGATGAGGGCGTCGTATCCGACTCTGTTTTCTTGAGGCAATTTTCGAGGGAAAAAATTCTTTTAAGTGGGGGAGAGTTGTAACACCCAAATTTAATCGAAATATTTTAATTAATTATTTAATTGAGAATATTTGTATTTTGGTGGTTTTCAGGGTTTTTGTGAATTATTGGGAATTATGCATTTTTGAACTATTTATTTAATTAATAGTATACTATATGAGAATATTAGTATTATTATTGATTAAAATGAATATAAGTGAAATAAGGGTAAATTGGGCATTATGAGGAGTTAGTAAGGGTGTTATGGGAAAAGCCCAATTTTGTGGCCCAAGTCTAAGTTTGACAAAATAGAATTCTGAAGGTTTAGGATTCATTTTGTTAACCGTGAAAAGAATGGAGGTCAGAGCTCTGAGGAGGGAGAAGTGGAGGCAAAAGTTTCGGAAGATGCCCGGAGATAATCGTGAAAGCTTTGAATCGGCTAAGGTATGGGGAGTATCGATGTTCATGATTTTCCATGTATACCTTTAGATGTGTTTATGGTTGGTTTATGATTTAAGGTGTTTTGGGTTGAATAGGGAAAATTGGGGGAATCGATTATAGGACTCCGAGATTATGGCTTATGGTATGTAACACTAAATATTTGAGATGAGAAAGGGAAACCTTAGGCCTTAGGCCAAAACCTTGGATTATTATATGTTTGACCCTGTAGGAATAGGAATGTTCAAATGTGAGTAACTCTGATGCACTCAGAGCAATTGCAGGAAAATAGTGATTTAGGCTGTTGCCGGATTGGCCTAATAAACCATAGATTTTGTGTCGTTATCGCTGTATGACTTTAGGGATGATTTAGGGATGTTTTGAGGGCATTGAGTAAGTGAATCGTATGAGTTTTTGGGTAGAAATCAGTTCTGGTCGTAGTAAGTTTTTGCTGTCATCGCGATGTTCGCCTAGCGAGCATGCCAGCGAAGGTTCGCTACAGACTCGCCTAGCGAGCAAGCCAGCGAATGTAGCCGAGTTTCGCGAATGTTGATCGTGTGTAACGATGCCTTGATGTTTGATTCTGAGATTTCTGAGATGAGTTAACATGAGTATGACAGTGAGGAATTATGTGATTGATAGGCGATAGCGTGAGGATTACCGCGAGTGTAATTTGATGAATTAATATGAGATAAGATGGGGTAGTATTATGAATTAATATGTGATAATATGTGGTAATATGATGGGCTAATATGAGGATGACTATGATGCAAATATGTAATTATTATGATGAATTATATGACAATTTCCATGATGTCTGATGATGATGATTATTATTATGACGAATTATGTGATAATATGATATATGATGATTTATGTGATGATGATGATTATTAAGATGTGTTGTGATGACATGATGAATGATGATGATTATTATGATGAGCTGTGAAGATATGATGTATACATGATGACATGATGATTTATATGACTTGATATGGTGATATTAACATGACTTTGATGAATTATATGATGACATGAGATATGATGATGATTAACATGATGAATGATAATGCACCTATGATGTTATATGAGGATGATTTGTGACGTGTGCATCATGCATTCATGTGCATCCGAACTTCGGTTCAGGACCTCGATTACTTTGGCTTCAATCCCATTGTGTGGATGTGAAGTATTTTGATGTGCTTTGGTTCTCAAGTAGAATCGATCCTATTGATGGGGATCTATGGAGGGTTGATGGCCCAGTGTCCATCGTGCTATGATGATTGGTACCACATGCATTGAGTCAATGTTGCATTTGCATTTATGAGCCTTTGTGTATAAATTATGACGTTATGGCCTTTGAGGCCTATTGAAAGATATGAATGTGTTGAATATGAATATGATGCCATTTATGAATTAATTGTTATACATTGATTATTATGAATTGTTTTACTCACCCTGACTGTTTGAATGTTACTTCCATGTGGGTAACGTGCAGATGACCAGGTTTAGCCGTGGACGCCATTGAGGATTTTTGAAGTGTCGAGTTGTTAGCCTTCGGTTAACTTAGAGGGTCTTGCTCTGATAGTGTAACATCGGGTTGGGATTTATGTTTTACTTGAGTTATTTTGATTATCTTTCTGTATAAGGAAAACTTTGGATATGCCTTTTGAGTTCTGCTGCTTTGTGCAAATTGATGTATTTTGAGAAAACCCGTGTGTTACAGAGCATTGACTTATTTTGATGACTTTGAGAATTGTACGCCCTTTTTAGTGGCTTTTTGATGAGATTTATTTATTCACTCTGATTTCTGTGTTATTTTGCCTTAATATTTTTGGGGTAGAAAAAGGGTGTTACATCTACCTCATGCATACACCAATTATAAGACCTCATGAACCCCTTGACAATACTCTGATGGTTCTTTGACAATGAGCTGTGGCACACCTCTCCTCTCTAGGAGCTCAGATAACTTCATGATGATAACACACACACAATAACCTCTACCAATGCCTTTGCTTGAGCTTGAAGCTAATAAGGCTCTCCTCTTGTATGGCACACAGACAATAATCACTTGATCCCCTGTAAGAACTAAGCTATGCAAAATGCAAGATGCTAAAATGAAATGAAATCATAAGCCAAACAAAGAAAAAGGTTGGTCAAATTTTGGGGTGCAACAGCTGCCTCTTTTCAAGCGACTTGGACCTGAAGGGATGAAAAGCGAAAGGATTTCGAACATTCAAGGTAAAAGAAGGTTGAATACCAAGAACCCATAAATTTGCCAACCGCAAAAAAGAAATAGTAACATGAATTCTGCTGGGGAGAGGTAAAGGTAAGATGGACGCATCCATTGAAGAACACAATCTGCCGGGGTCTGGATACCGCATAGGCGAAAGAAAACTTTATAATCTGCCAGGGTCTGAATACCACATAGGCTCAGGAAGCCTTGTAAGCTAAGTTCTGGATACCACACGAGCTTAAAGGGATAAAATGATGTTAACCAGGGTCTGGATACAACACGGGTTAAAAGGAAACATCATGGTTTGCCGGGGTCTGGATACCACACAGGCAAAACAAATCACTGGCCAGGGTCTGAATACCTCATAGGCTCAGGAAACAGTGTAAGCTAGGTTCTGGACACCGCTTGAGCTTTAAGGGATAAAATGATGTTAACCGGGATCTGGATACCTCACGGGTTAAAGGAAACATCATAATATGTCAGGGTCTGGATACCGCACAGGCAAGACAAATAAACGGCTGGGGTTTGGCTACCACACGGGCCTGAGAGATAAACCAGTGGAAGTCGGGGTCTGGATACCACACGGGCTTGAGATAAACTGGAGGAAGTCGAGGTCTGGATACCACACGGGCTTGAGATAAACCAGAGGAAGTCGGGGTCTAGATACCATACGGGCTTGAGCCAATAGAACCGGTGAAAGTCCGGGTCTGGATACCGCACGGGCTTGCTGAAACAAATACCAACTGGGGTCTAGATACCACACGAGTTGGTTGAACATAATGGGTATAAGCCGGTGTCGAATACCGCACGGGATTTGAATTGACCGGTGGAAGCCGGGGTCTGGATACCACACAAGCTTACTGAAATAACTGGAGGAAGCCGGGGTCTGGATACCACACGGGCTTACTGAAATATCATTGTCTGTTGCAAATACACCTGAAAACAAAAGGTAACAACCTGGCTTATGTTTCCAATGCACATGTTTGAATATGGCGTAATGCTCCATACGAGATGGAAATGTTACGCGTTTGAGAGAATGTTATGCACGATGCAAATGCAAAGGAAACGCTTCGGAAAAATAAATGCCGAAGAGGGGAAGCCAAATCCGTTGGGAAAAGACTAGACGCGCCTAGTACAAATGCCATGGAAGCCAGACCCTGGATGACCTCTAAAAAGACTTCTGGGTATAACTGCTTTGCTAGGAGCAAATCCACTCCGCTGGGGATCAAAACAAACTCCGCTGAGGAAAACACCCTGGATGGCCTGCTAGAATACAAATATTCTAGGGAAACAAACAACTCGACTGTAGACAACAACTCCACTCTACCGGAGAAACCAGCCCTAGATGGCCTTCTGGAATATAACATTCCGAGGAACAGACAACTCTATTGGGGAAACACAGCAGACTACTGAGGAATAGCTCCATTTTGTCGGAGATTCCGCTCAGCTAGAGATCGAATCCGCTATCTTCTAGGGATATTGAATAAGATATACTGGGAGATTATCCCTCACCTTCTCTGTTGAGGATGGAGAATAATAATCTCTGAGTTAGTCCCACTCAGCAGGGAAGAACACCACTCCATCAACTAGGCTGGGGATTAGGTAATTAGGGAATCCGCATCAACCTCTGCTTGGGAAAATGAGCAGTAAACTCAATAAAAAAAAGCTTCCGCTCGGGGAAGGAGTCAATGATCTAGACTCTGAGGGGAGATGAAACTCTGAATTCGTTCCACTGCTGGGAATAATCCCATACCTACTCTGGGGTGATCCTACTCTGCTGGAGATATTTATCTTGACCTGCTGAGGATAACCTTGACCGTATACAATTCCTACCTGTTGGGGAGGAAAACAAACTTAACCTGCACAAATTCTTCAGGTGGGGGACTTCTGGAAAAGTCTCGAGGATGAGAGCCCTGCAAATGACAAACAAACATACATGTTTTATGCAGCAGGCGCCATCTTAATTATCACCTGTGACATTATTCAAGCAAAAACATTGTTTCAATTATAGTTGGCAGAGCCCACAAGTTTATGCATGCAAAGTTTTATCAAAAACATCAGGCGTCTTTTGTAAACAAAACAGTAAAAGCTGAAACAAAGACAAAAGCTTTATGAATAGTATGTTTTATTGATAAACGGCCTGAAAATAGGCAAATTTACAACAGATGCAACTCCTGAAATGAGAAAGTTGCGCAAGAAATGTACAAAAATGCACAAGGAATATACAAAATATCGGCAATGTAATACAGACAACCACCAAAGGACGACTCAACTATGACTCGCGTGACTTTGACGCCTTTCCGATGCTTCATCTTCTGAAGAGATTGCCTTGAACGGTCGACCCTCGGGTTCTCCCATAATCCACTATGCTTTGAAGATCGATACGCAGACCGCAGTCATTTGCTTTTCAAATCCCTAACTTTTTCCTGAACCACCCTTGCGGGTTTTCGATTCACTGGGATACCCATTTTTGCCAAAGTCGCCTTTTTCAGGTTTTCAACTTTGCGGGTTTACATTTTTTCCTTTTTTTTATCCCTAATTTTTTCCCGAACCTATCCTTTTATGGTTCGCCGGGATGCCCCATTCTTGCCTGGATTTTCTTTTTTCTTTCCAGCGGGTCTATTTTAAGCAAAGTATCTTTTAACTACGTCTGCATTCACAGGGGACGTGAAATCTTCACCGTCCATGGTTGAAAGTAGTAAGGCTCCTCCGGAGAAGACTTTCCTTACAACATACGGACCTTCGTAATTGGGAGTCCATTTTCCCCTGTGATCTGTCTGTGGTGGGAGAATCCGCTTTAATAACAAATCACCTACCTGAAAGCTTTGAGGACGCATCTTCTTATCATGGGATTTCTTCATCCTGCTCTGATACAGACGACCGTATGCAAGAGATGCCAACCTCTTTTCATCCATCAAACTGAGTTGATTCAACCTGTTCTTCATCCATTCTGCCTCATCAAGCTTGACATCAGCTAGAACTCTCAAAGAAGGAATCTCGACCTCTAATGGCAGGACAACTTCCATACCATATACCAACGAGAAAGGAGTTGCCCCGGTTGAAGTACGCACCGAGGTACGATATCCATGTAGAGAAAATCCTTATAAGTCACGACCATCTTCTACACTATCTTCTTAATGTTCTTGTTGGCCGCTTCCACAACGCCATTCATCTTCGGACGATAGGGAGAAGAATTGTGATGCTCAATTCTGAAACTCTGGCACAGTTCCTTCATCATCTTGTTATTCGTATTGGAACCATTATCAACAATAATCCTCTCAAGTAATCCATAACGACAGATGTTGTCCCTTTTGATGAACCGGGCTACAACTTGTTTGGTGACATTAGCATAAGAAGCTGCTTCGACCCATTTGGTGAAATAGTCGATGGTTACTAAGATGAAGCGATGCCCATTAGATGCGGTTGACTCAATCTTGCCAATCATATCAATTCCCCACATAGAGAAAGGCCATGGGGATGACATGACATTCAAAGGATTTGGCGGCACATGAATCTTATTGGCATAAATCTGGCATTTATGGCACTTCTTGGCATACTTGAAGCAATCAGACTCCATAGTTAACCAATAATACCCTGCCCTCAGTAGCTTTCAAGACATGGCATTCCCACCTGCGTGTGTTCCAAAGGCACCTTCGTGGATCTCTTCCATAAGCAACATCGCTTCCTTTTCATCAACGCATCTTAGTAGCACCAAATCAAAGTTTCTCCGATAGAGTACACCATCTGGATTCAGATAGAAATTACCAGATAACCTCCTCAAGGTCTTCTTATCCTAGGCCGATGCCCCAGACAGATACTCTTAGTTCTTGAGAAAGTTGTGAATGTCATAATACCATGGCTTGCCATCAGGAGCTTCTTCTATTGCGAAAAAGAATGTCGGCCTATCAAGGTGTGAGATGATGATTCTCAGAGCATCGTTCCAAAAGTTTACTTTGTACATTGAGGATAATATAGCCAAGGCATCCGCCATCTGATTTTCTGCTCTCGGCACGTGATGAAACTCTACTCAGTCAAAGAAAGGTAGCAACCTTCTTGCATAGTTATTAGGCTGGCGGGTCTCCCACTCTCCTTTGATCTGGTTAACCACCAAAGCTGAATCACCATAAATATTAATGTTCTTGATTCTCAAATCAATTGCTTCCTCAATACCCATGATACATGCTTCATATTCGGCTTCGTTGTTGGTGCATGGAAATGTTAACATTGCAGTGAATGGTATATGAGAACCATGGGGAGTCGTAATGATTTCCCTAATTCCACTATCATAGGAGTTAACAACACTATCAAAGATCAATTTCCACTAGGAGCCCAACTCAGGATCTTCGTCTGGCAATGGTTCATCACAATCCTTCATCTTTAAGTACATAATTTCCTCGTCGAGAAACTCAAACTTCATTGGCTGATAGTCGTCAATTGGTTGCTCTGCTAGATATTCTGATAGAACACTCCCTTTGATAGCCTTCTGGGACACATACTGAATGTCGTATTTTGTCAGAACCATCTGCCATCTAGCAATCCTCCCTGATAGTGCTTGCTTTTTGAACACATACTTAATCAGATCCATCTTTGAAATTAACATGGTTGTATGGTTTAGCATATACTGCCTTAGGCGTTTGGCAGCCCAAGCCAGTGCGCAACAAGTTTTCTCCAACATTGAGTATCTCGACTCGCAGTTCATGAACTTTTTGCTCAAGTAGTAAATTGCATGCTTTTTTCTTCCAGTCTCGTCATGTTGACCGAGAACACAACCCATGGAATTCTCAAGAACCGTTAAGTACATTATCAATGGTCTCCCGGCCACTGGGGGCATCAGTATTGGAGGTTCTTGCAAATACTCCTTTATTTTCTCAAGTGCCCTCTGGAAAATTTTGTTCCAGACGACCGCCTGATCTTTCTTCAACAGTTTAAACATTGGGTCACAAGTGGCTGTGAGGTGAGATATGAACCTCGCAATGTAGTTCAATCTACCCAAGAAACCACGAACCTCTTTCTCAGTCTTTGGCGCTGACATTTCTTGAATTGCCTTGATCTTTGCAGGATCGACCTCAATACCTTTCTCACTGACAATGAACCCCAATAGCTTTCCTGACCGTACACCAAAGGTGCACTTGTTCGGATTCATCCTTAGTTTGGACTTCCTTAATATCTCTAACAGCTTTAGAAGATTCACCATATATTCCTCCTCCGTTTGGGACTTTGCAATCATATCATCGACATAGACCTCAATCTCACGATGCATCATGTCGTGAAAAAGAGTCACTATTGCCCGCTGATAAGTTGCCCCTGCGTTCTTCAACCTAAAAGGCATTACTTTATAGCAAAACGTCCCCCATGGCGTGATAAAAGTTGTTTTCTCCATATCCTCCGGTGCCATCTTAATCTGATTATATCGGGAGAAACCATCCATGAAGGAAAACACTGAGTACTGTGCAGTATTATCAACAAGCACGTCAATATGGGGGAGCGGGAAATCATCCTTCGGGCTCGCTCTATTCAAGTCTCTATAATTGACACACATCCTGACTTTTCCGTCCTTCTTAGGCACGGGCACGATGTTAGCGATCCACGGAGGGTAGTTTGTCACAGCAAGAAATCTGACGTCCAATTCCCTCTAGACCTCTTCCTTGATCTTTACTGCCATATCTGGCCTGGTTCTTCTTAATTTTTGCTTGACAGGAGGACATTCTTCTCGAATAGGTAGGCGATGAACCACAATATCTGTGTCGAGTCCAGGCATATCTTCGTATGACCAAGCAAAGACATCCTTATACTCTCGGAGCAATTCAACTAGTCTTTGCTTGACATCATTCTGTAGTGCAACCCCTATTCTGACTTCCTTCTTATCCTCTTCTGTTCCCAGGTTGACGACTTCAACTTCCTCCTGATGAGGCAAGATGACCTTCTCCTCTTATCTTAACAATCTGGCAAGCTCTTTGGGAATGTCTTCGCCTTCTTCGATCTCTTCTCCCGCTTGAAAGATCAGATTGTCAAAGTCACACCGAGTCTGCATCGATGGTATCTGAAATGTGAAACCTGCAATGATGATGATTTAATGCTTAAATGATATGCAAATAAACAGACACAAACCACATTGTTATTTTATTGTTAGAAATAAAAACAAGAAGAACAAGGATCACAAAATTTGAATGAAAAGACACCTTTTTGATTGATGATAAAAAGATTGTTCACACACACATAAAAGATAGGGCCTTGCAAATAAAGACCACTATGCTCCGGGCAGATCATATGGCAATACATTAATCAAAACAAAGCAATTAATCTTTGTAAGTCACTGAGATAACTTCTTCCATGGTCCAATTCTTCAAGCTCTGGCCAGGGATACATAGCTGGATCCACACATCCATGTCGCAGTCGATGTCTCCTTCTTCGTCAGACACAATATTGATTCTCTCAAATATCACCCCACCGCTGGTGAACTGGATGGGTCCCTTGTAGCACGGAGCGCTCTGTGAAGAGGACGAATATGGGTTGTATCCCAGTCCAAACTTGTCTTGTTTGTTAGGGACGCTCACCACTTGCCCCCACCCTTGTGTTGATCCGGACTTCACCACGGCTTGTGCTTCCTTGTAGGACGACATAACAACTTCTGGCGCTCTGACCTCGACTGGTGTCTTCTCCTTGATTTGGACGGTCTCGAAGGCCTGGCACAGTGTTTCATGGATTTCGCCATCGACCTCTACATATTTGAATGAAGACATATGGCTCACCATGATATCCTCTTCACCGCAAACAGTCACGATGTTGCCACTCACCATGTACTTTAACTTATGGTGAAGGGTTGATGTTACAACTCTAGCCGAATGTATCCAAGGTCGACCCAATAGACAACTATAAGTAGGCTGAATATCCATGATATAAAACACAACATCAAAAACTTCCGGGCCAACCTGGATTGGTAAAGTCAACTCCCTAAACACGGACCTTTTTGTTCCATCAAAAGCTCGTACCACCAAGTCACTTGGAGTGCACATTATTCCTCGGGTATCCAACTTCATTAATGCCTTTTTAGGCAACACATTAAGTGAGGATCCCGTGTCAACCAATACATGCGACATTACAGCCCCTCTACATTCAATCGAGATATGCAACGCATGATTGTGATTCCGTCCCTTGGGCGTCAAATCCAGATCAACGAATCCTAGCTCATTGCCTGCATTAACATGTGTCACTACTCCTTCGAGTTGATTCACAGATATCTCCTGTGGCACATAGGTTGTATTCAAGATCCTTAAAAGAGCATTTCTGTGTGCCTCAGAGCATAACAACAGTGATAAAATGGAGATCTTTGACGGAGTCTGCTGTAAGTGATCCACAATCTTGTAATCATTTTTCCTTATTAAGCATATAAACTCCTCCGCATCCTCCAAAAATGTTTCCTTCTCACCAACTTGAGAACCCTCTTCAACTACCACCTTCCTTTACCTTTGTCGGACCTCTCAGCATTTACCTCGAGAGGTGAAAATACTCTTCCACTCCGGGTCATCCCTCCGACTCCTACCAGATTGTCAACCGAATCCAAAGGCGAATTCTTTAGTTCCTGCTTCTGCCCATTGCAATATACCTCGTCCCCATAGTTCCAAGGGATCTCCTTGGAGCTCTCGTAGGGTACGGGTCCCACCTTTGTAATTATGATAGTGGGTCACCTTGGAGGCGCAGAAATATTAATCGTCTTGTAAGGGATGGAGATGGTGGCCACCTCATCTTTCTCTTTGCTGATTATCCTTTCGTCGCTCTTTTCTCGAATCCTATCAAACTGTAATATACCTTCATCCATCATACGCTGCACATGATTCTTCAAACTTAAGCATCCCTCGGGACAAACTACACAATCTTCACAGTCTTTCCCCCAACCAGGGAACACTCCTCCTTCCAACAACTTGCTCTTTACAAAACTTAATGGGGTTTTCAGATCCTCCACATCAGACACCAAATTCAAGCCTTCTTCGCTGACAATAACATTCACACCACCAGCCCCTCCATGATTAGGCATGGGATTCTGGACAACATTGGGCACATCATGAGTAAAATTGATATCCTTACTATCGATAAGGTCTTGTACCTTATGCTTGAAGGCTTTGTAGTTATCGATATGATGGCCAAGAGCGCTAGAGTGGAAGTTACATCGAGCATTGGCATCATATCTAGGGGGTGGTGAGCCTGTTAATGGTGCCAATGTCCTTTTCTGGACTAACTGCAGTTGCATCAAATGTTGTAATAATTGGGTGTAAGGCATTGGCGGTGCGTCGAAGTGCCTGTTCACCGTCCTTCGACGATCCTGAAACTGCCTCGGCGCAAAGTTCTATTGCTGTGGCTGTTGCTGTTGTTGACGTGGTTGCTGTTGCTGGGGCTGCACTGTCGGGATGGCAATACTAGCCACTTGCGGTGGTTGTTGATAGTATGGTTGTTGTTGATGCTGATTTTGATTTCTATTCTGGTTCTTAAAACTGGACACTACATTTGTCTCGTTCTCCCTTTTCTTAGTACCAAAGTTCTTTCTACCCCCTTCGGATGAGGTCCTTTCCCCTACTTGTATCTTCCCCATCTTAATGCTATTTTCGACCCTCTCGCCGGTGATAATCAAATCCAAGAAGCTTCTAGACATGTTACCTACCAATTTCTCGTAGTAAACACCGGGTAACGTGGCTACAAACAAATCAATTAGTTCTCTCTCCACCATGGGAGGTTGAACTCTAGCGGCAAGTTCACGCCATCTCTAGGCGTACTCCTTAAAACATTCATTACTCCTTTGGGATAAATTCTGCAATTGTACTCGGTTTGGTGCCAAGTCACTGTTGTACTGGTAGGTCTTGACAAAAGCCTCTGCTAAATACCTCCAACTCCTGATATTAACTGGCTCTAAGCCCATGTACCACTCTAGGGATGGTCCTGACAAACTATCTTGGAAAAAATGCATAAGTAACTTTTCATCATCTGAATATGCTGACATCTTCCTATGATAAGAGTGAAGATGCACCCTTGGACATGTCATCCCCTTGTATTTTTCGAAATCAGGAACTTTAAATTTCATAGGAATCCTCAATCCTGGAATCAGTCATAAATTTGACATGTCAAGACCCATAGAGTTTTGGTTCTCGTAATTTCTCATTTTCTCTTCTATTGCCTTGAATCTTCTGTCTGCCTCAGACTGCAAACCTGCTCTAAGGTCTCCCATGGAGAAGACGTCATCCTGCTCGTCTTTCTCCCACTGGGAACCATTATTGTCGTGTACAGCGCCCGCTACACCTGGGATAGGGATTCCGTTCTGATTTCCTCTGCCCGGAGGGATAACCATTGTAGGAATAGCATTTGCATTCGGTGTACCCGTGTCATTGTTAGGAGGAATAACAGCCGTTCCACCATGAAGGACTTCACTTCCGTCCACCCTTGCAATCAAAGGTTGGATAAGTGTCCTCAATTGCTCTTGTCTATTAGCGACCTCTTGCATTAAGTCCACAAACTGCGCCATCCGGTCGCGGAACTCTTGTAGCTCGTTCTGAATCTGATCCATAATTCTCTGTTGGTTACCTCTTGTTGAATACCGATGGATTGCCTAGTCTTCAATCCTGAAACAAACTAGTGGCAAACCACAGGAGCAGGTGAGGTTAACAGAAACAGAACACCTGCAATGCAAATGAAGAATGATGCAAAATGCAAACATGCAAATGTATTTCAAGGAAGTTTCTCCCCTTGATTCTAGTTCCACGATCATAGTAGAAGAATAAAGAACCAACAGAGGTAGCCAGAAAATCTTTTCATAAATAAAATGAGCCATATATTATCAACATACAACATCAAAGTAATACAATAAATTCAACACGACCTCATCCAACAATCTTGGTGATGGTCGGAAATACAAAAAAGCAACAAACAAAAGAGAAAGTGCATCAAGTACAGCGTCGAGTCTGGAACTTCTCTAACAACTCCTTCGTTTCCGGATGATAAGGCCTGTCAATCAATCCTTGAATGAGCAAATCCCTCTTGTTGATAGTGGTTTGCAAACCTTGAACATAGTTTCCCCAAGCGTCTTCCCCAAAAGCGTCTTCAAGTCTGGGTTTCTTCAAGTCTATTCTCAGCTTGTATTCCTCCAACGTTGCAAGAGCTTCATGGAGTTTGCGATCGCTTTCTAGTAGGCGCATGTATTCCCCTAGAGCCTTCTCAATTCTGACTCGAAGCTGAGCTCTCAAACTATCAACCTATTGACGGAGTTTGTCTTCTCTCTCTTTGTTGTTAATTAGTACGACATTCCATTGGGCATTGAATTTGGATATCTCTAAGTGGGCTTTCTCTAGCTCCTTTTTCTTTCCCCTAAGGACGTCACTAAAGCTCTTCAAATCTTTACCCAATCGTTCTAGGGCATTAATCTCCTTTTTCAATTCCGTACCCATCTTGTTTACTAGCTCTGATTGCTTTTTGGATGACTGGATAGCTTGATTCCTTTCACTCTTGAGCTGAATAACCTCCTTCTCCAACTCTTCGTTAGCCCTACACAACTCTTCCTTCTCGGCCCAAAATTGATTGTATTTCTGCACATCAACTGTCGTAGGTTCTGCAACTACTTAAGGATACAAAAGTTCCTTTACTGGGAAGGGTAGAAACAGTCTTTCGACTCTCTCCTGAATCCATACCACGTAAGGTCCATAAGCTCTACAATTGCCCTTTCCCAAATGAAGTTTCCCTCTTCGATGAATGTTGTTCCAAGCCTGCTGCAAACTTGTCAGGGTAGTGGCGTCAACCAAGCCTGTGAAGTACAGAGATTCCCATACTTCTTCCTCTTTAGGGGGGCTCTTAAAGCATAGCCAAATTGCCTAACGGCGAGAGCTGAGTTGTAATTAATGCCTCATTTCCTCCCAATCAGAGGGACGTTAGGGAAATCCCTGCAGCTGTAAACAATTTCCTTGCCCAAGAGGTTTCTATCAAACCAAAAAATATTCTCCGCTCTTAACCCCATGAGTCTTTTTGGCCAACCAACAATGATGGCAAGGTCAACAAAAGGTCCAGACTTTGGAAGATGTGAGATGAACCACTTGTACAACAATGAAGTACAACAGGAAACAGTTTTCCCCTTCCGGTTCTCATTCTTGTAATGAGTGGAGTGATAGACATCACCTAGAAGAGTTGGCACTGGGTTTCTAGAAGCAAAAATGTAACAGGCGTCCAAATCCATAAAATCTGGTAAGTTGGGGAATAAGACTATCCCGTAAATACAGAGCGCCAAGAATGCATTAAAAATAGACCAACACCCCTCCTTGGCAAAATGTTGATCCCTACTCACCAAGAATGGTAATGGAAACCTAGGCACTCCACTTCTTCTTACCAGCTTTCCATCTATTTCAGAAACAACCACATGCAAAGAATCAGCTAGTTTAGTCAAATTGGGTTCTTCTTCAGAATGCACAAAGGGCATCTCCTCCAGTACTGGGATCCCCAACAGCTGAGCAAATTCTTCCAAGATGGGCAACAGGACATACCCAGGGAAAGTGAAACAGCGCAACTGAGGGTCATAAAACTATAGTAGCGTGTGGAGACCCTCAAACTCATACTTAGAAACTCTGCAGACAAAGATTAAGATCTTCCCATACTCCTGCTTGAAATCCTCCATAACTCCATGCTCCACTCTAGAAATGAGACCAACAAAAGACTTCACATCTAGTATTGGGAACTTGTAAATGATAGCCTTCTTGAAACCAAGCTCCATGACAACAGTGGATTAAACTACTAGAATCAAGAGGATAAACTGTACCTGAAACACAAATACATGTTAATGCCAAAAATGCAAATGCAACAGAGGATCAAGTTGTTGTGCTGCTGATGGAGATGAATCAGCGCTTCACTTTGGTGAGAAAACAACACTAGTATAAGGATCCCACTATAACTTTCCATACTGACAAGACAAACGGGTAGGCTGAGGGTCAAACTTTCCTGCAAACCCTCCCCCTCACAGGGATGAACTTATCTCTAATAAGGTATGGCATCCTATGCGGTCATCAGCGTCACCGACTTTCGAGAAACAATGATACATTCACCATTTCTGGTTTGGCATCATTGTCTCATGAAGCGGCCTCACTTAGCTGACTCCCAAGTGATCGGTCTTCAGAGTCGACAGTTTCCTGATCCAACACCCTCTCTTGACCAATGCACAGGATAGGATGTCTTCAACAGAAAACCTCGTCTGAACGCGAATTTCATGAAGACTAGTGCACGCCTAACGTGCAGGTCCTCACTACTTTCCACTCTAATGCTACGGTTATCCTCAAGTTGGGGTTTTGGCTTTTATCACAATGGAACACCCCCCTACAACACAATAATAATGATATATACAAATGTTGAAAGTAAAATGCAATAAAGCAATTAAAAATGTAAATACAACACATACTGCACATATATACACACCCAAAGATAAAACACACAAACTCTAGGATTGACTCGCATAGGGGAACAGAAATCCCCAGCAGAGTCGCCAGCTATCGCTACTACGAAGAAGGGAGCCGACGGAGGACAGAAGAGTCACCATCGTTCGTTATTTATCCCAAAGAGAGGGAAAGGAAGCGATCGAAGAAAACCTACGGAAAAGGGAGAAGATAGGTCATCGCAACCAAATCTTGGGTTCGGGAGTCGGTTATGCAAGGGGAAGGTATGAACACCCCTCACGCCCGTTATACTCAATGGGATCCGTGCTTGTTGTCTATCCAAAAGGGTGTTAAACTATCTAAGTACAGGCTCACAGGGACAAAAGAAAATAAAAGTGACTCGATAGAGAATCGCCGCTCTGTGCCTATGTATTCCCTCGTGCAATGGGAAAGTCAGAGTTAACGTAGTTCGAAAAACTATGGGTGAAGGTGGGGAAGGTTGCTCGCCAAGACATCGTCGTCTTGTGCCTACGTATCCTCATCTGGTATGAGAAATCAGAGCAAACGTAGTTCGGGCTGACACGACCACAGATTGGTTCATGTGTTTTAACTGAGTAGGGTTAAACCTTCGTTCTAGCAATTAGGTGTATGCTGCTCGACCATTAGAGACTTAAGCGTTACCTGTTTGCGGTAGAACCAAGATTTAAAAACACTCTCTTTATGAAAATGATTTTCCATTAGTCCCGAAGGATAAAAAGGGTTTGATGTTTTTGTGTTTGTGTTTTTTAAAGACAAGAAGTGAATTGAATTATAATTTGTAACTCATGTTGCACTAAACACTATGACTTGAGAGCGAATGCATCGCATATCGCCCAAAGGGCATACGCTAAACACTCTAGACAGTTGAGAGGAGGCCCCCCAACCATCATTCCTCAAGTACTTAAGACTCGTAGCGTACAACACATGTTATCCTTTATTAAGTGTTTTGAATTTGTTTAGGAGATGAGAAGAGAAAGACACAGACTAAGGGGAAACTGGACCCTAATGTTGTCATACACAATGCTCCTAAATTTGGGATGAAAGGGAAAGAACTAACCTAATGTTATCATGAAAAGGGTTGAACACCTAATATCTCTCCTACTCCCATCTTAAACAGAGAGATTAGGAATCCTAAGGGGATCATGGCAAAGGGCCAAGTAAACACTAAACAACTCAATCACAGATGAAATGAGAAATGAAAGGAAATTGACTTAAACAAGTCAAAGACAAATGCAAACATGAAATGCAAGGACACAAAGAAGAAATAATACTCAAAATATGCAACAAAATTAGGCATAAAACTCCAACCAAAAGGACTTAAACAAGTCAAAAAAAGAGTGAGATGAAATGGAAGAAGTAAACTCCTACAACCATTCAAATATCAATCACTAAGAGAAAGATGCAATCCCAAGATGCAAACACAAAGAAAGGAGGGAGGAAAAAGTGTGGGGCAGCCACCACCACAAGCATATCTCAACCATGACATTCTTTGGACTCAAACAAAACAATGAAAGCAAAGTAAGTAAACAAGCACTAATGTTCATGACAAGTTCAAAGTATACACAAATGACACCAAACTATCATGAACAAGTGATAAACCACATGGGGCAGAAGTGAAACTCAAAGGAAATGATCCAAATTCAATCAACAAACAAGAAGCAAAGCACGATCACAATCATAGGAAGTGAAGGAAACAAGGTCCTAACACAATCACAACACTTAAACAAGTGGAGAAGCATGATTCACAAGTGACTTGTGATGCAAGTTAAACATGTAAATGACCTCTAACAAGTAAGGCAGCACCTCAAGCATGTCAGCATGAGTTATCAAGGCTTAAGAGGTGCTCAAGGGATCACTCATGATCATATCCCAAGGATTAGGTCAAAACTAGCATGCATAAACAAACCTAAAAGTAACTTGACTTGTAAGATTCACTAAAAGTAGGAAAAAGATTCAATAAATGCCAAATAAAATGTTCAAGCAAGCTTGATCAACCTAGAAACAGCATCCAAAACCTCATGTGCAAAATCAACTCAAGGCACCATCAAATAAATCCAAGAAGGAATGATGTTCCACATTATCGAGTGCATGACAAAGCTTAACAAAAACCAAATGAAAACCAAATGAACCATGATCATGAATACTTCAAATCAACCCTCAAAACTTCCTCAATCCATCACCTAAGTGGGAGAGAAAGTTTGGTCCTTAGGGATTTATCATTGAGGTTCAAATAGTCCATGTAAAATTAAGTATACACCATAAAACACATTGAATTGTAAATTCAATTAAAAACAATAAAAATAAATGGAAAATAAAATAAAAATGATGGAAAATAACTTAATACATTAAAATCTCAGAATACGATTTTTGGGTATTTTTATGACGTTTGGAATTATTTTAAAATAATTAAAATGTAAACAACAAACAAATAAAATAGAAATAACATAAACCAAATGAGGGGGTGTACTAGCAAACTGAAATGAACTAGCAGTTAGTTAACACGCGCAAATGGGTCCAAAGTGGGGGGCGTGGAAAGCAAATAACTTAAGCCCATTCACTTAATGCTCAGCAACACCAAAAATGAAAAAAAAAATGAAGCAAAAAGCCCCATTTTACTTAAACACAATCAACAACCACAAAGCCCTAAACTTGCCACATCATCATCTTCTTCAAATGACTCAAACAAAAACCAAGCATGCACAATAATGCAACTGAATGGAACCCTCATCTTACCATCACTATATCTCTTCACTACCTCCATGATTTGCAACGATCCAAAGACCAAAAATGCTCTCCACAACATAAGGAACACACTCATACCAACTATATCCATTATAGAACACTCTAAAGCATTGAAAAGTTGGCTTAAAGTCACGGGTCCAAATGCAAACTCGACTTATAAATCAAGCAAATAACAAATAAAAACATGGTAATAACTTCAAGAACTTCACAAACCAAGCATGAACATGAATATCACAACTTGAATCAATGTAAACATGAGCAGAAAAGGAGTCAAGTTCAAAAAACTTACCTAGTGGAGAGTGGTCCACTGCCCCTTTCACACGAGTTGAAGCTTCACCAAAGGCTGTAGAATCACTCCTTGATGCTTGAGAGGGATTTGGCTAAGGTTGAATGGCTTTGTGAGCTCCTTAATCCTCAACACGATTTTGGACACTTGGAAGACAAAGTGTCCACAATGGTTCTTTTATGCAAACAGAAGCAAGAGAATGTTGGGGTGATGATGTTTTGATGAAGAGTTTGTGGAATGGCTCAGTGAGGAGAGAGATTCGAAGGTTTTTCCAGAGGTGGACGAATATTCAACTATGGTGTTCTTTCTCAAATGGAGGTTAGGGTTGTGTTTTTGCTGCTGAATGAATCCCTCTTGCCCTAATGCTTATTTTTGCCTTTTATATGTGGCCTCTTTGTGGCTTATGGAAAAATTACCATGGTTAATTTTTGGAGTGAAAATCACCATGCAAGGAGACAGACACGGGTTGCTTTAGAGCTGTGTATTATGGCAAAAATGGTTGCTTTTGTGTATGACTGCAAGTAACAGAATGGAGGGAGCATGGCTGTGACAGTTTTTTTCTTGTCTTGTCTTGTTTGGTAATGCAATTTGAAAATGGAGCAACATGGTACATCATGTGTTTGTCTTGTTTGGGTAATGGTTGGTATGATCCACATACAAGTTCATGCGCATGGGATAAGGATTTAACAAGGCTATATGGCTGATAAACAAGAACGTGCCAAAATATCACATATTTCATGCCTTGAAACAAAGTTCAAACCATCAACTTTGAGACAATGAAACTTGGTGCACAAAACTCATTTTGTTTAGATTCTGTGCTCAAATGAAAGAGTGCATGGCATAGAGCAATTTTGATGTTGGTGAAAGTTCCATTTGGTGATTGGAAGATCATGAAAAGTAGGCTTGAAAAACAATGCACAAAATCTGCCTAGAGGTAACTTAGAAAAATTTCTAAGTTATAGATTTTGAACTATTTTTCTCCAACTTTGAACCTTCATAACTTGAGCTCTACAAATGATATCAATGACTTCTAGGACTTTTTGGAAAGCTTGGAACAAAATATACAACCTTTATTTAGGATAAAGTTTCATTTGACATCAAGAAAGTGCTGAAAATTGGCTTGCAAAAGAGGTGCAAAAATCTGTCCAATCTTGCCAATGTTGAAACCATTGAAAACCCTAACTTTGATCCATCATAACTTGAGCTCCAAATATCATATGATGATGAATTGGTACTCAAAAGAAAGCTTTAAATACAAGGAACAAGTTTTATGTTGTACAAAAGTTCATTTGAAACATTGATCATGGAGAAAAATGGCCTTGAATATGGTTGATTCAACCATGAAACTTTCCATAAATGGAAAGTTTCTAAAACCCTAATTTCCCAAAATGGCAACTTTCAACATTTCTTGATTTTTCATGATTCCCTTGATATTTTTTGATCAAATTTCATCCATTGGCCATATTTAACTTGAGGAACATGATATTGACCTCAAAAAGTCAGGAGTTGACTTTTTCACTGCATAATTGACTTTTCCCCCAAATCTCTTAATTTTCAATTGATTGATCAGTTGAAGCTCTTCTGATTAAAATTGATGATCAATCTCCCATCCCCAAACACCTTAGGACATATGGAAGACCATGGAAACAGGTTTTTCTCCAAGAAAAAAGTTTAGTCTGATTAAAAGTGAAACCCTAATTTCATCCTTTTTGCCTAGGCATTGTGCAGATGAACTGAGTGACCATTCCAACTCCACAATAACATCTGAGGTACTCAACAAGATTCTACCTCATGCTTACACCAATGATAATACCTCATTAACCCCTTGACAATCCTATTATGGTTCTTTGACAATGAGTTGTGGCACACCTCTCCTCTCTAGGAGCTCAGATAACTTCATGATGATAACACACACAATAACCTCTACGAATGCCTTTGCTTGAGCTTGAAGCCAATAAGGCTCTCCTCTTGTATGGAACACACAAAAAAATCACTTGATCCCCTGTAAGAACTATGTTATGCAAAATGCAAGATGCTAAAATGTAATGAAATCATAAGCCAAACAAAGAAAAAGGTTGGTCAAATTTTGGGGTGAAACAGGTATGTCGAATTCAAAGCCTGTTGACAAACCCTCAATTTAAGTTGAGTATAGATCAGTGTTCCAGTACTGGTGTCAAAAGAGATTATATGAATAGCATCTCGTATGCTAATATAATGAGTTCTCTGATGTATGATATGGTATGTACTAGACCTGACATATCATATGTAATAAGTCTTGTAAGCAGGTACATGTCGAATCTTGAAAATGCTCATTGGTAAGCATTGAAGTGGATTCTAAGGTACATAAATGGGTATGTAAACATAGTCCTAATTTATGGTGGAGCCTTGAGTGAAGATAGTAAAGCAGCAATCAAAAGATATATCGACTATGATTATGCAGGTTGTATGGATGCCAAATAAATCCATTTTTAGATATGTTTTCACTATGCTTGAAACAACAATCAGTTGGAAAGAAACACTTCAGAAGGTTGTTGCCTTATCAACTCCTGAAGCATAATATATCACCCTAACTGAAGCTATGAAGAAATCATTGTGGCTTGAAGGTTTTGCAAAGGATTTGAAACATCAAGGTCGAGTTATCACTGTTAAATGTGATAGTCAAAGTGCAATATACATGTCGAAGAATTCAGCCTATCATGAGCGAACCAAACACATTGATGTGAGGTTTCATTACGTTAGAGGGGTAATCGAGTGTGGAGAAGTCCAAGTGCTGAAGATTTCGACAAATCATAATACTACTGATATAATCACCAAGACGTTGCCTAATTGTAAGTTTTTCCACTGTATGCAGTTGATAAAGCTGCATGAAGAAAACTAGTTTATTTCTTGATGTTATAGAGTTTTCTCCATGGTGGAGATTTGCGAGATATTGGATTAAATTATAGTATTGTCGACAGAGGTTTAACATGTCATCGAAGTCTGCTCACATGCTGTTATCGAAGAACTATATACTATAGTCGAAATATGTTCTAGTATGTAGTTGTCGAATTGTGCCTTGTGTTAAGGATCCAATTGTTTAAGTTAACTTATACCCTAAGTTAGCATGTAACGGGTAATTGTTAAAAAGCCCATTAGTTTAGTATGTTAGGTTTTGTTATAAATAACATACTAGTCTCTCATCTTAAGGGTGACAAATCCTAATTATGGTGAGACAGTTATTTGTTATTCCTGAGTACTTGTAATCTGATTCAAAGAGAAAATAAAGAGTAGAAGTTATAACCAATCTTTGTTGTTTTTCTTCTTGTTTTTCCTTGTTAACCCTAACTCTTGTGTGTTTTTTGATCATAAAGAAACCGTTTATACTTGGTTCCTAAGGCATCAATTCACAACAATAATGTTATTGTGAGGATTAAAATTTAGTAAATAGTAACTATATGAATTGGTTTAGAACCAATTATCCCTCATTCAATTTTGTTCTTTAACCACATTTCTCTCCCAAACTCAATATCTTCAAGGAACTTTGAAGATTCCCCTTCATATACTCTTTAACTTGTGGGATCAAAAAATTATATTTCTCAAACATTTCAATAACTATATATTTTCACAAGTCATAATTGAAAAAATCTAATAATGTTTGAATTTAAAAGATAAATTGAATCATTATTTTAAAATGATATAAAAGTTGTATTGAAAAATAAAAAATTGCTCCTAATAAAGATTCACAAAGTTATCTTTCAAATAAAAATAATAAAGTGATGAAAATCTACCAAATACTTAAAAGATATTAATATTTAGTAAAATTTATTCACTCCACATTAATGTGTTTTTCAACATCATTGAATATTTATCAGTTCATATAATAATTTTACAATTTCTCATAATTTTCTAGAGTATTATTTTATTTTCTCTTGCTTTGACCTTATTGCACACTTTATGAAATAATCATATTAAATAATTATTTCTAACTTTAACTTAATTGTGAAAATAGAATAATAAATCTTAAATTTTCGAGCAAATTATCCAATAGTAAAAAATATAACACTTTACCAAGAGTAAAATATTACAAAAACACTAAAGATATTATTTTTGTTTATTTAATTTTAATGAGATCCTAGTTTTTCAATGAGAGTTTGTTTGTCTTTGTATTATTTTCAATGCATCTTAAATTAAACAAAGAAAATGTAATAAAATCTGTATCATCTTAAATGAGACAATAAAAAATCAGGAATGTCATATTTTGATAATAAGTTAGATTTACCTTAAAATGGAGAAAATTTTACTCACAAAAACACCAAATGCACAATTGATATTAAATCTTTAGATAACAACATCAATTATTAATGGTATTTATTTTCAATTGTCAAACACTGACAATTAATATTTATAAACAATAAATTTTTATAATTGTTCTAATATCCCATATCTCTGTAAGTACTATATTTGTTGCCAGGTGATACCAACTGAGTTTTTATATGCTCTATTTCTTGTCGGTTGAGACAAATAGAGTAATTAATGAACTCAAATGAGCTTAATATTGATTCAATTTAATCGGCATTTATTAATTTATAAAATAAAAGAATTTTTTGGTAACATTAATGAATGATCAATTATCTTATATGAGAAATATCTCTTTGTAAGATATTTTCTTATAACTTTTTCTTTCCAACTTTACCCTTGTTTATAATAAAAGAAGAAGAAAACTGGTAAGAATAAAAGAAGACAAAATGAGAAAGAAGAGAAAGAATAAGAGAAGAAAAGGAGAAAATTTGGAAGAAGGTAGAAGATCTTGGATCATCATCGTCTCATCTCCAATCTTTCATCATCTTCATCAATCTAAGGTGAGTTCTAGATAGTTTAACATAATGAAGAACTTTAATGGATTGAGAAACTTAGGGTTTCTATGTTTTTGCCTTAATCATGAAAAATGGTAATGATACATGTTTTTATTTGAGTCTTCTTGCTTATTTGGTATTAATACATATCGCTCAGTATGATTTTGGTAAAATAAGGTGTTTGGTTTAGTGGTTGTTACTTGTATCTATCTCTATTACATTTTGTAAGTAGTGTTGTTCTGTTATTTTCGCTAAGCAAGCCTTCATGCTGCCAAAATTTTGTCTTCTGCTAAATTTGCTACGCGAGGAACTGTCATCGCTAAGCGAGATTTTGCTTGGAGTTTGCCATGTCCTTTCTAAGCGAGAATACTAAATATTGTGAAGAGAAACATTTTGTTTGTGAGTGTACTATCCTCTTAGATATGTTTTCAATAATGTCAAAACTAGGACACATAGTTTTTGTGTACATTGAATCTTGTTTGTCTATGTCTTGACGTGCATTATCATAATAGGACACTTAAAATCAAATTAGATAGGCCATTACAATTCAAAAATATGATTTTTCATGAAAAAAAGTCTACGGGTCAATGCATTTTGGCTATGTATCGATACATATTGAATGAGCCTTTAAAGGAAATAGCTATGACCAAAATGTATCGATACAAAGCAGAAATGGGTCGATACAGGCTACAAATGAATCAAGTCATTCATGTTTGAAGTCGACTCCCACTAAAAGGGTTTTCAAAGAAAATAATCATGCCTTCAATGTATTGATACATTGATGCTTTGGGTCGATACATAAAGTTGATGGACCGACTCTCCCGTATTTGAAGTCGACTCCTTATTGAATATTTTTTCAAGTAAACATTCTTTATGCTTGATGTATTAACTCCTTATATCTATGTATCGACTTCTTAGCCTTATGTATTGACTCATTCAAATTTGGAGTCAATACATTCAGTTTTATTTTTCAAAACTTGTATTTTTGGCTAAAAATCTGCTTTGTCTATCATTTTTCTACACACACACATATAAATATGCATTCATGCAACATTTTTAAACATTGAAACCAAGAACACACTTAGAATTTTCTCATCATTTTCAACTTTTCTTTGCATACACTCAACAACTACACATAATTATTTGTGTTGAGTGTCAACAAGATTAGATTTATAAGGTCCAATTTATAATTATTTTAATCAAATTGGGTTGAGTATTCTTTGGGGGTTTCATTGATAAAACCTTTAATTTCCCCCTCCAATATCAAGGATTGGTTTGGGATTTCTTTCCACAAATCTTTGCAACTTAGATTCAGCTGAGTGAAAGCTTTGAAGAATGAGGGTTATTTCAAAGGAGTAGAGGTTACCGGAGGATCAATTGAAATACTTGGGATAAGATTTCAAAAATTGGATTCAGCCGAGTGAAATATTTGAAGAACGGAGTTTCTATCAAAGGAGTAGCGGTAATCAGAGGATAAATTGGAAGTCTTGGGTGACTTGATCTAGCTTAAAGAGAAGAGAAGAAGTTAGGATCAATATCAACCATAGGGTTTGGGGGTTTGGATTACTAATTTTTATTTTGTATACAACTCTTGTAAAGGTTAATTACATATTTGAATTCTATTTGGAGTTAAGGACAGACATACCCATAGTGAGGATAATTGGGAAACTGCCTAAACAAATCTTGGTGTTCTCTCTCTCTCTCTCTCTCTCTCTCTCTCTCTCTCTCTCTCTCTCTCTCTCTCTCTCTCTCTCTCTCTCTCTCTCTCTCTCTCTCTTCTCTCTCCCTCTATCATAGATACACACACACACACACAAAATCTCTCTCTCTCTCTCTCTCTCTCTCTCTCTCTCTCTCTCTCTCTACAATTTGATAACACACTTAGTGAGTAATTCGATTAGCTAAAAATTATGGTTGTGTTGAATTATCTTAAATTGTTTTTGTTATACAATTTCAATTAGATTTTCATACTATCAACACAAAGAGAATTAAGCATGATGTTCATTGCACACCAAGTGTTCAATAAATTGTTTGTACACTAAGTGTTTGATAAATTACCTTAGCTGATATTCATTTTCTATTTTCATTGAAAATCGTTTATCATTGTGTGATTTTTCTCAATAGTATATTGTAGACATATTGATTTCATTTCACATCTTTAGTACACATTTGTTACCATTTATACGTATATCTGATTCTTTGAATAATTGTTTGGATAACGAGTGTCGATTCATCCGCTTACCATAAAGAATTTTTTCAAAGCATAATTTTTAATTGAAGAAATTTTTATCAATGATCTATTCAACCCACTTCTATATCGCTGCCCTCGTCTAACAAGTGGTATCACGAATATCAATTTATCTTGTGCTTCAAAATCCCTTCTTAGGTTATGGCTTCAGAACCTAAAGGGGAGTATAATAAAAGCACATGTTTTCAATGGTGAAAACTATAGTTATTGGAAAGATTGTATGCATATCCATATCAAATTTATTGATAGAAAAGTATGAAGCTCCATCCAAAATGGTTCATCTGAAATTGTTATGACCAATGCGGATGGTGTTGTTGTACCAAACCCAGAAGCACAATGGGATATAAGATGAGAAAAAATGGTCTTATGATTGGAAAGCAAGGAATATTCTAATCTCCACTTTAGGAGTTGATGAGTATTATCGTGTTTCTCATTGTGAAACCGTTAAAGCTATTTGGGACTCATTACAAGTTGTCCGTGAGGGTACAAATGAAGTCAATCAAGCTATAATTAATACTTTGAACCAAGAGTTTCAACTCTTTCACATGAAGCATGGTGAAACCATTGTCGATATGCAAAAGAGATCCACTCATCTTGTAAATTGTTTGAGTGCACTTGGTAAGCCAGTTTCCAATGATATTGCTACTAACAAAATTTTGAGAGATCTTAATAAGAAGCTAACAACCTAAGGACATTGGACACTACTACTTTGTTTAGTAAGCTTGAAGAACATGAGCAAGAGCTCATTATCTTAGAGAATCATGAGAAAAAATGTTAAGAAAGAAAAGAAAATGAAAAAGAAGGTGGACAAGAAGTCAATTGCTCTTACGGCTTCTAGTTTTAAATCCTCTACCAAAAAGCAAGATGAAAGTGGAACTAGTGATGATGAAGGCTCAGATGATGAAGAAATTATGTTTTTTGTAAAATGGTACAATAATTACATTAATAGAAAAGGAGTAAAGCACTCTAAGAAGAATCTCATAACATATAAAAGACAAGTAAACTACTTTAAGCAAGACGAGAATAAGAAGGAAAAGTCCAAAGGTTCATGTTTAAATTATGAAAAAGTTGGCCATTATAAGTCAGATTATCCATTACTTAAGAAGGATAAAGGAAATGGTCAATACAAGAAGTCTAACAAGTCTATAAGAGCATACATAGCTTGGGAAAGTGATAATGATTCCTCAAGTGAAAGTAGCTCAACTGAAAGTGATGAAGCGGAAAATTTTTGTCTCATGGCCAATCATCATAAGAAGAAAAATGCAAGTCATTCTAAATATGAACCTATTAAAAAAATGTCTCATTCTGAATTACAAACTACTATTGAAAACCTATATGGTGAAGTCGTAAACGCTTTTAAAAAGGTTGGCTTTAAATAAAAGAATATTTTCATACTTAGAACCAAAGTTTTAGAAACTGAAAACCAAATGGAAGTTCTTAAGCCAACCATGTTAGATTCTCAAAAAGATAATGTTAAGGATGAGAAATCTTCTTGGTTTGGTTGTGAAACTTGTCACACTTGGCAAAAATAGGTTATTACTCTAAAGGTCAAATTGAACAAGGATTTATAACCAAACGTTACATTCGTTGTTGATCCAAAAAAAATCCAAATATCTTTATATGAACCATACAAAAAGTATAATTTTGTTATAAAGGAATCAAATAGCAAAAGTCACTCTCATCATCACTTGACTTGTCACTATTATTGTAAGAAAGGTCATACCATTACCAAATGAAAATTTATGAGATATTTGGTTCCTAAAGGTATATTTCAATGGTTTCCCAAATGCAACAATATTTCCACTCTCTCTCAAGGATCCAATGAAAATTAGGTACCTATCACTCTTTTTTGATCTTGTAGATTGGATGTCATGGCTCCATGGAGAAAATGTGGTTTCTTGATAGTCGATGCTCAATGCATATGATGGGTGACATTTCCCTATTCATTGACTTCATGCCAAAGAAGAAAGTATTTGTGACCTATGGAGATAACAATAAGGGTGAAGTACTTGGTAAAGGTAGTGTAGGTAATCCATCTTCTACTACTATCTCTGACGTAATACTTGTTGAAGGTCTTAAAACAACTTTCTTAGCATTAGTCAACTATGCGACAACGGATATAAAATAACCTTTATACATAATTATTTCATGATTGAACATAATGAGAAGAAATATTATCCGTTTAAGGACTTGAGGGTTAATAACATTTATATGCTTAACTTTAATAATGTAGAATTAACAAATACTAAGTGTTTAGTAACCATGAGTGAAGACTCTTGGTTATGAAATAGGCGCTTAACACATGTTATATATGATTTACTCAATAAAGTAGTTTCAAAAGATCTAGTTATTGGTCTACCAAAAATTAAGTTTTTAAAATATCACCTATGTGATGCATGCCAAATGGGAAAGCAAACAATGACCTCTTTTAAATCCAAAAATATTGTTTCAATTTGTAGACCTATTGAGCTTCTCCATATGGATCTTTGTTATCCTTCTAGGAAAAAAAATATTAGGTTGCACTTACTATGGTTTTGTTATAGTAGACGATTATTCTAGGTTTTGTTGGAATATATTTTTGCGTAGAAAGGATGAGACTTTTCCAGCTTTCACATCTTTTGAAAAATTGTCCTAAAATAAATTAAGTTCAAACATAATTTTTATTTGAAGAGATCATGAAGGTGAATTTGAAAACCACTTCTTTGAAGATTATTGTGATAAACATGGCATTGAACATAATTTTTCCGCTCTAATAACTCCAGAAAAATGGTGTTGTGGAGCGCAAAAACAAAATTTTAGAGGAGTTGGTAAGAACTATGATTAATGAGAGTAGTCTACCAAAATATTTTTGGGCAGATGCTATTAGTATGACGTGTTATGTTTTGAACCAAATTCTTATTCATCCTATTTTCAGCAAAACACCTTATGAGCTTTTAAAAGGTAGAAATCCAAATTTATCACATCTTCATGTCTTCAGATGCAAATGTTTTGTCTTAAATAATGGTAAGTATAACTTTGGGGAAGTTTGATGCAAAAGCTGACGAAGGTATCTTTCTTGGATACTCCCAGTCAAGCAAAACTTATAGAGTGTAAAATAAGAGATTATTTATTGTTGAGGAGTCTGTGCATGTCACTTTTGATGAATCTTATCCGAGAAATATCGGGAAAGGTATTTTTTTTCATGATGCAGGTATATCTTCAGAAGATATACTCAAAGAAACCGAAAAAGGAATTGATCGGTATGAATTGGTAAAACCCGAAGAGGAGGAAGATGACAATCCCTAAAAAAAGGGAAGGATGAGAATCCAACTAAAGTTGATAATATTTTTTTGGCTTGGAGGTCTTCCAAGGACCATCCAATTGACAACATTCTCGGAGACATCACCAAAGGCATGACTACATGCTCAAAGCTAAGTAATTTTTGTTATCACTTTGCATTCATTTCACAAGTTGAACCTAAAAACACAAAAAATATCTTGAGTGATGAGCATTAGATAATGGCCATGCAAATAAATAACATGCAGGACTTTGTTCCACCTATGAGAGATCATCAAATTATTGGCACCAAGTGAGTTTTTAGAAATAAACTAGACGAAAACAGAGTGATAACTAGGAACAAGGCCCGACTATAGTGGCTCAGGGATATAACCAAGAGGAGGGCGTATATTATGAGGAAACCTATGCTCTAGTTGCCCACTTCAAGGCTATATGCCTTTTACTAGCATTTGCATGCTCCAAAGATTTCAAATTATTTCAAATGGACGTGAAAAGTGCTTTTGTTAATGGTTACATAAATAAGGAGGTGTATGTTTCACAACCTCCCGGTTTTGAAAATTATGAGTTTCGTAATCATGTTTTAACACTAAACGAGCTTTGTATGGTCTCAAATAAGCCCTTAGGGCTTGGTATGAGTGACTTAGTAAGTTCTTACTTGACCAAGGATACTCTAGAAGCAATGTAGATACAAAACTTTTCATTAAATGTCAAGGAAAATATCTTCTTCTAGTTCAAATTTATGTTTACGATATAATATTTGGTTCTACTAACATGCAACTAGTCAAACAGTTTTCAAAGCTTATGCAGGGCGAATTTGAGATGAGTCTTAAAGGGGATTGAAATTATTTTCTCGTGCTTCAAATCAAGCAGCTCAAAGAAGGGACATTTGTGTGTCATATAAAATACTGTCACGAGTTGCTTAAACCCTTCGTAATGACAGATAAAAAATTAATTGACACTCCAATGCCTACTAACGGGAACTTGGATGGAGATATAAATAGTAAGGATGTTGATGTCAAAATGTATAGAGGTATGATAAAGTCTCTTCTATACCTTACTGCATCTAGGCCAAACATAATGTTTAGTGTGTACATGTGTACTCGATATCAATCTACTCTAAAGGAATCACATTTAATAGTTGTAAAGCGCTCAATATCAATTTGCTCTTAAGGAATCACATTTAAAATCCTAGTTATGGCCTTACAATATTCTCCATTTGGATTTCTAGTAAATTTACTCATCTTACTAATTGCAAATGCTATGTCAGGCCTGGTGCATTGCATTAAATACGTTCGACATACAATTGCACTTGCATATTCCAATTGGGCCATAATTCTTCCATTGTTCTTTTGAAGCTCGACACTAGGATCAAATGGAATGTTTACTTCCTTAAAGTACCAGTATTTAAACTTATCCAACATTTTCTCAATATAATGTGTTTAACTAAGTTCATAACCCCCATTATTTCGTTTACTTTAATCCCTAAAAGATTGTCAACTAGTCCAAGATCTTTCATCTTGAATGTGGATGTTGGAAATATATTTATTTTTAAAATTCCATTAATCTTATTGCTAATGATCAACATATCATCAACATATAGACACAAAAATATTATAATGTTTTCACGCACCTTTGTGTACAAACATTTGTCACAAGAATTTAGAGTAAATCCACTTGAAAGTATGGAAGATTTAAACTTTTGATTCCATTGTTTTGGTGCCTGTTTTAAACCATATAAGGATTTGACAAGTTTGCATACATTTTGTTCATTTTTAGGAAGCATGCAACCTTCTGGTTGTTCCATGCAGATTTCCTGATTGAGATCTCTATTTAAGTATGTTATTTTAACATATATTTGATGAACTATAAGGTCATTCAGAGAAGCTATTGCAAATAATACTCTTATTGTCGTCGTCCTTGCTACTGGCGCATATGTGTTAAAATAATCAACACCTTCTTTTTGTCTGAATCCTTTTGCTACTAATATAGCCTTGAAGGTGTTTAATGTACCATCACTATGAAACTTTTTTCTAGACACACATTTACATCCAATTGGACTTGAACCCTTTGGAAGATCGATAAGTTCCCATGTCTGATTTGAAATAATTGAATCTATTTCTTCATGGATAACGTCTTTCCAAAATGAAGAGTCATTTGAAGCCATTGCTTTTTTATAAGTTTTAGGATCATCTTCTAATTGAAGAATAATAAGGATCTTATAAACATCATTCTTGCAATTTCCTTTAAATAGATAAAATGAAATGAGTTAAGAATAGATTTCATTCAGTCCTAGAACTTTAGCTTTTCGGGCTCTTTTACTTATCCGACTCAGGTTGTGCTTCAACAATCCGTGATATAATTTTGGATTGTACTTCAACAATTCGTGGAGAATATTTATCACAAGACTCTTCATTTATAGGAATCTCAGATTTCTTATCCTTCGTGATAAGGTTTTCAAAGAACTCCACATCTTGGGATTCAACAATTACATTAGACTCCAAATTCAAAATTTTATATGTCCTACTATCGGATGCATATCCTATGAAAGCACATTTGATCCCTTGAGAACCCGATTTAGTTCTTTTAGAATCCATAATATTGTAATATGCTACACCTCCTCACACTCAAAAATACCAATATTTAGTGGTCTACCTTTCCATATCTCATATGGAGAAATACCAGTCAGCTTTAAAGAAATCCTATTCATTATGTGACATATGGATAGTAATGCTTCACCCCACAAATTAAATGGCAACTCATAATGCATTAACATAGAATTTATCATTTCTTGATATGTTCGATTCTTTCTCCTAGCTAAACCATTTCATTGTGGTGTACGAGGTGCAAAACGTTCATGTATGATGTCATATTCTTCACAATATACATCAAGTTTTGTAGAAAAGTATTCACTTCCCCTATCACTACTACGAACTTTGATACTTATACTTACTTGATTTTCTACTTCCGCTTTATCAATTTTAAAGGCATTAAAATCATCTTTGTTATGCTCTAAAAGGTATACACATGTGAACCTAGAGCAATCATCGATAAGCGTTATGAAATACATGTTTCCCCCACGAATTAACATGCCATTAAATTAATGCAAATTTGAGTGCACAAAATAAAGCAAATTTGATTTTCTTTCAACACTTTTGAAAGGTTTCTTGATCAATTTTTATTTAGCATATATTTCACTTTTTTCAAAATCGTGAATATTGTATGATATCAATCTGAATTTAATTAGTCTATTCATAGTACTAATACCAATATGTGTTAATCTAGATTATCATAAAGAAATAGATTCAAACATATAAGCAGAATTAGAAATTTCATCAATAATATTATCGGTAGTACAAAGTTTGATTATTCCCTCGACAAAACATTTTTTTCCTACAAATATGTTGTTATAGGTTACTATTAGTTTGCTTGATTCATATACAAACTTAATACCTGGTTTCCCAACAAGTCCCCACTAACAAGGTTCATATTCATGTTAGGGACATGAAGTACATTGACAATGGTGACTTTCTTTCCAGAAGTGAAATTTAGTTCGACGAATCCCATTCCAATGACTCTAGATCGTACTTCATTTCCCATATACACTTCTTTTCCATCATTTACTTCAGAAAAAGTTTTAAATGTTGCTTTACCATTAGAAACATGCATGGTAACACATGTATTATACCACCATCCTTGAACTTTTCCTTTGATTGTAATAATCTCACTCACCATAGCAATTATGTCGTCATTCGCATGAACAACATTAACTTTGTTTTTGGTCTTGTTATGCCTGCAATCTCAAGCAACGTGGTCTGGTTTTCTACACATAACAATCGCCTTTTGGTCCGCTAGATTTATTAAACTTATTATGTTCCTTCTTAGGGCCAATGTGACTCTTCATGCCATCATGTTTCCTCTTTCCTTTTGCAATCACAATATTGGTTTTAGAGTATCCAGCAGACTCTTACTTTTCTCTATCTTTCATCCCCTCTTCGGTTCGAAGGTGTTTCTAAAGTTTCTCTAATGAGAAATTCTCAGAACTATGCATCAATTTCTTCCTGTATCCTTTCCACGAAGGTGAAATTTTTGCAATGATTGTACCATCTTAGAAAGCTTATGGAATGTCTATTTTTACAGTTTTATTTAATTCACGAGAACGTGTAACTCGTGTACTTGTGCAAGAATAGGCTTGAAGTTCAACATTTTAAAATCAAAGTATTTAGATATTAAGAACTTTTTCGTACCTTCCTTTTTAGCCTTGAATTTGAATTCAAGTGCTTTCCAGATCTCTATTGCAGATTGAGTATCAGTGTATAGATGTTAGAGACGATCACATAATGCCTTCAGAATATGTCCATGACATAGCAATTCATCTTCCCTTCTGTTCCTTCTTGACTTCATCTGTGTTATCTTTTATTCGCTCTCGAATTAGTGTCAAATCAGGATCTAAGACATAGTGAATCTTTAAGGCAGTCAATAGAAACATCATCTCGTCTTACCAACCAGTGAAGTTTGTTCCATCGAAACGATATAACTTGATAAGGTCCTAGTTCATCACTTTGATGCTTGAAACTGAAGTGTTAGTGACCATGATTTGAGATATTATAAGACTGTTAGATAAAACTTCTAGATTGAATGGATCCATGCTGGAATCGTGAACAAATCACTTTCCTTATAGTATTTCAAGCACTCTCGAATGTCTTAGAGTTGCTATGTAGGAAGAATGTCCAGGATAATTCAACATATATTCGAGTTTGCACAAGACGAATGAAAATTCGAATGTAGGGAAGATAATCTGAACTTTTTCTGAAGAGGATATGTGTTTTGTTATGTGATTTCTAAATTCGGAATGACTTATTCATAGGCCATGTTGTGTTGTTTCACAAGGTTACGACCCTTGATAAAACAACATCCTTTCAGCAACATTTTTACCAAAGTTGTGTTGTTTCACCTACAACAACGTTTTTCAAGAATTGCATATCTTCATTATGCAACACTTCACGAATGTTGTCTATTTTCGAATTCAAAATTCAAACTTGAGCAACAACCACCACCGTATAACACCGCGAGTAACCCGATGTGTCGTGTTCAAGTGTCTCCTACAAGGCGTCGCTAGCGCCTCTACACTCATGCCCTCATATCTAGTGTGGTCGGTGGCGACACCGCAAAGAGATATATGGAAGAGACAAATGACATAATGTTTGGGACTATCACATTTGTCCATGTGACACTTTTATAAAAGTTTTTAATGTGTGTGTCATTTTCTATGTTAAACATTTATTGATATTTACTCACTTTTATTTTTCTTGTCATATTTATTGATATTTACTCACTATCATATTTACCCATTTCAATTTTCAATGTAACTTTTCATATTTTACTTTTTAATTAATATTACTTTCATTATTTTTAATACATCATAAACATACTTTAAAAAAATATTATTTTTTATTTTTTATTTATTTTTAGTTTTTTAATCTGTGTAAAAATCAACTGAATGACTTATTCTGAGACGAAAGTAAAACAATATATTAAAAATAGAATTTTATGGGCTTTCCATAAATTTGAAAGCTCAAGAAACTAAGGACAAGTGGTGGTGGCTGGGAAATCAAATACTACTATAACCGGTTGTCAATCTCAAAATTGGCCAGCAGAGTAGATTTATTTCTTTGTTAATAATAGCTGGCTGAAAGAATGAAATTGTATCGTTTATTTTTTACTTTTAGTTATATATTTATTGTATAATATTTAATTATAACTTTTTTGACATAAAATATAATCAATTAATTTTGAAATTAATATTAAAACAAAATCTGTTCATAATAATTTCCATTTTAGCAAAACTATTTTCTTTTTAAAATTAGATATTCTCCGTGCAACTATTGAAATTAATTCTTTAGTGGATCTATTTTATTGTAATGAATATTTAAATAATTGTTTAGTTAAAAATTGTAAAAATATTAATCCAACAGTTTGAATAAAAAATATAGTTAAAGCTAAATATTCTTTTTAGATATAAATTTTCTTCCCCTAAAAAATAAAAATTATCTGGAAGGTAAAGTTTATTGAAAAAGTAGATATTAAATTTTCTCCCCCTAAATATACTTTTTAGATATAAATTTTCTCCCCCTGGATCTGTTTTGGAGAAAGCCAAGTTAGTCGGTAACGACGTCCAAAATGTATACTAATCAATTAAATATGATTTATAATAAACTAATTTGGTTTTGGATATTGATGAATGGTGTAGGGCTTTTCTTGGAAGTGTGAGCAACCACTGTGCACAGAATGTGAAGTGCCCTGTTTTGACTGTGAAGAAGCCAAAATCAACCGATGGAGAAGATAATTAATAATATCTCGTCATACCTTTTGCTTCCTTTTGTTTTTTTCTTTTTTTCTTTTTTTTTTAAATAAATATAAATACTTTGCTTCGTTGCGGTTGCTACCGGCAAGTGTCTTTTGGGGAATTTTTTTTAATATGACCAACAATTTAAAATTTTTTTTAAATAAAATAAGATTTTTAATTTTTTTTAAAGTGGCTATAATTTAACCTTGAATTGTCAAACCGTTTGGCGAATACAGCCCCACTTGCACACAATCGTCAGGTTCATTGGCAAATTGGTTTAAGGCATTCAACAGATTCGCCAATCCAATTAACGAATCAGGCATGTGTCCTTTTTTTTCTTCTCTTTTTTTTCGTTTCCAATTTTTATTATTTTCTTTTTTTTTTTGTTTTGTTTTGTTTTATGTGATATATTTAAATTGATTTAGTTTTAAATATAATTAAAATAATAAATATATTTGTGATTTAAAATAAAAATTGATCTAAATTGATTTAAATAATAAATATAATTTTTAAATTATAAATATATTTATATATAATTTTTAAACATAATAAATATAATTTTTATGATATAATTTTATAAAATAATAAATATAGTTGTATATAATTTTTAAACATAATAAATATAAATAAGTATAAATTTTAAAACATAATAAATATATGATTAACATATATTTTTAAAAATTTTGGTATTTGTTGAAAAAAAGTATATTAATTTTGTAAGGGTATTTAAGACATATCATATGGGGCACGTACTATTTTATTTTTCTATAAATACGACTACAAACACATATTTTTCCACAATATTGTATACCAAAAGACTGAAGTCTTAACAATTTTGAGTAGAGTGGAGTCTAGAATGTCTACATTTCTAAATCAACAATCTTCATCGTCGTCATCAGTATCGGAGGAACCCTTTCCAATATTTCCTCTAATGAAAAGAAATGCCCTAGTTTATTTTTCAGCAACAAAGCCTCCGATAAAGGTGCTCCTGTGGAATACGCAGATGTTGGAGCAATTGCATAGGAAACTGAACCGCTGGTTAGAAGGAGATATTGCTCCAGGAGAAAAGATTAGGAAAATTGAGAGGTTGGTCGAGAAGGCTGGGAGAAACGAAGTTACTCGTGAATGGAGAAAAGTGGAAAATGATGTTGGTGTCCTTGTGATGATATTAACACCAAAGAAGATAACGTTGATGGTCATGATATCGTAGACGCCTTGGTGCATTGTTCTGTTTTATGTCTTTATGTTGTTGTTATTTTCGAAATGTTGTTGTGATATTAAGTTATGTTTGTTTAATTTCTGTTGATTGCTAATTGTAATTGGTTAAGTATGCTTTAAATGGAATAAAATTTGTTATTGATTTAAAGGGACACGGTTACATATGAAACTATGATCTGCTGCTTGATCTTACGTTAGGACATTTTGTACGTTTGTGTCCTGGTTGCTGACACGAACTACATAATCTTACCATCTTGTTTGCGGTATCCATCTCCTTTCGAATGCGCGTGCTGTTAGGGCGACCCTTTTTCTTTCTTCGCATCAAATCATTACGCCAGACAATTTCGCCTTCGTATTGAGGCCAATAGTCCTCCTTTGCCACCACATGAAAGCTACATGTGTAGACATTGCATAGAACTATCACTTGGTGAACTGCAGAAAGAAGGTTGGCTGGGTCCTGGCGTGCCTTCGAACATGCTGCTATAACATGAGAGCAAGGCATATGAAATGCCTGAAACTTCCCACAATCACACCATCTCCTATCTAGTTTAACATGGTAACATCCCATAGGCCTTCCTTCGTTGTGATCAATCGACTCGGCGACACTGAACCAACCTTTATTACGGTCAAAGATTATGACCACATGCGTGTTGGCTTTGACAGCTTCGTCTTTCATGAATTTTGTTGAACTATCACTGTACAACTAACTAGATTGTAATACTGAACCCCACTTCGTACATCTGCTATCAAAGAGTGCGCCTAGCCTAAAATATGTTGCCTTTACCAAGGTAGTTATCGGTAGGTTTCAGATTCCCTTGAAAACATAATTCATTGATTTAACGAGGTTAGTTGTCATGTGACCCCATCGCACCCCATTGTCGTATGCCCGTGTCCATTTCTCTTTATCAATGTTACCAATCCATCTTAATGCATCTGCGTTTGTTAGTCTGATCTCGTCACGGTAGTGTTTGAATTTGGGCTCTGTTAGTGCATATCCTGCCTTGACAACCTTCTTCCGCAGTGTTTTGTCTTTGATTTCCAGCATGAAATTTTGGGCGATATGTCTTATGAAATACACATGGGTCTAGGGAGGATCCTGCCAATCGTTATCAAGGTTATTGTATGCACTCTCGATATATGGGTGTCTATCAGAGATCAAACATAAGTTAGGTTGGGGAGAAACGTATAGGAGGAGATTTTTTAGGAAAAAACTCCAACCCCCAGCAGTCTCCCCTTCAACTATAGCAAAGGCTATTGGAAAAATGTTGTTGTTCCCGTCCTGTGCCATAGCTATGAATAGGGTGCCCTTATATTTCCCGTATAACCATGTCCCGTCAACTTGAATTATAGGTTTACAATATGCAAACTCTTTGATGCATGGTTCAAACGCCCAAAATAGTCTGTGAAAAATTCCATTGCCACCAACCCAAGTCCCGTCAGGTGTACACACTGGCATTGTCTCCAATATGGCAACAATCTCTGGAGAGTATTGTTTTAGAGCAACCAATAATTTTGGAAGTTCCTTGTATGACTCCTCCCAATTTCCAAACACCCTTTCAACCGGTTTAGTCTTAGCAATCCATGCTTTTCGGTATGAAGGAGTGTAATTGTACCTTTGAACCATATGTGCAATTATAGTACTCACCTTCAAAGACGGGTTGTCGCTAATGACTGACAGTATCTCATCGTAAATCAATCGAGAGCTGAGCTTGCGATGGTCCTGCATCGGATTCGAGATTATACAAGTGTGGGCTGGACCCATTGACCCTATCTTCTAGGAATCACTTCTCTTCCTGAAAGACGCTGTTAATCGGAACAAACACACCTCGTTATGACAATAGATCGTATACCGAGTCAGATTCATCCGATCGACTCTATAATCGGCTGACAACTCCATGTGATATTGTTTAATTGCCCGGACACAATCTTCTTTGGTACGAAAGTCGTCACCCTCTTTTAGTTTCCCTTCTGTTGTGTAGTTGGGGTTGTAGAAAAGATCTGTTGAGGGTTCATCGTCACCTAAATTGAGAGTTTTCATGTGTTAAGGGGGCAATAAACATGGCCGAGTGGAACCCCCTCTTCCTCGTTGTTCACCATCTCGTCAACAGTGACTTCAACTGCTTCTTCTTCTTTGTCAATTACATTGACTTCAGCATGTTCCTTATCAGATTCGCAAAAAACTTGAGAAGAATCAAGTTGTTTTTGTTGTAACAGAACATGTTACACACATCTTCATCGTCTCGAACCTTTAATGGGAAAAATTTGCAATAACCATGCTCGCTAAAAAACACTGAATTTTTGTATATTATTTGGCCAACTGGACCACATTGCAGTTTTTTTTCTAATATTGACTTCAAGTGTAAAAATTTTTGACCTTCTGTCAATTAAGAATCTCGTAACATCAGTGTTTCTGAAATTGTAACAGGCTATGTCACATTCAAAAACTTCACTGTTAAGATGTGCACTAATCATGTATTGTGGTGTTTGAGACATGGCGGAAATTGTGTTTGGAAAGTCTGTTTTACTAATTGATATGATAATAATACAGATCTATCTACTGTATTAATAACAATTTGGTGAGCTGCATGACAAGACAAGACAAGACAACACTTTGCGCGCCACAGTGAGCTGCATGACAAGACAACACTCTGCGCGCCACAGTGAGCTGCATGACAAGACAATACTCTGCACGCCACAATGAACTGCTTGACAAGACAACACTCTGACTACCGTCTGCACTCTGTCTACAGTAACCGATTCCATGCATGCCTACCATGACCCTCCAAGCCTACGAGATTCTTACTACAAAGAATAGTAACATTAAAAATATTAGGTTTTCATTTATTAACCCAAAATTATTAAAAATAGATTAAAGCTAATAACAAGTAAGTCTTAATAGAAGACGCAACTGAGTTTATTTTACTTGAATATGTACAGCAAGCATGCTTGACAAGACAACACTCTGGCTACCATCTACACTCTGTCTACAGTAACCGATTCCCTGCATGCCTACCAATTCTATGCAGGCCTACGAGATTCTTACTAATAAATGTATGTCACATGTCTACAGTGACCGTCTGTACTCTGCATGCATGACAAGACTGAACACCATATAATGCATGTTTGAAATTAAATGTTGAATATATTTGCTGCTGCGTTATTTGTAATATTATGTTTGACGTTAAATAACATAGTAACATTATATGTTTAAATTTATTAACCCAATATTATTATTAAATTCTTACTAATTAAAAATATATTAAACCTAATAACGAGAAAGTTTTAATACAAGACGCAACATGCTTGACAAGACTAGACCTGCACGCCTCCCTTAATGCATGTCCTTTGCATGTCTGATGACACTCTGCCTGCATGACAACACAACAACATGCACTTCCAAGACAACACAACATCATGCACTTCCAAGACAAGACTAAACCTGCACGCCTCACATGCATCAAGACACTTGCTATGCATGCATTTACAGGTCACATGCATTAGTGACACTTGCTCTGCATGCATGTACTTCAGACATGCATTATTGACACTTGATTTGCATGCATTTACAGGTCACGTGCATTAGTGACACTTCCTCTGCATGCATGTACTTCAGACATGCATTATTGACACTTGCTCTGCATGCATTTACAAGTCACATGCATTATTGACACTTGCGCTGCATGCATTTACAGGTCACATGCATTTGTGGATTATAAATAAAGGTTCTTTAACTCTCAAACTCCTCTCATCCCAGCAAATTCTTCTTATCCTCATACTCTCAAACTCTTCACATACGAGGAAACTCTTCTCATCCTCATACTCTCAAACTCTGCTCATCCCAGCAAAATCTTTTCATCCAAACTCTCAAACTCTTCATCACCCATCAAATTTGTAAACCACAATGTCTCTACTCACAATGGGCAACTCTCACAGAGGCACAGTTGAGAACATCGCTGAGTTTGTAAGTTTTTAGTTTTTGTTTATGTTTACGATCTTTAGTTCTCCTATAAAACTAATGACACTTAATTTATTTTGCAGGATGCATCAAGGTTTCGATATCGTGTGCATGATTACATACCACACGACCCCTTCATAGAGGGATACCTTGAACATTGTGGGTTTGGTGATTTGACTAAAATCAAATCATACTCACTCGATGCGAAGTTCATTTTAGCATTGTTAAAACACTGGAGACCAGAGACACATACATTTCACCTACCTTTCGGTGAGTGTACTGTGACTCTTCAGGATGTCTACATGTTGCTCGACCTGCACATCAATGGTAAGGCCGTCAACGGCAAAATTGGCGTTAACGACCAACTTTGCGAAGATTTATTGGGCGCCCCTCTTTGCATGGACACAACTGAGGCAGAACGTGAGGGTCGCCCAAGGGGTCAGGAATAAATATTAAATACCTCAGAGAATAATACAACAATATTATCTTAAGTGAGGATAACACCAATTATGAGAAAATACTCAAAACTCGGTGCTATATTATGATTTTTTTTGGTCATTTTTTATTCCCAGAGGGCACTAGAAATACCGTAAATATCATGTATTTACCATAGCTACAAAACATAAACAAAGTGTGCAAATATAGTTGGGGATCAGCTGTCCTCGCCCATCTATATAGTGCACTATGTAAAAATTCCAAAAATAATTCATGTACTTTTTATGGCTGCGCCTATCTTCTTCAAGCGTGGGGTTGGTCTAGGATGCCAATGCTTGCTCCAGTAAACCAAAATCCGTTTACATTCCCGTACGCGAACGAGTAAGTTTCTTTTCAAGACTATTTAGCAACCAAAGTTTCTTTGTAAGTTAATAATTTGTAAGATGTGTCTTAGAGTCTAACCTATCTGTGTTTCTTTTTTTTAAGTGATCTGTTTTGGGGATGAATTATCAAAGATGTCCCAGGAACTCCATAATTGTGTACCGGAACCTCATCGACCACATTCGGCCAAATGATGTAAGTTATCTACCTTTACTTTGTCCAACTTATATGCATAAACTTGTCTATCTTTGTCTAACTAAATGTATTTACCTTTATTGTAGTTTGTCTAGATGTCGTACGAGGGTCTCGACCACCAGCCCGACACCGATGATGCTGCTGTGTGGACATCAAAAACACCCATCGTTAGGTTCACTACGGTGGAGATGCACCAAAGTGACTGGGTGAAGCTACAATTTGGGATGCATCAGGATATTCCAGATGCTCCGACGTCATTGGGGCAGTGGCATCAGAAACGGGTGGACTCACAGTGGAGCGCCGATCATTGGAAGGAGTTTGCGAAGGAGATGTGTCAATATTGGAAGAACAGAAGGCAACACATCTTAACCGACCATATTGTGGAAGGAGCTAGGCCAAGTTATCAAAATATGACTTGGTTTAGGTCGGTTACAACATCTCAGCCAATTCTGTCCGAGCCAACCTATTTGATTGACCCAAGGCAACACGCTTCTTCATCAAACACACAACAACAATCCAATGCCCAACATCCATAACAATAGCCTTACCATAACCCATACATGCCACCATATTCCCAACATCAACAACAGCCTTACCATGACCCGTACATGCCACCCACCCAATCACAACATCAACAACCATACCAATATAGCCCTGATACGTCTTTTGACCCTACCCCCTACCTATAGCCCAGATAACTCATTTGACCCTACCCCCTCCAACTATCCACTGTTTGAGTACCAAACCCCACAACAACCAACACACTGTTTCCAACCCGATTCGATGTACAAATTCGGACAACCATATCGTCCATACTTCACCCAATCTCCCAGGCAATCCTACGAAAATATGGGCATTGAGCTTAACTACGGAAGCACCGTCGATAGTGGACCTCCCGGCTATTGGGGTCAAATGCTTCAAAATTTATCTGATACGCCGGGGCCGTCCCAACAAACCCCTCCTCCACAACTCAATACCCAAAGATCGGACACACCTCAGCAACTTCGTGGTGGACCTCGTCGCAGCGCGCATCCTCCACAATGTGGCACCAGTGGTCGCTTGGATAGAGCCGACCATTAGTTTTTTTTTTGTTCAATTGTAATTTTTATTCTATTATAAATTAATATATTTTAATATTTATTACATTTCTTTTTTTTAGATTATTCATATTATTTAAATTCTATCCATTTTTTTATATCAATTATAATAAACAAAAAATATAAAAATATGAAACAATTAAATAAAAATGTCTTTAATTAAATAGAAAAGTTTTTATAAAAATTATGAAAAACAAAATATGAAAAATTTTTATGAATAAATTATGAAATAAAAATAAAAATAAACTATGAAATAAAATATGAAAAGTTTTTATAAAAATAAAAATAAAATAATAAAAATTGGAAACCAAAAAAAAAAGAACACATGCCTTCCTTAAACCAATTCGCCAATGAGTCTGACGACTGTGTATAAGTGGGGTTGCATTCGCTAAACAGTTTGGCGACCCAAGGTTAAATTATAATCACTTTGAATTTTTTTTTTAAATCTTATTTTATTTGGGATTTTTTTTGATATTGTTGGTTATATTAAAAAGAAATTCACATTAGGTGTATTATTTAAAAGTTAAAAAGGTTTAAATATTTGACGCTAATAAAGTACAAGGCAGGACTCGGAGAAAGTAATAGGATTTGGATCCTCTCAATATCTAATTTGTATTATTTAACGGTAAATGATTTTTATTAAAATTTATTAGAACAAAATATTTTTAAAAATGTTTTTCATAAATCATTTTGATAGTACTAACAAATCGGATTTGTTTTCAGAATATTATACATTTCATCCTTTTGGATCTGATTGTATTGAATTGATCATAATATCTTTGATCAACACAATCAATTTTCAATTTTTTTTTACGTATGTTTTACAAAAGTATTCGAATATGCTGCATTTTTAGGCTCAATTACCACACTTTTACAAATAAGTTGTTTTTTTTTACTACATATTTTGATTTTATATTCACATTTAAGATTTGTATGAGTTTTTACCGTTTTTTTTGAAATGGTTGGTAGTTTAAATCTTTTTAAATATTTTAAAAAATCGGATAAAAATCTCATACCTTATATGTATTTATACAACCATTTTTTAAATATGCGGTATTTTTGCATACTATATCATCGCATTTTTCAAAATATGCGATATTATTTTGTACGAGGATACCATATTTTTTTTAAATAAGCGGTATCAAAATTTCAACGAATTGTTTTAAAATCACGGTAGTTTGCACTTTTTTTTTTGCTTTTTGTTTTTGATTATGATGAGGTTGAGAGGTAGAGATGTGAAAGTCATATCCAGGTTGGGCGTAAGAGCTGCTGAGAGTTCTACCAAAGGCAGTGGTGATGATGGAGAGACCACGAGCACTCCGCATATTAAGGCAGATACAGTGAATTATAGTATTCAAAGTTCGTGATTATTTTTATATTTTTTCGATTAAACTTAGAATTGTGTAGCAGCAGAAATAAAATAGTAAATAATATAAAATAAAGAGAGTAAGGGTTATAAATATTGCATAAGAGAACTATCCAGGTTTGGTCGAACGTTGATACAGTTATGTCCTCAAGAGGTCTTCTTGAAATTTTAACTATAAACTTTAGAGTTTTTGCAGGTTATGCCCATAAACTTGATATTTTTACAAGTTTATCTCCAACCAATGATAGCTTTTACCCCAGACTAACATAACGAACCGTTAAGATTTAGGCTTATCTTAGTAACCAAAACAAAGCTTTTTTCGACAAAGCTCAAAAAACTAAATACATAGATTTTTTATTGGTTTATCTCATGAACCAAACTTAATCTCTCAAGAGTATCGCACTCTTAAGAATTAAACGACCAACACGACTACTTACAAGCTCTTCCTCACAAGCAAAATTTCACTCAAAAGCACTACGCAAACCTCAAGTGAAAAAGAAAATTTCTAGAAAGAGAAAGAAAAAGAATAGAGAGATAAATTCTAAAGAAAATGTAAATCGTTGGAAAGTGGCGTGAAATGAAGAAGAGGCACCCACCTTTATATAGCAATTGAAAAAAAACCAAAAAAGAAAATGATTCATGGGCAGAATTGATGAGCAAATCGATTCTCATAGAGCTTCAATCGATTGGCTAAGTCATTTTTAATCGATTATCATTCCCAATATAGAAATGTTAGATATAGAGTCAGTGTAGCACATTAAGATGTTGTCCTAATCATTTGGTTAATCCCAGGAATGGGGCCTATCACAAGAAATTTTTTTTTGCCGGATGATAGCTTTGAAAAGACAAATTACCTATCTTTTCTTTAATCTCGGGCGAAATACAATGAGGATGGGCCAATTCAAAACCCAGTGGTAAAATAAGAAAAACTCCTACATTCAAATCCCCCTTTTTACCATTAGCAAGAACTTGTTTCACTTGCATATCATAAGGAATTCGAACAACTACTTCAAATATAGCATGAGATATTTCTTTAGTTAGGTCACCATCATTAGAGAATTGAAAGCTATTGCCATCGACTTCATCATAATTATTGACATTGTCATCATCAAAACATTAGAGAGGATATTTTGCGGGGCTATCAATTTTATACCTTCAAGAACATAGATTCACATAATCCCCCTTTTTGATGATGACAATGCATCTCTCAAGGGAGCTGGAAAAAGAAATAAACAAATATAGTTTGAGTGATTAAACTCCCCCTCAATTAAGTAGATAGTATATTTTACTTCCCTGAGAGTATACTTCTCCCTATTTGTCGTAATAAAAAAGGTTTAATAATCAAATCACATAAATCTTATGTAAAAGGAATAAGTTACCTTATAAAGATGGATAGAAGCAATCCAGAGTAAGAAGTAAAAAATAGAACCTAAGATGTTATTTCTTTCCATAGAAAGTAGCATCCTGCTTTGAAATTAACTTGTATGTAAGCTTTGGAGAACTTCTTCCCCTTGATTCTTTCTCGATAGAACTCAGAGGTCCTTAAAGCTTTCTAAACCGAAAAGAAATCTTGGAGTCTACTTCATTCTTGCTCATATTTCTCTAAGAGATAATTATTCCCTTTACGATTGTTTTGGACAACCTCATTTTTGTCTCCTTAGGCCTTAGACTAATATTGGGCTCTAGGTGTCTGACAACACTTTGCTCCATAAACTTTCACAATCTCAAGATAACTTGAATAAAGCCCCCTTTAAAGGAAATGAGAAGCCACCATCGATTTTATTTCTCTTCTAAGAGGTTTCATGATCAACATTAACACATTGATCACATTTGTTGAAGAACACCATCAATGTCTTGATCAAATCCATATGGATTGAAAATCGTCATCGAGTAACCACTTCTTCTTATACATCCAAGATAGTGCTCACTTATCTTTCAATTTTAGTCTGCGTCATATCAGAAACATCCTTGCACAAATGCTTGGTTTTGAAAAAATGTTATATCAGTCTTCCTTCTTAGGATCTTATTTTTAAGAGAGAAATAAATTTTTATATAATTGGGAGAATGATATGAAGGTAAGGAAAACACTGCGAAGGGGGGGGGGGGATTGAATAAGGGTCTTCAAAAACAAATAAGACAATAAAAATAACAGGTATTTTTATACTGGTTCGTTTGAACTCAAACTACTCCAGTACACCCGGCCAAGGTGATTTTGCCTCTTTCAAAAGAGGACTTAATCCAATAATCAAAAATTGATTACAATCTTTTCACCAAGACAAACTTGTCTTAGTCTTCTCGAGAATACTGATCACAACTTGGTCTCTCAAGGATCTTTTACAAAGTAATACAATGAAATGTGTTTAAGTGCTTCTTAGAAAAGCTTTTTCACAACAGTGATTTTACACAAATGAAGATCAATGAAACTTTCTATTTCTTTTCAGCAAAGTGTGGTATATTCGTTGTAGAATAATGTTGTCTTTTCTTTTTTCTTCTCTTTTTTCAATTGCTGTTGAAGACTTATTTAAATACACCTATTTCTCAAATAGCGTGCACAAGCTTTTTGTCTTCTTTGACTGTTTCTTTCCAGAAGAGGAATGTTCAGAGATATCCTTTTTGTTCTGAAATCCTGTGCCATACACAAAAGAGGAAAAAGCCATTGGATGTAGACAATGAATTTGCCAACGATTCTTTCTTGATCAACATATTTTTAAATGAATGAATATGAAAATATTTCCTACATCAGATCCTTTGATGATGTTCCATTTTCTTCTTATCAGAGTAACTCTCTTTCAGAGTTCTGTTCCATTTTCTTCTTATCAGAGTAACTCTCTTCCAGAGTTCTGCAACTTAGTGCTAGCGTGATTGTTTTAACAAACTGTTCATCCAGAGGAGCGCTTAAGATCCGAGCAGATCTTCGCTCTTCAGATATCCATGTTACCCAAATGTATCACTTTGTTACTAATGTTTCAGAGCCTTACGTGTTTTGATTCTCAGAGCCTCTGTAGTTGCAGCATTGAGTTTAGTACGCTCAGAGTCTTCTGAATCTTCGCTTTATACTCTACGCTCAGAGCCTTCTGTAGCTTTATTTTTTACCAAACGCTTAGAGTCTTCTGTGTGTTGTAGCTTAACGTTCAGAGGAATATTCCGTTCAGAGGAATATTTATTATGTTATCTGAAACAAAAACACTTGAACAAAATTAGAGTATATATTTTCTCCATACAAAATTTCATTATTGTTATCATCAAAACATTGAGATATATTAAAAACCGATCTGTGTTCTAACAATCTCCCCCTTTTTGATGATGACAAAAACTATACGAAATTTTATTCAAAATTAAAATATATATCTCCCCCTAAAATGAATACTGCTAGAAAATTTAAAACTTCCCTTTCAGCACTTGTATTCTTTCCAGAGTCAGAGCAAGCTTGTGGACTATCTCAGACCTTGTTCAGAGTTACTTCTATAAATATTGTTAGATGAGTAACTTTAACTCTGAAACACTGAATTCATGATTAGTTAGTATTTAACATGTGTGAGTTTCCATTCAATATCTGTTTATGTGAACGATTCAAAATTTCCATTTTCTCCCCCTTTTTGTCATATCAAAAAGTGAATTTAGAAAATCATTTAAGACAAAAAAGAATTTCAGAGCAAGAAAAAATAGAAAAATATAAGATAGAATCAGATGTAAAGAAAATTGTCACAGATGCATTTAGAGACTCAGAAAAGAAATAAAACATGTAAGTTCATAGATGAGCACAAACTAACAAACAATTAAGATAAACGAGAAGTTAAAAGCTTAAGAAGCTCCGTCATCTCAGAAGTTGAAGCTTCTTGTTTGGCCATCCATGTTTTGATTTCAGTAGTGGATTCTTCCTGTTTGACCATCCACTCCTGAATCTCTGCCGTATTTTTCTCTTGCTTGATCATCCAAGATTTTATCTCGCTGTTAGTAGCCTCTTGCTGAGCAAATTTATTTTGCACATCTTCATTTTCTTTCCTCAAATCTGTTGAATTCTGAACAACCAATGAAGAAGATGCATTCCTTAATTCTAAAGCAGGGGGATGACCAGAGTCAGGAATCTCTTCATCAACAGGAGCATTTGATGTACCTTTTTCAGCATGAGGACCTTCACCAATCTGAAATGCAGAAGATTTCTCAAATGAGGAACACACAACCTATGCAGGTGTGTTTTTCAGACAAAGAATAGGAGTTCTACTGACATTGAGTTGAGCAAGTTTCAAAGCTTCAAAAACTCTTTCTTGCGCATCTGCAGAGAAAGCATCCTGAAGATTCATAGTCATAGAAGTGAATCTCTTTCTAAAGGCAGTCCAGATCTTTTTAGAGTCACGAGGATTTGTACTAGTGAGGCACTTCTCTCTTACAGTAGAAAACCACATCTGCATCTTCATTTCAAAACTAGATAACATATTATCAACATTTGGTCTGGGTTTGGGCTTAAGGTAGGCCTCAAAGAAGGATGTCTTAAGAGCATTAAAGAGTAAAGGTTTAAAAGAGGATGAAAGTTTATCTAGACAATGAGAGGGAATGAGAGTGGGAGAAGAAAACTCAAGAGGGTGGTTTGGGAAGTTATGTGGAAGGGGTGTAGCATCTGATTGGTCAGACGAGGAGTCAGAGGAGTCAGATGAGTCAGATGAAATTGGGTGAATGGTAAGGAGAGGTGTGGCATGAAAGATTTCAGGTTCAGAGGGGTCTTCAGCAGAGGGGACTTCAGCAGAATTGGTTTGCTAAGGGATATTGAATGAGGGTGTGGATGGAATAGATGTGGTGTGTTCAGAGGTGGCTTCTTGGTTATTGTGAGAGGTGGTGTGAGGATTAGAATTTTGTGGTTAGGAGAGAGGAGAGGCAACAGAGACATGAACATGCTCAGAGGAATGTGAATGGTGCTCAGAGTTGTTGTGTGTGTGGGGGGGGGGGGGGAAGAGGAGGAAGGTCAGAGGTGATAAAAGGTTTAGAAGAGAGAGGGGGTTGAGATGTTGGTTCTTCTGTTATAGTTTCCAAAACAGGAGATAAAACAGCAGAGTGATTAGCTGATTGCTTGGAACGCTTATAATGTTTCTCTGAGGGATCTTCTTCAGAGACCTTGCTCTTCTTGCGTTTCTTCCTCATAATCAACTTTGGAGCAGGTTGAGAAGCACGTAGCAGCAGATCAGCTGACATAGGAGTGCTATCTGCCAAACAGGAAGCAATATAATTGAGGAGAGCTTCCTTTGACTCCTCTATAGTGAAGAGTGGAAAATCTTCCACTGGTACCCTCCTTTTGCACACAACATCATAATCAATCTGAACTGGATCAGATTGAAGTTTTTCTACCAACTTCACTCTCTGAAGACTCTTGCCATCTAGAGGCTTCCCAAGAATAGGAACTAATTCATCTGAATGACTAACATCTTTTAGATAAGATACCAAACCATTTTCAGTAAGGATATCAGAAATTAACCTTCCCATGGGAATCCAATCTCTGATTTTTTGATGTTTGGTGCAAATGATTTCTTTGGACATCTTGACATGACTCCACAGATGAACAAACAATAGGTGTGGAAGATCCACCTTGATATTCTTCCCTAGACAATACAAAATATACACTTGATCTGTATTAATGTAATATGGAGAATTTGAAGCTTTGCGATGATGGATACAGCCCAGAAATATCTTGGCCCAAACCTTGTAATGGGTCTTCAGATCCTTTATCTTGCTGGATGGAAGCCCAGAGGTAAACACCTCATTGTACACTTTATTCATCATCACGCGTCCCATTGATGTATTCACAATATCCTTTTCTTCATAGCCAATAAGTTGGCGAATCATTTCCTCAGTGATGAAGATAGATTTACCCAAAAGAGATGAAGAAATAAACTTAGGGTAAACTTTGGCATGAATCCAGAATTCCTTTACCAGTTGGGGAAAAACTGGACCAACCAACCGATCAAAGTATTTTACCCATCCTTGAAAGTTAACCGTTGAACGAAGATCAGACCCATTTTTCGCCATGCAGTCAAAATCAACCATAAACTCACAGAGTACCTCTAATTTGTTCACTGGTGTGAGAAGTGTGCGTTCTGGTTCTTTGTATACTTCATTACCCATTTGCGATGAAGACGCCCCAACCATTCTAGAAACCAAGTGTTGATGTGATGAATATGAGGTAGCCATTGAAGAAGAACTTTTGAGATGGCAAGAGTTTCTGAAACGGCGCCTCAGCTTTATGTGCACTCAACCATTTTCAATAATCAGATTAGAAGTGACACGTATTTGATGTGGTGTGCCTCTGAAGCTCTTTTAGGAAATGAAACGTTAACTAACGTTCAGATCCTCTGAAGCTTGTTAACTCATATTTTCACAAAAATAAAGTAACTTAAAAATATTTCAGATGCAATACTTCACATTATAGACTTTAAACACTTTTCATCTGAATAAATTTAATTCTGAATAAAGATTTTATTCTGGACAAAAGTCCATACTAATATTTTTCAGAATAAAATTTAAATCTATTTTCAGAGAGGGGTTTTGTAAAAATATGAGCCCATTGATGATCTGAATCAACAAAATTTAAACTTAATATCCCTTTATGAATATAGTCTCTGATGAAGTGGTGTTTGATCTATATATCTTTTGCCTTTGAATGTAAAATTGGATTTTTAGAAAGACAAATTGCAGAAGTATTGTCACAGAAGATAGGAATATTACTCTCATGTATTTGGTAGTCCTCCAGATGACTCTTCATCTAGAGCATCTGGGTACTGCAACCAGCAACAACAATATATTCTTCTTTTGTAGTTGAGAGTGCTATAGTGGGTTGCTTCTTGCTGTACCATGAGATCATATTGCCTCCCAGAAACTGACAGCTTCCAGAGGTGCTTTTGCGTTCAACTCTATCTCCAGCAAAATCAGCGTCACAGAAGCCTACTAATTTATATTCATCAGATCTTCTGTAACACAGACCCACGTTAGTTGTACCTTTCAGATACCTCAGAATTCTCTTAACAACAATTAAGTGAGATTCTCTAGGATCTGACTGGAACCTAGCACATAAGCATACACTAAAGAGAATGTCAGGCCTAGAAGCAGTCAAATACAGAAGAGAGCCAATCATACCTTTGTACAGCTTCTGATCTACCTTTTTACTTACCTCTTCTTTTCCCAGAGTGAAAGTTGGATGCTTGGGAGTCTTAGCTGGCTTACTCTCTGTCAGATTAAACTTCTTCAAAAGCTCCTTCACATACTTTGTCTGATATATGTAGGTGCCTTCTGGAGTCTTATTAATTTGAATGCCCAGAAAGAATCTTAGCTCTCCCATCATGCTCATTTCAAACTCTGCCTGCATAGACTTAGCAAACTCCTTTCCAAGTGAAATATTTGTGGTTCCAAAAATAATATCATCAACATAAATCTGACAGATTAAGACATCTTTCTTAATTGATTTATGAAAGAGAGTGGTATCAACTTTTCCTCTGATAAAATTATTTTCCAGAAGAAAATTACTCAGCCTTTCATACCAAGCTCTGAGAGCTTGTTTTAGGCCATAGAGTGATTTCTTTAGTTTAAAAACATGCTATGGAAATCTTTCATTTTCAAATCCAGGAGGTTGATGAACATATACTTCTTCTTCTATTAAACCATTTAAGAAAGCACTTTTAACATCCATCTGATACAGAGTGATGTTATTCTGTGCAGCAAAAGAAATTAGCAAGCATATGGATTTTAACCTTGCCACAGGAGCATATGTCTCTATGTAGTCAATACCTTCTTGTTGACTGTAACCTTGAGCAACAAGTCTAGCTTTATTTCTGATGACTTCTCCTTACTCATTTAACTTATTTCTGTAGACCCATTTTGTTCCAATAATGTTGAATCCTCTTGGTCTTGGAACCAGATCCCAAACATCATTTCTTGTGAATTGATTCAGCTCCTCTTGCATAGCAAGTATCCAATCGTTGTCTTGTAGAGCTTCATCCACAGAGGTAGGTTCAATAATTGACACCAGACTAAACACTGATGTCCTAGAGGATTTGAGGAAGGATCTTGTTCTTATGGGATCATCCTTATTTCCAATAATCATCTCCTCTGGATGAGAAGATTTGATTCTGGAGGATCCTTTCAGAGTTGGTTCTTCAGAAATAGTTAAGTTGTCCAGATGAGCAGCTAACGGAGTGGCACCTGGAGTTACTTCTGGTTCTTTTGCTGGAACTTTGTTTGCCTCTGATTCTTCAGAGTCTGTGAGAAGAACTTCTTGATCTGTAGAAATTTCAGACTGTTTTGGCTTTTGATTGCCAAGCTTATCATCAAATTTGACATGAATTGATTCTTCCACAATCTGTGCTTCAGTATTGTATACTCTGTAGCCTTTTGAGCGTTCAGAATATCTAAGCATAAAACACTTTTGTGCTTTAGAGTCAAATTTGTTCAGATTATCTTTAGTGTTCAGAATAAAACAAATACATCCAAAAGGATGGAAATATGAAATGTTGGGCTTTCTATTCCTCCACAATTCATAAGGAGTCTTCTCCAGAAGAGGTCTTACAGAGACTCTGTTCTGAATATAGCATGTTGTATTTATTGCTTCTGCCAAAAAATGTTTAGCCATATTTGTCTCATTGATCATGGTTCTGGCCATTTCTTGTAATGTTCTATTCTTTCGTTCCACAACTCCACTCTGTTGAGGAGTTCTAGGACAAGAGAAATCATGTGTGATGCCATTTTCTTTAAAAGATTTTTCAAAAGATTTATTTTCAAATTCACCACCATGATCACTTCTGACTTTGACAATGTTAAATTTCTTTTCATTTTGGACTTGATTGCAGAAATCAAAAAATACAGAGTGAGACTCATCCTTGTGCTTTAGGAATTTTACCCATGTCCATCTGCTGTAGTCATCAATGATGACAAGTCCATACTTCTTGCCTCTGATGGATGCAGTTTTCATTGGTCCAAACAGATCAATGTGCAGAAGCTCTAATGGTCTAGAAGTAGAAACAACATTCTTTAGTTTGATAGTGGGTTTTTAAAATTTTCCTTTCTGACATGCTTCACAAAGAGCATCTGAGTTGAACTTCAACTTAGGAAGTCCTCTGACCAGATTGAGCTTGTTAATCTGAGATATACGTCTCATGCTAACATGTCTCAGTCTTCTATGCCAGACCCATTGCTCATCATTAACAGACATAAGACATTTAACATTTTGACTTTTCAATTCTGAAAGTTTTATTTTATAAATATTGTTCTTTCTTTTACCATTAAAGAGGATTGATCCATCTTTCTGACTAACATCTTTGCAACATTTTTGATTAAAGATAATATCATAACCATTGTCACTTAATTGACTTATGGACAACAAGTTATGAGTTAATCCTTCTACAAGTAGAACATTTGAGATAAAAGGGAGTTTACCATTACCAACTATTCCAGAGCCAATGATCTTGCCCTTTTGGTTTCCTCCAAACTTCACGTCTCCACCAGATCTAAGTTCTAGACTTTGGAATATAGACCTTCTTCCCGTCATGTGTCGTGAGCATCTAGAGTCAGATACCAGGACTGGTGTCTCAACCTTGCTGCTAAGGACGTCTCTTCTGAATCTGATTCTGATCCAGATTCAGATGATTCTTCATGCTCCTCTATGTCAACCATTAGTGCAACGTTTGCACATTCGTCTTCAGACTCTGACGAGGCTTCAGAAGAATCTGAGTCATCCCAAGTAGCCATCAGGACTTTCTTTTTCTTCTCAAACTTCTTCTTGGGTTTATCCTTTTGAAGTTTGGGACAATCATTCTTGTAGTGTCATGGCTCTTTGCATTCATAGCACACTACTTCCTTTTTGCTAGATCTTCTGTGACCAGAGAATTCTCCACGGTGTTCTGGTCTTTTAAATTTTCTGAACTTCTTTTGCTTGTCTTCCAGAGTTGATTTATTCTTCTGGATAGTAAAGATAGTTCGTCTTCATCTGATGAAGAATCTCCAGAGCTTTCTTCTAGTACCTGAAAAGCTTTAGTTTCAAAATTCTTTTTAGATTTTAAAGCTATGGACTTACCTTTCTTCTGAGGCTCATCTTCTTCAAGCTCTAACTCATGGCTTCTTAAAGAACTGATGAGTTCCTTCAGAGTGATTTTGTTCAGATCTTTTGAGAGCTTTAACGCTGTGACCATAGGTCTCCACCTCTTTGGTAAACTTCTGACTATCTTCTTTACATGACCAGAAGTGGAGTAGCCTTTGTCAAGAACCTTCAATCCAGTAGTCAGAATCTGGAATCTAGAAAACATGGTTTCCACAAATTCATCTTCCTCCATCTAGAAGGCTTCATACTTTTGAATCAGCGCTAGAGCCTTTGTTTCTTTCACCTGCGTGTTTCCCTCATGCGTCATCTTCAAGGACTCAAACATGTCATACGCTGTATCTCTATTGGTGATTTTCTCATATTCAGTATGAGATATAGCGTTCAGCAGAATTGTCCTTGCCTTGTGGTGATTCCTGAAGTCTTTCTTTTGTTGATCAGTCATTGATTTTCTATCAATCTTTTTACCTTCACCATTAGTGGGGTGAGTGTATCCATCAATGACTATATCCCAAAGATCAGCATCATAGCCAAGAAAGAAGCTTTCGATTCTGTCCTTCCAGTAATCGAATTTTTCTCCATCAAACATAGGAGGCTTTGTGCTGATTCTGTCTTTTTCTTCATATTTGTTGTTCAACCCAGTGTTGTTTGAAGATTCAGCCATAGTAAATCAAAGAGTTTTCCAACCGGGTCTTTTCTCTGTCACTGTTAAGTGATAGCACTCAGAACCGTGCTCTGATGCCAACTGAAGGTAAGGAAAACACTGAGAAGGGAGGGTTGAATAAGGGTTTTCAAAAACAAATAAGGCAATAAAAATAACATGTATTTTTATACTGGTTCGTTTAAACTCAAACTACTCCAGTACACCCGGACAAGGTGATTTCGCCTCTTTCAAAAGAGGACTTAATCCAATAATCAAAAATTGATTACAATCGTTTCACCAAGACAAACGTGTCTTAGTCTTCTCGAGAATACTGACCATAACTTGGTCTCTCAAGGATCTTTTACAAAGTAATACAATGAAATGTGTTTAAGTGCTTCTTAGAAAAGCTTTTTCACAACAGTGATTTTACACAAATGAAGATCAATGAAACTTTTTATTTCTTTTCAGCAAAGTGTGGTATATTCGTTGTAGAATAATGTTGTCTTTTCTTTTTTCTTCTCTTTTTTGAATTGCTGTTGAAGATTTTTTTAAATACACCTATTTCTCAAATAGCGTGCACAAGCTTTTTGTCTTCTTTGACTGTTTCTTTCCAGAAGAGGAATGTTCAGAGATATCCTTTTTGTTCTGAAATCCTGTGCCATACACAAAAGAGGAAAGAGCTGTTGGATGTAGGCAATGAATTTGGCAATGATTCTTTCTTGATCAGCATCTTTTTAAATGAACGAATATGAAAATATTTTCTGCATCAGATCCTCTGATGATGTTCCATTTTCTTCTTATCAGAGTAACTCTCTTTCAGAGTTCTGTTCCATTTTCTTCTTATCAGAGTAACTCTCTTCCAGAGTTCTGCAGCTTAGTGCTAGCATGATTGTTTTAACAAACTGTTCATCCAGAGGAGCACTTCAGATCAGAGCAGATATTCGCTCTTCAGATATCCATGTTATCCAAATGTATCACTTTGTTACTAACGTTTCAGAGCCTTACATGTTTTGATTCTCAGAGCCTCTGTAGTTGCAACATTGAGTTTAGTACGCTCAGAGTCTTCTGAATCTTCGCTTTATACTCTACGCTCAGAGCCTTATGTAGCTTTGTTTTTTACCAAACGCTCAGAGTCTTTTGCGTGTTGTAGCTTAACGTTCAGAGGAATATTTATTATGTTATCTGAAACAAAAACACTTGAACAAAATTAGAGTATATATTTTCTCCATACAAAATTTCATTATTTTTATCATCAAAACATTGAGATATAGTAAGAACCAATCTGTGTTCTAACATGATATACTTCCTTATGGATGTAAAAGTTTAAGAGTGCACTCTTTTAATCCATTTGGAAGTTTTACAAAAATGCATGGAAAGGCTAGAACTCTCCTTATGACTTCTAGTTGAGCTATATGAGCATAAGTTTTATTGAGATCTATGCTTTGTTGATGATTGTAATCTTTCGTAACGAGTCTTGTTTTATTCTTCAAGACATTACCAAAAAATAAAACTTGTTGGGATAGATCCAATAAGGTTCCAGTCACTCAACTAGCTTTGGTAACGAGATCTCAACTATTGTTTCTCTCAAATTTATTTAACCTTTTTTGCATAGCAAGAGGCCAATGTTCTTTGATGATAATCACTTCACGTCCATTTGATGCATCTACTATCTTTATTTCACATCCACCTTTTTATTTTCGTATTATTTTATTTACTACACATGTTGTTGTAGCATTATAAACATTATTATTTCTCTTGCTTCCGTCGGGATAAATCTGACTCCTTCCTCTGTTCCCGCCTACGTATAAAGGATATTTTAAGAAGTAAACATCTCTCTTAGTAGCAGGATATGAAGAAATAATAGGAAAGGTAATTTCATTATATTTTTTCCCAAGAACGAGGATTATCACAATAATATTTTTTTTTGTGGAACGATAGCTTTGAAAAGACATATTACCTATCTTTTCTTTAATCTCGGGCGAAAGACGATGAGGATGTGCCAATTCAAAACCCAGTGGTAAAATAAGAAAAACTCCTGCATTCAAACCCCCCTTTTTACCATTAGCAAGAACTTGTTTCACTTGCATATCATGAGGAATTCGAACAACTACTTTAAATATATCATGAGATGTTTCTCTAGTTAGGTCACCACCATTAGAGAATTGAAATCTATTTCCACCGACTTCATCATAATTATTGACATTGTCATCATCAAAACATTAGTAAGGATATTTTGAGAGATTGTCAATTTTATACCTTCAAGAAAATAGATTCACATTATCCCCTTTTTTGATGATGACAATGCATCTCTCAAGGGAGCTGGCAAAAGAAACAAACAAATATATTTTGAGTGATTAAACTCCCCCTCAATTAAGTATAGGGTATATTTTACTTCCCTGAGAGTATACTTCTCCCTATTTTTCATAATAAAAAAAATTTAATAACCAAAGCACATAAATCTTATGTAAAAGGAATAAGTTACCTTATAAATATGGATAGAAGCAATCCAGAGTAAGAAGTAAAAAATAGAACCTAAGATGTTATTTCTTTCCACAGAAGGTAGCATCCTGCTTTGAAATTAACTTGTACGTAAGCTTTGGTGAACTTCTTCCCCTTGATTCTTTCTCGATAGATCTCATAGGTCCTTAACGCTTTCTAAACCGAAAAGAAATCTTGGAGTCTACTTCTTTCTTGCTCATATTTCTCCAAGAGATAATTATTTCCCTTTACGATTGTTTTGGGCAACCTATTTTTTGTCTCCTTAGGCCTTAGACAAATATTGGGCTCTAGGTGTCTGACAAAACTTTACTCTACAAACTTTCACAATCTCAAGATAACTTGAAAAAATCCTCCCTTTAAAGGAAATGACAAGCCACCGTCGATTTTATTCTCTTCTAAGAGGTTTCATGATCAACATTAACACATTGATCACATCTGTTGAAGAACACCATCAATGTCTTAATCAAATCCATATGGATTGACAATCATCATAAAGTAACCACTTCTTCTTGTATGTCCAAGATAATGCTCCCTCATCTTTCAATTATAGTCTGCATCATATCAGAAACATCCTTGCACAAATGCTTTGTTTTGAAAAAATGTTATATCATTCTTCCTTCTTAGGATCATGTTTTTAAGAGAGAAATATATTTTTATATAATTTGGAGAATGATAAACTTCCATATGGATGTAACAATTTAAGAGTGCACTCTTTTAATCCATTTGGAAGATTTTACAAAAATGCATGGAAAGGCTAGAACTCTCCTTATGACTTCTAGTTGAGCTATATGAGCATAAGTTTCATTAAGATCTATGCTTTGTTGTTGATTATAATCTTTCGTAACGAGTCTTGTTTTATTCCTCAAGACATTACTAAAAAAATCAAACTTATTGGGATAGATCCAATAAGGTTCCAATCACTCAACTAGCTTTGGGAACGAGATCTCAACTATTGTTTCTCTCAAATTGATTTAACCTTTCTTACATAGCAATGAGACACTGTTCTTTGATGATAATCACTTCACGTCCATCTGATGCATCTACTATCGTTATTTCGTATCCCCCTTTTTATTTTCGTATTATTTTGTTTTCTACACATGTTGTTGTAGCATTATAAACATTATTATTTCTCTTGCTTCCGTTGGGATAAATCTGACCCCTTCCTCTGTTCCCGCCTACGTATAGAAGATATTTTAAGAAGTAAACATCTCTCTTAGTAGTAGGATATGGAGAAAGAATAGGAAAGGTAATTTCATTATATTTTTTCCCAAGAACGAGGCTTATCACAAGAATATTTTTTTTTGTGGAACGATAGCTTTGAAAAGACAAACTACCTATCTTTTCTTTAATCTTGGGCAAAAAACGATGAGGATGGGCCAATTCAAAACCCAGTGGTAAAATAAGAAAGACTCCTACATTCAAATCCCCCTTTTTACCATTAGCAAGAACTTATTTTTGGAAGGGCTACCTCGACATGTCGAAACTCAACAGCAGGAGCGAATGTTACTTTCTTAGGAGCACCTGCAGATTGGATTACTCTGTATGACCCTTTGGTAGAACCTTTCATAGAAGTCCCAAAGGGAGTTGTTGGATGATAACTAGGGTCACTGCTTGTTGTCAGAATGATTTGTTGCACCATAGGTTGTCCTCTGACATCAGTGGTAACCTAAGAAAAAAAAGTCAAAGAATTAGATGGATATATGGTGAAGAAAATTACGAGGTTCTAAGTGAAATAATTACCTTAGGATCATTAGCCTCAGGACTGGAGTTGTCATTCTCAGTTTACGCTATAGCTATCTTCGCCATATCCTCAGGGGTAGGCTCCAGAATATTGCAAGCGGGGGATCCCTTTGTCGAGATCCTGCCCCCCTTTGTTTTTGGTTGACTAAAAGCTTCAGTTATTTTGGCATATTTCCTCCTCCTTTTAAAGGTATGCTCTTCAGGCAGAGATTGATATTCATCATCCAATTCAATTATTATATGGCTGGAAGCTCCTTTTGATTTCTTCTTTTTTGGAGTAGGGGTGATCTTCGAGAGCTCTGAGGAGAAAAGATTCGAAGTGTTAGACAACATGATATTATGTAGTAAAGAAGAAATGAGTAAGAAAAAATTACCTTAGCAACTTGGCTACTTTCTTTTGTCTTCTCTTCATTTTGCTTTTTCTTCTTGGGTGCAACTTTGGTAGCTGAAATTTAAAAAAATCATTGCAAGTAAGATGATAAAAATTGAATAAGAGAAATCTAGTTCAAAAACCTCCCATTCCACACCTTCATATATTTCGGACTCGATACGAACATCTTCTTTATTGATATGAAGAGGCCCTTTGAAACTTTCTAGAGTATACTTAGTCATAACCACCCGCTGACCCTTTGGTTTCATTGTTGGCGGAGGATTTTTATAGAATCCCCACAGATAAACCAGTATGGAAATGGAAGGGCAAGGGCTAATCCAAAGTCAGTAGTTGGTAGTCGAGGAAATTTGGGAGGAAACTTGTTGAAAGCCATTGCGTATCGTTCCCCAGGAGGAACAAACAAAGGTAGTTTTCAACTCTCCATTTTATTTAGAAACTTTTCCTTCAGCATAACAGCTGCATCGCAGACGGTTCAACTAAGATCATTTGGTCGATAAACAGTTTCAAAGTACTTTTAGAATGCTTGGATTTATTTGATATGTGTCGAAACACCTTTCTTGGTCTTCTCCTAGACAGAGAGAAAAGCTTGGTTAATGAGTTGAATGAATGAAGGAGCATCGAAGAACTCCTCAACATTATATTTTGAGCACCAGTTGTTGAATTCTTGGGTTCAAAGAAAACTTGGTTCGAAGCTAGTAGGGATGAGTTGAGCCTTGTCAACATAGCGAGCAAGCTATGTCGAATTCATCTCCTCAGTATATTTCACATGATGAAAAATAACACCTTTCTTCTCAAAGAGACACTTGGGAAGATCTTGAACCAACCCAAACTGTCAAGCAAGTAAGTTTGGTTGGTAAGCAATCAAAGTCAATAAAGACTCTGCTTCTTGAGCTTTAGTTGGGGATGTAAAGGTTCTTGTGAACCACTCAGGGTCGTACATCCTTATAGCAAAGGGAGCCATGTTCGACGTGAATTCATGAAGTTTGCAAAACATCATGACATAGCTCAAGAATGTTGACCTGAGAAATTGTCCTTCTTCACTAGGAGTAAGCTTGACCAAACAAGTCCCTTCAACTCTTCTGTTCTTTATTTCTTCAGCATTTTCATCTATGGGATTCTTGTTGGAAAGACTGGCTTTGACTGATGCGTTCAGCCAGAGTTGTAGCAGCCAAAAGGGGCCAAATAGCAAAAGATTCTCTTTTTCTCCCAAATCTTTGAGTTGAGCCACTCCTTCACTCAGAGATTCATAAAGATTCCCTAAGATCATTTCGCTCAAACATACATCATGACCTTTATGAAGCTGAGTGGCCAGAGTAAGATATCTTCTAGCTACTTTGAGGGATTTCGAGTAGAAGATAGGTTGAGACAACCATATAGTTAAGAAGGATATATGTTCTCTATCCAAGACATCATCAGTTGTTTGGTCATAATAATGTGTTATGAAATTTGAATATGTAGCCTTAACGGATGCAAAACCTATTGAGTCATAAGATTTTAGGTCTGGGTCGTAAGTGCTTCCAGTAGGTTTGAGCCATATGATAGCGGCTATGTCAAATAGCGTGGGAGTCATCATCCCACAAGGGAGATGAAAGGTATAATGGGTGATATCCCAGCAATACAGAGAAGAGACTAACATGGTTGAACAGTAATCGAGACCCGTCTTCAACAACATGATCAAGTCATAGATTCCCATGTTCTTCTAGGTTTAAGACTTAACTTTTTCTACCTTTGCTAACCAGTTCATATAGTCATCAGATTCCTTAAAGGATGGGGTCGCTCGAAAGGCTCTAAAGCTGTTATTCATATACCTTAAGTCTATGTTACTCAACGCTACTGCATCAGAAGAGGATTTTTCAACTCTAGATTTATTGGCTTGCCCTATGGGTTTGGATTTGTGATAAGAAGGAAAAAAGTCCCTAGATTTTCTATGATCAAAGTTAAGAGCAGGTAAAGGACCACATAATGCATGTCATTTACCAGAAACAATAACAGGAACAAGTAACTGAGATTCGTAGATTTTTCTCTTTTCTTCTTCAAGCGGATCAGGAATGAACTATTGGTTCCCCGCCATCTTTGGCCCTAAAAGTGTGTCAAAGGGAGGAGGCTGAGAGATCTTCTTTAGGTCTTTGGACTTTTGGCCTTTTTTGGAGTCTTTGATGTTGGTGGTTGAATACGCCTATTGTTAAAGGTTGAAGAAATCTGGGTATTTTCTTTGAAGATTTGAAAGATGAAGAGAGAAGAAAATGCTTGAGAGTTTTTGAGAAGTGTAAAAAGTGAAAATGGCTAAATATGGAGCTATTTATAAACTTGTGGAAGTTTAAGGGACTTCAGATGAACATTAAAATAGCTGATGGTTAGTGGGACACGTGTTCCACCAGGGTTGTTTGATGGAACATTGGCAGTTAATGTCTAGCCCCATGATCTCCTAGAGTCTAGAAAGCGTGATGATAGCTAGAGATTTTGGCGTGTATTGATAAGACGTTTCAAAAACCGCTTTGATGATCGGGACGTCATGGTTTTTCTAAAATAGTGATGAACATCAAAGTCATGCAAGAGTCGTTCGAGGCGTCGAATGACATTATTAAAAACCGCCTTTTTCTTCAGTGATGTCGAAAATAACATTTTTGGGGGGAAATTTGTTGGCTCTAAATTTCGACGCCTGAATTAGATTAAAAGGAAGTAATAGAGTTTTTGAAGAAATCGGATGAGTTCGACCAGAACTACATTTTTGGAGTGTGAGTCGAAGGCGTCCATTTGCAAGGAGGAAATATTTTATGGACTTTGAAATATTTCCTAACAATTGGGAAATGTGATTCGACAAAGGTGCTACTGAAGGCATTTCGACAGGATTATTTGAATTCAAATAAAGGAGGGAATATTCATTCTTATCCATTTCTCAAAGAAGACACGTGGAGCGCTTCCAAGAGTCAAAGACATGTGGAACGCCACTTGTCTCGATCTAGTTCGTTAGCCGTTGATGGCAGTTATTTTTTATTAGTATAAATAACAAGTCTTAGTGTTAGGATTAGTGTGTGTGTTCAATTGTGTATAAATTCCTCAATATACTCAAAGTACCCGCGTGTAGAGAAATGAGTTTGTTAGAATGTACGTTGATGCAACACCATTTTTACATTTCAATGAAATTCAATAAGTCTTTTCATTAAGAATTTATCTTTTCCTTGCGCAAATTATTTTCTACATTTTTTACCAGTCTTTCGACTTTAATCTCTTGTGTTCAATTCCACTTACATTTTTTAAACAAGTTATTTTTATCATGAACTTTGTCGAATTGTTCATTGTTTTTCCAAAATTTGTTTAAGATCAACTAACACATGTCCTAGGATTTGTGTGGTCGATCCTGCGAGTAAAAAAAACTTTTTCGATTTGAAAGAACAGTAGTTGTTCACCAATTTTCACGACGAATAAATTGGCACACCCGGCGGGACAGTGCTAAGTGATCATAAAATTTTCTTCCAAATTATTGAAAATTCATTAGTTTTGCGGTCAAAATTCTCTTTGAAAACTTCGTTGCATGTTATTAAGAAGTGGTAAAGTAGCCACCGCTAATGAAAATAGAAGGAAGAGATATAAGAGGAGAATGACGACAAACTCTAACTAGCCAAACATTCCTCAAGATACGCCTAGTAACAATGTAGAACCACCCATAGGATCTTCGACAGGAGGACCAACAGTCTCAGCGCCTGCCTCTGAAGCAATACCATCTATGGGAAGTTTAATACATACACATTCAATTTCCCATATACAATCCATTTACATTTTTTACCAGTGTCAGCGCCCCTACATTTTTTTACCAGTCTTTCGACTTTAATCTCTTGTGTTCAATTCCATTTACATTTTTGAAACAACTTATTTTTATCATGAACTCTGTCAAAGTGTTCATTGTTTTTCCAAACTTTGTTTAAGATCAACTAGCACGTGTCCTAGGATTTGTGTGGTTGATCCTGCGAGTAAAACAAATCTTTTTTGATTTGAAAGACCAGCGGTTGTTCATCAATTTTTATGGCGAACAAGTTGATACCATATTCTTATGCTTTAAAGTTGATTTATTTTGCTTTCCTTTTTTATAAGCACCACTTAATTTATCTTTGACAAATTTCATCTTTGGTAAACCAATGACAAGATCATGTTTGACTAGTTTATTTAAATGTTTCATATGAATATGAGCTACTCTTTTATGCCAAAGCCATAAGTCATTATTTCTTACCATAAGACACTTTATTTTTAAAGATAAATCATCTAAATAAATCATGAAAATACTATTAATTCATTTACCTTTAAGTTTTACCTCAAGGGTGGATTCATCTTCAATTATGCATTCATCTTTGGTGAACTTGATTTTGAAGCCTTTTTCTCAAAGTTAACTTATGCTACACAGATTGTGCTTTAGTCCTTCAACATAAATTACATCTTCAATAACTATGAAATGTAGTGATCCAACTTTGTCTATGCCAAGAATTTTCCTTTGTTGTTGTCCTCATATGTGACATACTCCTTGGCCTTAAGAACTAGAGATGAAATTCTGTTTATTTCTCTCGTCATATGATTAGAATAACCACTATCATGATACCATAGATTTCTAGTGTTCTTCAAGCAAACCTACAAAAAAAATTAAGGTTTGTTAGGTATCCAACTTGCCTTGGGTCCTTCGTAATTAGTTCCTTTCTTGACCCACACATAATACCCACTAGTAACACTAAAGTTCCTTACATAGCACGCAATAAGCGTGTGACCAATTATACCACAATTGAAACATGTATGAACAAAATTAATTTTATATCTTGGAACATAAGTTCTTTTCCTACCATTTCTATTCTTAGGATGATGATGAACATGTTTCACTTTGTTCACTTTCTCTTTACTGGATTGGTTACTTGCCTTAGCAAAGATAGTTTTTCTAGAACTTGGTTTGTCAAAATTTGAATATACAAGTCCACTTTTATCACTTGAATATCTTTGTCTACTAAGGATTTCTTCCAATCTAATTTGTCCTTTTTCATATCTTTCAATAACTCTTTTTAATTGGACAATTTGAAAAGAAAGTAAATTGCACTCATTGCATGTAGAATTCTATTTTTCTTTGTTGAAATAATTTTATTTTTCAACTTCAAAATCTTTTTAAATGGTGTCAATCTTTTCTTCAAAGATAAACATGTTTCTTTTGTGTTGACACCATTTTGTACATAATTTTACACTCATTGAGTAATTCATCTATTACACCGTGTGCATCATTATCATAAGAAAGTTTTTCATTATTAACCTCTTATGTTTCATCATCGGAATGGTGTAAAGCCATCAATGCAAGATTAGAACTTTCATCGCTTTCCGAATCAGATGATGGACTTCATTATCATCCCATGCAATAGAAGCCTTTTTAGACTTTGATTCTTTTCTTCCTTTGAAACCACTTTTCTTGGTGAGTTTTGGGGAATCTGTCTTTATGTGTCCTTACTTTCCAGATTCATAGAAAGTGATATTTGTGTTAACGTAGAGGCTTCTTTTTTTCCTATAAGTTTTCTTCTTTTTGCAAATTTTAAGGATTTACCATTATTGAAAAACTTACCCAACCTTTTTTCAAGAAGCATGAAGTTCTCATCTTCATTCGAATCATCTTCTTCTAATCCTTCCCTTGAGCCAACTTTTAAAGCAATGCCTTTGAATTTCTTCTCTTGAATCTCATGCTTTTCTAGTCTCCCAAGTTCAATCTCATGCTCTTGAAGTTTTCTGAATAAAGATGTGGATGTCATAATGGATAGACACTTCTTTTCAGATATTTCCATAATCTTTGTTTGTCATTACCTGGTTAAAGATCTAAACACTTTAAGGTTAAGTTCGTCGTTAGTAAAAGTCTTACCGAGAGCAATGGCGTGATTGGTCAAGTATACAAATCTTTTCTGTAAAATAATGATTGATTCTCTGGGTTGCATTCTGAATAACCCATATTCTTGACATAAGGTATTTAATCTTGATCTTTTTACTTCAGCGATTCTTCATGAGTTTTCACTAATGTATCCCATATTACTATTATTGTAGTGCATTGAGAGACATGGAAGAATTCATCCATGCTTAGAGACGTTTGAAGTAAATTGATTGCTTTCTTGTTGTAGAAGACTTTTTTTTCTTATCATCTTCCTCCCATGAACTTTTCATCTTTGATGTCCCAACACCGTTGGCAACACTTGTAGGAATAAACAAACCATTTTTTTATGACATCCCAAATTTCTTCTCCTCTAGATGAGATTTCATGTGTATTTTCTATAAATTAAAATAATCACCATAAAATAATGGAGGTTTGTTGTTTCTACCACCATCTCTAAAAATTGGATTTACGGAAGCCATTATGGATCAATTAGAAATAGGTTACTTTAACCTGCTCTGATGTCAATTTTAAGTATTGAGTGTACCTAAGAGGGAGGATAAATTAGGTACTTTAATATTTTATGGTTTTTAGCGTTGAGTGTTTCCTTATTTCGGGTTTATCGTTAGGTGACGAAAGCAGTAAATTGTAGTAATTAAAGAACACATGTGATTATACTAGTTTCCCTCACACTTTGAGAGTACGTCAAGTCCCCTTACACACTGTAATAGATTTCAATATTGTTAGAACTTTGTACAAGCCTAAACCAAATTTCTATACACAAGCATCTAACTTAATAAGCAAGGCAAAGCACCTTGTGGTTTTACAACACAAAAAGAAACATACTTACTTTTTTCAACCTTTTTGTTTCTCACAATCCTGGACAACAAGTTACATACACAAATCTTTGAGTTTAATGTTATTTGATAATGATATGTTTTGGTGGTGTAGGATAATATAAATCCTATCAGTAGAATTTCTTCTCTTTTAAAATATGGTAGATCACAATAATAACTTTGAGTGCTCAAGAACTATCACTTTATTTGAATATAAAAAATAATGCAGAGTTCTTGAAGAATTAAAATTGACAAATGCAGATGCAGTGAAATCTTAGGAAAGAATTTTGAAAGAGGTGAGTTTTAATCAGAGAAAATACTTACTATTTTATATGACAACTTACACCTTTTGAATCAAGACATAACTCTTGATAAACATATGATAAGCTGTAATTTAAATGGAAAAGATGCAAAGCTTAGGTGCTATGAAAAGTTGCAATGCCTAAAAGTATTTTGTTTAAAGTTTATTGGTGTCAATCGATTGAGATGGATCACCAATCGATTGATCCTTTGAAACGTTAGAAAAAATTTAAAATTTAAACTAGTGACAATCAATTACTCATCTCATACAATCAATTGTTAGCCTTAAAAAATTACAAATACACTTGATGGCAATCGATTGATACTCTCATATAATCGATTATCTTGCTTAAAAAATTATTTTTCATTTTAAAGATTTTGCATAAATTTTCTAAATACAAAATGCAAACTAGGGTTTCTGTAATAAAAGGAAGAAGAACACGAAAATGCTCTAAGAAAAATATTTTTCATTTGATTTTTTGATGCCTTACAAAATAGAACAATGCACTTGTACTATGTTTATTAAATCTAAACCATCCAAGCTAGTGCTCTAATTTTATACTAAGAACAGGTTTGTTTCGGACCTGGGTCTATGTTCTGTTCAATTAAGTTAATAAACCACTTTGCATAAAATTCAGCTCAGAAACTAGTAAACTGCATGGTTTTATGACAATTACTGACATCTTTGCGCATAGCCTCGACACATGGTAGTTGAATATGCCATCCAAAAGTTGCGCAATCCAACATGTCCTCATTTGTTGCTTGTGTTACTTGCACTACAAGCTACTATTGTTTTCAATAGTGAACCGATATTCAAAATGAATATGCTTCAAGATTACAAATCAAAAGGCTTAGTCTGTTATGTTTGACTGAAATCTTGATTAACACAATTCTAAGTCAGCACATGTGTTTAGCATTGGCATTGATGTTCAAAAATCCAAGTCAATTTGAAGATTGCATAATTCTCGTTAGTTTGGTCGACACTATAAGTAGTATACACGTAAATGTCTATTATGATATGCTATTTTAGACATGAAAATGCAACACTAATTTATGTCATATTATTAACACTACTCTCCTTAGAATTGCCTTATTTTATCTCTAACTAAAATAGTTTTTTCTTTTATTTTTATTTATTATTTCTAGAGCATATAAGATTAAATTAATCTAATTCAAATATGTTTGAGAGGTTTTAAGCTTTTATATCTTAAGATATATAGATATATAGAGATAAATAATGGGTGTGATCCATAGGTTTATTTAAAGGAATTTTTTAATGCGTCTTTAATAATTTTTAATCAGCACGCGAAATAATTTTTAAATGTTTTTAATTTTAAAAGATACATTTTTAGACGCATCTATTTTTAAATAAACGTAAAAATATTTTGGAAATACATCTTCGAAACAATTTAAAACATTCAATACAATTCACTCAGAAATCATTTACATTTGAATTGTACTTAAGATGCATCTTCGTGAATATTCTGGAGATACATCTCTAAAACGTATCAGAACAAGTATTTCATGTTATATGTTATTTATTTGTGTTCAGAAGAACCGTACAATTGAAAAAAAATAGACGTACATAATTTCATATGGACCAAAAATGCCATACATAATAAAATACCAATAAATGTTGAAAATATCGTATAACCGAGATCAAGAAAGTAGTAAGACCGTCAAAATAGAATATGGACCATAGTACTACAACTATATAATAAGAGACTATTGTGTGTGTCTGACAACCTCTCCTCTACCTCCTCGGCCATCAATCCCTCATGTCTTTCGTCGATGTCTCCGGGTACAAGAATGCTATATGTGCCTCTGTCATGATGGCATATAGGACCCGCTTGACATCAGACCCATCATGGAAGATACTTGTGTCAATGTCTGCATACGCAATCTCCACTATGCGATGACACCTAGGAAAGACATCATCAATATGATCTAGTTATGCTTGCTCCTCCTCTAATATCTCCTGATGAGCTGATCTCGGCGGATCTTTTGGAGCAGCATGCACCATGTACGAATGCGACACCTTGAAGAACCATCTGATGTACCCTTCAACGTAGCTCAAGTCGCTCGTAGCTATGGTAGCTCGTGCCTCCTCCAGTACCAGATGACTCTCATAATCATCAAGCATGTCATCTATCTATTTATGTGTCAAGGTATGAGAATCATAGACAACAGGGTGTTTAAAAATGGTCTGAGTTTAGTCGAACTGTCCCATGACGTACTTGGGTAGATGAGGAGCAGTGAGACGTGATCGACAAACCAATCTGTTGCACCCTAAAATTTTCCCTCGCTTTTTCTAACTTTAACTGGCTTTTGTTTCGCCTTCATCAGCATCTTATTTAGTTCATAACTCATAAATCATGTTCTGCATCGACTTCCCAAGACATAGGGTCAAAAATTTCTTGTGATACTTGTTCTCTATTTAGAGGGGTTTCAGTGGGTTATTTCACTCAAGTTGAGGCAAGAATGTACGTTAAAGGAAGATCGGGGTTTTCTCATTTAAAATTGAGTTTGTGGACAATCATCAATTGAAGATCACAAGTTCATAATTCAAGACTTCATCCATTTCAAATTCAATGGCATAAGGGAGATCCATCATTCCAAATTTAAGATTCATGAATTCAAGATTAGATTCAAGATTATTACAAAAGGAAATTTCATGACATTGCAAGAATGTCACATTTGTTACAAGGTTTCCAACTTTAAGCAATGCTTAGAAATTAAACTATTTCTAATCTTGATTCAAGTTTCTAATCAACTTCATGCTATGGTACGCTTCAAGCCCCATCAAGTCCACATGTTCCTCATTATGCCTACAAACATCCAAGGAAAATAATTAAGATTCAATTTAATATTGGAACATTTCAAAATCAAGACTATTTGTGCTTATCCATGGGCAATTTCAAGACATTTTCAAGTTAGTCCAAAACAGCTCCATACATGCCCCATTCATATCTCAAGCTAGAAATAACTCACAACTAAACAAACCATGTCACAAAACCTAAGGAACCAATTCATGATCCAATGTGAAAAAAAAGGGAACACAACAAAATTGTCACACTCATGTTACCACCTCACAATTCAAAAGGGAGGTACTTGATGCATCACAAAATCATCACATATTCAAATTCAAAATTTGACAGCAAGCATACTTGGGACCACTTTAATAAGACAAAACCCAGCAAAAGTGTAGCAGCAAAAATACAGCAAAGTAGGATTCATGAAAATGGAAAGAAAGAGAGTGACATCAAGAAAGTGGTAAGAGGCATTTCTCATTGAAAAATCGGAAGTTTTGAAACAAGTGGAAACCCTAGTGTGCTGAGCTTAATAAGAGAGGGAGCAGCAACAAACAGGGGAAGGATAGGTAGATCAAGAGATAGGGAGAGAAAAAATAGAAAAATCAAGAGAGTTAGAAAAAATACAAGAGAACCATAAAAAATCAGAAAAGGGAGGAGAGATTGAGAACATCATTAAAAAAGAGATTGAGAAAGAAGAAAGAATAAACCATTGAGAGAACAAGAGTGATAGAAAACCAGAAAAAAAGGAAGTGGATCATATAACACATCCAACAAAAGCCCTTGGAGATTAGAAGGAGAATAGTAGCTATTGGGTATCTTTTCTCTCAAACTCTTCTCTCTTTACATATTTTGCATTGTCTTTATTTTCTCTGTTAAGTGATATTTGTGTTGTACATATTGTGGTAAGGTCTCAAGAGTGACCAAGGACTATTGTAAAAAACAAGGAAAGGAGGAAAAAATCAAATTTATTTTTTCACTCAGCAGCGCTGACACGGGCGGTCGTGTCAGCCTGCTGTTTTAACCTCCATGTTGTGCACCTCCCAGGGGTGCTGACACGGGCAGCCGTGTCAGCTCCCTGTTTTACCTTCAAAATCAATGTTGTGGGCACTTTCTGATACGGGCCGTGTCAGCCCCCTATTTTTCACTTTTTTTTTTGTTGCTATTTCTCTCGTTTTTTGACATATTCCATTCACACATGAAATGTGACGTCTCATTTCATGTTGTTTTGTAGTTTTCCCAAAAAAAAATTTCAAGAAGTTCGCCGTTTTTTTTCATGTCTTGCTTTTTATTCGTATGTTCAAGCTGATTAATCCGATGTGGTTGTATGGCCATTGTATGTGGATATTGTTATGGACATTTTTGACTTTTGGTTCCAAAAAACTAATTTCAAAACAAACTCTTGATTCTTATCAAGCTATTTTTGACCTTGTAAGACGATTTCCTTGTGCATCGCCATCAACCTTGTTCGCATCACCTCAAGTTTTTTTAAGCAATCAAACCCTTGATCCAATGTCAAGCGGATTTTCTAAAATGACAGTTAAACCAATTCATCATCTTTTCTTTTCATAACCTTTCTCTTAAAACCTTGGTCTCGTACCAAGTGCATTTTCAAAAACTCTTTTCCAAATAAACTTGGATGGTTGTGGAGTGGTTAGGGGAAGGCCTTCTCCTATCCCGAGTGCTTGACATTACCTTTAGGGTTCACTGTCGTAAAGCACTTACCATCCAAGATCAAAAACACCTTTAGTAAAGAGAATGGAGTCCACTATGAATTGAACTAAAGAGAGAGGATTAAGTGCAGACTTCTTTCTCTCCGAGTATCAGGATGCTCACCGTAGGTTGTGCAGTCACGATACTCGTCTTTCAATATGAAGACGTGACTATATTCATCACACCATTTTACGAAAAATCTTTTGAGATAAAGAATTGGGTACTACCTGCAAGGGGTTACTATCTGAGGATCTATTTCACCCCTAAAAAACAACTTCCACAAATCAAATGTGACATCTTGCCTTGACGGTGAAAACTCTATTTTCAAAAAGGATGTGTTACATCCGTTCTACCGCAAACAAGTAATGCCTAAGACTCCACGAGCGAGCTGCAATACACCTAACCGCTAGAATGCATATGTTAATATCTTCCACAAAAACACCAGTTAACCGCAGGCCGAACTACGGCTGCTCTGATTCCTCATTCCCTAATGAGGATACGTAGGCACGGGGATCTCTATCCTTGACGAGCACACTAACAACTAACTCCCCCTTTCTCTTTCCCTAGTGCAATCGAGATCAACCTTTTATTCAAACCTTTCTCTCGCCCCAGTGCGATCGAGACCTTTTCTCGTAGTTTCCCGAACTACGTTGACTCTGACTTTCTCATATCTGTTGAGAATACATAGGCCTAGGATCGTGAAGTCCTACCGAGTCTCTTCTCTCTCTTATCTCTCCTTTCCCTGTTTCTAACCCTTCTCTTTATCCTTTCGAACACTCTTTATAGCAATAACCTTTAGCAAAGACCTTCACATATAGACAAACAAATGGTTCCCATCGAGTACGATGGATGCGAGGGGTGCTAATACCTTCCTTTTGCATAACCGGCTTCTGAACCCGTTCTTGGTTGCGAGACCATCTTATCCGTTCCTTCCTTAGGGTTTTCTCGATGTTTTTCTTTCCCCCACGGAATAAATAAAGTTTGATGGTGACTCTTCTGTCTTACTTCTTGCCTTTCCGTCATTGTATTTTTCGAGTAGCGACAATTGGGGACTCTGCTGGGGACTCCTAGTCCTAGCAAGCCACACCTAGTTTGTTTATTGCGTGTTATATTTATTTTGTTTTATTATTTATTATGTTGTGTTCCTTTTACCTGTTGGGTTTATGGGGATGGTTTGTAAGAATAAAAGCTTTCTACCCGAGCTTTCTAGTATACACTAAGATTAGGAGGTGGTTTCTTTCTGATTTGCGAGACTTAGGACTCGTTGAGTTGGTTTGAGTTCCACCGCTCAGATGAGGCCCCTTTGGGATGATTATGTCTTACGAGTAGTCGTAATGGTGTCTTTATTTCTGACCTAGGAGTTCGTGACTCTGAGGACCTTCTATAGAACCTTGTTCCAAAGGTTACTAAGACATAACTCTATGTTCATCCTTTGAAGGGATTACCGTCTTATGAATCTTCGTTATGATGGAAAAATTTTGAGGTTAGTGCATAGGACTTTGTTTAAAGCCTTTGGGATGCCCTCTTATAAACTAGTATATTTCCCAGCCGAGGTGAGAGATATCTCATCGTGTTGTCTTGCAGGATCTATGACCTTGATCTCATGTCTGTTGCATTAGCATCTTGCATTGCATTAACATCTCATTTTTGCATACCCATCTTTCGTCCAACCCGTAGTTGATTTTCCAACACTCGCATTGGATTTGAATTAGCTTTTGGAGGAATCATGAACTCAGGAGAACAAAATTTGGTTGTTACAAGGGCAGAATTTGAATTGATGAAGAATCATCTAGATCAGCTCATGGAAGCCATGACAGCTATGACAAGGGGAAAGGCTAATATTCAGAGGACTCCAGTTAATGAGGATGTTATTCCACCTTCAGTGAACAATGTTGCTCAAGCTCAGCCTGTGCAGATTCCTGTTGAAGATCAAGTTATACAAGAGCATACCAGTGTCTAAGATAGACATTCATCTTCTCTTAATGACACAGACTATCAGAATTTCATATTCTCCGTGCTAGATTTTCAAGACGATGTTTCGAAGATTAATCCTAAGGACTCACAGACTGTTGAGTTTATGAGAAGATGTCGTTTGTTGGAGGAAAATCTTGATGCCCTAATGGGTCATGATGCTCTTAATCTGAATGCTTCAAGCATGTGTTTGGTGTCAGGCCTTGTGATGCCTCCGAAGTTTAAAACACCGAGTTTTGAGAAGTACAATGGGGATAGTTGTCCAAAGCAGTATTTGGTGATGATTTGTAGAAGAATGACCTCGTATGTCCACAACGACAAGCTTATGATTCATTGTTTCCAAGACAGTCTGAGTGGGGCATCATTGAGTTGGTACATGTAGTTAGAAAGTGGCTGCATTCGGTCATGGTCAGACCTAGCCAATGCCTTTGTGAAACAATATAATTACAATCTCAACATGACTGCCAGTAGCATGCGGTTACAAGACTTATTTCAAGCGGACAATGAATCTTTCAGAGCGTATGTTCAGAGATGGAGAGAATTAGCTGCTTGCGTTCAACCACCACTTCTAGACAGGGAATTATTTGGCCTATTCATGGGTACTTTGCAAGGCCCATACTTGGATAAGATGATTGGTAATGGGGTATTAAACTTTTCTGACTTGATAGTAATTGAGGAACATATTGAGAGCGGACTCAAGAGTGGAAAGATTCGAGAAACCTTAGACCTCTCAGTTTATGAAAGCAAATCAATCAGTTCTCAAGAGGAATGGGAGAAAGAAATTAATTCCATCAGGGAATTCCCGATGCCTCAGATTCAGTCTTTAGATATTTCGACTGTTCAAAGTCAGAAATCTTCTGGGTCTTTGTATCAGATATCGTCTCCCCTCCAGAGTCAACAATCATACCGTCATTAGCCGTGTCAGCATGCTCTACAAAGACCTAGGAAGCCAGAGAAGCATTTCACTTAGTTGCCAATATTGTACAGTCAGATGTTGCCAAATTTGATCAAAGGTGGGTTGGTAGTGCCGAAGGAGATTAATCTAGTGATCCCTCCATATCCACCGGGTTTTGATGTCAACACCCACTGTGATTACCATGCTGGGGCACAAGGGCATTCAACCAAAGACTGTAACATGCTAAAGAGCAAAATTTAGACTTTGTTTGACTCCAATATGTTCTCTGTCACACCTCAGGGTATTCAGATCAATAATCCTCCTTCATCCAGTCATGTGGGTTCATCAGTTCATGTTATGGAGGAATTCATCGAGAGCAGATGTTCAGAAGAGTATCAAACTGACTTCGACGAGCAATTCTGAAGATGGCTAGCTCAGTAGGAAATCAAGATTGGAAATCCCAGTTCCCCGAAGCTAGAAGTCTTTTATATCATGTCATTCCTTTGCATTTGTAGTTTCTTTTCTGTTAAAGTGCGAATCTTATCTGTAAAACTTGTCTATTTTCGATTGATCATGATAATGAAATGAATATGCATGTTTTGATTAAATCCATTTCTGTTCACTCAATACTTTTTATCGATGTCAAACACTTGTTTAAGCAAAATCTGAGGGAGGATGACGAAATTGAAAGACGCAAAACTTTCGATTGTATGCTTTTGAGTAAAACCTCTGCTGATGATGTACAAGCATTGCTTCAAATTCCTAAACACTGGAGATATAAGGAAGATAATCCCTTATCAACCCCTTTGAGCCTAGTAGTAGGAGTTTCTTTCTGAAAACGAAAAAACCTCGATCTTAACCTGGGGCAGGGTAGGTGTCAGTTAATTTGACCAAGCATCTAAATTGCAAAAGAAGTGTTCCCGTTCGAGGATCAATCACACATGTAGAGGTCGTACCTCAAAAACTTACAATGGTTATTCATCACCAGCCAAGGAGTTAGGCAGTCGCAACCCTGTCAAACAAGTCAAACAATCCAGTGTCACACGACTTGTTCTCAAAAAGAAAAGAAAAATAAGAAGACCGCTAAGTCGATAACTTGAAAACAAGTGGCTTAGGCAAAAATTAGGGCACCCCGCTGGACTTCAAAATCAAAAAAGATATATCCAAAAGAGTCAGTCCAGGAAAAAATAGGGAAATCAAAAAACAATGAAAAACATGTCGTGTGACTCCAGACACCAAAGACGAAAAGCGGGTGACTGTCACTCCAAAAACTTATGGTTTCCTTAACCATCACTCCTGTTATCCAACCTTTGAAAGGTGAGAACTTGTGTCAAATTAGCTAAACATAGAACTGGAGAACATCAAGGAGAATGAGTGGGTACAAAAGAACTTTGAGCCTTATATCTTTTTTTCTATAACCATGAACCTGACCACGTTACAACTTTCAAAAGACCTAATTGAAGCAAGTTTGTTTTGAAAGCATACTTCGGTAAAGATCACGTCAAAACTGACTCCTAAAAGGAATTTCTTACCATTTCAGTATTAATATTGACATGCTGATAAGTGATTCATTCACTATATGTCACAACTTTTTTCTAGTGAACAGACTTGGATTTCAAAACTGTCTTATGCATTGCATTAAATTATCCTTTGCAAAACGATTTATTTTACTTGCGAGTAAGCACTTGATATCAAGAGAGATTCCAAAATGGAAAGTTTGATCGAGATAATATGTAGAACGCCTGAGTACTCCATTGAGCAGGGGCAAGTCATGTCAAATGATGACATAAGGGGAGTCAACCATTCCAAGATTCAGCTAATCTGGGGAACCAGGTCGAGATTCATCAAATCTCTCAAAGGTCGGTCAAAGATGCCATTCCAAGAATCAGCAAATCTGGGGCAAATCTCTCGAAGGTCAGTTAATCAGAGGCACTCCTTCACAAATCATCCAATCAGGGGGCAAAATCACTTCAAGGCTGGGGCAGGACACCCCAAGAGTACAACTCCTTATCCAAAAAGCAATTAACCGGTTTGCAAATATGAAATGAAAATAAAAAATATTCAAAGACCAATAATTGTTACCGTCAGTAGTGTCACACTGCCTGTGACTTGCTTTATCTTCCACATACAACCCTCTCTCAACTTCGAATACAAGTATACCAAGCAAGGTGCCCCCAATTCTACTCATGGATCTGCTCAAGATATATGAAGTACCGTAGGTAGACGACGTTTGTATAAGTGACACTCTTATCTATAAAAATCGCATGGCCAACTAAATAAAGCAGGTATGCGCTTAATGTGTGTGATCTATGGAGCACCACCTGCTTGTCATCACTATCAGCCTCTTGTGCTATAAGGATCTCATCATCATATATCATCTTCAGGAATTCAAATCTAGGATGAGCACTCCTAGTTTGATCCACCTCCTTCTTCACCTCCCCTGGATCAGCCCCAAGATACTCTACCATTATCTCAAGTTCCTCGTCTTTGGTAATCCTTCCATGATCTAGGAATCACCCCATGATCGAAAGATGTAGCAAATATGAGACATCATCGAATATGATAGACATCTCACCATGCAGGAAGTGAAATGAGGAGGTCTCCGAGGGCCATCTCTCCATGAATGCGTTAAGCATCTCGTGGTAGACTGTAGTGTAACCGATCATGCACAAGACCTTCAGGCAAGTTAAGGAAAGAATTGGCTGACACCAATTCTCATCCTATTGAGGCAAGGTAACAATCTTCTTCTTGTGGTTAAGAATCTTCTGGGAATCACACTCCTGAAATTTGTTAGAAATAATCAATGTTAGAAATTAAAATTAACGTAAAAATAAATAAGGAATCCAACTAATGCTACCTTTTCGTCTCATATATGTCTGGCAGTATGGTCTGGATATAAAGGCAGCAAGGACAAATCAATTGTACCTCCTCCAAAAGCCTCTGCCTAAGCATCCGCAACAACCTCACCCTCTAGAGGTGGCACTGGATTAATAGCATCATTAGTAGGAGGTAGGACCGGATCAACAACATTATTCGTAGGAGTTGGCAATAGTGAAACCTGACCCCTCTAGGAGGATGGGGGGAGTGATGTGTCAAATGGTAAGTCTCGTCTCTTATGGGAAGAAGGAGTTAAAGTGGCCTGAGGAGAAACATGAGCCCTAGAAGTAGACTGCCCTGCCTGATCAGAGGGACCTAGAGCCTCCAGAACCTGCTAGCTCTTCTCCCTCCAAACATATGTGTGCTAAGCAACCCTGCCATACCTTAGTCTATTATGTCTATAAGCCATTATATATGCATGTAAGTTAAAGTAAGGAAGATTGTTAGTGCAGGCAAATAACACACAAGCAAGAAAAAAGAAAAAAAATTTAATGTAGGAAATTCCAGATATGCATCTCCGGATTTGGGGGGAACTAAAACGTTGAAAAATTCAAGAGATGCATCTCTAGAATTTCCTGCAGAAAATAAAAATGTTGAAAAATTTCGTAGATGCGTCTCCAAATTTTTTTGCAACTCAGAAGTTGTGTCAATGGCGTAACGTCCCGCATGCAAGCTCAAGAAAAACTATTTTGATCATCATTTTTAGACAACAAAGAACTAATACATTATGGCTAAACTATCTTAAATGTGATTTCTACTCATTTCTAACCCTAATCATTGATTTCTACTCATTTACACCAAAATGAAGATTGATGTTCCTTTGAGTTCTCTTGAGCCTTGTTGAATGAAATTTGACTTGGTGTAGTTTAAGAGAGATCGAGTTGAGTTTAAGTAAAATAAGAAAATGAGGAAGGAGAAGAGTCTGGCACAACTTAACCTCCAAACTATTTTGGAGGTGCATCTCTGGAATATTTTAACGTTAACTAAATTTTTAGTGCGTCCGGAGATGCATCTCCGAAAATAGAGGGAATTTATGAAAATTGCGTGGTGCAGTAGAAACATATAGGCTGTGTTAAAAAAACTCACTTTATTTAAGTCTTTTTAGGAGTTATATGAGGTAGAAATTTTTTGTTTTTAAAAATACTAAAACTATATTATAAATGAAAAAAATGAAAACAAAAATGGGGTATGACCTCACCCATAAAAGAGAAGAATAAAAAAAATAGAATGAAAAAATAATATAAATAAAGAGAAAACAAAACAAAACAAGATCCGCTAAAGCATAAAAAAATCTTCAAAGGTTTGGACCAAGACTCAAAGATAAAGTAAATTTGAAGTTTCACAAATACAAACAGTATTAATTCGAAAAATCAAAGAAATAATAATAATAATAATCATAATCAAGTTTTATCCCATTAAGTGGGGTTATTAAGTGGAGTCGGTCTCTAAAAAAATATCATGTATCCCACCATAAAAAATCCACTATAATATGATAAAAAAGACAAGTTTTCAAAAACTGGTTTCAGAGGTAAAAGTGTTGTTTCAACCACCAGGCCTTTGGAACTTTTGCATATTGACTTATTTGGGTAAGTCAAAATAGCATATGTTAATGGTAAAAAAAGTATGGATTAGTCATTGTAGATGGCTACAACAGACAAACTTAGGTAAAGTTCCTAAAACACAAGGATGAGTCACATTTTACGTTGCTACTTTCTGTTCTCAAGTGCAAAATGAAAAAGACTTTAAAATTGTTAAATTCATAAGTGATCATGGTAGGGAATTTGAAAACAAGAACTTTGAAAAACCTTTTGATTATAATGGAATTTCCCATTATTTCTCTTACCCTAAAACTCCTCAACAGAATGGAGTTGTAGATAGGAAAAATCGCACATTGCAAGAAATAGCCAAAACCATGATTAGTGAAACTAATGTTACAAAGCACTTCTAGGAAGAAGCAGTCAACACAAAATGTTACATTTAGGATATGATCTAAATAAGACATATTATGGGTAAGAATCCCTATTAATTGTGGAAGACAGGAAACCAACATTTCATATTTTCATCCTTTTAGTTGTTCATGTTTTATTTTAAATACTAAAGAGAATTTGAACAAGTTTGATTCTAAATCACAAAGATGTATCATGTTAGGATACTCTGAATGCTCAAAAGGCTATGGAGTGTATAACACTGAAACACAAATTGTTGAGAAATCGATTCATGTTAAATTTGATGATAAGCTTGGCCTTGAAAAGTCAAAGTTAGTTGAAAAGTTTGCAAACTTAGAGTTTAGCTACTCAAACTCTAAAGGCAAGAAATCTAAAGTGAAAGACTCTGAAAGCAATCACCACAAAATTGCTCAATCACAATCAGAGGCTGCTAACACACCAACACCTCTGAGGAAACATAGGAAGATATCTTCACATCCTGTGGAATTAATGATGGGAGATAAGATAGAACCAATCAGAACTAGATCCTCATTCAAACTATCTAAATAAATGCTTTTGGATTTGGTGTCCATCACATAACCTATTTCCATTGATGAAGCACTTGTGGACACTGACTGGATTTTAACAATGCAAGAAGAATTAAATCATTTCTCTAGAAACGATGTATGGTATCTTGAGTCAAGACCCAAATGAACTCATGTTATTATAAGTGAATGAGTTTTCCGAAACAAGATGAATGAGTAAGGAGAAGTGGTAAAGAACAAAGCTAGACTAGTTGCACAAGGCTATAGTCAACAAGAAGGAATTGACTATACTGAAACCTTTGCACCAGCGACCAGTTTAGAACCTATTCGTCTCCTAATTTCCTTTTGCAATAAATCATAACATCATTTTATATCAAATGGATGTTAAGAGTGCATTTCTAAATGGTTACATTATATAGGAATTTTATGTACATCAACCTCCTGGTTTTAAAAATCATAAAAACCCTGATTTTGTTTACAAATTTAAAAAACAAATTTTATGGTCTTAAAAAAGATCTTAAAGCATGGTATGCAAGACTAGTCAATTTTCTTTTGAAAAATTATTTTATAAAAGGGAAGGTTGATATAAGTTTGTTTCGTAAATAATTCAAAAATGATATTTTAACAGTGCAAATTTACGTTGATGATATAGGATTTTTAGATACACACTACAGGCTACAAATGTTTAGATCTCCTCTTACGTTCTGGATAAGAAATTTCAAATCTCAGGAAAATCCATTGACAAGCTGATGAACCATGATGGATCTTGGAGGATATGTTTCCAAATGGTCTCCAAAGAGGTAAACATGAATGAAGTGATTACTACCATCTTCAAAAAATTAATGAGTACAAGCGCCTAGAATCTCCAACCAAGGCTGAGGATTTAAGCTAAGATTCTTCTAGGGTGCATTCATCACCGTCCTTCTGAAAACTCTGTTATTAACATCAATTCTGACTAGAAATACTTGTTGTATTATCTGGCCAAAGGAGTTAAGATGAATCTCCCTTTAATATTATTCAAATATGTGAGGGAAATGGTCAAGGAAACATGATACACATGTCGAAAACCCAGAAAGTGGATTCCCTTGGGTTGGTTGATTTTTCGCATTTTGGTTGAGAATAAGCTAGTGGAAGAGCTGAAAAAGATGAATTATCATGAAGATCTTTACATGGATGTGGGTAAGCCTTTCAACGGAAAGAATCCAAAGAACATGTTCATGATTTCAGAATTTGTGGACCCTGTAGTGTTGTACAGGGAATTTATTTCTACCAGAAGGGTAGATAATGGTGATTACCGTTACTTCACTAAGTTGGAACCCCTAGAGGTTTTAATGGAATACATGAAAAGCTACTTGGAAGAAGGAATTAACCCAGGGGTGGACATCCAGAACCTGCTAGATGCCCCTCAAGAAGGACCTCTTAAGAGGAAGATAATGACAAAAAAAAGTATGGAAAGACCCTCTAACCCCCTCCTCCAAATCCAGTTAAGTAGGTTAAAAAGTATCAGACCTCCTGAAGGATTCTGAGGTCTAAAGTTAATGCTAAATAATATAGACAATAGAATAATGAAGCTGATAAGGCATGTGCTAAAGTTCCTACTAGCCAAAATCCAAGTCCTCTAATGTTGAGACTTCTATTATTTCTGATTATGTTATTGATAACCCTTCATCAATTCTTTTCCAAAACACGTCTATTAAAAACCAACCTTTTGGTATCATATCCAAACCAACAAATGAATATGAAATTACAAATGAACCAGAAACAACAAATGAGCATGAAACAACATATGAACCAGACACCACTAAAGAACCTGAAGCCAAAAATGAACCAATCCAACAACAACCTTTATCTCCACCTCCACCTCCAGCTTCATCTGAACACACTATATTTGATCATCCAAACACTCCTGAAACCTCACCCATGAACATCTCACCTTCTCCCTCTGATCACATAAATTCACCTGTCTTTGATCAAATCTTTGATGACATACTACAAAGAACACATGTTTCTTTAGATGATTCCTCTATTGAAGGAGAAATTTTCTCTAATAAGGATCCATCTGTGGTTCTAATTTCATCATCCACCCCAACTCTAAATTTGACTCTAAAACAAGTATAAAGGTTAGAACCCCCACCAATATCTCTGTAAATACCTTTATAAAACCTTCACTTAATGAAGCATTAACTGATATAGAATAAAAAATTGTTAAAAGTCTAAGCTTTATGAGGCAGGTTGTTACAAACCATGTTAACCTTGCTGAAAGCAATGCATTATGGGATCAATATAGGGGCTGGTCATATTACTGCTTCAAATTCCTCAAAGATCTTTCTTATGAGGTTGTATTGCAAAACTTCTCATCCATATCATCTAAAGTTATGAATGTTATTATGGATTTAAAGAAGTATGTGGATGAGTCTTTAGCTAGGTCTAAGATTTTGGCACTCCCAACGCTAGAACAAGTTCTAACTCAGGGACAATTCACGTTAGCATCTAAGTATAATGCTAGAACTTCTAATACTCAAATCTTAGCTAACCAGAAAGTAGTTGGAGAAGATTATAGGATTCCTCTTTTTAAACAAAACTTAGTTCTTCTGCTTGAAGTTAAAGAAACTTCTAAGAATGCACAAAATTTAGATCCTCAGCATGAAGTTGGAACAACTTTTGGAATTGCAACTTCTGAACCATGTACTTCTAAGACTGTTGCTTATGTAATTATGAAGACCTTGGAAGAGTTAAGGAAGGAAAATGAAGAAGTCAGGACCAGACTAGATTGTTAGGACGAAACCAACTCTCAAATTTAGAACATGTTGCCAACCATCATGTCTAGACTACCACCCCTACCATGACTTTTGTTTTTTTCCTTTAAGTTTTTTTTACTCTGACTATCTTATTACCCTGTCCTTCTTATTTATAAAAAGTTTATTTTCATCTTATTATTTTTTATTGATGACAAAGGGGGAGATAATTAATATGATTTTGATATATCTTTATACCATAATAAATCCCAAACATGATATATTTTTATGCTTTAAAATTATTGGAGATTTATTAACAAGGAAATCAGATTTTTATGATTAAGTTTATCAACAAAGCATTCAGATTTCTCATGATAAAAACCAAGCTCTTAAACTCTTATGTTAACTAGGTGAACATTTTTATATGCTGACTATTTTTTTTCTAGAATATCAAAAATTTTCTAGTCCCAATCTTAGAGGGGCTTACAAACCTCACTCTGAAGAAGCTGAGAATAATTTTGATAGTATAAAACTCAGGAGGAACTTATAAGCCTAACTCGGATGTTTTATAAATTTGATTATCAAAGTAAAAATTATTCATCAAAATACATGGGTTTGTCATAAGCAAAAAGAGGGAGATTGTTCGAACGAGTTTGGTTCTGTAACTATCCTTGATTTTTGATGACAGCAAAACTGAATATGTATGGAGAATAATTCTGTACTCTAATTATTTTTTTAAGCACGTAGATCATAGAAAACAATTTCCGACTTTGAAAAAGTCAACTCTGAACCAAAAATGCACTCTGAACTAAAGGAAAAATCAAAGGCATGGTTAAATGAAATTCAAGCATCTAGAGTACCAAGTCAACACTTATGGAAAGAATATATCACAAATGACTATGATAAAGACTCAGATCATTCAAGCCTCTGAAGTCTCATAACTTTGAACTCTATAGACTCTGAAGTCTTATTTTCACCAGATTCTAAAGATAGGCTCTGAACTCTATTCAAGTTTCATCAACTTAAATACGAAGCCTCTGACTAGAAGTTAATGACTAAAAGTAAAAAAAAACTGAAAGAAGAACACATGGCAGAGTACAATCAGTATAATAGCAAATATCCTTTCCACTACCTTGAAGACCAGGAAAAAGGATTGTACTATTGTACCAACGTAGTTACTATTGTACCATCCTCACTCATTTTATGTTGTAAGCTCCACTCTATTGTTGCAGAATCAAAGGACCTTCATACAACTATGATATTGAGGATATTCAAATTCCACCCTCCAAAGGATTTATTCTTCATCTATATAAAGAGATATTGGAAGTTTGGAAAAATATTAATTGCATAACAACAAATACACATAACGAACATATGTGAAAAAAAAGTGTTTCTCACATTCATACACTTAGAACATTTTCTTAAATATATTTTTAGTGTAATCTTTGATTTTAACTTGTGCATATGCTTATTTTAGAAGCACTTTGTAAACACAATCTTGTTTTATTAACCTTTGGTTAAATTCCTTCAGAGAATATGTTATAGTCAAAATTCTCAAGAAGTCTAATAAAAGTTGTCTTTAAGTTTGTAATCAAGTCTTTGGTAGTGGATTAAGTCCTTATTGAGAAGACAAAATCACTCTGACGGATGGATTGAATGTAACTTAGTTAACAGTAAACCAAGATAAAAATAATTGTGTCTTTTATCTTTGTTGAATATTTGTTGTTTGTCTTATTGGGTTGCAAAACAGTTTTAATCTCGATACCCAATTCAAACCCCCTTTCTTGTGGTTATTAAACCTTCACATCGTACCTGTAAATACATGGATCCATACACTCTACTAAAGTGAAATATTGTACCATGTGGAGGTCAACTAGTAGGTTACAAAATCTCTTATTGGTGGATTATATTCCTTTGAAATGCCAAACCTAGTGAGGACATTCTTTTTTAAGAAACCAAGGATATTATTTCCAGTTATCTTTGTTAAGGGTTCAACTAAGGAGGATCTTACGAACCTCAGCCTTAACCTATCAGACTCAGAAGGAGCTTACAAACCTTGTATTCTTATGTTGTCAAAGGAAGATAAAATATTATTTTTTGTTTTCTTAAATATGGAACTAAGGGGAGCTTACTAACCTCAACCTTGGAACTGTTTGACTCAGGGGGAGCTTACAAATCTCACGCTCTAATGTTACTAAGAAAAATGAATTACTTTTTCTTGAAATTAGTATTTGATATGGGTCTACAGAACTCAGTTTTGGACTATTAGACTCAGGGGAGCTTACAAACCTCACACCCTGATGTTGCAGAGAAAATTATAACTGCCTAGCATTGTCCTTTAAATACTTATGTTTGTCATCATCAAAAAAAGGGAGATTGTTAGAACAAGATTTGTTCATGACATATTTTCCTTGAGTTTTTATGATAATAAATTATTGAAATAACAATGGTTTACTTGATGTGTGTTACATGTGTGCAGGTTCTAATACTTGTAAATATTATAGTCAGAATCTGTTTTATATTAGCACACTTGGGAGTTGCTAAATTTTTATCTTCTGGTGGTAGAATCTGAAGAACACTTTCTAAGTGATATCTGGAGTAGACTCTGAAATTGAAGGTCTCAACATTAGAAGAAGCAACATAATTGTCTCTACACTTAGTAAATGTAAATTGACTTCTAGTACCATTCAGAGTTGGTGATAAAGTTGAAGTTGTTCGTGCTGCAGAAATGTATTGTCAAATCAGTTTGTCAGCTAGAGTCTACAGATTGCAAGGCTTAAGAAAAGCTGAGATACTTTATGGATATCTACTCTCAACGGCTCTATTAGTACAAAATCACTTGAAGACTCAAAGGTTAAACATGTTACACATTGGATCATGATCTTCTGGTGTATCTATCTTCAACATCTCTTGTACTATGGAGTAAAAGCATAGACTCTTGATCAAGTTACCTCTTCAACAGATAGTTTATTCAAAGACTATAAATATAATGTAGGTTCAAATTGAATCTTGAACAAGGATAATCCAGAAGAAGGAGTAATAAGATCAGCAATTATCAACATAATTTTATATGCAGATTTTCTATTGTAGGTTGTAATTGTAAAAGCCTTAAGATTTCTTACACATTGAATATCATAGAAATCTTAAGTGCTTTAGGTCTTTGTTATGGTGATTTCCTGTACCTCTGATACTTGTATGAAGTATACCTTGTTCTCTATTCTGCTGAACTTGTTTAGCAGTTTAGACTAAGTCTCGAGCCAAGATGCTTGAGTCATGTAAGTCTCTTGCTATGTGTCTGAGAAATGCAAGTCTTAATAAACTAGGTTGGTTGAGCAGAAGTCTTAAGTCAATAGGACATAAACAAGGAAGTCTCGAGCCACGTAAGCCTCTTGCTATGTGCTTGAGATGTGAAAGTCTTAATCAAGTGGATAAATTAAGCAGGAAAGTCTTGAGGCAGTGTGACTTGATCAGGTTGGCTCAGTACATGAAACTAAAGCAATAAGTCTTGAATCTGAGGGGTTCAAGCAAGGAGGCTCGTTTCATGGGACTTGGAGCAGAAGTCTCAGGTAGTGTGGTTTGAGCTAGTTGGCACAGTACATGGAACTGAAGCAGTAAGTCTTGAATCTGAGAGGTTCAAGTAAGGAGGCTCGTTTCATGGGACTTTGAGCAGAAGACTCAGCCAGAGTGGCTTGGAGCATAAGTCTTGAGTTTGAGGGGCTTGAGTAGAAGTCTTGCGCTAAGGGCCTAAGTAAGGCAGTCTTGGGTTCGTGGAACCTAATCAAGAAGTCTCGAATGAGGAGCTTGAGCAAGAAGTCTTGGACCTTGGGTCTGAGCAAATGTAAAAGTCTTATGCATAATGCATAAGCGATTGCAATCATGATTTGATTATAGTGAAAATCTCTTGTGAAGTAAGGGGATGAGACTACTCTCAGTTTAGGAGGAACCAATATAAATCTTTGTGTCTTATGTTATTATTTGTTTGCTTTTGTTAACATTTCGCTGATAAGAATTAACCAGAATCTGAACACCAATTTAGATTTTAAACACTGATTAGATGCAAACTAAGAAAACGAAAAACACAATTCAACCCCCTTCATGTACTTTTCTTACCTTCACCCAACACTGACACAGTGACACCAATAATAATTTGAAAAAAAAAATAAATTAAATATAATTACAAGTATCAGTACAAATATCCAACACAGACGCGAACAAGAGCACACCTTTAGATGTTGTTTTTAAGAAATAGATGTTGATTTTAAGAAAATGAATGTTTTGATTAGTGTATACGTGTGACAAGTTTAGGATTTAACTATTAATAAATCAGTCAATATAAAAGTCTATATGATGTAAACAGTGAGAAAGTCAGGTGTTGATATTTTATGCACTGTGATGTTTTTTTGCAGTGTAATTGTTATCATTGTTTGTCTTTTGTAAATTCTTAATTGGGTTCTTTTAGTAGTTACTTTTTAAAATAGGATTAGGATGATATGTATTGTTTATTTATTTATTTATTTTGGCACGTTTTTTTATTGTGCTTGAGTTTATTTCGTTATTTTTTTTTGTTATAATTAGTCTTGATTTATTTTATTTGTTGAACTGTTTGAACTTAAGACATGTTGAAGTTTTATTATGCGTTGTTAAAAAAAAATTTGTCGACCTCTTTAATGATAAATATGTTTTTTGTAAATTATATAGTAAATCAAATTGTAAAATAAAAAATAAAAATTTAGCGGGTCAGGCCGCCAACTCGTTAATAAACGAAATAGACTTAACTTTTAAGTTCGAACACCTAAATTGACATGTACCGTCCCGCCCTATTTTTAAATGGACTTAAATGAAACAGATCTAAACGGGGCGTGTCGCCCACTTTGCCACCCCTAATAGTATTTGACAATATTAATATCATTTAGGTTATTCAAATTTTTTTAGGTATAATATATTAGAATATACAATACCAACAAAATAAATATTCCTCTTTTAACTTATCGATTATTGAGAGCTTACCTTTTGTAACAAATTTTAGTACACTCAAAGTGAACTAGTGGTGCCAAAAAATAATGTCAAAAGCTTGAGTAGCAAGGAAAATATTAAAAGATTTCTTTGTAGGAGGTTCAACCAGAAATCAAGTTTTAATTTTACTTCTTATTTTAACTTTATACATACTAATATAAAGTTCCTTGATCGCTAAAATAGCTTAAAGTTGACATAAGCACTTAAACAAATGCTTATAATGCAAAACTCAAAAAGAAGCAAGCACGTGGATTTCTTTGAATAAATCACACAAACATGAGTTCATTTTACATCCATAGCTCTTCTCTTTCTTTTTTAACAGCAATACACAAGAGTTGGAGAAGCTAGATTGAACTCAAACATGAACAAGTACAATGAAACATATCTCAAACTCATCCGAGGTGGTTCTAAATCTAGTCACAAGAAGAGAAGTTTGTTCTCCAAGAAAGCTAAAGTTACCACCACTGTAGTTTCTCTCTTTTGCTTAGTAGCAACTTTCTGTTATTTTGGACCCTCCAATAATGTGAGTTATTATTATGCATATTTTGGAAAACAAAACATCATTCTTGTTTTGATTTCAGAAGAAACTAATATGGCAATTATTTTTGAAGTACATAATTTCAGGTGATTCCGTTCGAAATCAAAACCCTTCATCCATCCACATAAACATACACAAAGAACAAGAATTTCCACTTAGATGCACCAAAAGAAACAAGACTGAGGCACAAACATGTCCAAGAGACTACTTTCCTACAAAACATAACCCAACAAATCAAAATAGCAATGTTTGTCCCTCATACTTTAGATGGATCCATGAAGATCTAAAGCCATGGAGAGAACAAGGGATCACAAAGGAAATGCTGGAAGGAGCAAGAAGAACAGCACACTTTAAGATTGTGATTGTGGATGGAAAGTTGTATGTGGAAAGGTACAGAAAATCATTTCACACAAGAGATGTTTTCACTTTGTGGAGTATTGTGCAACTGTTAAGGTTGTATCCTGGCAAGTTACCTGATTTAGAACTATTGTTCGATTGCGAAGATAGACCTGTTATTCGGTTGGATAAGTTTCAAGGCCCAAATGCTTCGCCGCCACCTTTGTTTGGATATTGTTCTGATCAATCAAGCTTGGACATTGTTTTTCCTGATTGGTCTTTTTGGGGATGGTAAATGCTAAATTAGTTTCACTTCTTCTACCTTAATTATATGTTTAAACAATGTTTAAGTAATAATGATATTTGAATAGGGCTGAGATAAATATAAAGCCATGGAATGGAATCTTGAAAGATATAAAAGAAGGAATTGAAAGGACTAAGTGGAAGGATAGAGTACCTTATGCTTATTGGAAAGGGAACCCTACAGTTGCTGCAACAAGGAAAGATCTTCTAAAATGCAATGTTACATCAGAAAATGATTGGAAGAATCACCTATACATACAAGTATTTTTGAATCAAATTTTCATTATTTGTTTCTTACAATTCACATCACAGGTAGATAGATTAACTCATTTTATATATGTTTGTGTCTTAGGATTGGAAGAAAGAAACTCATGAAGGTTACAAAGAATCCAACTTAGGGAACCAATGCACCCATAGGTATAAGATATACATAGAAGGAATTTCTTGGTCTGTTAGTGAGAAATACATTTTGGCATGTGATTCCATGACATTATATGTAAGACCCAATTACTATGATTTTTTCATAAGAGGCATGGTTCCATTACAACACTATTGGCCTATTAGAGATGATTCAAAATGCACATCTCTTAAGTTTGCTGTGGAATGGGGCAACAACCATGCTGATAAGGCACAAGCAATAGGAGAGGCTGCTAGCAGATTCATGCAAGAGGATTTGGACATGAACAATATATATGATTACATGTTTCATCTTCTTGATGGATATGCAAAGCTTTTGAGGTTCAAACCAACTATACCTTTAGGAGCTGAGGAACTTTGTTCTGAAACTATGGCATGTGATTATAAAGGTACACATAGGAAGTTCATGGAGGAGTCAATGGTGATGTTTCCTAGAGATTCAAATCCATGCATTATTCCTCCTCCATATGATTCTTTGACGCTGCAAGAAGTTTTAGAGAGAAAAGCTAATTCAACAAGACAGGTAGAAATTTGGGAAGATGAGTTTTTGCTGCATAAAAACAATGCACAATAGTTCTTACTTTTTGTGTGTACCTATAAGAGACTATGGTTGATGTTGATTTCGAACTACTTTTTAGTTAGTTCGCAAAGAGTTCTTTTAAAAAAACAAAACCTTGATGAGTTTTACTATTAGAGAACATTTCCTAGATGGTAACTTGCAAGGACAATTGTGTTAATTTTGTTTTAAGATCTAATTAATATTTCTGTTTAGTTTTATATGGTTAGTTGCCAAGTATGTAGTAACAAATTGTTGTAATATTCTTGTAATTGTAAGGACATGTGTCTATATTATGACCAAGGGTCTAAAGAATGAATAATTCATCATTTATAAAAATATAAAAAATAAAAGATTATCATCTTGTAAAGTCAGTTTAGTTGGTATTTCTTTAGAGATATCAGATGCATGAGCGTGAGTTCAAATGAGTTATATCCCACTTATTTATCTTTAAAAAGTAAATTTCAGCCACTACTCTACTTGACTCTAAAAACATATGTGTGAATCTATTTATAATATTTTAATCAATGTGTATTTTAAGTGTTCTCTACCTAAGAAAAGAGAAATGTGGGATGACATTCTCCCGCACAAAGGGAATTTGAGGGGTGATGTTTGGTGTGTTCTCAGTAACTTTTACTTTGTCTGCTCCGCCTCTAAGAGAATTGACGTCGATGGCCGTGTCCGGCCTCACGGGTCAACTGATTGTATTGAGATTTTAATTTCATCTCTCACATGGATCTTATTGATCTCCCTTGTTAGGTTAAAACTTTACTTGGTTCCAACCGAATGGTGGGGTTGTTAGTAGGCTAGACATGATCCTTGTGTTTGAGGCCTGATATGAGGTTTGGAACCTATGGCTCAATGGGCACTCCCTAAATATATTTCCGATCATTGTTCCATTATTCTTCCCTTTGAGAATCATTATGAGGTCCCAAATATTTCAGATTAAATAATCATTCATTGGCCCATAGTGATCTTTCTGAGGTGGTCATTCTAGTTAGACCAATTCAATTTGGTGGGTTGGAAAACTTTTGTTCTTAAAGAGAAGCTTAAATGTCTGAAAGGGATGTTGAAAGGTTGAAATAAATATTTGGTAACCTGTCTCATTCAACACTAAGAGTCAATGGGGGAGATCAAAGGTCATTTCTAATCTCTGGTCTCTCCTTAGAATTCATGAGTCTCTTTTGTTTCAAATATCTAAGGTTAAATGGCTAAAGGAAGGGGATGCTAACACATCTTTCTTTTATTCCTGTGTTAAAACTAGACATAAAAGAAATTATATATTGGTGCTTCAGGTTGGGGAGTCTTGGTTGGAAGGAATGACTGAGACTAAACAATAAATGACTAGGTCTTTTACACAACAATTTTGAAACCATTGTTTGATCATCCTCAATTGGATGATGTGTTTTTCCCATCCCTTTCCTTGGAGGATAATATTATGCTCTGGTCCCCCTTTCTTCCATTGGAGATCGAATTTGTTGTCTCCCATTGTGAAGGAAATAAGAGCCCTGGCCCTGATGGTTTTAACTTCTCTTTCTTCAAAATATTTGGCTTACTTTTAGAGGAGTAGATGGAGGGTCTGATAAATATGATTTAGAAATTCTATTGCATGATGGTTTTCCCCAATGGTTTTTCCTCCTACTTCGTCACTCTTACTCCTAAGGTGGATTCGCCTACTAGTTTGAGGGATGTTCAACCTATTTTCTTGGTTGGATCTCGCTATAAGTTGGTAGTGAAGGTCTTAGCCTCTTGAGAGTTTTAATTATAGATGTGAGTTTTTCATAGGTTATGTCCACGAATCTTCTTACAAATAGACATGAGTTTTACATTAGTTATCCTCTAAACCAAACACTAGATTTTACAATAGGCTAGTCTCGAAACCAAGAGAGATCTTTTACAACAAGTGTAACTCACAAACTAAATTGAGATTTTAACTAATAATCTCACAAACCAAATGATAGCTTTTACACCAAGAGAAACTTACGAACCAAATGGATATTTTCACAGACAATCTCATGAATCAAACGAGAGCTTTTACTCGCTAGGATCATAAACAAACAAATACTCCTCACAAGAAATATTACACAAGATATAAATTCCTCTTGCTAAAATTATAATAATACCCCAACACTAGAATACACAAGAAATATCTCACTAGTTTTTTTTCACTCTTAAAGCACTAAAGAAATTTAGTGAAAAAGAAAGAAATGATAAATAAGAGAAGTGAAAGTGAGAATGTATATGAAAATGTATTTTCTAGTGTTTTTGAAAGTGAGAAGAAATCCTCTATTTATAGGTAAAACTTTTGCTCAAAAAGGACAATTGTCCATGAGCTTTTAATGTTCATAATTGATTATGTGCTTTATAAAAACATGAACCCTAATTTCCAAAAAGGAAAACCTATAACAATCAATGTCTTAATTGATTATGAGTGTTCTTAATCGATTAAGAAGAATTATGCCTTGCTCTAATTAGTTGGCTAAGTGTCCTAATCGATTAGGCATTGTGTCTAAGCTTATATTTAGAAACATTGATTAATCCCATAAACACTTTGATCGTTCCTCCAAGGATTTTAAGTTGTTTTATGAAATAAAGAGGTTAAAAACACTTTTAGGTGAGTGTGTGCAACTACTTAGGTGGATAAATGAATAATGAGATTATAAGGAATGCAAAAGAATGATGAATTAACTAATAATAATGGAAAAGTTAATCCATTTAGTTTAAATAGAAAAATGTGAATAGAATTTGTAGTTCCTATTGGATTAGTTGCATTTTGCAAAACAATAACATGCAGAAGTGTCCAAGTGCTCAAGATTGGTCTAACTTACTTAAGTTGTATAAGAGATACATGTTGGGTGCGATGCTCCAACATGTTGTTACGACATCTGCACCATGCTCAACAGGCACCAGATTGTTGCGTTTTGAATGAATCTTTTGAGAAGATTCAGTTATATCTTATTTCTTTTATTTAAAAATATGATTATATGGTTTGTTTGACAGTCGGACGAAGATTGATTCAGATTTAAATGAAGACTTAAATTTCAATTTAAATTGAAACAAATCATATCTTGTTGGAGATATTTATGGAATAGATAATATCCAACAAATTTTACATTAATTATGGATGAAATCAAATCTCAAATCCATGAAGAAAAACCCGAAATTATTATGATATATAAGGATCTCAAAACATGCATTGGAATCCAAAAAATACATTGAAGATTTAGAGAGCTAGGTATTATTTATGAGTCATTGTTATTGTCGTTACATGTACACCTCTATGTTTCAGTAACTTGGCATAGAAGGTTTGTCTAGAGTTGAGTGGAAGTATTCAACATTAATTATTGAGTTGTAATCTCCAATCACGGGTTGTGTGATTTAGAAGAAAGTGAGTAAGTTCTCATGTTTAGGTAGAGCCTTAAAAAGAAAGTTATTGGTAGTGTTAGGAAGAGGAATTGAACAACATAGGGTTTGTTCTTTTTTGTAACGTCTCCCCCCTAAGGAACAAAATTTTAGAATTGGATTAAATTTTTAGACATTGTAATATTACATTTCTTCAGTAAAATCAACATCGAAATGAATTTAAAACTATATTTAAACATAACTACACTTAAAGAATAAATCTCTAAGAAAAAGAAAATAATATAGAACATACAAACTACTAAGAACAATAAATCTACCATGCAAGATTTAAATGGAAAATAAAGAGAAAGAGTTAGAGAGATAGTAATTGAGATTTATACTGGTTTATTGCATTTGTCCTCACATGACACCTAATCTAGTATTGATGATAAACCATAAAAAACAATATTTATAGTCTTCCACTATGAATTTACAGTGTACTTTTTTACACATGATAAACAAAACAAAAGATTTGAAATCTTAGACTTGACCATTAAGCTATATAGTTATAATTTTTTATTTTTATTCAACTCCACACTGATGACAAGGCTTCTAAAATCTCCAAGATCTACGAATTTGAGTTGAATCACCTTCACATATCACAAGCATTCCAAGATCTCATTCAACACCAATCTTCATTCGATTCCATCAGGATTACCTTGTCTGATTCTTTAAATTTATGATAGGTGCTAGAAACTCTAAATCCTCTTTGGAAAATAGTCTTTTTTATTTTTCTTCAATGGAAATCACTCACATTAATCCAAAAACCTGATTTTTTATCGTGAAAAACTTTCAAAAAATTATTAGGTTGACCAACACTCTCTTTTATAGTTGAGCAACACTCACTTTTAAAAAAACATCACACACATAAAAGTGTTTCATTCAAGAGATTAACTCTCAAAATTGCTTTTTTTAAGGTGTCTCTTAGAGGGAGTTTGCACTTAATTTGATATCATCGGATTATTTATCATATAAATCGTCTCTCACACTCACTAGTATACATTCACATGCATCAACATACATATAATAAAAATATACAGTTATGGTTCCTAACACAATTATTCTCTCAAGACAAAGGAAGAACCTAAGATAGACCTAATAATGATCTATGTTTCTTCAAGCCATGCCTCCATGATTTTTTTCCTTTGATCTTGTCTTTTTATCTTTCTACATTATATTACATGAAATAATAATTATTTTACATGCAAGAAATGAGATGAGAAAATAAGTTACATATAAAGAGTATAGAGAAAAGCATGACACACAAGACATATTTAAAATCCCGAAAAAAGAAAGAAAGAGAAACTAAGGTCATAACCACTCACCACGAGAAAATAATAATAGACACACTTTTATTATTATTATTATTATTATTATTATTATTATTATTATTATTATTATTATTATTATTATTATTATTATTATTATTATTATTATTGTTATTGTTATTATTGTTGTTGTTGTTGTTGTTGTTATTGTTATTATTATTATTATTATTATTATTATTATTATTATTATTATTATTATTATTATTATCATAAAATTTTGTTAGTTAAATATATTAAATTAAAATTTGGTGATTGATCACGCTATGCCCTGATGCAAGATTTCAATGAACATTTCACTTTGAATTGGTGTCATTTTTCGCATCAACACTTTGATGTTTTTTTTTTTTGAAAACCCTAAAGGCACAAATCTTATGCCATCACAAACCCTAATTGTATAACTCATGACAGCACAAATCTTGCGCCATCATAAACCCTAACGTAACATGTTCATACCATAAAAAACATAATGATTGATTATTCAATACGACTGGTATAAATTTCATTGCTTCGCCATACAAACGTCAGGTTTTGAAGTAGAATGATATCATATATAAATTTATCAATATAAACATTAGATTTGAAATTATTGATATCATATATAAATTGATTAATCATATTTGTATAATTTATGGATGATCAAAGTATCATTGATTTACCATACAAACGTTAGATTTCGAAACATAGTCAACATCTAACATCCAAATTATACAAAACATGATGTTAATGTTTAATTTATCTACTATTATTTAATTCATTATTTATTTTAATCAAATTAAAACAGAAATTGGAAGAAAAAAACAGTTATCTGATTCATGGCTTTGTAAGTTGCTCTAATACCTCTGAAGGGAAATAAAGATATAAAATGCGACAGAATTTTTTTCTCCCATTGGTGATCCTTATGAATGGACATTATTAGTGGTAGATCAGTTACCTCTTCTATTGATTAAATGTTGATGTAGAATTAGAAGAATGATCATAAGCGTAGAATAACAATGTCTCTACTTAGCCCACACGAACACATTGTCTTCAATCCCAGTGCTTGATACTACAAATGATGACTTTGTATGTGTTTGTGTGTATGTGCGTTTGTGTTCGTGTTTGTGTGTGTGTGTGTGTGTGTGTGTATGTGTGTGTGTGTGTGTGTGTGTGTGTGTGTGTGTGAGAGAGAGAGAGAGAGAGAGAGAGAGAGAGAGAGAGAGAGAGAGAGAGTGTGTGTGCATGTGTGTGTGTGTATGAAAGAGAGAGATGTGTGTGTGAAAAGAGAGAGAGAGAGAGAGAGAGAGAGAGAGAGAGAGAGAGAGAGAGAGAGAGAGAGATTACTACTAAGGTTTCACAAACATGATTTTATCAAGTTAGAAAACTTTAGCACAATGGTTCTGTTTATAGAATCAATTGTCTAGTCTGCGAGCTAAACAAGTCCACTTAAGTGCTTCATACCTTGCGATGTACTATATTTCACTTAAGTGTATTGTACTTTATAATGTTTCGCATTCCACTTTAGCACACCGTACCTTAGGGTGTTATGTATTTCACTTAAGTACATCATACCTTATTATTTTTCATATTATACTTTAGCATATTATATGTTATAGTGTTTTGTATTCCTCCAAAGCTCATTGTACCTTGCAGTGTTCAATTTTCCACTTAAGATCAATGTAACTTATGATATTTTGTATTCCACTTAACCTCATTGTACCTTACGGTGTTCCATAACTAATTTAAGATCACCTTTCCTTATAGTGTACCATGTCTCTCTAATTAATAATAGTGCTTCAGAAAACTACATAGTCGAATACGCTTCACTTATATATTTTATCTCTTATATATCTATCCTTATGTATGTCACACTTTAGGTTCTCATGTTGTTGGAAATTATACAAAATCACACATTTCATATAATAAACAGTGAACGGTATCTAACAACACATCACTGCATCCTAAGTCACGAATATGTCATCTGATATGACAAAACCTTTATGTGATAATCTTTATGTATATAATCACCTTTTTTCCCTTAGTCTATATTGAACACATGATATAAAATGTGTCACTCTTGTCCAATTTAATATTGGGACCTTAAACATATATCTTGTTATGTTGGATGGGAAAATTCCATCTAGGTCACTCATGTCTGTCAACATGATTTGTGGAGTATACATAAACTATCTTTATGGACAATTTTTTTATTGGCAATAAGTTACTTGACACCAAATCTAGGGCCCATGGTGGTTTTAGGTCAAAGGGTGGTATACACCACTATCACCTTGAGAATAACTTATGGCACATGCATAAAATTCTATGTAGTATTCTCATGGTGGGTCAATCTAGTATAAATATTACTTCTAATATTTATACATATGTGAATACTTGATAACTCTTTATCCAGATTCATGATATTTGATCATCAGTCTATCCATATAATAATTTCAATGTTTTCATTTTGTCCCACTTCACAATAAAGCTGAAGTATGGATACTTTAAGAGTATTTTATTTATGTCTAATGAGATCTCATAATTGTGTCACACTTAATATTTATCTAACGTACCAAATATTCTTGGGTCTTTTTATTTTGAAAAAAAACATAACAAAGAAATTCCTGAGTTCAGTGGTCTCGATCTCCAATCCTTGTTCATCCATATCAATCAAATAGTTTGAAGAAATTGGGGTGGAGAAGGACATTGAGGCTTTCATGCCATAGTTTTTGAGCAACCCTAAACATTATTTTGTTTGTCTAATGAATGTTCCTTTATAGGGTTGCTTGATTTCTAAGCCCAATAAATAGTTGATTTCTCCCGTAGGTGACATCTCAAATTCATCTTACATTATGATAGAAAATTTTCTAAGCAAAGACTCACTAGTAGAAACAAAAATAATACCGCCTACGTAAATATGAGCTAAAAGAATATGCTTTATTTTACGTTTTATAAATAATTTATTGCCTATGGTTCCACGATTAAATCCTTAATTTAGTAAGAAGTTGCTAAGGCAAACTAAATACATGGTCAGGATTTTCATGATCCTCAAAATCGATATGTTGAGAAATGGATACCTCTTCATTTATAAAACCTTTCAAGAAGGCAGACTTAAAATCCATATGACACAATTTTATATTTAGGTAACATTTAAATGCTTAAAGGATTCAAATCGCTTCAAGATGGGCTACAGGAGCACATGTCTCCTCATATTCAATCCTTTTGGCTTGATTTTATCCTTTTCTAATTAGATTTTCTTTATTTATTATAACTATATCATTCTCATCAAGTTTGTTTTGAAATTCCTAGTTAGTACCTATGACTATTTAATTTTTAGGACATGGGAGAATATCTCATACATCATTTCTTTTAAATTGTTTGAGCTCTTCTTGCATAGCAAGGGGACATCCTTCATCAATCAGAGCATCAATGATATTTTTTGGTCCAATATATGAAACAAAAGCAGAATAATTACAAAACTTATTAACCTAGGAATGCCTACTTACACTTTTTTTATGTCTCCTAAAATGTGGTCCAACGAATGGTATTTCACAATAATTCAGTCTTGTGGAATATTTCTACAGGTAGCTTATTTGTCTTCCTTTTGTTAATTTTATTTTGTATCATATGTAATGTCCTCACTCTTAGGATGATCCATTTTTGGAGCGGCATCTTTGACTAAGTCTTCTATGACTATTCCTGAAACATCAAAACCATAAGAACAACCTTTCCTAATCTCTTATGGTTTGGATTCATCAAATAATACATGAATTGATTCTTCAATGATAAAGGTTCTATTGTCTAAATATATATAAGCTTTCATAGGTGAATAATACCCAAGAAATATACCTTGATTAGCTTTAGCATCAAACTTACATAACCTTCCTTGCCATTATTTTGGATAAAACATATGCATCATAAAACACGTAGATATGAAATATTTAGTTTTCTACCTTTAAGTAAAACATATGAGGTATTCTCGAAGATAGGTCAAATGACCACCATGTTTAAGGCGTGGTACGCAGTGTTAACCTCATCCGCCCAAAAGTACTTAGGTAGACCCATATCACTTATCATAGTCCATGATAATTCTTCTTAAACACAATTTTTACACTCTACACTGCCATTTGTTGAGGAGTGTGTACAGGGTTGTAAAATTTTTTTGCCGCAAAATTCTTTAAATTTATGATTGAAAAATTGACTGCCATGATTTAAAGTGAGTATTTTCATATTGAGTCGGTTTTGGGCAAGCTTAGAGAATCCAATGAAAGGTTTAAAAATTTCTTCCTTGTATGCAAAGAATATAGTCCAAATGAATATAGTGAAGTCATCTACTATCATAAAACCATATTAATTTCCTTCCAAAAATTTAATCCTAAAGATTTAGATGGAGAATCTCAAGAGGTTTAGTCGTGATAACACGATTTTATTTGAAAGAAACTTGTGTGTGCTTCCCGAATTATCATTTATCACATACCTTCTATTTTGAAATTTTTATCTTATGACCAATAACTAGATTCTTGGATGTTATATTAGTGATTAAATCAAAGTGAACATGGTCCAAACGTCTATACTACGATCAAGAGTCTTCACTCTGGTGACTAAACATTTGATACCATTATTTGATACATCATTGAGGTTCAACATATAGAAATTATCAACAACACGTTCAACAAAAATCTTAACTCTATTATTATCTCCATATGTGATGTAGTTGTGCTTTTTGTTTATGAAGTTGTAAAACATATATACATCTCCCTTCATATTTCCTAAACAACTGTTATCGAGGAACCAAATCCTATTTTGTAGCTGTAAAACATTTTATATGAATATCAACAAGGTAATTTAGATACCCAACTAGTGTTGGGTCCTTGGGGTTAGTACTAAGACTTGTAGGTATCCATGTCATGAGACCACTAGGAACGTTTACATTTCTAATGTGACATTGAGGCTTAATATGTCATTTTCACTAAAATAATATCAAATCACTTTAAGAGAAATATTATTTCTATTTTTCAAATTAACATAGGAATTTTCATTATGAGGTTTTCTAAAATTTTTCCCATCACCATTCAGACTAATAGAAACAATAAAGTAAGTTTTGGAGAGTCGTGTTATTTGTCCTTTTAAGTTGATAACTTCAATTTTTAAACTAGGATGAGTATCAAACTCAACTAACTCTAACTTTTCTTCTAAAGTACGAGGAGAAAAAATTGATCATTTACAAGAGATGCATGGTCCCCTTTCAAAGATTCTTAAGCACCTTTGAGTTTAAAGATGTCTTCCTCAAGTTTCAAAATTGTTTTCATTTGGAGAGAAATCTTCTTAAAAGCATTTCAGGTCTTGACATGCATTTCATGAAAAGCATTTTACGAATCATTATAAGAAGGTATGGAATGTGAGTTGGAATAACTTACCTCTATATATTTATTTTTTGTGACGTGCAATCAAACATAGATGAGATATCTCATTTTTATCTGAGTTATTATTGAATAAGGAAGAATAAGCATTGTCTTCCTATGTGATGTATGCTCTACAACCATTGGCATTATTTCCCTTCATATTTTAGAATCTTTGCTTGTATTTGCGATTCACTAACTTTGGAAATTAAATCTTGTAGTGTTTGATTTTATCACATTCATAGAATGTTACGTTCATTTCTTCCTTCTTTTTATTATTCCACTTCTTTGGTGGATTAGACTTTCTAAACTTCATAAATTCTTTTCAAAATTCTTAAGACCATTTTTCCTCATATATCTATTTTAATGACTAATTAAAAATCTCATCTCTTCATCATTTGAAGAGTCTTCACAGTACTATCTTCACCATCCTCTACTTTGGTCTTGGAAGTGGAGATCTTTAAGGAAATATGTGCTTAATGGCACACAAGTAGAGGATGATGAAGATAGTACTGTGAAGACTCTTCAAAGGATGATGAATATGCAAATATGTGCTTAATGGAACACAAGAAAATTAAATACTCATAGGTATATGATTCTGATTTTGAATATAAACCTTTATAAAAAAAACAATTGTGGAAAGCATTTAGGAAATGCATGCAGACGCATTAGGATATTTTAAGAAAAATTCTCTCAAAATAAAACTTAGTTCAAAACTTTAAAAGAAGTTTAATCATCTCAATAGTTCTTTAGATTTCTTAAAGGAAGAGCATGCATCTCTTGTTAGTGAGCATTTTAATATTTTTGATACTTTAGCTAAAAATGTAGTAACTATAGATTATGATATTTGTCCAATTTTGAAACTTGAAAATTAAAAACTTAAATGAAAATTAGAACAAGTTATTTCTCTATCCATTATATTTCTACTTCTTCAAGTGAAAGAGGGAATGATTTTAAGAAAAACCATTGCTTTGCTTGAAGATATAGAAAGATTATTTCATCTAAAGCCTCTTTGCCATATTAGAAATGATAAAGTTCATAATGGTACTATATATGGTTTGGATACCTAAGTGTTCTTTAACTAAATCCACCAGGACCTACTACCTAGGTACCTATATTATCTATTTAATTTTCTGTAGGAAGGTGTTGCCTCCGCAAAAAGGTTATGGTTCCTATATAACGTATGTTCAAGACACATGACTGGATACACTTTGTTGTTTATCAAGTTGGATCACGAAGAAAGCAGTCACTTCACTTATGGATACAGCATAAAAAGTAAAATACTAGGTTAATGTGTGGTCAGAAATCTTTCCGCAATTACCATATAAGGTGTTTTATTAGTTAACATGTTTAAACACAATTTACTTAACATTAGTCAATTATGTGATAAGGGGTATTCTATTGTTTTTGATACATTGAGATACTTAACTGTACGTAAGGCAAGTAAAAGTCTTGTGTTTAAGGGTTCTAGGGTTAATAATATATATTTTTTGGCTTGGATGATGTGTGAATGTATGTGTTACATGATGTCACTGATCTAGAAGAGGGGGGGGGGGGGGTTGAATAGATCACAAATTTTTAATAATTTACGCTTAAAAATATGTTTTAAAAATATGAGAAAGCGGCCTCGGATCAAACCGTTATTAGAAAGACCGGATATTTGAAACCGAATGAAATGATTTCGATGAGATAGTAGAATCAATAAGATTCTCAATCAACAATTCAAATAAAAGCCACTTAAGGTGAACCACTTTCCAATGCTTAATTGAGGATAAAATTTGAATTAATAATATATTAAACAATTTGTATGTTATAAATATATATCAAACACTTGACATGCAAAACACACCAAGTCAAATTTCCTTTGATTTTGTAGTGTAGAATTTTTCACACATGCAATCAAAGTGATTGCAATGTTTTTTTACAATAGTTTTAAAACACTAGAAATCAATTGAAATATTGATAACAATTTATTTCACACAAACTTTAACAATATAAAAGTAAACAGATAGAGAAAGAAAGAACGACACTCGATTTGTTTAGGCAGTTTCCATTTTGTCCTCACTTCGGGTACGTCTGCCCCCCAATTCTAAAAATATTATTGAGATATGTATAATATCTGTGTACAATATTCAGTACAAGAAAAGTCCTAGCTAACCAACAATCTAACCCAACTATTGAGGTTGAATCTAACCACTTCTCTCCCCTTGATTCCAGCTGAATCAAGTGCATCAAACACTACGAACAAACCTCCGGTTACCGCTACTCACTTGACCGCACCTTTCGTTCATCAAGTATTTCACTCGGATGATTTCGATCGCAAGATGTTTGACCCCAAATATTTCAAAACAATCCTCTAGTTATCATTACTCACTTGACCAAACCTTTCGTTCTTCATGTTTTTCACTCAGTTGAACCTGTAATGCAAAGATTTTTGCAAAACCCCCCAAATCTCTCAAGATCTTGAAGGAAAAAACCAAAATGGTTTTATTCAATAAAATCCCACTGAATCTCTACGCAAACTTGATTTATAAATTCTATGTTTAGATGTTATCACTTGACAAAGCAAAATCAATAAACATGATTATGTGTGATTATTGATGAATGCAATTGTGAGAGTGAAGATGAATAGCAATGCAATGTATCTTACAATTTTCTTGCATATGAGTATATATATGTACATGAATGAGTAACGATAAAACTAATTCTGGAAACACAAAGACACAGAAAAATGGACAAATACGCGAGAGAGGTTGACCCTTAGGAGCTGTGAGTTGACCTGAACAAGACAAAAATCACAACTGCACAAAAAGAAGTCCATGCATTGACCTACAACAAGCCATGCATCGACACACACATGGCAGAAGGGGACCATGTGTCGACCCAGGGTCAGTGTAAGTAAGGCAGACAATTTCAAAACATTTTCTCTGCAGTGTGAGTCGACCTATGACCACCAGAGTCGACCTAAGGCTCAAAAAATGACTCAAAAACCCATTTTTGACATTGTGTATGATCCTATAGGTCTAAAACATGAATAAGGATAGTTATACATGTAACACCCCAAAATTTATTGGAATATTTATTTAAACTATTTAAATAAGAATATTCGTATTTTGGTGATTTCGGTGGATTTGTGGAATATTGGAGTTTAATGGGATTTGAGTTATTTATTTTGAATAATAGTATATAATATGAATATATTAATATTATTATGACTTAAAATAAATATATGTTGGATAAGGGCAATTTGGACAATTAAGAGGCGTTAGTGAGGGTATTATGGGAAAAGCCCAATTGTGAGACCCAAGGCTAGGTTTAACAAAAAGGATATTGTGAAGGGATTAGGATTCATTTGTTAGACCGTGAAGAGAATTGAGGCCAGAGCTCTGAGGAGGGAGATTGGAGGCAAAAGCTTCGAAAGGTTCCCGGAAATATTTGAGAAGGTTGTGATCGACAATTAAGGTATGGGGAGTATTACCTTCATGATTTTCCACATGTAAATTCAATGTATTTAAGGTCGATTTAAGGGTTTAAGGGTTTTGAGGGTGGATATGAGAAAAAGTGATCTTTGGCCTTCATGGGCTAAATCTATTATTAGTGAATCTAACCGTGGAATTCATTGGGGAAAAAGGAAAGTTAGGCCTTCGTGGCCAAAACCTATGATTCTTATTTGTCTGACCATGAAGGGATAGGAATATTAGATATTGAGTAATTCTAATGAGTATGGGTAATTGTAGGGAAATTTGTGATTTAGGGTGTGAATATGATGCGGGATTGGCCTAATTAACCGTAGGTTTTGTGCCTTCATCGCTGTAAGACATTAGGGATGATTTAGGGATGTTTTGGGGGAATTGGGGAAGTGAATCGTGGGGGCTTTTAGGATTATTTTAGGTTCTGATGCGTAGCAGAGTTTGCTGTCATCGCGCTGTTCTCCTAGCGAATAATGCTTCGCACAACGAACGATTGTGTTCTCAGACTCGCCTAGCGAAGAATCCTTCGCACAGCGAAGAAACTCGCCCCAGACTCACCTAGCGAACTTGCTAGCGAACGTAGCAGAGTTATGCGAATGCTGATTTTATGCAGCGGTGCCTTGATGTTTGATTCTGTGATTTCTTTGGCGAATTAACATGAGTATGACCGTGAATTCCATGTGATTGATAGGCGATAATACGAGGATTACCATGAGTATAATTATGTATTAATATGTGATAATGTGTGATAATATGATGAATTAATATGAGTATGACTGTAAGTTCTATGTGATTTGTACATGATTATATGATGATTTCTGTGATGTATAATGATGATTATTATGACGAGCTATGATGACATGATGTATGACAATGATTATTATGATGAGCTATGATGATATGATGTATGATGATGATTATTATGATGAGCTATGATGACATGATGTATGATGATGATTATAATGATGAGCTATGACGTTTGATGATGATGATTATGATGAATGATGGTGCACCTATGATGTTATTATAAGGATGATTTATGATGTGTCCATCCGGACTTCGGTTCAGGACCTCGATTACTTTGGCTTCAATCCTACTGTGCGGATGTGAAGTATTTTGATGTGCTCCGGTTCTCTAGTAGAATCGACCTTATTGATGGGGATCTATGGAGGGTTGATGTCCCAGTGTCCATCACGTTATGATGATTGGTACCACATGCATTGAGTCTTGTTACATTTGCATTTATGAGTGATTTGGAATAATTTATGATGTTGTGGCCTATGAGGCCTATTGATGAATATGATGATGTGGAATATGACTATGACGCTATTTATATGTTGATTTTCATACATTGATTATTATGAATGTTTTACTCACCCTGCCTATTTGAATGTTACCTCCTCGTGGGTAACGTGCAGATGACCAGGTTTAGCCGTGGACGCCGTCGAGGATATTTTTGAAGTTTTGAGCCGTTAGCCTTTTTGGTTAACTTAGAGGGTCTTGCTCTGATATGTAACATAGGGTTGGGGTCTTTTGAGTTAAACTATGTTTTATTGAGTTATTTTGATTATCTTCCCGTATGAGGAAAAACCTTGGCTTATGCCTTTTGAATTCCGCTGTTTTGTGCAGTTTGATGTATTTTGGGAAAATCCGTTGTTTACGGAGCCTTGAACTATTTTGATGATTTGGGAAATGTACGCCCTTTTGTAGTGGCTTTTATTGAATTTAATAATTTACTCTGATATATGTGATAAATGTGCCTTTTAATTGTGAGGTAGAAAAGGGTGTTACGTTAGTGGTATCAGAGAAGGCGGTCCATCCGACCAAGTTGTCTAATGTTAATTGTTCCCTAGTATAATACATGTGTGTGAAAACACTATCGGTACACATTTGTTTCTAACCTTTGTTTGCAAAAGTGGGAATGAAACAAGTGGGGGAGAAACTTGTGCTTCTCCAGGATGCTTCCGGTGTGGAGTGGTGGCCCAGTGTGTCGATGAACGCTCTTATAGTTTGGTAAAGATGGTTTATGTCCTATCGTGATTTTTGGCTATCTATTGACAAATTGAGGAATTGATCATCCTTAATCTCTTGTTGATAGTGACGGAGTCATGTATGAGGGATATACATGTCTTGCAAGCTTAGATGGCGTGAGTAGTGAATTGCTTTGAGTTAAGCTAAGTGCTTACAGATTTGTTTGGTTAGTCAGTGCAGGATGGTGCTGAGATTTTTACTTTGATGAAAACTTTAAGTGTTAATAAAGTGGGGAAGTTGGTAGTGTGCCAACTATTTGTGATTCTCCGGAGGTTTTTTCTGATGAGATAAGTGATTTACCTCCGGAACGTGAAGTGGATTTTATTATCGACTTAGTTCCTGGAACTAGTCCAATATCGAGGGCTCCATATAATGTGTATGCATTGGGATTGAAAGACTTAAAGAGTCAACTTGAATATTTGCTTGAGAAGAGATTCATTCGTTCGAGTGTGTCTCCGTGGGGTGCACTAATTTGGTTAGTTAAGAAGAAAGAAGGTTCTGTGAGGCTTTGTGGGGATTATAGACAAGTGAACCAGGTGACTATCAAGATAAGTTTTCACTTCCAAAGTTTGATGATTTGATGGATCCGTTGGTTATTGCAAGTGCATCTAGTAAGATAAATTTGGGATCTGGGTATCATCAGATTCATGTGAAGGTTGAAGATATTTAGGAGACAACTTTTAAATCAAGGTATGGACATTGTGAGTAATTCGTGATGCCATTTGGTGTGACTAATGCACCATGTGTAATTATGGAGTATGTGAACAAGATTTTTCATACTTATTTGGGCAAGTTTATGGTTGTATTCATTGATGATATTTTGATATATTCGAAGAGTAAAGCGAATCGTACTGAGCATCTGAAAATTGTGTTATCAGCGTTGAAAGAGAAGCAGTTGTATGCAAAACTGTCAAAGTGTGAGTTTTGGTTGAAGGAAGTGAGTTTCCTTGGTCTTGTGGTCTTGAGTAGAGTTATTGTGGTTGACGTGTTGAAGGTTGAAGTTGTATTGCAATGGGAAGCTCAAAAACCTATTTCTGAGATTAGAAGTTTTCTTGGGTTGGCAGATTATTAACGAAAATTCATTGAAGGATTTTTTCCAAGTTATATTTGCCATTGATGCATTGGACTAGGAAGGAATCAAGCTTTTGTTTTGGATGCAAAGTGTGAAGAAAGTTTCAAGAGCTTTTGAGAAAGCTGACAACAGCTCATGTTTTGGATTTTGTCGAATCCGGATGAACAATTTTTGTATATTATGATGCTTCGTTGATCGGATTGAGAGGTGTGTTAATGCAACATCATAAAGTTTTAGCTTATGCTTCAAGACAACTTAAATTGCATAAGAATAAATTATCTGACGCAAGATTTAGAGTTAGTTGTTGCTGTGTTTGTGTCAAAGCTTTAGAGGCATCATTTGTTTGGTTCGAGATTTGAGGTGTTTAGTGATCATAAGAGTTTGAAGTATTTCTTTGATCAGAAAGAATTGAATGTGAGGCAGAGGAGATGATTGGGAATTTTGAAGGATTATGGTTTTGGTTTGAATTACCATTCGGGTAAAGCAAACGTGGTAGCTGATGCATTGATTTGGAAATCTTTGCATATACTGATGATGATGGTAAAAGAGTTAGAACTGATTGAGCAATTTCGTGATATGAGTTTGGTTTGTGAAGAGACTTATTATGGAGTTAAGCTTGGTATGTTGAAGCTTACTAGTGGTATTATGGATGAGATTCGTGAAGGTCAGAAAATCTGATTTGAGTTGTTAGATCGGTTGAATTTGATGAATCAAAGTCAAAGAGCTAATTTTCAGATTAATGAAAAGGGTATCATGAGATGTCGTGATAGATTTTGTGTTCTAGATATTGTTGAGTTGAAAAAGAGTATCCTTGAAGAAGGACATTGAAGTAGATTGAGTATCCACACCGGCGCTACAGAGAGGTACCAGGATTTAAGGAAAACGTTGGTGGCCAGGGATGAAGAAAGAAGTGGTTGAGTTTGTATATGCTAGTTAGACTTGTCAAAAGTTGAAGATTGAACATCAGAGACCGTTGGTCTTGATGCAACCGTTGAATATTCCAGAGTGGAAATGGGATAGTACTTCCATGGATTTTGTGTTGGGTTTGCCGAAGACTTTGAAGGGATATGATTCGATTTGGGTGATTATTGATAGATTGACCAGATCAACTCATTTCTTGCCAGTGAGGATTAATCATTCTATGCTGAAGCTATATGAGATGTATATTGAGGAAGTTGTATAAGATACCGTTGAGTATTGTGTCTGATAGAGATCTGAGATCTTCATCGAGGTTTTAGGAGAGTGTGCAGACACTTTGGGTACCATGTTGAGATGGAGTTTTGCCTATCGTCCGTAGAAGGATGGACAAACAGAGAGAACTATCTAGTCTTTAGAGGATTTTCTGAGAGCTTGTGTATGGGATCACTGTGGATCGTGGGATAGTCATTTGTCGTTAATTGAGTTTACCTATCACAACAATTATCATTCTAGTATTAGAATGGCACCGTATGAGGCTTTGTATGGTAGGAGGTGTAAGATTCCTTTGTGTTGGTATGAACCAGGCGAGAGTATTGTACTCGGACCTGAGATTGTGCAAGAGACGACTATCCAGATGATCCAAGAAAAGATGAAAGCGTCGCAGAGTCGTCAGAAGAGTTACCATGATAAGAGGAGGGAAGCACTTGAATTCCAAGAGGGAGATCTCATGTTTTGAGAGATACGCCGGTAACTGGGGTTGTTCGAGCTTTGAAGCCTCAAAAGCTCACATCACATTTTTTTGGTCCGTATAAGAGTGGCGCAGCGGAAGCGTGGGAGAAGTAGCATGTCAGACAGTTTTATTGTTGTCGCTTGTGAAATTGCATGATGTATTTCATATGTCTAAGTTGAGAAAGTACATTCCAGATCTATCGCATGTGTTTCAAATGGATGATGTACAAGTGGGAGAGGATCTGACTGTTGACGTGTTGCCTGTTTGAATTGATGAACGAGAAGTGAAGCAGCTTCGAGGTAAAGAGATTTCAGTGGTAAAGGTAGTTTTGGGAGGACCAGCTAGAGAATGTTGGACTTGGGAGCGTGTGGTTCAGATGTGGGATTCGTATCCAACTCTGTTTCCTTGAGGTAACTTTCGAGGGCGGAAATTCTTTTAAGTGGGGGAGAGTTGTAACACCCCAAATTTTATTGGAATATTTATTTAAATTATTTAAATAAGAATATTCGTATTTTGGTGATTTCGATGGTTTTGTGGAATATTCGAGTTTAATGGGATTTGGGTTATTTATTTTGAATAATAGTATATAATATGAATATATTAATATTGTTATGAATTAAAATAAATATAAGTTGGATAAGTGCAATTTGGACAATTAAGAGGAGTTAGTGAGGGTATTATGGGAAAATCCCAATTGTGAGGCCCAAGGCTAGGTGTTGCGGTGAGAATAGGATATCAAATTATTAATTAATTTAAATCGCAAATCTTTGATACACAACCGATCTTTGATTTATCCGAAGGAAAAGATCAAATGAAAGAAAACCTAATTTTGCATCGTAAACAATGCGGGGAGAGACCTAGGAAACGGGTTGGTTAAGCTTATGGAAGGTATTAGCACCCTAAACTTCTGTAGTACTCTACAGGAACCTTTTTTTTTAAAGTTTACTATTTACTTTATTACCTGCTTGCGGTATATATGCTAAGGGTTAAGAGTGACAAAGAGACCTAAGGGTTAGTCCTAAGTTTACTCGCCAAGATTTGCATCTTGTGCCTACATATCTGAGGTAGGGGATGAAATCAGAGTAATCATAGTTCCCCTTATAAGGGAGGTTAGAAACATCTTGACTGTGGTCAAGGTTTCAATGGGGAATAAACGGTCATAGGGAAACGCTTACGTGGAGTGCGACGACTCCTATTTCTACGTTGAAATTGAATTAAAATTTAAAAGGGTAAACTAGGTATTCCACGGCGGGAAACCTAATAAAGAGTGCGGCGACTCCTTAACCTAATACTAGGGTAAAAGGTAATTCGGTCCACGGCGAGACACCTAGTCAATTAGGATTTTGAAATGGTCAAAGGTTAGGGTTATTGATTAAGGTGAGATAATACTTAGAAGGGGGGTTGAATAAGTATGAAAGATTAAAACTTAGAATTAAAACACAAGTATTTTTATCCTGGTTCGTTGAACTCAACTACTCCAGTCCACAGTTCCTAGAGTGATTTGCCTTTCTCAATCAAGGACTTAATCCACTATTTAATCAAACAGATTACAATAGTAACACCTAAGAACATCTGTTCTTAGTCTTCTTAAGAGCTACTGATTCCAACTGAATCCTCTTAAGGAAATCTTTTACAATCAATGTAAAACTATTACAAGAGTAAGAATGCTTCTAAAAAGCTTTAATCACAACAATGATATTTCTCTTAAGTTTAAGTATAATGAAATAAGTTCTTAGAAAGAATATGAAAGTATGAGAGCTTGAGTGTTTTAATTTCTTTTCAACAAAACGTCTAACTGAAGAATTTGGTGGAGTCTTGCTTTTATAGGCAGCTGATCCAAGGTGAGCTGTACGTTGAGAAGAGTGTCCCAAAAGGTCTGAGCCTTTTTGTCTTCACATCAAGTGACCTTTCCTAGAAGAAGAAAGCACAGAAAAATCCTTTTTGTCTGTGTTTTTGTGTCTAGCATAAATAAGGAAAGAGACGTTTGATTTACTCCAATGGATATAATCTTTGAATATTTCTTCTTCAGTTTTCAGCAAGTTCATCAGAGTCTGATTAGGTCAGAGTCTTCTAATGATAATCAGAGTCTTGTTGGATCAGAGTCTTCTGCAGTAGGTGTGCTTTCAGCGTGTTAGATATCAGAGCATATTTGAAACAGAACTTCAGTACTGGCAGCTTTAGTACTCTCAGAGTCTTCTGTAGAAATTATGCTTTGAAAAACTCTTCATACAAAATTCTTCTTTGCTTCAGATGCTTCTGACTTGCTTCAGATTCTTCTGGAGCTACTTCTTCAGATCCTTCTGGAGCTTCTGCTTCAGATCCTTCTTGAGCTTCTGCTTCAGAATCTTCTGGAGGCTACGCTCAGAATCTTTTGTTGGCAGCAATCAGAGTCTTCTAATGAGTGCATCTGGCGCTTCAGAGTCTAGTTAATTTCTTGCATTCAATTCTGATTTGCTTCTGGAGTATTAATTTCTTTACTATCTGCAGTAAAAATTCTCAAGCAAATTTTAGAGTATATAATTCTTAAATATAAAATTTCATAATAGTTATCATCAAAACATAGAGATATTATTAAGAACCAATATGTGTTCTAACAATCTCCCCCTTTTTGATGATGACAAAAACATCAGAAATTTTGTTTAATTGAAAATATTAAAATTATAACTCCCCCTGAGATGATGAATCTCCCCCTGAGTTAAATACAGAAAAGGAATAGAAACTTCCCTTTTGTCTTGTGAAATTTTCAGAGTTAGATCTTAATGTTCTTTTAACATTTGAAGGTCAGAATGTCTTGCAAATATCAGATTCAGAGTTTGATAATAGTCAAATGATCTGAGAGACTCAGAGTTTCTTTTATAGAGTGTACTTATCAAATGTTCTGAAATACTCAGATTAAATGTTAGATAGAATAAATATGTCTGAAGTTTCATTCTGGTGAAGTTATATTAAACAGTTCAGATCTATATTTTCTCCCCCTTTTTTGTCATAAGCAAAAAGTAAAAACTTTTAAAACAAATAAAAGGAAACAATAAATGAGATAATTCAATGGAGAAAACTTTGATTCATTCAATAAGTTCATATCAAAAGTACACGCATCAGAAGATATATCAATAAAGTACAATAGCAAACATCAGATGCAAAAACACTCAGAAAAAAAAATGAAAATCTAAGAGTGTTTGGACAAATGCATCTTCAATAGATCTGTAATCTCAGAGGAGGACTGCTCTTGCTTGGACATCCATTTAGCCATGGTTTCATTCTTTTGATCCTGCTTTGACATCCACTCTGTCATGTCTTCAGATTTCTTATCCTGTTTTGCCATCCAAGACTTGATCTCTGATTGACCAGCTTCCAGAGCAGCAATCTTATCCTCAAAATCTGGATGTTCTTTCTTTATCTCAGATGAAGAAGTATGATCAGGTTCTGGAGCTTGAACAGAGTCAATTTCCATTGGTTCTGTAGAGTCTGGAGCATTAGAGCCAGAGGGCAGGTTTACCAGAGTCATAGCCAACGAATTGTCCTTAGATGCAAGTTCAGGAGTTTCTTTTGATGATGGAGGAGCATCTGTAAGGAGCAGAGGTTCAGATTTCTTGACAGTCCAGAACAGAGTTCTTGCAGCCTCAGCAAATCTGAGCTTCGCATCATCAGGACATATGTTCTTCAGATTGGAGGCCACAGAGTTGAATCTGTTGATGAATCCATTCTAGATAACATCAGATTCTTGGGCATCCATTGTTGCTGAGCATTTCTTCTGTACAGTACCTAAATACAACTGTATTTCTTGCAAAAATGATTGAAATAAATGATTAACATTAAGTCTGGGCTTAGGATGTAACAGAGTTTCCAGAGTTATTGGTTTTGGTTGGGGAGTTGGTGGAAACATAGATTTCTGAATAGAGATCAGAGGAGGAGGATAGTATGGAATGAAAGGAATTTCAGGTTTATTGGGTTTGGATCTGTTTAAGGCATTTAACAGATGAGGTTTTGCTCTGGTGTGAAAGGTAACCACATCAAAGGGTTTATTTGAGTAGGGTTGGAAGGCAGATTTGGGAGGTTCATCAGAAGCAACATTGTTATCAGATGAAATTGGTATAGCTGAAGCAACAGCTTTATCAGATTTAGCAGAACAATATATAGTTGCTAATGAACCTACATCTGACATGGATTGTATGTAGGTGAGAATCACAGATGGAAGGGTCATTGTGAGTTTGGGTTTCAGAGGGGTGATAGGGTCAGATGGTTCAACTCTGTTATAAAAATCTTTGAGTTTGAAACCATAAGCCAGATTATGAAATAGTGATGAAACTTGGGCACAAGAAATAAATGATCTTGGGTTAGAATTTGGAATCAGTATTTCAGATGATGGTGCAGGTGTGGGAATAGGATCTGGAATGGGAGCTTTAGAAGGTACAATGGGTTCTGGTTGGTTTACTTCAGAATCTTTGTGAGATGGAGAGACTATAAAGTCTGGGTGGATGTTAGATTCTGAGGAGTTTGAAGAGGTGGTTGGTGTGCAGGAAGTAGAAGATACTTGAAACACAGTTTTTAAGGGTGTGACATCAAGAACTTCTGTCTCAGGAATGTTGGGTTCAGAAGTGTTGGTTGGTTCTGAAGGAATTTCAGAGGGTTTTGATGGTTGTTCTGAGATGGGTGAATCAGATGGAATTGTGATTGGTTCAGATGAGACTGGAACAGGTGTTATTTTTGTAGGTTCAGATGCAGTGGGTTCAGATGATTTTGATGGTGGATTATTTGATGGTGGTTGATTTTCAGAGGCTTTTTCTGATAGAGGTTCTTGTGGTTTTTCAGGTTGTTTTTCTTGTGGGTGCTTTTGTTGTTCAGATTGCTTTTATTTAAGGTGGTCAGAGGGTTTTTGTTGAGCAGATGGTTGTGGTTGTTGTTCTTTAGGTTGTTGTTCTGATGGTTGTTTATGTGGTACAGTTTTTGTGATTTGAATTTTTGGTTGAGATGATTGTGGTACAGAGACTTTTGGGGTTTGAATTGTTTTTGTTGGAATTGGTGTTGGAACAGATGATTGTTTTTGTGGTGATTTGGAAATTAGAGTAGTAACAGAAGTATTTTGTGTAGAGGGTGGTTTTGGAATAGACTTAATATTAGAATCATTTAAAACAACAGTATTTGCAGAAGATACAGAAGATTTAGTACCTTTAATTTTGATTCTCTTGGCTGGTACAGAAGGAGTGTCTCTAGATTCTTTCCTCTTCAAGAGCTTCTGTGGCTTCTCAGCAATCTTGATCTTCTTCTGAGCAGGTGCAGCTTCTGCTTCTGGCTGAGTCCTCTTTCTTTGTAGTTGTTCTTCTTCTTCTTCTGCTTCAGGTAGTGGTTGTCTTGATAGTTGTATTATGTTTACAGGAACAAGCTTTCCTTCTTTCTTACACTCATCAATGTACATCACAACAATGTGCCTTGGTTCTTCAGCAAAGAACAGTGGAAAATCATCTATAGGAATCCTTTTCTTACTTAGTTCAGAAATATTCAGCTTCTTGGGAGCTGTTGTGAGTTCATCCACTATTTTAAGTCTCTGAAGACTTTTGGCATTCAGAGGCTTTCCCATTATGAATTCTAATTCCTCTGTAACTCCATCAGCGTACAGAGCAGTGACCAATCCATTCTCAGTTAGAAGATCTGAGATCAATCTTCCAAAAGGGATCCAGGTTCTGATCTTCTGTCCTTTTTCTTTCACATACTCTCTAGAGGCATTTATATGGTTCCACAGATGCATAAAGAGAATATATGGAAGATCTACCTTGGTGCTCTGACTGAGGCAATACATGAAATAGAGTTGTTCATTATTGACATAGTCTGGAGAGTTTGTTGACTTCCTATGATGGATGCATCCCATGAAGATCTTAGCCCAGATCTTGTAGTCAGGCTTCAGATCCTTGAACTTGTTAGAAGCTTGACCAGCAGTCATCACTTCTTCATACACTTCATCCATATCCACACGCCCAGTTGGCAAGTGTGAAACACCATCTGTTTCTTCATATCCAATAAGCTTTCTGATCAGATCTTTTGTGATCATAATCTCTTTGCCCAGTACAGAAGATAAGATAAACTTAGGGTAAACTGAAGCATGGATCCAGAACTCTTTCACAAGGAGGGGGTAAACTGGTCCAAAGAGTCTATCAAAGTACTTTACCCATCCTTGAGCACCTATGATAGAATGAAACTCAAAGCCATTTTCTGCAAGTGAATCAAATTCCACCATTGATTCACACAAAACTTCCAGCTTTTCAACAGGGGTTAACAGAGTTCTTTTTGGAGGAGAATAAGGAGCAACACCCATGTTTGCAGAAGTAACTGCAGCCATTGAAGATTGGAATTGAGCAGCTGTTGATGATGAAGTTGCCATTGAAGATTGTTTTGTCACACGCTTAGGGTTTTTATGCAGAGAGAAGAGAAGATGAAAATGCATAAAATTTTCTGAGATTGTGAAAAGTGTGAAAGTGAAGAGAGGTCATGTATTTATACTAAAACAATTAGGCATACCATCAGTCAGATTTTGCACGTTTGAACAAGCATTAAATGAAAAGAATAATAATCATTTCAAATATTTATTGCTTCTGACAAATTGGGGGGGAAATCAAGATTTTCACTATTCAAACTTCACCTCAAACGTCGCTTCAGTAATGTACATGCCACCTTTGCAGATTTGGTGTGACACGTGTTTGCTTGCATGTGTTCTGAATTTTCTTGAGAAATGAAATGTTAACCAATGTTCAGATCCTCTAAGGATTGTTAGTTCAGAGTTTCACAAAAAATATTAAGCAGAATAAGTAAGCAATCAGAAGAAATACTTCAGAGCATTAGGCATTTTTGCATCTGTAAAAATTTGCTTCTGACCAATATTATTCTGGACAAAAATCCATACCAATATTTTTCAGAATAAATTTGAATCTATCTTCAACAAGGGGTTTTGTAAAAATATCTGCCCATTGATGATCTGTATCAAAAAAGGCTAAATTTATGATTCCCTTCTGAACATAGTCTCTGATGAAATGATGCTTAATTTCTATATGTTTTGCCTTAGAGTGTAAAATAGGGTTTTTAGACAAACATATAGCAGAAGTATTATCACAAAAGATAGAAATGTTACTTTCAAATATTTGATAATCTTCTAGTTGACTTTTCATCCAGAGCATCTGCGTGCTACACCCAGCAACATCAATATATTCTGCCTCTGTGGTTGAAAGTGCAATTGTGGGTTGCTTCTTGCTGTACCAGGAGATTAGATTTCTTCCTAGAAATTGACAACTTCTAGAAGTACTTTTTCTTTCCACTCTGTCTCCAGCGTAGTCAGCATCACAGGATCCAACTAATTTGAAATTATCAGATTTTCTGTAACACAAACCCACATTAGAAGTACCTTTCAGATACCTTAGAATCCTCTTGACAACTGTCAAGTGTGATTCTCTAGGATCTGATTGGAATCTAGCACACAAGCATACACTGAACAATATGTCAGGTTTAGAAGCAGTTAGATAAAGAAGAGAACCAATCATACCTCTGTAGAGCTTCTGGTCTACTTTCTTACTTACCTCTTCCTTGCCAAGTGAGCTAGTTGGATGCATGGGGGTCTTTGCCAGCTTACTATCAGTCATGTTAAATTTCTTCAGAAGTTCTTTAACATATTTGGTATGATGTATGTAAGTGCACTCTGGAGTTTGATTGACTTGGATTCCTAGAAAGAATCTGAGTTCTCTCATCATGCTCATTTCAAATTCTGCCTGCATACATGTAGCAAACTCCTTTCCCAGCATAGTATTGGTAGATCCAAATATTATATCATCCACATAAATTTGACAAATAAGAAGATCTTTCTTAATTTATTTACAAAAGAGTGTTGTATCCACTTTGCCTTTGATGAAATTTTTCTCCAGAAGAAAATTGCTCAACCTCTCATACCAAGCTCTGGGAGCTTGTTTTAAACCATATAGAGACTTCTTTAGTTTGAAAACATGATCTGGAAATTTTTCATTTTCAAAACCAGGAGGTTGGTGGACATAAACTTCTTCTTCTATAATACCATTAAGAAAGGCACTTTTAACATCCATCTAATATAGAGTGATGTTATTTTGTGCAGCAAATGAAATAAGAAGGCGTATATATTCTAACCTTGCCACTGGAGCATAAGTTTCAGTGTAATCAATACCTTCTTGTTGACTGTACCCTTGAGCAACCAGTCTTGCCTTATTTCTTTCAACTTCTCCTTTCTCATTCAGCTTATTTCTAAAGACCCATTTTGTTCCAATTATATTGAATCCTTGTGGTCTTTGAACTAGATCCCATACATCATTTCTAGGAATTGATTTAGCTCTTCTTGCATGGCAATAATCCAATCATTGTCTTGCAGAGCTTCATCTACAGAAGATGGTTCAATTTCTGACACCAGTCCAAATAGTGATGCTTCAGATGATCTTAGAAAGGATCTTGTTCTGATGGGATCATCTTTCTTTCCAATAATGACATTCTCTGGATGAGAAGCTTTAATTCTGGATGACGATCCTCTAACAGTTGATTCTTCAGAAATGTTTAGATTGTTCATCTGAGAAGTTAAAGGAATATCATCTGGCGTTGCTTCTGGTTCCTTCACTTGAATTTTGTCTGCTTCTGGGACATCAGAGTCAATGAAGACTACTTCTCTATCTGCAGAGTTTTCAGACTGCTTTGGCTTTTTAGAGCCAAGCTTATCATCAAATCTGACATGAATGGATTCTTCCACAATCTTTGTCTCAGTGTTGTATACTCTGTAGCCTTTAGAGCGTTCAGAATATCCAAGCATGAAACACTTCTGTGCTTTGGAATCAAACTTGTTCAGATTTTCCTTAGTATTTAACATATAGCAAATACATCCAAAAGGATGAAAATATGAAATGTTGGGCTTTCTGTTCTTCCACAGTTCATATGGAGTCTTTTTCAGAAGAGGTTGTTGCGGTGAAATTTGGATGTCAAGCTATTGATTAACTTGAATCTTAATTCATTTACAACCGGTCTTTGATTTATCCGAAGGAAAGGTTAAAGAAAGGAAAAACCTAAAAGGGAGAGATCTAAGGTTCGAGGGTTGGTTAAATTTAGGGAAGGTATTAGCACCCTAAACTTCCGTAGTACTCTACGGGAACCTTTTGTTTATTTTTTTTATATTTATTTCATTAATTATTTTGCTTTAGGGTATATACAAAGGATTGAAAATTAAAAAAGACCTAGGGGTTAATTCTAAGTTTACTCGGCAAGACATCGCATCTGGTGCCTACATATCCTTACGGGAATGGAATCAGAGTAACTGTAGTTCCCCTTAAAAGGGAGGTTAGAGACTTCTTGACTGTGGTCAAGGTCTCAAGGGGAATAAACGCATCTTAAGGACACGCTTACATGGAGTCTTAAACTCCGATCTCTATGTTATAAATTGTTAAGTGCATTAGGGTTAGGTTAGGGATTCCGCGGCGGGAAACCCTAAAATGAGTGCGGCGACTCTTTGACCTAAAGCTAGGGGTAGTTTTGTAATTTTGTCCACGACGAGACATTTGTGAAAAGTTAGGGTTTATAAGGGTTTGAAGTTTTGAGGACTATTGGCGTGGCGGCCAAACGGCTAGACCTAATCCTTTGGAGGAATGCAATGGGACAAATTAACGATGCAAATGCGCGAATTTAAACCATACAAACAGCAGAAATTAAAGTGCGGAAAGGTAAACGCGATAATTTGTTCGCGAAGTTACAAATGAGAAACAGATACAATTATAATACAACTTGAATTGAAAAACACATTAAAATAGCTAATAGCAACGTAACAAGCTGCACATTGAATACACAAGGTTAGTAGACAGAGTCAGACAGTAATCAGACGAATTATGAAACGGAAGTGCGAAAGTTATAGATATTTGTAATACCCCAAATTTTTCCCTAAGATTTGTCGTCGCATTTCATTGCATTTTTATTGCATTTAATCAATTACTAACAAATTTGTGTAGTCGTTTGACTTTTTGCAGGTAAATATCATATGGCATGCATTTTTTTTCTAAAAAGTAAAAATGGCACAATTGGCAAGAGGACATGTGTAAGGAGTTGTGAGTGTGAGAGGTTGAGAGTTTGAATCTCACCTTTGTCACTTTTTTGTTTTTTATTATTTTTACTCTAAATTTTTCTATCTTTCATTAAAAAATAACAAAAATAGTTTTTTATTATTATTTAATTATTATTTTCGTATTTTAATTAAATCATTTTTTAAAATATCATTTTTTTCACTTTTTTCTAAATTATTCATAAAAATATCCAAAAAATCATTAAAAAAAAAATATTGAAAAAAATTTTGTTCTTTTTATAATATTTTTGATTTTAGGAATCAATAGGATTATTAGTTTTTATTTTATGTTTATTTTAATTATTTTAAATTATTTAAATTTTATTTTTTTTTCTTAACTAATTATTTAGTTTGGGCTTTAAAATGGGCTTTAGGGACATTATTGACAATTTGGTGTTAACCCTAATTTATTCCCTATATATACATGTGTTGCTTTGTTGAAAAAGGGGAGAATGAAAAAAAACCTAAGAGGAGTGAGTGTCGTTTACCGTTATTTCTATTTCTTCATCTATTACTGTTGTTTCTTTTTTTTCATCGTTTACCGTTATTTCTTTTCCTTCATCTATTACTGTTGTTTCTTTTTCTTCATCCTTACCGTTATTTCTTTTTCTTCATCTATTACCGTTATTTCTTTTTCTTCATCTATTACTGTTACGTATATATATATAATTTTTAAATTGTTAGAGTTTATATATATATAAGATTAATTTTTGATCGAATTATGTCGATACAATGTTTGCACATTTGTGTGCATGACGCGTGACATTTGTGTTAGTTCGATTTGATTGCGATGATCGCATTTTTGTGTGAGCAATAATACTGTTTTTTGCTTAATTTCTTTTTCTTTGCGATAAATTTTGTTTCGTCCGATTTAGATCTGGTTGCGATGAGCGCATTTCTGCGTTAGCAACATTGTTGGGTTATTTGGCACATTTAAAATTCATTATTGCTTTATTATTATTATTATTATTATTATTATTATTATTATTATTATTATTATTAGTATTATTATCATTATTTATTATTATTATCATTATTATCATTATTATTACCATTATTATTATTATTGTTATCATTAATTTATTAAAACTTGTTATAATATAAAAATCTGTTTTTTAAAATAAATAACATTAACATCTTTTCCAAATTAATATGAAAACCTATTATTTTTAAGAAAAACTTTTTTTTTAGATAAATTTAAAATAATAACTAAAATCTTTTTTTTAAAATAATAACTAGAACCGTTATTTATTTTATTTTATTATTGTTCAATTCAAATTTCATTATCATATTGTATCTGCTCCTCTCATGTAACCTCGCGAACTTAACAATCGCTCTTTAAATTCTGCCTTTAAATTTCTGTTTGCATGGTTTAAATTATGACATTATCTCTCTGTTTGCATGATTCAATTATCTCACGCGTTTACCATTATTTCTGTCACATTGCACACATCCGAAGGTTAGGTCTAACTGTTTGGCCGCCGCGCCAATAGTCCGTAAAACTTCACACATTCAATTTCAAATCCTCAAAACTACAAACTACAAACCCTAATTTTCACAAATGCCTCGCCGCATGCCAAATTACAATTTTACCCCTAGCATTAGGTCAAAGAGCCGCCGCGCTCATTTTAGGGTTTCCCGCCGCGGAATCCCTAACCTAACCCTAATTCACTTAACAATTCAACGTAGAGATTTGGAGTTTCTACACTCCACGTAAGCGTGTCCTTAAGATGCGTTTATTCCCCTTGAGACCTTGACCACAGTCAAGAAGTCTCTAACCTCCCTTTTGAGGGGAACTACAGTTACTCTGATTCCATTCCCGTAAGGATATGTAGGCACAAGATGCGATGTCTTGCCGAGTAAACTTAGAATTAACCCCTAGGTCTTTTTTAATTTTCAATCCTTTGTATATACCCTAAAGCAAAATAATTAATGAAATAAATAAAAAAAATAAACAAAAGGTTCCCTTAGAGTACTACGGAAGTTTAGGGTGCTAATACCTTCCCTAATCTTAACCAACCCCCGAACCTTAGATCTCTCCCTTTTAGGTTTTTCCTTTCTTTAACCTTTCCTTCGGATAAATCAAAGACCGGTTGTAAATGAATTAAGATTCAAGTTAATCAATAGCTTGACATCCAAATTTCACCGCAACAGAAAATGGCGACTTCACTGGGGAGTCCTAATTTTTGAGGGTTATCCCTATCTTGTTTATTTTTTCTTCATATATTTGTTTCATTAATATTTTTACTCATTTGTATATACGTTGTTCAGGGTACCTGCTTGGGAGTTACTGTGTTGTGAGATAAGTCCTACACCCGGACTTGAGTGACATTATTATAGGATGGTGATATATTCGACGAGGCTTATAGGGAGTGAGTCCCGACTAAGTTGACTCGAGAATCACCGCTCAGTTGAGACACTTTCGAAAATGGTTCGGTTGATCGAGTGTAATTGTGAAAACTTTTACCATTATCGATTGGAGTCTGTGATACTGGGAACCGTAGTACCTTTACACCATCTTGGCCTTATATAGGATGTAGTGCGGGAACTATGTGGGAGTAGTCCTACAATGGTTGCTACGCGATACTACACTCAAAAGAGGTTCTCTTGAGAATATTATCGACCCTCAAGTCAGTTGGGAAGTTGATAATATCCGAAGGATGGACTGATGATTTTGGGCACTGATTTAGAACCCTGGTTCTGCAGGTACAATTAACCTATAGTACTTACCTTTTGGGAAGGGTAGACCTTAACTCCATTCGCGGTCCTCTAACCTAGGACCTTTGTGTGTGTATTTGTGCTTTGCATCCATAAAGCATCATATCATTTCTAGTTTCAAGGAATTCAACGGTCCTTTGCAAATTCAAAAAGGTCTTACATTTTAGAGTAAAAAAAAAGTTCTTTTTAACTTTCCTAAAAGGGAATATTTGCAATAGACCGTCGAAATTCTTGGAACCATTACATGGCATCAGCATCACATTTTTGCATTGCATTTGTCCCCCAGTTTCTCCTTCTTGGTCCTATCGTCTTCTAGTGTACCTATGAGTCGTCAAGCTGATTCCTCGACACAGATATCAGACCAGAAACGGAACAGGAGTCACTTTGATCCTATTCTCATGACTTACACAGAGCTATATCCTGACTTAGTCCGGCAAGGACTGATTACTACAAAGGCTTTACCACCTCCTCTTAATCCTCCGGCTGGATTTAGGGCTGATCTCCATTGTGCTTCCCATGAGGGTGCCCCAGGCCATGACTTGGAGCATTGTTTTGCATTGAAGGCTAGAGTGCGTGAACTGATTAGAGCCGGAATACTTGATTTTACGGATAGTCGTCCGAGCGTCCAGACAGATCCCTTGCCAGTACATCAGAAATGAAGTTTTGTCACTAGGCCTTTTGTTTCTCGTTGTTTGCACTTTCCTTATTTTGTTTAAGTTGTTTGCTTTTAATTATATTTGTACTTTCATTAATGAAATAAGCATTGTGACTTTTGATTCAATTCATTTTCGTCCATTTATTTGCATCTTTATGCTTTATTTTTCAAATGTTTACTTCTTGTCCAAAATTTTGATATGCTAAGATCGGAGGGAGGATGACGAAAATGTTATACCCATAACTGCTGTCAGTATGCTTTCAATTAAACCTTGTTGACGATGTAAGGCATTGTTTCAATTCACAAACACTGGAGAAATAAGGAAGTTAATCCCTCGTCACCCCCTTCGGGCCTAGAAGTTGGAGTTTCTTTCGTTACAAAAAACCCACAATTTTAACCTTGGGATGGGTAGTTCTCAGTTAACTTGGTTGTGTGTTCATACGATACACCTTTCATTAACAAATTTTCCTTCGCACACGTCAAACAAGTGTCGAAGATGTTTTCTAATCAAAAGGTCGATGATGGTTCACCGTAATCATTAAAATCAAACAGTCACTTTCCTTCACACAAAAAAATAATATAAAAAAAGCAAAAGAAGCCCGCTAAGTCAAAACCTATGAAGGAGACTTAGGCAAAACTGGGGCATCCCGCTGACTGTAAACTCTAAAATAAACAGTTCAGGCAAAATTTAGGGATAATACAAAAAGATTTTTAAATCCTTATCTTGAAAATCCTCAATGTCTAAACAATCAAATGTTATAGGGGAGTAGTGGCTGCCTTTTCATAGGTCCCTTTGACTTCTGAGTCATCATTGCTATGATCAATGAAATCCCTAACTTATGGGAACCTGAATGCATAGTATGAGTTAACTGAGCATAGGATTGAAGATCATCACGTAGATTGGGTGGGTACAAATAACTTTTGAGCCTTTATCTTTTGTTTCATAAACCGTGAACCAGGCCACGTTACAACCCTCAAAAGACCTAATTGAAACAGGGTTATTTAGAAAGTATACTACAACAAGGTTGCGTAACCTGACTCCAAAAGATCCTTGCGAATCATTTATTTTGGCAATACACTTTTATTTTAAACTTTGAGTGTCTTGAACCGCCTTGTTCTGACTAACGACTCATGTATTTTCCATCATTCAAAAATAATTTTTCAAAAACCGCATGAACTTTGCATTACCATGTTTGTATGAATATTTTTGTTTGCAAACTGGCTTTCCTCTAAGGAATTTTCAAACAATGAGAAACTTGGTCAAGTGATCTTATCAGGGGCAAGTTCCTTTTACATCCTGTCAAAGAATTAGTTCAAGATTTGTTCAAGGCAACATCTTCTCAGATTTGGTTTATCCAGAGAATTGTTCAAGACTCAGACTGGGGCAAGCCCTCCGAGGATACAGCAAAACAGTCGATTCCATGAATTAGACAGCTGAAGCAATTATCAGTTCATTTGACCTGGGGCAGTTTACTTGCATAATCCCTAAGCAGTTATTCATCATTCATATAGTGACTATCAACTTGATACAGTTTAACAGAATGACAGTGATCTCCGTGTTGAGGAATCAGTCCTCCAGTTTTGTCATCTCACTGAAAGAGTCGAGCCTTGTCGTCGACGTCTGCATTTGCATTTGATCATATGTCATAGCATAATTCCTATACATGTGCATATCTTGGGTGCTTTATTCCCCATTTACATTTCTATCTTGGGTGTTTTACTCCCCATTTACATTTCTATCTTGGGTGCTTTATTCCCCATTTACCTCTCTATCTTGGGTGCTTTACTCCCCATTTACATTTCTAGCTTGGGTGCTTTACTCCCCATTTACTTTTCTATCTTGGGTGCTTTACTCCCCATTTACATTTTTATCTTGGGTGCTTTACTCCCCATTTACATTTTTATCTTGGGTGCTTTACTCCCCATTTACATTTTTATCTTGGGTGCTTTACCCCCCATTTACATTTTTATCTTGGGTGCTTTAGTCCCCATTTACATTTCTATCCTGGGTGCTTTACTCCCCATTTACATTTCTATCTTGGGTGCTTTACTCCCCATTTACCTTCTATCCTTGGGTGTTTTATCCCCCATGTACCTTTTATCCCGGGTGTTTTATTCCCCGTTTACCAGATATTCCTGGGTTTACCTAACATCATGGTGTTTTACCCCATTTACTTTTTTTCCCTGAGGTCGTGTTTTACTCGCGTCTTACCTTGTGGGCAAAATTTATTTACTTGGCATCATGGGTGTTTTATCCCCATTTGCGTTTTTCTCCTGAGCTCGTGTTTTACCCGCGTCTTACCTTGCGGACAATTTCTAATTTACTTGGCACCTATCAACAATTCTGTGTCGTGTCTACCCGACGTTCTTCCAAATATGACATGTCTTCTTCCCTAGTGCAATTCCTCGATGGGTCGTCCCCTGTGACGTTGTTTCGTCTGTATCCGTGCATTTGTCATTTTCATCATACGCATCATATCAGAGTCATATCATATTTAGCATTATAGTTCGTTTTGTTTTGTCCATATCATTGCATAGCACTGCGTCTAAAGGCAAAATTTTCGGTTATCTGTATTTAAATCCCTCCACCATGATTTCTCGAGTCTCCGTTGCTCAAATCACCCAGTGAAGTTATTTAAATAGGGGCAACTGTAATACCCCAAATTTTGCCCTAAGATTTGTCGTCGCATTTCATTGCATTTTTATTGCATTTAATCAATTACTAACAAATTTGTGTAGTCGTTTGACTTTTTGCAGGTAAATATCATATGGCATGCATTTTTTTTCTAAAAAGTAAAAATGGCACAATTGGCAAGAGGACATGTGTAAGGAGTTGTGAGTGTGAGAGGTTGAGAGTTTGAATCTCACCTTTGTCACTTTTTTGTTTTTTATTATTTTTACTCTAAATTTTTCTATCTTTCATTAAAAAATAACAAAAATAATTTTTTATTATTATTTAATTATTATTTTTGTATTTTAATTAAATCATTTTTTAAAATATCATTTTTTTCACTTTTTTCTAAATTATTCATAAAAATATCCAAAAAATCATAAAATAAAAAATATTGAAAAAAATTTTGTTCTTTTTATAATATTTTTGATTTTAGGAATCAATAGGATTATTAGTTTTTATTTTAAGTTTATTTTAATTATTTTAAATTATTTAAATTTTATTTTTTTTTCTTAACTAATTATTTAGTTTGGGCTTTAAAATGGGCTTTAGGGACATTATTGACAATTTGGTGTTAACCCTAATTTGTTCCCTATATATACATGTGTTGCTTTGTTGAAAAAGGGGAGAATGAAAAAAAACCTAAGAGAAGTGAGTGCCGTTTACCGTTATTTCTATTTCTTCATCTATTACTGTTGTTTCTTTTTTTTCATCGTTTACCGTTATTTCTTTTCCTTCATCTATTACTGTTGTTTCTTTTTCTTCATCCTTACCGTTATTTCTTTTTCTTCATCTATTACCGTTATTTCTTTTTCTTCATCTATTACTGTTACGTTTATATATATATAATTTTTAAATTGTTAGAGTTTATATATATATAAGATTAATTTTTGATCGAATTATGTCGATACAATATTTGCACATTTGTGTGCATGACGCGTGACATTTGTGTTAGTTCGATCTGATTGCGATGATCGCATTTTTGTGTGAGCAATAATACTGTTTTTTGCTTAATTTCTTTTTCTTTGCGATAAATTTTGTTTCGTCCGATTTAGATCTGGTTGCGATGAGCGCATTTCTGCGTTAGCAACATTGTTGGGTTATTTGGCACATTTAAAATTCATTATTGCTTTATTATTATTATTATTATTATTAGTATTATTATTATCATTATTTATTATTATTATCATTATTATCATTATTATTACCATTATTATTATTATTGTTATCATTAATTTATTAAAACTTGTTATAATATAAAAATCTGTTTTTTAAAATAAATAACATTAACATCTTTTCCAAATTAATATGAAAACCTATTATTTTTAAGAAAAACTTTTTTTTTTAGATAAATTTAAAATAATAACTAAAATCTTTTTTTTAAAATAATAACTAGAACCGTTATTTATTTTATTTTATTATTGTTCAATTCAAATTTCATTATCATATTGTATCTGCTCCTCTCATGTAACCTCGCGAACTTAACAATCGCTCTTTAAATTCTGCCTTTAAATTTCTGCTTGCATGGTTTAAATTATGACATTATCTCTCTGTTTGCATGATTCAATTATCTCACGCGTTTACCATTATTTCTGTCACATTGCACACATCTGAAGGTTAGGTCTAACTGTTTGGCCGCCGCGCCAATAGTCCGTAAAACTTCACACATTCAATTTCAAATCCTCAAAACTACAAACTACAAACCCTAATTTTCACAAATGCCTCGCCGCATGCCAAATTACAATTTTACCCCTAGCATTAGGTCAAAGAGCCGCCGCGCTCATTTTAGGGTTTCCCGCCGCGGAATCCCTAACCTAACCCTAATTCACTTAACAATTCAACGTAGAGATTTGGAGTTTCTACACTCCACGTAAGCGTGTCCTTAAGATGCGTTTATTCCCCTTGAGACCTTGACCACAGTCAAGAAGTCTCTAACCTCCCTTTTGAGGGGAACTACAGTTACTCTGATTCCATTCCCGTAAGGATATGTAGGCACAAGATGCGATGTCTTGCCGAGTAAACTTAGAATTAACCCCTAGGTCTTTTTTAATTTTCAATCCTTTGTATATACCCTAAAGCAAAATAATTAATGAAATAAATAAAAAAAATAAAAAAAAGGTTCCCTTAGAGTACTACGGAAGTTTAGGGTGCTAATACCTTCCCTAATCTTAACCAACTCCCGAACCTTAGATCTCTCCCTTTTAGGTTTTTCCTTTCTTTAACCTTTCCTTCGGATAAATCAAAGACCGGTTGTAAATGAATTAAGATTCAAGTTAATCAATAGCTTGACATCCAAATTTCACCGCAACAATATTCTTTGTTGTTTATTTGTGATATATAAAAAAGCTTTTGATTTAAGTTAAAAAAGAGGTTTTAATATTATTAAAAAAAACTTTTCAAAAATAGTCTTAATTTAATTATCTAACAAAAAGGTTTTATTTTAAAAAAAAAAGGTTTAATGTTATTATTATATATTTTTTAAAAAAAACAGTTCTAGTTATTATTTTAAAAAAGATTTTAGTTATTATTTTAAATTTATCTGAAAAAAAGTTTTTCTTAAAAATAATAGGTTTTCATATTAATTTGGAAAAGATGTTAATGTTATTTATTTTAAAAAAGAGATTTTTATATTATAACAAGTTTTAATAAATTAATGATAACAATAATAATAATTGTAATAATAATAATAATAATAATAATGATAATAATAATAAATAATAATAATAATAATAATAATAATAATAAAGCAATAATGAATTTTAAATGTGTCAAATAACCCAACAATGTTGCTAACGCAGAAATGTGCTCATCGCAACCAGATTTAAATCGGGCGAAACAAAATTTATCGCAAAGAAAAAGAAATTAAGCAAAAAAACAGTATTATTGCTCACACAAAAATGCGATCATCGCAACCAGATCGAACTAACACAAATGTCACGCGTCATGCACACAAATGTGCAAACATCGTATCGACATAATTCGATCAAAAATTAATCTTATATATATATATAAACTCTAACAATTTTAAAAATTATATATATATATATATATATATATATATATATATATATATATATATATATATATATATATATATATATATATATATATAACGTAACAGTAATAGATGAAGAAAAAGAAATAACGGTAATAGATGAAGAAAAAGAAATAACAGTAATAGATGAAGGAAAAGAAATAACGGTAAACGATGAAGAAAAAGAAACAACAGTAATAGATGAAGAAAAAGAAATAACGGTAAACGGCACTCACTCCTCTTAGGTTTTTTTTCATTCTCCCCTTTTTTCAACAAGGCAACACATGTATATATAGGGAACAAATTAGGGTTAACACCAAATTGTCAATAATGTCCCTAAAGCCCATTTTAAAGCCCAAACTAAATAATTAGTTAAGAAAAAATAAAATTTAAATAATTTAAAATAATTAAAATAAACTTAAAATAAAAACTAATAATCCTATTGATTCCTAAAATCAAAAATATTATAAAAAGAACAAAATTTTTTTCAATATTTTTTATCTTATGATTTTTTGGATATTTTTATGAATAATTTAGAAAAAAGTGAAAAAATTAATATTTTAAAAAATGATTTAATTAAAATACGAAAATAATAATTAAATAATAATAAAAAACTATTTTTGTTATTTTTTAATGAGAGATAGAAACATTTAGAGTAAAAATAATAAAAAACAAAAAGTGACTAAGGTGAGATTCGAACTCTCAACCTCTCACACTCACAACTCCTTACACATGTCCTCTTGCCAATTGTGCCATTTTTACTTTTTAGAAAAAAAGTACATGCCATATGATATTTACCTGCAAAAAGTCAAACGACTACACAAATTTGTTAGTAATTGATTAAATGCAATGAAATGCGACGACAAATCTTAGGGCAAAATTTGGGGTATTACAGTTGCCCCTATTTAAATAACTTCACCGGGTGATTCGAGCAACGGAGACTCGAGAAATCGTGGTGGAGGGATTTAAATACAAATAACCGAAAATTTTGCCTTTAGACGCAGTGCTATGCAATGATATGGACAAAACAAAACGAACTATAATGCTAAATATAATATGAATCTGATATGATGCGTATGATGAAAATGACAAATGCACGGATACAGACGAAACAACGTCAAAGGGGACGACCCATCGAGGAATTGCACTAGGGAAGAAGACATGTCATATCTGGAAGAACGTCGGGTAGACACGACACAGAATTGTTGATAGGTGCCAAGTAAATTAGAAATTGTCCGCAAGATAAGACGCGGGTAAAACACGAGCTCAGGAGAAAAACGCAAATGGGGATAAAACACCCATGATGCCAAGTAAATAAATTTTGCCCACAAGGTAAGACGCGAGTAAAACACGACCTCAGGGAGAAAAAAAAAAGGAAGCAAATGGGGGTAAAACACCACGATGTTAGGTAAACCCAGGAATATCTGGTAAACGGGGAATAAAACACCCGGGATAAAAGGTACATGGGGGATAAAACACCCAAGGATAGAAGGTAAATGAGGAGTAAAGCACCCAAGATAGAAATGTAAATGGGGAGTAAAGCACCCAACATAGAAATGTAAATGGGGAGTAAAGCACCCAAGATAAAAGTGTAAATGGGGAGTAAAACACCCAGGATAGAAATGTAAATGGGGAGTAAAGCACCCAAGCTAGAAATGTAAATGGGGAGTAAAGCACCTAAGATAGAGAGGTAAATGGGGAATAAAGCACCCAAGATAGAAATGTAAATGGGGAGTAAAGCCCCCAAGATAGAAATGTAAATGGGGAATAAAGCACCCAAGATATGCACATGTATAGGAATTATGCTATGACATATGATCAAATGCAAATGCAGACGTCGACGACAAGGCTCGACTCTTTTGGTGAGATGACAAAACTGGAGGACTGATTCCTCAACACGGAGATCACTGTCATTCTGTTAAACTGTATCAAGTTGATAGTCACTGTAGGAATGATGAATAACTGCTTAGGGATTATGCGAGTAAACTGCCCCAGGTCAAATGAACTGATAGTTGCTTCAGCTGTCTGATTCGTGGAATCGACTGTTTTGCTGTATCCTCGGAGGGCTTGCCCCAGTCTGAGTCTTGAACAGTTCTCTGGATAAACCAAATCTGAGAAGATATTTCCTTGAACAAATCTTGAACTGATTCTTTGACAGGATGTAAAAGGAACTTGCCCCCGATAAGATCACTTGACCAAGTTTCTCATTGTTTGAAAATTCCTTAGAGGAAAGCCAGTTTGCAAACAAAAATATTCCTACAAACATGGTAATGCAAAGTTCATGCGACTTTTGAAATCAAAATTATTTTTGAAAGATGGAAAATACATGAGTCGTTAGTCAGAACACAACGGTTCAAGACGCTCAAAGTTTAAAACAAAGGTGTACTGCCAAAATAAATGATTCACAAAGATCTTTAGGAGTCAGGTTACGCAACCTTGTTGTAGTATACTTTCAAAATAACCTTGCTTCAATTAGGTCTTTTGAGGGTTGTAATGTGGCCTGGTTCACGGTTTATGAAACAAAAGATAAAGGCTCAAAATTTATTTGTACCCATCCAATCTACGTGATGATCTTCAGTCCTATGCTCAGTTAACTCATACTATGCATTCAGGTTCCCATAAGTTAGGGATTTCATTGATCGTAGCAATGATGACTCAGAAGTCAAAGGGACCTATGAAAAGGCAGCCACTACTCCCCTATAACATTTGATTGTTTTAACATTGAGGATTTTCAAGATAAGGATTTAAAAATCTCTTTGTATTATCCCTAAATTTTGCCTGAACTGTTTATTTTAGAGTTTACAGTCAGCGGGATGCCGCAGTTTTGCCTAGGTCTCCTTCATAGGTTTTGACTTAGCGGGCTTCTTTTGATTTTTTTATATTATTTTTTTTGTGTGAAGGAAAGTGACTGTTTGATTTTAATGATTACGGTGAACCATCATCGACCTTTGATTAGAAAACATCTTCGACACTTATTTGACGTGTGCGAAGGAAAATTTGTTAATGAAAGGTGTATCGTATGAACACACAACTAAGTTAACTGAGAACTACCCATCCCAAGGTTAAAATTGTGGGTTTTTTGTAACGAAAGAAACTCCAACTTCTAGGCCCGAAGGGGGTGACGAGGGATTAACTTCCTTATTTCTCCAGTGTTTGGGAATTGAAACAATGCCTTACATCGTCAACAAGGTTTAATTGAAAGCATACTGACAGCAGTTATGGGTATAACGTTTTCATCATCCTCCCTCCAATCTTAGCATATCAAAAGTTTGGACAAGAAGTAAACATTTGAAAAATAAAGCATAAAGATGCAAATAAATGGACGGAAATGAATTGAATCAAAAGTCGCAATGCTTATTTCATTAATGAGAGTACAAACATAATTAGAAGCAAACAACTTAAACAAAATAAGGAAAGTGCAAACAACGAGAAACAAAAGGCCTAGTGACAAAACTTCAATTCTGATGTGTTGGCAAGGGATCTGTCTGGACGTTCGGACGACTATCCGTAAAATCAAGTATTTCGGCTCTAATCAGTTCACGCACCCTAGCTTTCAATGCAAAACAATGCTCCAAGTCGTGGTCTAAGGCACCCTCATGAAAAGCACACTTTAGATCAGCCCTAAATCCAACTGGAGGATTAAGAGGAGGTGGTAAAGCCTTTGTAGTGATCAGCCCTTGTCGAACTAAGTCAGGATACAGCTCTGTGTAAGTCATGGGAATAGGATCAAAGTGATCCTTGTTCCGATTCTGTTCTGATATCTGTGTCGAGGAATCAGCTTGACGACTCAAAGGTACACTAGAAAACGATAGGACCAAGAAGGAGAAACCGGGGGAAAAATGCAATGCAAAAATGTGATTCTAATGCCATGTAATGGTTTCAAAAATTTCAACGGTCGATTGAAAACATTTCTTTTTTAGGAAAGTTGGAAACAATTTTAAAATTTGGAATGTAGGACTTTTGAATTCGCAAAGGACGGTTGAATTCCTTGAAACTAGGAATGATGTTTTATGAATGTCATGCACAAATACACACAAACAACAAAGTCCTAGGTTAGAGGAACAATGAATGGAGTTAAGGTCTACCCTTCCCAAAAGGTAAGTACTATAGGTTAATTGTACCTGCAGAACCAGGGTTCTAAATCAGTGCCCAAAATCATCAGTCCATCCTTCGGATATTATCAACTTCCCAACTGACTTGAGGGTCGATAATATTCTCAAGAGAACCTCTTTTGAGTGTAGTATCGCGTAGCAACCATTGTAGGACTACTCCCACATAGTTCCCGCACTACATCCTATATAAGGCCAAGATGGTGTAAAGGTACTACGGTTCCTAGTATCACAGACTCCAATCGATAATGGTAAAAGTTTTCACGATTACACTCGATCAACCGAACCATTTTCGAAAGTGTCTCAACTGAGCGGTGATTCTCTATTTAGCTTAGTCGGGACTCACTCCCTATAAGCCTCGTCGAATATATCGCCATCCTATAATAATGTCACTCAAGTCCGGGTGTAGGACTTATCTCACCACAAAGTAAATCCCGAGAAGGTACCCTGAACAACATATACAAATGAGCAAAATATAAATGAAACAAATATATAAAGAAAAATAAACAAGATAAGGATAACCCTCAAAAATTAAGACTCCCCAGTGAAGTCGCCATTTTCTGTTGTGGTGAAATTTGGATGTCAAGCTATTGATTAACTTGAATCTTAATTCATTTACAACCGGTCTTTGATTTATCCGAAGGAAAGGTTAAAGAAAGGAAAAACCTAAAAGGGAGAGATCTAAGGTTCGGGGGTTGGTTAAATTTAGGGAAGGTATTAGCACCCTAAACTTCTGTAGTACTCTACGGGAACCTTTTGTTTATTTTTTTTTATTTATTTCATTAATTATTTTGCTTTAGGGTATATACAAAGGATTGAAAATTAAAAAAGACCTAGGGGTTAATTCTAAGTTTACTCGGCAAGACATCACATCTTGTGCCTACATATCCTTACGGGAATGGAATCAGAGTAACTGTAGTTCCCCTTAAAAGGGAGGTTAGAGACTTCTTGACTGTGGTCAAGGTCTCAAGGGGAATAAACGCATCTTAAGGACACGCTTACATGGAGTCTTAAACTCCGATCTCTATGTTATAAATTGTTAAGTGCATTAGGGTTAGGTTAGGGATTCCGCGGCGGGAAACCCTAAAATGAGTGCGGCGACTCTTTGACCTAAAGCTAGGGGTAGTTTTGTAATTTTGTCCACGGCGAGACATTTGTGAAAAGTTAGGGTTTGTAAGGGTTTGAAGTTTTGAGGACTATTGGCGTGGCGGCCAAACGGCTAGACCTAATCCTTTGGAGGAATGCAATGGGACAAATTAACGATGCAAATGCGCGAATTTAAACCATACAAACAGCATAAATTAAAGTGCGGAAAGGTAAACGCGATAATTTGTTCGCGAAGTTACAAATGAGAAACAGATACAATTATAATACAACTTGAATTGAAAAACACATTAAAATAGCTAATAGCAACGTAACAAGCTGCACATTGAATACACAAGGTTAGTAGACAGAGTCAGACAGTAATCAGACGAATTATGAAACGGAAGTGCGAAAGTTATAGATATTCTTTGTTGTTTATTTGTGATATATAAAAAAGCTTTTGATTTAAGTTAAAAAAGAGGTTTTAATATTATTAAAAAAAAGTTTTCAAAAATAGTCTTAATTTAATTATCTAACAAAAAGGTTTTATTTTTAAAAAAAAAGGTTTAATGTTATTATTATATATTTTTTTAAAAAACGGTTCTAGTTATTATTTTAAAAAAGATTTTAGTTATTATTTTAAATTTATCTGAAAAAAAGTTTTTCTTAAAAATAATAGGTTTTCATATTAATTTGGAAAAGATGTTAATGTTATTTATTTTAAAAAAGAGATTTTTATATTATAACAAGTTTTAATAAATTAATGATAACAATAATAATAATTCTAATAATAATAATAATGATAATAATAATAATAAATAATAATAATAATAATAATAATAATAATAAAGCAATAATGAATTTTAAATGTGCCAAATAACCCAACAATGTTGCTAACGCAGAAATGTGCTCATCGCAACCAGATCTAAATCGGACGAAACAAAATTTATCGCAAAGAAAAAGAAATTAAGCAAAAAAACAGTATTATTGCTCACACAAAAATGCGATTATCGCAACCAGATCGAACTAACACAAATGTCACGCGTCATGCACACAAATGTGCAAACATCGTATCGACATAATTCGATCAAAAATTAATCTCATATATATATATATATATATATATATATATATATATATATATATATATATATATATATATATATATATATATATATATATATATATATATATATATATATATATATATATATATATATATATATATATATATATATATATATATATATATTTATATATATAAACTCTAACAATTTTAAAAATTATATATATATAAACGTAACAGTAATAGATGAAGAAAAAGAAATAACGATAATAGATGAAGAAAAAGAAATAACAGTAATAGATGAAGGAAAAGAAATAACGGTAAACGATGAAGAAAAAGAAACAACAGTAATAGATGAAGAAAAAGAAATAACGGTAAACGGCACTCACTCCTCTTAGGTTTTTTTTCATTCTCCCCTTTTTTCAACAAGGCAACACATGTATATATAGGGAACAAATTAGGGTTAACACCAAATTGTCAATAATGTCCCTAAAGCCCATTTTAAAGCCCAAACTAAATAATTAGTTAAGAAAAAATAAAATTTAAATAATTTAAAATAATTAAAATAAACTTAAAATAAAAACTAATAATCCTATTGATTCCTAAAATCAAAAATATTATAAAAAGAACAAAATTTTTTTCAATATTTTTTATCTTATGATTTTTTGGATATTTTTATGAATAATTTAGAAAAAAGTGAAAAAATTAATATTTTAAAAAATGATTTAATTAAAATACGAAAATAATAATTAAATAATAATAAAAAACTATTTTTGTTATTTTTTAATGAGAGATAGAAATATTTAGAGTAAAAATAATAAAAAACAACAAGTGACTAAGGTGAGATTCGAACTCTCAACCTCTCACACTCACAACTCCTTACACATGTCCTCTTGCCAATTGTGCCATTTTTACTTTTTAGAAAAAAAATACATGCCATATGATATTTACCTGCAAAAAGTCAAACGACTACAGAAATTTGTTAGTAATTGATTAAATGCAATGAAATGCGACGACAAATCTTAGGGCAAAATTTGGGGTATTACAGTTGCCCCTATTTAAATAACTTTACCGGGTGATTCGAGCAACGGAGACTCGAGAAATCGTGGTGGAGGGATTTAAATACAGATAACCGAAAATTTTGCCTTTAGACGCAGTGCTATGCAATGATATGGACAAAACAAAACGAACTATAATGCTAAATATAATATGAATCTGATATGATGCGTATGATGAAAATGACAAATGCACGGATACAGACGAAACAACGTCACAGGGGACGACCCATCGAGGAATTGCACTAGGGAAGAAGACATGTCATATCTGGAAGAACGTCGGGTAGACACGACACAGAATTGTTGATAGGTGCCAAGTAAATTAGAAATTGTCCGCAAGATAAGACGCGGGTAAAACACGAGCTCAGGAGAAAAACGCAAATGGGGATAAAACACCCATGATACCAAGTAAATAAATTTTGCCCACAAGGTAAGACGCGAGTAAAACACGACCTCAGGGAGGAAAAAAAAAGGAAGCAAATGGGGGTAAAACACCACGATGTTAGGTAAACCCAGGAATATCTGGTAAACGGGGAATAAAACACCCGGGATAAAAGGTACATGGGGGATAAAACACCCAAGGATAGAAGGTAAATGAGGAGTAAAGCACCCAAGATAGAAATGTAAATGGGGAGTAAAGCACCCATCATAGAAATGTAAATGGGGAGTAAAGCACCCAAGATAAAAGTGTAAATGGGGAGTAAAACACCCAGGATAGAAATGTAAATGGGGAGTAAAGCACACAAGCTAGAAATGTAAATGGGGAGTAACGCACCCAAGATAGAGAGGTAAATGGGGAATAAAGCACCCAAGATAGAAATGTAAATGGGGAGTAAAGCCCCCAAGATAGAAATGTAAATGGGGAATAAAGCACCTAAGATATGCACATGTATAGGAATTATGCTATGACATATGATCAAATGCAAATGCAGACGTCGACGACAAGGCTCGACTCTTTTGGTGAGATGACAAAACTGGAGGACTGATTCCTCAACACGGAGATCACTGTCATTCTGTTAAACTGTATCAAGTTGATAGTCACTGTAGGAATGATGAATAACTGCTTAGGGATTATGCGAGTAAACTGCCCCAGGTCAAATGAACTGATAGTTGCTTCAGCTGTCTGATTCGTGGAATCGACTGTTTTGCTGTATCCTCGGAGGGCTTGCCCCAGTCTGAGTCTTGAACAGTTCTCTGGATAAACCAAATCTGAGAAGATATTTCCTTGAACAAATCTTGAACTGATTCTTTGACAGGATGTAAAAGGAACTTGCCCCCGATAAGATCACTTGACCAAGTTTCTCATTGTTTGAAAATTCCTTAGAGGAAAGCCAGTTTGCAAACAAAAATATTCCTACAAACATGGTAATGCAAAGTTCATGCGACTTTTGAAATCAAAATTATTTTTGAAAGATGGAAAATACATGAGTCGTTAGTCAGAACACAACGGTTCAAGACGCTCAAAGTTTAAAACAAAGGTGTACTGCCAAAATAAATGATTCACAAAGATCTTTAGGAGTCAGGTTACGCAACCTTGCTGTAGTATACTTTCAAAATAACCTTGCTTCAATTAGGTCTTTTGAGGGTTGTAATGTGGCCTGGTTCACGGTTTATGAAACAAAAGATAAAGGCTCAAAATTTATTTGTACCCATCCAATCTACGTGATGATCTTCAGTCCTATGCTCAGTTAACTCATACTATGCATTCAGGTTCCCATAAGTTAGGGATTTCATTGATCGTAGCAATGATGACTCAGAAGTCAAAGGGACCTATGAAAAGGCAGCCACTACTCCCCTATAACATTTGATTGTTTTGACATTGAGGATTTTCAAGATAAGGATTTAAAAATCTCTTTGTATTATCCCTAAATTTTGCCTGAACTGTTTATTTTAGAGTTTACAGTCAGCGGGATGCCCCAGTTTTGCCTAGGTCTCCTTCATAGGTTTTGACTTAGCGGGCTTCTTTTGATTTTTTTATATTATTTTTTTTGTGTGAAGGAAAGTGACTGTTTGATTTTAATGATTACGGTGAACCATCATCGACCTTTGATTAGAAAACATCTTCGACACTTATTTGACGTCTGCGAAGGAAAATTTGTTAATGAAAGGTGTATCGTATGAACACACAACCAAGTTAACTGAGAACTACCCATCCCAAGGTTAAAATTGTGGGTTTTTTGTAACGAAAGAAACTCCAACTTCTAGGCCCGAAGGGGGTGACGAGGGATTAACTTCCTTATTTCTCCAGTGTTTGGGAATTGAAGCAATGCCTTACATCGTCAACAAGGTTTAATTGAAAGCATACTGACAGCAGTTATGGGTATAACGTTTTCATCATCCTCCCTCCAATCTTAGCATATCAAAAGTTTGGACAAGAAGTAAACATTTGAAAAATAAAGCATAAAGATGCAAATAAATGGACGGAAATGAATTGAATCAAAAGTCGCAATGCTTATTTCATTAATGAAAGTACAAACATAATTAAAAGCAAACAACTTAAACAAAATAAGGAAAGTGCAAACAACGAGAAACAAAAGGCCTAGTGACAAAACTTCAATTCTGATGTGTTGGCAAGGGATCTGTCTGGACGTTCGGACGACTATCCGTAAAATCAAGTATTTCGGCTCTAATCAGTTCACGCACCCTAACTTTCAATGCAAAACAATGCTCCAAGTCGTGGTCTAAGGCACCCTCATGAAAAGCACACTTTAGATCAGCCCTAAATCCAACTGGAGGATTAAGAGGAGGTGGTAAAGCCTTTGTAGTGATCAGCCCTTGTCGAACTAAGTCAGGATACAGCTCTGTGTAAGTCATGGGAATAGGATCAAAGTGATCCTTGTTCCGATTCTGGTCTGATATCTGTGTCGAGGAATCAGCTTGACGACTCAAAGGTACACTAGAAAACGATAGGACCAAGAAGGAGAAACCGGGGGAAAAATGCAATGCAAAAATGTGATTCTAATGCCATGTAATGGTTTCAAAAATTTCAACGGTCGATTGCAAACATTTCTTTTTTAGGAAAGTTGGAAACAGTTTTAAAATTTGGAATGTAGGACTTTTGAATTCGCAAAGGACGGTTGAATTCCTTGAAACTAGGAATGATGTTTTATGAATGTCATGCACAAATACACACAAACAACAAAGTCCTAGGTTAGAGGAACAATGAATGGAGTTAAGGTCTACCCTTCCCAAAAGGTAAGTACTATAGGTTAATTGTACCTGCAGAACCAGGGTTCTAAATCAGTGCCCAAAATCATCAGTCCATCCTTCGGATATTATCAACTTCCTAACTGACTTGAGGGTCGATAATATTCTCAAGAGAACCTCTTTTGAGTGTAGTATCGCGTAGCAACCATTGTAGGATTACTCCCACATAGTTCCCGCACTACATCCTATATAAGGCCAAGATGGTGTAAAGGTACTACGGTTCCTAGTATCACAGACTCCAATCGATAATGGTAAAAGTTTTCACGATTACACTCGATCAACCGAACCATTTTCGAAAGTGTCTCAACTGAGCGGTGATTCTCTATTTAGCTTAGTCGGGACTCACTCCCTATAAGCCTCGTCGAATATATCGCCATCCTATAATAATGTCACTCAAGTCCGGGTGTAGGACTTATCTCACCACAAAGTAAATCCCGAGAAGGTACCCTGAACAACATATACAAATGAGCAAAATATTAATGAAACAAATATATAAAGAAAAATAAACAAGATAGGGATAACCCTCAAAAATTAAGACTCCCCAGTGAAGTCGCCATTTTCTGTTGCGGTGAAATTTGGATGTCAAGCTATTGATTAACTTGAATCTTAATTCATTTACAACCGGTCTTTGATTTATCCGAAGGAAAGTCTAAAGAAAGGAAAAACCTAAAAGGGAGATATCTAAGGTTCGGGGGTTGGTTAAATTTAGGGAAGGTATTAGCACCCTAAACTTCTGTAGTACTCTACGGGAACCTTTTGTTTATTTTTTTTTATTTATTTCATTAATTATTTTGCTTTAGGGTATATACAAAGGATTGAAAATTAAAAAAGACCTAGGGGTTAATTCTAAGTTTACTCGGCAAGACATCGCATCTTGTGCCTACATATCCTTACGGGAATGGAATCAGAGTAACTGTAGTTCCCCTTAAAAGGGAGGTTAGAGACTTCTTGACTGTGGTCAAGGTCTCAAGGGGAATAAACGCATCTTAAGGACACGCTTACATGGAGTCTTAAACTCCGATCTCTATGTTATAAATTGTTAAGTGCATTAGGGTTAGGTTAGGGATTCCGCGGCGGGAAACCCTAAAATGAGTGCGGCGACTCTTTGACCTAAAGCTAGGGGTAGTTTTGTAATTTTGTCCACGGCGAGACATTTGTGAAAAGTTAGGGTTTGTAAGGGTTTGAAGTTTTGAGGACTATTGGCGTGGCGGCCAAACGGCTAGACCTAATCCTTTGGAGGAATGCAATGGGACAAATTAACGATGCAAATGCGCGAATTTAAACCATACAAACAGCAGAAATTAAAGTGCGGAAAGGTAAACGCGATAATTTGTTCGCGAAGTTACAAATGAGAAACAGATACAATTATAATACAACTTGAATTGAAAAACACATTAAAATAGCTAATAGCAACGTAACAAGCTGCACATTGAATACACAAGGTTAGTAGACAGAGTCAGACAGTAATCAGTCGAATTATGAAACGGAAGTGCGAAAGTTATAGATATTCTTTGTTGTTTATTTGTGATATATAAAAAAGCTTTTGATTTAAGTTAAAAAAGAGGTTTTAATATTATTAAAAAAAACTTTTCAAAAATAGTCTTAATTTAATTATCTAACAAAAAGGTTTTATTTAAAAAAAAAAAGGTTTAATGTTATTATTATATACTTTTTAAAAAAACGGTTCTAGTTATTATTTTAAAAAAGATTTTAGTTATTATTTTAAATTTATCTGAAAAAAAGTTTTTCTTAAAAATAATAGGTTTTCATATTAATTTGGAAAAGATGTTAATGTTATTTATTTTAAAAAAGAGATTTTTATATTATAACAAGTTTTAATAAATTAATGATAACAATAATAATAATAATTGTAATAATAATAATAATAATGATAATAATAATAATAAATAATAATAATAATAATAATAATAATAATAATAATAATAATAATAATAAAGCAATAATGAATTTTAAATGTGCCAAATAACCCAACAATGTTGCTAACGCAGAAATGTGCTCATCGCAACCAGATCTAAATCGGACGAAACAAAATTTATCGCAAAGAAAAAGAAATTAAGCAAAAAAACAGTATTATTGATCACACAAAAATGCGATCATCGCAACCAGATCGAACTAACACAAATGTCACGCGTCATGCACACAAATGTGCAAACATCGTATCGACATAATTCGATCAAAAATTAATCTTATATATATATATACATAAAAACTCTAACAATTTTAAAAATTATATATATATAAACGTAACAGTAATAGATGAAGAAAAAGAAATAACGTTAATAGATGAAGAAAAAGAAATAACAGTAATAGATGAAGGAAAAGAAATAACGGTAAACGATGAAGAAAAAGAAACAACAGTAATAGATGAAGAAAAAGAAATAACGGTAAATGGCACTCACTCCTCTTAGGTTTTTTTTCATTCTCCCCTTTTTTCAACAAGGCAACACATGTATATATAGGGAACAAATTAGGGTTAACACCAAATTGTCAATAATGTCCCTAAAGCCCATTTTAAAGCCCAAACTAAATAATTAGTTAAGAAAAAATAAAATTTAAATAATTTAAAATAATTAAAATAAACTTAAAATAAAAACTAATAATCCTATTGATTCCTAAAATCAAAAATATTATAAAAAGAACAAAATTTTTTTCAATATTTTTTATCTTATGATTTTTTGGATATTTTTATGAATAATTTAGAAAAAAGTGAAAAAATTAATATTTTAAAAAATGATTTAATTAAAATACGAAAATAATAATTAAATAATAATAAAAAACTATTTTTGTTATTTTTTAATGAGAGATAGAAACATTTAGAGTAAAAATAATAAAAAACAAAAAGTGACTAAGGTGAGATTCAAACTCTCAACCTCTCACACTCACAACTCCTTACACATGTCCTCTTGCCAATTGTGTCATTTTTACTTTTTAGAAAAAAAATACATGCCATATGATATTTACCTGCAAAAAGTCAAACGACTACACAAATTTGTTAGTAATTGATTAAATGCAATGAAATGCGACGACAAATCTTAGGGCAAAATTTGGGGTATTACAGAGGTCTTACAGACACTCTGTTCTGAATGTAACAGGCTGTGTTGATTGCTTCTGCCCAAAAGTGTTTTGCCAGATTTGTCTCATTGATCATGGTTCTGGCCATTTCTTGCAGAGTTCTATTTTTCCTCTCTATAACCCCATTTTGTTGTGGAGTTCTAGGACAGGAAAAATCATGAGCAATGCCATTTTCAGAAAAATATTTTTCAAAATATTTATTTTCAAATTCACCACCATGATTACTTCTGACTTTTATAATTTTGAAATTCTTTTCATTCTGGACTTGCTTGCAGAAGTCAAAGAACACAGAATGTGACTCATCCTTATGTTTTAAGAACTTTACCCATGTTCATCTACTATAGTCATCAACAATGACTAATCCATACTTCTTGCCTCTGATGGATGTAGTTTTCACAGGTCCAAATAGATCAATATGAAGTAATTCTAGTGGTTTGGAAGTAGAAACAACATTTTTTGATTTAAAAGATGATTTTGAAAACTTCCCTTTTTGGCATGCTTCACAAAGAGCATCTGAAGTGAACTTCAGATTAGGGAGTCCTCTGACAAGATTAAGTTTATTAATCTGAGATATACGTCTCATATTAATATGGCCCAATCTTCTGTGCCAGACCCATTGCTCTTCATTAACAGACAAGAGGCATTTAACATTTTGAACTTTAAGTTCTGAAAGATTTATTTTATAAATGTTGTTTTTCCTCTTACCAGTAAATAGGATAGAGCCATCCTTTTGACTAATAGCTTTACAACATTTTTTATTAAAGGTAATATCATAACCATTGTCACTTAATTGACTTATGGACAATAAGTTATGCTTTAACCCTTCAACAAGTAAAACATTAGTAATAGAGGGAAGTTTACCATTTCCAATGGTGCCAGATCCAATGATCTTCCCCTTCTGGTTCCCTCCAAACTTCACATCACCTCCAAATCTAAGTTCCAGGCTTTGGAACATAGACTTTTCTCCTGTCATGTGTCGTGAGCATCCAGAGTCCAGGTACCATGATTGGCGTCCTGACCTTGTTGCTAAGAACATCTGCAACAGGAATTATTTTATTTTTAGGTACCCAGATCTTCTTGGGTCCTTTAGGGTTAGTTGGTTTGTAGGTTTGTCTAAACTTATGTTTTTCAACATAATGTTTATTCTGACTTGCCTTGGGTTTAAACACATAAGTATTCTTCTCAAAGCTTGTGTGTTTAATGTCATTTAAGTGTCCAAACTTAAATTGAGAGTACAGAGGTGTCTTCTTGATGAAGAGTTTATCAACAGATTTTGGATTACTTCCAGAGGAAGATTCATATCCAATACCTCTTCTGTTGTTCCCACTAACACCATAGATCATAAAAGCCATCTTGCTTCTGTCTATGCTCTTAGTAAGGAATCTCTGAAAGCTAGAGTCATATTTTTCTAAGATGTTTTCACATGACTTAGTCTCAGATTCAGATTCTTGTTGAGTTGTTTCAAAGTCATTTTTGTTTTTCAGATTAATTTCTTTTTGCTCAACAAGTTTTGTCTTCAGAAGATCAATCTCAGATTCAAGACTGCTTTTCAGCTTCTTGTATTTGAGTTTGATATTGTTATAACTTTTCAGAACTTCTGATAAAACTTTTATAAGTTCTTCTTTAGTAAGTTTAGCCATTACCTCTTCAGTGTCATCGTCAGATTCAGAATCTGATTCATATCCTGAAGTTCCTTCCTCCTGATCTTCTGTGCTGGCCATCAGTGCAACATTAACACATTCTTCTTCTGATTCAGAAGATGATTCAGACTCATCTAAGTCATCCCATGTTGCCATCAGAACCTTCTTCTTTTTGTTAAACTTCTTCTTGGGTTTTTCTTTTTGAAGTTTGGGGCAATCATTCTTGTAATTCCCAGGTTCCTTGCACTCATAGCACACAACTTCTTTCTTGCCAGATCTTCTGTGCCCAGAAGATTCCTTTCTATGATCAGATTTTCTGAAGTTGTTGAACTTCTTTCCCTTGTGCTTCCAGAGTCTGTTGATCCTTCTGGACAGCATGGATAATTCATCTTCTTCTTCAGAAGAAGATCCTTCAGAGCTTTCCTCAATAACCTGCAAAGCTTTAGCAGATTTATTAGATTTTAAAGCAACAGATTTACCTTTTTCTTTCTTCTGAGGTTCATCTTCCTCAAGCTCAATTTCATGGCTCCTTAGTGAGCTGATGAGTTCTTCTAAAGAGATCTTGTTCAGATCTTTAGCCATCTTCAAGGTAGTCACCATTGGTATCCATCTGGTAGGTAGACTTCTGATGATTTTCTTTACATGATCTGATGTGGAGTATCCCTTGTCCAGAACCTTTAGCCCAGCTGTGAGGATCTGAAATCTGGAGAACATAGCTTCAACAGATTCAGAGTCTTCCATCTTGAAGGCCTCATACTTCTGGATCAGAGCCAGAGCCTTTGTTTCCTTGACTTGAGAGTTTCCCTCATGAGTCATCTTTAAGGATTCAAACATATCAAATGCAGTTTCCCTGTTTGTAATTTTTTCATACTCAGTATGAGATATTGCATTCAATAATATTGTTCTGGCCTTGTGATGATTTCTAAAATCTTTCTTCTGAGCATCTGTCATAGATTTTATGTCTATCTTCTTGCCATTCCCATCTATGGGATGAACATATCCATCTATGACCAGATCCCATAAATCAGCATCATATCCAAGGAAAAAACTTTCAATTCTGTCTTTCCAGTAATCAAATTTCTCCCCATCAAACATAGGGGGTTTGGTGCTGATTCTGTCCCTTTCTTCATATTTATTGTTAATGTTGGATATTGTATTATCAGCCATAGTAACAACTAAATATATATCAAAGTATTTCTCTCTAGATCTTTACTGTCACTGTTAAGTGGTAGCACACACAGAACCAGAGCTCTGATGCCAACTGAAGGTGAGATAATACTTAGAAGGGGGGGTTGAATAAGTATGAAAGATTAAAACTTAGAATTAAAACACAAGTATTTTTATCCTGGTTCATTGAACTCAACTACTCCAGTCCACCCTTCCTAGAGTGATTTGCCTTTCTCAATCAAGGACTTAATCCACTATTTAATCAAACAGATTACAATAGTAACACCTAAGAACAGTTGTTCTTAGTCTTCTTAAGAGCTACTGATTCCAACTGAATCCTCTTAAGGAAATCTTTTACAATCAATGTAAAACTATTACAAGAGTAAGAATGCTTCTAAAAAGCTTTAATCACAACAATGATATTTCTCTTAAGTTTAAGTACAATGAAATAAGTTCTTAGAAAGAATATGAAAGTATGAGAGCTTGAGTGTTTTAATTTCTTTTCAACAAAACGTCTAACTGAAGAATTTGGTGGAGTCTTGCTTTTATAGGCAACTGATCCAAGGTGAGTTGTACGTTGAGAAGAGTGTCCCAAAATGTCTGAGCCTTTTTGTCTTCACATCAAGTGACCTTTCCTAGAAGAAGAAAGCACAGAAAAATCCTTTTTGTCTGTGTTCTTGTGTCTAGCATAAATAAGGAAAGAGACGTTTGATTTACTCCAACGAATATAATCTTTGAATATTTCTTCTTCAGTTTTCAGCAAGTTCATCAGAGTCTGATTGGGTCAGAGTCTTCTAATGATAATCAGAGTCTTGCTGGATCAGAGTCTTCTGCAGCAGGTGTGCTTTCAGCGTGTTAGATATCAGAGCATATTTGAAACAGAACTTCAGTACTGGAAGCTTTAGTACTCTCAGAGTCTTCTGTAGAAATTATGCTTTGAAAAACTCTTCATACAAAATTCTTCTTTGATTCAGATGCTTCTGACTTGCTTCAGATTCTTCTGGAGCTACTTCTTCAGATCCTTCTGGAGCTTCTGCTTCAGATCCTTTTGGAGCTTCTGCTTCAGAATCTTCTGGAGGCTACGCTCAGAATCTTTTGTTGGCAGCAATCAGAGTCTTCTAATGAGTGCATCTGGCGCTTCAGAGTCTAGTTAATTTCTTGCATTCAATTCTGATTTGCTTCTGGAGTATTAATTTCTTTACTATCTGCAGTAAAAATTCTCAAGCAAATTTTAGAGTATATAATTCTTAAACACAAAATTTCATAATAGTTATCATCAAAACATAGAGATATTATTAAGAGCCAATTTGTGTTCTAACAATTGACTCGGCGGTCAAACAGCTAGACCTAATCCTTCGGAGGGTTAACGGTAAATAATGCAAATGACAAATTAATACAACGACGATAATTGAAATACGGGGAAATAATGAAAGCATTAAAAAAAGTGCAAAGCGACGATCACTCGCATAAATTACAACCATAAACGCAAAAATAATGACGGAATAAAAGCGATGATAGCCTCACATGATTACAACCAAAAAATTGAAATATGAAAAAAAAAAAATCAAGGATTAGTAAGCGGAGGTGAATAGGGATCAACTGATGGTCAGACAAAAATTGAAACAGCCGGACTAGGTATTCTTTATTATTTTTGGATTTTTATTTAAAGAAGTACAATTAATTTTAATTTTGAAAAGAAAAGTCAATTTCATTTCTTTTTAAAAAAACCATTGTTAGTAATTATGAAAATTTTATTTCCAATTTAACTTAAAGAATTTGAATTCTAAAAATTGTTTTATTAAAAAAAAGTTATTTTTATTTTGAAGAAAAGGGAATTCCCAAAAAAATTTATGAGTGCTAATGTGAATTTTTTTTTATTAAAACATGGATTTAATTTTTAAATATAAAAAAAAAGTTTCTTTATTTACAAGTTATTAAAAATATTTGTGGCTAATTATAAATTATAAACAAAAATCTATTAACTAGAAATTATTACAAAATGTTTGTAAGGATTAAATTTTAACAAATATTTTTTGATTAATTAAAGGTAACTATAATTAAATAAATAAATAAAAATAAACAGAAACAATAAATAGTAAAAGGAGGGCATGCGTTGTTGAAGGAACCCATTTAGGGTTTTCAACTTTTCCTCTTCTTCCCCAAACGGCGTCGTTGCCATGATTGGTGCTTGAGCTTCTCCGTTCCTTTTGCATGGCGTGTTCGCCTGTTTCTTCTTCCATTTCTGTTCGTTCCATCTGGGAAAAAACAAAGAAACCTTGTTATTGACAACAAATTACTCACCTTTAGAGGGTTAGAAGCGGTTGAAGTCGATTGTGGTTCACGGTTATTATTTCGGCCAATGATGTTAAGCTGAGGTCGTGGAGGACGTCCGGTTGAATTCGTGACAATGATGATGATGAATAAAGAAATCCTCCCTAGGTTTTTGTTCTTTTCGTTGAACTTGATGATGATCCTTTTATGGGTTTTGAATCTGGGTTTGCGGTTTTTACTTGATGAGGATGAACCTCTGAGGTTTCTCTGAAAAATCCTTTTTAAAAATCTCATCCTCTTTTATACTCTCCTGTTCTTGATGTTGTGGGCTTGAATTTCTTGACTCGTTGATATTTTGTTGATTCGTTTGCATGATTCGCGATTGTTTTTATGGCTTTTTCAAATTTTTGGCTATGACCTTGCGTTTTGGGTTTGACAGATTCACTGTGGTTGAAATATTGCATTTTTTTCAGGAACTTTGACGGGCCTTGCATTTTGATGATGATCTTGTTGTGACTTCTGCGTTTTTGTTGGTGTTGCCCTTTTTGTCGCGATAAGCTTGTTTGATCCATCTGTTTGAAGGAATTTTAGGCGTTATGTTTATGGCTATGTTTGGCAAAAGCATTTTCCATGAAAAAGTGTTTTTTCTCAAAAGCACTTTTCTAAAAATCACTTTTCCGAAAAATCACTTTTGAAAGTCACTTTTCCTCTCTCTCTTGAAAAAAGAACAGACATTGTATGATTTGCCGAGGTCGAGAAATTGAGTCGGGAGTTGGCTTCGACTTCGTCGTTGCCCTCCCGACGTACCTAATGATGAAATTAAACTAAGGGTATCGGAACCACTTTTCTAACCATTTAAAAATTGCTCTATTGTATCTTTGTTTTGCAGGTTCGGACAAAAAATTAGGAATCATCGAATCGGCCTCAAAGGGTAGTTTAGGAATTTAGAGTTTAGGAACAAAAATGTAACTTTAATTTTGTACTTCATTTTTCTTTCTTAATTGAATAATAAAATAGAATTGAATAAATAAATTCCACTTTTTCTATTTTCCGATCAAATTCTTCCACTTTTGAAAATTACCCGACATAATTCATCCGATTAATTTCAACGAATATTAACTTGATGGAATTCATCCGACTTAATTTCTTCACATACATTCAACCAACTAAATTTGATTAATTAAATTTAAAAGGTTAATCTATTCCAATTAACTTCGTCCAAATAAAATCCTTTGTTTAACCTTAACTGGATAAATCGCTTAATTGAACTGAATCGACTAAATTGCTCCCAAAACAATTAAATTCCCTCAATTAAATTTAATCGATTTAACTCCTCCAAATAAATCAACCTGACTAACTTCCAATGATTCAACCTCGCCTGATTAAAATCCACCTGACCCAGTTCCTCTGATTGAAAATTCAACCAATTTAAAAAGTCAACTGCTTAGATTTATCAAGTGAATTCAGCTAATGAAACTTGTCCGGTTAACACGACGTTTGACCATTAACCACTGAGCTTAACAAACCTCTTGTAAGTCAATTCACATCTGATATTACCGGTGAACGGGCTTTTGAACAGATAAACTGAGAAATTCAGTTGACCGGCAAAATGAATTGCCTTCCGTACCAAAAATTCAAACCACATCTCGACTGTTTTAACTCGATAAATTGAGTCAGCTCGACTAACAGTCATGACCAAACAACATATATTCTTTACAACTCCGACATGAACCAAAATTCTACTGTTCCTTTAAAAGTCGACCGTTGACCAGCAAAAAACAGGAAAATGTATATCTGTCAGAATAAATTACTCAGAGCATATTCTCTCTCCGATTTAACCCGAATCCACTTATACTGCCACACATTCAGCTCCAGATGGTTTGGGAACCAGACAACCTTGATGAAATTCACTTGACAACTAATTCTCGGCTTTGGAATCAACTGCGCCGTGTCGCGAGGAACCTGACGTCTAAACTGTTGTAAACTTCAATTCAACCTCAAATAAATCACAGAACTCGGAAATAGAAACCCTAATCACTTGAGGACCCCTGATGACGACTCAAGTTCATGAATTGTCGCCAAACTGCCAGTTAATGACCATTTTGTCCTTCATAGTTTAAAGAGCGCACCGTGTGATTTTCCCTACAAAACTAAACATACTACACAAACCTGTTAGCAGTCATATGGGATGTAATGCAACATGAGATGCAATGCGAACTGACTCGACCAGTCTATGGGAAAATTTTGGGGTATTACAGTTGCCTTTATTTAAATAGCTTCACCGGATGATTTGAGCGACGTAGGCTCGAGAAATCATGGTGAAAGGGATTTAGATATAGATAACAGAAATTTTTGCCCTTAGATGTCATAATATACAATGCTACGGACAAAATGAAAATGAAATATAATGCTGACAATGCCATGAATCTATTATGATGTGTATCCTGGAAATGATAAATGCAAGGATGCATCCGACACGACGAAACAGGGGAAAGACGCGACGAGTAAACACACACTAGGGAATACGACGCACTGGGGAAACAACACGATGTTGGGGACCTCTAAAGTGATGGCCAACCGGTGCTAGCACGACCGATGGTCACTTTAAGATGAAACGGTAAGAACGGGATCCTCAATGGAGATGGCACCAGAGAGACGGCCTCCACTGGGGAAAATCTAAGAGTAATTTTTCAATAGGTTCAAGCATGACCGGCTGGTACTCTAGGATAAAAGGTAAAACTGGATCTGCACGGCTGTAGGATCAAGTAAATAGAATGCTGGAGCATTGAGCAAAGAATAACATCCGAGCTTCTGGAAACTTTCTTCGTGACGGGATCGAACGGAATTTTTGGGAATCCGTAGAAAATATATAGGGTAAAACCGGCTGTATGCCAAAATAAATGGACTTTAATGGGAAATGCCCTGATAAGCTTCTCGAGAAAGAGAACTGTCACTTATCGTTGGAAGGGACTTATGCCAAACTGGATAAGCTCTCAAATAAGAAGATTATTGCTTATCTGGGGATAATAGATGAAATATTGATTGATAAGCTCCATTGGAGGGATTGTTGCTCATCTGATAAAAATAAGCTTCCATGAGCAAAACATGATTCAGCTTCTTACTTTACTAAAGGATAAAATAAACCTCTTCATACTTCAAGGTATGTGCTCCCCTGAATATGATTCAGTTCCTTATTTTACTAAAGGATAAAATGAACTTCTTCATACTTCAAGATTTGTGCTCTCCTGAATATGATTCAGTTCCTTCTTTTACTAAAGGATAAAATAAACCTCTTCATACTTCAAGGTTTGTGCTCCCCTGAATATGATTCAGTTTCTTCTTTTACTAAAGGATAAAATGAACTTCTTCATACTTCAAGATCTGTGCTCTTCTGAATATGATTCAGTTCCTTCTTTTACTAAAAGATAAAATGAACTTCTTCATACTTCATGATTTGTGCTCTCCTGAATATGATTCAGTTCAAACCTCCCTGCACTTCAAGATGAAAAGGAAATGGAAACCAGCTTCTCGATGGAGATGGCCACTTGCTGCTCCTCATGATGAAGATAGGATAAGCTTCCCAAGCGAGAAATACCGCTTATTTGCAAGAGTGGTAAGGATAAGCTTCTCGGATGAGTATTGCTTGTAGAGGTGGTAAAGTGTAATGTAAATTGTAATGAAGGTTGTAATTAAAGTTGTAATGAAGGTTGTAATGAAATGATAAGCTTCTTGTACGAGAACCGTCATTGGTCGATTATAAAGTGTAACGTGATATTGTAAAGTGATGTAATGATAGGCTTCTCGGGTGAGAACAGTCGCATACCGTTGTTGAAAGATAGAATGATAGGCTTCTCAGGTGAGAACAATCGCATACCACTGTTGAAAGATGTAATGATAGGCTTCTCAGGCGAGAATTGTCGCATATCGGCGTTGGAAAATGTAATAACATCAAGATCATAGAGTGTAATGATGATAAGATTCTCGGCTGAGAACTGTTGCTTGCCTGTTGTTGTAGATGTAATGATAAGCTTCTCGGGCGAGAACTGTCACATATCTGCAAAGGATTACAAAGGCTATTCTCGAAAGATAGTGCAAAATAAATGCACATCCAGGTAGGTTCAGCGACCGTCGGGACTCTAGGGGAAATCTAGCCTTGAGCTAGAAATGGTAAGTCAAACAAGACTCCATTGAGGAAATGAACTCGATTGGGGATTATCTTATCCTGGCGCGGAAAGATAACTGAAATAACCATCGTCCACGAGGGTTGAACTTTGTGGGGGAAACTAGAAACAAATGAGTATTTTATGCTTGGGGCTGACAATCTACTTGGAGAGAGTGGACAAACCCAGTTACTCGGTGGTAACGACTAAGAATGACAACAACTAGTAAACATGTAGATGCTAATGCGTATGTCGATGTGTATGAAAATACCATGTAATGAGTATGCTTATGCTCATGCCTATGTTTATGCATATGCTGACAAAACAGATGAGAGAGGAGACATGAGATGAAATAAACATCTCGACGGGAATACCCTGGCGACCTCTGCAATAGTACATCCATCAAGGGATAGGAAAAGTTGATGGTAGAACCGAATCTGGCTTCAAAGTTCTAACTTCTCTGGGGAGAAAATAAGCAACATGGGGCTACGACCTCATGACTTCTTCATGGGGATACGATATTACCTCACTGGAGAGTACGATATTTGGGCTTCATCGGAGGGATTGCTACCATAAATCCTAATTAGCCAAAGAAAATCTTAGGATTAGAGACTTCCGAGGATAAAATAAATATCCGCTTCATGGGGAAGATATGGAGCTAGGTAGCTTCATGGAGATATGGTCGCAACTTCCTAGGAATAGTACTTCAACTTCCTGGGGAAAAGGTACATCCTTCTGGGGATAGAATATATCAAACTTCCCTGTTGGATAGCTCATCAGACTTACTAGGGAGAATGCACCAGACATCCTGGGGAAAGTAACTTGACTTCTTATGGAGAACATGGCAATCTCATAGGGAGTACTTCCTGAGAAAAGTAAGGCAATTCCACTGAGGAACAGATGATTCCACAGAGAGTGGATCCTCAAGACCTTGGATCATTTGGAACATACCGGGGACATCTTTATAGTCTTGAGAGTCATTGGAGATTATCGGTTTAATCCATAATATTGTCGGCTTAAAGTCTCGCTGGGGGACTGTCACTGGGAAGATGCTGATAAGATCTCTGCAGTCTTGGAGATCACTGGCTCGGTCCAAAGTGTGGTCAACTTATTGTCTTGCTGGGGACTACGTTGGTAATGAACAAATGTTTATGCAACAATGAGACTTACTGGGGAACGAAGAAATCCTTCAGAGATTTCCACAAGTCAAAGCAACTTTTATTTTTCAAAATGCGTTTTCGAGAAAATGGTTTTAAGATTTTAAATAACACTTTTCACGTTCAAAGTTTTATTAACAAAAGCACTTTGCATAACAGAATAAAAATAGAGATATTGTTGTCATACCCCAAATTTGTCCTACCTTTTTTCAAATTTTTATTTTCCTGATTTTGTTTTTAATTTACCTCGCTTATACAGCGTAGCGTAATTTTCAGCAAAAACAGACATTTTCTTTTTTTAGCCCAATAAATTTTGACACGTGGCATTTGTTTGTGATTTATTTATGCTACGTAACATTTGTTTTTGTATATATTTATAATTATTTTTGTTTCATAATTTCTTTTTTATTTTTATAATATGTAAATATAATATAGTTTTAATATTAATCAATTATTTAGTTTAGATTAGGTTAATTTTTTAATAATTAGTATTATTTTTGTATATCTTGTTTGTATTGATATATATTAATAATATTAGTAATTAATATTCTTTTTTAAAATTTTAGTTTATTCTATTTATGATTATTAATGTTTCTTTAATATATATTATTTAGGTTACACTACTATTATTTTATTTAGGTTGTTAATATTAATTAATAATTATAAGAAAGTTAATAAAAATTAAAATCAATTTTAAGAGAAAGAAAATGGAAGTTGGGGAAGGCCCATTTGTGTTTGGCCCGTTAGGGTTGAATCACACGGCTTATAGGTAGGACTTTTCATTCAGAAAAGGGGAGGGGGAAATCACTGTTCACAAAACACACAAAAACCAGCTGCCGACACACTCGCCTCCTTCCCCTTCATCATCCTCGACAATCACCGTAAAACACAGTAACTCTCACATTCCCGCAATCATCATCACCACCATTCAAAACCTTAGACTCCAGAAGAAACCCTAATTACTTTTTCTTCCTCAATCCATAAACCCTCGCCGCTGAACCCTTCACCTCAATCCTATCCCCAGCTAGCCGCCACAATATTCCCCCCCAACAGGAATCCTCAAAATCGCTCCACCATTAAACTCACCATATCTCCAACATAAATCGATCCACCCTCGGTTTTCTCAACGCGCAATCCGACATTCTTTCCCTACACAACTACCAAGCCACACCTCGTGTTACGGCACCTTCAAATTCAGCAACAACTCAATCGCGCGGATTTTGATTTGAAACAACAACATCATCGCCCCTACAAACACAACAGCAGCGAGGTGTAACAGCAACAAGTTACTATTCACACATTCAGTTTTGACTCAACAAATCCTCAGTTTTCTCCATTCATCCGCGATTCTCCCACACCTCATCATACGGCTTCTCAAGCAACAGTGGATTACTTCACAGGTCGGGTGCCGACACCACAACGGCGACGACAGAGTTTTCGCAACAACCGTAGCTAATCATGTCTTGAAAGTTATATTTATGTGTAAAAACATGATTCTGCTTTGAGGACTTCGAAGTCGAGGGGTTGCGACTTCGTCGAATTTTGACAGCAGGAATACGAAGTCAGAGCGTATACAGCAACAATAAAGACTTTGTGGATTTTCAGTTTCAGTAAATGCTGCTTGTTCATTGTTTTCGACAACGGCGGTGCGGTGCGTCAAACTCTCCAAGCCATAACGGTTTAGACAACACAGACAACTCCAACGACGAAGTCACGCAACAAGTTCTGATATAGTTCGTATCAGAATGCTAGCGGCATTTTTGATAACAACAGCTTTGAACAACTCAGAAATTCCATTCTACTCGACTTCAAAGCAGCAGCAACTTGAGCGTCTGAATGTTCGGCTTTTGATTTGAGATTCTGGTTAAATATGACACTGCTTTTGGGTAATTCTCGAATCATATTTTTCTCAGATTATTGGGTTTAATATACAATATCATTTTGCATCTTGATATAGGTTTCTGTATAATTTCTGTTGAAATGTTCTATGTTTTGTTTGTTCGTGCCAATTACATTTTTGTTTCCGGGTTTGTCGGTCATTCAGATACCGTAAGTTTGTATCGAAAATATGCTGTTGGATTTGTGGCTTATTTTATGAATGTGAGGTTTGCTGTCATGATCTCAATCATGTGCTACATTAAGTGTTTTACAGCCTATGACTTGAGAAGTTTTGGTACTGTTTGTATGAATTTCAATTCTCCAAGAATAATCATCACGATGAATGTCCCGAGTTGATTGTATGGCAGTGCGCTGCGTTAATTTTATTTGATGACCACTTTGAATTGTGTTGTTTTTCTTGGCTATGATGTATAACCATGTTGTTACTAAGTGTGTTAGCATATCCATAAGAGTGATATTATGTTTTGAGTGTATGCAAGTATGAATGTTGACATAAATATTATAGCATTTATTTTGAGATCAAATACACTTGGACATAGTTTTTTTGATCGATTTATAGAGCATGTTGCATGAGTTTTTGACTCCATTTGAGTACGATTTGCTATTGTTATCTTGCAGTTCCGATTTAATGTATGTTTTGCTCTCACAATCTGTGGATTTTTGTAGCTAGAAATTCATGTTTTCAATCATTGTTATTACCGTCCTTTTCTTCTTGAGTTTAGAATGACAGAGCATCGTAAATACTCGCTGTTCTCTTCTCCGTTAAGGTCAGTTTGTATCGCGATTCAATGTTGAGTTATGTGTTGTATCGATTATCCTTGTTATGCGAGGTTGGTTTCGTATTGGCAATTCGGATACTGTTCTACTATTTTAATTTCCCAAAATCCAATATTGGTTAAGTTGCAGTGATTAGCATATTATCTATCATGCTATAAATCTTTGCTAAAAGGTTGAGAGTCAAGGACTAGTATCTTAATATTTGAATGTTGCGGATCTGATTTCGTCTCAATTTTTAAGGTGATTTGCTTTATCTCAAAAACTGAATTTGTTGTTGCTTTACTGGTATGTTTTGTTTGCGGCTGTGATACAAATGTGTGGTTGTGATACAATGTGCTCGCCGTGGATGATTGCTTCTCGTTTTAATCCTTAGAATTTGATTTCCTTAAGTTTATCTTTGATTCAAGTTCACACATGGTCTATTTTTTATAGCATGGCATATGTTCTAGCGGTGGAAGGGTTATTGCTTTATTTGAACGTTGCATTACCGTTTGGCATAGTCGTTTTTTTTTTCTCTTCTTGATTGGAAGTGGGCAGCATGCCAAGAGTCTTGAGGCTCGCCTCAATGTTTAGGAAAAATGATTGAAAAGTTATATGTTTTAGGTTAAAAATAATTAATGACTAATATTATGATAGTTATTTTTGTATCTTATTTTGCATTAGTTGGATTATTAAAATAATTAATTTTGACTTTTCACTAAAGACAAACTTTTAATTAAATTTAAACATTTTAATTCAATTTGTTTTTTTTTATCAAATATTTTTCTAATTAATTTACCGAAAGTAGTGGGCTCTTGGGGTCTAGCATCCCTTGAGTCCTTGAAACAACTGTTCTCGAGGCGCACGCCCTTGAGTTACGGTTGTTCTATTTTTCGATTTTCAAAATGTTTTTTCACTCAAATTAAAATTCAAAAAAGATATTTTTAAATCAATTTTATTTAATTATATGTTTTTATAAGGAATTCCAATTATTCTTTCTTTTTAAAAATATATTTCAAAATCATTATCAAATTAATATTTTAAATATTAAACTTTTCAAAAAATATACTTTATTTAAAACTTATTTCTTCTTAAAGACATTAAACTATTTTTTCAAAAAACAATTAATTATAATAATATTTTAAGTATTAAAAAAATATACTTTATTAATTAAATTAAAATGTTAAACTTCTTTCAAAACAATTAATAATGATTAACTTTTCTCAAATCAAAACTTTTTGCAATTGATTAATTTATATGAAAATTAAAACTATCTTTCTTAATTAAATTAAACTATTTTTCAAAATCAATTTTCAAAAACATTTAAATTCTTGGATCTCGCCTTCCTTGAATTTTTAAGCGACCGCTCTCGAGGTGCACGCTTTGAGTTGTGATCCTTCCAATCTTATTTTCTAGAATATCTAGCGCGCCTAGTCCGAGTACGCTAATATATTCAAATTATTTTTTCTAAATTAAATCACGAAAGAGTCGAGTTCTTGGAGTCGCGCATTCCTCGAATTCGAGAGTGACTACCATTGAGGCGTACGCCTTGAATGGCGTGTCGTTCAAACTTTCGTTTCTAAAATACCTCCTTTAATTATTTGGACAAGTATTCACTGTCCAACAAACACTATTTCATAATTAATGGGATGAAAAAGATTGTCGTTGGGATCTAGCATCCCAACGATATCTCGACTAATTGGTTACGAGGCCGACGTCTCGTTTATCGAATAATCGTCATTCCTCCTAATTTTTCAAACCATCTAATCTCGTTCCTCACCTTCATACGATCGAGTCTAAACACTAGTAAGACTCTAAACTGTACGTCAAATCCAAACTATCTTCTTGATTAAATTGCGGAAGAATGGAGTTCTTGGAGTCTCGCACTCCTCGAATTCTCGAGTGACCACTCTTGAGGCGTACGCTTTAGGTTGTGGATTACTCGACCATTCGTTTATAAAATACATGCCCTAGTTACTTTGACAAATACCTTAATTGTCCATTCAAATACACTTTCATAATTAATTGAATGAAAAAGGTATCATTAGGATCTAGCATTCCAATGATATCCCGATTAATCGATTGTGAGACTGACGTCTCGTTTATCGAGTAGTCGTCATTCTCCTTTAAAATAATATCCAACTCCCTTCTCACGCCCTCGTGCGATTGAACTTTTCTCAAACATATTTCGAATTTAGTCGAATGAAAAAGGTGTTGTTGGAATCTAGCATTCCAATAATATCCCGATTAATTGATTATGAGGCTGACGTTTCGTTTATCGAATAATTGTCATTCTCCATCAAATTACCTAACCAAACTCCTCTTTCTCGCCCCCGTGCGATTGAAACCTTAACCTATTCAAATATATCCAAAACCAAAACATCCAATACGATAAACACAAATTCCTTGCCCTCGTGCAATCTCCGACCTAAATACTTTTACCAAAGAACATTGTTTAGTCCCTTCTTCCGCGCATATGAACTCGTGCTTCAGCCTCCCCTAGCGAGTAGGCACGCCAATGTTTAGCAGTTAGAATGCGACCTAAACACTCGTTCGTTTACCAACCTTTTACCGTAGTTAGCTGAACTACGGCTGCTCTGATCTCTCATGTTTGTTGAGAGTACGTAGGCATAGGATTGCGATAATCCTAGCGAGCACAATTCCCAAACCTTTACCCGTAGTCCCACGAACTACGAATGCTCTAATTTTCCACTTATTACAAGTGAAGATACGTAGGCACAAGGGCCCCAATCCTTGGCGAGCACCCTATCTTAAAACCACCCATTCCCCCTATAGGAGAAACCTTAGAAGAAAACAAACAGCGTAGTTAACTTTACTCTCGAACCGATCAAGAGGTTCCCGTTAAGTACAACGGACGTAGAGGGTGCTAATATCTTCCCTCTGCGTAACCGACTCCCGAACCTAGAATATTGGTTGCGATGACCATGTTCTTATCTCCTTAAAGGTTTTATCGATATTTTCCTATTCCATCCTTGGAATGAATAAAGTTCGGTGGCGACTCTGTTTCGAACAGTATTTTCCGCGGCCATCGCGAGGATCGTATTTTTCGAGGTACGACAGATGGCGACTCTGCTGGGGACATGCATTGCCCTATGCAAGAGAGAGTCAAGCCTAACTTGACTCGATTCGAGAGTACTAACCTTTTGCTTAACTATTTTCTTTATGTTTATTTTCTCCTATTGTTTATTTCTTGTTTTCTCTTTCTATCGTATGCTGTTTATTATATCTGCCTGCTGGATTCGGGGATAGCATTGCAAGTAAAGCTCTACACCCGAGCTTCGGAAAAAGAAGAGAGAAAACATAGTTTAGAATTGGTAGTGATTAGTGTTAGTCCCCAAGGACTCGCTCCTTGTGTGCCTAGCATGAAAGCTCTTCCAGAATAGACCTTTTCGTAGATCCTATCGTAATGCAGCTAGCCTGTTACACGATTTGATTCATGAAGGGTCCATGACTCTGGGAACCGCTCTTAGAACCAGTTTCTATATCGGTGGTCGTGTAGTGTTAGTCTCCGAGGACTCGCTCCTCGTGTGCCTAGCATGAGGACTCCGCTCAGGAGAGACCCTATCGTACTCTCGTTATAATACAGCTAGCCTATTGCATAATATTGGATGCGATTGGTGCCTAGCATGTCCCCAGCAGAGTCGCCATCTGTCGTACCTCAAAAAATACGATCCTCGCGATGGTCGCGGAAAATACTGTTCGAAACAGAGTCGCCACCGAACTTTATTCATTCCAAGGATGGAATAGGAAAATATCGATAAAACCTTTAAGGAGATAAGAACATGGTCATCGCAACCAATATTCTAGGTTCGGGAGTCGGTTACGCAGAGGGAAGGTGTTAGCACCCTCTACGTCCGTTGTACTCAACGAGAACCTCTTGATCGATTCGAGAGTAAAGTTAACTATGCTGTTTGTTTTCTTCTAAGGTTTCTCCTATAGGGGGAATGAGTGGTTTTAAGATAGGGTGCTCACCAAGAATTGGGGCCCTTGTGCCTACGTATCTTCACTTGTAATAAGTGGAAAATCAGAGCATCGTAGTTCGTGGGACTACGGGTAAAGGTTTGGGAATTATGCTCGCTAGGATTATCGCAATCCTATGCCTACGTACTCTCAACAAACATGAGAGATCAGAGCAGCCGTAGTTCGGCTAACTACGGTAAAAGGTTGGTAAACGAACGAGTGTTTAGGTCGCATTCTAACTGCTAAACATTGGCTTGCCTGCTCGCTAGGGGAGGCTGAAGCACGAGTTCATATGCGCGGAAGAAGGGACTAAACAATGTTCTTTGGTAAAAGTATTTAGGTCGGAGATCGCACGAGGGCGAGGAATTTGTGTTTATCGTATTGGATGTTATAGTTTTGGATATATTTGAATAGGTTAAGGTTTCAATCGCACGGGAGCGAGAAAGAGGAGTTTGGTTAGGTAATTTGATGGAGAATGACGATTATTCGATAAACGAAACGTCAGCCTCGTAATCAATTAATCGGGATATTATTGGAATGCTAGATTCCAACAACACCTTTTTCATTCGACTAAATTCGAAATATGTTTGAGAAAAGTTCAATCGCACGAGGGCGTGAGAAGGGAGTTGGATATTATTTTAAAGGAGAATGACGACTACTCGATAAACGAGACGTTAGTCTCGCAATCGATTAATCGGGATATCATTGGAATGTTAGATCCTAATGATACCTTTTTCATTCAATTAATTATGAAAGTGTATTTGAATGGACAATTAAGGTATTTGTCAAAGCAACTAGGGCACGTATTTTATAAACGAATGGTCGAGTAATCCACAACCTAAAGCGTACGCCTCAAGAGTGGTCACTCGAGAATTCGATGAGTGCGAGACTCAAAGAACTCCATTCTTCCGCAATTTAATCAAGAAGATAGTTTGGATTTGACGTACAGTTTAGAGTCGTACTAGTGTTTAGACTCGATCGTATGAAGGTGAGGAACGAGATTAGATGTTTTGAAAAATTAGGAGGAATGACGACTATTCGATAAACGAGACGTCGGCCTCGTAACCAATTAGTCGGGATATCGTTGGGATGCTAGATCCCAACGACAATCTTTTTCATCCCATTAATTATGAAATAGTGTTTGTTGGACAGTGAATACTTGTCCAAATAATTAAAGGAGGTATTTTAGAAACGAAAGTTTGAACGACACGCCATTCAAGGCGTACGCCTCAATGGTAGTCACTCTCGAATTCGAGGAATGCGCGACTCCAAGAACTCGACTCTTTCGTGATTTAATTTAGAAAAAATAATTTGAAAATATTAGCATACTCGGACTAGGCGCGCTAGATATTCTAGAAAATAAGATTGGAAGGATCACAACTCAAAGCGTGCACCTCGAGAGCGGTCGCTTAAAAATTCAAGGAAGGCGAGATCCAAGAATTTAAATGTTTTTGAAAATTGATTTTGAAAAATAGTTTAATTTAATTAAGAAAGATAGTTTTAATTTTCATATAAATTAATCAATTGCAAAAAGTTTTGATTTGAGAAAAGTTAATCATTATTAATTGTTTTGAAAGAAGTTTAACATTTTAATTTAATTAATAAAGTATATTTTTTTAATACTTAAAATATTATTATAATTAATTGTTTTTTGAAAAAATAGTTTAATGTCTTTAAGAAGAAATAAGTTTTAAATAAAGTATATTTTTTGAAAAGTTTAATGCAAAATAAGATACAAAAATAACTATCATAATATTAGTCATTAATTATTTTTAACCTAAAACATATAACTTTTCAATCATTTTTCCTAAACATTGAGGCGAGCCTCAAGACTCTTGGCATGCTGCCCACTTCCAATCAAGAAGAGAAAAAAAAAACGACTATGCCAAACGGTAATGCAACGTTCAAATAAAGCAATAACCCTTCCACCGCTAGAACATATGCCATGCTATAAAAAATAGACCATGTGTGAACTTGAATCAAAGATAAACTTAAGGAAATCAAATTCTAAGGATTAAAACGAGAAGCAATCATCCACGGCGAGCACATTGTATCACAACCACACATTTGTATCACAGCCGCAAACAAAACATACCAGTAAAGCAACAACAAATTCAGTTTTTGAGATAAAGCAAATCACCTTAAAAATTGAGACGAAATCAGATCCGCAACATTCAAATATTAAGATACTAGTCCTTGACTCTCAACCTTTTAGCAAAGATTTATAGCATGATAGATAATATGCTAATCACTGCAACTTAACCAATATTGGATTTTGGGAAATTAAAATAGTAGAACAGTATCCGAATTGCCAATACGAAACCAACCTCGCATAACAAGGATAATCGATACAGCACATAACTCAACATTGAATCGCGATACAAACCGACCTTAACGGAGAAGAGAACAGCGAGTATTTACGATGCTCTGTCATTCTAAACTCAAGAAGAAAAGGACGGTAATAACAATGATTGAAAACATGAATTTCTAGCTACAAAAATCCACAGATTGTGAGAACAAAACAAACATTTAATCGCAACTGCAAGATAACAATAGCAAATCGTACTCAAATGGAGTCAAAAACTCATGCAACATGATCTATAAATCGATCAAAAAAACTATGTCCAAGTGTATTTGATCTCAAAATAAATGCTATAATATTTATGTCAACATTCATACTTGCATACACTCAAAACATAATATCACTCTTACGGATATGCTAACACACTTAGTAACAACATGGTTATACATCATAGCCAAGAAAAACAACACAATTCAAAGTGGTCATCAAATAAAATTATCGCAGCGCACTGCCATACAATCAACTTGGGACATTCATCGTGATGATTATTCTTGGAGAATTGAAATTCATACAAACAGTACCAAAACTTCTCAAGTCATAGGCTGTAAAACACTTAATGTAGCACATGATTGAGATCATGACAGCAAACCTCACATTCATAAAAGAAACCACAAATCCAACAGCATATTTTCGATACAAACTTACGGTATCTGAATGACCGACAAACCCGGAAACAAAAATGTAATTGGCACAAACAAACAAAACATAGAACATTTCAACAGAAATTATACAGAAACCTATATCAAGATGCAAAATGATATTGTATATTAAACCCAATAATCCGAGAAAAATATGATTCGAGAATTACCCAAAAGCAGTGTCATATTTAACCAGAATCTCAAATCAAAAGCCGAACATTCAGACGCTCAAGTTGCTGCTGCTTTGAAGTCGAGTAGAATGGAATTTCTGAGTTGTTCAAAGCTGTTGTTATCAAAAATGCCGCTAGCGTTCTGATACGAACTATATCAAAACTTGTTGCGTGACTTCGTCGCTGGAGTTGTCTGTGTTGTATAAACCGTTATGGCTTGGAGAGTTTGACGCACCGCACCGCCGTGGTCGAAAACAATGAACAAGCAGCATTTACTGAAACTGAAAATCCACAGAGTCTTTATTGTTGGTGTATACGCTCTGACTTCGTATTCCTGCTGTCAAAATTCGACGAAGTCGCAACCCCTCGACTTCGAAGTCCTCAAAGCAGAATCATGTTTTTACACATAAATATAACTTTCAAGACATGATTAGCTACGGTTGTTGCGAAAACTCTTTCGTCTCCGTTGCGGTGTCGGCACCCGACCTGTGAAGTAATCCACTGTTGCTTGAGAAGCCGTATGATGAGGTGTGGGAGAATCGCGGATGAATGGAGAAAACTGAGGATTTGTTGAGTCAAAACTGAATGTGTGAATGGTAACTTGTTGCTGTTACACCTCGTTGCTGTTGTGTTTGTAGGGGCGATGATGTTGTTGTTTCAAATCAAAATGCGCGCGATTGAGTTGTTGTTGAATTTGAAGGTGTCGTAACACGAGGTGTGGCTTGGTAGTTGTGTAGGGAAAGAATTTCGGATTGCGCGTTGAGAAAACCGAGGGTGGATCGATTTATGTTGGAGATATGGTGAGTTTAATGGTGGAGCGATTTTGAGGATTCCTGTTGGGGGGAATATCGCGGCGGCTAGCTGGGGATAGGATTGAGGTGAAGGGTTCGGCGGCGAGGGTTTATGGATTGAGGAAGAAAAAGTAATTAGGGTATCTTCTGGAGTCTAAGGTTTTGAATGGTGGTGATGATAATTGCGGGAATGTGAGAGTTACTGTGTTTTACGGTGATTGTCGAGGATGATGAAGGGGAAGGAGACGAGTGTGTCGGCAGCTGGTTTTTGTGTGTTTTGTGAACAGTGATTTCCCCCTCCCCTTTTCTGAATGAAAAGTCCTACCTATAAGCCGTGTGATTCAACCCTAACGGGACAAACACAAATGGGCCTTCCCCAACTTCCATTTTCTTTCTCTTAAAATTGATTTTAATTTTTATTAATTTTCTTATAATTATTAATTAATATTAACAACCTAAATAAAATAATAGTAGTGTAACCTAAATAATATATATTAAAGAAACATTAATAATCATAAATAGAATAATCTAAAATTTTAAAAAAGAATATTAATTACTAATATTATTAATATATATCAATACAAACAAGATATACAAAAATAATACTAATTATTAAAAAATTAACCTAATCTAAACTAAATAATTGATTAATATTAAAACTATATTATATTTACATATTATAAAAATAAAAAAGAAATTATGAAACAAAAATAATTATAAATATATACAAAAACAAATGTTACGTAGCATAAATAAATCACAAACAAATGCCACGGGTCAAAATTTATTGGGCTAAAAAAAGAAAATGCCTGTTTTTGCTGAAAATTACGCTACGCTGTATAAGCGAGGTAAATTAAAAACAAAATCGGGCAAATAAAAATTTGAAAAAAGGTAGGACAAATTTGGGGTATGACAACTGTGAACAAGGAAATTGAATAACAAAAGGTAAATTTTATTGGAGAATGGCAGCTTGCTAAAGGCATAGCTCCATGGAAAATTACAATTTGAAGCTGGCAATATGGGACTGGCCCTAATGACTGAGACTACCCGAAATCCTGTTTCTGACAAGAGCGGTTGGATTTGGAATGGACGTTTGTAAAAATGTACTACAATGCTCGGTGTCGTCCGATGCAGTGAAATGCCTCTGTCCCTAATTTTTGCCTGGACCGCCCTTTCGGGTTTTCAATCCACCGGGACGCTCATTTTTGCCTAAGCCGCCCTTTCGGGTTTTCAACTTAGCGAGCTGTATATTTTTTGTTTATTCTTTAGGCATAATATTTTTGGACCGCATCGGAGTTCAAATTTTGAGCGACCTTTTCACCTTCCATCATCGTAAGAATTAGTGATCCTCCAGAGAATACTTTTTTCACAACAAATGGGCCTTCATAGTTGGGCATCCATTTCCCGCGCATGTCTTTATGAACTGGCAAGATCTTCTTGAGTACGAGTTCACCTTGACAGAACTCTCGGATTCGAACTTTCTTATCAAAAGCTCTCTTCATCCGATTCTGATATAGTTGATCGTGGCACATAGCTGTCAAGCGCTTCTCGTCTATGAGATTCAGCTGGTCATATATGTCTTGTACCCAATCAGTTTCATCTAGCTTGGCTTCCATCAACACCCTTAAGTAAGGTGTCGCTTGCGCGAAAATAAGGTGCCGGCATGACAGAAGAGTCGCCACCTTTCGTTATTTATCCCTCAGAGCGGGAAAGGAAACGATCGAAGAAACCTGACGAAAAAGGGTAAGACAAGGTCATCGCAACCATTGTCTGGGTTCGGGAGTCGGTTACGCAAGGGGAAGGTATTAGCACACCTTACGTCCGTCGTACTCGACGGGATCCTCGCTTGTTTGTTTACTTGGACGGGTTGGTTATAATCTATCTACCTATCAAGGCTGGCTGAAAAAGAAAAGAAAAATGACTCGGCAAAGCGTCGCGCTTTATGCCTACGTATTCCCGTCTGGAACGAGAAATCAGAGTCAACGTAGTTCGGCTAACTACGGGTGAAGGTGGGGAAGGTTGCTCGCTAGGACATCGCGTCCTATGCCTACGTACTTTCATCTGGTATGAAAGATCAGAGCAAACGTAGTTCGGGAAACTACGGGTTATCTCCTAAAAGAAGTGTTTTTTATTATGTTTGCGATTCAACCGCACTAGAGACTATGACCTGAGAGTGAATGCGTCGCATGTCACCCAAAGGGTACCATACTAAACATCCAGACTGTGGAAAAGAAACTCTCCCACAATCCTTTCTCAGATAGCTTAAGGCTCGTAACGTACGAAAGAAATCATTCATGATTACTGTATCTTAAACTGTTTCGAGATGAGAAGAGAACAGGCCCAACTAGGAGGGAGACTATCAAGTCCTACTGTTGTCATGCCATGGATTCATCCTATGGTTGAGGTTTGAACAGGGAACCCCTAGATGTTGTCATGCATAGGTTTCAACCTAAAAGTCTATCATCAAGTCCTCATCAGAGGAAATGAGAGTCCTAAGGGATCATGTCAATGATACACCAAAACAGACAAAAGCATCAGCTTTAACAGTAAAATGCATGCAATGCAAGTGAGGGAGGAAATGTGTGTGGGGCTTCAGCCTCCACAAGCTCGTCTCGACCTCAAGCCAGTCATGAAATAACAGTAATCATACTGAAATAAACAACATGCTATCAAGCAAAAGCAGTAAATTGCAATCATACAGACAGAAAATGAAATCATGCTATCAAGCAAAATAAACACATGGGCAAGGGAGCTGGGCTCTACCGAATACCCGCAAGCAAAGCCAAGCAATAACAATACAATCAGATGCACTCATGCTCTTAGACTGAACTTATTCTAAATGGGCTTAGTCTAATGCAACAGACAAATCAGACAAAACACACAATACATCAAAGAAAACAGAAGAAAGCCTCAGCTCCTCCAGCAGCAACCCAATCTTCAGACTTCAGAGATCACTTGCTTTCCAGGTATCAACCCTACAACATGAGTATCAACTCATCTTCTCCCTTGAGCTTCAGCTTCTTTGATCAGCTCTACCTCCAGGCTTTACTATCTTCAGGGATCTTCAGGCATCAATTTGATCTTCACAGAGTCTTCAGACTTCAATAATCTTCAAGGAATCATCCTCTTCAAGGCCTCAGCCTCTATCTTCAATGGCTCAAATGCTCCAGCAAACAAGATTCAGTCAATAAGATGAGGTGAGGATGTTGCAGTGCTCACTGACTTCCAAAGGATGCCATTGAGAACTTAACATCAAAGGAAAGGCTCTCTCAAAGTTCTACCTTATAGGGCAAGGTCACTAATCCCTCCAAAGGAGAGAGGTGAATACCCTTAAGGGACTCTATGTCACAGAGAAGAAAGGAGGTGAACAAGACACTCCTTGTTTATTGAACAAAGTATTCTATCTAGGGCTCTGCCTATGCACCTATCAACCTATAAACAAAACAACCAAAAGCTATGCTAAACTCCTCTGCAAGGTCTTCAAAGCTTCCATGATGATCCACAAGGTCTTCAACTCAATCTTCAAAGCTCACACACTCAACAGAGAAGGAAAGAAAATACAACAATACAACTTATGCCTTTAAGCAACACACATACTATCCATACATTCAAAAATCAATGAAAACTACTAAAACACCATACAATATTCTAGTAAAATTCTAGGGGATTCTATACATACTTACCCTTAACCCATGTATTCCCCATACACTAATTTGGCTTATAAACCCCAAAACAAATTTGTTGAAGTCTACCTATATAACCTAAAACCCTAATTAGAGCACCTAAATGTCTAACAATCAAACTACATCAAATTTTAATCTACAAATCAAGAGATAAATCCTACATGAAACTAGGGTTCAATATCTAACTATTCCAAAAAGAATGGCTCAAAAATCCTAAGGGAAAGTCCTAAAACAATTCATAGAAAATGAGATATCAACTAAAAGAAAATAATTGCCCTATTTAAAAGAAAATATCACCAAAAATTCCACATTAAAAATAAAATTTCATTTTTATTTTTATAATTTTCTACACATTATTATCTAAACATAGAAAAAAGAGTGAACAAAAAAGAGCTATTTTTCATTTACTTATGAATTTTTAAAGATTGCAAAAATATTAAAGAATTAAAAATAAGACAAAACAATATAAAAGGGAGGGGGGTGGGAATAGTAGTACGCGCCAGTTCATTTGCCAATGGGCCTGATCATGGTGGGGTGCGAATAGAACACGGGTAAGCCCAGAATTCCTTCATTAAACCAAACGACGTCGTTTGGCTTTGAATTTTTCCCTCCATTTCTGAGTTTGATTTCCAGCCATCCGATGAGGTCTTCAGTCAACACATGCTAGCCTGATCCAACGGTGCCCACGCGTCTTCAACCTTAAGACTAAAAAAACTAGGGTTTCGAACCTCCATGGAAGCCATGCATGCATACACTTCAAGCTCTCTGTTCTCTCTCCACAAGCCACAATTCATCACGATGTAAACATCAAAATTGTTCAGAATCTCTCCCTCTACAAGACTGTGGTCATAGTATGCTTTAAAACTCAATGTGACTCCCAACCCGATCGTGACAAGTCCTTGGTTCCCTTGAAATGCACTGCAACTCATCATCATAATTCTTGCTCCAACCTATACTAATCTAACCTACACGTTATGGTGATCATTCTGAACCACAAAGCTAAGTTCCTCATGCACTAACCTATGAGTTTCAGGTCCAAACAGTTTTAACACCCTGCTATGAACTATCACCAATTGGCACGAAACTAACCAGAAATGCTCCTCTATCATTCTACATCACATCTAAACCAACAACCTAATGTAAAACTATCTAAATCAATCTAAAGAAAGTAAATTGCACCTGAAGCAAAATCTTGGAGATGATGATGAAGCTCGTGGATCTGATGCTTTGGATGCTTGGATCTTGATCTATTATTGCTACACTCAATTCTGTTTGCAAAACCTTGATGAATCTTGCCTTGAATCTTGAGATCCACTTGAAGTTGCAACTTATGTCTTGATGAAGAAAGTGCACGAAATTGGATCAATAGCAATCAGAACATGGGTGAATTCTACTCCATGATGATGGTTGAATATGGTGAAATCAATATTGATGAGGATTGATGAAGGTTTTGTGAAATTGGGATCAAATTGCAATGAGAGAGAATGAGAGAATTTGGGAAGTGTTTGCCAAAAAATGAGAATCCAACCCTTGCTCAATGTTCATTTCATGATTATATAGCACTCAATGGAAGTTTCCAGCACCATCTTGCACTTTCCCTTGCATTCCAAGCTTGATCCAACTTTGTTATGTTTCTTTAATCATAAGTAACCTTAAGTAACTTTTATTTTTTTCACTAAACTCAAAAATGTGCTTGAACCATTGTCTTTAAAATGGTTTTTCCAATCAAAATGATATATTGGATGACCCCATTTGGATTCCTAGATCTTCCAAACCAATTTCCAATTCCAACTTTTTAAACTTATATGCCATTTTTAGTTCATTTTTGACCAATCATGCAAATTCATGCTATGAGCTTTTCCAACAATTCATAACCTTCTTTCTAGACTTAAAATCACATTTTGAACAACTTTCATGTTTTGAGTTTTTCCATTTGAAGCTTGGAAGTAGGAGTTTTAGGCATTGGCTAAAAATGACTTGTAACTGACAAATGACCAAAATACCCCTGTCTTGTTCAAACCATAAGTTGAGTTCCACAAATCCTATCAAGGACTTCTACCACTCAAATTAAAGCTAAGAAGATGCCCTCCAACATTCATGTTGACCAAGAGATCATAGGAATCATCCTACTAGGGAAAAAGTTGTCTGCAAGTTGGGTGACTTTCAAGGACCCAGATTCACACACCTCAGCTGACCTGTAATTTGCCAACACCATAACTTGAGCTCTGTAACTCCTATCAAGGACTTCCACCACTCAAATTAAAGCTAAGAACAAGCTCTACAACATTAATGTTGTGGGGAAGATGAGATATCAATCACATCTAGAGCTAAAACTGCCTGGAAGATAGGGATCAAATTAGGGTTTTTTCACTGACAATCCTTGGAGACCCTAACTTGAAACTTCTCAAACTCCTCAATCATGATGAGTTGGTCTAGGAATCATCTTTATAACATCTTTATGCATCATTCCATGATCTCATAGCCCTTGGATTAGGTCTCAACCTTCTCCAAATCTTCAGTGATCCTAGGGTTGACCCAGTCAAAACCCTAATTCTACCAATCATGGTTGAATCTTCTGAATTCTTGCCTAATGACCTCTCTGGGCTTCATGATGGCTATCAAGACATCTCATAGGCTTTCTCAAAACATCAAGTTCATTCTCAAAGTCTCAGAATCATCTGAGGGGTACCCACAACTCTCAAGCTATGAAGCACACAACCCTGGTTTCAATCCACTTCCTCTGAGGATCTCTTGAACTTTCTGATGAAGGTATCAACCCTCAAACACTAGATGGATAAATAATTGTTGGTCAAATTTTGGGGTGCAACAGCTGCCCCTATTCAAACGGCTTGAACCTGACTGGGTGAGAAGCGAACGGCTCTCAACCAATCAAGGTGCGAGACGATTGAATACCGGTAAACCCGAGAATTTGCCAACTGCTCAACTCTTCGAATACTGCAATGCTAGCTGCTCAACAACCAGCTGGAGAAATACTGATCTGACATCGCCGTCAGTTATCCACATTAAATTCTCCTGATATTGCCTTCAGACAACCACAACACCCAACCTTGCCGCTGGAAGACTAAACCATCGGACATCGCCGTCGGACAATCAAAACTCTGGGAGACACTCGACATCGTCGTCGCACAAACATCACCTCTGCTGGGGATTTAAAGAGTCTGACCTTGCCGTCGAACACAAACACCGAACAATTCTGACCTGGGGTTCACCCCTGGTAGATGGAACAACAGGTACACTTGCGTATTTGAAACTACCCCGTTGGGAATGAGAGACTTAACCGAGCCCACTCTGATCTGGGGTTCACCCTCAGAACCGTAACGAACATCGGAATACTACTGCACATTGATCCCACTGTAGAACTTCAACATCAGAACTACATGAAACCCTGGCCCCTGGCCCCTCCCAGCTTCAGCTAGCAAAGATCTTCAAGTATTTCTGAAGATAAGCATCCTTGGCCTTCAAGGATGGCAACTCTGCAGGAGGTATCTTCGACTTCAGTCTAAAGAAATGATCCTTGGCCTTCAAGGATACATGGATCTGCCTTCAGGCGACTCCGCCTCTGCTATAGAGTATCCGAGACTTCAGTCAGGGATATACTTCGGCCTTCAGTCCGAAAAATGAATCCTAGGTCATTCATGACCTTGGGGATAACCTTGCCTTCAGGCACCTTCGCTTCAGCTTGGGAAATCTGTGACTTCAGTCAGAGAAGTGGTATCCCGAGCCATTCATGACTCTACAGGGATTCAAACACTTTGCCTTCAGGCAAAACTCCGCTTCAGCTGGAGAAACATCTTTGACTTCAGTCAGAAGAAATATCATTCACTTGATCGCAACCAATCATCACCTCAGGATAACTGACTTGGTCTTCAGGCCAACACGGATCACTTTGCAAACAAAAGCTGCATCTACAAACTTTTGAACTTTGTCTTCAGACAAGCGCTGATTCATCAGCACGGAAACCTGAATCCACCGGAACATTCTGGTACCGCCTTCAGGCGTTTACGAAATCAATCTTCAGATTAGACATCACTGTTGAAGCAAACATATCACGCTGCTAAGGACTTCAAGAATCATCTTGAACAAACAAACTCCGTCGGGCGCCTTCAAGAATCATCCTGAACCGATAACCTTTCTGGAGACTTTATTCTGCTGGGTATTCCAGGAATCTTCCTGGGCAACCCCTGCTGGGGACGCTACTGGGGAGCTCGAGAATCATCCCGAGCAACCAACTCGGGAGACTGCGCTGAGGTCTTAAGAATCATCTTAAACAAGCGGCCCTGCTGAGGGATTCAAGAGTCGTTTTGAACTGACTTCGCTGGGGATCTCAAAAATTATCTTGAGCGAGCGACTGTGGGAATTACACCGGGGTCTTGAGAATCATCTTAAGAAAACGACCTCGTTGGGGAGAATGTCAGGAATCATCCTGAGCAACTGGTCTTTTGGTGGAACACCTGTAAGGCAAGAATAACAATGACCTAGATCATGCCCATAATGCATACGCTTCTGCGCTATGCCCCACTCAGTGGGAATGATATGCGTTTATGCTAAATGCTGTGCAATCATGCACAATGCTATGCAGCGTTAAATGCTATGCAGTGTTGAATGCTATGCAGTCACGCACAATGCCATCCCGTCAGCAAACTAAATGCTGGGGGGAGATCCTCCTGTCAAGGAGAAAGAACTGCTCAGATAGAGGAGTCATCCTGCTGAGGAGAACGTGGGCACGCCGATATCAATTGGACTCCGCCTGGGGAAATGATCTTCCGGTTGACTGCTGCATGGCAAACAACTTCAGCTGACTGCTGCAGGGGACGAAGCTCTACGAGAACCCGAACCTGCTGAAGGAAAGCGATGTCAATCGCGGGAGTGAACTGCGTGGCCGTCTCGGCTAACTCTTCTGGGGATGATCACTCTGTGGGGAAACAACTTCAGCTGCTCCACACTCCGCTGGGGAAAGACCAATCATGATCTGATCAACCTTCAAGGACTCGGCCCTCCTGGACATCTGCAAACTCGGCTGAGGAAGGAGAAGTCATTCTGCTTCGCCAAAGGGAGTACGACTCCGGGAGATACAGCATCATCTGTTCAACATCTGCTAGGGAAAATCCACTCATGGTCCCAACTGCTTCCAAGGATTCTGCTTTTCTGCGGACTCAGCCGGGGAGAGAAATCATTCTACTTCACGGGAGAGTACGACTCTGGTGCGGAATTTCAATTTCGCCGGGGAAGAAAGAATCATCTGACTTCGGGGGAGAGCCCAACTCTGCGGGGGAATACAACCTCAGTTGTTCCAATACTCTACTGGGGAAGAGGGAATCATCCAACTTCAGGAGGGAGCATGACTCTGGTGCGGAATCTTAATTCCGCTGGAGACTTTTACTGGGGAAACGTGAGCTCCGGCACCCGAACACTTCTATGAAATCTGCACTTGTGACCCGGTGCTGGGGAAGACATCATTCTTCGGTGCTTGACTCAGCTGATGAGGTGACGTTCCTTCAGGATGCGCCTGCTTGGGAAAAAGAATCATCTCTGCGTGGGGGGGACATATCAATGCTCACTATTCTGATTCTGATTCTATGGAAGAGAGACTACTGAACTCTACTGGAGAAGGAGGGCTCGCCCTGCTTCGGGGACGCGCACGGCACATCTTCTGGAAGGTGCTACACCTGCAATAACACGAACAAACAGACAAAATACCCTTCTCAAAGGGGCCTATCCAGGTTATTATCTCGTGACAATATTCCATTAATCAATTGTTTCAACAATCAAAGGGCCTAGGCCCGCAAGTTTATGTATGCGCATTTTGTCAAAAAACATCGGCGTTTTCATTCGCAAACAAAACAGATAAATGCTAAACAGGCAAGCAGAATTGCTGAATAATGTGCATTTTATTGATGATGAACCCCTGAACGGGCAAAAATGTTTTACAATAGAGGCAAGCTCCTGGAATGAGGAAGCCGCGCAAAAAAAGAAAACCTAAATATACATCAGTATATACAAATGTCGGCAATCGAGGCGTAGACGAACACCATGAGTTGATCCCTCTAAGACCCACTCGACTTTGATACTTCTCCGACGCTTCAGCTTTGGAAGAGATTGATTCAGATAAACGGCCCCCAGGTCTTCCGAACCACTAAACAATGAAAGTCCATACGCGGAACGCAGTCATTTGCTTATTCAAATCCCTAACTTTTGCGTGAACCGCCCTTTCGGGTTTTCAGTTCACCGGGATACCCTTTTTTGCCGAAGCCGCCCAGTGTAGGTTTTCGACTTCGCGGGTGTACATCTTTTTCAATATATCCCTAATTTTTGCCCGAACCTTTTATTCTGTTTTTGGTTCGCCGGGATGCCCCTTTTTTGCCTGGACTCTTTCTTTTTTGTCCAGCGGGTCTCTTTTAAGCAAAGTATTTTTTAACTGCGTCCGCGTTCACCGGGGATGCAAAATCTTCACCATCCATCGTGGATAACAACAAAGCTCCTCCTGAGAAGACCTTGCTGACGACATACGGCCCTTCGTAATTCGGAGTCCACTTGCCCCGGTGATCGGAGTGTGGAGGAAGAATCTTCTTCAGGACGAGATCACCCGTCTGAAAGCTTCTAGGACGCACCTTCTTGTCGTAAGCTTTCTTCATTCGGCTTTGGTACAGGCGACCAAATGCAATCGATGCTAACCTCTTCTCGTCCATCAGGCTGAGTTGGTTCAAGCGATTCGTAATCCATTCTGCCTCATCAAGTTTTACATCAACCAAAACTCGCAAAGAAGGAATCTCCACTTCTAGCGGTAGGACAGCTTCCATACCGTACACCAAGGAGAAAGGAGTTGCCCCGGTCGACGTACGCACCGTCGTACGATAACCGTGCAAGGCAAACGACAGCATCTCGTGCCAATCTTTATACGTCACAACCATCTTCTGAACAATCCTCTTGATGTTCTTGTTGGCCGCTTCAACAGCGCCATTCATCTTCGGCCGGTAAGGAGATGAGTTGTGGTGTTCGATCTTGAAGCTCTGGCACAGCTCCTTCATCATCTTATTATTCAAATTCGAACCATTATCAGTAATGATCCGCTCGGGAATTCCATAGCGACAGATGATGTCCTTCTTTATGAATTTAGCTACCACCTGCTTGGTCACATTAGCGTACGAGGCTGCCTCCACCCATTTGGTGAAGTAGTCGATAGCTACCAAAATAAAACGATGACCATTGGATGCAGTGGGCTCGATCTTGCCTATCATGTCGATGCCCCACATGGAGAACGACCAAGGGGAGGACATGACATTCAATGGGCACGGCGGCACGTGAACTTTATCAGCATAAATCTGGCATTTATGACATTTCTTCGCGAATCTGAAGCAATCCGACTCCATAGTCAGCCAGTAATACCCTGCTCTCAGGATCTTTCTCGTCATGGCGTGCCCGCCGGCGTGCGTACCAAATGTGCCCTCATGGACCTCTTCCATGAGCATGCTCGCTTCTTTTTCATCCACACATCTGAGTAGCACGAGATCGTGGTTTCTTTTATACAGCACTCCATCAGGATTGAGATAAAAGTTTCCAGATAGCCTCCTTAGAGTCTTCTTATCCTGGGTTGACGCACCCGCCGGATACTCCTTGGTCATAAGGAAGGTCTGGATATCGTGGAACCATGGCTTGCCGTCGGTGGCATCCTCGATTGCAAAGACAAATGTCGGTCTATCAAGACGCGAAAGCACAATTCTTGGAGCCTCATTCCAATAATTGACTTTATAAATTGAAGCCAGCGTGGCTAAAGCATCAGCCATTTGATTTTCAGCCCTGGGTACATGATGAAGTTCCACTCGGTCGAAGAACGGAAGCAGCCTCCTGGCATAATTCACGTACGACACTAAATTCGCTTGACGAGTTTCCCACTCCCCTTTAATCTGATTGATTACAAGCGCTGAGTCACCATATATGTCTAGATTCTTGATTCTCAAATCAATTGCCTCTTCTAGCCCCATAATACATGCTTCATACTCGGCTTCATTGTTGGTAACTGGAAACGTCAGTCTCGCAGTAAAAGGGATATGGGATCCGTGAGGAGTCGTGATGATAGCCCCGATACCACTTCCATAGGAATTAACTGCTCCGTCGAATATCAACTTCCACTGAGACTTCCTATCTGGTCCCTCTTCGGGCAATGGCTCATCGCAATCCTTTGCTTTGAGAAACATAATGTCCTCGTCCGGGAATTCAAACCTCATCGGCTGGTAGTCCTCGATTGGCTGTTCGGCAAGATAATCAGACAATACGCTTCCCTTAATGGCTTTTTGAGAAATGTACTGAATGTCATATTCTGTTAACACCATTTACCATCTGGCAATCCTGCCCGAAAGAGCCTGCTTCTCGAAGACGTACTTGATCGGATCCATCTTCGAAATTAGCATAGTGGTGTGGTTGAGCATATACTGTCGTAGACGTTTGGCGGCCCAAGCTAATGCACAACACGTCTTCTCCAGCATCGAGTATCGAGATTCACACTCAGTGAACTTTTTACTCAAATAGTAAATGGCATGCTCTTTTCTGCCCGTCTCGTCGTGCTGACCGAGAACACACCCCATACTATTCTCCAGAACCGTCAGGTACATGATCAATGGCCGTCCAGCCACTGGGGGTATCAAGATTGGAGGTTCTTGAAGATACTGCTTGATTTTGTCGAATGCCTTCTGGCAATCCTCATTCCAAGTAATCGCCTGATCTTTCTTTAACAGCTTGAACATCGGTTCACAAGTGGCCGTGAGCTGAGAGATAAGCCTTGCAATGTAGTTTATTCGGCCCAGGAAACCACGAACTTCTTTTTCTGTTTTCGGCGCTGGCATTTCTTGGATAGCTTTTATTTTCGCAGGATCAACTTCAATACCTCGTTCACTAACGATAAACCCCAATAACTTTCCGGACCGCACTCCAAAAGTGCATTTGTTAGGATTCAGCCTCAGCCTGAACTTCCTAAGCCTTTCAAACAGCTTCAACAAATTGACCAGATGCTCCTCCTCCGTTTGGGACTTTGCAATCATGTCATCAACATAGACCTCGATCTCATGATGAATCATATCATGAAACAAAGTTACCATTGCTCGCTGGTAAGTGGCGCCTGCGTTCTTCAGACCGAAGGGCATTACCTTATAGCAGAATGTGCCCCAGGGGGTGATGAACGTCGTTTTCTCCATGTCCTCCGGTGCCATCTTAATCTGATTGTAACCGGAGAAGCCATCCATGAACGAAAACACGGAAAACTGGGCTGTATTGTCGACCAACACATCGATATGAGGCAACGGGAAATCATCCTTAGGGCTCGCCCTATTCAAATCCCGATAATCGACGCACATGCGTACCTTACCGTCCTTCTTCGGTACAGGCACAATGTTGGCGACCCACGGAGGGTAAGTGGTAACGGCTAGAAATCCTGCGTCCAACTGCTTCTGGACCTCTTCTTTAATTTTTACAGCCATGTCTGGTCTCGTCCTCCTAAGCTTCTGCTTGACTGGAGGGCAATCTTCTCGCAACGGCAAGCGATGAACCACGATATCAGTGTCAAGTCCGGGCATATCCTCATATGACCAAGCAAAGACGTCACTATACTCCCGAAGCATCTCGACCATTCTATGCTTGACATCATTCTGCAGCGCAGCCCCAACTCTGACATTTCTGACGAGCTCCTCAGAACCCAGATTTACAATCTCAACATCCTCCTCGTGAGGCAGAATAACCTTCTCTTCTTGTCTCAACAAGCGGGCCAATTCTTCCGGAAGGTCTTCGTCTTCATCAATCTCATCCTCGGCTTGATAGATCGGGCAATCAAAGTCGTAGTGAGCCGTAGAGGGTCCAGAGTCGATGTCATCTGTTACGTGGATCCTGCAATAACAAGGGTTAAGTTTAAAGCAGGAATATGCAGGTTAGCACGAACCTCGTTGCCATTTTGCTGTTTTTTCGAAATAAACATAAAATAGGAATAACAGAGAACACAATATTTGATTACGAAGAAAACGCCTTTTATTTATTAACAAAATGCATACACATAATCCAACAAGGCCCTGACAGTAAAACCACTATGCCCCGGGCAGGACATAGGGTTGTACAAAGATTGTAAAAAGCAAATCATTACTCTTCACTTGTCAGCTTGATAATCTCCTTGATGGTCCAATTGTGGAGGCGCTCGCCTGGCTTGCTCGGTTGAATCCAGGCGTCAAGATCGCAATCACTGTCTCCGCTGTCCTCCGACGTAGCGTTGATGCTCTCGAAAATTACTCCCCCCTTGGTGAATAGGATCGGCCCTTTCCCACGAGACGAGCTGCCAGAAGAAGATGAAGCTTCAGCTCCCGAAAAATATCCCAATCCAAACTTATCCTGCTTGATTGGTATATCCAGGACATGCCCCCAGCCTGGGGTGGAACCGGCTTCGACGACGGCCCGTGCTTCCTTAAACGAGGAGAGATTCATCTCCTGCTTCTCTGCGACGACAGGAGCCACCTCCTTCACCCTGACGGTTTCAAATGCTTGGCAAAGAGTCTCATGGATCTCACCATCCATTTCAACGTATTTAAAGGACGACAGGTGGCTTACCATGATGTCCTCCTCTCCACAGACTGTCACTATGCTGCCCCCAACAGCATATTTAAGCTTCTGATGCAGCGTGGACGTCACGGCCCCAGCAGAATGGATCCATGGCCGACCTAAGAGGCAACTATAGGCGGGCATGATATCCATGATATAGAAAACCGTGTTGAACGTCTCTGGACCAACTTGAATTGGCAGGGTCAACTCTCCGAAGACGTGGCGCTTGGTCCCATCAAAGGCCTTCACGACCAGATCACTGGGCGTGCAAAGCAGTCCACGGGTATCCAACTTCATCAGTGCCTTCTTCGGAAGCACATTAAGCGAGGAACCCGTATCCACCAGGACATGTGACATAATCGTGCCTCTGCACTCTATTGAGACGTGCAAGGCGCTGTTGTGATCTCTTCCTTTGGGAGTCAGCTCCAGATCTGTAAATCCCAGCCCATTACCAGCATTAACATGGGCTACCACCTCCTCGAGCTGATTTACTGATATCTCCTGCGGCACGTATGCAGCATTCAACACCTTCAGTAACGCGTTGCGGTGCGCTTCAGAACACAGCAACAGGTTAAGAATCGAGATCTTCGACGGAGTCTGATGAAGATGATCTACAATTTTGTAGTCACTCTTCTTGATTAGTCGCATGAACTCTTCAGCATCTTTAACCAGCAAGTCCTTCTCTGCCCCTGCAGGGACCTCTTCAACAGCTTTACCTTTACCCTTATCCACAGCGTCATCCCGGACCCCTTTCTCTGCTGCAACCTCTGCTGGTGCGAACACTCTACCGCTTCTAGTGATACCACTGACCTCGGTAAGATTCTGCATAGTTGACCCGAACGGCTCAAGCTCTATCTTCTGACCATTACAATAAACTTCGGCGCCATAATGCCATGGAACGGCATTGGTACTCTCGAATGGGATTGGTCCGGCCCTGGTGATGGTAATAGTAGGCGGACGAGGCGCAGAAATAGTAATAGGGTGGCGAGGAATGGTAATGGTAGCAACTTCGTCTGCCTGCTTCAGCACAACTTCCCCTGATGCACTCTCGACGCTCCGGCTGAATTGCAAAATACCCTCGGACATCAGACTTTGGATACCTTCGATCAGCTGCTCACACCCGTCAGGAAGTGTAGCACAAGCCATACATAACTCTCCGCATCCAGGAAAGAAGCCCTTCTTCAGCAACTTAGCCTTGACAAAACTCAACAGCGTCTTCAAATCTTTGACATCAGTCAGCAAGTCCGCACTCTCCTCGGTGATAACAGCATTCACTCCGCCCCCCTTATGATGAGGCATCGGGTTTTTGGTGACGTTGGGCACGTTGTCAGAAAAGTTGATAACCTTGGCGTCCACCAAGTCCTGGACTTTGTGCTTAAAAGCTTTACAATTCTCAATCGTATGGCCAGGTGCCCCAGTATGGAATTCACAAGTAGCATTGGCATCATACCCCGGTGGTGGTGCCCCTGTTAAGGGAGCCAACATCCTCTTTTGAACCAATTGGAGCTGAAGCAACGTTTGCAAAAGTTGTGCATACGACATAGGTGGAGCATCAAAATGACGGCTTGCCAGAGGAGCCCGATTCTGATATCTTTTATACCCCTGATTATTCTGCTGCTGAGGCTGTTGCTGCTGCGGCTGCGGAGCAGCTGGGATATTTATGCTAGCGATCTGAGACTGAGGACCCTTGCCCTTTCTCCTAGCATTAGTGACAGCACTGGCATCTCCCTCTCGACGCTTTCCAGTATAGGGTTTCTTGCTACCTCCTCCAGCTGAGGATGATTCGCCCTGGATTTTTCCAATCTTTATACCGTTCTCAACATGCTCGCCCAAAGTGATAAGAGCCGAGAATGTTCCAGACATGCCACTGACCAGCTTTTCATAATAGATTCCGGGAAGGGTAGCCACGAACATTTGTACCAACTCACGCTCAACCATCGGCGGTTGAACCCGAGCAGCCAATTCACGCCACCGCTGGGCGTACTCTTTGAAGCTTTCATTGTTCCGCTGTGAAAGATTCTGAAGCTGAACTCGGTTGGGAGCCAAGTCGCTATTGTATTGATAGTGGAGGAAAAATGCTTCTGCAAGATCTTTCCAGGTGCGCACAGTAGCGGGCTCCAAACCCATATACCATTCGAGTGATGGACCAGAAAGACTATCCTGAAAGAAGTGCATCAGCAGCTTCTCATCGTCAGAATAAGCGGACATCTTTCTATAATAAGATCGGAGGTGGACCCGGGGGCAAGTAGTGCCCTTATACTTCTCAAAGGTAGGCACCTTGAACTTGTGAGGTACTTTAAAGTCAGCAATCAATCCGAGGTTGGACATGTCAACGCCCAATGTGTTCTGATTTTCTATGCTTCTCATCTTGTCTTCCAGCGCCTTAAACCTGAGTCGAGCTTCAGCATTCAACTCTGCCTCTACACCTCTCTGAGAGAATATATCATCCTGATGGTCCTCCAGCCACTGTTGAGGCACCACCAGATTTCCTGCACCAGCATTGCCGTTGACCGGCCCTATGTTAACATTGGCTCCCAGACTACCATTGCCGACGCCTGCCGCATTGAGTCCGAGATTAGTCATCAGATTGCCGTTAGCACTGCCGTTGCCCCCGGCGGCGGGAACAACGTTCTGTGGAGTATCCCCTGGAGGAGGAGTAGGCACAACCCCTCCATGAAGTATGCCATTACTGTCAACCCTGGAGATCAGAGGTTGAACCAGAGTACGAAGCTGGTCTTGACCATTCGCGACCACCTGCATCAGCTCCATAAAATGATCCATCCGCTCACGGAGTTCTTGAACATCTGACTGCACCTGGTCCATGATTCTCGTCTGATTAGCGCGAGTTGAGTAGCGGTGGATGAGTCTTTGATTAATCCTGGAGATCGAAAGCAGCTCGGAACCTGAAAAACCTGTTAACAATAAAGTTTAGGAAAAGCAATAAGATATACCCCATGCAAATATGCTTCATGCAGATGCATGCGTGTGTCTGTGGGTGTGGGAGATTTTCCCCCGATCCTAGTGCCTTAGTGACGGTGCTGATAATAACAAGAGGAAGAAGAAATCCGAGCCCAATCATGGAAACATCAATCTCATATATATATATATATATGGAAAGGCCTGTCGAGGCAGTACACAGTATCAGCGAGTACAAATCAACAGCATGACCTCAGCCAACAAGTCTGGTGATGGTCAGCATACATCAAAGATCAAAAACAACAGGGATATAACTAATCAAGTACGGCCACGGGCGCGATACTCTGCTAATAACTCCTTTGTCTCCGAATGATCTGGCGAAGTGAGCAACCCCTCGACGAGTAGTTCCCTCTGCCTGATAGTATGCTGAAGCCCCTGAACTGAACTCTCCCAAGCGCCTTTGCCAAAGCAATCCTCCAGCTTCCGCTTCTTAGACTCAAACATCAGCTTATGCTCCTTCAGGCTAGCAATAGCTTTGTTGAGACGGGCTTCAGCGGAGTACCTGCGGGCGGTCTCTTCATCAAACCTCCGCTCACTGTCTTTTACCTCGGCTTCTAGCTTAGAAATCTGCAGCATCAGCTTGTCTTCTCGCTCCTTCCTGGTAGCCATGGAAGTCTTCCAATGCTGGTCGAACTTAGATATTCTCCGATATGCTTCCTCCAAATGCTGCTTCTTCGTAGCTAGCACATCATTAGCAGCTCTGAAGTCTTGACCTAAGCGTTCCCGATCAGCAATCTGCTTTGCCAAGTCTGCACCCAGCTGGCTCACCGACTCTGTTTTCCTTTTGAGAGCATGCACGGCTTCGTTCCTCTCACTTCAAAGCTGAGCTAACTCCTTCTCTAATTCTGCATTTGCCCTTTTCAGTTCATCACGCTCAGCTAATACCTGGTTGTGCTAACGAATGGACACAGTGGTAGGCTCTTCGACTGGTGGAGGACTCTCTGGTCTGACATGAGGGAATGGCATCCCTATAGTGCTGGCTCTGGCTCTGATCCAATCGGAATAAGGAGGGTAGGCTTGGCTGTTGCTCTTCCCCAACAAAGGCTTTCCTCTCGTGCTGATATTGTTCCACGCATACTGCAGCTTGGACAACAAATCCCCCTCTAGAATACCTGTGAGGTACAGAGATTCTCGTACCTCTTCTTCCTTCGGTGGAGTCCTCAAAGCATATGCAAACTGACGAACTAGCAATGATGGGTTGTAGTTGATGCAACCTTTCCTACCTATCAGAGGTACGTTAGGAAACCCATTACAACTGAAGATCATCTCGGTGCCTAACCTGCCTCTGTCAACGAACCAAACAATGTCTTCTGCCGACAAGCTCATCAGACGCTCAGGCCACTCAGCTGTGGCTGCAGACAAGACAGAAGAACCCCTCTTGGGCAAATGACTATCAAACCACTTGTACAGCAACGGTACGCAGCATGAAACATTCTTCCCTCTCCGGTTCTCATTCTTGTAATGCACTGAATGGTAAACGTCTCCGATCAGAGTAGGGACTGGATTCCCTGAGGCAAAGATATGGAATGCATCAAAGTCTACGAAATCAGGCATGCTGGGAAATAGGATAATGCCATATATGCATAGAGCAAGGATGGCGCTGAAGGCGTCCCAACATTTGTCCTTAGCACACTGCTGAGCCTTAGCTATCAGAAACTGCAGAGAGAACCCTGGGACCTTGTTCCAACTCGTCACCACTAACTCAGAAGCGCTCAAATGGAGTGAGGAAGCTAAACCGTCCAGATCAGGCTCAGCATCCATGTGGACAAAAGGCACTTGCCTTTTGATAGGCACACCCAGTATATCAGCATACTCTTCCAATGTCGGCGCGAGAACAAAGTCATGAAAGGTGAAACACCTCAAGGGAGGGTCATAAAACTGCAGAAGAGCATGTAACCCATTCAACTCGGACGTAGAAGGTTTGCAAACCAGACTAAGCAACCTGCCATAAGACTTCCTGAACCTATCCTTCACAGAATCCCCTGCCAGGGCTATCAAACCAGTCAGCTTCGATACATCGGGGGTCGGGAACTTATACGCAACAGTCTTCCTGAGAGAGGCCATAATAACTGCAGAAGACGAGAAATCCGGGATCGGGGAAACTGTACCTGCAACACAGACACACGTTAATGGAATGCAGATGAATACACAAACTAATGCAAAATGCAGGTATGCAATAATGTATCCAGGTGGCTGCTGTGGAGATTCGGTATCAACAGTCGCTGATGAGAAGGAAACCCCGGTGTAAGACCACTAATCTGATCTGCTGAGAATAACCATCTGATAGGACCAAAATTCTGTTCTGACGAGAGTAAGTGACAGATAATAAGAATCCCGGCTGCAAGGGATATACGGTGATGAAGTCTTCAGACCCCAAATCAAAGATCTGCCCTATCCAGAACAAACACACAGTTGCTGATGAGATCTTCAGACCCCACTCAAAATCTGCCCTATCAAGAACAAATAACATCTGCCGATGAGGCCTTCAGACCTCACTCAAAATCTGCTCCATCCAGAACAAACCCCTGATGATAACATACTGATCAAAGCCTGCTCTATCAAGAACAGACAAACACCCGGCGACAAGATCCTCTGATCAAAAACCTCTTGCTCTATCAAGAACATGTCTGCAACTGAGAACCCAACATAACTGATTCACTGTCAAGAAAACCAGGTAGTCTGAAGGTCGAAGTTTCCTGCAATAAACCCAGTCCCACTCACAGGTATGAACCTAGACTGACTCAAGGTACGGCATCCTATGCGTTCATCAGCGTCACAGACTTTCAAAACTGATGATACGATTCCCAGAAGGAGTGGCATCATCAAGTCCTGAAGAGGCCTCACTTAGCTGAATCACAAATGATCGGTCCCCAGAGTCGACAATCCACCAAACCAGCAACCGTCTCAACCCAAAGGGTTGAAAGTGAAGCCAACTCGATGAACCTCGTCTGAGCGTGGATTTCATGAGACACTAGTGCCTGCAAAGCAAGCACGCGCCCACTAATTTCCACTCTAAGTCTATGGTGCACTCAAGCCTGGGTCTGGCTTCTCACTCAATCAGAACCCCCATCCCACAACAGCACAAATAATCATATTATACTGGAAATAAAATGCGGGAGATGAAGTGCGAGAAGTAAAAATGCGATAAATAAACGCAACCCAACAAGCAAACACACAAACGATAGGATTGACTCGCACAGGGAACCGTTGGAGTCCCCAGCAGAGTCGCCAGCTGTCGCTTGCGCGAAAATAAGGTGCCGGCATGACAGAAGAGTCGCCACCTTTCGTTATTTATCCCTCAGAGCGGGAAAGGAAACGATCGGAGAAACCTGACGAAAAAGGGTAAGACAAGGTCATCGCAACCATTGTCTGGGTTCGGGAGTCGGTTACGCAAGGGGAAGGTATTAGCACCCCTTACGTCCGTCGTACTCGACGGGATCCTCGCTTGTTTGTTTACTTGGACGGGTTGGTTATAATCTATCTACCTATCAAGGCTGGCTGAAAAAGAAAAGAAAAATGACTCGGCAAAGCGTCGCGCTTTATGCCTATGTATTCCCGTCTGGAACGAGAAATCAGAGTCAACGTAGTTCGGCTAACTACGGGTGAAGGTGGGGAAGGTTGCTCGCTAGGACATCGCGTCCTATGCCTACGTACTTTCATCTGGTATGAAAGATCAGAGCAAACGTAGTTCGGGAAACTACGGGTTATCTCCTAAAAGAAGTGTTTTTTATTATGTTTGCGATTTCAACCGCACTAGAGACTATGACCTGAGAGTGAATGCGTCGCATGTCACCCAAAGGGTACCATACTAAACATCCAGACTGTGGAAAAGAAACTCTCCCACAATCCTTTCTCAGATAGCTTAAGGCTCGTAACGTACGAAAGAAATCATTCATGATTACTGTATCTTAAACTGTTTCGAGATGAGAAGAGAACAGGCCCAACTAGGAGGGAGACTATCAAGTCCTACTGTTGTCATGCCATGGATTCATCCTATGGTTGAGGTTTGAACAGGGAACCCCTAGATGTTGTCATGCATAGGTTTCAACCTAAAAGTCTATCATCAAGTCCTCATCAGAGGAAATGAGAGTCCTAAGGGATCATGTCAATGATACACCAAAACAGACAAAAGCATCAGCTTTAACAGTAAAATGCATGCAATGCAAGTGAGGGAGGAAATGTGTGTGGGGCTTCAGCCTCCACAAGCTCGTCTCGACCTCAAGCCAGTCATGAAATAACAGTAATCATACTGAAATAAACAACATGCTATCAAGCAAAAGCAGTAAATTGCAATCATACAGACAGAAAATGAAATCATGCTATCAAGCAAAATAAACACATGGGCAAGGGAGCTGGGCTCTACCGAATACCCGCATGCAAAGCCAAGCAATAACAATACAATCAGATGCACTCATGCTCTTAGACTGAACTTATTCTAAATGGGCTTAGTCTAATGCAACAGACAAATCAGACAAAACACACAATACATCAAAGAAAACAGAAGAAAGCCTCAGCTCCTCCAGCAGCAACCCAATCTTCAGACTTCAGAGATCACTTGCTTTCCAGGTATCAACCCTACAACATGAGTATCAACTCATCTTCTCCCTTGAGCTTCAGCTCCTTTGATCAGCTCTACCTCCAGGCTTTACTATCTTCAGGGATCTTCAGGCATCAATTTGATCTTCACAGAGTCTTCAGACTTCAATAATCTTCAAGGAATCATCCTCTTCAAGGCCTCAGCCTCTATCTTCAATGGCTCAAATGCTCCAGCAAACAAGATTCAGTCAATAAGATGAGGTGAGGATGTTGCAGTGCTCACTGACTTCCAAAGGATGCCATTGAGAACTTAACATCAAAGGAAAGGCTCTCTCAAAGTTCTACCTTATAGGGCAAGGTCACTAATCCCTCCAAAGGAGAGAGGTGAATACCCTTAAGGGACTCTATGTCACAGAGAAGAAAGGAGGTGAACAAGACACTCCTTGTTTATTGAACAAAGTATTCTATCTAGGGCTCTGCCTATGCACCTATCAACCTATAAACAAAACAACCAAAAGCTATGCTAAACTCCTCTGCAAGGTCTTCAAAGCTTCCATGATGATCCACAAGGTCTTCAACTCAATCTTCAAAGCTCACACACTCAACAGAGAAGGAAAGAAAACACAACAATACAACTTATGCCTTTAAGCAACACACATACTATCCATACATTCAAAAATCAATGAAAACTACTAAAACACCATACAATATTCTAGTAAAATTCTAGGGGATTCTATACATACTTACCCTTAACCCATGTATTCCCCATACACTAATTTGGCTTATAAACCCCAAAACAAATTTGTTGAAGTCTACCTATATAACCTAAAACCCTAATTAGAGCACCTAAATTTCTAACAATCAAACTACATCAAATTTTAATCTACAAATCAAGAGATAAATCCTACATGAAACTAGGGTTCAATATCTAACTATGCCAAAAAGAATGGCTCAAAAATCCTAAGGGAAAGTCCTAAAACAATTCATATAAAATGAGATATCAACTAAAAGAAAATAATTGCCCTATTTAAAAGAAAATATCACCAAAAATTCCACATTAAAAATAAAATTTCATTTTTATTTTTATAATTTTTTACACATTATTATCTAAACATAGAAAAAAGAGTGAACAAAAAAGAGCTATTTTTCATTTACTTATGAATTTTTAAAGATTGCAAAAATATTAAAGAATTAAAAATAAGACAAAACAATATAAAAGGGAGGGGGGGTGGGAATAGTAGTACGCGCCAGTTCATTTGCCAATGGGCCTGATCATGGTGGGGTGCGAATAGAACACGGGTAAGCCCAGAATTCCTTCATTAAACCAAACGACGTCGTTTGGCTTTGAATTTTTCCCTCCATTTCTGAGTTTGATTTCCAGCCATCCGATGAGGTCTTCAGTCAACACATGCTAGCCTGATCCAACGGTGCCCACGCGTCTTCAACCTTAAGACTAAAAAAACTAGGGTTTCGAACCTCCATGGAAGCCATGCATGCATACACTTCAAGCTCTCTGTTCTCTCTCCACAAGCCACAATTCATCACGATGTAAACATCAAAATTGTTCAGAATCTCTCCCTCTACAAGACTGTGGTCATAGTATGCTTTAAAACTCAATGTGACTCCCAACCCGATCGTGACAAGTCCTTGGTTCCCTTGAAATGCACTGCAACTCATCATCATAATTCTTGCTCCAACCTATACTAATCTAACCTACACGTTATGGTGATCATTCTGAACCACAAAGCTAAGTTCCTCATGCACTAACCTATGAGTTTCAGGTCCAAACAGTTTTAACACCCTGCTATGAACTATCACCAATTGGCACGAAACTAACCAGAAATGCTCCTCTATCATTCTACATCACATCTAAACCAACAACCTAATGTAAAACTATCTAAATCAAGCTAAAGAAAGTAAATTGCACCTGAAGCAAAATCTTGGAGATGATGATGAAGCTCGTGGATCTGATGCTTTGGATGCTTGGATCTTGATCTATTATTGCTACACTCAATTCTGTTTGCAAAACCTTGATGAATCTTGCCTTGAATCTTGAGATCCACTTGAAGTTGCAACTTATGTCTTGATGAAGAAAGTGCACGAAATTGGATCAATAGCAATCAGAACATGGGTGAATTCTACTCCATGATGATGGTTGAATATGGTGAAATCAATATTGATGAGGATTGATGAAGGTTTTGTGAAATTGGGATCAAATTGCAATGAGAGAGAATGAGAGAATTTGGGAAGTGTTTGCCAAAAAATGAGAATCCAAACCTTGCTCAATGTTCATTTCATGATTATATAGCACTCAATGGAAGTTTCCAGCACCATCTTGCACTTTCCCTTGCATTCCAAGCTTGATCCAACTTTGTTATGTTTCTTTAATCATAAGTAACCTTAAGTAACTTTTATTTTTTTCACTAAACTCAAAAATGTGCTTGAACCATTGTCTTTAAAATGGTTTTTCCAATCAAAATGATATATTGGATGACCCCATTTGGATTCCTAGATCTTCCAAACCAATTTCCAATTCCAACTTTTTAAACTTATATGCCATTTTTAGTTCATTTTTGACCAATCATGCAAATTCATGCTATGAGCTTTTCCAACAATTCATGACCTTCTTTCTAGACTTAAAATCACATTTTGAACAACTTTCATGTTTTGAGTTTTTCCATTTGAAGCTTGGAAGTAGGAGTTTTAGGCATTGGCTAAAAATGACCTGTAACTGACAAATGACCAAAATACCCCTGTCTTGTTCAAACCATAAGTTGAGTTCCACAAATCCTATCAAGGACTTCTACCACTCAAATTAAAGCTAAGAAGATGCCCTCAAACATTCATGTTGACCAAGAGATCATAGGAATCATCCTACTAGGGCAAAAGTTGTCTGCAAGTTGGGTGACTTTCAAGGACCCAGATTCACACACCTCAGCTGACCTGTAATTTGCCAACACCATAACTTGAGCTCTGTAACTCCTATCAAGGACTTCCACCACTCAAATTAAAGCTAAGAACAAGCTCTACAACATTCATGTTGTGGGGAAGATGAGATATCAATCACATCTAGAGCTAAAACTGCCTGGAAGATAGGGATCAAATTAGGGTTTTTTCACTGACAATCCTTGGAGACCCTAACTTGAAACTTCTCAAACTCCTCAATCATGATGAGTTGGTCTAGGAATCATCTTTATAACATCTTTATGCATCATTCCATGATCTCATAGCCCTTGGATTAGGTCTCAACCTTCTCCAAATCTTCAGTGATCCTAGGGTTGACCCAGTCAAAACCCTAATTCTACCAATCATGGTTGAATCTTCTGAATTCTTGCCTAATGACCTCTCTGGGCTTCATGATGGCTATCAAGACATCTCATAGGCTTTCTCAAAACATCAAGTTCATTCTCAAAGTCTCAGAATCATCTGAGGGGTACCCACAACTCTCAAGCTATGAAGCACACAACCCTGGTTTCAATCCACTTCCTCTGAGGATCTCTTGAACTTTCTGATGAAGGTATCAACCCTCAAACACTAGATGGATAAATAATTGTTGGTCAAATTTTGGGGTGCAACATAAGGTAATTCAACTTCGATGGGGAGGACGACGTTCATTCTATACACTAATGAGAAAGGGGTCGCACCTGTCAAAGTGCGTACGGTACTTCTGTATCCGTGCAAAGCAAATCGTAACATTTCATGCCAATCCTTGTAAGTCTTGACCATCTTTTGTAGGATTTTCTTTATGTTTTTATTCGCAGCTTCAACAACTTCATTCATCTTAGGACGGTACGGAAAAGAATTGTGATGTGCAATCTTGAAACTGTCACACAACTCCTTCATAGTCTTGTTCATATTGGTACCATTGTCAGTTATAATCCGACTCAGAACTCCATAACGACAAATAATTTCTTTCTTGATGAAGCGAGCTGCCACTTGCTTGGTCACGTTGGCGTACAGAGCAACTTCTACCCATTTGGTGAAGTAATCAATATCAATGAGAATGAACCGATGACCATTGGAAGCTTTCGGCTCAATTACCCCAATCATGTCAATGCCCCACATCGAGAAAGGCCATGGTGAAGTTAGAACATTCAACGGTGCAGGAGGTACTTGCATCTTGTCAACATATATTTGGCACTTGTGACACTTTCTAGCATATTGGATACAGTTGGATTCCATGGTTAACCAATAATATCTGGCCCTCAACATCTTCTTAGACATCGCATAACCGTTGGCGTGAGTTCCGAAGGTCCCTTCATGAATCTCTTGAAGTAACATGTCTGCTTCGTGTCTGTCAACACATCTAAGCAGAACGATGTCATAATTTCGTTTGTACAACACATCGTTGCTGATGATGAACCTGGATGCTAGTCTTCTCAAAGTCTTCTTGTCAAGATTAGTAGCATAAACTGGATACTCTTGCTTGAGCAGATAGTTCTTAATGTCGTGAATCTAAGGCTTTTTAATCGACCTCGTCTTCTTCGATCACTTGACAGTAGGCGGGCCCAGTCTTGCGCCCAACCCGAATGAGTGGTGCCTCATTAACAAACTTGACTTTCCACATGGATGCTAACATGGCTAAAGCATCGGCAATATGATTCTCAGATCTCGAAACATGCTTGAACTTGATCTCGTCAAAGTACTCAATCAATTCCACAATGTAGGCTCTGTAAGGGATTAACTTCTCATGTTTAGTCTCCCATTCACCTTTCACCTGATATATGACCAATGCTGAATCTCCGCTTACTTCAAGAAGTTTGATTCTGAGGTCAATAGCTGCTTCAAGGCCAAGAATGCATGCTTCATATTCGGCGATATTGTTTGTGCAATCAAAGTCTAACCTTGCAGTAAATGGGGTATATCCACCTTTTGGATTCATCAGAACGGCGCATATACCATGCCCATTGTAATTTGAGGAACCATCAAACATCATCTTCCACCATAGACCCGGTTTAGGACCTTCATCAGGACCTGACTCTTTGCAATCTCTCTTGATCAACATGATGTCTTCGTCAGGAAAGTCGAACTTGAGAGGCTCATAGCCTTCAACTGGCTGGTCTGCAATGTCACTACTGCGAAAATCGGCGCCGGCTATGACAGAAGAGTCGCCACCATGCGTTATTTATCCCAAAGAGGGAAAGGAAACGCTCAGAGTAAACCTAACGCAAAACGGGAAAGGAATGGTCATCACAACCAAATTCCTGGATTCGGGAGTCGGTTACGCAAGCGGAAGGTATTAGCACCCCTCACGTCCGTCGTACTCGATGAGATCCACGCTTGTTTTCTAGTACGGATTGTCATTCTATCTACACTAAAGGTCAAGGGTTAAAAAGAAAAGAAAATGAGAATGACTCGGCAAAGTATTGCACTTTAAGCCTACGTATTCCCGTTTGGAACGAGAAATCAGAGTCAACGTAGTTCGCCTAACTACGGGTTAAGGGGGAAGGTTGCTCGCTAGGATACAACATCCTATGCCTACGTACTTTCATACAGCATGAAAGATCAGAGCAAACATAGTTCGGGCCACGTACGACACAAGTCTGTCTGTTTATCTTTTATCCTTCTGAAAAAGGTTTTCTTGATTACGAGTCCAAGCGGACAAAAATGACATTTTGAAGTTTGTTTCTAGTCTTTTAGGCAAGAACTGTCTTTTATGATGTTTGAAATATTATTGTGTTTTTGATTGTTTCAAGATGAGAAGAGAGATGACACTCTAAAATCCTAAGGTTAAAAAGGGGAAGCAAAACTACCCTAAAGTTGTCATGCATGGATAAACATACTAATGTCTGTCATATTTCTCTCTTGCACAGAGAGAAACAGAGATCCTAGGGGACAAACAGCAAAAGAAACAGATATATACAGTAAACAGTAAACATGTATGCAATGCATCAATACAAGCAAGGCAAAGGAGTCCCGCTCTACCTCGAACCTGGGAAAACAACAGGAAAAGTGAAACAGTATTCACTTCAAACCTTTGGGGGGCAAGCTATACAAGCCAACAAACAATGCAACAAAAGAAAATAACACCAGCACCAGCTCTGACAGCAACAATCCAACTCCTACAGTGAGCAACACAAGCAGCAACAGCTCTGACAGCTACAATTGATTAACAACCAATGGGAATGACAGCAACAACTTCAAGCAAGACCCCATCTTCAATCTTTAATGACCTTCAAAATTTTAGGTAAACTCCTATCTTCAAAAATAATCCAGCTTTAGCAAACATGAACCTCAACCAGTAAACAGCTTCACAAAGAAGCAGCAAAACCCTAGCTTCAACAGACAACCAGCTTTGACAGGCACAAGCTTCATCTTCACCAATCTTCAATGAACTTCATCTTCAATAGGTTTCTAACTTCAATGCAATCACTCCAGAAGAGAATCAATTAATAGATGAAGTTGAAATGCTAAACATCTTATTGACAACCAAAGGAAGCCTATAAGCACCTAGCATTGTAGGAGAAATGTTCCCTCAAAATTCTACTTCTAAAGCATGTAACTCATCCCTCCAAAGGCGGGATATGAATACCTTAGAAGGACCTTGTGTCATAGGGAAGAATATAAGCACAAGATGCTTCTTATGTTTGCAAGAAGAAATCAATCTAATCTAGAGCTCTTCCTACATTTCCTATCTCCTAAGTCTTCAAAAGCAGCCTTCAAGGAGAAGAATCCTCATGCCCCAAGCTCCATCCTTTGTTTCCAATCATCCTCCAAGCCTTCAGAAGCTCCAACAAGCAAAGCCCAAGCCCAAAGCTCAATTAAAATACCACAAACCAAACAAACAAACCAAATGCCCAAGGGGAAAACACATAATCACCACTCAAATTGCAAAAATCAAGTAAAACTCTAAAACTCATCATAAAATCCTAGGTAAATTTCTAAGGGAACCTAACCCTATACCCAATACCCCATATAAACCCCAAGGCCTAAATCAAACCCTATGTCCCCAAAACTATGTGCTAAACTACACCTAAATGTTGTGAAACCCTAATTCTAATACCTCTCCTATTCACCTTTCAAACTAACCTAAATTTTAGTCACAAAAATATGAAAAACTTCCTAAGGGTACATGCTTCCCTAATCTAATCAGCCTCACAAGAATCAACTCAAAATCATGCACCAATCAACCACAACAAAATCAGCAAAATGATGTATCAAACAAATGTAACATAAAAACAATAAAATGGTAAAATATGCCAGATAATATAAAATGCATGAAATTAATATTTTTTAGTTCTATAAAATTCTAGAGATCCTAAGGAAACCAGGGAAAAAAGTCTCATCCTAAAATGATCATTTTTCAATTTATTATGAATTAAAAACTAACCTAGATAAAACTATGAAAATAAAAAGAAAATAGATGGAAAAATGATAAACGAGCGTGTCAGATAGCAAACATTTCATGTTATAATACCAGACTTGGGCCTAAGGGGGGTGCGGTTATCAAGTTCCCATAAGCCCAAAACAATTAACAGAAAATAAAAAGAAAAATGAAAGGAAAAGGGAAAACGTGTGTGTTGAATAGCAAGTGAATCACGTGTATTTTCAGACTGGGCCTCAAAGTGGTGTGTGGATAGCAATGTACTCATAAGCCCAAAGCCACACATTAAGTGAAACGGTGCGTTGAGCTCTTCTCAGACTGCCTCACAAAATTGAAACAAATCCTGGCCGTTGGATGAGGCTTCTAGTCAAAGTCCACTAGGCAAATAATGGTTAGATCATCATCTTCTACAATTTGAAAGTCTGGGAGGGAAACACACAGGACGGTGGCCGGAGGTGGCGCCACCGTCGTCCCCAAATGTGAACATCACTAATCTTCACCAACTCCTACACCTAAACACATCATCATGCTCGTTTTTTCACACTGAACCTAACCATGCTCTCCATTCTCACTGAAAGTCTCTCCACCTCAAAACACGAAGAAAAATTCAGAGCGAGCTCAAAATTTAATCCTCACCAATCTCAAAATTAAAGTGCCCAACATCATCACCACGCTACACTGAGTAATTACCACTATCTAACTAAGCTCAAGTCATCAAGATCAGCAAGAACATTCCATCACAAGAAAATTGGTCACCTAAGATTTCATCTCTAAACCTCAAAATTCTTTACCAGAAACGACCTAGCCATGATCTACATTGCATCTAACCATTTAAAACCAAACAATTCTACCTATATCAAGCTACACGATGAAGTTTACTAACCTGCAAAAATCTGATGAACAGAGTGATGAATCCTTCAAGGCACACTCCAAAACCTTCCAGATATGATCAATGATGCTTGATAAAGCTTCTGTATGCAATCAATTGTGTTGAATCCTCTTGAATCACCAAATACGATTTTCAATTGCAAGCTTGAAACTTATGATGCTCCTTCTTGATTCTTCAACAATCTTGGCCAGAAATCTATCCAAACTCACTCACAAACTCAAGATTGAGCTTCTGAATGCACTATCTTGCTTTAAGATGGCTTCAATTGGTGTAACCGATTCTGTTTTGCAAGGTGCAAAATCAGAATTCTATCTCTCAACCCTCTCTCAATCTTCACCAACCAATGCCTTGAATCAATCATAAACCTTATATAGAATCTGTAGGAATGCTCTAGAAACTTCTGAAATGATCTATGTGAGATATCCAATATCTCTTGCACTTGAAATTATCATGAGAAGTTCATCCATGACAGCTGAGTTTTAGCTTGCTTCAATACCTTGATTCTGATCCAATTTCTCTCCATATGATATTTTGAAGGGATTGGTAAGGGTTAGGGCCATGGATTTGATCTAAAGGAGTGTTTTGCAAATGTTACTTATATGTGAAGCTACCAAATGCAAATGTGTTCAAATGACCTCAAATGGGAAAATTGGCATTGCCATCATCTTTGAAACCTCATTTCTGATCAAATTGATATGTCATATGCCCCATTTTGACCTTAAAACAAAAAATCACAAATTTGACTTTTTAAATGACTTTAATTCTTCCTTTTTTAGGCCATTTTTGCAATTTTGTGATACAAGCCATTCCAATCACCCATGACTTCTTACCTAACCTAAAAACATCATTTTAAACACATTTCATGTTGGACACTTTTTCATTTGAGGAGTGGAAGATAGAGATTTTGACCTATGTTGAAAAATGACCTATAATTCAACTTTCCCAAAATACCCCTGGATTGCCAAGATCAGAACTTGAGTTCCACAAATCTTCTTGAGGACTTCTAGTACTCAAATTAAATGTAAGATCAAGCCCTACAATTCTTATGTTGGCCAAGAATCCATTTGAAAACTCATTGATGGGAAAAAGTTGCTTGGAAGTCAAGTGACTTTCACAGATAAATTTCAGTGTCCTCTGGTGACCTATAACTTGCAAGAACCATAACTTGAGTTCTACAAATCTTCTTGAAGACTTCTAGTACTCAAATTAAAGCTATTGAGAAGCTATACAAGTTTCATGTTGGCCAAGAATCCATTTGAAACTTGTATTTTGACTTATGTGGCTTAGAAGTCCATTGCTATACAGGGGATTTTACCCTAGGAACCCTGTCTCAAACACCTCCAACCACTCTTGATTCTCTTGAAATTGATCTTGACTCATCCATACACATGCTTCAACATCTCAACCCGTGACTTCCATGACCTAGAGCTAGGTCTTGATGCTCTTTCTTTACTCTCCTTGACCTAGGGTTACCCAGATGAAACCCTACTTGTACACACCTCAACTATGGTTCTTGAACTTGATACCATGACTTGTCTAAGCTTCAATAGGGCTCTCTAGGCCTCCCATGGGATCCATACACACCTCAAATTCATAATTCCATGTTGATGATCTTCAATACACCTCAAGTTAGGAGAGAAATCCACCTGTGGGCGCTCAAACTTCTCAAGACTTCAAATCACTCCTTGATGACTTGGATGGCCTCTTAGGCTCATATAACACCTCTAGATAGGCTTCTTCTTTTGACAGACACCTTGATCCCTTGTTGGAGGCATATTATGCTATGATGTGCAAATGATTAGACTATGTATATGATGTGACTATGCAAATGAAATGCAATGAAAACATAAACCAGGTGAAATAGTTGAGCAAATTTTAGGGTGCAACAGCTGCCCCTATTCAAACGGATTGGACCCGGATGGGTGAAGAGAGAATGACCTTCAAACAATCAAGATACGAGACGGTTGAATACCAAGAACCCGGAAATTTGCCAACCGCAGAAATAAACTGCACAAACTGCTTGGAGAACAACATCCACCAACTGAATCCGGTTGTTACGGCAACCAACTGATCAATCATCTGATATTAAAATCTGATTTCAATATCAACCGCCTGTGTAACGCCCCAGGCTTTGAACTCCCTCTTGTCAAAACACCCCGCCTTTTGTCCACGTTAAAACTCCGCCGTCTGTTAACACGGAGAAAACAAATTGGCGACCATGATGGGGATCATTTTCATCAACCCGAAAAAGATTCTATCATCGCGGGGATAGAACTTTGTCCACGTTAGGACGCTATATTCCGTCAACACAGAAAAATCCCGACGACTTCGCTGGGGAAACATTTCTGTCTAATCACAGGGGACCCTGCTTATCTCTGCCTTAGCTAACTCCGTTAGGCCCAAACCACAAACGACTTCGAGGAGGACTCTACTGGGGACAGGAATATTTTGTCAACACGAGGAAATCACGGCGACTTCCTTGGAGAAAATACTTTTGTCAAATATCTTGACACAACTCACATACTCTGTCTATCACGGGAGAATCATCTATCTGGATACCGGAAGTTCAACCGCCTGCTTCATACGGGAAAACACATCTGTTTGAATCCTACAAGAAAAAGTCATCCGCCTGCTTCATACGGGAAAAAATCATCTGCCTGAACACAGGAAAGTTCATCCGCCTGCTTCATACGGGAAAATCATCTGCCTGAACACAGGAAAGTTCATCTGCCTGCTTCATACGGGAAAATCATTTTCCTGAACACAGGAAAGTTCATCCACCTGCTTCATACGGGAAAATCATCTGCCTGATTACAGGAAAATCCATATGCCTGCTTCATACGGGAAAATCATCTGCCTGAACACAGGAAAGTCCATCCGCCTGCTTCATACGGGAAAATCATCTGCCTGAACACAGGAAAGTTCATCCGCCTGCTTCATACGGGAAAATCATCTGCCTGAACACAGGAAAGTTCATCCGCCTGCTTCATACGGGAAAATCATCTGCCTGATTACAGGAAAATCCATCTGCCTGCTTCATACGGGAAAAGTCATCTGTCTGATTACAGGAAAATCCATCCGCCTGCTTCATACGGGAAAAGTCATCTGCCTGATTACAGGAAAATCCATCCGCCTGCTTCATACGGGAAAAGTCCATCTGCCTGAACACAGGAAAGTCCATTCGCCTGCTTCATACGGGAAAATCATCTGCCTAAACACAGGAAAGTTCATCCGCCTGCTTCATACGGGAAAATCATCTGCCTGAACACAGGAAAGTTCATCCGCCTGCTTCATACGGGAAAGTTAACTTGGATATAACTTCTTTTCCTATTCTTTGCAGTAGCTAACTCCACTAGGGATACTCTGAAATTAACTGCCAGACACTTATTTCGACAACAAGTGGACACTTCTGAAATTTTGATTTATGAAACCCTGAGATGCCACCGCGACAGCAAACCTAAAGAAAAACACTCCGCTGGTCGGATAAGAGAAACTTCAGCCAGTAACTCTGTGGGGATAATAAGGTGAATTGTATCGTCACAGGTCTCACGGCGAGACCTCGATCGTCTGGTAATAGATCTGAGCTGCAACTTCATACTCCTGCTAAGAAACACACCTGAAAGCAAAAGGTTAACCAACCTGATTCATGTTTCAAAATGTGCATGTCTGACAATGGCGCAATGCTCCATACGGCATGGAAATGCTACGCGTTTTTTTGGGTAGATGCAAATATGATAATATATGCAAATGCACATGCAGGTTCAGGCTACTGGGGGAGGCTCTGATAAGCTTGCTTCATCAACACGGCTGTTGGGGACAAACACCGCCCTGTTGGGGATGAACGGGTATCACAAAGTATTCCGGCAAAATAAATGCCGAAAACACAACCAACTCTGCCGAGGAGAGATTAAACATCAATTTCCGCTGGGAGGGAAGAACGACACCTGCTGGGAAGATTAACTCAGTTGGGGAAGAAGCGATCCTTCTGGGAGACAACTGTCTGGGTACAGTTTACAAACTCGGAGCTAACACTCCACTGGGGATAATCATCCTGACAAAGACATGACGACCTGTGGGGAGAAGGGAAACCGTCCTCCGGGTATAAATCTTTTGAACCAACAACTTGGTTAAACTCTGCAGGAACCTCCCATGCTGGGGATTGATCTTGCACATATCCGACTCACTGGGGAGCGCAACCTCTGCAGGGGATACTGATTTCGACTTGCTGGGGATGTCTTGTGGACAACTTCCCCGAGGACACTCTTCTGGGGAAAATGATTCCCTCCTTCGGGAAGGGATAGACGTCATTTCAAATCTCGGGGATAAGCTACGACTAGCTAAGGAATGATGTCAATTGGAATCAGGCTCTGTCGTCCAGTGATTTGGATGGGGAATACAATCCCTGACCGTTTGCTCCAAAGGTAAGAACCCTGCAAAACACAAACGAGACAAAACAAACCTATACAACAGGATCTATCCGGGTTAGCATCCGCGACATTACTTCAGTCAATTCGAAGTTTTAGCAATTATTGGCAAGGGCCAACAAGATTATGCAAGTGCAAGTTCATCAAAAACATCGGCGTCTTTCACAAACAAAACAGTAAAGAACAAGCATCAAGTACCGAATAACATATTTTATTGATAACGGGCCTCTGAATAGGCTGAGTTTTGTACACTGGATGCAACTCCTGAAAAGAGGAAGTTACGCACACACACATACACATATGCACAAAAAGCATAAATATTTATATACATGTCGGCGACGTGGTACAGACAAACATCATGAGCTGATCCTTCTATGACTCGCCTGACTCTGCGCTTTCCCGATACCCGATCTTCGGAGGAGATTGTTTTTTTGATAGACGCCCCCCAGGCACTCCCAAACCACCAAGCAATGCCGTATCAAATCCGGACCGCAGTCATTTGCTTTTTCAATCCCTAACTTTTGCGTGAACCGCCCTTTGTGGGTTTTCAATTCACCGGGATGCCCTTTTTTGCCGAAGTCGCCCTTTTCAGGTTTTCGACTTCGCGGGTGTACATCTTTTCGATTTTATCCCTAACTTTTGCCTGAACCTTTTATTCATTTTTTATGGTTCGCCGGGATGCCCCATTTTTGCCTGGACTCTCTTTTTACTGTCCAGCGGGTCACTTTCAAGCAAAGTATTTTTTAACTGCGTCTGAATTCATAGGAGATGTAAAGTCTTCACCATCCATGGTAGATAGTAGCAAGGCTCCTCCAGAGAAGACTTTTCTGACAACGTAGGGACCTTCATAATTAGGAGTCCACTTGCCCCTGTGATCTGTTTGTGGTGGGAGAATCTTTCTCAAAACAAGATCGCCCGTCTGAAAGCTTCGAGGGTGCACCTTTTTGTCGTAAGCTTTCTTCATCCGGCTCTGGTATAACCGACCATATGCTAAAGAAGCCAGTCTCTTCTCATCCATTAAACTGAGCTGATTCAGTCTATCTTTAACCCATTCTGTCTCGTCGAGTTGGACATCTCGTAAAACCCTCAAGGAAGGAATCTCAACCTCCAACGGTAACACTGCTTCCATTTCGTATACTAATGAGAAAGGGGTTGCCCCGGTTGATGCGCGTACCGTCGTACGATAACCGTGCAAAGCGAAAGGTAGCATCTCGTGCCAGTCCTTATACGTTACAACCATCTTCTGAACAATCTTCTTTATGTTCTTATTGGCCGCTTCCACAACGCCATTCATCTTGGGCCGGTAAGGAGAAGAGTTGTGATGTTCAATCTTAAAATTCTGACATAGCTCTTTCATCATTTTGTTATTTAAATTCAAACCATTGTCGGTGATAATCCGCTCAGGGATTCCATATCTGCAGATAATATCTCGTTTGATGAATCTGGCGACCACTTGTTTGGTGACATTGGCATATGATGCTGCCTCCACCCATTTGGTTAAGTAATCAATTGCCACCAAGATGAACCGGTGTCCGTTTGATGTCGTAGGCTCGATCTTTCCAATCATATCAATTCCCCACATCGAGAAGGGTCACGGTGATGACATCACATTCAGAGGACTCGGAGGCACATGGATTTTGTCCGCATAAATCTGGCATTTATGACACCTCTTTGCAAACTTGAAACAATTTGTTTCCATAGTTAACCAATAATAACCTGCCCGCAGCAGTTTTTTCGTCATAGCATGTCCACCAGCATGTGTACCAAATGTACCCTCATGTATCTCTTCCATGAGCAACTTCGCCTCTTTCTCATCTACACAGCGTAGCAACACCAAGTTGTGGTTTCTTTTGTACAGGACACCGTCAGGATTCAGATAGAAATTGCCAGCCAATTTCCTGAGAGTCTTCTGATCTCGACTGGATGCCCCAGCCGGATACTCCTTGTTCTTCAGGAAATTCTGGATGTCAAAGTACCAGGGTTTACCATCGGGAGCCTCATCAATGGCAAATATGAATGTAGGCCTATCGAGCCGAGAGATAACAATCTGGGGAGCCTCGTTCCAGAAGTTAACTTTATACATTGAAGACAATGTCGCCAGGGCGTCAGCCATTTGATTTTCTGCTCGTGGCACATGATGCAATTTCACCTCGTCAAAGAAAGGCAACAATCTCCTTGCATAATTCATATATGGTATCAAATTGGGCTGACGTGTCTCCCATTCTCCTTTAATCTGATTCACCACTAGAGCTGAGTCTCCGTATACATCCAGATGTTTGATTCGCAAATCAATAGCTTCTTCCAGCCCCACGATGTAAGCCTCATATTCAGCCTCATTATTGGTAACGGGAAAAGTCAGTCGGGCAGTAAATGGGATGTGCGACCCCTGAGGAGTAGTGATGATTGCCCCTATTCCTCTACCGTAGGAATTTACAGCTCCGTCAAATATCAACTGCCATTTGGAACCCAACTCTGGTCCTTCCTCCGGCAACGGTTCTTCATAATCTTTCATCTTTAGGTACATGATATCCTCGTCAGGAAAATCAAACCTCATCGATTGGTAGTCCTCAATCGGCTGCTTCGCAAGGTACTCTGACAGAATACTACCTTTAATAGCCTTTTGTGAGACATATTGGATATCGTATTCAGTTAACACCATCTGCCATCAGGAAATTCTTCCGGAGAGTGCTTGCTTTTCAAACACATATTTGATTGGATCCATCTTTGAAATTAGCATGGTTGTGTGATTCAGCATGTATTGCCTCAAGCGTTTGGCGCCCCAGGCTAGCGCGCAACACGTCTTCTCGAGCATCGAGTATCTGGACTCACAGTCGGTAAACTTCTTACTCAAATAGTAGATCGCATGCTCTTTACGTCCGGTCTCGTCGTGTTGACCGAGAACACAACCCATACTTTCCTCAAGAACCGTCAAATATATAATCAAAGGTCTCCCGACCACTGGAGGTATCAAAACAGGAGGTTCCTGCAAGTATTCTTTTATCTTGTCGAACGCCTTTTGAAAATTTTCATTCCAGGTCAACACCTGATCCTTTTTCAACAACTTGAATAACGGCTCGCATGTCGCAGTTAAGTGAGATATGAACCGAGCGATATAGTTCAACCTCCCTAAAAATCCACGCACTTCTTTTTCTATTTTAGGCGTCGGCATTTCTTGTATTGCTTTTATTTTTGTAGGATCAACCTCTATTCCTTTTTCGCTCACGATAAACCCCAGCAGTTTACCTGATCTCACCCCGAAGGTGCACTTGCTAGGGTTCAGTCTCAACCTGAACTTCCTAAGTCTTTTGAACAGTTTCAGCAGATTAACCAAATGCTCCTCCTCGGTCTGGGATTTGGCAATCATATCATCAACATAAGCCTCGATTTCTTTGTGCATCATGTCATGAAAGAGAGTCGTCATAGCACGTTGATATGTTGCCCCAGCGTTCTTCAATCCGAAGGGCATCACTTTGTAACAAAATGTTCCCCAGGGAGTAATGAAAGTAGTCTTCTCCATGTCTTCTGGCACCATTTTGATCTGATTGTAACCCGAGAAGCCATCCATGAAGGAGAATACGGAGAACTGAGCAGTGTTATCAACCAGCACATCAATGTGAGGCAGTGGAAAGTCGTCTTTCGGGCTCGCTTTGTTCAAATCACGGTAGTCTCCACACATTCGAACTTTATCGTCTTTCTTCAGCACTGGTACTATATTAGCGACCCATGACGGATAAGTTGTAACGGCTAAGAAACCAGCATCCCACTGTTTTTGAACTTCCTCCTTGATTTTCACAGCCATGTCTGATCTGGTTCTCCTGAGTTTCTGTTTAACAGGCGGACATTCCTCTCGTAATGACAGACGGTGTACAACCATGTCCGTATCCAACCCAGGCATATCCTCGTACGACCAAGCAAATACATCACCATACTCTCGCAGTATCTCAATCAGCTTTTGCTTGACGTCGCTCTGCAGCGCAACCCCTATACGGATATTTCTCACAACCTCTTCCGACCCCAAATTGATAATCTCAATGACTTCCTCTTGAGGCAGAAGGATTCTTTCTTCTTGTTTCAATAACCAGGTCAACTCTTCTGGCACATCGCCATCTTCGACAACCTCTTCCTCAGCCTGAAATACCGGGTGCTCAAAGTCGAAGTGAGTCATAGGCGGTTCATAGATGTCATCTGAAATAGTAATCCTGCAAAGGAAATGGTTAAATGCTTCAAAACACAGACAAAGCGAATAACCACATTGCCATTTTATTGTTAAAAACGAAAACAGGAAAAACAGGGATCACAATATTTGTATATGAAAAACGCCTTTATTTCATGATTAAACAATGTAATGTACATAACCAAATGGCCCTAAGCAAAATCACTATGCCCCGGGTAGGACACAGGATTATTCAACAATTAAGAAAACAAAGCATTGCTGTTTAGTTGTCACCGGAGCAGCTTTCTGGATAGACCAATTGCAGCGACTTTGTCCTGGAACGTTTGGCTTGATCCACGCGTCCATATCACAGTCGCTATCTCCGTCTTCAGCATCGGAAACAACATTGATAGTCTCATTGCATACTCCATTTGGTGTAATTGTTATCGGCCATCTGAACTTGGGCGTTCCTGAAGAGGATGTTGACGACGAAGGATGATATCCAAGCCCGAATCTATCCATTTTTACTGGAATCTCCAACACCTGACCCCAACCCTTGGTTTTGCCTGCCTGCACTAGAGCTTGAGCTTCCTTATAAGATGACACGGCCACATCTGGCGCTTTACTTGGCACTGGAGCTTTGTCTTTGACTCGCAACCCTTCAAATTCTTGACAGGGTGTTTCGTGTATTTTGCCGTCGACCTCAACATATTTAAACGAAGACAGATGGCTAACCAGAATATCTTCTTCTCCACAAACAGTGACGACACTATCCCCAACCATATACTTCAGCTTTTGGTGTAACGTGGATGTGACTGCCCCGGCAGCATGGATCCATGGGCGCCCAAGAAGACAACTATACGCTGGCTGGATGTCAATTATATAGAATTCAGTTTCAAATATTTCAGGCCTCACCTGCAACGGTAATGTTATTGATCCGAAAACCGACCTCCTCGTTCCGTCAAACGCTCTCACCACTAAATCATTGGGCGTACAGATAATCCCCCTGATATCTAGTTTCATCATGGCTTTCTTCGGTAGCACATTCAGGGAAGATCCAGTGTCTACTAAAACATGGGACATGACTGTGTCCCGACATTCTACTGACACATGCAATGCCATATTGTGCTCTCGCCCTCTCGGAGTCAAATCAAAGTCTGTGAAGCCCAAACTGTGCCCCGCATTGACATGGCCATCACCCCTTCTAACTGATTAACAGAAACTTCTTGAGGTACGAACGACGTGTCTAGAATCTTCAGCAAAGCGTTCTGATGGGCCTCGGAACATAACAGCAATGATAGGATGGAAATTTTTGACGGCGTTTGCTGGAGGTGCTCAACGATTTTGTAATCACTTTTACGAATGAGCCTCATAAACTCCTCCACATCCTTAAGTGACGTTTCCTTTTCATTCGACCGAGAAGGACCACTCTCAGTTACCTTGGCTTTACCCTTGGCTAATCTTTCTGCCTCTACCTCGGGTGACGTGAAGATTCTTCCGCTTCTGGTCATACCCCCTGTTCCGACAACATTATCTACAACCCCAGCTGGTTGTCCATTGACTTCAATTTTCTCACCGTCACAATATACCTCCAATCCGTAAGTCCACGACACTGCTTTAGTACTCTCAAAAGGGACTGGCCCTGCTTTGGTAATTGTGATCGTCGGCCGCCTGGAGGGCGCCGTTATCGTTATTGTTTTCCTCAGAATTGTTACTGTCGCAACATCGTTCTGCTCATCACACAACGCCCCTACAGGATTTTCGACCGCGGTTCGATCAAATTGCAAGGTACCTTCATCCATCATAGCCTGAATGCCCTGCTTCAACTCATTACAACCCTCTGGCTGGGTCCAACAATCCAAGCAAAATTCATCACAACCCGGGAATACACCCCCTTTTAGCAACCTGCTTTTAATCTCACCCAACGGTGTCTTCAACTCATTGACATCCATCACCAGATTCAAATTTTCTTCTGTCAAGATGGCATTTGCCCCATGATTAGGCATAGGCTGTTGTACTATATTTGGACCCACCTGTCCAAAGTTGATAGCTTTACTGTCCAACAAATCCTGAACTTTGTGTTTAAATGCCTGACAAGCTTCTACATCATGCCCGGGCACCCCGGAATGGAATTCGCAATGCTTGCTAGCATCATACCTGTAAGGAAGTACCGACCCCGTAGGCGGTGCCAAAGTCCTCTTTTCAACCAAGTTCAACCCTAGCAGGGTCTGGAGGAGTTCTGCATACGTGGAGGAAGGTGTGTCGAACACTCTTTTCGGCCTCGTGTTCTGTACCCTTCTCTGACCGAGGTTCTGCCCTTGCTGTTGCGGTGGTTGTTGTTGTTGTGGTGGCTGCCTCTGTGGCGGAAGCGGGATAGTAACACTAGCTATCTGTTGAGGCTGAACATACTGATTCCTTCCTCTGCCCCTGCCCCTGCCGCCAAACACGGCGCTAGTATCACCCTGTCGTCTACCACCGAATGCTTTTCTTGTACCTCCTGCTAAGGTAGACTCACCTGCTTGGAATCTTCCAACTTTAATCCCGTTCTCAATCTTTTCCCCCATAAGAATCAAATCTAAGAAACTGCCCAACGACACACTAAACAATTTTTCGTAGAACATCCCCGTAAATGTCCCAATGAACATGTCGTTCATCTCCCTTTCGATTAAAGGAGGATGCACCCTCGCTGCCATATCGCGCCACCTTTGCGCGTATTCTTTAAAACTTTCATCGTTTTTCTGTGACAAACCCTGCAATTGGACCCTGTTTGGTGCCAGATCGCTGTTATATTTGTAATGTGTCACGAAAGCATCAGCCAACTGCTTCCAGGTTTTAATCTGCGTGGGCTCCATCCCCATATACCACTCAAGCGACGGTCCTGATAAGTTGTCCTGAAAGAAATGCATGAGCATCCTTTCGTTATCCGAGTACGCGAACATCCTTCTGTAATAAGAGCGGACGTGGACCTTAGGGCAGGTATCCCCTTTGTATTTGTCAAATGTTGGAGCCTTGAATTTCAACGGCACCCTCAGCCCTGGTACCAACCCCATAGTAGCCATATCTAATCCAACGGAGTTCTGATCAACCACACCTTTCATCTGCTCTTCTAGCATTTTGATCCTCTGAACTGGGTCAATAGGGCCTTCAGGTCCCATACCTCTTCCTGAAAAAGCGTCATCCTGTTGATCCACATTCCAGTCATTGCCATATCCATCATAACCCATGTTACAGCCAAATCCCTGTTGATTGAACACAAGACCCTGTCCTCGGTTGCCGAACCCCAGATTGACCCCAGCAGGTCCCAGACCATTGTTGAAAGGAAATGCTCCAGCGCCGTTCACATTACCGAATCCACCATTACTGTAACCATACCCCTGGTTGTTGCCGTAACCGTCATTACCGAAGCCTTGATTGTTGAACCCAAATTTCCCGTCCTGATTGACATTGCCATACCCATCGTTCCCAAATCCAACATTGTCAACGAATCCTTGATCGGCATCTACAGTGTTGCCTTTGTTGTTAACAACATGCCCATCACCACCATTTCCAGTATTGCCGTTACCAGCGCCAGCACCTGCACCAGTACCAGTGTTTCTGTTGACAGTCACAACAGGTGGAGTAACAACTGCCGGTATCTCATTCTCCCGGCGAGGAGTTTCAACAGAAATGTGGTCAGTGTTGCCATTTCCGTTTGCCTGCGTCAGCAGCGGCTGCACCAAAGTCTGAAGATTCTCTTGACCCTTGGCCATGGTCTCCATGGCTTGCATGAACAAAGTCAACTTCTCGCGGATTTCCTGCATCTCAACCTGAGCTTGATCCATTATCTTCTTGCAGTTGTTTCTGGTTGAATAGCGGTGGACTCCCTGGTCGTCAATCCTGAAAAACCTGTGAGATGCAGGAAATGAGATACAAATCCAACAAATAACTGGCTATGCAAAAATGAATATGCAGATGCAATATGTGTATGTGCACTAGGGAGATCGACCCCCGATTCTAGTGCCAAAGTGCCAGTGTAGTGACAATGATAGCAATAAGAAGCTCGAAATCCAATCATGGAAAACATTTCATATATTGCGGAAAAACCCATCAAGTCAGGAATACAATATCACTGAGTGTACAATAGGAAGGCATGACCTCAACCAACAATCCTGGTGATGGCCAGCACAATGCAAATAAAGCATACACATCAATACATAAGATAATCAAGTGCGACCATATGCCTGGTACTCCTCTAACAATCTCTTAGTCTTGGGATGATTCGGCTGAGAAAGCAACCCTTCGACGAGCGAGTCTCTTTGCCTGATAACACGCTGGAGATCACCAATGGATTCCTCCCAAACACGTTCTCCAAAGCAATCTTCTAGCTTCCGCTTCTGGGACGCAGACTCTTTCTTGCGCTTGATAACTTTGTTCAAGGCATTCTGGACATCATACCTCCGCGTAACCTCTTCTTCCAACCTCTTCTGGCTAGCTTTCAACTAACCTTCCAGCTCAAAGATCTGCAGCTTTAGTTTGTCTTCTCTTTCCTTATTGCCGGTCAGCGTGGCATTCCAGGTTTTGTTGAATGCAGAGATCTCCCGGTAGGCTATATCAAGTGCTTTCTTCTTAGACTCCAGCATATCATGGGAGCTCTTAAAATCTATCCCCAAACGTTCACGCTTATTTCGTTGTTCAGTCAGTTTCGTGCCTAATTGATTCACCAGCTTCGTTTGCTGTTCGAAGGAATATACGGCTTCATTCCTTTCGCTCCTGAGTTGCACTAGCTCTTCTTCCAACTTCTCATTGGCTTTCATCAGCTCTTCTTTCTCCTTCACAACCTGCTCATATCTCTCAATAGACACAGTAGTTGGCTCCTCAACCACGAGGGGAGCAGGAGGTAATACTGTAGGAAACGACATCCGCACCTGCTTTGCTCTATCTTGGATCCAGACTTTATACGGGGCATAGGCTTGACAATCATTCTTACCCAACAGCGCCTTACCCCTCTTGTGGACATTATTCCAAGCATGCTGAAGATTGGACAATAATTCTCCCTTCACATCGCCTGTGAAGTACAGAGATTCCTGTATTTCCTCCTCTTTTGGCGGGCTTTTCAAAGCATACCCGAATTGCCTGATCAACAATGAAGGATTGTAGTTAATGCACCCTTTCCTCCCAATCAGAGGAATGTTAGGATATCCGACGCAGCTGTAGATGATCACAGATCCCAGCAAATCTTTATTAAACCAGACAACGTCTTCTGAAGAAAGTCCCATCAGATGCTCAAACCAATCCACCGTATCTGCAGACTCAGCGAAGATACCCTTCTTGGGCAGATGACTCTCAAACCACATATACAACAAAGGCCCACAACAAGAGATGTTCTTGCCCCTCCTGTTCTCGTTCTTATAATGCAGTGAGTGATAGAAATCTCCAATCAAAGTAGGCACAGGATTGCCTAAAGCAAATATATAGAACGCATCCAGATCAACAAAGTCAGGCAGATTCGGGGACAGTACAATACCATAGATACACAGAGCAAGAATAGCATTAAACACAGTCCAACATCCACTCTTGGCATACTCTTGTGTTTTCCCAACCAAGAACTTGAGAGAAAAACCAGACACCCCATTCCACGAGGTTAACAGCAACTCTGAGGAGTCTAAATGCAAGGCAACTGCCAAATCCTCCAATTTGGGCTCAGCATCCATATGAATGAAAGGTACCCTGCTCTGAATGGTCAACTCTAAGATCTCAGCATATTCCTCCATAGTCGGAGCCAGAATGAAGTCAGGGAAAGTAAAGCATCTCAGCGGGGGGTCATAGAACTGCATTAGCGTGTACAATCCATTACGCTCATACATGGATGGTTTATAAACCAATCTAAGTAATTTCCCGTAACTCTTCCTGAAGCTTCTCTTCACATCATCATCAGCTAGAGATATCAAACCAAGCAAAGAAGAAACATCTGGAGTTGGCAACTTGTACGCCACAGTCTTCTTCAGAGTATCCATAATATCGGCAGACAGAAATCCGGGCAACTAGAACCAGAGGGTATGAAATGCACCTGCAGCACAGACACACGTTAATGATATGAAAAATGAGTATGCAACAACGCAATATGCAACATGCAACCGGGATCAAGTGATATATTGTCGAGGAGATCCATCCATAATATCTGTCTCAACAGACCCGTAATACCGCTCAAACCTGGTCTTAACAGACCCATAACAATGCTCCACTTGGTCTCAACAGACCCAAAACAAAGCTCCAACTTGGTCTCAACAGACCTATAACACTGCTCTGGTGAAGAAACCCGAAGTAACCACACATACTGATCCAAAATCCAGAAAACCGGGTAGTTTGGAGGTCAAGTTTCCTGCAAAAACCCTCCCACTCACGGGTATGAACCTAAATTGACACAAGGTACGACATCTTATGCGGTCATCAGCGTCACAGACTTTCAAGACTGATGATACGATACCCAGAAGGTGTGGCATCATCATATCCTGAAGAGGCCTCACTTAGCTGAATTCCAAATGATCGATCCCCGGAGTCGACAATCCAACTAACCAACAACCCCCTTAACCCAAAGGGTTGAAAAAGAAGTCAACCAGAAGAACCTCGTCCGAGCGTGGATTTTGCGGGACACTGGTACATGCAAAGCATGCACGCGCCCACTACTTTCCACAACTAATTCTAGGTGCACTCAAGCCCAGGTCCGACTTATCTCTCAATAGATCACCCTCTCCCCACAGCAGCAATAACAAAATAAAGCTGATAATAAAATGCGGAAAGTAAAGACAGAAATGTAAATCCATACAAAGCCCACGACGGGAAAACAAGCGCTAGGACTGACTCGCGTAGGGAACTGTTGGAATCCCCAGTTGTCGCTACTGCGAAAATCGGCGCCGGCTATGACAGAAGAGTCGCCACCGTGCGTTATTTATCCCAAAGGAGGGAAAGGAAATGCTCAGAGTAAACCTAACGCAAAACGGGAAAGGAATGGTCATCGCAACCAAATTCCTGGATTCGGGAGTCGGTTACGCAAGGGGAAGGTATTAGCATCCCTCACGTCCTTCGTACTCGACGGGATCCACGCTTGTTTTCTAGTACGGATTGTCATTCTATCTACACTAAAGGTCAAGGGTTAAAAAGAAAATAAAATGAGAATGACTCGGCAAAGTATCGCACTTTATGCCTACATATTCCCGTCTAGAACGAGAAATCAGAGTCAACGTAGTTCGCCTAACTACGGGTTAAGGGGGAAGGTTGCTCGCTAGGATACGGCATCCTATGCCTACGTACTTTTATACAACATGAAAGATCAGAGCAAACGTAGTTCGGGCCACGTACGACACAAGTATGTCTGTTTATCTTTTATCCTTCTGAAAAAGGTTTTCTTGATTATGAGTCCAAGCGGACAAAAATGACGTTTTGAAGTTTGTTTCTAGTCTTTTACGCAAGAACTGTCTTTTATGATGTTTGAAATATTATTGTGTTTTTGATTGTTTCAAGATGAGAAGAGAGATGACACTCTAAAATCCTAAGGTTAAAAAGGGGAAGCAAAACTACCCTAAAGTTGTCATGCATGGATAAACATCCTAATGTCTGTCATATTTCTCTCTTGCGCAGAGAGAAACAGAGATCCTTGGGGACAAATAGCAAAAGAAACAGATATATACAGTAAACAGTAAACATGTATGCAATGCATCAATACAAGCAAGGCAAAGGAGTCCCGCTCTACCTCGAACCTGGGAAAACAACAGGCAAAGTGAAACAGTATTCACTTCAAACCTTTGGGGGGCAAGCTGTACAAGCCAACAAACAATGCAACAAAAGAAAACAACATCAGCACCAGCTCTGACAGCAACAATCCAGCTCCTACAGTGAGCAGCACAAGCAGCAACAGCTCTGACAGCTACAGTTGATTAACAGCCAATGGGAATGACAACAACAACTTCAAGCAAGACCCCATCTTCAATCTTTAATGACCTTCAAAATTTTAGGTAAACTCCTATCTTCAAAAATAATCCAGCTTTAGCAAACATGAACCTTAACCAGTAAACAGCTTCACAAAGAAGCAGCAAAACCGTAGCTTCAACAGACAACCAGCTTTGACAGGCACAAGCTTCATCTTCACCAATCTTCAATGAAATTCATCTTCAATAGGTTTCTAACTTCAATGCAATCACTCCAGAAGAGAATCAATTAATAGATGAAGTTGAAATGCTAAACAGCTTATTGACAGCCAAAGGAAGCCTATAAGCACCTAGCATTGTAGGAGAAATGTTCCCTCAAAGTTCTACTTCTAAAGCATGTCACTCATACCTCCAAAGGAGGGATATGAATACCTTATAAGGACCTTGTGTCATAGGGAAGAATAGAAGCACAAGATGCTTCCTATGTTTGCAAGAAGAAATCAATCTAATCTAGAGCTCTTCCTACATTTCCTATCTCATAAGTCTTCAAAAGCAGCCTTCAAGGAGAAGAATCCTCATGCCCCAAGCTCCATCCTTTGTTTCCAATCATCCTCCAAGCCTTCAGAAGCTCCAACAAGCAAAGCCCAAGCCCAAAGCTCAATTAAAATACCCCAAACCAAACAAACAAACCAAATGCCCAAGGGGAAAACACATAATCACCACTCAAATTGCAAAAATCAAGTAAAATGGTAAAACTCATCATAAAATCCTAGGTAAATTTCTAAGGGAACCTAACCCTATACCCAATACCCCATATAAACCCCAAGGCCTAAATCAAACCCTAAGTCCCCAAAACTATGTGCTAAACTACACCTAAATGTTGTGAAACCCTAATTCTAATACCTCTCCTATTCACCTCTCAAACTAACCTAAATTTTAGTCACAAAAATATGACAAAATTCCTAAAGGTACATGCTTCCCTAATCTAATCAGCCTCACAAGAATCAACTCAAAATCATGCACCAATCAACCACAACAAAATCAGCAAAATGATGTATCAAACAAATGTAACATAAAAGCAATAAAATTGTAAAATATGCCAGAAAATATAAAATGCATGAAATTAATATTTTTTTAGTCCTATAAAATTCTAGAGATCCTAAGGAAACCAGGGAAAAAAGTCTCATCCTAAAATGATTATTTTTCAATTTATTATGAATTAAAAACTAACCTAGATAAAACTATGAAAATAAAAAGAAAATAGATGGAAAAATGATAAACGAGCATGTCAGATAGCAAACATTTCATGTTATAATACAAGACTTGGGCCTAAGGGGGGTGCGCTTATCAAGTTCCCATAAGCCCAAAACAATTAACAGAAAATAAAAAGAAAAATGAAAGGAAAAGGGAAAACGTGTGTGTTGAATAGCAAGTGAATCACGTGTATTTTCAGACTGGGCCTCTAAGTGGTGTGTGGATAGCAATGTACTCATAAGCCCAAGCCACACATTAAGTGAAACGGTGTGTTGAGCTCTTCTTAGACTCCCTCACAAAATTGAAACAAATTCTGGCCGTTGGATGAGGCTTCTAGTCAAAGTCCACTAGGCAATTAATGGTGAGATCATCATCTTCTACAATTTGAAAGTCTGGGAGGGAAACACACAGGACGGTGGCCGGAGGTGGCGCCACCGTCGTCCCCAAATGTGAACATCACTAATCTTCACCAAATCCTACACCTAAACACATCATCATGCTCGTTTTTTCACACTGAACCTAACCATGCTCTCCATTCTCACTGAAAGTCTCTCCATCTCAAAACACGAAGAAAAATTCAGAGCGAGCTCAAAATTTAATCCTCACCAATCTCAAAATTAAAGTGCCCAACATCATCACCACGCTACACTGAGTAATTACCACTATCTAACTAAGCTCAAGTCATCAAGATCAGCAAGAACAGTCCATCACAAGAAAATTGGTCACCTAAGATTTCATCTCTAAACCTCAAAATTCTTTACCAGAAACGATCTAGCCATGATCTACATTGCATCTAACCATTTAAAACCTAACAATTCTACCTATATCAAGCTACACGATGAAGTTTACTAACCTGCAAAAATCAGATGAACTGAGTGATGAATCCTTCAAGGCACACTCCAAAACCTTCCAGATATGATCAATGATGCTTGATAAAGCTTATGTATGCAATCAATTATGTTGAATCCTCTTGAATCACCAAATACGATTTTCAATTGCAAGCTTGAAACTTACGATGCTCCTTCTTGATTCTTCAACAATCTTGGCCAGAAATCTATCCAAACTCACTCACAAACTCAAGATTGAGCTTCTGAATGCACTATCTTGCTTTGAGATGGCTTCAATTGGTGTAACTGATTCTGTTTTGCAAGGTGCAAAATCAGAATTCTATCTCTCAACCCTCTCTCAATCTTCACCAACCAATGCCTTGAATCAATCATAAACCTTATATAGAATCTGTAGGAATGCTCTAGAAACTTCTGAAATGATCTATGTGAGATATCCAATATCTCTTGCACTTGAAATTATCATGAGAAGTTCATCCATGACAGCTGAGTTTTAGCTTGCTTCAATACCTTGATTCTGATCCAATTTCTCTCCATATGATATTTTGAAGGGATTGGTAAGGGTTAGGGCCATGGATTTGATCTAAAGGAGTGTTTTGCAAATGTTACTTATATGTGAAGCTACCAAATGCAAATGTGTTCAAATAACCTCAAATGGGAAAATTGGCACTGCAATCATCTTTAAAACCTCATTTCTGATCAAATTGATATGTCATATGCCCCATTTTGACCTTAAAACAAAAAATCACAAATTTGACTTTTTAAATGACTTTAATTCTTCCTTTTTTAGGCCATTTTTGAAATTTTGTGATACAAGCCACTCCAATCACCCATGACTTCTTATCTTACCTAAAAACATCATTTTAAACACATTTCATGTTGGAAACTTTTTCATTTGAGGAGTGGAAGATAGAGATTTTGACCTATGTTGAAAAATGACCTATAATTTAACTTTCCCAAAATACCCCTGGATTGCCAAGTTCATAACTTGAGTTCCACAAATCTTCTTGAGGACTTCTAGTACTAAAATTAAAGGTAAGATCAAGCCCTACAATTCTTATGTTGGCCAAGAATCCATTTGAAAACTCATTGATGGGCAAAAGTTGCTTGGAAGTCAAGTGACTTTCACAGATAATTTCAGTGTCCTTTGGTGACCTATAACTTGCAAGAACCATAAATTGAGTTCTACAAATCTTCTTGAAGACTTATAGTACTAAAATTAAAGCTATTTAGAAGCTCTAAAATTTTCATGTTGGCCAAGAATCCATTTGAAACTTTTATTTTGACTTATGTGGCTTGGAAGTCCATTGTTATACAGGGGATTTTACCCTAGGAACCCTGTCTCAAATACCTCCAACCACTCTTGATTCTCTTGAACTTGATCTTGACTCATCCATACACATGCTTCAACATCTCAACCCATGACTTCCATGACCTAGAGCTAGGTCTTGATGCTCTTTCTTTACTCTCCTTGACCTAGGGTTACCCAGATGAAACCCTACTTGTGCACACCTCAACTATGGTTCTTGAACTTGATACCATGACTTGTCTAAGCTTCAATAGGGATATCTAGGCCTCCCATGGGATCCATACACACCTCAAATTCATAATTCCATGTTGATGATCTTCAATACACCTCAAGTTAGGAGAGAAATCCACCTGTGGGCGCTCAAACTTCTCAAGACTTCAAATCACTCCTTGATGACTTGGATGGCCTCTTAGGCTCATATAACACCTCTAGATAGGCCTCTTCTTTTGACAGACACCTTGATCCCTTGTTGGAGGCATGCTATGCTATGATGTGCAAATGATTAGACTATGTATATGATGTGACTATGCAAATGAAATGCAATGAAAACATAAACCAGGTGAAATAGGTTGAGCAAATGTTAGGGTGCAACATGCAAGATAATCTGACAAGATACTCCCTTTGATAGCTCTTTGAGGTACGTACTGGATGTCATATTCTGATAACAACATGTGCTAATGGGAAAGTCTTCCAGTTTGAGCAGGCTTTTCAAAAATGTACTTTATTGGATCCATCTTCGAAATTAACAACGTGGTATGACAAATCATGTATTGCCTGAGACGCCTAGCAGCCCATGCTAGCACACATCAAGTTTTCTCCAAGAGAGAATATCTGTTTTCACAATTGGTGAACTTCTTGCTTAGATAGTATATGCCATGTTCCTTTCTTTCAGTCTCATCGTGTTGCCCCAGTACGCAACCCATAGACTTCTTAAGAACGGTAAGATACATGATTAATGGTCTTCCGGGAACAAAGGGAATCAAGATGGGAATCAAGATAGGAGGCTCTTGCAAATAATCCTTGATCTTTTCAAATGCTTGCTGACAAGCGAAATTCCAATCAACAGTACTACCCCTACAGAGCAATTTGAATATTGGTTCACAGGTGGCAGTCAAGTTAGAGATAAACCTGGAGATATAATTCAGATGTCTGAGAAACCCTCTGACTTGTGTTTTAGTCCTCGAAGCAGGCATGTCTTTAATGGCTCGGAATTTATTAGGATCTACTTCGATTCCTCGCTGACTGACGATAAAACCAAGTAGTTTGCCGGATCTGACACCAAAAGTACACTTAGCAGGATTCAGTTTCAACTGGTACTTCCTAAGTCGTTCAAATAGTTTCACCAAGTGATCCAAATGTTCTTCTTCGTTTGGGGATTTGCCAATCATATCATCCACATAAACTTCAATCTCTTTGTGCATTATGTCATGAAAGAGAGTCGTCATGGCGCACTGATAGGTTGCCCCTGCGTTCTTCAAACCGAAGGGCATAACTTTGTAATAGAAGGTTCCCTAAGGAGTAATGAATGTAGTCTTTTCTCGGTCGGCCGAATCCATCTCGATCTGATTGTAACTGGAGAAACCATCCATGAAGGAGAAAACTGCAAAATTGGTTGTATTATCAACAAGTGTATCAATATACGGCAGAGGAAAATCATCTTTTGGACTAGCTTTGTCCAAATCCCTGTAATATACACACATTCTGACTTTACCATCCTTCTTAGGCACTGGTACAATGTTGACAACCCAATCAGGATACTTCGAAACTGCAAGAAAACCTGCATCCAATTGTTTCTTAACCTCATCTCGAATCTTCAAAGACATATCGGGTCTTGTTCTTTGAAGTTTCTGCTTGATGGGCGGACAATCTGGCTTGAGCGGCAACTTGTGAACAACAATATATGTGTCTAAACTGGGCATATCTTTATACGACCATGCAAACACATCGACATATTCCTTCAAAAGCTTTATCAATCTCTGTTTGACCTCAGCCCCAAGTACTGCACAAACCTTGACCTCTTTCTTTTCTTCATCAGTGCCAAGATTAATTAAATCTACCTACTCCTTATGTGGTTGAAGTTCTGTGTACTCGTACTCAACCAATTTTATCAGTTCAACGAGTACTTCAAAATCTTCTTTACCCTCATCTTCGGCTTGATAAATGGGTGAATCCCAATCAGGAGAGACAATAGAGTCATTGAATTCAACAAGGTTTGTAATGTCATTGCATGTTGAAAGGCTTATTTTATTAAATGTTCAAAGAAAATGCAAGAGAAATGAAAATGTATTTTACTTTGTTTTTTGAAAAGATTGCCAATTTCATTTTTTAAAAGGTGAAAACGAAAAAACGCTAGGGAAACAAAGTGGAATGGGAACAAAATGCATTTATTAATAATTGTTTGAAATGAAAGGTGGCTCTACAAAGCGATCTGATAGCCTTGGGCAGAGCTATGGATTTGAAACCACAAATGAAAAATTAAACTACTTTGACAATGGAAAAATAACTGGAATCTCTATAGCCTCCCAGTTTCTCAATGCTGCATCACGCTGAAATACCAAGTTGTTCAGGTCTTCGTCTTCATCATAGTTGCTGATGGCATTAACTTGAAAGCCTCCGCTGAAAAATACTTCTTGAAAAACCTTCTGACGTCCTTTGACAAATGTAGAAGCTTAATCATGAGTTTGTCTGTAACCCAAATCGTAGCGATCAGTCTTGGTCTTAATGTTGATTACCTCTCCCTAACCTTCAGGAATGCCCCTGTCGATCGTTGATCTGGTACTCTTCAAGGATGCAAAAGATGGATTACTCTGGCCTTCCACAATCTCTTCGACTTCCACTAAAACAACATTGGCTATCTCAAGTGCTTGGAAAGAAGTTTCCAAAGCGTCTTCATCAATCTCAATATAACGGAACGAGGATAAGTTACTGACCATCAAATCTTCCTCACCATGTATAATAACTAGCTTGTCTTTGACCACGAACTTTATCTTCTGGTGTAAAGTTTAAGTTACTACCCCAGCGGCGTGGATCCAAGGTCTTCCGAGTAAACAAATATAGTTAGGATTAATGTCCATGACTTGGAAAGTAATATTAAAATCATGTGGGCCAACCAGGATCGGAAGTTCCACTTCTCCAATCACAGATCTGCGAGAACCATCAAAAGCTTTAACAATTAAAGAAGTAGGTTTCACTACTGTTTCTTTATAAGCCAACTTAGAGAGAACTCTCTTGGGTAAGACATTCAAAGAAGAATCGGTATCCACAAGCACCCTTGCTAAGTTATCCTCCTCACACTTTACTGATATGTGCAAGGGACGTTTATGATTCGAACCATCTCTCAATAATTCTTCATTGCTGAAGCTGAGAGTATTACAGGCGGTAATATTGGCGATCACACTGTCGAATTGACCGGCCGTAGTATCCTGAGCAACATGAGCTTGAGTCAGTACTTTTTGCAAAGAAGCTCTATGAGCGGGTGGACTTATTAACAGAGATAAGATAGAGATCTTCGACGGAGTATGATGAAGCTGATCAATAACCTTATAATCACTTTTCTTAATAATCCTCAAGAACTCAACATCTTCGTCGTTGTTAACGGCTTCTTTACCTTTATCTCAGGCTGATACAACAGTATTGGTAGTTGTTTCTTTAGGCGGAGCCTCATTGAAACGGGGAGTGTAAACACGGCCACTGCGAGTCATCCTGCTTGTCCCATCTATGTTAGTCACACTTGCACCATCAGCCTTTACTTCTTCCCTCGGAATGACCTTCCCAGATTCTTTATCAACCATGGTTACATCATACTTCTAGGGTACAACTTTAGGATCACTGAACGGAAATGGAATCGGTTTCTGAATGATTATTGGTTTCAGTTGATCCACTGTTGGAGTAACAGACTTCGAGATATTGAACACCGGTTTGGCAGAGCTTGCCCCTGGAAGATTAAACACGGGCACCCTAACCTTTGGTTCTGGCAAGTTAAAGACAGGTTCAACAACCTCTTCCTTCTTCACCTTGTTCACTACTTGCAGGAAACCATCATTAATCAAATTCTGAATATCCCTCTGATCCACTGAACAACCTTTGGAACAAACATCACAACTAGTACAATTAATATGAGAAACAGATACTAGATCAGCTTCAAACAGTTTTGCATGGAATACCTTGAGCGGAGTCTTGATCTGAGTGACATCAAGAATAAGATTTTCATTAGACGAATCATCAATGGCATTAACTTCCCCATGGTTAAGCAGAGGGTTGTTCTTGACATTTGGTTGAGGTTCATCAAAAGACAAAATCTTTTTCTCAATCAGATCTCTAGCAATGTTCTTCAGAGCATAAGAGTTCTCCAAATCGTGGTCGGGTGCACCCTCATGAAATAAACAATGAGCAGTGGCGTTGTAGTTGGCAGGCATCGGATTGAGAGGTAGTCCCAAAGCTCGGGTAACAATCAGACTTTGGTGCACCAATGAAGGGTACAACTTAGTAAACGTCATGGGAATAGGAGGACAAGGCTTGTATTGTCTCCTGGTCGGGCCACCCTGGCGAGGTGCCTGATTCCTTGGCTGTTGAGCAGCAGGAGCGTTGGGCGCTTGCTGATAGTTAGACGGAACTTGTTGATAAACCAGAGGCTGATAAACAGGAGCCTGCTGAGCTGGTTGATTGAATGTAGGCACAGCAGCAGCCACATACGGTTGTTGAGCATACTGAACCGAGTAACCCTGAGGTTGAGCATACTATGATGGATATTGATACTGTGGGTTTCTTCTTCTACTGGAAGATACATTATTAGTTTCACCCTCCTTCTTCTTCTGAGAGTTGAAGGAAGACTTCTTTGCTTGGTCCCTTGAGCTTGAACTTCCAGAAGCACTTGACATTTTTCCACTCTTCAGAGCCAACTCAACTTTGACACCAACAACAACAATGTCAGCGAAATTTATAGTCACACTACCCACCATCCTGTCATAGAATTCAGGACGAACGATGTCAACAAATCAATCAGCTAGTTCTTTTTCGGTTAGAGGAGGTTCAACTTGTGAAGCAATCTCTCTCTACCTTTGAGGGTACTCCTTAAACGATTCTGAATTCTTCTGCATCATACTCAACAACTGCCTTCTGTCAGGAGCCAAATCCATGTTATACTTATAGTGTTTAATGAAAGCATCGGATAAATCCTGAAAAGACTTGATGCGAGACATGTCTAAAGTCAAATACCATTTTGATGAAGCACCCTTCAAACTGTCTTGGAAACAGTGAATTATCAGTTTATCATTATCCACATGGGCAGCCATCCTACGGTAGTACATTATCAAATGGCTCTTAGGAAAAGTAGTACCCTCATAAAAGTCGAAATTTGGAGTTTTGAATTTCGGTGGAATAACCATACCAGAAACCAAACAGACATCTCTGGCAGCATCACCAAAGATATGGTCACCTTCCATCTTTCTCAATCTCTTATCAATAGTAACAACTTCCTCGCGAAGCCTATCACGTCGTTCATGTCCTTCATCATTATCATCCAGAATTTCATAAACGGGCTCATTAAGATAAGGTTACACCCGAGTGTGAGCATTAGCTGGTGTGAAAGTAGGAACCACCCGAGGAGGCTCGGAAACTAGCGACACAGCTTGTTGAACATTTTGCACAACAGGGATAGCTTGTTGAGCTGATGTAACAATAGGAGGAGGTACGAAACCGTGTGGCAGACCATAAGGAGGCAAATTCTCAATGGTAACATTCGGTGGAGGATCTGCGACCATAGCGGTAATCTCAGAGGCGACAGTATGCTGAGTATCCATCCTTGTATTGATAACCTGGAGCAACTCCATAATCTGTCCTACCCTTCCTCGGAGCTCTCCGAGTTCATTTTTGACGTGATCCAATTCTTGAGCTTGATCTTCCATCCTTTTTGAGCTTGAGCTCTAGTGTTGTATCGATTCAGAGAACTCAGGGTGACGAAACTGGAAGGCGAGAGAATCGAGAATGAGAAACCGGGAGACACGTGCAATGCAAAATATGATGCTAAAAAATGCATAATACGAATGAAATGATTTCATGGAATTCAACTATTTACGAATATCGCGGAATACCAAAGAAATTTTATTTATTAATTTGACAACTGGATTACAAATAATATTCTTAAAAGCAAGTCTTAACAAAAATAGCTAAATAAAATCTAATAAAGTCTTAACGAAGCGTTGTCCACAACTTCAATAAGTAGGCGGAGAGTCGAAAGAAAATAAATCCCCGTAGAGCCTTCTCTTCTTGTAGGAAAGTACCTCTTCATTCTTCTACTGAAGCTGCTTTTGAAGCTCGATATTCTCACTGACGATAACATGACATTTGTTCTTCCATGTTTCCGCTTCGTGTTGTGCTTTCCTTAAAGCGATCTTCAACGTTTCAGCTTCAGGTATGAACACTAACACAGGTTCCCTTCTTGGAGGTAAAGGATCTTGGCGAGGATAAGGCATCTTCAACTTGATTGCTCTTCCTCGGATCCAATGAAGGTATGGTTCCATGGACACGCAATTAGGTTTTCCCAGACTTTCTCGACCTTTCCTATGCAGATGACTCCAAGAAGAAACAATTTGATCTTGTAGTGCTTTGTTGTATTTGAAAAAGATTTTCTCCACATGAACACTTTTAGGTGGTTCCTTCAATGGATATCCTAGCTGGCGGCGAGCGAGAACTGGGTTGTAGCTAATTCCTCCATTAAAACCAAGTAAGGGTACGTTGGCGAAGTCTCCACAGCCATCAATAATCAATATCCCATCATACACACGGTTATACCAATCAATATCTGAATGAGTTAGAGCCATAACCCTTTGTGACCGACGTCCTTTGTTGAGATCCCAGAATGGACCAGACTTAGGCAAGTGCAAAATAAACCACTTGTACAATAGAGGTACACAACATGTAATCATACCTCCACCATGAAAGTTTCGGAGATGCACCGAATGATAGGTGTTACCCAACAAAGTCGGTACTGGATTTCTCTTCATGAAGATCTTGATGGCATTGAGGTCAACAAAACCTTCAGAGCTAGGGAACAATAACACTCCATAGATAAGCAAGGCGGGGATTGCCTCAAAGGTAGGCATACTTAAATGGTCGACATAGTGTTGGGCTTTCTTGATTAAGAAACTTGTAGGTAACCCAAAAGTCTCACCTTTGCGAGCCATATTGTCCTTGATATCAGATACCTTCAGATATATGGATCTAGAAATGTCTTGCTCTTGAGGGTCCTTCTCCAAGAAAGTGAAAGGAGATCCATCCAAAATAGGTAACCCCACTAACTGAGACTATTCCTCCAAGGTAGGCAATAGCTGATAATCTGGGAACATGAAGCAATGATAGTCTGGATCGTAGAACTGTAGTAAAACCGAAAGAAGTCTGTCAATCACTTAAAGCCCTAACAGAGATAATAACCTTCCATACTTGTTTCGGAATCCTTCTTGATCTTGGACTAAAGCTCCTAACTTCCTTAGGTCATCTAATTTAAGACTCTTAAAAGAATATTTCAAAGTATTTTTCCTACTGTAATCCATGGTATCCTGCAATATTCATAAATAAAGTTTGAATTCTATGAAACTTAATGCAATGTGATGCTTTATGGATGCAATGCACACATACAAAGTCCTAGGTTAAAGGTATGTGCAAGGATTTAGGGTCTACCCATCCCCATAAGGTATGTGTTAAGGTTAAGTCGTACCTGCAGAACAAGAGTTCTAAAGCGGTGCCCAAAGTCATCAGTCCATATTTAGGATATTATCAATTTTCCGACCGACTCGATGGTTGATAAAATTCTCAAGAGAACCTATTTTAAGTGTAGTATCACGTAGAAATTTTTTTGGGACTACTCTCTCATAGTCCTTGCACTACATCCTAGATAAGGCTAAAGTGATGTTAAGGTACTACGGTCCCTAATATCATGGACTCCTAGCCGAAAATAGTAAGAGTTTTCATAACTATACTCGTTCAACCGAACTAAATTGCGGAAGGACCTCAATTGAGCGGTGATTCTTAAGTCAACTTGGTCGGGACTCACTCCCTATAAGCCTCATCGAATATATCACCTTCCTATAATAATGTCACTCAAGTCCGGGTGTATAACTTATCTCACAACAAGGATACCCCAAGCAAGGTACAATGATATTATATACAAGCAAACAGATAATAAAGTAAATAGCATATAATAACCAAAGTAGGGGCAACCCTTAAAAGTTAGGAGGTTCCCTAGTGAAGTCGCCATTTTCTGTTGGGGTGAGAATAGGATATCAAATTATTAATTAATTTGAATCGCAAATTTTTTATTCACAACCGATCTTTGATTTATCCGAAGGAAAATGTCAAATGAAAGAAAACCTAATTTTGCATCGTAAACAATGCGGGGAGAGACCTAGGTAAGGAGTTGGTTAAGCTTAGGGAAGGTATTAGCACCCTAAACTTCTGTAGTACTCTACAGGAACCTTTTGTTTAAAGTTTACTATTTACTTTATTATCTGCTTGCGGTATATATACTAAGGGTTAAGAGTGACAAAGGGACCTAAGGGTTAGTCCTAAGTTTACTCGCCAAGATTCGCATCTTGTGCCTACGTATCCGAAGTATGGGATGGAATAAGAGTAATCGTAGTTCCCCTTGAAAGGGAGGTTAGAAATGTCTTGACTGTGGTCAAGGTTTCAATGGGGAATAAGCGTTCATAGGGAAGCGCTTACGTGGAGTGTGGCGACTCCTATTTCTACGTTGAAATTGAATTGAAATTTAAAAGGGTAAACTAGGTGTTCCACGGCAGGAAACCTAATACGGAGTGCGGAGACTCCTTAACCTAATGCTAGGGTAAAAGGTAATTTGGTCCACGGCAGGACGCCTAGTCAATTAGGATTTTGAAATGGTCAAAGGTTAGGGTTATTGACTCGGCGGTCAAACGGCAAGACCTAATCCTTCAGAGGGTTAACGGTAAATAATGCAAATGACAAATTAATACAACGACGATAATTGAAATATGGGGAAATAATGAAAGTAGTAAAAAAAGTGCAAAGCGACGATCACTCGCATAAATTACAACCATAAACGCAAAAATAATGACGAAATAAAAGCGACGATAGCCTCGCATGATTACAAACGAAAAATTGAAATATGAATAAAAAATCAAGGATTAGTAAGCGGAGGTGAATAAGGATCAACTGATGGTCAGACAAAAATTGAAACGGCCAGACTAGGCATTCTTTATCATTTTTGGATTTTTAGTTAAAGAACAACAATTGATTTTAATTTTGAAAAGAAAAGTCAATTTCATTTCTTTTTAAAAAAACCATTGTTAGTAATTATCAAAAATTTATTTCCAATTTAACTTAAAGAATTTGAATTCTAAAAATTGTTTTATTAAAAAAATATATTTTTATTTGGAAGAAAAGGAAATTCCCAAAAAATTTATGATTGCTAATGTGAGTTTTTTTATTAAAACATGGATTTAATTTTTAGATATAAAAAAGGTTCTTTATTTACAAGTTATTAAAAATATTTGTGGCTAATTATAAATTATAAACAAAAATCTATTAACTAGAAATTATTACAAAATATTTTTAAGGATTAAATTGTAAAAAATATTTTTTTGATTAATTAAAGGTAACCATAAATAAATAAAAATAAACAGAAATAGTAAATAATAAAAGGAGGGCATGCGTTGCTGAAGGAACCTATTTAGGGTTTTCAAATTTTCCTCTTCTTCCCCAAACGGCGCCGCTGCCATGGTTGGTGCTTGAGCTTCTCCGTTCCTTTTGCATGGCGTGTTCGCCCGTTTCTTCTTCCAATTCTGTTCGTTCCATCTAGAAAAAAAACAAAGAAACCTGGTTATTGACAACAAATTGCTCACCTTTAGAGGGTTAGAAGCGGTTGAAGTCGATTGTGGTTCACAATTATTATTCCGGCCAGTGATGTTAAGTTGAGGCTGTGGCGGACATCTGGTTGGATTCGTGACAATGATGATGATGAATAAAGAAATCCTCCCTGGGTTTTTGTTCTTTTCGGTGAACTTGATGATGATCCTTTTATGGGTTTTGAATCTGGGTTTGCGCTTTTTACTTGATGATGATGAACCTCTGAGGTTTTTCTGAAAAATCCTTTTTAAAAACCTCCTCCTCTTTTATACTCTTCTGTTCTTGATGTTGTGGGCTTGGATTTCTTGACTCGTTGAGATTTTGTTGATTCATTTGCGTGATTCACGGTTGTTTTTATGGCTTTTTCAGATTTGTGGCTATGACCCTGCGTTTTTGGTTTGACATATTCATTGTGGTTGAAATATTGCATTTTTTCAGGAACTTTGATGGGCCTTGCATTTTGATGACGATCTTGTTATGACTTCTGCGTTTTTGTTGGTGTTGCCCTTTTTGTCACGATAAGCTTGTTTGATTCATCTGTTTGCAAGAATTTTAGGCATTATGTTTATGGTTGTGTTTGGAAAAAGCATTTTCCATGAAAAAGTGCTTTTTCTCAAAATCACTTTTTCTAAAAATCACCTTTTCAGAAAATCACTTTTGAAAGTCACTTTTCCTCTCTCTCTTGAAAAAAGAAAAGACATTGCTTGATTTGCCGAGGTCGAGAAATTGAGTCGGGAGCTGGCTTCGACTTCGTCGTTGTCCTCCCGACGTACCCAATGATGAAATTAAATTGAGGGTATCGAAACCACTTTTCTAACCATTTAAAAATTGCTCTATTGTATCTTTGTTTTGCAGGTTCAGACAAAAAATCGGAATCGACGAATCGGCCTCGAAGGGTAGTTTAGGAATTTAGAATTTAGGAACAAAAATGTAGTTTTAATTTTGCACTTCATTTTCTTTTGTAATTGAATAATAAAATAGAATTGAATAAATAAATTCCACTTTTTCTATTTTCTGATCAAGCTCTTCCATTTTTGAAAATTACCCGACGTAATTCCTCCGATTAATTCCAATGAATATTAACTTGATGGAATTCATCCGACTTAATTTCTTCACATACATTCAACCAACTAAATTTGATTAATTAAATTTAAACGGTTAATCTATTCCAATTAACTTCGTCCAAATAAAATCCTTTGTTTAACCTTAACTGGATAAATCGCTTAATTGAACTGAATCGACTAAATTGCTCCCAGAACAATTAAATTTCCTTAATTAAATTTAATCAATTAAACTCCTCCAATTAAATCAACCTGACTAACTTCCAATGATTCAACCTCGCCTGATTAAAATCCACCTAACCCAGTTCCTTTGATTAAAAATTCAACCAATTTAAAAAGTCAACTGCTTGGATTTATCAAGTGAATTCAGCTAATGAAACTTATCTGGTTAACACGACATTTAACCATTAACCACTGAGCTCAAAAAACCTCTTGTGAGTCAATTTGCATCTGATATTACCGGTGAACAGGCTTTTGAATGGATAAACAGAGAAATTCAGTCGACCGGCAAAACGAACTGCCTTCCCTACCAAAAATTCAAACCACATCTCGACTGCTTTAACTCGGTAAATTGAGTCAGCTCGACTAACAGTCATGACCAAACAACATATGTTCTTTACAACTCCCACATGAACCGAAATTCCATTGTTCCTTTAAAAATCGATCGATGACCAGCAAAAAATAGGAAAATATATATCTGTCAAAATAAATTACTAAGAGCATATTCTCTCGCCGATTTAACCCGAATCCACTTATACTGTCACACATTCAGCTCTAGATGGTTTGGGAACTAGACAACCTTGCTGAAATTCACTTGACGATTAATTCTCGCCTCTAGAATCAATTGCACTGTGTTGTGAGAAACCTGACGTCCAAACTGCTGTAAACTTCAATTCATCCTCAAATAAATCATAGAACTCAGAAATAGAAACCCTAATCACTTGAGGACCCCTGATGACGACTCAAGTTCATGAATTATCTCCAAACTTCCAGTTGATGACCATTTTGTCCTTCATAGTGTAAAGAGCGCACCGTGTGATTTTCCCGGCAAAACCAAACAGACTACACAAACCCTTTAGCGTTCAGATGGGATGTAATGCAACATGAGATGCAATGCGAAATGACTCGACCAGTCTAAGGGAAAAATTTAGGGTATTACACTAGGTTTAACAAAAAGGAAATTGTGAAGGGATTATGATTCATTTGTTAGACCGTGAAGAGAATTGAGGCCAGGGCTCTGAATGAGGGAGATTGGAGGCAAAAGCTTCGAAAGGTTCCCGGAAATATTTGAGAAGGCTTTGATCAACAATTAAGGTATGGGGAGTATTACCTTCATGATTTTCCATGTGTAAATTCAATGTATTTAAGGTCAATTTAAGGGTTTAAGGGTTTTGAGGGTGGATATGAGAAAAAGTGATCTTTGGCCTTCGTGACCTAAATCTATTATTAGGGAATCTAACCGTGGAATTCATTGGGAAAAAGGAAAGTTAGGCCTTCGTGGCCAAAACCTATGATTGTTATTTGTTTGACCCTGAAGGGATAGGAATATTAGATATTGATTAATTCTAATGAGTATGGGTAATTGTAGGGAAATTTGTGATTTAGGGCGTGAATATGATGCGGGATTGGCCTAATGAACTGTAGGTCTTGTTCCTTCATCGCCGTAAGACCTTAGGGATGATTTAGGGTTGTGTTGGGGGCATTGGGGATGTGAATCGTGGGTCTTTTAGGATTATTTTAGGTTCTGATGCGTAGCAGAGTTTGCTGTCATCGCGTTGTTCGCCTAGCAAATAATGCTTCGTACATCAAACGATTGTGTTCTCAGACTCGCTAGCGAAGAATCCTTTGCACAACGAAGAAACTCGCCCCAGACTCGCCTAGAGAACATGCTAGTGAATGTAGCAGAGTTTCGCGAATGCTGATTTTGTGCAGTGACGCCTTGATGTTTGATTATGTGATTTCTTTAACAAATTAACATGAGTATGACCATGAATTCCATGTGATTGATAGGCGATAGTACGAGGATTACCATGAGTATAATTATGAATTAATATATGATAATGTGTGATAATATGATGAATTAATATGAGTATGACTGTGAGTTCTATGTGAATTGTACATGATTATATGATGATTTCTATGATGTATGATGATGATGATTATGACGAGCTATGATGACGTGATGTATGATGATGATTATTATTATGATGAGCTATGATGACATGATGTATGATGATGAACTATGATGTTTGATGATGATGATGATTATGATGAATGATGGTGCACCTATGATGTTATTATGAGGATGATTTGTGACGTGTGCATCATGCATTCATGTTCATCCAGACTTCGGTTCAAGACCTCGATTACTTTGGCTTCAATCCCACCGTGCGGGTGTGAAGTATTTTGATGTGCTTTGGTTCTCTAGTAGAATCGATCCTATTGATGAGGATCTATGGAGGGTTGATGGCCCGGTGTCCATCATGCTGTGATGGTTGGTATCACATGCATTGAGTCTTGTTGCATTTGCATTTATGAGTGATTTGGAATAATTTATGATGTTGTGGCCTTTGAGGCCTATTGATGAATATGATAATGTGGAATATGACTATGGCGTTATTTATATGTTGATTTTCATACATTGATTATTATGAATCGTTTTACTCACTCTGCCTGTTTGAATGTTACCTCCACGTGGGTAACGTGCAGATGACCAGGTTTAGCCGTGGATGCCGTCGAGGATATTTTTGACGTTTTGAGTCGTTAGCCTTTTTGGTTAACTTAGAGGGTCTTACTCTGATATGTAACATCGGGTTGGGGTCTTTTGAGTTAAACTATGTTTTATTGAGTTATTTTGATTATCTTCCTGTATGAGGAAAAACCTTGGTTTATGCCTTTTGAATTCTGCTGTTTTGTGCAGTTCGATGTATTTTAGGAAAACCCGTTGTTTACGGAGCCTTGACCTATTTTGATAATTTGGGAATTGTACACCCTTTTGCGGTGGCTTTTATTGAAGTCAATAATTTACTCTGATATATGTGATAAATATGCCTTTTAATTGTGAGGTAGAAAAGGGTGTTACATTAGTGGTATCAGAGCAGGTCGGTTCGTCCGACCAAGTTATCTAATGTTAATTATTCCCTAGTATGCGACATGTGTGTGAAAACATTGTCGGTACATGTTTGTTTCTAACCTTTGTTTATAGAAGTGGGAATGAAATAAGTGGGGGAGAATCTTGTGCTTCTCTAGGATGCTTCCAGTGTGGAGTGGTGGCTCAGTGTGTCGATGGACACTCTTATAGTTTGGTAAAGATGGTTTATGTCCCATCGTGATTTTTGGCTATTTATTGACAAATAGAGGAACTGATCACCCTTAATATCTTGTTGATAGTGGACGGAGTCATGTGTGAGGGATAAACGTGTCTTGCAAGCTTAGATGGCGTGAGCAGTGAATTGCTTTGAGTTAAGCTAAGTGCTTACAGATTGTTTTGGTGAGCCAGTGCATGATGGTGTTGAGATGTTTACTTTGATGGAAACTTTGAGTGTTAATAAAGTGTGGAAGTTTGTAGTGTGCCAACTATTTGTGATTGTCCAGAGGTTTTTCCTGATGAGATAAGTGATTTACCGCCGGAATGTGAAGTGGAGTTTGTGATCAACTTAGTTCCTGGAACTAGTCTGATATTGAGGGCTCCATATAGTGTGTATGCATTGGGATTGAAAGATTTGAAGAGTCAACTTGAAGATTTGCTTGAGAAGAGATTCATTCGTTCGAGTGTGTCACCATGGAGTGCACCAATTTGGTTAGTTAAGAAGAAAGAAGGTTCTGTGAGGCTTTGTGGGGATTATAGACAAGTGAACCAGGTGACTATCAAGATAAGTGTTCACTTCCAAGGATGGATAATTTGATGGATCAATTGGTTATTGCAAGTACGTCCAGTAAGATAGATTTGGGATCTGGGTATCATCAGATTCGTGTGAAGGCTGAAGATATTCAGGAGACTGCTTTTAAAGCAAGGTATGGACATTGTGAGTAATTCGTGATGCCATTTGGTGTGAAAATTGTGTTATCACTGTTGAAAGAGAAGCAGTTGTGTGCAAAATTGTCAAAGTGTGAGTTTTGGTTGAAGGAAGTGAGTTTCCATGGTCTTGTGATCTTGAGTAGAGTTATTGTGGTTGACATGTCGAAGGTTGAAGCTGTATCGCAATGGGAAGCTCAAAAACCTGTTTCTGAGATTAGAAGTTTTCTTGGGTTGGTAGATTATTATCTAAAATTCATTGAAGGATTTTTCCAAGTTATCTTTGCCATTGATGTAGTGGACTAGGAAGGAATCAAGCTTTTGTTTTGGATGCAAAGTGTGAAGAAAGTTTCAAGAGCTTTTGAGAAAGCTGACAACAGCTCATGTTTTGGATTTTTCCGAATCCAACAGAACAATTATCGTATATTGTGAAGCTTCGTTGATGGGATTGGGAGGTGTGTTAATGAAACATCAGAAATTTTTAGCTTATGCTTCAAGACAACTTAAAGTGCATAAGAAGAGATTATCTGACGCAAGATTTAGAGTTAGTTGTTGTTGTGTTTGTGTCGAAGCTTTAGAGGCGTCATTTGTTTGGTTCGAGATTTGAGGTGTTTAGTGATCATAAGAGTTTGAAGTATTTCTTTGATAAAAAAGAATTGAATGTGAGGCAGAGGAGATGATTGGGACTTTTGAAGGATTATGGTTTTGGTTTGAGTTATCATTCGGGTAAAGCAAACATTGTAGCTGATGCATTGATTTGGAAACCTTTGCATATACCGATGATGATGGTAAAATAGTTAGAACTGATTGAGAAATTTCATGATATGAGTTTGGTTTATGAAGAGAATTCTTATGGAGTTAAGCTTGGTATGTTGAAGCTTACTAGTGGTATTCTTGATGAGATTCGTGAAGGTCAAAAAATATGATTTGAGTTGGTAGATCAGTTGAATTCGATGAATCAAAGTCGAAGAGCTAATTTTCGGATTAATGAAAAGGGTGTCATGAGATGTCGTGATAGAGTTTGTGTTCCAGATATTGTTGAGTTGAAAAAGAGTATCCTTGAAGAAGGACATTGAAGTAGATTGAGTATCCATACCCGTGCTACGAAGAGGTAATAGGAGTTGAGGAAAATGTTGGTGGCCAGGGATGAAGAAATAAGTGGTTGAGTTTCTATATGATGGTTAGACTTGTCAGAAGTCGAAGATTGAACATCAGAGACTGTTGGGTTTGATGCAACCGTTAAATATTCCAGAGTGCAAATAGGATAGTACTTCCATGGATTTTGTGTTGGGTTTGCCGAAGACTTTGAAGGGATATGATTCGATTTGGGTGATTATTGATAAATTGACCAGATCAACTCATTTCTTACCAGTGAGGATTAATCATTCTATGTTGAAGCTAGATGAGATGTATATTGAGGAAGTTGTGAAGTTGTATAAGATACCGTCGAGTATTGTGTCTGATAGAGATCTGAGATCATCATTGAGGTTTTGGGTACCATGTTGAGATGGAGTTTTGCTTAACGTCCGTAGACGTATGGACAGATAGAGAGAATTATCCAGTCTTTAGAGGATTTGTTGAGAGCTTGCCTATGGGATCAAGGTGGATCGTGGGATAGTCATTTGTCGTTAATTGAGTTTACCTATAACAATAGTTATCATTCTAGTATTAGAATGGCACCGTATGAGGCTTTGTATGGTAGGAGGTGTAGGACTCCTTTGTGTTGGTATGAATCAGGCGAGAGTGTTGTACTCGGACCTGAGATTATGCAAGAGACAACTGAAAAGATCCAAATGATCCAAGAAAAGATGAAAACGTCGCAGAGTCGTCAGAAGAGTTACCATGATAAGAGGAGGGAAGCACTTGAATTCCAAGAGGGATATCACGTGTTTTGAGAGTTACGCTGGTAACTGGGGTTGGTCGAGCTTTGAAGTCTCGAAAGCTCACATCGCGTTTTGTTGATCCGTATCAGAGTGGCGCAGTGGAAGCGTGGGAGAAGTAACATGTCAGACTATTTTACCGCTGTCGCTTGTGAAATTTCATGATGTGTTTCATGTGTCTAAGTTGAGAAAGTACATTCCAGATCTATCGCATGTGATTCAGATGGATGATGTACAAGTGGGAGATGATCTGACTGTTGACGCATTGCCTGTTCGAATTGATGAACGAGAAGTGAAGCATCTTCGAGGTAAAGAGATTTCAGTGGTAAAGGTAGTTTTGGGAGGACCAGTTGGAGAAGGTTGGACTTGGGAGCGTGTGGTTCAGATGTGGGAGTCATATCCGACTCTGTTTCCTTGAGGTAATTTTCGAGGGAGAAATTCTTTTAAGTGGGGGAGAGTTGTAACATCTCAAATTTTATTAGAATATTTATTTAAGTTATTTAAATAAGAATATTCGTATTTTGGTGATTTCAGTGGTTTTATGGAATATTGGAGTTTAATGGAATTTGGGTTATTTATTTCCGCTGTTTTGTGCAGTTTGATGTATTTTGGGAAAATCTGTTGTTTACGGAGCCTTGACCTATTTTGATGATTTGAGAAATGTACGTCCTTTTGTGGTGGCTTTTATTGAATTTAATAATTTTCTCTGATATATGTGATAAATGTGTCTTTTAATTGTGGGGTAGAAAAGGGTGTTACAATACACATTTGTAAGAGATGAATGCATGGCTTAGACAAGGTGATACCGTCTAAAATACACAAGTACTAATTATCCTAGTTTTGACATCATTAAAACATAGTACAAAAGGAACCTTGCCCTCATAGTATGGTGCTAAATGTTTAGTCACTAAGAATGAAGATTCTTGGCTATGGTATAGACATTTAGGACACATAAATTTTCACTTAATAAATATATAGCATCCAAGAATCTAGTAGTTGGTCGACCTAATATAAAATTTTCTAAAGTTAAACTTTTTTATACTTGACAATTGGGTAAGCAAACGAGAGAGTCTTTTAAATCGAAAAACATTGTTTCAACTTTAAAACTTATCGAAATTCTCCATGTATATTTATTTGGCCCTTCAAGGATAATAATTCTAGGTGGTAACAAATATGGGTTTGTTATTGTAGACGACGATTCTAGATTTACTTGGACATTCTTCTTAGTCCATAAGAAAGAGACCTTTAAAGCTTTAGTTAAGTTTGCTATGCTTGTCCAAAATCTTTATAATTTTAAAATTGTCACTCTATGTAGTGATCATGGTGGTGAGTTTGTAAACCATCCATTTTTTAAAAACTTCTGTAACAAAAATGGGATTACTCCTAAGTTCTCATGTCTAAGAACTCACAACAAAATGGTGTTGTTGAGTGTTAAAACCATGTTTTAGAAGAATTGGTTCAGACACCCTATGAGTTATTTAAAGGCACGAAACCTAATATTTTTTATTTTCACATTTTCGGTTTCAAATGCTTTATTTTAAGTAATGGAAAGGATAATCTTTAAAATTTTGATTCAAAGCCTGATGAGGATATTTATCTAAGGTACTCGTCATTGAGTAAACAATATAAGGTTTACAATCATAGAAAGTCATTTGTATAAAACTTTGTTCATGTTTTTTTTTATGAGACAAAACCCCAAAAGTCGGGGAAAGGTAGTTGTTTTGATGCTTCAAGTATAATAATGGAAATATTGATCAACAACGACACTCCTTTAGAGGATCCTCCTCTTATAGAAGAGGGCATCATTGAAGACAATGAGGGAAGCTAATAAGAGGAAGAAAAACAAGATACCTCAACTTAGCTACTTCGAGATTGAATTAATGTGAAAGGTCTTTCGTTAAATCAGATACTTCGTGATACCAAGAAAGGTATAAGAACAAGATCTCAGGTTAAGAATTTTTGTAAGTATTCTTGTTACACTATTCAAACAAGTGGAATGATATATAAGAAAAATTGGATATATATATATATATATATATATATATATATATATATATATATATATATATATATATATATATATATATATATATATATATATATATATATATATATATATATATATATATATATATATATATATATATATATATATATATATATATATATATATATATATATATATATATATATAACTTCTAGTAACATTGAAATTTTATATATATATATATATATATATATATATATATATATATATATATATATATATATATATATATATATATATATATATATATATATATATATATATATATATATATATATATATATATATATATATATATATATATATATATATATATATATATATATATATATATATATATATATATATATATATATATATATATATATATATAACTTCTAGTAACATTGAAATTTTAGAACTTCTAGTACTTTTATAAACATTTAAGTTTTTAATCTAGATATGTTAAATAAAGATGAAGTAAACAAAACATGTGAAAGATAGTAAAAAAAAAAAGTTTAAATATACATTATCTTTTAAAATGTGAGCGAATTTCGGTTTATCTCCTATAAAAAAAAATTATTATTTATTATAATTTTTAAATTTGAATTATTTGATCTATTTAGTGAGGTGGTAACTATGAAATCTTCATAGTTGCTGATTTAGCAGGTCATGGAGTTATTTATTTAATATTTTTTAAGAATTCACACAGATTTTATATTTTTATATACTTTTTAGTTTTTTTTTTTTAAAAAGAAATTGAGAGAATTTCTTAATTCTTCTGCTAATCTCTTCGCATGTTCATACATTAAAAAGCACTTGGCAAAATAATATAGACCAAAAATTTGTAACAAAATTAAAATAAAGGTAATTATACAAAGTAAGAATGTTATTAAGAAAATAAATGATGTTGACAACAAATATTAAAAAATACGTACATAATATTAAGAGAAAATTTATCAAAATATTTGACTAAAGATAATTATTTAAAGAATCAGTGATTAAGAAAATGTATAAATTAAAACGCATAAATTTAAAATGAATGATAAAAATTAATTTAAAAGTACAAGTTTAAAATAAAATATATAAATGTGTATAAATTTAAAATAAATAAATAGCAATATTCATACACTTAAAAAAATAATAACAATTACTATACTTAAACTTTTTTTAACAAATTCGAAAAATTTAAATAAATGAAGATGATGACTACCGTTCACCCTTTTCGCCCCAACCGTATACTATTATTTTATGTGTTTTTGGTTATTTGATTGAATGTTTGAATAAGAAGAGTGACGAGATGAGGAAAATATATTTGAACAAAAAAGAGAGCTTTTTAATTAAAAAAACACTATTCTTTTTCACAATGCTTTTAAGAAACGTATTTTGTAAAAGATGTTGACATTTTTAAAATCATTTTATTGAAGTGCCATTAACATAGACAATTTCCTTTTTAATGTTTTTAATATATTTATCATGTTTTTATACAAAAAGATGTAAAATTTCTTCATGTATTTTTAAAAAGTATTATTCTTTAAATCTCAACAATCTTTTTTAAAACAATTTTCTTTTCTCGTGTTTTTTTTTAAGTGCTTTAATATAAAAACTTTTTTAAATTAAAATTATAAAAGTTTAAATCTGTTAAGATATAATATAATTCAAGTTGTGTGATTCAAGTTTAAAGTCAATTAGGGTTTAAGATTTGTTATTTAGTTTGTTATATTTGTTACTTAGTAGTCAAGTAATTTAGGTGCATATAAATAGATACTTTGTAGTTTATTTTATAACACACTTATTGAATAATATCAATTTTTATTTTTATTCTCTCTCATTCTTTCTTTCCTCACTAAAAGTTAGGGGTGAGCAGAACCCAACCCAATATAGGTGGGATGGGTTCGGGTTGACCATCGGGTTACCCAACCCGTCCTAATATTATGAATGAACATGTGATACTATTTATTTATTTATTTAATTTATTGATATATTTAGATTATTCCAAATTTTCAATAGACTTTTCCACTTTTCACCTCATAATTTAATATATGCACTAAGTAAATACTAAGTACACATCTGTTCTCTTACATCATGTTTTTTATTTTACATCTTCTTACTATGTTTTAGGGAAAAAAAAGGTGATGACATATTATCGGGATTTTTACGGGTTTAGGTACGGACGGGTTAGGGTCATTAAAATAACCCGATCAAAATTTAGGACAGGGTTAGGGTTAGTCATAACCCATCCCGACCCGTCTCTTGCTCACCCCTACTAAAAGTGATTCATGCACTAACAAATTGATATCTAGAGTTCTGGTTAGATTCTTGATCGTTTTTTCAAGAATCAAATGTCGATGATCGTGTTTTCGGGATCGTGGACTATTATGTGTTTGTTGCAAAGATGAATGGCACCAACGACATTCTAAATTCTCTTCCAATTCTAGACGACAAGAATTGGATCAGATGGAGAAAACATATGCAATCTCTGTTTGGATTTCATGAAACCCTAGAAGTGGTTACTAATGGCATCCCTGAGTTTTCTGAGAATGCAATTGCTGCTCACAGAGCTGCGTACAAGGAGGCAAAGAAGAAAGATTTCAAGGTTGCGTATTGCATTCAATCGACGGTAGATTCAACGAATTCCAGCAAGATCTCTCATGTTAAATCAACGAAGGAGGCATGAGATATTATTGTCAAGTAGTATGAAAGAGGTGAGAAAGTCCAAGTCATCGAATTTCAGAGTTTGCGATGGAAGTATGAATTACTGCATATGGAAGAAGATGAAAAGATTGCAGACTACATGTCGAAGGTGCAGAATCTCGTCCATCTCATGAAGGGTTGTGGTGAAACCCTAACTGATAAGATGGTAGGTGAGAAGGTGATGCATATGTTGACCTCCCACTTTGATCATGTTACCGTGGCTATTCAAGAATTCGAAAAACTTGAAACCCTGAAACTGGAATATTTGGTCGGTTCGTTGGATACAAGCACTACAGGCTCAGGCTTGGAAGAAGCATGGCGGTTCCAAAAAATTCAAAGGCAAAGGAGACAAGACTCAGAGTAAGAAGTCTTAGTCGAACCTCAAAAGCATAAGGTCAATGATAAGGCTTCTGAATCCTCGAAAGAGGAGAAGGAAACTCCTATCAGAAAGAAAAAAAAGGTGTACATTGCTATAACTATGAAAAATGGGGTTAGTTGGCCAAGCATTGTTGGTAAAATAAAGACAAGGGATCGACAAAAGGAAAGGAGGAAGGAGCAAACCTAGCACGCCAAAATTAAGATGATTTTGAAGATATGATGGTTATGGTTGCAGTTGCAGATGATCATGTCGAATCCAAGGTCTGGTTCCTCGACTTGGGATGCTCGAATCATATGAATGGTCGAAAAATGTGGTTAGCATATTTTGACTCGTCGAAGAAGAGCAAGGTTAAACTTGCTAACAATAGCTCGTTGCAAGCAGAAGGTACTGGCGACATAGTTATTCAAAGGAGAAGTGGTGGAAAATATATGATCAAAGATGTACTCTATGCACCTGAAATGAAGTGCAATCTGTTAAGTGTTGGACAACTGGTCAAAAAATATTTCTCAATGATCATGAAATATAGAGCCTTGGAACAGTTCGACACTAAGAATAATTTGGTCTTGAAATCTCCTTTGTCTAAAAATTATTGTCGACCACAAGAATAGTTGGTTGTGGCATTTGAGGTTTGGACATTTGAACTTTCAATCACTCAATCAAATGATTATTCAAGATATGGTAATTGTTATACCAAGTCTTGAGATGCCTGACAAACTCTGTAAAGGTTTCTTAGTAGTAAAGAAATCCAGAAAGTCTTTTGTTTCAACTATGCTAATGAGATCCTCTTACATACTCGAAGTTGTACATTTAGATGTATGTGGCCCTTTTGAGGATCATATCATTGGTGGAAATAAGTATTTTGTTTTGTTTTTAGATGAGTTTAGTCGAAATCTGTAGATATATGTGATCAAGAGAATGCACGAAATATTTGAAATCTTTAAGAGATTCAAGATGGTTGTCAAAAACCAAAGTGAGAAGAAGATTAAAGCTCTACGTACAAATGGAGGTGGCGAATACACTTCCAAGATGTTTGAAGAGTTTTGTACAGAGCATGATGTCGATCATGAGGTGATTTCTTCTTACGCGCCTCAACATAATGGAATAGCAGAAAGAAGAAACAAAGTCATATTGGACATATCGAGATGCACGCTGAAGTAGAAGAATTTTCCAAAATCCTTATGGGGTGAAGTTGTTTCCACTAGAGTCTATATTCTGAACAGGTTCCCTACCAAAAAGCTAAAGAAAAAGGTTCCTGAAGAAGTTTGAAGTGGCAAATGCCCATCAGTGATTCACCTGAAGGTGTTTGGCTTTATGTGTTACAAGTATAATCATGATGCTAGAAGAAGGAAACTTGATGACAAGAGTGAACTGATGATTCTGGTAGGATATAAAAAAAATAGTGCATATAGGTTGTTCAATCCAATTAATCATAAGATCATGATGAGTCGAGATATTATGATTGATGAAAATTCTGCCTGGGATTAGAATTCTAGTTATGCAATCAACGAGCGTTTGATGAGCTATGATTTCGACGGAGCAAGTAATGATATCGAAGTTGAAGATATTATCAATATTCTAATCAAAGTTGAAGTAGTTGCCCGACATGCCCGACACAATAGAATTTGAAGATGGTGTAGCTATTACTATTCAAAGACCTCAAAGAACTAGAGCTCGCCCAACAAGACTTCAATACTATGAAATGACTAGTGATGATGAAGTCACACCAGATGGAGAATTAATTTATTTTTCTTTACTTGCAAGTGTTGAACCAATCAAATATAGTGAAACCTTAAACGATAAATAGTGGAATTCAGTTATGGTTGAAGAGTTACAAGAAGTCGAAAAAAATAACACATGGGAGTTTATCGAATTACCAACATATACAAAGGCTATCAAAGGGAAGCGGGTGTTCAAGTTGAAGCACAATGTTGATGGGTTGATAGAAAGACATAAGGTGAGATTGGTCGCTAGAGGGTTTCTTCATAGAGTAGGAGTCAACTTCTCTGAAGTATACGCACCAGTAGTAAGATTGGTGAATGTTCGACTAGTAGTAGCCATGACATGCAATCAAAGCTGGATGACATTTCACTTAGATGTGAAATCAACATTTTTGAATGGTCCTCTATATAAAGAGGTATATATCACACAATCTCCTAGGTTTGTGATTCAGAAGGAAGCAAGGAAAATATACAAGTTGCACAAAGTGCTATATGGTCTCAAGAAAACACCTAGGGCATTGAACTAAAAGACCGACTCATACTTGGTTAAATTGGGATTTTCCAAATGCAAATCTCAATATGGTGTCTATGTTCAGACTGTGGCACAAGATATAACAATCATCTGCTTATATGTCAATAACTTGTTAGTAACTGGAAATAGCTTAGAGAACTTGTCGAAGTTCAAAGAGCTGATGAAGAAGGAATTTGAAATGTCGAAACTAGGAAAGTTGTCATACTTCCTAGGCATGGAATTTCAAATGTCGAAGCAAGGTATGGTGCTACATCAAAGAAAGTATGTCAAAGAGACACTCAAGAAATTCAGGATGGATGATTTGAATCTTGCATCTTCGACTATTGAACCAAATTTGAAGTTGGAGAAGCATAGAGAAGAAGACAAAGTCGATGCAAATCTGTTCATACAAATTGTCAGATCTCTGAGATATGTGTGCAATAGTCGACCTGATATAGGTTCCTCAGTCAGATTAGTGAGTATATATATGAGTGAACCAATGGTGTCACACATGAAGGTTTCAAGAAGAATCCTGAGATACTTAAAAGGATCAATAAACTATGAAATTCTATTTTGACGAGACTCTAAAAGAAAAGAAGCTATGGTTATTTGTAATTCAGATGTTAATTGATGAAGAGATAAGAAAGATCGAAGAATCACAACTGGTTATTTCTTTTAAGTATTTGGTGCCCCAATCTCATGGTGTTCGAGAAACTAACCTATGGTGGCTTTACCATCGTGTGAGGCTGAATATATAGCATGATCCTATGTTGCATGTCAAACAATTTGAATTAGATTTGTGCTTGAAGAAATGGAGGTCAAAGTGAAGAAACCTCTGGTGTTGCAGATCGACAACAAGTCAACCATAAATCTTGCGAAGAGTCCAGTTTTACATGGAAGGAGTAAGCACATCGAAGCTAAATTTCACTTCTTAAGGGAGAGTGTAAATCGAGGTGAACTTGAAGTAAGACATTTCTCAATTGAAGCACGGTTGGCCGACATTTTCACCAAAAGATTGAAGATTGACAAACTCATGAATTTGAGAAAAAAATTAGGAATAGTTCAGATCGACTATGATTAGCGTATGTTCGACAACTTGGATTATGGGGGGTATGTTGAGATATAATATAATCCAAGTTGTGTGACTCAAACCCAAAGTTAATTAGGGTTTAGGATTTATTATTTAGTTGAATATATTTGTTACTATTTATTGATTAGTAGTCAAGTCACTTAGGTGTATATAAATAAATACTTTATAATTCAGTTTTGTAACACAATCATTTAATAATATCAATCATTATTTTAATTATCTCTTATTTTTGTTCTCTTCACTAAAAAAATGTCTTATGCACTACCAAAATTTAGAGTGGTGGTTATTTAAAGTTGGGTTTTATATTCTAAAATATATATAATTAATTATAAAATATTTAAAGTTAATTATCAATGAAAATTATAAAGATAGGAAAATTGATTTCTTATCGTCGGGCATGATTTTTTTTCTTCGAAAAGAGGTACTTTAAATTTTATTACTATCATAAAAAAAATTATTTATTTAAAAATAGATTAAAATACAACAAATATTTAATTTCAAATGGAATAGATTTATACTTTCCTTCTTAATTTTAAAACACATAAAACTCCAATTAATTTTGGTTCACTCAAAGTCAACTAGTAGTGCCAAAAAAATAATGTCAAAAGCTGGAGTAGCAAGGAAAATAGGAAAAGATTTCTTGTAGGAGCTTCAACCAGAAATCAAGTTTTAAATTTTACTTCTCATTTTGACTTTATAGAATATAAAGATCCTTGATCGCTAAAATAGGTTAAAGTTGACATAAAATCACTTAAATGTTCATAATGCAAAACACAAAAAGAAGCAAGAACGTGAATGTCTGACTATTGATATAGGTTAGGCAGACTAAGTTAATATACATGTAGTTTTGGCCTAAATTTGAAGTAATTGACTATTTAGGAGTAATAACTACTCAAAAATTGTGGTCTACATATTGGTGCCTTTTCGTCCACGAAACACGAAAGTGGCTCATTAATTAATCGAGAATAAAAAAGACAAGAATTAAGTATAAATGAACCATATAGTTAGCAATTTATTACATGGATTAATTGTGGATGTGTTATATTAAATTTTGAAGTTTTCAATTTCGAGGTGAATCGAGCAAGTTCAAAAGAAATTTGTATAAACTAGACAAAATATTAAAAGTATTTCCAAAGGGTTTGTTTGAGTAGGATTTACAATTCAACTTTGAACATTTGATTTAAAGATTAGGTTGTCCTCGAGAGTCGATGATCACGAATCAACATGAGTTGAAATTCATAAACCAAATAAATAATTTTACATTCAAATAACTACCAAACGAGAGAGAATTATAGTTTACGGTAATATACAACAAATAAGAATATGACATGTGTCATACATGCATGCAATCCAATAAATAGCCCTTATAGTTTTTTTTTATTATTTTTATTTCCACATTTATATACATGTCTTTATTTATGTTCATGTTATCTATTTCTTTATGACATGTTTTTATTTCTCCATTTATATTTCATAACTCAAACCCTAGTTACTAACATAATATTTATGTTATAATATTCATGTTCGATAATATGTAATGGATTTTTTTTGGCTATAATTATGATAAAAGCAAACGAGTGTAATTAATTAGAGCGCTAAACAAGCAATTAGAGCAATGAAAAAATCCTTAAAAATGCAAGATTGATTATAATTTCTTCTTATGACACTCCATTTTCAGGCTGTGAGTTTGATAGCTAGAACGATATCATTGACATTTATTCGCTCTCCTTTGAAGATTAGACTATCCCCCTTAGACCAGATGTTCCAAACCGTAGACCACCAAAAAAATGCCTTCATAGTCCTCATTCACCTTCTTAGAGAGCTCCTCTTTAAATTGCTTCAAGAAACCCTAAATAGATTGATCCTCTTCCAAAGGGATATCTAATCCAATCCAGTTTCCCACCCCTTTCTAAATGTTTCTTGAAATCTGACAGTGGAACATAATATGTTGAATAGTTTCCTCCTCTAAGAAACAAATAACCACTACGCCAGAAATCACTTTTAGCAGCGCATAGAAAGACAGCGCTTTATACAAAAGCGCTGCTAAAGGGCCAGTAAAAAAAAAAGAAAAAAAGCGCCTACCAAAGACAGCGCTTTTAAAAAAGCGCTGCTAAATGGTGGGCCTAAGAAAGCGATTTTAAAAAGTGCTGCTAAAGGGGGGGGCCTAAGAAAGCGCTTTTCAAAAGCGCTGCTAAATGGGGACCCTTAGAAAGCGCTTTTTATATAAAGCGCTGCTATATGGAATTGATAAGGAACCCTATGAAAGCGCTTTTAAAAGCGCTGCTAAAGGCCTTTAAAAGCGCTGCTATAGGTATTCATATTATAATTTTAAAATACCCTCCAGAATTTTAATAGAATCAGAACAGTCACGCAACACATTTCTTCTTTCTCTGGCGAACGAAAACGAACGAACGAACCACTGTTCATCGTCCGACCATCAACTTCTTCCGTCCGATCATCCTTCCGACCATCACCGACCGTTCACCCTCCGTTTTTGAGTTCATCCATCCGTCTGCATTGCCGGTCCACCATTGTTACGATACGTGAAGCTTTACTCTGCTTTTCTTGTTTTTTTTATCTTTTCACCATTGTTGTTCTGATGATATAGATGGTTTTATATAGATGGTATTTGAACATAGTAGATGGTTTTATATTGTTGCTGTGGTTGTTTTTATTGAAGGTTTTGTGTTATTTGAGTTATTGAAGGTTTAGTGTAAAATATGATATTAAAGGTTTTGTGTTATTTGTTGTTGTTGTTGTTCTGATGGTTTTTGTTGTTGTTGTTGTTGTTGTGTTAATATGATATATGAGATATATATGATATTGTTGTTGTTGTTGATGTAAAATATGAGATATTTGAGTTTTTTTTGTTGTTGTTGTTGTTGTGTTATTTGTTGTTGTTGTTGTTGTTCTGATTGTTTTTGTTGTTGTTGATATATATATATATATATATATATATATATATATATATATATATATATATATATATATATATATATATATATATATATATATATATATATATATATATATATATATATATATATATATATATATATATATATATATATATATATATATATATATATATATATATATATATATATATATATATATATATATATATATATATATATATATAGTTTAATATATGATATTTGATATATGATATTTGATGTTTTTAGTGTTGTTGATATATGATATTTGATATAGATCGTGGTTGTTGTTGTTTAATATGATATTTGTTGTTGTTGTTGATGTAAAATATGAGATATATATATTTGATATATATTGTTGTTGTTGTTGTTGTTGTTTAATATGATATTTGATGTTGTTGTTGATGTAAAATATGAGATATATATATTTGATATATATTGTTGTTGTTGTTGTTTAATATGATATTTGTTGTTGTTGTTGATGTAAAATATGATATATATATATATATATATATATATATATATATATATATATATATATATATATATATATATATATATATATATATATATATATATATATATATATATATATATATATATATATATATATATATATATATATATATATATATTGTTGTTGTTGTTGTTTAATATGATATTTGTTGTTGTTGTTGATGTAAAATATGAGATATATATATATATTTGATATATATTGTTGTTGTTGTTGTTTAATATGATATTTGTTGTTGTTGTTGATATGAAATATGAGATATAGTGTATATTTGATATAGATTGTTGTTGTTGTTGTTGTTTAATATGATATTTGTTGTTGTTGTTGATTATAAATATGAGATATAGTTTATATTTGATATAGATGGTTTGTTGTTGTTGTTTAATATGACATTTGTTGTTATTGTTGTTGATATTTGTTGTTGTTGTTGTTATTCTGAATTACAGGTATATTATGGCCAGCAACGAGGAAACATCACATGATGGAAAAGAAACACCCAAAGACGTTGAATGCGAAATTAAAAGAGGCATAACGATAATGAAAAGAATCATCCGTGCGAGAGATAGAGGTGTAAAGTACGATGTCCATTGGAATGAAAGAGATCAGTTGGTTGAGCCTAATGGTGCGCTGCTGACAAGTTATATTGGAGCAGTTGTACGTTCGCAAGTTCCGATTACTTGCGATAACTGGAGAATTCCTGCATTAGAAGCGGCTAAGGATAAAATTTGGACCGAGATTCAAGTATGAGATTTGATTATTTTTAATTATGTTGACAGTTACATCTTTAAATTAATTATACTAACATGTTATATGTATGTGTATTTGTTTGCAGAGATCTTTTAATATTGAGGATTCTAGGAGAAAATATTGTATTCAGTTGGCCGGAAAACGCTTGAGGGGATTTAGAGCGTTTTTAACCAACAAATATCTTAAAGATTCTGATGGCAACTTTGTAGAGTCGAAGCGTCCAGCGAAGTACGCTGATTTGATTTCGGATGCAGAATGGGAGACATTTGTTGCGAAGCGAAGAACCAAAGAATTTGAAGTAAGTACAACTTATCATGAACAATGTATAGTATATATACCTATTCCACAAATAAACTGATATGACTTAAACTTGTTTTTTCAGGTTAAGAGTGGCGTAAATCGGGAACGAGCATCAAACCCTGCGTATCCATATAGAAAGGGGCGTTTGGGATATGCACGCTTAGAACAAAAATTAGTAAGTGCATATATATGCTTTAATATGATCTATTTACAAAAAATAGTAAGTATACATAATAGGATATAATGCTTTATTGTTCGTCTTAATGCGTAGTTGGAAGAGGAGAAAAGTGATGCGACATCTCTTCCGGACCATGTCGTATGGAAGGCTGCCCGGGTGGGAAGAGATGGAGCCGTCCAAGAAGAAGTTCAACAAGTGTTTGAACAATGTGTAAGTACAACATTAGTTTTTGAACAAAGTGTTTGAACAAAGTGTATAAAATATTTAAATATCCTTTTATCTATATTTCAGGAGTCCCTATCCCAGACTATAACTCCTGCTGAAGACGATGATTGCAGGAGTTTATTGAGTCGGGTGTTGAATATTCCTGAGTACTCTGGGCGTGTGAGGGGCAAGGGATTTGGTGTCACTCCATCCAAACTGTATAAGCAGCCAAGGAAAAAAATCCAACCAATAAAGAAGTGATGGCTACTTTGGAGGAAATGAAAGCTCAAATTCGTGAATTACAGAAGGATAAGGAGAGATACATGTCCGAAAGGCGCGCTCCAGAGGCCGGTAAAGCTACTAGTGACAAAGATAGTATCGGTTGTCCGCAGAAGCTTTCAGAGGTAATTGTATATATTACATTGAAATTAATTTAGCACATTTTTCTTAATTGACACATTAACTGATCATTATTTGTTTAGGGCATTTCACCTTGTCGACTATATTTATCGTCGCCGACTTATCGCATGGTTGGCAAGGGAAAGGTGCATAACACCCTGGGAGACTTACTTCACCATAAACCCCTCCCTGCTGGATTTTTGAAAGTATCTGTTGATATTGCATTAGAGGGGGGGGGCGTTGTTGCCTATGCCAGACGATGTATCAGACGCAACAGTGGTGGGAGACGCGATAGGAGCTTATGTAGCATGGCCGGCGAATCTCATTTTCATGGATGATGAGGTAGGTTGAACCTTGTAATATTCCAATGTTTTATTACCCATACATGAAAGTTATTCTGACATTTACACTTTCTTATTGACATGATGATCTTAGACTCCCACAAAATCCAAAACAAAAGATGATAAAATTATTGTGCGGGATACCGATTCAACTGCATCAAAGTTACAGGTACTAGTACTACAGTTTAAGTGATTATTTTATTATAAATTATTTACTGAACTTATATATGACTTTTAGGTTCTTGATCAGCAGTCGCAACAAGTCAGCAAGGGAAACATGCCTGAAACTTCCAAGGTGCCCAAAAAAAAGGTCGAGACAAAAAGAGCATTTGTTCCTCAATTTAGGTCGTGCCTTCAAACATATGTAGGGACAACAGACGTGCCTGAGGGCGGCATCCGTCTAATACATATGGATCCAGGTATTTTCGGTTTTGAATATTCCGAAACACTTGCTAAGGAGGATTTCGACCAGGTTTTCAAACATTTAGAATTGGGCGTCGGTGTTATGCATTCCTACATCAGGTACTTCGATCCATTTTAATTAGATAATTGAACATTTTAAAATTCGCTCGTTTAACTGAATAATCTAATGTTGATTATATTTTTTTTAGGCGCTTGTATGACAAGTTGTTGGTCCCCGCTGATTTGACTTCAGTATTCGCATTCTTATCTGCTAGCAGTGTCAACTCACAGACAATAGACCAGACACCAGAAGCAGTCAAAGAGTACACAGTCCAGAGATTTATGGGTGCGAATACGGAGAAGTTGTTTATGTTGCCATATAATACTGGCCATGGGTTAGTTTTTATTCTAAATTCATTTATTATAATTGTTCGATTTTTGCCATATTATATAACATTTCCGTCTAAACTGTTGTCTTATTTTATAGTGGTCACTGGTTGTTGGTCGCAATTAATCCGATTAAAGAAATAGTGTATTATATAGATTCATTGGATGGCGATACAAACAAATATGAAAATCTGAAGAACATGGTTGATACGTAAGTGATGATATATAGTGTTCTGAATAATTATATATGTTGATTTATTATGTGACATTGTTCTAAATATGTGTTTATATTATGTTAGAGTTATACAAATATACAGAGCACAGAGAGATGCAACAGTGCCAAAAAGCAGGGCTAGCAACATCAACTGGATCAGAGTGGAGGTATATTTTCCCATGTTTGACTGTTATAGTGGTTCTACTTATAAAACTATTTAAACTATATATCCTGATAAATGTTTGTTCGCTTTTTTCCTAATACAGTGTCCTCGTCAGCGTGGTGGGATTGACTGCGGATATTTTGTACTGCGCTTTATGAAGGAAATCATTCTTTCTGGTCAATTAGAGATCCCAATCATGGTATGGATCAATTCATGAGTTATATGATTCATTTTGATAACATTTCATCTGAGTAATTAGTATTAAATCGTGCTTGTTCTGTTATATTATGTAGTATTTTGATGAATTCAAATGCGCTACGTACTCGAAAGTAAAATTGGAAGAAATTAAGGAAGAATGGTGTCAATTTATGATTGAGTTAAGAATTCTATAATGTATATTGGATTTGTAATTATGTGTAAATTGTATATTGTATATTGTATATTGTATATTGTGTAATGTACAATGTTTAAATTATGTGTAAATTATACTTGAGTTAATTATGTGTAAATTGCAAAGTGTTATTGTATAATGTACAATGTTTAGTTATATTGTGTTGAATTAAAGGCCAAGTGTTGAATTACAATGTTTAAAGGCCAAGTTATATTTAAGGCCTGAATTATAAGCAGGGAATTTAATTGTTATAAGCAGGTTTGTCTAAAAATATATAAAAAATGTGATTTTTCAAAAAAAAAAATTTTAAAAACGTGAAGTATAGACAGCGCTTTTACAAGAAAGCGCTGCTAAAGGGAGAAAAATAGGCATAAAAAAGCGCTGCTATAGGTTAGGAAAGGAGGGGTCTAAGAAAGCGCTTTAAAAAAGCGCTGCTAAAGGGTGGTCTACAAAAGCGCTTTCATAAAGTGCTGCTACAGGGGGGGAGGGGGAGGGAGAATAGGCAGCGCTTTGAAAGCGCTGCTAAAGGGGTAAAAAAGCGCTGCTAAAAGTGATACCTTTAGCAGCGCTTTTTCCATAAAAAAAGCGCTGCCTTTACCTTTAGCAGCGCCACTTTAGGCAGCACTTTAAAGAGCTGCTAAAGGTCAAAAAAAGCGCTGCTAAAGGCCATTTTTGGCATAGTGAACACACAATAAATCATGGGGATTAGTCAAAGTGCCTCTTCTAAATAGTTGATCCCTGCTAGGAAGCTTGTTGAGGAACAACCTCCAACCAAAAAGCTTGATTTTTGGTGGTATTTTGTTCATCCACAAAGTAGTTAAAGCCTCTACAAGGGTGTTTACCGTATTTTTTGGTAAACAACCTCTGGTCTATCAATTTGGTGTCAAATTGACTAACTTGCAGGATTGACCAGACGAAATCCTAGGATATGTGTTAAAGGGTATTTCTATTTGAGCCTATCTAGAAATGTGTTTTAACAATACTAAGAAGAAATAATTTAAAAGGGGGGCAGAAATTATCCACTAGGTTTGAAAGAAAGAAGGAAGAAGAATTATTAGAGGGAAAAGAGATAAAGGTTTTTTTGGGAGGGAAATACTTAATCGAAGTGGTAATGATGAACAAAAGGAAAGACGAAATAAATAAGTAAAAGTACTTGACAAAAGTAAAGAAAACAAAGTAACTTCATTGAAAAGATAAAGGATGGTGTGTTTACATCACGTACATTCTCTATAATACTCTCTTTCTCTACACCGGATACTTGGAGTAATTTTAAGAGTGACTTGTACAACAGTAAATTACAACACCCTAAGTTTATGTCTAAGACTCCTATTTATAACAATAATAGTAACTGCTAATAACCTCCTTAGGCCATCTATTCCTGACAAGTGTCAGACCGCATGCAGTCCTTTATCCGATGAGAGCCACTTGTCTTTTTTAGTCACAAGAAAATATAACTACTCCCTCCAATATTCGAATTTCAAAACTCAATTCGTCCCTCCTTCTAAATCTCGGTCGAAGACCACTTCGCTGCTTAAGTCGAAGTGTTTAATTTCAAGACTTCAATTTTTCTAAGTCCTTGGAAGACTTGTAGGTCTTTTAACACGCTGAAAATAGCCTCCAAACATGAGTCATCGAATTGGCGAGCTAACAAATTGCCCCCCAAAAATGTAGTTTTCGACACTACAAAAAGTACATTTTTTGACAGCATCCAAATTCGACGCCGTTTACCTTCGACTATATTCTGATTGTTGACCCACCTTCAACTGCTTCGAGTTTTAGGAAACTGAAAGGTGATTGGAGAGGATATATCCATAATCTCACGCAAAAAGGGAACGGTTACGCCACCTTGATGCACGATCTCTGACGTCATGAACATCATGGCAAATTTCTTGGGAATCACCAAAATCGTGAGCCATCATTACCCCTATAGAGTATAGGTTACAACCGCCACCTCTACTAACTCATCCTGAGTACACACGCGGCCCACTAACCCCAGCCATTTATAAAAAACTCTTGAATTTCCTCTTTTCACTTATAAATAATTTTCAAAACGTCTTTTACTTTTACTTCTTCAATCTTTTTACAACATTGCCTCACATTTTCTTCTCACCGTCTTTTCTTCCAAGAACACTCCTCCAACACTCATCATGGCTGAGCTAAGATCCCAGAAACAAAAAACCCAGTCTCATCAACAAACCTCTTCTTCCACCCTTCCTCCTTTTGCTGCTCTGAGTGGCCCGAAGGTGGTGAAGAATCAGCAACTCGTGCGAGAGCCTTTACTGGAGGAGAAACGCCATATCTATGAATCCCAGGTAATCATACCCGTTACTGTCGCGGATAAACTGCTTGCCATGTCCGGGCCTTTATCCCTCTCAGGTTTAAACTATTCCAATTTGAATGAGTTTTTTCCTTCTTATCAAAAAACCAAACCCCTAGGGCAAAAAGACTCCCAAAAGGTTCCCTTGGATAATCCAGATAGCTTGGATATTTATAATGTGGATCTCAAGTATCTCCACGATGGCGCAAGATTATTTAGGGCTACGCCATATTTCAAGGATTCTGAACTCTACCTCAACTGGTTGAAGAAGGTAGAAAAGGCAAAAACTCAAGACTGGAAAGACATGGGCATCTATGACCTTATTATGATGTCGAAAGTAGGTCCCAACTATTGCCCTCTGATGTTGGCTGCGTCTTTGTTCTTTTGGGACAGCACACATTACACTTTTCATCTTCCATGTGGGATGATGACGCCTACTTTGTTCGATATTGCTGCTATTGTAGGACTGAAACCTCATGGACTGGCTTACGACCCTGAAGTTGATAGCCAAGACATTATCGGTTTCTTAACCATCAAACATACTTATACCCATTTCATCAACCATTATCATGATAAAAATAATGTCGCGGTTAAAGACGAGGAACATATAGCCTTTTTGGCCATGTGGTTGTCTCGTTGCATTTTCTGTACTAAATCCTTGCAGGTGGCGCGAAAATACTTAACACTGGCGAACTAGCTGCACGCCAAGAGAGAAATATGTTTGAGCGAAATGATCCTTGCAAGTCTATACGAATCCTTAAGCGAAAGTGTCGGCAAACTGAAGGACCCTGAGAATAACGGAAACTTAGTAATGTCGGGGCCGTTTTGGTTACTTCAATTGTGGTTAAACGCCACTTTTGAAGGCAGCCTACCAAATAAGGGTGAAGTTGATGAAGGTTCTCCTTCGATCTCTGGAAGACAAGTCGAATGGCCCCGCTTAGTTCAGCTTACCCCCAGCGAAGAAGGGCAAACACTTCGAGCCAACCTCTCAGGCTTTGTCCAGATGTTCGCGAAGTGTCATGTCTTCACACCTGGGATGGCTCCCTTCGCAGAACGGAAACGTGGCCCTGAATGGTTCATTAGGCCTTTCCCAGCTTTGCTCAAGAGACAAGAAGAGGAATCGAGCTGATTTGGGAGCGATTCCTTACGCCTCGACTATTTGTCCACAAACTCAATCTGACAAGAGGGCAAGCTTCCCTGATAGCTTACCAACCAAATCTTGTGTCGAGACAATTTGGACTTATCCAAACCCTACCTAGGTGTTTATACGAGAAAAAAATCTCACATTCTGTTTCCACACCACATTGTTAACCCCATCGAATGTTCGACCCAATTGGCGTGTCATGCCCATAAATCCTTACTTACCCCACTCTATTTTGAGCCCTCTTATTTCTGTTCCCCAGAATTCTATAACTGGTGGTCCAGACATTATTCTTCTGAATTTCTTGATGCTGCCAGTCTTACTCGAATGATTGATCAAGCTTTCGTTGATGTGCAGGAAAAAACCAAGAAAGGTAGGTCCACTCACATAAAGGAGATACAAGCCTTCCAAAAATATTTTGAAACTGCTTATCGACCGGATGATATTAGTCGAACCGTCCGCGAGGCTGCTGTCACTTTGAGGGAAAAATTTCTAAAAAAGATGGAGAATTTAAAAATTCCTTCTTCCATCCCCCGTGATAAACGGTATGAGATGGCTTTCAAATTATTTCCCCCTAAGGTTCCTCGATTGCCATCTGCTGATTTTGGAGTGGCCCTTGCCCCTCCATTCCCAGATTGGTTCATCTGTGAGGATCCTATAAAAATCCTCAGATAGCAGTCAAAGCCTAAAGCACAACGGGTGGTTCCGACTAAGCATATTGTCGATACTTTCAAAGGGCACCTTCATATTAATATCGAAGATGTTCGCATCGAATCTGACATTCTCGAAGGTCGATTCTTCTTTGTTTTAAACCTTTTAAACAACGCTTTATCATTACTAACGGGTGGCGCTATCATTTGTCTTTTGCAGCTGCTCCAAAAAAGACCGCCATCTCGGTGAAGACTGACAGTTTCGTCGAGGGTCAGAAGCTAATATTAATGCACCATCTTAATCCTTTCAACATTCCGGGTTTAGAAATCCTAACACTTTCCCAATGCTTTTTTAGGTAAGCCGGAAACCCCCTACCCCTCAGAAAAAAATAAAGAGGGGCGCCAACCTAGTCATCATCGACTCAGAAGACGAAGATGGTTCTCCTCGAGAGGAGGTTCCAATGAAAAGGCGGTGAAAGGTTGTCCGCGGTCTCGACGCCACTGACTCAGATCCTCCATCGACTCAAATCCCTGAATCACAAGCTCAACGTGTAGACCTTGGTAAGGCTTCTATCGGAGGTACCCCAATTCCCCAAACTGCTGCTGTTGAAAGCGACAATTCCAGTCTGGATGATGAAGGCCCGAAGGTCCAACTCTTATCTTCGACTGCTTTCTGTCTGAATTTCAAACTACTTTTGGACTCTTTTTCTCATGTTTAGATTCTTTCTTTTCAGCCTGATGTTGTGATGACGGAAAACATCTCAACTACATCTCTTCTTGAGGCCTATCCTTTGAACAGTCGAGGTGAGCCCACCTATCGTCCTTCTTCAGACTTAGGTTCTGGTGTGAGTTCTCTTGGGGAAATCAATAAACCTGAGATCCCTGTGGTTCCCCTGCTTTCTCCTTTAAAAACTGTCACCCAACAATCTCAGACCGACGGGTCCGATCATGACGAGGGGAACAATTCCCAGAATCCCATCGAAACAGGTGAAGAAGCGAACTTCTTGGATGAGGGCGTAAATCCTGCTGATGGTTCACCTCAGGGAACCACAATGGAGGTTGATGATAAACCTGTGGAGGAAAGAGGTACGACAGATGGAGCCATGCATCAATCTGAATTGGAAGAGTCTAGTGAAGAAGACGTCGAAGAAGACGAGGACGAGGATACCACCAACGCTGCCCCAATTAAAGAAACTGCTGTCGAGAGTCCTCCTATCCAGCAGGCCAAGCCTGTTGAGACAACTCCAATTGCTCCTGCCAACACCCCCACCAAAGAAGAAGCGATGCCTGCCAAAAGTGCGACAGATCTTACTGCAGCAGAACTTGAGGCTCTAAAAGCGTCTGACCGTCGTCAATACATCCAACTCCTCCTTCGTAGGCGAAATAGTTCCTCAGGCAGATCCCAAAGCACTTCAACCTCTGAAGGTCTGACTTCAACTCCAATCAATAGTGCTCTTGAGAAAGTAAAGGACAAGATTTTCAAAAGGGACCTCTTTTCTCTTTTGCAAATGGGTCCAGTCCATTACCTTTCTTTGAAAATTCTCCTACAGCAAGTGGACCTTCAATCGATCTCCGCTGAGGCTGCGGCCGTAATCCAAGAAGTTGGGAAATTGATCGACCAGGCTCATACTGACTTTGGGCTCTTGCCTCAGTTTGACAAGGATATATCTGAAAAGTCAGGTACTGAGGGTGCTGCTTGGTCTGCCGTTGCGGATTGTGAAGACAAAATTGCAGCGCTGGAGGAGCAAAAGGCCAAGAACCAACAAGAGATTACTGAGAACGAAACGAGCATCGCTTGTTGGGAGCGTAAGATCAGAAAACTTCGCAGCAAGATAGCTAAAGCTCAGAAGAGGAATGCTGCACTGTCTTCCTTCGATGATTCTTCCTTGTCGACAGAGCTTGATCATGCCGTCCTTTTTGCCGAGGAGGCTCGACAACTTGAGGCCGATATTGCGCAACTGAAAACCGACAAAGCCTCTTGCCAGAGTCGTCTCGATGCCCAGAAAGCAAGCTACGTCAAGATGAAGTCCAACCTTCCTTTTTAGATTTTTGGAATGTTTAATATTTATTTTCTGGCCTTTGTAAGCCATGTCTCTATTGTTGTACTCGTAAAGACTAAGCCATTTTGGCACATTTTATTGATGCCATTTATGGCCCTGCTTATTAGTTTTATATTACTCTATCGAAATGTTTACCTCCCGCAGCACTGGTTTGTATTTTTTCAAATACTTACCATTTACTTTCAAGATTCGTTTATCATTGCTAAGTTCCTCGACTTCATATGCCCCATTCAAGAAGACTTTTGAGATTTGAAACGGTCCTTCCCATTTCGGGGACCATTTGCCTAGTGTCCTGACCTTTCGATCCATCGGCAGGATTACCCTCCAAACTAAATCTCCAATCAAAAAGGTCTTTGCTTTGACTCTTTTGTTATAGGATTTCTCCACTCTTTTCTTTTATCTTCTTAAAAGTTCCAATGCTCTTAACCTTTCCTCGTCTAAATCCACTAACTCGTCGAGCATCATGTCCCAATAGATCTCACGGGGAATTTCGTGATGCCTCTGAATCCTGGCTGACTGCACAAGAATTTCGACTGGTAATACTGCATCATGGCCAAAGGTCAGTCGATAAGGTGTAGTGTTGGTAGCTTCTTTGGGGGATGTTCGACATGCCCTTATGACCTGGTCTAGGGTTTTATGCCAGTTTTTTGGTTTACCCCCTACTTGCTTTTTTATCATTCCAATTACTACCTTATTCGCTGCCTCGACCTGGCCATTGGCCTGGGCGTAGTAAGGGGTCGAAGTAAGGAGTTTGAATCCCATTTCTCTGGCAAACTCTTGTATTTTCCGACCGGTAAAGACTGATCCTTGATCTGTTGTTATCGTTTCTGGCAAACCAAATCTAAAGATAATGTATTTTTGAATAAATTCAATCACATCGTCTTGGTCTACTTTTGGCAGGGGTACCGCCTCGACCCATTTGGTGAAGTAGTCTATCCCCACCAAGATGAATTTCTAGTTTTTCGAGGACGCGGGTCGTATTTCTCCTATTAAGTCCAAGGCCTATCCTCTGAATGGCCATGGCTTAATTATGGAGTGCAACTCGCTTGCTGGAAGATGTTGTATACCAGCATGTATTTGGCACTCCTGGCAACTTTTGGCAAATTTGATACAATCTTTCAGCATTGTAGGTCAATATAGACCTTGGCGAAATAGTAGCCATTTCATCTTCTGGCCTACCTGGTGTGCCCCGCATGCTCCACTATGAACTGATGATAATGCTAGATACGCCTCAGATTCACTTAGACACTTAAGCAAAACTCCCTCCGGAGCTCTTTTGAATAATTCGTTTCCTAGGAGGACGTAGCTTAGTGCTTGGTATTTTATTCTTCGCTCTGTGGTGCTTGAAGGATTTTGGAGGTATTCGACCAACGATTTTCTCCAGTCCCCATCCGACATCGATTCGATTGTAAAGATCTCAAAGGTTTCTTCGTCGGCGAATCCGAACTTTGCAGCCCTTAAATCTGATGGCTGCAATGCCACAGCTGCTACCTTGCTTCTGACTTGGATTACTTCTCGCAGGTCTTCGCAGGACACCTTATATCCTGATGCTATTTGGGCCAAATCGTTGGCCACCTGATTTCGTATTCGTGGTATATGTCGAATAGTAGTCTCTTCGAATTTCTTTAATAACCTATTTGCTACTACGAAGTACACAATGAGGCTTTCTTTGACGCATTTGTATTCTTTTGTCAATTGTTTTATGACTAACTCTGAGTTTCCCATTATTTCGACTCTAGTTGCCCCCAATTCCAACAGAATTTCAAGTCCAGCTATCAAGGCCTCGTATTCCGCCTCATTGTTGGAGCATGGCTCACTTATTTTATACTTGAATTGTGTTGGAATTTTGTCAGGAGAAATAATCAGCATGCCTATGCCAGTTCCCTTCTTATGGCTTGACCCATCGAATTACAACTTCCAAGGTTCTAGTTCGACCATATTTAAAGCGTTTGTATCTACGGAGTGGTCGACGATGAAGTATGCCACTATTTGCCCTTTCATTGCTTTCAATGGTTTATATGTTAAGGAAAATTCCGTTAACGCTAATGCCCATTCACCTATTCGACTATGCAAAATAGGTTTGGACAGCATATGCTTTATAACATCAAAATGCGAAGAGACACAAACATCGACATGCTTTATATATTGCTTTAACTTTGTACATGAGAAATATAAACATAGACATAGCTTTTCTACTTCGCTATATCTGGTCTCTGCATCATTTAGGACTCTACTAAGGTAGTAAATGGCTCTTTCTGCACCGTCTTCGTCCTCTTGAGCTAACATGCTTCCCAGAGTTTTGTGTGACGCAGCTATGTACAACCTCATGCTTTTGTGTCGACAAGGTGGAGAGAGAATTGGAGGATTGGTCAAATAACTTTTAATTTTGTCGAAAGCTTCTTGTTGTTCCTTCCTCCATTCATACCCTTCTTTGGTGACTCGAAGCAACGGTGAGAAGGCTTGGGTTTTGCCGCTTAGGTTCGATATGAACCTTCTTAAGAAATTAATCTTGCCCAACAGGGATTGTAATTCCTTTTTATTTGACGGCGCCTTGGTCTCCATAATGGCCTTTTGTCTTGTTTTGGTTTATTTTGATGCCCTTTTTGTGGACTACGAAACCCAAGAAGTCGCCCGCCTGCACAAAAAACGCACACTTTAAAGGGTTCATTTTGAGGCCAAACTTCCTCATTCTTAAGAAGGATTGTCGAAGATGATCTATATGATCTTTGCCTGATACGGATTTAACCACAATGTCGTCAATATATATCTGCAGAAACGACTCTATATAATCATGGAAGATTGAATTCATTGCTCGTTGGTATGTTGCCCCAGCATTTTTTAGGCCAAAAGGCATTACTACCCATTTGTAGGTGCCTATGGCCCTTGGACAACGAAACACTGTTTTGGGAACATCATCCTCGGCAATGAAGATTTGGTTATATCCAGAATAACCATCTAACATACTAAGATATTCGTGGCCGGCGGCTGAATCGACTAGCATTTCTGCCACCGGCATCGAATATTCATCCTTAGGAGTTGCTGAGTTTAAGTCCCTAAAGTCTATGCAGACTCTCAAGGAACCATTTTTCTTAATAACTGGCACAACATTAGCAAGCCATTCGACATACCTGGTTGTGCAGATGAATTTGCACCGCAGAAGTCTTTCGATTTCCGCTTTTATTTATGACAGAACCTCTGGAGCAAAATGCCTTGGGCTCTGTTTGACTGGTTTCTTGCCAGGCTTGATCGGCAGTCTATGTTCCACCAACTCTCTTTTCAATCCTGGCATTTCATCATAATCCCAGGCAAAACAGTCTCTATATTCTCGCAAAAGCTGGATGACCTCACCTTTGAATCGAGCGTCGAGGTTGGCACTAATATAAGTGGGCCTTTTTATAATGTTGTCTCCTAAGTCCACTTCCTCTAGCAGGTCCTGCGCAAGCATCTTGGCATCCTCTGCCAAGGGATCTTTCTCGAAACCCAAAGGCTCATCGTCAGAGATAGCATCAAGCCTTTTGTTTTCTTGATGGGTTTCATCAAATAGTTCCATGTCGAAGCCTTCCTTGTAGCTTCTCTAAAGAACTTCTTTATTGGCCTCTGTGGCCATTTTGCTTCTAACAGCCTCCAGGGCCGTTTGTAGTCTAGTTTCGGCCACATAAGCCGAAATCCTTCGAAGCGCATTGGCTTCAGTCATTATTACTGAAATCACTTCCCCATCCCGTGGGGTCCACCGGCAAGGTTCCAAGGTATGGAAGCCTTTCTCCTGGCACCTCTCTGTCCCAACGGAAACCATCTACAGGATTTAAGTATAACGAGCCAAAGACTCCGTCGTCTGGCTTGAAATCGAAGTCTGCTGGTCCACAAGGACCTATACCAGCCAAGTGTTTATCGAAGTGCCTTTGATCGACATAGTTGATGGGCGCCCTAAAGTACCCTTGATCAACTTCAATATTCTCTACGATGTCGTCTGGCCTCTAAATTGCAATCCTTTGATGCATCGAGGATGGCACTGCCCCCACGCCATGAATCCACTCGCGTCCAAGTAACAAGTTGTAATTGGCTGTAGTTTCTACAACCATGAATACCGTTGGTCGTGTTACTGTTCCGACGGTGATATCTATCTGGATTACTCCCCTGGTCGAGCCTACTTTACCTTTGTAGTTGGACAGGACCATGTTGTGTGGCTTGGTGTCGGCATCACTTTTCCCGATTTTGTTTAATAGAAGATGTGGCATCAAATTTACCGTTGCGCCACAGTCCACCAGAATTTTGTTAACTGGGGTGTTTTCCACTTTAGCCGTAATATAAAGCGGCTTCAAATGGTTCCTCATCTCCTCAGTGGGCCGTTCGAAGAAAGCATTCTTCTCTTCGACACAACCGTTGTTCATCACATAATAGCAGACGGGTTTGTGTGCTGCCATTTCGCAGTCTGCGTCCGTGTCGCAGTTTTCGATCACAGACAATCTGTCATATTCTTTCGGCATCACTGACACTATGTTCACCAACAAATTTAGCGAATCATCAGAATCTGAGTCGAAGTTGTCCGTCATCTCGTCGTTGACCCCAGTGATCTCTCTCTGATTTTTAACCTGGTCAGAGAACAACTTCCTGCCCACCGGCGGTTGTGTGGTTTTGCTGATCATCTTCGACGGCTCTCTCTGATTTTTTGTTGGGAGATTAGTATTAGATTCGGCCTTGTCCTTCGACGCCGTTTCTCTAAGAGCTTTTCTTTTCCGTTGTTCCCGCCTCCACTGCGATCGAGACATGGGGGTTTTCCATTTATAATTCTCGGATACATGGGCCATCTTTGAAGACTGAAATTCTTTTCGATAGGTAACTAAGGAACCCCTATTCACTTCGAAATTCTTCCATTTTTGTTCGCCCCTGTCGCTTATCCTCGTTGGGTTTCGTCCACCTACCATCGGTATTTCCAACAGTGGGTTTGAAACTAGCAGGCCTTGTTTTGGGGCCTTTGATGTGGGGTTCAGACCTTTTCAGCAAACTGCTTCGTTTATCGAACTTAGGCATTTTTCTACTTTGCTTGAGCCTTCGTGTTCCCTCAAGTCTCTGGGCATCCTTTTTGTCGAAGATTGCGCTGCATCGTGGGCATAACATCACGCTAGAACCCTTTCCCTGGCATTTGTGAAGAAAATCCACAATTGTTTCCTCTTACTTCGGGTATGCCTCCTTAGTGATTTCTTCTTGGTTGTTCGACTCACTGTCCCCCTCACCTTCTTGTTGGGTGACTTCCATCATGTTGATCTCAACCTCCTCGACCAAATTCAAACCCTTTAAGCTTAGACCCAAACCTTCAGTAGCCTGGTCCATTTCGACGAAGTTATCAGCCATCTCCTTGGTCACCATCTCCCATTTTGGATTGTCTGCTACCCCATCGATGTTGGTAGTATCCATCTCCCCTTCACTACCTCGATCAAAGCTCATTATGACCTTTGTCATCACAGCATTCTTGACAAAGTCATCAGTAACTTCTATCATGCTTTCTGAGAAGTTGCGGCCTTCAGTGACCTCGATCATGTTGGCTTCTAAAGGCTCTGTGTAGTGAGCATCCGTCACCTGTAGAGGGTCCGTGTCGACCTTCATTTGGCTGGTGGTTTTCTCCCCAAACTTCAGTCGTCCCTCCTGGATTACGTTCTGAACAAGATCCCTGAAAAGAAAACATTGAGATGTTTTATGACCCAGAAAGTTATGGTACTTACAAAAACCTCTCTTTTTTCGTTGCTCTAGCGATGGCAATTTAGCGCCAGGTGGCACTATCATTTGTCCATCTTTTACCAACAAATCGAAAATTGCATCACATTTGGTGATGTCGAAGGTATATGTTTTCTTTGGGAACCTATCATTCCTTTCTGATTCGACAAAACTCTTCCCCTGTGGGGGTGCTAATACTTTACAAGAATAAGGGGGGCCTTGTTTAAGTTCGGCGAGGTCTACTTCATTTTCGTCGAGATTCAAAGAATCCTCGCATGCCCTTTCGATATTGTCATCAATTTCGACAAAGGCCACCTTCTTACTCTTGTTAAACCTAGTTTTCTCGTCTTTCAAACGTTCGAGCTGTCGAACTCTATCGGCCAATTGAGCCATATCTCTTAAGTATTGGGTATCTAACTTCTTTCGAATGGAATAATCAAGGCCTCCAGCGGCCATTTCGACCAGTTCGTGTTCCGGCACTTGCGTGAAACACCTGGCTTTGAGTAATCGAAACCTATTGAGGTATTCTTCGATTGGCTCCAAAAACTTACGTTTTACGCTAGCTAGTTCTTTCAAACTAATTTTGGTCTGGCCCATGTAAAACTGCTCATGAAACAAGCGTTCAAGTTGGGCCCAACTACATATGGTGTTAGGTGCTAGCGTCGTGAACCAAGTGAAAGCATTTTTTGTGAGAGAACTTGGAAAGTATTTTATCCTAAGGCTTTCATCATTCGCTATTTCCCCGACTTCTATCACATAATGAGCCACATGTTCGACAGTAGATTCCGTCGTATCCCCTGAGAATTTCGTAAATTTTGGTACTTTCGTCCTAGGAGGTAACTCTGTTTGAAGGATGTAATCTACTATCGGGGATGTAAAGTTTGGTCGAGTAAAACCAGTGTTTATTCCATTCCGAACCATAATCCTTTCGACCATGGCCGCTAGATTGTTGTCAATAGCTATATTATTGCGTCGAACTTCTTGGACCACGTGATCTGCATCCTGGTTTCATTTTATCACGACTATTCCTTGGTTTGCTTCGTCTAGAACATGGACCTGGTTCGTTTGATTTTCTCTTACCGGCTCAACTACAGGAGGTTCGACTCTAGCCTGGTTTTCTAAGTGTATTTCCCTTGCGTTTCTTACGTCCTGTCGAGGGACGTTCGCCATTGTATTTTGATTTCTGGGTACAGGGGGTACTCCCATGAACTCAGCCAACCGTGTCAACTGCAGCGTCAATTGTTGGTTGGTTTGGGTAGTGTTATGGATCAATGGCTGGAAGATCTCGCCCATAGTTTGGGACAAAGTCTGAACCATTTGCATGTTGCTCTCATCCATCTGTTACCTTAAGCATGCGACTGAGGTATTGGTCAAGTTGGGGCCTTGCGTCGAATATCCCAGACTCTGGCCCTGGAAACTTCAACCAATGTTCACACCAGATCCTGATCCTTGCAGCGGAGAAGTCACAGGGTTATCTGAAAAGATGGGGGGAGCATTTTGAAGCCCCTGCATCACAGTTGTAGGCATTCCATACATTGGATTCCTGGGCATCTGTACCAATCGAGGAAGAGGATTTTTCCTAGGCAGGGGGCTTCCTTATAATGGTGTCTGAGGATTGGACACTTGGGGCCCGATATATTCCAATACTGGTTGAGTATAGGGTCTTATTACAGTCGACCCAGCCCCTAATATCGAAGGTGTTGGTACAGGCCTTACCGGGAGCCCTATTTGCTCTCCCGTCGATGGTATTGAAGTCGACGCTCCGTCGTTTCTTGTTTCTTCACTAGAGCCATTTTGTTGGCCATTTGGCTGAACGGGTTCCGTCGCCATATTCCTAGTGTTACGTCTTACTAAACTTTCTTCGTTCGTAGTGGTTATTCTGCCACTTCTTAGTAACATACAATGTATTTTGAAGAAAAGTTGATAAGGCTTATATTTTTAGAGTCTTATGATCTCAAAACTTTCTTTGTTCAGCACTGTCCCACCGAGTGTGCCATTTTGTTTACCGTGTTTTTTGGTAAACAACCTCTGGTCTATCAATTTGGTGTCAAATTGACTAACTTGCAAGATTGACCATACGAAATCCTAGGATATGTGCTAAAGGGTATTTCTATTTGAGCCTATCTAGAAATGTGTTTTAACAATACTAAGAAGAAATAATTTAAAAGGGGGGCAGAAATTATCCACTAGGTTTAAAAGAAAGAAGGAAGAAGAATTATTAGAGGGAAAAGAGATAAAGGTTTTTTTGGGAGGGAAAGACTTAATCGAAGTGGTAATGATGAACAAAAGGAAAGACGAAATAAATAAGTAAAAGTACTTGACAAAAGTAAAGAAAACAAAGTAACTTCATTGAAAAGATAAAGGATGGTGTGTTTACATCACGTACATTCTCTATAATATTCTCTTTCTCTACACTCGGATACTTGGAGTAATTTTAAGAGTGACTTGTACAACAGTAAATTACAACACCCTAAGTTTATGTCTAAGACTCCTATTTATAACAATAATAGTAACTGCTAATAACCGCTAATAACCTCCTTAGGCCATCTATTCCTGACAAGTGTCAGACCGCATGCAGTCCTTTATCCGATGAGAGCCACTTGTCCTTTTTAGTCACAAGAAAATATAACTACTCCCTCCAATATTCGAATTTCAAAACTCAATTCGTCCCTCCTTCTAAATCTCGGTCGAAGACCACTTCGCTGCTTAAGTCGAAGTGTTTAATTTCAAGACTTTAATTTTTCTAAGTCCTTGGAAGACTTGTAGGTCTTTTAACACGCTGAAAATAGCCTCCAAACATGAGTCGTCGAATTGGCGAGCTAACAAAGGGTAGGTCAGTTTCTACAGCAACACCAGATAGAGAAGCAAGGTAATCATAAAAACTCTGCATACTAGAGAAGTTAGAAGAATCAAGCTTCCATCAGAAGTTGTTAGCTAACATAGGATTAAGACTGCTCTTGGATAACAAAACCTGCAAATCAGAGATGCTACTAGATAATGCAGGGTCTGTTATAGGTAAAATCTTCTCTAAGTTCCACACCCATCTGTCTTCAATCCAATCGCTAACATCATCAATAGTGCAATTCTCTACAAAGAAAGATTGGTAAATTTCAGGAAAATTATTGATGAGGTTATGTTCACCAATCCAAATAGCTTGTCGGAATGGGATTTTAGTCCCATTACCAACATAGCAACCCATGTTACCTACAAAAAAATGTTGTTAGCCTTAATAAAATCCACCATGTTCATGTCCCTCCACCAGATGGATCCCTTCCTACGACCAACATTATTTGCTGGACCCAAAAAGTCAACGACTATCTTTCCATACTTGAATTTGATCAGCTCTGACCAAATGCAACTATCCTCAACCAAAAGCCTCCATTTCCATTTACAAAGAAGAGCTTTATTAAACAGATCTATGTTTTTGATGCCTAAACCTCTTTTTTCCTTCCTGTTGCAAATCAAACTCCACTTCACCCATTGAACCTTCCTCTTCAATTTAGGACCACCCCATAAGAAATTTTGATAAATGCATTCCAACTCTTTTCTAATTCCAGCAAGGATCCTGAAAAAAGAGAGATAGAATATAAGAATTGAATTTAAGGTAGAGTTAATGAAGGTAACCTTTCTTCCTAGTGTTAGGTATCTACTACTCCAAACTTTGAGTCATATCTTGACTTTATCTACCATAAATCTCCAATAATCAAGTCTCCTAAGATTTCTTCCCACTTTAATTCCAAGAAAGTTGAAAGGAAATTCAGCCACTTTGCAGGACAAAAAGAAAAGGCAGCTTCAATGAAGTTGTTATTGATATTGATAGCATAAAGGTTACTCTTCCAAAGGTTCACCCCAAGACCATAAACTAGTTCCAAACATCTGAGAATGGACTACATACTCCAAAAATTCTACCAATTACCTTCACAAATAAGTAAGGTGTCATATTTAAATTGGAGGATGTCAAAGGATAAATCACTAAAGACCTTGAAACCAGAGTACATGTCTAGGTCCACAACTTTCTTGACTAGACCAATTAAAGTTTCAGTCACCATAACAAACATGAATAGAGAAAAGGGATCCCCCTGCCTCAATCCTCTCTCCACTTTAAATTCAAAAGTAGGGCTACCATTCACTAAAATGGACATGTAACTAGAAAAAAATACAGGCCTTTGTTGGTGCGATAAAGTGGCAAGCAACAAAAGTTTTTGGAAGTATTTATCCAGGAAATTATCGCATCCATAGAGATTAGTGTTATTGAATTTTCGTTCGAAAAGTTAAATATTATTGAGTTCGGGTTTAAAATGGGTTTAAATTAAATGCGGGAAATAAAACTTATGAACAGAAGAAGAGTTCATTCTTTGGAGAGTAGAGAACTCTCGGGTTTGTATTTCATTTACCCTATCAAATACTTAAACTTACTACCCAATTGTACGCATTCTAAATCACTCGTCAACATTATCATGTATCTCTTACACAGAGGTTATCTCTAACACAAAGTGAGACAACGACCGTATTACTCGCGTCGGCGATCTCTCAGCACAACACAAACAACACAGAAACATTAAGTTCTGATACCCAAGTGAATATTAAGCCTAAATCTATCTCTAGAATCTTGAACCTAATAAATTTTCATCCTAAATCTAGATTCAACCCATCCATGTTTGCAACAACTCAAACCCAAGTAAATAAAGCAATCATCAACATTAATTTGTAAACTGAGTTTTATACAACACCATGAGCAATAAGTATACATATAATCAAGGTAAATTTACATACAAACTCACAACAAATGGAAACTACAAAGGGAAGGGAGAAGGGAAATCAAAATCTCTCATGGTGTCAATCACGATCCAAGAATCATCCACCCCCAATCGTCAAGTTGCAACCTACATTGATGCTTTTATAAGCTCTAAACTATCAAAAATGAAGGTTTGATGAATTAGAAACAAATACCCCAAAACATAACCTAAAAAAAGTGCTTTTACCCCTTTAAATGTGTTTCTGCCCAGACTAATTCGTCTGGCGAAGTAAAGGTTCACCCGGCGAGCAAAGGCGGAATTTTCTACTTCTCCTGGAACTTCTGGCTCGTGTCTGGCTTTCCCGGAAAGCTCGGGGTGAGAGCCGACGGTAGCAGAAAAATTCAGCATCTTGTTTTCTTCATAACTTTCGAACCGTAACTTCGTTTGAGGTCCGGTCAAAAGCGTCAGAAAGTTTATTTGATGCTCATTCTAACAATGACTAAATATCAATGCTTGAATACCTATAAAAATGAGATAAAAACAATTACAAACAAAGTGGGATTTTATTCAAAGAATTCAATTCAAATTAATCGATAAGTGTCGCAAAACTACTACTCAAAACACGATATTTTGGCACTTATCAAACTCTCCCGAACTTAAAACATTGTTTGTCCTCAAACAAAGTCAAACAACTTAAAGAAACAAAAGACGATAATCCAAGAATCACGAATCAACAGGTTTTTAAAATGGAAAATAAATGTATGATTCAAAATAAAAAAAACGTACACGCAAAGTAAACACCTACCACCATCCTACAATGACAACATGAAAACGAAACAAATCCTAAGTACAAAAATCATGCCAAACAATCTAAAACAACACAAGTTAAATCATGAATCACACCTAGAAAAAATTCCTCGAGGGATTCAAAACACACAAAGGTGAGGATTTGACGCTCATCCAACAATCTTGCAAACAAAAGACTAAATTATACATTCATCCAAAAATTCACATTGAACATACAAAGGAAAGAATCACAAGGGCTTTTCAAGGTTGTAATGTGGCTTGGTTAACAAACAAGGGGTAATTCCTAAAGCTAATCGAAACAAAAACTTGCCTAAACCTAAGGGAGTGATCAACTCACAAAAGTTCAAACACAAAATTTCGATCAAACTTCTTCTTTCATCCCAAGTGTTACACCAAACACACCGTACTTATTAGCACAATTATTTGATACTATTTTTGTTTTTCTTTTTCAAAACTTTTCTATTTTTTTTCTTTTTCTATTTTTTCTTTCTTTTTCTTTTCTTTTTTCACAACTGCGTAGCAACCAACAACATAAGTGAGCAAACATTGCTCTTCCTAACTTGAATTCAACCAACATCAATGTGTGAATACTCTCTACTTTCTAAGGTATGGTAAAAATTCAAACAACAACACATGGTTGAGGTTTCAAGAAAACAAATAATTAACATTCATTCAAAAAGGTGAACTAATACTCATAGACAAGAATCAAGTTCAAAAACAACATGGACATTGACAAAAATGCTCAAAAGGGGTTAACAAAAGTTCACACACTCACAATGTGAATTGACTATCTGATTAGGTAGTTGTGCTCAATAATCAAGAAAAATGCCTTGATCATTTTCATGTGTTCATACAATTAACACAAACAAAAGATTAAATATAATGAAATCCAGTTAAAACAAGAATTGTAGCCTCCGACATATATGAACAATAGAAAGCTTCCTCACATTTGGAGGTAAAAAGAGAACTAAAGTAATTCAATCAAAACAATAAGTAATGTAAAAGAATGAATGGCATGGAATTTATACGAATGAAAAGTTTCCTAAACATTTTATGCTATAGAAAGTGATAAATGAGTACCTGACGTGTACCACCTTCAAAAGAATATCATTACCATACATCTACAAGTTAAAATGGTCAAATTGGAAAATTACCTCAAACTCCATCAAGATACTCAAAACAAGCTCTTGGACAAACACAAAAATAACAAATTAAAACAAACTACTATAAACATACTAAAAGATGAAATTGAATTAAACAAGTTGAAAAGTGAAGATTTGAGAATTATAAGAACTGGTCCAATTTTAACTTGTTTAACCAATTCACCACACTACTTATACTAATACAATAAAAACAATAAAGAAACTAAAATCAATATAACATGCTTGTTTTACGTTGTAAGCTCGACGCCTATTATTTACAAACCAGCACGTTGCTTCGGAAGAGTCAAATGCTTTCACTCCCACCTTTGCTCTCATCTCTTCGAGCTCTAACTGGAACTACACATCTAACCACACTTTTGGAAAACGTGCAGAGAAACAAATATATACACTATATTCACAAGTATGTAAAACATGTAAAATTCACAAATATGGTAAGCATATACAAGTATCAATATAAACAAGTGAAAATAGACAATATATACGATATCTACAAAACTCAAAAACAAAGAAACTATCGCAATGTGATCTAATAAAAACACCAATCGCAGGAAACGACGCTGTTTTGTTGGTGCGGTTAAGCGGCAAGCAACAAAAGTTTTTGGAAGTATTTATCCAGGAAATTATCATGTCCACAGAGATTAGTCTTATTGAACTATCGTTCGACAATTTAAATGTTATTGAGTTTGGGTTTAAATTAAATGTGAGAAATAAAACTTATAAACAGAAAAAGAATTCATTCTTTGGAGAGTAGATAACTCTCAGGTTTGCATTCTATCTACCCTTTCAAATACTTAAACTTACTACTCAATTATACGCAACCCAAATCACTCGTCAATATTATCACGTACCTCTCACACAAAGGTTAACTCTAACACAGAGTGAGACAACGACTGTCTTACTCGCGTCGGCGATCTCTCAGCGCAACACAAACAACACAGAAGCATTAATTTCAATCCTCAAGTGAATATTAAGCTTAAATCTACCTCTAGAATCTAGAACTTAATAGATGTTCATCCTAAATTTGGATTCAACCCGGCCATGTTTGCAACAACTCAAACCCAAATAAAGAAAGCAATCATCAACATTAATTTGTAAAATTAGTTTTATACAATACCAGGAGTAATAAATATACATATAATCAAGGTAAAACTTACATACAAACTCACAACAAATGGAAACTACAAAGGGAAGAGAGAAGATGAATCAAAATCTCTCGCGATCTCAATTACGATCCATGAATCATCCACCCCAATCATCGAGTTACAACCTCCATTAATGCTTTTCTAAGCTCTAAACTATAAAAAAATGAAGGTTTGATGAATTGGGAACAAATACCCCAAAATATAACCTAAAAAAATGTGTTTTTACCCTTTTAAATATGTTTCTTCCCAGACTAATTCGCCCGACGAAGTAACAGTTTGACTGGCGAGAAAAGGCAGCATTTTCCTACTGCTTCTAGAACTTCTGGCTCGTGTCTGGCTTGCCCGACGAGCTAGGGGCAAGAGCTGACAGTAACAGAAAAATTCAGCATCTTGTTTTCTTCATAACATTCGAACCGTAACTCCGTTTGAGGCCCGGTCATAAGCGTCAGAAAGCTTATTCAATGCTCTATTTATTAATGGCTAAATATAAATGCTTAAATGTCTACAAAAATGAGATCAAAAACAATTAAAATCAATGATATTTACACGGAAATATTAGTATACACTAAATATACACTTTTACAAACAAAGTGGAGTTTTATTCAAAGAATTCAATACAAATGAATCGATATGTGCCAAAAAAACTACTACTCAAAACACAACATTTTGGAACTTATCTGCCTTCATCCACCTATACCATTTAACACCAAATCCCGTCTTCTTTAACAAAAATCTTAAGAAATTCCAGCACACTTTGTCATAAGCTTTCTCAAAGTCTACTTTGAGAAACAAGCAACTTTTATTACTCCCAATGGCTACATCAATCAATTCATTAGCCACCAAAACCCCATCCAACATTTGTCTACCGAGGATAAAAACTAAGTGATTTAGGGATATAATACTGCTAAGAACTTTTTTCAACCTAGTTGCCAAATGTTAGGATAAGAAATTTTTTTGTCTTTTCCTCACCAAAGGAGGTAACACTCGTTAATTCAAAACCCATCGATACGCTATTTGCGGCAACTGTTGTCCTGTACCATTTTCGGAAGGTCAAATTCTAATAAAGTAAATGAAGCAGAATTTTTCTATTCATTTACCGCTGTAGGAACCGGCGAGAAAATAAACACTGTCTCATTTTTGTTCACTCACATGAGAGCAATAGCCACCTCAAAGAAATGAGCTATAGTTTTTGGTGGCTTGATAACAACACTAGGCCAAATTCTCGGCCTACAAAATAATTTTGCACCTTTAACACCCTTGCCATCAAGGACCATAGATATAGATATGATCAAAAGTATGAAAATGGTGAGGAGAATGAGAGATGAGAACTACAATTTGATGATAAATAACCAAGTGTTCCCAAATATTATTTTACCAAACCCTGCTCGCACGGATGTGCGTAATACAGATAATTATTGTTATATTGATGACCCAGTCCCCACGCACATTCCTGAGAATGCTGTTGCTGGTGGGGACGACACTAATACACATCCACACACAACACATGTTGCTTATGATAATATTGTAGGTACATCCTCAAGGCGCATGCCTAGAAGAAGCAAAGACACACCAGCCACTCTAGACGAGATAGATGTTGAAATGCTGCGAAGGAGCGAACTAGACGCTCAGCGGGATCAGAGGATTCAGAGCATCGAGGCCCAACAGGCCGAGATGATGCAGATTCTCAGACAAATGCAAAGCGAACAACACAACATGTCAGGATTGATCACCGAGATGACAGACTTATCGGTACGTGTGGCAGATCCAGAAGATCCACCTGACCACCCTAGAAATGGCAAGCGGGCACGAACTCGCAGCAGAGGCTGCAGATAGAGAATTTCTAGGTTCCACCTTCTTTTCTTACCTAAATTTGTTGCATTGGGGACAATGCTCGATTTAAGTGTGGGAGAGGAAGCTTTACTGCTTTTATTTATTGTTTTCCCAATTATTTACTGTTTTCTAGGTAGATTTTTAATTTTAATTTTTTGCTTAAATTTTTCGCAAATAAAATAAATTCATGTGCTGTCGAGTCATTTTATATAGTTTCCGTCACTTCACTATGCCAAAAAAGACCTTTATCAGTTTTTTTCTTCCTTTAGCAGCGCTTAAAAGCGCTGCCAAAAGTGGCGCTACTAAAGGTAAAGGCAGCGCTTTTTTATGGAAAAAGCGTTGCTAAAGGCTCACTTCAGCAGCAGATTTAGCAGCGCTTTTATAAGCGCTGCCTATTCCCCCTACCCTCCCCCCTTTAGAAGCGCTTTTAGAAAGCGCTTTCTTAGACTCCCCTTTAGCAGCACTTTTCTAAAGCGCTTTCTTAGACCCCCCTTTAGCAACGCTTTTATAAAGCGCTGTCTTAGACCCCCCCCCTTTCCCCACCTATAGCAGCGCTTTTGTAGCGCTCTCTTTGTCCCCTTTAGCAGCGCTTTTTTGTAAAAGTGTTGTCTAATCTTCACGATTTTAAATTTTTTTATATAAATAATCACACTTTTTATATATTTTTTGACAAACCTGCTTATATTACATTCCCTGCTTATAATTCAAGCCTTTATTTCAACACTTTGGCCTTATATATACAATTCAACACTTTGGCCTTTAAGTATACATTGCAATTCATCACTTTGCCCATAATCATTTTAATACACATAAGCCTGCTTAAATATATTGCAACACAATCCAATCCTCAGAATTACAACATCACAAATACAGTCAATTTACATATAATTACAAATCCATTAACTTTACAAATAGATATGACTTCCAGAAATGTTATTATCCCGCATCAATATTGGATGATACATATACCTTATACAATTCTCAACTCAAGAATAAATTGACACCATTCCTCCTTTATTTCTTCCAATCCTGCTTTCGAGTAAGTACCGTACTTGAATTCATCAAAGTACTACATAATATAGCAGAACATGCACGATTTAGTTTTAAAACTAATTACTCAGATGAAACATCGGTTAATTATCAAAATAAATCATATAATTTATGAATTGATCCATACCATGATTGGAATCTCTATTTGACCAGAATGAATAATTTCCTTCATAAAGCGCAATACAAAATATCTGCAATCAATCCCATTGCACTGACGAGGATACTGTAAATGGAAAAAACAAACGAACATTTATCAGGATATATAGTTTACATAGTTTTATCAAGTAGGACCACTATAACAGTAAAAAATGGGAAAATAAACCTGCACTCTGATCCAGCTAATGTTGTTAGCCTTGCTTTTTGGCACTGTTGCTTGTCTTTATGCTCTGAATATTTGTATAGCTCTAACATAATATAAATGCATATTTAGAACAATGTCACATAATAAATATATATATATATATATATATATATATATATATATATATATATATATATATATATATATATATATATATATATATATATATATATATATATATATATATATATATATATATATATATATATATATATATATATATATATATATATATATATATATATATATATATATATATATATATATATATATATATATATATATATATATATATATATATATATATATATATATATATATATATATATATATATATATATATATATATATATATATATATATATATATATATATATATATATATATATATAAAATTATTCAGAACAGTATATCTCATCACTTATGTATCAATCATATACTTCATATCAGGGTATTTTGTTTGATCGCCATCCAATGAATCCAGATAATACACTATTTCTTTCATCGGATTAATCGCGACCAACAACCAGTGTCCACTATAAAATAAGACAACAGTTTAGACGGAAATGTTATATAGAATGGAAAAAATCGAATAATTGTAATAAATGAATTTAGAATGAAGTCATACCCATGGCCAATATTATATGGCAAGAAGAACAACTTCTCTGTAGTCGCCACCATAAATCTTTGGACTATGTAATCTTTGACTACATCTGGTGTGTGATCTATTGCCCGTGAGTTGATACAACTAGCAGATAAGAATGTGAATATGGAAGTCAAATCATGCGGGACCAATAACTTGTCATACAAGAGCCTAAAAGAAAAACATAATCAACATTAGAATATTCAGTTAAATGAGCAAATTTTAAAATGTTCAATTATTTAATTAAAATGGATCGGAGTACCTGATGTAGGAATGCATAACACCGACGCCCAATTTAGAATGTTGGAAAACCTGGTCCAAATCCTCCTTAGCAATTGTTTCGGTATATTCTAAGCGTGCATATCCCAAACGCCCATTTTTGTATGGATATGCGGGTTTTGATGCCCGTTGCCGATTTACGCAACTCACAACCTGAAAAAACAAGTTTAAGTCATATCAGAACTCTTGTGGAAGAAGTATATATACTATACATTGTTCATGATAAGTTGTACTTACTAAAAATTCTTTGGTTCTTCGCTTCGCAACAAATGTCTCCTATTCTTCTTCTGAAATGAGATCAGTGTACTTCTTTGGACGCTCCGAGTCGAAAAAGTTTCCATCAGAATCTTTAAGAAACTTGTTTGTTAAAAACGCTATAAATCCCCTCAGTCGTTTACCGGCCAATTGAAGACAATATTTTCTTCTGCAATCATCAATATTAAAAGATCTCTGCAAACAAATACACATACATATAACATGTTAGTATAATTAATTTAAAGATGTAACCGTCAATATAATTAAAAATAATCAAATATCATACCTGTATCTCGCTCCAAATTTTGTCTTTAGCCAATTGTAGCGAGGGAATTCTCCAATTATCGCAAGTAATCGGAATTTGCGAATGTACAAGTGCTTCAATGTAACTTGTCAGCATCGTACCGTTAGGCTCAACTAATTGATCTCTTTCATTCTAATGCACATCATACTTAACACCCTTATCTCTCGCACAGATGATTTTTTTCATAATCGTTATTCCTCTTTTGATATCGCCTTCCATGTCTTTTCTTGTTTCGTTTCCATCATGTGATGTTTCCTCATTGGTGGCCATAATACCTGTAATTCAGAAAAACCAAGGTATCAAATGAATGACATGCAAATATGTAAATAAGAAATATATACATAAGAAATATATAAATAAGAAAAACACATACATAATTTTATTGAATGAATATTACTTGGATACTAACTTTTCATTATTAAATTTAAAATTATGATAACCCCAAATATTTTAGTAAATTTAAAATTATGGTTGAGTTTATATTTATCTAAAATTTTATAGATTTCAAGGTTACAAATGGTAATAATATCTAATAACCTCAAACATTTACAAATTTCACCCACATTTACAATTGTAAACCGTAAATCAATTAAAAGATATTGAAATGATAAAAAACATTAAGGATAGAGATTATGTAAACAATGAAATATAATTCGTCCAAATATATATTGTGATTTGAAAATACAAACATTTCTCCAAATATATATTGTGATTTGAAAATATAAACATTTCTCGCAACAAACAATATCTTTTGCAAACGTGTTACGATCATTATGAACTGAGATATACTCAAAGTTAACATAAGTAAACTCATTGTGACATTTCAACAAACACCTTGTATACAAAACTCAAGCCAATATCAAAAGAGTAATTCTCATCAACGGTATCAACAGAAACAAGTCAATAACTCAGAAAAGAAGTAACACTAACATCATTTAATTCAGAAAAATGAAATACTAAGACAATAATCCAGAAAAATGCAAAATGAAAAACTTCAAATACTGTAACAATGACGGAAATACGCTATAGAGGATGCTGTCGAAAACGAACGGTCAAATGGCGGAGAAATGCAATACAGACTGAACGGAGGAGGGCGACGGAAGCGCGGCTGTCGGACGGAGGAGGGCGATGGTCGTGGTCAATAGGGTTCGCGTTCGCCAGAAAGGAGAAAGAAGGAAATACGTACGTGCGACACTGTTCTGTTCTGGTGGATATTTTAAATTAATTCTAATAACACATATGGCAACGCTTATTAATGACCTACAGCAGCGGTTTACAAAAGTACTTTCTTTGCAACAACATATAGCAGCGCTTTTAAAGAAAGCACTTTCTTTGCAACAACCTACAGCAGCGCTTTAGAAAAGCGCTTTCTTAGGACCCCCTATAGTAGCGCTTTACAAAAGCGCTGTCTTAGGCCATACATATAGCAGCGCTTTAAATAAAGCGCTTTCTTAGGTTCCCCCTTTAGCAGCGCTTTTAAAAAAGTGTTGTCTTAGGTATGCTATTTTTTTCTTTTTTTTTTAATTACTCTTTAGCAGCGCTTTTTCTAAAAGCGCTGTCTTTGTATGCGCTGCTAAAAGTCAATTCTGGCATAGTGCTTGTCGGATTCTCCCAAATTCTTGAGCCATAACATAAATTTTTAAATTTTTTGATTAAAGCATGACACTGACCCGGAAAGTATATTGCTTGACTTAGACTGAGTTCGAGAGATTTGGGAAAGTATTGATAATATCAGTACCGTCTTGACACCCTGAACCCCTTAATTTGATGATGAGTTTAAGTACTTATTATGCCGAAGCCTAAAATTTAGAATAACCTCTTGAGTAGTTTATATTAGCAGTCAGCACCATCCCGAAGCACGACCTAAGTAATAAACCGATGCAAATACGTGTTTGATCTCAAAAATAAAAATCAAATAAAATGATTAAAATGAACGAAGGATATGCTCTTACTAAGTTAGGTGGTCTTTAACCGACCATTTAACCCAACTGATCGGACTCTTGAAATTCAAAAGTACACAAGAAAAAGAATGTGAAAAATGTTCTGAAAAAAGAGATCAATAAACACTAACAGGTTTACTTACCATGGGCGTGCGGGGATAACGAGCTTAATGTGATTGCGTGAGAACGAAAAAAGAGGTGAAAATGAATAGGCTGAGTTATAATGACATGATTCGGACTTGTCTGCACAGAGAGGGAGTTCTTGACCGCGCTTAGTAAATTCGTGTCGTTACGGTATCCTTAGTATTTTACCAGTACCTATCTTTGGTGCGAAAGTCTCGCAACAATGTATGATCTGAGTTAAGTCGTGTTAGATTCCATGCATACGTTCTGTTTGCTTGAGGACAAGCAACGGTTCAAGTGTGTGAGAGTTTGATAGCGCGGAATTATATCAAATATTTGACTCGACTTGCATGAATTTTATCTGTTTCTTTTACTGTTTTATTTGATTTATTTTTTATTACGCTGTTGTTTTATTCTATTTTATAGGTTACATTAAATTTGGACAAAAAGTATAAAAGAAGAAATAAATGAAGAAAATGGAGAGAAAATAGGAAGAAAAGATCATGGAAAGAAAAGAAGAAGAAAGAAAGAGGAAGGAAAGAAAGAGAAAGGAAAGAAAGAGAAAGGAAAGAAAAGGGTGTGGGGGCCACCACATACCAAGTGGCACTTACCACTTGGATGTGGCGCCTGCCACACTAAGAAGAGGTGGCGCATGCCACCAATATATGAAAGGGAAGGTGGTGGTTGCCACATAAGAAGGGGTGGCGAGTGCCACTCCTGAATATTAGGAAAGTGGTAATTCCCACCCTTATTTGAACGGGAAGTGGTGCCTGCCACTTCCTCCCCTAATTTTTCTGCACAAAGTCTCCCATTTCTTTCTCAACTACCCACTACATTCTCTCCAGAAATCTCTCCTAATTTGAAGCCCAAAAGCCAGCCCATGCACAGTATAAAAAGGCAGCAGTTTGTGAAGAAATGGACCTTCTTTTTCACGCATTATTTTTCCAGTTTCAATTTTAGTTTTTCTGCTTTTTGCTTTTACTTTTCCTCTGTATTATTTCAAAATCCTTGTAAGGTAAATTTGTTATGTCATTAGTTTAGGATTAATTCGACCAAGGTTGTAAACTTTGTACTGACAATACAAGCCGGCCTTCAAGAAATCAAATCCAAGTTCTGCTAATTGTCAGGTTTTATTTTTCTGCCTTAATTTTACTACTTTAATTTTATGCATTTCTTCTGCCTTCTGGTTAGTATTAGGATTGAACTTAGTGAAAAAAATGAAAGTCATGTCTGGCTAAAACCCGTAGTATCGGTATGTAATCGCAACCGGTCGGAAGGGGTTAGGTGAAACGTGACATATAATTTAAATAAATTAAAAGTTTTCTGGTCTCTGTTTCTTTTGCCAAAAATTAATAACTTTTGTCACGAGAGTGAGGAAGTAACAAAGGTTAAAATCAATAGAGCGAGAGTTTGAGGTTTTAATCGGATAGCTGAAATAGAACATTAGGCTTAAAAATAACGAGAGCACTTTAAGTTTATTTAGGATTTATCCGTTTCCAAAAAAGTGTTTTTATTTGCAAAATGAGAGAGCGAGAGCCATAGTTTGATTTAAAAGCATAGTCTAAGTCAAGAGAACGAGAGTGTGTGATAAGGGCTTTTAAATGGGTACTTTCTACAAAACAATGATTCTTTCTCCAAACTAAACGTCCACGAATTACTGAACCCCTGATGACTGATAAAGATTATATACCGATATTTAGAAATATCCTATTTTAATTAGTATTTTAATTTGGCACTTATTTTATTTTTCGCACCCCAAAAATTAGAGATTCATTAGCCTTAGCTTTACATAGTAGCATTAGATAGCGGTAGATCGACTCTTGGTCCTTTGGGTTCGATAATCTTTTAAAACTACACGATCAGACTGTGCATTTGCAGTCGCGAAGCATTTAGACTACTAAATAGCCGATCAAAAAACCACCACAACATTGTTAACATCACCCTTATCACCACCCTCTCGGTCTGAATTGAAATCTGAACCAAAACTTTCATATCCTTCTTAGTCCCCCCTACATCATCCATACCCCAATCCTCTAAGCTGGAATCAGAGACGTTATCAGGGTTTGCAAGAATAACATCCTCCTTCTGTTTCATAGCTATCCTCAACCAACTTGATTCTAAACATCTGATTATTGATCTTAACATCAAAGATTTCATTGATAACCATCATGCAGCTAGTTCTAATCATAAACCTTGCTACACCCATACATTTATTTTTAGATGTAGATTCATCTGAACAAAATTAAGAACCCGGAGTGGAGGATAAACATTCGAAAAACTCCATTGCCCACACATGATACAAAACTCCATAACATCTACCCCAGACTAATTTCCCAGTATCCACATCAAATTAATTCTACTTCAGAATATTAGAGAACCATTATCCCCAACAATCACGAGCTCCATGCAATAACTCATTGGATCATCTTTCCAATGCTTCAAGTTACATATCAATCGAATTCTTGATACTTGAATCATTGTGGAAATAAGACCTATGGTATTCACATTCACTTCAATTTCAACATATTGCGCATAATAATTTATTACCATTATCCTATAAATACTTGGAATATAAACATTTTTTTACTTTATCATCTAATAGGGCATTGAAAGAGCTTTCCAATGCATCCTACAGTGCGTCATTCTGAGTTACGGTTATCAAGTTACGTCGATTTCAAATTTCCATTTTTTTCCATTCAATATGTGGTAATCACTTACCAGAATATGATAATCGATTACCAAGCCAGAAAATGCCCCAGAAAATCAGTTTTAAGTCAGTAATGGATTACCAATATGTGGTAATCGATTACCACAACAACTAGGTTGAAAAATACACAGTTTTCTTCACACAAATCACTTCCAAACAATACCTCATCATCCCTAATCATAGTCTAACATCATCAAGAATTCATACCATGAATTTCATCACTCTTAACATCCTTTAAACATCAAGAACCAATAAAAACAACATCACATAGAAAAAAAATCATGTTATGCATATCCCAAACGCCCATTTTTGTATGGATATGCGGGTTTTGATGCCCGTTGCCGATTTACGCAACTCACAACCTGAAAAAACAAGTTTAAGTCATATCAGAACTCTTGTGGAAGAAGTATATATACTATACATTGTTCATGATAAGTTGTACTTACTAAAAATTCTTTGGTTCTTCGCTTCGCAACAAATGTCTCCTATTCTTCTTCTGAAATGAGATCAGTGTACTTCTTTGGACGCTCCGAGTCGAAAAAGTTTCCATCAGAATCTTTAAGAAACTTGTTTGTTAAAAACGCTATAAATCCCCTCAGTCGTTTACCGGCCAATTGAAGACAATATTTTCTTCTGCAATCATCAATATTAAAAGATCTCTGCAAACAAATACACATACATATAACATGTTAGTATAATTAATTTAAAGATGTAACCGTCAATATAATTAAAAATAATCAAATATCATACCTGTATCTCGCTCCAAATTTTGTCTTTAGCCAATTGTAGCGAGGGAATTCTCCAATTATCGCAAGTAATCGGAATTTGCGAATGTACAAGTGCTTCAATGTAACTTGTCAGCATCGTACCGTTAGGCTCAACTAATTGATCTCTTTCATTCTAATGCACATCATACTTAACACCCTTATCTCTCGCACAGATGATTTTTTTCATAATCGTTATTCCTCTTTTGATATCGCCTTCCATGTCTTTTCTTGTTTCGTTTCCATCATGTGATGTTTCCTCATTGGTGGCCATAATACCTGTAATTCAGAAAAACCAAGGTATCAAATGAATGACATGCAAATATGTAAATAAGAAATATATACATAAGAAATATATAAATAAGAAAAACACATACATAATTTTATTGAATGAATATTACTTGGATACTAACTTTTCATTATTAAATTTAAAATTATGATAACCCCAAATATTTTAGTAAATTTAAAATTATGGTTGAGTTTATATTTATCTAAAATTTTATAGATTTCAAGGTTACAAATGGTAATAATATCTAATAACCTCAAACATTTACAAATTTCACCCACATTTACAATTGTAAACCGTAAATCAATTAAAAGATATTGAAATGATAAAAAACATTAAGGATAGAGATTATGTAAACAATGAAATATAATTCGTCCAAATATATATTGTGATTTGAAAATACAAACATTTCTCCAAATATATATTGTGATTTGAAAATATAAACATTTCTCGCAACAAACAATATCTTTTGCAAACGTGTTACGATCATTATGAACTGAGATATACTCAAAGTTAACATAAGTAAACTCATTGTGACATTTCAACAAACACCTTGTATACAAAACTCAAGCCAATATCAAAAGAGTAATTCTCATCAACGGTATCAACAGAAACAAGTCAATAACTCAGAAAAGAAGTAACACTAACATCATTTAATTCAGAAAAATGAAATACTAAGACAATAATCCAGAAAAATGCAAAATGAAAAACTTCAAATACTGTAACAATGACGGAAATACGCTATAGAGGATGCTGTCGAAAACGAACGGTCAAATGGCGGAGAAATGTAATACAGACTGAACGGAGGAGGGCGACGGAAGCGCGGCTGTCGGACGGAGGAGGGCGATGGTCGTGGTCAATAGGGTTCGCGTTCGCCAGAAAGGAGAAAGAAGGAAATACGTACGTGCGACACTGTTCTGTTCTGGTGGATATTTTAAATTAATTCTAATAACACATATGGCAACGCTTATTAATGACCTACAGCAGCGGTTTACAAAAGTACTTTCTTTGCAACAACATATAGCAGCGCTTTTAAAGAAAGCACTTTCTTTGCAACAACCTACAGCAGCGCTTTAGAAAAGCGCTTTCTTAGGACCCCCTATAGTAGCGCTTTACAAAAGCGCTGTCTTAGGCCATACATATAGCAGCGCTTTAAATAAAGCGCTTTCTTAGGTTCCCCCTTTAGCAGCGCTTTTAAAAAAGTGTTGTCTTAGGTATGCTATTTTTTTCTTTTTTTTTTAATTACTCTTTAGCAGCGCTTTTTCTAAAAGCGCTGTCTTTGTATGCGCTGCTAAAAGTCAATTCTGGCATAGTGCTTGTCGGATTCTCCCAAATTCTTGAGCCATAACATAAATTTTTAAATTTTTTGATTAAAGCATGACACTGACCCGGAAAGTATATTGCTTGACTTAGACTGAGTTCGAGAGATTTGGGAAAGTATTGATAATATCAGTACCGTCTTGACACCCTGAACCCCTTAATTTGATGATGAGTTTAAGTACTTATTATGCCGAAGCCTAAAATTTAGAATAACCTCTTGAGTAGTTTATATTAGCAGTCAGCACCATCCCGAAGCACGACCTAAGTAATAAACCGATGCAAATACGTGTTTGATCTCAAAAATAAAAATCAAATAAAATGATTAAAATGAACGAAGGATATGCTCTTACTAAGTTAGGTGGTCTTTAACCGACCATTTAACCCAACTGATCGGACTCTTGAAATTCAAAAGTACACAAGAAAAAGAATGTGAAAAATGTTCTGAAAAAAGAGATCAATAAACACTAACAGGTTTACTTACCATGGGCGTGCGGGGATAACGAGCTTAATGTGATTGCGTGAGAACGAAAAAAGAGGTGAAAATGAATAGGCTGAGTTATAATGACATGATTCGGACTTGTCTGCACAGAGAGGGAGTTCTTGACCGCGCTTAGTAAATTCGTGTCGTTACGGTATCCTTAGTATTTTACCAGTACCTATCTTTGGTGCGAAAGTCTCGCAACAATGTATGATCTGAGTTAAGTCGTGTTAGATTCCATGCATACGTTCTGTTTGCTTGAGGACAAGCAACGGTTCAAGTGTGTGAGAGTTTGATAGCGCGGAATTATATCAAATATTTGACTCGACTTGCATGAATTTTATCTGTTTCTTTTACTGTTTTATTTGATTTATTTTTTATTACGCTGTTGTTTTATTCTATTTTATAGGTTACATTAAATTTGGACAAAAAGTATAAAAGAAGAAATAAATGAAGAAAATGGAGAGAAAATAGGAAGAAAAGATCATGGAAAGAAAAGAAGAAGAAAGAAAGAGGAAGGAAAGAAAGAGAAAGGAAAGAAAGAGAAAGGAAAGAAAAGGGTGTGGGGGCCACCACATACCAAGTGGCACTTACCACTTGGATGTGGCGCCTGCCACACTAAGAAGAGGTGGCGCATGCCACCAATATATGAAAGGGAAGGTGGTGGTTGCCACATAAGAAGGGGTGGCGAGTGCCACTCCTGAATATTAGGAAAGTGGTAATTCCCACCCTTATTTGAACGGGAAGTGGTGCCTGCCACTTCCTCCCCTAATTTTTCTGCACAAAGTCTCCCATTTCTTTCTCAACTACCCACTACATTCTCTCCAGAAATCTCTCCTAATTTGAAGCCCAAAAGCCAGCCCATGCACAGTATAAAAAGGCAGCAGTTTGTGAAGAAATGGACCTTCTTTTTCACGCATTATTTTTCCAGTTTCAATTTTAGTTTTTCTGCTTTTTGCTTTTACTTTTCCTCTGTATTATTTCAAAATCCTTGTAAGGTAAATTTGTTATGTCATTAGTTTAGGATTAATTCGACCAAGGTTGTAAACTTTGTACTGACAATACAAGCCGGCCTTCAAGAAATCAAATCCAAGTTCTGCTAATTGTCAGGTTTTATTTTTCTGCCTTAATTTTACTACTTTAATTTTATGCATTTCTTCTGCCTTCTGGTTAGTATTAGGATTGAACTTAGTGAAAAAAATGAAAGTCATGTCTGGCTAAAACCCGTAGTATCGGTATGTAATCGCAACCGGTCGGAAGGGGTTAGGTGAAACGTGACATATAATTTAAATAAATTAAAAGTTTTCTGGTCTCTGTTTCTTTTGCCAAAAATTAATAACTTTTGTCACGAGAGTGAGGAAGTAACAAAGGTTAAAATCAATAGAGCGAGAGTTTGAGGTTTTAATCGGATAGCTGAAATAGAATATTAGGCTTAAAAATAACGAGAGCACTTTAAGTTTATTTAGGATTTATCCGTTTCCAAAAAAGTGTTTTTATTTGCAAAATGAGAGAGCGAGAGCCATAGTTTGATTTAAAAGCATAGTCTAAGTCAAGAGAACGAGAGTGTGTGATAAGGGCTTTTAAATGGGTACTTTCTACAAAACAATGATTCTTTCTCCAAACTAAACGTCCACGAATTACTGAACCCCCGATGACTGATAAAGATTATATACCGATATTTAGAAATATCCTATTTTAATTAGTATTTTAATTTGGCACTTATTTTATTTTTCGCACCCCAAAAATTAGAGATTCATTAGCCTTAGCTTTACATAGTAGCATTAGATAGCGGTAGATCGACTCTTGGTCCTTTGGGTTCGATAATCTTTTAAAACTACACGATCAGACTGTGCATTTGCAGTCGCGAAGCATTTAGACTACTAAATAGCCGATCAAAAAACCACCACAACATTGTTAACATCACCCTTATCACCACCCTCTCGGTCTGAATTGAAATCTGAACCAAAACTTTCATATCCTTCTTAGTCCCCCCTACATCATCCATACCCCAATCCTCTAAGCTGGAATCAGAGACGTTATCAGGGTTTGCAAGAATAACATCCTCCTTCTGTTTCATAGCTATCCTCAACCAACTTGATTCTAAACATCTGATTATTGATCTTAACATCAAAGATTTCATTGATAACCATCATGCAGCTAGTTCTAATCATAAACCTTGCTACACCCATACATTTATTTTTAGATGTAGATTCATCTGAACAAAATTAAGAACCCGGAGTGGAGGATAAACATTCGAAAAACTCCATTGCCCACACATGATACAAAACTCCATAACATCTACCCCAGACTAATTTCCCAGTATCCACATCAAATTAATTCTACTTCAGAATATTAGAGAACCATTATCCCCAACAATCACGAGCTCCATGGATCAAATCAGTAATTTTACCATTATCAGTCTCTTCCAAAAGACATAGATTTGAGCCGAGAGGGGTAAATTTAATACGGAAATATCCTTTGACATGGAAGAGATTCTGGATATTGTAAGAGGATCCAGGAATAATGAACTTACCCACATACACTGTAAATTCTGGAAAGCACACGATGGATGTTATTCCCAAAGTTATAACATCCACTGTGACATCTGCTACTTAACAGCTAATAATCAGTAATAATAAAAGCAGTAAATAACACAACAATTGTTCACCCAGTTCAGTGTCAAAAACACCTACATCTGGGGGCTACCAAGCTAGGGAGGAAATTCACTATTAGTAGAATCAATTCATAGTTAAACCTCCAGTTTACACTCCTCACTTAATCTCTACCCAATGACACTTCAACCTAGAGACACTCTAGACCTGAGTATTCCCACTCACTCCCCCTTAATCACACCACAGTAATATACAATTACAGTTTCAAAATAGTTGTGGAGATACACTCCAAACACACCTTGATCTTGTTTCACAGCTTTAAGCAAGGAACTCACACACTCTTCCTTAACAGCTTCGAGTGAGACACAACCTAGAATCTACCTATCCAATGCAATCATCCACCAAAAAATTGCTTGGAGTACAAATATTCCTAAACAGAATTCACACGTGAAGACTAGCCTTCTTCACTCACAAGAACTCTGCAATCTGCACTCTCTATTCTTCTGTCAAGAGCTGCACTTTAGAATTGCTTCTTCTGATATTTATAGCAGCTGTTAGTCCTTTTGGGCCTTGGTGCACAAATTAGGTTTTATCCATAACAAACCTATTTTCAATGATCTGCACGCTTGCCACTTAATTCAGGGATCTTTTAGTTCGCCTAGGGCTTCTGGAAAGTCTCCTGATATCCAGCTTGAGATCCTATTATGTTTCCTGGTTTATAGCTACCAGAAAAAGAAACCTGCGCTTGATGTCATACGACCCATGTCATAACATTGGGTATGACATCCAGCTTTACTTGCTTTTAGCTAAGTCAACTTACCATGCACAGACCATATTATGTATGCACTACCATCAGTCATGTCATTCATACATGCTTTAGTGTTTTGCCATAAAATGCAGTCAATCAAGAGCACTTACATACACATTCTTCAGACTCAGACACATATCACTATTTGCGAAAAAACACCAGATGAGCTGGAGATTGATGTTAAACACCTTCGTTATTCAAAACCGCTTCAATGAAAGATTTAGATCCTGAAGAAGAGCCTTTAAAAAAAGAATTTGAGGGCTTAAGATTATAACTAAGATTCGAACCTGACCCCTTTCTAGGAATAAAGCTTTCATAAGCGTTCGAATTCCTTTGGAACTTAGGAATGTTAGCATTCATCTGTGTGTATGTGTGTGTGCTTGCACGCGCCTGCGTGCGTGCATGTGTGATTTAGATTTATTTTTAGTTTGATTTGATTCTTCTCTATGTTGGTTTGGATTGGTTGAGATATGTTTAGTTTGGTTTGGTTTGGATTAGTTTGTTTGACGACTTTTCTCCGTATTAGTTCTTTTGTTTAATTGTTTCACTCTATTGGTTATTATTTTTATTACTTCTCTTGATGGATTCTTTTATTTTATTGTTTCTTTCCATTGATTTTTTTGATTAAATGATACTTACAAACTCTAACAGTGTGTTTGGTTCGAGGGATATACATGCAAGAGAGATAGAAACGGGAGAGAGAAGCGAAAAATGATAATTTTTTTCGTTTGAAACATTTTTGGAATACAAAAGCGAGAACAAACTAAGGTGGGTCCTTCCATCTTTTTGTTTCTTTGCACATTACCGAAGAAAGTCACGTAAAACTTTCTTTTTTAATCATTTCCAATTGTACCCTTCATTTAAAAACCACAAAATATTACTAGATTTATTTCACATTTAGATAACATAATACACTTTGCCAAAAAACAACATTTTTTACAAAATAATAAATTAATAACAACAACAACATTGAGCGTGTGATGTTGTTTTAATTTATTAAAATAAAAACTAAGTTTGATGAGTCATATTAATTTTAAAACTAATCTTAATTAAAAAAATACTTATGTCATATAATTTATTTAGTTGAATTAATTAACTAACTAAGTTTATTTTGATGAAAAAACATATATAAAGTCAATTGATTTTTAAATAAATGAAATAGTAAAATAACTAACTAAATTTTTTAAAAAAACAATTATTATTTTTAATTAAATTAAATATATAAAATGATATCTACATATTTTAAAGAGTTGTTAGAATGTATTTTAAATAATAAAACTTTGTGTTTTAAGTTTAATTTAAGGGTATTTTTGTCCTTTCAAAAATAGCTACACTACTCTCTCTTTTATTTCTCTTATATTTCTCATATAACAAATACTATATCAAATCTACTTTATTTCTCATCTATTTCTGTCTTCTCACATCCTCTCTCACCTATTTCTCTCTTATCACTTTCTCCTTATAACCAATCATACCCTAAATACTTGATTTTAAAAGAGGAAAGTAGTGAAACACCAATAGTGCATTTTTAGGGGTGAGAACTGATTGTTTGTGCATAAGAAGGAAGAATATGAAGATGATGAAGATGGAAGAGAGAGAAAAGAGAGAAAAGTCGTAACTAACTTTTATTGAAAGAAATTCGATTACAATGAATTAATACTCTAACTGAATAGAAGTTCAGTATTTATACACACTCAAAATCTGAGTTGTCATACTAAATGTATCTCAAATTAACTCTTAAATGACACTTAAATGAAATGCTAACTGAATTTGGGGTTACACTTTGTTCTGGCCTGGGCCCGGCCACGCCTCGCGGCCCAGCCCAATGATGCACAACCAATGCCCAATATGATTTAAGCAGGCTGACCGGACACGCGACCCCCCTCGACGGGCAGGGCATGCTCCCGCCGAGCAGGACGGCGTGCCTCAAGACGCCCTCTGCGCTCTCCCCTCGCCGGACAGACTAGCCCTCCTCGCGCAGAACCCCCATGCCGTCGAGCAGGGCAACGTGTCTCCTCCACACCTCGTGTGCTCCCCTCCGCGGGGAGAACGACACACCTCTGGGGAACCTCGCGAGCTCCCCTTCGCGGGGAGGACAACGTGCCATACGCACGTTCTCCACGTGCCCCTCCGCGGGGAGGACAACGTGCCATACGCACGTTCTCCACGTGCCCCCTCCGCGGGGACACGTCACTGAACAACTGCCCACCTCCGAAAGAGAAGGTCAAACCCACTTTCCGGAGATCTCGGGACAGTTGGACTAGGGCGAAGACCACGTCCTGGTCTTCACTACGCCACGTAAGCCCTAGCAGTCACCTGGATTGGGCCTGGCAATCCAGCCCAACGCAAGTGACTGTTGGCCCAGCGCTGGGGTCTCTCTATAAATACCCTCTTCCTCAAGAGGGTCAGGTAATTTCACATCTTGCCATTTCTGTACTTTGCTCGCACTCTGCCCAATTCCTTACTTTGGCATCGAAGTGTCTTGCAGGTACACCCCCTTCTCCTCCTCATCACTGGTGAGCAGGTAGCAGTCCAACAGCGTGTGGTTAGCCCGTGATCCCCTTCTGATCAAGTCAGATCAGTGGCGCCGTCTGTGGGAACGGAAACTTCCCCGTTACTCCGAGCAGAGAACCAAAGTTTCACCAACACTCCACGATCATGGCTAGCCCACACCATGACGATACCGTGCACGACTTCATGCTCAACGCCGCCGTCAACGACAACAAGCATACGGAGACGTCACGCCCAGCGGAGACCGACGAGATAGACGGCCAGACTGCTTCTCCGTCGTCCGCATAACCGATACGCCAGGCCGACCACCGGCCCCAGAGCCCAGCGGCGTTCCAACCCGTTTCCGTCCCGGCAGGAGCGAACCAAACGGTGGTCGCCCTCTTTGCGGCCATCAACCAAACGAACCAGCTATTGTTTCAGCAGAACGCACGAATTGGAGCGCTGGAGCGGGAGGTCCCCTCCGCGGGAAGACCATAATGGGGGCTTGAGGAGTCCCTCACCTCAACCCAGAAATAGACGACCTTGGCTGGAGAGGCCACGACGAGACAAGTTCGCGGGAGGCGGCAGAACACTTCAGCAATTCCGACCAGGAATCCGCGCGTCGAACCCCCGGTCAGAAGCTCGAGGACTCGAAACCAAGCGCCTATCCTAAACGGCCCATCTCCTTCTCGGTCACCCGCTCTCAGCGACGAAGATGACTACCGGACTCCCTTGTCCCGGGAAATCATGGCCGCCCCCATTCCCCACGGGATGGAGAAGCCCCCGACGCTCTCGACGTACGACGGCACCTCCGACCCGGATGATCACCTGGAAGACATCGAGGCCATGCTCGATTACCGAAACGTCCGAGGAGCTATCAAGTGAAGGCTATTCCTGACGACCCTAAGAAAAGGCGCCATGACATGGTGCAAAAGTCTGGAGCCTGAATTGATTACGTCGTGGAGGGTCCTAAAAGACCTATTTTCAAAACACTTCACAGCGTCCCGACGCCACCCGAAGACAGAAGCCGCCCTCGGCGCGATAATCCAAGCTCTCAACGAGCCTCTCCGAAAGTACATTGAAAGATTCAACCGGGAAGCAGTGCAGGTGACGACGTCAGACGAAATGAAGCGTCACCTAATGGAGCAGGGTCTACGTCGCGAATCCAAGTTCAGCGAGGCCGTGCGCATACACCGACCAGCTTCCCTGCAGGATTTCCTCGACAGAGCCGCACATTATATCCGGTTCGAGGAAACCCAAGCAGCCAACTCCGCTCGAGACACCCGAGACAAGGAGGTCCCCCGCGGGCACCGAGATGACGGAGCCTCAAGCCAGCGGCGGGGAGGTGACCGCCGTCGGAAAGATCGCCCCCGCGAACAACGCGAACAGCGCGGCCCCGCCGGCCTATTCACGGAATACACGGCCTTAGTCGCTTCCCGCGAGCGCATAATGGCCGAGTGCGCCAAAACTGATTTTGCCCAGGAAGGTGTCCGCTTCCCCAGGCCGACGCCCCCTAAACCCAATGTGGACAAGTCGAAATACTGCCGATTCCACAGGAGCCACGGGCACGTGACGGAAGACTGCATCCATCTCAAGGACGCGATCGAAATCCTGATTAAGGACGGCCACTTAAAGAGATACACCCGGGGGGGGGGGGGGGGGGGTGAGGCCCCGAGGCAAGAAGCCCCCGAGGCCAAGAAAGTCGAAGAGCTCCCCTCTTCCGACAGCGACAACGGACTCCAGGTCGCACTGTGCGTCAGCCGCCCCAAGGACTGGTTCGCGGACAGAGAGTTCGGCCTCCCCGACGGCCCCGACCTACCCGTCGAGCTAATACGGCCAACCAGTCGGTGGGAATACTTTGCTAAAGCCATGATCATCTCGGGCGGCACCACAAGGAACCTGTCCATAGGATCGGTGGAAAAAAAAATTCGACGAGCTTATCACGAGTAACTCCGGTAAGATGAGCACACTCGAAAAATTTCGCAGTCGATCCAACCCGATCACATTCTACCTCGAGGAACTCCCCGGGGGCTCCCCCAACTCCAACATCCCCCTGCTGATACGGGCACAGATGGCGAACTTCCATGTCAGACGCATCCTCGTTAACGGAGGCAGCTCGGTGGACATCATGTACACCCACCTCTTCACGACCCTCCAACTCGACGAATCCAACCTGTCCCCTTACGTAGACTCCGACCTTCAGGGGTTCAACGGGACGACGACGAGACCTTGGGGGTACGTGGAGCTGAAAGTCACGTTTGGGAAGAAGAAACGGCCAGGGAGATCAGCATCCGTTTCTTAGTCATCGAGTGCCCGTCCCTCTACAATTGTATCCTGGGCAGAATGACGATAGCAGAACTCACCGCGGTGCCTTCCACCGTCCACCTAAAGATGAAGTACTACACGTAGCGGGGGGCCATGGTGACCCTGAACGGGGACATCGAGGCCGCCCGGAGGTGCTTTGAGGCCGCGCTGAAAGGTTTGGACACCATCACTCCAGCAACTAAGAAGGCAACCCCAACCATGACGCCGAAGAGCGAACCAAAGGAGCTCGTTAGATCCGTGGACCTCGACAGCCGCTTCACTGAAGAGCACGATCACGAAATAAGGACCAGCGAAGCCAACCAGTCCAAAGGGCAGCCCACCCACCCGGCACGCCCCATCCCGGACGGTGAATTCAAGATTGTCACACTCGGGGAAGACAAGAGCAGAACCGTGAAGATCGGCGCCGGACTCCCAAACTTAGCAAAAAAACAGCTACAGACCTGTCTCAGCGAGAACGCCGACCTCTTCGCCTGGAGCGCCGCAGAAATGCCCAGACTCGATCCCGAGGTCGCCTGCCATCAGCTGTCCATCAACCCGACCGCGAAGGCCGTAGTTCAATGTAGGCGTAGACAGTTCCCCGAAAAGTCGGTAGCGGCTAAAAAAGCTGTAAAAGACCTCTTAGAGGCGAATTTTATTTCGGAAGCCCGGTATTCAACCTGGCTGTCCAACGTTGTACTCGTTAAAAAGAATAATGGAAAATGGCGCATGTGTGTTGACTATACCGATCTCAACCGGGCATGTCCTAAGGACGCCTACCCTCTCCCCAACATCGACAAACTCGTCGACAACTCCGCGGGCTTCAAGCTCTTGTCCTTCATGGATGCATACTTGGGGTACAACCAGATCCCGATGGCCGAGCACGACAAACAGAGCACGACCTTCATGACGGCGTCGGGCAACTATTACTACAATGTAATGCCCTTCAGCCTAAAGAACGCCGGCGCCACGTACTAACGGATGATGAATAATGTCTTCCGGGGCGAAATCGGCGACATGCTCGAAGTGTACATGGACGACATGATCGTCAAATCCTGCACAGAAGTCGACCACACGGCCTATCTCATAAAGGTCTTCGATACTGCGAGGACCTGCCGAATGCGCTTCAACCCGGAGAAATGCACCTTCGGTGTCCGCGCAGGAAAGTTCCTCGGCTACTACCTGACCGAGCGGGGGATCGAGGCAAATCCGGACAAGTGCCACGCCTTTTCGGAAATCACCACACCCACCACGAAGAATTCCATCCAATCCCTCAACGGCGTGCTCGCCTCACTTTCCCGGTTCATCGCCAAATCTGCACAACACGCCCTCCCCTTTTTCAAACTACTCAGGAAGGAGACCACGTTCGAATGGACAGAGGAATGCGAGCAAGCCCTCTGCCACCTCAAACGCGTCCTATCCAAACCACCGGTGCTGACACGACCCGTGATGGGCGAAACCCTATACCTCTACCTGGTCGTAGCTAACAAAGCCGTCAGCGCCGTTCTCATCAGAGAAACCGAAGAGGGACAAAAGCCAATCTACTTCATGAGCAAAGCCCTCCACGGTCCCGAAGTCCGATATCAGCTGATCGAAAAAGTCGCCCTAGCCCTCATCACCGCCGCACGACGGCTCCGACATTACTTCCTAGCACACACCATCGTGCTCCGCACTGACCAGCCCATCCGCCAGCTCCTCGGCCGACCCGACACGGCTGGACGCATGCTGAAATGGTCGTTAGAGCTATCTGAGTTCGACATCGTCTACGAAGGCCGGAAAGCCATCAAAGCCCAGGCCCTGGCCGATTTTGATGCCAAGATGTCCTCCTCACCAGACCCTACCACGGGGAGCCACATATGGACCATTTTCGTGGACGGCTCCTCCAACTCCACGGGCAGCGGAGCGGGCATCATCCTCGACAACGAAGAGGGCACCATCATAGAGGTTTCCCTCACGCTGGCGTTCCCGACGACTAACAACCAAGCCGAGTATGAAGCGTTCCTGGCCGAACTTTGCCTGGCATCGGACCTCGGGGCCAGAGAAATTAAAATCTACACAGACTCCCAGCTGGTCGCCTTGCAAGTACGAGGAGAATATCAAGCGAAAAACGACAACCTCGCCGAATATTTAGCACTCATCACCAAAAAACTACAAAGTTTCGACTCCGCAGAGATTCAACACGTCCCGCGCGAGCAAAACACCCGAGCCGATATTCTCTCCAAATTAGCGAGCACCAAAAAACGAGGAGGCCACAAGTCGGTCATCCAAGAAGTCCTATCGCAACCGAGCACTAAAGCGGCCACCGCCCCGCTCGACATCAACACAATAGGAGATACCGACTGTTGGATGACACCACTACACACCTACCTCAGCACAGGCTGCCTACCAACCGACCCTAAAGAGGCAAGCGCGACTAAGCGGAGAGCCTGCTCGTACGTCCTCCTCGAGGGAAATTATATTGCCGAGGCTTCGCGATTCCACTCCTCAAATGCATCGACAACTCCCAGGCCGTAGACGTCCTAGAGGAGATCCACGAGGGCATCAACGCGCAGCAACTCGGAGGATGATCCCTGGCGAGAAAGGCCTTACGAGCAGGATATTACTGGCCTTCGATGCAAACAGACGCGAGGGAGCACGTCAAGCGTTGTGACAAATGTCAAAGGCACGGGGACATGTACCTCGCTCCTCCGACCGAACTCAAATCCCTCTCCTCCCCGTGGCCATTCGCCTGGTGGGGGATGGACATCCTCGGCCCCTTCACCCTAGGCTCCTATCAGAACAAGTATCTCATCATGGGCGTGGACTACTTCACCAAATGGATTGAGGCCAAAGCCCTAGCCAAAATCACAGCCCACAAAATACTCCGGTTTTACAAACGAAATATCCTCGCACGATTCGGGGTCCCGCTCGCCATCGTCACAGACAATGGCACGCAGTTCACAGACAAAAACTTTCGAGACTTCGTCACCAAGCTCGGAACCAGACACCATTTCACCTCGGTCGAACATCCCCAGACAAACAGCCAGGCGGAATCTGCGAACAGGGTCATCCTCAGGGGACTAAAACGACGACTCGGCGACGCCAAGAGGGCATGGGTCGACAAACTCCACAGCGTCCTCTGGGCATACCGAACTACGCCCCACTCAACCACGGGGGAGACCCTATTCCGCCTCACGTATGGAACCGAAGTCGTGATCCCGGTCGAGATACACGAACCATCTAGATGAACTGAAGCTCCCCTCGACACCGGCGACAACGACGACGCCTTACGTGAAGAGCTCGACCTCGTCGAAGAGATTCGCTCAGGCGCAACCCTTCGGGAAGCTCGGTTGAAACAACAGGTGGCACTCCGCCACGACAACAAAGTCCTGAAACGCAACTTCCAAATCGGCGATTTGGTCCTGTGCAGAAACCAGAAGGATCACGCGAAGGTAAACTAGCCGCAAATTGGGAAGGTCCCTACCGCGTCCGTGACAAAACGGAGCACGGGGCCTACTACCTCGAAAACCTACACGGGGAACAACTAGTTCGACCTTGGAATGCCGAGAAACTTAAGCGGTACTACAATTAAACACTGTCCGCGACGACCAGCCGTCGCGACCACTGGGGGGCTACATGGTACCACCGCACCTCCTCACATCTCCTAACGACCAGAGCAAAAGCAAGCTCTGCCTCTTATGTGCGCGGGCAGAAGGCCCTGCACGGCGGGGAACACCTCGATCGAGATTCCCTAGCGCCGTACCAACACTGGCAGGACGCCCAGCTCGCGATGGGACGTTCCTGCCACGGGGAGAACTACCCCCGATCCGGTCAGGCAACAAAGCCGACCAGCCGGCCAGTTCCACACACAGCCGGAAACAATCGTCGTCGAGCTACCACCCCGGACAGGCCCAAAGGCATACTAAACATGCATTTCAAACATACATACATTTCGAGCATACAAGGACGTGCAGAAATAAAACGAGCATAAACAAACATGCAAAAAACGAAACTGAGCCCACACTTAGAAAATTCTCAGAAATATATTAATCAAAAGCGGACACCAGCCCAGTAGTCAATATTACATAAACAAGGGCATGCAGGCCCAACAAAGAAAACAAGAAAATTATAAAACATCGGCGCGCAGGCCAGGAAACTACGAGCATGCAGGCCCGGGAAAACCTACATATCCTCGCCCTCCTTCTCAGCATCCACGGGGACAGCGTCGGGGACGACGAGCTCTGGGTCGACCACCTTCCCATCAACGATCTCATGATATGGCCCAATCTCGTCCATGACCAGAGCAGCGCTAGGGTTGACGATTTGGAGCTGCACAACAACACTCTTGAACCCGACCTCGATAGCATCCAGGCAATCGCTCTTCAGCACCCGAATCCGGGCGATCAAATCAGCACGCGTAATCATCTGCTGGTCTTCCTCAGTCTCCTCCTCGACCGGACGAAGGGCGCTGTTCAGAACCTCTAGGCGAACGGTCAGCGCTTGCACATCGGCCTCCACCACCCCCAGTTTCTCCTCGACCGACGTCGCCTTTTCCTCGGCACCTTTCGCCGGCTTGCGCTGGTCGGCAGCGTCCTTCTGACTCTTCTCCAGCTCCTCAGCGAGTTTGTCCAGGCGCGACTGCATGAAGGTGAGATCCCCCCGCAACTTGGTCAGCTCGGCAGCAGAGCAGCCCTCCTTGCTCAGGACCATTATCGTAGTAAAGGTCCGCATTATCGCAGCTAAGTCCTCCGCCAAGATGCGACGACGAGACTCTCGATCGGCATCCCGGACAGCCTTCACTTTGCCGGCAGAGATAGTGGGAGATCGGGCCCCGTGAAAATAACTCGGGTGTTGGTGTCACGGCGGGACGATGTAACCCTTCTCAGATGACCCAGTCGTCAGATCAATTAGGCCACTGGGCTCCTCGGTTCTTGGCCTTTTCGCAGTTCCCTAAGACGAAGGAGATTGACTCTCCTAGGGAGACGAAGACGAACTCTGTCCGCCCTGGACCACCACTTCCTGCCCGACCAATTAGTTCACCCGCGTCTTCAGGACCCTGGCAACCCTCGAGGCACGCAACTTCTTCACCCGCTCTTCGACGGAAGACATGTTCGCTGCAAAAAACATAAAAAAGAAGTCAGAGATAGACAGAACGAAAGAATCACCAGAAAAGGGGAGCAACCCCACCTAGGTAAGCAAGAGCGACCGCCTCCGAGGCACACCCGAGCAGGGTTTTTGTATTGATCAGCCTCTTCTTCGTCCGCACATTCCCCTCGGCGTCGAGAATATACTGACCGTCAGGCGTCACCAGTCTCGACGGTGGCAGGCCCCGCACAAACGCCAATATTTTCATGTAGGCGACCATATCCCCCGCATCAAGGGTCTCAGCCCGCACTATGTAACGGTCGGTCCCCCGGTTAAAATGTTCCGGGGTCCACAGCAAATGCACCTTCGGGATCCACGCGACGAACCGCTGGCCGTCCACCACGCGCTCCCACTCGGCAAAAAGGGAGTCCGACCCTTCCCGTGTGATCGGCCTAACGAGGAAGAAGCGGCCCTTGAAGTCCTGGACGGAGTCACTATACGTCTTAAAGAGCGTGGTCGGCTGTTTGAACGAGACTCAACCCTGCCGGCCGTTCACCGTCTGCCGTTGTAGATGAAAAATGCGGAAAAATAAAGGCACCGTGGCTTCGACCTGGAGAAAGTCACACACCAGCTCGAACGCACGGATAAAAGCCAGCGCGTTGAGATGCAGCTGGGACGGAGCCAGATGCAGCCAGTCGAAGAGGCCAAGTGAAAATCGGAGAAGGGCAGTCTGAGCCGGGCCTCCTTAAAATAGAACTCGTGCATAGGGAACGTCCGCCGCCCATAGCTCGAGCAGATGCGATGATGTTCTTTGGGACGGTACACCTGCCAATCCTGCGGATCCCCCTCCTCCCGGTCCTCTACAGTGGCATAGGCACCGGACGGATCAAGCTCGAAGCAAGAAGGGGTGGATAGAGGCTCTTCGGCCACCCACTCCTCGACAGGGAGAACCCGCTCGTCAAAATCTGGGATCTCAGGCTCGTTGTCTTCGACCATCGTCCCCGATATTAAGGCCGACATGTACACCTGAAAAGCAGAGGATAACGGTGAATTCGATAGCCAGGATCAAATCCACCCTTCCACCGCAGGTCAAGTGAAAGGACGACGACGGCGGGCGCGCGAACAAAAGACGAACACCCGGGCAGGCCCCGAAGGGCACTCCCCGCCACTTCTCCACGGGGCATTCAAAGCTAACCTATCGCCCCTCCCCGGGGGCTTCATCGGAGAAAGCGCCCATCCCCGGGGCATTCATCGGAACAATCGATCCTCCCTGGGGCATTCATCAAAACGACCCTAAAATCCACCCGATACGGCAGAAACTCGCATCTCTCCTCGGGGCATTCATCATGCCCCGACCACCAGCCCAAATTAAACGACGGAAATAAAATAAAAGAAGAAGAAAACTCACTTTGTAGACGGGGAGAGACGAGATGAAAAATTAACGGCACGACGGCGATTCACAGCAACGGCGGACGGGGAGGAATTGCAGAGCTCCGCAGGTGAGAAAGCAAAGGGAAAAGTAAAAAATGCACGGGGACCCCCATATTTATAACCCGACGCAGAACTCGAAGCGACACTAGGCTTTTGAGTACCCTAGGGTATCCTCCCTCACGCCCACTCGGTGTGTGACACGTGGCGGCAAACTGACAGTCGCGCCCCTTCAAATGCCTTTGCCCCGCGCACCTGGCGCAGGAAGAGACCCTCGCGCACGCGCGCCCCGCCGAGCACAAGCCGGCAGGTCGCGCGCCTCCCTATCTCTTTCCCCGAAGAAACGACCTCAAGTCCTCGCTCTCCCGCCGAAGAGCTTCGACTTGGGGGGCTCCTGTTCTGGCCTGGGCCCGGCCACGCCTCGCGGCCCAGCCCAATGATGCACAACCAAGGCCCAATATGATTTAAGCAGGCTGGCCGGGCACGCGACCCCCCTCGATGGGCAGGGCATGCTCCCGCCGAGCAGGACGTCGTGCCTCAAGACGCCCTATGCGCTCTCCCCTCGCCGGACAGACTAGCCCTCCTCGGGCAGAACCCCCATGTTGTCGAGCAGGGCAACGTGTCTCCTCCACGCATCGTGTGCTCCCCTCCGCGGGGAGAACGACACACCTCTGGGGAACCTCGCGAGCTCCCCTCCGCAGGGAGGACAACGTGCCATACACACGTTCTCCATGTGCCCCCCTCCGCGGGGACACGTCACCGAACAACTGCCCACCTCCGAAAGAGCAGGTCAAACCCACTTTCCGGAGATCTCGGGACAGTTGGACTAGGGCAAAGACCACGTCCTGGTCTTCACTACGCCACGTAAGCCCTAGCAGTCACCTGGGTCGGGCCTGGCAATCCAGCCCAACGCAAGTGACCGTTGGCCCAACGCTAGGGTCTCTCTATAAATACCCTTTTCCTCAAGAGGGTCAGGTAATTTCACATCTTGCCCTTTCTGTACTTTTCTCTCACTCTACCCAATTCCTTACTTTGGCATCAGAGTGTCTTGCAGGTACACCCCCCTTCTCCTCTTCATCACTGGTGAACAGGTAGCAGTCCAACATCGTGTGGCCAACCCGTGATCCCCTTCTGATCAGGTCAGATCACACTTCAATACCATCCTTTAATCCATATTCAGAACTATAATCAACATCACCAATTAGCACTGGATTCTTTGCAAGGCTTATATCTATTTTGTTATCTATCATCAACTTCATAGGCTTGTTATTCTTGATCTTCAGATCCTGCAACAAGTTCAGAATCCATACAGCTTAACAAGCAAACAAAGTACCTGCAATGTACTCAGTTTCACAAGTTGACAATGCAACAATTGATTGTTCATAAACCTCGGAGTCCCCTTAATGTACATCAGTATCCTGACAGTAGTTTGGTAATGTGACCACTTTGGTTTGTTCATAAACCTATTCATCATTCTAACTGCATAGAAAATATAAATTTCTGGTATTACAGAGACATCTCAGTAAACCTACCAACTGTTTGAAATTTTTTGCATCTACATCATCACCTTCAACATCAAAATCTAGCTTGTGATTTATTTCAGCGGGTGTGGTTGCAGACTTACGATTCATTAGCTCTAATCTCTTCAGAAGCTCAAGTTCATACTTCAGCTGATGCAAAATTATACCCTTATCAGAGTATATAATCTACATCCCTAGAAAATATGTCATATTTTCTAAATGAGTCATCTCAAACTCATTCATCAGCACCTTCTTGAACTTAGCTATCTCTTCTGAACAACTTCATGTTAGCAATATGTCATCAACATAAAGACACACCAGAATCATATTGTTATTAGATGTATTTTAAACATAAACGCAACACTCCATCTCACATTTTATGAATCCTTGAAGCTTGAAAAATGAATCAATTTTCAGATTTCAAGCTCTAAGAGCTTATTTTAGTCCATACAAGGTTTTATGCAACTCGTACACCATCCTTTTCTGATTCTTTTTCACAAATCCAGGAGGTTGCGATACATAAACTTACTCTTGTAAAGGACCATTTAGAAATGAAGATTTCACATCTAAATGCATCACAGGTCAATTCCTATTAGTATCTATAGCAATCACCAATCTGATTATTTCATGTCTAACTACAAGAGCAAACACTTCAAAGTAGTCTAAGACAGATTTCTGTAGAAATCCTTTAGTTACTAACCTTGCTTTATGTTTTCCAATTGATCCATCTGGATTTAGTTTCACCTTGTAAACCCATATTATGATGATGGCTTTCTTGTTCTTTGGAAGCCCAATCAACTCCTAAGTTTTGTTTATTTCAATAGCCTCAAGTTTTTCTTTCATAGCCTTCAGCCACACTTTCTTCTTGAGAGCTTCTACAGTACTTACTAGTTCAGAGTCTAATAACATGGAACACTGAATCACTTCCCCTTAAGAGTCTATCCCATTATCTCGCACATGTCATACTCTGCAACTCTTCTTGGTATTTGTATGATTCTTTATGGTCTGTAAACTTGTTTAGAATCTTCTTCAGATGCTGGAACAATATCAGATGTTGGACTACCTTCAGAGGTTAAACCACCTTCAAAGGCATGATTACCACCAGAGTCTTGATCATCATGAGAATCTAGATCAGAATTAGATTCACCTTTAAAGTTAGATTCACCTTTAGACTCTTCTTAAGCATCAGAGCCACCTTTAGACTCTGACTCATCTTCAGAGGCAGAATCTCATTTAGCATTTGAAATATCTTCAGAAGTTAAATCATGTGTTGACACTGCACCAAAGTTGGACTGAGACTTGTTCCAATCTCACGCTTCTAATTCTTTCATAATGACATCTCTGTTGAATTAAACTTTGTTAGTGACAGGACAATAGAGCTTACAAGAACATGTATTGTGGTGCCCTATAAGCAACATAACTCTGCTTCTGTCATCCAACTTCCTTTTTTTAGCATCTAGAACATGTTTGTAGCAAACAGAACTAAACACCTTCAGATGGCTCACACTTTGCTTATCTCCAGTCCGCTTCTCTAAAGGAACAATTTCCTTCATCTTTTTAGTTGGACACCTATTGAGCATATATGTTGCAGTGGCAACAGCTTCTCCCCACAAGGTGTGAGGGAGTTTCTTCTCCTTCAGCATTCTCCTTGTCATATCAATCAAAGTTATGTTTCTTCTTTCAATAAGACCATTATGTTGAGGAGTGTATGGAGCAGTAACCTCGTGCACAATTTCATTCTCCTCACATAACCTTCTTAACTTTGTAGAGTTGTACTGACCTCCAACATCAGTTCTGAGAATTTTCAGCTTCTTGCCACTTTGTTTTTCAGCCTTCACCTTGAACTTCTGAAACTCAGTAAACACCTTATGCTTAAACTTGATGATTGTTACCCATGTCATTCTTGTGAACTCATCCACAAAAGACACAAAATACTTGTTTCCTCCAAGTGAAGGTACTTCAAATGCTCCACATACATCAGAATGGAGTTGCGCATGAGCATGTTTTGCTCTTGGGGATACTTTTGATGCAAATAGAAATCTCGGTTGCTTGCATTTCATGCATATCTCACATGAGTTCTTAGGCTTCACAATATTAAGAATGCCATATACCAGCTTCTTAGAACTCGGATTCCATAAGCTTCAGAAGTTCATATGCCCCAATCTCTTACCACATAGCTCACTGTCACCTTCAATACCTTGTGCACTAAGGCATTTAGTGTCAGTTGTTTCCACATTCACCTTGAATGTTATATTTCTTCCCTGTTCAGACTGCATAATCAACTTCTGATCAGAATCATACAACTTCAAGAGATTGTCCTTCATAGTAACTGCGAAAATTTTCTTAATTAGCTGACCTATACTCATCAAATTGCTCTTTATACCAAGAACATTCCAAACATTCTTGATCAGAACAGTTTTTTCATTCTTCACTCTGACCTTGACATTTCTCATTCCATCAACATTCAGATACTTATCATCAGCATATTTGATCTTTGTCCTCTTTCTAGAGTCAAAATTAATCAATCATTGTTTGTTTCCAGTTAAGTGATTTGAGTAGCCAATGTCCATATACCATCAGTCTATCAAATATTCACCATCAGATTCAAAAGCCATTAATAGCATAAGTTAATCATTAGACTAACCTCTGGCTATGTTTGGTTCTTCTGATTTATTTTCCTTGTTTGACCAACAGTCAACAACAAAGTGATCAAACTTCTTACAACAGTAACATTGAACCTTCTTCTTGTCATACTTCTCCTTTTCCTTATGGTATTTCTTCTCATCAGAGTTGAAGGCTTCTGACTTTTGATAACCACCACCATGTCTTTTCTTAGCCTCTGACCAAGGCTGCTTCTGATTCTTCTTACTAGAAGATGCCTTTAGAGCCTGCTTTACCTCTCTTTCAGAGGTTCTCTCAGTCAAACGCAGCTCATGTGCCTCTAGATTGCTCTGCAACTCTTTAATTCTCATGGTGCTCAGATCCTCAAAATATTTAACTACTAAATAATGTAATCAAACTAAGGAGTAAGTGATCTCGGTACATTTTCAATGATTACTTGTTCAGAGAGTCTCTCAATAAGATTTCATCTCATTAGTGGTTAGAATCACTCTGGAGATGTAATCAGGTACCTTCTTATTTTTCTTCATGTTGAGATTCTCATATTAATTACATAGAGATTGAAGTTTTGCCTTCTTCACTGATGCATCACCCTCATAGCACCGTACAAGTGTGTCCCATATAGCCTTCGTTGTCGTCAAATCAATGATCTTCTCAAACACATTCACATCCACATCCACACACTGATGGATGTAGAACATAACTTTCTGATCCTTCTTCCTCATCTATCTATACATGTTCCTTTGTGCTTCACTTGCATCCGCTGCAACCGCTGTGTGACCGTCATTAATGAGATTAAGAACATCTTGAACGTCAAACAACACACGCATCTGAATCATCCACTGATTTCAATTCTTTCCATCAAAGACGGAAGTTTCGTATTTAAGTTATTGTTTCCACCATTCATCTTCGATCTTGTGTAAGAATTCACTCAAATCTCACCAAATACTCGTGTTTTTCAATTCCTCAGAATCAAGAAATGTGATTTCGTTACGATTTCGAACTTTAATTCACTATGAATTTCAGAACCAAAATCAATTACACACGCCTCATGTTCACTCACGTTTCCCTTGGTGTTTTCCGTGGATCCAAACCAGAGCTCTAGATATCAATTGTTGGTGAACAAGAAGGAAGAAGATGAAGACGATGAAGACGGAAGAGAGAGAAAAGAAAAAAAAAATTTATCTAATTTTTATTGAATAAAATTCTGTTACAAAATCAATATTCTAACTAAACAGAAGTTCACGGTTTATACACATATTCAAAATCTGAGTTATCAAACTAAATGCATCTCAAATTAATTCTTAAATAACACTTAAATAAAATGCTAACTGAATTTAAAATTTCACTCCAAAATTGATCAGACCGGATCAGATTTTAAAAAATAGAACATAGCCTACAATATATTATTTTGATATAAAATTAGCCTATGGTCTACCATAAAATTATTATTTTTTCTTACCTAACCTTTTTAAAGTATAACATGGTCTTAAATATTGTTATTGAATTTAACTGAACTATACAACAAATTATAAGGTGAGAATTTTTCCCCTTATTAGATATGATATTCTTGATCCTAGAATCTATTTAAAAACTTATTTAGCTCATAACCATGCATAGAGAGGTAAGTAGCTGAAGATGCAAGTACTGTGCACTTCCAACCTTCCAGCCTAAGGATATTTGAAGTTTTTTAGTTCATTAGTGAAAACCATAAAAATCAAGTGAATATTAATATATCTTTTCAAACTTCTATCTAGACTTTAATGGACATGTATAACAATGTAAAATAATTTTACTATTGCTTAATAAAAATTTATTATTCAATCATATCATATTATTAATTTAAAAGTTTTATTCTAATTTTATAGAATAAAATTAACTTTCAGTGTCAAGTCACTGCATATTCTATTTCTTTTTTATATATCTAACTTTAGAAGAAGAAAAAAAAGTCTTTTTGGATTTTTATTTCAGAAATTCCATTTCTTTTAAGTATTTAGAAAGAAAATAACAACCCAATGCCTGGTCCAACTAAAATTACCAGGTCCCTCAAATCCAGTCAAATAAAACACTCAGTCAAATTATAATATATATTATTGAATAAGTTTTTTTTTTTGAATATTCTATTCTAATATTCAACAAACAATACCAATCTTAATTATATATAATCAATAATTATTAAAAGACAAGTCAATTCAACTATATTCAGTTTAAATACCAAGGATTTGTTTGACAATATTACTTTTTAAATTTATTTTAATTATAAGTTATAGTCTATTTTGATGTATTAATTTAAGTAATTTAAAACTTAAATTTTATTATTTTTTACTCAATTTTACTCTTATTATTTTTCATGGAATTTTATATTTTTAAATTAATCCATATAATTTTATAAAATATTACAAATTTAATAAGATAGCTTAAGTGTTAGTTTACCAGAAAGAGCCTAAATAAATTTGAGTAAATCACATCTATATGATAGATTCATTCACCTAAACTTGGTGGACTTAAAGCTAATACCAATAGAGGGACCATATTCATTTTTCATTCATATCTCCTTTCTCTTTCAACTCTTTTTTTTTTCTTATATAGTTTCTCATGTGTACAAGTCTCTCATAGTTTGATTGAACTCAAAGATGAATAAGGAGAATGAAAGATATCTGAAACTCTTCAGGAGAAATTCTAATATTCAGAACAAGAGTTTGTTCTCTAGAGAAGCAAAAGTTGCAGCAGTTACCACAACTGTGGTTGCTCTCTTTTGCTTAGTAGCTACTATTTGTTATTTTGCAGCTTCCAATAATGTAAGTTATTATGCATTATCATATCTTTCATCCATCCACACAAACAAAAACCAAAACCAAAACCAAAAACAAGAATGGATTTATCCACTTAGATGCACCAAAGGGAACAAGACTGAGACACAAACATGTCCAAGAGACTACTTTCCGACAAAACATAACCCGACTAATCGAAACAGCCGTGTTTGTCCCTCGTACTTTAGATGGATCCATGAAGATCTAAAGCCATGGAAAGATAAAGGGATCACAAAGGAAATGTTGGAGGGAGCAAGAGGTGAGACATACTTTAAGATTGTGGTTGTGGATGGAAAGATGTATGTGGAAAAGTATAAGAACTCATTTCAAACAAGAGATGTGTTCACTATGTGGGGTGTTTTGCAACTGTTAAGATTGTATCCTGGAAAGTTGCCTGATTTGGAACTCATGTTTAATTGTGGAGATAGGCCTCTTATTAGTTTGGAAAAGTTTCAAGATCCAAACGCTTCAACACCGCCTTTGTTTGGATATTGTTCGGATCATTCGAACTTGGATATTGTTTTTCCTGATTGGTCCTTTTGGGGATGGTAAGTACTAAGTGCTATATAAGCTTCACTTTCTTCTTTTAAGTATTTTTGTATCTGGCTAATAAACATTTTTTCTCTTTAAATAGGCCTGAGATAAATGTAAAGCCATGGAATGGACTCTTGAAAGACATAAAAGAAGGGAACAAAAGGATCAAGTGGAAGGATAGAGTACCTTATGCTTATTGGAAAGGGAACCCTAATGTTGCTCCAACTAGGAAGAATCTTCTAACTTGCAATGTTACATCAGAGAATGATTGGAATGCTCACCTATACATACAAGTATTTTTCTTAATCAATTTTCTGTTAAATTTTCCTTGCAATTCATGTCAAATGAAGATGGATTCATTCTGTATATGTTTGTGTTACAGGATTGGATAAGAGAAACCAATGAAGGTTTCAAAGAATCCAACATAGGAAACCAATGCACCCATAGGTAATGTAAATGTATATTCCGCGACAGAACTAGTTTTATTCGAGATGTGAATATCTGTTTTAATTTTACGTTGAAATACTCGTCTCACTTTACTTAAATTAGCTTTCTCATTTGATACATTTGCCACACACATGCATATAGTTGAGCCTCTCGCAATATGGTGCAGAGGTAATTGATGTAACCATAAACATATTTAAAACAAGTCATCCTTGTTGGGATTTCTTGATTTACAAGTTAAAGAACTTAAGAAATGAGTGATGAATTAAAGGTATGCAATAGTGAAATTAGGAAAACAGAAGAATTGAATTAGTGATCTAGTCTATTACAAATGATAAACAAGAGTTTAAATATTGTGTATTTCTTTGTTTGCTTTTAGTATCTTTAATATTGTTTTGAGTTATGGTTGTTGTTCTATCACATGTGTTGACTAACATACTTCATTTTATTAACAATGGAGATACTGAATTTTATGTTCACTGTTGCTTTTGCATAGATACAAGATATACATAGAAGGAATTGGTTGGTCAGTAAGTGAGAAATACATCTTAGCATGTGATTCCATGACACTATATGTAAGAGCCAATTACCATGATTTTTTCATAAGAGGCATGGTTCCATTACAACATTATTGGCCAATTAGAGACAATACTAAATGCACCTCTCTTAAGTTTGCTGTGGAATGGGGCAACAATCACACTGATAAGGCACAAGCAATAGGAGAGGCTGCTAGTAGATTCATACAAGAGGACTTAAACATGAACAATGTATATGATTACACATTTCATCTTCTTAATGAATATGCAAAGCTTTTGAGGTTTAAACCAAGTATACCTCAAGGAGCTGTGGAATTTTGTTCAGAAACAATGGCATGTGATGTAAATGGTATAGAAAGGAAGTTCATGGAGGAGTCAATGGTGATGTTTCCTAGTGATTCAAATCCATGTACTATTCCTCCTCCATATGATTCTTTGACACTACAAGAATTTTTAGAGAGAAAAGTTAATTCAACAAGACAAGTAGAAATTTGGGAAGATGAATATTGGATGACAAAAAATAAAGGACAATAATATTGGCTTGATTTGATTGTTACTTTTTGGAATAAATGTTTTTTTGTTTGAATTTATGTATTTAATTTATATTTTCTAAAACCAAAGTTAAGCATTAAAAAATAAAAATTCTCAAATGATTTCAAACATTTACCTTTATTCCTGGATTATAAAATTATGGATTCTTAAATTGTAATAATAGAGTGCAATCTAAGAGGGAGATGAATTAGAGTTGTAGAATTTTTCTGGGCTTTAATAAAGGATAACAACAAAAAATTTGGTTCTTTTGATTCTTATGATAATTAATGCATAAAATATAAAGTGGATAAAAGATAAAGGACACAAGCAATTTATACTAGTTCCCATTATAATCAATGGTATATCTAGTCTCTTCATATCTTGAAGGATTTTCCAATATGATAATATTCTTGTACAAGTCTTCTTCCAATGCCTAAGTTACAACCTTCATATCACAACACAAAATGTAGCACACCACTTTTCTTTTACACATTTAAGAAAACACGTCACTTTCTTTTACACAATCTAATCACCATACACTTTGGTGATTAAGCCATAATGCACTTAAACAATTTGAATAAGATTGATTCTTGAAATAACTCTAAGATGAAAAATGATCTTTTTTTTTTCAATATTACAATTCGATAATATATAATCCTTAAGTGCTCATAGTTTATAATGAAACCTTGCAATGATATGAAAATTATGCAGAAAAGTTTTCAAGATTTTTTATGAATGAACACTTAGAAAAGATATGAATTGTACGTAAAATTTGTATGAAAGAGGTGGTTTAAAAATCTGATGTATTTTACCTTAAATACACCTTATGAAACCTCTAAGATCATATGCATAAGTCTGTATCATTTTCATGAAGTTTTGCAAAGGTTTGGAATGAGAATGGTCCATGAAAAGATGCATTTTTCTTGTCAGTAACCGTTTACGTAAAAGATGTAACTGATTACCACCCTGAAAACATTAATATTTTTTAAACAGGATTGACATGTAACCAGTTACGTATATTGTCTACATGCAATTGTGTTTTATAGAATTTACGACTTTTATGAATTAGTTTGTTGGTTGTATAAATACACAATGAGACAATTTTTTGTTATAAACTCAAACTTTTTAAACCAATCCGGTTTTAGTGTTATATCCTTTGCAAACCACTTTGAGTCTTGGCCCTTTTTTTGGTGATACAACCAAATTAATTAGCCCATGACTTGAAATATTAAATCTTTTCTCCTTCTCTTTGGAGTTAGGTATAATTTTTAGTTTTCATGTTGCAAGCAAAAGAATAGTTTTGGGTTGCTTTTAGGAATGAGCAAATTTTAAGTTTGGGGTTGGAGTACTAGAGAGACTAGTCAAAATTTAAATAAATAAAAAAGAATTGCGAAAAAGAAACAAAGAAGTTAAAATAAAATAACTACTTCAAAAAATAAAAGAGAAAAAGAAAAACTATAAGAATGAAAAAATATCATCTATAGTACCATGAATAAAGCATAGAGTTTTATGAAAAGGAAATTGATAGCATAAGGAAAATTAGTTACCTAACCCCAAAGGTTTAAACCTATTCTCTCAAATTATCCTACCTTAACATAAGCCCCATTATAACCTGAAAAACCTCAAATAGTTTGTGTTTAAACGAATTTGATTTACTTTTTATAAAAACTTTTCAAATTCAACATAAGAAGCTTTTGTATGTTGACTGAGAAATTACCTAGTCATTGAGAGTGAAATCATAATGAGATGGGAGATAGGTTGAGTACTATTATATTGGACGTATTTTTTTTATCTTCTTGATTGAAATTGGGAGAAGAAGTAATGACACTCTTTTATTACATGTTTTTCACGAGTATTTTTAGTGATTTCAATGAAATATCAAGTCAAAGTGAAGTAAAAGTGTCAAGGAATAGCCAATATTGACCAAGTGAAGAGAATTGGAAGAAATAGAAAACAAAATTGGAGAAATTGGGCACAAAATGATAAAAATTAAATTGGAATAATCGTGGTTGCAATGAGCTCACCGTGGGCGTAACGATGTCACATTGCGGTCGCGATATAGAGTTGTAGTCGCGATGGGTCACTTTTTTGAGCTTTTTCTGACGTGTTTTGACGTGTTGTTTTTGCTATAAATAGACTTTTCTGGTGCATAATTAAGGGCTATGCATTTTTTTACTCTAAAGTGACGGCAAAGAGTCCCAAGAGGGAAGTTTTGAGAGAATTGGAATCCACTTAAGGCCAACTCTTTAAGGATTCTATATGCAATCATCTTCTCAACTCTTTGTATTTTATTGTATTACTATGTGTAGTTAAATTACTCTAGATTAGGTTTTACTTGATGAACTCGTTTTAAGCCTGTTGAATTATATGTTTAGTTTGATGTTTTATGAATAACTGAAGCTATATTTTCTATTTAATTATATTTGTTTTTAATACTTATTATTTGTGGACGCGCTGATAATATGAACTTAGACGAGTAGGGATTACTGACCCCAAGCCTATGAGTTTGAACTAGGATAATTAATCTACTTTTTCCGGTTAAATAGGGATAGGAGACCACTAGTGCTGACTTTTGAGTTAACACACCATAATAACGCCTAATTTGACTTTCCCCGACTGAATAGGGATATGAAGTCACTAGTAGAAATTTGTGAGCTATGCACCAAGGGATTGGGTATAGTGACTTTGTTAATTCGCCGTAAAAATATAACAACTTTACCATCCATCTAATGCACTAAACATCAACTGTGGATAAACAAGGGATTCACAGTAAAACCTAGTCACTTTTCTTGTATTGAATTTAGAATAAATTTACTTTATGTAAAATAACTAGAAAGCCCCCTTTAACCTTTACTTTTTAGTTCGCACAATCGTATTTTTGTTAAATAGAAATCCCTATGGATATGATCTTTATTTTTATTACTTCGACACTAATAGTACACTTTCTGAGAAGTCATCAGTCACTGGTTGTGTCAACTCCATAAAACTTTAGAATCTTTGCGATGAACCACTCATTTGGAAATCCACCTGACTTTTCATCTTGAGCAAACATATGGTGCATAATGATAAAAACTCAATCTACCTGAATGTTGTTCTTAACACCATATATCAATTGCATTTTCATATTAAAAATTTGTGAATATTTGGAGTCTTTCAGAGCGAGCAAATAATAAATAAAATAATTCAACATCGGGTGGCTTTGGTGGAGGTCTTCTTAGGTCACCTTCCTTATTGAGTTATTCTTCCTTCATGAACATAAACTCCTCAAACAAATAGTATTCCTTGGTTTCCTTTATCCTTTGAGGGAATAATGGATATGGTATTTCTTAAAACAAATTTCTTAATTCTCCAAGTTATGGCACGTTAGATGATATCTTTATAGATGTAAGTGACATGACAGAAGACTTCCCCTTCTGCAAATTTGGATTTGATAAATCAACAGTTTCTGTGACATTAATTGGTTGTTCTGTTTCAGCTTCTAGAGTGTCTTCTTTTGACATATCAGTTGGTTTGGGCTCCTCATTCACCCATGAGCTTAGAGTAGTAGAAATTTTCTCAATTTGAGTCTCCAAATTTTTTATACTCTCTCCTTGAGCTTGAAACTGTAACTTTGTTTCTTGCATGAATGTTTTAAAAACAGACTCCAACATGTTGGTTCCATGATTTGTCACACTTTCATTAGGATTGTAACTAATTCCTTCATCCTTCACAAGCAAAATCATAGTCATATGTCATGACATTCAGTGGTGCAGAAATTGTCACGTCAAGTAGCTTCATAAATGACTTCAGCATGTTGTGTATTTCAGCTGGTTGAAAAGCCAAAATAATGGTTTGAATGACTTTCATTTTGTAGAAATCAACCTACAGATATAGCCCTCTCGCGCATATATCGTATCACATAAAGACAGAAAATATCAAAAGCTCTAATGTAAACTTTACAAACTTCAATAAAAAAATTAAAATGTTAATGTAATAATCCCCGCAACGACACCCAAAAACTTGATGGCTAATTTTTGTACGTGTAAGTATACACGGTCAAATTAGTAGTAACTGATAATAAAAAGTATCGACCCCACAGATATTGTATTAAGCATAATTTTCATACAAGAAGTTATAAAGTAAACATGAGTAAAGGTCATAAAATAATGGCGTGTGTCACGCACTTAAGAAAGTGGAAAAACATAGAAGATAATTAAAGGTTAACATAGAGAGAAAGAATGTGTTGGATAATGCTCCATTTAATGAATTCATCTAATATGTGATTCTGATATGATTTGTCATGACATATGACATCAGAATATGATCTTATGGTGTATCTTTATAGCATCAGTAAAATATACAGTAAAGTAAGGGGATAAATCTCTAAGCCTCACTTGTAACTTTAATGCAAGTCTGTTTTCATTCTGAATGTTCTTTATGATTATAACTCTTTATGCCTAAAGTAGCTAATCTAGTGAATATCTATATCCTACTATTTTCAACCATATTTACTTGTGAGTTTCACTAGTTAATAGATCTTTCAAACATCAACCAGCTTGTATCTACTCCCAAGGTAACCAGACAAAGGAATAGATATATGGCGTAAATTCACATGAGTAAAATATATCAAGACAACTCATTCATAATATTCAAAAGATTATTAATTCATTAAACTTCACATTATCCAACAAAGCACATTTTACTCATAATGAATAAAATAAGGGCAATACAAAATAATCTTAAGTTACACATTTCTAAGCAAGAATATAGAAATGATAAATCTAAGGATGACATTTCAATCACTTGCAATTTGTTAAGCAACAAGCAATGACTTTCATCATGCCTCGCAACATTGTGTCCTTCATTTTGATGAGACCAGAGTTGTGTCAGAACTCTTCGTATTGGTGTAGCCACCCAAAAAGAGCTTTTTATTTACGTATTGCATGATTAATAATGATGTGGTTAATGTCACCGCTTTTACATCCAATTATTTGGGGAGAGTTTCTCGTACGACCACCTGAGGAATTTCGATGGGGGTTTGAATACCCAAATCGCCGAGCACCTCGGGCTTGAATTTAACTTGGAAGGGGACCATCTTGTAGAGGGAAAATATAAGATTTACATGGATGCCCTTATGCATCAAGGCATGGTTCCAGTTGACGAAAACACTTAGATGGTGATGATCCACAATAAAGCTATTATTGATTTCCCTAACCCTAAGAATGTAAGGGTTGATGTTGTAAGTAATTGGCTTTATTAGATGGACGCCAATACTCTGGGTAATTCATTCAAGGAGGAGGGTGACCCCTATTTTTCTAACCATGATGTCGGTAACACTATGGATGAGGACATTGTCCCACCACCCACTCATCCTACCCAACGTGAAGCCAAGACTTTAAATGATAATCGGGATAGATGGGGTGGGTGCAATCAGAGATTCAAGGCATGAATGGGGAACAAACAAAACTAGGTGTAGTATTGGATGATGTGTAGATGATGTTGCAGCAGCTTATGTTGCATTTTCGGCCTCCCGAGTGAGGTCTTTGTAAGTTCACTCCCTCTTGCTTGTGCTAAAACATTGAGAATAATGTTTGGTTCAAGTTTTTTTTTTTTGGGGGGGGGGGGGAGATTTCTATACTTTTATTTTGCTTTTTCTAACTTATGTGTTTATGCTTTTTGTTTTGTTTTTTTAGTGTTTTCCATTAATTTTTGTTATTTCCTTAATTTTTCTTTTAAAAAGACAACTTTAAAAAAAAAATCCTGAATTAGGACCGTTCAAAAAAATTTCTTGAAAAAGCTTTGATGATGAGGAAACTGATAAAGTACATATAGTTAGAGAGATGAGAGGCTAAGTTTAGAGACACTAGGAAAGTTCGAAAACATAGATATTACTCGAACACCCAAGGTTCCCCAAAGTAAGATATGAGTCTAACATGTATATTTGTATCATAGTACTCGGATTCTAAGAAGTACTCATAATTAGTTTTTAATAACAGTTTGGCATAATTTTGATTCACATAACATGTATGATTGGTTGAGGAATAAATAACTTTAGCACTGAAATGATTAAAAACTGGTATAAGGTGACTACACCTTCTAAGTTGGGTAACCCTCACCCGGTTATTCATCTTAATGGTGGTTAAACCTCAAACGTCGTCCCAAAGTAGACAAATAAACACACAAAAGTGTGTAAATTCATCGGTAAAAGAAAAAAAGAAATGGTGTCTAAACAACTCTACCGGTCTTATGCATGTGATGATCATATTAAATCCAAATGCCTTAAATTTAATTGTTCGAATGAAAAGGGAAGGGGAAAAAAGAAAATGAGACTTAAGTACAAAGAATAGTTTGAGCATTGTATGAAAGGGAGACATATGTCTGTAGTCTCACTATAGTTAGTTTCTTGTAAATGCGTTTGGTGCCAAATGATTACTAAAAGAACCGGATCTTAGCCGATCTGAACGAAATCTCACGTATGAGTACCGGTAGCTTTATTTTCGTAAGCTTTTTCATCATTGAACCAATTGATCCAAAAATATGCATAAGCAAGCTTTGTTGCTTGAAGACAAGCAACAATGTAAGTTTGGGGGAGTTTGATAAGTGGATTTTGCATCACTTTTATTAGTCATTTTACTTCATTATTTTTCCCACTTTCATTCGATTTACTTTGCTTTATCACATTTTATGCTTTGGTATCAAGTTTTTAGTAGTTTCAATCTTTAAGAAGTATCCCGGATAAAAAAGGAACCAAAATGAAGAAAATGGCGAAGGATTGAGAATTCTCCATATATTTGCTAGAGGGCTGCTACGAGCGGTTGTAACAGCCAAACCTTAGCTCCCCCTCTTTGAAGCAACAACCCTACATTATTCAGTGGCTTGCTACGGGCAACCGTAGCAGCTTCTGGGGCCATAGTATGCAGGCAAGAAGCTCCCTGATTTGTTTCTTTTTTCCGCTTTCCTAAGTTATTTTGGGATCTTTGCAACTTCAAATTTTATCCAATTTCAGATTGTAATGAGCATTAAACCATTGGATTTATTCTACCTGTAGAAATCTCCATAAAACTCATAGGTTGTCCTAAGTTTAAAGGATCCATCTTTTAAGTTTTAGTTGTATGTATTTTATTTCTCTACATTGCTCTATAATCAAGTCTCCATTGGAGCATTGGATCTATCTCAATTCAAGTGAATTTGTTTTAAGTCATGTTATTTTCATTCTTAGTTGTAGTTGTCAATTTATGATTTTACCGTTAATAATGTTTTTCTATTACGATAATTGCTCTATTTGTATTGCTCTTCAACATCAGTGAGTAGTCCTCTAGGGACTGAGGGATATGAGACCTAACTCATAAATTTTTGTATGATTCTTCACTAATCGATTACGAGAATTTTAATTACAAGATTATTTTAAAAGTTGAGTTTTTCATTCCAATACTTGTATGAAAGTAAAGAGTTTTCAGGTATTGATCGTAATCTGAAAGAATAGGTATCGGTACCTGAGAGCAGGTTTTTAAGCAGTTTAGTTTGATATAACGAAAGTGCTCAGACTTGATTGAGAAAGGTTCCATTTACATAGTTGCTTAAAGAAAAGAGTCTTTGACTATAATTCAGTCGTGCGAAAGAAGACGAATTATTCGCCTCAGACAAGACAACGCGCTGGCGAAAGTAGGCGTTGTCTATATTTATCTATTTTTTAAAACCGTGTCAGAATTCTCATAATATAAGCCAAAGGATCATAGAAATGTGTCAGAGTAGGGATCATGAACCCTAAGTCCTATTTGTTTTAGGTATTTTAAGTGATTTTTATTTAAGTTATTTTTCCAAAAGTGATTTTTAATTTAAGTTGTTTCACAAAACACATATTTCGGTCACTATAGATATACACCAATAGATTGGATTTTGGTACTCAATCTTTGGTCTTTATGGTTCGATAACTCTTTTTACTACTTTGCAAAGTCATACACTTACGGCATGTCATAAGGTCTGGTTGTTGTTACCTTTAGACCCTTTTAAAATAATTTTTAAAAAAAGGCTCTAAGTGCCCCCAATCTTTTACAGTGAGAGTATTTATAAATGAGGTGATTCCTTTTATTATTTAAACCTTTACTAGGTGTTCTATCTAGTTTGAATCCTAATCCATTTTTATTTAAGAAAGGCTTTTGACTTGATAAGATTAAGTAAAGATTTTCTTTTCCATTAGTAAATCAAATTAGGGTTTCATATGAACTTGTCACTTCCTTTTTTAGCGAAACACAAGTCTCACAAACTTCTGTTGAATTTTTAATATTCGTTATTTCTAATATTAGCGATTTATTGCCTTCTTTAAGAATTTCTACATATTCTTTAAGGTCTAAGTTGCGTTTTTTAATCTTATCATTTTCCTCAACCAACTTAGCACTAAGTTTAAATGATTTTTTTGTAGGATGACTTAGTTACCTCATAATCATCTTCCTCGTATGATGCCTTTAAGAAAACTTCATCTTCTATGTTTCTCCCCAAGGTTGACTATTCTTGTTTTGTGAATGCTTCGTCTCTTCTTCTTTCAAAGATTCCATTGGATGATACTTCTTCTTCATAACCTCTTCCATATGTGGTTCCTTCACTTAATGTTGAATCCTCTAAAGATCATTCAACTATTGAGTATTGTCGTAGCCCAAATTTTGACCAGGCATTTTAAAGCTTGCACTTTGCATCATCTGTATAATATAACATGCATTTCATCGGGCTATTAAAAATGAGATCAAGGTTTTCTATTAATTTGGATGTTCCCAATTTAGAGGTTATTTCTCTTGGTTTTGGTACTCAAGTTTGAGGCAAAGGTGTTGAATTTTCAATCATCATGAGCAGTTTCTATCAGAGGTTTATTAAAGCACAATGTCATCTCCTCCGAGTGTTCTCAAGGATATCAAGTGTTCAGAGTTTCATTAGTGGCCTAACTGGAAAGATTTTGGATTAGGGTTTTGGTTCTGATCAATCTCCTAAATCATTGTTTCATCAGTATGCATCCAAAGCATGACGATTAGGGTTTCTTGCTCTCTTTTGTTCAAGACGGGCATATGTCGTGCAGTTCAGGTTCACTCGACGCTAGCAGTTTAAATGTATGCAGTATTGTTCAGTTCAATTGGATGTGATCTTGATCTTGTTTAAGAAAGAGGAGATTGTTTCATTCTCAAGTGGGATTAGGCATAGAACATTGCTTGATGTTTGAATATCATTAAGTCGTGGGTTTCATATCAATTTAAATTATTTGTTGAAGTCAAGTTACATAACCCTTAAAGGACAAGGCAGTTGGTACATTCTAAGTTGTTTACAAGTACTCATTGTGTGGTCCAGGTTCTTGTCATTGATCTAAGGATTCGTCAGATTTATTGTTCAATCAAGATGATTTTAATATGGACTCAAAGTTGTGATGTTATTCAGGATTAGTGGCATTCAGCTTCAATGGTTAAGGTTTTAAGTGGAGTTCAAATATGGAGGCGTATTACAAAACCCATATCAACTTTCCTAACCCATTTCTAAACCATTTTTGTTCTTTTAAACCATTTCATACCCATTTTCAAATATCCATAAAAATCCACTTCTTTCAATCCATTCAATGTCCATATTATTTTCATTAATCCATTTCAATTATTCATTTTTTAATCCCACTTCATTCATCCATAAACCATTTTTCATATCCACTTTCATAATTATCCAATTCAATTTATCCACAAAATCCATTTTTATTATCCAAAGTCCAATCCACACTGGTACCCAAGAATAAATCTAACCTTTGAGAAGAAGATCAATCTAAAAATCAATTACCATCAGGTTTAACCTGTCCTCCCCAACAGGGTTGCCAGCTGTCGCTACACGAAAAACAACCGACAAAGACACAGAGTTGCCCTCAAACTTTATTTATCCCAACGAGGAAAGGAAAACATCGAGAAAACCTCAGAAGGGAAAAAGGTCATCGCAATCAAGTTCGGGGTTCGGGAGTCGATTATGCAAGAGGAAGGTGTTAGCACCCCTCGCGTTCGTTGTACTTAACGGGATCCACTCTTTTTGTTCTAAATCTAAGGGTGTATAAATGTAAAGCTTAACTTGCTAAAAGAATGCATGAATGGAAAGAGAGAAAAAAGAAAAAGAGACTCAATAGAATCTCGCAATCCTATGCCTACGTATTCTCTCGTGGAAAGTCATAGTCAACATAGTTCAGAGGACTACGGGTGAAAGAGAATGTTGTTCGCCAAGGATTAGGGCCCTTGTGCCTACGTATTCTCAACAGGTATGAGAAATCAGAGCGTTCATAATTCGTGGTACTATGGGTGAGAAAAGGTCTCGATCGCACTGGGGCGAGAGAAAAGGCTCGGTTAGTTGTTAGTGAGCTCGCCAAGGATAGGGTTCCTTGTGCCTACGTATCCTTATTAAAGAATGAGGAATCAGAGCATTTGTAGTTCACAAGACTACAGTTTATTGGTGTTTTTATGGACAATGCTAACGTTCATGCTCTAGCAGTTAGGTGTTTTGCCGCTCGCTCGTGGAGTCTTATGTGTTACTTGTATTGCGGTAGAAAGGAAATAACATGCCCTTTTGGAAAATGGTTTTGAAGGAATTCCGAAGGAGAAAATGATTTGAGTTTGTGAAAGTGTTTTTGTTAGGGTTTTTAAAAGAGTTTGAGATGCGTATTGCACTAAAGTATATGACATAGGAGCAAATTATTTGCACAAATGATCTGAGATGACTCGCGCACAAAGCACTCTAGAAGAGGTAAGAAGAAATTCCTGCTCATCATTCCCCATGTACTTAAGACTCGTGACACACTACACGCATCGTGTTTATTAAGTGTTTTTTTTTGTATTTTCTTATTAAGAAAAGACTTTGGATGCAAAAGAAAGAAAAATCTAGGGGAACTGGTCCTAAATGTTATCATGCCAAGATGGCCCTAAGGTTGAGATTGAAGGGAAAACGCTAACCTAATGTTGTCGTACAAAAGATGGAGAGCCTAAACCTATCCTACTCCAATCATAATCGAAAATTAAGTTGGACTAGGAGATCCTAGGGGAACATGTGAATTCAAAAGCAAGTAAATAAGCAAAGCAAAGCTCAAATGTCTAGATGAATTAATCAAGAGAAGACAAGACTAAAACATAGAAGTAACTAAGCCCATTACCAAGTTTCAAAATTTTAGCTTATGAAATGTCACAATACAAGAAAATTGCCAAAAGTAATACAAGCCCATGGACTAAAGTATACAAAGATTACAATAGAAAAATTCAAAAAAAGGACAAAAAGCCAAAATAAACATTTTGCTACTCAAAACATGAGCCATGCGCACCACTTGCCACAAGCCTCCAAAAACAAAACAAGAGCAAAAACCTTGACCAACTGACCCTACACCATATCCTGCACCACCTGTATCTGTACCATATGACAAGCTGCTACTTGCTCCAAAACCTACAAGCAACAAATACAACAAGAAACAAATACCACCATCCTCAACAAGCCGCAACACCATTTCAACCACCGTGAAACACCATATAACATTCTGCCTTTCACCCTCATCTTCGTTTTGTTTTTCCTTGAACAAATAGCATCACTTCAACAACAGCAACACAAATTTCACATCCAACCTTCACCTCACTACACCTTCTCCGAGCAGAAACTACCACCTTTGAAGCACCTCACTAAACCACAACAACCTTTAAGCCGCTTCATTTTCACTCAACCTAACAACACCCAACAACACACACCATTTTCTTCTCCTCCTTTTCCATCCACCTATCACTGACAACTATTAAAACCACTCGATCAACCACCACCACGGAAAACATCAACATCGCTGCCGCCAACATCACCGCCGTGAGAGAGGAGCCGCGTAGAAGAAAATCAAGTGTGGAGGAAGAAGAGAGAAGCACCACGAGAGGAGAATAGAGAGAGTGACGCGACGGAAGAAGGGAGGTGGATCTTGATAGAAACGATCGAGAGAAAGCTTAAGAACTTTCAAAAGTAGAGGCAGAAAGCATGATGCAATTTTGACGTGTGAGGCTTTTGTGGTACTGATTTTGTTTCCTTTTGTTAGAGCCCTCAAACTCTTTCTTATGCACTGCGATTGGGCCTTTTGGCCCATCTAACTTGCTTATGGCACCACACAGTCACCTTTGCACCCCCATTAACTCTTATTGTTGGCCCATGTTGTTTTTGAGTTATTTTGTTTTATTTTATTTTATTTTATTTTTCTTTAAAATTTATCCCAATTTTAATTATTATTTTTGGTTTTTAGTTAATTTTTATTAATAGTAATTATCTTAGTTTAGTTGTTAATTAAAAAACTCAAAATATTTTCTCAATTAATTTTGTTAATTAATCCTCTTAATTTTAGTTTTGTCTTTAAGATGTAATTATTCAGGTTTTTAATCTTTGATCATTTCAATTTATTTATCAATTTAATTACTAACTTATTTACCTGTGATTTGATTCCTAACTTCGTGAGCTGGTGATTTCGATTCCTATCTGACTATTCTTTTGCTCGTTATTTTTTGATCGTCATCATTCATCTAACTCATGCATCTTCTAATATGTGATTAGTTACTTCTATATTTTAGGCTTGTCTTCTCTTGATTAATTCATCTAGACATTTGAGCTTTGCTTTGCTTATTTACTTGCTTTTGAATTCACATGTTACCATAGGATCTCCTAGTCCAACTTAATTTTCAATTAAGATTGGAGTAGGATTCCCTTAGGATCTCCGTCCTTTGGACGACAACATTAGGTTAGAATTTTCCCTTCAATCTCAACCTTAGGGTTATCTTGGCATGATAACATTTCAGACCAGTTCCCCTAGATTTTTCTTTCTTTTACATCCAAAGTCTTTTCTTAATCAGAAAATAAAAAAAATAAAAAAAAACCACTTAACAAAATACGACGCGTGTAGTGCGTCACGAGTCTTAAATACATGGGGAATGATGAGCAGGAATTTCTTCTTACCTCTTCTAGAGTGCTTTGTGCGCGAGCCATCTCGGATCGCTTGTGAAAAGCATTCGCTCCTATGTCATAGAATTTAGTGCAATACGCATCTCAAACTCTTTTCAAAACCCTAACAAAAACACTTTCACAAATTCAAATCATTTTCTCCTTCGGGATTCCTTCAAAACCATTTTCAAAAAGGGCATGTTATTTCCATTCTACCGCAATACAGGTAACGCATAAGACTCCATGAGCGAGCGGCAAAACACATAACTACTAGAGCGTGAACGTTAGTATTGTCTATAAAAAAAACACCAAAAAATTGTAGTCTCGTGAACTACGGATGCTCTGATTCCTCATTCTCTAATGAGGATACGTAGGCACAAGGATCCATATCCTTGGCGAGCTCACTAACAACTAACTGAGCCTTTTCTCTCGCCCAGTGCGATCAAAACTTTTTCTCACTCGTAGTCCCACGAACTACAGACGCTCTGATTTCTCATACCTGTTGAGAATACGTAGGCACAAGGGCCACAATCCTTGGCGAGCAACCTTCTCTTTCACCTGTAGTCCTCCAAACTATGTTGACTCTGACTTTCCCTTTACACGAGGGAATACGTAGGCATATGATTATGAAATCTTATCGAGTCTCTTTTTCTTTTTTCTCCCTTTTCATTCATGCATTCCCTTAGCAAGCTAAGCTTTAGATTTATACACCCTTAGATTTAGAACAACAATAGTGGATCTCGTTGAGTACAACGGACGTGAGAGGTGCTACCACCTTCTTCTTGCGAATCGACTCCCGAACCCCGAACTTGGTTGTGATGACCTTGTTCTTTCTCTTCTGAGGTTTTCTCGATGTTTTCCTTTCCCCGTTGGGATAAATAAAGTTTGATGGCGACTATGTGTCTTCGTCGGTTGTTTTTCGCGTAGCGACAAGTATGCAATTCGAAGGAAGCTACGAGAGTTATTTTATAAGAGTTTGATGAAGTTGATAATTCTTCAGTCTTTGAGCATGTACCTTCATATTTAAGTAATTGAACTAATTCGTTCAATTTTTTTAATGATTTCCTCTTTCTTTAGTTTTTCCTGAAATTTACGAAGCATTTCCATCTTTTGATTTAAGGATTAGATTGTGTTTCCAATTCTTAATTCTTAGACATTTATTAGTGACAAACATTCCAATACAATTTTTAAAAATTCTTAACTTTGAAAAACATTGATGAATAATATCTTAATCTTTTTGTCTTGTGTGTTGATTTCCTCTTGTTTGATACTTTGGAGAAACACCATATATCATCTCAAGAGTATCTCATATTTCCTTGGAGGTTTTACATTTATAGATATAAATAAGTTTATTATCATCTAAAGTCATTACTAAAAGATTTTTTTCCTTTGAAATCAATTTCATATTTTCTCTTTTCTTCTACGGTACAAAGAAAAATGGGTTTATCTATTACTTCTCCATCTACTTGGCGAGTAGGGATATACAAACCTTTGATTATAATTTCCCACAATTCAAAACTAATACTTTGAATAAATATTTTAATCTAGCTTACCATATTTATAACCTAAAATTGTTAAACGGTAGAGTCGTGTTTAGGAAAGATCTTTTAATTAAAAATGTGTTGGAAGTCATCTTCCTCCTGAGATGATTAGTTCTTAAATAGGAGTTAGGCACTGATGCTACATGTTGAACATATGACTCCACACACAATAGGGGGTGAATTGTGGATTTCAGAAAAAATTATAGTTTGAAAAACTTTTAGGAACATTTTCTTAGTTTAGATTCATTTCAAAAAATATTTTAGAACCTAAGATATGTTATACAGTGGCTATCTCCAACATTAACAAGTTTTTTAACCGGGTTGAGCCTATGGAATGAATCAGGGTTTTTACCAAGATAACCATGAACCAATGTGAGATTTTATATCGGGCAGATCTTGAATCGAGGAAAACTTTTGAACATGTTGAGCTTTTGAATTGAAATGGTGACTTAGAAACTAAATCTCGAAACTAAATATTTTAAAGGGTTTAGCTTCGAACCCAAATAAACAATTCCTTAATGGATAAATTATTCAACCAAGATAAAAACGTTCCTTGGTGAATTTACAATGTTACCCTTCTAGAATTCCTTGGTGAATTCAATATGAGAAAAGTTACTAGATTTTATCGTGAGTCCCTTGTTTATCCCTTATTGATTTTTTGGACATTAGATGAATGGTAAAGTTGTTATATTTTTACGGCGAATTAACAAAGTCACTATACTCATTCCTTTGGTGTATAGCTCACTAATTCCTACTAGTGACTTTCTATCCCTATTAGGTCAGAAAAAGTGAAATTAAGTGTTATTATAGTGTGTTAATTCAAAAGCCATTACTAGTGGTTTCATATCCTTATTCAATCGACGAAAGTAGACTAATTATCCTAGTTCAGAATCATAGGCTTAGGGTTAGTAATCTCTACTCATCTAAGTTCATATTATCAACGCTTCCATAAATAATAAGCATTAAGAATAAGGATAATGAAATAGAAAATATATCTTTAATTATTCATAAAACATCAAACTAAACATATAACCCAACATGTTCAAAACAAGTTCATATTTTCTCTTTTCTTCTATAGTTCAAAGAGAAATGGGTTTATCTACTACTTCTCCATCTACTTGGTGAGTAGGGATATATAGACCTTTGATTATAGTTTCTCATAATTCAAAACGAATACTTTGAATAAATACTCTAATCTACCTTACCGTAATTATACCTTACCGTATTTTAATTAAAAATGTGTTGGAAGTCATTTTTATCCTGTGATGATTAGTTCTTAAATAGGAGTTAGGAACTGATGCCACTTGTTGGACATATGACTCCGCACACAATAGTAGGTGAATTGTGGGTACCAGAAGAAAAAAATATATAGTTTGAAAAACTTTTAAGATCATTTTCACAGTTTAGATTCATTTCAAAAAATATTTTAGAACCTAAGATATTTTATACCGAGGTTATCTCCAACATTAACATGTTTTTTAACCGGACTGAGCTTACGGAATGAATCGGGGTTTTTACTAAGATAACCATGAACCAATGTAAAATTTTATATCGGGCAGATCTTGAACCGAGGAAAGCTTTTGAACAGGCTGAGCTTTTGAATTGAAATGGTGACTTAGAAACTAAATTCCCAAACCAAAACTTTTAAAGGGTTTAGTTTCGGACCCAAATAAACAATTACTTAATGGATAAATTATTCAACCAAGATAAAAATGTTTCTTGGTGAATTTTCAATATTACCCTTCTAGAATTCCTTGGTGAATTCAATACGAGAAAAGCTACTAGATTTTATCGTGAATCCCTTATTTATTTTTAGTGCATTAGATGAATGGTATAAAGTTGTTATATTTTTACGGCGAATTAGCAAAGTCAATATACTCAATCCTTTGGTGTATAGCTCATTAATTCCTACTAGTGACTTCCTATCCCTATTCGGTCGGCAAAAGTGAAATTAAGCGTTATTATGGTGTGTTAATTCAAAAGCAACTACCAGCGGTCTCCTATCCTTATTCAATCGATGAAAGTAGAGTAATTATCCTAGTTCAAACTTATAGGATTAGGGTCAGTAATCTCTACTCGTCTAAGTTCATATTATCAACGCTTCCACAAATAATAAGCTTAAGAATAAGGATAATAAATAGAAAACATAAATTTAATTATTCATAAAACATCAAACTAAACATATAACCCAACAGGTTCAAACAAGTTCATCAGGCATAACCTAATCTAGAATAATTTAGCTACTCATAGTAATACAGTCAAATACCAAGAATTGAGAAGATGATTGCATGTGAAATTCTTGAATAGTTTGGCATTCAATGGCTTCCAATGCTCTCAAAACTGCCTTCATGGGATTTTCGAGTAAAAAATGTAGAACCCTTGAAAAGATGAAAAAAATTTCCTTTTAAAGTTGCCAGAACGCACAAGAAAAGCCTAAAACAAAGGCCTATCGCGCTCACGATGAGAAGTTTCGCGCCTACGACGACTTCTATCGTGTCCACAGTGGTGTGCGATGCAATACCATCATTCCCATGACGGGGTGCGAGAAATACAGTAGTTTTTTGTCCTTTTGTGTCTTTTTTCAACAATTTTTACTAAATCCATATTTTCTCCACCCTTGGTCATTCTAAGAACTTCTTTAAAACTTTTGCTTCATATTGAATCCATATTTGATTGGAATGCCTCCAAATTCTTGTTGAAAATATGTAATGAAAGAGTGTCATTAGTGTACTACTCCTTTAACTTTTTCTTTTGCTGTAACACTTCTCCGCTTTCGAGAATTTGTGTCAACACGGAGGGTTTAAGCTTCACCCTATCATTTATGAAATAGTAATAGAAAATAAACCTTCTCGAAGATATCATTTATGAATTTGTAGTGCAAGGAAAATTACATAATAGAAGTTTTACATAAACAATTCAATAATTCAACATAATGGAGCGACTTAATTGTAGTAGCGCTTTATATTATCAGAACATCACTATTAAACCCTTAAATAATTTTCTAACCAAATAATTTTGTAATATGATTTTTTTAATGAAATGAATTGATTGCAATATTATTTTATCATTATATTAGTTGACAAAGTTATTAGATGGATAATATTCCCCCTTTGAAGTTTTAAAACAATCACAACGAAACTTCCAATAAAAATTTTAAATATGTTTTATTAGATTTGTCACACAAGTCATAGTCATGTGCTTAGTGATTAAGAAATTGGATAGATACACGCATTAAATCATAGAGTATATTCAAACTTTATATGTTATATATTATTTTATATGATCATATATCTTATAGAGTGAGATTTGGACAATCATAAACCAAGATGGCCATAAAAAAATTCAACTTTTGTTTTCTAACTCTCTTTCTAAGTTATGGCATGCTAATTCCAACACAGTCTCTTGGTAATATATGTTTACCAAAAGAACATGTTGCACTATTTGTCTTTGGAGATTCGTTATTTGATGTTGGAAACAATAATTACATCAATACTAGTACTGAAAATCTAGCAAATTATTCACCATATGGTGAAACATTCTTCAAGTATCCAACTGGTAGATTTTCTGATGGACGTGTGATTCCAGATTTCATAGGTACTTTATCTGTTAATTAATTATTACTTTAATGGTTTTCAACTTACATATATTTCTTTATCATTGCAGCTGAGTATGCTAAGTTGCCGTTAATTCAACCATATCTGTTTCCTGGTTCACAAGAATATGTTAATGGAATCAATTTTGCATCAGCTGGTGCTGGAGCTTTAGTGGAAACTCATAAAGGACTGGTCTGTTTTATTTTGCTAACTTTAATGATGTTGCAATTGTTTGATACTGTTATATTGTTTACTAACTTTTTACCGACACGTGTGTTACAAAACTCACTTGGACTTTAACAAAACTCACTTTTGGACTAAACATGTATGTATAGTCTATAGACCATGTCTACACATTTTTATATTTACATAAAATATTATTTTACATTTGACATATTATAAAGGGCGTGTGATCCGGATTTTTTTATTGTCTTTCTTGAGTTTATTTGATCGAAAAATAAATTTGCAAACACTTTAACAATTTAGTCAATTGTGTGACAACATTAAATATAAGTATAAGGTCTTGTGTTTGAGTTTGAATTGTTCTTTTACTTTATAGTGGGGTATTAGGGTTTAGAGATCCTTAAAACTTTTTTAAGGGAGTATGACATGATCTCATATGCCTCTATGGAAAGATCACTTTATGATCTCGAGGTTCTAGATCATTCTTTGGGTGATATTTGTCTCATAGGGTATGTCAAAGGATCTAATAGCCTCTGCAAATCGATCAACTTTACTTTGAACAGTTAGTGTGTGTATACCTCGCGATTTGCCCCATCTTATGAGACTTGGTGACCTAATACTAAAAGGTATGATGAGCTTTGATTTGGATCAAAACATTTTCCCCTAACCATCAGCTGATGGAGTTGGATTATGACTCGACTTAAACTCCTTTAGGTCAGATCATCTTTCCTTGGATGGTGGAATTATTATTCTGATTCTTTATGGGACCTATCAAGATGATTTCAATGAAGAGCCTTACGTTGTGTATAGTTTTTTTTTTACTTATTAGAGATCCCAAACATCCAGTCAAGGTATGTTGTTACTCCATTTTTTGGTCATTTGTTGTTATTAAATTGGAGTTTATTCGTACTTTTCTTTTCTTTTTAGTGTGTCGGCAATAAATTTAGAAGTAAATAGCATAGCGCGAGACATGTGTTGATTATCTTGGGAATCATAAATGTAATTATGTTTTTAAAGGGAGGTAAAGCCTTTCCGAATGGAACGACCTCCATCCATAGATTTCTTTGCTGACCTCTCAAACCTCTAGCTGACGGTTGTTTATTTGGAAGGTGTTATGATTCTTCATGGCACTCAATGATGTTTTTCTATCGATACTTGGCTTGATCATTGTGGTTCTATTGGTAATAAGATTTCTAGGATTTCTCAATGGACTTATATGGGTGTCATACATAACTTCCTAAGGAGTCGAGATATTGTGTAGGATCTTAAGGTTACATATTATATTGTTTGTTGATGGGGTGTGTTGTGTCATCTCATCTCTTTGACATTCCCTTCTTTGCCACGTGGGGTATAACCATGGATGTAGTAGTCCAAGGGTAAGGTGCACATTTAATGACTCCTTCTGAAGGTGTGGTTATTACTTCATGGAGGAATGAGACTATTATCACTATTATGTGGCACTTTCGTTTCGGCCCCTTGACGACCCTCTGAATCTCTAATTTAGAGTTGTTGGATCTGGCCCATTACAACATTATTTACTACATTTTCCTTTTATTAGGTTGACTTAAAAAGGAAATTTTATTTTTTTCCTTTATTTCTTTTTCTTCTCAGTTTATCTCATCTCTCGAACTTTCCTATTTCTCATGTTTTCAATTTTGGAATATTTTTCTCTTTGACCTTTATCTTTGCATTGGACTATCATTCGGTCAATTTTATACTATTTCTTTTCCCTTCATTGGTGATTTTTTTCTATCTATCTTACTCCTTTTATCCTTCATTCTGAATTATCCATTTTTTATCGCTGTTGTGTATGTTATCTTTAACTACTTCATATTCTCCCTCACTCGTGGTGGTTCTAAGTGTTTTATTTTGCACTATAGTTTACAAGAAATCCCATTAACAAATATTTTTTCGTCGTGAATGGTGGTGCAACCTTATGCATAAGTTGTATATCTCTCATTCCATTATGAGAGATAAAAATGGTTACAATTTATAAGAGTAGGAAAAATCCCATAAGTTTTCTTAGTTTGTGACTTTATAGGAGTTCATTATTCAGGCCTTCAAAGGGAAAAACCACATACACAATCTTAGCAACATCTTTCTCCATGTCCAGCCACCTAAATATTTTCTTAAGGTCTTTATACATATTTGTATCTCCCATATGGATATTCAAGTTACTCCCATGACTTTCTTCAAAAATGAACTTCTTAAGTTCTGGTATATCTGGCACATAAATTTTATCCCAAAATTTCATAATTCCATCATTACCTATATTAAAACCCATTTATTTTTCTTAATTTATTAGTGTTAATTGATCCAATAAGTGTAAATCCAACTTATGACCATCTTTACAATGCCTCCAAATCTTAACACAAAAACCACTGCTGCTAATTCCAAATTATGGGTAGGATAATTCCTTTGACGAACCTTAAGTTTCCTAGAAGCATAAGTTATAACTTGACCTTTCTTCATAAGCACACAACCTAGACCTGACTTGGATGCATCATAATACACCACAAAATATTCACCCAAACTTGGAAAATTTAAGACTGGTGTTAACGCCAATCTCTTCTTAAGATCTTGAAAACTCATTTCACACTGAGCATCCCACAAAAGCTAGGCCCTTCTGGGTCAACTTCGTTAAAGGCGTTGCTAACTTTGAGAAATATTCAATGAATCTTCTATAATAACTGGATAATCCTAGAAAACTTATGATATCAGTTACCGTCTTAGGCATTTCCCATTGCAATACGACCTCTACCTTAGACGGATCCATTTCTAATCCACCACTAGAAATTACACGTCCTAGGAAACTAACTTCTTTCAACCAAAACTCGTACTTCAAAAACTTATCATACAACTTCTTGTCTTTCATGGTTTGTAATATTATCCTCAGACGTTCTGCATGTTCTTTCTCATACTTAGAATACACAAAGATGTCATATATAAACACTGTGGAAAACTGATCCAAATAGGGGTTGAAAATCTTTTTCATATACTCCATGAACACTCCCGACACATTAGTCACATCGAAAGGCATAACTGAATACTCATAATGGCCATAATGAGTCCTAAACTTAGGAATATCTTCTAACTTCACTTGGATCTGGTGGTGACCTGATCTCAGATCTATCTTACTGAACATGCAAGCACCCACCAACTAATCATAAGATCATAGATTTTATGAAGAGGATACTCATTCTTAATAGTAACTTTACTCAACTGCTGATAATCCAACACAACCTCATGGTTCCGTCTTTCTTTTTAACTACCAGCACCGATACACCCCACAATGATACACTAGGTCTTACAAATTGCTTCTCCAATAAATCTTATAGTTGATTCTTATGCTCACTCAATTATGATGCAGACATTTTTTAAGGTGCCATGGATATAGGTCTAGTACCAGGTCCTAGATCTATTGAAAATTCAACCTCATGGTCAGGTGGAAAACTATAAATGTCCTTCGAAAATACTTTAGGAAAAGCGCACGCCAGAGGAAAATCATCGATTAAAGCTTTGCTCTTTACTTTCAAGGAATCGAGCATCTTGTACACTTGAGCATCGTATTTCAATTATAACTATACTTAGTTGGTGGCAATAAATCTCTAATCCTTACTGTTGCACCCTAAAATTTGACCAACCGGTTCCCATATCTGGTTTATGTTTCAACGCATTTTGCATTCGCATTCGTATACGGCATGCATTGCATTTTTATCAGTCAGATGGATTTTATCGGGATTACAGCCCCTGGCGTTTCAGACAGTTCAGGCCGGTTGGAATAAAAGTCTGTTGAGAATTGGTGTTCGTCTCCTGTGTTTTCAGGCCATCTCGGGGCCCGGGTTTTGCTACGGTTGCGCAATTGGGTTTTAATCGGTTTAATCGGCTTCATGGCATTTTTAGGATTTTTTTTTTATTTTTCTGGATTTTTAATGCATTTAATTGGATTTTTCTGGATTTTATAGATTTTAATATTTTTTTTAGAGTTTAAATAAATTTTCTTTTCATTTTTTAGAAATTAATAGATTTTTAAAAATTTTTAGGTATTATTTTCTTTTAATAGAATAGACTTTAAAAATAAATTTTTAGATATTGATTTCCTTTTAATGGTTTTTTGAAAAAAAAATAATAGATATGAATAGATAATAATTTTCTTTAATAGAATAGTTTTAATAGAATTTTTTAAGTATTATTTTCTTTTAATAGGATGGTTAGGTTTTAAATATAAAAAAGATTAATTGTTTTAGATTTTTTAGAGTTTATTAGACTTTTTTCAGATTTAATTAGGGTTTTTAAAATAGTTGTTAGATATTTTTTTGATTAATTAGGAGTTTATGTTTTAATTTTCGTTTTTTAGTTAATTAGGTTTATAATAGATTTTAATTAGGGTTATTTTTAATTTTCCTTTAGGATTTAATGGGTTTTTTTTCAGTTTAATTTTGTTGTGTTTTTGGAGCTAATCAGAGTTTAAGTGCACTTAATCACGTTTTAATCCTTAAGTCACAGGTTTAGTCTATTGGGCCAGAGTCATTCAAGCCTAGTCAGAGGGTCCACACGCCACTTGTCATATAAAAGCAACGCCACGCGTGCGGTTTCGGGCCCGCCACCTCATTCATCCCTTCACCCAGAGGAGGCCACGTTTCACTTTGAGACTCTCTCTCCTCCACACGTGTCCTCCTACCACTCTCCCTCTCGCCACCTGTCCCACTACCCACTCCGCCGGAAACCCTTCACCGCCGGCCATGCAAAGACCGGCGGCCACCCTAACCAACTGCCGGCGTTCACCCTAACCGCCTCCGACCACCGCCAACTGCCACCGGAATCTGCAAAAAAACCCAGAATTCCAAAGAATTCATCTAACTTCATCTTCTTCTCCGATCTACTTCCGATCAACCTTCATCAGCAATTATCCAAACTCGCCGGAAAATCCATTGATGTTCATCATTCTTCAAACATTGTTCCAGAACCATTACTCCTTCATCATCAAGATCTTCACGCGTGCATCATCGTCACGAATCTTCACAAGATTTCCAGATTCACAAGAACACTCATCACGACGTCAAGATCAACATTCAACTGAGTTTTCTGTATCCTTCATCGTGTTCTTCCTCCAACCCCAGAAACCTTCAAACTCCTCAAGAACCTTCACCGCTCCAATCGATTTTTTTTCCAGATACCTTCATCAATCTGTGTTCATCCTCCTTCAACTCTCATCAGGAGCACTCAAGAACATGTAACGCCATCTCCAAAAATCCACAGGGATCTTCATCGCGCCTTGATCGATCTCTGTGAATCTTCAAGAAATCCGTCAACGCTCCTCCAAGGTTCGTCCAGCTTTCCAGATCGTGGTTTGTTTGAGCTTCACGGCGTGGTTCATCATCTTCGTCATCTCCAGAGAAGCATCACCAATTTCCATCATTTTGCCAAGTTTTGTTTCTTCGCTCCAAGCTTGTTAGGGTTTACCATTGATTAGCGGAAGCACTAGGTTATGGAGTAGTAGTTTGTGTGGTTAGAGATTAAGTTTGATTTAGGATTGCAGTTTGGGTGAGGTTGAGTGATTGAGAGGAACGACGCTAGGGTTCAGGTTTGGGAGATGAATAGTATCAATGAATAGGAGAATTAGTTTAGTTTTAGGGTTTTTGCCGAAGATGGATTGAATGAACCTCGGACTTAGGCCCAATCCCAAGTTACTGATCCATACACCCCAGGTTACCAGTAGCACCCCTTTCCATGGAGTGGAATTTTGTTTGGGCCTTACAGTTTTGCTAGCTGCACCCCCCATGGGAAGCCCAAACGAGATAACCAAGCGAATTCCTTGCCATTCGCACCCCCTGGGTTATATTTTTGTTGTTTTTCTGAATCAGTGGACTGGGCCCAGCGTGTTGCTTTCAACACCCCCCATCCTGGGCCCAATGTTAGTTCTGAACTATAATAATGTTGTTACCACCCCCTGCTCTATTTTCTTTAATTGAATTTTCATTTTATTTTCTTTGCATATAGTTCACAAATTAATGCATAAAAAATCCAAAAATGATCATTTCAACATGGGATTTTTTCCTCCATTTCAATAATGATGTCAAGAAATTTGTGAAAAAATAAAAATAGTATTTTAGGCATTTTTCCATTTATGGTGAATTTCCACATTTAATTGCTTTTATGTTCATTTTGTTTGTACATACATTTTGATGAATTTTGTTTAGGCATTTAAATTCATGTTTTGATTCCATTCTTTTTGTGGTAGTTAGATTAGAACATTAAGTTCCCCCTGGATTTATTACACATTTTTGTGGATTAATCTTGATTAGTTTTGATTAGAAAACATTAGGTTAGTATCATTAGGGTTTACACTCAACATAGGTGCATTACAACATTTTATTTTGGGGTTTTTAGAATGAATTAGGTTATGGGACATATAGGGTATGTAGGGTAGATTTAGAACTCCCCTTAGAATAAATCTTAGGCTTTTAAATACTATTTTGCTATTTTTAGTATATTTTGCAAATTGTGTGATTGTTTGGTGTTCCCATTTGGGGTTTATATTGCTTGCTTGGGCTTTTGGGTTTTATATTTGAGGTATGGGGCTTGGTTTGGGCTTGTGGAAGCATGAAGAGTCAATGGAGAAGATTGAATACAAAGATCAAGGTTGATGCATGAAGATTTCTTGGATTGAAGATGATGATTGAAGACTTAGGAGAAATAGAAGAAAATAGGAAGAGCTTAGAATAGACAAATTCTTTCATAAACATGGATAGCTTCTTGTGCTTCCATTCTTCTCAATGATTAAAAGTCCCTCTATGGTATTCACCTCCCTCCTTTGGAGGGATAAGTGGCCTTACCTTAGAGGTAGAACTTTGAGAAAACCATTCTTTTATAATGTTAAACTGTTTGTAGGCTACCTTTGATCGTCAATGAACTGTTTAACATTCAATTCATCTTGTTAAGTGACTATCATCTAGGAGAGCTTGCCTTGAAGAAAGAAGCCATTGAAGATAGAGATGAAGATCAAAGATTGACAAAGATGAAGGTTATTCATGTCAAAACTGTGTAGCTGTTGAAGCTAGGGTTTACTGCTGTCTGGAGCTATCTGCTGTCTGATGATGTCAACTGGTTAAGATTCTGTGCTTGCTTGAGCTTGGTGATTTCTTGGAGATGGAATCTTATTGTAGCTTGGGTATCATTGGAGCTTGATTTTGGGGTTCACTTGAAAATGTTGCTGTTTGTCAATTGTCAGAGCTGCTGCTGTAGGAGCTGGAGGGTGCTGTCAGAGCTGGTTTTGGGGTTTTATTTTCTTTGCTGCATTGTTTGTTAATTTCCCTTAGGGTTGAGGTGAAGTTGTTTCACTTTGCCTATTGTTTTCTAGGTTCGAGGTTGAGTGGGACTCCCTTGCCCCGCTTGTATTGCTGCATCTCATGCATTTTACTGCTTTACTGTATATATGATGTTTCTTTTCCGTCTATCCCTTAGGATCTCTGTTTCTCTCTGCGCAAGAGAGAAATATGACAAACATTAGGTGTTAACCCATGCATGCTAACATTAGGGTAGATTTTGATTCCCATTTTAACCCTAGGTTTTAGAGTTCTCTCTCTTCTATCTCAAAACAATCAAAAAAACAATAATAAAGGTTAAACATCAATAAAAAACAGTTCTTGCGTAAAAGACTGTAAACCAATCAAAGAGTCATTTTTGTCCGCTTGGACCCGTAATCAGGAGAAAACCTTTTTCAGAAGGATAAAAAACAATTAAGACAAATTTGTGTCGTACGTGGCCCGAACTACGTTTGCTCTGATCTTTCATGCTGTATGAAAGTACGTAGGCATAGGATGCGATATCCTAGCGAGCAACCTTCCCTCCTTTCCCGTAGGTGGGCGAACTACGTTGATTCTGATTTCTCGTTCCAGACGGGAATACGTAGGCATAAAGTGCGATACTTTTCCGAGTCATTTTCTTTTCTTTTAACCCCAGACCTGTAGAATAGATAGAATAACAATCCGTACTAGAAAACAAGCGTGGATCCTGTCGAGTACGATGGACGTGGGGGGTGCTAATACCTTCCCCTTGCGTAACCGACTCCCGAATCCAGGATTTGGTTGCAATGACCATTCCTTTCCCGTCTTTGCGGTAGGTTTACTTCGAGCGTTTCCTTTCCCTCCGTTGGGATAAATAATGCACGGTGGCGACTCTTCTGTTTAGTCGGCGCCGATTTTCGCAGTAGCGACACTTACTCTCCACTTTCCCATAAAATAAAATGGTTTTATCAAAATAGTTCAAGTGAACATGGTTGGACGATAACTAGTTCATTCCCAGAATAACGTCTAATTGACTTAAGGGTAAACAAATTAAGTCGAACACAAAATACTTATCTTAAATGGACAAAGGAAAGCTAAAACAAGCAAGTGACGTGACCATCAAACCACTAGTCGGCATCTCGATGACCATATTAAATTTCATAGAGGACACTTTAAGATATAACCTTTTCACACAATCATGTGATATTAATGAATGTGTCGCACTAGTATCGAGGATAGCAATTAAAGGAATACTATTTATGAAAACTTAACTTGAATAAAATTATTTTATCCTGAGGTTTCAACACCATTAAGAGCAAAGAATCTCCCATTTGGTTGAGAACTTGGACCGTTAATTGGTCCCTTCTTCGAGCTATGACAAAATTTGCTTATGTGGCCCTGCTTTCCCCAATTGAAACAAGTCGGAGATGCATTTTTTCATTGAGCAATTTGGTGACCCATCTTTCCATATTTTCCACATCTCTAAGGAGTCGAAGTACCTCTCCCATTATTTCCATTCCAGTTACCAATACCTCTTCCACTTCCAAGTGTGGAATTTTGATTGCCAAAACTATTTTGGTGTCCACTTGGAATTTTACATGCCTTACCACAATTTTTATTACCGAATTTCTTATCCTTCTGAGTATTGACACCCGTACAGTGAGTGGACCTTGCTCTGTTGTCTTCATCATATATTATACATTTTTTTACTAGCGCCGAAAAATGGAGAATCTCATGATAACCAATAAACTTCTTGATTTCAGGATGAATACCACTTTCAAACTTCACACACTTGGAACATTTAGCTTCAACACCATTGTAATGAGGATATAACTTGGATAACTGTTCAAATTTGGCTGCATAGTAAGCCATAATCATGTTACCTTGCTTCAGCTCTAGGAATTTAATCTCTTTACGGTTACAGACAGATTTTGGGAAATACTTCTGTAAAAACTCTTTCTTGAAATTCTCCCGAGTAATAGCATTACCCATTGTTTTCAATCTCTGGTGAGCATTATCCTTCCAATACTCAACTTCTTTTGCTAACATATGAGTCCTGAATTATACCTTTTGATCATCTGTGCATGTCATTACCTTGAAATTTTTCTCAATCTCTTAAATTCAGGTCTAAACATATTCAAGATCACATCTTCCCTTAAACGTAGATGCTTTATTATTTTATTTTATTTTTTTGAAATTTTCCCAATCTGGAGAACTCTTTAGCTCCCTTATTCCTAACACCTTGCAAAGCTTGAGTAACTTGAGCCATAACATTAGCCATTGCCTCGAGGGCATCAACTATCACACAATCATTCCTTCAAGAAACCATTTCTTCCTACATAAACCAACCATAAAATATAAACTAGTTGTAAATATTAAAGTAAATTGTGCTTAAGAAAATACAGTACTAACATTGTTAACACATATGTTGTACATAAAGGACATAGTAAACTTATAACACATAAGGCCTGATGGACAGACTTGCTCTGATACCAACTATGTGACACCCTAAAACCTAAATTCCTTTTTTCAAAACATATAAAGCATAATTTTGCATAATATTCATTTCATATAACAAATAAGGTATCACATTGACACAAAATAACAAAACGCTTCTCATATATGAGTAGTTATTCAGCAGTTGAATCAAACATAATAATTTTAAAACATTAATCCTGACCCCAATGTCACAATATCAGAGCTTTGGTTAAGCAACATAAACACGAAAGAAAACTAATGAAGAGGTCTTCTACACCATCCTCGATAAAAGTATCACATTATTCCTTAGTCTCGATATAAGGATATCCCGCACATAGATTCAATCATGGAGACATGGAAACAAATGGGTGAGAATATATTCTATAAATTATATGGTATAATAATAGAAAAAGGGTAGCATAAATTACCACACACAACATTACACAATCATACATTATTATACAGAGTCATACAACATTACACAATATACAGTGAATGGTTATGCAATGCACTTTATCCTCTACTCCATATGCATGTGGTACCAATCACTAAACTCATGGCTTATTTTAGAAGAGCATACGGGTTACCTTAGGTACCACAACACTCTTCCTGATTCTATATCTTTAGAGTACATGTGAACTATGTTCAGTACTACAACACTCTCTTTAGACGTCTGTACACTACTATGTAAAAGTCATTTCACCACAGTTAGAAAAGAGATACCATCACGCTTGACCAAAAATAGTGAGATAGGGGTGGTTTTAAGTATAATGTTTTCCACCACGGTCGTATGGCCATAATTATTAACTAGGTAGCCCTCTACCGATCACATCGGTTACATTAAACAACCATAATGAAATTCTTAATACATTACATTTAACAACAGTTGTGCTTTAAAATCATTGTGACATATTCACTTGAGTTTATTATAAATTATGTAAAATGCTTATTTTACCAATGATCACTAAACATATAACCTTTCGATATGATCTAGTTCAGTGAACTAGAAGATATAATAAACTCATCTTTTACATGTTAGATGAAAGAAATGAAAGTTGTAACAATGCTTGTAACTTATCAACCAACACTTCATTATGTACTAGCTCATTGAACTAGTAAAGAAGGAAGTGTTTATTAAATAACTACAAGTATTAAACCTAAACATCAAAGTTTATCAATAAAAACATCAACAGACCTTAAGAAGGAAAACATTTTGAACAACAACAACATATCAACTCATAAAATGTTTCACGAACGTGCCTTTTATTGAAAGGATTTGTAAATAATAAAGACGAAGAATGATATACTTGTCTCAGAATGGCATCCACAATAAAAGGAGGATGAAGCTGAAGTGAAAGCTAAAATCTTGGGTTAATTTTGAATGGATGTCAATATGGGTCTTTCATACAAGTTTGCAGTTTTTCCTTCTGCTTCATCCTCTCTTTGTATTTTTGCTTCATTCACCTTTCCTATTAGTCAAAATGTATTAGCACGACATTATAATTATAACAGATGCAAAAAGTTCACTTCTATAATTCATATGCTTCTATAATCCATAAACCAACAGAAAGTTCACTCATCTTAAGTTATACATGTCATATTATCTTATAAACAGAATGAAAGAAGCTATTGAAACATAAACTATGATACATAAACAACCTTTCCATTTTGCATGTTTGTGAAGAAAGATTGTCGAAACGTTAATAGAGATTATGATATATGAGAGAGACGAGTGAGAGAGATGTTAGAATTTTGTTTGAGAGAGACGACTGTTATTTGGGGCATATCTAGTGAGAATGGTAGGAATAATTATTAGGCCTTAGATTTAAAAATAAATGGTTGAGATTAAAATATTCATTTAATGAACATGTGTAACTCTTTTATTATTTAATTGAGCATGACATATATATCTCAACCATTTATTTTTAAATGTAAGGACAAATAATTAGTCCTACTATTCTCATATAAAACTAATAATGGATTAGTCATATCTGCTCCTAACAATAAATTCCTTTACAAAGAAGTATTGAATTTGCTTCAAAATTTCCCAATATTATTACAGATAAGAAACAATTACAAATATTTCTTGGTAGTCTTAATTACATAGCAGATTATTATAAAAATCTTGCTAAAGATACTGCCATATTACATATTAGACTTGGAAAAAATCCTAGCCCTTGGACTAATGAACATTCTCAGGCAGTCTAAAGAATTAAAAATAAGGTTATATGTTTGTCTTGTTTATCTCTTGCTAACCCTAAGTATTTTAAAATTGTCGAAACTGATGCTTCAGACTTAGGCTATGGAGGAATCCTTAAACAGGTTATACCTGAAACATCAAAAGAAATTCTGGTCAGATTTACTTCTGGAAAATGGAATCCTACCCAATCTAAATATTATACTATCAAGAAAGAAATGCTTTATATTATAAAATGTATTTCAAAATTTCAAGATGATCTTCTTAATAAGAAATTCTTATTAAAAATTGATTGCAGCTCAGCTAAATCAATTATCGAAAAAGATGTTAAAAATCTTGTTTTTAAGCAAATCTTTGCTACTTGGAAATCTCAATTATCTATGTTTGAATTTGACATTCAACACATTAAAGGTAAGAATAATTCACTTGCTGACTACTTAACTCGTGAATTTTCGCAGGGAAAGAATGATGACCCCATATAGGGGGAGAGGTCGCGGTTATGGCCGCGGTGGAAGAGGGAGTAACAATATGTTACCCCAACCAGAATCAAACATTCCTCTAATAGGGGATTGGACTACAACTTACAAAGGAAGAAAAATGCAGCAATTACCTGCATCTTCATCAAAAAAGGAAGATATAGCTTCCTCCTCTTCTAATAAAAATACATCCTACAAGGAAGTTGCGGTTAATAATCCATCTCAAGAACAAGTGGATTATTTTGAAAATCCAGTAACTGAAAAAAATCATGTATATTGATGAAGAAGATATTAAGATAAATCCAAATGATGGATGGTCTATCAAAACCAAATACCTCGAATCAAGAGGACATTCAGGTCTTCATGGAAAATCTAGGCCTCACCTAAAGATTCTTTTGACTGTTACCGAATCGGTAACAATTACTCACCACTACCAGAACAATAATCCTGAAAGTTTTATAAACTTCAGTAAATGCCATATTAATAAAATCTTGTTACCAAGAGAATGGGGTCTTAACCCAAATGGTGAAAAGGCAATAAAGATTGCTGAAGGAAAGTATATCTACTTTAATTACCGGGACTATGTCCAAACTTTTACTCAAGCTTTTTATTACCAAAATCCTAAGAACAAGCATTCTTGGTTCTTCTCTATTAATCCAGAAATGATTAATAAACCCATACCAAATTGGTTTTACGAATGGTGGACCAAATTTGGTCCGTCTTTGGAAATATTACCCAAAGAATTACTTGATTTATACAATCCATGGTGTGATACTAGTCCACTTATTATAAATATTTTATCTGATAATTTAATCACAGGACAATGTCCATTTTGGTTCTTTACCAAATTTCAGATCCCATGGATATGGAGATGGTCTATCACCATATCTCAAGATAAATTCAACATACCCATTTTAGAAAGAAATTTCTTCTATAAATGGTGGAACAAGATGAGTTCTGAAGAAATCCAGAATAAAATTATTCTGATTCAAGCAGCTATAGCTGAAGACCAAAATAATAAAGTCAAAGAGCAAGGCTCCCAACAAATGTCTATGGGAAATTTAAAGAACTTCTTTCAGAAAAAATATTCAAATGAATCAGAAGAAGAAATTATGGTTAGGACTCTGGATCATATGAAGAACCAATTCTTCTCCACTTTTTAAACTAAAACATCAAAAGATGAGAATTCATCTATGAAGACTAGCTCTTCTATGGGATCAATTGATTCCAACAACAACTTT